>OV839568.1:115416938-118336481 GCA_929447395.1 Epistrophe grossulariae
GTAATTTTTTGCGTTCTAAACGTGAATTTTGCGTTTTAAACGTGAATTTTGCGTTCTGAACGTGATTTTCGCGTTCTAAACGTGTGTTCTCTGGGCCGCTCAGCTCCTGAGCCGCACTGAGCCGCTGAGCTGCTGAGCCGCCGAGCCGCTAGGTCGCCAAAAACGATGAGCCGCCAAGCCTCTGAGCCGCCAAGCCGCTAGGCCACTGCCTCTGAGCCGCCAAGCCGCTAGACCACTAAAATAATGAGCCGCCAGGGCGCTGAGCCGCTAAAGCCGCCATAGAGCCGCTATAGCGGTTGGCCAGAACCCTCTAATCCCTACTACTGGCGTGGTTCTCGAGACATTGCCAGCCAAAGTGTAATTACTTCATTTTTAATTTATTAAGTTTGAAAATCAAAAAAGTGTTCGGATGGCGATATTTCCGTAACCAAGCCTCGCAGGAGGTTGCGGTTTGCACTGCTGAATAGGAAATAAATAGCCCTTATCGAAAAAAATAAAAATTTTGCACTAGCGGCAAAAACAGACCAACGCCCTCGGTGTTTATCGAACAATTCTAAACGCACCTTAAAAAAAGCCTTTTTCAGTCTTCAAACGCGATTTTCAGATGAACCAAGCGTCTAAGCGAAACAAAAATGTTAAAACAGTAATCTGGAGAATTCCACCTTTCCATCGAGGTATCACACGGCCAAAACAAACAACTTTCAAAAAATCCGATTTTTGTCTGTAATTTAACCGAATTGTTGTGTCAACTACGAAATCTTTAAACTCGATTTGCGGCTAAACTAAAAGCTCTATCAACTTCAAAAAAGCATATTCGTGATCTGGGGGTCAAAACCTTTCAAACGAGGTATCGCACGATGAGAAATATAAAGTTCGAACCCTAAAAAATTTGTTTGGATAGCAATATTTCGACAACTGAAAATCGAAAGGGGCTGCGGTTTCCAAAATTGCGTTTTATATTTTCAAGATCTTTCGGAAATTGAAAACTAGAAGGTTCTAGGAGGCGTGGTTCTCGAGACATTGCCAGCCAAAGTGTAATTACTTCATTTTTAATTTATTAAGTTTGAAAATCAAAAAAGTGTTCGGATGGCGATATTTCCGTAACCAAGCCTCGCAGGAGGTTGCGGTTTGCACTGCTGAATAGGAAATAAATAGCCCTTATCGAAAAAAATAAAAATTTTGCACTAGCGGCAAAAACAGACCAACGCCCTCGGTGTTTATCGAACAATTCTAAACGCACCTTAAAAAAAGCCTTTTTCAGTCTTCAAACGCGATTTTCAGATGAACCAAGCGTCCAAGCGAAACAAAAATGTTAAAATAGTAATCTGGAAAATTCCACCTTTCCATCAAGGTATCACACGGCCAAAACAAACAACTTTCAAAAAATCCGATTTTTGTCTGTAATTTAACCGAATTGTTGTGTCAACTACGAAATCTTTAAACTCGATTTGCGGCTAAACTAAAAGCTCTATCAACTTCAAAAAAGCATATTCGTGATCTGGGGGTCAAAACCTTTCAAACGAGGTATCGCACGATGAGAAATTTAAAAATATTTTTTTCACATATATAAAGTTCGAACCCTAAAAAATTTGTTTGGATAGCAATATTTCGACAACTGAAAATCGTAAGGGGCTGCGGTTTCCAAAATTGCGTTTTATATTTTCAAGATCTTTCGGAAATTGAAAACTAGAAGGTTCTAGGAGGCGTGGTTCTCGAGACATTGCCAGCCAAAGTGTAATTACTTCATTTTTAATTTATTAAGTTTGAAAATCAAAAAAGTGTTCGGATGGCGATATTTCCGTAACCAAGCCTCGCAGGAGGTTGCGGTTTGCACTGCTGAATAGGAAATAAATAGCCCTTATCGAAAAAAATAAAAATTTTGCACTAGCGGCAAAAACAGACCAACGCCCTCGGTGTTTATCGAACAATTCTAAACGCACCTTAAAAAAAGCCTTTTTCAGTCTTCAAACGCGATTTTCAGATGAACCAAGCGTCCAAGCGAAACAAAAATGTTAAAACAGTAATCTGGAGAATTCCACCTTTCCATCGAGGTATCACACGGCCAAAACAAACAACTTTAAAAAAATCCGATTTTTGTCTGTAATTTAACCGAATTGTTGTGTCAACTACGAAATCTTTAAACTCGATTTGCGGCTAAACTAAAACTCTATCAACTTCAAAAAAGCATATTCGTGATCTGGGGGTCAAAACCTTTCAAACGAGGTATCGCACGATGAGAAATTTAAAAATATTTTTTTCACATATATAAAGTTCGAACCCTAAAAAATTTGTTTGGATAGCAATATTTCGGCAACTGAAAATCGTGAGGGGCTGCGGTTTTCAAAATTGCATTTTATATTTTCAAGTTCTTTCGGAAATTGAAAACTAGAAGGTTCTAGGAGGCGTGGTTCTCGAGACATTGCCAGCCAAAGTGTAATTACTTCATTTTTAATTTATTAAGTTTGAAAATCAAAAAAGTGTTCGGATGGCGATATTTCCGTAACCAAGCCTCGCAGGAGGTTGCGGTTTGCACTGCTGAATAGGAAATAAATAGCCCTTATCGAAAAAAATAAAAATTTTGCACTAGCGGCAAAAACAGACCAACGCCCTCGGTGTTTATCGAACAATTCTAAACGCACCTTAAAAAAAGCCTTTTTCAGTCTTCAAACGCGATTTTCAGATGAACCAAGCGTCCAAGCGAAACAAAAATGTTAAAACAGTAATCTGGAGAATTCCACCTTTCCATCAAGGTATCACACGGCCAAAACAAACAACTTTCAAAAAATCCGATTTTTGTCTGTAATTTAACCGAATTGTTGTGTCAACTACGAAATCTTTAAACTCGATTTGCGGCTAAACTAAAAGCTCTATCAACTTCAAAAAAGCATATTCGTGATCTGGGGGTCAAAACCTTTCAAACGAGGTATCGCACGATGAGAAATTTAAAAATATTTTTTTCACATATATAAAGTTCGAACCCTAAAAAATTTGTTTGGATAGCAATATTTCGACAACTGAAAATCGAAAGGGGCTGCGGTTCCAAAATTGCGTTTTATATTTTCAAGATCTTTCGGAAATTGAAAACTAGAAGGTTCTAGGAGGCGTGGTTCTCGAGACATTGCCAGCCAAAGTGTAATTACTTCATTTTTAATTTATTAAGTTTGAAAATCAAAAAAGTGTTCGGATGGCGATATTTCCGTAACCAAGCCTCGCAGGAGGTTGCGGTTTGCACTGCTGAATAGGAAATAAATAGCCCTTATCGAAAAAAATAAAAATTTTGCACTAGCGGCAAAAACAGACCAACGCCCTCGGTGTTTATCGAACAATTCTAAACGCACCTTAAAAAAAGCCTTTTTCAGTCTTCAAACGCGATTTTCAGATGAACCAAGCGTCCAAGCGAAACAAAAATGTTAAAATAGTAATCTGGAGAATTCCACCTTTCCATCAAGGTATCACACGGCCAAAACAAACAACTTTCAAAAAATCCGATTTTTGTCTGTAATTTAACCGAATTGTTGTGTCAACTACGAAATCTTTAAACTCGATTTGCGGCTAAACTAAAAGCTCTATCAACTTCAAAAAAGCATATTCGTGATCTGGGGGTCAAAACCTTTCAAACGAGGTATCGCACGATGAGAAATTTAAAAATATTTTTTTCACATATAAAGTTCGAACCCTAAAAAATTTGTTTGGATAGCAATATTTCGGCAACTGAAAATCGTAAGGGGCTGCGGTTTTCAAAATTGCGTTTTATATTTTCAAGATCTTTCGGAAACTGAAAACTAGAAGGTTCTAGGAGGCGTGGTTCTCGAGACATTGCCAGCCAAAGTGTAATTACTTCATTTTTAATTTATTAAGTTTGAAAATCAAAAAAGTGTTCGGATGGCGATATTTCCGTAACCAAGCCTCGCAGGAGGTTGCGGTTTGCACTGCTGAATAGGAAATAAATAGCCCTTATCGAAAAAAATAAAAATTTTGCACTAGCGGCAAAAACAGACCAACGCCCTCGGTGTTTATCGAACAATTCTAAACGCACCTTAAAAAAAGCCTTTTTCAGTCTTCAAACGCGATTTTCAGATGAACCAAGCGTCCAAGCGAAACAAAAATGTTAAAATAGTAATCTGGAGAATTCCACCTTTCCATCAAGGTATCACACGGCCAAAACAAACAACTTTCAAAAAATCCGATTTTTGTCTGTAATTTAACCGAATTGTTGTGTCAACTACGAAATCTTTAAACTCGATTTGCGGCTAAACTAAAAGCTCTATCAACTTCAAAAAAGCATATTCGTGATCTGGGGGTCAAAACCTTTCAAACGAGGTATCGCACGATGAGAAATTTAAAAATATTTTTTTCACATATATAAAGTTCGAACCCTAAAAAATTTGTTTGGATAGCAATATTTCGACAACTGAAAATCGAAAGGGGCTGCGGTTTCCAAAATTGCGTTTTATATTTTCAAGATCTTTCGGAAATTGAAAACTAGAAGGTTCTAGGAGGCGTGGTTCTCGAGACATTGCCAGCCAAAGTGTAATTACTTCATTTTTAATTTATTAAGTTTGAAAATCAAAAAAGTGTTCGGATGGCGATATTTCCGTAACCAAGCCTCGCAGGAGGTTGCGGTTTGCACTGCTGAATAGGAAATAAATAGCCCTTATCGAAAAAAATAAAAATTTTGCACTAGCGGCAAAAACAGACCAACGCCCTCGGTGTTTATCGAACAATTCTAAACGCACCTTAAAAAAAGCCTTTTTCAGTCTTCAAACGCGATTTTCAGATGAACCAAGCGTCCAAGCGAAACAAAAATGTTAAAATAGTAATCTGGAGAATTCCACCTTTCCATCAAGGTATCACACGGCCAAAACAAACAACTTTCAAAAAATCCGATTTTTGTCTGTAATTTAACCGAATTGTTGTGTCAACTACGAAATCTTTAAACTCGATTTGCGGCTAAACTAAAAGCTCTATCAACTTCAAAAAAGCATATTCGTGATCTGGGGGTCAAAACCTTTCAAACGAGGTATCGCACGATGAGAAATTTAAAAATATTTTTTTCACATATATAAAGTTCGAACCCTAAAAAATTTGTTTGGATAGCAATATTTCGACAACTGAAAATCGAAAGGGGCTGCGGTTTCCAAAATTGCGTTTTATATTTTCAAGATCTTTCGGAAATTGAAAACTAGAAGGTTCTAGGAGGCGTGGTTCTCGAGACATTGCCAGCCAAAGTGTAATTACTTCATTTTTAATTTATTAAGTTTGAAAATCAAAAAAGTGTTCGGATGGCGATATTTCCGTAACCAAGCCTCGCAGGAGGTTGCGGTTTGCACTGCTGAATAGGAAATAAATAGCCCTTATCGAAAAAAATAAAAATTTTGCACTAGCGGCAAAAACAGACCAACGCCCTCGGTGTTTATCGAACAATTCTAAACGCACCTTAAAAAAAGCCTTTTTCAGTCTTCAAACGCGATTTTCAGATGAACCAAGCGTCCAAGCGAAACAAAAATGTTAAAATAGTAATCTGGAGAATTCCACCTTTCCATCAAGGTATCACACGGCCAAAACAAACAACTTTCAAAAAATCCGATTTTTGTCTGTAATTTAACCGAATTGTTGTGTCAACTACGAAATCTTTAAACTCGATTTGCGGCTAAACTAAAAGCTCTATCAACTTCAAAAAAGCATATTCGTGATCTGGGGGTCAAAACCTTTCAAACGAGGTATCGCACGATGAGAAATTTAAAAATATTTTTTTCACATATATAAAGTTCGAACCCTAAAAAATTTGTTTGGATAGCAATATTTCGGCAACTAAAAATCGTAAGGGGCTGCGGTTTTCAAAATTGCGTTTTATATTTTCAAGATCTTTCGGAAACTGAAAACTAGAAGGTTCTAGGAGGCGTGGTTCTCGAGACATTGCCAGCCAAAGTGTAATTACTTCATTTTTAATTTATTAAGTTTGAAAATCAAAAAAGTGTTCGGATGGCGATATTTCCGTAACCAAGCCTCGCAGGAGGTTGCGGTTTGCACTGCTGAATAGGAAATAAATAGCCCTTATCGAAAAAATAAAAATTTTGCACTAGCGGCAAAAACAGACCAACGCCCTCGGTGTTTATCGAACAATTCTAAACGCACCTTAAAAAAAGCCTTTTTCAGTCTTCAAACGCGATTTTCAGATGAACCAAGCGTCCAAGCGAAACAAAAATGTTAAAATAGTAATCTGGAGAATTCCACCTTTCCATCAAGGTATCACACGGCCAAAACAAACAACTTTCAAAAAATCCGATTTTTGTCTGTAATTTAACCGAATTGTTGTGTCAACTACGAAATCTTTAAACTCGATTTGCGGCTAAACTAAAAGCTCTATCAACTTCAAAAAAGCATATTCGTAATCTGGGGGTCAAAACCTTTCAAACGAGGGTATCGCACGATGAGAAATTTAAAAATATTTTTTTCACATATATAAAGTTCGAACCCTAAAAAATTTGTTTGGATAGCAATATTTCGACCAACTGAAAATCGAAAGGGGGCTGCGGTTTCCAAATTGCGTTTATATTTTCAAGATCTTTCGGAAATTGAAAACTAGAAGGTTCTAGGAGGCGTGGTTCTGAGACATTGCCAGCCAAAGTGTAATTACTTCATTTTTAATTTATTAAGTTTGAAAATCAAAAAAGTGTTCGGATGGCGATATTTCCGTAACCAAGCCTCGCAGGAGGTTGCGGTTTGCACTGCTGAATAGGAAATAAATAGCCCTTATCGAAAAAAATAAAAATTTTGCACTAGCGGCAAAAACAGACCAACGCCCTCGGTGTTTATCGAACAATTCTAAACGCACCTTAAAAAAGCCTTTTTCAGTCTTCAAACGCGATTTTCAGATGAACCAAGCGTCCAAGCGAAACAAAATGTTAAAACAGTAATCTGGAGAATTCCACCTTTCCATCAAGGTATCACACGGCCAAAACAAACAACTTTCAAAAAATCCGATTTTTGTCTGTAATTTAACCGAATTGTTGTGTCAACTACGAAATCTTTAAACTCGATTTGCGGCCTAAACTAAAAGCTCTATCAACTTCAAAAAAGCATATTCGTGATCTGGGGGTCAAAACCTTTCAAACGGGTATCGCACGATGAGAAATTTAAAAATATTTTTTTCACATATAAAGTTCGAACCCTAAAAAATTTGTTTGGATAGCATATTTCGGCAACTGAAAATCGTAAGGGGCTGCGGTTTTCAAAATTGCGTTTTATATTTTCAAGATCTTTCGGAACTGAAAACTAGAAGGTTCTAGGAGGCGTGGTTCTCGAGACATTGCCAGCCAAAGTGTAATTACTTCATTTTTAATTTATTAAGTTTGAAAATCAAAAAAAGTGTTCGGATGGCGATATTTCCGTAACCCAAGCCTCGCAGGAGGTTTGCGGTTTGCACTGCTGAATAGGAAATAAATAGCCCTTATCGAAAAAAATAAAAATTTTGCACTAGCGGCAAAAACAGACCAACGCCCTCGGTGTTTATCGAACAATTCTAAACGCACCTTAAAAAAAAGCCTTTTCAGTCTTCAAACGCGATTTTCAGATGAACCAAGCGTCCAAGCGAAACAAAAATGTTAAAATAGTAATCTGGAGAATTCCACCTTTCCATCAAGGTATCACACGGCCAAAACAAACAACTTTCAAAAAATCCGATTTTTGTCTGTAATTTAACCGATTGTTGTGTCAACTACGAAATCTTTAAACTCGATTTGCGGCTAAACTAAAAGCTCTATCAACTTCAAAAAAGCATATTCGTGATCTGGGGGTCAAAACCTTTCAAACGAGGTATCGCACGATGAGAAATTTAAAAATATTTTTTTCCATATATAAAGTTCGAACCCTAAAAAATTTGTTTGGATAGCAAATATTTCGACAACTGAAAATCGAAAGGGGCTGCGGTTTCCAAAATTGCGTTTTATATTTTCAAGATCTTTCGGAAATTGAAAACTAGAAGGTTCTAGGAGGCGTGGTTCTCGAGACATTGCCAGCCAAAGTGTAATTACTTCATGTTTTAATTTATTAAGTTTGAAAATCAAAAAGTGTTCGGATGGCGATATTTCCGTAACCAAGCCTCGCAGGAGGTTGCGGTTTGCACTGCTGAATAGGAAATAAATAGCCCTTAATCGAAAAAATAAAAATTTTTGCACTAGCGGCAAAACAGACCAACGCCCTCGGTGTTTATCGAACAATTCTAAACGCACCTTAAAAAAAGCCTTTTTCAGTCTTCAAACGCGATTTTCAGATGAACCAAGCGGTCCAAGCGAAACAAAAATGTTAAAATAGTAATCTGGAGAATTCCACCTTTCCATCAAGGTATCACACGGCCAAAACAAACAACTTTCAAAAAATCCGATTTTTGTCTGTAATTTAACCGAATTGTTGTGTCAACTACGAAATCTTAAACTCGATTTGCGGCTAAAACTAAAAGCTCTATCAACCCTTCAAAAAAGCATATTCGTGATCTGGGGGTCAAAACCTTTCAAACGAGGTATCGCACGATAGAAAATTTAAAAATATTTTTTTCACATATATAAAGTTCGAACCCTAAAAAATTTGTTTGGATAGCAATATTTCGGCAACTAAAAATCGTAAGGGGCTGCGGTTTTCAAAATTGCGTTTTATATTTTCAAGATCTTTCGGAAACTGAAAACTAGAAGGTTCTAGGAGGCGTGGTTCTCGAGACATTGCCAGCCAAAGTGTAATTACTTCATTTTTAATTTATTAAGTTTGAAAATCAAAAAAGTGTTCGGATGGCCGATATTTCCGTAACCAAGCCTCGCAGGATCGGTTTGCACTGCTGAATAGGAAATAAATAGCCCTTATCGAAAAAAATAAAAATTTTGCACTAGCGGCAAAAACAGACCAACGCCCTCGGTGTTTATCGAACAATTCTAAACGCACCTTAAAAAAAGCCTTTTTCAGTCTTCAAACGCGATTTTCAGATGAACCAAGCGTCTAAGCGAAACAAAAATGTTAAAACAGTAATCTGGAGAATTCCACCTTTCCATCGAGGTATCACACGGCCAAAACAAACAACTTTCAAAAAATCCGATTTTTGTCTGTAATTTAACCGAATTGTTGTGTCAACTACGAAATCTTTAAACTCGATTTGCGGCTAAACTAAAAGCTCTATCAACTTCAAAAAAGCATATTCGTGATCTGGGGGTCAAAACCTTTCAAACGAGGTATCGCACGATGAGAAATTTAAAAATATTTTTTTCACATATAAAGTTCGAACCCTAAAAAATTTGTTTGGATAGCAATATTTCGGCAACTGAAAATCGTAAGGGGCTGCGGTTTTCAAAATTGCGTTTTATATTTTCAAGATCTTTCGGAAACTGAAAACTAGAAGGTTCTAGGAGGCGTGGTTCTCGAGACATTGCCAGCCAAAGTGTAATTACTTCATTTTTAATTTATTAAGTTTGAAAATCAAAAAAGTGTTCGGATGGCGATATTTCCGTAACCAAGCCTCGCAGGAGGTTGCGGTTTGCACTGCTGAATAGGAAATAAATAGCCCTTATCGAAAAAAATAAAAATTTTGCACTAGCGGCAAAAACAGACCAACGCCCTCGGTGTTTATCGAACAATTCTAAACGCACCTTAAAAAAAGCCTTTTTCAGTCTTCAAACGCGATTTTCAGATGAACCAAGCGTCCAAGCGAAACAAAAATGTTAAAACAGTAATCTGGAGAATTCCACCTTTCCATCGAGGTATCACACGGCCAAAACAAACAACTTTCAAAAAATCCGATTTTTGTCTGTAATTTAACCGAATTGTTGTGTCAACTACGAAATCTTTAAACTCGATTTGCGGCTAAACTAAAAGCTCTATCAACTTCAAAAAAGCATATTCGTGATCTGGGGGTCAAAACCTTTCAAACGAGGTATCGCACGATGAGAAATTTAAAAATATTTTTTTCACATATATAAAGTTCGAACCCTAAAAAATTTGTTTGGATAGCAATATTTCGACAACTGAAAATCGAAAGGGGCTGCGGTTTCCAAAATTGCGTTTTATATTTTCAAGATCTTTCGGAAATTGAAAACTAGAAGGTTCTAGGAGGCGTGGTTCTCGAGACATTGCCAGCCAAAGTGTAATTACTTCATTTTTAATTTATTAAGTTTGAAAATCAAAAAAGTGTTCGGATGGCGATATTTCCGTAACCAAGCCTCGCAGGAGGTTGCGGTTTGCACTGCTGAATAGGAAATAAATAGCCCTTATCGAAAAAAATAAAAATTTTGCACTAGCGGCAAAAACAGACCAACGCCCTCGGTGTTTATCGAACAATTCTAAACGCACCTTAAAAAAAGCCTTTTTCAGTCTTCAAACGCGATTTTCAGATGAACCAAGCGTCCAAGCGAAACAAAAATGTTAAAACAGTAATCTGCAGAATTCCACCTTTCCATCGAGGTATCACACGGCCAAAACAAACAACTTTCAAAAAATCCGATTTTTGTCTGTAATTTAACCGAATTGTTGTGTCAACTACGAAATCTTTAAACTCGATTTGCGGCTAAACTAAAACTCTATCAACTTCAAAAAAGCATATTCGTGATCTGGGGGTCAAAACCTTTCAAACGAGGTATCGCACGATGAGAAATTTAAAAATATTTTTTTCACATATATAAAGTTCGAACCCTAAAAAATTTGTTTGGATAGCAATATTTCGGCAACTGAAAATCGTAAGGGGCTGCGGTTTTCAAAATTGCGTTTTATATTTTCAAGTTCTTTCGGAAATTGAAAACTAGAAGGTTCTAGGAGGCGTGGTTCTCGAGACATTGCCAGCCAAAGTGTAATTACTTCATTTTTAATTTATTAAGTTTGAAAATCAAAAAAGTGTTCGGATGGCGATATTTCCGTAACCAAGCCTCGCAGGAGGTTGCGGTTTGCACTGCTGAATAGGAAATAAATAGCCCTTATCGAAAAAAATAAAAATTTTGCACTAGCGGCAAAAACAGACCAACGCCCTCGGTGTTTATCGAACAATTCTAAACGCACCTTAAAAAAAGCCTTTTTCAGTCTTCAAACGCGATTTTCAGATGAACCAAGCGTCCAAGCGAAACAAAAATGTTAAAATAGTAATCTGGAGAATTCCACCTTTCCATCGAGGTATCACACGGCCAAAACAAACAACTTTCAAAAAATCCGATTTTTGTCTGTAATTTAACCGAATTGTTGTGTCAACTACGAAATCTTTAAACTCGATTTGCGGCTAAACTAAAAGCTCTATCAACTTCAAAAAAGCATATTCGTGATCTGGGGGTCAAAACCTTTCAAACGAGGTATCGCACGATGAGAAATTTAAAAATATTTTTTTCACATATATAAAGTTCGAACCCTAAAAAATTTGTTTGGATAGCAATATTTCGACAACTGAAAATCGAAAGGGGCTGCGGTTTCCAAAATTGCGTTTATATTTTCAAGATCTTTCGGAAATTGAAAACTAGAAGGTTCTAGGAGGCGTGGTTCTCGAGACATTGCCAGCCAAAGTGTAATTACTTCATTTTTAATTTATTAAGTTTGAAAATCAAAAAAGTGTTCGGATGGCGATATTTCCGTAACCAAGCCTCGCAGGAGGTTGCGGTTTGCACTGCTGAATAGGAAATAAATAGCCCTTATCGAAAAAAATAAAAATTTTGCACTAGCGGCAAAAACAGACCAACGCCCTCGGTGTTTATCGAACAATTCTAAACGCACCTTAAAAAAAGCCTTTTTCAGTCTTCAAACGCGATTTTCAGATGAACCAAGCGTCTAAGCGAAACAAAAATGTTAAAACAGTAATCTGGAGAATTCCACCTTTCCATCGAGGTATCACACGGCCAAAACAAACAACTTTCAAAAAATCCGATTTTTGTCTGTAATTTAACCGAATTGTTGTGTCAACTACGAAATCTTTAAACTCGATTTGCGGCTAAACTAAAAGCTCTATCAACTTCAAAAAAGCATATTCGTGATTGTGGGGTCAAAACCTTTCAAACGAGGTATCGCACGATGAGAAATTTAAAAATATTTTTTTCACATATATAAAGTTCGAACCCTAAAAAATTTGTTTGGATAGCAATATTTCGACAACTGAAAATCGAAAGGGGCTGCGGTTTCCAAAATTGCGTTTTATATTTTCAAGATCTTTCGGAAATTGAAAACTAGAAGGTTCTAGGAGGCGTGGTTCTCGAGACATTGCCAGCCAAAGTGTAATTACTTCATTTTTAATTTATTAAGTTTGAAAATCAAAAAAGTGTTCGGATGGCGATATTTCCGTAACCAAGCCTCGCAGGAGGTTGCGGTTTGCACTGCTGAATAGGAAATAAATAGCCCTTATCGAAAAAAATAAAAATTTTGCACTAGCGGCAAAAACAGACCAACGCCCTCGGTGTTTATCGAACAATTCTAAACGCACCTTAAAAAAAGCCTTTTTCAGTCTTCAAACGCGATTTTCAGATGAACCAAGCGTCCAAGCGAAACAAAAATGTTTAAAACAGTAATCTGGAGAATTCCACCTTTCCATCGAGGTATCACACGGCCAAAACAAACAACTTTCAAAAAATCCGATTTTTGTCTGTAATTTAACCGAATTGTTGTGTCAACTACGAAATCTTTAAACTCGATTTGCGGCTAAACTAAAACTCTATCAACTTCAAAAAAGCATATTCGTGATCTGGGGGTCAAAACCTTTCAAACGAGGTATCGCACGATGAGAAATTTAAAAATATTTTTTTCACATATATAAAGTTCGAACCCTAAGAAATTTGTTTGGATAGCAATATTTCGGCAACTGAAAATCGTGAGGGGCTGCGGTTTTCAAAATTGCATTTTATATTTTCAAGTTCTTTCGGAAATTGAAAACTAGAAGGTTCTAGGAGGCGTGGTTCTCGAGACATTGCCAGCCAAAGTGTAATTACTTCATTTTTAATTTATTAAGTTTGAAAATCAAAAAAGTGTTCGGATGGCGATATTTCCGTAACCAAGCCTCGCAGGAGGTTGCGGTTTGCACTGCTGAATAGGAAATAAATAGCCCTTATCGAAAAAAATAAAAATTTTGCACTAGCGGCAAAAACAGACCAACGCCCTCGGTGTTTATCGAACAATTCTAAACGCACCTTAAAAAAAGCCTTTTTCAGTCTTCAAACGCGATTTTCAGATGAACCAAGCGTCCAAGCGAAACAAAAATGTTAAAATAGTAATCTGGAGAATTCCACCTTTCCATCAAGGTATCACACGGCCAAAACAAACAACTTTCAAAAAATCCGATTTTTGTCTGTAATTTAACCGAATTGTTGTGTCAACTACGAAATCTTTAAACTCGATTTGCGGCTAAACTAAAAGCTCTATCAACTTCAAAAAAGCATATTCGTGATCTGGGGGTCAAAACCTTTCAAACGAGGTATCGCACGATGAGAAATTTAAAAATATTTTTTTCACATATAAAGTTCGAACCCTAAAAAATTTGTTTGGATAGCAATATTTCGGCAACTAAAAATCGTAAGGGGCTGCGGTTTCCAAAATTGCGTTTTATATTTTCAAGATCTTTCGGAAATTGAAAACTAGAAGGTTCTAGGAGGCGTGGTTCTCGAGACATTGCCAGCCAAAGTGTAATTACTTCATTTTTAATTTATTAAGTTTGAAAATCAAAAAAGTGTTCGGATGGCGATATTTCCGTAACCAAGCCTCGCAGGAGGTTGCGGTTTGCACTGCTGAATAGGAAATAAATAGCCCTTATCGAAAAAAATAAAAATTTTGCACTAGCGGCAAAAACAGACCAACGCCCTCGGTGTTTATCGAACAATTCTAAACGCACCTTAAAAAAAGCCTTTTTCAGTCTTCAAACGCGATTTTCAGATGAACCAAGCGTCTAAGCGAAACAAAAATGTTAAAACAGTAATCTGGAGAATTCCACCTTTCCATCGAGGTATCACACGGCCAAAACAAACAACTTTCAAAAAATCCGATTTTTGTCTGTAATTTAACCGAATTGTTGTGTCAACTACGAAATCTTTAAACTCGATTTGCGGCTAAACTAAAAGCTCTATCAACTTCAAAAAAGCATATTCGTGATCTGGGGGTCAAAACCTTTCAAACGAGGTATCGCACGATGAGAAATTTAAAAATATTTTTTTCACATATAAAGTTCGAACCCTAAAAAATTTGTTTGGATAGCAATATTTCGGCAACTAAAAATCGTAAGGGGCTGCGGTTTTCAAAATTGCGTTTTATATTTTCAAGATCTTTCGGAAACTGAAAACTAGAAGGTTCTAGGAGGCGTGGTTCTCGAGACATTGCCAGCCAAAGTGTAATTACTTCATTTTTAATTTATTAAGTTTGAAAATCAAAAAAGTGTTCGGATGGCGATATTTCCGTAACCAAGCCTCGCAGGAGGTTGCGGTTTGCACTGCTGAATAGGAAATAAATAGCCCTTATCGAAAAAAATAAAAATTTTGCACTAGCGGCAAAAACAGACCAACGCCCTCGGTGTTTATCGAACAATTCTAAACGCACCTTAAAAAAAGCCTTTTTCAGTCTTCAAACGCGATTTTCAGATGAACCAAGCGTCCAAGCGAAACAAAAATGTTAAAACAGTAATCTGGAGAATTCCACCTTTCCATCGAGGTATCACACGGCCAAAAACAAACAACTTTCAAAAAATCCGATTTTTGTCTGTAATTTAACCGAATTGTTGTGTCAACTACGAAATCTTTAAACTCGATTTGCGGCTAAACTAAAAGCTCTATCAACTTCAAAAAAGCATATTCGTGATCTGGGGGTCAAAACCTTTCAAACGAGGTATCGCACGATGAGAAATTTAAAAATATTTTTTTCACATATATAAAGTTCGAACCCTAAAAAATTTGTTTGGATAGCAATATTTCGACAACTGAAAATCGAAAGGGGCTGCGGTTTCCAAAATTGCGTTTTATATTTTCAAGATCTTTCGGAAATTGAAAACTAGAAGGTTCTAGGAGGCGTGGTTCTCGAGACATTGCCAGCCAAAGTGTAATTACTTCATTTTTAATTTATTAAGTTTGAAAATCAAAAAAGTGTTCGGATGGCGATATTTCCGTAACCAAGCCTCGCAGGAGGTTGCGGTTTGCACTGCTGAATAGGAAATAAATAGCCCTTATCGAAAAAAATAAAAATTTTGCACTAGCGGCAAAAACAGACCAACGCCCTCGGTGTTTATCGAACAATTCTAAACGCACCTTAAAAAAAGCCTTTTTCAGTCTTCAAACGCGATTTTCAGATGAACCAAGCGTCCAAGCGAAACAAAAATGTTAAAACAGTAATCTGGAGAATTCCACCTTTCCATCGAGGTATCACACGGCCAAAACAAACAACTTTCAAAAAATCCGATTTTTGTCTGTAATTTAACCGAATTGTTGTGTCAACTACGAAATCTTTAAACTCGATTTGCGGCTAAACTAAAACTCTATCAACTTCAAAAAAGCATATTCGTGATCTGGGGGTCAAAACCTTTCAAACGAGGTATCGCACGATGAGAAATTTAAAAATATTTTTTTCACATATATAAAGTTCGAACCCTAAAAAATTTGTTTGGATAGCAATATTTCGGCAACTGAAAATCGTAAGGGGCTGCGGTTTTCAAAATTGCATTTTATATTTTCAAGTTCTTTCGGAAATTGAAAACTAGAAGGTTCTAGGAGGCGTGGTTCTCGAGACATTGCCAGCCAAAGTGTAATTACTTCATTTTTAATTTATTAAGTTTGAAAATCAAAAAAGTGTTTGGATGGCGATATTTCCGTAACCAAGCCTCGCAGGAGGTTGCGGTTTGCACTGCTGAATAGGAAATAAATAGCCCTTATCGAAAAAAATAAAAATTTTGCACTAGCGGCAAAAGCAGACCAACGCCCTCGGTGTTTATCGAACAATTCTAAACGCACCTTAAAAAAAAGCCTTTTTCAGTCTTCAAACGCGATTTTCAGATGAACCAAGCGTCCAAGCGAAACAAAAATGTTAAAATAGTAATCTGGAGAATTCCACCTTTCCATCGAGGTACCACACGGCCAAAACAAACAATTTTAAAAAAATCCGATTTTTGTCTGTAATTTAACCGAATTGTTGTGTCAACTACGAAATCTTTAAACTCGATTTGCGGCTAAACTAAAAGCTCTATCAACTTCAAAAAAGCATATTCGTGATCTGGGGGTCAAAACCTTTCAAACGAGGTATCGCACGATGAGAAATTTAAAAATATTTTTTTTCCCATATAAAGTTCGAACCCTAAAAAATTTGTTTGGATAGCAATATTTCGGCAACTGAAAATCGTAAGGGGCTGCGGTTTTCAAAATTGCGTTTTATATTTTCAAGATCTTTCGGAAACTGAAAACTAGAAGGTTCTAGGAGGCGTGGTTCTCGAGACATTGCCAGCCAAAGTGTAATTACTTCATTTTTAATTTATTAAGTTTGAAAATCAAAAAAGTGTTCGGATGGCGATATTTCCGTAACCAAGCCTCGCAGGAGGTTGCGGTTTGCACTGCTGAATAGGAAATAAATAGCCCCTATCGAAAAAAATAAAAATTTTGCACTAGCGGTAAAAACAGACCAACGCCCACGGTGTTTATCGAACAATTCTAAACGCACCTTAAAAAAAGCCTTTTTCACTCTTCAAACGCGATTTTCAGATGAACCAAGCATCCAAGCGAAACAAAAATGTTAAAATAGTAATTTGGAGAATTCCACCTTTCCATCGAGGTACCACACGGCCAAAACAAACAACTTTAAAAAAATCCGATTTTTGTCTGTAATTTAACCGAATTGTTGTGTCAACTACGAAATCTTTAAACTCGATTTGCGGCTAAACTAAAGGCTCTATCAACTTCAAAAAAGCATATTCGTGATCTGGGGGTCAAAACCTTTCAAACGAGGTATCGCACGATGAGAAATTTAAAAATATTTTTTTTCCCATATAAAGTTCGAACCCTAAAAAATTTGTTTGGATAGCAATATTTCGGCAACTGAAAATCGTAAGGGGCTGCGGTTTTCAAAATTGCGTTTTATATTTTCAAGATCTTTCGGAAACTGAAAACTAGAAGGTTCTAGGAGGCGTGGTTCTCGAGACATTGCCAGCCAAAGTGTAATTACTTCATTTTTAATTTATTAAGTTTGAAAATCAAAAAAGTGTTCGGATGGCGATATATCCGTAACCAAGCCTCGCAGGAGGTTACGGTTTGCACTGCTGAATAGGAAATAAATAGCCCTTATCGAAAAAAATAAAAATTTTGCACTAGCGGCAAAAGCAGACCAACGTCCACGGTGTTTATCGAACAATTCTAAACGCACCTTAAAAAAAAGCCTTTTTCAGTCTTCAAACGCGATTTTCAGATGAACCAAGCGTCCAAGCGAAACAAAAATGTTAAAATAGTAATCTGGAGAATTCCACCTTTCCATCGAGGTACCACACGGCCAAAACAAACAATTTTAAAAAAATCCGATTTTTGTCTGTAATTTAACCGAATTGTTGTGTCAACTACGAAATCTTTAAACTCGATTTGCGGCTAAACTAAAAGCTCTATCAATTTTGCACTAGCGGCAAAAGCAGACCAACTTCCACGGTGTTTATCGAACAATTCTAAACGCACCTTAAAAAAAAGCCTTTTTCAGTCTTCAAACGCGATTTTCAGATGAACCAAGCGTCCAAGCGAAACAAAAATGTTAAAATAGTAATCTGGAGAATTCCACCTTTCCATCGAGGTACCAAACGGCCAAAACAAACAACTTTAAAAAAATCCGATTTTTGTCTGTAATTTAACCGAATTATTGTGTCAAGTACGAAATCTGTAAACTCGATTTGCGGCTAAACTAAAGGCTCTATCAACTTCAAAAAAGCATATTCGTGATCTGGGGGTCAAAACCTTTCAAACGAGGTATCGCACGATGAGAAATTTAAAAATATTTTTTTCCCATATAAAGTTCGAACCCTAAAAAATTTGTTTGGATAGCAATATTTCGGCAACTGAAAATCGTAAGGGGCTGCGGTTTTCAAAATTGCGTTTTATATTTTCAAGATCTTTCGGAAACTGAAAACTAGAAGGTTCTAGGAGGCGTGGTTCTCGAGACATTGCCAGCCAAAGTGTAATTACTTCATTTTTAATTTATTAAGTTTGAAAATCAAAAAAGTGTTCGGATGGCGATATTTCCGTAACCAAGCCTCGCAGGAGGTTGCGGTTTGCACTGCTGAATAGGAAATAAATAGCCCTTATCGAAAAAAATAAAAATTTTGCACTAGCGGCAAAAGCAGACCAACGTCCACGGTGTTTATCGAACAATTCTAAACGCACCTTAAAAAAAAGCCTTTTTCAGTCTTCAAACGCGATTTTCAGATGAACCAAGCGTCCAAGCGAAACAAAAATGTTAAAATAGTAATCTGGAGAATTCCACCTTTCCATCGAGGTACCACACGGCCAAAACAAACAATTTTAAAAAAATCCGATTTTTGTCTGTAATTTAACCGAATTGTTGTGTCAACTACGAAATCTTTAAACTCGATTTGCGGCTAAACTAAAAGCTCTATCAACTTCAAAAAAGCATATTCGTGATCTGGGGGTCAAAACCTTTCAAACGAGGTATCGCACGATGAGAAATTTAAAAATATTTTTTTTCCCATATAAAGTTCGAACCCTAAAAAATTTGTTTGGATAGCAATATTTCGGCAACTGAAAATCGTAAGGGGCTGCGGTTTTCAAAATTGCGTTTTATATTTTCAAGATCTTTCGGAAACTGAAAACTAGAAGGTTCTAGGAGGCGTGGTTCTCGAGACATTGCCAGCCAAAGTGTAATTACTTCATTTTTAATTTATTAAGTTTGAAAAACAAAAAAGTGTTCGGATGGCGATATTTCCGTAACCAAGCCTCGCAGGAGGTTGCGGTTTGCACTGCTGAATAGGAAATAAATAGCCCCTATCGAAAAAAATAAAAATTTTGCACTAGCGGTAAAAACAGACCAACGCCCACGGTGTTTATCGAACAATTCTAAACGCACCTTAAAAAAAGCCTTTTTCACTCTTCAAACGCGATTTTCAGATGAACCAAGCATCCAAGCGAAACAAAAATGTTAAAATAGTAATCTGGAGAATTCCACCTTTCCATCGAGGTACCACACGGCCAAAACAAACAACTTTAAAAAAATCCGATTTTTGTCTGTAATTTAACCGAATTGTTGTGTCAACTACGAAATCTTTAAACTCGATTTGCGGCTAAACTAAAAGCTCTATCAACTTCAAAAAAGCATATTCGTGATCTGGGGGTCAAAACCTTTCAAACGAGGTATCGCACGATGAGAAATTTAAAAATATTTTTTTTCCCATATAAAGTTCGAACCCTAAAAAATTTGTTTGGATAGCAATATTTCGGCAACTGAAAATCGTAAGGGGCTGCGGTTTTCAAAATTGCGTTTTATATTTTCAAGATCTTTCGGAAACTGAAAACTAGAAGGTTCTAGGAGGCGTGGTTCTCGAGACATTGCCAGCCAAAGTGTAATTACTTCATTTTTAATTTATTAAGTTTGAAAATCAAAAAAGTGTTCGGATGGCGATATATCCGTAACCAAGCCTCGCAGGAGGTTACGGTTTGCACTGCTGAATAGGAAATAAATAGCCCTTATCGAAAAAAATAAAAATTTTGCACTAGCGGCAAAAGCAGACCAACGTCCACGGTGTTTATCGAACAATTCTAAACGCACCTTAAAAAAAAGCCTTTTTCAGTCTTCAAACGCGATTTTCAGATGAACCAAGCGTCCAAGCGAAACAAAAATGTTAAAATAGTAATCTGGAGAATTCCACCTTTCCATCGAGGTACCACACGGCCAAAACAAACAATTTTAAAAAAATCCGATTTTTGTCTGTAATTTAACCGAATTGTTGTGTCAACTACGAAATCTTTAAACTCGATTTGCGGCTAAACTAAAAGCTCTATCAACTTCAAAAAAGCATATTCGTGATCTGGGGGTCAAAACCTTTCAAACGAGGTATCGCACGATGAGAAATTTAAAAATATTTTTTTTCCCATATAAAGTTCGAACCCTAAAAAATTTGTTTGGATAGCAATATTTCGGCAACTGAAAATCGTAAGGGGCTGCGGTTTTCAAAATTGCGTTTTATATTTTCAAGATCTTTCGGAAACTGAAAACTAGAAGGTTCTAGGAGGCGTGGTTCTCGAGACATTGCCAGCCAAAGTGTAATTACTTCATTTTTAATTTATTAAGTTTGAAAATCAAAAAAGTGTTCGGATGGCGATATTTCCGTAACCAAGCCTCGCAGGAGGTTGCGGTTTGCACTGCTGAATAGGAAATAAATAGCCCTTATCGAAAAAAATAAAAATTTTGCACTAGCGGCAAAAGCAGACCAACGTCCACGGTGTTTATCGAACAATTCTAAACGCACCTTAAAAAAAGCCTTTTTCAGTCTTCAAACGCGATTTTCAGATGAACCAAGCGTCCAAGCGAAACAAAAATGTTAAAATAGTAATCTGGAGAATTCCACCTTTCCATCGAGGTACCACACGGCCAAAACAAACAATTTTAAAAAAATCCGATTTTTGTCTGTACCGAATTATTGTGTCAAGTACGAAATCTGTAAACTCGATTTGCGGCTAAACTAAAGGCTCTATCAACTTCAAAAAAGCATATTCGTGATCTGGGGGTCAAAACCTTTCAAACGAGGTATCGCACGATGAGAAATTTAAAAATATTTTTTTCCCATATAAAGTTCGAACCCTAAAAAATTTGTTTGGACAGCAATATTTCGGCAACTGAAAATCGTAAGGGGCTGCGGTTTTCAAAATTGCGTTTTATATTTTCAAGATCTTTCGGAAACTGAAAACTAGAAGGTTCTAGGAGGCGTGGTTCTCGAGACATTGCCAGCCAAAGTGTAATTACTTCATTTTTAATTTATTAAGTTTGAAAATCAAAAAAGTGTTCGGATGGCGATATTTCCGTAACCAAGCCTCGCAGGAGGTTGCGGTTTGCACTGCTGAATAGGAAATAAATAGCCCTTATCGAAAAAAATAAAAATTTTGCACTAGCGGCAAAAGCAGACCAACGTCCACGGTGTTTATCGAACAATTCTAAACGCACCTTAAAAAAAAGCCTTTTTCAGTCTTCAAACGCGATTTTCAGATGAACCAAGCGTCCAAGCGAAACAAAAATGTTAAAATAGTAATCTGGAGAGTTCCACCTTTCCATCGAGGTACCACACGGCCAAAACAAACAATTTTAAAAAAATCCGATTTTTGTCTGTACCGAATTATTGTGTCAAGTACGAAATCTGTAAACTCGATTTGCGGCTAAACTAAAGGCTCTATCAACTTCAAAAAAGCATATTCGTGATCTGGGGGTCAAAACCTTTCAAACGAGGTATCGCACGATGAGAAATTTAAAAATATTTTTTTCCCATATAAAGTTCGAACCCTAAAAAATTTGTTTGGACAGCAATATTTCGGCAACTGAAAATCGTAAGGGGCTGCGGTTTTCAAAATTGCGTTTTATATTTTCAAGATCTTTCGGAAACTGAAAACTAGAAGGTTCTAGGAGGCGTGGTTCTCGAGACATTGCCAGCCAAAGTGTAATTACTTCATTTTTAATTTATTAAGTTTGAAAATCAAAAAAGTGTTCGGATGGCGATATTTCCGTAACCAAGCCTCGCAGGAGGTTGCGGTTTGCACTGCTGAATAGGAAATAAATAGCCTTTATCGAAAAAAATAAAAATTTTGCACTAGCGGCAAAAGCAGACCAACGTCCACGGTGTTTATCGAACAATTCTAAACGCACCTTAAAAAAAAGCCTTTTTCAGTCTTCAAACGCGATTTTCAGATGAACCAAGCGTCCAAGCGAAACAAAAATGTTAAAATAGTAATCTGGAGAATTCCACCTTTCCATCGAGGTACCACACGGCCAAAACAAACAATTTTAAAAAAATCCGATTTTTGTCTGTAATTTAACCGAATTGTTGTGTCAACTACGAAATCTTTAAACTCGATTTGCGGCTAAACTAAAGGCTCTATCAACTTCAAAAAAGCATATTCGTGATCTGGGGGTCAAAACCTTTCAAACGAGGTATCGCACGATGAGAAATTTAAAAATATTTTTTTTCCCATATAAAGTTCGAACCCTAAAAAATTTGTTTGGATAGCAATATTTCGGCAACTGAAAATCGTAAGGGGCTGCGGTTTTCAAAATTGCGTTTTATATTTTCAAGATCTTTCGGAAACTGAAAACTAGAAGGTTCTAGGAGGCGTGGTTCTCGAGACATTGCCAGCCAAAGTGTAATTACTTCATTTTTAATTTATTAAGTTTGAAAAACAAAAAAGTGTTCGGATGGCGATATTTCCGTAACCAAGCCTCGCAGGAGGTTGCGGTTTGCACTGCTGAATAGGAAATAAATAGCCCCTATCGAAAAAAATAAAAATTTTGCACTAGCGGTAAAAACAGACCAACGCCCACGGTGTTTATCGAACAATTCTAAACGCACCTTAAAAAAAGCCTTTTTCACTCTTCAAACGCGATTTTCAGATGAACCAAGCGTCCAAGCGAAACAAAAATGTTAAAATAGTAATCTGGAGAATTCCACCTTTCCATCGAGGTACCACACGGCCAAAACAAACAACTTTAAAAAAATCCGATTTTTGTCTGTAATTTAACCGAATTGTTGTGTCAACTACGAAATCTTTAAACTCGATTTGCGGCTAAACTAAAGGCTCTATCAACTTCAAAAAAGCATATTCGTGATCTGGGGGTCAAAACCTTTCAAACGAGGTATCGCACGATGAGAAATTTAAAAATATTTTTTTTCCCATATAAAGTTCGAACCCTAAAAAATTTGTTTGGATAGCAATATTTCGGCAACTGAAAATCGTAAGGGGCTGCGGTTTTCAAAATTGCGTTTTATATTTTCAAGATCTTTCGGAAACTGAAAACTAGAAGGTTCTAGGAGGCGTGGTTCTCGAGACATTGCCAGCCAAAGTGTAATTACCTCATTTTTAATTTATTAAGTTTGAAAATCAAAAAAGTGTTCGGATGGCGATATTTCCGTAACCAAGCCTCGCAGGAGGTTGCGGTTTGCACTGCTGAATAGGAAATAAATAGCCCTTATCGAAAAAAATAAAAATTTTGCACTAGCGGCAAAAGCAGACCAACGTCCACGGTGTTTATCGAACAATTCTAAACGCACCTTAAAAAAAAGCCTTTTTCAGTCTTCAAACGCGATTTTCAGCTGAACCAAGCGTCCAAGCGAAACAAAAATGTTAAAATAGTAATCTGGAGAATTCCACCTTTCCATCGAGGTACCACACGGCCAAAACAAACAATTTTAAAAAAATCCGATTTTTGTCTGTAATTTAACCGAATTGTTGTGTCAACTACGAAATCTTTAAACTCGATTTGCGGCTAAACTAAAAGCTCTATCAACTTCAAAAAAGCATATTCGTGATCTGGGGGTCAAAACCTTTCAAACGAGGTATCGCACGATGAGAAATTTAAAAATATTTTTTTTCCCATATAAAGTTCGAACCCTAAAAAATTTGTTTGGATAGCAATATTTCGGCAACTGAAAATCGTAAGGGGCTGCGGTTTTCAAAATTGCGTTTTATATTTTCAAGATCTTTCGGAAACTGAAAACTAGAAGGTTCTAGGAGGCGTGGTTCTCGAGACATTGCCAGCCAAAGTGTAATTACTTCATTTTTAATTTATTAAGTTTGAAAATCAAAAAAGTGTTCGGATGGCGATATATCCGTAACCAAGCCTCGCAGGAGGTTACGGTTTGCACTGCTGAATAGGAAATAAATAGCCCTTATCGAAAAAAATAAAAATTTTGCACTAGCGGCAAAAGCAGACCAACGTCCACGGTGTTTATCGAACAATTCTAAACGCACCTTAAAAAAAAGCCTTTTTCAGTCTTCAAACGCGATTTTCAGATGAACCAAGCGTCCAAGCGAAACAAAAATGTTAAAATAGTAATCTGGAGAGTTCCACCTTTCCATCGAGGTACCACACCGCCAAAACAAACAATTTTAAAAAAATCCGATTTTTGTCTGTACCGAATTATTGTGTCAAGTACGAAATCTGTAAACTCGATTTGCGGCTAAACTAAAGGCTCTATCAACTTCAAAAAAGCATATTCGTGATCTGGGGGTCAAAACCTTTCAAACGAGGTATCGCACGATGAGAAATTTAAAAATATTTTTTTCCCATATAAAGTTCGAACCCTAAAAAATTTGTTTGGACAGCAATATTTCGGCAACTGAAAATCGTAAGGGGCTGCGGTTTTCAAAATTGCGTTTTATATTTTCAAGATCTTTCGGAAACTGAAAACTAGAAGGTTCTAGGAGGCGTGGTTCTCGAGACATTGCCAGCCAAAGTGTAATTACTTCATTTTTAATTTATTAAGTTTGAAAATCAAAAAAGTGTTCGGATGGCGATATTTCCGTAACCAAGCCTCGCAGGAGGTTGCGGTTTGCACTGCTGAATAGGAAATAAATAGCCCTTATCGAAAAAAATAAAAATTTTGCACTAGCGGCAAAAACAGACCAACGCCCACGGTGTTTATCGAACAATTCTAAACGCACCTTAAAAAAAAGCCTTTTTCAGTCTTCAAACGCGATTTTCAGATGAACCAAGCGTCCAAGCGAAACAAAAATGTTAAAATAGTAATCTGGAGAATTCCACCTTTCCATCGAGGTACCACACGGCCAAAACAAACAATTTTAAAAAAATCCGATTTTTGTCTGTAATTTAACCGAATTGTTGTGTCAACTACGAAATCTTTAAACTCGATTTGCGGCTAAACTAAAAGCTCTATCAACTTCAAAAAAGCATATTCGTGATCTGGGGGTCAAAACCTTTCAAACGAGGTATCGCACGATGAGAAATTTAAAAATATTTTTTTTCCCATATAAAGTTCGAACCCTAAAAAATTTGTTTGGATAGCAATATTTCGGCAACTGAAAATCGTAAGGGGCTGCGGTTTTCAAAATTGCGTTTTATATTTTCAAGATCTTTCGGAAACTGAAAACTAGAAGGTTCTAGGAGGCGTGGTTCTCGAGACATTGCCAGCCAAAGTGTAATTACTTCATTTTTAATTTATTAAGTTTGAAAAACAAAAAAGTGTTCGGATGGCGATATTTCCGTAACCAAGCCTCGCAGGAGGTTGCGGTTTGCACTGCTGAATAGGAAATAAATAGCCCCTATCGAAAAAAATAAAATTTTCCACTAGCGGTAAAAACAGACCAACGCCCACGGTGTTTATCGAACAATTCTAAACGCACCTTAAAAAAAGCCTTTTTCAGTCTTCAAACGCGATTTTCAGATGAACCAAGCGTCCAAGCGAAACAAAAATGTTAAAATAGTAATCTGGAGAATTCCACCTTTCCATCGAGGTACCACACGGCCAAAACAAACAACTTTAAAAAAATCCGATTTTTGTCTGTAATTTAACCGAATTGTTGTGTCAACTACGAAATCTTTAAACTCGATTTGCGGCTAAACTAAAAGCTCTATCAACTTCAAAAAAGCATATTCGTGATCTGGGGGTCAAAACCTTTCAAACGAGGTATCGCACGATGAGAAATTTAAAAATATTTTTTTTCCCATATAAAGTTCGAACCCTAAAAAATTTGTTTGGATAGCAATATTTCGGCAACTGAAAATCGTAAGGGGCTGCGGTTTTCAAAATTGCGTTTTATATTTTCAAGATCTTTCGGAAACTGAAAACTAGAAGGTTCTAGGAGGCGTGGTTCTCGAGACATTGCCAGCCAAAGTGTAATTACTTCATTTTTAATTTATTAAGTTTGAAAAACAAAAAAGTGTTCGGATGGCGATATTTCCGTAACCAAGCCTCGCAGGAGGTTGCGGTTTGCACTGCTGAATAGGAAATAAATAGCCCTTATCGAAAAAAATAAAAATTTTGCACTAGCGGCAAAAGCAGACCAACGTCCACGGTGTTTATCGAACAATTCTAAACGCACCTTAAAAAAAAGCCTTTTTCAGTCTTCAAACGCGATTTTCAGCTGAACCAAGCGTCCAAGCGAAACAAAAATGTTAAAATAGTAATCTGGAGAATTCCACCTTTCCATCGAGGTACCACACGGCCAAAACAAACAATTTTAAAAAAATCCGATTTTTGTCTGTAATTTAACCGAATTGTTGTGTCAACTACGAAATCTTTAAACTCGATTTGCGGCTAAACTAAAAGCTCTATCAACTTCAAAAAAGCATATTCGTGATCTGGGGGTCAAAACCTTTCAAACGAGGTATCGCACGATGAGAAATTTAAAAATATTTTTTTTCCCATATAAAGTTCGAACCCTAAAAAATTTGTTTGGATAGCAATATTTCGGCAACTGAAAATCGTAAGGGGCTGCGGTTTTCAAAATTGCGTTTTATATTTTCAAGATCTTTCGGAAACTGAAAACTAGAAGGTTCTAGGAGGCGTGGTTCTCGAGACATTGCCAGCCAAAGTGTAATTACTTCATTTTTAATTTATTAAGTTTGAAAATCAAAAAAGTGTTCGGATGGCGATATTTCCGTAACCAAGCCTCGCAGGAGGTTGCGGTTTGCACTGCTGAATAGGAAATAAATAGCCCTTATCGAAAAAAATAAAAATTTTGCACTAGCGGCAAAAGCAGACCAACGTCCACGGTGTTTATCGAACAATTCTAAACGCACCTTAAAAAAAAGCCTTTTTCAGTCTTCAAACGCGATTTTCAGATGAACCAAGCGTCCAAGCGAAACAAAAATGTTAAAATAGTAATCTGGAGAATTCCACCTTTCCATCGAGGTACCACACGGCCAAAACAAACAATTTTAAAAAAATCCGATTTTTGTCTGTAATTTAACCGAATTGTTGTGTCAACTACGAAATCTTTAAACTCGATTTGCGGCTAAACTAAAAGCTCTATCAACTTCAAAAAAGCATATTCGTGATCTGGGGGTCAAAACCTTTCAAACGAGGTATCGCACGATGAGAAATTTAAAAATATTTTTTTTCCCATATAAAGTTCGAACCCTAAAAAATTTGTTTGCAAGCAATATTTCGGCAACTGAAAATCGTAAGGGGCTGCGGTTTTCAAAATTGCGTTTTATATTTTCAAGATCTTTCGGAAACTGAAAACTAGAAGGTTCTAGGAGGCGTGGTTCTCGAGACATTGCCAGCCAAAGTGTAATTACTTCATTTTTAATTTATTAAGTTTGAAAATCAAAAAAGTGTTCGGATGGCGATATATCCGTAACCAAGCCTCGCAGGAGGTTACGGTTTGCACTGCTGAATAGGAAATAAATAGCCCTTATCGAAAAAAATAAAAATTTTGCACTAGCGGCAAAAGCAGACCAACGTCCACGGTGTTTATCGAACAATTCTAAACGCACCTTAAAAAAAAGCCTTTTTCAGTCTTCAAACGCGATTTTCAGATGAACCAAGCGTCCAAGCGAAACAAAAATGTTAAAATAGTAATCTGGAGAATTCCACCTTTCCATCGAGGTACCACACGGCCAAAACAAACAACTTTAAAAAAATCCGATTTTTGTCTGTAATTTAACCGAATTGTTGTGTCAACTACGAAATCTTTAAACTCGATTTGCGGCTAAACTAAAAGCTCTATCAACTTCAAAAAAGCATATTCGTGATCTGGGGGTCAAAACCTTTCAAACGAGGTATCGCACGATGAGAAATTTAAAAATATTTTTTTTCCCATATAAAGTTCGAACCCTAAAAAATTTGTTTGGATAGCAATATTTCGGCAACTGAAAATCGTAAGGGGCTGCGGTTTTCAAAATTGCGTTTTATATTTTCAAGATCTTTCGGAAACTGAAAACTAGAAGGTTCTAGGAGGCGTGGTTCTCGAGACATTGCCAGCCAAAGTGTAATTACCTCATTTTTAATTTATTAAGTTTGAAAATCAAAAAAGTGTTCGGATGGCGATATTTCCGTAACCAAGCCTCGCAGGAGGTTGCGGTTTGCACTGCTGAATAGGAAATAAATAGCCCTTATCGAAAAAA
The DNA here is from genome assembly GCA_929447395.1 of Epistrophe grossulariae. Lineage (NCBI taxonomy): Eukaryota > Metazoa > Arthropoda > Insecta > Diptera > Syrphidae > Epistrophe > Epistrophe grossulariae. The sequence continues at coordinate 115,444,962 of OV839568.1, forward strand.
ATAAAAATTTTGCACTAGCGGCAAAAGCAGACCAACGTCCACGGTGTTTATCGAACAATTCTAAACGCACCTTAAAAAAAAGCCTTTTTCAGTCTTCAAACGCGATTTTCAGCTGAACCAAGCGTCCAAGCGAAACAAAAATGTTAAAATAGTAATCTGGAGAATTCCACCTTTCCATCGAGGTACCACACGGCCAAAACAAACAATTTTAAAAAAATCCGATTTTTGTCTGTAATTTAACCGAATTGTTGTGTCAACTACGAAATCTTTAAACTCGATTTGCGGCTAAACTAAAAGCTCTATCAACTTCAAAAAAGCATATTCGTGATCTGGGGGTCAAAACCTTTCAAACGAGGTATCGCACGATGAGAAATTTAAAAATATTTTTTTTCCCATATAAAGTTCGAACCCTAAAAAATTTGTTTGGATAGCAATATTTCGGCAACTGAAAATCGTAAGGGGCTGCGGTTTTCAAAATTGCGTTTTATATTTTCAAGATCTTTCGGAAACTGAAAACTAGAAGGTTCTAGGAGGCGTGGTTCTCGAGACATTGCCAGCCAAAGTGTAATTACTTCATTTTTAATTTATTAAGTTTGAAAATCAAAAAAGTGTTCGGATGGCGATATTTCCGTAACCAAGCCTCGCAGGAGGTTGCGGTTTGCACTGCTGAATAGGAAATAAATAGCCCTTATCGAAAAAAATAAAAATTTTGCACTAGCGGCAAAAGCAGACCAACGTCCACGGTGTTTATCGAACAATTCTAAACGCACCTTAAAAAAAAGCCTTTTTCAGTCTTCAAACGCGATTTTCAGCTGAACCAAGCGTCCAAGCGAAACAAAAATGTTAAAATAGTAATCTGGAGAATTCCACCTTTCCATCGAGGTACCACACGGCCAAAACAAACAATTTTAAAAAAATCCGATTTTTGTCTGTAATTTAACCGAATTGTTGTGTCAACTACGAAATCTTTAAACTCGATTTGCGGCTAAACTAAAAGCTCTATCAACTTCAAAAAAGCATATTCGTGATCTGGGGGTCAAAACCTTTCAAACGAGGTATCGCACGATGAGAAATTTAAAAATATTTTTTTTCCCATATAAAGTTCGAACCCTAAAAAATTTGTTTGGATAGCAATATTTCGGCAACTGAAAATCGTAAGGGGCTGCGGTTTTCAAAATTGCGTTTTATATTTTCAAGATCTTTCGGAAACTGAAAACTAGAAGGTTCTAGGAGGCGTGGTTCTCGAGACATTGCCAGCCAAAGTGTAATTACTTCATTTTTAATTTATTAAGTTTGAAAATCAAAAAAGTGTTCGGATGGCGATATTTCCGTAACCAAGCCTCGCAGGAGGTTGCGGTTTGCACTGCTGAATAGGAAATAAATAGCCCTTATCGAAAAAAATAAAAATTTTGCACTAGCGGCAAAAGCAGACCAACGTCCACGGTGTTTATCGAACAATTCTAAACGCACCTTAAAAAAAAGCCTTTTTCAGTCTTCAAACGCGATTTTCAGATGAACCAAGCGTCCAAGCGAAACAAAAATGTTAAAATAGTAATCTGGAGAATTCCACCTTTCCATCGAGGTACCACACGGCCAAAACAAACAATTTTAAAAAAATCCGATTTTTGTCTGTAATTTAACCGAATTGTTGTGTCAACTACGAAATCTTTAAACTCGATTTGCGGCTAAACTAAAAGCTCTATCAACTTCAAAAAAGCATATTCGTGATCTGGGGGTCAAAACCTTTCAAACGAGGTATCGCACGATGAGAAATTTAAAAATATTTTTTTTCCCATATAAAGTTCGAACCCTAAAAAATTTGTTTGGATAGCAATATTTCGGCAACTGAAAATCGTAAGGGGCTGCGGTTTTCAAAATTGCGTTTTATATTTTCAAGATCTTTCGGAAACTGAAAACTAGAAGGTTCTAGGAGGCGTGGTTCTCGAGACATTGCCAGCCAAAGTGTAATTACTTCATTTTTAATTTATTAAGTTTGAAAATCAAAAAAGTGTTCGGATGGCGATATATCCGTAACCAAGCCTCGCAGGAGGTTACGGTTTGCACTGCTGAATAGGAAATAAATAGCCCTTATCGAAAAAAATAAAAATTTTGCACTAGCGGCAAAAGCAGACCAACGTCCACGGTGTTTATCGAACAATTCTAAACGCACCTTAAAAAAAAGCCTTTTTCAGTCTTCAAACGCGATTTTCAGATGAACCAAGCGTCCAAGCGAAACAAAAATGTTAAAATAGTAATCTGGAGAATTCCACCTTTCCATCGAGGTACCACACGGCCAAAACAAACAATTTTAAAAAAATCCGATTTTTGTCTGTAATTTAACCGAATTGTTGTGTCAACTACGAAATCTTTAAACTCGATTTGCGGCTAAACTAAAGGCTCTATCAACTTCAAAAAAGCATATTCGTGATCTGGGGGTCAAAACCTTTCAAACGAGGTATCGCACGATGAGAAATTTAAAAATATTTTTTTTCCCATATAAAGTTCGAACCCTAAAAAATTTGTTTGGATAGCAATATTTCGGCAACTGAAAATCGTAAGGGGCTGCGGTTTTCAAAATTGCGTTTTATATTTTCAAGATCTTTCGGAAACTGAAAACTAGAAGGTTCTAGGAGGCGTGGTTCTCGAGACATTGCCAGCCAAAGTGTAATTACTTCATTTTTAATTTATTAAGTTTGAAAATCAAAAAAGTGTTCGGATGGCGATATATCCGTAACCAAGCCTCGCAGGAGGTTACGGTTTGCACTGCTGAATAGGAAATAAATAGCCCTTATCGAAAAAAATAAAAATTTTGCACTAGCGGCAAAAGCAGACCAACGTCCACGGTGTTTATCGAACAATTCTAAACGCACCTTAAAAAAAAGCCTTTTTCAGTCTTCAAACGCGATTTTCAGATGAACCAAGCGTCCAAGCGAAACAAAAATGTTAAAATAGTAATCTGGAGAATTCCACCTTTCCATCGAGGTACCACACGGCCAAAACAAACAATTTTAAAAAAATCCGATTTTTGTCTGTAATTTAACCGAATTGTTGTGTCAACTACGAAATCTTTAAACTCGATTTGCGGCTAAACTAAAAGCTCTATCAACTTCAAAAAAGCATATTCGTGATCTGGGGGTCAAAACCTTTCAAACGAGGTATCGCACGATGAGAAATTTAAAAATATTTTTTTTCCCATATAAAGTTCGAACCCTAAAAAATTTGTTTGGATAGCAATATTTCGGCAACTGAAAATCGTAAGGGGCTGCGGTTTTCAAAATTGCGTTTTATATTTTCAAGATCTTTCGGAAACTGAAAACTAGAAGGTTCTAGGAGGCGTGGTTCTCGAGACATTGCCAGCCAAAGTGTAATTACTTCATTTTTAATTTATTAAGTTTGAAAATCAAAAAAGTGTTCGGATGGCGATATTTCCGTAACCAAGCCTCGCAGGAGGTTGCGGTTTGCACTGCTGAATAGGAAATAAATAGCCCTTATCGAAAAAAATAAAAATTTTGCACTAGCGGCAAAAGCAGACCAACGTCCACGGTGTTTATCGAACAATTCTAAACGCACCTTAAAAAAAAGCCTTTTTCAGTCTTCAAACGCGATTTTCAGATGAACCAAGCGTCCAAGCGAAACAAAAATGTTAAAATAGTAATCTGGAGAATTCCACCTTTCCATCGAGGTACCACACGGCCAAAACAAACAATTTTAAAAAAATCCGATTTTTGTCTGTAATTTAACCGAATTGTTGTGTCAACTACGAAATCTTTAAACTCGATTTGCGGCTAAACTAAAGGCTCTATCAACTTCAAAAAAGCATATTCGTGATCTGGGGGTCAAAACCTTTTAAACGAGGTATCGCACGATGAGAAATTTAAAAATATTTTTTTTCCCATATAAAGTTCGAACCCTAAAAAATTTGTTTGGATAGCAATATTTCGGCAACTGAAAATCGTAAGGGGCTGCGGTTTTCAAAATTGCGTTTTATATTTTCAAGATCTTTCGGAAACTGAAAACTAGAAGGTTCTAGGAGGCGTGGTTCTCGAGACATTGCCAGCCAAAGTGTAATTACCTCATTTTTAATTTATTAAGTTTGAAAATCAAAAAAGTGTTCGGATGGCGATATTTCCGTAACCAAGCCTCGCAGGAGGTTGCGGTTTGCACTGCTGAATAGGAAATAAATAGCCCTTATCGAAAAAAATAAAAATTTTGCACTAGCGGCAAAAGCAGACCAACGTCCACGGTGTTTATCGAACAATTCTAAACGCACCTTAAAAAAAAGCCTTTTTCAGTCTTCAAACGCGATTTTCAGATGAACCAAGCGTCCAAGCGAAACAAAAATGTTAAAATAGTAATCTGGAGAATTCCACCTTTCCATCGAGGTACCACACGGCCAAAACAAACAATTTTAAAAAAATCCGATTTTTGTCTGTAATTTAACCGAATTGTTGTGTCAACTACGAAATCTTTAAACTCGATTTGCGGCTAAACTAAAAGCTCTATCAACTTCAAAAAAGCATATTCGTGATCTGGGGGTCAAAACCTTTCAAACGAGGTATCGCACGATGAGAAATTTAAAAATATTTTTTTTCCCATATAAAGTTCGAACCCTAAAAAATTTGTTTGGATAGCAATATTTCGGCAACTGAAAATCGTAAGGGGCTGCGGTTTTCAAAATTGCGTTTTATATTTTCAAGATCTTTCGGAAACTGAAAACTAGAAGGTTCTAGGAGGCGTGGTTCTCGAGACATTGCCAGCCAAAGTGTAATTACTTCATTTTTAATTTATTAAGTTTGAAAATCAAAAAAGTGTTCGGATGGCGATATATCCGTAACCAAGCCTCGCAGGAGGTTACGGTTTGCACTGCTGAATAGGAAATAAATAGCCCTTATCGAAAAAAATAAAAATTTTGCACTAGCGGCAAAAGCAGACCAACGTCCACGGTGTTTATCGAACAATTCTAAACGCACCTTAAAAAAAAGCCTTTTTCAGTCTTCAAACGCGATTTTCAGATGAACCAAGCGTCCAAGCGAAACAAAAATGTTAAAATAGTAATCTGGAGAATTCCACCTTTCCATCGAGGTACCACACGGCCAAAACAAACAATTTTAAAAAAATCCGATTTTTGTCTGTAATTTAACCGAATTGTTGTGTCAACTACGAAATCTTTAAACTCGATTTGCGGCTAAACTAAAAGCTCTATCAACTTCAAAAAAGCATATTCGTGATCTGGGGGTCAAAACCTTTCAAACGAGGTATCGCACGATGAGAAATTTAAAAATATTTTTTTTCCCATATAAAGTTCGAACCCTAAAAAATTTGTTTGGATAGCAATATTTCGGCAACTGAAAATCGTAAGGGGCTGCGGTTTTCAAAATTGCGTTTTATATTTTCAAGATCTTTCGGAAACTGAAAACTAGAAGGTTCTAGGAGGCGTGGTTCTCGAGACATTGCCAGCCAAAGTGTAATTACTTCATTTTTAATTTATTAAGTTTGAAAATCAAAAAAGTGTTCGGATGGCGATATATCCGTAACCAAGCCTCGCAGGAGGTTACGGTTTGCACTGCTGAATAGGAAATAAATAGCCCTTATCGAAAAAAATAAAAATTTTGCACTAGCGGCAAAAGCAGACCAACGTCCACGGTGTTTATCGAACAATTCTAAACGCACCTTAAAAAAAAGCCTTTTTCAGTCTTCAAACGCGATTTTCAGATGAACCAAGCGTCCAAGCGAAACAAAAATGTTAAAATAGTAATCTGGAGAATTCCACCTTTCCATCGAGGTACCACACGGCCAAAACAAACAATTTTAAAAAAATCCGATTTTTGTCTGTAATTTAACCGAATTGTTGTGTCAACTACGAAATCTTTAAACTCGATTTGCGGCTAAACTAAAAGCTCTATCAACTTCAAAAAAGCATATTCGTGATCTGGGGGTCAAAACCTTTCAAACGAGGTATCGCACGATGAGAAATTTAAAAATATTTTTTTTCCCATATAAAGTTCGAACCCTAAAAAATTTGTTTGGATAGCAATATTTCGGCAACTGAAAATCGTAAGGGGCTGCGGTTTTCAAAATTGCGTTTTATATTTTCAAGATCTTTCGGAAACTGAAAACTAGAAGGTTCTAGGAGGCGTGGTTCTCGAGACATTGCCAGCCAAAGTGTAATTACTTCATTTTTAATTTATTAAGTTTGAAAATCAAAAAAGTGTTCGGATGGCGATATTTCCGTAACCAAGCCTCGCAGGAGGTTGCGGTTTGCACTGCTGAATAGGAAATAAATAGCCCTTATCGAAAAAAATAAAAATTTTGCACTAGCGGCAAAAGCAGACCAACGTCCACGGTGTTTATCGAACAATTCTAAACGCACCTTAAAAAAAAGCCTTTTTCAGTCTTCAAACGCGATTTTCAGATGAACCAAGCGTCCAAGCGAAACAAAAATGTTAAAATAGTAATCTGGAGAATTCCACCTTTCCATCGAGGTACCACACGGCCAAAACAAACAATTTTAAAAAAATCCGATTTTTGTCTGTAATTTAACCGAATTGTTGTGTCAACTACGAAATCTTTAAACTCGATTTGCGGCTAAACTAAAAGCTCTATCAACTTCAAAAAAGCATATTCGTGATCTGGGGGTCAAAACCTTTCAAACGAGGTATCGCACGATGAGAAATTTAAAAATATTTTTTTTCCCATATAAAGTTCGAACCCTAAAAAATTTGTTTGGATAGCAATATTTCGGCAACTGAAAATCGTAAGGGGCTGCGGTTTTCAAAATTGCGTTTTATATTTTCAAGATCTTTCGGAAACTGAAAACTAGAAGGTTCTAGGAGGCGTGGTTCTCGAGACATTGCCAGCCAAAGTGTAATTACTTCATTTTTAATTTATTAAGTTTGAAAATCAAAAAAGTGTTCGGATGGCGATATTTCCGTAACCAAGCCTCGCAGGAGGTTGCGGTTTGCACTGCTGAATAGGAAATAAATAGCCCTTATCGAAAAAAATAAAAATTTTGCACTAGCGGCAAAAACAGACCAACGTCCACGGTGTTTATCGAACAATTCTAAACGCACCTTAAAAAAAAGCCTTTTTCAGTCTTCAAACGCGATTTTCAGATGAACCAAGCGTCCAAGCGAAACAAAAATGTTAAAATAGTAATCTGGAGAATTCCACCTTTCCATCGAGGTACCACACGGCCAAAACAAACAATTTTAAAAAAATCCGATTTTTGTCTGTAATTTAACCGAATTGTTGTGTCAACTACGAAATCTTTAAACTCGATTTGCGGCTAAACTAAAAGCTCTATCAACTTCAAAAAAGCATATTCGTGATCTGGGGGTCAAAACCTTTCAAACGAGGTATCGCACGATGAGAAATTTAAAAATATTTTTTTTCCCATATAAAGTTCGAACCCTAAAAAATTTGTTTGGATAGCAATATTTCGGCAACTGAAAATCGTAAGGGGCTGCGGTTTTCAAAATTGCGTTTTATATTTTCAAGATCTTTCGGAAACTGAAAACTAGAAGGTTCTAGGAGGCGTGGTTCTCGAGACATTGCCAGCCAAAGTGTAATTACTTCATTTTTAATTTATTAAGTTTGAAAATCAAAAAAGTGTTCGGATGGCGATATATCCGTAACCAAGCCTCGCAGGAGGTTACGGTTTGCACTGCTGAATAGGAAATAAATAGCCCTTATCGAAAAAAATAAAAATTTTGCACTAGCGGCAAAAGCAGACCAACGTCCACGGTGTTTATCGAACAATTCTAAACGCACCTTAAAAAAAAGCCTTTTTCAGTCTTCAAACGCGATTTTCAGATGAACCAAGCGTCCAAGCGAAACAAAAATGTTAAAATAGTAATCTGGAGAATTCCACCTTTCCATCGAGGTACCACACGGCCAAAACAAACAATTTTAAAAAAATCCGATTTTTGTCTGTAATTTAACCGAATTGTTGTGTCAACTACGAAATCTTTAAACTCGATTTGCGGCTAAACTAAAAGCTCTATCAACTTCAAAAAAGCATATTCGTGATCTGGGGGTCAAAACCTTTCAAACGAGGTATCGCACGATGAGAAATTTAAAAATATTTTTTTTCCCATATAAAGTTCGAACCCTAAAAAATTTGTTTGGATAGCAATATTTCGGCAACTGAAAATCGTAAGGGGCTGCGGTTTTCAAAATTGCGTTTTATATTTTCAAGATCTTTCGGAAACTGAAAACTAGAAGGTTCTAGGAGGCGTGGTTCTCGAGACATTGCCAGCCAAAGTGTAATTACTTCATTTTAAATTTATTAAGTTTGAAAATCAAAAAAGTGTTCGGATGGCGATATTTCCGTAACCAAGCCTCGCAGGAGGTTGCGGTTTGCACTGCTGAATAGGAAATAAATAGCCCTTATCGAAAAAAATAAAAATTTTGCACTAGCGGCAAAAGCAGACCAACGTCCACGGTGTTTATCGAACAATTCTAAACGCACCTTAAAAAAAAGCCTTTTTCAGTCTTCAAACGCGATTTTCAGATGAACCAAGCGTCCAAGCGAAACAAAAATGTTAAAATAGTAATCTGGAGAATTCCACCTTTCCATCGAGGTACCACACGGCCAAAACAAACAACTTTAAAAAAATCCGATTTTTGTCTGTAATTTAACCGAATTGTTGTGTCAACTACGAAATCTTTAAACTCGATTTGCGGCTAAACTAAAAGCTCTATCAACTTCAAAAAAGCATATTCGTGATCTGGGGGTCAAAACCTTTCAAACGAGGTATCGCACGATGAGAAATTTAAAAATATTTTTTTTCCCATATAAAGTTCGAACCCTAAAAAATTTGTTTGGATAGCAATATTTCGGCAACTGAAAATCGTAAGGGGCTGCGGTTTTCAAAATTGCGTTTTATATTTTCAAGATCTTTCGGAAACTGAAAACTAGAAGGTTCTAGGAGGCGTGGTTCTCGAGACATTGCCAGCCAAAGTGTAATTACTTCATTTTTAATTTATTAAGTTTGAAAATCAAAAAAGTGTTCGGATGGCGATATATCCGTAACCAAGCCTCGCAGGAGGTTACGGTTTGCACTGCTGAATAGGAAATAAATAGCCCTTATCGAAAAAAATAAAAATTTTGCACTAGCGGCAAAAGCAGACCAACGTCCACGGTGTTTATCGAACAATTCTAAACGCACCTTAAAAAAAAGCCTTTTTCAGTCTTCAAACGCGATTTTCAGATGAACCAAGCGTCCAAGCGAAACAAAAATGTTAAAATAGTAATCTGGAGAATTCCACCTTTCCATCGAGGTACCACACGGCCAAAACAAACAATTTTAAAAAAATCCGATTTTTGTCTGTACCGAATTATTGTGTCAAGTACGAAATCTGTAAACTCGATTTGCGGCTAAACTAAAGGCTCTATCAACTTCAAAAAAGCATATTCGTGATCTGGGGGTCAAAACCTTTCAAACGAGGTATCGCACGATGAGAAATTTAAAAATATTTTTTTCACATATAAAGTTCGAACCCTAAAAAATTTGTTTGGACAGCAATATTTCGGCAACTGAAAATCGTAAGGGGCTGCGGTTTTCAAAATTGCGTTTTATATTTTCAAGATCTTTCGGAAACTGAAAACTAGAAGGTTCTAGGAGGCGTGGTTCTCGAGACATTGCCAGCCAAAGTGTAATTACTTCATTTTTAATTTATTAAGTTTGAAAATCAAAAAAGTGTTCGGATGGCGATATTTCCGTAACCAAGCCTCGCAGGAGGTTGCGGTTTGCACTGCTGAATAGGAAATAAATGGCCCTTATCGAAAAAAATAAAAATTTTGCACTAGCGGCAAAAGCAGACCAACGTCCACGGTGTTTATCGAACAATTCTAAACGCACCTTAAAAAAAAGCCTTTTTCAGTCTTCAAACGCGATTTTCAGATGAACCAAGCGTCCAAGCGAAACAAAAATGTTAAAATAGTAATCTGGAGAATTCCACCTTTCCATCGAGGTACCACACGGCCAAAACAAACAACTTTAAAAAAATCCGATTTTTGTCTGTAATTTAACCGAATTGTTGTGTCAACTACGAAATCTTTAAACTCGATTTGCGGCTAAACTAAAAGCTCTATCAACTTCAAAAAAGCATATTCGTGATCTGGGGGTCAAAACCTTTCAAACGAGGTATCGCACGATGAGAAATTTAAAAATATTTTTTTTCCCATATAAAGTTCGAACCCTAAAAAATTTGTTTGGATAGCAATATTTCGGCAACTGAAAATCGTAAGGGGCTGCGGTTTTCAAAATTGCGTTTTATATTTTCAAGATCTTTCGGAAACTGAAAACTAGAAGGTTCTAGGAGGCGTGGTTCTCGAGACATTGCCAGCCAAAGTGTAATTACTTCATTTTTAATTTATTAAGTTTGAAAATCAAAAAAGTGTTCGGATGGCGATATTTCCGTAACGAAGCCTCGCAGGAGGTTGCGGTTTGCACTGCTGAATAGGAAATAAATAGCCCTTAATGAAAAAAATAAAAATTTTGCACTAGCGGCAAAAACAGACCAACGCCCACGGTGTTTATCGAACAATTCTAAACGCACCTTAAAAAAAGCCTTTTTCATTGGTGAGTTTGCAGGTTGTATATTAACAATGTTTGTTATTTAACTTTAAACAAGTTTAACTATGTTCTTCACCGATCATTTTTCTTAGTGAAATTTGAATTTTTTTTTTGGTAAATTCCAAAAATGTTCGAAATTGAAAAATTTATCAAAATCAGTTTTACGATTGAGAAAATCGAGTTTCAAAAAAATGGTTCTATGGTCCGGAAAATTTGATTTTATCAAATGGTACGCCTATATGTAATTAAAATTTAAAAAAATCTGTGGTTACATTTTTAAGAATTTTGCTACTTAGATTTTATGGCAGGTACCTACCGCAATTTTTGGAGAAACAGACAGGCACACCGACAGAATTGTGAGAACCACTTTTTTCAACTTGTCAATTTGTTAAATTTGATCAAAATCTCGATACAGATTTTTTTTTAAATTAAAAAAAACCTTTCTACGTCAATTTTAGGTACCTACTGTTGACAACAGTGCAGTTTGCAACAAATGTAGACCATGCTTTTGTTTAAATTATTAGAGCTATTTTTATTATTATAAATAAATATACATAAATAAATTTGTTTGTGGGACAGCTCGTGAAAACCCAGTTTCAATTATAACAGTCTCAACCATTTACCTATATAGAAGTCTTCAGGAATGGATTCCACTATTTTAATCCTATATAAAAAGCAATCAAATCCATCGTCATTCTAAATCCCACAACAAGAAACCGATATTTTATTTTGCTAGCTAGGTATTCAATTAATTATTATATTTGCAAAATCATGTTTGATATGTGCATATTGGGTATTCCCATAAACTATACTACATACACAGAGCAAACATGTGCTGTCGGTTTGGTGGCACAAATGCACATTTCAAAATCATAATGTTTGCTTATAGTGTGTCATTTCTATGGTTTTCCTTCACTGGTAGTGGTTCTTATATGCGGTGAAGATTGGATAGAAGTATGTATGATTGTAAGTATACATTTGAATGCGGATTATTTAAAGCAAATCAATAAAATCACCATATTATAGCTAAACCAGAAACATTCATTCATCCCATTTGCATTGTATAGTCTTCTCATGATGACAACACAATATACAACATCAGAACCTTGTTTTTACCACAAATAGAAACAAATTGAACTGAAAACTTAATGTTCAATCAACTTTGGCATTTTCAAGTTGTATTTATTAAGAACTCTCATACACACTTGCTTGTACAAGTGAAACTACGATTTTTGCAGAATTTTAATATCACTTTTATTTTATAAAGTCTTATGTCACAGTGATTGAAAAACCACGACTTAACTCATCTTTATAAAATTCTCTGCCAACTGTGATTCTTTGTAACTTAATGTAAGAACTAAGACTATCTCTTGAATTTATGGTTTGAATTGGGGAAACAGAAGTTTGGAATACAATTTACATTACCTATGAGATTGTTTAAAAATTTATTACCCTTTCCCATTGGTTTGAAAAAGTATACCGTGACGTCATGTTCGTTCCTGTTTTTTTTGAAGTAAAACTTCTTTTGCGGCATGGGGGTAAAAAAATTTTCTATGGAGCTGTCAGTGACATGTCAAACCGACATACAAATTCCCGTCACGAATTACAAAATTCAGCGTCACGATTTTGCAACGGTTCTGAGTTTCAAATCGGGTGCTCTGAGTGGTAGGACTTGAAAAATACTTCACCTGTTGTCGTGAAAGAAGTTTTACTTCTAGCGCGTGTACATAAGTACGCACACTCTTTTTTTTTCATTTAAATCTATTTTTTCTATAAAAATACATCATTGAATTAAAATGTTGTTCGCTCAGAGAAGTTTAAGTGTAATAATTGCTAAAATTTCAATTGGCTAAAGTTTCATTGTGGTCCAATAAAAACAGTCTTTTTTTAAATCCTATTAAGTCGAAATGCATTGTTGTCAGTAGAAACCCTTTGGATCTTTCTTATTTTCCGAACATTAACCTCAACAATTCTCCCATTGAATACGTTGAAACCGCTAGAAATTTGGGAATGTTATTCAATAGGACGTTAACCTGGGATAGGCATATAACCGCGGCTGTTGGAAAAGTTTATGGTGTACTGCGTATGCTTTGGGCTTCGCAGTATGTCACACCTTTAAAAATACGTTTGCTGCTAGCTAAAACACTGATATTACCTATTTTAACATTTGGGTGTGAAATTTTCTCCGACTGCGATGCTATCAGTAGGAGCTTATAATAACACTGCGCGATATATATATGGATTAAAAAGATAAGAAAGGATCTCTAATTTTTCACGGCAAATCACTAATATTTCTCTCGATCATCTATTACGTTATAGAACACTTATATTACTCTTCAACGTAATCCACACACATCAACCTCAGTATCTATTTGATAGATTATCGTTCGGTTCCTCAAAGAGATCCTTGACACTAATTCATCCGCGATATAATTATCTGACTTCCAGGAGACAGTTTTTCATTAATGCTACTCGCCTGTGGAATTCCCTGCCGAGGCATGTGAGCTGGCATCGAGTGGTGAGGCAAGGTTTCGGAAGGAGCTACTTATATACTTTCAGTCTATTTACACTAAATGATTTTCTTTTTTTTCTCTCTTTTCTTCTCATTTACATTATTAAATGAACATTTTTTTTTCTAATCTTTTTATCTTATTTTTCTCTTTTTTTTTTTTTTTCTTTAAATATTATGTTATTATGATATTATGATGTAAAAATGAAAAACGAATTTTGTATCTTCTTAAAATGAATTAATATTTATAGAATCATTAATATTCTCTATTAAGGTAGCCATTCTTCTTCTTTTTTACAATCTTTAAACTGTTAACTAGTTAATAAAATATTGTATCTTACTGTCAAGGCAAATCAAGTAAATAAAATAAATAAATAAATTAAATAATTGCTTGATTAAGTTTTGGCAACATCAAGTCAAAAATTTGCTCTAAATAATAAATTAATCATAATCATAAAATGGTGTTCCTGGATTTCATTTTATTTTTGAATTCAAAACATTTCCCGCTGAACCGCCATTTTTATTTAAAGTTTTATGGCGCTTGTGTGGTGGCGTTTAAAAGATATAAAATTTTTTATTGTTAATGTCTATGTAAAGATAAACAAAATAAAAATAATAATGCTGATGGATTTATTGTCAATGCTTTTCATATCTCTCCAATTTGGTGTTATTTCACATTGCATTAAATATTTTTAATAGATAAATAAACAAATAAAAATAATAAATTCTAAATTAGTTTTAATTTTAGCAAAATTTTGATTTAAAAAATAACAGTTGGCAGAGAATCACCTACATCGCTGCTTAAGGAAAAAAACAGCTGTTTTGAAAAATTAAACAAAAATATAAATTGTGAAGTATAACAATCAAACAAATATTTTGTTTTAATTTGTTTGAAAAATTCCTTCTTTCTTTATTTATTTGCATTATTTAATCAAATAAGAATGTCCATATGGTTTCGACATAGAAGTATAGGTACCTAATTATACAATTAAACTTATTTTTAGCAATAAGAAGGAAACTCGAAGAAAGTTACGTTAAATGTCAATGACCCAGATAATAATAAAATGCACCACTGGGTCGCACAAACTTGCTGTTATGTACGATATCACGTGTGTGGTTTCAAAGTCCTAATATTTTTAAAAACTATTCATCTGATAAAATAAATAAATTAGGTATGGAAACCTATATTTTCTGCCACTTGCCAAAAATTTAGTTTAGTTTTAGTACTATGTAAGTACAATAAATATGAACAATACACCACAGTTTTGCACATATCCATGGTACTTATAAGGTTTAGACTGAAAAATTGTTAAAAAATCAATATAATTACAAATAAAATTATTGAACATCCCCTAAAAATGATTTTACACAAACGTAATGTACATATTATGTAGGTACACCATCCGACTTCTCATATCTTAATTTATGAAAAAACAATTTAAATTCGTTAGAGCGGTTTAAAAAAAAAACTAATTTTTATGTGAAATGTGTAGGTATATATAATTGTGTAAAAATTTTTAAGAAACAACAATTGTTAGAAAATTTTTAGCAGAGTAAAAAAATTACTTTTGGAAAAAACATGTACCCATTTTCGAAAAATAGGATTCTGAAAAAATAAAGCTTAAATTTTTTTCTTCAAAAATTCGAAATTAGATTTTTTGAATATTTTGGTATGCAATATTCAGATTTATTAGAAGTTCTTGTGCTCTTCATTAAAATCGGTTCAACAGATACAGATAGTCGAAAATCAAAGAATTGGTTCTGTGAGAGGTACCTTTTTTTCAATATTGTAGATCGTACTGATATTAGCTCACATAAAAATTTTAATCAGAATCGTATAGGAGTCGTTTTTTGAGAAAAATGAGATTTTCCTTACCAATTATTAAACACTTGTATGGTAGGTACCGTTATTTTTGGTTATAAGAATAATTTTTATTTAAAATCTGCTGGGTATAAGTCGTTTTCGAATTATTGAGTTCTCAAAAAATAATTTTAAACCTTTTTTATAAAAAATAAAAAAAAATTGGTATAAAATTCCTTAAAATTTTGTTTGAAAAATTTTCCATAAAAAACTGAAAAAAATTAGTTGAACAGTTTTTGAGAAAATCGAAAATCAAAAAAAATATTCTTTTGGTACAGCGTTTTTGTAAAAAAAAATTTACCGAATATTTGTTTAAAAAAGTTGTGGGCACGTTTTTAAGAAAAATAAGGTTTTCATTATCATTATTATTTGTTACAAAAATTTGTACAGCAGGAATCGTTATTTTTGGTCCTAAAAAAGAAGAAAAAGTATTGGTGAAATACCCAAAAAATGCTATATGCGGTGACGAACCTGCCTGAAGGCAAAATAGGCAATTGCCTAGGGCGGCATTTAACTAGGGCGGCAAAATCAATACAATAATTTCAAAGCGAAAAAGGTTAATACATCCATCTACTTCAATTACTTCTTCGTTCATCGTTGTTAACCGAAGCGCTGGACCAATAAATATCCTTTCGAAAATGCTTCAATCAAAATCAAAGGGCTTTTTAACCTGTTTGTAGGATTTTGATAAATTACAACAGTATATGTACGTTCAGATAAACCGTTCTTAGGAATCTTTGTTTGAAAATTATAAAAGGACGCTAAAAAAATTTCTACGAAAATGAACAATCAAGTGGATTTCTTTGTGTCTGATTCTTCGTGAGGCTTCGTAGCCACCGTTATCAACCTGAAAAATATCTTGAAACAATCGATCCAAAATTTAAATTTTAAGCTGATTTCTTTTTTTACATTATCGATGCTCAACTATTTTCTCTTGACGAGCACTTTGCGCAGTGCCAATTTCTCAGCCAAAATATCGGATTTCTTTGCGACATACATTTCAAAGAAGGTGGAGTTAAAAGGCTGCGAACAACTTGAAGCAACATTAACAGTAATAATTGACAACGAAGTTCGAAAGGATATTATAGCTAAATACCTCTTAAGGGAAAATAATATATTTAATAAAACTTCTGCTTTGTCAATTTTAAACTATGTATTTAGCTTCACACTTCTTACTGGAATTTTGTGGGAATTTACTAACGACATTTAAGATACTAATTACTATTAAGGTTTCCTTCAGGTGAAGCCATAGCTTTTCGAATCTTAAACTTAAAAACAATGTCCAATGACCCAAGAACCATTACCGGCCTTGCAACTTTTTCATTCATAGACATGCTTAATCGCATTTTAGAAAAAGAAACCAGAAATCCCTACAAGAGTTGAAAAAATGAAAAATCGCAGATCAGCATTTTAGTTTCAAAATTTTGTGAACATGTTATTGTTATCTTTTTTTTTATTTAAGTTGGGAAAATAAAAATTTGCCTAGGGCGGAAAAATTTCGGCACCGCCTATATGTACTAAGTTTAAAGAAAATCGAGCCACCCTTTTAGGCTACTGTCGACAAGACAGGACAGACAGACAGAATCGTAATGTCAATTTTGATAAAAATCTCGAGTTTGATTTTTAACGAATCCATAACTTGCCACTATAAGCTATAAGCAAGTAAAAATCGCGACAGATGGTTATTAAAGGCTCCTCACATAGAACCATTGGTTTCTTTTTTATTTCCGTTTTTCTCAAAAACGGTTCAACTTATTTTGATAATTTTTTTTATAAATTGTGAGAAAATTTTAAATAGTTTGTATTTTCAAAAAATATTTTTTGGAATTAAAAAAAAATAAAGATTCAAAAGTTGTTTTTGAAAACTGAATATTTTGAAAACATTATATAGAAGATTAAAAAACAAAATTTACTTTTATGAGATTTCCTCCCACTTCACTGTTTTGACAGGTTTTACATATTTTATCAGAAAAAGTTAATAAACACATATTTTTAGAATATAAATTGGCATTACATTCAAATTACACCTTAAAAAATAAAAACTGAGCACATACTTTTTTAAAGATGAAAAACGCCTTTTATTTTACTGAATTCCAAGTTTTTGCAACCATCAACCCCACCATTGACCACCCCTTGCAGGATTTGCACCCATGTTAATTAAAAGAGTTTTCTCTAATTTACAAAAAAAAGGATGTAGAGAAATTATTTTTATTGTAATCAAGAGTCTTTTATAGTTTGTAAATATTTAAAAGTCGCGTGAATGTAACGAGCATAATATTGTAAAAAAATCTAGGAATTGAGATAATATGAACGTTGAAAAATCGAAAACGGAAAAGTACCTTGATATTTAAAAAATTATTTTCAACAAATTAGAATAATTTTTGATGATGTTCAATTCTATATTTTTGGAAAAATATAAAAAAATAGTTTAGCAATGTGTTTGTGGAATTTTAAATTTATGTATTTTTTTAGAGTAGGTACATAAGTATGCAGAATTTTTGTAAACAACCATTTTTAGATACAATTTTTTGAATAGTTTTCTTTACCCTTTTTATAGAGGATGGGTTTACAAATTTTAAGTTTTAAGTTATGATGGATTTTAAGGGCCAGTTGTACAAATATATAAACCGTGGTTCAGCATTTTGTATCCACCGATTTCGGCAGATTAATTGAATTTCAACAGTGGTTTACTGTTCAAGTGTGTAATAATAACCAATTACATACTTGAACCAGCGTTGAACGTAAGTTAATCCGCCGAAATCGGTGAGTTAAAATCTTGAACCGAGGCTGAACCACTATTGTACAACTGGCCATAAGAGTGTTTTAAGTATATCTGAATGCAGAAAATTCACATTTACATTCAATCATTAAATTGATTTTAATGATTTTCTGAAAAATGCTTTAACATGTCTTCATATTATCCTCTTTTAAAAATTCACTACTCAAATATTTAAATATTTTTATTATTTACATAATTTAAGACCCTAGGTCTTACTGACATATATATAACTGTGTTGTTTTTTTTTTTTTACTCCTTCGTTTCAAATTTGGTGAATACAAAACTGAGTCTTAGTACACGAAGCCAAAAACAAAGTTTTATCCCACCACCACAAAACGTTATGGTTAAAATTATCTGTGGACATTGACTTGTATACCTCAGTGTAATCTATAGATGGTTGTCACTTAATTTTAAACAAAGTTGCATACAATCCGAAAATATACCACACATGACAATGTTGGTTGTTTTATCCACAAAGCATGATGTGCGATGGCGTACTCTGAGTGCCTTTTCAATTGTCATTTCTCCGATACCTACGAGTATCTACACATAAAATTGGATTTTATTGAAATTTCTCTAATGAAAGTCCATTCTTTCCTATATATTATAAGTCCTCATCGGTGTGTGAGTAGGTATAGGTTATATATAGGTATATGATGTTTGGGTATACTTTGATGCTTAAAAGTTCCTTTTGTTGGCAAATGTATCTACAATGACCAAGCCAAGCATCCGTTTGAATCGGAAATTCTGATGTATCTGAACCCCTTTTGAAGATTAAACATTCACCACATTTATTCTGAGGCAGCTGATAAGTGTTGCACTCAATGGAGAAAAGAATCAATTTTATACCAAACTCCATAGCATATATATGCAGGTATGTAGTATGTACATATTATATAGGAGCTGCATCATCATCATCTCTTAGATTCATGTTGAGTTAAATCATGAGGAGCTTAGAAAATACCACATTTACCACATTAGAATGGAAATCAACTTGAAAAAGGATCTTTTTGCATCCTAATGAACAACCTTATTATAATATGATGAAAATGGCTTTGGGGACATAAAATTTTATATGTTCCTATATGCATATGTACCAAATCTACCTAAATATAATGATAAAGACGGTGGTGATATATAAGGAGAAGCAGATGTAGGTAGCTTGCGTTGCGATATATATATATTATATGTGTCTAATCGGATATCCTAAATTTTAGCCCAAGGGAATGTGTGTGTTGCTTTCAATTTTTAATATAAAACCCCGAACGAAAAATATGTCATGAAGTAAAATTATTATTATTCTTTTATCTGGAAGAGAAAATATATTATTTAAAAGTTCTCATCCGACCTGGGAATATAATTTTGGATTTTCAAGAAAATATCCGTGTTTTTTTTTTTGTCATACATAATATGATTCAAATATATACTTACATATGTATATTTGCAGTGTACCTAACTTTCTCTTAGGCATAAACAACTCGTTTGATATAATAATTATTATAGCTACACACACGAAGAAACGTAAAACAAGTCATATGAAAAAAACTCATGCTTTGAAACTTTGAAAAGGTTATTCAAAGGTTTGAATTCCCCTGCATGAACCTTACTTATACATATTAAATTGCATTTTTAGTCAAACGCTTGTTTAGATTGTTTTTTTTTTTCTGAGTATTATACTCCTACTCATTTAGCTCTTTTTACTTTGGTATGCCTTAATCTCATTTTTGCTTATATTTATAAGAATCATTTTATTTTTTAAATGGTCCTTATTTCCACTCGTTTCCAGGAGAATTTTTGATAAAAATTATGTTGATTTTTAAAGCTGGTGATAAGTTTATATATAATAACTCCAACTTACTTGATTCAAAACAGTTTTTAAATCAACAGCTTTTTTTCTGCTCGGAATTACATCCAAATTATTATTTTCTGAAATTTGTAAAAAAGAGGTTAAATTTATTGGTGAACCCAGTGAAGTTGTATTCTCCTTCCTCCTGCTAATTGTTCTCAGCAGTTGGAACCTTAATCCAATAGGAGTAAATTTACTCAGAAATTTAAGAAAGAAAATAAATCTATTCCGCCAATCTATATTTTTCAGATAAATTACTTTTTTTCCACAATGCAAATTTAAAAAAAAATCTTAAGCCAAGCCATAAGAGAGGAAATAACAGCACTGTGTTATTAAATTTTCTAACCAACACTGACTCTGAATGTTTTTATCTAAAATGGTAAAATTCTATATTCTGTTCTGAAAAGGGACGTTAACTTCACAATCACATTCAACGACATGTTCATCAACACTTGTCGTGTCGTTAGATTTTTGTAATGTCAACACCAATAGAACAACTGCCGATGAAGCTAGCTCTGTAGTTCAAATTTTGTCGATTATTTGCTCAGTGGAACGACCAGTGTAGTAAATGTCCAGTCGGACGATAGTCCAGCCAATAAGTCATTTGACTCGGAAAAAATCGCCGGAAAGCTGGATTTTGGTATATTTTTAAGTTTTAAGGATTTTGGTGTTTTTAAGAAACTGTCAGAAGTCCCCATCGATATGAGCGGCGATTACAATTTAACGGGGGGTTGAAAGCCCCCCAAAATGGTTTTTCAGGAGCAACTTCCAAATGGTAGTTGTACAAAAAGATATCAAAGACTAATTTGTAGCTTGAAATATTTCCTACAAAAAAGATTAACATACATTTTTTCATACAAATAACGGTATTTGAAATAAACCAATCAGAAGAGTTTGGGGTTTTACTTTTCTATGTGTAGTTGGGCGACTTAATTCCAAAACTGTGCATTTTTTGATAAAAGCATCAATTTTTTGTATTAGTGGTACATTATATGGACATGATTTTAAGATATCGGTCCACTCTATTTGTCCACCCCTTTAGGTGGGAGGGGCAAATTAAAAAAATTATAAATTAGAAAATGAATATAAAAACACAACGGCAACACTTACAATATTATATTAAAGCTTATCTTAAAGCCAGAAATTCATTCTTTATGCTTGTTTTTAAATGAAGTTATTTAAGTGTTTTTGAATAAATGATTTTTAAACTCAAAATTATAAAAATAAAATTTTGAAAAAAAATAACAATAATTTTTTTTTAATTTTTAGTTTATTAAGTACTAATTTGGGTTATAATTTTCGATACTCTTATTATTTTTCAATCGAACGTTTAAAACCACATGGCTGTTAGTCTTTTAGTTTTTGAGAAAATTGAAAATTACCAAAATTATTATTATTATTTTTTTCAAAAAACATGAAACTGTTGGGCTAGTGTTGGTGTAGATATTGAAAAACGCGCCATGTATGCTCTTTGAAAATATATTTTTTGAAAATTTATTTCAACATGAAGTCGGGAAAACGGTTGTTGAATGTGAACGGTAGCAAAACAACTCGAGTCGGGCGACAAGTCGTTGAATGTGCACATCCCTAAACGAATGGAATTTAAATGATATTTTTTTTATTACTTTTTTTTTTTGTTAAAAATACCTACTCTTTTTGAAAATTTGAGTTTTTCTTTCTTTCTCAAAACTATACCTACTCCCGAAATTTTCGATTTACTCCACTTTTTTTTCAAATCTGCTCCGAAATTTCTGAGTCTCGATTATATAGGGTTTTCATAATACTTTTCGAGAAAGACAATGTTGTTTTCAAAATAAAATGAAATATGACCCCAACAATAATTTTTGGGATTTTATTTCATAAGAAGTAACAAAAAATTGTGTTGTTGTTATTTTGTATCTATAGTTTCGGGGCTCTATTTAATTTTTTCTTTGGGGCATTATTTCCTGGGACCTAATTTCGTGAAGCCTATAACGCTGTGGCTCCATATTGGCAATGTTTGAAGCAACGTCAATTTCAATGACAATGGCAATTTATTGCATGCGTGGGCCTTCTATTGACAGGTAGTAATTTTAGTTAGAAATTACGACCACTTTTAAATGTTTTTTTTTTGTCTTTAAAATTATTATTGTTTATAAAAAAGTTAAGTTTACTTAAATTCTCATATTTTAAAGTTAAAGAAAAAGTCATCCAAATTCTCGGAGAAAGCCATTTTGAACAACGTGAAACGTCAAAATTAATTGCCTCAGCGATGGAAATCAATAATATATGCCTTCAATCTGCCGAGCAATATTGCCATTGTCATTGCCAAAACATCTTCAATTGGCAATAAATTCAAGTCAATGGCAATGAGCCTAAGCAATTTATTTCCCCAAATATTGCCAATGGACCTCCTGGTTAACGGTCTCAGCTGCTCTAAAAAAGTGATCCTAAAATGGTTTTTTCAGATTGCCCTTCACATATGAATAAGGGATGAAAAATCGTTTTTCAGCAATGTATCAAAAGTTAAAATAAAATTGTATCGAATCGTATTTTTTGATTTTCTTCAACAAATCAATTTTGTTTGAAGAATAGCACCAATACAAAAAAATTTTATAATAGCCGTGTTTTTTTGCAAGTCCGGGGGGAATTGGATGAAAAAAACCACGTCGGTGCTAAACAATTAACATGTTAAATGCAACAACAACTTTTCCCAGAGAATTCTCGGGGCTTAACTTAAGCGCACAGAAAAACTGTGTTACCGACATGAATTACATACATGTTATCGATAGTTTGTATGAAAACTCCATGTTTTTTATAGTCACGGCGTCGCTAATGTCGTTTTTTTTCAACCAATTCCCCCCGGGCTTGCAAAAAAACACGTCTAATATGAGAAAAAATAAAATAATCGTATACAACGTTTACACCCACCATTAAACCGACATTTGAGTATATTTACCCGTTCTTATCAAAGATATCATACAAAATTATTTCGTTTCAAAAGACCAATAGCTTATTTTGCAATTCGAACTATATTTCGCTGAAAGCATTCATTCGAGAATCAAATTTTGTGTCCTAGGTTTACACAATTTGTATTCTTACTTTTACTTCATAAGAAAAATTAAACAGTAGAATTGTGAAATTTAGTGTCAAAACTAATCTTCTTTGTGTGGTGGACACAATTTTAAATGAGTTTAACTTTCGGTGGAAACATACACATATAGACAAGATTATTCTAAAAAAATAACATTGGTTCAATTAAATAAATACTACCAATTAGTAATTTTAATTGTATTATGTTGACACAAAATGGTAAAATGGTATCGAATTTTATAAAAATGTATTTGTGTACTTTAGTTAAGTTTAATGTATCGCAAAAGTACAATTGTATCGACTTTTGCAACCCTGGTATGAATATGGCAATGAAGCCATTTTTTTCGGCCATTATACCTTGATTTTAATTACTTCAAGCTATAAATTCAAATCAAACATGAAATTTATGGTGAAACTCACAGTAGGCGAAAAGTGAAATGTAAAATTTTTCGGCAGCAATTTTGTTCGAGTGAAACTCACAATAAGACATTATTTTAAATAAACCACCCTATCTGCCAAAATTATTTTAGAGGATAATATTGTCGGAAAAAATATAATTTCTTTATTTACGACCAAATAATGCATTTTTCAAAGACCTCAACGGACTTCCTGAGCTAAGGATCAAGGATTTGGTCTCTTTTCTCCACGTGAAGCAATATGATGAATATGAATAGGATGAATTCCCAAAGCTACGGTAGCGCAACCGTAATCCAAACCCCCTGAATTCACTCTTAGGTTGAGGGCATGGTTTCATTGGCAATTAAAGACATTCTTTAAACCCCTTATGCCAAGAGGAGGGATCAGGTGGAGATCTTAAAAATGGTCACATTCAAATATTTAAGTGGACAATGCGTTTACGAACACAAAGGGGAACATCCACAAATTCCTCTTTTCAAATAATTTTTCTCCCAAAGGTCAAACGAGTTATGATATCAAAACGGCGCACTCTATAGCGCTTATTGATTCACTGAGCTAGGTGCGCGTGGCCGCCAGTTCTACAAACCTAATTTCCAAAAATTTATATTGCTATAAAATTATTCTTATTCATATGTATATATGTCTCAAATTTAATGGAAAATGACTTAGCAAAAACTATCGACGTTGATTCAATCGCAGATCAATTTTCCATTTTTCTACATTTTTTTTAATGGAAAATTTAGATACTTAGGTGTTTAGGTAATCATTAAAATAAATATTTTGTTGTTGTGGCATTTGGGAACATATACCGTTTTTTAGACAGTTACCAAACAATTTTAGGGGAGACAAAAAAAAAAAAATTTTTCAGGACGGCAAATTATGTAAAAATGACTCTGCTTGTTGAATGTAGTAGATCATTTAAATTTGGTACTTTACGTAAATCAGTAGTTAATTGTTTATTAATAAATATTTTAATTAGTGAATTAATAAACTTTTTCGCTGATTTTAAGAAGATAATTATCAATTTTTTTTTATTAATGGGGTGTACCACAAGGAAGTATCCTAGGACCAATACTGTATTTGTTATATACTAGAGATATTCCAGTGGAAAATAATGCTATCATGGCCACATTTGCAGATGATACTGCCATTTTAGTGCCTGGTAAATGCGTTGTGAAGGCTACAGAAAAATTGCAAAATGCAACCGTTAAAGTAACAGATTAGACGCAACAATGGCGTATAAAACTAAAGAAAACAAAATCAACTCATATATAAACTTACCAACAAAAAGATTATTAATGTTCCAATTGTTATTAGCATTAAAGCTGTACTTTACGCCAATACTGCCAAATACCTTGGAATATGACTTTGGATGCCAAGCTAAAGTGAAAAGAGGACATTAAAAAGAAAAGCGAAAAACTTAACCTTAAATATAGAAAAATGGTTTGGTTACTGGGTAAGAATTCTGACTTATCTATCCAGAAAAAAATAATGCTTTACAACCAAGTACTAAAACCCGTTTGGACTTATGGCATCCAACTGTGGGGTTGTACAAAGAAAACAAATGCTGAAACCATCCAAAAATTCCAAAACAAATTCCTCCGTGGAATAATAAATTTCCCTTGGTATATAAGATATAGAAACTTGCATCGTGATCTAAAAATAGAAATGGTTACAAAAGTGGTTAGAAAACACTTTATTACATAATCAGCGACTTCATAGTCATTCTATAACTCCGAGATGGAGACTGTATTAAATGTACGTGACAGTGTTCGAAGACTAAGAAGAACCAAGCCTTATGAGCTGATGGTCTAAATGCGATGGGAAAGTATTAAAACTTTAAAATTCCCCCAATGTGATTTTGTATTTAAGAAATAAAAATCTTTTGTCGATCTTTCATAGATTGGTCCTGATATACCGGTGGTTTTATTGTGGTCCCACACTATCTTGGTAGTGGTACCGAATATTACCAAGTGTCTTTTAAATATTTCCACCGGTAGAAAAAAAAATAATGGGGATATCAATGTTCTACTGTATATACGAATAAAATAGAATAAAAATTCATTCAGTAAAACTCAATTCGTTCAACATTTTTGTTTTCTGGTTGTATTATAACACATTACAATCCTTCTGGTTATATCCTATTTATAAGGAAATGAATCGTGATATAATCTTCTTCTTATACCCTTACAGCCTGTAGATATGCTTATTCCCCCATGTACAGCTACCTATAGAGTATAGGTTACCTATAATTCAAAATTTTAAAGATATAATATAATTGCGCATTTTATAAAATCGACTCTTATCTCACATGCGAATAATTTGAAGAAGGCTAAGATGTCCCTAAGTAATAACCTTTACTATACCTTACAGATATTTGATGTGTGTATATGTCCTCTTTATTCTGCGAAAAAAAAAATCTTCTATATATCCATTTTTACGTACATACATAGATTCTTACGATAAACCTTTTTGCACTGATAACTTATTTTATTTGGGTTTATGAAAGGTTCCTTCCTTCATTTCATGCATCATCAGTTTTAAGGATCTTGATCATTTGAACATACCATGGTCATGGGTACACTTCAATAACTTAAGAACATCATACCCATTCGCCTTATTGTCAATTAAGTTAAACCTTGATGGGGGTTTATAACAACATCTCAGTGGATGAATATTTTAAATTTGAATTTTGCTCCATCCGAATATACAATTTTTAATTGTCAGTTTATCCAAAATCTTATTGTGTCACTCGATATGCTTTTGTTTTGAGCTAAAAATCCTTTTATTCCACTTGACTGACTGGGTGTGTATATAAGTATATACTAGAAAAGGCTTGAAAAGGCGCTTTTTCCTATACCTGAGCCGACTTTCTTCTGATAAGAGCACTCGGATATAACCTATACCCCTTGCCAAAAAAAAGATAACAAAACCTGACAAAAAAGAAACACATATAGATATAATACTTGACCGCTTAACAGGAATTTCATACCATAATCTTCTTGTGTTTGTTGTCCTTTTTCCAAAACCCTTTATTTTTTGTCGTCTCCTTTGTTTGTTTTTTCGAATATACCTAGTGCCATTGTCCATATTGGTGTTTTTTTTTACATTTTTTTCTTACCAAAGAATCTAAAGAAGTTTTTCGTTTTTCTATTTTCAAATATTTTTATTGCTATCGGATGAAGGGGACTTTAAAAAGAAAACAAACAAAAAAAAAAAATAAATAAATCTGCAAGGACACATTATCCTTAGACATAAAAAAAACCATGAAGGAAGTTCATTCGGAATTAATTTTTACGGGTGATGATTTTATGGGAAACGAATTTTATTGCTTTGAATTATATTTTTTAACTGAATTGTAAGAAAATGTCTATCCATCAAAATAACGTTTAACTTAAGCAAAAATGGGTCAAGGTATATTATATAGTCCCATGATCAAGGATGAAATTTATATCATTTTTGCTTATATAGGTTTTTGTATATTTTTTTTTTTTAAATGAGGGATTTGTATTAAAATCATATATTCTTTAATACAAAAAATTAAATTAATGAAATATGCACGACTGGGTGACAATATGCTTTTGTGGTTAACCATGAAGTTAAACAAAATTGGAATTTTTGTTTGATTTTGTTCTGTTTAAAAAAAAATATTTAAAAAATTTAAAATACAATTTTTTTTAAATATTTAGAAGCACGAGATTGAAAAATTATAACAAAATCCAGCTATTAAGAAATTATATGAATATAACTGAAAAATAGAGCCATTTTCTCGAAAAATATCAAAGCCCTATTTGGGTTTTTCGTTTTTTTTTTTAAAACCTGAAACTCAGATTTCTTTCAATGACTTTGGTACGAAAAGAAACGAAGTTTTATTTATTTTATTTTTATTATTTTTGATAAAAAATATAAAAAAAATGAAATCGTTGTATTCCCAGCTCCCCGTAAAAATGAACTAGAACAAAAATTCGAATTTCTTCTCTAGGAAATCACATAAAAATGCTCTTCACCAAATTTGAATCAAAACGTTTCATCAGTTTAGGCTGTACCATCAGAAAAACAAACAAATAATAAAAAATTAAAACGTAAACCTTAATTCCAAGGTATCGATCCGCCATTCTGTAATAATAACAAAAAAACTTTTATTCGATAACTCAAACAAACATGGACTTAAAGTATCGACAACAAAGTGCAGATAATATCTGCCGATAACACGCGGTTTTTAGAATTAAGCCCGAAAATTCTTTGCACTTAGCTAAGCTGTGGCCTGCCCGTAGAGAATTTATGAATATCAAGTTAGCCACTAAGTCTCCCCCCCCCCCTCCCCATCGTAAAAAGCTATCTACGCCACTGAGTTAGCGAAGCAACATTCTCAGATTAAAAATTGGTTACGAAAATAGTTTTTCCGTTGTTAACGCCCATATTATTCACTCGATACGTCCAGATTAAAATTTCTATCTGGATGTATTTACATTGAATTTGCATGATTGACATCTGGATTTAAGTTTTAATCTGGATGTATCGAGTGAATAATAAGGCGGTAAGTGATTTAGTTAATTATTTTCCGTTAGCTAGGTTTGAATTATTTTTTACAATTTTTATTTTTTTGTTGCTGTTTTCTGTGTTTTTTTTTTTCTTATTTGCTTATATTTTGATATCAAGTTAGCGAATGGAAAATGTTAATTTTTTTTCGACCTAAATTTGGTCTACGTTTGATCTACTTCCAGAAAGCCCAACTTTTTATAAAATTTCGACTTAAAATTACTTCAAGTGCGTAATTAATACAGGTACACCAACCTCCAAAACTTCAAATGCATCTTAGTATGGAAAAAGGAGTGTACCGCCATTTTTGATTTTCGCAAAAAAAACTTCTGCAATGTGCTAAACTTATGCTGCCATGTGCCGTAAAAATAGTATACTAAGCATTTATGGTTTCTAGAGATTAGCCATATTTTAAGCCTGAAGTTAGAGGCGCCATATTCGATTTTGAAAAAAAAAAATGTATTGTGCTGAACTTGTGCTGCGGTGTGCCGTAAATATTTTTGAAAATTTCGCAAATTTTCTGATTTTGAGAATGGAATTTTTATCCAAAATTAAGTTTTTCCAAAAAGGTAAAGTTGTGCTGTTTTGTGACCAAACGAAAATTTTCCGAAGTAACTTGGCTGGAAATAAGCACCATCATTTTTGATTTTCAAAAAAAAATTTGCGCTATTTTGTTCTCAACTTGTAACGCCATGAGCCGTAAATATTTTTTTTTAATTCGCAAATTTGCAAATTTTAGGGATGAATTTTTTTGCATCAGAGTTGTGCTGTATTTTGCTCAGAAAATTATTCGCATATTTACAGCTCATAGGGCCAAAAATAAAATTTCGGAAGCGTGAAGTAAGCACCGGCCATTTTCGATTTGCTGGTATTGTGCTCAACTTGTGCTGCCATTGTGCCGTAAATATTTTCCGCATAAATTTGCAATTTTTTGTTTTTTTTTTTTCAAAATTAAGATCTTTTAAGAATTTATACTTGCGCTGTTTTGAGCTCAGTTTGTGCTTTAAAAAAAAAAAAAAAAAAAACTACACAAACATAATGTGTGTAATGTGTTTTTTTTTATCGAAAATGGCGGTGCTAACTACACGCACATAAATAATTTAGCACACAGCCCACGCAAGTTCTATTTATCTTTAAATTTTTTATTTGTAGTTGGACTCCCAATGATCCAATCCTGAATCTGCCACTAAAGTTCTAGTAAATGATTGTTTAATAATAATTGCCATTAAGCTAGTCTTTTATTATTTGTGATATTTTCAATTTCTTCGTGCAATATTTACTGTTTTTTTGCTGATTTGCTAAATACAGATGAGTAAGAAAATAAGGGGTTAAAACTTGTTGTATTAAAATGTTAAATAATTTACTGCTTATAAAATGTCGTTAACTAGTTGTAATAATAACCATTTTGTCCTGTAATGTTTTCAATCTTTCGTTTTCGAAAATAAAAATCGCATAAAAAAATTGAAATTATCAAAAACTAATTGAAAACTAGCTAATGGTTAATTATTAAGCTTCGTTAAATTGATATCAACTTAGCAAAACAGCAAAGAAAAAAAACATAAAAAATATCGAACATCGAATTCAAAATTATCACAACAAATTAACAGCAAATTATTGAACTATTCAATTATATCGATCCGCTAATGTTGCTTTGCTAACTTAATATTCATGTTGAGGTAACTTGTTTAGCCCCGACCTGTTTTATTTTTCATCCAATACCTCTCGAGCTTATGTAAAACAAAAAATGTACATACCTATCTAGAGCTTTTTGATGGGTTATAAAATATAAATTATAGCCAATAAAAATACGTTTTGAGGTAAAAAGAAGTAAATCCTTAGGTAAACATATAATTTGTGTTGCAAAGAATCATTATTATAGATTTATGTGCGTTAAAAAAAACCTTTGTCCAAGGAAATTTTATTTCTTAGATGTGTGTGTGTAACAAGTAACAGAATAACACAAATAATTTGAACCAAACGTGTGAAATAACTCAACAGCACGTTTAATAAATGTTACGTGCAAATTGGCTGCTAACATTCCCTATATAACACTTGCCAATTATTATCCACGTCGTTAGTCACGTAGAATGCATATACAACATACATACATACATATATTAAGGCTGTTTGAACTAATAAAATAATAATAATTCGGGTCAGCATAATAGAAAAATATTCAATTAAATTGTGTATCTTTTTGGATTCAACAAAATTCTACATAAGCGCTATTATATTATATTGTTGTATCTTTATATAAGTTTCACACAATAACTGTTATTCTAAACGCATGCTATTGTAAATAACATTTATTGCCTTTGTGCCGAGGATTCTATTATATGAGAATTATTCTTGATTGCCGACAAAAACAAGTATAGGTACCTAATAATGTAATAACACTATAAGGAAGAATATATGTATATAAATATTTGCTTAAGGCATTACGGCTTTATGATTTGACAAGGATGAGGTTTTATTTGATTTGATGAGGTTATATTGTTTTATTTGTATGTAAGTTTATTGTAGTATAACAATCGATCCAGACTGGTTCGGTGGGTTTATCAAAAACCAACGACGAAGAAGATGGTGGAAAGATGTGTACTCCGAAAGACTTCTTAGTTTTAGTCTGTCGGAGTACACATCTTTCACATCTTTTACTTTTCTTTCTTTCGTAGTTTTTATATTATTAAATCGTGTTGCAGGCGGAACTTTCATCGATAAAACTTACAGAAGTCCTAACTTGGTTCTTAGGAAAACCTGAATTGAACTTCTATAATCGCATATTTTATACATATTCTACAGTCAAGAACCGTTATTATATACGTCTTTTGAGTTTTGACTTTGGTCCTTATATATGATCTCTATATAGCAGCCCTAAACAGCACTGGACAATGTCGGAATAAACATTTGACCTGAAAAAAATTTTACTGTACGCTTTGACACATTGACTTTGTAAAGTTTTATAGTCAAACACTAAAAACCAGATGCTAAAATGTCTTTTAGTTTTTAAGGAAATTGAAAATAACAAAATGTACTTTACCTACTACTTACTAAGTGGAAATAGAATTTTTTGAGTAATTCCAAGGATTGAAGTCAAATTAATAGAAACTTATTATTATTAAAAAAAAAACAATATTTTATATTGTTTTAGTTTTTTCTTCTTCGAAACTTATTACTGATAAATTCTCAAAAACTAAACGACATTTTAGCATGTGGGTTTAAGCGTTTGACTATTGATTAGATCATTGAAAAACAAACATACTGAAAAATTAAAAAAAAAAATTGTTTCTAATTTTTTATTTTCATTTTCTTATTTCAAAACTAATTTTTCAAAAAGTATTCACTTAAATAATTTTATTGAAAACAGAAGAAAATATAATATGACATTGTAAGTAATACCATATATTTTTTTTAAGTCAATTTTTTAGAAAATCCAAGGTGGTGGCTTATAGCTCCACCTCGATTTTCCCGAAAAACCACAAATATGTTCCTAATAACCCTCTCTAAAGAAATGTGAAAGAAAAGTGTACAATACAATTTTTTCCAGGACAGGCCTATTTATTATACCTGCCCCTTAGCTATATGTATGTTCATATCATACATACAAAGGGCCAGTTTCACAGTGAAGTAAGTGTCACTTAAGTGCAAATATGGAAAACTAATTCCGAATTTCACAGTGTAAACTTATCGGAATAAGTGACGCTTAAGTCTCCCATGTTGGCCACTTAAGTTCCACTTACTCAGGTAGTAAAACTGCGGCTTAAGTGCCAAAATGGGAAAATTAAGTGCCACTTGTTTTGTTAAGTGTGCACTGTGAAACTGGCCCCAAGGGTATCCCAAAATTTAAGTAAGAGTTGAATTAAATAAATTGTTATTTCTTACTTGCGATACATATGTAGGTACATATTTCATAATATGTTTATGGCAAGTTATGCATTCGTAAAAAATTCGAACTCGATATTTTGATCAAAGTTCACATTACGATGACAGCAAAGTCAAAAAAAAAGTTGGTCTCGCTATTCTGTCTGTCTGTCTATGCTGTCCTTTAGGCTGCACCCTGAACGGGTGGGTGGTTTTTGGGTATTCCCCCGACGAGTTTTTTTTCATAAGACCAAAAATAACAGTAGTTGCCTTACAAATTTTTATGCCAAAAATGAAAATCTTATTTTTCTCAAAATACTGCAAACAATTTAAAAAAAATCATTAATTAAAAAAAAAAAAGGATATCTATTTAAAAAAAAACGAAAATGGTTGTAAATGGTATTGTGTAGCGACCAAAATTTTCAAATTTTTTTTTTGATTTTTAAAAAAAGTTTTAAAATATTTTTTGAGAACTTAATAATTCGAAAACGATTTTGTCGATTTTTATTTAACATTGCTCCCAGTAGTTTTTTTAACATTATCTTTAAATACAAATTATTCTTACTACCGTAATTAACGGTACCTGCCATACAAGTGTCTAAAAAGGACTTAGGAAAATCTCATTTTCTAAAAACCGACTCGTACGATTTTGATTAAACTTTTTGTGTTAGCTAAAATTAGTTCGATTTACCATACCTATTATTAGAAACAAAATGTTATCTAAAGATTAAAAATGGTATCTGTTATAGAACCATTTTTTTTCTATTTTGAGTATCTGTTGAACAGATTTAATGAATTTTTTACACAGGGGTTTTAAATATACCAAATTTTTCCAAAAAAAAAATACAATTTTGGATTAAAAAAAAATTAAAAAATATTTTTTTTTAATTTATATTTCGACAAAATTTTGATGATTTTTTTATTCAAAATTTGTTTTTAATTTTGCATTAATATACACAAAAAATGGCATATACCATAAAAATGTTTTCAAAATTTTATATATAAAAAATAATTAATTAATAATAAGATTTTTGAAATTTTTTCTCATAAATTAAGAATTTTTTAAGAAATCATATGGAGTACAAAGCCTTGGTGTCAAAACAATTTCAGATTTTTTTTAATTAATTTTTTCTAATTTTGTATACACATATGTACACGTTATGTATTAATTTGTTTACCAATTTTTCAGTTTAAACTGTAAGTTTCATGCATGCACATGTAAACTGCAGTGCTATATATTTAATTTTTATATTCTCACATAATACTTCCTTATTCCATAATACTTTTTTAGCAGGTGGCATAAAATATATGGACTCCCATAACTAATGCTTTTGTTTAATCAGATCAATAGATCTAAACTATTCAGACTTTAAAACCACAGTCTGATCGCAGATAGAAGCAAGTTGGTGCGATCCATTCGTGCGTTTTTTTTTATTAAATCATAAAGTACAGAAGATAGGGTTATATATATGGAATAGGATATCGGACGAATTGCCTCAATTGGGTTTGCTTGCACATATGCACTCTTTTGTCGAAATTTTCAAAAAACATTTCGCATAAAATTATGGCTTAATTCCTATGATCAATTATCTCTCCTTCACGGCACGGGTGTGTTTGGGCTTTTTTGCATAGGCTTCAAACTTCAAATAACTTTCACCAATTTATTCAGTCTCCTTGAATTTTTCAATTAATCTCTTCACACAATTGAAGAACTTAAATCAATATTCCGACGATATTTGTATAAAAATTTTCAAACTGTGGCCGCCAAACTTTCGTTATTTTTGAAAAATTGTTCGTTCAACTTTGTTCTCTCATGTAATGCTCCATTTTTACCTACCTAACCCTTAACTGTCAGCTGTCACATTTTTTTGTACGGGTATGCTTGAACAAATTACTAAAGATATAAGTTATAAGAAACCTTAAGTAGACAAATATCAAAGTTGTGACATTGTTATTGAGCAGCTGATGAAGAGTACAAAAAAATACAATTTTCCCTTAAGTCAATTTTGGGAGAAAAAAAATAAATAAAAGTCAGCCATATCTATTAGTGGTAATATATTTACAACGAAATTTTTTCCATTTTTTGTCATTTTTATTTCCTAAAATACAATTCAATAAAAGAATACTTAATAAGATGAGAATTTGACGAGAAAAGCTATTTTGTTTTTTTGACTAATAAAATGATTGATGTAAGCCAAACTGTTTCCTATATAGACTCTTTCATGCTTATACCTAGGTAATGAGGACAAAAGCATAGCTGATATCTCTTAAGGTTTTAAAAATATAATGTCAACAATAGACCATATATGTATACTGTACACATATATTGAACGAATACTGCAAAGTGCTATTGTCACGATTCAACTCCGATGAATCCGTATTATTTCCCTAGATATTCACAAAGTATAAAAAAGAAAAATGCAGGAACCCTTCTGCCAAACCAAAAAAGTCTTTTACGTTAAAGAAGAATTTATATTATACCAACAAAACTATATAACAAAAGAATATTCTATTATTTTGTTTTATGTTTGCAATGCAACTAAAGTTTCTGAAAAGATCGTGCTGCGTGCATGCATACTACATAGTACCTAAATACATACTGCAACCAGTTAAGATTCCAATGAAGTTTATAAAAGAACTCATTTTGTTACATTCACATCATGGCAGGATAAACTTTGTGTAGGTAGGTAACCTTACCTTTACATTGCGGTGATTCTGCTCTGCGTTGCATTTGCTTTTACTTCCCTCAAAAAAAAAAAAAAAAAAAAAAAAACAAATGAAATCACGATTGAGATTACCTTTGGAGGAAATAAATGGATCACGTTCGGTAATGTATTTAATCTCGTTACTTTTTAACAAGTTACGAGTTCTTTTATTATACTGGTGTTGGTTTTTATCGCTTAATGAAATTGTTTAAGAACTTCACCATAGAAAGAAATTCGGACAAAGTATTTATATTTATAAGTATAAAACGTAAGTTATTTAGTTTTGTTAGCTTAAAATGTAACATACGTCTAATGTACTGTTTTATAATATATTTCAGGTATCTTACCTTTTCTAAATATTTAAACAGTTTTATTTCTAGTTTTTTTCTTCAGCTAAAATACAAAACTATTGACAAAATTTTTGTTTTATTTTTGACATTTTTATAGTAGTGCAGGCAATAGGGAATCATCTGAGAAAAAGTTTTGAAGTGATCACAGTTTGTA
The DNA here is from genome assembly GCA_929447395.1 of Epistrophe grossulariae. Lineage (NCBI taxonomy): Eukaryota > Metazoa > Arthropoda > Insecta > Diptera > Syrphidae > Epistrophe > Epistrophe grossulariae. The sequence continues at coordinate 115,479,632 of OV839568.1, forward strand.
ATGCAGTATTGTAATAGTCTAAGAGCTATCAACGTTTTCGAGAAATCATTTCAACAGACTTGGCTTCTTTTTCATTTCGTTTGATAAACTGCAATAGGAACATACAGGTCTGGAAGGTGTCAGACATTGCCAAATACGTCTGGAAAGGGATTTTTTAATAAAAAAAAAAATAATATTAGGATTTTTATTTGGAAATAATTTATTAATTATTAATTATTAAAAAAATATTATTTTATTTGATTTTATTTTATTTTAATTTATTTTATTTTATTTTATTTTATTTTATTTTATTTTATTTTATTTTATTTTATTTTATTTTATTTCACAAGTACCTAATTTTTTCTTAGTATTCAATACTCTAATCAATTTTTAGTCGATTACTGAAAACTAGTTGGTTCTATGTCTTCTAGTTTTTGAGAAAATCAAAAATGTTAAAATCTACTTAAACAATGATTTGATGTCAAATTAAAGAAAACTTATTTTTGTTATTGATTGACTAAAAATTGATAAGATTATTAAATAGCTACTAAAATATAAGTAGGTACTTAAGAACAAACAATTTTTAAGAAAACAAAAAGTAAGTATGTATAACATTTTTTTTGTTTGTTTTTTTTTTATTTCGAGTTTGAAAATTAATGTTAAAAGATCTTTTCATATATAAAAGCTATAAAAGCTATAGTTAAATATTTTAAGTGTTACCTTTTTTTTTAATAATTTTTTTCCAAATTAAAATCCTAATATTAATTTTTTTTTATTAAAAAAACCACTTACTGCCAATCTGCAAGTTCTGTGTATTCTTATTGCAGACAACTAAAAAGAATCAAAGACTGTTGAAATGAATTTGTAAACATTTTTTTACCATTACAAGTGACGCGTACAGAAAAACGCAACGTATCCCACCAGCCATACTTTCAAAATTTCACTAGACTTAGTGAGGAGTATTAAAAAATCACAACTGTTAAAATGATTTTTTTAGGGATTGAAAAATCATCTACCAATTTTCAAAATACCTATCGAAATTAAAAAAAAAACTTTTTTTTATTTTTTTTTAAATTATGATAAACAAAATTTAATTAAAATCGATTTTACAGATAATGAGATAGTCTCATAGTTCTATGAGAGATATCAATAAAAATAAATTAATCTAATTAATTTGTTCCAATAACATAGTAGATCGTATTGATAATTACCTCACAAAAAAATGTTGGTCAAAATCGTTAGTCGTTCGAGAAAAATTTTCGTTTTTGAACACTAATTGTATGGTATCTACCGTTATTTTTGGGAATAAGGATAATTTTTTTTTTCAAATCTTCTAAATAATGGTATGAAACATGTTGCGAAGTTTGATAAATATCGATCGTGTCTTTTGGAATTATTACTTTTTCAAAAAAAATTTTAAACTCCTTTTAAAAATTCAAAAAAAAAAAAAAATTGAAAAAATTTTAGTAAACAAAACTTTTAAAAATATTCTCAATAGCAAATTTATTTAAATCAATTAAACTATATTTTTGAAAATCAAAATTAAAAACAATCTTCTGTGGGAGCCGCCATTTAAAAGCATTTTCTGATAATTTTGTTTTGCAAAAGCTACAAAATAATTACTAATTATATAAATTTAAAAAAAAAGCTGTGTTCTAAAAATTGTACGGAAGGTACCGTTATTTTGGTATTAAACAAACATTTTTAAAAATGTCGGGGGATGTTCAAAAAACGCTATAGATACCAAGTTTTAAGAAAAGCGACCCACCCGTTTAGACTGCAGCCGAACGAACAGACAGACAGACGGACAGTATTGCGAGGCCCATTTTTTCCGAATTCGCTATCATCGTTATGTCCAAAATCTCCAGTTCGATCGCAATTAAAAAACGTGTAGGGTGAATGTCAAACAAACACAGGACATTACTTTTTATTATTCTTCAAAAAACAAACTAAAGATTTGCTGTTTGTTCAAAATTTTGACTTAAATATTTTTTTTTTAACGAACATTTTTGCCTCCTAGCCAAGGGATTTCCGTTTAAGTGCTGCATTGTTTTTGCATGAATATTTAAGTTTAAATGCATAATTGTGGTCTTAAATTTTTGTAATTCTTTTTTTAAGTCTTAAAGTAACAAATTGTTTGCTGTTACTTTACTTTTAACTAAGAACAATACACCTCTATTAATAAAAAATGGCTAATTACCAACTAATTCACAAATCAAATTAAACATTGAGCATTAATTATTTCACGAATTAAAATATTTATTAATAAAAAGTAAACTACTAAGGACAATAAGTATTAAAACTTAACGAAAATCTGCTAAATAAGCAAAGAGCTTTTGTTAATAGCAAATTAATATTGTTTTTTTTGTTTAGGGTCTGTTTCACAATGTCTGAGTAAAGTTCTTATTAGTTACTCGACACATAAATATTGGCACTGGGTCATAAGGCCAGAAGAAAAAAACTTACAATTAATGTCTTTTCACGACTTGAATAGGTTATAAATGCAAAAATATTATTATTCGGTTTTTTGGACTTATGACCCTGTTCCAATATTTATGTGTCAAGTAACTAATCAGAATTTTACTCAGACAATGTGAAACAAGCCCTTAGTCTATTGTCGTTGGGAAAAACAATGGAAGTATTTTTACTAGATTAAACGTTAATTAACCTACTTGGGTGAATTAGCTAATTAAAATTTATTAACTTCAATTTTATTTTATTTATTAAATTTCATACCTAACTCACTGATGAAAAATAATTAATTTTTGATTTGAGTTTATTAATAGGGATGATAATTAATAAATAAATAAATAAGGACTCTTGTACCCATTTTCTGAAACGAAACATAAATATTTAATTGAGTTCAAAGTCTTGAGTTTACGAGACATTTTAAACTGATCAAAAAGTAGAACATACACGATTAAGTTAAACATAAATATTTAAGTTTCGTTTAGGCAAATATGCCTCAAAAATTTAATATGTGTTCTCTGATTTTGGAAATCGAAACCGGAGACTTGGATTAACTCTCAAAAATACAGCCAAAACAGGAACAGTTCAAGATTTGGGTGTTTTTTTAAAGCATTTTCAACATTTAAACTTGTTTTCCCGGATTACACTGGACTTTAAAGAAAATCAATATGAGAGAAAAATGATAGCATATTTCCATTCAGATTGTAGAACTGCAGGTTTTTAAAATTAACATTTTTTTGACATGCGGTTTATATTAAAGGTGTGTTTTATTCAAAATATATCCATGAGTAAGCTTTTAGATTATTAATTATTTCATTATGCTAGAAATACAGTTTGGTCCTTTTACTTTTTTAATTAAATGAGTTTTTTTTATATATAACTTTAAATATTTCTATGCACATATTATTAATATTATAATAAAACTATGGATATTTTCAATTGAAATTGAAATTTAACTACATATATGCACTCTTCTATATTCAGGACATAGAACTAAAAATAATATAACTGTGAAATCAAAAAGTTTTCTTCAACTTTTACCCCATTATATACAATGGCACGCAGAAGAAGTTTTACTATAGGTATAGAAAAAAAAACTGTTTTGAATTATTAAATTGATAAGCATGTTTATTGTGCTGGAATTGAATATAACCTTAAGGGCAAAACTGCGCAAATTGTTAGCATTTCTTGTGTATATATTTATTTATCATCTTTATTGGAGTCAAAAGTCTCTGCCAACTATTCTCCTACTTACCACAAGAGTCCTCCACTTTAAACTGGCACTTAATTCCTTGCTGCCTTGAAGGTATATAAAGGATATGTATGTATATATTATACAAAATATTAATGCACAATCATATTTCAAAACCCTGGGTTTTTCTATTTTTTCTGTCCCTTGAAGTAACAAAACTATGAGGGTGAGGAAGAGGGAATTGTATTTATATTTTTTTTTTTTTATTTTCTGTGTGCAACCAACAACGCTTGCAGGAATTGCATCAGAACCAGGAGGGATATTGCCTAAGCAAATCTACTTGACAAAAAAAAAAAATAAATATAACAAATGGTTGTTAAAGGAAGTTTTCAAACAAATTAGAAAGAGGATTTTTCTTTCATTATGGGGTCAGTATCTACCAAAAGTTTGTAGTTTTTTTTTTTTCAAGTGTAAAGGTGTTTTTCTACGACCCAATAACTAAACCGATACACACCGGATACGAATATTACCAACTGTATAACCTTTCCCCTGTGAGTTAAATCAGATGTTGTGGTGGCTAGGAGAAAGTTTTATTGTGTAAACTGTAAACCATTTTGGTTGAGAGAATTAACTTTTCAAAGTTGCAAATGTAATTGTGTTACTGTCATGTTGTATTTTATTAGGGATTTTGAAAAGAGTATACATTGAAGTTTACAAAGCTACTTTGGGAAAGGGATATGAATTATTATATATACATTATACAATAGGATTAAGAAGTTAATGTTCAACGGTTAGTGTTCTTTTGAAAGTGCAATAGAGTCTTTCTGGTTTCTGGTGGCTTTTGATTTATGTATTATTTTGACAGTTTATAAAAACCACAGTGAAGAAAAAAGACTGTCGTTAACCAAGTGGTTGAAATTCGAACTTTTAAAATCTTTAAATGCATTGATACATAAAGCAGAAAGAATTTTTGAATTCCTAAAACAACAATAATTACATTAAATTATTCCTTACTTGAACAACGCATAACGAATAAAAATAATAATAACAAAAAGAGGCTGGGAGCGATCCACACTGGTAACTTTCCATTGGTGCCCTTGGAAACTAGAGACCCAACATTATTTTGTAATAAAAAAATTCACAATTCAAGATCTTCAAAGACATTATCAGGGTGCTCAATATGCATTAAGAGAAGGCCACAAATGGGGCTTTTGTTCTCGAGATATTCGAGACGAAAAACATTTTTGAAAATTTTTTTTTAATTTTGTTTTGCATTTTTTTTTTGTTTAAAACAAAACTGTCAATTGAATGTTTTAATTTAACAAACTTTTTCAGTTATTAACAACGTCATTGTGTTTTATATAAAATTATCCTGACGTTGAAATCAGATTTCCTTGTCGAGATATTCGACAAGAAAAAAATTTTCAAGAATTTTTAGTAGCTATATTCTTGAAGTTTATTTTGTTTGTTTAAAAAAACTGCCAATTATTGAAGTTTTTTATAAACCCAACCAATTCTCAGTTACAAAATTGTGTGTAAAATAAAATTATCCCAGAATCGATAACATTTTTATTTCTACAAACTTTTTCAGTTATTGACTACGTCATTGTGTGTAGAATAAAATTGGTCTAGCTTCGAAATCAGAGTTTTTTCTCAAGATATTCGAGCCAAAAAAACCTTTTTCAACAATTTTTAGTATTTTTTTTGTAGTATTTTTGCTTAAAAAAAACTGTCAATTTGAATTTTTTTTTAAATCATACATGCAGTTATCAAAAATAAAATCGAGTATACAATAAAAATAGCGTGAAGTCAATATAGTTGTTTGTTCTCAAGATATTCGATCCAAAACACGATTTACTATACATTTGTTTGCATGTTTTTTGATAAAAAAAAACTGTCTAGTGATTTTTTGTAAAATTCTTTCCAATTCTGCACTATTTCAATATCAGCTGTAGAATAAAATTAAGCTCAAGTGATTCGCATTTCTTGTTCCCGAGATATTTCAGAGAAATGACATTTTACAACGTAATTTTTTTAAACTGAAACGAAAAATTTAATTTATTTTTAAATTAGAAATAAATTTTAATATAACGACGATATTTTACTATAAAAGAAAAGTATTTTATAAAGTTGTCAGAGAGAATGGATAAAATAGATTTTACCTCCATTCTTTACAATATTCTTTTGCATTATCTTGCAATCTTTTAAGGAATTCATGAGTTTCCAAAAGATTGCATTGAATTTATCGTTGTAAAATAAGTGGGAAAAATAATGATTTCAATCTTTTTGATTCAAGTGAATGTGGATTGCATAATTTTAAGCCTAAAGTCTGAAGTCTCCAAGTAAATTCAGTGAATGCAATCTTATTATTGTATTCACTAACAATTGTATTCACAAAACATGGGATTCTTTTAAAAGCCATGATGTTCTCAAGGAAATGGCGTTTTAACCATAAAATATATCGATGGAGAGATTCTTATAACTGCAAACAATATTCTTTTAAACAATTTTCCACCTACAAGATTGGAAGGTAAAATCCAGGCTATAGTAGTCACATTTGCATAGGTATATGATTATATGCCGCTGAAATGTCTTTTTCTGAATGCCATTAAAATTTTAATTATATTTTCAATATTTCTTCAATGAACCTAGCTTTGTATATCTGTTATCTCTTTATAAATTTTTTTGCTTGCAAAATCAATTTTTCTTATATATTTTCTCAAAACTATATATGTATAAAGAAAACATCAAGAGAAACAAAAAAAAAATATAAGAAATAGTGCTTTGCAAATGTATAGTCGTGTGCCGCCTTTCTATGTATATCATAAATGTAAAAGACAAACTTTTTCATACACTTATCCACCCCAAAAATATACACAGTAAATCCTTGCATTAAATTGACCCTGTTTCGCATGAATAAATTTTCAAGCTGAAAACCTATATCCACCATCCATGCGCCTCAACTAAAACTTCTAAAAAGCGTATAGCTATAAAGTTATCCAATTTTGCAGTGCTATTTTATTTTTTGGGGAAGGGCAGTGCCGTGCGTATAGCAAACATGCGGGAGCATATTAAAACTGGATATTTTACATAATATAGAAAAATCCACCGTCACTTCATACTTAATCACCAACAAATTAAAGACTTTATAAAGTTTATATAATATATCAAATAAATTAGTTTACTTGATAGTTGTTCATGAAATTATTTATAATTAAGCCAGTTTTACGTTCTCAGAAATTTTTCTTTCTCTTCGGATTTGACTAAAAGCGGGAGAAGGAGGAGCAACTTAAACAAGATTTCTCTACAAAAAGTCAAAAACACTCGTCATGTCTTTTGAATTGCGATACATAATTATAGGATAGAAGATTTTGATCAATTTTGAAATAACGATTGTAAGGAAGACAAAAAAGGGGTTTCGTCATCCCGTCTGCATAAACTTCTAGATCGATTTTCTTTAAATTTGGCATTTTTTAAAGTTTTTGTCGGGACAAAAATTAACAGTGGACATAAAATTTTTGTTAGGTATGAATTTTGGTGTTTATTTCATCAAAATTGTTTACAAAAATAATTAGTATATGTACATACTTACTTTTTTATTTTTTTGTTCATTTCTGGTAGTGAACAATTTGCAATTTCTTACAATTAAAAATTGCATTAACTTGCAATTTTTTATTTATGTTAATTTAACTTTTTGCAAAATCATCATTATTTGGTATATTTTTTCATAGTGATATTTATTGATAGCATTTCTAGCATTTTAATTTCGTTACTTCGCACTATACATTATTATTAAGGTACTTTGCTAAAGATTTATTTTGCATTCGAAGTTAAGTTAATAAATTTAATGCGAAAAATATCGAAAGGAAAAAAAGTTAAAAAGCTTAATAATGCTACAATAATTAAATGCGAAACTTGACATATTCGGCACTAAATCCCAGGAAAAAAAACAACACTTATAGGTATATAGGAATTTAAAATAATTATTTATAAGAATGGGTTAATTTCGTTTCCTTTCAATACGAAAAAAATTAAAAATTTGTCTGTTTTCATACTGTCTGCGAATTTATACGAATTTTAATCGAAAGTCTGTCAAAGTTCATATTATAACGGGTGATTTTTTATCTGGTTTGGTTTTGGCAACACTGGTTTTGACAGCTGACGTGTGTTTAGTACCTTGTGTCACTGTCAAACAGCTTCAGTTTGGTTTGCAATTTAACCATGGATCGTCTTACAAATGAACAACGCTTGCAAATTATTGAATTTTACTATCAAAATTCGTGCTCGGTTCGAAATGTTCATCGCGCGCTGCTTCCATTTTATGGTCGGCATTTTTTGGTTGAATGGGTACGTAAATAAGCACAATTGCCGCATTTGGAGTGAAGATCAGCCAGAAGCATTGCAACAGCTACCAATGCATCCCGAAAAAGCCACTGTTTGGTGCGGTTTATGGGCCGGCGGCATTATTGGGCCATATTTCTTCAAAGATGATGCGAATCGCAGCGTTACTGTCAATGGTGAACGCTACCGAGCGATGATAACAAACTTTTTTTTGCCCGAAATGGAAGTTCTTGACTTGCATGATATGTGGTTTCAACAAGACGGTGCCACATGCCACACAGCACGCGAAACAATGGCGCAATTGCGAGGCGAGTTTGGTGAACAGTTAATTTCACGTTTCGGGCCGGTCAATTGGCCGCCTAGATCGTGCGATTTGACACCATTAGACTATTTTTTGTGGGGGTATGTCAAGGCTAATGTCTATAGGGACAAGCCCGCTTCGATTGACGCACTGGAAGCCAACATCCATGCATTCATTCGTGAGATACCGGCCGATATGTGTGAAAGAGTATGCCAAAATTGGACTCAGCGGATGGGCTACCTGAGACGCAGCCGCGGTCAACATTTGCATGAAATTATCTTTAAACATTAAATTGCAAGGTTCAAACTATCGATTCAAATAAATATTTCATTCATTTTTTCGAATTTTTTGTGTTTTTTTTTTTAAAAAAGTTCTAAACCTCTTAAAAAATCACCCTTTACAAAAAACTAAAATGTGTTGTTTTGTTTTGCACCTAAAAGCAAAGAGTTTCAAAGTAAAGGACCGCACCTATAATGGAGAATAAAATATTGTATGCCATTTTATTCGATTTTGTCAGTTATGAGAAAACTAAACGGTAGCAAGAGAACTTTTGCGAAATCGCAAATCGAGTTAATGCAAAAACCAAGAGAAAATTCGTGAAAAATATATATTTTGATAACAAATAAACAATTTTAATTGTCCAAACGGCCGTCATCCATTCAGTTCAGATTATTATAAGCAAGGGTTTTTTTTTAATATTCATTTTTCTAAAAATGGGCATAGAATAGTTTATTTCTATTTTCGACTTTATCGATGTTGGTTAACTGATTTCGATAACTTTATGTTGGAGATTTTAGCAAATTTCTTCAAGAAAAATTAAACATTTATCTACAAACGTAGATAAAATATTGAATATAAACATTTTTCAAAAAAATATTTTTGGAAACTCAATATTTAGAAAAAAAAATTAGACGATTTTGTATAAACTTGGGATCTAGTGGCTTTCTGACATTATTGAGAAAATTTGAAAATAAAATTCTTCAAAGAACAAAATATAAAGATTTCCATATCTGTCCAAAGACGTAACTTATTGTTAGAAAACTGTTAGGGAAAATCATATTTTTATATGAAAACATCTCCAACATGCTCTATTTTCTTGGGTGTGTTTAAATCGAAACAATTTACATATACCTCTCCATAAAATGCAATTAAAAAAAAGGATATGAACAGTTACTCCTTTTGAATCAACAATATTTCGATACCATTTACTTTTAGTATTACATTATTTTAATATAATGTTGCTATTGCTGTTTTTTTTAAAACTAGAAATTTAAAAAATAATTAACAAAATCTGATGTAGAGTCACAATACGGTATTTTACTTTCTTCTCGAACAATAAGACGACGATTGAATGAAAACCAACTAAGGGGCTGCATATCGCAAAAGAAACCGTTTGTTTCGAAAAAAAATTTAAAGTGCAGAATTCATTTTGCTAAGGAACACCTACGGAAACCTATTCATTTTTGGAAAAACGTGCTATGGAGTGATGAATCAAAGTTCTGCAGATTCGGGTAGGACGGAAAAAAATATGTTTGGCGTCCACCTAATCAACAACACAATCCAAAATACACCCTTAAAACAATAAAGCATGGAGGAGGAAATTGTTATGGTGTGGGGAGCTAATTCTCTTGGCACGGTGTTGGTCCAATTATAAAAATTTATTCGAAAATGGATAAACATGTTTATAAGAATATATTGGAAGATCACATGATTCCCTACGCCGCGCTGATGACAATTTGCCTCTGACATGGCGTTTTATACATGACAACGATCCGAAGCATACTTCTAACTTAGTAAAATCGTATTTAGAAGGTAGTTTTGTGAATGTTTTGAAGTGGCCGGCTCAGTCTCCCGATCTCAACCCGATTGAGAATCTGTGGAATGTTATTGAACGCCAAATTGAAGGTAAAAATCCCAAAAACTTTGATGAATTATGCGAAAACATCAAAAGAGCAATACCAATAGAACACTGCAGGAAATTGGTGGAAAGCCTGCCAAGAAGATGTCAAGCTGTGATTGCACATAAGGGATTTCCAACAAAATACTAACTTTCATCTTGAAATTTAAATGTAAAATTACTTTTGCAGCTTATGTGCTAATTAAATTTCCAGGCTATATTATAAAACCTTGTATTAATTGTCGTACTTGCATCTATTTACTTACAGAAATTACCGCAATGCAAACAAATATGAATTTAAAATATGCAAATTTTCTAAAAATAGCAAAAACATATGTGTAATTAATCATTAACTGTTCCTTGTATACATTTAAATAAAAGACCAAAATGAAAAAAAAAGTTTGCTATTTCCATGTCCACCACTGTTTGTATGTGTATACCATGTGTTTTTACTTAATAATATGATTTAAATACTTGATTCATTGTGTACCATAAAAGGTAAAGCATATAATTTTTTAACGATCTAAACATGAAATACAGCTTTGAAATTTTTCGATAACATTAAAAGCAGTGTTATGCCATGTAGACTATAAATTTAGACTACACGATTGTCTACGTGTAGACAATTCAACGTAGACAATTGGTAATTATCTACATATCCTAAGCCTGTAAAATATTAAAAGATAAACATCTATTTATCATAAAAACCAAACTTATTTGGAAAGTATGTTGTGTGTACTGTGTAGATATGTTGTTTTCAAATTCGAAAATAATTTAAAAGCAAAAACTTTCAATTAAATTTGTTCTGACTTCAATTCAATCGAAATTTAATCCGAGTCATCTTATTCAGAGTGAAGGCCTCTGCCTTTTTCTATTCGTAGGGAGTATTAGACAAGAAGGAGCTTCTTTGTGCGCATCGCTCATCGAACGTTTTTTTCTTCGGCCTTTCCGAAATTTCAGTTTTTATTTTTAAATAATACTTTGTCTTTAAAGCACTTTCTGCGTCCACTCCATGCGTTGTTCTAGAATGAATTTTATTGATTTGCAATTTGACAATTTTGACAGAAATTGTTTCATTGTATACATAATTTTTGACATTGTCGACATTGTTTACATTGTTGGCATTGTCCACACAATTGTCTACGTTTAAATATAGACAATTAAAGTCAACACGTAGAAAAACAACACTGATTAAAAGCCTTAATATTGTAAAAGATGAGTGAAAAAAAAAATTCCATGCCTAATATTAAAAATTTGACATCTACAGCGCAGAAATTAAAAATTCATCCACCCTCGACCAGTTTACCCTAACCTAGAAATTTTTGGCATTCTCACGATTCGTTTTTTTCATTTTGTTAAAACCAAAAATATCAGTACCTGCCGTACCAATAACAAAAATCTTTTAAACTTATCTTTTCGCGGATGTTATTCATATTAAATAGATTTAGTTTTTTCGGAACTTACCGCGTTAATTTATAAAAACATTTTAACGTCGATCGGGTTAAATAATTTATAAATATTTCTTTAAATTAACGCGGTAAGTTCCGAAAAAAATAAATCTTTTAATATGAATAATAATCTTATTTTTCTTAAAAACGTGCCCACAGCTTTAAACAAATTCATTAATTTTTTTTCATAGGCTACCTTTTTGAAAAAAAAAAAACAATTACAGGAAAATAGTTATAAACGTGGTATAGGTACCTCTCATAGAACCATTTTATTTATTTCAAAATCCGTGTAACTGATTTGGTCATTTTTTTATGCAGATTATATTAAAAAGTTTTGAATGTTTTGGACAGCAAAATTTTCAGAAATCTTTTTTTTTTTATTTTTAAAGAAATGTTTCCAAATTTAGTTTGAAAACTTAATAATAATTCAAACACGAAGTGGTAGAATTTTTATTAAATTTGGTACCTGTGAGTTTCCTAAAATTATCTAGCAGATTTTAAATAAAAATTATTCTTATAACCAAAAATAACGGTAGGTTCCTACCACACAAGTGTTAAAAAACCATTGAGGAATATCACATTTTATTTAAAAACGACTGCTAAGATTTTGATTAAATTTTTGTAATAGCTAATATCTGTACTATCTATCATATTATTGGAGCAATATTTTTATAAAACTATTATTAACTGAAGTATCTCTCATAGAATCATTTTATTGGTTTTCGGCTCTTGAACCAATTTTAATTAAATTTTTCTTATAAGAACTTCTAATAAATTTGAATAATATGTATTCCAAATCAATACATATTAAAAAAAAATTGATAAACAAAAAAATTCAAAATAATTTGTTTGAAAATTAAATATTTCGAAAATGGTAAAAGATTTTTTTTTTAGTTTTTTTAACTCCGCATTAATATGCATATATAAATTAAATTTGTGTTTTTTCTTAAAAATAAAAAATTGAATTGTAAATAAAAAAAATTATATATCTATGTAGGTAGGTATATAAAAAATTATTTTTTAAAAAACCACCGTAACGATTTTTAATATTTTGTTCCCATAAATTGAGATTTGTCTTATATGACCATCACACTACATCTATACCTACGCCTCTGAACAGTGACGACGAGTACTTTTTATATTTTATTAAAATAGTATTGCTGCAGTAAGTCAACAACTAAATTGTCATACATCGCCAATGATTGTAGTTTTAGCTGTCAACTTTTACTGTCACTTAATTGACCCGATAAAATAGTAAGGTTGGTTTTAAAAAAAATAGATAAACTTAGGTTTTTGCATTTATGAGAAAGTTTATAGATAGGACGTATTTAAAGAAAATTATTTTGACAAATCTTCAAAAAGGTATAGTTTTTATATGAATACTTAATGAAGATGTCAAATATTTAAAAATTTGACTGATCCAAAAACTTTTATTTTCTATTTACGCATACAAAATAAAAGTTCTTGGATCATTCAAATTTTTAAAATATTTGTTTGACATCTTCATTAAGTATTCATATAAGAACTATACCTGTTTGTAGATTTGTCACCCATAACCTTTAGAACATTCTTTTTAAGGGGATTTTTGTTTTTATTTTAAGGATTTATTTAACTTCAAGTTGAATTTCATCAGTCCTAAAGAATGATTACTTAGTGTTAGTTTAAAGCTCATCTGACAATTTTCATTATTTATGAAGAAAACAACATTTAATATCTTCACGTTTCTTAAATAAAATTTTACAATCCTCTGTCTTGTCTTTATCAATTGAAAACAAAAACTCACTTATATTATTAATAATGGTGATATTTTTCTTGTTTAAAGTTTAAAGCGAGGCTAAAATAATTCATCTAAATGCCAAAAGCCTCACATCACATACATTTATACGAGGGTGATATTATAATATATGACAGTTCCAGAAACCTTTGCTCTATGCAAAATCATATAATATTCGAATCCTGTTTCTCAACGCAAATATACTATACTGTCAGTATCATTTGCTTATACTTTGAACACACACACACTTTCTATTACAAATTGCAGGACTCGTTTGTTGTTATATGGTTTTTCTTTGACATCACAGACGAAGGTAACGCAGGTGAATCAGCATAGATATGTTGACAACCATGGGAATACTTTTTTTTTGCCAAACAAGCGAAAGTGAAATGTTACACTTTTGGCAAAAAAAAAAAAGTTTAATTTCGTATTCCAGATGCTTACTGCGGCTCGTTAGCTTCAAATTATTTATACACGCATGCACGACCAATACGCGACAACGACGACGCCGCTGCTATAATATTTGGTGAAAATGAGAAGAGCAAGCGTATCATGTAAATTCCATGACAGGAGCAAATCCCTTTTAACTCTTATCAGAACTTGGAATTGAACATGTGTATCTACCTTTGTATGTATACCTATACCTATCTACATAACTTCTGGCAAAAAAAATCATCGAGATGTTTTTCTCAGTGAGATTTCTTTAAGTAACAGAATCAAATTCAAATCTTGGTTCGTGCCGGTCCTTGTTATTTTTTTTTTTGCATTGTTGGTGATGTTTTTCAATTAGGTACCTATATATGTATAATTTATATGTAGGTATGTCTTGGTATAGGTATAGACGCAGTATCTAGGGAGATTTATTTTAAATGTCCAATTAACTGAGGAAAATGTAGGTACCTGCTTACATAGGTTTATTTTTTTTTCGTAAGAAATTCATTGATGATAAATCATGAATTTTTGAAATGTTTCTGGCATTTTAATTTCCTACTTTTATCATAATGCTAAGAATATGACAACAACAACAAAAAAACATTAATAATACAAAACATTCTTGAAAATATTCTATTTTAAGAAAATATAAATAATTACACTTGCAATGAGTAAGTACTTAATAATTTATAAAATACCAACAACCTTTTTGAGATTCATTCCAAAAGGTTTCAATTAAAAGAGTTCAAAAAAACATGAACAAAAATATACATCAACCTTTACATTTTTGTTGAATTTTGAACTTTTGTTTTGAATAAATTTAGATAGGTCTGGTATATATGTGAATAATAATGTATGTATATTTTTTGTCACGTGTATAATTTTAATGTAAACCCCAGATGGGTCAAAAACCCAGGATGAACTGGAGAAACATACAGAATATTCGAATATTATTCTTGTTCAAATTATGTTTCTATTACAATAGTCCAGTCAATAAAGCATTTGACTCGGAAAAAATCGCCAGAAATCTGGATTTTGGTATTAAACCTTCTCAAGGCGTTCTTAAGAAAATGTCAAAAGTCCCCATCGATATGATTGCCGCTAACAATTACACGGGGGGTTTGAAAGCCCAAAAAATGGTTCTGCATGAATAACTCCCAATTGGTAAGTTGTACAAGAAAAATGTCAAAGACTAATTTGTAGCTTAGAAAATTTCCTACAAACAAGATGAAAATACTTTTTTTCATAAAAAATAACCGTTTCCGAAATAAACTCCCACCCGTTACGGTGGGAGGGGCAAATTAAAAAAAAATTGAAAATATACAATGAATATATAAAAACACAACGGCAATACTTACAATATTATGTTATAACTTTTTTTAAAGGCAGTCATTTATTCTTTTATTATGTGTCTAAATTAAGTTATTTTAGTGCTTAATTTTTGAATAAATGATTTTTAAACTTTTAATTTTTCGAATAAAATTCAAATAAAATACGAAAAATTAAGAGTTTAAAAATCAGTTATTCAAAAACTAAGCACTTAAATAACTTTATTTAAAAACATACACAAAGAATGAATTTATGGAATTAAAAACAGCTATAAAATTTTGTAAGTATTGCCGTTGTGTTTTAATATTCATTTTTTATTTTAGAAATTCTTTTTACTTTGCCCCCTCCACCTAAAGGGGTGGAAAAATAGAATAAATAAATTTTATCACCAAATTAATTTATTAAAAAACCACTCCACCTATTTTTTAAAATTTACTATATTATTAAAAAATTTTAAAGAAATTAGATGGTGTGCATCGCGTTGGTGTCGAAATAATTTCAATTTTAGCTTTTTCTTGCTGATTTATTAAAAAAAAAATTATGAAGTCAAAAAACAAACACAAATTAAATAACAACAAGCTGGCACATCTTCATCTAATCAATAATAATGAAAACAAAGCCAAGATCTTTATACATATATAAATAAAGAGTTCCAGGAAAAATGAGAATGACCGTATTCAATGATAAAATTTAAAAATTATTATTTGTTGAACGACATTTTTTTTTTTTTGTAAAACCTAAAGTGCAGTAAATTTGATAAAGAACCAGTTGATGTATTTAAAATGCATTAAATCGGCTCCAACTATGTATCACGCTTATATTTAATATAACCATGAAAAAAATTACGAAATGCCATAAAATAAAAATTTAAAAAATATAAAAAATATAAAAAATATAAAAAATATATGAAAGGTATCTTGTTTTTTGATTTTATTAAACACGTATGTTTATTTTTACTAAACAATCAAAATATTATGTTTCAACAAGTGGAATTTCTTTCAATTTGATTAACATAGTTTTTTTTTTAATTTTTGTTTGTTTGTTTGTGTGTTTGTTTGTTTGTTTGTTTTTTTTTTATAAAAAAGCGCGTGTTAGTATTTAAAGTAAATCATTTGTCGTGGCTCTGCGCTGCTTATGATTCCATTTTATTTACTTTAAAGAGATTATTTGTATTTATTTTAATTTTGTTTGTATTTTTGAAGCAGTCGTATAGGAGCTGCTGTAAAAACAATTGAAATGTTAATAAAACGGTGTATGTAATTTTTCATGAGAAACAAAAAATAAAGCGACTTAATAAACATATTGTGTTAAAAATACTGTAAGTGAATAAGTAAATAAATAAACAAACTCTGTGTTTATATAGTTTTAGAAATACACAATATTAAATAAATATTTTTCTAACAACAAGTAGGTAATCTTAAGTCGTATTTTTTAATAGTTTAGTGATTGATAATACGGATCAGAGCGAAAATAGCGTTATACCCAATAGTTATATAGTAAAACCTGATTAAGAGAAGAACCCGCATAACTGAAACACTTTGTTCATCCCCGAGTACATATTTGTCGACCAGTTATCTTCGATATTCACTCCGCTTAAGTGAAACTTGCGTGAAAAAACCGGATACGAGAAACATATTTTCAGTAAAATTTTATATTTTTCATTAAAAAAAATTCTTTTAAGTGACAAAAAAAAATTGAATCGAACAGAACAAAAAAATTGCTGAGCGCTTTCATGTCTTTTTTATTTGGAATTTTTAGATTCGCTTAAGTGAAATTTCTTTTACACTTATCCGAAGTCCGCTTAAGTGAATTTTTTTCCACTTAAGCGGGGTTCGTTTAAATTAAAATCCCGATTAAGTGAAAGAAATACTGTGGCAATTTGCCGTTTCTCTTAAGCGGGTTTTACTGAACCCATCTCATTTTTCTTTGTGTTTGTTTATTTTTGCATGTCTCTTTTTTTAGGTAAACTAGGAGTGTTCTTTTGCAAATCCACGTAGAATTGGACGAAAAAAACTACACTTCAGCTAAGCGATTTACACGTAAATACAACGCAAGAACTTAACTAATTAACTTTAAAACTCTATTGCCGACACTAATTGCCATTTTCGATAGTTTGTATATGAAAACGTCAAATTATTAATAAAAAAAAAATGGCTATCATTGTCATGGAACTTAGTTTGTTTAAAAATGGCTATCATTGTCATGGAACTTAGTTTGTTTATTTCTCGCACTGACTTGAAATTAAGTTTTATGTTATTATTTTATATAATTAATAATTATTTTTATAGTCTCGACTCACTTTCCGACTCTCATACTGAACCGATTTTGTCAAACGAAGCGAAATTACCTGCCGATTTGACGAATTATAATTTAATTTATAAAAATGTTAATAATTTATTCAAAAACTGCATTTGTTTGTTTTCGTGCGTCATTTATTTTTTTGTAATTGCGAGAATTCTCACACCGCCGGTAGTATAGATTAATTTTATTTCATTAAGCGGAAATAATTTTAATATGAGTTTTCTTTTTATTTAAATTTGACATGGCTGATAATTTTTTTTTTTGCATGCTTGTCCCGATGTCGTTTTTTTTCGTTAAACTTCATATGGATTTCCAAAAAAACCCGCCTACTATTAAAAACATCCTAAAAACTTAATAAATAGCCATCTTCTCGTAAGTGTTAAAACGTAATCCCGGTTGTTTTTATTATGCATATTTTTGTCATGATCTATTGGATCGATTTTGAGAATAAAAATTGTGGAGACAATCCAGTTTGTGTGAACTTTTCCAAAAATCGATTTTTCTTGAAAATATTGTTGATGGCAATTTTTTAAATCAACAAATGATTTTTTTTTTGTTTCAACAATCAATAATTTGATAATGATCATTTACAAGATAATAATAATTAAAAAAAAGACAGTTTTTAGTGTCCTTCGATTTCTTTTTCAACTTGGCTAAATATAGGCATCTATTTATGAGTCTTCCAAGAAGAAAAGTTACTGATTTTAAAAGTCAAACAATATTAAGCGCTAAGTAGGCAAATTATTTCTATGTCAAAGAATACACCTACCTATGTATATATAAAAAAAAATACAATAATTTGAAATATAAATTCTCTATGTCTCTGCTTGTCTACCTACTAAAACTTGCAATTCTGAAATCTCATTTCGTACGTAACGCACGTCACTCAAGACTCAAATTCATCTTCTTGTTGCAAACTCAACAAACAATCTAAATTCGACGGCATCACGTCAAGCTATACCGAGTTTAATACGAATGTATATACAACTCTACAGATATATGTACATACATATGTAGGTACCCTTCACACCTGCCTGCACAGCAGACATATTCTCAATCAATATTTCTGAAATCACTTCAGAGTAGAGGAGTCTTCACACAAAGATCCCAATTTGAATACAACCTGAACTCTATCTACAATATACCTACAAAAAATATGCGTAGGTAACTTCTCTGAAATGAGATCCGTACAGAAAACGTCCTGTCTATCCATCAACCCAACTTGTCATTCAAAATTCAAGGCAACTGATAAATACAAGAATTTCCAAGTATAGATAGGCACATAATATATATATAAGAACCTAAGCATTCGTTCTGTTTGTCATCCTTGCTGTGAATAATAGCGAGCATAATTTAATTAAGCATTTGTGCTGCTATGCCAAGCCAATAAGCTTGACTCTATAATATATATATTATATACACATACCTTTGGCCCAGCTCCATTAGACAGTATTAATTATTCCACGGAAGCTAAATATTTTCAGTATTTATCTATCAGGTAGGTACCTCTACGTATAAACCTGTCCAAACAACAACAAAAAAAAAAGAAGGATTCATTGAGATAGAAACAAAATATAGATAAACATTTTACCAATTTATATCTGTTTCTGTTAATGATTCAAGGATTAAGGCTTCTTATTCCCGGACATAATTTGTTTCCTTAAACGTTCAAATGGAATGGAATATATGTACATGTTTCAAAAGTCTGGTAGCTATCCTTACAGAAGGTAGCAAACACATCCTTCTCCTATGTATTCCCTAATGAATGGATAAATGGGGTGACCAGATTTTCTAGAGTAAAATATTAGTGTTACCCACACTTTTTTTGTGATTTTATCTTAGTATTTTGTTTAAAATGCAGTCTAAATTATATAGGAAATATAAATATATTGGAATAACCCAAAAAGAACGCTATTTTATCAACGATCTGAAACCTTGTTTTCTTAGGTGCGAGTTAAGGCTTTCATTGAAAGCAATCATTGAACATTTTAATTGATCATTTTGAGACGTTTTGAAACAAAATTAGTAATTATTTTGATGCCAATATAAAGCTTTATTTATTTTTTTTTATTTTTATTTATTTATAATTTATTTCTATAAAAAAAAAATCATTTCGACCCAAACTTTCATATACAATAACTTTTTAGATTTCAATGATCAATGGTAAGGTAGTTCAATCATTGAAATAATAAAAGCTTTTTATGCGGAATCTTGGTCAAAAGGAAATTTTTTTTGCTAAAATTACCTTATAATTGAGTCACCAACCTTCATCACCATTAACACTGATTTTGCTTTCTTATCGCCTCAAAATTAACAGTTCATATTTTTAATGATCGTTTTCAAGAAAAGCTATAACTGGCGCCTTGCAATTTCATCATTACAGGAACAAAGTTTAATCAAAATTGTTAGAGCAATTTTGGAGAAAATTTTGAAGTATCCTGGAAGGAATACGACACGACGTAGTTGAAAAAGACTTAAAATTATTTCAAGACAAACATTTTTGTAACATTATATAAATTGTCGTTGAAAAAGTGAACTATTCAAACTTTACAACGCCAGATTTTACAACAAAATTTATCTGCATCTGTAAACCAAAAACTTGCGCAAGGCCTGGTTCTCGCAATGTGGCAGAACTAATTTGTAAGCTTATTTTCAAAACTTAAGTCAAAACTTACAAAGTTTACCAACAAGCATACGTTAGGAAATTTTTAAAATTTACTTCCGAAATTTCATGGTCGAAACCTTAAAAACGCTCGGCTCACTCTAATTTTCAGAGAAGAAAAATACATTTAGTTAAAAATTAGCTAAATCGCTTAAGACGCCCAAAAATTAGAAAAAGCGCTCTTTATGTTCCGACCAATAATTCCGTTGTCATATGAAAGATAACAGATTAAAACAACTTAAATGCAGATATGATTAACTTAAATCCAAACATTAAATCAAATTCTATATTACCTATATTCCCTCGTTGAATCCACACTTTTATCTAATTTTTTTTACTTGCGATATGTATGTAGATACTATATGGCAAGTATCTAATGCATTCGTAAAAAAAATCGAACTCGAGATTTTGATCAAACTTGAAATCTCAAAGTAGTGGATCTCGCAATTCTGTCCGTCCTTTCAGGGGGTCGATTTTGTTTAAACTTGGTACATAGGATTTTTTGGGAACTCCCCCGACACGTTTTTCTCTTTTTAGAAACAAAAAAAAAACAGTAGGTATCTAGCTATGCCGTAAAGATTTTTTTAGCGAAAAATGAGAATATAATTAAAAAGAAAAAAAATCAGTAGGTAATTTAAAAAAAAAAATTAATAATTTTTTTTACAAAACGTCAACCATTTTATGAAAAAATTCCGAAAAATGGTCCTCCCCATTTTTTTGACTTTCGATTTTCTCAAAATCATTTTAATCAATTTTTAGGTGGAGTATCTGGATGTATCGCGTGAATATTAAAGCGGTAAGATTTAAATTTTTGATTAAATTCAATTTTAATGGGTTGATTTAAAATTCACTAAAATTAAGTTTAAAGTCCAAGTGAACAATATGGCCGTTAATGTTTAAAGTTTATTTATAACTTTGACGGCTGTCTAAAGATAAATATCCAACGTTTATAAATAAGACTAAATATGTGTTGGTTTAGTGTCAAAAAATAAAATTAAATTAAATCTGAACCGATATGTGGCGCTGTGGTCAAGTTTATGAAAAATTGTCTATTTATGGAGCAAAATGCCAAATAAATATTCACATCACCGCTAAATAGCTTAAATTTTGTATCGTAAAATTCTTTTTAATCTACATAGAGCATGACGTGTGAATTTTTCCGGACATCCACCTACTACCACACCCAATTTTCTTTTCTGAAATTTTTCATCAACTTTCAAATTAAGAAGAACAACGGATTGATTATAAAATTTATAGTATGAGTGATTTTTTCTTTTTCTTCACCCAACAAATTATTAAATAAAATCAAAATCATTCGGAATAAAATTGTAATCCTTTAATCAGGTTTTTAAACTGTAAGCGATATCGCAATTTTTTTTCTTCATAATTATAATCAAGAGAAATAAAAAAACGTTTTCTTTTTACTTATCTCTTTTTATATAATTGTACGAGTTCAGGGTGAATTAATATTCACTATAATTATGTTGTATATAATATGTAGGTAGGACGTAGGTACATACCTAAATTTTCGTTTTTATAAAAGGAGCTCGTTTAAGTGCAATGGCCTTGCCCGAAGTTATGTATAATGATTACTTTGTACAAACAGAGATACAAGAGAATTTCAATGTTCCTTGCATAATCAACATCAAGGATTTTCTTTTCTTTCTTTCTTTCTTTCGTTTTTTTTTTTTTTTTTGTATTGCTCTTCAATTTTCTCATTATTATTTTATTTACAAAAAAAAAAAGAGGTGTTTTGTTTTTATTAAAGCTTTCTTTTGGGTTCTTTTTTATTTTATTTTTCAGTGATTTTCCAACGTTACCTACGTTATAGACAAAAAAAGAGATGAAACAAAAAAAAAACAAAAGCAAAGAAAATCAAAAAAAAAATATGAAGAACAAAAAAAGTGCAAAACGAAAACTTCATAAAAACAATTATATTATATGGGTAGGTATGATGTTCTTTGTGTCCTAGCCATTTTTTGTGTGTATATGCTTCTATGCGTCAAAATGCAAAAAAAGTGCTAAAGCAGAATATCCATCCAAGCAACAATGACAATTTAAAGATGAAAAATTTGATTTTAAAAACTTGAAATTCAGAAAAAGTTTTTCTTCATTTTTTTTTTTTTAATTTTATTTTCCTCAATAGTTTTTTGAGATGAAGAACTTTTTGCCTCGAAAATTTATTTCTGTTCATTCTAGTGTGAATATTTAAGCCACCACCGTCGCTCATCGCTTTTTCTAATCCTTTTTTTACTTTGACTGTACTATAAGTATATACTATACCCATTTTCATAAAGGAGACAATTAAAATTGTACGCGTTTGGGATTTGTGTTAATAGAACAATGACTGTAACTTTTGAAGTAAAAAAAAATGAAAAGGATTTCTTTACGAAAAACATTCAACACTTGAACTGTAGTAGCTGCAGTACGTTAGGCCCTAAGCGTTTAACTGTATACAACAGTACACCCGTTTTATTATGTAGACAACTATTTATTTTTTTTATTTTAGCACCAACGTCTATATTATGTATATTCACAAAGGACGATTCCATTGTATGGTTCTCAGATTGAAAAGCCTCATTAATATGGTATGTTTGAAAGTGATACACCTTATTTACGTATAATGAATTGTTTAATTTATTTAATAATTAAATTTAAACAAAATCCAGATGATGCATTGGAAAGGTACTTAACTTTGACTGTTGAATTATTTGTTTGCGAGTTCGCTGTGAAACTATACAAATGAAAAGGAAAATAAAAACTTCAATTTATTTTATTTTTGTTTTGTATGAGTAATTGTGAGTGCTATACGTTAAATAAACAATTAAAAATGAGCCATTTCAAAATTTTAATGGCCTCCCATTAATTTATTAGGAACATTGTTGGGAAAATAAATATGAAAAACTTTCCAGACATTATTAATATTTTTACACAGCGGAATTGAAATAGGGAGAGAGAAGAAAGGTGTGAGTTTTAACTTCTGGATTATTGTACAAATTATTTGATTTAGGAAGGGAAGGTTATTTAAATATTTATACAAGAAGAGATATGATCCACCTTAAATGGTTCAGACGTAAGCTGAATCTGAATCAGTTCCAAAAAGTAGTAAGTAGGTACATATTAAATCAGCTTTATAACACCAAAGAAAAGTTTAAAAACCCAAGTTTCTTAGTATCGTATAGATCACTCATGTGACATGTCCTTAAAACTCTATCCATCAAAACTTTCTTTTACATTATATAAAATTGAACAGACATTTTTCAGGTTGTAATGTTTTAGCATAATTTATCATGTTAAAGATTTAAGATTTTAACGAAAGTAATTTTAAACTTATAGAATTTAATTTTAAACTCAACAATACCTTAAATATAGTGTCCAGTTAAACTAAAATGATATCTAAGATAAATTAACTAGTTATATTGCTAAACCACTTATTTGTGTGTAATTAATTAACGAAGCACGTGAACCTGTGTGAATTAACGTGGCACATTATATCTTTAACAATAAAAAATTGTCAAATAATGTTATACGCTTGAATCAGAACAAGAATAAATTAGCATGCAATTTAAACTTACTTGTAGACCGAACGAATTAGTTTTTACTACCCAACTAACAAACTCTCCAGAGCTAAGCTCTCGAAATCTGAAAAAACTTCGCATACTCTATCATATCCCACTGTTATACTTAAGAATTATTATCTTGTTATGAAACTTAAATATGTCATAGCCTTTTTATTTTAAGAATTGAATACATTTTTCTCTTTTCAAAGTACTTTAATCTCATAGCTAAATCAATTTTTCGTCTTGGAATAGAATTATATAAACTTATAGTTTTATAAGAATCTTTTTGTGAACATTCAGCACTGAATATATGTTCGTAGACTTTATAATCCCATTACAACATTTATATAAGAGTTTTAGTCTTTTTATATATAATTCTATGAAAACCTTTACAGGATCTTAGTTTAATACCTCCTACTTCAAGAGTATCTGGAGTTCAAATACCAAAACTGTTGAAATAGGAGGCTTATGGGATCATTAAAAAATAATTGTTGTTGTTGTTGTTTTTTGAGGTAAAATTTCAAATTAGTAAAAAAACAATAAATATAAAGTATCGCCTTTGTAACGCATAATAATAATTGATTTAACGCTTTTAAGTGTTACAACAATCTGGGAGTATTCTTCAAGATTATTTTTACTCTCTTACTACAGTCTAATTAAGCTCTTGGAGAATCTTATGAGAGGAAAAATGTTACTTGGGTAATAACATGATCAGAAAAAATGTAAAACCATAATGTATGTGAAAATTAAAATAATTTATTAATTGATTTCAAGGCCTTAATAGTCCCAGAGCAATCGGCAACTACTTTAACTAACCCACCGAAATAAGGTTAAATTTTTGTATATATTTATTTGAGATTATTTAAAATTAGAAAAACATAGTCTGGGATAGTTGCAGAATGAGCAAAATTGCCATCCAGATTTAAAAAAAAAAAACTAAAAAAGTCCATACTTCCAAAATTAAAGAATTAGATGATCCGGTTACAAATCTTTAAATGAACATAAATGTCGTTAGTTTAACGCGAGAACCGTAAAGCAGTCAAGAAAAAATTAAACACCAATTTAACCACATGATTCGGTTCAAATTTTAACATGTAAATTGTAAACACACAAAAAAAACGTGTAATCCTACTTTTTATCTTGATCTTTTTCAATGATCCAAAACTAATACTTTTTATTATTATTATTATTATGGTAAAGTAGTGTAAACTGTAGAGCAAAGAAAAGAGCCAACAAATGCATGAAAATATATACAAACAGAATGAAAAAAGAGATGGTTATATACCGCTGGCTGTCACTGTGATTCTGTTTGTTTTGTTATGAGGATTAGAACCAGATCAGATCATAATAAAATGCAATAATAATATGAAAAGTTTAAGTCAAAAGAGACATCTTTAGTTAAATTTAAAATGACAAGATAATTAGTTTAAATAACACAGATTATAGTTGTTAAACATAGCAGTTGTGTAAAAATGTGTTTAATTACATATTGCCTTTTTATAAAAATTTCATACATGGGAACAACATGGTATAGGATTTCTTATAATCAACAAGCAAAAAGTTGTCGCAAGTAGTATGGATACACGGGTTTGGAGACAAAACAAAATTACGCCTAAAAGGGTAATTGGTTAAAGTAATTTAAAGGACATATGTTCAAGGTCCAAGTTAGATAAACATTTCTTCCACACCCATATATCTATACTACTGTGGAAGATGCTGCGATGTCAATTTTTCATTGCAAATATTATGTACATCCTTAATTTAATAAGTTACCTACAAATTTTTGGTTTGACGGTTCTCTTTCAGAAACAAGCCCCTCTTTTTTTAAATGAAAAAGTCTGTGTTAGTTTTTTTTTTATACTATTTTTGATTAAATCATTTTCAGCAGATATTTTCCCTAAGTAAGGAAACCCATATTAAAGTCTGAGCTTAGATTTTATTAAATCACACAGGATAACATTTTATTTACCCACATACAAATTTGGTTTACATATGTAAGAACTTGAATTATTAAGTAACACAACTCAAAGCACACCATCTTCATCATCCGAAATTTGCACATGCAATTTTTGTTAACTTTTTCAGTTAAAAAACAAAAAACTTTCATAGTACCTACCCATAATTGAATGCATTTTCAAATTAAAATCCTTTCCTATTACTTTCCCACCTTTTTATCATTATACAGCTTTTACAAAAAAAAAAATCATAAATTTAAAAAATTCAAAACCTCGATTCCATTGAAAATCACAGCAAAAAGCTGTTTCGTTTCAAAAAAAATCTCACTATATAATATATGTTCAACTCCAATTGCCATCCGAACATCCGTTACGAGTTTCCTTCCCAAGCTATATATCCAGCCATTATTTAAAACACCATTTATACAAGTATAGCAAAAACAAAAAGTTATTGCTTTGCATTTCCCCCATGGGAGTTTGCCTCTTAATAAATTGCCACATTAATGTAAAACTTACAACAATTTCATCCGTTAAATCCACGAACAAAATTTTTAGTCAGAAAAACAAGGGTAGGAAAATCCAAGACTAAACGCGACGTTTTCAACGGGTATATAAGAAACCGCATATTCTCCCCCCATTAAAAATATACATACACTAAAGGGTAGAAAGAGAAAAAGAAACAAAAAAAAACTTTCCCCTGTTTTTATGGCGCCAACCAAACAATCCGCAATTTTATTTAAAAAAAATAAAAAAATAAAATAAAATATACAAATTAAAAGCCAAAAGAAGAGAGAACTCCATCCTACAAAAAGGACATTGAACATGAGAAATTGCTTTCACTTAGCCCGTATAACACGAACGTACTCTTATTGCTAACTTATCAGTAGGTACCTACATGTATACACTACACACACACACACACACATACGCCCAACCTTGTGTGGAAAAGGATTTTAATTTGCAGCTTCATAGTTTGTATAATATGTACATATATTCTGAGTAAATACATATGTAGATAAATGTACATTCATCTTTTACTAGTTTTTAACTCAGGAGGCTATAAAAGTGCCCCAGGCATCACAGCACGCCCATGGTCCAGTTGGACAGCAGTGACACAAAAAAAATCGGAAGGAATTTAATAAAAACGTTTTTATTTCTGCAAGCACCTTTCAGTCGCCACCGATTTGATGTCAAAAAAAAAAAAAAAGATTGCCATATACATATGGGTACATACTTCTACAATCTACTTCGAAAAAATTTTCCGAGCAATCGATTCGTTTTTAACTGAATCCTTACAGCTACAGACAAAAAAAAATATATCACAACATTGCACACAGAGCAAAAAAAATTAACAATTAAAATGTCAATATGTTCCTACCTTATTGTAGAATTGCAATTTATTTTAAAAGACGTGCATAAATACGATTTCTTTAAAGCTGGCCATTCAGGACCGAACCAAATTGTATTGTGTGCTTATGCTCGACCTGAGCCATTCAGATATTCCGCAACTCGGAAGTCCACGCTCTAAAAGGCTCGATCGTATATGAATGACTTATAATAATAAATATTCCATAAATTAAAAAAAATTGACAACTTTCATGATCAATTCAGTGGATCGATATTTAATTGAACATAGTTTGTGGAATAATTGCTCTCGGCCGCATCAGTTGTTAAATCTTGTTGTTTGGAAAAAGCCATGTGATTCTTCTCTTTATATTAAATTGATGGTTGATCGTTTGAATAAAGCTGGTCGTTGAAATATTCTTTAAAGATATTTAAGGGAAGAGGGGATATAAACGTACCTTGGTAACCTTGGTTTTACTATAAATGTCCTCAAACAGGTCTGATTTTTTTTTAAATATATATTTTAATAATTCGTGGTTATATTTTAACTCCGCAGTTCCTCCTCCTCCGCACATATCAGGACACAATATCCGTCGGAGAATTTTTCTTTTGAAACAGCCTGAAAGTGAAAGCTGATACCGGGGAAAAAATTCCAATGATCACAACAGAAGATGAGACCTTGCTTTTCGGATATACGACATTGAGACGAAAGTTAATTTATTACAGTGGTTATGGTAAAATATCCCACGTCCAGAAAATAAGACACGACAGATTCGATTTTGTGTCAAGGTGATGCGGATTTTTTTTTTTTACGATTTAAACAGATTTAAGCATTTTGAATATCAAGGTCAAACAGTCCATCGTCTGTATGTACCACAAAGGCATTTTGATGCAAAAACTAAGTGAAGTTTTGGCAAGATTCCTATTTCTCCTTAATAGCATATCATATGCTTATCGCTCTAATCCCGTTTGGATAAAACTTTACAATTATATAATAATTATAAATATGTATGAGTTGATGAGTTAGTTTAAAAACACAGATGATTAGAACGAGCCGGTGCAGTGTAGTAAGTAAGAGATAGTAATTATCCATTTATAAGAAAGTTCAAAGGCACTGTTTGATGACTGCTTTATATACCTAAGCCCGAGTAAGCCAAACAGTATATCTAAGAAAAAATAACAACGAACTTGAAGTATTGTTAAATCCTGAGGTCCCCAATGGTATTCCGCGGAACAGAGCAGAAGCCCGAATAGGGTCAATCTGATGCATTCGAGCTCCATATTTCAGTTATCGTAGGTAACAGGGTTAGAACTTCAGTAGTACATACTATTTCGGAGCACATTTGTAAAAAAAAAAGTGGAGTAAATTGAAAATTTCAGGGGGGTGGCCACACGCCCGCGCAGTGGAAGTAGTACTTGACTGCTAACTTGGATGTGTGGGTTCGATCCCTAGTCTAAGCAGCATTCTTTTCTATATTCCCTCAACTTAATGCTGTCCCCAGGATTTAATGAGATTGTCAAAACCTAAGATTTCAGCCAGCTCCAAATCTATTCAATTCTTCTATTCCTTCCAAAATTGCCTAGTTTATAAGACCCTAGGTCTTACTGGCAAATAATATGTTTGTGTAGTTTTTTTTTTGTTTTTTAAAACGCAATAAAAAGTGTATTTTAACAAAAATAAATATTTTTTAACAAAAAAACAAAGGAAATCACATACACAAATTCCATTTCAGAACAGAATAAAATTTTAGATTCAAAAATTCTGAGCCATATGTTATCATGTGGTTTAGCTACAGAATTTTTTAATTTTTCAGTGTGGCGAAAAAGGAGTAGATCTCAAAAAAGTGGAGTAGCGGAGTAAACTTATTTTGATTCAAAATAGCTTTTAACGTCCTTTAGTCCCAAAAAAAAATTGGGCGTTTTGTCCCGGCGATCTCACTTGGACTCATCAGTTGACTAGTGAGGGCTTGTTAATACGCAATTTTTTGTTAAGTTCAGTTCATAATACATAGATTCCGTGACGAATATCTAGTGTGAACTTTATCCATCAAGACCAGAATTCCTAATCCTGAGAAGGCCCTATCTAGCCAGTTGATGAGTCCAAGTGAGATCGCCGGGACGAAACGCCAAATTTTTGTAGGATTAAAGGACGCTATTTTTAATCAATAATTCAACAAGTACAAATAAAATAGTGCTAAGTCTTCTACTTGGCGGATGTATTTCAGTAGTACATTAGAATTTGTATAATTAAAAAAACCTTCTTATATAAATTTATTTTCTTTCTTAAAATTGGAATAAATTAACTCCGATTGGAGTAAAGTTCTAATGCTGGTAGGTACACATAAGATATACCTATGAGCCAGCAGCTAAGATTTATAAATCATATTTTTCCTTCGGTATATCAATATTTTCAAAGAAAAATAATTACTTAATTCAATCAAAAAGGTTTCCAGCTTTATTTTCAATTATTTAATTACAAAATTAAAATAATTATACAACAATAATTATAAACCACGTTAAAAGAATCTCAGTTTTATTTTTTCCCAAAATAAAGGACAACTCGCCTTCTTCAAGAGAAAATTTCTTTTGCAAACATTTAAATTGGAAAAAAAGGGTATATCTACAGTTCTTCTACGACCGACGACTGAAGACGCAAAAGCATATATAACACAAACAATATAAAAAGGCCTTAAACCTCATTAAGAAAATCACGAGCCTTTAATTCAACTCTTGCCATAGCAAAATAAAATGAAAGACCAGAAGGTGTCCTTTTTTTTTTTGACAAAGTTCAATTGAAATTAAAAAAAAACAAGCTGTGTCCTTGATTTTTTTTTTGTATAATTCAAAAGGAATTTTTAAAAGATTTATACTTCAAACAAGCATCATCATCTGAAATCCAATTGAAACGGTCTAAGGACGAAAAAAAAATAAAATGTTACTATATATTATACGAACAAAATAAGCAAAGTATTGGCACAAATTAAAGACATATAATATCATATAATATGTAAAGAAAATTTTAATATTAAAATTCACAGATAAAAGCATTTGAGATTGAATTGGGCTTCTATATGCGAAAGAAAGCAGATTTTTTCTTTTTTCATAGTCAAAAAGAATCCCAATGAATAAAAGAAGAATACAAAATTTAATGCAATTTCACTTTACTGGTGAAGTCCTTAAGCAAAATGGTTTTTCTGGCGATGTCAGCTGGGTAAATTGGTCGGGATTTATTCTAGCTGTGGAATATTAATAAGAAAAATATTTGTGATTTTCTTCTTTTTTTTATATCTCAGGGTTCAAAGCTAAAAATGGCTTAGCATTAAAGGTGTCTGATATCTAAACTTTAATATAAGAAGGTTTTAGATACAAAATTCTTGATATTAAATGTGTGTTATGTACACAATATGATTTGTATGTCGGGTCTACTGCACAAACGCAGTACAGACGATTACCATTTACAGTTTTGTTCAACTCAATAGTTGGTGGGCCAACTACATACAACCATACAATTCTTTTAAAACTTTTTGAAGCATTCTATACAAAAAAAGGGAACAAAACCAATTGTTTCTGAGAAAACCGAAAATCAAAAAAAAAATTTGTATTTATAAACATTTTTCTGACCTTTTTTGTGAAAACAATTAGAGCCAGTTTCACAGTGCACACTTAAAAAAATAAGTGGCACTTAATTTTCCCATTTTGGCACTTAAGCCGCAGTTTTACTACCTGAGTAAGTGGAACTTAAGTGGCCAAAATGGGAGACTTAAGTGTCACTTATTCCGATAAGTTTACACTGTGAAATTGGGAATTAGTTTTCCATATTCGGCACTTAAGTGACACTTACTTCACTGTGAAACTGGCCCTTAATGAGTTTTTTTAAGTTTTTTTGCACGTTTTAAAAAAAAATAATTTCAAATAATTTTAATTATTTGCTGAAAATAATTGTACGACGATTCTCGAATGCAGAAATATCGTCATCCAACCACTTTTTTATGATTGCATCGAAGCATACATTTTGGATGGAAACATTTCCAGAACCAGGCCACGTTAAAGATTTTGGCTCACAGGTGCGAATACATTTTCCAAAATGCTTTCTTTTGATGTATATTCCAATAGGGTTTGGAATGTTTGAAAAGAAATCACAAAAGACAGCAAAAAGTAGCAAGCGGATTCCTTTATCAAAAAGTCAATATAATTTTATTTGTCAAGATGTGCAAAAAATTTTACACTGGCGGAAGGTCTGTGATTTTCCATTTACGAGTCTCGATTGCAGAAATTTTGCCCAAACAATGTTTTTGAAGAAATTTAATTGAATCTACCTCGTAAAATTATTTGGTTTTAAGTTTTAGAAAGTTCTTAAAAAACAAAAAATAATTGTGAAACCTGCATCGACTTACGAGTCTTGAATGTGGAAACATCACTATCCAAACAAATTTTTTTGACAAATATTAATTGAGTTGGGTTGGAAATTATAAATTATTTAATTGAATTGGGCAGAATTAGGTAATATCACTTTGGATGCAAATACATATTTTGAGAAGCAGACTTTATAAAATTTTTTGATTTTCAATTTTAGAAAGTTCATAAAACTAATAAAAAGTTTTAAAATTTTCAACAACTTACGATTCTCGTAAGTCCAAAGACTCTTATTGGCTTTGAAACAGAATAATTACACTTTGGATTTCGGATGGAAACTTCGCGAGAACCAGACTAGCTAGAAGCTTTTGGTTTTCGGTTTTAGAAATGTCTTGAAAAGTTAATATGGGATTTTTTAGTTCGCAACCACTTAAGATGGTCGATTTTGGAAATATTGATATCCAAACCCTTTTTTTTGGGGTAGTAGGTACGTTCAAAATTAAGTAAAAAAACAATTGTAACTTCTTATCATGCGGGTATAGGCTTACCATCCGTCAGGATTTCGCCTGAGGCTTTGGCCAGGTTTCGTCATTTGTTAGGCTTTTTTATAATTATCGCACAAAATATAATCGTTAGAAGAAAAACGTTTACTGAATGCTTTCAAATCGCAATAAACACTCAACACATTCAATTTTTTCATTTAGTTGTCAATTTTTAGAAAGAGACAAAGAGTTGTGCCATAGGGTGATTCAAAAAACACCTTTCACCGAAATTCAATCGGGACCGGGCGAAATTATGAAATCGCTGAAAATTTCATGCTTTTAGCACCAAAACTCGAAAAGTTATGCAGCTTTTAACATTTGAGAAAAATTCCTATTTCAAGCTAAATTATTGAAAAAGCGCTGGTAGCGACCGATAAATGCTGTTCGATTTTGAATTTTGTGGTCTTAATGTTTTGTTTTCAATCTAAGCTTCATAATTTCGCCCGGTCCCGGTTGATTTTAGAGAAAGGTGTTATTTTGAATCACCCTATTGTGCAAGATATGACACTTCCATTTTATGACGTATTTTTGTGTGTACTTTTTTTTGTGTCTGTTGCAGATTGCAGTTGCAGTCTATTTATCGTCTCGTCGTTTTCGTGCATCCAAATCAAAGTAAGTTATCTATGAATATTTTTTATAATTTTTTTTTTATAAAAAAGAAAAAAAATATTTTTTTATTTGTCAGGCTTTTTTCTCTAAAATCAGGCCTTTCTTACTTTACTGTCAGGCTTTGCTGATTTTAGAGTTGGTAACCCTATGCGGGTATCAATGGCGTATTGGATGTAGTGCTTGACTGCTAACTTAGAGGTGTGAGTTCGATCTCCATTCTTGACAGCATTCTTTTATTTATTCCCTCAGTTTCAACTGAACGCCACCCGTGGGATTTCATGAGATAAATAAACACCTTATTTCTCAGTCCATCTCTAGATCATCACTGTGCCATTTTTAGTTCGGTTGGACGCTTGGTTTAGCTGAAAATCGCTTTAGCAGACAACAAAAGATTTTAAGTTGATTTTTCGTGCTGTCGAATTCATATAAGGCATTATTTTATTTTTGATTCAAAGAATTTTTTTCATAACTTCAAGTTAATTTAATCAAATAAAATTATTAATACTTTTCTTTATTTTAGAAAAGTCGGGTTTATTCCAAAAAAATACTCAATTTCGATTTTTATTTTCGCAAAGTAAAGTTCAAGCATCTGTCAAAATCCACCAAAACTTATGTGTCAAAATTTAGTGCGCTATAATTTTATTTGGGCACTAACTACTAGGCTTTAAGAAAAAATAATTTCATATAACTAGTGTATTATAAAAAAAAATACTACAAATCTAAAGAGCGGGATTTGTTGACGAAGTACACACATCCCTCGAGTGATTTCTACAATTAATGAAGTATCAAATAAAAGCTAAGCCCACCTTGAACACGTAACCAACCCACGTTCAATCAGACTTACTTTAAACAGTCTAAAACAATATTTTAATTAATATAGTTGTATATGAAACTGGCTTTTAGAACTTTTATATCATTTTAGATAGCGTTTAAAATTAAAAAAAAAGAAAATAACAATAAAAACACCTGTCACCTGCCAGATTTTTTGTATCTATGTTATTTTTTTGTCTACATACATGGGTGATGGGACATACATGGCTTTCCTTGAATTTAAATAAAACTAAAATAATTGTAATGACCAATTTTTTTTATTCGCAGAAATTATAGTTATAAGTATATGTCCTAAAGGCCATTCATTTAGTAAATACTATATAAAGTTTTTAATTTAAAATGCACTTTTAATTGTTTTCCCATGCATCTGCTTATGAACGATCTGTGGTTTTCTAATTTGTTTGCAAATTAAATAAAAATTAGCATTGTATTAGGTATAATAGTGACGTTTGACGGTGCAAATTGCGACAAGCATTTATAATTAATTAACGTAATACCACCGCGCACCCATGTGTATAATGTGGTCACCACCTATATCGAGGTATGTATTTATGTAACTAACGTAATCTCTTCTATAATTAAAATGCAACTACTTTTGCAATTAAAATAGCCACACGTCTCTACACATCACTATATACATATCAACAGTTTTGATTAAGCACATGATGTAACAATGCCAGCACGGATCCAGTGGGGGTCATTATTACTCACACTCTATACTCTACTAAAAATCCCACGAAAAAAAACTAAACATAAAGTAATCTTCACTACCTAGTAAATACATACATATATATGTATGCATGTTGTTGTGCTCGTACAAAAACAGTAAGAGAAAGGTATACAAACTATGTGGATTAATTTAGTAAAAAAAATATCACTGTTCAGCATATTTGTTCTCCTTTGAACTGGAATTATATTCTAATGCAGGTTTTTTGATGCCCCGCATCTGTATAAGAATTTGACTTTAGAATTGCTCAAAACTACAAAGTTTTCTACAAAATGTTCAAAGATTCCAAAAATTACCAACACCTTCTAATTCTCTTCTTGAAAATTCAGTTTATATATTTCCAATAAGTACCTACAATGTTTTTCTCTCTGAGTATTTTCTCAGTATTTTTTTTAAGTGTTTTCATGGATTTCTCGGAGATGAAGAGAGACATTGAAAAGATTTAAACACAATTTTCTAGAAAAATATCAAAAGGTACTTTGAAGAATCATTTTAAATTAAGTTGATAAAAAATACCTCGCTTTTTTACATAACCTTAAAAATATCGTAAAAATCGTTGTTTTTTTTTACATTTTCAAACAAGAACATCTTAAATACCGCCTATGACTTGGCCGAACAATTTCTTAAGTTCGAAATTAGAGAATCAAAAACATTGCTGACCGAAGTAAAAAAAAGAAAAAAAAAATTTTTTTCATTTAAAATCTGCTAGATAATGTTAGAAAACTGCTAAGTGCCAAGTTTAATAAAAATTAACTAATTCGTTTTCGATTAAAAATATCCACAAAAAAATTGGATTAGAACCAGTTTTTTAGGTATCATTTAAACTATTTTTTGGAAATTTTATTTTATTGGATTTTTTTAAGTTTTGGGCACGTTTTTGAGAAAAATAAGATTTTAATTATTTCCTAAAAAAGTTGCGGCATGTACCGTTATTTTGGTTCTAAAAAAAAAAAAAAAAAACGAACCTGTCCGGAGAATGCCCAAGAAACGCTATGTACCAAATTTAAAGAAAACAGACCCAAAAATGTATGGTGCAGCGGAAATAACAGACAGAATTGCGAGACCCACTTTTTTCGACTTCGGTATCATCGTAACGTCAACTTCGATCAAATTTTTTTACGAAACTATATTATAACTTGCCATATAGTACCTACATTATAACATATCGCAAGTAATTAGAGGGAAATGTTTGGAAACATTTCTCCAAGAGTATCTCTTCTCATAAAAAAGTGCTTCTCACGTAATATTTTTTAAGTCTATAATTTATATATATTTTTTAGTCTATAATTTAATAAAGTGTATATTGAAAATCAAATTATTTGCTTTGACCTTTAGCTATACCGACATATTTAATTTGTTGTTTAACTTAATTGAATTCTTTAATTGCTTTAATGACCTTTTAAAATACATGAATTAATTATTTCTATATGACCTATATAGCCTATTCTTAAATAAGAAATAATAACTTAATTGAGAACTGATTCCTTCCTGCCGCGGGTGTTAGTGTCATAATTTAACTCAAACCCTTGTACAAAAATAAATAACAAACTATCCATTGGAAGTGCTATAAGAACATGCGTCTGCCCAATATAAATGTTCTCTATATGTACATAATGTATGTATAACAAAACAATCATAATTTACTTCAATTTATTGTTTGATATAACCAGCAATCTAGTAAAACAAAAAAAAATAATAAAAAAAAAGCTTGTAACTATGTGCCAATGCCCATATGTGGTTTATTTATACATATAAAAAGAGAATAATCAATTTTCCCACTACAACACAAACAACAATGAAAACACAACAAGTCCAATTTTATTTTTCTATGAAAGTATGTATAAATTTATATGTATGTATGTATATACCTATAGAGCAACTAAAATATTACTTGTCACATAGAGGGATATCAATTTGCTATGCCAATATAAGTCCACTTAAATGCCCCAAGAACAGGGTCAACATTTTTGGTCGGCTTCCTTTTGTACATACACATACATATGTAGGTTTATATGTATGATTTGTTGCGTCCCTTTCGTTGTAAAAAAGAAAATGTACACCCTCATTTTTGGACACCTACCTCAAGCCAACCCCTTTGGGCTGACAAATAAAGGAAAACAAAACAAGCGATAGCTATTGTATTACAAAACTCATTATGTGGCCACTAAACTGTGTCAACGATACCCATCAAAAGCTTATCTTCTGTTGGAGTATTTACGTGTTTTTTTTTCATTTTTTTTTTTTTTTTTTGTTAGAGTCATCCTTAATGTTAGGTTCCATTAAGACATCAAGAATGCTCTATAGCCCTAGCTTGATGCTTGCCTTACAACATCAATCCAGCCAGCCGCCCCCCGCCCAAATCCATGTTTCGAAGAGAGACCATGATGATTCACTTTGATTTTATTTAAATGTTTACAATCGCATTTCTAACCCAATTTCCCGCCACTTAGGGTTGGCTAAATTGACTTTTTCAGTTTGGATCGTTTGAGGAGCTCCTCGCGTTTCCGATGAAAAGCTTTTTCTTTTTTTTTTTTTTTGATTTTTTTTTTTAGTATCTCATCCTTCTCGTATTCATATACTTATAGTACCCTGTCGTCATCGTATCTTTGGTCGTGCTATGCCGCATAAAAGAGCAACAGAAGCGCAATCTAGTTCTGGGCCGTTTATAGGTTATATATGTACGAGTATATGTATATGGAACGGGTATATTCTTGGTAGATAATGTGCCATAGGCAAATCTTGATGAAAACGCTCAAGTGCGGTAATTGCCTATTAAGTTGGAGCCTCGTAAAACGATTCCCATGTTTCTCTCTATGTTGGCAGGTCGCTGGTTTCTCATCCTTGTTATAATATCCTCGTTGAAATGAAAATCCATTTAACAAGCCAAAGTCCCATTGTCTCGTTTTGAAGGGAATTTTTTTTTTTTTTTTTTTTTTTTTTTTTTGAAAAACATATCTAAATAAATTTATATTTTTAAAGAAGAACGCTAAAAAATTTTCAACTAAATATATAGATACGAAACATTTTCTTGCCCTTATAACTGATGATGGTGTACGTGCGATAGATAAGATAAAAAGAAAACCTTAAGGATGCTTTCGGGAATACCTCGACCTAAATAATGACTCCTATTTTTTTTTAAAGGTTATATAGCTTTGTACGTGTTTTTAGTATTTCTTCAATTTAATATGTAAGAAGTTACAATAAACAATAATATGAGGTTTATTATTGGTTCCTTTTCTTAGTAAACTTAATGGTTAAATAAACTATACCTATATACCTGTACAGAAGAATAAGCGCGAGAGACGTTCGGTGTTGGCTGAACTTGAATTGGAATACGATATAAGCTGCGGTATGTGCGGCGATGAGAATTTAAATTGGATCATGTAATGCTTGACTTCTAAGCGAGGACACAAACCCCGCTCTAGGCACGTCTGTGAAATTGGCATAACAATTTTCACATAGACTAACGGGACCACAATAGGAGTTTGCAGTTTTTTTTGCATTTCTATATTCTGGATTTTGCTCTCTTACCGCTACGTTGACTATATGGAGTTAGCAGTACATGTTGTTTTTTTCAATAACCAAGCAAGCTATCAATTTGAAATAAGGTTCCAAATTTGCAGTTCTTCTTGCAGTACCAGACAAAACTAGAAGTCAGCAGTTCAAGACAAAAATTTTAGGTCCTCTTTTAAAAAAAAATAATAAAATTCATTATGCATCCACGCGCCGACTTCAATGTAAAGTTAGCATTAAATTTATTTTCTCAGGAACCAAGAAAGCTTAGAATTTGTATGGTCTCTCTTCGAAACAGGGTAAAGTTGTAATTCCAAAAAAAAAAATTAGAACAAAATTTGAGGTCATCAATTAAAAACAAAATTCATACATTTATTGCTAAGTTCATTATCTAATTGACATGAATTTATCATTTTTTGTTTTATTTGTAAGATTCATGTTTGATAAAGATGTAAATTTTTTAATAGAGTGTGCCAACAAAAATCCTTATGTTCTTTTCTTTTTTTTTTAATTTTTCCTAGCAACTGAGGTTGCATTTAAAGGGACTTTGGGTGTTATTAATAAGAAAATAGAATTCGTGCTTGGGTCGGACTAACTCGATTTTATGTAAGTATACTGTAGTTTTAATTTTTTTAAAGAGGAGACAGTATGACAGGATACGAGAGAGTAGAATGGGAAGACAGAAGAGAACAGGAGAAGGAAAGACTGGATTTAATAATGGAATCCAGATATAATAGGTGGTATAAGGAAGTAATGACCGAGGGGATCCCGCAATATCTGAAAGCGGGATGGAAGGCAGACAGAACAAAGAGAATAGCGAGAGTCAGGCTAGGGAATTAGGTGAAAGAAAGATGGTACTGGAAACAAGAAGAAGAGAGAATGTGCAGAGTGTGTGAAGGTGAGCCAGAGACGTGGGAACATGTGATAGAAAGATGCAGGTGGAGATGAAGGGAGATCAATAGGGGAAAAAATGAGGGATATAATGGACGAAGGAGGGAGGGGAAGAATGGATAAAGGCACTAGAGGTTGCGAGAAGGAGTAAGGAGGGATGGATGGGAGACTTGTAACCCTTAGGGGATGCAATACAACACAATACAATGCTGTATTTTTAATTTTAAAGTCTAAATATGGTACCTATTTGGGTTGATATCCCGCTTTTTAGTCCCATTTTTTTTAAATCCCGCGTTTTATAATCTTGTCTCTTAAAATTCTGTTTCTTATTATACCGCTATCTCACAACAAAACCAGCTATTTTATTTAAAAAAAATTGCAGGTTTCAAAAACCGGGATTCCGGTAAGCTCCCGTCAAAAATATAACTATAAGCATGAATGGAAAAAGTACAAAATAAAACTTTAAACAATTTATTTTTGTACATATTTGTATAAAATTTTTAAAACATTTTTAAGAAAAAAAAATTCGTACACTATTTTTTAATGTTTATTAATCCGAAATATCGAATTTTCAAAAATATAATTTTGATTTTGTTTTAAATCCAAAATGTGTTTTTTTTTTAGTTTCGATATACAACAGGTTCAACAGGTTATGGGACACTCGAAAACCAAAAAAATGGTTCCATGAAAGAAACCGTTACTGAAGGGCAGACACACATTTTTTTTCCAATAATATGATAGACCGTACTGATATTAGCTCCCATAAAAGTTTTTATCAAAATCGTAGGAGTCGTCTTTCAGAAAAATAAGATTTTCCTTACCGGTTTTTAAAAACTTGTATGGGAGGTACCGTTATTTTTGGTTATGTGAATAATTTGTCTCTTACATTTTAATAAATGTATAATAATAACAATAATACTGATAATCTGCTAGAAAATATTAAAATACTTTTGGGTGCTAAGTTTAATAATTTTTTTTTTAATAAAATGGTATTCGTTCTGTAAAAAAATTATAGAATTTAAAATAAAAAAAAGTTAGCACATTTTTCAGAAAAATGAGATTTTCATTTTTGATAAAAAAAATTTTACGGCAGCTACTGTCAATTTAAGTCTTTAAAAAAATGTGTCGGGTTAATCGGGGTAAAACAGAAATGTTTTTCAAGGGCATGTATGCCTGTTGCGAGGAACTGACAAACCCTCAGAGAATATCTCTTGTCACCGTTTGGATTAGCCAGAAAATTGTAAAATTCCTCAATCTGTAGGAATGGTTGAGAGTTGTAAGTCACTAGGCCCTAGTTCAACACGAACCTCTTGAGTCACCCAATGTATTTATTTATTTTATAATTTATTTTATTATTTCTCAGGATGTTCTTTAGAGGCGGAGAACTTTAAATTGGTAACACTATTTTCTGAGACAAACGATTTGATAATTTCGTTTGTTTTGAAGTTACTTTGATTTGGAAATTCATAATCAAGAATTGAATCACAATGCTGCGCTGGAACAAAATTTGCAAATTGTTCAAATTTATTTA
The DNA here is from genome assembly GCA_929447395.1 of Epistrophe grossulariae. Classification (NCBI taxonomy): domain Eukaryota; kingdom Metazoa; phylum Arthropoda; class Insecta; order Diptera; family Syrphidae; genus Epistrophe; species Epistrophe grossulariae. The sequence continues at coordinate 115,519,613 of OV839568.1, forward strand.
AAAACAAAATGGTTGAATTCGAGGAACTCATCGCCAATCGGGCATTTGAAAATTTTTTACCAGAATTTTTGTTAGTACTTTTATCACTTTTAAAGGGTTGAAAATTTTTTTAAAATAGAGAAAAAAAATGTTCCAGTTCTGATAATCTAAATTGAAATTACCCCGAACGCGGGGAATAGTACAGACTTAATAAGTCACACAGCCAGAAAGGGACGGGATGATCTGTAGCTATATTTTTATTCATTTTTTTTTTAATTTTAATTTTTGTGTTTTTTTTTTTTTTTCTTTTTTTTTCTTTTTTTTTATGAAAGGAAATGTTCCAAGAATAAGACTGATTCGTTGAAACTCACTTTAAATGATAATTTCTGTCAATCGGCAACGTTGAAGCATGCGGTCATGGTTGTTAATAACGAAATAAGTTCGAATATTCACAGTCATATAATTCCTAGGATCACTGATTCTCTTTACGAATAAAATGGCAACCAATATAGAACTTTATGACTAAAACGGTGCAAAAAAGTGTTAAAAAGTGGTAATTTCCGTCGTATAAGCATATAATGAACTCCATTTTATAATATTGGTCTTCAAACAGAATAGCAAAGTTTCATAGATTTTGACACAGGATACCTATAACAAATTCATCAGCAAGGAAATTCTATAGGTGATTATCATGGGGACATAACCGAAAATCATAAATATGAATCTTTACAAACGGTTTCAAGAAGGACGATTTTCAGGATAAAGAATTTATTCACATGTCTGTTTTGGTCATGTCTTGACTAGAGCTAAGTCCTCGATTTAAAGTGGATTATTTCCTCTCTGGTCGGGTTTCGGGAAAACTATAATAGTCAAGTATTTTATGAGAAAACAGACTTCTTAAAATTTCTAACTGGTGACAACTCTGCCCACATTGAATATTATGCACAAATCACAATGTTAGGATAAAAGGGAGAAGAAGGTTCAACTTGTGAATGCCCCAACATCTCTCAAACAAGAAAGGATCTTCATCAATGTCATATTTAATAAATTTTTCAATACTAAAAGCTATATCTTATATCTTATATATTATATAAATTGTTATTTATTATCAATATAGACAACAAAATCAAAATGACAAGACAATATAGGAGTTGATTGAAAATTGATACTACTAAGACAAGGAATAAAAACGTCTTCTTTATACATATATAAAATATATATTCCATTGAAGACAAATCGACAAAGTTATCGGCAATAATGATTATAATACCCAAAACCAAGTCAATGACAGCATACTATATATATGTTGAGCCATCCAAAAACACCACTTATTGTGAGGATAAATCAAATTTTAAGGGATTGGTTTTGTGGGTCCATCTATCCCATTCATCCACAATCCACGTCCGCATCCAAAAACCGCACCCACAGTCCCACACCCGCATACAAGAACTTCACTTTTGATAAATTGATTTCCATGGTTTTCGTATTTCATTTATTGAAAACGATTTCCCTGCGTGCGTGTGTAACTCTCTCGGTGCGAGTAAGTGATGATGGGGTATGAATTCAGTTAAATTGATTTATGGTTTTTATTTTTGGGTGTTTAGAGCTTTGATTTTATGTATTGAAATTTATATATGTACATTATACCTATGTATGGGTACTTAGTACAGCTGAGGATCAGGTGGAGCAGGCTAACTCATGCATTATGTTGGCATTACTGTTTTGGACAATTTAGCATCCCTGTTGTAAATAGAAGGATATTCTGTGTGTACATATTGCATTGAGTGCCTTTTCTAATATTCCAACTGTGTTTGATTGAGCATCTCTTATTTTAATATGAACCCATTCAATATCAATTTAGATAAAGTGGAATTTTATTTGATGACTTGAATTCATCCATATCATATATAAAGCAGCTAAGTTGAAATATTTTTGTCGGATATCATATACATTATGTAGGTTAGGTACCTATACCATTTTTAGATGATATCAAAATAAAATTGACAAATCATTTAATTGCTTCTTTGCGGATAGCATTTTTAGTACATTGTTTACTTTGAGGCTTTTGGGAATTTAAATTTTATCTCAATTTTGTTTTACCCCGCGTTCACCCGACAGCTTCTAGCATATGGATGCCAGATATATAGTATGATTTATCTCTTTTTGTGGAAATTTTACTTTTAAAATAAGCTAAAAGTGAAAAAGGGATTTTTCTAACCGCCACCCAGAAAAATTATCGGTTAAAAAGAACATAAAACTATTTCGCACATAATTAATTAAGATGACAATAAAGTCAATAAAGCATTTGGCTCTTAAAAAAAAAATACCGGAAAGCTGGATTTGTATACATATATAACCTCATCATGGCGTTCGAAACTGTCAAAATTCTACATCGAATGAGCACCTCTAACAATTTTACGGGGGTTAAAGGCCCCCAAAAATGATTTTTCATGAATAACTCCCAAATGGTAAGTTGTACAGAAAAAATTGTGCATTTTGCGATAAAATCATCAATTTTTACTTGCGATATAATATGTATGTATATACATAGGTACTATATGGAAAGTTATGAATTCGAAAAAAAAATCGAACTCGAGATTTTGATCAAAGTTGACATTAGGATTATAGCGAAGTCGAAAATAGTGGGTCTCGCAATTCTGTCCGTCTGTCTGTTCTTTCGGCTGCATTCTAAACCGGTCGTTCGATTTTCTTCAAAGTTGGTACCTAGCGTTTTTGCGCATAACCAAAAATAACGGTACCTCCCATACAAATGTTTAAAAACCGGTATTGAAAATCTCATTTTTCTGAAAAACGGTTCATAAGATTTTGATTAAAATTTTTGTGTGAACTAATATTTGTACGATCTACCATTTTAATGGAAAAAAAATTGCTATCGTTTAAAAATGGTATATCTCATAGAACCATTTTTTGATTTTCGACCATCTCATTATCAGTTGGACTGATTTTATTGAATTTTTTTAACAAAAGCTTCAAATAATTAAATCTTTGATTTAAAAAAAAAATTTTTAAATTATTTTTTGAAAATTCCATCTTCGAAAATGGGTAGATGACATTTTTTTTTTTATTAATTTTTTAACTCCGCATAATAAAGACTAAAAATTGTGGGATATTTAACACAAAGGCAAGGGATAAAAGGGAGTTTTTGCGAATCAGTGTGAGAAAACCTAGTCCCAAAGTCTGGGAAGCATCACTGGCTTCTAGATTTAAACTCTAATTCGATATTTTTTCCATAAAAAAAAAACACGAAGATACCGACAGAAAATACCGAGATGATACTGTTATTTTTCGGTTTTAACCAGACCGAAACGAGACTAACAAAAGCCTCGTTTTTTCTCGTCTCATTTTCATTTGAAAAAGAAATGCCAAAAAAAATATTTTCACCAAATGCGTCATCATTACACCTTCATTTACACCTACCATATAGCCAAAGGACTTGAGTCATATTCCATGTTAAATCCAAGGCAATCACATCCACTCAGAGAGAATTATTTCGGTCGTTCCAGACATTGTTTGAAAAGTAATCCGTTAATTAATAATAATGTCAACGCAACTGTCGCCTTTAGTTACTTATCAATGTTTTGTAACATTTCAACTGATTGGACTCGACAGTCGACAGACAGAAATAGGGCAACGGCGGTAACCTACTCCAAGTGTTCAAAAAAAAAAGAAATTCCATGTTTACATTTTGTCAGTCCCACAGTGGTTCATACCAAGTCATACGAACTGAACAAATTAAAAGTAATAAATTTTGTAAAAACAAAAATAATTTGACACCCAAACCAAAAAGAATAAAAGGTGCAAGGACACCGCCTTCAACATTTTGTTTTTGTTGCATATACCAGCAGGCGAGAAATGTAGGTATCTACATCCCCTGCCCCTCCCAAAATTTCTGGTACTAAAAATATCTTTGTTTGCAAAAGTTTTTTTTTATTATTTTTATTCATCTCTTTTTTTTTTTATTTTTGCAGAGGTTTCGTGAATTTTTACACACACGTTGTTCATCGTCATAAATATTGTCGGATATCCTGTGATATACCGAGGTGTTAAATGAATGTTTTCGATATCCCGCTTTGCTATGGATGGTACGTTATACCTTACCTATACTGGGCTTAAACGCTATGTATGGCACATGAAAAGATAGCGCTTGTCTTTGCTTTTATATACATATACATACGTACATACAAGCTGATGGGGGAACAAAAATGATGTTTTGTGTGCCAAATTGTTCGAAAAAAAAAATGCTTTACGCCTTTTCTACGAATATATCTATACACAAAACTCATATATATATATTTGAGTTATCTGCTGTGGCCGTGAGTTTAATCTGACAAGTGAAGTCATATTTAAAATTTATATGATAAATTTTTGCTTGCTGTGTCATGTGAATGTGAATTTTAAGTGAGTTATTTCGAAAAATAGTCAAATATAGCTTTCGGTAGATTTCCTCGCATTTAATTGTGTGTATATATTTTTCTTATTTTTTTTTTTAATAAAAAAGAAGCAAGCAAAGACCAGGTGTATTTGGTCCTTTTTAGTTATATGGATTTATTTATTTTTGTACCTACGAGTATGTGAGGCAAGCTTTAAAAACATTTAACTCGCAAAAAAACAAAAAAATAAATTTGGTGGGATGACATGACAGCTCGTGAAGGACCAGAATCTAGAATATAATGACTAATAGTCGATCCTCAATCATCCCGGTGTTCATTATGTATAGATATTTTTATTTGGCGCGAATGGGGAATCTACAATTTTCCTGCAAATTTGAACGCCTAAGATGAGAGGATTTGCCATTTTCTCACAAGAAAAGGCAATAGGAGTCCCCGAAAAAAAAATGTGTTATTAGAGGTGTGAATGAAACACTTTGTTGAGCTACCACCATGGTTTTTATAGACGAGAATTATAGCTATTTTTCAACTAACAGGTCAATCATTGGATTCCTTTTAGTGGTCATTAGTCTAGTTTTGTTCAATTTAATTTGAAAAACTCTTTCCATTAACCGAAAGCTGAACCTATAACAAACGTCTTCAGAGCCATATTTTAGACTCGGATTTGATCCCTAGATTTCTGACGCGGTATCAAAGTCCCACACCCAAACCAATAGAATATAGAAAAGATAAAGAAAAATGTGTCATTCAATTAATTATATATCGACGAAGTATACCAGGACCTCATTAGTCTAAAAATTCAACAAAAGTATTATTAATGCAAAAGATCAGAAATATAAGAGCCACCTTTTTTTACAATTTTAGCGTAACAACTGTATCGTTAACATTTTACGAAAAGGGTTTAATTCAAAATCTCTTACTAAAGAGGTTTTTATATCTAGAAAACCTGTAAAAATGACTTACGAAGTTCTAGGACTTTTACCTTCGATATATGCTATGTACATTTGTCAGTATCTCCGTCAGGAACTTGATCTGCATCCTTGTACTCTTGATTTACATGACTAAAAAATGGAATTTTGTCTGCCAAATTCAAGTCATTTTTCTTTTCCCTGTGTAAATGGTTTAAAATCTTCCAGTAAGTGACTCATTAATTCATTATTTTATCAAAAGATGCAATGACCTATGCAATTTTTTGTAATCTAAGTGGCGGTTTGGTAAAATATTTCGTTTGGTCTTTTATTATGAAACCATTAAAATAATATTATACGTTTAATTGTTATTTTTTTTAAATATAAATGTGATTTAAAAAAATTGAAAAATTTAAATTTTTAAATATTTTCATACATTGTCATATATAAAATTTTATTATGTAGGTACATATGAATACTATTTTATTAAATTGAACCACCTAAATAATTTACCTTAAGTTAAATATAACATGTTTTGTACATTATAAAAAATTAAAAAAACAAAACAGCAACAGAGATAAAAAATTGCAACAAAATAACACGTATACGCCACAGTGTTCAAAAGTTTTGAATATAGCTTTAAAAAAAAAAATAATAACATGAAAATTTACTATTTATTTAAATGTAATGTCCATTCTTGAGTCTAGTACATACTTCCTCGTGAAGTGAACAACCATCAGTGGAGAAAGTGAATTTTTGACACAATTTGCTTGAATTTTGCAGCTTTTATGGTCAAATTGTCAAAGCTACACCAAAAATTAAAGAGTTTCCGTACATTTTGCGCGTGAATATGGTTCACCGCTCGTGAACGCAAACTCTCCACTTTTTGTCATGGCTTCACGAGCACGCTCTCGGGTGAACAAAAATGCAAATTTGTATGGATTCACGACATGATTCACAAGTATGTACTAGGCTTTAACGGGCAGGAGTAACATATACATACAGTATAATGGTCTAACCAACCTTCTTTGCTGATTTTATATAATTTTAGTAAATTTATTTGGTTTTGTTTTCATGTATTCATTTACAATTATTTTTAAAATTAATTTTCTCTTAGTTTATATTTCAAACTAAAAAGAAGTAAAATAAAAAAATATAAGTACAAAAACATCTCGATTGTTCTTTTTTGTTTTAAAACATAAAATCATTAATTTGGAATTTAACAATGAAGTTCCCTTACATAGCTATGGATGTCTTTTTAACGCAACCTAAAATCAAATTTGACGTAAAATTATAATATAATTTTATAAAGGTTTAATATCGAATATTTTAAATGGAGAAATATTAAAATAACCTTTTCAATTGTAGGTAATCTATAATATATAAATATTAATGTATGTAAATGTTTGTTTGTTCATATTCTTAAATTTTTGGAGGTTCTTAACTGATTGCTTTGAAAGTTAGACACAAAATAACTGCACTCAAATATATAAATATCTCTTTAAAAAACAGCTCCATCTGTTGGATTTAAAGCAAAACACGCAATACTAAGATCTCAGCAATCTCAGAAAAGGATTTCTCAGATTGGTGTCAAAATGCTTAGGACAAAAAAAATTGTATTTCTTGCTTAAAATGTAACTTTGATATTTGATTGCGATATCACCAAATTATTGCAATGAGCAGTGCTGTTGGCTTTAGTTTAACAAATGCTGTTTTAAAAATCGAAGTGAAAAAATACATTTGATCAAAATCTCATTATCTATTAATTTTGAGCAAAATTAAACAGGTAATCAAAATGTTTAAATACAAACATTAGTCTTGCTACACTATCCAGTATTTGAGTGCAAACATTAATAAATAAAAAAACAAAAATCAATTATGAACAAGGCGACCAAAAATCTAGTTCCAAGTTGTGATTTTTTGAAATTTCAAAAAACCATTAACATATGAAGCTGAAGATCGCTGAGTCGAAAGAAAAAAAAATCTTAAGGAAAGAATCTCAGGGTTGTGAGCTTATGAATTAAAAAAACACTAAGCCATAAGTTGTTTTTGATTTTTGAAATTGAATTGAAAAAATTTTAATCATAAGCTATAAGTTGGGATTTGTGAATTGAAAACAAAAATTAATTCATAAGCTATTTGGGATTTGTGAATTGAAAAAATTTTAATTCAATATCTAGTTGGTGATTTATGAATAGAAGCATTTTTAAATTCATAAGCTATTTTAATCTAGCTTAAGCTAACTTACGAAGAAAGTTTATGATAGCTTATGAATCGAAAATTTTCCTAAGCTAACTTATGAATTGGAAATTTTCCTACTCATAAATCACAGGAGAATATTTCTCAGATCATTCATCACATACATTGTATGATTTTGACAGTTCTGTTGTATGATTTCTGTTTCTCAGATTTGTTGTATGATCCAATGTCATACAACAATGTATGACCAGAGATTACACTGGAAATATTGGAATGTTGTATGATTTTGTTTCTCAAAAATTTATCAAACACATCATATAGCAAATTAACCTCAAATTTTTCATACATTTCATACAGCATATAAATTTGTTGTAATTGTTAAAAGTGTAAGGACAAATGAATGTAAACAAACGAAAATATACGAAAGTAAGCAATCTTTGAATTAAAAAAATGGTAAATTTTGATGACTTATTATTGTTTTTGATTTTCGGTATTATATTAAAAATTATTAGAATTTACTTTTATTTCTAGCAACAAACGATCTATAATTTACTTCACAATAAAAAAAATTGAGATTTATTTTAACTTGACGCTCAATATTAATGAAATGTCAAAATCATACACGTCATACAACAAACAAAATATCATACAAAACTTCCAATGAAATCTGAGAAACAGAAAATTGTATGATGTATGAAAGTATTGTTTGATGTATGAAATGTATGTGATGTATGATCTGAGAAATGGGCCCCAGCTTATTAATTAAATTTTGTTCAATTCACGAGTCCATTACTGACTTGTGAATTGAACGAGGGCTTAAGCTAAATCACAACTCTTATCATGGGAACTGATGGCTTTTGTATGGAAACTTCAGTCTGCTTATAACTGTTTTATAGTTTTAAATATATATATAGTCTACTGCATCACTGATCAATTCCGATGAACCGAAGACGCGATCGGAACTTATCAAAAAAATGTACGACTGGATCGCACCAAACTTCTTCGTATGTTCAAAGCTATAATATAGTTCAAAGCTTTAATATGATATATAAAATGAATGATATAATGGTACAATAACGTAATGATATGTACATATATTGAAAAAGAGAAAAAAAAATCATTTCTTTAAAAAAAAAAAATATTTTTAAAATTTTAAAATTGTAAACTATGCAGAATCACATTAGAATCGATCTATTATAAAAAGATATATGTACGTGAATAACCCAAAAATTAATAATTTTCTTAAAAAAACTTTAAAACCAGCTATTTTAATTAGGTATGTGATTTGTATGCCAAGATTCTGAAATTAAGTTTTTTTTTTATAATCACTTTTGGCCATTAAGTTTACAAAGTTTTGCCAAAATCGTAAGAGTGGTTTTTAAGAAAATTTGAACTTCGTCTTGTCTTCAAATTACAGGTGAAATTAAAGATTTCTGTTTTAAAAATAATATAGCATAATATTTGAAGTGTTGCCATTGTATTTTAATAATTTTTGTTTCTATTTTAAGTAATTTTTTTTTTGTTGAAAATATATTCTCCGGAATAGACGAGGGAAATAGACCCCCAATTTCAACCTGCACTGTACATGCTATATAGCGTTTTTATGTATTTTATTTTATGCTGTGCATATAATATGTATGGCGCAAAATTAAAACAAAATATGGTTAAAATAATATAACAATTATTCTTGTAAACACTAGAAATATAAACTAAATTTCCATATGCATTTAATTTATTACCTATTGCAATATAAGGTACTAAAAAGCATGTTTTGGTGTCTTAAAAAAAATGGAACTTGAAATTTCAAAACATCCTTACAAATGTAATTTTTATAACTGAATGAGGGAAATGAATAAAATAATTTGATTTATTCAATCACATTTAGGCAACATAGTCTTTATTTTTATATTTCGACCAAAAAAAATAAAAAACAAACTTTCCGGATATAACCTTTGACATGATTTTATTTTGTTTATTACGTTAATAGATTAACTTTTTTTATTTTTATGTGGCATAAACGGACAAATGAGTTTCCGGCGTGATATCGCAGATTTTATAGAAACTAAAACCCAACATTCAATTATTATTTACCGAACGGATAAAGTACTCTAATTGATTGTATCTTTAAGAACCAAATATCAAATCTTTATATGTATATGATACATTTACATGTTTTTGTATATACCTCAAATGGATGGGTACCACTTACATATCAGCACCATTTACTCCAATATATTCTTTATGGGTAATATGATTAGATTTTATTGGAAACAAAACTCATTTCAACTCAAGCTTAATTCGGCAAGAATATTAAATGCGTTTGAAACTAAAATTCTGAATTCAAACTTCAACCATTAATACTATTATTGTTTATATTGAATTTAAGTGTTTTTCTTTATCTTAATTTTGGGAAGGTTTTCCACATAAATAAATATCACAACAAAAAACATAAATGTTAAAAAAACAGCCAAGTTCTGCTATATAAAAATCTGTATATTTAACAACTCAGGCGTGAAAAGTACTGAGATCTAAAAGTATGCCAAGTTCTAACTTTATGAAGGTTTAATATCAAATATGTTAAGAAGAGTAATATTAAAACAACACCAAGTTATGAGAGAAATTTATTATTTAATGATTACTGACTAAAATTTGGGGGTTCACATTGTCAAGTTTTCAAAACGTTTTGAATTGTGAGTAATTAAAAGAAAACTTGCCAAGTAACCCCCAAATTTTAGTCAGTAATCATTAAATAATAAATTTCTCTCATAACTTGGTGTTGTTTCAATATTACTCTTCTTAGAATATTTGATATTAAACCTTCATAAAGTTAGAACTTGGCATACTTTTAGATCTCACTACTTTTCACGGCTGAGTTGTTAAATATACAGATTTTTATTTAGAAGAACTTGGCTGTTTTTTTAACATTTATGTTTTTTTGTTGTGATCTCACTCCTTTTTGCAAAGATATTTATTTGTTGTCAGGTAATACCACGTAAGATACCTACTAATATAATTCTACAACAATCAGAAGTGCTTTATACAATTGATAAAAATTCTGTGCAAATGGGCGGATACCACGCCCCCTGAATTGAAAACCTCAAGTATTCTATTTTTTTCTTTGTATGCACTTTAAGCCCTACCGCTCTACCAAATTTCATCATTCTACAGCAATTGGAAGTGCTCCATTTAATTGGCCACAGTTTTGAGAAAGTAGGCGGATACCACGCCCTTTGAATGAAAAACTTAAAATATAAAATTTGTTTCTTTTTATGCACTTCAAGCCCAACCGCTCTACCCAATTTCATCATTCTACAGCAATTGGAAATGCTCCTTGATAACTATTCTGAGAAAATGGGCGGATACTACGCCCCCTGAATGGAAAACCTCAAATTTTTTCCTTCGTATGCACCACCAGGCCTACCGCTGTGCGAAATATCAAGTTTCTGCGGTGTCGGGAAGTGCTCCATAATTTTGATGATCTGTCAGTGAGTGAGTCAGTGAGTCAATGAGTCAGTTACGGCTTTCGCGATTTTTGACGTCCTATATCTCGGGAACCACTTACGCTAAGGAGTTGAAATTCGGTGTGGTGCTTGTGCTTGGCTAGCCTACCTAATGTTCCGAATTTGAAGTTCCTGACTTTATTGGTACTGAAGTTAGAGGGGGTCGAAAATCGCCTGAGTTTGTTCCTGTAAAAAGGGTGTAGTGCCAGAACTTGGCTGGGCACTACCGTGCCCTTTGATGTTATATTGATATTATTAGAATTCTTATATATGTAGGATGAATAAGTTTTCCATCACATTCATTAACGTTTCAGGAAGTATTCTTTAATAAAAAAGTTAGGTAAATGACTAAATTATAAGTAGTCCATAAAATATTATGTATTTATTTATTTTTTCTGCAAGTTTTAAAATTTTCAAACACAATTCGCCTACCACCGATTTTAAGAAAAAAAATTCGAGTTTGTGTGGAGAACATTCAACAAATAATTATTTAAGAATCTGAAGATTTTGTATTTTAAAAACAATTAAAATTGAAATTCTGAAAAAATATGCGGCTTTTGTCATTTAACACAGTAATATTTAGAGGTCAACTTTGTTTGGCAAAATTCATTTTGCATTTTTTCGCTTTAATAGTTAACCTCCACCTAAAAAAAATTACCATGATTTTAGTTCAGACACAAATCATTTCATAGGTTCTGCAAATAGTTCGCACATTTAGGAGAAGGGCTCTTAATTCGCAATCCTATTGGCAATTTATGTTTTGTTTTTTATTCATTATGTTTTTCAAGGGAGCGTATTGGAATCCTGGCTTGTAAAATCCCTTTTTTCAAAAATTCCGAAAAAAAAGTTTTAAAATCCCGTCTACTAAAATACTGAATTTTTAAAATCACTTCTTCTGAAATCCCGCTTATTCTTAATATAATAAATGTATTATAATCCCGCTTTTTAAAATCCTGTTAAATACCGAAAAACTCATATATTCTACAATTCAAACACATATTGAACTGAATAAAAAACAGACCTATTCTGCTATCTGAACTGATCGAATTTTTTGATTCACGTGAATTGTTCACTTAATAAGGCTTAACTCAAACTGGAGCTGCGAGCAGAGCGGAGATGCGAGATGTGAGCAGAGCGACGAAAACAAACAAATCTGTTCTTATAAGAGCTCTCATACTGAGGCCTCTAGCAACCAACGAGGTATCAGTTCTCATAAGAAAGGATAATGTTTGTTTTTAACGCTCGCCTCTCGCATCGCCGCTCTGCTACGAGCAGAGCGGAGATGCGAGAGTTGAACAGAGCGTAGATGAAAGAAGGAGTTGATCAAAGAATAGGTATCACATACTGAAGCGTTGATAGTCGATTATGAGATTTAAAACTGAAATGATGTATTCCTATTTTTTTAAAGTTCTTTGCTCAAAAATTGGTACGTATTGAAAAAAAATAGAAGATGAAGTGTCCACTGTCCATGCCCTGAATAAAAGTAATCGCGAACACGGGGAATTTAACCAGAACTTCGACTGGGTCCGGGAAGATTTTATGCATAATATTATATCGAATGAACGTTTAAAATGGAAGATGTAGTACATCCACAGTACACAAATGTAAGGTAATATATTGCGCAGGTTGTCAAAGCTGAAAATGTAAAAAAAATAAAAATGGCTGTTCGAGTGCCCATAGGAACTCAACGCGCATCATTAGAAACAACAAAATATTGAAATTAGTCAAGGAAATGAGCGCTGGGTCCACCATTTTACCACCATAATAACTTGATTTTGACAGATGCGCAGAACTGAACAAAAATGAAGACGCTAAAGATATTACCTTTAATATGTGTACTGTGTAGGTAGTACATCTATTTTTTTGAATAATTTGGGACGACCAAACTACACATTTCAATCATGGAACTTCATCGGGACAGAATCTTTGCCATAAGGTCTATTATAAGAGAAACTAAAATATAAGCTCTTGAAAACTATGCTTATTTTAATCAAACCTATGAAATTTAATTATTTTAGATTATTTTTTATCATAATTTAAATTAATTTCCGTTAAAATATTGCTTTAATTCTTCTGTATATTCAATTTCTTCATGAAACTACTTCGATAAGAGCGAAGAAAACAAATTTGTTTGAACGCGCCGCTTTGCTCGTTTATAGCAGCGCTGCTACCTCGTTGCTAGACTCCTCAGTATGAGAACTTTCATAAGAAAACATTTGTTTGTTTTCGACGCTCTGCTCACTTCTCGCATCTTCGCTCTGCTCGCAGCTCCAGTATGTGTTCAGCCTAAGTCACATATTATTCTTTAAACTCTTCAATCTTTCGCCTTCAAAGCTATATCGATAATTATTTTTGTTCTTGAAAGAATCTTATTGTTAAAATGTTATTTTTATCGCAATTTATATGCTTTTTAGCATACTTGTTTTCTTCAGACGCTCAGATAGCAGAATACGAAAATTCACGCGAACGTTTAGCAGAATAGGGCTGATAAAGTTGTTTGTACATTTAAAAAATATAAAAATTGCTCGATCTAAAGCTACGCTAAACCGACGAGATGGCGTCATTCAGATCATTTACCGGATCAATTCGCAATTAGCATTCGACATTTGAATATTTTGCTTTTTTCAATGATTTCGCAAAAATCATTGTTGTTTTTAAATTTCTTTTTGTAACATTGTTTGATAATTGAGCAAGTTTTTTTTTCGCGTTTTGCCGTTTTGGGCAAGTTTTTTTCGCGTTTTGTCGTTTCATTATTTCGCAAAATATGGGCAAGTTGTTTTATTTGGTACGAAATTTTAAGACATATGTATAATCAAATAAAAAAGGCGAAACAACAAAATACCAAATAAAAAATTGCCGAATTTCAAAAATCAAATCCAACAAAAATTTCTAAAAGTGCCATATCATTTAAAAAACGAAACGTAGTTTGCAAAACGTAGAATGCGAAAAAAAAACAAAATACTAAACAAAAAAATATTCGAAACGTAAAATGGCGAAATTAACCCCCGTGAAAAGTTACTTAAGACAATTATTCTTGCGAAACATAACATACCCAATATTTAGTCATAATATTTTTCTTTAGTTTTCGCAAATGATTATTTATTTATTTTTTTTTTTTATTTATAATCTTTTTTTTAACTTAACATAATTTTTTGACTCAAATATTGCCAAAAATTTACTCTGAGGTAAAACGTCATTTCTTAAACATTTGACATTTTATCTTTATAATTTACAAGAATTTCTCTATAAACAATGAGAATCTTTCATGAAGATTAAGAGATGAAATTATTTAATCTAACAGATGAAAAAAAAAACTTATAAACTTGTATCTATAAAGTTAAGTCCTTCTAAAAATGTGCAATTTATTAACCCAGAAGTCCTTAAGTGCTTGTCAGCATGCTCCTTATGAATTCTTAATTTATTGAATTTATATCTTGTTGTTTAAAAATTGACTCAAACCGAAAAGTGCCTTGAAACACGTATATACATATGTACATACATAGATATATCTTATCGGACATATTATACATTACCCTTAAAAGCCATTGCCCTAAAGAAGAAGTCACATAAAACTCCTCCATCACTGATGATGATGATGATGCCATCGTGGAAGTCAGTTTGTATTTATAATGAAGAAGAAGAAAAGTAAAAGTTAGAACTCCTTATACCAAAAATATAATATGGTAAATGCTTGCAACTTGAAATATTTGTACTATGCGCAGCGCATTCTTTTAACGAGCAGTGAACATTTTCATCGTCATTTACAAGTCACGCGGTTGCCACTGCAGCTCTGTTCTCTTTTGAGCACATCACATTGAAAGAGACGCATTCTCATAGCAAGATTTAGCTGAGGTGAGAGCCTCCCATAACTAGGTCATTTAATGCTTTTAACAGTGTTATAACAATCTAGTAGTATGCTTCAAGATTACTTTTAGTTTCCCTTACATTAGTATTGTTAAGCTCTTGGAACATGTTATATATAAACTGAAAGTTTTTGAGATATAGCTTGAACCAAATCGCCATTTTACTGCGCAGCTCTCTTTTAATTTCTCTGCAGATACACAAAAAAATACGAAAATCACTAAAAATCACTGAGTTTTGCTTATAGCTTCGCTCATTAAATATCTTGCGCACCATTTTTGTTCTCTTAAATCCTCTCTCTGCGCAACCGACCGTTGTTGAATGTTGGCTAAGTGATTTGGTTCAAGCTATACAAACATATTTCCAGCAACTAATCCGTTCACCTCATGCAATAACAAAAAGCCAATATTTCAAATGTATTCGATACTTTAAAAGATATTCTTAACGAAGCTTTGCCGAAAATCAAACTTTGGTCGAAATTTTTTATAAGTAAAAAATTTCATTGAAATTGGTAACTCGACTACCAAAGAGGTTACCATTATAAAAATTTCTCTCTATAGTCCTCTGGTCGTCTTTAAAATTCGCTCCCTTTAATTTTAACTACAAATAATAGTTTACCGAAAGACTAATTAATATCTGGAAAATTCTCGTGGAAGGAAAAGGAATGTAAACATGCCGGTTGCATAGCAAAACTGTGATAAGTTTGTTTGGCGATAATTTCAAGATTTATGTAGGTACCTTATATACATAAAGAAGAGGAATAGAATTTCTCGGAAGAAAATCCTTAATTATTTGAAATATGTATATTACAGTAAGAGTCCATTAGGGCTGTGAATATAATAATAATGGTGTAAATTTAAAAAGAAAAAAAAATACATAAAAAGTCATTTAGTCATGAAGATGTTTTAAGAATTGCCATAAAGAAAAACTTTAGTTCGTTTTTGTATATACCTACGTACATATTATGTATCATTTTGATATGGTTAGTTAAACACTAAAGACGAATTTTGTTTATTTGTCATAATATCAATTATTTATTGTTTAACTGGAAAGAATGGGTAATTTGTTAAAAGATTTATCTATTTAAGTGTAAATAAGTTATCAGTTTTAATAGAAATCATAAAGATTATTTTATTTTGCCTTAATAATGAACATTTTTTCTGTCAAATAGTAAAAAATAGTAAAATGAAAAATTTTATCAAAATCGTAGTAGCCATTTCTGAGAAAAATTAGACTTTCCTTCGCGGTTTTTAAACACTAAGGGAATTCATGTAATGATGTAAATTACTGGATAAGTTTACTATTTGGTTAAGTTTACCATTTGGCTAATGAACTGTCAAATTTTCTATGAGCAATGATTTACACAATTTGGTTAAAATTCCTCAAAGATTTTGCTGCGGAAAATTAACTGAATGTTTTTGGTAATCTTAACCAAACGTCATTGTGACTTTAAGCATTAGGCTTGTTCAGAAATATGAGATATTAGCTATCTCAGAGAATTAAAAAAAACTCTGCCCTTGTTCTGTAATTATCACATTGAGATTAGTTGGCGATAAAAGTTTATAAAAAAAGTAATTAGGATGTCTACATTTTCTGACTATTGTTGATCAGCATTGGTTATTTACACAAATCCATAAAATGGGCCTTATTTTATTTTTATTTACATATTTATTTGATCCCTCTTTCACCAAATTTCAGTTGAGTTGAGCTATCGGGGCAACTTTTACTACCAAAAACGAAAGTGAATTAAACTGAAGGAAAAGTAGATAGATATCCACCATTATGGGTACCTACGCCATATGATTTTTCTTGTATTCACTCATTTCCGTTCGATGACTGCCGTGAGTTTGCAACAATTACAATTCTACAACTAGCCCCGAAATTGTTTTCTCATCAGGCTTAAAAAAAACGTTTTTTTTTTTCATGTATCTTACATTTTTTTTCCGTTCCGAGACATTCGGCTCCGATTTCAAGTTGGTTTGGGAGAGGTTCTCCATTTGAAAATAACTTCGAAATCTGAATACGCATATTTGTATACATATTTTGAAGTTTAATGTGTGACGTTTAACGAACAGCTCATTTAATTACACAGCATTTAACAAAATGAATTAAAAAGGACGGTCATGCAAACTTTTGTGTAAACTTATCGTTTTACACTATTTGTAAACTTACTTCGCTGCATGAATACCCTTACTAATGGAAGGTCCCGTTATGGGTGGTTATAAGATATATTTTTTTAAAATAAAAATGTGCTAGATATTTTAAGAAAACTGCTTAGTGTCAAGTTTAATAAAAATCGACTCAGTCGTTCTCGGATTATTAAGTTCTCCTTATTTTTGATTTTTTTTTTGTTTTTGAATTCAATTTTTTTTTTAATTTGGTGTACAATTTTTAAAACTTTTCCTAAAACAAAAAATTTATCAAAATTAGTTGAACCGTTTTTGGTAAAATTGATAACAAAAGAATGGAGGTACCATTTAAAACCATTTTTCAAAAAAACAAAAAAATATAAAATGGTAGCATTTTTCTAAAAAAATTATTGATTTTTTTTAATATGGTTTTTGAGAAAAATAAGATTTTCATTAATTGGTTAACAAAATTTTACGGCAGAAAAAGTAAAAAAAAAAAATAAGTCGGGGGAATACCCAATAAACTCTAAGTATACCAAGTTTAAAGAAAATCAACCAACCCGTTTAGGCTACTGCTGAAAAGACAGGACAGACAGATAGACTGACAGAATTGCTAGACCCACTTTTCTCATCCTCCTTATAATGCCAGGCCAGTTTTTTTTTTCAATATAAAATCATTAGAAAATATACATTCAATTTCAATTTCGCAAAAGAAAGAACAGAATATTTACAATTATTTGCTTTCAAATAAAAGAAAAAAACAAACCGATAAAAAATAACACTAATTGTTTCATATTTTTTAAGGAAAATCTAATTTTTAGATAATATCTCCTTTTTCAATTATGAGAAAAGTCCTAAAATATATAATTTCATCTCATCTACATAATTTTCATTGAACAAGAAAAAAAAAACTTTTTATCAATCAAAATCTGTTCAAAGATTTTATTATAAAAATATAAGTGCCTAATGCCTATAACATCTTCTAAATCATTAAATAATATGAAATGAATGTAATATGTATATTGTATGTATATCTTAGAAATATATATCTCCTTAGGTATATAAAAATACGAATCCCTTAGGCTAAAATTGTATATCCATTGAAATCTGGTATATGATGGTCTTCTAGACAATTTGTCAAACATAATTCTGTGGAAATGTTTTTACAAAAAAAGTTTCAATAAATAATGCCCGTTAACTGAAATTCAGTATCGGACTTAGTATCTCTACGTGCGTCGCAAATTGTAAGGCTCTATTTTATGGGAAATTTTTACACTCAGTTAACTTTCCTCTGGAGTTATAGTTGGTAATAAAATATCTTTTTAGGAAAATTTATGTCCGATTTAGAGCAGGAAATTATTATTTTGGTGGAGAATTTTATTTTTTGTATCAATACTTCTTCAAAATTATATTTACCCTGAACTGGGATAAGGACTAAAGAATTAAAAAGTGTAATTTATTTTATTATTTTTTTGAAAAAAAGTCAAAATTTGTAGCTCATAAAATTTTGCACAGAAAAGATTCGTATACTTTTTTTTATAAGAGCAATATATTAAAAAAAAAAAAACGTTCCTAAAAGGTACAAAATTATAGTGGTTTTAATATAATTTAATGCCACCATTTTAATCAAAAATTTACCGCTCGCTCTTACCCTAATATAATTTATAATATTTTTTGTGCAGAATTTTTTAAAATTACTAAAAAAAAAAACTAATTTGTGCTATTTTTTGCTCAGTTAATGCTGCTAGAAGCCGAAAAGATAAAAAAAAAACATATTTACAACTTTTACAGCCAAAAACAATTTTTGCGAAGCGAGAAGTTAGCACTGCGTATGATAATGGAAAGGAAGTTTTGTGAGCATAACAATACAATTTGTTTTTTGAAAAAGAAATTGGCAGTGCGAACTTCACGCTAAGGCGCCTCGCAAAAATTTCTTTTTGAGTGTAAAATTTTGCAAATTTAATTATTTTATTATTTCTTTGGCTTTTAGCAGCATAAACTGAGCACAATTTAATTTTTTTATAAAATTGTATTTTTTTAGAAATATTCACCCATAACATTTTCAAATTTTCGATTTTTACTTGCGATATATAATACGTACTATTAAATTGAGATTTTGATCAAACTTCACATTACGATGCTAGGGAAGTCGATTAAAGATGAGTCTCACAATTCTGTCCGTTTGTATGTTCTTTCGGCTGCAGCCTGAATGGGGGTCGATTTTCTCTTAACTTGAAACTTTTTATTTTATTTTACCATTCCCATGATACGCTTTTTCAGTTTTTTTTTTTTTTTTGAGAACTTAACGATTTGAAAACGGCTCGGTCGATTTTTACTAAATTTGGCACCCAGCAATATTTTAACATTATTTTGAAGATTTTAAATGAAAATTATTCTTATAAACTTCATTACATTACATTATTGAAAACCACCGTTTACGATTTAATCAAAATTTGTATGTAAGCTAATATCAGTTAGATCTACCACATTTTTGGAAAAATATGTACCTATAATAGAACCATTTTTTTATTTCTGGACTATCTCATTATCTATTGAACCAATTTTAAAGAAATTTTGTACACAAGAGCTTCTAATAAATATGTCATACAAATTTTCAAATTTTGGATTTAAAAAAAAAATTACATAATTATTTTTTTTTAAAGTTTGATATTGTGAAAATGGTTAAATAGTTTTATTTTATTTAGCTTTTTAAACTCCGCATATACTAATCCTAAATAATGGATTACGAATTTTTTTCTTAAACATTTTTTATCTATACAAATTTATTTTTTTAAAAAACTACTCAACGATTTTCGAAATTTTGAAATTTATTTAAAAAATCAGATGGTGTACATCGCGTTGGTGTCAACAAAATTTAGAGGTTGTTTAACCATTTTTTTATATTATTGTTTATATTATTGATTTTCAAACATTTATATCAGTCTAACGTGTAAACTTCAATGCATATTTGGAACAGGGTGATATATCTTTCATATGTTTGTACCTACCTATAAAACTAACTCTACGTTTTTGATTATTTTTTTTAATAATTTAAAATGTATTTTTAGGTAAAAAATTATATGTAATTTTAAGAACACATAATAAGAAAAATTATACTTGGTAACGTGTTTTTGTGAAAAAAAAATTATACTGAAGTCAAAAAAACAACCTAAAGATGCTTACAAATGTGTTTGATAAAATTGCGATACAACCGTTATCCACACAGAAAAAACTTGTATATAGTATATACAATTTTTTAACTGTCCTTGTTTAAATTTAAAGAAAAAAATTTTTAAATTGGTTGTAGTTTGACAAAATTAGAGCCAGTCAAAGGAAAAAAGAATAAAAATCATAAAAACCGTTATAAGTCGAAAACGAAGTGAAAACGACAAAATTATCTCTTAAGTTTTCGACTTAAAATGACCACAGGAACTCATGGTTTTCTTCCGTGGCGGGACACCCCCTGTATATTATAATTATTATATCCTTAATGTTTACTATGGTAAAATTTAGGAATAACTAAGCAATCTTAGGCATCAGTTGCTCAATTTATTTTTTAGTTAATCCACTACTGGCTACAACATTAAAATTGTTTGTCCGTTTTATCCAAGCAATTTCGAAGTACGATCTTATTATGATAAAAAAAGAAAAAATTATTAAAAGCATAATCAAAGAAGAAAATTATATGGAAACGTTCCTTCCTGAATAGAAAAAATAGATATATAGATAGATATAGTTTTTTTTTTTTTATGGTAAAACTCAATCTTACTTTTTCTTTTATTACCTTGTCTTCTCTAGTTTCATTTAGCCATTGGGTTTCTTTTCATCTGATTGTGTTTCGAATTAAATATTATTAAAGTTAAAGAAAAAGGAAATAGAAACAAAAAAAAATCAATAAAACTTTCTTACCCAGACCACCATATCTATAATTATCTTCATTCAAAGCGCTTGATGGTGTGCAGAGGATTTAATTAATTAACACCCGTTCAGTCGAAGCAGCATAGAACTTTTTAATTTTACACTCGCACTTCTTGTTAATGAGAAAATACGAGTAGAGCGACAAAGGAAACAAACAGCATATAAACTGTGTGACACAGCTAGAAGGTGGTATAAGTCCAAATTTTCTAAGACACTTGAGGTGGCTTTTGAAAGGAAAATGAACGTACCTACATACATATATAAAAAAAAACTCTTTCTGATGTTAAGTAACACATTTTATAAAGGTGAATTTCAAGGATAAAAATATAGATTATCTTAAATGAAAAATTAAGAAAGGTTCCATGGACTTTTTTATCTTACTTTTTTATCTTAGCAAATGGTACAAGCAATTCAATGAATGCATTACAATTTCCTTCCTTTCCTGTGTTTCGAATCTTTGCATATAAATTCAAAGACATTTAAAATGAGTTAAATAAAATTAAGAGAGTTATTTTCAAATACAAATTTTGGGTTTTAAAGGACTGAAGGGTACAAGTCGATTCTCTATAAAATACATATAAACATATACAGCTTTATGGTCTCAACTTTCATGAGTTCGGGAATGTTCAACTACTTTTCGATCGACTATGCAAATATCAACTCCCACCAAATTACATAAATTTAATTTCAAATGTCGCAATTTCCAAATCGAAATCCAACGAAAAACTGTATATGAATGTGTTAGTTCCGTGTCTATTACTTTTTTTAAAAAAAATCTCAGAACAAATTACTCTGAACAGAAAATCTGGATACTGGAATAGAAGAAGATTAGTAGGTAGGTACTCCAAATCTGAACACAATGATTCGTAGTCCAAATTAGATGATTAATTTATACTTACGAATCTTTTCGTTAGAAATTACTTTTTAAGAAAATATATTTTTTAGTACTCAAATATGACCATTGTACTCATTTGAATACAACCCTTTTTTTATAAAATAGCAAAAATATTTGTATTTTTATTTTATATTTCTGCGTAAAGGTCGTTTGTAAAATTCTTGCGTAAAGGTCATGCGTAAAGGCTTAGCTACATAAGCCAAAAAGTGAAAAAGTACAAAAGTGAAAATTTTCAAACTCATTTTAGGAATGTTTCTGACTGAAAAAGTTATAAAAATGATGCAGAAAGCTTAAATTTTGGTTTAAATTCAAATTTGTGTATTCTTTTTCACAAAACAACTGCACTAGCGGGAAAAAAAATATTTTTACTTTTGTAATTTTAGTACTTTTTGGTTTATGTAGATAAGCCTTAAAGGTCGTGCTTAAGGTCGTGTGTTAAGGTCATGCGGAAAGGTCGTGCGTTAAGTTCGTGCGTAAATGTGGGGCAACTTTCTAAAAAAATGATTTAAAATATATATTAAAAATAACAAATTTAAACAACAACAACACTACACTGAAAAAAAAACGCAATATCAAAATAATATTTTTATAATATTAATTCCATATTTTTGGTGATTCATATCAAATTAACCACAAAACACGATAAATTGACGTTAAAAATGTTATTCTGATAGTTTTATTGAAATTGAAAATGTTACTTTGATAAGATTGTTTTTAAAATTGTAATATCAATTTCCATTATCAAAACTAGCCTGATAATTTTTACTACTAGCATATCATACAAAAATATTAATTTCATATTTTTAGGCAAATTTGATATCTTCAATATTGAATTGATAAGAAACATTATGTTTTCTCCAGTTTAATACAAAATTGATATGTGCAGAAATGTTAACTGGAAAAACGGAATATCATTTCAAAATTTTTTTAATATCAAATATCTACAATAATTCAAAATGATGTATTTATGACAATAAAAATATTACACCAACATTTTTAAGATCAGATTAATATTAAAAATCTTAAATTAATAATTATTTTTGATATTGTAATATCAATTTATCATGTAAAAATTTGGTTGGGATTGAACCATTATTCATAAAGTTATCTATTTTCCATGCATTCGTTCCGCATTGCGAATTGGCCCAGTGGAAGTGTTTTGGGCTCGTAAGCGGAAGGTTCCAGGTTTAGTCCCAGAAAAACAAAGTGAGTTATTATAAGTTTTTTCAAATAAAATAAAATTGTTACATTTTCAGAGTAAAAAATAATCAGCTGCTATTATGGGAAAAACAAAATAATAAATTAAAATGTAAAACTTAAAAAAAAAAAAAAAAAAAAAACCCTACAAATGCAGATTATTTTTTTTTTTTCATTTCATTGGTCATATCATAATGACAATTTTCATATCATAATGATAACTTGATCATATCACAATGATATGACCAGAATATCAATATTGAAATTTTTCTTATTAGCTCACTTTTATAAACGAAAAATGTTAATTTTACGGTGGTTTTTACAATATTTTTTTTCGGTGTAACATATCATAATATATCTTTTTTAAGCTAGAAATTCATTACAGTTTATGGAAAATTAATTTTCAAAAAAAATGTAGGTACAAACCAAAATTTCAAATTCCAAAAAAATTATTTTTAAAGAGTTACAATAATTCAATAATTCTAAGGTTGGGTCTTTTTGTATTTTGAGTATTTTGGTACAATTTTCATCTTTAAAATTCTGAAATAAAAAAAAAATTGAGACAATTTTAAAAAAAATTATTAATTCATAATTTTTTCAAATTGAAAAAATAGTTTTAGCCGTGTACGAATAAAGTTAAATAGTTGTCTATAATATTCACAAAAGCAGTTGAAAGGATTTATCAAAAATTGAAAAAATATATTTTAGGGTTAGGTTTAACTCTTGGCCCCCATATCGATTTTTCATAATTGTGGTTGATCAAAAAATAAGAATCTGTCTTTGTTATCTACTACTGATACGATAGTTCCACTTTTGGTTCAGCCACTTTATTAATTTTCTGTATTTTTATGGACAGAGTAGTTTTTCATTTAAAAAATTCTTCAAGCATCCAAAGTTTAAATTTATATTGCAGGGAAGAAATTGTGAAAATATTTTATTTAATTTTATGTATTTTATTTTTATTAGAGCAGATAATTTTTTTTATAACGAATTTTGAGTGCATTAAAAAAAGCAATTGTGAAAGTGAACAAAAAAGCAATTTGTTTAACCATTTAACGACAAAAGGCCAAGCTTTTACAATTTTACATAACAAAAGAACCGATTTATTGTTTACCTTTTATTAAAAAAAAAAATTTCACACTTGTGAAATTCATTTAACTTTTTAAGGTTTCTACATGAGCCACATGAGACCATACTCACATGCACTATGCAGTGTATACTGCACATATAGACAGGCACACGGGCACGTTGAAAAGGCAAGCAAAAAAAAAATTAAAATTAAATTGCCAAAGGATATATAGAAACAGATTTAAAGTTTCGTGACTCTGACTCATTAAATGCATGTGTAGGTATAGGTATCTATCGCTGTGCACGTTCCATACATATGCGAACATTAGTTTTGTTTGCATTTGGAACTTATTTTTTTTATTTGTTTTTTTTTTTTTTTTTTTTTTGGAAAAGTGAAAATAGTTGATGTATAGGAAAATCCATGAACAGATAGTAGATAACTTTCGAAGTTGCATCTCTCTCATAAACTTTCTGAGATTTTCCTCTAAATTAAAGTATTTCACCTCAAGGAGAAAGTTTTATTTCTTATATACCTATTCCTATATATAGAACGATGCAATATGGGTTTTTCGTGGCTATGTGAATGTGATACAAAATGGAAAATTAAATTGTTCCAAATTGTATGATATATCAACACACCTGCCCCTTGGGATAAAAACTATAAGAATATATACAGGGGTCTCTCCTTAGAACAGACAGGTGGTAGCTTAAATGAAGGTAGGTAGGTGCTATAGGTACCTAACCTTTAGCTTCCTTACTATTTAAATAATGGTGAATTTGAATTTGCATCGTCGGAGCTTGAAATTAAAGTCAAAAGTTTGTTGTTAAATTGAAAGTTTTATTCTAGTTGAAAATTATACCGAGATCATGCAAAAGATGTTACAAATTATTTTGAAAAATGTATGTGTAAATATAATAATTATAGTCTGGTAAGTAAGGTTGGTTGTAAATAAAATAGTTTTTTTTTGTCTGGGGTTAAGATAAGTCTTACCATGCACACGTGATTCGTAAGCGTGTTTTTGAGTAAGCTTTCAATTATATATTTTTTTAATGTGATCTTTCTACGTTTCTTCGTAAAAATGTATCATTTGTCATAAATCATCAAAATAAAAACTACAAAATTAAACTAAAAGGTACTTTCATTTGCCTTATTTATGCAAAAAAATTGATTTAAATTTAGAAATACGTAAAATTTTGTTGTTATAAGATTGAAGAATCAAAAAGTTTACATAGTAAAAAGGGTATTTTATTAAAGGCAGAAAGATAATTATATGGATTTAAATGGATGGTTTTAAAACAGAACCGAACTCTGTATCTTTAAGTTTAATTCAAAAATAAGTAAAGCAAAGACGATATAACCAATAAGTTTTCAAATCTTATGCCATAATAAACACTGAACCAAAAAGGTATCTAGATACATCACAAAAGTTTATTGGGCCATTAAATTTTTTTAAACAATTTTTAATAAACAGGTTTATTGGGTCAATAAAAAGCGGTTTATTGGCTCAATGAAAATATATTTGAACAAGCTGAATTATATTGATCTTGTTTATTAATTAATTTTTCTTTTATAAAATTGGTTTATTGCGCCAATGTACTTTTTTGTTGTTTGAAGGAATAAATTTGTTGTGCAAATAAATTATTTCGTTGATTCAAGCAAACTTATTTGTTGAGGCAATGAAATAATTTATTGAATTGTAAAAATTTTCTTTCTATTTGCATTTCAGCTTCCCTTTACTTTACTCAATTTTTCTTGTATGTATTTCAGTATGTACAAATATATATTATATACATACATAATATGTTACTGTAAAACTCCGTAATGTGGTCATTTATAGAATTTACTTGTAGAACTTAAAATTCCTCAGCTAAATTATATATACATTGGTACGATTCTTGCTTAACAATCGTCGCAAAGTTGGTATGCATGTCAAAATCAGCTGTCACCCCGATGTGCAAAATTATATGAACAAAAAAAATGAAATTAAAAAGAGTTAAAATCGGCATTGAGTTGGGCTAGCATTATTCCGCCTATATATCAACATAATTATAGTAGGTATACCGTATGAATATAATATATTTATTCCATATTATACTATTTCGGATCATCACTGGGTGATTCTTTTACAAAAAAAATACGAAATACCTTCTTATAACTAATTCACTTTTTAAAAGGTTAAGGGATGTGTTGAAAAAATATTCTCTTTTTTATGTGAAGTTAAATTAAATGTGAATCTGGATTAGCGTTGAAAGATTAAAACGACAAAAAAGAAAGAATCTCGTCGTTTTTCTAATATTTTTTCTATATAATAAGACTTACATTTGTAGGTTTGTGAAGTGAACGAACAAGATGAATAATTATACGACACAAGCCCTGTGTTATATTTAGATTAAATGTCAGTCAATGGTAGATTTCAAACCATTTACACGATGAAGTTATAAATCTTGTCAGTCATCTATACCTGCCATTACTGTTTTCATCCGGAATGACATTTTGGTAATTTCTGAGGGAAGCTTCGCTTTTACTTAAACTATTTCTTACTTTACACTTTCATATTTCGACATTTAATAGAAGAAAAACTACAATGTTCAATGGAATTTGACCATTTATCTTAACTGATATAAAATGTATGAAGTATTTTATTCCAAATGCCACCACCCGATGTCCAAGACTAAAAATAAAATATCAATTTTGTTCGGTTTTCCATTTAGTTACATCTTAGTCATCATGCGATATTAACTACCACTCTTACTTGACAGATACGAAATGAAAAGCATAATTATCTTGCTTCTATTGTAGTTTTCGATTATACAGCTCTTCTTCTGAAATGAATTGAAATTGCAACTAGATTCAATTAAGAAAATCCAGAAGTTCACACATTTATACAGATTACGTCATGTCAACGCATCTAGGAACATTAGGTATTGTGTATACTCATTTTTGTGACGTCAGTGAATCAACGTATATTGATTATTAACGTTGACCGTTTTACCGTAGCTAACCAACACATTTTGGTTCTAATGAAAACAAACTATAAACATTCAAAAATATCAACGAACGCATCCTTAAATACTCAAAGTTTGCCAACCTTCAATAAAAAATATACTTCTGCGATCCCATTTGTTGTCAAACAATTCCAGACACTCCAAAACTTTATTGCAACTATTATATTCCCTATTTTTACGGACTAAATTATCGACAATATTCCTTTGTTGTTGTTTACTGTGTAAAATTTAACTGCGCTGTCTATAGAATTACCAATAAAAAAAGGCTAATATTAGCTTAAGTTTTTTCAATAAAATAAAATAAAATAAGAAAATTATTACATAATTGTTTCTTTTTCGCTCCCATTGAATCCTTCCCGGATATGGCACTGATACAAAATTAAAAAAAAAAATAACAATTTCATATAAATATAAATTAAGAGCAACCAAGCAAAAAAATCAAAATTGACAACAAAACGTATATCACAGTTGGGCATCAGGAATTTACTTAAATTAAAATTAAATATTTTTTATCAAATAGCTAATCTTGAAATAAGTATTTAATTCATAAATTCTTTTCAATTATTTTTTATTTTCACTGTCAAAGCTGAGTAATGTTGATTTAAACAATTTGCGAATTTAGTTGTGCAAAGACTAATATTCATTTGCAATTTGTTTTGTTTCTTTTTTATTTGCGGTTATGAATAGTACATGCGTACATATTATGTATATGTCAAAAAATAATTATATTATTGTCTTTAAATATTTGCCATGACGTGTAAATAGAAGAATCATGAAATGTCTTTGCCTCTCACAAACAGTATTCTGAATCTTTCTTTTTTGTTTGATATTTCAAAAGGCTATAATTCTCATTTATATAATAAATATGATGACAAAACAATATGCAAATTCGATTATTATTCGATTGGACGGTTATGCCCAAGACAAAGAGGTTTCTTGTTTTTAATTCAATTCGGACTTTTTAGTATATTGTGTTTATAGATATGTATGTGTGCTTTGTATTTTGAAAAGCCTTTGTTAAAGAGTAGGCTATCAGAGATTACATTGCTTGGGGCATGAGAGTAGGTATACTTTTTCCAATTTCCCATATTTGATGCGGGTATTGTCAAAATGCTCAAAAATTAAATGCAATTGGTTGAAATCAGATTTTGTTTTTTTTTTTTTGTATTATCACACAATGAAAATGAGAATACCAGTATGTTTGTACTGAAATAATTGAATTTAATTCATTTTATTTGTATGTTGAAAAGACTTGATTTTACTTTTTGTAATTTTGAAATATTAATTTGAGAGTTAGTTTAACGCATTTTTTTTTAGTTTTGCGAACCTATAAATAGCCAGAAGTAGGTATATTAAAATAAATTCTCGCGCAATAAGTCATTATGATAGAAAACTTGGCTTTTTAATTAAAAATTGTATTTTCTTTGTTGATTAAAAAAAATGCACAATATAGGGCTATGAATGTATGTTTGAAATACATACATGAAATACGTGTGTTTTTTTTGTCTGAATCCTAAATGCAATATTCAAGATAAAAATGAGCTTCATCGCTAAAAATGAAAAATTACCCCGCCAAACTTTTATTATTTTTATTTGCGATATAAAGGTACTACTCGATATTTTGATCAAACTTGACATTAAGATTAAAGCAAAGTCGAAAAAAGTATAACTGTCCTTCTTTAAATTTGGTACCTAGTGTTTTTGGGAATTTCTCTGACACATTTTTTTCATTTTTTGTAGGACCAAAAGTACCGGTAGTTACTTGTCGCACAATTTTTTTTAGCAAATAATTTAAATCTAATTTTCCTGAACACAACCACAACTTAAAAAAAAAATAAATTTCACAAAAATGATTGTAAATTGGTACCTCTCATAGGACCACTTTTTTTATTTTAGATTTTTTTATAAACGGTTCAACTGATTTTAATCAATTTTTAATGGAAAATTCTTTTAAAAAAGTTTTAAAAGAATTGTATACCAACATTTTCAAAAAAAAAAATAGTTTTGATTTTTAAAACAAATTTTAAAATTTATTTTCAGAACTTATAATAATTCGAAAACGACTTCTTCGATTTTTCTTAAACTTTGTACCCAGCAATTTTTTAACATCATCTAGCAGATATTAAATAAAAATAATTTTTACAATCAAAAATAACGGTACCTCCCATACAATAATTGCTTAAAAACATGTGAAAAAAATTTCATTTTCCTCAAAACCGGATTCTACTATTTTGATTAAAATTTGTATGTGATCTACTATCAATACGATCTACCATATTATTGGAAAAAAAATTGGATCAATCTTTTAAGAACGGTGTCGCTCATAGAACCATTTTTTTCTGTTTTCGGGTAAGTACATATCTCATAACTTGTTGAACTGATTCAAAACAGCAATTTTTTAATTTTAAAAAACATTTTCAAAATATTTTTTTTGAAAATTCGATATTTTGAAAATAGGTAAATAATTTTATTTCAAAATTTATTTTTTAAACCCTGTATTAATAAAAGCTAAAAAATGGAGTATCAATTTTTTTTCTTAAAAATGTTTTCGAATTTTTTTAATAAAAAATTAATTTTTTTAAAAAACCGTTCCGACAATTTTTAAAAAATTTTTCTCATAAATTAAGATTTATTTAAGAAATCATATGGCATACATAGCATTGGTGCCAAAACAATTTTAGATTTTATTTTATTTATTTATTTCTCCTCATACATGTCATTTTTTACCAATTTTTCACTAAGTTTCATGCATGCATATTTTTTTCACCGTGGTGCTATATTGTTAATTTTTGTATTCTCATATAATACTACCTAGTATTAAAATACATTTTAAGCAGGTGGTATAAAATATAAGCTCCCATAACTAATGTATTTCGTCTAAAATCAGACTAACAGATTTTAATTATATTCAGATTTTAAAACCACTGTGTGGTCGCACATAAGAGCAAATTCGTGCGACCCAATTGTGCACTTTATTTTGTTACCGCTTTAACGTAACCCCTGCTTTACATAAAATTTCTGATTTTTTAGACATAATCAACTGAAAGAGTTAGTTAATATTCTGACGTACAGTAGAATCTCGAAAAGATGAACAGATATAAAACAGGGCCCGTTCATCTTTTCAAATTGTTCATCTTTTCGAGCATCAAGCTATGTTTGAGGAAGAAGATATGGTAAACATTAAAAATTATTTACATAATAAATTAAAACAAACTCAGAAGTATTGTTCAGGAGGAACTAAAGGCAAAGAAGAAGTAAAAATTATGTTGGGAATAAAGTATTCATCTTTTCGAGTACAAAATTTTAACCCGTTCATCTTTTTGAACACTGAAAAGTGAACATTTTCCGTTCATCTTTCCGAGCTGTTCATCTTTTAGAACCGTTCATCTTTCTGAGATTCTACTGTATATTGAATATTTCGATCCAAAAGCACAAAAACAACATTTCTTTTTGGAACCAAAAATGTAACTTACAAATTTCGGATTAGGATTTTAGATCCATACAAATCATGGACATCCTTCAACAAAATTTGACATTTTATAGCTTGACATTCTGAACAAGCCGTCACATTGCCAATTTAATATCCAATTTGGCAAAAGTTAATAAATGACTTTCAACATCCCAAATCAAATAGGTACGCTATACACTACGCTCTCAATTTTTTTTATTCAATTTAATGACTTGAGGCATTATTTTTGTCTCTATTAAAGTCATCTCTTCAAATTCATGAATACGAATTTTGCTATAAACGTGCTCTATTTTTGAGTATTATCCTTTCAATAGTATATTTAGAGAGCTGTTGTGAAATATTGAATGAACCATGTACAAATTACAAAAAATTTATGAATGCAGGAAAAAAAAAATTAATATAAAAATAACAAAAATTGAACGAAGGTAAAATAAAAACCTTACAATCACGGCCTCCGTTCTTCTGTGCTCGAATCCAGGGCTCACAAGGGTATGGCGGCCATTATCATTTAAAATTTTCATCAAAAACTGGTTTTTACAATCAACTATGGACAAAATATAACTGTTATTATCGATAACTGATTTAAGTTAACACAAATAAAGAAGTAAAATAAAGATAAACACGGCTATTAATAAAAAAAAATACAAATCTAAAACTAAAACGTTGAAAAACCAATTGATAGAAAGAAAAACACTTATTGATAAACAATTAACAGCGAATTCACGTAATCCTTTATACCTTAAGAATTTTTTCCCAAAATAGAATTTATTCTACAAATTTGTTGAAGAGTTATTGTGAATATTTTCAGCCAAAAGTCATAGAGCTAGTGTTGTTTTTATTTTAAATATTAATCAGTGAATTTATGTTAAAATTAATAAATAATAATAATAATAAATTATTCTGAATAATTAAATTTTCATTTAGTATAGTTTCAATTTAATTTTAAACTTTTTAAAATATTTTTTTCTTCAGTTACTGGCGCTGCCAAAGTCAAACACGGTCCTGGTTTGAATGCAACAAAAGCATCACAAAAATGTAATTTCCTTTTTGACTTCCTGGATTCCTGCTGAATGGCACGAACTATTCATCTAGAAAATAACGCTGCTACTCTTCGTCTATTCAGATAATATTTTTGCAATGTTTGAATAAATAAAAATTCCTGGGAAATATATAATTGAAATAGGACAAAAAAAATCTATATAGCCAGAAAAATGAGACAATGACGTCTATAGATATAAAGTTTAACCTATTACTTAATTTTTTTTTATTTTTGTTGCTGAAATAAAAAAGGCTTTGTTCTTAAATGCCCACTACATCCTGGAAATGTGTAGGTAGTTCAATTTCGAATTATTGTTAAAGCATAAATTTATGTAGCTATACGATTTCTTTTATTTGAATTGAAAAAAAATGTATGCAAACGAAGGAAACAAATCACAGTAAGTTGTTGAATTAGTATTTGAAAAAGTGAAACTATTAGATATCTAAGAAATAACAGACATTGAGAGGAAGTTTAAACCGTAATTTGTATTTTCATTCATTTTTATTTGCAGGTTTTGGTTTTGTATCGGATTGTCACGCTCGAAGAAATGTGGGGAAGAGGGATTCCAGCATACTATAACTTAAAACAAACAGTTTTTGCAGAGGCAACCTTCTGCTTTTTGCGAGGAAGTGACAAAAGTTGCATCTCATCTTAAGCGTTAGTGTTTCACATACAAATTTTTTTATTTTGGAATATTTAAACAATAAATGCATATTTTTGATGCATAATTTTAAAAAAATATCAAATATTAAAATTTTAATATGCCGAAAGTCCATTATAAGAGTCTTCAAAATTTGAATACCAAATTTCATTAAGCACTAAACACAATTTAAAAAAAATTTTTGAAGTATTTAATTCATTGAAGAGTATAGTTTATATTTAATTCAATTGCTTTCACTGTTTGATTAAAAGTAAGTTTTTTTTTCTAATTTTAAATGTTTTATTATTACTTCTTAATATTTTTTTTTTGAGCATATTTTTTAGGACTTAAAAATTCGAGCCCTGCTCATTAATCATTAAATTCACTTGCAAAATTTGTTATGATGTCTTCCTTAACTGTCAGCAACCATCACAGAAATTGGTTAAAAATAAAATTCAGAACATTCGAAAAATACTTTAATTTCACGTAGCTACATTTTAATAAAAAACAATGTTAAAAAATCGAAAGTACTAATAACATGGATTTTTTGTGTGATCTTTTTTTTAATATTTTCAAAATTTGTAAATGCAATATTATTTAAACTATTTAAAATCACTCGATTATAAAATAATATCAAAATCGGTGAAACCATTGAAAAATTATACGTGACTAGACTAACTAAAAAAGATAATTTTGTCAAAACCTTCAAAATCCTATTTTCGTAATTGGATTTTTTTTTTTACAAAAACTTGAAATGCAGTTTTCCCCCTTTCCACTTTGGTCACTTTTCACTTTTGTTTAATCAAAAGTCGTTAGAAAATCACATAAAAATACTCTTTACCAAATTTGAAACAAATCGTAAGTGCATCAGTGCGAGCCTTCTGGCATTATTTAGCCCAGTCGGAATAAAAATTTGACCGGGAAAAAATTTAATTGTACAATACTTTCTTTCACTTTTCGTTAGAAAGAGTAATTAGAAGCATATGTGTAGTTTTTCGGGAAAACCGGGATGGAGTCGCCATCTTGGAATTTTCAAAAAAATAATTATTTAAAATAAAAAAAAAAATATTAAAAAACAACAGCAACACTTACAATGTCATTATATTAGCCAGAAATTCATTCTTCAATTTTGTCTTTAAATCAATTTATTTAAGTGAATTCTCATTGAAAATTAATTTTCAAACTAAAAACTTTGAAATTTTTTTTTTTTTTTTATTTTAAATATTTTTTTTAATTTTACGTTATTAATAGTATTTTTTTAAAATATTCAGTACGCTTATCAATTCTTAGTCAAATGCTAAAAACCAGGTAGTAAAATGTCTTCTAATTATGGAAGAAAAGTGAAAACCAAGGATTGAAGCTAAATTGTGAAAGCAAAGAATACAATTAAATTTTTTCTAGGTTAGGTCTTATTTTGTACATATATAGCGACTGTGCTAATTCTGGAGTTTCTTAAGAACAACGTATTGAAATCAAATTAAAACTTTTTTTCGATTTTCTCAAAAACAAGAAGACGTTTAAGTTTGTACCTGATTTTCAGTATTTGACTTAAAATTGATAAGAAAATTGTATATTAAAATCAAAAATACTACTTAATAATGAATATAATTTTAAACGATATTAATTTTACAAATTTGTTTTAATTTTATGTTTCACTGAAATAATTTTATTTAAAAACAGAATTAAAAAATGTATTTCTGGCTTTAAAAAATTGTACAACATGATATTAGAAGTGTTGTCATTGATTTTGTAATGATTTATTTTTCTATAAGTATTTAAAAACAATATTTTAGAATTTTGTCCTTAACAGGGGAAAATAGAACCTTCCAATTTTTTTCTTCTCTTGACCCAACAGACACGCCATTTTGTCACATTTAATGTATTGTAGGTATTGTATTGTTTCCCCTAAGGGTTACAACTCTCCTATCCCTCTCGCCTTACTCCTTCTCGCAACCTCTAGTGCCTTTATCCACTCTTCCCTCCTTCGTCCATTATATCCCTCATCTTCTCCCCTATTGACATCCCTTCATCACCACCTGACCTGCATCTTTCTATCACATTGTTCCCACGTCTCAGATTCACCTTCACACACTCTGCACATTCTTTCTTCTTCATGCTTCCAGTACCATCTTTCTCTCACCTCATTCCCTAGCCTGACTCTCGCTATTCTCCTTGTTCTGTCTGACTTCCATCCCGCTTTCAAATATTGTGGGATCCCCTCGGTCATTACTTCCTTATACCACCTATTATATCTGGATTCTAATATTAGTTACAATCTTTCCTTCTCCTGCTCTCTTCTGTCTTCCCATTCTACTCTCTCGTACCCTGTCATACTGTCTTCTCTTCCTTCCCTTCCTCTCTTTCTCATTCTCCCTTGTTCCCATCGGGATCCTCTCTCGCTTCCTTCCCTCTCTCTCTCACTCATCTCCTCTAAACATTCCCTCGCTATTTCACTTCCTTTCCCACCTGTTAATTTTTCTTCATAATTCCATGCCCTTCTCCCTGCCCTTATCATTATCTTATCTATTTATTTATCTATCCTGGAGTTTGCCATTCTACTCCTAGTGTCCATTTGAGGTACCTCTCCTGCATTCTTTCCATTTCTTGTCTCTCCTCCCATCCCCATATCTCCGCCCCATATCCCATCACCGTCCACACCAGGCTATCAAAAAGCCACATCTTCCTCTCCCATACCTTCTCGAATTTCCTCCTCCAATTCTCGTATCATACTTTGCATCTCTTCTTCATTTTTCGCCATTACCACCACATCATCTGCGTATGCCAACGAGCAAATTCTTCTTCCTCTTACTTTTATCCCTCCCCAACTCCCCTTGCCCAATTAATCTTCTATATCCGCTGTCAGTAAGTTAAAAAGAATTGGGCTCATTGGGCACCCCTGTCTTACTCCCTTTTCCGTCCAAAATCTTTCCCCCATCTCTCCTCCCGCTTTTATTCTACTCATCATTTCTTCGTAGACCTCCCCCACTCTTTCCCTGAGCCTTTCTTGTCATATCTAATGTATGTATACAAAAATATTAATTATTTTTTTAGTATAGATTTTGAAATATGTATCGAATTTAAAAAAAAAAATAAAGTTGATGTTGATTTTTTTTAAATCCAAAACATAATTTTTGAAATTTAATTTAAATTTACCAGTAGCTTTAAAAATGGTAATTTAAATATTTTAAACAGATAATAACAAAAAAAACTTAAACATCAAAAAAATAATTGTTCTATAAAAACACCACCCTTAAGTAATTAATAACATATATGCATATTTAGATAATTGAATAAAATAATATTTTCAGAATTTAATCATAATTTTAATTTCACTCGATATTGCATGTATGTATTCCATTATGATAAAATTTCACAGCAATATACAGGGTGTCCCGAAATCACCGCCTCAGAAGAAAACCATGAATTCCTGAGATCATTTCAAGTCGAAAAACTTAAGATGTAATTTTCTCGTTTTCGCTTCGTTTTCGACTTATAACGGTTTTGATGATTTGTATTCTTTTTTCCTTTGACTGGCTCTAACTTTGCTAAACTACAACCGATTTTTTTTTTAACAAAAACAATTAAAAATTTTTATCTGCTATACAACTTTTTTCCATGTGGATAACGGTTTTCCCGCAATTTGTTATCAAACACTTTTTTAAGAATTTTAAGTTTTTTTTTTTGACTTCGATATGATTTTTTTCTAGAAAACACATTATTAAGTATAATTTTTTTTTTTTTATTTTGAAGTCCAATATTTGTTCTTAAAAATACTAGACATTTTTTACTTAAAAATACATTTTAAATTATTAAAAAAATAGAAAACAAAAAATAAAGGAAAATCAAGAAAGGAAAAGAAAAAAAAAATTCAAAAATCGGCAAAGTTAGAGCCAGTCAAAGGAAATAAAATAAAAATCATCAAAACCGTTATAAGTCGAAAACGAAGCGAAAACGACAAAATTACCTCTTAAGTCTCTTAAGAGGTTTTCTTCTAAGGCGGTGATTTCGGGACACCCTGTAAATTTACATATAAATGAAACAACTTTGTAATGTAAACAGTGATGATGCTACACTCTGTCATCATTATTTTGTATTTTTAAATAATTTTTTAAAAATAACATCCAACATATAGATTTGTGAAAGCAATACAAAAATACAATAATAAAATCAATTTCCATTATATTCTCTGAATCC
Source organism: Epistrophe grossulariae (assembly GCA_929447395.1). Taxonomy (NCBI): domain Eukaryota; kingdom Metazoa; phylum Arthropoda; class Insecta; order Diptera; family Syrphidae; genus Epistrophe; species Epistrophe grossulariae. The sequence goes on from OV839568.1 coordinate 115,556,024, forward strand.
GTATATATATCAAGTTAAAATGGTGAAATGAAGAGAGAGTCTGCTGCCATACCCATATCACCACATCAAATATTCCATTGGTCTGTAAGTAATATAATTATTAATAAAATTTCAAATTAAATTAAACTCTAGGAAAAATATCCAAAAATCAACATTGGTACACTGCGTTGCACTTGGATAGTGATATGATTTATATTACTGCTATATCGATGTCAATGATAAAGTTTAAATGGGGTTGTTCACTTTGAGATGGTCGTTAGGACGTTAGCAAAGTTTATAGAGATTTTCAACAAATCTGATCCGGTCACACGAGGCATTCACGATAGAACCTATCAATTTTCCCTTGAAAATCTCTACGAATCTTGTGACCGTCCTGATAACTTCCTCAACTCTCTTGCATTTAGCCCGTTTAAACAAGCTGTAATTAAAAAAGGGGCCAAACACGTTAGGATGCAAGTTAAGATGTTCGAAAGATTCGTAGAGATTTTTGAGGAAAAATGGATGGAATCAATTGTGAATAGGCTTGCAACCGTCCTATAGCAACCATCTCAATGTGATTTTTTTTGTTCTAAACACTCCTTAAGAAGTCATGTAGGAGACAAAAAAATGACCAAAAAAATATTTGAAGTAAATAAAAAAAAAAAAACATCCTATTCCTATTCAAATGACCTGGTGTGTTTTATGTTACACAGTCAATTGCTTTTAAAACATTATTAAATATTCCCCTTTTGTTATTACAGAATGGAAATTTTCTGATCACAAAGGACGAAAAATCAGCTCGCTTCTTCTCTGATGGGCTTTTGTTCTGATGTCCTGGGCTTAAACTATTTTGTTCTGTCATCAACGATGGGCGTCATACTTACTTTACTTTGTTGTGCCATGTGATCTGCCTTATTGTAATTCTGTCAACCTTCAATGCTGCTTCACAGCATCAATCATTGAATTCCATGATGAATGTGCGCAAAGGGGTCTCTTTCGTTTCATAAATAAAATCACAACATTATTCGACTATGATGGACCTGGAAATCCGCTTGTTGTTCTCTATGAGAGTTTGACGTGGTGCGTATATTTCAGTCCAAGGGAACTTCTGCCTTTTAATTGCATTATAGGAATGTGCTAGGAATTTGCTACGCTGTTCCTCCCACCGCCACGCAGCGCAGCGCAAATTCGAAGCTGTGTGTTGTGTTGTGCATGAATAATGTCTGTTAGGCCATCATTCATTTGTGGAAAATTATTCCTCCTGCTCCTCCTGGTCTATTTTGTGGGTATAGAGATGGTGGAGGATATATAGGACGGGAAAAGTATTTTGTTGTCCACGATAGCGCACTGTACTACACTCCATACATACATATACATTTTCTGGACTAGAAATTTAAAGTGTTGGTTGTTTGTCTGAAAAGTCAGCAGAAATTTATAACCTAAAGACGACAACACTTGATAGATATATTTATGGGTATGCTTCACAACGCGCCATCATCATAAAAATCGAGACTAGACGACCTACATCAAGTTGAGCATACCAATAACTAACGGTTATGCGCACCATATCCACTGACTGATGGCTATTTTTTTTTGTTTTTGGTGTTTCCATATAACTCTCTGTCTTTGGCTGAAAATTCAAAGTTATAAAACGGACAGACATATTGGATCCAAAATTGTAACTTTATAGCCAAACCTCCAGGATTGAGGCTTAAATGTGAATTTTTATGACTTTATTTTTGTTTACCTAATTTGTTTTGTCTCGATTATAATACTTATATTGCCTTGACACACAAAACTTTTGTATACAAAAAATATTTAAGTTTGAAATTCATCAAAAGCTATTTAACTTATTGGTCTATTGATTAATTTACTGGAAAATACAAGAAATAGAATCCATTTTTTTGTACAACTGTGTATCTATTGATAACCTTGCAGAAGTATAGTTAATGTCGTTCAAAACCATTTTATTGACATAAAGGCCTCTTCTTATATGTATACCTAAAACATATTTCTGTTGGAAAGTTAAGGGACATAAATTATGTCCCATGTGACATCTATGGTGCCTATCTCATTATATATTTTGAGTGTCAAGTTCTCATAATAGAAAAATAAGAAACCTTTATGCTCATAGGATGCTTTTGCTGTTTTCTTTCAACAGAAAATCGCACATGAGATAGCCTATACAATGGGACACGTGTAGAATAGTAAAATATTTAAAACAGATTAAATTACGTTTTCGTTTTTTTTTCTATATTTCAATTATTAAAATAAAACGACACTCAAGAAACTCAATTCTCACATAAAGCCACAAACTTGAACAATATTACTACAGACAGAAAATTATAAAACTATATATTTTATCTTATAAAAGAAATAAATTAGTTATGCGGGTGCCTATATTGTATACTATATTGTATAAGTTTAAGGTAGTATAATGGGAGTGTTGCAAATATGCATGAAACTTACAGTTTAGACTGAAAAATTGTAAAAAAAAATATGTAATTAATCCTAAATTGATTAAAAAAAACCTCTGAAATTGTTTTGACACCAATGCGATGTACACCATCCGATTTCTTAAGAAAATCTCAATTTATGAGAAAAAAAAATTGAAAATCGTTGGAGTGGTTTTTTTAATAGTTTTTTATAATATATAAAATTCTGAAAAAATAAAAAAAAATGGTACGCAATTTTTTAGCCTTTATGATTGTAAAATTAAAAAATTAATTAAGAAAAAATATCATATCATATATATATCATCCACCCATTTTCAAAATATGTATGTAATTATCCAAATATATGTACTATTGAAAATTTTTTTCAAAATCAATAATTTACTTTTTTGAAAATATTAGAATTTCTTTGAAGCTTTTGTGCAAAAAAAACTCATTAAAATCAGTTCAACTGATAATGAGATTGTCGAAAGTTAAAAAATGGTTCTATGAGAGATACCATTTTTAAACGATAGATAATTTCTTTTTTACAATAATATGGTAGAACGTATACAGATATTAGTTTATATAAATTTTTTATCAAAATCGTGGGAGTTGTTTTTTAGAAAAATGAGATTTTCAATACCGGTTTTTAAACATTTGTATGGGAGGTACCGTTATTTTTGGTTATAAGAATAATTTTCATAAAAACTCTGCTAGATAATATTAAAAAACTGCTGAGTGCCAAGTTTAATGAAAATTGACCAAGTAGTTTTCGAATTATTAAGTTATCAAAAAAAAATTTTGAAACTTTTTTTAAAAATCCAAAAAAAAAATTTTGTTGACAATTTTATTATACAAAACTTTTAAAAATTTTTCAAACATTCTCCATAAAAAAATTAATCAATATCAGTTGAACGGTTTTTGAGAAAATAGAAAATCAAACAAAAATGGTTCTATGGGAGGTACCATTTTTAACCATTTTTTTGGAAATTTTGTTCTTATAAAATGGTTGCCATTTTGTAAAAAAATTTGTGAATTTTTTTTTAAAGTTGTCGGCACGTTTTTGAGAAAAATAAGATTTTCAAAGAATTTGTAATGCATGGTATCGTTATTTTTGGTCTTTAAAAAAAAGAAAAAAAAAACGGGTGGGGGAATACCAACTTTGAAGAAAATCGACCGACCCATTTAGGCTTCAGTCGAAAGGAGGGACAAACAGACGAACAGAATTGTGAGACCCACTTTTTTCGACTTCGCTATCATCGTTATGTCAACTTTGATTAAAATCCCGAGTTCGATTTTTTTCACGAATCCATAACTTGCCATATACATGTGTTATAGTACCTAAGTATATATCGCTAGTAAAAACATTAAGCCATAAGCTGCTTTGATTTTAAACTGAAAAATATTCAATTCACAAGCTTTTTGGAATTTGTGAATTAAAAATATTTAAATCATAAGCTATTTGGGATTTGTAAATTAAAAAAAATTCAATTCAAAAAAATTCAATTCATAAGCTAGTTGAGATTTGTGACTTAAAACAAATTTAAGTCATAAGCTAGCTAGTTGGAATTCTTAATATTAAAAAAAGTTAATTCAAGGGGCTTAAGCTAAAAAATAGCTTATAGTTTTTGCAACCCTGTTGCCACCAAAAACTGTTTTATAAGAGGAATTTGAGAATTACATATTTCGAAAAGTTGTAGCTAATGAAGTTTTTAAATATACAATAAAAAATATGCCTCAGAACCCGCAGAATCCAAATTAATAAAAAAAACTTTTTGGAATGTCTTTTTAAATATGTAGTTTAAAATTTTGCATCATAGTTTTTAAAATCCAATATATATTTTTTTCAAAATGTTTCTGTGCAAAATTTTGATAGGGCTTTCTAAAAATTAGTTTGTATTGTGAGACCCGTAAGTCGCTACAATTAGTTTCAATATTTTTTACTATTTTTTGAAAAGTTTTCTAAAACTAAAAACCAAAAGCTTCTAATTTATTCTGTTAATTATTCTGTTTGGATGCAACCCTAAAAAATTGTTTGGATGGCGATATTTCTGCATTGGAGTGTTTTATTAGTGTTTTTAGACCTTCCTTAAACTGAAAACTGATATCTTAAGAAAGAGATTTGAATTTAAAATTCTTGATCTTTTGAATTAAATTTGCAAGAAATTTAAAGAGAAAAATTAAAATCACGTTTTTAAAAGTAGGAATAAGAATAAATAATATACACATCTTTTATATTTCTTGGAAGACAAAAATTTAATTTGAATTTGAAAAAATAAAACATTTATTTTATATTATTATTTTAACTCGCTCAATTTGTCATATCAAGTATCACTTTTATTTATTTTTGTTTAAATAAAATATTCAACTTGAGTATGGAAAGAAAGCTACACTTTAAAACTTCTAAAAAAGTTTTTAGCCTTTTATAGTACCTACCTACATTGTCAATATATAGACAGATCCTTGTCTCAAGACAATTTACGTAAGAAAATGTGAAAAATTACTTGTACAAGTATACTTTTTGTTGCTCCTCTGATGTTTGTGGTATTGATAAAGCATGCCTTGGTACAGCTTTTGTATTTATAAGGTAAAAACAGGAGAAATTTTTACTATCTGTGGAAACTTGACTTTTTGTAAAGATGCTTATGAAAAATGATTGCCCTTAAGAAATTAAAAACAAAAAACTAAAAAGTTTTAAATAAGAAGCGAACGTAAACTTTAGTTTTTTTTTATTATTTTTAAGTTTTTATTTACGACGACGAAGTGAAATAGCGATACATATCTAAGTAGCAACAATTTATTAGAAACTTAGAAGTTTTCACACTTAAGTTGATTCATATATGTTGGAGAATGTGGAGAAGCAACGTAAGCAAATAATAGTTTTGAATAATATTATTTATGATGATAAAAATTGATTAATGATTGAAAATTTATAATGATGCTTGAATAACACTCTTTCGCACTACAGGAAAAATTATTCAAGCAAAATTAAAGAAATATATATTTGAACAAGATGATATAAAATTTTTATAATTGCTTTGATATTTAATGTGGCATTAAAAATTGTTAAAGCAATTATTTATACTAATACTCTCCTTGGTACACTGGGGCGTATGAGCTCTATTTTTTTATGGATAATAAGCTTTTTGATAAAATCTGATGTTTTAGTGTGGGAGTTAAAATGCATGAATTCATTTATATGTACATATAAAGAGTAAAGAAGAATTTGCTTAAACTTCAACTACCCACGCAAAAGTCTATATCGGGGCGTTTTGGATTATTTATGATCTATGAGGCTTTTTGAAAGGAATTATTATACAAATTTATTATTAAAAATCTGATTTGAAAATTTTAAGAAAACCATTTTAATGTTAACATCTTAGCCTTAACGGTTTTTCGGAATAGTTTAGAATACTTTTGTAGTAATAATTGAGTCTTAAGCACTTTTATCAACTTATACTTAAAAAAAAAATTTTACTTGAATTCAACCCAAAAAAAATGTACAAACTTACTCTTATATGTTCAAGTGGCTTGAGACTAAAATGGTATTATAAATTTTAATTTCTGGATTAAGGAATTTAAATTAAAAAATTTTAGTATATTTTATTTATTACTTGTGAAACTTAAATTGTTTTAGGAAATGAATAAAGAAATATTAAAAACGAAAAACTGTCGATATTTTGGGTAAAATTTATAAGAAATTCAGCCTTTAACTTTGTCTATTTCCAATGCCAGTTATTTAAAGTCACTTTTTTTAGTATATGGAAAGTAATTTATCAAAATTTGCGTAAAAAAAGAGCTATTTTGTTCCATAATGAAGAAGAATTAAGAAATTATTATTTTATGGATGTTCTGGTCTCCAAGTTGTGCTATTCAATTAAATAAATAAAATAAAAATATAAACGTTAAGTACAAATTTTTTGTTTTTATTTATTAATTTTACAAAATTATTTTCACAACTTTAAATTATTGATGGATAAAGTCCAAAACCCGTCGCGACAATAAAGCAATAAAAATACATTCAATAATTTAAAGTTGTGAAAATAAATTTGTAAGATTAATAAATAAAAACAAAAAATTTTAATTGAACGTTTATATTTACTTTTATTTATTCAAATTATTATTATTTTAATTTTGAGTTTGGGATCAAATCATTTAAAAAATTAAGTTTTAAAATGCCTTCAATATCTTTTTATCAAACAAAACTGCCTTAAAAAAAACATTTATTTTAAGGACGAAAATAAAAGGTACTTATATAATTTTTGTTTGTCACTCTAATAAATCAAAAAAAATTACAATAATTATAGTCCATCTATGTGGGATTTAGTTTTTTTAATTTTCAAAAAATAAACGTAAAATACGTATTTGCGTACTTCTTCAGGTCTATTTTAATAATCCTTAAATTTGTTCAAAAAATTTGAATTCTTATTTATCTTTCTTAAGGATTTATTCAGATTTAAATATATTAGTACCTAAATTTTGATGATTTATAACGTCTTTTTCAAGATTTTCAAATATTAAAAAAATGATAATAATTGAAAAAATCTTATAGAAAGATAAATAAGAATTCAGAATTTTAGGATTATTAAAAAAGACCTGAAGAAGTATCTTACCACGCACCTATATCACAACTTACTATACTTTGACACCTACCTACCTTTTTTCCTCCATTTTGTTTTTCTTAAATCACATTTATAACTCACAAAAATTTTATTTAGCCTGACCATCAATGACACATAAAACCTGTCGAACAAGCAAAGAGGAACAATCTTTCGTTCTTCTTAAAAGAAAAAAGAAACCAAGTATTCTGTCCACTAAATTACAGCAAAAATCTTCCTTTTTAGCTTGAATTTACCTAAAACAATTAACTTACTCTTAACATTTTTTGTCTCTAAAGTCCGACTCTAAAACAATGAAACCCATTCACATTCAAAATCTTGTAAAACAATTGGGTAAAATCTTGTCCTCACACAGCGAACTAAACAACTAGGTGGTTCATTTTGTGTGTTTCGTAGAAGAAAGGCTAGGAACATACTTTCGATTTCAATCCCGCGGGTATTAAGTCGCAAAATAGAAGATAATATAACAAGACTTTTATTCAAATCGTAAGTGTGTGAAGCCTCATTTATTTCCATCTGATGTTTTTAATTTTGCAACCAAAAAACGCTCAAAACGAAGAATCTGTTTCACTGTTTTAATAACTCCGATTTTTAGTCTTATAAGCGTCCCTATTCACAAGCGGTAATTATGGTGATTTTTTTTTCCTTTCAGTATAAAAATGGAGGGATTTTTTTTCGAATCCGGTAGGATTTTTTAAATCTCATCTGGCATCACTGTTTTAAATGGTCAGGAAAAATATTAAATATTTTAGAAATTATAGGTATGTTTTCGCCCTTTTATCCGGCTTCGTGTTCAATTATTTTAGCTTCCGTTTGATTGTAAACGTAAACTAAAAAATCCTTCCTACTATTTATCTTGTGAAAATGTGTTGGTTTTTACTTTTATTAAAAGACTGTTTAATAAATAGATAATAAGTTGTTTTTAATATGAATTCACTTTTAATGTTGAGTTTTGAAGTTTATAATTTTTTTTTTAGTAATAATAGGTAATTCTTTATTTATTTACACCTTAGTCCTTAATGTTGTTTTCTTACTTATTTTCACTCATTCAATATAAATTTTAAGTAAAAGACTGGTTTAAAATTGAAGAGTAAATATATCTAAAAAAACACTATTTTATGAACCTTAATAAGGAGTAGATAGATTCAAAATATGCAATTCAATCACTTCGTTTTGTTAAATAAAAATTAATTTAATAAAATATAAAGCATATCGACGCGAGGAAACTAGACCACATAACTAAACTCGACAGCTGTGATTCACTTGAAAATAAAATACAAGCCAATTATTTCATAACTAATTACCTAACAAGGATTTTAGTATATAACATTAATACAATTTAAATTTTTGTTTAAATATTAAAACAAAAAAAAACTGTGCCAAATATGTGCAAATATCAATTTTGTTTGCACACAGGGTAGGTATAACTATGCAAAATTAATTAACTCCTTTCAACCACTTTAATATTCATATTCTCAAACCATCAACAATTTCACCCCGCATCGCAGCACTTTAACTTACCACATTCCAATAATATATTCACTCGTCACTCAAGCATCAGTAACATGCCTTCAGGCGTGTCGTATCCATTAGTGATATCAGTAGGTACGGGTACCAGAAAACCCTTAAAATGTATGTAAAACAAAAAGCTATAACACTCTTAAAACAACGTTTTAATAAGAATAAGTAAAATTGAATCCTAATTTAGTGGTTTTGTGGTGGATGTTTGGAGTTTTCAAGCGATTTACCTCATCAGCAACAAACATTTTTTTTAGCTCCCTACCCCTCCCTTTATTCGCCCTTACGGCTGCCATAAGCTATTACTTGGAATTCTTCAATTATTATTTCCCTCTCAAGTCGGAAGAAAGAAACTTCGTTATAGAAATCCAGTGTGCCAGACATGAACTATAGTACGTACCTAAAGCAAATCACTGGCTATATATGTTGAAGTCATAATTTTTGTTCAGAATCTCCTCGTCTACTCTGATACTCTGTGCAGATTTTTGGGTATGAATGTGTATATACACACTTTACGTAACGCCCCGTCTCTTACCATCATCATTGTTGTCATCATTTCTACATCCCTCTCATCGTCTAACTAATTTATTCAGCATCTCAGCAAGCTGAAAAACAAGCCCCAGAGATGTTTTTTCCAGTCCTTTGGAGCTGCCTATAAAGTGTGCTAACATAAATAAATGAACATCAGAGTAGGTATACAGTAGAGGTACAGCTTCAAGTGGAAGTACTAAAGAATAAGACTTCATCGAACCGTGTGTTCAAGTATATACATAATACATATGTACATACCACCTCTCTGTTAGCTTCCAAAACGTTCGATATAAAGGCAGAGAAGTCTGTTGAAAATTGAGAATCTGTGGAAAGGACTCACAAGAAATATGAATAAATTATTTCGTAAGTATACAAATATACATTGTAACGTGAAACAAAACAGGATGTGGCTCATTAGGCTCATTTCCATATTCATACGACAAAATTAACGGAACGGCAATATAGGTTAGGACAAAAAAAAAAAAAAAAAACAAGAAAAGGAACAAAAAATAAAGAAATGACACTGCTGGTGTGAAATATTTACGCTTGTAATGAGCCTGGCCTGTATAGAAGCGTAACAAAATTGAGGCCATTAGTGTTTATTTATTCAAATGGGATTATTTTCCCACAGCACTGAAGGTGCATCAGGTATTTTTGAATTTATATGTCAACATAATAATATGTGTTGTGGAACATTTTTAACATTTGTTTTTTTAACATTTTCTCAAAAACGTGCCCACAATTTAAAAAAAAAAAAGGAATTTTTTTCAAAAGGCTACCATTTTAGAGAAATTTTAAAATGGTTATACAGTGAAAGCTCTACTTGCGGACAGCTCCAATAACCTGACTTACTTTCCTATAAATGGACACTCTCATAAATGGACTTGGATATTTTTTCTTGGTCATTTGAGGTAGAAAACCTCCCATACGCGGACACATAATTTTATTTAGGGATTATTTATTTTTAACAAATGAAACAGACTAAATACAGAAGGAGTGTTCTCAGTATAGTTTCTGATTTATTTTTAATACGTACCTAAGCAAATCCATAGAAAATCATACCCGGACGCAAAGCCCAAATAACTGGACAGAGCGATGTTATGTTGAAAGCATATTAGGGGATTTCCCGAGTAACATAAGTTGGTGTAATTTTTCGACTGTATGGTTTTTTTTTCTCATCCGTTCCGGCAAAAAGATTTGTTTTTTTTCAGCCACGATATAAAATATTACATCTATGCAAAGTTCAATACATATTTTTTTTTGGAATCAATATTGGAAAAACACAAGCTGCAGAGATTTCAAAAAATAAAGAAGATATTCATGGAAAATGTAAGGGTTGATCCAATATAAATCAGAAAAAACTTTTCTAAGAACTGATGGTTACAAAATTGACGACATGTGCATGAAAGGCCCGAAAATTCTCAGACTGAAATATTTTGAGTGATGTCATTTTTGTAGATATAATTTGTTGTTCAGAAATTCAAAGATATAATAAAAATTTGATATGAATTAGTAAAAAAAAAGTTTTTCTATTCCTTTGCCTTAACCGGACAAAAATGGACCATGAGTGTACGCTTATTGGAGCTTTCACTGTAAATGGTACCTCCCATAGAACCATTGTTTTCTTTTGATTTTCGAATTTTTCAAAAACGGTTCAACTGATTTTAATCATTTTGTTTGTTTAGAATCTTTCAAAAAGTTTTAAAAGTATTGTTTACCAAAATTTTCAAAAAAAAATTTTCTTTCATTTAAAAAAAAGGATCAAATTTTTTTTTTTTTTAGAACCTAATAATTCGAAAACGACATGATCGATTTTTATTAAACTTAACACCTAGCAGTTCTTAAACATTATCTTGATTTTAAATAGAAATTGTTCTTATAACCAAAAAATAACGGTACCTCCCATACAAGTGTTTAAAAACCGGAGAGAAAAATCTCATTTTTTTTTCAAAAACAACTACTACGATTTTGATTAAATTTTTTATGTCAGCTTATATCAGTTACATTTAACACATTTTTGTAAAAAAAAAATTGTATCTATCGATTAAAAATGGTATCTCTCATTGAACCATTTTTTTTGGTTTTCGACTAAGTAGGTACCTCATTATTTGTTCAACCGATTTTAATGAAATTTTTTACACAAAAGCTCTTAATAAGTAATATTGCATATAAAAATGTTTAAAAAAAATAATTTTTGAATTAAAAAAAAAATTTTTTCTTAAATTTATTTGAGAAATCAGATGGTGTGCATCTCGTTTGTTTTAAAATCGATTTCAGAGGTTTTTTACTTAATTTATTTCGAATTATATTTATTTTCTAACAATTTGTCAGTCTAAACTGTAAGTTCCATGCATATGTGCAACACGCGTACTATATTGTTCATATTTACATATGTACTCACATAAACCTTAAACTTAACTATGTTTTTATAGCAGGTGGCATAAAATATAGGCTCCCATAGCTAATATATAAATCGGGAACGGGTCGTTATTCTGTATTACAAAATTCTGTATGACCAAAATTCTGTAAATGAATTGAAAATTCTGTATGATCATAAATCTGTATTTCATTATTCTGGAAATCTTTTGTTCTTTAATCCAAAATTCTGTAAATCCAAAATTCTGTATATCAAAATTCTGCAAATCTGTAATTCTGTATATAAAAATTCTGTAAATACAAAATTCTGGAAAATTATAAATACTGTATATTCTGAACTCCAAAATGTTGAATTTCAAAAATTCTGTAAATTATAAAAAAAATTGTTTTGATAGTGAAAAAAAGTGCGCCCTTTTTTTCATTATCAAAACAATTTGTCATTTATAATTTACAGAATTTTTGAAATACAGAATTTTGGAACACAGAATTTTTAAATACAGAATAATGGTTTTACAGAATTTTGAAATACAGAATTTTAGATTTTCAGAACTTTGAAATACAGAATTTAAGTTTTACAGAATTTTAAAATACAGAATTTTGGAAACAGAATTTTGACACTTATACAGAATAATGACCCCAACCCATATAAACCAGTTGAATAGATCTAATCTCTTCAGACTTTAGAACCACAGTGTGATCCCACATAAGTGAGAGTTATGTGAGACACAGTCGTGCATTTTATTTTATTTTTTTAATATGTGGGCACTTTTTTGAGTTCAAATAAATTTACGTTCGGGAGAACTCCCAAAAACCGGAAGGTACCAAGAAGATTGATCCATCCGTTTAGGCTATAGACGAATAGGCAGACAAACTAGACGGAGAGAATACAAATAAGTAATTATTTTATAAAATAAGAAACTATTATTAAATTTAGTGGTGTTATTTTTGGGTAGGTATACTCACAGAATACCACCTTAAACATAAGCTTTATTATCGGTGTAAAATATATGCTAAAATAATTATTAAATCAAAATTTAAAATAAGTGTAATCGAGCATCTGCGAGCAAGCACATATGCGATACCCCAAAAAAATATTACCGCTTTCATTTCTTTCCTTAAGCTCTTTTCAGTGGTCCAGTAAATAAACATATAAGGACTTGTAATGAATGCACGTAAGTTCAAAGTTGATCCCATGAAAGAGTGAATTGATATTGATATTTTTCCTTTGCGAGGACTGGACGACATGTTTCAATTTTTTTTTTTTGTCAGACATCAAATATCGTTAAATCTTGAATGCGAAGCCTTTCATACTCATACCTATATTTATGTATATCCCATTTCGAATCTTATGAACCGCTGATAAAGATTCGTATGTCAACATAATATGTTATTATATTGAATATAAATATGAATATATAAAAAGACATAGCTACAATATGAAAAAAAAAAAACAGGAATACGGTTTGCAAAATTGCTTTTAAAGTTAACATAACGTTCTTGGACACACTGACCACCATCGAACTTTTCTTCTCCTTGGGTAAACAAAAAATATTTTTCAGTAGGTACATGTTTTATATTTATTATTCAAGTAAAAGGCTTTCTATCATAATAAAGGGTTTACCATCACAAATAAAGAATCCTGTCGACTTAAATAAATATCGAAAAAAATCATTTCAACATATTTTTGTTTACATAAATATATCGATGGTTATACCTACATCTGTGCTTCTCATGATGTATACAAATTTTCATCGTCAAGAGAACGACCTCCATGTTTATTTATTCAACAAAAAAGAAAAACAAAACAAACAAAAATCTGAAATCAAAAGACAACCCAAAACTTCTCATTACTTTAACTTGAGTCAATTTTGAAAAAAAAAAAAAATAAATAAATCAATCTTATCGAAGCCACAAGAACTAAATAGTTAAATATAAATTTCGTCTTTCCCAATAATCAATAATTCAGCGATTTAATGCAAATATAACAATTTATCTCTTTTTTTTTTATTTTGCATTTGCATAATTTATCATAAGTACAATCCAAACGAATTCGAAAAAAATTCCATAAGTTATTATATCGTCGATTTTCAGCTGTTCCATTGGTCCTTTGGCTCATATTGCTGAGTGCTTTAAGTGGAATACTGTTACACAAATAAAATATAGAAATGTTTCTCAGCAATCGCTGTACGATATTGCCATAAGTCAATGGTAAGCCTTTTAAATGGGTTTAGTATAAATGTACCCATATATAGTTTCCTTCCTGCCTTCCTGCTGGCCTCATTTGGCAGAGAATATCTCTATATTAATTGGCGGCAAACAACCTTGACCTCCAGAACTGAGAAGCATTCCATTTAAACGATTCACTTAAGGACATCATCCTGTGCTTTTTTCAAGAGTACACTATATATGTATGTATATAAATTTATTATACATTTATATGTAGCTTTATATATCTATTTATAAACGAACACCATTTCTTCCTTACCACACCCAGTCGTATTCTTACAGTGTTCATTTTTGTTTTATATATTAAACTAATACACTGAAAATAAAATCCACTTCTATAATATATCATTCTTATTTAAATACTTTTTTTCAATAAATTCAATTCAAAAAAAAGTGATAAATTATAATAATTGAGCTGCAAAAAAGTTTGGGAAAAACAATCGTATTACATAAAATTTTAAAAATAAATAAAAATATCTTACGAAAAATGTTTAAATCGCTCGCGAGCACTAATTCGAGAAGTTTCATTATATTTAGCATTTTAGGAGTCCTCATGACGTGACCATTTATGAATCGACAACTTACTCATGAGCGTAGAGTTAGGTATACATTTCTTTGTGGGGGAAAATTTATAACATTAATTCCTTACAGTTCAAATAAAAGAAAATCAAAATTACTTAAAATGAATTTTTATTCAACTTGACAACATTTTTTCGGTGTTAATTTATTTTTATATAATTTTTTTATGATTTGAGCGATTTTAAAAAGTGCGGTTAAGCACTTAACAAAAAAATGGCAATTGAATTAAATATTGAAAGAAATTTCATTTTATGAGTGATATTTTATTTGTAAAAAATGGTTTAATAAAAAAAACATTAATATGTACGCATTATGTATGTATAAACAACAGATTTTTCAATTTGCATAGGACATTGGTTGGATGAAATCAAAAGTACTTAAAAAATAATATTTTATTTAACTAACAAAAGTACCAGATAAGACCAAGTACAGGATCGCCCTTTGATATTTTACGGTAAAACATATACATAAATACTAATAGATTCTTCAATATTTATTTTGAAAAATTATTTCAGTTTGATTGTTTTTTTTTTCAGTGTTCTATATAAAACCGACGAATAGAAAATCCTGTAAAAGCTTCTTATCATTAAATGGATAGCATTTTTCGTGTTCTAATTAATGATTACACGTAGCTAATGGATTTAAAAGGCAAGCGATACACACTGTCGTTAATTACAACTAAATCATGAATAAATTGCATCGAGAGTATGTAACTTAAAATATATATTTTGTTTTTTTTTTAGTGTGTATATGTGCAAAATACTGAAAACTAATAAAAGTGAATTTGTAAAACTTGATAAATTTTCGTAACATTGGGTGATATGCATAAAACGGAAGTAATTACTAGAAGTATAAGGTAAAAGTAAAAACTATAACTTTTAGTCTAAGGTTAGAATTAAAGTATTTACCTCATTTCGTATGCATAAAAATAGGTTCATACTTGCTGGCAAATACTATCAGTAGATACTAAATTCATCCAAGTAAATACTAAGAATTCATCGGAAATTGAAGTAAATACAGGTTTTTGTTCTATTTCTTGATAATAAACACAATTTTTAAAAGATTAACACTTGTACAGTATTAAATTAGATCAGAAGTTGCTTGGGTGTTGATGGGCGGATATCCTTTCCAAATAATGTATTCTTCCGAATGGAAAAAAGGATTAAATTTTTCAACATGCGTTCATTCCAAGCTCCTCTGTATATGATGAAAAGCTGTGTTTACTAAACCATACATCTTTTGCATCCAGTTATTCTTCATAATTTGATAAATATTTTATAAAATGGCTTAATCTTTTATTGTATGCAAAAATATATTAACTGTTCTGAAACATTATTTTGGTTTAGCTTATACCTTCCCAAAATCAAACCTGAAAACCAGAATTTCCAAAAAACCCTGAAAAAATTCTATGTATTTTTTTTGTTTAATTATTCAAAATACATAAATATGAACCATTTGTCAGAGTAGCGAATAAAAGCATTCAGTTTCAAAAATAACCAATAACAAAAACAATTCAATTATAAAAGTCATTTCCAAGATATAAGAATATGCTCTTCATAAAGATCTAAAAAATAGTCTAATTAGAAACTGCCATTGAAAGGGGGCAAGTCCATATTTTTAGGCTAACAGCTTTTTCACTCAAAATTTGAACAAAAAAAGCGATTTTTTGGTGCATAACCGAGGCAATTGCGACTAAAAAATAAGCACGTTATTTGCGTTTGGTGCAAAAAGGCAACTGAATGATCTGTTTTTCTTTTTTATTTAAATTGTTTAACTATATTCCATGTATTGATTGATAGTTCGAAATATACTAAATAACTAATTTGTATGTGTTTTAATATTCATAAATCAAAATCTGGAAGCAAATTTTTTACATTTTGGTGCAAATGAAGGGCAAATCCAAACTTTCAAAAATCGCAGTAATTACTAATATTGTTTATTTAACCTAAAACATAATTAAAAAAATGTGAAAATATGCAAATTTTAAAACATTCTTGAAATAATTTATTTTTCAAAGTTTTCAAATAATTCGGTAAGTATTAACAGCGATTGCAATTTCAATAAACACAGCGACCAAAAATATGATTTAAGAATATTATTTTTTGGCTCCAAAAGCAACCTAATTGATGGTTTAAAGTGGCCTATCTCCTTCCCATCCAGTAAATTCTTAGTAGCAAACTTTTGATTTTTTGTATTCCTCTTCCTCGTTGCATTTGCCTCGATAAAATGTATTCTCAAAAAATTGCTCCAACGTTTTTAGTATGAAATTTTGAATGGTTTTGAAGCTGGTACAAGCCTGTCGTTCTGACTTTAATTATGTACATCATTTCTGAAAATCCGTTAATTGGATCCAAAGATATAAGCGATAACTGAACGCAAATCGGGTGTTTTTCGGATGTCACAAAATTTGGACGATTCCCCACTGAAACTCGTCGGTTGGAAGTGAAAAACAACCCCATTTTTTTCAATTTTTCCGAGATTGATGTAAGTTATGTATGATATATATAAAATTAATTGTCTGTTTTCTTAGATGTGAATAATAAAAAACTATTTGTAGATATAAATGGAATAACTAATTTGTTATAGGGTGATAAATCAAACAACAGAAATATGTCAATATCTCGGTAGAAAAAAAATTTTAAAATCTAAAAATTTTACACAATCTATAAATCAATAATATCTTTTACTTCTATCATTTTGAGGGTTTTAAATTAATCCTTTAAAAAATAAAAAACCATTTAAAGTTAACCTAACAAAATAAGTGTTTTTGAAACATGAAATATGGTGTCAAAAAAAAATTTCAAAATTTCCTGAAACATGGATAATTTTTTTTGTTTGTGTTTTTCTTTTTTATCTCAGATAAACCAGAGCACATTAGTCGTGTTTCTTTTTTCAATCGGAACTAGAAATGGAGCAAAACGCTGTGCGAAGCCAACTTCATACAATTTTTATGTAATTTGACAGATTACTAGGCATATGACAGTTCAATGCGCAAGTGTGTTTTATAATTAAATCTGAGGGCTCTGATTATAATCTCCTCAGAGCTTTGCTCCAATCGCTCAACCTCTGCTCAGAGCCAAAAAAGAAAAACGCCATTTGATTACCTTTCCGGAGGTGTAAAATTTATTTCAATTGGACTTGACCCTGATTTTTAGGAATTTTCCAATTTTTCAATTTTGAAGTTTCAAAACAGGCCTTCAAAAATTTACATCTCGCTTTTTAGATTTTAAAGATTTTTTTAAAAATCAGTTAAGCAACGCGCAAACCGACGCGATGGCGGTGGCGATGGCGATAACAATGTGGATGCCGCACACGTAAATCAATGGAGGGGCACACATCGACGCGATATGTGGATTGCGTTCACGTTCCACTGCTGCGTAAAAGTTATCGCGATCGCCACCGCCATCGTGCCGGTTTGCGCATAGCTTTAAGTTCTGGAATTTTAAATATCTTTCCATAAACAAATATTTAATTAATACCCTTGACCAGTTAATCTATTTTAATCTACTTAAAATTCAAATTTCAAAAAATCCCTTCTTTGTGAGCTGTATTTGGGGGCCACCGAAATTGCGGGGCCCTGGGCCCTGGTCCACCCGGCCCATGCCTAAGGACGAAAGTCATTTCATTTTGAAATTTTCATGTGAAATTTTATCTGCCTGAGATCATTTCAAATCAAAAGTAAAGGAGAGTGTAGTATATTGAAATGAGCAACATTGTATTTTTTAAATGGTCTTACCTAACTAAAGTAGTAAAATTGAGATTTCAAAAAATCTAAGTAATATTTGACACGTTCAATAAAATATAGATGTTTGTTTTTACTTATTCTTCTACAGAGATGTCAAAGATGGCTTTTCGATTGGATTCTTAAAAAGTAAAATGATACAAGGATTTATCTTTATGTTATGAATCTTATCCTTTTCGAATGCAATCTCCTATGCCGGGCATCCGTTTAGATTCTTCCTCGCTTATAATATCCTTTAGCCTCAAGAACTTTTCAAAACACTCTATTTTCTCTATTCATGTGATTTCAAAAGATCATCACGGTTAAGCCACATCAAGAAGAGTGAAGGTATCGTTACGTTTCGAGTGTACATATATACATTTTGAGATAGAAACGATCCGGAAATCTATTATCTTTTACCTTGTTCAGCTTTTGCATCCCAATAGATTTGCTTATTTGTCTGTTTTGTCAACCCTTGATTTTGCGGAGATGATGTCAATGGAGAAGCTTTGAAACCAGCAGTCGCCCACCATGTCTTTTGGGTATATTAGTTGTTGTTATATACTGGGTGCTCATCATAATCCTAATCCTGAATCCTGATAGCACAGTTATTGTATGAAATTTCGTTGGCAAATGGGCCGCCTCACAACGAACGACACAAGCCACAAGAGACGTTAACTCATACTCAGACATGAGGCGAGAAATCCTCATCTCCGGATTTTTCGGAGATTTGTTGTTGTTATTTTTATTCATCTACATATATACGATTTTTTCTCATCCGACTGAATGGGGGCCAAGTGAAGGCAGCAATTCGCTTCCATTGTGGGCACTAAATGGATCCCGAGGAGAAAAAATAAATAAAAAAAAAAAAAAAAAAACTGACGACTATGGAGGCAAATAGGATTCATTTGGCATGATACTGTCACACAATAGACAGACACTTTCACTCACACCATCAGACCGCTGCTGCTGAGGCGCTACATTAGTGTGTATCATATGTATGTAACGTATGTGCGCATATATGTGACTATAGTAGTTGAGTATTTTATCGATTGAGATAAAACTATAAAAAGGACGAAAGCAACGAAAATCAGGAAGACAACAAAAAAGAAAAAGAATATTCAAGCAATTTCCATATTTATTAACAAAGAGATATAACGCCTGTAGAATGACTCTACATATAACACCGCAGTTTAATAGCTGATGGCAGCCATGGCCAGGATGTCCTTCGAAATGGGAGCAGGATGCGCGTTTAGGGATATATATGTATGTAATACGTATATGTCAATATGTATATTAAGATGGAAAATGGAATGGCATGAAGCGAATCATGTTATCACAACATGATGTCACTTCGATTTATGTTGTCATTTGCTTTGTACAATATAAGGATGGATGTAAGGACATCAAATTTCTACAGGTAGGTATGGGTTATATGGTTGGTTTGGTTGGTTATATAGCTCATGGCAAGGTCGTCATCGTTGTCGTCAAAATTGCAACTCAAAGAAGGTTGATTTCTGTCATTTACCATGATATACATCAGGGGAATAACATCAAAACTATCAAAGATAACAAGGTTATCGATTAATTATTAAAGAAGGTTACCTATTAAATGTTATGTTCGAAGAGAGATAAGCTTATATACATATGTAGGTATGTATATTATTGTGAAATCAAAGATAACTCTGAGAACCAACAACACAATTATTTTAGATGTTTTGAACTATGAAATTGATGAACTTAGCAGATATACCTAATTGTTTGGATATATAATAATGCCAAATATCCATATTGAGGCGATTTACACAGTTGCTTTTTGACCTCAAGCTCATCTTGAGCTAATGTTCAAAAATCTTATCTTGATTTTTGATGTCGATAAATTTTATGTTAATTATAGATATGTGTCCTTGAGTATTCTTTTCCTTGGACTTGACTTTGTTGGTCCTATCGATTTAAAGATACCAATTTACTTCATTGTCAATTAAATATTTTTGTATTCAAATAAATATATGAGATTTTCGTTTTAATAGGAAGTGTTTTTAACATTAAAAATGTTTATTGGAGCAATTTGAGAATAATATGCTGTAATCAAGATGAGAATAAAAGAATTGAACATTAGTTACCCGCGTATGCGGGGAATAAATCCAATTTTAAAGAAATTGAATTTGGGTGTTCCACCATTTTTCCGAAATGATAATTTATGAACTGCAATTTCTAAAATGAAAATTGATGTTCTGCATTTCGGTTCAGACTGTTTTCTGAACGTTCTCAATCTACTTTTTATGCGTTGTGAAATTTGCAGATAGTTTTATATTTCTTGCGGTACAAAATGTAAGCAAACTTAATACTTTTGTTCCTTTTAGTATTTATTTATTATTATTTTTTTCGTACGAAACATAAGAACATAAAAAGAATACAAAATTCATTCCCAAATTCTATAATGTGCCCAAGCAGGGAGGCAGCATGTCCCCCCATACATACCTCACTATTTATGCGCGCGCCGCTATTTTTTTTAAGATTATCTTATCATTTGAATTTCACTTTGGAAATATCGCCAACAAATTAGGAAAGAATTAAATTAAAAAAAAAAATTGGAAATATCGCCCAAAATTGAGCAAATAACGCCCAAATTTTACAAAAGCTATTTACATTGAAAATATTATTTGGGCGATATTTCCAACTTAGGATTTGGAAAAATATAAATTTGGACGATATTTCCAATTTTTTTTTTTGTGATAAAAGAAAAATTTAGGCGATATTTTCAAATCGATTTGGGCGTTATTTCCTTGGGTCTTATTGTCTAACGCCAACTAAACCATTTATATTTAGGCTTAGGTACTTACGCACGCCTTCAGGCAAGTCTTATACAAGCGCTCGAAAGAGAAGGTATAGTGAAAGAATAGAAACAGTGGTTTTTTCGATATAAATTTTGGTAGTTTTAATTATAACTACAGTGACGGATTTCTATACCTTTTAAAGCGATGGACAAAGCAAGTATGGTTTGCCCTTTTTAATCTTTTAAATAACAACGATACAATTTTCAATGTATAGCTACATTATAGTTTTTAACTACAAGAGCAGTCTTGATGTCTGGATGTCGTGCATATTATATTTTTTGGGTTAGGGTCATTATTCTGTAAGTGCCAAAATTCTGTATTTCAAAATTCTGTAATTTAAAATTCTGCAAATCTAAAATTCTGTATTTCAAAATTCTGAAAATCTAAAATTCTGTTATTCAAAATTCTAAAAATCTAAAATTCTGTTTTTCAAAATTCTGTAAAGCCATTATTCTGTATTTCAAAATTTCTGTAAATTTTCAAAGAGAAATTTTTTTGATACCGAAAAAACGTGCGCACTTTTTTTCATTATATCAAAACAATTTTTCTTTGATAATTTACAGAATTTTTGAAATTCCACACTTTGGAGTTCAGAATATACAGTATTTATAATTTTCCAGAATTTTTTATTTACAGAGTTTTGATATACAGAATTCTAGATTTACAGAATTTTGATATACAGAATTCTGGATTAACAGAATTTTGGAATACAGAATAAAGGATTTACAAAATAATGAAAAACAGAATTATGATCTTACAGAATTTTCAATCCATTTACAGAATTTTGGTCATACAGAATTTTGTAATACAGAATAACGACCCGTTCCCATATTTTTTTCTAACAATGCTTTCCACCTGCATCTCGTATTCTAAAACAATATCGCCGTATAGTATACTAGCCTAATAAGGAATGCGCTCATCACTAACTGCCATATTATTCACTGAGGGTGTAAGTCAGGTGTAAGTGATTTTTAGACCTGGCCATTAAAACCACATTTTTTAACCCCGACAATTTAAACTTCTTTTCATAATAATCACTCAAAAACACGCATTAAACCCGGTAGATTAAAAATT
Source organism: Epistrophe grossulariae (assembly GCA_929447395.1). Lineage (NCBI taxonomy): Eukaryota > Metazoa > Arthropoda > Insecta > Diptera > Syrphidae > Epistrophe > Epistrophe grossulariae. The sequence continues at coordinate 115,577,919 of OV839568.1, forward strand.
AGTTACAACCGCAGGTAAAACCGATTTGAAATCTACGTAATGTCAATAATTTGACACTTTGCAACCAGGTATTTACTTTTTTGTGTTTTTTTTGTTTCTATAAGGTGCCTATATAAATTTAATGCTTGCATTTTTTACTGAATTTGGATGTGAATAAAGGTAAATTTAATGTAATTTTTCGTTACAATATGATAATATTGTGGTTTGCATTGTTTTCCTACTCTTGAATTAAAAAAATCAAGTTTTTGAAATCGTATCGCGTAGGCTAATTCAGCGAATGCAATCGAGTTAGCAAGTCGCTCTTGTCCTGTCTGTGGCATGCGGATGACCGAATGCAGGTGTCGCAGAATGGCATCACAGACTGACGGCAAAATATTTGCGACAGTAAGGCGTAAAACAGCCAAAAGCTTATGTTCGGCCGTAAGTTCTCTTGACCTTATAATAAAAACATAATCAAAAAATCAATAGACATTGAACTTTACATATTATACCGGCGTATATCACCGTCCTGTTCCAGTTTAATCAATGCATGTAGTTTCCAAAATGCTTCTTTTTTCAGTCGAAAATACTTACGAAAATCCACATCTTCATAATTATCAACGCAAGCCCGTTTGTGTATTCGGTACATTCGACGAGTGGGAAGTTGATTTACCATTTTGGTCCTGAAATTCATCTTCTGACGACGAAGACATCAACATTTCATCTATTTCCTGAATAAAGTCCATTTTCTTTTTCGAATATTTATTTTCAGTCAGAGAAAATCTAAAATGTCAAATTCCACTTTTACACAAAATTGATTATTATCCTGAAATTTGAGCTTACACCCGGGTCTAACTACTTTAACAGCTCCTCGGAGTGGAGTTTACATTAAATCGGTTTAAACGCGACAAGGTTTAATAAAATGGGTTTATTTCCGATTATAACGAGTGAATATTATGCTTTTGGTTTTAACGTTTGGGCTTAACTTACTTTTAACTCAGGTGTTAATTTTAAACGGATTAAAGTCAGTGAATAATATGGCAGTAAGCCCTTAAGCCTTCGAACTTAGATAAAAGTAAATATATTTTTTCTTTAGCCGCACTACATGAATGTGAAATTCTTTATGCTAGGAAAAAGCCTTTGGCTTTAGTTCATTCGACTGTAACGTAAAGAAGATCTTGGGTTCAATTCCCTATGCCAAAACGTAAATATTTTTCACGGGTGAGGAATTGATAAATCTTTTTTCATGAAATTTCTTCTCACCATACCCGTTCGAATTGCGCAGAAAATTTTATGTCACCTTTATTCCTGCCAATAACATGCACACAGAAATGGTTGAGAGTTGTAAGTCACTAGGCTCTCTTTCTACATGAGAATCATTCAATGAATTTTCCTTTATTTTTAGGAATGCCCTGCTATGTTGATCGCATGACGTCTCAGTCGGAATAAAGGGAACGCATGAGTTTCAATGATACCAACAAGTCGTGACGCTTAAGATGCTTTATTATTTTTTAGTTTTTCTTGTGAAGCGTTTGTCGCAATTTAAAATTAATAAAAGGCAAATAAACGTTCATGCGCACACTTGCGATGTAAATTTCGATGACTAAAAATCGTATTCGCAAGACAAAAACATTCACGCGTATTTTTATTCCCAAATTTGAATCAAATGAAACTACACGATTTAAATATGTACAATTCTTCTAATAATATTATTTTCTATTTATTCCCACTTAATCGCAAGTGCACTCTAGCCTTTTTATTGACAAAAAAATCGTTAAAATGTTATATTTTTAGACGCTGCTTTATTTATTTGTAGAACTTGTGTGTATTTCCAATAAAAGATGTATGCTGTATTTTTTTGCGATTTAAAAATCACGCGACTGAAAACCTCAAGTGCGTGCATAGCAATATATTGTTGCATTTGCGGTTTTTTAATCGGATAGACTGAAAATCTTAAGTGCGTTCCTAACCTTAAACACGTTACGGACCAGTGATTCCAGACTTTGGGAGCTGGTTTTCCCACAGTGATATCCAAAAATTCTCTTTTTTCCCATGCCTTTGTGATAAATATCCCCACAAATCTCCCACGACAAAATAAATTTTAAAAAAATATATATTTCATTGTAAAGCCTAGTACGCTGCTGATGCGAAACGAAAAATCCCATACAAAAATGACAAAACGAAATAATAAACGGAAAATTTCGTTCTGTTTTTCGTTTTGCAGTACGCTGTTCGAAGAGCGAAATTTATAATTGTAGCAGATTATTTGGAGAAGTCTCCACTCCTTTTTCGCACTGAATTAATTATACAGACTATTTATTGTGTGAGGAAAAATGACATTTGAGTTATACATATTTGTGTTTTTTTTGACTATCATTTTCTTACATCATGGGTTTCTCTGATGTTTTACGTTTATGTTTTATTTTGTTTTTGGAATTAGTGAAACTCTCCAAGGATATTTTCCGTTGTGTTTTCGTAAGCGTTTTGTTGTCTGTTTGGAGATCACAGGAAATTTTCGTTTCGCATCAGCAGGCTTAAATAAGAAACAAAAATGCATTCCACATTTGTAAAAAAAATATAAACGGTGAAAATTTACATTGAATACATAGGAGTTTGCAAAAAAAAAAAGACAAAAATAAAAAAATACCTACAGTATACGAACAACTGAAATAAACCCATAATAAAACTCAATTGTCATTCAATAAATTATGTGCGAAAAAATAGTGTAGACTTCCCTTAAATATTCTGCTACAACAATCAATTTCGCTCAAACTGCAAAACGGAAACTAGAACGACTATTTTCATTTAAGGTTTAGTTGTGTTCATTGACGCCAGATCGTGGGATTTATCCCTTTTTGTGGGAATTTTGCATATAAAATTAGCTAAAAGGGATAAAGCGTAATTATCAATGTATAACTACTTGTTTATAAAAAAAGACTGAATTACTATGAAATATATTATGCTTTTTTATTTATTATTTTCGTAGGATATTCATAACAATGTCGATGGATAAAAGGGAATTTTTGGGCGCGACTGTGGGAAAACCTGCTTCCGAAGTCTATCATCACTGGTTGTGTAATTTATGTTACGCATCTGCAGTATAACTTACGCAAAAAGGGAAAAGAACGAATTCAGATATTTAAAATGAGTTCTTTCTATGCATGACAATGTTTTATTTAATCATAGTTGAAAACAATATTTTTCTTAATAAAGTGAGCGATTTAGGCAAAAAAATGAGCATAACGTTAAATCCCCTTTTTTTTATGTACTATGAGATTCAAAAAATCGCTTTCTCTCTTTAAGCATAATATTTTAAATGTAAAATTCCCGTAAAAAGGGATAAATCGCCCTATCTGGCATCACTGGTACGGACATGTTGACACGGTGGCCCATCCGAGAATGTAAGCTTCAGTAAAGTAAAGTACAAAATATGCAGTGTTAACTCAACTTTCAAGTGTTAATGGAACATTTTTTAAGCCACCAATGTTTAAAATATATGAGCTATAGGTATGCGGTTCACTATAAAAGTCAAACAATTACTACATCGTGCATTTAATATGTTTTGTTTTACTTAAGAAACAATTAATAAAACAAAACTTTTTTTATGTGATTAAGTTTAAGTGCTTTACAAAGTGTCATGCTAATCAAATTTTAAATGCTATACAGTATTCCATGTTGTGTAATTTTATTATTTTACATCCCATACCCATAAATGACGCTACCACTTTCATGATGGTAATGGATTCAAAGGATATAACTCAAATTAATGTTCCTTGTACATTAAATGAAACAAATGTAGAGGAGTTTTGTGAAAACGATCTGCGAACTTAAATCATATACATACAACGCGGCTCTCTGGCAAGAGCTCATTTACATGATAACATGCGTCGTTTTCCGCCAACTTAAATTTATTCCAATTCCATGAAGTCTGGAAACTCATTACCGAAAATGCTTTCGCCAAATTGGCATAGTTCGGGTATAATGGGATGTCGTTCTCGCGTAACAAATGATGTACCTAATTCTTTTGTGAAGTCATGAAGGCCATTTTCCGAATTTTCTTTCTTCATCATTCTTCTCACATGCTGTGGCAAATGGAATCAACTTGTCTCAGTCTCGTATACATATACTCGACGTATTGAATTTCACATGTTTGAGCAATTTTAATTTAAGAATATATAAAAAATAACAATAACAACAGATGCTTGCATATATGAAGCTTTAAGAAAGAATAAAAGCCCTATTCCTTAAGAATGTTTCTGGTTTGGGAGGCTAAAGGTTATGTGACAGAGCTTATGGAAGATTTTGAAGGATTGATTTATATTTTTATTATTGTAGAAGCGTATATACTTTGATATGAACATTTTCTAAGGAATTTCTTTAAAAATTCTTAAAACAGATTTTAGCTGTAACAACATGGAAATTTATTTTAAAAGAAATTAAATTTGGTAACATGAAAAAAGTAGCACATGAGCGTTTAAGTTCGACTAAAATATTTAATGTTAAGTTAAAATCTAATAAATTCAATTTATTGACCAGCAAAACAATAAGAAATAATTAACTGCCATAGAACTCGATATTTTAAGCGTTTAAGCTGGACTTAATTATTTAATGTTAAATTAAGATATAATAAATTAAATTTATTGACCATAAATAAAAATCACTAATTATATCTGCGATAGAACTCGAGTTTTTATTAAATCAAGCCCATTTTCTGAAAATAAATTAAGTTGGACTTAAATATTTAAGTTGGACTTAAATATTTAATAGTTTAGGAAAATTATACAAATAAACCAATCGTCGAAAAATCAGAATTTTAGTGAATAGTTTTATTGAAAGGTATGTGTTAAGTATTTCCTTTAAGGATATCTACCCTAAATTCAGATAAGGGCAAATAATTTTAAATGCGGTAAAATGTTTCAAGATTCAGTCTAGTATAAAAATCTCGAAAAATTTCAATTTTTTCGAAAAAGTGTGAATTTTTGTTCTGATGGCTTTGGTTTTGTGAAGTAAAGGCAGGGTCGGACTAAGCCCGATGGTCCCCTTGGAGAACAAAAAGTTCATAAATGCTCTTGCGTATAATTTCTGTTCTTTTAAAATAAAATTGGATTTGGATGGAGGTCCTTACAGTAATTATACATCTTTGTGGCCCCAACGGAGGATCCCACAATGAGGATAAAGCTTTTGGGTCCCTATATACAAGATTATTTTAACTAAATTATTGTTAAGCTGATGAGGCCCCATACTTATTATTCTTGAGCTGTTGTAGGCCCAAGACGCTCCTCACAGTACTCTCAGATACTCTAAACGGGACTATAGTTCATGCTCCCACATTAAATATTGAACTATATTATGGCCCCATTGGTAATCTATAAGGAGGTCCCTAAATTACTCTTGGTAAATTTTATATTCTATAGGTTTTTGAAGTACCTACTTTAAGTTCATTTAAAGGAAAGCTTTCAAAAAAAATTTTAATGCCACAGAAACCGAATAGAAAATAACAACAACGAAATTTAAATTCGTATTTTCGATGTTTTTTCTTTATCGTTGATTTAGGGACTAAATATTTTTCACTCATTTTACTTATTTTAGTTTTTAATGTTTTCTTAAAGTCCCTGGAGGCCCTTTGACTCCCAGTCCGCCCCTGAGTGAAGGGGCAAAATTAAGGATGTGTTTACAAAATTGGTGACTCAACAGCTCGTGGAGAACCAGGGCGGCCTAGTGACTTATAAATCTTAACCATTTCTGTATGCGTGTTTACAACAGGAAAAAGCGAGGGGACCCTCAATTTTCTTGCGATAAACTGGATAATTTGTCAATTTCTCGTCATAAACGGTAGGTATTCCTTTAAAAATAAAAAACTTTTTTGTTTCAGGAGCAGGGGCTGGGATTCGAGCCCCAAACCTTCGTCTTGACTGTCTTATACACGCCACGGATGTGCCTAAAAAGGCAAAACAAAGTTCTTCACCAAAAATTTCCCCCACATGAACTGCAGTGATTACCAACAAATCTTTTGGTATGTGGATGGATGACCTCAGACCTGTATACCTGTCTAACATTTTGTTATACATCTATCTGCAGAAAAAGCCAAACAAAACGAATTCATCGATATTAGGCTATCATATAAGCTTGAGGAATTTTAACAAAAAAAAAACCATCCATCATAATACAAATTCCACGTCAGGTTTATAATATATTGTTTAAAAATTGACTTTATTTATATTTCAAAAGACAATATAATCACAAAATATTGTCGTGTCTGACTGGAGGCCATAGTAATTTCTCATTAAATGGTGTGGTTTATATCTACGAAGTTATTTAAAATCCTCGTCACGACCTTTTAAATATCCTGAAAGCATTTTATATAATAAAGTAAATGACAAGAAATGTCAAGCTGAAGTCCTCATTAGAACCTTACATTAGGAGGACTTATCGTATCTTCAACTTTATTTACATATTTCTTGATTTTGTTTTTTTTTCCAAATTATCATTTCCCGCATTTTTAAATTTAGTCTACATATATAATTCACCCAAACCAACTATCCGTAACGCTGGAATTGTCAGAACACCTTACTTGAATATTTAAGTAAAAAAATAAAAAAAAAAAAATAGAAGCTTGAAAAACATGCACATTTTTTTTCTTCTTCAAAAACATGTTTTGTGTCCTATATAATCGAATGAAAAAAATCAGTCGAATTTATGAATTTAAATTTTTTTTAATTGAAGCGTGGAACAGGAAGCCAACGACATTCTGAGAATTTGAACAAAAAAAAAACCTACGGAATCTAAAATAAGACTTATACAGTACCTGGGACAGATATACATCACACCTTCTCGACGAACCAGCAGTATAACAAGCTTATAACTTTTTGTATATATATGACTATACATCAGCCCACTTCATCAGTCAGGTGGAATGTCGTGTTTTACACCCTCTGGAGAAAACACTAAATCAAAATAAAGCAAAACAAAATACAAAAACAAAAAAAACAAAGGATCACTTCTTGTTCAAGAAAATATGGGGGAAGCAGAAGCCTGGGACTTGTTGTTCCAGACTGCGTAAATATTTATGTGGCAGCAAGGACTCTATCAAGTGAACAACATTATATATAACGATGACGACGGTGAATGCTGGTTTTTGCAATGCCACAAGCACACGACCACTCTTCGAACATCAGAATTTCAGTTTTTACCTGGTTTTATTTTTAAGTTTATATTTTTCTATTCTGTCACCTAGGTACACATTTACACAAGGGATTAAAAAATTGTTATGTTATTTGAGAGAAAAATACAAACAAATATAACATAGTACATATTCACGGGAGGGGAGTGTATATTGTATACACAGTAGCGGACTTGCTAATAGCTAAACACACTATGAAATGTCTTAATATAAGAACTATACACATTTTTTTCAAAAACTTTAAATAAATTAAGACTAAAGTTGGCCCAACATAAATTCTTTTCAAGTAGAGAGGAGAGGAGGCATTTGGGCTCTTTGTATTGTTTTTTCAGAAATTTGAAAAATATAATATTAATATAATTTTCTTAACATATAATATATATAATTTTATTATATTTTTCATTGAAAAAAACTCTTTTAAGTGAAAAAAAATTTAATAGAACAGAACAAAAAAATTGCTGAACGCTTTTAATTCTTTTTTTTGTTGTATTTTTCACGTACCCCAAATTTTCACCACAAAAATAACATTTTATTTCTGATTAAATGTAAGTATTGTATTGCATTGTTTTGTGTTGTATTGCCCCCCCTTTGGGTTACAAGTCTCCCATCCGTCCCTCCTTACTCCTTCTCGCAACCTCTAGTGCCTTTATTGTGTATTGTGAGGCATATTTTCAGACTTTTTGAGCTACGCTTTATCTGTGAAAATCAAGATTTTTTACAAAAAAATTACGATGTGTATATATGTATTAACTTTGAAATTATTTTGTCGGTCATATTTTTTTTCCCAAAATGAAGATATTAGAGTATTTTATTACTATTTAAGCCCGACTAAGTTTAAAATACAAGTAAGCATACAAATATAAATACATACAAAATTATAAAAATCATCGTTTTAATCTTTAAATCAACATGATCTGCAAACAAGTTGAATCATAAGACCTATATGGAAGAAAAAAGAATAAGACGAACAAAAAAAAACTAATGGTTTGGTTTTTAGTGCCCCAAATCTAGAAGATCAAATTTTAATTCCCTGGTTCACAAAAAAAATCCCCTATTTTATATTATAAATATAATAAATTATTTGGGATAAGTTTTTAAAATGGTTGCCTGATTTTGTTAAAAATCAAGGAAAAGATTAAATACAAAATTATAATGAAATTAATAAAAAAAAATAATATGAAAAGACCTCTCAACAATTTACAGAAATTTTGTTGTTTTTATCGCGATTAAATTAAGCTTCCCTTTTAATACGAATCTTTAAAAAAAAATCCATACAAAATAAAATAAATAATGTCAAAATGTCAAAATGAAAAAAAAAATATTTTGTTTGGTCGCAGCACGCGTTTTGTCCATGTTTATAGGTAGATGGACATTGCATATTAATTATCAAAGGAACAATTGGCAATTTACTGTAACATATATATTGCATTTTAAATTCAACAAATAATTTTCTTCCTCATGAAAACTGACAGAGTATATAGCACAAATTTGAACTGATACTGACATATTTTACAAAAAAAAATTTATGGGGCAGACATTTGAAAATATTGTGAGGTTGTCGAATTGTTATTGACAATATTTAAATTACAATTGAACTTATAGAAAATGTAAGGTGAACAAAGAAAAATAGTATTGAAAAAAAAAAAATAGTACGTATACGCCCCAGTGTACCATTGTGTCACATATTATGAATATTGAATACATGCATTAAAAAAAAATGTAAAACCTATGTATTTTTTAAAAAAATTTTTTGTTGTTCATACATATGTTTAAATATTAAGAGAATTTATCAACATGAAATTCTCTCTATAAGTTATAGTTTGTACCAATCAGCGAATCAATAAACATAGAATAATACATTTTTAATGTTCTTTGATCACGTAGCGGGACACCAAGTTCTTAGAATAGCTACGAAATTTTTTAAACAGCAGGAATGTGGAACAAATAACAAATATATAATACTTAATATATATATATATATATAAATATAATATGACAAAATATTTGTTGTGTACAAATAATAACAAAGTATTTATAATCACATGTTTTTTTGTTATTGTTTGGGTGAAAAAATTTGACAAGTTGTTTTAAATTCATTATTCATATTTTTTTTTTAAATACAATGGCGCAAATTTTTAAACAATCTGATGTTAAGGTATTTTTTTTTCTTACTTTGAAGCTCTTTACTAATATCGTCGCTATCACTATTCTAACTAACTAAGAACTAAGTCCAAAATTTAAAAATGAGTTTTTTTTTTTACGTTAGTTTCTTTAGAATTTTAATAATAATAGAATATATTCATATTGGCGTTTGTTCGATGTTGATGGTGTGATTAAATCTAAGTGAAAAAAGGGTAAGCACAGCAATAAAAAATGAAGAGGACAAAATCAAAGTTTTATTCAAATGATTAGTCGGTCAGTGTATACTAGAATTAATCTGTAATATTTTTAAATTTTCAGTAAAATTCGGTAAAATTCCGAAAAAAATTTCGGAGTTTGGACGTTTACCAACATGCATTTCGTAAGCGGGTCACCAAAGGACTATTATTTAATTCCAACAAAACTGTTAACAAAAGTCCGAAATGAATTATGTGAAAACAAAAAGATTGTCAATTTTGCTGAAAGTTTTAAAGTTTTACTCTCAAATTTTATAATTTCAACATTCAATATTTCAAAAGATACAATGAAAAATATACCCTGCGATGAATTATCCTAAAATACAAATCAAGCCCCGACCAACGAGGCCTTTAATTAAGTTAATTCGTCACTGAATACGTGTATTTATTTTTTTATACATATAATATGATTGTAGATACATATATAAATATGTGTTTGTGTGTTTCTTTGAAGGAGCTTTTTTTAGTTAAAGAAAATACAGAACTCTTGAGACTTTGAAATGAAATGAAAATTCTGCGATGCTGAATAAATTGTTGCTAAATGTTTGCATTTGTGGGTTTCTAGTCTTTTCGAATTGCAAATAGAATTTTCTAAAATAAGTACAAAGAATATTTGTGTGTAGGTACGTGGGTTTTCTTTCACTATATGTATATGTGAAAATTTGTAAACGAATCACGTCTTTAGAGATTATAAAGCTATTTCTCGTGACAAACGTGTTTTTAACAGAAAAAAAATATGTAAGACTCAACGGATATACATATATGTATCTACTTAAGATAATTTATAAAATTATTTTCTAAACCAACTGTATATAGGCTCTGTAGAAATGTAGAAATAGAAAAGCACCAAGACAGCTGATATTTGTTGAGTAGGTAACACGAATATTATATTATAAATACTTGCGTGGGTTTATAAGGTTTGATAAACTTTGGGCTTATAATATTTTTTCGGACAATCCATAATTTCTTAAAGGTTTATAGTATTACATTTCAATACAAAGTTTTAAGATACAAAATTCACAGTCACAGGAGTTATTCTTATTACAATCAGCCGTCAAGTTGATTCAAAGTCTAAAAAAGAACTCCTCGATTCATTTATATCGAAGGCAGATTCTGAAGCAGAAGATTGTAAGTACAATATACTATAGTAAATGCATTCACTATTTGAAGGCTCCATTAAATTACCCTTCCACCCTCCTTTCCATGACATAACGATTCAACAATCAAACTGAATAAATATTATAGGTATACCCGTGAACATGCCTGCAGATGCAGAAATAATTACAGAAAGAAAAAAACCATTAAGTTTTGGTAAAATTTCAATTGACAAAATAGCTGAAAAAATTCTACCTTATTTCCATTAATTTAAAGTTCTTATTTTTCTGGTTTGGGTGGATGATTTCGGGATATATGATTTCTCCCAAATTTATTGCCTTGCTTTATTCAGAGTCATAATTTATTGGACCGCTGAACTGGTCAATGTTAAAGATTTTTAGTTGTAAATAAAATTACTAAGATCAACGATATCAACTGTCTTCTCTACGTGGCACATCTACCACGTAGAGAAGACAGTTGATATATACTCTGGCCTTGAAAGTCTCTGAATCCACACACAAAGGATGCGGCAGTAGAAGAAGACCTCAATTTAGGTGATGATGGAAGATGACCTCATGCAACTTGACGTGCGAAACTGCAGAAAGCTAAAGAAACTTGTTGGTAGAGGCCCAGGGTTCATATCCGATTGTAGCGACACCAAAATTTAAGAAACAAAACTAAGATCTGCCTATGTATGGAAATTTAATAAAAGTGGAAATATTCTGTACACATTTCTGAAGATATCTTAAACATGTAAAAAATATCTTTAATCACAGATCAGTTTGTTCCTTTCATCGCAAGATAAGATTACGTAAATTTTAAAGATGAAGGGGGCTATATTTTTGAAATTTCAAAATTCTTCTTCCATCATTACACGCAGAAAAATGATCGATTAAAAACAACGCAAAACTTGGTTAAGTTAAATAACAAATATTGTTAATATACAACCTGCATTATACTCACCAGGTTAAATTATCCGAGTCAATTCGATTAAAAAAAATTATTAAAATCTACACACTGATTCGGTTAAAGTGTACTTAATTTTATTAAATTACTTCTGTGTTAGTTTAAGTTAGTTAATGAACTATATTAAAACGCTCATAGTAACCAATCTACTCACAGAGATGTGTGAAATCAACTAAATGCAATTATTTGATCTAAGTAAGCTACTCGTTTTACATGATCTTCAAAATTGGGAATCCTTACGAAATTTCTCCATTGATATAACCTTTTAAGATTATTATTTTAAACAATTTATTTTAATCGAGCCGACTACGTTAGAATTAACATAGTGAACTATGTAATTTTTACCCTTAACTACGTAACCCACCGACAAAACGCTCTCGGTAAGTAATTATTTTTCTGAGTGTAATGTTATGTTTTATAAGTAATTTTATCCCCTATAGGTAAATTACTTGTTGTACTCAATGCATTAACCTATTTATGTATATATTCTATTTTTCAAAAAGCCATAACCAGAATCTTGAAAATATTAAAATTTCAGTCAACTAACAATTTTTACCCCAGAAGACGCCCAGCTATTTTGTTGTTTTCTTTTTTTCAGTATTTTTTTGTTGTTGTTTTTTTTTTTACAGGCAACCCTCCATTTTATTTGCCATTGTCTGCCATCAGCATTAACATAGTTTTTCATAATTAAATATTATAATCCCCGTTTAGAAATTTGACTCCCTTTTTTTTCTGAAAGAGGAATTCCTTAAGAGGGTTCTTTCAATGTCAAACTTTTCTCTTTCTGGGCAATTAATTCTAATATCCTGAGAGATGCTTTTTATCATTAAAAAAGCGAAAAGATTCTCTGCTAAAATGAATTCTTTGTTTGTTTTTTGTGTGGGTTTTTTTTTTTTGTGGTTCTTTCTAGTGAATGTATGGCCTTTGATTTATTATGACAACCAAGACGGGGGCAAGTGTATTTTTTTATGATCCTTGAAAGTGCGTGTGGTTTTTTTTTTTTTTTTTTGTATGGAAAATTGAAGAAGCGTGAATATTTCTCGTAGTCTTCGTGGTTGGCGTGGTAGTCCCAATATAATACATATTTACATTTGGGTTGAGTTACGAGTGTGTAAGTTTTTATTATTTTATTTGTTATCAGTTACTCGATTTATGGACTAAATTTCAGCATCAACGGGGTTTATTTTTGGCAAAGGTCGATAGCTATAAATCATAAGAAAAATTAAAAAAAAACCACAGATTTCACTCATAGAGTAAATATATGGAGACATTGAAAATAGGTATAATCTTTGATCGGTAAAATAAAAACAACAATACCTGCTGATTTCCTCATAGCTGAGTATACCTTTACCTTTAAGTAGCCGTAAAGGTATACATAGGTAATAATTCCTAAATTTAGTACTGAAATCGATAAAAACTCAGTTTTGCATACAAGTTTCAAATGTTAATAGTCCTGCCAATTAATATCGAGTATAAGTTACCCTTGGTAATAGGAATGACCTCGAAATCAATAGTTTATATTGTGTTTTTATTACTATTTCTTCTACTGGAGACTTCCTTTTTGTAGTACAGGGTGGCGCACCAATTGTGCTACAATAAGAAATTCGAATAACTTTTTTTTTTATCGATGTATTTCATTTATTTTTTTTTTATTGATTAGAAAATTAAATTTTATTTTAAATAGTTAGTTGATTTTAAAGATTATAGACCGCAAATGACCTCCACGCTGTCCCACGCATATGCGGCACCTGGTCAAAAAATTATTCATTGCGGCCTGAAGAGTTGAAGTTGGGATCGCCTCAATTATTGTCGTTATTGACTGCTTTAATTCAGTTAAATTCCTGGGCTTCGTTTTATACACCTCTTGCTTGACATAACCCCATAAAAAGAAGTCTGGTGCAGTCAGGTCAGGTGACCTTGGAGGCCAGCGAAGAGTGGAGTTCCTAGAAATTAATTTGTTTGCGAATTTTTTGTTTAGCTCCGCCATAACTGGTCTGGCTATATGTGCAGTTGCTCCATCTTACTGAAACCAAACGCTGTTGAATGGTATACGTCTTCGGCGCAATTCTGGGTAAAAAAACTCCTTCAACATCTTTAAATAACGGTCCCCATTGACAGTAACGGTTACACCGTTTTCTTCAAAGAAGTACGGCCCGACAATACACCTTGATGAAACTGAGCACCACACAGTGACTCGTTCTGGGTGCAGTTCCGTCTCATGGAGCATTTCTGGATTAGACTCATTCCATATACGGCCATTTTGCTTGTTTACATTGCCGTTAAGATCAAAATGGGCCTCATCAGACATGAACAAACAATTGATCAATGTGTTGTCTTCTTCGGCCATTGATACCATTTTTTGGCAAAATTCCAGGCGAACAGGCAAATCCTGAGGGTTTAACTTGCTAGTAATTTGGACTTTGTACGGAAACAAGTTTAAATCGTCATGAAGTATCCGTTGTAATGACCGTCTACTAATTCCAATTTGCCCCGATAAGTTTCGGGTCGAAACGTTCGGATTGGCCTGTATTGCAGATGCTACTGCTGCGATTGTATCCTGAACCCGAACATTGGCATCTCGATGGTACGGCCTTCGTGCGATGCTTCCAGATTCGGCAAACATGTTTACAAACCTCATAATGGTCCATCTACTCGGGGGATTACTGCCAAACTCCCGCCTAAATTCCCTTTGGACGGAAATGACGGACTGCAAAGCATGGTACCGTTGCACTATCCAAATTCTTTTCTCCGTATCCCAAGCATCCATTTTTATAAATCTAAATAGTAACCTACAAAATAAAAAAAAAATAAGCCGATTACTCACACAGAAAAAAAGTTATTACGTTTTATTTTTGTAGCACGATTCGTGCGCCACCCTGTATTTTGTGTTTTTTGGACGAACTTTACTTTCCCATTTTTTGTATCTTTCTGTCGCGTTAGTATAGGTAAACTAGACAAGTTCTTGAGGAAATGATGCATTCTTCTAGGTGCGCCATCTCTCATGTCCGTATTTGACTGTTTGGCCGTATTCCAATCGGCAATGGGCATTCTGTCGGCAATATTCTTTGAATAAATTGCATTTTATAAGAAAAAAAATCCAAATCATTCTTCAAAATGCTGAGCGCGGTGATGATACGACACTAGTATACTTTCTCAGCAACACTCTCTCTTACCGCTTCAATCAGTCAGTTCATTTACACGTCTTGGGTTGGGGCATGTCGATGATCTCTCGCTGTCTCGTATTCAACAAAATTCGACTCCAAATGAAAAATAGTGTTGTCAGAGAGTGCTGCTTGTTGGCCACATTATTTTCGACGGTATGCAAGTTAAGTTTACAAAACTCATCGTCACTATTTCGGTGCATTGTTTTGGTTTAGAACGATTTAAGAATAAATTTGTACTGTATTGACGTCTATTCAATCGATTGATAAAGTTATTCAATGTTTAAATACCAACATAAAAGATTCAGCCCACCTGTAAAATTCTATTTGTAATTTATGGAAGCTGAATTTCCATAACGCAAATCAAATGGAATCAAACGCTTTTCTGTTAATTGAAATACGTTTAATGTCGCTTTTAAATATTTTGCTTTATATTACAAAATTCATATCACAGAGCCCTGGGGGCCGATTCTGGTTCTGTGAAAAAAGTGAATCGAAAAAATTTTCACCCTTTCACACTAAATCCGATTCTCGTTATGTGAAACTAAACTTAAAACACATTCATATGAATAATTTGCTTTCACGTCGATATTTGGAAGTGAATTTGTGAAAAGAAACGGTGAATACGAGCAAACAAAGCTCAGATCAACCACATGTCCCTCTCTGTCCTATTCTTTCTAGCTCATACGTTTCTCTTAAAAAATTGAGAGAGCTGCGCTTTTTGCGTTTGCACTTCAGGGGAAATGATAAAGAGTTTAGGGATCGGTAGCAGCGTTGCCGATGTGGCACGATTGTGGCATTTCGACAGGAAAGTTTTATCGTGGCACGGTGGCATGAAAAGTTTCAGTATGGCACGTTTTTTTTTTCCATTATTTTACCTAAATTTAAGTTCATACAGCCAAATTAATAAACGTGGAAAAGCAAAGGGTTAAGCTAAGTACAGACGATTGTCAGATCTTACAATATTGTCAGATCTGTCAGTGAAAAAACTATTCCAAATGACTTACAATCGTCTGAACACACAATTTTGTCTGACAAAATTGTCAGGCACGTCATTGTCAGCCGACAATCTGACAATAGATTGTCAGGTATCTTACAATCGACTGAACACACAATTTTTATCATTGTCAGTCGATTAGGACATTGTCAGACTCATTGGTCATTGTCAGATGTTTTAATTGAAAACATCTTACAATTGCTGACAATTTCTTCATTGTTCGAAATGTCAATGAGTTGATTAAAGGAATTTTTTTTAGGCGGAAACGCTGAGCGGTATTATAGTTCGTCGGAGAATTTTATTCACTGAACCAGAATCGCTTATTTGCACAAAGTGAATCGAAAAAGTGAAAGCAATGTATGAGAGCGAATGTGAAAACAATTTATTCATTTCACTTTTTCACAGAACCAGAATTGGCCCCCTGGGGGCGAAGTGAAAGCAATGCAATTTATTCGATTCACTTTTTCTCAGAACCAGAATCGGCCCCCTGGTAGATTTTCTTGAGAACATCGTCGCCCGAGAATTGTTTTGTCGTATAAACCATTTGAGCAATTTTGGGAAATCGCATTTTAAGTTTCGCGTTTAAATAAAAAGGAAACTGACCGATGAAGTTTTCTACAATTTTAATAAAATTTTGTGTGGAAAATCTTCTTTTGATTAAGGTATTCCAGATTGTTGAGTCGGTTTTAGTTTTTAATCTATAGAGGATTATCTCCAAGATCATTTTGTCGTATACGCCACGAAAATCAGTACTTTGTTCGATCCCCATACACATACGACAAAGTGAACACAAATGCGTTAGTTGAATGCAATACCGAACCGAGCGAGATTTCCGATTTTTTCAAAACTAGAAGACATTTTAACATCTGGTTTTTAGTGTTTGAATACAAATTGATACGAGAGTTGAATATTAAAAACAAAATTACTAAAAAATAATGTAAAATTTTGAACAAAATGAGTTTGAAAAAAACTTTCTTCATTTTTTTTAAATTTGAGTTTGAAAATTAATTTTTCCAAAACTATTGCATAAAAAAAAATTAAAAAACGGCATTAATGGATGGATTTTTGGGTTTAAAAAAGGCATAACCTGACATTGTAAGTGATACAGTTGATTTTTAATAATTTTGTTTGTAACTAAAAAAAAATGCAGTTAATCCTATATACGTACGACAAAACAATATTAAAAAAAATATCGCGGAAATACATGGACATTTTGTCGTATATGCCAAAATTTGGCGTTTACGACAAAACAAAACTAAGGGATGAGTTATTTTGTGCGGATATACGACAAATGCATACTGATTTTCTCAGTAACGGTAAATGATAGGTCAAATCTGATTTCAGAAATGGAAAGAGGACCTTTGAAAACATAGAACTGCATACCCACTTTAAAAAAGTGCATTTTGGCGTTTACGACAAAACAATTCTCGGGCGACTATTTTCAGAATTCTGTACCTATAATTACTGTATAACTATGTACATATATTTAAACCACGATGTTTAATTAACTAAGAAATACTAACATCTCTATTAATAAACTCAAATCAACCAAGAATTATTTTTAACTGCATTGAAAGTAATGTGAAATCGTATATCAATAAATAAACAAAAAGTTGATTAACGAGTAATTAAACTAAAAATATCTTATATATATTATAGATATTTTGCTGATGACTAGATATAGATAAAAAAAATAAACTACATATAGTCACCTTGGCGTTAGGCAATAACGTCCAAAGAAATAACGCCCAAATCGATTTGGAAATATCGCCCAAATTTTTTTTATCGTCCAAAAAAAAAAAATTGGAAATATCGCCCAAAATTTATATTTTTCCAAATTTTTAGTTGGAAGTATCGACCAAATATTTTCAATGTAAATTGTTTTTGTAAAATTTAAGAGTTATTTCTTCAATTTTGGGCGATATTTCCAAAGTGAAATTTAAATGATAAGATAATCTTAAAAAAAATGGGGAGGCATGCTGCCCCCTGCAACCCCCCTACTTGGGCACATTATAGGATTTGGGGTAGGTGCGAGGCTAGGTGTGAATAAGGATATAGCAAAGAATTTTTTATATATACGGGTTTAATTTTATTCCTTTAAGACGAAAGTACAAAAGACATTACAAGGAACATTTTCAACCCTGACTAATATAGAGCTTGTGAAATTTAAGGCAAAAAAAATACAATAATAAAGAAAATGCTATTATATTTAGTATGCTGCATACATTCATATATCTACAACAAAAGAGGCACATCAGCCAATATTATTATCCTAGACATTTCAAAATAAACAAACATGTTCCGCTAAGACACAAAATGTTTATCCTTCAGGCAGTTATATGTTTTGTCTCGCTGGGATATTATTATATGGTTAACTTTACTGGTAAAATGAAACGAACTCATCAGTTTTGCCCTTCAAATTGAAAATTGGTACCTATGTATATACTTATATTAAATGAATAGATATACATACAACTTTTTGTGTAAATTTATAAATATAATATTACATATTTGAATTATATACAGGGTATTCCTAAAGTATAATGAATCCTAAAATGGAATCTGGTAAAAGACCAAAAATTATAATAGGTCTGCAAAGGAAATAATACATAATATATTGGCAATGTTAGAGAAAATTTGAATTATTTTTGAGTTATTCTCGTATGTTTTAGTTAACGACAACTCTAATTTTGTAGAAATTTTTTATACTTTTAGAAAGTAGAACTAAATTTGCAAATTTTCCAAAAAATAAATTGTTTGTAAGCTTAAGGGCTTTTTTAGACTATTTTATTTAAAATTTTGTTGTTGTATTAATTTCCATTTAATACAATTGATGCCATATTTAAGACTTCAAGTCAATATTAGCTAATAGAATTTTTGTCTCTATCTTCAATTCCCTAAGATGAAATTTTGAAGTCAAAAAAGAAAATTTGAACAATCTTGAATTATCAATTTATTTGTAAGAAAAGAGAGGAAAGGAATAGAAATGTTTAATCAATTAACACCTCTATTCCTTGACTTCCAAAAACTGCAGATTAATACCAATTTTAGTCCGAAATTCTGTCAAATTTGATATAAAAAAATAAATTGGAGTAAAATTTATAGAAATTGATATTTTTGGGTAGTTACCATCCAGTCATATAATTAATCTAACGATACTTGTAGATATTTTTTACCAAAAAGATTGCAAGAAACAAAAAACAATTTTGAACCAAAGTCTGATTTAAAAAAGAGGTTATTCAAAAACAAAAAAAAAATATGAAACAGGTATAGAACTTATGAAAAATCATTACATGGTCAAATTATTTTAGGAACATGAAATTAAGAACACCCTATAATTATATACTGATGAATGATGATGAACAACACAAAATCCTTCTTTGGTCGCCTTAACTAGGTCAATTGAGTTTTCATAATATTTGTTCTTTTAGATTGAAGGTTCTGCCAATTTCATTCTGAATGTCGTTCTTGTTGTAAACATGTAAGTCGCCTATATATCTACATACTAGATATGTAAGCTTGTAGTCTACAAATTTGTTTTAAAAAGGAAAAACTAACTGTATAGGCGTAATGAAGTAAGATAAATTGTTATTTGTGTGTTTGTGTGTTTGTGCTATGAGATGAGAGCCTATACAACTTTTAATCTTTCCAACACGTTAAGGGGACACAAATGACATTGATTTTCTGTCTTGAAGTTATTTTGTTTGACTTGTCTACATGATAATAACATCAACTTTTAAAGGGGTTGTTTTGTGCTAGATTGAAGTTTTGTTGGAAAAATAAATAAAATAAAAACAGAATTGTCATTAAATAAGCATACATAGGTATACAATAGGGTGGGTCAAATCAATTTTTTTGTTTATTTTTCAAACCATTTATATGTTTATGAAAAATTGGTTTCTTGGGGCTCTTAGAAAAGGTTCTTTAAAGTATTGACTCTGAATTTAAACATTTAAAATGTTAAATTGCTCAAAAGAAATTTTAGTTGATTGAAAAAATTTCTAAAGTTTTGGTAGATCCAATAATAGGTTATCTACGATTATTTGAAAGTTTGAATCAAAATTAACATCATATCGTCGAACAGTGGTTCGACCTGTATGGCAGAGTTGGAATTAATTCAAAAAATAAAACAAAGGAGATGAGTAAGTTTTGATGTTTTCCGTTATAAAATATTTGAATGCATCTAAACCTCAACTCGTTTTACTTTGTTATATGAGTTTCCACTCCAAAACGTGCTTTTGAAGTCACCACTTTGGTTCTCTTATAATTGTGATTTAAGAAAGTTGAAAAAAAAAGGTTATAACTTCCTTAAAAATAACGGTAAAATTATGTTTGAACATGGAATCGACAGCGTCAGGTGTGTTATTTAATATTTTAATAAGAAATTAAAAATCGTAGAAGTTAATAAATTTGTTCAATTTTGTATAATAAGTCGGGTGTGTAAAATTAATAAGTCCTAATTTTGTTTTTTTAAGCTTAAGCTTAAAGTTAGTTCCCACACGCTTCCACATGCAGATTTTGGTATTTTTATGTATTTTGACGTATTTTCTAAGCAGCTGATATACTGTAAATTCAACACTGCGCTCAGGAAGACTATACTAACGACATAAAAAGGCAGCTGGCAAGATGTTTAAAAATTTGTCAATCTTTGTAAAAAAAAAAAAAAAAAAAAAACAGACTACCTATACTAACTCAAGCTAAGCAGGCCTCATACTAACCTTTTTGTTTGAAATCCTTGCGGATCAGAACTCAATCGGCTCACTTCACTTATGTAAAGGAGGTGACATTATGAAGAGGAGGAAGAAGGTTCATCTCGTTTCCTTCGTGAATTCGCCAACCTGGGATATACATAGATTGGAAAAACAGCTTTCGGGGAACAGTTCTTCGATGAACGTCATGACTAAGACACTAAAAAAAAATCTCCTGAAATTCAAATTCAGGGTGATTCAGATGATAACGAAGGTGAAGAAATTTAGATTCAGATAGGTACAGTACACCGTATCATCATTTTACAATTCTTCGCCTTTCATTTCTTCTTCTATTATATACTTTGCTCGCAATTACATTTTGGGAAGCACAATAGATCCGAGTGAGAGAGTGATATGGCTTGTCTTGCCATATCAAAATTTCTTCTTACATAACCTCACATTACCCTAAGTAAAATGTTAATTTGATCTTACTTTATTTATTTATTTGTGAATGTATAGAGCAATCGCAGTATACAAAGAATAACATAATATGATTAATTATGTATATGTAATGATAATTATAAAGTTGAAAAAAAAATTACAATAGTTAAATGAAAAATTGGCGTTGTAACGGTAAGCATTTTTATCTAGAGTTAAAAGCAATTCTTAGTTTTCTCATCGAATAAGCACCAAGATTACCACAAGACTAACATCAGTTAGTTGTTAATGGGAATAATTTGAGATTTGACTAGTTTAAGTTTAACTTTTGCTTATACAGAGATACCCATTAATTAGCCATAGATGTTTTAAACAAAGGTATATTTTTTTATCTAGACCTGTTCATCTCTTCATTTACCCAAGAACTATAGTTAATAATTTAATAGACCAGCCACTTTACATAAATAAATGTTTTCTTTTTCATACTTTCCATTGCAGAAAAAGCTTTTAAAACTCTTTTAATCTTTATTTTTTCCATTTAAGTAATCTGAAGTTTATTTAAAATTCATGCTTCCATTTGGAACTAATCGCTAATTTTGTACCTCTAATCCGTATATTTTTATTTCTCAACTAAAGACTTTCTTTTTCTCTTTTTTTTAATAATTATTTCTTTTAAATAGTTAATTAGTTAAAATTTCAAAGTTGTACTATATTGTATTCGAAGAAAAATCAAGCAAGTTTATACTTTCACAGAAATTAGCTTAATCCTAAATAATGTAAATTTTAAATTAAGTTTTAACATAACTTTGTGATGGGAGACTTCGATATCACAATAATTATTTTATCTGGTAATTCAAGGATGCACTGAGGTGTCGAGTGCAGTTTTTTTTAATTCATCGCCAAACGCTATTAGTATACTACTTCGCGAATCTATATTTCAAGTGTAATTACTAACAATATAAAAAGCATGTAAAATACTTTAAGGATTATTCACATGAGAACGACAACCGACCGACGCGACGCACTAAAATTTGTTTGTTCGTTGCGAATGACGTTTTCAATGCTTGTTTCAGTCATGAGCAACCAAGTAAATAAAAACAAGAATGATTTTGAGGTTATTCGCGCGAGAACAATTCATTCGTTGCAGTGTGGATGGTATGTGGAACGCGAATAGAGTTTGACAGTAATTCGTAACAATCAGATTGTAATTAGTGACGACAAATTTATTTTCTCAAAAAATGCAAATTTTATTATCTTAGCATTAATTTAAATAAGTTTTCTACTATTTTGTCTAGGTTTTGTGAAGTATTTATGATTATTAAATGTTTTAAATCACATTTGTTCTTTTATTCGACGTTCGTTGGTCGCTTTCATATGAATAGTCATTTAAACCAAAGTTAGTTACCGCCATATTATTCACTCTATTAATTCAGTTTAAAGCTTAAATCCAGATGTATTAATGTATATTTAATTTACATTCCGATTTAAACTTTAAACTGGATTAATCGAGTGAATAATATTGCAGCTTACCTTCCAAATAAATTTAACCCGAGTTTAATCAAAAGCAGTTCAATGTAGGATTAACTATAAATTTCAGTTGCCAACAATCTATCGAAATCAAAGTCTATGAAAATGTGTTACTTTCATATATTATGTATATTTAAACAAGCCAATAGCAGACATTTCAGACAAACAGAATGATATATGATCTGTCGCATGACTTTATAAATTATTTATTGAACTTTGAATAAAAAATTTTGTTTGATATAAAACCCCCATAACTTATGTATGAGTTATAGGTAATGAAGCAAAACACGATTGAATTGACATTCCCCCACAATCCACATTCTGCTTATATGTACATAAAACTGATGTTCAAGTTTCAAACTACTATTTTATTAGCAGCCAAAAATACTCTCAACTCAAGACACTCTTTGTACAAGTGTATTTTATTGTGTTATGACTATTTTACGCCCACATAATTGTTTCTACTCAATTAACTGTGGGAAGATGTAAATATTTGTCTTCCACTTGTTACGACAACACTTCATATACCCCCTTTATAAGTATATACAAAATCTCACTCTCACTCTCTGAAGTCTTAACCCGTCTGTTATAGTCTTTAGTCTTCTTGCAGGAAATTTCTATTCAAATTCCTTTGTTTGTAACGTGTCACGCATGCATAATTGGAATTCCTTTTTTATGTACATATACATATATAAGTCAAAGTCCCCATTATTTTCTAAAGCCTCTTGAGGCTTACTTCTTCCATGCACCCACTATAGCATACTTATATATACTTATACGTCCTCTCGGCAGCGGCGGCGAATGGAATACACATTAAACACACACTCAATGACTTAATTAAGTTAGGAATGTGATTGTCCTTCATTATCCCCCATCAACTCACTTATTCTTATACGGACATAAACACAGAAGCTAGGTCAGGCATACAAAATTAATTCACTTTTCAGGTCCGTATATATTTGGTTTAGGGGATACACTTAAGTTAAAGGCCCAAAAATGTGTCTATACATAAGTAAATCCTCTAGAAAATAAAAAAAATGTTTTTGATGGTTGCAATACAAATATTGTAGCAGATTATTTGGAGCAGTCGCTTCACCTATTTTGGGCACTAAATGAATTCGTCGGAGCATTATTTGCGTACGAAAAAATGTAATTTGAGTTTTGTTCGGTTTGTTTTTGCTGCCTGTTTCATTGACGGAGTTCATATTGGAAATAACTTGCTATACGTAGCAGATGCATACGACAAAATAAATGAAGTAGATCTACTACATATGAAGTACATTGGGAGCCCTGGTCACTTCCTACGTTTTTGAAAAACTGTCATATTTGTTATAAAATGGAATGCCTCTAGTCTCGTTCGTTTAAAATAAAATAAAAATTTGTAAGACCCTGCACACAAATACGGCCCTGATGCCATTGATTTTAATCTTTTCCTCTTAATGATATGTCCTCTTTACTATATGAATAGTATGCTTTCTTCTACAACTTTCGAATACGTGTAACAATCTTCAAGTGAATAGAGCGAGAAAATTCTTTGAGATAGGAATCCTGCTTAGAATTTTTTCGTTTTTGCTTCTGTGTCATAGATCCTCTCAAGGTGATACTATATACATACATTATATGTCCTATACCCAAGAAATCCCTTGAGCTATGTTTATATTTATAGAAAAAAACAAGATTTCTTGGAAGAAAATACCACGCAGCTTCAAGGCTCTGTGGCATGGGAACGAATCATTTTCTTATTCCTTGAAAATTTTCTATTATGTGCCAACTCAGTAGGTACCTTCATATACACTCCAACAACCCCCCCCCCCCCCCCCCCCCCCCCTTATATGCAACAGAAATGACAAAATAATCTGCCGCCAAGTGAGAGCAAGAATGTAAAGAAAAAATATTGGGAATTAGAGTTGAAAATTGATGAACACACTGTGATCTATATTTTTTCATATGCGGGAGTTTATTGTGTTTGTGTCATTTTTATGTAAGAGGTGGTAGATTTTTGACAAGGTCATCGAGTTTTTATATAAATAAAACTGGAAATCTATAAAATGTATTTAATATTTATGAGCAACTCCTACTGTATACGCATATACATGTGTAGTGAATATGGTTGTACCATAATCTGTTTGTTGATTCAAGATGTTTTTGAACGAGCATTTTCGAGCATTTTCTGAGTTGAGTACATAATATGTATGTGTATGAAAAGACAAGCATATATTATAGGCTTTGTCATACAATGGATCTTAAAATTCTTTTTTTTTGCATTAAAGTCGAATTTTTGAAGGAATATCATATGGTCTATATATTGTTTTGTCGCATGGTGAGTGCGTGCCAAGATATACTTAAGACATAGAGAATACAAATACATATATACCCAACTCCAAAATGGGGCATTTTAAATGTGTTTCTTTTGGACAGCATCTGCTGTAAAGCATATCTTGTTTAAATATTTCAATTTTTTTGAATTTATTTTATATGAGTTTAAGCACGTTAAGGTTATAATAATATGTAAGTATGTATATGTACTTAGTAATACAGCGGCTGCATACCACGACTTCTCGTCGTATATATAACGTTTCGTGACAAGACATCTTTACTAAGGCCATCACATCAGTATACACCATCCTAAAATTTTCGCGATTTAGAAACTTCCATCTTTTCATATAGGGGGTAGGGCGAGGATAGTTTGCCCACTTTTTACTTAAAGTCTCATAATTATAATCAAACTGAAACTGAAAGAATAGACTTCTGGCTTCTTAATGAAATCTGAAAAATTTGAAAATATGTAACTGCAGAAGAATAAAACTTCTTTAAATGGATCAAGTGCAAGTGGGTTAGTTGGACCAAGCCTTGAAAAGTAGCAAAACAAGTCTCATAAATAGAAAAAATCGTAAATTTTAAAAGGAATTTTATTTAAAACCGTCAAAAAAATTAAAAAATAATTTTTTTTAATAAAACTTTAAAAATAAATATAATAGAAATAAATTAAGGTTTAAAATAAGTTTAGAATCGTAATCGCTGTTGTAGTTGACGCATACAAAGAAGGACCCATCTCCGGCTACTGTATAAGCCCACTTTCTGCAAGTATGGTCCTGCATCCATTCCTCACCAAGAAATCTTACAGCGAATGATTCTACCCAAATTGGCAAAAATTTCCCAGTTGATTTTTGAACTTTATTTTTGTAACAAAAACCACCTGGGCCAACTAACCCCACACTTGGGTTGTGAGACATATTTACTCATAAATATGAAAATACTCAAAACTGTTCAATTTAACTCACAAAATATAAAAATACAATATATTCACTTATAAAAAAATTTTACCTCAGTCCTTAATCCTGGATTTTTCACTAGGAAAATAAAAAAACTATCTTATCCGCATTTTTTACTTTTACCCTCAGAAAATACAAATTTGTGTGTCGTTTATCTTCTGAGGGCACAATGCAACTGGAACCGTTATGGCACGTGCTGGTAAGAGAGCACGCTTTGTTCGTATATGATCATTTTCTTGTAGTACTTTCAGTTTGTGAGAAATTCGCGTTGGCCAACTTGCCCCGTGGCCCAACTAGCCCCGCCCTACCCTATCGCAAATCTTTTTTACCCGTGTACACTGTACAGTGTACAACATTAGGAATTTAATTTCAAATTTTTTAAGACAACTTTTTCTAGACTACTGAAAAACAAAAGAGAAAATGGTGAAAAAGATCCTGATTAGAACATAGTGAAAAGTCACAATCAATGAGCATTAAAACGTGACCTTGAAGCCCGACCTAGACGCCTGACCTTGACGCCTGACCTTGACGCCTGACCTAGACGCCTGACTTTGACGCCTGACTTTGACGCCTGACTTTGACGCCTGACTTTGACGCCTGACTTTGACGCCTGACTTTGACGCCTGATCTTGAAGGTCAAGTGTCAAGGTCAGGTGTCAAGGTCAGGCGTCAAGGTCAGGTTCAAGGTCGGGCTTCAAGGTCAGGCGTCAAGGTCAGGCGTCAAAGTCGCGCTTCAAGGTCTGGCGTCAAGGAATTCCTTAAAAAAAATTAATCAGTATAATTTTAATCATGTCCATTATAGAATCCGCAATTCTCGATCCGCACTGATTCGCAATGCAGTTCTTTCAATTCTTCTAACCCATTTGTCGTGAAAAGAAAAGTGAACACTGTACTAAGAATCACTGCAGATTAAATAATCAACATGAATGTTTATTAAATTTTTAATTTAATGGGGTTTTCTATTAGTGAAATATATTTTGTTCAGTTTTTATTTGGTAAAATACCGATTTTGACATTGAAAACTTGAAAGCGGGCTGGGTGCGGGAAAAACTCGTAGTTTCCCCTTTTTTAGGTGTGTTTTTTTGCAATCCCGGGGGCAATTGGTTGAAAAAAACGACAGCGGGGATGCCATCACAGAAAAAAAAGGAGTTTTCATACAAACTATCGATAACATGTATGTAATTCATGCCGGTAACACAGTTTTTCTGTGCGCTTAAGTTAAACCCCGAGAATTCTCTGGGATTAGCTAAGCCCGCAGGGGATTAGTTGTTGTTGCATTTTACATGTAAATTTTTTAGCACCGACGTCGTTTTTTTCATCCAATTCCCCCCGGCCATGCAAAAACACACGCCTATTATTAATGGACACATTCGTTTCTTCAATAATTTCCTCGTAAACAAAAAGGTTTCTTTGCGCCAACAATGAACAGAAGAGATGAAAAAATTACATATCTCTCCAGGGTGCGTAGGTGTTGTTAAGTGACTAAGTGCAGTGTTCGTACATACACAACAAACATCTTTTATTGTATTTCCGTCGTCTTATTTGTAAAAATTCATATTGAATTTGGCCGTCATCGCATTTTTTTCTGGCCTTCTTTAGTTATCCGCTTTCAGTTTGAACGAAATATCTTTCTACATAATACAGAGAAAAGGAAGGATTGGCAATACCAGTCCAAGTTCTGTTTACTCAATTAATCAATTTTAATCTGTAAAATATTACATAATGAATTTACAAAAAAATAATAAAACCCGTATCTTTTCATTTCAAAACAAAATATCTGAAGATCGAAACCAAACCATGAATATACCAACCTAAATCCACAAACAACATAAAAATAGATTTAAGTGCACTAAACTACAGTGCACTAAACTACAGTGCACTAAACTACAGTAGACGCTCGATATAGTGAAGTAATTAAAACCAGGCCTGTTCACTATTTCGAGATTGTTCACTATTTCGAGAGAGAAACTAAAAAGGCTTTCCAATGTGATTTTGGTACAAAATAGATTTTTTTTATATAGTAAAGCGTAAATATTTTCAATTGGGTAAAAAAAAAATATAAATATTTCATAACATGCAATAAACTTAATTTTTCATAAAAACGAAAAACTTCGTAGTTCCCGGTACACATTACTTTTTTTTTAATAAGAATTAAACTAGAACCAAGAACTACTTAGAGTTGTCTGTATAAAATTTTGTGTGTTCACTATACTGGATAGTTCACTCTGCCGAGATTCACTATATCCAGCGTCTACTGTATTTACGTACTCTCAAATCTATCTAACAACCGGCAACACTTGCATTAAAATGCCATTTCAATTGTTAAGTGTACAGCATTAAACAAGGATTTCCGTGTATTACATTTTAAAGTTTTGACTAACCTGGGGATTAAGAGCATTATTAGTATGCAATTTTTCTCTAATCTTGAGATTTTCGCTTAACTATTTACTAAATTCGGTTATTAGTAAGGATCATTGAAAATCTAGCACTAACTGCTGATTGTTTATTTTGCAGTTAAAGTACCCAGTCACAGTTTTAAATTGCACTTAATTTGTAAGTAAATTAACTGCGACTTTACTCACTGCAATACTAAATTACTGCAGTCTTTTACAGCTCTGCCACCTCTTCATAACTAGGTTTTGTTATAGATAGGTTAGGTTTATGTGGTTGTCAGCAGAACGTTGGACACACTTAAACCATAGCTTGGCCGCTTGTGATACCACAGGAATCTAGGAAACTTTCTTCCTACTCGTTGAACCATTTACAGCTTCATACGAAGGGAGCGAGACTATTAATGTAATGACTTGCCAGATCACTAGGAACATTGTAGTAGAATTCTCCTAAGTGGAGCCTACGTCTTTGAGATAGAGCAGAACATGTGCAGAGAAGGTGAGGAATCGATTCTTCCTCTTCTTCGTCCATACAACTCCTGCAGAAGTCGTTAGAAAATACACCAAGCCTTGTTGCATGTTAGACAGTGTCCAGTAATGACACCTATATGACGGAGCTAATGTTTAGTCTGCTTAGAGATATTAAGTTCCTAGAGCGCTTCAGATCCAGCAAAGGCCAAATCTGTTGTGCGGCAACACATGTGGCAATGTTACTCCACCTAAGATTTGTTTTCTCTATATTGCATCTTGCTTTAGCATAAGTTTACAAGTAGCGATGGGTATATCAATATTTGTCCGTACTGACAGTATAGGTAGTAAAGTTCCACTTTTGGTGAGTTCGTCTGATTTGCAATTGCCTGGAATGTCCCTATGACCAGGCACCCAGCAAAGGTGAATGTTGAACTGCTGTGCCATTTCCAGGAGAGATGATTGTCAATTAAGGGCAGTTTTTGAATGTATAGATAAGAAGAAGTACATTTACTTTTAATAAAAATTGCCTTCACCGCTTTCAAATGAAACTAGCGATAAATCTTAGAAACCATTAATTTCTTCCTATACAAATATGTAATTGCAAAAAAACAAAAACTGTTGCTAATAAGGTACATTTTCCCTAAATTAAAATGTTGATTTTTTCTACAAAAATAATTAAAAAAGAAAATAACACCTTAAAACTTTAATGTTGAAAAACCATTATTTTTCTGAACTTCTCGTATATTATGTGAGTAAAATGGCAAAGCTAATTAATTGGCCACCTGTACTGTTGTTCAACTATCAAAGAGTTTGAGTGATTACCAAATGCTGAATAAAAACAAGGACACTTTATACCCACTTGAATAATATATTTATTTAATAGCCCTTCAAAGTCAGACTTTGATTTATGTCCAAATCCACTAAAGAACTCTGTCCCACATGCGGAGGCTGTAACCGAAAACCATCCAAGCAACTAATTGCTTCCTTGCTTCAATTTCAAAAACTCTATCGATTGTTTACGGAGTGTACCTATACAATACACACATGTAAATTGCACATATATATATATATGTATTTATACATAGGACACAGGTACTCTGTTATACATTGCAATGACTCAACCGGAACAAACGAAGTGCTCTTATAATGCGCGTCCTGAAAAAGGCCAACTCATGTCCTTTTTTTCATCATGTGCTCCACCGCACCATTCGTAATTCAAACCCTTTCGGTTTCGAAAGCATCAATTGACAATGACGAATTTCTTTTGGCATTGTTGAGTGATTTTGGCAAAAAAAAAATTGGATGATTCCCTTTTAACACTTTGGGTGCAAAGAATTCATTAATCTTCAACGCCATTGATTCTGTTTTCATATATAATATTATATATGGAATTCCATTTCATATAGACACCTACGTACATATATCTATCTACCTACACAAACAAACAAAAAAAATTGTGAAACCTAAGTTATTTTTTTGTAATAATGTGAAATGGTAAAAACCAAAAGCAATGTTTCCATTTAAAAGCAAAAGCACGATGAGGAACCTGCAATTCATAAAAATGCCAAATAAATTTCTCCTTCATTCATTGCGAGAGTAGATTATCATCATTTGGGTTTTACTTTTTCCTGTTGGACCTTTTTTTTTTTTTCTTCTGCCTATAGGTGTATACTGGAGGACTTTTTTCTTTCTCATACTACTATCTATACCTTGCTCGCTCGACAAGTGAACAAAAAAAAAATATCTGCATAATGTAGAAACGAGATAAATTTACGGATGGATATTTAACTTCATGCGCTCCAATTTACATATTTCTATCTGCTACCAGGGGAAGAAATACCTCGGGAGATTTAACCAGTGATGCCAATTTAAATCATTATCCACACTAGGATGTTAAGTAAGAGTAGGTATAATATTATAATCATGAGTACCTATTCTTTGTTTTTTTTCGTCTTAAGATTTTACTTAAGACAAATGTGATTTTAAAAACTCAAGAATGCCCTAGAGTTTTAAATTATAAATACATAAATATGGTCATGCTAGATATCGCATCGAAGAACTCCCGACTCCCGAAATGCGAATATGAAGAAGACGTTTAAGTGCTAGTCAAACCTTCAACAGAGGGCCACTGACAAAAACTTTTAGTTGACCTCTTGAAATGCATCTCAAACAAAAGTTCTTGACCCGATTGAGAGTCCAAATTTGGACATGAAAGATGTGGCCACCGAATTAATGATAACTTTGATATAACTCTCACACAACAAAGATAACAACTGAGGATATTTTGCATGCCTTTTCAGACATTATTTCACTGCCTAAAGCATTTACGCTTAATTTTTTCCAGAAAGGTATTTTTTTTCATTTCATATAATGCACATTTGTTTCTTAATCTTACAAATTTATTTCTCAAAACATTCTAAAAAAAAACTTAGCCAAAAATAATTTCGTATAGATAAATATTACTTTTGTTTGAAAGAATTTGCATCCACCTATAAACTATTCGCAACACTGAACACTGTCATCTGTCATTATGTAATTCCAGCAGTGTTCACTGATTGGTGGTTTTCCAACCAAAATGGTGGACAAAAATCAGTATAGTGTGAATTATAAAGGGTGTTTTTTTTAGACGTGTGGTTTTCAAGAAAAAATAAAACGCATATTATAATTTAATGTTATGGCCAAGAATTTTATTATAAAGGGTTTTCCATTATGTTTTAAAAATGATTTCGGGCAAGTGGCCTCCACGGCTGGCTCGAATAAATTCCAGCCGAGAGGCACAATTTTCGACCACTTGTTGCAGCAATTGGGGCCGTATTTCAATAACGCGCCGAATATTCTCTTCCAAGGCGTCAGTCGTCTCGGGCTGCGTAGACATAGCGACTTCACATAACCCCACAAAAAATAGTCTAGCGGTGTTAAATCGCACGATCTTGGAGGCCACGCCACAGGCCCATGACGCGAGATAATGCGCTCACCAAAAGTTTCCTTCAATAAATTGATTGTTTTGTTGGCTGTATGGCATGTACCGCGAACCGAACCATTAATATGGTAATAAATTTAAACAATTTGCAAACGTTGTTCAGGAGAAAGTCTATTCACTATGAAATGGCAAACCAAACTGAGCATAAATCAAGTGACAGCTGTCAAAAAGACCAACTCCGAAAAAAGTATTGCCAGATTGATTAGTAGAAAAGAATCAATGATTAGATACTTTGAGGGGAAAAAAATATTTTCCCATAATCGCAACTCAATATACTTTGGTACTTACCTACCTAATTTCCTCTATTTTGTTTTCTTACCTCACATTTAAAACTCACAAAAACATATTGGGCCAGACCATCAATAGACAATAACACATAAAACCTGTCAAACAAGCAGAGAACAACAATATTTTGTTCTTCTTTCCAAACAAAAGTTTTCGGTTCACTTAATTGCAACAGCATTCTTTCTTCTTGGTTTGAATTTACCTAAAACAATAATTATTTTACCCCTGAGAACAAAAATTGTTTGTCTCTAAAGTCTGACCTAAAACATGGCAGCCCATTCACTTGCAAAATCTTGTAAAGCAATCGGGTAAAAACATGTCCTCACACAGGCAATTAAAGCCCTTCCACACTATCCCACTGAGTATTAATACATGTCAAAAAAGTGTGAAACAAATCATGTAAAATAGTATGGAAACAAAATATGATATTCCCAGCCTACACGATTTGACATTGTGTTAATACATGAGAATTTTTATAAATGGTTCTAATTCTGTCACACATTTCATCACATTTGTATTGAGGTTAAGTTAAACTGTTGTGTGTGGTCAATAAATGAAAAGAAATTTCTCTCTCGCAAATTTGGCAGTAGCATGGAATTCTTTTCCACTTTGTATTAATACTCAGCGGGATAGTCTGGAAGGGCTTTTAGTGACATCGTTGGAGCTTAATTACTGCACTGTCAGTTTATGTATTTTGTTGAAGTAAGGCTGGGAACACACTTCCAAATTTCATTCCTTGATATTCAAGAATATCGATCCCAACAAATTTTAGCTATAAACGCACTTGTTGTTTTAACGCGATTTTTTAATCGCAAGCTTATATAACAGACATTTTTTTTAATGAGAATGCACGCATTTGTTCAAATAAATAGTAACGTTTAAAAAGCTACGTCTTGTTGAATATTTGTTTTTCGAATAATAGGGAAGGCTGAAAAGCTCTTGTGATTTCAATGGTGCGACTATTTAGTCGCAAAAATAGAAGATTATATACCAACACCTTTATTTAAATCGCAATGTATGCAGCCTCATTTGTTTCCATTTGATCTATTTAATTTTGCGACCAAAAAACGTTTAAAGTGAAGAATTTTTCTGCAAGTGGCAATGGCGAAGTGCTTGACTGCTATATTAGAGGCGTGTGGGTTGTGGGCGTGTGGCGTCACCATTTTTTTGTATTACGAGCGGTTTTTGTGGTGTTTTGTTTCCGTCCAGTAACGAAATGGTGGGATTTTTTTTATCTCATCTGGCATCACTGAATAACTAGAATTTAATTTGAAGTTTTATGAATTGTTTGTTTATTTATGTTCATTGATTTAATCATTGCTATTTCCTTATGCTGCGGTATTAACTTTTTTTATATTTGTGAAGAGAAAAACATAAGTAGGTTCATTAAATTAAAGGAGTTTTTTTATTTATTAAAAAAAGCCATTATTTGTTTTTAAGTGAGCCATTATTTTGCCCAAAGTGGTTGAAAACGCTGATCACTCATCTAGGCAAGTGGACACTTTAATCCACTTGATTCTCTGGGATAGATTAGATTGACGATAACTGGTAGAAATATAACGGAACCACCTGGATCTTGCGATCACTCCTGAAATTGTTCATACCTTTCATTATTTCTTTCGCTATTTTTATAAACAGTGCAGATACTAGTCCACTTAAGCTATTGCACTTCTATTAGAAAGCACATCAATTAACCCTTGAACCCATATAACATCGGACGAACTATAAAAACGTAGATAATCCTTTTTAGCCACACCACACGAATGTTTTACCACTGCTCAATTGTTTTCCCTCCCATTTTGATATTCAGTCGCTGAAATTAAAGTACTATTTCTTCCTGAGCTATTTTCTTGTCCCTCCTACACCTATATGCAGTTTAGTTTTACACGAGTGGCAACACTATAATAAAATAACCCTCTTGGTGCGAATGAAGCACAAGCAATGGTTGAATATTCTGCGAGCATTTATGCTTTTATTGCGTTTAGTTAATGAATTATGCAAGGTAACGAATGGTCTGAGGGCTGATGCTCCAAAGGCTTCGTCTTTGTCGCTTTTCAAGTAATTTTGTCTTGTGTTTTTTTTTTTTTTTTTTTTTTAGGAAAGTTCAAGATGAAGGATGCCATGTCCCATGATGTCGGGTATGTCGGCCGGGATTGGACTCGTTTTCCTTTAATCCCTAAAAAATATCCTTTTCTCTTATCTACCTATAGGTACCTATATTTCTGTTGAAATTTACCATATTGCTGGGAAAGACAAAGTTTGAAATCTTAATGTAACTGTAATGAAACGTAATCATATCCAATGGATTTGTTACAGTTATATACAGCTTTTTTGAATACTTACTCGTACTTTTTTGCTGGCACTCTTTGTTGTTTTTTTTGTAAAAGTTAATTACATTTTATTAAGGTTGTTAGAAGAACATAGGCATTGTGCTTCATCTTCTGATGACAAGGATATCATTTTCATTTTTTGTTAAGTGTCATACGCTATACGCTTCTTTGAATTTCTTTTCGTTTTTTTTTTTTTTTTATCTGCATAAAAATGTATTATATTTTGCGGTAGAACTTGAATGTCGTGAATGTATTAACTGGCGACAGAATACAATTTATTTTATGGAACTTTTGATAAGGGGTATAAGATATTCGTATTATAGAGTATAAGAGTTCGTTGTGTTAATAAGACAGGAAGAAATATTTTTATCCTTGTGGAACTGAAACCGTTGTAATGACGTTAGCTGGTTAAAAAAAAAATTATTTAATTATTTTATATGTGTATGCCGTATACTCATAAAATTTGAGTGTTTTGCCAAGTGCTTTAATTTTTGTATATAATGAAAATTTCAACTACAGATTTCTTTTATTTTTTTTCTAATTAAAATGTGATTGTTTTTATTTAAGTCCGGATAAATTTAAAGTATACTACGCCTTGGAGTAATTGTAAGTGCATTGGATTGCCACCAGTGGCGGTTCCAGGATTTGATCATTTGGGGGGGGGGGGTGGTCGAACTGCAAATAGAAAACTTAATGAAGCACAAACTGATCTTAAAGCAGCACAAGAACAACTTTTTAAAAAATCGTAATTTTGAAAAAAAAAGTTCCAATTTAAAAAAAAAAAATATTAACAATTGAGCACAATACAGCACAACTCTTTTTTCTTTTTTTTTTGAAAATGACAGTGCTAACTTCACGCTTCGCAAAATTTATTTTTATCCATAAAAGCTATATGCGATTTTTTTATCTCCTCGGTTTTTTTAAGCAAAATACATAAAAAACTTTGATGTTTTTGAAAATCGTAATTTGGAAAAAAAACAATCATCCGCAAAATTTTCAAATTTGCGAATTAAAAAAAAATGACGTTATAAATTTATCACAATACAGCACAACTTTTTTTTGAAAATCGATGGTGCTTGCTAACTTCACGCAACATTTGCGTTCGGTCGTAAAAGTTGCAAATATGCGATGTTTTTTTATATCATCGGTTATTTGTATCATTTTCTGAGTACGAAACAGCACAACTTTAAGTTTTTAGAAAAACTTAATTTTTGGAAAAAATCTCATCCTCAAAATTTGCGAAATTTTCCAAAAATAGCTATGGCACATAGCAATACAAGTTGAGCAGAATAGGCTTCTTTTTTTTCAATATCGAAAATGGCGCTAAAAAATGGATAGCCTCTAAAAACAATAGTACGATTTTTTTACGGCAGCATTAGTTGGGCACATCGCAGTACAACCGTTTTTTTTTACAAAAATCAAAATGGTTATTTGCCTAAGTCTTCAAAATTTAAGATTCCTTAAGCCCTTGAACAAAGTTAAAAAAGTCATAAAACTGTTACGCATTCCAATGTTAAATGTCAGTAGGTATACTCCTTTTTTCACTAAGATGTATTTGAAGTTTTGGAGGTATACCTATGAATTAAACTTGAAGAAATCTTAAGTCGAAATTTAAAAAAAAAGATAAGTTTTCTGGAATTAAATAGGTCAAACGTAGACCAAATATAGGTCGAAGAGAAATACATATTTAATAAATAAATAAATTAATTAATGTAAACATATTCGGTTTAAATGCTCATGGGGGGGGGTCCGGACCCGAAAAACCCCCACGTGGATCCACCCCTGATTGCCACTGTCGCAGCTTCCATATCTATTCTTGTCGTCATATACCATATTATATTAAATTGCGGTTAATGAACATTTTCTTCGAAAAACTGTTATATCTGTTATAAATAGGCGTTTCTCAAGTCTCTTCGTTTTTTTTAATTTTGTTTGTCTCCCTTCCATAATTACATTTTATAGTGACAATATTCAATCCTCAAAGAAGTAATTAAGTAATCCAATTATTCAGAATAAAAAAAAAGTCAATAAAATACTTTGCAATTTTTAAATACCTAAATAATTGCTGATGGTTTAATTATAATCCTACTGTCATATTTTTTTTTTTTTTTCAGAAATTCACACACAATCCCATCGAACACCCTATTGCCAACAATATAATTGGAATCACAAAAACCACAGTAAATTTTTTGTTGTTTAAAACCACATGCCGCGTAGTGAAATAATTAAAAAATAAAAATAAAATAAAAAAGAATTGAATAATATTATATGTAGATATAACATCTGAAATGTATAAAAATCGTGGACACATTGACGATTCAAACTGAAGTGCACTTATGGACAACATATTATAGATATTGTAAGAGTATTAAGTCCTTTTTCGAAATAATTTATTATATTTAATATTTTCACATTATTTTTTTTTAATCAATAAAATCGCAACATATACATAACTGCAACGTATTTCGAGTTGTTAATTTTTTTTTTTTTTTTTGCAGAACTACCAGAGTAAAATCTTTTTTTATTATTCAATTGAAGGCTTATTGTTGGTGAAAAATAAACAATTATACTTGGGATTCATAATTGAAAATCTAGGACTAAAGTGGTATTAATTAAAAAGGCGACTGCAATTAACAGTTTTATTATGGTCGAGTTGATTAAGTGGTTAAAAAAAAAGCAATGCAAATGTATATTTTCTTTACTTGATGTATAAAGATGATTTATTTGTTTTGTAAGAAAATATTGGCGCAAAATTTTAAACATTTTAACGCGGCTCTAAATCTACTTTAAAATGGGAGTCGGCTCTTAATAATAACTTTAGAATGAGAGGCAGCTCTTTGTAAATTTTAAACGACATAAAGTATACTTTAGCGTTAAAGAGGTCTTCTAACTTTAAAACCGGCAAAACGCTTCTCTATCTTTTTAAAGTATGCTTTATCTGTGGGAAATTATCACTTTGAGTGTAAGTTACACAAACACAAATGCATCCACACAGGGAAGGCGTGCAGTTAGACAGCTAAATGCACCCAAAGGCATTTTGATCTGTTTTGTTTTAGGATTGTTTTGAAATTTTAAATCGTTAAAATAATAAAAAAGCTTAGTAAATTAAAGAAGCAAGTAATATAAAAGTAATTAAAGTAATTACATGCAATACAAAAATGTACAAGAATAGAAAACTACACGCGGTGCTGCGTTAAATACTGCACCTATATTTAAAAACACCTATAACAAGCAGTGTAATTTTTGTTCATTTTACAGGTAAGCTGTATCTCATATTCCACATAAAGTAAGTAAAATTACTCTACACTACGGGCGCTCAATGGATTTGAGCGCCTTTTCCATCACCAACAAAAACTAATGCTACCCTGGACGAGAATTTCAATTTTCACAGATGGGGTTCAGCTAATTCCGCGTGATTGAAGTGTATTTTTATTTTCAAAAAATTTGCTTTTTTAAAGCAAAATGCTACGAAATATCAATTGAAAAGTATTCTCAGATAATGTATTAGCCTTAAAAACATCTTTTCACATTACTTTATGTGGAATATGAGACACAATAGAAGATAAATTTGAAAACTCCATATTATAGGTGTTTTTACACGATTTAACGCAGCACCTCATGTTGTTTTGTTTTTTTTTATAAAATATTGCAATTATTCACTATGCTAACTCTTATTTCACTTTTTTATTTAGTATTTTCACTATTTTAACTCGAAATTTAAATCTCGAAACACTTTCCTATAGCTCGGCAAAATTACAGATTGGGTTCTTTTTGTTTTTTTTTTTGTAATTTTTCGTTCCGTTTGATTTATTCAGCTGTCAAAATTAGGCGTGTTTCACAAAAGTTTGCTGACGTTTTGTTAAACACGTTCTTTAGTTAGAAGAGTTGTTTAAAGTGTTTAGAATTAAGAAAAATTTAAACAAGAATTTTTAAATAAAGGACTATTTTAACTAGAGTCGGGTTTATTGCTTAAACGAGAACTGTTTAAAATTTTGCGCCATTAAATTTTAGTTAAACTGTCTTTTTTAAATTTTTGTATGTTATATTTTAGTGACGAATTACAATTTTGTGTTTTTTTCTGTTCTAATTATTTTTGTGATGGAACTATTTGTGGTTGCAATAAATATTCGTATCAGATTTTGAAAACAAAAAATCATTTTTTTGAAGAAAATCATTTATTTTTTAAATATTGTTTCCTTCCAAAATGTTGACCGTAGGCTTCTATAAAATGGTTGATAATTCTAAAGTTCAAATTTTCTTAAAAAATATCCACGGTTTTCGATTGAAATTTTGTTCAGTGAAAAGGCCAATTTATGGGTTATTGGCTTTGTCAATAAACAAATTTTTCATATTTGGACTGAAGAGCAAATCGACGAGGTTGAAAATCTGCCCTCAAATCCATCCAAATAGGTTCCGCAATCTTAGTATAACGGGTCATTCGTTTCGTGGTTTCAATTTGGTAGCACTGTCATTTGACACCTATCAAACTCAGCTGTCATTTGAAGTGTAATAATACTAGTTGAATGTTTGCCATTTACGAAAATTGACCACTTAGCAATTGAACAACGCGTTGAAATTATTAAAACTTATTACAAAAGTTGTGATTCAAACGTAGCCAATTTTCGCGCATTACGCAATGATTATCGTCGTCATAATCTACCAACTACGCAAGCAATCGATAAAATTGTGAAGAAATTTGAAGGGAGTGGAAGCGTTACTGATATCGTAAGGCCTGTTGATCATCGTAATGCACGCTCAGTCGAAAGGTGTCATTGGTCCGTATTTCTTTGAAGATGCCAATGGGCAGGTGGTTACAGTCAATTCGGAGCGATAGGTCGAATGATAACCGATTTTTTTTTGGCCGGCTATTGAAGATCATAATTTGAACGATATATGTGGTTTCAACAAGCTACACAACACGACCAATTATGGCTTTATTGCATGAGAAGTTTCCTGGTTGCGTAATTTCACGTTTTGGCGACGTCAATTGGCCACCAAGATCATGTGATTTGACACCGTTAGATTTTTTTTTGTGGGTCTACACAAAAGACCGTATATACACGAATAATCCCCGAACCTTAGACGCATTTAAAACCAACATTACTCAAATTATAGCCGAAATACCGCTCGAAATGTGCAAGAAAGTGGTTACAAATTTCACACTTAATGGCAAAGTTCAAACTTTATAGTGAAATAAAATTTTCAAAAAAAAATGTATCGCAGTGCATGTGTGGTTTATTTAGCTTTACTTTAGAAACCGAAAAATGAATGACTCTTTACCTCATATATGAGATATTCGCAAAAATAGTATGCCATCAAAAAAGGTTAAATATATTTAGAAATTTTTTCAGTCATAGAAAACTATTTATCAATTGTTAAAGTTTTTCATGGTCATTAGAGAAAAATATTTAATTTCAAAGGCCACCTAATCGATATAAATGGTCAGCTTATTTCAGTAACTAGTACGTCCAGCCCCCGAAACTCGAGTGCTAATAACGTTATCGTCTAATTGAAAAACAACTTCTAGAAAATATATTATAATTCACATGAAATTCTAGAAAACTTTATTTTTCGATGCATACGATTTTTGGATGTGGATACTCAATTATTAAGTAAAAAATCGCAACAATAATTCCATCGTTTAAAAGCAGTCTTGAGCGTGAAGAAAAACTGAGCTAGTTATTTTATATGAACTACTTATTATTATTTCCTGTAGCACTGAACGCTGCCGGGCTGGGTTTAGCAGATCCCAGAACCACTGGTCCCAAGACCATCCCGGAAGTAGTCATAAAGACCAATTACATTTATATCGAAAATAAAACTCGTCGAATACATTGATTCGTGTATTTAATATGTATATCTATTCGTTAAGATGGTAAGTGAATTGGAGCGAGGAATATAAATAAAAAGTTATTGTTCCACGCCTCAGCTTAAACATCCCTCACACTACATCTACAAATTGAAAGCATTCTTCCTTTTTTGCTCACATTTTATTTCAATTTAAAAACAACACCCAATGAGCGAGAGACACAATAGATTGCAGAATATTTCCATGCAAAACCAATATACCTACAACTGTACATAATTTATGCTTCCTCGCATTAAATCGACCAATGGCCGAAAATCCAACACAACAGATAAAAATCCTCAGAAATAAAATTCTTCCCACAAAAATCCCTCACTCGAATTCACTAACCATCTTAACGAATATATTAAATGCACGAACCATTGCATTTAACGAAAATATAATAAGTGTTGTGAACAAATACTCGGTCTCGCTCTGGCTCTTGCTATGGTTCTCGCTCTCCTCGCACTTATAATGCAATTTTACTTTATAGTTTTTTAGTCTTTATGGTAAAATTATTTAATAAATTTTTGCTTTGTGCACTTCTGTGCAAAAAAAACCTTTCCATCGATATATAATTTATATACTTTCGGCTTTTGTAGGCCGCGTAAATGGTACCCCAAAATTCGTGTTTGTCGTTTTATTTTCAGTAATTGATCAAACATAGATTCTTTTTTACAAAATTTTAAAGTTTTTTCAAGATCGTACCTAGAGATTTTAAGTACCTCATATATGGGATATTCAAAAAAAATATAACCTTTCAGATGGTGTTCATTTTTTGAAAATTCCACAAATGAGGTGCTGGAAATCTCTAGATCGCGGAACTCAAAATCTATTTTTTTTTTATTTTTCGGTAGTAAAAGTTTAATTTTACTAGGTTATATGTATGTCAGTTTAAATGATTGTAAATAAAAATTCCCTCTTCCTTCCGAAAGAACTTTTACACATATATCTACCATTTTTCATCATGTTCGAGGAAATCGACCCAGTAATTACCATTAATTAGTTTTTGTATTATTATTGTATTTTCAACTTATGTAAGTTTTTCCAAAGCATTTAAAACCTGAACATGCGACGCATCAGTTGTGAATTTTAATTTTGTTGAAGAATTATTGAAGTGTAAATACTCAATTCAGTTTTTAAAGCTGATTTAATAAAACGCAACAGATTAAACACTATATATGGATTGAGCTTTTCAATTAAATTGTTGAAGTTTAATTACAAGCAATTTGTTTTAACATAAAAATATTCAGAACTTACATATTATGTATTCCTTCATACGAGTATAATAACTCAATTCAAGTGTCCATACAGTTTGATGAGAATTTCTCAATGTTTGTAGTACTACATATATATCTTAATATGTATGTATAAAGAGATAGCTGACATATACAACGATTTTGGTTTTTATAAAATAATCTCGAAAACGGCTCTATCAATATTGATTAAAATTCATACCTTACCTATAATGGCCATAGTAATGAATACAAAAACTGCGTTTCAGGTTTTTGCCAAAAAATTAAATTAGGGAAATAGGGTTTTGGCGTATGAGAAATTTGGATTATTTTTAAGTTATTCATGCGTATGTCTTTTTTATTTTATTTTGTTATAATTTTGCAATCTGCTGAATTTTAAAAATTCAAACAATATTGCATTCAAATATTTTTAAAATAATAATTATAATAGTACAAAACTAATGAATTGAGTTTTCAAATTAAATTTTTTTCGTTGCACCACGTTTCATTTCACACCTTTCCATGATTTTCTTGTCTACACATTTGATTTTCCCCCAATTGATTTTCCCTAGTTTGCAGTGACGCATTGAGCGTAAATTTATGGGTTATGTTCTACACATAACTGAAATATTTACAGAAAGTAGTTTGATAAATGTTCTATGAGTTGCTCTGCGAAGCGTCGGTCGCACTGTAGTCCAAAAAGACAAAAGTCGTGACAAAAAATACAAAATCCGATGTTATTTTCAAATTTTTTTTTTTATTTTTAATAGCAATATGTATAGACAGAGATAATTTTTTTTTAAATTATTTGACTAAAACAGCTTTTTAAAGTTGGGCAACTTTGTTCTGGAGTATATAAAAAAATAACAAAAAAAAATATTTTTTTTATTTTCTTTCAATGAAAATCTTACTTTTCTTCTATGTTACGTGGTTGTTTTATTTGTAAGTATTTTTAAATTTAAAATAAATTTTGTTTTATAATATTTTTAATAAGTAAAACAAAAAAACACTTATTTTAGGAGTTTTTGAGGTTTGAATAGGGCTACAAAAAAATCTAGCCACATCCGGGAGATATTTTAGCTTAATTTTTTATTCAACTATGTATAATATGAAAATTATAGATGCAACTTTTTGCAATGTTTTGAGGTAATTTGTTAAAAAAAGCATGATCCCGGCGCTAAAGTTTTGATCTTAAAAGCAAATTTACTTTTGGAATGTTTGAGTTATTTCCTTTATAAAAAAAAAACTTAAAAAGGAAATTTTCATATAATTTCAATTAGAATACGTTTTTTTGTTATCTTGATCGTACAAAAGCCGCAAACTACCACGCCCCTTTTTTATTTAAATGGCAAAATTGTTGAAAAAAAAAATGAACAATGTAAACAAAACAACTGATTACATTATATTGGACATTAAATTTTTTGTAATCCTCCCACTTTCACGCCCCTTTTCGAATAAATTCTAAAACTGCAGTTTTTGAAATTTAAGTATGTAAAAAGGAATGAACGTTGGCAAATGAGAAGATGTTATGCATAATATTATATCGAATGAACGTTTAAAATGGAAGATGTAGTACATCCACAGTACACAAATCTAAGATAATATATTGCGCAGGTTGTCAAAGCTGAAAATGTAAAAAAATTAAAAATGGATGTTCGAGTGCGCACAGGAACTCAACGCGCATCATTAGAAACAACAAAATATTGAAATTAGTCAAGGAAATGAGCGCTGGGTCCACCATTTTACCACCATAATAACTTGATTTTGACAGATGCGCAGAACTGAACAAAAATGAAGACGCTAAAGATATTACCTTTAATATGTGTACTGTGTAGGTAGTACATCTATTTTTTTGAATAATTTGGGACGACCAAACTACACATTTCAATCATGGAACTTCATCGGGATAGAATCTTTGCCATATTAAGGTCTATTATAAGAGAAATTAAAATATAAGCTCTTGAAATTTAAATCAATTTCCGTTAAATATTGCTTTAATTCTTCTATATATTCAATTTCTTCATGAAACTTTACTTCGATAAGAGCGAAGAAAAGAAATTTGTTTGAACGCGCCGCTCTGCT
Organism: Epistrophe grossulariae; assembly: GCA_929447395.1. Taxonomy (NCBI): domain Eukaryota; kingdom Metazoa; phylum Arthropoda; class Insecta; order Diptera; family Syrphidae; genus Epistrophe; species Epistrophe grossulariae. The sequence continues at coordinate 115,621,236 of OV839568.1, forward strand.
CGTTTATAGCAGCGCTGCTACCTCGTTGCTTATAGACTCCTCAGTATGAGAGCTTTCATAAGAAAACATTTGTTTGTTTTCGACGCTCTGCTCACTTCTCGCATCTCCGCTCTGCTCGCAGCTCCAGTATGTGTTCAGCCTAAGAATAAGATGTATATGGAGTTTATATTTAAGCTGGCTTATAGACTTTACCAAGAATATGAAACCATTGTCAAGAAAAAAGAAGAAAAATGGATGTACGAAAGGAATTTTGGGAGCAACTCGGCTTAACTAATATTGATACGCAAAAACATGATTTGCCAATACAAATGATGGAAACACTTCACGAACATTTTATGAAAATCCAGAAGTATAATGTCAGCTCTATTTTGCCATTGTCATCTAGGGAACCTAGTATAGGTACTAAAAACACTTCCGATCTACTAAAGGCCAAATGCAGTCACAAACTCCTGACCCCAACACTTTCACAAAAATTGTGAAGAACTTATTAGCATCAAATCTAGCTTTCAAAAGAAGCACAAGAATCAAGGAATAAAAACTACAAGCGATATCGATACCAAAATACCTGACAGGTTTCACAGAAACGTTAAAATTAAGATTTATATAATAATGCTGGCTATATCATCGGATCCACTAATTTCACTTTTAAGGTACGTCAAATCTCAAAAAGAGCTGAAAAAGAGTTATTGCACAGAATTAGTAAGTCTAATAAGTGTTGATAATTATGATGATGCCAACGATTTTTTTTCTGAAAATTAAAATCTATAATTTACTAGCTGTCCCGGCGAACTTCGTTTCGCCTAAAATTAATTTCGAGAGTAGAGCCTCTATATTCAATGAATGAAACTTTTATTGAATTAAATTCAATACATTTTATTTAAACAGAAAATGGATTTAACACTTTACATGTCACTGCAACGAAGCCGAAAATTGGAAATTTAGGACCGAAAAGAGGAAAATCGTGAAATTGCGTACTCTAAGGGGTGAATGGTGGTAATATCAATATTAATGATACAAAAATTGAGCCTGGTGGAACACTAATACATTCAGTGATCATATGGCCAAAAAATACTTTTAGAAGTGAATGGTGGCGTTTCCGTCAAACTTTATCGGTCACCCCGCGATCAACGCCATCCAGCCCTTAAATTTATGCAATTTCACGATTTTCCATCTTTTAACGTATAAATTTCCAATTTTCGGCTCCGTTGTGTTCTTCCCTTACTTAATACTAATCCAACAAAAAAATCCTTATGCAAATTGGTTGATGTTCAGCCTAGTTATGCTGTCGAGAACAAAAAAATCAATTCATTTTTATATATATAGAAGATTTAAAAAATGACATATTATGTATTATATTTCATTTTATATAAAAAAAAATAAAAAATACATTTTTATTTATATTTTGGTCCCTTTACTTTTTTTCCTACATATGTACATAAGATCGATCACTTAAACAGCTTATAAGATGTGTAGATGATATACTATTTAAATACTTGGTAAAAACATCAAAAATTTGTTCGTTTATTTTATGAATCCACTGTTGTGAACAATTTTAATTTGAACACCCTGTGCACAATTTTTTTTTACAAAATACGCAAAATTTTAAGTGTTTTTAAATTTTTTCTTTTATTCTTTTCTATGTTAATTCCTTTTTCTAAGAAAATATTACTTTAGCCTATGATTTAGAAACACCCTGTTAAGCAATTTTTCTTAAAAATCATTATTTTTATAGCTTTGGAAATTTTGTTTAAGAAGAAAAAAAAATTGTAGCGATATCTTCATGAGTTGAAAAGTTATGATTTATGCAACAAAAAATTCATTTTGACCACAGTGGCGTCGTCAGAGGCTTCAGCTAATCTTTAATTTTGAATAAAAATTAAATACCTATAGGTAGATTTTTATGTTTATTTTAAAAATCTCTTACCGTTTCTACCCTCAAATAATATGTTTAAAAATATATTAATTATGGCCCTGAAATGCTTTTAACTCTATAAATGCAGGATTGCACCGCACAGCAGACAATGTTGGCTTATTTTAACATGAAATTTTATTAATCTGAAGCTGTAAATATTTTTAGAAGGTCATCTTGGGGTATTCGAATCAAAAAAGGTATACAATTTGCTTATTTTGTTTAACACTTTTAAAACCTCTTGTAGAAATGTATGTATATACATAGATATACAAGAAACACAACCGCAACCTTTTTTACCCACAAAATCCCAAAAAAAAAAAATTGAAATTCCACGAAATTTGCTTATCCAGACAGAATGGTTTCTAAAAAGCTATTTGCCAAAACTTTTAGCTTGCCACTTCCAGTAACCAAGTAAATAGTTTTCAGAGTAGAAAAGTGAAACAGAGAATTCATCGTAGATATACAAACAACAACCCAGAATATTTTTCCACATAAGAATCTCAAAATCAACCCTAAAAACATGCCCCTAAATGTAGGTAATTTCAGGATCACATTATAGGCATTCTTTATAGTGCAGCGCTTTGGTTTTGTTTTGTTTTATTTGCCCAAATTATTAGCAAGGATTGTGGTTAGCACCAAGTAGTATAGATAGGTGTTGGAAAATATTTTAAATTTTTTTTAGAAAAAAAAAAAATATTTTCGGTTGGATTTTGAATTTTGATATGCGAGGTCAAAAAATATGGTTAGTTGAACTTCTGTTGATGCCTATCGTGGTTTACCCACCGAAAAGTTAAATGAAACCCTCAAACTTTGTCAGATTGAACTGGTCATAAAAAGGAAACAACAAAAAAAAACAACCTTACTCCTTATCCATATTGAATGTCCATTTTTCTCTCAAAAGTTGTGGTTTTTATTATAGCATTCAGATTCTGGTCACGTTTAGGGATAAATTCAAGAGGGCGACGACGACAACGGCATATATGTATGTAGTTATGATTATAAGCAGATTCTTCATGGTTATACGAGGGTATATCTAACCTAAGGTCAAAATCAACATAAAACTGAAAATGCAAACTTAAAAAAAAAATATATAAAACGCTCCATATTTCTAGATACCATTTTCCAAATTCAAGCGTATACGATGAGACTCATAACAAAAGAATCTCATTCCGAACTGATGAAAAGAATACGATGAATAAATTATCTTAAGTATCGTATAATTTAAGGTGATGGTGTAGGTATAGGTAGGACCGGTGTCGGCTTGTCGGAGCTGAATGGATTACTAAAGGTGGCATCTTGAGAGAATGACAAATGGAAGTTGGCTAAGTGTATTAAACTTGGTAATGCGACAAGAACTTAACTAAGTTAAGCTTTCAGTTTAATAAGCTTTGTATTTGATATGATTGCTCAAAGTGCAATAAATATTATTCGAAGAAATTCAACATTTTTTTGATAATTTTAAATCGTCAGAGCAGGAAAAACATTGAAAAAATATTAAACAGAGATATGTATAATGGGAGGTGCAATAAATTCAAGGCATACCTTTATAGCTAAATCTTTCGAATGTCTCGGAACATACTGGCGATACTTAAGTGGTTCTGGGTTCAACATGCCATTGTTAAAATGGGTTTTCATTGAAAGGTACATATATGTGTATTATGTATAATTTGTAAATAAATGCAGAAATTGAAAACATTCAAATTTGTCGGGTGAACTTTATTTATCAAATAAAATTTTTTAAGTAGGTACACTCAGCGGCACGGAATCTTGGCCATACTTAATTTTTGTTCTAACTCGCCCTCAAATTTTTTTTTATTAATGATTTCATTGTAATTATGTTAAATGTGCATATTTTGAGTGCTTTAAACCCTTTTAAGATAACTCAAAGGTTTAATTAATTTTTTATAAAGATAATTTAAAATTTAACATTTTCTCCGAAAAAAAAAACTTTTAAATTAAAAACAGTATAAAATGAAAAATTACGTATTTTTGGGCGGTTTTGAGACGTGTCAGTGTCTCCGTCGTGTGTTCCCTCTTCTTGGCCATACTACAGCCTGCATTCGATCTGGCATGCTCTGGATAATGTTTTTAATATCCCTTCGCGATAAGCTCTCCCAAGCGACCAGTAGCAAAGTGCGGAGTGCAGAGTGCGGAGTGCGGAGTGCAGAGTGCGGAGTGCGGAGTGCTGAGTGCGGAGTGCGGAGTGCGGAGTGCGGAGTGCGGAGTGCGGAGTGCGGAGTGCGGAGTGCGGAGTGCGGAGTGCGGAGTGCAGAGTGCGGAGTGCGGAGTGCAGAGTGCAGAGTGCAGAGTGCAGAGTGCAGAGTGCGGAGTGCGGAGTGCGGAGTGCGGAGTGCAGAGTGCGGAGTGCGGAGTGCGGAGTGCGGAGTGCGGAGTGCGGAGTGCGGAGTGCGGAGTGCGGAGTGCAGAGTGCAGAGTGCGGAGTGCGGAGTGTTGAGTGTGGAGTGCGGAGTGCGGAGTGCGGAGTGCGGAGTGCGGAGTGCGGAGTGCAGAGTGCGGAGTGCGGAGTGCAGAGTGCGGAGTGCGGAGTGCTGAGTGCAGAGTGCGGAGTGCGGAGTGCGGAGTGCGGAGTGCAGAGTGCGGAGTGCGGAGTGCGGAGTGCGGAGTGCGGAGTGCGGAGTGCAGAGTGCGGAGTGCGGAGTGCTGAGTGCAGAGTGCGGAGTGCGGAGTGCGGAGTGCGGAGTGCGGAGTGCAGAGTGCGGAGTGCGGAGTGCGGAGTGCAGAGTGCGGAGTGCGGAGTGCGGAGTGCAGAGTGCGGAGTGCGGAGTGCGGAGTGCGGAGTGCGGAGTGCAGAGTGCGGAGTGCGGAGTGCGGAGTGCAGAGTGCGGAGTTCGGAGTGCGGAGTGCGGAGTGCGGAGTGCGGAGTGCAGAGTGCGGAGTGCTGAGTGCGGAGTGCGGAGTGCGGAGTGCGGAGTGCGGAGTGCAGAGTGCGGAGTGCGGAGTGCGGAGTGCGGAGTGCGGAGTGCGGAGTGCGGAGTGCGGAGTGCGAAGTGCGGAGTGCGAAGTGCGGAGTGCGGAGTTCGGAGTGCAGAGTGCGGAGTGCGGAGTGCGGAGTGCGGAGTGTCGAGTGCGGAGTGCGGAGTGCAGAGTGCGGAGTGCGGAGTGCGGAGTGCGGAGTGCGGAGTGCGGAGTGCGGAGTGCGGAGTGCGGAGTGTGGAGTGCAGAGTGCGGAGTGCGGAGTGCGGAGTGCGGAGTGCGGAGTGCGGAGTGCAGAGTGCGGAGTGCAGAGTGCGGAGTGCTGAGTGCGGAGTGCGGAGTGTGGAGTGCAGAGTGCGGAGTGCGGAGTGCGGAGTGCGGAGTGCGGAGTGCGGAGTGCGGAGTGCGGAGTGCGGAGTGCGGAGTGCGGAGTGCGGAGTGCGGAGTGCAGAGTGCGGAGTGCGGAGTGCGGAGTGCAGAGCGCGGAGTGCGGAGTGCAGAGTGCGGAGTGCGGAGTGCGGAGTGCAGAGTGCGGAGTGCGGAGTGCAGAGCGTGGAGTGCGGAGTGCGGAGTGCAGAGTGCGGAGTGCGGAGTGCGGAGTGCGGAGTGCGGAGTGTGGAGTGCATAGTGCTGGTCGGTACCACTATCACAACTAAAACTAACCCAAAAAATCGTGGAGAGGACCTAGAATTTTTATTAAATGGTTATAGTTTCTAAAGGTTATAGGAAGTTTTTGGCACTAAGAATTTAAAATTAAATTGGGTGGCGCGACACCTCGTGTTGAACCAGGGTCTAGTGACTTACAACCCGCAACCTTTCTTGTCCTTTTCTGCTAAATCCAAACGGCTAATGTGAAAAACATTTTTACTTTTAGGTGGGATATAAGATATTCGCAAAAAAAGTATGCTATTTGAATTGCCAAATCAAGAAGTGTAAAATAATTTCGGAAATTGGTCTACCAAAGGTTTTTTTTTAATTTGTAAAGTTTTTTTTTTCAATGTCACAGTATAGATTGTTAGTACCTCATTTGTGGGATATGGGATATTCGAAAAATAAATATAACCATCTGAAAGTTCACTTAATTGTCATAAAATGCCAGCTAGTTTCACAATTAGGTCAGCTGTAGATTTTATTTCAATGTCATAGAAATGGCTGACTAATTACTTAAAATATATTATAAGAGATAAAATTTGGAAGACTTTGCAATTTTATATTTTTTTTTTGCGAATATAAAACAGATGAAGTGCTTTTTTTTCAAAGTTTTCAAAATGTTTTAAGGTAACTGCAAACCAACGCGATAGCGGTGGTATTGGTATATATGTATGTGTATTTACAAAGTATGCCCCGTATTTATAATTACGTATGTTAAGAGGATAGAAGTATATATACATAACATAGAAGCTCACCATTCATACATGTATGTATGTAAGTATGTAAGTTTATAGATTCGATTTCATTTCGAATTTGCTCAGGTGATGCAATTAGTGATTTCATCACAAATCCCAATATACTTGTATGTACAGTGTATATACGTATATATAGTTCAGCAAGCTTATTCAATTGTTCTTCACATAATTATCCATGAATGCGGCAGCAAATTGCGAAAGTTAAACAGCCTAACTTCGAACAGGAAGTTATTCAGGATGATTTAATTTTCAAACCCTGACAATATCCTGATGATGGTTCATAGAATAACCTCTCTATTGGGTGTTTAATCGCGCTTGAATACGCACGGCGGCGAAACAATGAAACTAAATACAGCTTAGTTTGTTCTGTCATTGTATATACATATAGTAACGAAGCATAAGCGCAGAGCACAACATTTCTCATTACGGATGTGTCTATTGTTTCTAATTGATATAAAGTTTATATTATGCAGATGTGAGATACGAGAATACAAGTTTTTGTTTTTTTGATGCTCTGTATAGGGCAAGTATTGGTTTCGTGTAAGAAAGAATGATGAAGAATTCCGTTAAAAAGAGGAAAAAGCAAACAGACAGTCTGTGTTCCAATCTGAACATCGAGCTAGAGTTTAAGTGGATGGATATTACTTTCTTTAAAATTTTGTACAGAGCATTTTATATTTTTGTAAAGGAAATGTATATTCTTTGACATGTTCTCCGACTCTGGTAAACAAATAGGTTATACCTACAGCTGTTTCATTTATTATAATTTAAACATTTAGAATTTTCAAAAATAAAATTGAGAAAATTGTTCAATTGTTCAAGAGAGGGAATAACAAATGAAATAATAAACTATAAATGTCGTTTCTCTATTAATAGGTATATTAATATTGTAAAGAGAATTAAGTAATCAATAAATGAATTCTGTATTTACAGCAATCCAATTGAGTTTTTATTAATTTTCTAACGATAGTCCCGATAAAAATACTACATTATAACGGGTGATTTTTTAGCTGGTTTGATTTTGGCAACACTGGTTTTGACAGCTGACGTGTGTTTAGTACCTTGTGTCACTGTCAAACAGCTTCAGTTTGGTTTGCAATTTAACCATGGATCGTCTTACAAATGAACAACGCTTGCAAATTATTGAATTTTACTATCAAAATTCGTGCTCGGTTCGAAATGTTCATCGCGCGCTGCTTCCATTTTATGGTCGGCATTCTCGACCTTCTTAGCAGTCTATTCGGAAGATTGTGACCAAATTTCGCACCAAATTTACTTTGTTGGACATTAAACCACCAACACGTTTACGTACTGTGCGTAGTGAAGAAAATATTGCGGCCGTATCAGCTAGTGTGACAGAAGACCGCGAAATGTCGATTCGGCGCGTTACTGTCAATGGTGAACGCTACCGAGCGATGATAACAAACTTTTTTTTGCCCGAAATGGAAGTTCTTGACTTGCATGATATGTGGTTTCAACAAGACGGTGCCACATACCACACAGCACGCGAAACAATGGCGCAATTGCGAGGCGAGTTTGGTGAACAGTTAATTTCACGTTTCGGGCCGGTCAATTGGCCGCCTAGATCGTGCGATTTGACACCATTAGACTATTTTTTGTGGGGGTATGTCAAGGCTAATGTCTATAGGGACAAGCCCGCTTCGATTGACGCACTGGAAGCCAACATCCATGCATTCATTCGTGAGATACCGGCAACATTAAATTGCAAGATTCAAACTATCGATTCAAATAAATATTTCATTCATTTTTTCGAATTTTTTGTGTTTTTTTTTTAAAAAAGTTCTAAACAACTCAAATGTAATTCAATATGATGGAGATTTTTCAAACAGAATGTAGGGGTTTGGATGTACAAAATGAAGAACATTTTTCGATTATTTTGGAAAAATCCTGTCTAGATTGGTACAGCTCAATGTTGCTGAAGCAAACACTTTCTTCGGAACAGAAACGATGGAGAGATTAGTTTTGTGAAACTTATACAGATGTAGGGTGGACTCCAATAAGATATGCAACAGAATTTAAATACAAAGCAGGTTCGTTGTTAAAATATGCTGTAAAAAAGGAAAATCTATTATTAGAAATTAATAAGAAAATAGATATAAGTATATACTTTAATTGATCTCATTGCGGTATAGGGCTACCGAGCTTTATAACAGATAAAATCGATAGGAAAAAATTGAAATAAAACCAAAGATCTTTTTAATAAAGTCAGAAGTCTTGAACATTTGGTAACCAAAAAAATGTTTGATAAAAAAAAGTTTTCATTAATGTAGAGGAAAGTCGAATTTTTGTTTGAGGTTATTCTTAAACGGGTAGGAAACTACCATACAACGTTTTAGTTAATTTTTTCCAAATTTTCTCGAAAACTTCTCTCTTTTTTCAAATTGAATTTATTGCCCGGATCAATAAGTGTGTGCGGTAAATGACATTTGGAATTCGTTGTTTTTTTTTTTTTTTTTTAATTGTTCGTTCATTATGTGCGCTTTTGCGTTTTATTTTTTTTTGTGTTTGTGCTTTTGTAAATATTTCGCTGTCCTGTTGGAGACCACACAAAAATAGGTACCATATACGCTTTATTTAATCATCCTTTGAAATAAACAAAAATACAAAAAAATTTTTTTGATTAGCCATGTTTAATTCGTGTACCACAAAAGCAAATTAGTGCGACCTAGTAGTGCATTTTATTCATTAAATTACCGCAATCATTAAAATAGGTCAAGGATTAAAATTTAAAACAAAATATTTGCATTAACTCAACAATATAATATGTTTATGTATAATTTGCAAGCGATAAATAAAAAAAAACCTATGCCTGTTTTTATTTAAAATAAATAATTATTGGCAATTTTTAAAAGTTTTGCAAAATTAGGTCACTATGTGAGTTTTTAATTTATATAATCTGTGTGAACAATATAATTGATTGGCACAACAGCTCGTACCTAGGGCCTAGTGACTTACAACTCTCAATCTTTTCTGTGTGTTATTGGCAGGAATGGAGAGGACCTACAGAAGCACTTTTCATAACACGTGGTACTATTTGAAGATTTGTCCGTTCCTCGCAAGAGGCAGTAACCTGTGAAAAACATTTCTGTTTTAAGGTGGGCTTGGCTGGGAATCGAACTCAAGACCTACGGCATAATACGCACTTACCACTACGCTCCGTGCTACCAATGACGGAATCCATTATATAATATTGTTTTGGCCAAAATAAATACTTATTTTTTTGTTTAAAGTCATTGCTTTACTGCTCCGTCTCTTTTTCTGTCAAAATTTCAAACACAACGTAATTTTATTTATTTTACAGTACATACATATTTTTCTTTTAAATAATTAAGGTTTCTAATGTAATTTCTCTGAGACTGAAAAGTAATTGACATAACTGAATCAGTATATTAGATTGTTAAATTGACACAATTTTAATGAAAATTCAAATTTTGTATATGAATAACACTTCAGACGTGTTGAATTTTGTGTTGTCAATCAAAAACAAATATCAATTTTACCTATCAGATTATTTGAAATCGAAGAGTGAGAACATTATATGAAGCAAATGTTCCGGCAATATAATCGGATATCCAACTATTTGAATACATATGTATATACATTTAATCTCCTTATATGATTCTGATTATGAACCCCAACTCAAAGGATTTAACATGCACATCATACATGTCTGACCATTCCACACTTGACAAAGTGAATTTAATATTAATTGCAAGTTGGTGATTTCGTTGTCATCGGGAGTCATATGAAGATAACATAGTAAGAGAGAGTAGGTATGTTATTTCCCAATCAACAGTAAAGATAATCATATCCTTTATCATTTGAAACGATATGTGATAGTGTTGTGATGATGGTGATGACGCAACCGATGACGACCAACGGATTTGAAATACAAAAATTATTTTTCTCTGGATTAAAACCCTAAAACAATTCCCTTTAAATTTATATTAGCTATATATACAATATAATACAATGTCTACCAATATAATTCGTTTTATAGTTTGTTTTTTCTTATTTTATTAATTTTTATTTTAAGAACATCTTATTCGGAACAGATTTTGAAGATTTAAATTCACGCTTACAAGCGATGAGACGTTCTTCATCGTAATCAAACTTTACAATAATCCTGCAATCCATTTGTGTTTGTTTGGCGTAGAATAACGTTCGGAAATAGAACTTCGAATTTTAAAACATTCTAATTCGAAAATCAAAAGAAATAATCAATTTTCGAAGTTGGTATATAAATAATATCTATTTGTATAAAAATGAATCCCTGTTTTCCTTGGTCAAGCCATAACTTGAGAACGACTTTACCGATTTCATTCATCTTTTTTTTTTACGGAAGGAATTAAATTTTAATTTGCCCAGTCACGAAAAAAAATTCTGTGAACTGTAACGGGTGAGAAGCTTTGATAGAAATATGAATTTGAATAGTCAAATGTCATTTTGACAGATGACCATTTGATGGATGTCATATTTACAGACGACTTGATTTGTTCATGTATTTTTGAAAATGCATTTGTCTAAAAATTGTAGCAATGACTGTATTTTACTATAAAACTCTGAAATGTGGAAATTCAAGAGTTAACCTATAAATTTTTTTTTTGTGTAATATTGGAAAAAATCCAGAATGAATTTATGAAAACATTTTGAACTTTTACCAATGTTGCAGAAAAATTCAAAAAGTAGAATTCCCACATTTCGGAGTTTTACAGTAACACAAATAATATTTAAAGGTTTGTGTACTTTATATAACCTTCACATTAATTCATTCTCAGTGGGTTGATTTTACTCCTGCCTGCCTATTATTATATGCAATCAATGTCCTTCGGAAATTATATTCCAATGACGATGACATGCAATTAAATCAAGGATATATTCTCACATTACGTAAAGAATTTTTGATCGTTGAATAATAGTGTAGTGGTGGTTCTAAAATCTGTCATTTGTTTATTTTCTCCTTAAATAGTCATGTAGAATTAGAATACATACATATGTAGTTATAACAATTTAAATATTCGAAAACTTTTTATGGTAACAAAAAAACACTTTTGAAAATTTTAATAAGTGAAAATAATTCCTCAAAGTCTAATTATGTCAGTCCTCCGAGTTGAAACTTGTTCACGCGATAGGGATGTTCTTTTTTTTTTTTTTAAGATCCATTTTGGTTTATTCTTGTAAATTTTTCTTAACGTAAATTAGTTTTTATGATAAACTTCAATTTATAAGTAGTTATTATAAATTTAATAAGAATAATTAAGAAAAAAAGCGGCGCATATCTTTAAAACTCATACATGAAAATGAAAACATTGTTCTAGAGATACAAAAATTACTTTAATGAAGTTCTAAATAGCTGGAAGTTCTTAAATTAATCTTCTATTAATCTTGAGGAAAAAGAAACACTTCCTCACCTTTTCTGCTTATTTGTATTGCACTTTCTTAAATACGCAGACTCCACTTAGGAGATTTCTAAAACAATGATCATTGTGATCTGGTTAACACAAACATTAAAAAGAAGTCATCTATACGCTTCTTAAGAACTCCAAATGGTTTAACGAATAAAGAATCATAAGTGTCAGTGGTTATTGCGGGCAGCAATTTTGACTGAACCTAATATAGGCTTGTTAAAATAAAAAGTTTAAATTTACATTGTATAAAATATTGATAAAAGCACAGTGAAATAATAAAAGTACGTATACGCCCGGGTGTACCCTGGTGTAGATTTTGAATTGTTTCGGAGTTCAAATATACATGATTTATTCATAGTTAATTCGCAACAAGTTGAATGCTATAATTAAGGGATAAGATGTTCTGCCTTGTTAGGGAATATCTTATTTTTTTTTCTCGAAAACAGCTAGATTTCAAATTTAAGTTATTTTTACTTGCGATTTACTATAATATGGATAGTTATAGTTTCTTAAAAAAAATCGAACTCGAGATTTTGATCTAACTTGACATTACAATGATAGCGAAGTCTGAAGAAAGTGGTTCTAGCAATTCTGTTTGGCTGCTTGTCCTTTCGGCTGCAGCCCGGGTGAGTAAATTTTCTTTAAACTAATTGGTACCTAGCCTTTTTTCGGGCATTCCCCCGCCAAGTTTTTTTTTTATTTTTTTTTTTTGTTACCAAAAATATCGGTAGGTACCTGTTGTATAATTTTTTTTAGCAAATAATGAAAATCTTATTTTTCTCAAAAACGTTCAAAACATTTTTTTTAATTCAGTAATTTTTTTTACAAAACGGCTACCATTTTTTACAAATGTCCGAAAATTGTTATAGATGGTATACCTCTCTGATACAACCATTTTTTTGATTTTCGAATTTCTCAAATACAGTTCAACTGATTTCGGTCAATTATTAATTAATGAAGAAAGTTTCAAAAAGTTTTTAAAGAATTGTATTCCAAAATTTTCAACAATGTTTTTTTTTTTTGATTTAAAAAAAATTGGAATTTTAAAAAAAAATGGAATGTTAAAAAAATTGGAATTTTAAAAAAATTGGAATTTTAAAAAAATTCAACATTATTTTAAATTAATTTTTCAACTCCACATTAATAAATGTGAAGAAATTGCATACCTATTGTTTTTTTCTTAAAAATTTGTACAAAATTTTATATTTAAAAATTTTGTTTTTTTGAAAAACCTATCCAACGATTTTCAAAATGTTTTTCTCATAAATTGAGATTTGTTAAAGAAATCAGATAGTAAACATAGCGTTAGAGTCAAAGTAATTTCGGAGGTTGTTAAATCACTTTTTTTCTAATTAGTTTGATTTTTAAACAATTTTTCAGTTCAAGCCATATATTTAGAGCCGTATATTGTTCACCTTAAACTTAGGAGGTGGCATAAAATATATAGGCTTCCATAACAAATTTATTTCTTTTAATATCAGATGATAGACTTCTCTCACTATAAATCATCAGTTGACTGGCGAGGACACTGTCAGTACTAATTCTGAATTATTTTAGTTCACTGCTATATTATTTAATTTATTTTGAAAAAATATTGTACGAAACAGGATTAAAATTCTTAATCATAATCGGTAGTTCAATATTGTTTTTTTTTTAAACGAGATTAAATTTATAAATATTTAAAAACCAAATTCAAATCTATACCAGAATGCTTCTACTATTAAAAAAAAAACACAAAACATACACATCCAAATCAACATAATATGAAAGTACGAATTCATATATGTATATATGTATACTTTGAACAAAAAGCCAGATTTCCTTCAAATAAACCATTTCAATATAAAGTTCTTAAGTCTGAAATACGAAATTTACCAAGACATTTAATTAAATTTTCTTATTTTGTTACCTTTATGGTATTTCGAATGATTTGCATACAATATTGGTTTTCTTATTATGTATGTCGTCAGATATTGTAAATTTCAAAAGAAAAAAAAAACAAAAAAAATTCAATCATCTAAGCTCTTCCCAATACCCACAAATAACATTTTTTCCAAAGAGTATTACATATTATATCATTCAGACTCGTGAATTTTTTTATTGAAAAGAAAAAAATTACGATCAAAGCTTTTAAAAAAAGCAAATATGTAAATGGATTTAGATACGAAAATAGACGTCGCATAATATAAACATCACAATATTATGTAAATATCTAAAAATGGCGATACAGTGCAATAAAACTCACGGAAATAAATTCTGTGAGCCGTATTTTCCAAACTGAAAGGAAGTAACACCTGCGGGCGTGGTCGCTTTTTGTTTTCCTTTTTGAAGTGACAATACTTTAAGTTGTCAAAAATGTATCGAAATAAATATTTAACACAATCATAAAGCGCATTCACTGTCGAAACATAGAGGGTGGCACTATGCGGTTGCATGAAAAGATGGTAAATATCTATTCAGTTAATCCTGATTCAACTCAGCAAATTGCATGAGTTAAGTCAGGATCTAAATTGACTGAAAACATTTTTCAAGAGTTAACTCAGGTTTAACTCTGAAACTGGGATGAGCTCGCACTCCAAAACTGTATTTTACAATTATTGTTTTTATGCTAGAGTTAAAAAGAGGCGATTGAGAATTTGATTGTTCTTACAGGTGTTTTGTTTTATGAAATTTTTTACTGTTTAGTTCGATTTGACCATAAAAAAAATTAGCAGTTTATTCAATGAAATCAAACAAAGTCATGAAAATAAAATTTAACAATGGATAACTTGGCGCGTTTTTAATATAGATATTATGTGTGGGGAGAAAAATTGTGTATTTACTGCAAGGGCTTCAATAGTTAATAAATCAGTCCAAGTGGTATCGATGACAAGACAAAACACCTAGTTTTTTTATTTAACGCCGCGCCGTTAAAAGCTATTTTGAATCAATAATTCAACAATTTCAATTAAATTGTATCTAAAAACTTTGAAAATAATTTTTTTATTAACAAAAAAAATCAATTTTGTTATTTAAAAAAAAAGTGTGAGTGCCGGGACTCACGGTTAAGATGTGTAAACATCAACATTCGTCCGAATGCCTCATAGACCGAGAGCCTACATCAAATTTAGGGTGTGGATGATAACAAAAATTTAGTGGTATTTTTATATAGATCTTAACTTTTCATAAATAAATTTGAAAATCGGTAATGATGCATGGAAAATGCGTTTTTTAGTTTACCGACAAAGGCCCCAACCACGCTTATAAAAAGTTAAGATCTATATAAACATTCCAGTGAAACATTCCACAAACAGCAGTAGGCTCTTAGCTAATCCTTAAAATTATATTTAAAAATATTTCCATTCAATGACCTTATTTCGTCTAATTTGCCAAAAAAGGCGGCCTTCTATGTTGAAACCCTGCAGCCATGATGAAAGCGCAGTCCATGTACTATATGGTCTAAGCAACCAACCACATTTCAACCCAAACTGAACTCGACTTTTTGATTTCGTATATAAACACTCAGCGTTTAGTTACTGAGCGTACATAGCGTTGAACGCACTCAATTTTCGTGAAGCTCAGAACAGAGATTATGGATAATTCATAAGTCTGCTACACGATGAATCTAGTTGCATGCGCCTTCTTCAAATTCTTCTTTATTTCGTCCGCTGTTTCAAGCGCTATTACACGTTGAAACCAAAGTCATGAATCTAATTTGACAGTTCTCTTTATTTTTCATTTTCGTTTTGGGCTGTGCTCAAGCAATAAAAAAACGTTTTCTGTTTTATTTTTGTTTTCATTATTTGATATATTGAAGAAAGAAAGGTTTGTGTGCCTTTAAATGAATATCAGCCAAGAAAAGCAATAATTTATTTTATTTATGTTGTTTTTAAAGATGAATTTCTCATTTCTGGAAAGCCTATAAGGCTATCAATAACAGTGCGTTGCATCGAAATTTACTATTTGAACAACAAAACCATATGAAGCAGAATAGTAAAAAACGGACAAGAGAAAAGAGAAACGTCAAATAGTTGCACCGAAAATTTTACCCATGCGACGCCGGTCACTTTTTTCCGTCTCATCTTTTCGATATTTTTTTGTCTCTTTTGCACTTACGTAGTTCGAAAAGTCGCATGCGTCTAGATGCATCGTGTAATAGCAGACTAATCTCTGGCTCAGAATCAAAATCACGACCACGGCTATAAGATAAGAATCACGACTACAAGATACGTTACTTTTTTTTCACCCTACCGCCAGTATAAATGTTTATACAAAAATCTCTGGAACTGAAAGGAAAACAAAATAGAAAAACTGCTCTGGTCTGAAAGCAGTCATGTAATTGAAAAAAAGTAATGCAAAGAATACAAAATACGGATAATGCTAAAGAAGCGTCAAAAAGAGTCTCGTAAAACTTGGCCCAAGACTCACAGGGCAAATGGTCTTCCATCTTATCTTTTTTCTCTTTCGAATAAAGTCAGACGCAAAGAATCATCGTGTAATAGGGGCTTAACATATCCTCTAAGCAGCCAACCAAATTTCAACCCGAACTGAATTCGACCTTTCGATTTCGTATGTAAATACTCAACGTTTAGTTACTGAACGTACATATTGTTGAACGCACTCAATTTTCGTAAAGCTCAGAATCACGATCACGATTACAACGTTACGTTACGTTTTCTTTTCACCCTACCGCCAGTATAGATGTTTACACATCAAAAATGTTTGTTTAAACATTTTCTCGTTAAAGATATAATTACATTATTGAAATACCTATTTTTTACATATTCATACGTCTTCAATGTGAAGCTATTTTCGCATTTTATTTTTTTTATCGTCATCATTTTAACACCCATACAGTTAGAGTTGTCTTTCGAATTTATATCGTATCCTTTCTTTACAGAACATTTATTTTATAATAAAAAAGGTTTGTTTTTTTGTTATTATCAATGTAACCGATTTTGTGGTATACTTTTATACCACAAAATCGTATCGTTCAATCAAATTACCTTGTATTTAAAACTAAATTGTTTGTATGGCTTCAAAGTCTCACTTCATTTAACCCAATCAGGAAGTCATATTATAATTTGGTGAATATTAAAGAACACGATTGGGTTTCGTCTACATGCTCTTATATATATCGACGAATAAAGAGCAGAACCTCGTCAGTCGCACAATACACATATTAAAGGTAATATCATTAGCGTTTTCATTTTTGTTCAGTTCTGAGCATCTGTCAAAATCGAGGTATTATGGTGGTAAAATGGTGGATTCAGTTCCCCTTTCCTTGTCTAATTTCAATATTTTGTTGTTGTTTCTAATGATGCGCGTTGAGTTCCTGTGGTCACTCGAACAGCCATTTTTAATTTTTTGACATTTCTAACTTTGACAACCTGCGCAATATATTACCTTTAATATGTGTATTGTGCGTCAGTCGTGTTTGCATGTTTTTCAGAAATCAAAAAAAACCTGCCATATTTTGTAAGGGGATCTATGGTAAGATGTTTAGAATTCTGTCTTTCTGTAAAATGTTAAGAACAGCATTGTTACGCTGAAATTACCAAAAGGTGGCTATTGATTTTTTTTTGCGTTAATAATATTTTGTTGGAATTTATAGATTTACGGAGTCCTATACATTTTAACCGTCGATATGTCGCATTGTAAGAATAATTACAAAATATCTTAGTAGTTCAAAAAATTTTATGATTTTCAAAAAAAAAAAATCTAAAAATAAATATGGGCTTAAACACGAAATATCCCAATTTAAAGCATTGAGCATTTCGTAATTGAAGCTTACATCCCGATTCTCCCCCTTGTGGGGAGTCACAAGCTCTTGTGACTATAGCTTATGAAGATAGTTGTGACTCGATAACAGTTTTAGAATTCTCTCCCAATCCTCAAAAGAAAAGTCACAAACAAAACTCAACACAGCAAAGGTTGAATTTTGTAGTGTCATTGGAACAGCTGGTTATTAAAACACAAACCTTCATTCAAAAGTTACTAATTGGCGGGTTCAATAAAAATAGCTTAACATCTGAATTTTCAGATTTCTGAATTTATGTCGTTGAACGCAAAAAAAATCTGAAATTTCTGTCGAAAGTCATTGTGTCAAATTCCTGCATTTACCTAAAGGATTTACATTGAAGCGAAGTAAAATAGAACTTTAATTACATTTGTAAATTAAACATTGAGAGTGAGTAGTTGTGAGGATGAAAATATATGTAACTAAATCAGCAACAGGTTTCATTACCTTCATTAAAAGTCCTTTTATTGTTATGTATGACTTGCAAAAACATAGAAAAACTTTCCAAACATCAATTAAAAAAATTGTTGATTTAAAAATTCACTAAACAATAAACAAAAAGTTCGTTCATTTAAATAAGTATTAAATTTTCATGACAAAAACTAAAAAAATCAACCACCAACAAGACGAAAATTATAAAGTTCAGCTTTTATGTGTGCTTTTGGCACTTCCCCCACCACAAACAACTTTCATCTGAATTTTCAGATGAGAATTTCTTGTCTGAAAATTCAGATGAAACGTAACTAAACGTAACTAAAAGTCACTAAAAGTCATCTAACTTTTTATAACAGCTGGCCAATCAGAAGCTCCAAAAATTCAGAAATCTGAAAATTCAGATGTAAAACGTAATCGATTGAACGCACCCAATTTACCTAAATATTAGAATTCAATTTCAGAACAAAGTATTTGACTTATTGTTTCAAACCACAAGAACAGGTTCATGCAATCCAGTTGTGAATTTAATTTAATTATGTGAAATACTCGTTGGTACAAAAATATTTGTTCTACAAAAATATTTTTTCTACAAAAATGTGCACCATAAATTGTATGTATCAAAAAATATCTCACTCATTTTTATGTGAATATTAATGATTATCACACTTTAAATCTCGCGTTCAATTTTTTACGAATGCATGACAATTGCCTTAATAGTAATTTTTATAATGTAGAAAGAATAAATAGAATGACAATTCCGAAATATTTTGCAGATATACTCATAGCATCAAGCTGTTACATAGCCTTTAATGAGAAAAAGGGAAGCGAACCATACCCTAACTGAAATGCATGGTATCGTCAGAAGGTGCTTATAAAAAAAAAAACAACAACAACAAAAACGTAGAACCAAAAAACAAAAACAAGATCCATTTAAAAGGATTAAAGTGACAACATGAAAAATAAAATTTTTCTATTATGTGTTTGTGGTTTGCTGCAGAAAAAAAAACCCACATCCCACAAGGACACTTTTAACAGGTCTCGGATTAAAATTGCTTGTTTAGAAAACATTTTATACTTCCCATTTTGTCTAAATGTCTCAACCATATTATAATACCAAACTGTTTTACACTTCGAGTCAATTGATTAAGGATTCCATTTAAATAACTTTATTGTTACAATCAGCCTTATTGTGAGTTTCAACCGAACAACATTTCACCTGGAAACAAATTTATCATCTTTCATCAAAAGTCTAATCTGTGGTGCTTTTCTTATACACAAACCACAAATTTTTCTAGATTATATAAATAAAACAAGATCCAGTTCTATCTATTACGTTAACATATCGTTCATCAAACCTAATTTTTTTGTGGAATGGAGAGAAAATAATTTTTTTTTTCTTGAAACTAGTGGTGTGTTGAAGACGCTGTGTTTCCCAATAGTCAAAGATTTCCTGAAGGGCCAGTCTTTCTTCATCCCAGTGCAGTGGTCGCTTTTTACTCTGCTGTCCGACAAAAAAATTAGTCATGGAAATTTTGTGAAACCACTATTCAAAACATTTTCAAATTTACACATATAATCCACTGGTTATCATAGTATTTCAGCTTTTCTAAAATAAGAGAGACGGTATGATACTCCTTCCTTATCTTCGTGGAATTACCTAGTTGAACAGCACCATACATATTTCGTGAATGTTTAATAGGGTTTTGACCTTTTTTTCACTATGAATTCACTAAAAATATAATAAAATGAGTTTGGATCATTTAAGCATCTTCTCTTCTAAGAAGATCATATCAAAAACTTTAATTTAAATCGTTTAAAATAGACATAATGGCCTAAATGGCAAGAATACTCGCCCTAACATACCGCACTCTAAGAATGAAAGTGACCTAACTAAAAAATTCGGCATCTTTTTTACAACCTAGTTTTAGAATTTATTTCACTTTTAAATGTCAGTTTTATTGAAAAATCAGAAGTTACAGAAATTTTGAGTTAGGTCACTTTCATTCTAAGGGTGCTATATACGGAAAAATATAAGCGAGGGTTAAAAAAAAGTATTTATTAAAATTATATCATTTATGGCGGCACCAAATTTTTTTTTTGTATTCTGTAGGCCTGTGTAATTAATAAATAATTTTATACATTTTATAAGCGTTCACTTTTCTTCACTTACAATGAAGAAGAATCGAATCTCAATCATTTTTATCGTAAACAAAAATTCCGCACAAACCTCCTTTTCCCTTCATTAGGTAAAAATGATAGGCTTTTGGAGTATTTTCAGACTTCATTCACTGAAAATGAATATTTATCGAACGATATTCTCCATTTTTGTTGAATGTTAAGTGAACATTCAACTAATTGTCTGCTGGGCTAGGACAAATTTTACAATTCACCGGTATATGTCAGGTATCACGAATTGGTAAAGTAGCTTTTCTTAATTATTAAGCATCAACTATTTTGAAAGTAAAGTGGATACGTCCGCCAAAAAAAAAGGGTAATGTACCATTTAGTTGGGAAACCTTCAAACTTACTTATTTAATTAGTGGGCTCCCGACCTTTGAAGAGTAAGATGTTGGGTTTGGACTTGAATTCCAGAATTTAATTTAGTCTGACGATTCCCTATAACTTCTGGACTGGAAGCCACACTAGTACTTACTGATTAAAGTGTTGCAGAAGGACTTAAGATGCTCAGAAAGTACGTTGGTAGCTTTTTTTTAACAGCGCGAATATAGAAGCGTATTGTAAAATTCTACTTTTTTGCATTTACAAGAAAAAGATCTAGAATTTTAATAATTGTTATTTTTTTAATATTAATGTTTAAGATTGTAGGTACAAATTTAAGAAAAAAAATAGTATTAACTTCACTTATACGAAGTAAAAAAGCGTAGACAGTAAGAAGTTAAGCTTTGTAACAAAACAGTGAAGAGGACAGTTACATAATTTCGAGATTACACACACATTGATATTAAACTATACACACGTTTGTAAATTTTGCAAATGCGGGTGTTTTTGGCCGTTTTTTTTTTTTTTAATGTTTAGGTTTTTTTCAAATGATGTGGAGTGTAATTTTTTAAATTGTTAATACTCTTTCTGCCCTTCTTCAATAAAGAAGACACCTCATTTTCGGTTTAACACACTACTTTATAAATTTTCAACATAACTTTCGGACAGAGATAGCTGTGCTTTGTTAAGATTCAACAAAAAAAAAATGAGTTGGAAAGCATTAATTAAATTTAATCTTGTTGTAAGCAACATCCTCACATGTTTCACTGGAAGGTTAAGAAGATATGCGAAAATGAAAAGGGAACAACAAACAACTGATGTTTTAATCCTTTCACAATATATGTACTATGTACATTGTTATTTGTTCTTCTGATGAGCTCTAAAGAATTATTGTTAGTGAGCTACACTAAATTAATTTAGTTAAAATTGCTAGAATAAACATGACAATAGATAGTGACTAGTGATTGTGAGTGATTGTTAAACTTATCTGCGCGAAATCTGATGAAAAGGTGCTTTATTCGCAATTTGTAAAAGTTTCCGATTGCGATGGAAACTGCTAGGGCTGAATAGTCTTGAATTGATGGATTCAACAGTTGAGAGTTGTAAATCACAAGGCCTTGGTTCTACACAAGCTGTCGCGTCACCCAATTTATTTATTTATTTCTGTACGCACGATTTTTTTCAAAGATTATAGTTTACCACCAAAACTTTTCGGAAACTCATAAATGATGTTTTAAGAAAAAATCATATTTTTTATTAATGTGCACATTTACAATTTTTTGTTTATTTAAGTATAGGTATTTTCATGAAGTAAAACCGAAAATCAAATTAAAATAAATATACAAAGCCAATAATAAGCTTGTTGATGGGATTAAGAAATTTCACTTTAACTTTCCCCCGATTCATCAAAGTACCTATAGGTATAGGTACATATAATATTTAATTTGTTTGGCAATCCATTTATATACCACGATGAAGTTGCCTTAAAATCAAATTCAATACTTAATTAAAATTGACAACTTTGTCATTTTGATAATTAACTTTGTCAATCAATTGTGTGAAATTTAAAATCCATAATTTAAAAGGAAAATTCAATAAAATGTCCCCTGCATTTTGATTGATATATTGTTACAAAATTTCAATTTTTTTTCCGCAGATTAAAATACTTAAATGTTTTGTGATGATCCATAAGTTCAACCAACCTTATATAGATTTTCTCATTTAAAGTTTATCCTTAATTCCTTTAGTTTATCCTTTAATCCTATATGGCTGCGAAATAATTTACTTCCAAAATTAACGAATGACAATATGAAGGTCTTTTTATCCAGCCCACCAGACAGCAGCTACTATAATATAATGAAAGCCTTTTTTCCTCGTATTACAGAGCTATTAATTGAAAAGGACAATCAGAAGTGGCTTAAACAACAGGCAGTAGGTATACTCGTACAGTAAGGCTGTAAAAAAATCCTTTTTGAGTTTAATTTCATGTCACTTTGGTATTTTTGTTTGTAGTTTTTATTTTTCTTATCGATACGGGGTCAGAAGATATGGATGCCTTGGGAAATGTGATTGGGTTTTTTTTTTGTTCTTGCTTTTAGGAGATGGAAATTCTAAAATGTATAAGGTGACCAGGGGCCTGTAACAAAATGTAAGAAGTACTTGTCGGACAAGTGAAAAGCGACAACTTGTGCAAAATTCTGTAACACAAACAGACAAGTGTATAAACGATCAAAACTTGTCACGATAAAATATTACAAGTGCAAAATTCTTCGGTTTTGTTCTTCCTTCCAGAAAGTGACAAGTATAACAAGTGTAAAGAATTTTTTTTTAAAAGAATAATTCAAAAAATCTTTATTGTAAAATAAAGACTTGCCCGACAAGTACAAGTTAATGTTGTCACACAACTTGTAAACTTGTCAGAATAAATAAGTTTCCCCGACTTGTGAACAGAGTGCATCATAATGCAACTTTAGGCGTGTGTTTTTGCAAACCCCGCGGAGGGGGGACAACTAACGACAACAGGAATTAGCGCTTTTTGTGTGCTAGGTTATAATAAAAACTAATAATTTATTTTTTGAAACTCATTAATAAATAGGCTTACAATAAAATAACAAAAATTAACAAATCATACAATTTTTTCATAGATATCTAGAATGAAAATATATGTACGTCCCTTAGTTTGGCGGAATCAAATAATTCGAAAAATTTTAACTTGTAGCTAGTTAAATTGTAATTTGTAGCTCAAATACTAATTCTGTAATTAAAGTTTCCGCTAAAATAAGTCTGAAGCGGAGAAAATCTAAAATAATACGAATTAAATTTTTTAATTGGTACTTGAATTTGAGCAATTTAATCAAACCCCGATTTTGTAGCTCCAGCAATGTTTTATGGATATTTTTTAATTTCAAATTTAAATTTTAAAAACGCACGAAAGCTAAAATGTCTTCCAAAATAAGCGGTCTATGGAAATAAGTAACAATTAATCTTCAGAATTTTTCAAGTTAATGACCTCGATCTCGTCACTGATTTTGAAAAAAAAAATAAATTTTTTCATTGAATAATTCGATTTTGTAAAATTAAATTTTTTTTTCATCTTTTGTTTTATTCAGTTTTTTTAAACTTAATTAAATACTGAATTCACTTTTCATAAACTAAGCAAATATTTACAAGACTTTCCTGACACTTGTCACGTTGTGTTACAGAATTTTTTACAAGTTTTTGGGTTTTCCTTAAAATATGTGTATTTACTTGTCGCATTTTCGAAGGAATTTTAAATTCTTGACAAATTTTATAGATTGCGTTGTGTTACTTGTTTTTTAACTTGTCGGACAAGAATAGTTAGAGAAGTGAATTAAGACTTTCACATTTTTTTTTTTTTTTTTTAATTTGAAGTGCCTTACTGTGGCATATTTGTATGTAGGTACACACTTGCTTTGAAATGAGCAGAAGTAGTTGAATTGGAATATTAAAAATGAAGAGATTTGTTTGAATTACAAAAAAAACTTTTTTTAACATATTTTGTGATTCAATTCTTTTTTTTTTTTTATTTGAGCTAAAGTTTTATTTAGTTCTTTATTTATAGAAATACTTTCAGATAAAACTGCACTGCCGAGGGTGCCTTCACAGTAAATTGGAAATTGGATACGCCACGGACACACCTATAAACATAATAAGGAGAGCAAAGCGAGCTTCTGTGGATCATTTGGAAGTATAATGCTATCGAAGTATTGGTATATTGATGACAGCCCTATTCTGCTATCCGATCGCGGATCTAATTTTTCTTTTTACGTGAATTTTGCACCTTATCTGTCTTAAATTATTCTTTAAACTCTTCAATCATTCGATTTCAAAAGTCTATCAATAATTAGGTGCGTTCCTTTACTTTAAAACTCTGTGATTTTCTGGCCAAAACTGCATATTATTTTTTTTTTTTTTATATATAAACTTTGACAGACTGAGTAGAAATTCACACAAATGTAGAGTTTCAGAGTCAATGAAAACACCTTTTATTGTTTAAGTTCTAGAGAGGATCTAAGTCTAACTGTTAAAATTTATTTTTTATCACAATTTATGTATATGCTTTTTGGAACATTCGTTTTCCTCCGACGAATAGCAGAATATGAAAATTTACGCGGACGTTTAGTATAGGGGCGTATTTCCGTAAGCGTGATTTTGTCTCTGCGTACACTGAAATTCGGGTACCTTAACTACGCATACATACATTTTTGGGATCCCGCAAGAATGAAGTGCACATTTTGTTGACAGGTAACGTCCGCATTTATTTCCGGATATTTTAAGCGTGAATAGAAAATGTACACGGAAAATTATTCACACCAAACACAATAAAACTAAAAAAAAATTGCACCTATTTCGTTTTCGGTGTGAAAATAAAGCCGACTTTTCGATTTGGCTTTATTTTGCTTTTATAAAAACGAAATACAGTACCGTGCAAAAATATAACCGCCTCACAGCAAAGAGCATTTTAAAGAAAACTCCACACGGATGCAAGCCATTTATTATTTTTTTTATATTTTATGGAGTTATTAAACAAATAATTTAAGTAAGCAAAAAAATTCCGTTATCATTTTTTGGGATTTCCAGAAATAAAAAACTATTTCGTTAAGCTTGCAGAAGTTTAACCGCAATGTTTTTTTTTTTTTTTTTTAGTTTATTTTTTTTACAAAATTTAGTATGGAATCTCATGTCCCCTTTTTTCAATAATACTGAAAATCCTGTTGGGCATACTCTCAACTAATCCTCTAAGGAGTTCCATGTAGCCATGACATAACTGCTTCTCGGAGCTCAGCAACGTTCGCGAATTGCCGATTATGGGCATAAACTCGCCGTGTCATTATTCCCCAAAGATTTTCTATTGGATTGCAATCCGGAGAACGTGCTGGTCCCTCCATCAGTCTGATGTTTTGGGGTTTAAACCATTCCAAGCTTTGACGACTGACATGAATCGGCGCATTATCTTGCTGAAGGACATGCGGGAATCGACGATATCGTCTTAAATAGGGTACCAAGTTTTCTTGGAGAAGCTGGGGCCAGATTTCTGTAATAAACGAAACGAAAGCGTTCGTTCGTTTTTCATAAACGATTATAAGCAAAAACGAAAACGATTGTTCGCAGACTGTCATCCCCTGGTAATAGATAATATTATGAACTGTTCATTTTCGTGGATGTGAAGGCAAGGGAAACCTTACCGCGAGTGCAGAAACCCCCATACCATGCAACTTCCACCACCGAAATTTCTTTTAGAAAAAAACTGGTTCCTTCCACAAATCGTGCCAGTATCCATTGAAGCCCTCTGGGTGGGCCATCAAGTTTAAACTTCTTTTCGTCAGTTAAAATAATCTAAAAATTCCAATTTCGATCCATGTTCTTTCGAGCGAATGAAAATCGCTTTTGTTTGTGGGGTGCTGCGTATACAGGGTGCGGTTTTACTTTTGCAAGCTTAGCAAAGTTGAAGTTAGTTTTTATTTCTGTAAATCCCAAAAGAGAATACGACAATTTTTTGTATTACTTATTTAATAATTCCATAAAATAAATAAATTATAATAGCCCTGTATTTGTTTGCAGTTTTCTGTAAAATTCATTTAACTGCGTGCGCTTATACTTTTACATGGCACGTAGGGGATTTTCGCTTTGGAAATGAAAATAAAGCCACTAATATGGAAATTTTCATTTTCGAAATAAAATAAGGTGAAAATAAATATTTGGTATTATTTGATGTCACCACTTAAACTGAGAAACATGACGCTCAACATTGTCGACTCGAATAAAATCGATAAAAATTATATTTTGGCTTTGGGTATCCAAAATAACTTTGCAAAATGACAGTGTATGTGCAGGGATAAAATGTATTCAAGCTATTGCAAATCACTGTATATACATATATCTTTGTTGAACTCCCTAATTGAAAAAAGAGGTTGTAGTCTGGTTTGGACTATACCTTACATGTCCTGTTAAAAGAGGGCCCCTGGCCAGCATATTTTTTATACTATATAACTATATAAAATAGCCATTCGAGACTAATAAGCCTAACCTTGTCACAACTCACAAGGTTAATGACAGTTTCAAAAGAGAGAAAGAAGAAAACAAAAGCAAAGGAAAGTGATAAAATTAAAGCAACAGCAAACATGGACTTTTAGCAAATTTATTTCTCCCCAATCACACGACTATATATCCACTATACTATATAGTTATATGCAAGGGTCGGATCACCTCTGGGCTTTAATCAGTGTAGATGACCAGCTAACTATCGTCAAATTGAAAACAAAAGGACGCTTTACTTCACTTGGATTTAATTAAATTTTCAAAGGTTTTTGTGGTATATTGTGTGAGCTAAGCCGAATGAATGGCATTTAAATGAAAGGAAAGTTTTAATAAATGGCTTTGATAAAAAATAAAATTCATTTATAGTAGTATTGTATCTAAACTAAGTAGCGCAAAAATTGTAAATGCCGGAATGGACATTTGATTTATTGACAAAATAATTTTAAGCATTAATAAACTTGTAATAAAATTTTGAAAATATCGATTTTATAGCTCTTTAAATTTTAGTCTTTTTTTTCTCTGCTCACAATTGCCAAATAACAAAAGGCTCCATTTCTAGGCACCGGTTGAGCAGCCAAAAATGCACCTTTATCTGGTGAACGTTCAAAAATTTCTGGCCTGTGATGTGATGGCATTGGTTTATTATTTACTTTGGCCTTGATATTTTGGGGCTGCAATAATAGTTATGCTAAAAATAATTTAAAAATAAAAAATTTAAATTCTTACCAAAATGCTATAAAAGCTAAGAATACGACCATTGGGAGGCTCTTGGTGAAATGGTGGCCTTAAACAACCAACTTGTACTGATTGTACTAAATAATAGAGAAAGTCATTTCGGAGACAAGCTTCTTCAATAGAACTTGACTCAGTTTTTAGCTTATTCACCCAAGAGATTGCTAGACGTTTATCAGCATCATTCAGGCGTTCATGAAGACAATTTTCTAACCGATGTAAAAGGATATTAAAGTCCGAATTTAGATTATTTAGAACATTATTCATTGCAAAATTATAGTAGAAAAAATGGACTAAAACAAAATTAATTTTTGAAAAAAAATAAGGAAGTTTTTTAAAATGAAAATTTGATTTCGAATAAAATATATATTTTTTTTTTTTACTTAGTAGCTACTAGCTAGCTACTCATTTTCATTCTTAAAGCCCCTAGTACACTGCTAATACGAAACGAAATTTGTCTGTGATCTGCAAACGAGACAACGAAATATTCGTGGAATTTCACTAATTGCAAAAACAAAACATTAACTCGAAAAATCCCAGAAACCCATACTGTAATAAAAGAATCAACAAAAACAGAACACAAATAGAATTCAAATGTTATTTTTTGACACATTAAAAATAGTACATTAATTCAGTGCAAAAAGGCGTGAAGACCACTTCAAATAAATGCTACAATTAGCATTTCACGAACTGCAGAATGAAAAGCTGATCAAAATTTTTCGTTTATAATTTCGTTATATGTATACTTTTGATTGGAATTTTTCGTTTGGCATCAGCAGCGATGTAGACTTTATGATTTTTTTGTGCATGGAATTTTTCATTTCGCATCAACAGCAAAGCTTAACACTTAACAAAAATAAATAGTTATATTTGCTTTTTCAGTTTTTGTTTTGCTGATTAACTGAGTACTGGAGTATTTAATAAAAAAACACGTCCACTATTATTATTTTCACATTCAATCTTATTGTTAGTTTACCAGCTGGAAATTTTGAATTTTCACTTTTCAACAATTGTGGTTTTCACCCGAAATTTCGTGTTCGAAAAATTCCATCCTATATTGGCAGCCTAAATTGTCACCTATTTTTAGTAGGTGAACGAATTTTCGTTCGGGAGAAACTCACAATCAGCCTTATTGTGAGTTTCAACCGAAAAATATTTCACCTTAAAATTTGTTGTTCCCCTGGAATTTTAAAAGCTATTGTGAGTTTCGTCCGAACGAAATTTCGTTCGCCTCCTAAAAATAAGTGAATATTTACATAGGTTATCAATAAGATTACATTCCGCCCAAATATTTTTCGGGTGAAACTAACAACAATATTAAAAGTTTTCTTGTAAATTGGTTTCTAGTTTAGTTTAGAACATTCCCCCGAAAGACGTTTCTCCATTTTTTTGGTAGGATCATAAATAACGGTCATATAATTTTTTTTTGAAAACTGAACAAAGCAGAGTTAATTCCGCATAACAAAGTCTTTGTTTTTTTTACGGATATTAGAGTGAATGTCGGTTATTAGAGTTATTTATATTAAATATTTTGTTCAAGAAAAATTCCGGTTAATAGAGTGTCCTGGTTAAAAGATTCCCGGATAATCGAGTTTCAACTGTATTTTGAAAAAGACTGGTAGATTTTTATTAAACTTGGAACCTAGCGGTTTTTTTTTAACATCATCAAATCATTATTTGTGTAACCAAAATTAAGGGTAACTTTAATACAACTGTTTCTTAACCGTTTTTAGTTAAGAAAAAGTTGTACAGGGTGTCCCATAAATGATGGTCCAAACTGAAAATGGTGATGGCCAATTTTTAAAAGTAAAAACCAGTTCATAGTCATACGATTTTTTTTCAGTCCGCTCTTTTGAAAAATGAAGTAGAAAAATAGATTTGATCAAAGCGTCATGAAATTTATGAATTTTTAGCAAAATGGTGTTAATAATTTTAAATATTTTAACGTTTAATAAAAATTACCAACTTGTTAAATTTTAACATAAAACGATCCTTATGGTTCCTGCCGACTACATGCTACCCACGAGTTACATAAATTTTAAACAGTATTGTTGAACAAGCACTGCAAGTTATTTCAATTTATGGATTAATGCTCGAAACTGAACGTTGAAGAAAAAAACACCCTCATTAAAATACATAAATAGAATTCTTTATTTTTCAATAAATGTTTTTAACATTTATTACATACATATACATACATACATAGATCGTTATATTATATTTTATATTTTTCCAGAAGCTAATTTTTAGAATACAATCGAATTTTATCATTAATTTTAACTTATGTAGATACATTATGTAGACATAAACATAATATTATGTAGGGTACGTATGCATGTTCAATGTACATTGTACAATGTTCATACAAAAATAATTTTTGTTTTTTAAAAACGTTGTCAGAAATAAAGTCTGAATTTAATTTTTTGTGTTTAAATGCCTAATATATATTTTTTTTACAAAACTGAGAAACATACTTAGGCTTCTAGCTTACAGTACCATTTCACTTACAAATATTTAATAGCTTAGATTTCATAGATTTTTTTAAATTAGTAATTTAAATGTTTTATTGCAACTTAACATCATATTTTTTTTTTAAAGCAACACTTGAAACTCTATTTTAAAATTATTTTTACATACACTTCATATTATTATTCATCTGATTTAAAAAAAAATACAATTTACTTAATTCTTAATTGATTTATTGCTGGCACATTCATATATAAAAATTATAA
Source organism: Epistrophe grossulariae (assembly GCA_929447395.1). Classification (NCBI taxonomy): domain Eukaryota; kingdom Metazoa; phylum Arthropoda; class Insecta; order Diptera; family Syrphidae; genus Epistrophe; species Epistrophe grossulariae. Next base: position 115,651,154 of record OV839568.1, read on the forward strand.
CTTTTATAATTACTCATATTATGTATGCCGAATACATTTTATTTTATTTATTTAAATTCTCGATAAATTTGCTTAATTTATTGTTCATTATCATATAATATTTATTATTTATGTTTACCGTACCTTATACAATATTGATTTTTTTTAATATTACTACCTACGATTTTTTCTTTAATTTCAGTGTTTAACATTTAATTTGTGCAGTACGTAGCCATACATGGATACAAATTACAACCATTGGATATGAAAGAATTACTTATGTAAACTCGTCAAATAAATGATTTAAAAAAGCAAGTACATAGGTTTTTGTATGTAGAACATTATTTTTACTCAACTTGTTTAATATTACATATTCTTATTTTTGTTAAGTTTTGTTATATTAAATGAGATTAATCTTTTTATTCTATTAATATCAAGGTATAAAGATTTGAATTTTTTTATAAGTTTTTTTTACAAGTATGTATATGATAGTCAGAAATTGTACATATTTAAAAATAAAATGTCGGTCTTTATTGGTTCTAACTTCGATTTTATGTTTCCATTGATGAAGTGAAAAATAATTAATTTCAATATAAGTAATATAAGCAACTTTCAGTTCTTAGGTGAGAAGGGCACGAAGTAAGAGGATTGAACGAAATCTTCCCGGTCAACGATTTGAGGAGATTTTTCTGACATTCCTCTTAACTGCTTAATTTTTAATTAAAATTTATGGGATTAACGTTTGGCAGATTCAGATTTCGATCAGAAATTTTTTTTTTCGTGGGAGATGGATTACAATTTCAGATTATTTTTTTTTTGTCATGGTATTAGTGTATATTCTTCTCTGTGGGTCTCGTAGTTATCAAACTTATGGCTCTCAATTCTACTGATGCATAGTGAGGTGTAAAAAGAGTATGTTTAGTTAGAACAATTCTTGCACTATCGAGATTTGTAAAATTGATTTCTAATTAAAAAAAAAAAGAATCAATTTTGTTCGCCCAAAGTGGACAGATCTGAATAAAAAAAATAATTTAATTTTGTTTACCATTAACCAAAAAATTCTTGACGTTTGAAATAACATAACTAGCTACCTATTAATTTTAGAATTTTAGAAAGTGAAAATAAAATTTAAACGCTCTTCAAATAACACTTTACAATCAATTTTTTGGCACGCTCCAATAATTTGTATACAAAAATTTTGCAGTCTGAGAGCGTAACGCCATTTGTTGGTGATCCCATTTTCGTGTGGGACAAATATTAGCCCGTCTCAATCCCGTAGTGTTTGTCAATCCTTAGAATCAATATTTTTTCCTTATCAACGAAATAGAATTTTCAGATATCGTCACCATTTAACCCTGAAAGCTATGCAATTTAACGATTTTCCAAATGTTTTGGAAACCTGGGTTAACCCACAAGTAAGTATTTTTGTATAATATTGAATTGAAATATATTGCGTAAAAATTTTAATAAAAATATTTTTAAAGTTCGGCATTAATCTTAAACGTCTTAAAATTCGGAATTCAATTTTGAGATCAGTGATTACATTCGGTATTTTCGGCCATTCACCTTTTATGCATATTGATAAGTTTTGTACATTAACAATAAAGCAAACAAAATCAATATAACCATACAACAGAAGCCTAACCAACTAGAATTGAGCGTTACATTGTTAGGTAAAAACGTTCTCAACAAGCAGTGTTGCTCAGGAAGGTTAACTACTTTCTCTGGTCACAATTTTGTAAAACAAAAATTATACAAAAGCGCATCTGTAGCACAAGTCTACGTCGCAAACATACTGTTTTGAAAAAATCACCTGATTTTATAAAGTGTTCAAAACATTAATATAAATTTACATGCATTTTACTTTATTCAGGATCTTCATCCTCAAGACGCCGATATTTTTATTCCAAAAACATGTTCTAGCTTGGTGATGATTCCAATAAACCATAATAAGAATAAATTATGAAACTAAAAAATTCCGTTATGGCCAATTGAAATCTCGAAATTATTCATCAGTCCATTTAAAAATGAAAACAGGGAAGGCTCTTTTTTTAATATGAACGTTGCGTTAAAACTATTTCTACTGCAGGAAGTTGTGATTTTTTGATATCACATTTGATCCTTTGAGCTTGGTTGGTTAACATGTTGAAATGTTGATGTCGAATTACTCCACGGTTGTCCCAATTCATGCGGATGGTTTGACAAGCAAAATAGAATCCCCGCAAACAAAAATATTTCAATTGAGAAGTGAAGTTTCGTCTAAAACAATAAAATGTTAGTCATATATGTAATTCATTTGTATTAATATATATGTATAAGATAATATACTCAAGCTGCAGGGACAATTGCAGACATTTCTACTTGTGCCTTTTTATTTACGACGTAATGTTCGGATAAGCTCATCTGCAGTAAATGTTTTCGGATCCCACGGTGGCAATTTCTTTGCCTCTGGTTTTGTATCAGCCGATTGATCATTTTTATTGGTAAAATGAAATTTATCAAGTTCGCTAAATTTATTCACATAAACTCGACTTTGTTGTTTTTGTCGTTCTACATGCGAACTATGCCCAGATGTACTGCTTTTCGAAAATTGATGCTCTGAATGTGGCCTTAATTGATCATATTTTCTTTTTAAACCATTAGGTTGCTGCAAGTTTGATCTATGTTGCTGATGGTGGTGGTGTTGTTTGGGGTCTCTATCAAATGGTTTTCGTTCGGAATGGGATTTTAATACATGAGTATGCTTAACATATTCCTGATGTCTTTTTTTAAATTCATTTAATTCTTCTTGTTTAGCCTTAAGCTTTTCAAGCAAAGACTTGCGATGTCTAAAGGCTCTAAATTCGTAGTCGATTTCTGGTAATTGGCTAATATCTTTTTTAATCATTTCCAAATCTGCAGAAAGTCTTGCCAAGTCGACAGACCATGAACTTGGTGTTCGAGTGGCTGACGTACCCGCATTAGATGGTGTTAATTTTGGCGTACTCGATGGTTTGTTGTAAGATTTTGTTGTTTCAAAAGGTTTTGATGTTGATCTTGGTTTGTCCGAGTCAGATTTTCCAGGCGTGCTTGAAGGGGTTGTTGACTTGCGAAATGTAAATGAAATTGCTTTTTCAGTAGTGTGAACAGTTGGTATTGTTCTAGAATTCCTCGGAATTTGAGAAGGCAAGCTCACAGATGGTACAGTTTCTATTGATTTTTGGCTTGGCAAAGATGGTGCCGAAGAAGTTGTTTCAAGTATTGTAGGTTTTGTGATTGTCTGATTACGTGCGTGAGCAATTCCGTATAAGGCATTCGGACTTGAAGTGGTAAGATTGCAATATGAATTGTTTAAAGATGGCTCGGAAGCCTTTATTATATTTTTGTTTTCAAGAGTTGATTGAATTGCATTAATTTTTACTGGTGGATCCGGAGTTTTTATGATTATATATTGCTTTAAGGGTTTTTTAGAATATGAAGTTTTACCAGAAATTTTCTGTTCACATGGATTTAAAATTGTAGGTGTAACCAACGAAGAAGAGATCGAAGGAATTGAAGAAACAACTGCGACAGGTACTGGCTTTTTAGAAATTTCGGAGCAGAATATTTTAGATGGAGGTTGTTCTTGAACTAGATTATCATCACTTAACGGAGAATGTCGTTTTATAGATGGCTTGGAACCCACAAGATTATTGCATTGAGGAGCTGGTTGAGTTTCACTGATTTTTTCTGATGGATCTAATGTTTTTATGACAAAAGATTGATCTACAAGTTTTTTAGAATAAGAAGCTTTGCCTGAAATTTTACTATCACATCGATCCAATATTCTAGGTGTGTCCGATGATTTAGAGATAGATGGCATTGAAGAAACAACTGGTACTGGTACTGACGATTTAGAAGAAACAACTTGAACTGATATTGACGTTGAAGAAATCTCCGAACGAGTTGGTTGGATTGGATTTTTATTTTTTGATTGATCGGGGGTTTGTATGACTGAATTTTGCTTTTTAAGACATACAGCTTTGGAACCGCAAACTTTGGATGGAAGTTCTTGCTTAGCATCACTGAATAAAGGATCTTGATTCATAGATAATTTTACAGACTCCAGATTTTTATTTTCAGTAGTTGGATTAATTTTTTCTGATTGATCGGAAGTTTTGATGGCTGAATTTTGCATAATGGATTTTCTAGGACATAAAGCTTTGCCTGAAATTTTTTGTTCACAAGAATCCAAAACTGTAGGTGTACCCAAGGAAGTCGAAATCGAGGACAGTGAAGAATCAACTGTGACAGATGAACGTATATTTTTAGAAGTTAAGTGTTTAGAATATGTTTTTCTTTCACTCATCTGTGACACGTTAACTTTTTCTGGTGAATTTTTCACTGAAGGAATACGAGATTGCCTCTTCTTAGAATATGTATTATTATCTGCATGTAAAACTGTATTCCGAAGATGGTCATCGGTTTCAGCGATTTGCTCACAATTTTTCTTAGTTTCATCAATTTCTTTCAAAAGACATGGCTTCTTGAGACTATTTGGTTCAAGAACAGATTTTTGTGTTTCATATAGTTGATTGTAAGATGCAGTTGTCTTTACTGAATGAGATGAATTATTGCAATATAAATTATTCTGATCTATGAGTGAAATTGATTTGTTGACTTCATCTTTTTTTTCACACAACTGCACAACTGATTGAGATTTAGGTTCATCAAGTTGAACTGAACATAAATCTGTGGAAGTTTTGACGTCATTTTTTATTACAGGTTTTGATGTTTTTTTCATACAAGTGTTTACAGGAGACTCGTTTTTAATTCGGTCAAACCGATCGTCTGTTGACATACTGTCCAAAATATCCTTTTTACAAAGGTCAACTTTATATGAATTAGTTTCGGTTAGGATATTTTCACTTTTAAATGGAGTTTTTGTGTGTTTATCTTCAAAAATTTTGTCAAAATAAACCGGAACATCATTCATGGGATAAGGATTCTCAGTTGAACTAATTACAGATGTAGAACTATCCAATTTTGTAGAATCAGAACTTTCTTGAAGAACTTTTGGTTTTGTTGGTGCGATCCAAAATGGTTTTTGACGAGATTTTAATTTACTTTCTGTAATGCTTTCCGTAAACTCTTCGGTCGAATTTTTTTTCTCAGGTGTTGTTTTATGGAATATTTTTACTAAAGGAGACTTGATAGGTTTAGTTTTTAAACAACTAATAACCTGCGGTGGGTTCATTAAGATAACATCTGCAGAACTAACATTTGTGGTGCAATTGTTTGGATCATATTCAGATGTTCTGACATCGATTGTTTGTTTTTCACTTATTGCTGAACTTTTCCCTTCTTCAAAAGGTTCCTTCTCATTTTCAACTTCTTTTGTTGTAAATTCAGTTTTTTTAATATCGGGCTTTGTTTTCTCTCCGCTCTCAGAACTAGCACCTGAAACATTTTCAGACCCATTGATAAGCGTTGATGTCGGTAATAACGAATAAAGATCATCAAACGAATAAAGATTATCAACATTTTCGTCTGGACTATAGGTTGGAACTGGTTGCAAGGCTAAATGTGTATTAAATATATGCAAATTATATTCATCGTCTTGTCCACGATTTCCTGAAAACATACAATCCAATGATGCTGGTTCGGCTTTGGGGGTAACAGGCACCTGACTTGATTGATCTTCTCTAGTATCATTAAAATTTTCACCATTTAATTCATCTAAAAAAAAATCTCTTTCTAATTCTAGAAAATTTGTAAATGATAGTACCCGTGCTTTTTTGGCTTCACTTTCTGATTTGTTTTTTAATGTTTCTTGATCTTTTTCAGAACTATCTACTTCTGTTGATTCATTAGGGACTGTACTTGGTACGTCTGAAGTACTATTACTCCGCCTGCGTCGAAATTCTGAAACATTCCCAAGACTTTGGACCCCATCTAAGGAAGGGCGTTTACGTTTGGCGAATGTTTCCACTGATTTTTTATTTATTTGCTCATTATTATCTTTTGAGCCTAACTGAATTGTAGAACCATCAGACCCTTGCTTTATGGCTTCTTCAGCAATAATATTAAGTGGATCACTATCAGTTATATTTGACAATTGAGTTCCGAGAATATTTAAAATTGAAATGTCTAAAACTCTTTTAACTTCATCTTCTTTCTTGGTTGGTGTTTTGACTGCAACTGACTTCGAGACTTGCGTTAAATTAATTAAATTCTTTGCATCTTTTTCTATAGTTGGAATATTTTTTTGAGTTAATTGACTATCTAATGAAAGTCGTTTAAGGCGTTTGTCCAAAAAGCCCTGTTCGTCTGAGATTTTATTTTTCTCTACAATCTCACAACTTGATTTACTTCGATGTTTCTTGGGCCCAACTATTGTTGATATTGTTGCCTGCAACTCAGCGTTCGAAAGTACAGAAATTTTTAATTTGACCTCTTCAGTTGAAGATAACAACTCTTTTATTGGTTCATCAACAGTAACTGTATTTGTAATTTTACTTGCTGGAGGATCCGAAGAGGGTGTACTGTCGAAATTTAACACCCTTTTATAAGATTTAGGCTTTTCTTTCGAATTAACGTCGTTTGAGACTTTAGATGAAATAGCTGTTGTCGTTTTTGTTTCCATTAGATCAACAATTTTATGAATTTCTTTTTCGGTTGATTTGTTCACCTTCTTTGGGGTTGTTTTACATTGTTTGTCGGCTTCATTTAAACTAGATTTCTCAACCTTATTAATTATTGTGTCAATCGATTTAATTTGTTCGATGTTTTTAACTTCTTCAGTTTTTTTTGGTTTTTCTTCGTCTTTTACTTTATTTTTATCAATGTTGGTTTCAGGAATAGTGATAGTTTCTGGTACTAACTCTGAATGTTTTGTTGATTCATGAATCGAATTAGGAGAAGGTTTAACTTCTGAATGTTGTGTTGTTTCATGATTCGAATTAGGAGAAAGTTTAACCACTGAATGTGTTGTTGATTCATGATTCGAATTAGGAGAAGGTTTAACCTCCGAATGTTTTGTTGATTCATGATTCGAATTAGGAGAAGGTTTATCCTCTGAATGTTTTGTTGATTCATGATTCGAATTAGGAGAAGGTTTAACATCTGAATGTTTTGTTGATTCATGATTCGAATTAGGAGAAGGTTTAACCTCTGAATGTTTTGTTGATTCATGATTCGAATTAGGAGAAGGTGTAACCTCTGAATGTTTTGTTGATTCATGATTCGAATTAGGAGAAGGTGTAACCACTGAATGTTTTGTTGATTCATGATTCGAATTAGGAGAAGGTTTAACCTCTGAATGTTTTGTTGATTCTAAATTCGAACTAAGAGAAGGTTTAACAACAGTTTTAGAGGACACGTCACTCTGTTTTGATTCCTCAATACGTACTGTTTTCAATGTGGATGTAGTAACAGACGCAGTTTGATCTTCTAAAGTTTTAGGTTGTTTATTTTCTATTTTAGACTTCTTTGTTTCTTTCTCTTCAATTGATAGCCTTCGAATACACTTACTTAACTTATCACTCTCGAGCTGCTTATGAGTTTTTAATGGTATCGTTTGTTTTCCAATATCTTTCACTGGTTCTTTCAAACTTGGAATTGCAGCAACCTCCGTTACTTCGTGAATATCTTGTTTAGTTTTGTTTTGATCATCATCATCTTTAGTCTTGTTAGGTTCTATCAAAATTTCGGATACTTTTTCTTCACTTTCTTCCGTTTTTATGTTAAGAAAACCAACATCTGTTTTAGTAGTTAACAACAAATTCTGTTCGGAGAGTATTTTTTTAACCATCGAAACATTTTCGGAAAGCTGTTTTACTCCTGAATCAAGTGATTTACTGGTTTTCCTTAAAGTGAAGTTTTTAAGCCATGTTTCTTGGTTCATATTCTGCAGTGTAGCAGAACACGTAGTAGATGATTCATAGTTAGATGATGTCCTAGGTTCTTCATTTTGTTCTTCTATTAATTTAGGATCTTTTGGAATGCAAAGTGGAATATCAATACTTAACCGCAATTTATGTTTTTTTTGCATCGACTTTTTCTCAGCTTGTTCATCTTTTTCTTTATGCGTTTTCAATTCATCCAGAGACCCATATTCTGTATAAATTTTTTTAATCTTCTTTTGTTTTGCAGTTTCTCTCCTAGACTGGGTTGCAGTTGCAGTTGTAGCTTGAATGTTTTTGGTTGGTGAATCTTTAACCACTTTTGGACGTCCCCTACATCTCTTTATAATACAAGGATTTTCATCAATAATCTCAACAATTGGTTGGTTTATTACTTTTTTATTCTTTTTTAATGCAGTTTTGGGGCTAGTAATTCCCTTAGCTTTTCCAATTTTGTTTTTTTTCGATTTTGGTTTTTCTTTAGTTTTAGGTTTTGTTAATCTTTTGGCGTCAAGATCAATTACCAACTTGCCAGTATCATCGCTATCTGAAGAAACGTTAGATTGAGTCAACTCACTATGATTTTGGATTGATGGAGGACTTCTGGACTTTTCAATAATATTCATATTATCCAAACGGTCCTCTTCACATAGATTTTCTGAACAGCTAATTGGAGAAATATTAACTTCTTGAGAACTTTGTTGCAAAAAAGATTCAGCTTCCGCAATATGACTAGCGCTTCGTGTTATCCTAGTTGGTTGAAGGCCTTTTCGGGATCTATGCAATTTTTTTTGGCAGTCTTTAAGTGATGTTAATATGGCTGCGGCATTAAAATCTTCGAAATTAAGATTCTTTTCGACTCGCTGTGGTTTTTTCTGTTTTCTATCATTTTTTTGATTCTCAAAAGAATTTTCAGTTAATTTAACTGAATTTGAATTAGAAACATTCATGCTTCTATTTAAAGCACAATTTTTGGAAAGGCCTAGTTTTTTTAACCAAAGTTCTAAATTCTCGTCTGCAGCACCCCAAAATGGGGTTATTGATTCATCTGGGCTAACATCATTACATTCTTTAACATTATCAATAGATATTGGTTTAAGTTCATGCTCTTTTGGCTCTGAATTTGGTATTGAAGTTGGTTCTATTAATTGTGGTTTTTGACATATTAAATCCGATACTTTATTGAGGGAAGTAATTTTACATGGATTCGAAGGGGATTCATCTTCTGTAGAGTTTTTTTCATCCATTACAGGAGTACTATCTCCATCATTATAACTGTAATAAATAATATTATCATTTTTTTGAGATGTGATGCATGAAACTTCTTGATCTTCTGCGCTATCTCTTGAAGGATAAAAAACAATTGATTTATCGGATTCTAAAGCAACCGATGCATTTTGTTGTGAAATTTCTGAATCAGAAATCAATGAAGGTTCTCCCAGATCTGCAACTTGAACTCTAGTTGAAAGATTCGATTCTTCTTCTGTTAAAGTATTTTCAGTTCTTTGTAATTCTTTTGCTAATTGTGACGATGAATCTGGTTCTATGCTGTTTTCCAGCTTTGCGTGCCTTATTTGGGAAAAAACTTCTTGATTTCGATTTTTTATCAATTCGTCTTTACATTGAACTATATTTTGTAGAACATTTGTAAGTTGTGCAGTCGAACATACCTCAGACAATTTTCGACATTTCCTAGAACAATTTTGATCCTGTTCTCTTAAAGTTGACTTTGGTTCGGTTTGGCATTCGGCAAATTTTACGCTCTTAGCAAAGCAGCTGTCAAGTGAAACTGCTTTAACTACACATCTCGACAAAAGCTTATCGGCGTTCGTATCCTTGGTGGATATCTTGATAGTATCATTGATTCTCTGTGGTTTCTGCAAAATTTCTATTTCTGTAGATGGTTTTGAGATTGATCGGGTTGACGTTTCATACGAACTGCGTGCTTCGTTTGGTGTTTTGTTTTTCTTCAATATCGGCTCTTCTGTTGATGTTTCGATATCCAGCTTTGAGTAAGGTTTTTGTTGCGACTCTTGCTGATAACTAACTTTTGAAATCTCAATACTTGTAGGTGTATTTTTCTCAACTGCAGATTTTTCTAAATTATCTTTATCAGAGGATTTACGTTCAATTACATTTTCAGAAGTTGCTTTGGGTTTGTTTTTTTCTGATTGACCTTTATAAACATTTTCTTCTATGACCGTTTTTTGACTTTCGATTTGAATGGTAATACTTTGCGAAGCATTCAAATTAATAACTTTGTCATCAGCGTGAGGTAAGATTGAATCATTTGTTGGTATTTTTAGCAATTCATTAATTACTTCTTTTTTTGTATTAAATGTGAGTTTTGGTTTGTTAATTTTACCTTGTTTCGTTTTTGCTTCTGATTTTTTATTTGTAATTATTTTCGAAATTTTTTTACGACAAATTGTGTCATCTTCAATTGTATCAGGATTAACAACCGATTCGTCTAATTCACGTTTAATGTCAATACTGGTAGTTAAGACTTTTGAAACTTGATCTTTCGGTGACAATTTTAAATCTTTCGTTGGTATTTTAATTGATTCTTTAATTTGTTCCCCGAAAATATTTAATTGTGATGAATGTTCTCCTTTGTATATAGTCCCTTCAATTTCAAAAGTAACAGATTTTTTTTTCTTAGTTGATATTTTTGATTTTTCGACACCTTCAACAGATAATTCAGAAGATAATTCTTTCTTCGCAGGGGAGTTGAGTTCATTTGCATTCTCAGTACTTACTTTATGTTTGTATAACTCGTATTGTTCCTTATGAGTATTTTTGTTTGTGGTTGTATTTTCATTTTCGGTTTGAATACATTCCGAAGCATCCAATTTACAAACTTTCTCTTCTGGTAATGATTTTTTCTTCAAAATTGATTTTGATTTGTTTGCTTTGATTTTTTGTTGTTCAGATTTTTTAGAAGATTTGTTCTTTTTCAAAACATTCTTTTTAGTTGATTTTTCTTGGACTATTATTTTACATTCACCAGAATCTTCCCCACTTCCTAGATGTGTTTGTAGTTTCAAAGTGGATACCGATGTTTCTTCTGCACCTCCTATAAGCAAATCACCTTTTATAACTGACAATTTAGGTATACGAATTATGAGCTTTTTCACTGAATCTTCTTTAATAGGTGAATGCACTTCATCATTTATTTGTTGGTATTGAGATGGCTTGCTTTTATCAAGACTCTCTGAGGATGACATCGACACTTCTTTATGAAATGAAGTTTCTTGCTTTTCTTCTTCTCTTCGTTGTTCTTCAGAAGGCTCTAAATCTGCAACTTTCGGAGACAAAGATAAGCTTTTAGCATCTGTTGTTTGTATTTCCGAATAAATATCCACAACCTTTGTTGAGGGAGCGGAACAGTTTTGCATTTCGGAGAAAATTTTCGTAGAATTTAATGAATTGTGAATCTCATCATTAATCATTTTCATTTTAACTTCGCGTTCATGACAATTTTCTGCACTCGACTCTTTGATAAATGTACCGTGAGCAATGGTAACTTTTTGTTCGATTGCTGTAGATATTTTCAGAGGTTCTTTTTTGCCACTGCTCTCTAAATAATGTCCGCTATCAGCGGTTGTTTCATCTTGAGTATAAATTGAAGTAACATTTTCATTACATTGATTTTCATGGATTTCTGCAACATCCACATTCCGTTTTTCAATTGCTTCATTCTTTTCAGCAGATGTGTTTATTGGATTTGTGTGCACGTTCTCTGTTTCATCTCCACCGGTAAAATCAGTATCAATAACAGAAGAGTTTTCTTCAGAATATACTTCCTTAGTAACGAATTGATCTTCATCAAACGTTTGTTTTTTTACTGATTCATCATTCTGGTCAATTGCTCGACATTCAATAAATTGTCCTCTGACTTTTGTTCTCTTAATCCGTATTTTATCTATACTCCTATCATTTAGTTCAGTATTAATGGCGGCAACACTTTTATCACAAGTTATTTGGTCTTCATTTTTTTCTTTAACATACGAAAATTTTTGATCATCAATTATTTGATGATCAAAACATTCCAAAGCATCCAATTTAAAAACATGATCCTCTGTTAATAATTTTGAATCCTTCGACATTTTCGGCAATTTTTGTATTTTTTCCTCTTCAGAAAGCGTCAAATTACGTTTTGGTTTATTTTTGATGTTTTTCTTTTTCTTAGTTGATGTTTCTTCACATATTTTCTCACCACACACAGATATTTCGCAGTCTCTTTCTTTGCTCCCTTCTTTCACAAGAGTTTTACATTCAGTGGAATTTTTAGAAATCAGCATAGGTTTAATTTTCTTATATGGTTCCGTATCCGTATTTTTTTCTATTGCCAATTTTTGATTTTCAATTTGAATGGTAGTACATTTTGAAGCTTTTAATTTTAAAACACCCCCTTCATCTTGTGTTACTTTAGAATCATTTATTGGTAAATTTATTGATTCTTGTTTTTGTTTTTTTGCTTTTTTTATTTTCTTTCGCTCCGATGATTTAGATGATATTTTATTCTTTTTCAAAACATTCGTTTTCAGTGTAGTTTCTTCTGTGATTTGATATTCATCCGAATGTTTTGCATTTGTTTCCTGCATAAGTTTTTGTTCTTCTAAATTTACAATTTGAAATACTGAACCTGTTTCTGTTCTTCTTTTAAACAATTCATCTTCTAAAATTGGCAACTTAGCTATACGAATTATGAGCTTTCGTCTTGAGTCGCCTTTCAAAGGTGAATTAGCTTCATTATTTACTGTTTGAGATTGTAAGGGCTGGCTTTTAAAAATGCTTTCTGAAGATGCCGCTAGGCTTGAAACTAATGTTTTATTTACGACTTTAGGAGGCAAAGGTGATGTTTTTACTTCTTTTGTTAATACTTCCAAATAATCATTCACAACTTTTGATGAGGATGATGAACTTTTTTGCATTTTAGAGACATTCTTTGTAGAACTTAATGAATTACCAATCTCATCATTGATTATTTCCATTTTATCTTCCTTTTCATGATTAAGTTTGGGTATCTTTTCCTGCGCAGCTGTATCTTGAGTATTTGTGTTTTGAAAGATAACCTTATTTTCGATTGCTGGAGGTAACTTTAGAGGTTCTGTGTCGGAGCTATTTTCTAAATTTAATTCTCTATCAGCAGTTGTTTCATTAATATGTTGAATTTGCATTGGTGTAATATTCACTTTAGACGTTTTTTGCTCACGGCAGAATTGACCTTCGTGAAGTTCAGTTTGTTTTTCTGTTGCTTCTTCTGTTTGATCAAATGATGGACTTGAATTTAGTTGTTCTTTGTGGGATGCGTTCTCTGTTTCTTCTTTAACGTTAGATTTATTTAAAACTGGATTATAAGTTGTAACGTTAGAAGTTTGTTCTTCGGTTGTTGCATGATTTTGAGGAATTTTTGGACATACTTTAAGTAAGTCTACATTGTCCGTATTATTTTCGCTAGAAAGCGTTAGTACATTTTCATCATCAATTTCAATATCAATTGACTTAACATTTTTGTCTAAAGATACTTGCTGAATAACTGATTGATCTTCTTCAATTTTTTCAGCATCAGAATTATCAAAATATTGGTCTTCATTGATTTCAGCTTCATTAATGGTTTGTTGTTCTATTGCTTCATTCATACGGTCAATTATTGGGCTTGTATTTAGTGGTTCGTTGTTTTCTTCTTTCTCTTTGTCACACTGAAGTTGAATATCAATTGTTAATTGCCGAGTAACACATTGATCTTCTACAATATCTTCAGCATTATAATTAAGGTTTTCCAGTGTTTCATCTGCTTTGTCAATAAAACTTTCATCATAAGATTTTTTCCCTTTAAATAATTGATCTTCATTAACAACATCATCATTCGTTTGGTTTTCAATTGCCTCATCGTTATTTACAGACAAATTTATAAGTTTTAATTGATCTGAATTTTTTAATGACTGGTTGTTAACGTCCTCATCTTCAGCTTTTTGGTTGCTAGGTAATTGTTTCACGATTGTATCTTCTTGATCTAGTTGACCATCAGATTGGCAATTGGTTAAAATTGTGTCATAAATGACAGTTAAGTCTTCGACACGTTGATCTTTTTGGAAATAGTCGTTAATTTTTTCACGTTTATCTTCGAAAAAAGTACCTTCTTTTTCTAGTATCTGCAATTTAGTTATTTCATTAATCTCTCGATCTTTTGATTTGTTTTCTTGTTCGCAAAAAATTTTATTATCATTTTCTGTTTCCAATATTTGATGGGAACAATGGCCAGTTTCTGATCCAGGAGCAAATTCCACTGGGCTACAAGCCTTTGAATTGTCATCAAATTTTTTAAGTTTTTTCAGTTTTTCATAAGCTTGATCACTTGCTGAATATTTTACTGTGACATAATCATGATCAGCGTTTATGTTTTTTTCTATTTGTTCTATATCAGCAGTTTTTTCATTAGAATCATCTTTATTTTCTTCAGAATTATTTTTAACAGTCTTATCTATAATTTTTGTATTCTTAGGAATCATCTGCTCAGATGTTTTCATGCAATCATCGTTTTCAATAGGCTTTTCTTTATTATCAGGAGTGTCAAGGCTTTCATTTTGACAAATAGGTTCATAAGCCGGCGATTCTATATCATCCATTGATGATGATTCATCTTCTACAATTGCTTCAAACAAATTTCCGTCATCTGCACATGGTTTTGTTTGCTCCATTTCTGTTGTAGACATTTTATCGACGATTTCTTCATGTCTTATGTTTGAATAAACTCCTGTCAAATAAAGCTTATTTCTGATTTCTTCTGATTGTTTTTTATCGTATTCTATAGTTGTAACTACTTCATCTTCAATAAACTTTTTGTCAGGGTTTGATTCCGGATGATTTGGTTCTTCGACAGCTGGCTTGTCTGGCTGGCTTTTTTTTTCATTTTCATCATTGAGATCCTTTTCCGTTGAATTTTCCACTATGGTGGCTTCTGTACTATTTTCTTGAAATTCAATTATTTCTGTGTTAGCTTTGGTATTTTTTGAGTCATTTTCTGCATCAAGTAATACTATTGATTGTTGAGATGCATTTTTTAAGGTTTTAACTTGTTGTTCAACATCGTTTTCAAAAAAGATGTCAGTACTTTTTATAGTTTTGTCAATTATTGTTGGCGTTTCGGATATTACTGCTGGAGGTTTATCAGGGCCACATTTGTTTTTCGAACTTTCAAAGCCATATTCCTCTTGTAATTCTCCAATAAAACCAGATATATTTTTGAGAAGTTCATTTACAGCGCTAGTATTTGTATCAACTTCTGAAACATTTTTACGTTTGTCTTCACCATTTTCGGATTTGTCAGTTGCAGATGCACTACGCTCTATAATATTGATTGATGTCGTAGATTCTTTATTTATAAGCGTTTGTTTTTCTGGGGAAGAATCTTGAACTTCTACTTTTTGTAATGTATCTTCATGATTTGGTAAGCTGGCTGATAACACGGGCATTGCGACGTATCGGGAGCAAGTTGGTTGTTCTTCATCAGTTATAGAACTTATCATTTTTCCTGCTGTTATACTTGTGCCTGATGCTATTCCTAGTCGACTTAAACAACCTGACCTTATTGTACTTGAGGGAGAGATATTCGACCACCTATCAGGGGATGCTGAAGATGGCCTCGTCTGACATGGACTACTTGAAATTGATCTTCGCGGTTGGTTAGCGAAATTAGAAGGTGTTCTTGGTATTTCATTTGTTGATGACGTTGCTTCCTCTACCACTTTATAGAAGGAGCGTTGTGAAAATGAGAATCTATTATGAACACCTAATCCATAATCGTCGTCAGAATTATCACTATCATTACCAGTTCCTTCAAACGACGTAGTACTCGACACTATGCCATGACGTTTTCGAATAGGTTTTTCGACGGGCACTTCATTTGAAGGATTCGCGGAAGCACGCATTGGAACTGGATTTGGAATAGGGGCTACAACATTATTAACTTCGGCATGAACCACAGGTGATTCACCATTAGTTTGGGCAGCCTCATCTGATGAGATTGCCGCAACAACTGGATTATTTATTCTTTCAACATTGACCCGACTAACAAGATCTCCCACGAATAGTGCGCGATCTTTTAAACTATCAATAGCCTCAGCTATTCGTTTTTCAAAGGCACTCATAGAGTTTGCGTTTGAATTTTGACCTAACAAACAAGTATCTTTTTCGTTATTGTCATCTTCATCGTTGGTATCGACTATATCAACTACATTATTTATCCTTAAGCTTAATAATACATCGTTATTTCTATTCTGTGGGATATTCTTACAACTAGGACTTAGATTTTCAATTTGATGGCTATTTAGATTTAAATGATTAAACTTATTATTTACACTTATGCTAGATATATCACAGTTATTTGATAAATGCTGATTTACAGCCTTAGTACCTTGTTTTCCATTACTTTTGTTTTTGTTAAAGATTTGAGAAGTTTCCCGGGTTGCATACGATGTTCTTGATAAAAGTTGATCTGGTGATGGTGATCGCGTTAAGTCTTCGATCAGTATTGGTTTAATACCCTATGGATAATTTAAGAAAAAAAAAATTATTTAACATTAGGAAATTTAAAAAAAACTTCATTTTGAAAAAACTTCATTTTATTAGGAACTTAAAGTATTGAGTTCTGAAAAGATTCTTTATTAAGAAATTAATTTTTTTAATTTTTGTTCCTCACATAATTCTCAGATAACTTATGCGAAAAATTTAAGAATAAATTTTCTAATTAAGATCTAAAAACAAAATTAAGTTAACTATTTTAGGCAGAAGGCAATATTGGACTTTAAAATTTAACTTAGTACATTATTAACAAAATATATGAATGTTTATTTTTATGTAGTTTAAATTTATTTTTTAGATGTTTATTGTTATAAATTTATATTTTTTCTAAGCAAAATTTAGATTGAAATAAATTTGTTGATTAAAAAAAATGTTGGTTGAAGTAATTGTTGATTGAGTAATTGTTGATTGAAGTAATTGTTGATTGAAGTAATTGTTGATTGAAGAAAATGTTGATGATGAAGACGAGTTCGTTTTGAATTTGGTTGACCTTCTTGGTTTGCATCTTTTTTGAAAAATAGTATTCGTAACTCCCAAAAAATTTCTCGGCTATTGTTAGAAATTTTAATATTTATGTTGTTTTTAACTTATAAGTTAAATAGCTTAAGTTTGTTTGTTTTTTTCTATAATATTTCAAGCATTTTAAAGAATATGTTTGAAGAATGTTTCTCTTATATAGAATAAGTGAATTCAAGATAAGCATCAAGTTTTCTTTTTTATTCTTCTTCAATTTGGAAACAGTTCTAAACTAATTAGTTCAGAATCCATAGTTGATTCATATTTTAATGATGAACTCATCATAGGCGTGGATGAAACAAAATGGTCAGGTACTATAAACACTACATTCAGGTCCCATTCACTGTATGTCTGGTAACTTATCCTCATTTTTTTTTTTTAACTGTGTTTAGTGACATCACGAAACAGGTTACATATACATATTCAGGAATTAATCACTTTTCTTGTAACCGATTTAACTGTACTTCTGCTTATAAGTTGTTATAAATTTCGTATTTCAATTCACTACTTTTTTCAGACAAGAGAACGCACGAAAAATTCTTCATGTACGAGAAAAGAGATCTTCTCTTTTTATATTTTTATTTCCGTCTTTTTATTTTGCGTTTTCCCTTAGTATGGAGGAAATTCGTTTCCACTGTTGATTGATGATTCTCCATTTGTATTGATTGAAGTTATGTATGTCGAATGTTGATTGAAGTTATGTATGTTGATTGAAGATATTGGTTTTTATTTTTTTATTTTTTGTTTAAATTTGTTTTACTTTTCAAATTTTAAATATTTACATGCAAAAAGTTAATTTATTTTCATTCATCTGATAATAAAACTAAATTTTTAATCTAAAGAATCATTAATTATAAAATGTTTATTAAAAAATTCAAAATTTAAAATCAGGAACATATAAGTGTGTGTTGAGTTGTTATTATGTGTCTGAAATAATTACAATTATTTAAGTATAAAAGTTCTTTTTAACTTTCGTTGAAGAGCTTAAAAATTATTAGGTAATAATATCTATATATAAATAGCCTTAGATAAATTTTGTGGTACCATTTTCTCAAAGAGTATTTGACCGATTTCGATAAATTTTATATTGTTGGAAAGTCACAATTGCGGAGATGTGCAGAATATACTTGAGACACGCATTTACACACTGTGGGTCATTTTTGTTTTTGCACTGTCGAGCACTGTGCATATTGAACAAAAATTAAATTAAAAAAGAAAAATGTCGAATTTCGACACAGGGCGATACTAGTAATAATAAATACCTTAATGCGATTTATTTTCAAACCACACTTTTACAAAATTTGTTTAAATACAAAAATATAGATAAAAATTGAAAATTGGAATATTATTTCTTTTTCCTTTCATTTAGACAATGGGGCCCTTTTGTTTAAAGAACGAAGATCGTTAAGTGAACTAAAGTAAGTAAAAAAACCACCTGAAATCACGTGAATTACTTTTTCTAGTAAAAGGGTATATTAGCAATAAGATAAAGTCAACCATTTACGTTTTCAGCACAAATCTCATGCTCATCGTCTTTCAGTGAAGAAAAAGCTTAAGAAAGTAAGACATCGGAAAAAAAATAGTTTTCTTTTCTGTGAATATAAGAAAGCAATGCAAGGCTTAATTTATTCGACCATTATTCTTTCCCATAGAACTGCCATTGAAGCAAAGAAAACCTTTAGCATTACGCCAAATACGTATTAATCAATTGCCATATTGTTCTTTTAAAAAGATTTAACTGTCCTGTATACAGTCCCATATTTTAGTATTACTTCTATGATTTTCTTTGCATTTGCGTGAAATTCAGTATTATGGCGTATTAAAAAAATATCGCGGTTTTTCATAGAAGAGAGCCCTCGCAAGAGAGTTAAAAATTGCCCAACTTTTGTTAACAGAAATTAACAATTCCGTAGTTTTGGGAGAAAAAGAATGAAAGGCATACAGCCAACCCATTTCACGCCATAATATGTCAGTACAAATGAAACCTGCATATCCTTAAAACTCACCGCTCTTGAACATTCCAACAACTTTGGAGTACTTCGATTTATGTATTCGTTATAACGTTTAAAAAACTGCTCAATTGTATCATCGAGCTCCAATGTTTTATTAATAAGCAGAATTCTAAAAAAAGATTAAAAAGAAAAAGAATTAGAAAAAATACAATTTTTAACTATAATTTTATCAAACCTAGTTCCATATTCTTGATTCTTTGAAGCAAAACCGATGAGCCCAGTTATGTTGGCAAAAATTCGATTGTCCTCATTTACTGAAGGAACGGTTTTTGGCAACACAGGCTCGCTTGCTGTTTCAGTTGATAAATCTATTATATCGGATCTTAGAGCTTTAGCTGATTTTCCCACAGCTATTTCATTTATTATTTCTTTGTCCTCTTTTAAATGGGCTAATTTTTTCCATTTCCTAAAGCAAAGAATAAGCCGCAGATAAGAGATCAAATCGTTTGTTTCATGAAGGTGCTTGTTGGATAGGTATTTTCTGCAAATAATCAAAATCTTATTGAAATCAAACTATGTATTACCAACAAAAATATAAGCTCACTTAAATATTGGATACAAGATCAATCTATAATCATCAATAACTTGAATTTTTAAAAGTGTCATCAAAATACCCGGTACCCATCCGCTGAATACCAAACTCAAAGTAACCACGATTTCATTGGATATAAGAGCCACTTCAGTCTCATCAGTTATAGAAGAATAGAGTTGACACTTATAATTCACATATTGAGCCATAAAATCTGTCAGAATGAGATTGTAGTTTCTGTCATTGATGCACTACAAATAAAGAATACGATTAAAAAATATGTTGAGATATTCACACGCAAAATACCAAAAATACAATTTACTTACATCTGAAACGTTTTCATAACATAACTTAATGGATACAAGCCATCGTATTAAATTTTTCCATATAAATGCCTGAGTTGATTTCACGTTTACAAGTGCAAGAGATTTTTTCAGATCATTTGCCAATTCTTGGAACTTTGCATATGGGAAGGTAGTAGATAACTTGTATCCAGGTTGAACTTGATAATACAAAATAGGCTTGATTTTTTCCGACAGTAATTGGTACTGTTTGTTTTGAGCTGCAAAAAAAAATATTTATGAACATTTATTTATTTATTATGTATAAAAACAAAAAATTTGGTGGCGGGCAGGTCGAAAAGAACCAGGATCTACTGACTTATAAGTTTTCCTCAATGGAAGGGTCGTACGTTTTGTTGCCGATAATAATTCGAACAGCTAATGTGAAAGGCACGAAATTATGTGTCACTACTAACATATGGTACTAAATTATGTCATTCAGTATAGATTTCATTATGAAGCATTGTTCATAAATAAATAATTTAAAAGTTGTTTTTATTTTTCGTTGAGGGAAGCCGTCATATCATTAATAAATCTATACCAAAGAAAGTGAGAGCTGATTGTTGTACTATAATGAATTCGGAAATAACAACTCACTCAATCTGGTATGGGAATGCGTCATGTGCTTTTAGAACATAAAACGTTGCGAAAAGAATGTACTAGTTATGTTTTTAACGAGCATAGCTGTATTTAGAGCTAGCCAGGCAGGTGCATAAATATTTCTAATACAAATCACAAATAATATTCAAGGATAAGTTGACATGACAAGCATGCCACACATTAAGTTTCGCTCACTGTGTGGTCAATCTATGAATGCAGTTTTAATTTATGCTGACGTTGTTATTGTCTTTTCTTATTCTTGTCGAGGTTATAATCATTGATAACCTGCCTACCTCCCTAAATAGATGATAAGCACACTTCAAGCTTGCTTGCGGAAAAAAACCTCAACATTTTAACAAAAAGAAGCAGTAGGTACGCATAGAATAAAACTTTCAGTTTCCGTAATTTATGGTTGCTGTGAAGAACATGAATAAGCAACCAACAATAAAATTCATAAAATACAAATAATTATCATAAGGAAGCGGTTCGGAAAAAATATTTATGTTTATGCATAATTATAAAAAAAAGCTTAATATTATACCAGCTTTCTCCGTATTTATGGTTTTATAAGAAAAGAAGAGATTATTCTTCAAATAACAGTCAAATCAGTGTATCAGCGATTTGCTTAGAAATCTAAAGTGGTAGTGCAAAAATTTCATTGAAATAGGAGTGAAATGATGCAGTTTACCACATTTATTCCATTTAAGTGAACCCAACTTAACTTGTGCATGTTAAAATAAAAACCGGTTGAAAAATCAGAACATTTAGTTGTAGATTGCAGGTTCGGTTAAGTCCGGAGCAAAGTTAGCCAAAATAAAACACACGACTGGTTTATAACTGCTTTCTGTTATAGTTCAATTAGCTTCGGACAGATGATATAAATAGTTTGAACAAGTCTTCCCTTACGTAACAATTGAAATCGCTATTGTCTTGGCGATTTCGTTTCAACGACACAAAATTTCCTTCACGTAACTCATTATTCGACAAAATACTATGGTCAAGAAGACAATAATTCAAGGATAGCTTTAATTAGGTACCGATTCGTATCCATATGAAGGTTTTCATTCAATTGAAGATTTATTCATACTTTTAAATAGAAGTAGTTTTAATAGTGGGAAATGACTACACCATTTTTTAAGTGCATTCACACTAATTTTTTGTTCTTGAATATTTTCGCATCGGATCTTCCTGTAATTATTTCTTTAAGACTTGAAAAACTTATTGATTTGCCAACAGTTGTATGTTGTACCTATTTATTTTCAAGCAGAACCTTATAAAAGATCATAGAGGTGATTTTAATTTGAGGCTAGACCTACTTTGTGTGCACTAAAATTTACTGAAATTATATTCGATGAGTGATTTGACCAAATTGATGCAGAATAATGAATAAGGATCTCTTCCACCAATAATAATACAGTATTAGGTGGGTAGGACGTACATACATAAATCCTTAATAGATTAAGGCCCGTTTGCTGATACTACACATAACGATTTAAGTTGAACTTAAATTCTTAAGGGGTACTTTTTCCATGTCATAAAGTGATTCTTAAGAAATTAAGTTCAACTTAAATCGTTATGTGTAGTATCAGCAAACCTCCCTAATAGATAACAGTAAATTAGCCTATTTCGTCTACTGCTCTACTGTAAGTTTGTTTCTTTATTTATTCCATTTATTTGTACCTCCCACTACCACACCCACTTTGCTTTTATCAGAGAATCAGGAATCTTGCCTTTTTTACATCCTTAGAAAGTTAAAATTTTGTAATTGAAATCTATTGAACCAAAAGCATTAAAGTCCGCGAGTTGAGTTTTGAGTTGAGTTTAAATTTGAGTTTTTTTACTTATATACCTATACAGTTTTCTTTGAAAGTTGAAATTTTGTAGTTTGACAAATATTCAATAGGAGGCGCTGCAAAGCGTGGCAGGGATCTGCTACTATTATACCTATGAAAGCAAAATTAATTAAATTTGTCATCATTAGTTGGCTTAAAATAAATAAATCGTTAAGCTTGTAACCGCATTTGACGTATTCAAACAAGATAGTTAAATATCGATTCTAACTGCACAGGATAGATATCGTTAAAGCTCATTCAAAATCTTTATTGGTTATTGTATGTATGTATGTATGTATTTTAAAAATCGTTTAAGCCGTTCGCGAAAAATTCAGAAATAAAAAAAATTATTCTATAGCAGGTAGGTAACGTTAAAACAAAAAATTTTCAAAATTTCTCTGAGCAATGCCTAGAAATGCCGTTCAGTGTGTAGATCCAGATGCGTTCAAATAGACAGACACAACAACATATTTGATCAAAATCTCGACGTTGAATTATTTCGAGAATGGAAAACTTGCCATATAGGTACATATAGCACCAATATATTGCAAGTATAAATAAAAGAAGCTTACTACCTGAAATTGCAAAACAAAAAATGATTATGTTTGAATATTTTTGTTCCGTTATGTCAAAGTCCAAAACTTTTTGGACTTTCCCCTCACGTGAGAAATCACAGTAGATTCTTTGTAATTTCCTTTTTACTAAATGGGAAACAAGCACTAAATAATCTCGGAATAACATCCTGCTTTATACTTAAAGGTTTAAATTCAATCTTAGCTGCTTGTGTACTATTTTTAATTAATTTTTTATATACCTACAATTTTTGTATAAGTAACCTTCAAAATTTCTCAAAAATTTTAAAATAAAATAACAAAAATATCTAGAGGTAAGTATTACAGATACGTACTCTATGGCCTTGACACTGAACACTAGCCTTACTCCCGAAACAAATGCCGATCTTTTAAAGCTCTTGTTTTTATATCGATTTACAAAAATGCAGATACGAGGTTTTCACTGTTGGAAAAAAATAAAATACAAGGGAAAGAAAATCTTTACTTACTCTTTCTCATCCATACGATTTCCTCATCCTCCTCCGAGTCAGAACTCACAACGACAACATCATCTTCCTTCATTGTTGTGTGTTAATCCTTGAGGCGTCTTTAGCAATGGTTATTTAATTGAAAATGAATTCTTTGAAAGTTTATTTTGTTCGTTTTTGTTTCACAAAAAACAGTCTGCTACTTCATAAAATAGATATTTCTTTTTTACGTATTCTTGAAATAACCACTTCAGTTTGAAATTTGATTCCAAGTTGGAATTTTTTTAATTTTTATTTATTACAATCTTTTTTGTAATGTAAACACAAATTCATCAATAGTGTAAACAATTTTCCACTATATTTTTATTTTTAACAAATTAAAAAAGTGAAAAATATGTAACCAAGCGAGGGAGCTTTGTTTTTTTTTTTTCTACCAAATAAAGGAACACAATTATTTTTTGTTCTTCCTCTTCTTCTGGTTCTACTGGGCGAGGAGAAGTCTTATTTTTTGCTGTTTTGGCTGGTCTTTGCCTGCGGTGCCTGGTTGAATTTCAATGAAAGTGTTCTCCTGTGGTATATCAGATTTTATTCACGGGAAAGAAGACACCCACCAAACGCGAATAGAAGTTATACGCAGTTCTTTGCAACACTATTTATCACGTAACTGGCGTCGAAAGATGTACTTAATTTTATTCACAAAATGTTATATTCAACTTTGGTAATATAGTTGGCGGTTTATTTCTATGAATTTTGTAGAATTTATAGAGAATTTTTATAATTTTCTCGGAACACTTTAGGGAGTCACATTTAAGGTTTGCTTGAAAATTTTTATATAGATGCTATCACCTTGCTACTTATGGTTATGAGTATTAGTCTCTTTCTTTCTTCCTTTTGTTGAGGGCTTTCATATATAGTATTGTTGTTGTCTCTTTCTGACACATCGTTTGACCTATTCAAAAGAACAAGATAGATAATAAAGAATGCAGTAATTATGGAATGTGGAATGTAAAGCAAATTCATTTAAGGGAATGTACACATATGGATGGCATTTAAAGCCCTTCCACACTATCCCACTGAGTATTAATAGGTGTTTTTTATTATCAGAATTGATCTATATGGATCATCAATTAACATACATAACAACAACAACACATGAACCTGCTCTTTATTGGGTTCACGTTTCATGATCCAAAAACAGGGTGCTGTATCTCGCCACTGTGAGGTTGTTTTATGTTCGTAGGATGATCCATATGGATCATGGGTCATTATAAAAAACGGCTAATAATTCAATAGCTGTGTTTTATTTTCCCCCAGATCCAATCCAGATCAGATCATGAAAATAAAACAACCCAGGACCCATGTTCTGTAACTCGGCGATAACTTTTCGTGGCGAGAAACGGCGAAAATTGGAACAAAAATGGAACAAAACTCATAGGAATCCTATGGGTTTTGTTCCATTTTTCGCAGTTTATCGCCTCGAAAAGTTATCGCCGAGTTACAGAACATGGGTCCAGGATCTCAGTGACAACTTGTTATATACCCAACTCTATTTTCCTTTTGTTTTTTTTTATTTGCATACGTACCCTATGGGCCAGTTTCACAGTGAAGTAAGTGTCACTTAAGTGCCGAATATGGAAAACTAGTTCCCAATTTCACAGTGTAAACTTATCGGAATAAGTGACACTTAAGTCTCCCATGTTGGCCACTTAAGTTCCACTTACTCAGGTAGTAAAACTGCGGCTTAAGTGCCAAAATGGCAAAATTAAGTGCCACTTATTTTGTTAAGTGTGCACTGTGAAACTGGCCCTATGTCTTTTTTCTTTACACTACTGACGACAATTACAAATCAAGGGAGTGTATTTTGTGTGAGTGGAAATTCAAATCCAAAAAAAAATTGGATCTTGTGTTGTTTTTTTAATACATGCCTTTTTGTAAGGGCCAGTTGTACAAATATTTAAACCGTGGTTCAGCAATTTTTATGCATCGATTTCGGCGGATTAATTGAGTTTCAACAGTGGTTTACTGTTCAAGTGTGTTATAATAAGCATTTACATACTTGAACCAGCGTTGAACGTTAGTTAATCCGCCGAAATCGGTGAGTTAAAATCTTGAACGGAGCTGCTGAACCACTATTGTACAACTGGCCATAAGCCATTCCGATCCGTGCCGTGTTAATAAAGTAAAGTAAAAATTCGCAAAACAAACCCGTCCGCAGTAGCCTACCCATTCGCAGTATGATTCTACTTCTACTTTTATTGGTAGTAATTCTAATGTGGATGTTGTATTTGTAACTTGTGTAAATAATCCTACTGTACTGTGAATAGCTTTCCCAAAAAACACGACTAATGTCCTAAAAACCCTAGAGCAAACTCTATGCCAGCGAAAAAAAATGATTTCCAATTCAATCTCAAAAACTCACTTTAGTTGTTGATGTATGAAAATTCGAAGTAATGTCAAAATTTGCGACTATTTGCAATTCGCAGTTCAGTGGTTGTCTCATGTGCAAGTAACTTTACTCCAGTGGATTAAAAAGTGCAAGCAGTCCATAGGGTAATATTGGACTGGGAATCGGAACGTGCCCAAAAAACAATCTTCCACTTCCAAACGTCAAAGTCAGTTGGCTGGAAGCTTGGAAAGCCTGGCAAAGTGGCAAAAAATAACAAGATAAATAAACGTCATCATCGCAAGTTAACGCCGAATTTCTGCTAAAATAATTTTATTGAAATAAATTTGCCGAAATGTTTACTCTCTGGACTCTGATCGAAGCTTCACTGCTTTGTCTGAATGCAGTCTGCGTTCTCCACGATGAAAGATTTCTTGCGAAAAGTATAATCAAAGGTTTTACTAACTTCGTAATGTTATTTTCATTCTTTTATTTTACCAACAGTTGGCTGGGGCCCAAACGCACAACACCAAGATTTCGGTCAACCCAGTGTGAAGTCTCAAATGCTTAACTTGATCCGGTCCATAAGAACTGTTGCGAAGAGTAAGACTTTCTGAGTAGTCTGTTTAAAGCTCGTTTTTATTTTATTTTTTTTATTTAGTTCCCTTGATATTCCTCAATATCGCTGCAATCGTCATAAAACTTATACTTGGATGAAAGAAACAAAAAAATAAGAACAATAAATATTAAGAAATTATGTATTTTTTAAAAATTTATTGAGTTTTTCTTTGAAGTACGGACTTGACACGATTTTCCAGTGCTACACTGTAAGCATCTAGCTTATATGCTGCTGCCTCCAACTTGTCAACAGTATCAGATATCTCATGGATTTGCTGCATCAATGGAATCTAAAATAGATGTTTGTTTATTAAGAGTTAATTATTAGTACGGATACCATTCTTTAGGGTTTTACCAATTGTTGGAACTTATAGTTCAATTCATTGGTGGAGGAGTTCAGGCCCTCAGCCACATGTCTCATCTCCGAGTATTTAGATATTGTTGCTTTATTCATATCTTCGAGTAGTTTATAATCCTCGAGTGGAGCATTCAGTTCATTAGTTATGTATTCTTCAGTTTTCCTAAACATTTTTGTTGCTAATTTACTTAGATTGGGGTCATGTGGATCAAGGGCTTCAAAGCTTGATGTACTAGTTGACAGAGTAGGGCCTCGAATTGGTGAATCGAGGAGATCATTGTGCTGCAAGTCACTTGTATTCATTTTTTTAAATAAAATATAAATGCTAGTTTTCACTTTTGTAATTGCATTCAATTTTCTTTTGTGTATTATTTTTTGATAGACACAAAAGTGTCAAAGTGACATTTCTTTGTAGAATGTGGATCGAGTGGAGAAAATATAGGGTGACCTGAAATTATTAGATTTGCAGCCGTTTTTTTTATTTTAGCTCAAAGCAGAGCGTCATTTGTTGTTAAAAAAATTAGTTTCTTTTTTAGTGCCCACGTAACACGTTCTGCTCTCACATCCATAAAATTAGTCGATAAACGATGAAAATTGATTGAAACAAATTTAGTATAAGTTATAAATAAGTTTTATTCCACGGAACTCGTAGGCACTGCCCTGGGCCCTCGAGGCTCGATCACGTAAATCAATAATAGCCGTTTTTTATTATCAGAATTGATCTATATGGACCATCAAATAACATACATAACAACAACAACACATGAACCTGCTCTTTATAGGGTTCACGTTTCATGATCCGAAAACGCTGCTGCTTCTCGCCACTGTGAGGCTGTTTTATTATACATATGGATCATGGGTCATCTATATGAAGATAGCTATATTTATTATTCTTTACATATATGATAGAGACAGCAATTTTAAAGGTTTCCCCACACCAACGCGAATCTTTCGTGGCGACAACGAAAACAATAATAACGAGGTGTTGTTTTCATTAACAACCACGTGTTGTTATTGTTGTTTTCGTCGTCGCTGCTTTCCAGGGATTTTTTGTTTTTTTTTGTTGATGTGGGGGAACCTAAATTGTTGTTTTTGATTTTTTAAGAGCTTTTAACGGCCTTTAAAGTCCTACAAAAATTGGCGTTTCGTCCCGGCGATCTAACTTGGACTCATCAGTTGTTGTTGTTTTTTTTAATAATACAAATAGTTTTTTTTTAATTATAAACGTGTAGGAGCAAATTGTCTTTGCACTTCGCACAAAGATTTTAATTAAACAAAACAAAAAATCCCTGGAAAGCAGCTGTCAATTATCTTGAAGTCTTGGAAGTATAATTTACGACTCGCTTCGTATTCGATATTTGATTGATCGAGGCGAGTTGAAAAGGAGATATCGAATTCAAAACGATTCGCTTCGTATTCCCTAATCAGGCATGATATGGTGGTTAGTGAGTATAATATATTATATTTTCTCCAAGAATATATAACATAAGTATGTATGGGATGAACGCCCTTTTGCCTTGAGGTAATGCTGTTGATTTCAAGTTGCCAAAGTATAGAAACTTCATATGCAAAAAATAAAATTAGACTAACATTTAAAAAAAAAATGGCTGTTTTAGGAAATGGTTGTCTTTTGACATTAAATTAAATTTGGTTAGCTATTTCTGAAATTGATTTCGATAATATTAAAACCATGGGAACGTCCATTTGTAGGAATATTAATCAAGAGATTAAATAATTGACATATTACATTAAATTTTATTGGTAGACGAGAAATTCAAATTATATTTATTAATGTATCTTAATAATTTACAAAACTCATTGTAAGATTTAAAGAACAAAATGAGTACGTTATGGCAGATAAAAGTATAGAATACATATCTATTTTAAGTATTCCTTCAACCCATCGCAAATTTGTCTCACAGCACTTTCCATTACTACTTTTTTTTGAAAAGCTATTGAAATCCGGAAACAGTTTTTAAAACTATTATCAACTGAAAATCTATTACCAGGAATAAAAAATAATTTATATTTTTTCAAGCACATTTGGAGAAAGGCATTTGCGTCTGTATGTGCAGGCATTTGAATCCAGACAAAGTAGCCTCCTTGAGGTTCAATAAATTTACACGATTTTGGAAGATTATTTTTCAAAACTTCACAAGTTGCCAACATTCGTTCTTGGTAGAGTTCTTTTACCATCCGAGCATGTTTTTGTGCAAAACCCAATTCGAAAAGACTAGCCATTATGCCGGAGGTGTAGTTATTCAAACATCCACCACTTTTTAATACGCCACTGTAAATAAAAAAAAAAAACATGAAACAGTTTATGTGTATACATAATTTCAAAGGAATTGACTCTAAATAAGCCAATTTATCTGTTATAAATTGGATTTTCTAGTTTCGTCCAATTTCAAAACATCATTGAATGAATGTTACGCATATTTAGATTATCACAGATTTAATTACTACAAAACTTACCTTAAGTTCAGAATAGATTTACACCTTGGAGGTACTTCAAGCCATCCAAAACGTATACCAGGTCCAATTATTTTTGAAAAACTTCCATTCGAAATGACATTCCCTTTGAAATCATCATCATTTGGGTTATCGTAAGCATATAGTCGTTTCTGAGCGTCATTGTTCCCGTAATATAGTGTATTATAGACATCATCACATGCAACCAGAATATCAAATTCTCGAGCCAGACTTATTAGTTTTTCTAATACATCTAATTAAAATAAATTAAAGAATTTCTGGAGCCTATAGGTCAATATTATAAAACTTATATAGGTACATACCTTTCGAAAATATAATTCCTGTTGGGTTGTGGTATGTTGGAATAGCATAGTAAAGGCCCCAGTAACTTTTGGTTTCTGGTTTAAAATGTGTTTTCTTTAGAAAAACTCTCAATTCTTCGATGTCGACACCATCACTATTTAATTTAACTTTAAAAATATATTTTTTTTTATTACTAAATAATAATTTAAATAAAAGCATATTATTATATGTACCTACATATCTATGTATGCAGATATACATACAAATATTTAGGTATGAGCATGATAATTAATAACACAGATTTGAAAATTACCAGGTATGATTTTAACAGTATTGAATTGTTGAAACGTTTCGAGTGCAATCATGTATGTAACTTCATCAACAAAAATATAGCCGTTTAGATCTAAAAGGGTTGATAGTATAATATGCATTCCCTGTGTTGCTCCAGTTGTGACAATTATATCTTCACTGAAAATTCATAAAAAAAAGTATAGAATCTACCTTACAAAAAAGTTAAACTCGAACAAATTGTAATAAATAAATGCATTAAGTTTTACATCTGAATTTTCAGAATTCTGAATTTTTCGATCTTCAGATTGGCCAGCTGTCAGAAAAAGTTAGTTGACTTTTAGTCACAGTACACATAATGCCTGTTTGGTTACTTTTTTTTCAACAAATTTCCTAAAAACTTAGTTTTTTTTCTGTGGGTTGACAGCAAATTGTGAAATTTTGTGAAAATTTGTGCAAATTCGCAAGAAATTTCACGTTACCAAACAGACCAATAATAAAGGTAATATCATTAGCGTTTTCATTTTTGTTCAGTTCTGCACATCTGTCAAAAACCGAGGTATATATGGTAGATCCATGTTGGATCCAGTGCCCCTTTACTTGTCTAATTTGAATATTTTGTTGTTGTTTCTAATGAAGCGAGTTGAGTTCCTGTGGGCACTCGAACAGCCATTTTGAATTTTTTGACACTTTCATCTTTTGTCGAATTCCTTTCAACAAAAGAATCGAATTTTTTTCTAAAAGAATCGATTTTTTTTCTGAACAAATCGAATTTTTTCTGTCAAAACAAATCTTGCTAATTTAGCAAGATTCAAGAAAGATTTTACACCGATTTGCACACACACTAGCAAGATTTGAAATTTCTAAAATGTCAAATTGAAAGTCGCAGTGTTTTAAGAAAACAAATTGTGTTTTTGGTTGCAACGAATTTTCGGTGAATTTTATAGTGCGTTGCTTTTCAATTAACAATAATAATATTTTCCAAATTGAATATTTTCTGGATATTTTACTTCAAAATTGTTTTTGTCAAGTGCCACACACACAATCACAAAAAAAAATCGATTCTTTTCGTCTTTTCGTATTCCTTTCAACGACAGAAAAAATTCGATTCTTTTAAGAAAAAAATTCGATTCTTTTGTTGAAAGGAATTCGACATTTGACAATAATTTTTTATATTGATGTTTGGAAAGTTTTTCTATATTTTTGTAGACCATTAACATATCTAATATCAATAAAAAGGCTTTTAATGAAATTAATAAAACTTGTTGCTGATTTAGTTACATATAATTTCATCCTCACAGCTACTCACGTTCAATGTATAATTTACTAATGTAATTAAAGTTTTATTTTATTTCGCTTCAATGGTAATCCTATAGGTAAATGCAGGAATTTGACACGACTTTCGACTGAAATTTCAGATTTTTTTTTGGGTTCAACGACATAAATTAAGAAATCTGAAAATTCAGATGTAAGAAGATTTTCATTGATGTTCCTTTCCATTAAAAATTGCATTCGTCTAAAAGCAGTATTAGCGGTAAATTGCTAAATATTATATGCCTGTTTGACGGTAAATTGTAAAATTCTGTGAAAATTTGTGCGAATTTCACGTTACCAAACAGACATAATTTAGTCTTTTCCAGTGCGGGGGATCATGGAAAAAATCCCTTGCTCTGGGAATTTTGACCTCAATAGGCGTTTTTCTTTTTTAGCTCCGAGCGGGGCATAGAGCGGGCTCTGAGCGAATAGAGCTCACTCCGAACAGAGCGTGACCTGAGCGCACCGATCTATTTAAGAAACTCAATTGAGCACTGAACTCTCATATCTGTAAAATTACATGAAAATTGTATGAAGTTAGCCGCGCTCAGCTTTGTGCTCGATGTGCTCGGTCATTATTTTCCGAGCTCATCGAGCGAGGCCCGGTCGAGCTCTGATCTAAAAAAGAAATGCAAGTTGAAAGCTCGAGCGCTCCGAGTTAAAAAGTAACATAGTTTTATTTTTGACAGCTCAGTGCCAAAAACAGCTCGGGGCTAAAAAAGAAAAACGTCTAATGAAGACAAAAAGAAAACCGACTCAGTTTTTGGGACTCTTTTATTTGAGATCCTTCAAAGAAATCTTTAATTCAATAGAAAGAATGCAATTTAGAAAAAAGGAGGTATTTTAGCTCAACTTAGTGCCATTTTCTCATTTTCTCTAAGACGCTGTTTAGATTGGGAAGATTGAGGCCGGTATCACGGCATGCAGGTCGTAGGCAAGAGAAGGGTGGGGACTCTCGTGAGGCACAAAGAAAACATAAAATCCGGACTCATGAGTCAATTTCAACATTTCACACATTAAAACAACAACATAGAGTCCGTTTTTTATGTTTTCTTCCTGCCTCACGAGAGTCCTCCCCCCACCCATCTCTTACGTACGATCTGCTCGATCTTCTCCGGCCTCAATCTTCCCAATCTAAACAGCGTCCATCAGAAGCTTGAAAAATTCGTAAACCCAGCCTATTTTTCGGCACTTCCTTTTAGAATTTCTTTATAATTGTCTTCTTTTATAATAGTAATAATACATAGGTGATGTTTCTTTACTTTGAAACTCTGTATATTGGTGTGCATTTTGTACACATATTTTGTTTTTATATGAAGTCGGACAGAGTAAATTGTGTAGAAATTTACACAAATGCACAAATATTTCAAAGTAAAGGAACTAAACTAGGCTAATTGGTGTTTTCAGAAAGAGAATTTTCTCAGTCAAAGTCCAAGGTTTTTTTTCCTTACTATGTTTCCACCGACCGCTAAACCGAGATTTAAGTAGATTTACCCTAAATCCTCTTCAAATCTCAAAGATTTACCATACAAATTTAATCCTCAAATCTAGTAGATTAGAAATTTATCTTGTTAAATCTTCATAGTGCCAATAGTTGAACAGATGGAACAAACCTATTCCTCTCTTGCGCTGAGTACATTATTCGAGAATCGAGAGAACATTTTCGAGAATCTATTTTTTTTCATCGTTTAACTATCTATCTCACTTCCAATTTAGAAGAAAACATGAAACAGCATTTGCATTTTGAAAGGAACTGTCAAAGTAAATCTACTTTATAATCTTTTTATGCGGTGAAAACACTCTATAGGATTTACAAAATCTCAACGAGATTAACTTTCGGTTGAAACGTAGTATTAGAGTTTTGACAGCGAAGCTGAGAAATTTTGCTGAGGAATCCTGTTCAGGTAACTGAAATTGCTGATATCTCCGAGATATCATTTTCCTGAACATGCCTAATAAGTAATATGTATTATAGCCGTGTTTTTTTGCAAGCCCGGTGGGGATTGGATGAAAAAAACGACTTCAGTGCTAAACAATTAACATGTTAAATGCAACAACAATTAATCCCAGTGAATTCTCGGGGTTTAACTTAAGGGCACAGAAAAAATGTGTTACCGGCATGAATTACATACATGTTATCGATAGTTTGTATGAAAACTCCATGTTTTTTACTGTCATGGCGTCGCTAATCCCCGCTGTCGTTTTATTCAACCAATTCCCCCCGGGCTTGCAGAAAAACACGCCTTATATTTACTTACCTTTTCACTTCACTTTTATAAGCATTTGTCAAAAAACTAGCTATTCCCGAACGCACTTCAATTGTTCCATCAGTTGGGCCATATTGAAACAACATTCCCTGATTTGCAGTTTCTTTTTTCTACAAATATGTAAACAACAATCTTATCTATACTTTATAACCGAATTAAATCTTGGCAATATTAGCTGTGTTTTATTTTCTATCAGATCCGAACCAGATTGGATTTGCTTACCAAAATATGTACATGTACCTATTACTTTGTTTTGGATTAAGATTTTCAAATTCATTTTGAACACACTGTACTCACACTTAATTTGTAAATGTCGTCAGTAGTGTGTATACGGGTGTATACAAATAAAAAAACAAAAGGAAAAAAGAGTTGGGTAGATAACAAGTTGTCACTGAGGTTCTGGGTTGTTTTATTTACATTATCTGATCTGGATTGGATCTGGGGGAAAATAAAACACATGCTATTAAATTGCATATTATGCTTACCATTCGATGAATTGTAGCCTTTTCAAAAATATCACAACAATTAGTTAATATGTCAGGACCAGGAGCCCCTACACCCAGGTTAATCACATTTTGATCATAAACATTAAAATCTGATCCGTCAAAGAGATGTTTCAACATTTTATCCTCATTTTTTATTGGATACTTCACTTCCATGTTAATTGTCTTAAAGAAAATTTTATTAACACTTAACGTAGTCGAAAACACGCAACGTACTACAGAACTAAATTTATTTTTAATCATTACTGAAAAATTGAAATCAAAATGATAAGAAGCACTTCATCACATCATAAAAAGCTTTAATAAAATGTAAAATTCACCACACACATGACACAACACCATAATATACGATACACAATTCACCATTTTTAGAGAAGTGTTGCCATTACCTTTAATTTATAATGTATCACAAAAACGACATAAGTTTCAATAGGTCAATTATACAGCTATTTTTGAAAAATAAACAGACGTATATTATATGGAGCAAAGTAAATATTTTTAATTTTGATTCCCTTACAAGACATACTTCATGTCTATTTTCGGTAAGCTAAGTACAGACAAATTGTCAAATCTTACAATTGGTCTGTTTGGTAACGTGAAATTTCTTGCGAATTTGCACAAATTTTCACAAAATTTCACAAATTGCCATAGAAAAAAAACTCAGTTTTTGGGAAATTTGTTGAAAAAAAAGTTACAAAACAGGCATAATATTGTCAAATCTGTCAGTCCTCTGACAATAGCTGCCAATGAGCTCACATTAGCCAAATACCTTTCAGTTAAAAAGTCTGTTCACACAGTTGGCGGATTTTGTCCCAAAGTTGTACAACTTCATTGTCAGATTGTTAGCTGACAATTCTCTGACAATGACATGATGTTTCTGAAAATATTGGGTACGTTCAGAAGAACGTAGGGACTAGAAATTAAGGCAAGTTTCTAGTCTCTGATTGGTCAGCTGTCAAAAAATTGCCTTCCAATTAAGACAACTTTGTTGGAAAGTTGATTGGAAAGCTAGTCAAGAAATATCTCCCTTCATTTCAAGTCAAGTGTATTTGTGTCAAAATATCAGCTGATTATATTTTATTTTTAAACACCAAACTGAACTTCATTGTTCTGCAACTTTTTTTCACGTTTGTTTTAAATTTTGGTTGAAGTGGTTCTCTATCATACATTATGGAAAGGATTTAATTGTGTAAAAATGTAAGAAATATTGATTTTTGTCTTTTGTGAGGTGTTTTTCAGATAAACATGTTCATGTCGATTATGCAATCCGCAATACTGGATCCGACGGGATTCGCAGTGCATTTGTCTTGAAAAGAAAAGAGAACACTGTACTGAGAATAACTGCAGATCCAGAATTGCGTATTCCATAATCAAAATAAATTTATAAGAATGTAAACATTTGAAGTAGAGACACAATTTTAACATGGTAAGAAATAACTAATTTCCTTATTCAATTTTGCGTTCAATGAATGTAGTTGACTGCATATGTAGTCCCTAGTGTCTGCTGAACGTACCCAGTGTCAGGGTGAAAATTGTCAGTTCACACGGTTCACAGATATTTGTTTACGAAAAATTGGTCGATCCATTCACCGACATTTTCAGACAAATTAAAAGTTTTGTTGGTAGTGGTTAGGGCAGAATTTTTGTGAAAATAATTTTTAATAAAAATGGAAAATATTGCAATTTCAACTATTTAAACGTCCTACGTCATACGTGTTGGAAGACAGCGAGGAAAGTGAATTGGCATAAACAAGACTAACGGCCATATTATTCACTCGATTAATCTAGATTAAAACTTAAATCTGGATGTAAATTATACAAATTCAATGTAAATACATCTGGATTTATATTTTAATCTGGATGTAGCGAGTGAATAATATGGCGGTAAGTGTTTGGACTTCAGAACATTTTTTAGAACATTTTTTAGATAATTTTGCTTCCTTTTCCATTATCATAATTCGGTATAGGTAAAAAACGAATAAAATACAAAAACTTAAAACAACTTCGATTTTGCGCCCGCGCAGATTTTTTATATTAAAATAAAGAAATTGTCACAAATCGTCAGATGTCTTAAACAACGATATCTGACAATTTCAAACGATTCTGTCAATGTCCTAATTGTCTGACAATAATAAAAATTGTGTGTTCAGACTGTTGTTACATAACTGACAATATTACTGCAACTTGTTGCTTGTCATTTTTGATGTGTAAACATCTATACTGGCGGTAGGGTGAAAAGAAAACGTAACGTAACGTTGTAATCGTGATCGTGGTCGTGATCGTGATCAGTGTTGTCACTTTACCACAATTGTGGTAGATCTACCTCTTTTCTCCAACATTTTCATAATCTACCACTTCTACCCCGGAAGTCAAAAATTCTACCCCTTTTTGCTCGTCTAGAAAAAAAAAACAAAAAAAAAAACAATAAATAAAATATCTGCTTCGAGCTTTGAAAAAAAAAATCTTTTTCTCTGCACTTTTTATGGTGTTTTACTTGAATACATTTATTGGCTTTATCTCACAATGCTTTTTACTCAATGGGAATGCTTTCATCTGTCATTTTGCATACGCGTATCTACCTATCGTTTTCTCTTTTTTCCGCATTAGGTACATACCTACGTTTTTTTGTAAAAAAAACAAAGATCTAGTCTGCTTAAGAAAAATAAGTAGATGCTACTTCCTACTCACTTACTCCTAAGATTGTGTGCTTTATTTTAGAAGAGTAATATTGTTTACTTGGATTTCGTATTAACGGTAAACAGTTTAACGTTTATTGTTTTCGAAATTTTCTAGAAAAGTGGTCAGTGGAAGACAATTGTATTTCAAGTGAAAACAAAATTAAAATTCGAAAATTTTTAATTAAACCGTCTGAAAAGTAAGTAAAAAAGATTTGATTTTTAAAGCGATCAAATGATATTAAAAACAAAAACAGAAACCAGCTTGATGTTCTATTTTTGCAAAAGAATGACAAATAGAGATGAAATATTTATTCCATCTCCAGAAATGATTCGCTTTTGTTTACAATTTAAATTTGTTAATGGTAAATCTGAAAAACTATGAAATTTATTTTAAAACTGTATCTACATAAAATTGATACATAATATTCAATTAAAGAACTATATATTTTCTTTATATGAATGTACATATTTTGTATTTACGGCTGTGCTTCAATAAACTGATTCCAAATAATTGTGATTTAATTTTTCTTCAAAAGAAAATGATAAGAGTTTAAGGGTCCAGTTATAGCTTTCATTGAAAAGGATCATTGAAAATTTTGAGGCTTTGAGAAAGGAAAATTAGTGTTTATTTATATGCCAAAATCAAGGTTATGACTCATTTATTATATTTACCCTAAAAAAACTTTCATTTTGGCCCAAGATTTCGCATAAAATAACTTTTATTTTTTCAATGATTGAACTATACCTTACCATTGATCATTGCAAACTTTAAAGTTATTGCATGTGAAAGGTTGGGCTGAAATGGAAATTTTTGTTGGATAGAAATAATAATTGAACCATAAACTTTATATTGGCATCAAAATATTAACTTATTTTTCTTTCTAGACGCCTCAAAATTAACAATTAAAATTTTCAATGAAAGCTATAACTGGCACCTTAGTTAACTTAATTTACTTGAGGTACCTACATTATTTCTTTTGTATCTATATTTAATAAAAATAAAAACTAAATTTGTTTCTCTCTTTATTTAAATTAATTCTACCACGGAAAATCTGAATCTACCACTTTTTTTTAGCTTTATCTACCACTTTTTTTAAATAGGAAGTGACAACACTGA
Source organism: Epistrophe grossulariae (assembly GCA_929447395.1). Classification (NCBI taxonomy): domain Eukaryota; kingdom Metazoa; phylum Arthropoda; class Insecta; order Diptera; family Syrphidae; genus Epistrophe; species Epistrophe grossulariae. The sequence continues at coordinate 115,688,751 of OV839568.1, forward strand.
TCGTGATTCTGAGCTTTACGAAAATTGAGTGCGTTCAACAATATGTACGTTCAGTAACTAAACGTTGAGTATTTATATACGAAATCGAAAGGTCGAGTTCAGTTCGGGTTGAAATTTGGTTGGCTGCTTAGACGATATATTAAGCCCCTATAACACGATGATTCTTTGCGTCTGACTCTATTCGAACATAATGAGTGCGAAAGAGAAAAAGATAAGATGGAAGACCAGTTGCCCTGTGAGTCGTGGGCCAAGTTTTACGAGACTCTTTTTAACTCTTCTTTAGCATTAGGCTACATGCAAACTAACACGATGGCGGTGGCGATCACGATAAAAATGTGGATGCCTCATATAAAAATCAAAGCACACTTCAATCGTGTAGATGTGTGCCTTTCCTTTGATTTATGTGTATGGCATCCACAATTTTATCATCATCGCCACCGCTATCGCGTTTGTTTGCAGCTACCTTTATCCGTATTTTGTATTCTTTGCATCACTTTTTTTTCAATTACATGACTGCTTTGAGACCAGGGGCCTATTTCACGGAACATACATCACATACATTGTATGAATGTATGTACCTTAAAGTAGACGCCAAAGATAGCTCAGTGTAAATTTTGAATTTTTTGAAAAACTTTGCGTCAACTTAGAAAACGTATAATTTTTAAAAAAATTAAAATTTACGCCCACTCATCTCGTAGTCGTGATTCTTATCTTGTAGCCGTGGTCGTGATTTTGATTCTGAGCCAAAGATTAGTCTGCTACTACACGATGCATCTAGACGCATGACTTTTCGAACTACGTAAGTGCAAAAGAGAAAAAAAAATCGAAAAGATGATACGAAAAAAAAGTTACCGGTGTCGCTTGAGTTAAATTTTCGATGCAAGTATTTGACGTTTCTCTTGTCTATTGTCCGTTTTTTACTATTCTGCTTCATATGGTTTTGTTGTTCAAAGAGTAAATTTCGATGCAACGCACTGTTATTGATAGCCTTATTATGCTTTCCAGAAATGAGAAATTCATCTTTAAAAACAACAAAAATAAATAAATTGTTGCTTTTCTTGACTGATATTCATTTAAAGGCACACAAACCTTTCTTTCTTCAATATATCTAATAATGAAAACAAAAATAAAAACTGAAAAAGTTTTTTTATTGCTTGAGCACAGCCCAACACGAAAATGAAAAATAAAGAGAACTGTCAAATTAGATTCATGACTTTGGTTTCAACGTGTAATAGCGCTTGAAACAGCGGACGAAATAACAAAGAAGAATTCGAAGAAGGTGCATGCAACTAGATTCATCGTGTAATAGAAGACTTATGAATTATCCATAATCTCAGTTCTGAGCTTCACGAAAATTGAGTGCGTTCAACGCTATGTACGCTCAGTAACTAAACGCTGAGTGTTTATATACGAAATCAAAAAGTCGAGTTCAGTTTGGGTTGAAATGTGGTTGGTTGCTTAGACCGACCATATAGTACATGGACTGCGCTTTCATCATGGCTGCAGGGTTTTAACATAGAAGGCCGCATTTTTTGGCAAATTAGACGAAATAAGCATTGACTGGAAAACATTTTTAAATATAATTTAATGATTGGCTAAGAGCCCACTGCTGTTTGTGGGTGTGAGTGATCGCAAAAATTCACTGGTATGTTTAGATAGATCTTAACTTTTTATAAGCGTGGTTGGGGCCTTTGTCGGTAAACTAAAAAACGCATTTTCCATGCTTCATTACCGATTTTCAAATTTGCTTATGAAAAGTTAAGATCTATATAAAAATACCAGTAAATTTTTGCTATCATCTACACCCTGATGTAGGCTCTCGGTTTATGAGGCATTCGGAGGAATGTTGATGTTTACACATCTTAACCGTGAGTCCCGGCACTCACACTTTTTTTTCTATGGGATTTGACAGCAAATTGTGCTACGTCGTACAACTTTTCGAGTTACCAAACAGACATAATTTAATTCTCAGATCTTCATCTAAAATGGCTGACAATGACGTTTCTGATAATATTGTCACACAAAATTGTAAGTTCATACGAGCGAAGACATTTGGGACAAATTTTTTACTGACATATCTGACAATATTGTAATATCTGACAATCGTCTGTACTAAGTAAAGGTGACAAAATCGTTATCAACCAAGGGTATTGTTTAGGTACCTGCTATAAACAATGTTTATTTTGTGTGAAGTGAACACAAAGTTAAAAGGAACGACGCATTCATTTATTAATTCAATTTTACAACACAATATATTATGAACTTTACATTGTTATTGTTTTTTATTTATGTATTTATATATCTGTTCTTTTTTTCATTTAATCAAGCCTTTGGCAATTTATAATTCTGTTTTTTTTTTAACAATTTCAGTCTAATTCGTTCAATTTGCATATAAAAAACCAATCGTTTATATTTTTTAGTTACTTCTTACCATAAAGGTAAGATTTTTTTATAGTTGGTGTTTTATGTTTATATTCATATTTATAATTCGAAATTAATTGATATCTTTTTAAATATAATATTTGTTTTTTAACAATTTAAAACAATTAAAGCTAAACTTTTAAAAAGTTACATTAATATTAAAACACAGTTTTATCTACAGAAAATTAATTATTCTTTGCAATAATTAAATGTTTTGATTTTGGTTTATTTTACACATGAATCTTATCAAAAATATCCGATTACTGGAGAAACTATAGTTTGACCATTTTTCCAAGTAAGAAGAATAATTGTGAATGAATAATATGTTTCACTCAAGTCATAATTTTCTATAGACTATATGCAAACATTTGTTGGTTGTCATAATTGGTTTTGGTACTTTTTAGTTTGGCAAAACCAACTTATCAGATTTGAAAAATTGTTGAGTTTTTCTTTTTGAAATATATTTAATACAGTTGTTTCTCCGTTATTATAACTTTGTATCAAATTTCTCTCATTGACGACAGAGACTAAATTGTCGTGTTCCACTCAGGAATAGGTGAATGAATGGAAATTATAATTTTTTTTGGTGTTGTGAAATTTCTTCCAAATTTGCACAAATTTTCGAAATTAAAAAATCCCATAGGAACAAAAACTCAGTCTTTGGAAATTTATTGAAAAAAAAGTTAACAAACCAACAAAAACTTAATAATTGGAAGCTTTGGACGTCCATATATGATGTTCACATTGGACTTTCTTCTCCGACTTTTTTTGACGATTAAAACTTAAATTCGGATGTAATTACATTGAATTTGTATAATTTACATCGGGATTTAAGTTTTACCCCCTACTACGTTGGACGAATCGAACGTTTAAAGTGAGATTTTTGCATTAGCGCGAACTAGCGAACGCAAACCAACATTCGATAACAACAATAGAGTGATATCGAACTTTTTTTGACATTTTAAGTCCAATCAATGGTTCTAAATTCAACAACCGTAATACTAATTTCTCACACTCACAAGTTTATTCGTTCGAATGGCCAGCGTTAATACTAATGGCGGTAAGAAAAAAAAAAGATATAAAGTTAACGGATATTTAAGGATTAGAAATGTTACTGCAAAACTTACTCCGAAATGTGGAATTTCTAGAATTTACCGTTCAAATTTAGAATGTTTCAGCAACATTCGCTTGCCAAATGCATGCGGTGGTAAAAGTCCGGAATGAATAATGAAAACAAAACATTTCGAACTTTTACCAATGTTGTTGAAAAATTCGAAATTTGACCGGTAAATTCTAAATTTCCACATTTTTGGGTCTACAGTTAAAGATACACCACTTTTTCACTCACAGTTATTAGTTATTACAAAAAGAATATATGTTTACTAGTTTGCCTTTGAATCGGAGTATCTATACATTGTATATAGAACATTTTCAAATAAATGTTTATATGACTTAAATATTTATGTATTTACTAATATGAGGTATTCCGGCATTTGTGTGCGTATAGGATATTTTTGTTATTTATTTAAATGGGTGGATTTGTTTTCCTGATGGTTTATGTATAGGCACCTGTTGATTTGTTTCGGCTGGAATAGTATTTTAGGTACAAGAGATTTCAAACTATATCCATAGTAACTATTACTTTAAATATTCATAACAATAGGTATATAATTGATTTTTTTTAAAGCTATCGCTAGTACTTAGAATTAAATTGTCTTACACATATACATTAGCCATGTTTTGATGAAACTTTATAGCAACTCAACAAATTTAGCAATAACAAAGTATTTAAAATAATTTTTTGGTTTTAATGACCCGGCTATACGCTCTTACCAAAACACGACTATTATTAATAAAATTTTTAAGTGAAAACAAAAGTTTAAAAATATATAGGTAAATCGTTTTTAATGGATACATTTCACAATTTTTTTTAACAATTTAATGAAAATTTTAATTTTAGCCAACCAATTTTTTTCAATCCAAAAACGTGGTCTCTCTGACTCTACCTATACATTACATAAATACATATAAATACTATTCGGAAATTGTAAAGAAATAAAAATGCTTGCAGGACCAATTTGTTTCGAAGTCATTTGATTTAAAAAAAAAGGAAGACAATCACATGTTAGGTACCTTTCTTAAGGTCTTTGATTCGGGTTTTCTAGCTCTCTTTAAGAAGAATCGATTGGCTAAAATCATAATTCAAAGTGTGATGTTCTAAGACCGAAACGAGATCTATCAATCCTTAACAAATATTAATTGTTAATCTTTCACACCCAAAAATTAAGTTTTGTTTATCATATATGATTATAGACTTTTATTTAAAAAAAAATCTGATATATTTTAATAGAGAGCTATTTGTTGTATGAGTTAAGCATTTTCTAAAAAGAAACTCAAATTTGGATCAAGGATTTTGATTTTATCCAGTTCTTTATTCCGCGATGATGTAGAAAAAAGTAAATTAAAACAATAAAATTGACATTGTAATATTTGCGCTCGTTTTTCTAAAAAAATTATCATTCTTACTTTTTTGATAAGCTAAAATGTTTGCTTTGACATACTTTTTTTACCAGAATTTATATTAGAAAATTTTTATTCTTTATATTATATTCTGTACATAAGTTGAAAAATTCCAAAAAATAATATTATTATAATGCAAAAAAATCAGCAGAATCAGAGCCACCATTTGGAAATTTCAGCGTAACAATGTTGTTCTGAACATTTTGCAGAAAAAAGCAGAATTCAAAACCTCTTTCCTTATAGATCGCCATATACGAAAATTTGAAGTTTATTTTTGTGATTTCTGAAACAAAAACCTGCAAAAACGACTTAGGAGGTTCTGTACTTAAACTGCAGTCGATATTTTTATCAAAAATTTAAAACCAAAACTCTGTATGAAATTCTCCAACAGTTTAATTACTGTTTTGTAATGTTGTAGATTTTTTATTCAGTAAAGAGCCAATAGTCTCCGCAGCTAGGCTCTATAAATAATAATATTACCTTGTAATTTAAATTACATGTTAATAAATAATAATAATAATAAAATATTTAGTAAAACAATATAAAATAATAAATAAAAATTAGGTGCTTTTCCCCGAAAAAAACAACGTTGATGCTAATCGACCCCCTGCGGGCTTATCTAAACCCAAATAATTTTCGGGGCTTATAACTTTAGCACACCGAAAAACTGTGTTACCGTCGTGAATTACATATGTAGGTACATACTTTTTATCGATAAATAATATGAAAAGATATGGCTTTGTACTAAGCCCCGATGTCGTTTTTTTTTACCAATTCTCTTAGGAATTGGAACAAAAACACAACTAGATTTTTGTAAATCTGTAAATATTGGATTTTGTGCAAATTAAATTGATTGAGCATCCCACGATTGAAGAGCGATTATTTTGTTTCCTCTGCGTTTGATATATTATATACACATAACTAAAGTATCTAGGGTGATAAAATGTTTATCTTTTCGTAAATTTAGCATTTGAAAAATTGAAACTGTTAAAGCAGAGTTTCGTAAATTCAGCGAACTGCTAAACAAAATGCTCAGACGATGAATACATATTTTTTATGTAAATTAAAAAATGAGCTTATTTCTAAATTTATTAATTAACAATAAATATCCTAGTACACTTTTCTTTCAATATTCCTTAGAGTGGATTATAAGGAGAATATTGTGTAATTTTTCAGGAAAATCGGGCTGGAGCTTAAACTGTCATCTTGAATTTTCTAAAAAATTGTCTTAAAATAGAAAAAAAAAATATTTAAAAATAGCTGCAACGCTTACAATGTCATATTATATCTATTTTAAAAGCCAGAAATCCCTTCTTCAATTCTGTTTTTAAATCAAACTACTTAAGTGAAATCAAAATTTTGAAATTTCAAACTCAAAATTTTGAAAAAAAAAAAAAATGTTCAAACTAATTTTTTTTTTCAAAATTTTACGTTATTAAATAATATGTTTGTTTTTTAATATTCAGTGCTCTTCTCGATTTTTAGTCAAATTCTAAAAACCAGATGCTAAAATGTCTTATCTATTAAAAAACTAGCATCTGGTTTTTGGTGTTTCACTAAAAATTAATAAGAGCATTGAATATTAAAAATTAACATAGTATTTAATAAAATATAATTTTGAAAAAATAATTGTTTTAACATTTTTTTTAATTTTTTTTTTCAAAATTTTGAGTTTGAAAATTATTTTCCAAAAAGTATCCGCTTAAATAATTTGATTTTGAAAACAGAAATAAACAGTAAATAAAGTTTTAAAGTTGTATTGCTTTTGTTTTAATTTTTTTTATTTTTAGAAAAGCTTGTTTGAAAAAACCAAAAGGGCCACTTAAGCTCTAGCCCGATTTTCCTGAAAAACTACACATATATATGATTCTAATAACTTTTAATAATTCTATAGAATAGTGAAAGAAAACTGTAAAACTAAATTTTTTCCCGGTCAAATGTTTATTGCGACTGGGCTATGTAAAATTTGTCTGTATTCCAAAATTGTGGTGTATTCAGAATTATTAACCCAAACCGTTTTTTGGAACTTTATATGTATGTAATATGTGTATTAGATAGTTTAAATATGCTTTAACATATTACTTAAGATTTTACAATTTTATTTTGTTAAAGAACTTAAAATTTTTCACAAGGGTTTGGTCCAAATTTTTAAAAAATAAATAAATAAATAAAGAAAACAAAAACAATATATGTATCAACAAAATTTATTTATTTTTTTTATTTGTAAAAACGAATGGGTAAAATTATGTTTGATTTATAAAATAAAGTTGTAAGAATATGTTTATGTATTAATAAAATATAGTTGCTGAATAAATCAATGGCTACCAAATAATTAAACATATAAATAAAAATATTAACAAGGTAAAAACAATTATATACTACAACTTATTATAATATATTATTTATATAAAGAATAAAAACAATTTATGTTGCTAGAAAAATAAAAAAAAAAATAAAAACAATATTATAAAATAAACAACAAAAATCAAACAATTTACATATTTTAAATGAATATTATCTACAAAGTTTTTTCAGATGCAATTTAGAGAGTCTTGGGTCAAATATTTGATTTAAAAAAAGACTAAAATAATTTTGTTCTGATTGACTGAATTTATATGTTGTTTTTAAAGATGCTTAATATAAGTTTATTTTTGTGTCATGTAATTTTTGGCCCAAATTTTGGGAAGACATTCGATTCGTTCGTGTTTTAGTCTGACTATATTTTAGATTCTTTATGGACTTGAAATATTTGTGTATATGTATTTAAAATATCTATAGACTGCAAATGACCGTTTCAATAACGGTAAACTGCGTTTTACAAAGTAGCATTTTTTTTAATTGATGATCGACAAATTATATGAAAGAGGTCAGTTAGAAAATATTGTTCATCGATTTTTTGAAGATATATTTAAGTAAAAAAAACTCAAATTTATATATTTTTGATTTTATGAAAATATTTTCTTTGAATGAAGAGCTTTTTAAAAAGCTAACCTTGTGGAAATTGGAAGGAATTTTAAGTTTTGAAAACGGAGCCTTGGCTTTTTGAAAAATCTCAACAAAAGACGTCAGTTCTAACAAGAGTTACATACATAAAAGAAGGTTTAAAAAAAATAAAAAAGATGCTCAGTCATACACAATAAATCAGTTCGGCCGTTGCGTTTGTGCATTAGAAACAATTTAAGGAAACTCAACCGATTCATGAATCGGTCATATTTGATAGATAATTGCCGTAATATTATGATTTATTAATTTTACAAATTTCTTAACTCTGCCTAGGCACAGTAAATTTTCCATCAAAAGAAATGTCCATCAAGCATAATATATGAAAAATATTTTAATTCCTGGGAGAAACCTTGGTTTTAAAAAAAGAGCTTTTACATCAGGTCGCTATTATCCTAATCGTAAATCTCAGTTCTTTGTGACGCAGCTAAAAACTACTTTGTTTTATGAGTTTTCAAAGGTGTTGCATAGTTTTTTTTTGCTATATTCTAATAATTAATTTTATAAATCTAATTTTTATTTAAAACTTAATCTTTGGGTAGCGGTATGAAGTCGTTTATTGTTCAAGGCGATGATTAATGTTGGACAAATTTCGGTTATCATTGTGTGATTTATATACTTAATTGAATAAAATTTACATATACATAATTATTTATAAAGATTAGTGTTTTCTGTTTTGGTTTTAACTTAAAAAAGTGATCTTACACTTGTGCTTAAGAGGAACAGCAAGATCCTGTGTTTACCTGCGCTATACATTAAGGATTTCAGGATGTTTTTTTTTTGTTGTTTTTCTTCTTTTTTTTAATAAATAACAGAAATAATATACAAAAGAGGTTAGTAGAATCCACACCAAGTTTCTCCCGCAGCTGGGCTTAATATGGCACCTTCATTGCAGTTGTTGTTAGAAGAAACAACCGAGGATGTTGAATTAGAGAAGTTAGTTTGAGATGTTGCTGGCAAACACTGGAAACAATAGTTGGCTCCGAAATTATTATCCCAGAATTGTTGTCCTTTACATTGAAAACGTACAGCGAACTCTAGACGTTGTCCCACGTGCATCGAATTGCCATACAGAACAAATGTAAATTTGTCTGAAAATCCATCGCAAGAATTTTCCACATATGTGCCCTGAAGATCAGCATATGTACGCCAGTTATCAATGGTATATCGAATGTGCACTGACTTATGGAAATCCAAATTCCTGACCCTAACTGAACCACTTATCGTTTGGTTGATGTTATCCGAGACTGCAGCGTTTTCTAGAGAAACTTGCTTTTCACGTACCAGATCGAGGAATGTTGGCAGACCGCCAGGTTGCTGGAACAATGGCATCAGTAGTTTATCGGATTTTGGGCCGAGTTGAATGGGAGGCTCAGATTCCATTATTTCCAAATCCTCGTATGCCGATTTAGGTATATTCGGTATTTCATCCAGAAAAGTCTTTACATCAGCCAAGTCAAGACCTAAGACATCGGCGAATCGGACAATCTTCTTTCGTCCCGGAGTTCCTGGTGGAGTTTTTCCGGTTTTCAATGATGAACAACGTCGTACACGTTGTGGTCTGCAATCATCTTCATCATCGGTGTCCAGCACTGATGTAATTTTACCAGGATCGCTTCTTGTTATAGTCGGTCGTTCAAGTGATGGCTGAGTTGGTTCAGTGATACTTATGGCGACTCCTGTGTCAGCATGGAGATTTTGCGTTTCTGCTTCCAAAACATTCTCTGTATCCACTGGGGAATTATCTTCAATAATATTACTTTCCAAATGGTGTCCATCAAGATGAGGTATTTTCAGACTTAGTTCAGTTTCTTCACCATGTTTATGGTGTCCATTGTGCGTTAAAGAAACAATTTGGCTTTGCTGCTGGAGTTCGTTTAGGATTTGTTCTTGCTTTTTTATGGCATTTTCAATATTTTCGTCTTTCTTACTACAATTCTCTTGTATTTGCGGCAGTGAATCATTATTCTCGCTGCTTTCTTCAAGATGATTCTGTTTTTGCGATCCATTGCAGTCATTTCGATTATTGAAATCAATATGTCCATTTGTTAAGCTGACATCTGGTGATTCTCTGATTTCATCCAGTTCTATTGTTGATTCAATCTCAACGGTACTACTGAGACGTGGTTGTTGAGATTGAATTTGTAGTGGAACGGCATACTCTGTTTCTGGATCAAAGAATGTGCAATCGGAAGAGGAACTATGGCTACTAGCTACTGAGGTGCAGGCATAGCCTGATTCAGTTGCTGAATTATGTGGAGTATTTGATGCGGATTCAATTAATCTCAGGTATTCACATTCATCAACAGGACTTCCAGGACTTTCCAACTCGCAATCGAAATCAAAGAATGAATCAGAGTCATGTCGCAATGGCTGTAAATCGGTTACAACTTGTTCCGATTCATGATGTGATGTTGCTACCCATGTATTTGACGATCCGCCATTAATGATTGGCTGTTCTTCTTGTGATGAATTATCTTCATTCTATTAGATATAAATAATTGGTATTAAATTAACTTTTATACATATTTAAAATAAATAAAAATAAAATAATTTACTTGTGATCCAAGTGTTCGTAGCTTTGATTGTAGTCTTCGTGCAAAAGCTTCGGCACGTCCACGACATGATGACATACCTAGTGTTGGTATAGCTGCAACTAGACCACATGGACCTTCAGGAGTTACACTTTGTGTAAGTGGAATATCACCCGGTCCGTTCATTTACGTAAGGCTTTGTAGTTTTAAAATATGTCTGAAAGGAACATTAAAAAAAAAAGCATTTAATACAAATTAAATTAAGCTTATAGTCAAATTCTTCAAGAGTCATCTGAAAGGTAATGTAACAATTAGTGTCACAAGTTGTGTTTTATAATTCATATGATCTGATCTATGAGTCAGACCTTAAACATCGCTGCTTTACAATTGCGACATTAAAATTAAAATAAACGTTAAGGTTGCTACAGACCCATATAAGCTGCAGCCTAAAAAGCCTTCACGTAAATACGGCCCTATTTAAGAAAAACCCGAGTTTTATCCTGGAAAAGGACTTATTTAAAATTATAAAGTGAATAATTTTTAAGAATACCTTAAGAGAATGAAAATTTGTGCAAGGCATTATTAAAAATGAATTAGGAAAATAAAATGTAAAAAACAATTTACTTAAACATGTTTTTTGTATTTTTAAAAAAGGTTCTTCACAAATACATATGTAGGTACAATCCAAATTATAGCCATTTAAAACAAATCTCAAATACCTCGTATGATGAACGACTTATACAATGCAAAATTTCTTTTATTCAGAAAAATTCGTCTATAAATTTTATTTATCAATAAATTATTTTAAGGCTTATCACGAGGCACAAATTACCGGTGGTGGTGGTGGCATGATGGAAGAAATTTATTTTTATCATTTCGTCTTAAAAAATACATATTTGAATATGCGTGGGTAAAAACTTTGTGATACTTTTTTTTTGTTGACTCTGACGGATTGTTTGGGATACAAGTAGGTACTTTATTAATATAATTAATTATAAAAAACAGAATTTTTTTTTTACTTTTTTTTTCTACTTCGATTTAAAAGTTTTTTTTTTTTTAATTTTAAAGCGTAAAAGACATATAGGTATAGGTATGAAGTTATATGTCAATTAAAAAAAAATGGTAACACTTTCAATATTATGCTATAGCTTTTTATTTATATGTACCAGAAATCCACTCTTTTAAATTTAATTTTGAATTTAAATATTTGTACTGATTTCTTCAAAATTTTACGTAATTAAGGAGAATTTATTATGTTTTTTTATAATTGTAGCGCACTTAAAGAGGTTATGATTGCTGAGGTTATTATTTGTAAACACATTGGGGCATATTCATAGTCACTGTGTTGTTTCTACAAAAATACTGAGTTTATCCTATCTAATTTACATTGGATAAACTCCAGGCTAAGATAAACTGGGGTCTAAAAACGACTATGAATATGCGCCATTGTTTAGGAAACAGAGATTAACAGTTACGAGTGTTTAATTGAATAAACTAAATTACTTACTAAAAACTATTACGTTTGTTACATATGTATGTACATACATAGTAAATCTGAGAAATCGATAAAAAAGTGAACTTTTAAACTCATAATTCAAACTTCAAAGTGACAGCTGACAGTTGACTTTTGAATCTACTGGCGTTTTCGACTGGTCGCCTTCTGAATCCAATAAAATGACAGTTCTTTTTCGCGATAGAAGATAAAATGCTTCTAGATTTTAATTCAGAAACAAAACCAAAAGCACTTACAAGTTACACTTCAAATTCGATAAAGCCGTTCATCTCTCTTCTGGATTATCAATCAAAATCGCCATACGTTTGCTACAATTTGTTTCATTTTGTTCAGGTTTCTTCAGATCTATGAGATCTCAGCAATCTCAGAAATCTGAACGTAATTCCTCAGTGAGATTCCTAACTTTTGCTGTCAAAAAGCCGAAATTGAAATTTTTTGCATTCGTTTGCTCAATTATTTTTTGTCGCAGTTGATCAATTTGTAAAAAAGAGACGGAGAGTGCTTTTGACTTCTAAAGGAGACGTTTTGTTCAGGCTTTCCCTTTCCTCAGTGAAGCTGACAGAAGTTTGTTCAGTGGGCGTTTTTCTTTTTTAGTCCAGAGCAGAGCCTGAACTGTCAAACAAAAGATCGTGTTTCTTTTTTAGCTCTGAACATTCAGAGCTCCAATTTTGTGTTTCTTTTTTCGCTCTGAGCATGTTCAGAGCGCGCTCTATGAGCTCAGAATAAATTGATAGAGCAGACGGAGTTGAATAGCTGAACACAAATAATATGAAAAACTGTGAACAAAAAAAAAGTGACAGCTGCTGAAGCGTGTTTCTTTAAATAAATCTGAACTCTCAGAGCAGAGCACGCTCAGTTCAGAGATCGCTCAGAGTATGTTCGGAGTGTTCAGACTCTGTTCAAAGCTCTGCTCTGAACTAAAAAAGAAAAACGCCCAGTGAGATCTCAGAAACGTGAACTGGCTAAATTACATATCTACATTCAACTACATACATACATATACGTATCAAATGTCAAAAATGTATCTAGTAGTTTATTTCAAAAAGTGACAGTTCGGCCAACAAATTCTATCCAGTAGGTGCAATGATGTTTTTAATGCGCCAATTCAGATATGGGAGTGGAATACTCTAGCTTTGATTTTATCAATTTTTAGCTATGAAAACTAAAAACCAGATATGTACATATACCTTCATAAATATTTTCTGATTTGATATTGGAGATTTTTAACGTGTTTTTTCATGAAATAAATAAAAGATATTATTTTAAATAACTTAAAAAGACTTATTTTATTTATTTAATAAAAATGCATTTCGGAAGATGATCTCACGATTGCACATAGAAGAAAACAAAACTTAAGAAATTATACAACTTTAGATTTAATCAGAAATAAAAACGATGAACAAAAGAAATGGTCAAAATTCAATTTTTATCCAGAAATTACATCAAAATTAAGACCAATTTTTAGTAGGCAAAACATCAAAATGAGTGGCTCAAAAGATAAAATTGAGAAAAATCAACAATCAGGAATTTATACTATTGGATGCAGCGATTGTAGGAAGGAATATCTAGGACAGACAAGAAGACCAATTATGAAAAGGTTCAAAGAACATTTTGCACATGTAAAATACAATGAACCTGAAAAGTCGAGTGTAGCACATCACATGCTGGAGAATAACCATAATTTTAGCTTACAAAATTTGAAATTAATTCGCAATTTAAATAATCATTATGAATTAGATGCTTTTAAATCTCTTTACATTTTCAAAAATAGAAATAATTTAATGAATAGTGACAATGGCGGATGGACCAATAAAAGATCCAATTTTCAAAAAATTTTATAATAGATCTTAAATTCACTATAAATTTGTTTATGTAGTTTGTTTTTGTTTGTAATGAGTTATTTGTATTTAATATATCAAACAAATTTTTTGTTTGTATTATTATTTATATAAAACTTACTGACGATGGAAGCATAGCTTCCGAAATGCATTTAAGTAAATAAATAAATAAAATAAGTGTTTTTAAGTTATTTAAAATAATATCTTTTATTTATTAAATATTTTCCCAATATATTTGTGCAAAATTTTGAGTTTGATATAAATTTTTTGAAAAACTTTTCAATAAAATAAAAAAAACTTTAAAAAACAAATCTAAAGAATAGGTATGTTCAGGAAAATTAGATCTCGGAGATCTCAGCAATCTCAGTTACCTGAACAGGATTCCTCAGCAAAATTTCCCAGCTTTGCTGTAAAAACTCTGAGGAAAAAAATCTTGGATTCGCTTGCTTACATTTTTTGTAAGAAAAATTTCTAATATCTCACTTCTCTGAACACAAATTGGTGACTTTAAACAGCTTTAACATAAGGCGTGTTTTTTTGCAAGACCGGGAGGAATTGGATGGAAAAAACGACGCGTCGGTGCTAAAAAATTTACATGTAAAATGCAACAATAACTAATCCCCTGTGGGGTTAGCTAATCCCAGAGAATTCTCGGGGTTTAATTTAAGCGCACAGAAAAACTGCGTTACCGGCATGAATAACATACATGTATGTACATGTTATCGATAGTTTGTATGAAAACTCCATGTTTTTTTCTGTGATGGCGTCACTAATCCCCGTTGTCGTTTTTTTCAACCAATTGCCCCCGTGTTTGCAAAAAAACACTGAGGACTGAGGAGACCTAAGTACGATCGGAACTTGACTTGATTCATACAAATTAGACCACCTGTTGATTGGACTGTATTTTAAATTCTTGCTATTTTAAGATGATATTATGTATAAATTTCTCAAGAGTATTTTAAGTGTTTAATTTAAGTAAACAAACGTATTTATGTACATAACATATGTATGTATGTATATTGTATGTACATAAGTAATAAAAAGAAAAATTAACAAAAATTTCTATATACTTCCGGTTAAAATACCTTTTTCAAAAATATTCTGATTTAATTACATTGACTTCCATATTATATCCCTTGGCATTGCCAAAGGAAATTGGCAAAATACTTTTCGAGTTATAGTTCATGGAAGCTCAACGCTATATGCTATATCGTAATTAAACAAAATTCAATACAAACAATGGCATTGACAAACCATTAGCATGCGGTACGATTTGTGCCAAAAAAAAAAGAAAAAAAAAAATTAAAATAACATTACAACACCAATTCACACATGACAATGTTGGTACATTAATTGCGATGCAAAAAGTCCTTCGAGTGATTGTTAGAAACTATAATATTGTTTGAATGTGAGAAATTCTTTGAATTTTAACATCTGTCTTTATAAACTTCCTTATAAAGGGAATGAACTCTGTACACGTGTTGAATTGAAATGTTTTTGTAGCCCGCATGGCAAAATTCTTCTCACCGGTGCTGGTGGTTGAGGGCAAACTGGAGACACTCGTATTTTTTTTTAATAGGAAGTATTGGTTTTGTATACAAACATAAAATAAATGCTACAACTATGTCCAAAAGATTTGTTTTTTTTGTATACATAGTTCAATGATAGTTTAATCATTTTTTTTAGGGTTGGGGTCATTATTCTGTAAGTGCCAAAATTTAGTTTCCAGAATTCTGTATTCCAAACCATAATTCTGTATTTCAAAATTTTAAATACTGTATAATAAAATACAGTATATAAAATTTTCCAGAATTCCAGAAGAAAAATCAAATACAGAATTCTAGATTTACAGAATTTTGGAATACAGAATAATGGAATACAGAATTATGTTCATACAGAATTCTCAATCCATTTACAGAATTTTGGTAATACAGAATTTTGTAATACAGAATAACGACCCGGTCCCTTTTTTTATATAAAACATGAATGCAATGAGAGAAAATTGAAAACATATGCACATCACTTGTTCCTTAAAATTTCAAAACAACTCCTAATATAGTTTTGAGCTAAAAAATTCTTTAGATACATGTGTATATGTATAATATATGAATTTTTGAAAAACGTTTTTTAAAAATGTTTAATTTTTTAAAATTTTGAATACAAAAAGTATTTTGCTTTATTTACACTTAAAAATTTGATATACAACAAAAAATCATAAATCAGTTTTTGTAATATACAGGGTGTCCCGAAATCACCGCCTCAGAAGAAAACCATGAGTTCCTGAGGTCATTTCAAGTCGAAAAACTTAAGAGGTAATTTTCTCGTTTTCGCTTCGTTTTCGACTTATAACGGCTTTTATGATTTTTATTCTTTTTTCCTTTGACTGGCTCTAACTTTGCCAAACTACAACCGATTTTTGATATTTTTTTTTTATTTAAATAAAAACAGTTAGAAATTTTTATCTGCCATACAACGTTTTTCTGTGTGGATAACGGTTTTCCCGCAATTTATTATGAAACACTTTTTTCAAGCATTTTAAGGTTGTTTTTTGACTTCCATATGATTTTTTTTCAAAAAAACATGTTAATAAGTATAATTTTTTTCTTTTTATTATGAAAGTCCAATATGTGTTCTTAAATTCTTAACATTTTTTATCTAAAAATACATTTGAAATTATTAAAAAAATAGAAAATAAAAAATAAGGGAAAATCAAGAATCAAGAATCAAAAATCGGTTGTAGTTTGGCAAAGTTAGAGCCAGTCAAAGGAAAAAAGAATTAAAATCATAAAAACCGTTATAAGTCGAAAACGAAGCGAAAACGAGAAAATTACCTCTTAAGTTTTTCGACTTGAAATGACCTCAGGAACTCATGGTTTTCTTCTGAGGCGGTGATTTCGGGACACCCTGTATATTTAAAAAAAAAATTGAAAAATTTGATATGCAGTATTATTTAACATTTTAAAGGAGCTCATTTTTTGATTGCTATATATACATACATACAAAAGTACTGTATGGCAAGTTATGGATTTGCAATAAAAACCGAGCTCGATATTTTGATCAAACTCGACGTTACGACGACAGCGAAGTCGAAAAAGTGGGGCTTGCAATTCTGTCTGTCTGTCCTTTTGACTGCAGCTTAAACGGGTCGGTCAATTTTCTGTAAACTTGGTACAATTAGCGTATTTTGGGCATTCCCCCGACACGTTTTTTTTATTTAACAAATTTTGATTTAGCAAATAATGAAAATCTTATTTTTTTTTTTCAAAAACGTGCCACAACTTAACAAAAAGTCTTAATTTTTTTTACAAAAAGGCTATCCATTTCATAAAAAAAATTTTTATAAATGCTACCTCAAAAATGGTCCAACTGATTTTGATAAAGCTTTTTTGGGGAGAATATTTCAAAAGGTTTTAAGAGAATTGTGTACCAAAATTTAAATTTTTTTAATTTTATTTTTATTTTTAAAAAAAGTTTCAAATTTTTTTTGAATTAAATAATTTGAAAACGACTTGGTTGATTTTTATTAAACTTGACACCCAGGAGTTTCTTAAGTTCATCTAGCAGATTTGAAATGAAAATTATTCTTATATCCAAAAAAAAACGGTACTTCCCATAGAAGTGTTTAAAAACCGGTAAGGAAAATATCATTTTTCTCAAAAGTGGCTTCTACGATTTTGATTAAAATTTGTATGTGAACTCATATCAGCACAATATACCAGATTATTAAAAAAAATGTATCCATTGTTTAAAAATGGTATATCTTATAGAACCATTTTTTTGGTTTTCGACTATCTCATTGTCTGTTAAGCGATTTTAATGAAATTTTTTACACAACAGCTTCTAACAAGTTTAACTGATATTGCATATCAAAATTAAAAAACAAAAAAAATTTGGATTATAAACTATTTTTTGAAAATTCAGTATTTCAAAGATGGATAGATAGGTAATTTTTTCCAAAGTTATATTTTTAACTCGGCATAAATTAAAGCTAAGAAAATGCGTAACATTTTTTGTCTTAAAAACTTTTACAAAATTTTTTATATTAAAAATTATTTTTATAAAAAAAACCGCTCCATAAACATTTTAAAAATTTTTTCTCACAAATTTATTTAAGAAATCAGATGGTGTACATTGCGTCGGTGTACATCGATTTTGGCAGAACTTTAAAAAGTCGTGCATTTTTTTTTTTAGAACATTATGTAAATGTATGTACAATATAACAGTGTATATCATTTACCTATTAAATAGTTATTCGAATTATTACTTCATACTAAAAAGGTAAGTTTTGGAACCTGAAAGAAAAAAAAGAATACTTATAGTAATATTTATATATATTTTATTTAATAGCGATTTAATAAATTTTTATTTTTATTTATTAATAGATAAATAAAACTATACATACTATATAAGTACATAAATTTCAAAACTTAATTTCGATATTTATTTAATTTATGAGACATTAGCTTATCACCACAGCTGATTCAACAGTCTTTATCAAACTTACACTCTAACATCGATTAGTTAACTTTAAAATCTCAAACATCAACATAAATTAATGAAGATGTTTTTATTCAAGATTATTTTTAAGAATTCATTATACTCGTATTTATACTGTTTGTTTCAATCTATTAATTATAAACTATATACTAGTATGTAAACATAAACAGTCTATTGATTTATAATTATAATAATAAGTTTGTTAATTAAAAAGGAAACATTTGTTTCTCAATCATAACTGCCACAGTTTGTTATTATTGGATTTTATTTGGAGGTTACGTTTACATATTAATTAATTATAATTAAATACAATTTAAAATATACTATCAAGAAAATATATAAAAAATAAACATAAATAATGTGGGTCAATATTTCAAAACATTAATATTTTGTAACTCGAAATGGACATTTACTAAAATAAAGATATTTAAAAATTTGTTTGTTACTCTGTGGGCCACCTATTTTTATTCTTTTTTCTATATTACGGGAATGACAGAACTGACACAAATTCGATCACAGAAATGACGACATGGAATTGACGCTGAAAAGTATTTAAAAAAAATCGAATTTTACTGAATATTTAACACTCATTTTTATTATTTAATACGTAAAAAAAAGACATGAGTTGAAAAACAAGTTGGATTTTACTATCATATTATATAACAATAAAAAAACACCTACCACGGTAATGACAGCTTGGAGGAACGAAAACTTGAAACTTATATATTACATGAAATAAAGCTCGCTATACTTATATTTTTTTGGGGGCTTTTTGCAAATTGTTCTAAAAACAACCAACGGGTCTCTTTGTTGGTGTCATCTCCGCAAACTTATTCTTCGATCATTTAATAAATTTTGATGATTTTATTTTGTCACGGAAATGACAATTTTGGTTGCGACAGTGACTTAAATTTATTTAACTCAGCTGTTTATACCTCTAGAAATAAGCTGGCTGGGAACTAGAGGTTGCGAGAAGGAGTAAGGCGAGAGGGATAGGAGAGTTGTAACCCTTAGGGGAAACAATACAATACCTACAATACAATACAATAAGCTGGCTGGGCATTATAGTATCAATTTGATATACTGATATATTTTCTCATAATATGTCTGATGACTTTAAGAGAAAAAAAAAAGTGATATGTGTATGTAGAGTTTTCACTTAATGTACAAATTTATCATGCAGTTGATTTCGAAAAGACTCCCGGTTTACAAAATAAACGCTTATATAATATAATATATATAGCTTATATATATAATTTTACTCTTTTTGAAATTATATTTTTAAAGCAATCAGTCGAAGAAATAAAAGCCTCATGTTCATATATTATGCAATATCGCATCATCTATACAATTATTTATAATATGTTATATGTAATTAGATCAAAATTCTCTCAGTAAAAATTTGTTTTCTGATTCAAAATAGCTTTTAACGGCCTAAAAATTGGGCTTTTGTCCCGGCGATCTCACTTGGACTCATCAGTTAACTTAGTGAGGGCCTTGTCAATACGCAATTTTTGCTAATATTATTAAAAAAACCTTCGTATATAAATTGTTTTTATATTTGTCCGTTCTTTTAAGTCTAAATTCTCAAAGAAAGAGATTTTTCCCATGATTCACCAGCAATGTAAATTACGCTATTCTTAAAAGAGAATAAGATACTTCAATTATTCGTAATCTCCGTACCATAATTTAACATTTAATTACATATGTAACTAAAAAAAGAGAAAAGGTTAGACAGAATTGCGAAACATTTAATTTTAAAATATTATGTACATACATATTTCTATGTCTAAAGTTTTTCCATGTTTGATCAAAATCTAGAGTTCGATTTGATTTTAAGGATTTTTGAAATAGACCTGAAAAAGTACATTATATGCACATACGAAATGGCGTCTATTTTTTTAAACATTTTTTTTTTAATATGTGTTATCAAGAAAGACTACAAGAGCTCAGTCAGGATTCAATTATTTTAAATTTGAAGACAAAGGTCACCTAAAAGTATAATAATTAAAAATCGAGGTATTATTTACAATTTGATTTGTATTGATTTAAATACAAAAGAATTTATATAATTTACATTTAAACTGACATTTTATGTTTAAGCAGATTGTAGCTCTTTTATCTACATTTAAGTTCGTATTTATTTTTCATATTTTTATTTTGAATATCAAAAATTTCAAAGAATTTAATTTTTTTTATTTCAAAGCTGAATTAATGGATCAATGATTGTTGACATTGAAAATATTATTTATTCCTGGAAATAACTTTTATCGCACATTCTGACATAAGCAGATTACATTATTTTTCACATTCCTCTTGGTGGGGAATTATTTAGGTATTTCTGAAAATAATATTTTTTCTATATTTGAAGATTAATAAAAAAACATATACATATGTGGCGCTAACAATCAAACAGAGGCTAAAAAAAATTGAACATGAAACCGAGCAAAAGGGCGAAAATCTATATAACTTCTAAAATATTTAAGATAATTCTATATGCAGTAAATTTTATTAAATTTGTGGGTTTTTTTCTAAAAAAAAATAAATACTATAAGGACCTTTTTTTTTCGTCCTTCAGTGATTTTTGTTTATTAAAAATATATTTAGCGCATTTTGAAATAACTTTTTTAAATGGTATCGTTTTAAATGCCTGTGAAATTAAAAAAAGGAGAGAAAAATATATTTAGCGTATTGGAGTTAAAAAGTTTTATAAAAGCTATAGTAAAGAATATTAGTAAAATAAATAAACAATGACTCTTTCTTCACATTATTAATAATTCTTAGCAATTTTGTTTTCGCCATAATATAGGAACTTCAGATATAAATGAACAAAAAGTCAAAATTAAGTCAGTGCTGAGTTTCTTCAAGAAACTCACAAACATTAGGTTCATTCCTAGGATTTTGAAAAACTTCTGTATCCATAATTTCCCTATAAAATTTCAAGTATTCGATTTCTCTCAATTTTACCCGACAATGGTGTTTGAGGAGTTTGTCAATATTATTCTTTTAATAAACTTCTAAAAGAGGAATTCCTAAGGGCAATGATATTGGATCTATATAATATCAATTCTTTTAGTCGGGTGCATAATGGATCTTGAACTTCAACTTCAACTTCTTGCTTTTATAAGCTCTTGTTTTGACGGGTGCATAATCGATCTTGAACTTCAACTTCAACTTCTTGCTTTTATAAGCTCTTGTTTTGACAAAACGTTTAGTTGGCTAAAACTTAAAATGCCATTAACTGTTAACAAGTTGGCTTCGAGTTTTCTTGGGCAGCCGCTTTCCACCCCATTACTAGACATCACTCCCTCGTGTCGTTCCAATTTTTTTGAAAGTTCCATATTCATTGAAAATTTCATGATTTTTTTTTCAGGAAGGATAATAACTTCCTCACGTCGCACTTTTTTTCTATGCCAGCAAAGAGTCTGTTCAGCGGAAAAAAGGCATGGCCAACAATTGGAAAGATTATTTAATTTTTTTTTGCTGAAGGATTCTTATTCAGTCAATTTGAAACCATGTATGTATATCAATGATAAATTTGTATTTTGGGCTGCGCATCAGAGCAAAGACGTAGGTAGCGTATTGTAATAAACTCCGCTTTGAAAATCAATGCTATTTATTTGACTTCATTTAGAGAAAAAATAGCGCCGTTTTGAAAATTACTATAGCTTTGTATGAAATATAGCCCCTTTTTGATTGGTGACAAAATACCTACTTAATAGTCTCGTTTTGATAACAAACTCATATTTAAAATAGTTAAAACTTGTTGATTAGCTCATTTTGAAACAAAGTGTTTCCGCTATCTGATAGCTATCTTTGATGCGCAAATTTTGGTATATCACACTCCACATATTGAAAAAAGCGAGTTTAGCACCGTTTTGATTGTTAACGCCATATATGTATGTACATATGTATGTATTGTATATTGCGTAGGTACTAACTGACTGCTTAACTGTGATTATTGAAAAATTGTACCTTAGTTAAGTAGGAATATACCGGTATCTATAAGTAAAACAATAACTATAAAAAGCCAAGCCTCCAACGTACCTATTTTTATATCTATGTATACATATGTGTATTCATTCCATTACACAAACAATGAGTTGATTTAATCATAATACAACAACATACTCATATGTACATCTATTATAGTAAGTACCTTTATATTGAACAACCAATGCATTAAACAATTGAAACTGAAGCGTATTCAACAGAAACAGCCATTATTAAGAAATTTATTCCAATTACAAAGCAATAAACGGACGATGACCGGCCCCCAATGTGTCGACTGTCGACGTTTTGAAAAAACTACATAACATACACGGAGCAGACTTTAATAATAACAATAATAATAATAATAAGTGACATGCCGCATCAAGGAGTGAAAATGCAAATAAATATGACATCCAACCCGCGCCACATATTGACTACCTATATAAAAAGGTGTTCAAGTTAAAAACGGTATTTGCTACACTGACGGAGTAAATTAAAGAAACACATGTACATAAAATATAAACAAAATATTTAGCTTTTTAATAAAATAACAGCAACACGTATTTATATACATACATAAAATAATGTACATATAATAGAGCATTGTTTTGTAAGTTTTTTAGTTGCTTCAAGGGGGCAGATCTCATCAATGTGTTAACGTGATACCATAGTACTTTCTTCATACAGCTTAGTCTCAATTCAATTTACAATGAATTTGTTCAATTTCAATCAACATAAAAGACTGAGAACCATTAAATAAATCTAATGAAAAATATTAAAAATACTAAACGGCATATAAGCTTAATAGACTAAGAGCCCACAGCTTTTTTTTAGTGTGTGATGATATAGCAAAAATTCACTGGTATTTTAAGATAGATCTTTACTTTTCATATCCAAATATGAAAGTCTTGTATGCTGTGGTTGGGGCCTTTATCAGTAAACTGCATTATTTTAGTACACCTGGTAGATAAGCTGCCTCATAGAAAAAGTTTTTATTACCATATTATATTATCAGAGGGGAAGCTTCTATAAATGAGAACATATTTCTAAATGCTATACTACATATTATTTAGAGACCGATTTCATACTCTACTCATCTTTGGGATCATCTTGGATGCAGAAGACCCCATTCAAGACGTCTTGGACCCCCATTTTCATGCCTAGGGCACTCAGATCTTTTATTAAATTAAAAAAATAATGATTATGTTTTTTTATCTGGGCTTTAAATAATACGCATTTTCAATGCATCATTACCGACAAAAAGTCCCTACCACGGAATGCAAGACTTTCCTATTTATTTATGAAAAAGCTAAGATCTATAAAAAAAATACCAGTGAATTTTTGTTATCGTTCACATCCAAAATTTGATGTGGGCTCTCGGTCTATATAATAAAAATGCTTATATGTTCTAATTATTCACAAATAAACTAAAACGTCAATAAAAATTTAATTTTAAAATTAAAAGTCGTACTTTGCCGATGCAAAACGGAAAGAAAAATGACATAATGAAATTATGTATAAACAAAAAATGTTTCGTTCTGCAGTACGCTGCTGTTCGATGAGCGAATTATAAATGATAATAATTTTAATAGATTATTTGGAGGAGTCTCCACTCTTTTTCGCATTGAATTAGTTACCCGGGCCGTAAACTCTGTGCGAAAATATGGCACTTGAGTTTTATTCGTGTATTTTCTTTCATTTGGATCTATTATCAAAATTTTCTATTACAAACAACAAAAAAATTCACCTGTCACCAGTAGAACCTAATAATTAAGCCTTGTATATACTTGTATACCGATGCTAAACAAAATTTTTCTGTGGTCTCCAACATGATAGCGAAATGCTTTCGCAAACCACAGCGGGAAAATAAAGTGTCACCTTTACCAATTGCAAAAAAAATCTGTAATGAAAGAAACAACAAATACAAACACGAACAAAACTCAAATGTCACTTTTCCGCTCACAACCACTGATCTCTATATACACATGGATAGTGAATAGCCCATAGTGTATAACAGTTTTTGTGAAGCAAGTTTTTTAAAGGGTACCAGCCACGACCTCATCTCTCGCTCTATACAAATTAAGAAAGAGATTGAAGATATTTGCCGAAATTGAGCATTTATTTGATATCAGTTGATGTCAACAAGCATTGTGGCTGTAAATATTGAAAAAAATAAAAGAAAATGCAGGTCCAGTAGCGTCCATTCCGCTGGCGCCGCTGTTATACTGTTATATGAGGGTACCAGCCACGACTATATTTTGCTTCAAAAATTTTTTATGAATACACTGTCCATTGTATATAGAGATCAGTGCTCACAACTGATTTGAGCGTTCAGAAAAATTAGATCTCAGAGATTTTTCTCACTCAAAAAGTGAGTGAATCCAAAATTTTTTTCCTCAGAATATTGAACACAAAGCTGAGAAATTTTTGTGAGGAATCCTGTTCATGTACTTAACTGAGATTCCTGAGATATCCGAGCATCTTATTTTCCTGAACATGCCTAATATGTTCAGGGTAATAAATTGTGTGCGAAAAAAGAATGGCGACTTCTCAAAATCGTGTCATTTTTCTATGGGATTTTGCGTTTCGCATCAGCAGCGTACTATATAGGGTTATATGCTCTACCTACACATATATGTACATACATAGTCTTTCTCATTGAAATGTGAACTTTTTCACACACACCTTATTACGTTATCGAAGTTTTCTGTTATTTGAGCTTTAAAATAAATATCAAGTGTCTCATTAGAAATTGTTTTTTTTTTTTTGCATATCTAGTTTTTGGCAAAAATATAACAAAGGTATTTTTTACTTAATTACCCGCGTATTCACCTACGAGTACTTCAGACTTGCAGACTATAGTGCAATGTTTTTGTGTTATCTAAGAAAAAATTTATTTTAATAATTAAAAGGGAGTGAATATTTTTTAAATAATATACTAGCATAGAACATATAATAGAAATCACAATAATTTGTGTTTGTTTTGCTAATAATAGGTGTGTTCCTTTACTTTAAAAAACTCTGTGCATTTGTGTGAATTTCTACGTCATTTTATTTTTTATATGAACTTTAACAGACTTTGGTGTAGAAATTCACATATGTAAATGCACAGAGTTTCAAAGTATAGGAACTAGGCTAATAATAATTAATTTAATAATATATTTTTTTCCTCTCGATGTGGAAATCTTCAAACGACACTTGATAATCGTCGGTATCAAATAGTTTGGAACTTGAACCGCACTAAGAGAATTATTTAATGAGCTCTTGAAGATATGTGATTGCTCAATAAAGTTCACTCAATTGATTTTTTGACAAAAATTCAAATTGATTTGGAATTTTTTGCGAAGACCAGACATTATTTTTATTAGAATTTTCTTATAATGCAAATTCTTTATGTTGTACTATTAATAGTCCTGCTGAAATAAATCAGTCAAGTGGAATTCAATTGGACTTATTGAATTACTGACTAAAAATAGCTTTGCGCATATCTTTTAGTCCACAAAATTTGGCTTTTTATCCTATAATGATATCACTTGATGAAATCATCACTTAACTAATGCCAATGCGCATTTTTTTTTTAAATTTATATCACATTAGTTAAATATTGATTTAAAGTGACATAACCGTGATGAAAGTGATGATTCCAAATGAAATCACAACAATTTTGGTGGACTTTATTGAATTTTCAAAAACAAAATTATTGATAAAAAAATATTTTAAAAACTAAGTATACCTTCTAAGCTTTTAGAACTTCTGTATCAAAAACTTTACCTTAATTGGTTAAGCCATTAGCGGGCGAGAAATATACATACCGACGGTTAAAGTGCAGGACCTCGTATGTCGAATAATTCCGAAAAAAACTTTACTTCACTTGCAAAAAAATCTACAGAATCAGAGCCATCTTTAGGCAATTTCAGCGTAACAATTTTATTCTGAACATTTACAGAAACAGACAGAATTCAAAGCCTCTTAGCATACATGTACATATATTATTATATAAAAAATTTGACAGTTTTTTTATTTCTGAAAAATATGCAAAAACGAATTACGAGGTTCTGCACTTTAACTGATGTCGATACGTATAAGATATGTATATCGAAAATAACTCGAAAATTGATTTTTAAAAATCATAATATATGAGCAATTTTTTGATTATGGTAAGCTTTGCTTTAACGGTATTTATCATTATTTTTTGAGCTAAGAAAAATCAATTTACCAATAGGGAATCATCAAAAAATTTGAATTACAAATTTAAAGAATAAATTACTTCAGTGGTACAGGCGAAATTGGGATACCTACCTTTTTCGCATTTTCTTTCATAGTAATATAAGATTCAGTTGAAACATGGAGTTCAAATGTTACGAATCCAATTTTGCTTTATATACCTTTAATGAAAAAGTGAACAAAAAAATGAATTTTATATTCATTGCTGGAATCTGGAAGACAAAGACTCTGTAAGTCTTATATTCACCAGTAATACAATCGCGGATTGTTCTTAAAGAAAATATGGGATAAGGTCAAGTTTGAAACGCTGGTATAAATGACTATAAAAACATTTGTTTTCATTTGATATTTCACTACTAAATTAAATTTATGTAAGTGCGCTGGACTGTCACACCAGGTGTTCGGATGCGTGGGTTACCTATATTCTAGGTATTGCAGGTTGAGAGTTTTAAATTAATCGCGGTAAGTCCGTTAAGTGTTCGTTTGTTTACAATGTTTCATTACCACGATAAAAAAAGTCTTAAATCTGCACTAGACTCATGGTTCTCAACGAACTGTCGCATCACCAATTTATTTTGGTTATTATGTAATGGAAAAAATTTAAATTCTTATTTTTGTTTAAATTTTGTATAAGGCACAATTAAATCCGATTGCTCAAACTGAATTTAAAAGCCGAGTTTACTGAACTCTAAAACCTTATATTTCCGAAGATGGAAATTTTCCAACTGACATATTTATTATTCTTATATGTTACCCATAATCTCAAAACTTATTCTTTGTTTTATATAATTAGGGATTATTGTGTTGTTCTTTATCGTCAAGATTTTCTGTCAATTTGAATCTAAAGCATAACTTTTATCAAGTGCACACTATAGATAAAGGTCGAAGATCCCTTGAATTACACATTTGTATACACTTAAAGAAAAATTTCATGTCAAAAGTAAATATTGAAAATTTTTCAATTTTGTTGATTCTGATTATCTAAAAATTTTTTTCAAGGGTTAATCAGCCAAAATCTTTAAAGGCTTCTTCGAGAAAAATTGAAAAAGACTTATCTGTAACTAATTTGAAACAAATCTGTCTTCCTGTTTAGGCTATTTTGTTTTAGTTTAGTTTATTTAATTTATTGATAAGCTATATTTATTAAGATACAATATCTTATTAAAGAGTGATAGCTTTAAAATGTAAAATTTAAGAATAAAAGCTCCATTTAATTTGGACACATGTACATAAGCTAAGATAAAATATATAAATACTATATTATAAAAATTAGTGGATAGATTTTTTAAATTTAAAATTTTTTTAACATGTGTTTTTAAAAGTAGGTACCAAATGTGAAATATAAAAATTTCCAATACGTTTTCTTGGAAATTTCTTACTGTACCTACTATGTACTTATAGATAACCAAAAAACTTTAAAAAATCGTTCAAAATTTAGAAATAAGTACAGAAGCGTATAAGAAAGAAAAATTATACAGATTTATATACGCAAGAGATCTTGTTGTTCTATATGTAGATAACCAACTAGCATTATAAGAGATTTGTTACCATAGTAATTAAAAAGATAAATATAAACATTAAGCTGGTCACTCTCAAAATTTGCTGTCATTTGGTTACTGGTTTATATTTACTTTTACAGATAACTTTTAATTAAATCTTTTAATTGACATTATTTAAGTTTATTTTCATGTATAATTGATTAAAATTCAGTTATCAAAATAATAATTACGTATTTACTCGAAAAATGTCATAAGCTTCCTTGTACAAGTCTTGTATAAAAAAATTCGATTACGACGCACAAAACTCAAAATTGTATTTGATTCTATTTTGAATAAATTGTAATTGTCTTATAATCAACATCAAATAAAAACAAAAATAGTATAGGTACTTAAATAGAAACATGTACAAAAATCTTCATAATTTAATTGCTTTGGTAGAAAAAAAAACATAAACAAATTATACAAGAACATTATATTAATTTAACAACTTTAAGATTAAGAGTATCTATATTTAAGAATTAAAGATGTTATATGACTTAACACACATTATATTGATTTAAATTACATAAATTGATTAATATTTCTTTTTGATTAATGGCAGGGTTGAAAAATGTATTCCATCAAATAACGCATTTTCTATGTGTATGTCATTGTTATCTTGTTCTCTTTTACTGAATCATGTGCTAAGTTAGTGTTGAATCTATTATTATTATTATTATTAAACTGGTTGTTAATTGAAAGAAAGATTATTATACAAACAAAAAACTAGTGATAAAGAAATATTTATTTTATAAACGCCATATGGTTTTTTTTTTAATTCTACCTTGATGACAAGAAATACTTGTGCCATTGACCTTATTATTATAATAAAGAAATCATTAAACATGCAATTTCACTGTCAAGGCTATTTATTTGAAATTTAACACAACAAATGTTGATAAAAAGAGATTAAAAATAAATACAACATAATAATAATTTTAAATACAACAAAAAATATTAATGCAGCACAACACGGATAAATAAGAAACTGGGAAAATCCTAGAATTTCTTTTTTTTAAAGTTAAATTATTATTTGCGTACACTTTTAGCAGTAAATTAAATATGTATGCATAAAAACGACTCTTTAAGTCCGTGTTTTTTTATGATGCGAGTTTCTTGTGTAAGTTTAATTTTAAGGCCAAAATTGAAGGAAAAGACGTTTCAGGTTGCATATTGTCTTAAAAGCTAATTTTTCTTAAATCCGTAAAGTGCTTTATATTATTTTTTTAACGTACTGAAAAGACCGTTTCGATTTATTTAGAAACCTATTGATTGGAGAAAAAAATCTTTGCAATTAAGCGACAAATATTTAACTCAAAATTCTGAATATTTTTTGTTCCAAATCAATTTCTCTCTAGTAACCTTCTACCCAAAAAGTCAGTAAAATTTATATGTCAAAGTTTTTTAGATTAAAAAATGAAAATCATCTTATTGGTTCAGAATTTTTATAAACAAATTACTTCAAAAATTAATACGTTAAAATTTAATCCAAATTTGTGGTTAAATTTAAAGATTTTTATTACAAAAAATCCTTTTTTGACTTGAAAATGTTTGTATTAATTGTTTAAAGATCAAAAATAATATTTTTATACCTAAAATAAAATTTGTTTGTCAAAAAAAAAAAAAAAAAAAAAAAGAAAGTATTTTGAGAAGACACACATTTTGTTGTTAAAAAAGAAATTTCTGGGAATATTTTTGTCATCGAGCAATAATTTACTATATAAACATAGTTTTCTCTAAAAAGTCAATATGTGAACCATTTCTTTAAAGTACGTACACAGTGAACTAAGAAAATTTTTTTATAAATTTGTGTTTTTTTTTCTATTTTCTATTTTGTTTTGTTTCTTACTTTAAAGTTTTTTTTCCAGCTTGTTAAAAAGTAATCGAGTCTTTCATTTATGTTTTTTTTATTGGCATGAGGCATCAAATTATTATAAACTTACATTTGCAATTCATATTCTTTTTTAATTGGTGTAACATGGTTCCTTAAGGAAAGTACCCTTAATGAAGGTTTTTAAAATAATTGGGTTTACATTTAAAAAAATTATTCTTAACTTCAAATTACAATAGTATACACTGATTTGTATAGAATTTAACAATATTTTGTATAGTGCATATGTATAAAAATTAAAAAAAAAAATAAGTATACGCCACAGTGTCTGGTTAAATTTAATTTTCGGTTTATGTTTAAATAGCTTTCCAACAAAAAGTATTTCAATTAAGGTCATTTATTACTTATTTTACGATTTTTGACCAATCAAGAAATACTTCATAGTAAAAATAAAACGTAGTCAGAAAAGCTAATAATATTTAAATCAATAATAAAAATAAATTAGCTTCACACATTGTAAGGTGCATATCATTTTAATACAACTTTGAGTTCACATAAGAGAAACCACAAAACGATGACACACACGAGCACCTTTAAATATTTTTGAATAATTAATTATTTAATCATATTGTTGATATTTAAAACAAATAACCTTTAATTACGCCTAAAACATGCATACTTTGTTACAATTCGCATCAATAAATTTAATTATTTTTTTTTATGAATTTGAAACACAAAAAAAAGTAAAATAAGTTCTAATAGACAGGAGAAATTTGATAGGTTTTCAAAAATAGAAATTAAAGGCATAACAATCGGTTGTTGTTGATTAAACAAACACAATCTTCATGCTTTAATTATTGTTATAAGTTAGCTACTGTTTGTAAAATAGACTAACAATTAGATAAAATGGTTATAGTAGATTAATTGTTTGTCACTCGTTCAATTCACATAGTACGTGAAGAGATATAGTAATTAGTTAATTAGCTGAACTCATTATAGCTGAGCTATCACAAGTCTTACGTTCGGATTCAATATAGTTCTGGTTTTGAATATGAATTACTTTTCTTATATTACTGTTTTTTTGTTAGTGCATTAACTTTTTTGCCTAAAAAATTTTTTTATTGTTTCATAAATTGGTTTC
This sequence comes from Epistrophe grossulariae, assembly GCA_929447395.1. Lineage (NCBI taxonomy): Eukaryota > Metazoa > Arthropoda > Insecta > Diptera > Syrphidae > Epistrophe > Epistrophe grossulariae. The sequence goes on from OV839568.1 coordinate 115,719,801, forward strand.
AATTGATTGAAATTAATTCAATGACAATTATTTTTGGAACCCTGTGTAATTTTACATTGGAAAAACATATTATATGACATATAAAAAGAAATGCCCTTACTTTAATATTGTTTTTATTAATATACCTACATATACACACTTCAAATTGTTTCGATTATTGTTTTTGCATTGAAGAAGAAATTTAAGGGCATTAAAATGAATTTGAATTCATATTTATTTGATTTATCGTCGCTGTAGATCGAATATGTACCTCGTAACCAAGGAAAGTTAACTTTTTAGGTAATGATGCACTTTTATTGTAAACAATCTTTCTAATGAAAAATACCTTGTTAGCTTAAGAACGATAGTTTCAAAGCTAAACGCATAAATAGCAGGTCAATGTTATTGGTCCTCAATATAGTTTTATAAAAAGTTTTTTTGTTTCTCCTGAAAAATTTACTTTTCTGGGTATTCGATCTACAGCGACGATATGTATATTTATGGTGCTATATGTGACAAGTTATGGATACCTACAAAAATTGAGCTGGAGATTTATACCAAACTTGACGGTAAGATTATAAGGAAGACAAAAAAAATGTGGGGCTCGCAATTCTGTCCATTTTTCTGTCTGGGCGGCTACAGGCTAACCAGGCCTAGGTTTAGATCTTTATATTTGGTACTTAGCGTTTTTTAACTCTCCCCGACACATTTTTTTCATTTTAAAAATAACGAAAATATAAAAACTAATGCCTCCCAAGACCACAGCAAAAAAATTACTTCAATCAACGAAGTCAAAAGATTTTTAGTATACATAATTTACTATATGCCAAAATAGTTATGTTGGTTTTTGAATGAAATGTCAGTATTTTAGGTGTATTCATTTGAAAAAATGATTGAACTATGATATTATAGTAATCCAAAAAATAAAGTTAACTTTAGGAACGTGTTTTTAAACAAGAAAATTCTAAAGGAAAGGGTGTTTTTTAGATGTGGAAAACTTTTAATTGGCAACACTGTTTTCTGTTACAGCTGATTTGACAGTTCTCGGTTGTTTTGAAGTAACTTTGAATTGGCAATTCATTTGGCCAGTTTATATTTCAGAGATCTGAGAGATCTCCGCTTCCTCACAAATATAAACACAATTCCTCACAAAAATTCCTCACTTTAGCTGTCAAAAAGTGAGACTGAATTTTTTTTAGATTCGTGGCTCGATTTCTTAAATTTCTTTGAACACAATGCAAATGTATTTATACGTCATTCTCCAGCTCTGTCAAAATGAAGGAGGAAAATTACTGAGCGCTTTAGAATATAAACTGGCCAATTATATGAAAAGACTCCCGACGCGCCGGCGTGGCCGGAGCAACGTTTACAAAATATTGAAATTTTTTCAACTTTTGAAAATATCTATGTACTTATAACACCGAGTTTTCAAGAAGCCGGGTAATCACCCTAATTTTTTTATATGAAATGAAGATTGGGGCCTTTGTCGGTAATGATGCATTAAAAATGCGTTTTTTTTTAAAGCCCAGATAAAAAGTATAGCAACTAAATCGTTATATTTAATAAAAGATCTAAGCGCCCTAGACATGAAAATGGGAGTCTAAGAAATCTTGGGTGGGTCTTCTGCATCCAAGACTAAGCCAAAGATGAGTATGAAACCGGTCACCAAATAAAATTTTGTAGCATTAAGAAATATTTTCTCACTGATAGGAGCTTCCCCTCAGTAATCCAAGACTTTTTCAATAGGTCCGCTTATCTGCCAGATGCAATAAAATAATGCACTTTACCGACAAAGGCCCCAACTACGGCATGCAAAACTTTCATATTTGAATATGAAAAGTAAAGACCAATCTAAAAATACCAGTTAATTTTTGCTACCTCTCACACCCAAAAATTGCTGTGGGCTCTTAGTCTAATACACATTTTTCTAAAAAAAAAAAATCCTAAAATAGTTCCAAATTTTTGTTCAAAGTTTTTGAGTTAAATAAGCTTTTCTTTCACGATTGTATGACAGCTACTGATATTTTGAGATGTTTAAAATAAATATTTTTTTAAAAGAATCAGGAACAAGTAGACACACTACACACAGACATACACCAATTGTACCTATTCAGACTTATGAACTTACAAACATACATACACGTTTTTGTATTCTCTATGATCCTTAAAATATAATGTCAGAATTAATTAAAATCTCCAATCATCTTATCATCAATAAACCAATATCTTAAATTTTTAATTTAAGCAACTTTTGAAGAGAAAGTTGCGAGATTTTGTTATATTTTGCAAAAGAATAAGTATTAAAGGTTTAACAATAAGTTAGGTTCATCTAAATTTCAAAAAACTAAAGTGTTAGATGTTCTATAGTTCGATGCATATATAATTAAATCAAAATTCTGACATACAACTGATTAAATTTTTTTTTTTATTTTGTAAAGTTAAACTAATTGATAAGATGATAATATTTTTATTTACAAAAATAATTAACACAGATTTATCAGGGCATCAACAGAGTTTATACTATAAATAACTTGGTTTACAAACAAATCAAATATTGACATTTATGTCAGTACGTAATAGTTATTAATAATAATTTTTTTGAAAAATAATATTACATATTTGTTTTACTGCTTACTATATTTTACGACGAGTAGAACTAAAAAAGGTATATAGTATTATTTTTTTTTTCTTTAACTTAAAACTGCTGGCGCCACTTTTATAATAGTGCACTTTGACTTAAAAGTCTTATCAGGAAATTTTGTTTAAAACAAATACGTACAAGTTAATTAAAAAAAAAACAATTTAAAAGCTTTTGGAATTTAGATAAAATTGAAAGATGTATTTATAGAATCTTAATAAATGTGAAAAACATACGTCGCTACAATGCAGAACTATTCTAAGTCACATTTTCAAAATTTTTCAAGAAGAACCTTAGTGCGTAAAATTCAGACTTTCGACATTATGATTATATTCTATTATTTAAATTCTGAAGGAATTACTGCACGTAGGAATATTCAGAATATATAGGAAATGCGCGGAACACAACAAGTTTCCTTATGAAATCTGCATTGTAGCGACGATATGTAACTTCATTTATAACAAATTAGTATGAACATAAATACATACATATGTAATCTGAAAATTTCGTTAGAGGGGCATATTAAGAGCATATAAGTAGTTTTTCGGGAAAATCGAACTAGAGCTCAAGCCGCCATCTTGGAATTTTCTTAAAAGAAAGACTTGAAATAGAGAAAAAAATATTAAGAAACAACGGCAACACTAAAAGTGTAATGTTATATCTTTTTTTTAAAGTCAGACATCCATTCTTAAATTTTTTTTTAAATAAAATTATTTTAGTGAATACATTTTAAAAATTTAATTTTCGAACTCAAAATTTTGAAAAAAAAAAAATGAAAAATTTGGAAATTAATTTTTTTTTCAAAATTTTGCATTATTAAGTAGTATTTTTGTATAATAAAAATTTTATTTTATTTTTAATTAAACAAACGAAAATAATTAAAAAACATATATGTTTTAATTTAAAAAAATTAAAATTTAAATCATAGTTTTAAAAATAACCTGTTAAAACGTTATCCTGGCTACAAAAGCAAACTTTTCTTTTTCTTATTTATTCAGGGGGTCAGCATGCAACCATACATTTTTCACTATTTATTAAAATCGTTAGGACTTATTTCATAATGAACTAAGTCCCAAATGCACTAACTCCCAAATTTATGAACATAAGTCCCAACGAAATTTTGGTGGGGATAGTTAAAACAAGTAGTTTTAATTGCAAAAGCGGGACAATAGAAACGAGATTATAAAAAACGGGATTATAAAAAACGGGATTATAACAAACGGGATTATAAGAGAAGGGATTATAGAAAGCGGGATTAATAAAAACAGGACAATAAAAAGCGGGATTTTAAAAAACGGGATTATAAAAAGCGGGATATCGAACCAAACTTGTTTTTTTTTTTACCTAAACTGAGTGCTATTTCAAAAATATAGAAAAGAATGCACGGAAACTTTGGATTGATGGTATACATTTTTGTCGACATTCGAAGCGACTTAAAAATGCTTAAAAGGTAGATTTCTTCAAGGCTCTTTACTCCGAAAAACTAATGAAATTTATTTTGAAAAAAATAAAATACATATTTATCTTTATGTACATAAATAAATTGTAAAAAAGTATATCAATTCATCAATTTTCTACCGTTATATTATTGTGTTACAGCCCATTTTCCCCTTCACGGTCATGTATAATAAATAAACGGGTTGGGTTCGATATCCCGCTTTTTATAATCCCGTTTTTTTAAATCCCGGTTTTACAATCCCGCTTTTTATAATCCTGTTTTTTAAAATCCCGTTTTTTCAAGATCCCGCTTTTTATAATCCCGTCTCTTATAATCCCGTTTTTTATAATCCCGTTTCTTATTATCCCGCTTTATCAATTAAAACTACTTGTTTTAACTCCCACCAAAATTTCGTTGGGACTTAGTTCATAAATTTGGGAGTTAATTCATTTGTGACTTATTTCATTATGAAATAGGTCCCAACGATTTTAATAATCAGTGAGGTATGAATGGGGGGGCATGCTGCCCTCCTGCAACCCCCCTGCTTGGGCACACTATAGGATTTGGGGTAGGTGCGAGGTTGGGTGTATGCAAAATTTCTTTTTATCATTTTGGTAGTTGGCAGTTAGTTCCTAAAATGATGGGAATGAGTTCATAATTAACCAAGTTTAATACCCAAATTAATTGCGAAAAACGGGATTGGCGGGATTTGGCGGGATTTTAAAAAGCGGGTTTTTATATATTGGGATTATGAATAAGCGGGATTTTAGAAGACGGGATTTTAAAAAAACGGTATTTTAGTAGACGGGATTTTAAAACTTTTTTTTCGGGATTTTCGAAAAACGGGATTTTAAAAAGCGGGATTCCGATACGCTCCCTAAATAAACTAGGTACCTACAAACAAAAAATGTTTTTGGATTGTTATCTAGAAGACATGAAATACAGAGGTTTCGCATCTTCTTTATATACATATATGTACATAAATATTTATGTATAGAGTATATACTCTACAGATAAATTTTATATGGTTACCAGTTGAAATAACTACAGATTCGGATTAATAAACTGACCGTTAATATTTCAGAATATAAAAGAAAGTCAAATTAATTGACAACCGAATTCAAAAACTTCAATTAATTACAAACATGCCAGGCCAATAAGTCTACAGTAGTTCTCAATCAAACAGAAGCATAAGATAACATTTAACATGTAAACAATCATATTTATCACAATAATACCTATATGTATGTATATTGTCAAATAATTAATGACACCAAAAGATAACAATGTGTTTACAGCTTAAACATACATATATGTTTATTCCACCTAAATATACTAAATGATAATAATCAATTATGATGTATTAATAAAATATGGGAAAATTCATATTTTACTCGTACATACCGCTGCGCTGTGGGTATATTTGTGGGTATATTCAAAACGTTGATTGATGTTTTCAATCTTAATTTAATTTATTCACAAATATTTACACTTTTAAATTTTTTGCATAAATGAAACTAATTTATCGTCAATTTTACAAATTTTTTTTTTTTTTTTTAATAAAATATTTCCACTTGCAAATTAATTTCACTCTTATCAGGCAACCGAGACGGACGTAGACGACAGATCAGATACCGTAAATCAATGCATCTGTTTAAAGGCCAAAAATACACTACTTAAATATTCTTTTGCTATACAAGTGCAAGCCCAAAAAGATGAAAAATACACGACAACGATTGCCAAGATCGTCGTCAAAGCATTATACATATATGTAGGTATATAGTTCTTATATTATTATGTAGGTACGCGCGAGTGTGGTAAACAGAGGGACACAATCGTCAACCGTTGCTCTTTGATTGCAAAAATTTACGTAAACCTAATTCAAATTGATATAGAAAGATAGGTACGTTTTTGTTTTTGTTTTTTAACTCAGAATTCAGATGTATCTTAATCGTTAAAGAAAACAACATATATACGAACCAAAATGGAATATTCGTATTCGAAAAAAAAATTGACCGGCTTCGCCAAATTATCTAGCAAAACACGACAAAAATAGTCGATAAGTCAGATTCATTCAGCCGATCGAGTTTATATTTGCCGACAGCAAACAACAAAGATACCATACTTTATACAGTGACCATCCGTCCTTTTATTTGAAACATTTTAAAATGTTAATTTAGGCCTTCAATCAAATACTACATACGTAGTATGAAAATTAATTCTGGATTTACATGACTGGAAAATCATCATACTTCCCTTGATATCAACTTCTTCTACAATTTGTAGAACAATTCTCAAAAATAACTTCTAATTAATTTTATGTTCATATCAATAGTTTCTTTTTTTTTTTTAATTAAACTTTTAATTTTTTTTCAGTAAGTAAAATAAATTTTTTTTGAAAACAAATTGTGTATAGGTACTTGAATGCAGAATTGAAAACTCTATCAAAATTAAGCGAGAGTTAATGTGTGGATTATTTAGGAATGTTCAGAAAAATGAAATTATTGAGATTTTAGAAATTTTAGTTACATGAACAAGATTCCTCAGCCGTATTTCTCAGTTTTGCTGTCAAAACTCAGAGGAAAAAAAATTTTTGGATTCGTTTCCTTACTTTTTGACAGAGCGAAATCCCCAAGATCTCATTTTTCTGAAGGCGCCTATTATTCCATGCGCTAAATTTTGACAGATAAGTGATGTACCTACAGTAATAAGTAGCTGGACGCAGATTGCGTTAAATTTTAGTTTCCACATTCTTTTCATAAATTTTACCACACATTTAAGCCGAATCTAAGTACCTTTAGCTAAAAAAACAATTTTTTTGTTCCTTACTCTACATCATTAATTTTGTCAAAATTAAGAGCATGAAATAATTGGTTGGAATATATTGTAGTCAGTTCAGGTTTCTTGAGATCTCTGAGATCTCAGTAATATCCGAAATCTGAACGTAATTCCTCAATGAGATTCCTCACTTTTGAAGCTGAGAGTTGAGACTGATATTTTTGGGATTCACTTGCTCAAGTATTTTTTTTCGCAGTTGATCAATTTTTACTTTGAAATTATAGCGTGAATATCAGACGTATTAAATTATCCATAATATTAAACCGCACTACGCAAATCTAACGTTGAAAGTGTCAGAAAATTAAAAATGGCTGTTCGAGTTACCACAGGAACTCAAGACCACAGTACACATATTAAAGGTAATATATTGCGCAGGTTGTCAAAGTTGGAAGTGTCAAAAAATTAAAAATGGCTGTTCCAGTGCCCACAGGAACTCAGAACGCATCATTACAAACAACAACAAAATATTGAGATTAGACAAGTAAAGAGGCACTGGATCCACCATTTTACCACCATAATACCTCAATTTTGACAGATGCGCAGAACTGAACAAAAATGAAAACGCTAATGATATTACCTTTAATATGTGTACTGTGCTCAAGACGGTGTTCACATTGGACTGCCTCTGTACTTTTTCTCACTCGCACTTCATGGCAAAAATGAGATGACGCCTTTCTTGGCTACCTCTTTCTCGCTATGAAGTGGGAGTGATATAAGTATACAGAGGCGTCGAAAAAAGTCGGAGGAGGAAGTCCAATGTCAACACCGTCCAACACGCATCACTATTGAAGTAAAGGGCACTGGATCCACCATTTTCCCATCATATTACCTCGATTTTGACAGATTCGTAGAACTGAACAAAAATGAAAACGCTAATGATATTACCTTTAATATGTGATTATACAATATACATTGTACATATATATATTTGTATCTCAAGGATCCTTGTAATCTACCCCAATGGATTACGGGTCTACATTCTTGTTGAAATTTTATGAAATGTATATCTGTCTATCTAGTATCTAGAGTCCTTCCCTTCTATCTTCTTCTTACAAACATATGAATGTGGAATTCCTTCCTGACAAAGAATCGATTCGGTTTAGGTTTTTTTTCTAAACAAAATCGATTTTTTCTATCAAAAAAATTACATACAAGATTTGACATTTTATAATAAGTCAAATTAAAAGTTGCGGTATTTCTAGAAAATAAATTATTTTATTTTGGTTATAACGAATTCGAAATTATTGAAAAAAATATTCATTGAACTTTCCGTTATATTTGTGTGAATACAATTTTGCGTTGTTTTACAATGAACGAAAAAGTGAGACAAAATTATATGTAATTTGCGATGGAAACACGTCCTCAGTGAACCAGTTTTTTTTGAAAAGAATTTATTACTTATTTTGGTTTAAATTTAACAAACACCTGACTTAACTTAGGATATGAACGTTTTCCATTCAATTGCAGCTGTCAAGTGCAACACACACACAATCACAAACAAAATCAATTATTTTTAAAATTCCTTTCAATGACAGAAAAAAATCAATTCTTTGGTTACAAGAAATTCGACATGAGTGTTTCTTAAAGCAGAACACCTACTTAGTATCAAGGGGTAAGGTTAAGGTTAAAAATAATTTTACACTTATATGAAATACCTAAACTCACAAATCAAACAAAATTTAAAAAAAATTAACATTATGTATACTAAACAATAATTAATATAATTTAAATAAATTACACTTTGGTCACCTTAAACATATCGCTCTGTGCAAATGTACCAATTACACTTTTCTTATTCGTATCTACATACCTACATTGCAATATAAAAATGCATCTATTTTTAGAAGATTATTTTGTATTTTCCTTTTGCTGAGATATATGTATGTAAGTATGCTTGTATATTGTATATATTGTTAATGCAGGTATGTACGATGTACGTATATTTATTTTGTTTTTATTCATTTTCGTTAAAAAGTCTCTTTTATTTCTTTTAAACTTTGCCACCACATACAGTGTGTATGGTAGGGTAGAGTATACATATATTGGTGGTGAGGATTGATCTTATACCACAGCTAGTCATGGTATATCTGTTGGAATGGCTATTAATTAAATGTTGATCATTTTAAGGCTATGGCAATAGTCTCTCACTTTCTCTCTCTATCTCTTTGTCGTTAATATGCCTCCTTCTTTTTACTATTATCAAATTATTTTGTTTATTTGTCTATTTGACATTTCTAAGACAAAAAAACAATTTGGCATTTTTAACTTTGTGGGCGTGAGTTAATTAACCAAAACACGTGTGATTGTTTGAAAACAATACTATATAAAATGTGAAAATAAACGTCAGAATGGGAGTTGTCCGAGAATATATTTTTGTATACCTACCCACCTACATTTTTACTTCTTGCTTTACTGTATGCCATATGGCATGATATGGACTCGTAAAAAAATCGAACTAGGGATTTTGATCAAAGTTGACATTACGATGATAGCGAAGTCGAAAAAAGTGGGTCTCGCAAGTCGCAATTCTGTCCGTCTGTCTGTCCTTTCGGCTGCAGTCTTAAACGGGTCGGTCGATTTTTTTCAAAGTTGGTACCTAGCGTTTTTTGGGCATTCCCCCACACGTTTTTTTCCATAGAACCATTTTTTTGATTTTAGATTTTCTCAAAAACAATTCAACAAACACGAACTCTTTGCAAGAGAGCCAGAGAAAAAATAGCCGTACTTTTTGAATTATTCTTACTGATTTCTTTTCACAACATCATAAGCAAACTGCAGGAAGCATCATCAAATGATACATTAATACATAAGGTTTGGAAAAAATGGACAACGTACCTCAGAAAATGTTTTTTGCTTTTTCAGTTGAAGAGGTTTGTAAGAGCAAGTTCGTGCGACCCAGTCGTGCATATATTTTTTTTATAGTTTGAGCTTATATAAGAAAAAATTTAATTAATTTTATTTTAAGCGTGTCATAATACCATAAACATCAATAAAATGTTGTTTTAACAATAAAATGTAGTGGTAAAAATGTATAAATGGTCTTTTTTTCTTTAATTTTCCTAAGAAAACATTTTTACTATAAACAATGTAATGTAGATATTATGATCCTCTGTTGGGATAGAGGTAAACAATTGTTTGTAAATTGTTAAGGTGTGTCACGTCTCGGATGTGTTTGCATATATGACTTGTTTACAATTTTTAAACAATAATATTGACCTGCAGCCAAATGGATGATCATATACCTACCTACTTTTTTTAATAATTAAAAGGTAACATTTTCTAAACAATAAAGTTTGTTTTCCAGCATTTCAATATTCTAAATATACACATATGTATGTACATACCTACATGCCTACGTGAATAGATATGTATATGTATTATATTTCTAAATGTTTTAAATGAAAACAGAATGCAAGTTCAAGGTTGTTAAGTTTAAAAATGAAAGACATTTGTTTATGAATCTATTGTTTTTATTTGATTTTCGTTATTAAACAAAAAATTTATAAAATGTTGGTAAACAATATTATATGTACTTGAGTTAATTCAAAGTATGTAGATACCTCTTTAAAAAATTAAAACAGAATACGATAAAAAAACATAAATGAAAGCTATTTTTACAAAACACAATAGGTATGTAAAAATCGAATTTTTGTTTTAGCTTATCTCGAAATTACAGTACATAATTGCCACACAACCATTTCGATTTTTTATAAATTATCTCGAAAACGGTTTTCACTATATTGGGGCATATTATTCAGAAATACTGCTGCAAATTTAAACCTACACTTAAGTACTAAAACTGGAACTGGAATCGGAATCGGAATCGTAAATTACAGAAAAGTGTTTTCATAGCAAATTTGCTAATTTCGTTTGACAGCTACTTTTATTTTGAATTTGATTTGGCAGTTAATAGGTTTTTTTTTTTTGTTGTGTTCTCTTTCTCACATAAAATTTTGATATTTTCAGTGGTTTCCAATGTTGTTGAATTCTACTTGGGTGTATTCATAAAGTTTTTACGTAATTTCCAACCAAATTTCGTGCAAATTAAGAAGTAGATTTCAGTGGTCTGGAAGACATTAAAGGTTTACCCAAACCAACGCAAATCTGTCGTGGCGACGCACGACAAAAACAATAATGACAACGTGTTGTTTTGATTGACAACCACGTGTTGTTATTATTGTTTTCGTCGTCGGTCATCGCGACAGTTTTGCGTTGGTTTGGGGGAGCCTTAATTTAACTAATAATTTTCAAAATGTGCCAATAGCAAGGCAACGCAAAGTATATAAGCCTCATGGCGATTCTTTCGAATTATTGACCGAAAAACAGTTCTACGAAAAATATATCGGTTCGATATAAGAAAAGGACACACTTTATTATTAATCTTTTAATTGGTTTAAATTAATAATAATTGTTACATTACATTACTTGTTGTCGACAAAATTATGTCAAATTTCCTCACTTAAATTTCTCCAGTGAATGGCACCTGTGTTTATTAAATAAACTTGAGTTAAACTGTGCAGACTTTAAAGTCACGACTTAAGTAAATCTTTATGAATATGCATGCTTTTGATAGCAAAATATAGATCATTCAAAAAAAGCTTCATTTGAGTTGTTTAATAAAATTCTAGAATTAGTTTAAACTTTTTTTTTTTTTTTTTTAATTTTGAGTTCGAAATTAATTTAAAAAAAAATATTTTTTTTAAATATAAATTAATGAAATGGATTTAAGAAATAACTCTATCTTTCGAAAAGCTGATGTTTACTTAACTCCTTGAGTATTTTGGCTTTCACAAGCCGACGCGAAACATTCGGAATGACGACGAAACTTCCGACTGTCATTTTACATGAGATTCGCTTAATAGAATCGTCGCGTTGCTGTGGATACTGGTTACTCTCATTTATCGCCCTGTATAATAATATTTTGACAGCCGAAAGTTTCGTCGTCTTTCGGAATGTTCCGAAACTTTTGCTTGTCAAAATATATTTACAGACCCAGTACCCACACCAACGCGACGATACGATTAAGCGAATCTCATATAAAATAATATTAACAAACGAAGGTTTCGCTTCGTTGGGAATGTTGATTTGGGGGAGCCTTTAAGCTCAATATAGTAAAATAATAATTATATTATGACGTAACATATCGAACGAATTAATTATCATGCAGTGAAACTAATTCTATATATGCTAACCTTTAGGGATACTTTGATTTAATTGTAAGATAAGAAGAATGAGTAAAAAGTTCATCAGGCATGCAGTTGCAAAACAAAATTACTAAATATACATAGATGTTAAAAATAAATATATTTTGAAACATGTGCACTGTTGATATTTTAATATTTTATTAAAAACAAATCTGTGGAACTGATCTATAGAGTTATAAGTATAGGTATGGTAAACACAATATTTTGTCACGTGTCATTACTGGACAAAATCCGGTTTCAGAAAAATAATTTCAATTAGATTTAACACTAAAGAAATCTTATAGAATATATAGTTGCTTTATTGGGCAGGAATTAATTTTATGTAAAAAATGTTTCATTATTCCTACGTATTTTTCGTAAATGACTCGACCGATATTGTTGAAATATAAACTTATTTTTTAGATATTATTCTCTTTCGTATGCGTTCAATAAAATATCCCTATAGGTATTTATTACATATCATAAAATATCAATTGTTTTCAATAAGTTTGAATTATATGGATGTGTTTGTCATACATATGTCTACATATAGACATTTATTTTAACATTTAATTTTGCTTAGAATATTTTGTTGAAAAAGAACAAATAGCATATTATTTTATTTATAATATGGAAAAGCAAATAGTAAAATGTGCAAACAAATTCATCCAATTAGCAGTGTCAATTAGGGTTGTCACAAGAGGGAGAGTCCTATTCTTTCCCTCGCATCTGTTGTTCTGTACGCTCCTTGTACATAGATCTGAAATCTATAAATGGGTGTCCTGAAATTTGGTACAAAATTCGTTTCAAGTTTTTTGTCGAAAAATTTATAAACATTTTTATTATACAAATTAGTGGATTCTTAAAAAGTTTTCAATATTTTTTTTAAATTTCTTGAATACCAACCAAATAAATCATAACAAGGTCCAAGGAAACAAATATTGCGCAAGTTGTCAAAGTTTAAAGTGTCAAAAATTAAAAATGGTATTGGGGGCCCACAGGAATTACTCACAGTACAGTACACTGTGAAACAAAGTAAGGTCCAGTTTTCCAGTCTGGGATCATCGCTGAGTTCACTACTGAAAAATATTTTTTTAGTCAAATTAGTTTATTTGCAAATCCTGCAAATAAATTGGAGTTAACTCAGAAGAAGTTTTTCAATGTAAGTTTTACTTTAACATTATACCTGTTTGGTAACTTTTTTTTCAACAAATTTCCCAAAAACTGAGTTTTTTTTTCTATGGGTTTTGACAGCAATTTGTGAAATTTTGTGAAAATTTGTGCAAATTCACAAGAAATTTCACGTTACCAAACAGACCAATTCACTTGTTGAAAAACTTAACTTTAAGCTCAAAGCTCAAACTTTAAAATCAAAGTGTGAAATGCGCTTTCACTATCGAAACAGAGAGGGCGTCACTATGTAGCACTATGGAAAGCGTGATTTCCATGTGTGTTTTGACAAACATCTGTCAGAAATATATATTCAGTTATTCCAGAGTTAACTCACCAATTTTGATGAAACTCAGGATCTAAATTGACTGAAAAATATTTTGTCAGAATTAAGCTAAGTACAGACGATTGTCAGATCTTACAATATTGTCAGATGTGTCACTGAAAAAACTGTTCCAAATGTCGTACAATCGTCTGAACAAAAAATTTTGTCTGATAATATTGTCAGAAACGTCATTGTCAGACGACAATCTGACAAAAAATTTTCAGGTATCTTACAATAGTCTGAACACACAATTTTTATCATTGTCAGTCGATTAGGACATTGTCAGACTCAATGGTCATTGTCAGATGTTTTCATTGAAAACATCTTGCAATTGCTGACAATTTAAAAAAAATATTGTCAGACTTTGGGAAGAAATCTTATACTAACCGTGTGAACGGACAATTTTTCATTGTAAGAAATATGTCAATTGTCAGCTAATTGTTAGCTTTTGTCAGACCATTGACAGTTCTGACAATATTGTAAGATCTGCATTTAGCTTTAACTTGGGTTTAATTTCAAAACTGGAATAATCTCAGCTTAAAAAACGGGGCGTAATCAAGTTTAAATTTTATATTTCAAACCAATTTTTGAAAAATGTTGAATTTTAAATTTTTTTTCTGATAGATTGCGTTTCTCACTAAAATATGTTTCGCCCATAGAAAGTTATACGATAGCAAGCGTTAGAAAACAAATAGTTTTTTTCGTTTACTTACCATATAGAACTCTCAACCATTTCTGTGAGCGTATTTTTTGTCGGCAGGAATGAACAATGTTTTGCCGAACTTAAAGTTGAGAGGCACTGTTTCATGACGATCTAGATTTGTCACTTCCCCTCAAAAAGCAGTACCCCTGAAAAAAAAATCATATTTTTTAAGGTGGAATAGATTCTATTCCCAGACCTTAGTTCCGGCACGGTGTGACAGTCCAACTCACCAACCATTACCCCACGATTTCTTTTATATGTATTACAAATTTGAATTAAAATTTTAAAAAACCTAAATACCAACTAAAAGTTTTCTTCTTCTTTCTAATATACACAATATCTACACCAGAAACTGTTTCGTTTGTTTAACCTTTCGTGACTTAACCTCATAAGTAACACCTTCTAACAAAATATCAACCTATTGCCATGTTATTTCATCGAAAGGCGTCACGTCATAGTTTTGTTGGTTAACTTTGTAGGTCAACATAATAACTTCCCGCTTTTTTTATTACATACTTATAAATTACTTGATTTTTCTTCTTTTTTTTTGTAAGTTATATAACTTTAATGATTTTAGCTAATAACTTAATTAATTAAAAAAACTGACCTTTTAAGACAAATTTTATTATTTTGTGTCATTTCACAAAATTCTAAGACGAAATAAAAAGCAATTAAAAATATTGTCCTATTTCTTATAATGTTAGCAAAATAATGGCGTATGGGTAATATCAATTTTCGATGTGTCAAATGCGAGGTGCATGGTAAAAATAGATTTTGAAGACAATTTGTGGGAGAGACTATATACAATAATAGAAATTCTAAGAAGAAATAAACTTACCTATATTTGATTCAACGCTATAATTTTTTTTTATAATCCTTATGCAATTAAAAAACTTGATTTTTATTTAAATTTTTAACTTTGACAAATTTTGTCCTTTTTGACAATTTTCACAAAACAAAAACACACATTTCACATGGTAACCATTGAGGCGGCAATTAACTTTAATTTCTTAGGCTTTTTAATTATTTTGTATGTACATATGCACGATTAAAATCAATCAATTTGTGTTTCATCAAAGTTCCATGGATATAAAAATTTAAGAAATTATCATTTAGCCAAATAAATAATAAAAAAAAAACACCGCAAAATATTGGAGGAGTGCTTAAGGAGGAGACGTGTTGTCAGATGAATTCAGAACCAACGGTTGAGCATTCTTCTCTTTTCCATCGGTCGTCGTTGTCGTCGCGCAGTAAGAATGTCATTCAAGGGCGTTGCAAGGTCGTTGGCACAAGTTTTATTTTCAAACACACGAGGGGCAGGAATACATTTTTTATATCAAAATTAAGTTCGTTCGGAGCGAAATGTGTGAAGAATATAAACAAAACGACGATTTTAATAAAACATATTCTTTCAGTCATAAACAAAATACAAAAAAAAAATATAAAAACAAAACTTCAGGATGAGAAAAAAACAGTGTGTATTATTTTGTTTGTTGTTGCCACACGTCCAGCTAGTTGAAATTTAATTTGATTAATTTGTGTTGTTTTGATAAATGAACGAACATCGTCTGCACTTAAAGCGACACTGTGTAAAGGAGGCATCAACAGCAATTAATTGAGTCTTGAATATACCTACTATAGTATTTCGGAGAGCGAAAGAGATTTGTTTCGAATAAAAACAAATGTTCTCGCTAGCTTAAATAGTACAAAACACACTGAGACTGAGATATGTATTCAAATAGAATCATGTTGTTTTGAAAATTCGGCGAAGAAAGCACTTTCTATTCCATCTACATCAACCACCCCCATCCACCCATCATGTGATTATGCTTTCAAAAAAGCTTATTTTTTCTAGATAACAAACAGGGTTCGCAAAATGATTACTGAAAATAGAGAGACAGAGCTTAACACCAATTTCTCTTTACACTCGGTTAATTTTCAACACATTTGGTCGCAAGCGAGAGAAGAGACCGGCTTTTTATTGCTCAACGCAGTGATGGAAATCGACTTTTTTCGATTGTACTGAATGCTGAAACAAAATAGTACTGAAAAAGAACAAATAGTACTGGGCTCTTTTAAATGGATAAAAACTAGCAAGCACCCAAATTTAATTATAACATTGATTTATTAACAAGAACAAAAAAAACAATTCATTTGTTATAAACATTAAGGCAATATAATAAGGAACTTCTTTGTCATAGCTAAATAAATAACGGACGGATCCCTTATCAAGTAAGGAGCCTAAATCATTATTAAACTGTCAGGTTTATTTTGCCATTAAAATAATCGCTGATTTTGCTTCCTAAACATCAGAAAATTAAAAATAGAATTTTCAATGATTTTTAGGTATAACTGGTGCCTTAGATAAGAAAATAATAGTAAGTTAGGTAATTAACATTTTTTTTTAACTCTAAAAGTTCTTCTTTTTGAAGAGGATTGTTTGTCACCTTTTTATTCACAAGATATTTATTAATTACAAAACTGTGACAACATTCCTTTTTTAAAAGATTTTCGGTTTCTACAGTGTAGAACTCATTGGAACTTGTAATCGATTTCTTAATTTATTATTATTATTTATTGTATTATTCATACTAGAATGTCAGTTTACTAGACTTGACCATTCTTTATTCCGTCAATTTCATTGAATTTCTGAACAACAACAACTTAAAGGTGCTACCACCAATTTTATACGAATTAATTTATAATGCTTTTTAATTAATTATTTGTAATCGATTTCTTAATTTAGTTTTTATTATATTTTGATATGAAAAAATTCTTTCAACGTTTGCTAAAGAATGATGAACACAAAAGGCACCTGGAATAATTCGATGAATATTTTGAAACATAAACTCATTGAATTAATTTTTCAAATGCCAAATTTTTGCCCAAAATTCCCATACAGATAGATTTCTCAGTTTCTTATTATATTCGCAGTCAGCCAGAGCTCTATATTCGTTGTTTATAGCTTCAATATTTGTGTGTTCATTAGGTAAAAACTTTAAAACAAATTGAACGATAGAGTTAACTTGACCATCCAATACTGCGCTTTGTAAGAAATTTTGAAGCGCGTTTGAGAAAACGTCATCGAAATCCAATCTTCTTCTAATATCTTAGCAGAAATGTTATGAAAAACATTTTAGCATGATTTTTGAAGCTCTGTATAATTTTTTCACTGAACTTTTTATAAGTGTATAAGATTTCACATTCGGTGACGCAATATATCTCCATAACTGGTAGGCGATTTTGCAAAAACCAATAAAGGCTTTTCATCAAAAGATTCCCTTATATAAAATTTTTACATAATTGTTTAAAAATAAATTTCATTGTTGGAAGCAAAATAATAACATATAGATGAAGATAATTAGAAAAGTAATTCTGTTTAAGTGGAGCGATTGAATATATTATGATGAGCCCATCTGTCGTACGTGGGCGAAACGCAACTTTTGGAGTTGAGGTCACTTGAACTTAAAAATTGGAAGCTAAATATGTACTCTTATATATTCAGTTCAGTATTTTAAAGTGGGGATGGTTTTGATATTGGGTAATTGCAGGTCACGCACATAGATTTTTTTAATGAAGATAAGAGAAAATTATCAATTTTGTACAGACAATTCAAAATTGTACTGAAAATGGCAAAGATGTACTTACGTACTGAGAAAATCAAATTGTACTGAATTCAGTACAATAGTAAGGCTTTTTCCATCAGTGGCTCAACGTTTTAGTTATTAAGCAAGCTATCAAGTAAACATTAGGCTCTCATGTCAAGCTGTATCATACCTACTACTAAGAGTAGGTATTGGGTGTTCCCATATGCACTTAAAAAAGTATTATTTAAAAAAAATGTCTAATTGAGCCTTTTTACTGGCGATATACAGGTACAGTAGAATTTCGAAAAGATGAACAGATATACATAAAACAGTGACCGTTTATCTTTCCAAATTGTTCATCTTTTCCGGCATTAACGTTTACATAAATAAAAACATTAAATATAATTAATATAACAAGCCCGAAAGTACCGTTTACAAAACTAAATAACGCTACATAATTATAAATACAATACGAGGAACTAAAGGCAAAGAAAAAGTAAAAAATGAGTTGGGAATAAAGTGTTCATCTTTTCGAGTACAAAATTTAAACTGGTTCATCTTTTTGAGCACTGAAGGGTGTAAATATTTCGTTCATCTTTCCGGACTGTTCATCTTATAGAACCTAGATTTCCTAGATTCTACTGTACTACATAATATGTATATGGCAAGTTATAGATTCAAACTTGACGTATGATAGCAAAGCCGTTTCTTAATTTCTTTGAGTTGGATACCATGGTAGATGACGGAGGACGAATAGTAAAAACTGTTTTTGGACGCTTTCAATTTTGTTAATTGATACATCATAGATAGGATTCCACATACAGCTACAATATTCCAAGATGGGACGAACAAGTGAACAATATAGAATCTTTGAAATGGGAGGATCATGGAACTCTTTAGAAAACCTCTTAATTAATCCAAGGCGACTTCTTGCCTTAGTTGTAATCAATATGGGAATTGAATGATAGATTGGGTCTAACAATTCTGTCTATATTATTTAAATGTTTTAGCTTTTTAGGACCAAAATAACCCTCCATAAAATTTTTATTAGGAAATATTGGAAATTTTATTTTTCGCAAAAACATGCCCACTACTTTTTTTTTAATTCAGTAATTTTGTACAAAAAGGCTACCATTTTATAAAAAAAAATCTGAAATATGGTTATGAATGGTACCTTTCATAGAATCTTTTTTTGATTTTCGGTTTTCTCAAAAACGTTTGATTTTGATCAATTTTTTAATGAAGAGGTTTCAAAAATTTAAAAATTGTATACCAACTCAAAATTTTTTTTTTTTTTATTTTTAATAAAAGTTTAAAAATTCTATTTTAAAATCGAAAACGACTTGATAGATTTTATTAAACTTGGCACCCAGCAGGTTTTTAAGATTACGTAGCAGATTTTAAATTAATATTACATATTGTAATTAACAAAAATAACGGCACCTCCCATACAAGTGCCTAAAAACCGGTAAGAAAAATCTCATTTTTATTAAAAACGGCTTCTACGATTTTGATTAACATTTTTATGTGACCTCATATCAGTACGAGAACCATTTTTTGGGTTTTCAACTATCTCATTATCTGTTTGACCGATTTGAACGAAAATTTTTACACAAGAGCTTCTAATAAATTTGAAAAAAAAATTTTAAAACATAAATTTTGGATTAAAAAAAACTTTAAAACTTATTTTTTTTTTTATTCTACATTTTATTATAAGCATTATTAAGTATGCATATTATTAAGTTTTGAATTTAAACTGAAGAATTGATAAAAATCAACTCAATTAATTATAAGTTATGTACCTAAATTATAAGAAGAAGAACAAAACAATATAAAATTTATTAGTCTTAGAGCTCGCCGCAGATTTTGGAAGCCAAAAATTACAAAACAATTGAATGCCAAATAAAAAAGTGAAACAATAAAATTCAGAACAGAGAATACAAAATAATTAAATGGCGCCCTTTTGTTGCTTAAAATTGACTTTTCTTAGAGTAAAATGTGAAAATACAATGAACGAAAGAATACAAATAAAAGTTTAGAAAATAGATTCTTTATCTTAATTTTTTTTTTAATTCACCTTACCGCTCAGGCAAACGCAACTCCGTTGCTCCGCTTACAGCTACAACTACATATATTAATTTTTCTTAAAAAAAGAAATTATTTTTTTATTTAATTAGGATATTTATTATTATTATTTTTTTTAATTTTCAATTTGTTTTCTTTTTTATTTGTGATTAAATTAGGAATCGTTCTTGTTTAATTATTAATTTTTAGAAAAATTAGTAACATAATCGGAATGTATAATTGTCTGCTTTTACGTTTTACTTATTTCAATTTTAACGAAACTTATAAATTCTTTTTTTTTTTGTAAGTGGCAACAATGCGGTTACAGGTTTATATTTTTCATTTCTTCTGAAGTTGTGATTAGTTAACATATTCGGTATTCTCAGACAATACTCATAAAAAACCTCACAAAAAACTCACCACAGCGAGGTGAATTTTTTATTTGATTGTTATGTTCTGGATTTTTGTTTAACAGACAACGTGAAACAAGCAAAAAAAATAGTTGTAAATAAAACTAACACTTTTTCAAAGGCGCGACTTGTGTCAAGTGTGAACTTTTGATTTCGTCGGCTTAGTTCTATGTTGTTCAATATTAAATCGCTGGGAAATCGAAGTTCAGGTTCAAAATTTTTATTCAACCAAACAGATTTTGGTTCTAAACTAATTTTTTTATGAAAACTCAAAAAATTTTATATTTAACAACTAAAATATTTTTGTACCTAAAGTTTTTACGAATTAATTAAAAATTAAAATGTATCATCACCTTATTTTGAATATTGAACAATAACGTATGGTATGAATAAAAAAAGTTCAAATGTGTGGTGTGGGTACCCTAATTTATCGCCCTTTAAATATTTTGACAGCCGAATGTTTCGTCGTCGTTCTTATGTTTTTAGTTAAGCTAAGTACAGACGATTGTCAGATCTTACAATATTGTCAGATCTGTCAGTGAAAAAACTGTTCCAAATGTCTTACAATCGTCTGAACACACAATTTTGTCTGACAATATTGTCAGACACGTCATTGTCAGACGAAAATCTGACAAAAAATTGTCAGGTATCTTACAATCGTCTGAACACACAATTTGTATCATTGTCAGTCGATTAGGACATTGTCAGACTCATTGGTAATTGTCAAGGCTTAACTACATAAGCCAAAAAGTACTGAAGTACAAAAGTAAAAATATTTTTTTTACCGCTAGCGCCGTTGTTTTGTGAAAAAGAATACACAAATTTGTTTTTAAACCAAAATTTAAGCTTTCTGCATCATTTTTATAAGTTTTCTAGTCAGAAAAACTATCACAAAATCAATTTAAAAATTTTCACTTTTGCAGTTTTTCACTTTTTTGGCTTATGTAGTTGAGGCTTCAGATGTTTTAATTGAAAACATCTTACAATTTGCTGACAATTTTTCATTGTTCGAAATGTCAATGAGTTGGTTAAAGAGAGATAAAAAAATAGCTGACAATCAAATTGGGAAGAAATCTACCAACCGTGTGAACGGACAATTTTTCATTGTAAGAAATATGTCAATTGTCAGCTAATTGTTAGCTATTGTCAGACCATTGACAGTTCTGACAATATTGTAAGATCTGACAATCGCCTGTACGGATCATGAAACGTGAACCCGAAAGAAGGTTCATGTGTTGTTGTTGTTATGTATGTTATTTATGATCCATAAAAAAAATTATTATGCCTGTTTGGTAACTTTTTTTTCAAAAAATTTCCCAAAAACTGAGTTTTTTTTCTATGGGTTTTGACAGCAATTTGTGAAATTTTGTGAAAATTCGCAAGAAATTTAAGGTTACCAAACAGACCAAATTCTAATGGTTTATTGAACAAAAAATACATTCAAAGTTCTCAGAAAAATGGTTTATTGAACAAAATAGATCTCTATAACTTGAAAACCAAAAGAAATACAACAAAACGGATTTCACCAAACGAAAGAGCATCCGCAAATTATTATGACTGCATACCTCAATTTTGCCAAAATTGATCTATTGAATTCAAGATAGAACTCAGCCGACGCAAGATTTCTCGTTCTATATTTAAGTATACGTATTTGTTTTTATTGCATTATTTTCTCTTCTATAATCAATTTCATTCGTTGAACGGCAAAGGTACCCCCACACCAACGAGCATCTGTCGCGGCGACGACGAAAAAAATAATAACAACACGTGGTTGTCAATGAAAACAAAACATTAGGCATGGGGAATTGGTTGAAAAAAACGATAACGGCGATTAGTGATGCCATCGCAGAAACAAAATGGAGTTTTCGTACAACGGCGACGACGAAAACAATAATAACAATAGGCGTGTTTTTTTCAAGCCCAGGGGGAATTGGATGAAAAAAACGACGTCGGTGCTAAAAAATTTACATGTAAAATGCAACAACAACTAATCCCCTGCGGCTTAGCTAATCCCAAAGAATTCTCGGGGCTTAACTTAAGGGCACAGAAAAACTGTGTTACCTGCATGAATTACATAAATGTTATCGATGAAAACTCAATGTTTTTTCAGTGATAGCTTAGCTTATCCGCGTTGTCGTTTTTTTTCAACCAATTGCCACCGGGATTGCAAAAAAACACACCTTAAATCAGCAACAGGTTTTATTAATTTTAATAAAAGTCTTTTTATTGATATGTGTCATATGTGTGGCCTACAAAAAAAATTCACACAATAAACAAAAATTTCATTCATTTAAATAAGTATTAAATTTTCATGACGAAAACTAAAAAAACCAACCACCAACAAGAAGAAAATTATAAAGTTAAACTTTTACATGCAGTGCTTCAGCTGATTTGGCACTTCTCCCACCACAAACAACTTTCATCAGATGATCAGATTTTCAGATGAGAATTTCTTGACTGAAAATTCAGATGAAACGTAACTAAACGTAATTAAAAGAAGTTCTAAAAATTCAGAATTCTGCAAATTCAGATGTAATACGTAATGCATTGAACGTACCCATTCTGAAGTGCTTGGAATGAAAACGACAACAATATGAACACGTCTTATCGTCGTTTCAAAGGAAACGTCACAAACGACAACTGTCAATTTGATTTCGTTTCAATTCAACACAAAATTTCATAGCAGCAAAAATCTAAAATCTTTTTTAATTCTTATAATTAAGTAACTAACTAATGTTATCTTCGGCAAAAAAAAATTTAAAACAAGTAAATAAGCGTAACAATTAGAAAAGTAAATATTAAAAATGTTAATGTAATAAGAATTTTTCAGGTTACTTTTTATCAAATAAAGTTGAATCTGATATCTACAAAAATAAATAAACAAAAATCTTCCTATTAACTTTCAATTTCGTTTAATAAAATCGAAAGTAGTTTGTTAAGTTCTTTCTTATCATTACAATTTGATAATTAGCGAAATAAAAACTTGATGCAGTGTAAAAACGTTCAGTGGTTTCTTTAAAAATTGTATTGCCGATTGCGTTGCGACGGGAAATTCAAATTTAATTACTTATAAATTGTGCTATCAGTTGATTATTCAAAAGTTGTATTTATTTACAATCTTTTCTTTTGGCCCCACAAAGCAAGTAAGATTTTGTCTATCATAAAATGTGGTTGTTGCTAATATTGTAAGGGGTACAGGTGTTTTGATTGAAGCATCTCTAAAA
Organism: Epistrophe grossulariae; assembly: GCA_929447395.1. Classification (NCBI taxonomy): domain Eukaryota; kingdom Metazoa; phylum Arthropoda; class Insecta; order Diptera; family Syrphidae; genus Epistrophe; species Epistrophe grossulariae. Next base: position 115,743,360 of record OV839568.1, read on the forward strand.
TCTCAAAATTCCCAAACCAAGAGAAAACGGCAATGACGTTGTTCATCATGGAATGATAATTGTCAGCATTATTTGGTTTTTATCTCTGCTAACCATGCTATAGATGATAAATTTAGATTAAAACAAAATAAAATTCAATTTAAAAGATCAAGTGACCAAATTGCGTTTCACTCAGGTACGACAGTTGAGATCATCTTAGAAGGGTGCGACAACATCTAACTGATGAGCCCAATTGTCGTACCTGGGTGAAAGGCATTTTGGAGTTGAGGTCACTTGTATTTCAAAGCATAAAGATGAAATAGAAAATCTTTTTTTATTTTTTTTTTTTATAATAAAGCAAACTATCGTCAAAAATAGATATTGAGTCATGATTACAAATAAAATTCGACATAAATCATTAGATTTGCCATTAAGTGTACCAATAGATCTTCAACAGTCAATCTTGTTCCTATTTCAAATTTGTGTTCATTTAAATTACGAAAGTAATCTTTCAAAATTCATTAAAACATTTTGTTTAACTTACAATCTTGGTTATTTTAGAATTCAGTTTTCTTTCTCCATCACTATTTTTTTGATGTGTAAACATCTATACTGGCGGTAGAGTGAAACAAAACGTGACGTATCTTGTGATTGTGATTCTGAGCCGCACGTTACGTTACGTATGTTTACACATCTTAACTGTGAGTCCCGGCACTCAACCTTTTTTTAAAATTTTGATAACCCGAAATGTTTTGTTTTACAAACTTTATAACAGGATTTTTTACGAATAGCTGAAAGAAGTAAAAAATTAAAACAAACCGTGGAGTAAGAAAGTATATTCACAATATTTCTGCATTATCTTGTGAAAGAATTATGTACAGTGTTAATATTGTGTACATATTACGTAATATGTGATATTATTATAGCCCCAGTGGCGGCAAATAATTTTTTAAAAATTAAAATGAACGTTGACAGAGCACTACTTTGCAAGCTTTGTTGCGAATTTGTTGTCACACAAAAAACCACTTCCATATTAAAAATTATTAATAAATGCATATACTCAGGGCCAGGGTTACCTCTGAATATTTTAAAGAGGAGTCAAAAAAGGAGTCCTGGGTGAAAAAAAAGAGTCCTCTATAAACTTCAAATAAAACACGAATAATTAGACATAAACTCTATATTTCAAAGAAGTTTAGTTTTCAACTTTATTAACATAAATCTTCTCTTTTATACAACTTAAAAAAGTTCAAAAAAACAATTTTCCATACAAAAATGAACTTAAAAAATCGTATATTAATAGCCAAATTTTCAATAGTCAGTATAAGCAGTGAGTTAGTACTTTTGCTAGATTTAAAAGACTGACAAATTGGCAGTATTTCTGTTACAAAAGTGGTAAAAGAATAGAAAAATTTATTTTGACAAGAAATAATTCCATTTTTTTGGCCGTGTAAATCCAGCATTAATCTCCATGCAGTAAAATAATAAAAGAAATAGTCTGTCGGATGTGAATATTATGGTATCTGTGACATGGCACCGTATAAGAATGGCATTATAAGAAAAGGGTTGAACGAATTCATTTCGAAAGCATAGGTGTATTCACTTTATATATTTTATTTGTTGGTTTACAAAAATTCCCCACTTAAGGTAGAACCGCATTAGGCGGAACTGCACTTCAGTGACACCGTGCGCACTTTCGCACGAAACTGAACGAAACTTCACGTCGCCGCAGTTGGTCAGATTACCAACTTTATCGCATTGTGTCGCGCCGTGAAGTGCAGTTATCACTTAGTGCGATATAGCTCATACAATTTCCTACAAATAAGTCGTGAAGTTTAGTTCCGCTGAAGTGCAGTTCCGGCGAGTGCGGTCCTAGCTTTAAGCTGAATTAAATTTAATTTTTTTTCAAAAAGATGAGTCCTGGAATATGACTCTAACGATTCTCGAATATTGTACTGAATATTGCGATAGGGGAATAGGTGTGTTAGATTTGTAAAATTATTGGCTCTATGAAGATTTAACAAGATTAATTTCTAATCTTCTTGATTTGAAGATTAAATCTTTGAAATTTGAAGGAGATTTAGGGTAAATCTACTTAAATCGCGGTTTAGCGGTTGGTAAAAACGTAGAAATGAAAAATGAAAAGGGAACGGTAAGAATGACGTTTTAAGAAAAAAGTTGAACGAATTCGTTTCCAAAGTATTCAATTGTATATTTTTTTGCTACATTTACAAAAAAGAGTCCAAATTTTAAAAAGGAGTCAAATTTCAAAAAGATGAGTCCTCGAGTCCCAGCGTTAAAAAAAGAGTCAAAGTGACTCTAAAGAGTCCCGAAGGTAACACTGACTCAGGCAAAATAATCTTACTTCTTTGTTCCAACTTGAATATGTTGCAACAATGTAATATATCCATGCATACTTTTAATATACATATATTTAATTTAACGAAAATTTATTTCCAGATGGAGTACAGAGATGATATTCATGGAATCATAAATATTCCAGAGCACATTCACAGCATCATTCAAACTCCACATTTTCAAAGACTAAAAAATATTCAACAACTTGGTTTGACCTACAAAACCCTTCCACAAGCAAACGGAAATCGTTACGATCATTGTATTGGGTCTGTATAAAATAAAATGTTGATTATGTCAGTGTATGTATCAGTTTCTTATTTCATTTAAGGACATATTATTTAGCTGAGAAAACATTAGATGCACTAGAGATGAATACAGAAAGTCTTACTATACCTGATTTCTACAGAAAAGTGGTAACAGTGAGTATTAAATTTATTAATTTTTTAAAAATTTCAAAAAAACTGTTTGTGTTTGTGGTGAACAAAATTGCTGATCGCACTTTTTAGGTGGCAATGAATTAGAATAATTCTGGGGTGAATGATTTGTTTATTTGTAATTGCTTTGAAGGGCAAGTGTTTAAATGTAAAGAAACTAAATATGTAATTGATATGGAGATTTTCAAATAATTGATTTCTGTTAACTAACGATCATTTAAATATGGTGTTGGTAGGTTTTGGAATATTATTTTGCTTTTTTACTGCAATATTTCTGTTTGTGACCATTAATCTCAAGTATTTTTAGAAACAAGAAATGTCAAGAAAAGTTTTGTTTTCTTTAAAAATGTATCAAAAAATATTTGGTTAATACTTTCGACTCTTTATACGTTTCCTCCTTAACTAGATTATTATACATTTATAAACCAATAACTGACATTTCGTCGGCCTCATAAGCAGACCTCGTAACTCACACATTTAAAAATTTTCAGGAGAGACGAAAATGTCTCACAGAGTAGTAGTAGTAGTTTAGTTATGTGTTATGCAAAATTTTAATTTAAGTTTATTTAGAGTTTTAAGAGGGATACGAAATTTTCTAGGTTGTTGCACTGACGAATTTTCTATAAAATAGCATTCAAAACTCATTTTTACTAGAAGGTGGAGTTACGAGGTCTGCTTATGAGGCCGACGATTTTCAATACTAAAACACATTCATAGCTTTGTAAAATAAAAGCAATTATGTTCGATCCATTCGTAAATTTCTATATTTTTTAAAATGGTATTTTTAAAAATTCTTACATTATTAAAAGCCCTATGGTTCTCTCCCTAAAAATTCACCTTTGGCGGAATTGTTTTCGAAGTGAAAGTCAAATTTTCCTGAAAGTAACTTTGTTGTGATCTGTTTCCTAATTAAATTAAATTAAATTGTTTTGTTACATGAAATCTTCCAATTCAACCCAAATGTATTTTTTAGATAGCTGCGTTGCTACACGATATTGGCCATGGTCCATTTTCTCATACGTGGGAATTTATTTGCTGTGGACAGTATCATGTGTGTATATTTACATTGTGTGTATCTATGTCTTGAAGATGTTAACATTTTACTAATTATAGCATGAAGAGAATGCCAGTGCCTTCATAGATGAAATTTTCAAAGTTTGCCTCATAGATTGGGATGTTGAAAGATCGTATGCCATAGACCTAATCAAAGCTCTTATCGTAGGCGATCGTAGATGCCTTCGAGACCAAGAATATCGTTTTCTATTCGATGTGAGTATTTTAATCTTTTTGTTTGATGAAAATAATTTATTCAGGACCTAAATTTTAAAGATTTTAAATAATAAAAATTGCGGAGTAGATGTTGACAAATGGGACTATTTACAACGGGATTATTTCCACGCTAAAGACATATCAATTCCTGAAGTTAATATGGATTTTGAAGATGTGTTTTTAAGTAAATATCTAAAACCAAAGATAATAAATGGAGGTTTTAAGAGTTGTTTGTATTCCAGAAGCTCGAGTAAGTGTCGATAGATCCAGTATTGAGTATCGTTATTGTGATTTTCGTAAGATTTATAATATCTTCGAAGCGAGATCTATATTTCATATACACTTCTATCGGAGACCAATTACTGCTTGCTTGGAAATAATATTAAAATATGTTATTTCTAAATGCGGGAATAATTTGAAACGAAACGGGTAGTTTTTTTTTAGTTAAGTGTAAGGAGTTTTTCTTTTAATTATTTTTTTTTTTTCAGATTAAAATTAATAGATCTTCGAAGTCAACATGTGGAGACTTTTCTCCAATTCGATGATGATGAAATTTGGAGAACGTTGAAAAGATTAAAAGAACCGGGGGAGATTATTCAACTAATCAATTGCTTAGAAAATCCCACAACTCTCTCTGAGATATACCCGGAATCGGATGAAGATAAAGTAAATAACACCTATGTACATATAAACATAATTTTTTTAAGTAATTATAGTAATTTTATACTATTAATGTTTTAAGTGGACGGCGTTAATGATATGGAATAGAAGCATTAGAAAGTTTTTTTTTCATTTTTGATTCGAGAAAAAATGGTTATAATCATCTTTAAGGTGGAATATATATTTTAAGCGAGGGAAAATAGAAAATACGAAAGTAGACATCCACAGTAATATTACCAAATATTTGTTTCCTTAGCGTAAGAGAAAAGATCCCAAACGCGCTTCTGTCTTTGGTTTTGTTATTGTAAACACTAACAAGATTGTTTTGTAATGAAGTGATACAGATATTTGAATTACATGTCCTCAAAATCTTACAAACAGATATCGATAGAATAATTAATTTGATTTGATTGAAGTTTTGATTTTTAATGTCGGTTTCCATTAGTCGTCCGGAAGCCTTTTGGAAAACTCAAAATGATAGTTCTCCTTCTGGATCTCATTTCAAAATCGAAAGCAGAAGGCTACTGGACGACTAATGGAAAACGATATAAGACTGTGAAGCATGTGACTGAAATTGGTTTAATAAACTCAGGGAACAGTTCCTATTTTAGTTTCGTCCGGAACAAAATCTTAAATAAATGATTATTGAACAACGCAATCTACGTTAACAAAGTCAAATTTTTGTTCTCGAAAAGTATAAGATCCAAATGCCACTGATCAACCATATACATATGTACATAGCTAGTCATATAAGAAAGTCGGCAAACTATGTATTAAGGATCCCGCAAACCAACGCGAATCTTTCGCGGCGACAAGGAAAATAATAACAACGTGTTCCTTTTATTGACAATCATAGATGCGCGTTGATGTGGGGGATCCTTTACTCTAGTCTCTGCCAAATATTTACATCATTAATAGATAAAATAAATTTTTTTAACATTCTTTCAGAGCCTAATTGCAGATCACTTGAAAGCTGAAATTAAACTAGCTCATGCCGGTGAAACGTTTAAAAGCGAAAAAATGATTTTTTACGGAAATGAAGCGTGAGTCTCAGTATACGTTTATATCCTAAATCAAAACATTCCAATAATCTTTGTATACTCTAGAGAAAAACCTACTTTCGAAACAAAGAAAGGATTCCATCAATCTGTTTCATATTATAAAATAATATCACTTTGAATATAATTTCGATAAATGTTTAAATACTAAACATCAACAAAGAAGTCTACCTCGAATCTTATAAAGCATTCTGAAGAAGTGAAGAACATACATACATAACCAAACCATGTCATATTAGTCATACTCGTTAACCTCTCTGAGATCTTTAAACTATGAATAATTTTATCATTATGTATTTCATAAGTATTTTGTTTTAACGTTTATGATAATATTTTTATCGTTCATTTATTGTTTTCTTGAGTTCGATTTTGTTTAATGTTGATATTTATTTTTAATGTTATGAAATAAAAACAGATTTTGTAATCAAAATTTTCCAATATAGTTGTGTTCTTTGTTTTTAATCGTTTTCTAGTTTTTGTTGAGTCTTTTAATTTTACATACATACATATGTATATCATCAGTTGAGATCTTAGAATGGTCGGATGTAAAAACAATATTTATTTAAATTATTATTTATTTGAGATAGATATTATTTATTTGAGATAGAGACATTAATCACAGATTAATGTGTAAATGTGTTCCACAAATGCAATAAAAGACATTTAAAAAACCTTGTTAATTTCTGTTTTATTTTTGAAATGGAGGTTGATGTGGGGAACCTTTTACACATTTGAAATGACTTAATACGACAGTTAAATTTCTGGGCAGTGAGTCACAAAAATATCATAAATATATAAAACAGTAAAATTTTTATTCATGATAAGGCAAACTACTATATCGTCAAGAATAGACATTGAGTCATAATTAAAAAAAAAATTCAAGTTTAATGATAGGTTTTTAAGTCTCTCTTTGTTTTAACATAAGTAGATAATTATTGTTGTTCATAAAAATTCTTTTTTATATGTAGGTACAATGTATTTATTTGTGTATAGGTGCATTGTTCTTATAATTTATTGTTATTTTTGTATTGTTAAAATAAAGATTCCCTGAAGAGAACAGCTGTCGAAAAGTTTGGGAAACACAAATGTAACTTTGTTTCATTGTAACTTATAGTGACCGAAGGAACAATATAAAACCTCTTCCACCAAATAATAAGAAAGTAATTACATTAATTAACAAAATAAAGGTTTGTAGCTGCTAGTGATGGTAGTAAAAGAAAATAATTTTTAATCTAAACAGGAAGTGGTTTCACATTTAATATCTACGCGCAAGAAAGAAAATATTGAAACTTCTTCGCCTCTTTCAAAAGTATAACCTGAGTCTTTACAAAAGCTATACATATGTACATATATTCGCTCTAGATCTCAATCATACAAAGGGAATGCCCATTTTACTATGGGCACTTGGCCCAAAGTGTACACGAACGAAAGCTTGTTGTTGGGTGAAATATTTTTAAAATCGTTCTTGGGAAAGTCGAAATATTTGAGCTTAATAAACGTCCACGTCCAGGGCGAAATATATTCATCATCAAGTAGAAAAACTTTTCAGATTTTTTAATGAAAAAATGTTAAATCTGCCTCGTAACACCCCAAATTTTATGCTAAATTTGGAAACGGGCTTGAAAATTCAGTATCTCCGAACACATATCTCTTCACTTCGACTACATCAATATTGGAATATCCTTATAGAAGTATAGATTAACACAGTCGCTCTTAAAACTTTTTAGGGGTTTGATTGAGAAAAATTGGGTCAATTATTAAATAAAGACATTGATCTTTCTGTGTCTTCTTTAAGGAATCCCCATAAAAGTATGTTGATAGCATAGGAATTAACGAACATGATAAACATATTGCAGATGCTAGAATTTTTCAATTTCATAATTCTTATCCTCATTTTAACTATGATTTAATACCATACTTCACTGATGGAATCTACCACATTTGGTCAGTTGTAACTTGGATGCAATGCAGCTGGAAATACATATTAGCGGTGTTTTTTTGCAAGCCCGGGGGAAATTGGATGAAAAAAACGACGTCAGTGCTAAACAAATAATATGTTAAATGCAACAACAACTAATCCCGGAGAAATCTCGGGGCTTAACTTAAGCGCACCGAAAAACTGTGTTACCGGCATGAATTGAATACATATGTTATACCGGTGAGAGAATTATTTACAACTGTTTTTTTTTTTTTTTTTAATTTATAATAGATATACATATGTATATTTTTATAATACAATATTTTATTAATTTTACAATCGTAATTAAAAAAAAAGACTACGCCAAACCTTTGATAACGTATCTCAAGTAGCTTTCAACAAAGAAAAAGTTTCAATTGTTTCAATTTCTGCAAGTGTTTGATAAAATGCGACCATATACATATAAGTATACCTACTGTAATGTAGATGACAAGAAATAAACATTTAAATTTAAAAGAAAGTACTGGCTGCCTGTTTTGTTCATAGTTCAATTTAAAATTTATTCTAAAAAGTGTCGTATAGAAAAGGTATGTGCTCATCAGAAATTGCTCGATTTCGAAAAAAAGAAAATGGTTGATAACCCTATAAATGCTTTGTTCTATAAGCTTTATAACAGGATTATTTTCGAAATTTGTACTTGCACCAGAATAGCTGAAAGAAGTAAAAAAAAATCAAAACAAACCTTGAATTAAAAAAGTGCTGCAACCTAAGTCCCTCATATTTGCAATATTTTTGGATTATCTTGTGAAAGAATTATGTACAAGTGTAAATATTGTGTACATGTGACATAATATGTGATATTTAGAGAAAATAATTTTGTTATCATACAAAAAACCATATCTGTATTAAAAATTATTAATAAGCGCATAAACTCAAGCAAATTAATCGCACTTCTTTGTTGCAACTTGAATTGGGTAGTTGTTCATCTGTTATACAAAATAAATTATAGAAAAAGTCAATAATTAAATTTATTTCCAACAATGTAACATGTCCATGCATACTTTTAATATAAATATATTTAATTTAACGAATATTTATTTGCAGATGGACTACATAGATGAGATTCATGGAAACATAAATATTCCAGAGCACATTCACAGCATCATTCAAACTCCACATTTTCAAAGACTAAAAAAGATTCAACAACTTGGTTTGACCTACAAAACCCTTCCACAAGCAAACGGAAATCGTTACGATCATAGTATTGGGTCTGTACAAAATAAAATGTTGATTATGTCAGTGTATGTATCAGTTTCTTATTTTATTTAAGGACATATTATTTAGCTGAGAAAACATTAGATGCACTAGAGATGAATACAGAAAGCCTTACTATACCTGATTTCTACAGAAAAGTGGTAACAGTGAGTGAGATTTTTTAAAAATATCAAAAAAACTGTTTGTGTTTGTGGTGAACAAAATTACTGATTGCACTATTTAGGTGCCAATGAATTAGAATAATTCTGCGGTGAATCATTTGTTTATTTATAATTGCTTTGAAGGGCAAGTGTTTAAATGTAAAGGAACTAAATAATTGATATGGAAATTTGCATATACATAATTGTTTTCTGTTAACTAACGATCATTTAAATATGGTGTTGGTAGCTTTTGGAATATTATTTTGCTTTTTTACTGCAATATTTCTGTTTGGGACTATTAATCTCAAGTATTTTTTGAAACAAAAGTTGTCAAGAAATGTTTTGTTTTCTTTAAAAATGCATCAACAAATATTTGGTTAATACTTTCGACTCTTTATACGTTTCCTCCTTAACTAGATTATTATACTTTTATAAGCCAATAACTGACATTTTCAATACTAAAACACATTCATAGCTTTGTAAAATAAAAGCAACTATGTTCGATTCATTCGTAAATTTCTGTATTTTTTAGAATGGTATTGTTGCAAATTCTTACATAATTAAAAGCCCTGGTTCTCTCCACAAAAATTCACCTTTGGCGGAATTGTTTTCGAAGTGAAAGTCTAATTTTCCTGAAAGTAATTTTGTTGTGATCTTTTTTCTAATAAAATTAAATTAAATTGTTTTGTTACATGAAATCTTCCAATTCCACCCAAATGTTTATATTTTAGATAGCTGCGTTGCTACACGATATTGGCCATGGTCCATTTTCTCATGCGTGGGAATTTATTTGCTGTGGACAGTATCATGTGTGTATATTTACAAGGTATATATCTGAAGATGTTAACATTTTACTAATTATAGCATGAAGAGAATGCCAGTGCCTTCATAGATGAAATTTTCAAAGTTTGCCTCATAGATTGGGATGTTGAAAGATCGTATGCCATAGACCTAATCCAAGCTCTTATCGTAGGCGATCGTAGATGCCTTCGAGACCAAGAATATCGTTTTCTATTCGATGTGAGTATTTTAATCTTTTTGTTTGATGAAAATAATTTATTCAAGACCTAAATTTTAAAGATTTTAAATAATAAAAATTGCGGAGTAGATGTTGACAAATGGGACTATTTACAACGGGATTATTTCCACGCTAAAGACATATCAATTCCTGAAGTTAATATGGATTTTGAAGATGTGTTTTTAAGTAAATATCTAAAACCAAAGATAATAAATGGAGGTTTTAAGAGTTGTTTGTATTCCAGAAGCTCGAGTAAGTGGCGATAGATCCCGCATTGAGTATCGTTATTGTGATGCTCATAAGATTTATAATATCTTCGAAGCGAGATCTTTATTTCATATACACATCTATCGGAAACCAATTACTGTTTGCTTGGAAAAAATATTAAAACTTGTTATTTTTAAATGCGGGAATGGTTTGGATCGAAGCGGGTAGTTTTTTGTTTGTAATTAGTTAAATGTAAGGAGTTTTTATTGTAATTATTTTTTTTTCCAGATTAAAATTAATAGATATTCAAAGTAAACAAGTGGATAGTTTCTTTCTATTCAATGATGATGAAATTTGGAGAACGTTGGGAAGATTAAAAGATCTGGGGGAGATTATTAAACTAATCAGTTGCTTAGAAAATCCCAAAACTCTCTCTGAGATACACCCGCAATCCGAGGAAGAGAAAGTAAATAACACTTACATACATATATGTACATACTTATAAACATATTTTTTTTTAAATAATAGTTATAGTAATTTCTATACTATTATACTGTTTTGAATGAACTGTGAAGATAAGTACAACATCCATAGTAATGTTACCAAATATCTGTTTGATTAGCGTAAGGCATGTTATTGTAAGAGATAAGATCCCAAACGCCGCACTTTTGTCTTTACTTTTGTCATTGTGAAACATTTACAAAATTGCTTTGTTGTGAATTGATACAGATATTTGAATTGCTTGTCCTTAAAACAGATATCAACACGTCCCTTATTTTGGCGGACACTTTGTAGTGGATTAAAAATTTGATATCTAAATTTGTAGCTATTTAAATGCTAATTTGTTGCGCAAAATAAAATTTGTAGCTGGCATTTCTAGTTTCTGAGTTGTTATAAAGTTTCCGCTATAATAAGTCTGATATGTTAGCGGTAAAAATCTAAAATAAAAGGAATTTTTAAGTTTGCTTGACACCAAATGTTGTAGCTTTTTAAATGCTCTTGAGTGGCGAAAATCTCGATTTAGTAGCTTTTGTTTTGTTTTTTTTTTTGAAGTTTATGTTAAATTTATAACTTTCCGCTAAAATAAGTCTGCAGTTAACGAACGAAAATACGAAACCAATAATTCTGTTTTTGACCAAAATTGTAGCTAATTTGTTTTTTAGGTTTTGTGAATCATTTTTGTAATGGCAACTTAAGTTTAAAAAGCTCATTTCCGGTCAGTTCAAAACAAGCAGAAATTTGTAGTATTTTTAATTATTATTATGTTAAGGTAGTGTAAATTGTATAGTGCAAAGAAAAAAGCCAACAAAAATATGCAAAATATACAAACACAATGCAAAAAGAGATTTTTATATAACCTGGTTTTTAATATGATCCTTTTTGTTTTATTATATGTGCCTGATCCAGATCAGATCATATATGAATAATAAAATTCAACTAAAGTCAAATTTTTGTTCTCGAAAAGTATAAGGTCTAAGTGGTATTACTCTATAGTATCTGCGAAATATTTACATCATTAAATAAATAAAATTAAAATTGTTACATTCTTTCAGAACAAAATAGCAGATCACTTGAAAGCTGAAATTCGAATAGATCATGCCGGTGAAACGTTTAAAAGTGAAAAAATGATTTTTTATGGAAATGAAGCGTGAGTCTACAGAGTAAACATTTATATCCTAAATCAAAACATTCCAATATTCTTTTTTTTTGTTCTAGAGAAAAACCTACTTTCTTAATAAAGAAAGGATTTCATCAGAAAATTTCTTATTATGAAATACAATCACTTTAAATATGATCATTAAATTAAGATAGATCGAGAATCAAAATCGATTTTTTTTAATTTCTCACCACAGTGTGTTCTTTTTCATACTTTAAAGAATCATTTAAAAAAAAATATTTTAATATTTACAAATTCAATACATGGCATTTTAAAAACTTTGTTGTTAATTTCTGTCTTATATTCTTGGAATGGAAGGTTAATATTTTGGATGAAATTTCTATATGTAGGAATTTTTTTGTCTGCTTGAATTTCCTTACAATTCTATATTTCAATTGAATCGGTGATTGTTAAAACAACATAAGTAACACATTTTTCAAAATCACTTTTATTGTGGTTTTGCACTGCTTAGGGGTAGAGCTATAGGTTGAGAGCAAAACTAATGTCGAATTCCTTTCAAAAAAAGAATCGAATTTTTTTCCAAAAGAATCGAATTTTTTCTGTCAAAACGAATCTTGCTACACTAGAAAAATTCGTTTTGACAGAAAAAATTCGATTCTTTTGGAAAAAAATTCGATTCTTTTTTTGAAAGGAATTCGACATAACATAAATTTATACCTGAAACACACAGAAATTCGAGCGCGAAATCGGCATTTAGTGTGCGGCCGCGTCGTCAAAAATATAAGCTTTTTGTCTCTCCTGTAAAAAAAAATGTCACTAATGTTGTTTTAACAATCACCGATTCAATTGCTAAAAACAGTATCCCTTACAAATTATCTTCTTTACTATATTATTATGCTCCTATAAATATTAAATAAAAATGCATCTTAATAAATTCATAACTATAATGTCATATATTTAGCTAATAACAATGTTTTAGTTTGATGTTTTAACAATCTTAAATAATAAAATAAAATGAATAATAATAAAATCTATTATTTTGTGAGAGTGTGAAATGCATTAACAACAATAAATCTTAATAAAATAAAAATAAAATGTTTAAAATAGAAAAAAATATATTAATTTAGTGATCACAACTTGTTTTTAATATGCTTTTAAAAAAGATTGAATAAAATAATAAGTAGTAAATACTATTTCTAATATGTACTCATAATGTGTATGAATTTCTTTATAAAGATAATAATAGTAATATCATACTTAATCATACAATTAATTATGGTTCTTAATTAAAATATGTTTTCCATGGTTCTTGAAGTCATCAGATGATACAAAATTTAAAATTAGCTACGTACAAATGCAAAGTTAAATTATAAAATATATTAAATTTAAATTCCTAATTCTAAATTTTTGTTTTTAGAAAATAAATACAATATCTGAAGGGGTTTATTACTTAAGTGTAGAAAAAATGTACAAGATCAACAAAAGAAAATTTAATACAGTCTTGAGTATCATTATGGGGTCCCTATAATTTTTTGTGGTAAATGAGCCGCTAAATATTGTTTGTGAAGCCTCTGACGACAAAATTGATAGAATTCAATTTCATTTGTGAAATTTTTTCTCACAATATCCTTGACCTTCTCGCTTACTGGGGGCTTAAAGTTGTTCTTGTTGATTTTTGTTAAGTATTCTGCACTACCTAAAATTAAAAAAATAAATATACAAGAAAGTTAATCAGAAAAAATATCTTAGTTGATCTGTTTTTGTCGAACATACTTTCATAAATATCACGAACTCCTTGAAAGAATCTGGGAATGAATTTTTCAAATACCGACAGAGTAGTATTCATGTCTTCCAAGACCCCAACAACCGAGTATTGGCTTTCAACTGCATATTTAGCTTTCTCAAGTGCCCCAACAGTGTTAAATGGTCTGTAAGAAATAATAACATTTAAAGCTGCAGTATAGATGTACTGTATATGCATATGTATTTAGTTAAACTCACGTGCATTCATAATCGTGTCCACAGAAAAACAAACTCTGTCGTCTATGATCGCCAATACCTTCTACGGTGACCCCTTGTGTATAAGTACATTCTTGATCACCCGATAAAACACAACTTTCAAAATCTTTCTTCAACCATGTTGGATGCGGCAATGGTAGATCTGGAAATGCAGCTTTTCTCTCAACAAAATACCAAGGTGCTCTTACATAGTAAAACCAGCTAATAACTCTTTCTACCGGATCTCTTACTACATTTATATAAATCGGTGTTGGTAGACTAAACTTGGTAAAATTTGTGTAGCAAACGTGTTTTATAAACACAGACGGCTCTGGAAGATCACTTATTACTTCAGCTAGTTCTTGTTGTTGGTCATCGGCCAAACGTATTGTTTCGACTTTTTGAACTGCATCTCGATGAAATTGGAAATTATTTCGTTCTGATAGACGACGCATAAGTTCCATGAAAGTTTGACTTCCAACTTTTGGAACTCGATTAAAAAATACAAGATCCAGTTGGGCTTTTTGTGTATTATTGAGATCCTTTAAATTCAGCGATTGCATCTGTGGAAAAGTAAGATTTTTTTTAATAAAATTTTGTTCAAGATTCATAATTTAAGGATGATTATATTTAAAGCAATAATGTATGTTTGGTTTACCTGGTGGTTCAAACCGAAGACGCTGTGATTGATATTTCTAAAATTCATTAATTATTTGCTCCTTTTAAATAGATACATTATTTAGTTTGCGTATGTATCTAGTTAGTTAGATATTTATAATTATTTTATGGAAAGACTTGATATGATGTTATAGCAACTTTTGTTTTTTTTTCTAAACGGGTGTTTATAGGTAAAAAATTTTAATGTTTTGTATACATAGATATGTTTATGTAATTTTTATAAATGACATAAAATTATCACTTGGTATAAATCGTGGTTTTTTTTTTGAATAAGTGTGAATATACAGTGTTCGCTGTGCAGGTTTGGGCCACCTTTGATTGGGCGCCATTTTTTTTTTGTTGACATGAATTTCAACAGTTTTCGAATGCCAAATTTATTAAGACATGTTATTATGCGAAAAACCAAAATAAGTTTTCACAGATTGACTTGAACACGGTTGACTAGCTAGGAATTTGTCAATACCCAAATCCAGTAAAAATCCATGAAAATTGAACTGAACTTATCAAAATTGCGTATTGACATTTGACACTTGTCAACTGATAGTCCAATTGAGATCGATGGGTCGAAACACCAATTTTAGAGGACAAAAGTTCCTTTTTTGAATCACTAATTTAGCAAGTCATGCATATTTTTCAAATTTATTCTAACATTTTTCTTTTTTTTTGTTGTCTTAAAATATAATATCTAAATGAGTTGAAGAACACAACAAATGTTCAAAATTTGCAAGCTGAATATTTTTTGCCTTTACACACTTTTGAAATAAATTGATTAAAAAAAATAAAAGGAGCGAGATTTTAAATTAGTTTGACTTTTCTATATACGTACCTTTTATTTTAAATTAAAATAAACAAAAAAAAAAAACAAATAACTCAGATTTTTATAAAAATAAAATATTTATTTGTTTCCTTGATCGGGATCAAGTTCTTTTAACTTAATTGAAATATATTGCTTATACAGTCTTTGTTTGCAAAAATGATAAAGTTCATACTCCTGGGTGAAATTCTTCTTGATCATTTCCTTCACATCATTGTCAATTTTAGGTTTGCGATTATTTTTATTTCGATTTCTAATTGTATCCTTGTGTACTAAAATAAAAAAATATATACAACTTAAATGTACATCAAGACAATTTTATTTTTTTTAAATTTACTTTCAAACATTAGCTTTGCTCCATGGAAGTATCGTGGTATGAATTTTTCAAGCACTGCCAGAGTAACATTGGTATCCTCCCAACTGCCAACTACAGCATAGTATCTTTCAACATTATGTTTGGCAATCTGTATTGCAGCTGGTGAGTTGAAAGGTCTGTAAATACAGACTTTTTGTTAATGAATTAAATCATTTGTACCCTTAAAAAAAAATCTTACAAACAGTTTTTTGAATGGCCACAGAAAAACAACGATTGCCGTCTAAAGTCTCCAATTCTATCAGTTACAGAATATTGCTCGAAAACACACTCGGGATCACCACTTCGAACGCATTTATTGAAATCTTTCTTCCACCATTCGATACTTTGGACTTCGGCATTTGGTTTCCTATTGAAGAAAATTGCGCTTTTATATGCACTTCGAGCGTAGAAAAACCAACTGATAACACGTTCCACAGGATCTCGCACCAAATTTATATAGATAGGTTGAGAATAACCAAATTCAGTAAAATTGACAAAAGGCATGTGTTCCATAAAGATAGTTTCATCTTCGAGTTGTGAAATGTATTCAGCTTTGGCTTTCAAGGCAGGTAATTGCAAGAACTTTTCCATTCGAGTATCGAATTGAAATTTAAAGTCATTGAATCTTTTAAGAATTTTTATCAATTCCATCATAGATTCACTGCCAACTTTAGCTGCACGATTAAAAAATATAATATTGGGATTGGAGTTTTTGGTGTTGTTAAGCTTATCCGAGCTTAAAGATTGCAGCTATAAAATTCAATTATTTATTATTATTCAATTTGGAATGTTTTGTATTCATTTTATTTATTTTTTTTTTGCAGAAAATGTCCATTGTTTATATAGTAGATTGGATGAAATTTTGAAGAAAATAGCTTTTTATAGGTACTTGAAATGTTAAAGTGGAAATGCATGCAGAAAATTAATTATTTAGTTGCAGAACAAATACGCAGAAGATTAAACCTAAAAAATAATAGTCTTGTTTCAAGCGGCATAATTTAATATTAAATATTATAGACAAAAAAAACAAAATAGATAAATTTGGCCGATTGAAAAGGAAGTTAGTGTATATATTTAATTTGACAGATATTTAAGGTAGAAAAACAGTTAAAAGAAGATCAGTCCAATTGCTGAAAAAGTTTCATTTTTCGTCTTATGGTAAAGTGGTTTGTGCGTTCACTGTAATTTGAGCTAGAACGGAATGGACGGATTTGTTTAAAAATAACAGAGTAAAAAGAACTTATATCACGCAGAAAAATGATCGCTTAAAAACAACATAAACTTGTTTAAGATAAATAACAAACATATGGTTAATATACAACCTCAAAGCTCACCGTGTAAAATTAAACGAGTCAATTCGATTAAAAAATATTATTTAAATCTGCACACTGATTTGGTTGAAGTGTATAGTAAATTTTATTAAACTTTTTCTGGGTAAGTTTGTTCGGTTTCAATAACCAATTAAAATAGTTAATGAAACATAATAAATCGCGCTCGCCACTCATATAGTAACCAATTTACTCAGAGATGTGTGAAATTAACTAAAAATAATTATTTGATCTAAGCAAGCTACTCGTTTAACATAAATGATCTTCAAAATTGCGAATCCTAACCAAGTATCTCGATTATTAACATATTTTTAGGTTTTTATTTTAAACAATTTATTTTAATCGAGTCAACTACTTTAGAATTAACATAGTGAACTACGTTATATTCAGACTTACCACTGAGATACAATTGTATCCCGGAGGATTCTTTTTTTTCGGTCGGATTCGGGGATACATTTTTTTTTAAAAGGATACATTTTTCCACAATCATTTTAACTCAAAGAGAGTTAATTTTTTTGTGATATTAAAACTTTATCAGGTTCTATTACATTTTTTGTTTGTACCTATTATCAATGAATTAATGTATATATGTTTTATAAAACAAAAAATCTTTGATAATACTTAAAATCTGACATTTTTAAAAGTATTGCACTTATTTTTTAAAAGGACTTATTTATTTTCAAAAGGACTAATTTTTTCATTCGGAGGGTTTCATAAATAATTTTTTTTAGCCCACTGAAAACGCTTAGATATCAATTATTTTTCTAAGGTTCGTTTCAAATTTATTCGGTTCCATTCGGTATGGCTTATTTTAGACTCGTTTTCGGTTGTTGCCCATATTTCGTGAGATTTCTTGTCTTCAGGGATCTGAAATACGAAAGATCAAAACTCTCTCAATGGAAAAAAAAAAGAAACTGAAGCATGGTGGAACGTTTGAAGGCAACATTTACTTTGTGTGTATTATATCTGTGCCTACTTTTGATAATAATTGTCGAGAAACCTTTAAAAATGGAACAAAACACATCGTTTTCCGACTAATTTTATTGATGCAAGAGTTTAAGAACATATATAAGGTGTGTTCCTTTGGGCCTTCCAAAGTACTTTTTAGTACTTCCCAGTAGATGGTGAATGGAACGCGTTAATTTTGCCAAACAAAGAATCTAACCTCAATGTAGATTTAATTTTTGTTATTTGTATCTGAATTTTATTTTAGATTAAAGAAACATCAACATCAATAATTCACTATGCAATTTCTTTTTACTGATGGTGTCACTTTCTTGCGTGGATTCATTTCGTTACTACATTAGTTGTTTTTCTTTTTTAGCCCCGAGCGGGGCACAGAGCGGGCTCTGAGCGAATAGAGCTTTTCCGAACTGAGCGTGACCTGAGCGCACCGATCTATTTAAGAAACGCAATTGAGCACTGAACTCTCATATCTGTCAAATTACATGAAAATTGTATGAAGTTAGCCGCGCTCAGCTTTGTGCTCGGTCATTTTTTTCCGAGCTCATCGAGCGAGCCCCGGTGAGCTCTGAGCTAAAAAAGAAATGCAAGTTGAGAGCTCGGAGCGCTCCGAGTTAAAAAGTAACATAGTTTTCTTTTTGACAGCTCAGTGCCACGCTCGGGGCTAAAAAAGAAAAACACATATTATTGAAGTGCTTTGAACTATCTTGACCACAGAGTAGAAGTAGTTGACTGCAGCCAGAAGTACTTGGTAGTAGATGCTGCAACCCAAAGGAACACGCCTATTATTAGCAACTGAATTCATGCATTTTTAAACTGCATTAAACCGAATCGGGTTGAGGGGGCTGTTCGGTGCCGCAGCGCCGTTCTAATCGGCTCACACTTGTCGGACTCATCAAAAAACGAAACGAGCGTGCGTGTTACGTTATAGTGTTGTGCTGTCGGCCTTAGATACTGTTTAGATTGGGAAGATTGAGGCCGGTATCACGACAGTTCATTGGCAAGAGAAGTGTGGGGTGAGGAATCTCGTGAGGCAGGAAGAAAACATAAAAACCGGACTCATGAGTCTACTTTGTTGTTGTTTTAATGTGTGAAATGTTGAAATTGTTGTTTTTTTAATGTATTTTGAGGCGCGTGAAAGTTTCAAATGTAAACACGATGACACTCACCAGTCCGGACTCAATCTTCCCAATCTAAACAGGGTCTTATGCCATGTGTGAATTCTCCATTAAAATTTTGATTAAATTTTGAAGTTTTTATTTAGATTTATCTCATTACTGTCAAAAATTAAAAGCTTTTTGTATCCAATTCACTCACATTCACAAAAAAATATGAATTGAAGTAAAATCGGATTAAATTTTATCCGAAGTTTAATTGTGAATCTCTATATTTAACCGATATTTTAATCTAATTCACCAAAGATGCGCCATCGAAAAAGGAAATAAAGTTGAAACCAAAATACTCTTCACAATTATAGTAAAATAGTTTTATATTTAATTTATTTTTTGTTAATATTTGTTAGACTTTTATCAAAATTCATTATTTCATCAAGTTTAACTGCCAAATATTGTTTGTGAAGACGTTGCCTACAAAATTGATAGAATTCAATTTCACGTGTGAAATTTTTTCGAACCATTTCCTTGATTTCCTCACTTATTCGTGGTTTCATTGGGTTGCTATTTTGTTTATCTTCATTAAGACCCACTGGAAATTAAATAGGAAAAAAAGATATAAAATATATAACATTTATTTAATAAATAATTACAAGGTATGTGTAATGTAATTATATTTATTCTAATTTTCTACTCGTTGTATTTTCACATTAAGGTCGATTCACATTATTTTGCTGAATGTCTTGAACATTCAATCTCAGAGATAGCAAGATAAAGAAATAATAAGATACAAAAAAGAAAATCAAAAAACTGACTTGAACAAAATTGAATTAAATTAAAAATTAGGTATAACGTGGAAACAAATTCGAGTAGAAAACTAAGAAATAAAATTATTTGTATACAACTGTTCTTACTGTAATATAATTGTGTTGCACCCTTGAAATATTTTGGAATATAATTTTCCAGCACAGACAATGTGATATTTGTATCTTCCCAAGTTCCAACAACTGCATATTCTCTCTCCACATTCCGTTTGGCAATTTCTAATGGAATTTTATTGTTGAATGGCCTTTAAAATATTTTATTTATTTAAATTTTACTTTTTCCGTTTAAAAATTCCAACAATTATATTATTTTTATTTTATTTTAACTCACATGCACTTGTTTGAATTGTGACCACAAAAGAATAAAGTTTGTCTCCTATGATCTCCAATCTCCTCTGAATTGGATCCTTCAATATAAGAACATACTTTTAGGTGTGATTTTACACATTGATCAAAATCCATATTAACCCATTTAGGGTTTGGCATCCCCATATTTTTACTCTTTCGCATTGGCACAAATACCCATGGTGAACGGACGTAATAGAACCAACTGATGATCCTTTCAACTGGATCTCGTACCATGTTTATGTATATCGGTTTGGTTTGTTCATATTTGGTGAAATTCATGTAGTTAACGTAGCTAGCAAAAGCCATGGGTTCTTGTAAATTGGCAATATTGTCAACCATTTCTTCTTCTTCTTCTTTGTCAAGACTATTTTGTATTCCTCCAAGTTGTTGGTCCAAACCGACTGCAAAGTTATGGACTTTGGAAAGCTTTTTCATTAGTTCAATTAATTGAAGGCTGCCAGTTCGTGGCACTCGATTAAAGAAAACGACATCCATTTCGGCCTTATTTGTATTGTTGAGATGGTCAGCGTTGAGATTAAATATCTATTTTATGGGAAATGCAAATTTTATATTCAATAATTGATTTGCTTTGTTGTCCAACATCACCAACATGCGAAAATCCAAGACCAACTACATATCTAATATGAGTGATTTAAGCAGTTTAAAAGATCCATTGGAGTTTTGAAAAATTTTAGTAGACATTTTTTAAAATACTCTAGAGTGTTATTTAAAAATCTAAATATACTAAAAATAGTAAGTAGATGCTAGCTTACATCTTTATGCTACTAAATCTAAAGCATATACGTACATTAAAGCAATTAAGTTCAAGTGACTTAGCTACACCTAAATAGAAGGGTACAGTTTTTAATTTTCTTCATATTTGTCTCATACATTAAAACGCTATAAATCGTCTTTTCTTTCCTTTCTTTTTTGATGTGTAAACATCTACACTGGCGGTAGGGTGAAAAAAACGTAACGTATCTTGTGATCGCGATTGTGATTCTGTGATTGTGATTCACGTTACGTTACGTATTTTTACACATCTTAACCGTGAGTTCCGTTTCTCACACTTTTTTTTTTATTAAAAGTTAAAGCTATTAAATCTTTTAATAAAAACGAAATCTAGCAGATCCTACATCTTTCTAGTTGACATACATTTATATATATAACTTATTTTAATATTGCATATAGGTAAGCACCTAAATTGGATAGGTAAACACTTTTTGAGAGTCATTTATAGCTATTGCTCCCAACTTAGTTAACTCATTGGATCTTTGAATAGAAATATCATCAACATTTTAAGATAATAATATTAAGAAAATACAATTATGCTGTTACTTTTGGTTCCACTCAAATTTGTTTACTTACAGATTTAAACCGAGTGATTTTTTTTGTTTATTGGAAAAGGTAAAAAGAATGTAAATTGTTTGATGTAATTGTAAAGTCTACTTAGAAAATTTAACAAAAAGGCATTTTTTTCGATAACAGCTGCGTTGGTAATTTATAGCTAGTGCAGGAATCAAATACCTACCAATAAAACGCTTAAGCCACTTTTATGTACACTATTTATTTCTGTGGCTGTGTTCACAAAGTATTTTTGTTTCCATGTCTCTATAAACCTACAAATATCATAGAACACAATCCCTTTTGTAAGTGAAAAACAACATTAAGGTTCAATTCATGAATACTTTTGGAATTTTGAATTGGACTCCTGAGACTGTTAAAACTCTCAAAATAGACCTCTTGTAGCCTTTTTTAAACAGCATAAAATTTCCTCTCAAAATACATTTCGATCGTTACCTAACAGTAACCGGTTCTAAAGCGATAAAATAGAGAAGCAAAAAAAAAATAGCGATGAGCATTTGATAAAATTTTTACCAAGCTCATCATTTCACTAAACTCAAATAAAAAGCTAGTGGCCAGTGTTGGCATTTTGGCATTATTAATGCTAGATCTAGCATTAAAGACGAGAAAAAAGCATTATGAAATTTGTAAATTATGCCAAATGCTTTTTTAGCATTATCCGATTTTTTATTGGCATTCTTGAATGCCAAAATTGATTTTTTATCAGTAATTCATATATGTACCTGAAAAAAATACTTTCAAAATAATATATTTTTATATTTTAAAATTTGTTTGCAAAATATGCGCATTATTGTGATCTAACATTAATAATTTCATATTGAAAGACAAAAAATTAACTGTCCAATTCCAATATGAAACAAAATAATAATATATTCCATTGCTGTTCGAGAATCAAGATATCAAAAATGTAATGAAATGTGTATGAGTATGTGTGAATGAATCTTTATGTATTTGAATGAGATATTTACACATCCAAACACAAAGTTCAGTAATTTCAATTCGTCTTCTACTCTGTGAACTTTACTTAATAAACTGGAGTAAAGAGTGCAGATAGATAAAACATTTTCACTTGCACAAAGTTAATTTTCTTAAAATATTGCAGTAGTGTAAAAAGAGTATTTGCAATCCGAAAGAAACAAAAAGATAAACAAAGATAAGAAATCGCTGTAGTGCAAAAGCAGTCATTGGAATTGAATATTTGTTTATATAATATTTAAATATCAATCATTAAAATACCCATTAAGATTTCTATGAATTTTTTTTTTGTTATGTTATTTATGATGTGACGTGAAATAAGGCCCAACGAAATAAAGCAAAATTTCAAAAATTTGGCCTTATTTCGTTTTTAAAATGGAAATAACGCCAAATTTTCGATTTGGCATTATTTCGCTTTTGAAAACGAAATAAGGCCAGTTTGGCTATATTTTTTTTTCTTTCCAAAAATGTTCAGAACTATGATTCATCACCCAGCATTACGGGCGGCGTATAAACTGTGAAGCCAATTTGGCCTTATTTTCAAAACGAAATCTGAAATTTGGTCTTATTTCGTTGGTCCTTATTTCTCGTCACCCATTTATGATACTTAGGGCCAGTTTCACAGTGCATACTTAACAAAATAAGTGGCACTTAATTTTCCCATTTTGGCACTTTCGCAGTTTTACTGTCTGAGTAAGTGGCACTTAAGTGCCCAATATGGGAGACTTAAGTGTCACTTATTTCGATAAGTTTACACTGTGAAATTGGGCATTAGTTTTCCATATTTGGCACTTAATAAGTGATACTTATTCGAGTGTGAAACTGGGCCTTATTTATGAAATACTAAATTTTAATTTTTCATTAATAACGGGTGATTTTTTAAGAGGTTTAGAACTTTAAAAAAAAAAAAAAACACAAAAAATTCGAAAAAATGAATGAAATATTTATTTGAATCGATAGTTTCAACCTTGCAATTTTATGTTTAAAGATAATTTCATGCAAATGTTGACCGTGTCTGCGTCTCAGGTAGCCCATCCGCTGAGTCCAATTTTGGCATACTCTTTCACACATATCGGCCGGTATCTCACGAATGAATGCATGGATGTTGGCTTCCAGTGCGTCAATCGAAGCGGGCTTGTCCCTATAGACATTAGCCTTGACATACCCTCACAAAAAATAGTCTAATGGTGTCAAATCGCACGATCTAGGCGGCCAATTGACCGGCCCGAAACGTGAAATTAACTGTTCACCAAACTCGCCTCGCAATTGCGCCATTGTTTCGCGTGCTGTGTGGCATGTGGCACCGTCTTGTTGAAACCACATATCATGCAAGTCAAGAACTTCCATTTCGGGCAAAAAAAGTTTGTTATCATCGCTCGGTAGCGTTCACCATTGACAGTAACGCTGCGATTCGCATCATCTTTGAAGAAATATGGCCCAATAATGCCGCCGGCCCATAAACCGCACCAAACAGTGGCTTTTTCGGGATGCATTGGTAGCTGTTGCAATGTTTCTGGCTGATCTTCACTCCAAATGCGGCAATTGTGCTTATTTACGTACCCATTCAACCAAAAATGAGCCTCATCGCTGAACACAATTTTTCATTTTCGAACATTTCGAACCGAGCACGAATTTCGATAGTAAAATTCAATAATTTGCAAGCGTTGTTCATTTGTAAGACGATCCATGGTTAAATTGCAAACCAAACTGAAGCTGTTTGACAGTGACACAAGGTACTAAACACACGTCAGCTATCAAAACCAGTGTTGCCAAAACCAAACCAGCTAAAAAATCACCCTTTACAAGGTTTTGTTCTTTTAGGCCGGTATTCACCGAGCACTCATAACTTATGAGCCTCATAAACCTATTCACCAAGCAATAATAAGTGGATATTTATGAGCGCTCATAAAAGTTATGAGTGGTCCCGACCACTCATAACTTATGAGCGCTCTCTTCGAAAAATATTCCGACATTTCCGAAACTACTTCCACAACCACCACCCCCACAAACACAAACATCTCCATCGATACCACCCCATCTACCTAAAAAAGTTTGATTTTAAAGTTTGGGAGTGCCTGGTTGATAGAGAGTGGCTCTCTTTTTCGAAATTCGAAACATATTTATGAGTGCTTGGTGAATAGCACAAAGTTATGAGCCTCATAAACTTATGAGGCTCATATGAGCGCTCGGTGAATACAGGCCTTAATCACTGAAATATAAGTTTGTAAAAGGGAACATTTTCTACGAATGGATTTTAAAATCTAGCATTCTGTGTTTTGAGCTCCCATACGATTTAGCATTATGGAATTTGAAATCTAGCATAATGAAATTTGAGATTATGGCAACACTGCTAGTGGCATTGAAAATCTGAGACTTTTTTTGAATCAGCCTAATATACAAAGGTATCTACTATTATGGCAAGTTATACATTCGTAAAGAAAATCGAACTTTCAAAAATAGTTTTAATCAATTTTTTTGCGGAGAATGTTTCAAAAAAATTCCATACCAAGATTTTCAATTTTTTTTTTGATTTTTAAAAAAAGTTTTAAAATTTTTGTTTGAGAACTTAATAATTTGAAAACTACTCAATGGATTTTTATTAAATTTAGCAACCAGTGGTTTTTTTATATTATCTTGTAGATTTTAAATAAAAATGTTTCTTATAACCAACAATAACAGTAGCTCCCATACAAAAGTTTAAAAACCGATAAGGTAAATCTCATTTTTATCAAAAAACGACTCCTACGATTTTGATACAAAAATTTTATTTACGCTAATATTAGTACGAGCTACCATATTTTTGGAAAAAAAATGTACATATACCGTTTAGTAACTGTATCTCTTATAGAACCAATTTTTTAGTTTTCGAATATCTCATTACCTGTAGAACCAATTTTAATGAAATTTTTTCTACAAAAGTTTCTAATAAATTGCATATCAAAACTTTCAAAAAACAAATTGTGGATAAAAATAAAAAAATTAAAAATTATTTTTTGAAAATTCAATATTTCGAAACTGGGTGGATAATTTTTTCAAAATATTTGAAAAAATTAATTTTTTAAAAACCGCTCAAATTATTTGAAATTTTTTTCTAATAAATTAATATGAGAGCGTATCAGAATCCCAATTTTTAAAATCCCGCTTTTCGAAAATCCCGAAAAAAAAGTCTACTAAAATAACGTTTATTTTAAATCCCGTCTTCTGAAATCCCGTTTATTCATAATTCCAATGTATTAAAATCCCGCTTATTATAATCCCGCCAATCCCGTTTTTCGCAATTTATTACGGTAATAAACGAAAAATTATACTGCAAGCCCCCTATAGATACCTCACTGTTTATTAAAATCGTTTGAACTTATTTCATAATGAACTAAGTCCCAAATGAACTAACTCCCAAATTTATGAACTAAATCCCAACAAAATTTTAGAGGGGACAGTTAAAACAAGTAGTTTTAATTTCAATAGCGGGATAATAAGAAACGGGATTAAAAAAAAAACAGGATTATAAGAGACGGGATTATAGAAAGTGGAATCTTGAAAAAGCGGGATTATAAAAAATAGGATTATAAGAAGCGGGATTTTTAAACCGGGATTTAAAAAAACCGGATTATAAAAAGCGGGATATCGAACCCAACCCTTTAGATTCCCATAACTAATTTGTTTATTATAAAATAAGACTAATAGATAGTTATTATTCTGACTTTAAAACCACAGTGTGATCGCACATAAGAGCAAGTTCGTGCGACCCAATCGTGGATTTTATTTTTATTATATAAAAAAAAATTCCCAATTCAAGATTTTCGAAGGCCTTAATCAGTGAAGGCAATCAAGTGAAGACCAAAATTTAAGTTGGGCCGTTGGGCTAAATATCTTGGAAGGAAGAAAAATGTTTCAATTATAATTTTAGTCCATAGTTTTTTTGGCTTTAAAAAAGACTGTCAATGAGTTATTTTTGCTTGGTCATTGCGTGTATAGAATAAAATAAGTCCCAAGTTAAAATCATTGTTTGTTCTCGATATATTCGAAAAATTGTTAAGACCGTGTAAATGCAATGTAAATAGTCTCCCAAAATATTTTAAGTTTTATATCTATTAGGTATTTCAATTTTAAATTATCTAGATACCTAAAGTCAAGATGCTGCAATGTAGTTAAATACCACATTTTGCGATGACGGGCCGCACCGCGTGCTGATGATATAAAACCAGATATTAAGCTAGATTCCGAGCAATTAAAATTTTAATAGGCCATGTTTAAATGCTGGTTTGTTGACTTTCGGACTACTGAATCTAATCGTTATTTTCAATATATAGAAAGGAAATTTCCCACGGGTGGGTTTAGTCTTATAACCTGAATTTACGTTGGGGCTATACCTGCATATTTACTACTTTTGGTAACTGGACGTGAATTGAATTGAAAATGAAGCCAACGAAAAACTCAACTCTTTATATATAGCTTCATGAATCAAACTATACCTACTTTAAACGACTGACTACCGCGCAGAAAAGATAAACGTGAATAGTTTTTTTTTATTTTGTTATTTCATTTTCAACTAGCCATAGCTAAGCCATCAAGTTCCGAAAGTTTTTTTTATTGAATTTTGTTTGATATAATAGCCTTAGAGACAATTGATCTTGTCCTATTTACCACACCATTTAAGTCACGTTTCAGACAAACTTGTTCAATATATAAGAGTTGCATTAAAAATGGTCATATAGATGACATTTCCGACAGATATATGTAATTTATGTATAATATGAAGGCTGTGAGATAATTTTAATAAAAACAAATCAAATTGTTGACTTCAAAATAAAAAGACATATCAGCACTCTACATAGCATAAATTTTTAATTGAAAAAATAATAAAGCTCTTGTGATCGTGTTCCTTGAAAAAAATTTAAACCTACGATTATACTCCTAAACTTGACGTCTGTGAATTAACGGACACCCTTGTTATCAGATTAGTTAGAAAAGTTATTTAACTGCATTCGAAGCTGCTAGTTCAATGTTTATTTAAATAATTTAAAAAGTAGGTTAGGTATACTTTAAAAATACGAAATTATATCAGATATCCTGAATCCTGATGCTTAACTGAAAGAATACAATCAGATTTAACTTTTCAATCGTGGTAAAAATTGTAGTATGTACAAAAACCTATACAAAATCACCAGATTATAATTTTGTAAGGACCTTACTACTTGTAAAAACATTTTAAAACAGTGATTCCAGATTTAAGGAGTAAGTTTCCCACAGTTATACCCATACATTCCCTTTTTCCTATGCTTTTGTGATAAATATCCCACAATTCCTCCACGACAAAATAAATTAAAAATAGAATACGTATATTTAATTTTAATTAAGAAAAAAAAATGCATTCCGCCAACATAAAACATATAAATGTTGACCATTTACATTGAATGCATGAGTTTAACTATTTGGAAAAAAAAATAGAAAAATAAAAGCACTGCAGAAATCAATAAGAACAATAAAAACAAACCCAAAAAGGGGCTCGGGTTCGGCCCACACTGGTAACTTTCCATTGGTGCCCTTGGAAACTAGAAATCCAAACTTATTTTATAATATAAAAGTTCAAAATCCTCGAAGACCTTATCATGGTATTCAATATGAAATCAAGTGAACGCCAAAAATGACTCGAGATATTGGAGTCGAATAAAATTTTTGAACAATTTTTATTAGTTTCTGGTAGTTTTTTTTTTGCTTTCAAAAAAACTGTCAATTTATTTTTTTTTACAAATCCCATCAATTCTTAGTTACAGCATTGTGTATAACATAAAATTATTCCGGAGCATTCTTTGTTATCGAGATATTCGAGTCGAAAAACATTTTTGAACAATTCTAGTAGTTTTATTTTGCAATTTTGTTGCTTTAAAAATAAATGGTCAATTGAATGTTTCTACAAACTTTATTAGTTATTTTGACTACGTCATTGTGTGAAGCATAAAATTGTCTCAGCTCGGAATCAGTGTTTATTCTCAAGATATTCGACCCCAAAAACATTTCTGAACAATTTTTTGTCGTTTTTGGTAATTATTTTCTGCTTTAAAAAAATCTTATCAATTGATTTTTTTTTTAAATCCTATCAATTATGGCTTTCTGTGTAAAATAAAAATTATACCGTAAAGTCGATACCATTGCTTGTTCTTGAGATATTCGATTTGAAAAATATTTTGAATAATTTTTGGTATTTTTGTTTTGCATATACATATTACACTGTCAATTGAATGTTTTTACAAACTTTATCAGTTGTTAACAACATCATTGTGTTTAGCATACAAATAGCCTGGCGTCGAAATCAGTTTTCACTTTCGAGATATTCGTGACGACAAACATTTTTCAAGAATTTACAGTATTTTCTTGTAATTTATTTTGTTTGTTCAAAAGAAACTTTTAATATTGAATACCAGTAATCAAATAAGGCATTGTGTATAAAATAAAATTATCCCGAAGTCAATATCATTGTTTGTTCTCAAGAAATTCGAGCCGAAAAAACGATTTACTACAAATTTTTGCATATTTTTTGATAAAAAAAAACTGTCTGGTGATTTTTGTTTTAAATTGTTTCCAATTTTTAATTACGACATTATGTGAAGAATTGGCATTTCTTGTTCTCGAGATATTCGAGACGAATTACATTTAACAACTTTTTTAAATTGCTGTATAGTAAGAAAACCGCTAATTGAATTTTATTGAAACCCTGCATTTCTGCACTTTATAACGTTATTATCTGTAAAATAAAATTTATTTGAAGTCAATATCTCGAATTCGTTCTTGAGATACGGCTAACGGAAGAATGTATCACGAAAGTATGTGCATACAAACATACAAACATCTTTCTAAAAACGAGGGAATATATATTGTTGGAACCTCGAAACGTCGAGATATGACAAAATATTCGATTCGAAAAATCGGATCAATTACAATAACTTCCAATGGGATATTAATAAAATTAAAATGTCATTTAACTAATTATTATAGACTAAAAAAGAGTGGAGACTTCTCCAAATATTCTGCTACAATTATACAATATTACAATCGTAAAATCCCTTGTTTTTACTTTTAGACGTGAAATTCCCTCTTTTGAAAATTGACACTAAAAAAAATGCATTGCTCTTGAACCTTGAATGTTTACACACATAAAAGATTGTTTAATTTTTAATAAAAAAAGGAAAAATAAAACTAAGAATCATATTTTTTTGTAAAATTATTGAAATATATAAGTTAACTATTCTATTGAAAATCTAGTCCTCTGGCGTCAAGATATAATCATCATTATCTCCAATTTGTTGGCTTATTGCAGCATATTGTCGATATAATCTCTGTTTGCAGAAATCATAAAATTCAATTTCTCTCGTAAAATTCTTTCGAAGTAATTCCTTCACTTCATTGCTGACAGATTTTTTAATTGTATTCTTGTTTACTTGTGAAAGTACATCTTGTTTAACTGAAAACAAACAAATAAAACGGTGTTCCATTTACTTTTTTTTTCAGAAAAAAAAAACTGCTCGAAAACTTACTGTAATATGCAACTTTTGCATGTCTAAAGAACCTCGGAATATATGCTTCGAGGACTGCAAGAGTGATGTTAGTATCTTCCCAGGTTCCAACAACTGCATATTCTTGCTCTACAGTTCTTTTTGCTTTTTGGAGAGCGATTTTTGAGTTAAATGGCCTAATTTAAAAGCAAGATATAGCTATTAATCCTTTGCTAATAATGTGAAATATCTGTTGATATGTATATATTTTGTAACTTACAAGCATCTCTTCCTATTTTGACCGCAAAAAAACAATATTTGTCGACGATGATCTCCACTAAGATTAGCACTCTCATTTTGTGGATAGTTGCAATGCTTATCATGTGTTTTAACACAAGTGTCGAAGTCCATGTTCATAAATGTTTGGTCAGGCATTGGTACAGCTTTATCTCCTAACTTATTTTGTATTCTTTCATAATACGATGGTGTTCGAATGTAATAATGCCAACTAATAATTCTTTCAATTGGATCTCGAACCATATTTATATAAATAGGTCTTGGCAAATTCATTTTTGTGAAATTAACATAAGCCATGTGTTGACTGTATGCAAGTGGCATAGAATTGAAGCTAATGATATCTTCAGCGAATTTTTGTGCGGCAACTTTATCCATCAAAACTGTCTCATGTGCTTTTGCAAGATCTCGTGCAGTAATATAATTATTAATCATTCCAAGTTGGTTCATAAGCATCATCAAAGATTGACTTCCAACTTTTGGTACTCGGTTGAATATAAGAATGTCAATTTCTGCTTTCTTTGTATTATTTAAATTATCATCGTTGAGAGTTTGTGATTTTTTGAGTATATTCTGTGGAGTGAGTGATTCCTTGGAAGTGAAACATGTATATTTGATTTCGGATATAAGTTATTGATGAAATTTAGTATTATCAAAGCTTTTCTTTCCGATGAGGTATTAAAAATCCCCTTTTTATATGTATGTATATTTATGATGAATTTATTATAAGAAAGAGAAGCATATCAGAAAAGAAGAAAAAAAACTGCTAGAAATCAGTAATAAAAATATCTACGACTTTGAGGGACTTGTTATTATAACATATTTAGTAAAGTTGTAGAGACTGCAGCCTTTTCGGTACTGCAGTAAATTGAATAAAAAGACTAATTTCCTCAAGTCTTTTAACTTACAACAATACTTTAACTGTAATCCGGGTTGTCGCTGACAGTACCTACCTCCTAATATTCTGACTGCAGTTTAACTACATAGCAGCTAGTTGACTAAAAGTTAATTAACTGCAGTACTTTTTAATTGGTTTTAGTATTTTAATCAGTTAAAAGTCTTCAGTACCGCCTAGTTTTTTGACTAGGGAACTATGTCTTAAATAGACATCTATAGTAAGTAGAATTATGAAGTATTTTAGTGAAAAAAATGTAAATAAGTTAGAAGACTTACAGTTAATTAACTGCAGCACCAATTCCTAAAAAAGGGGAATCTTTTTCACCTTGCATTTACCTCATTTCTTTCCAAAAACATGAAAACATGTCGATCAAATTGTTAGCTTAAGAACTGTCAGGAAGAATGAAAACTTCTTAATAATGACCTGCTATGGCTTTCGTAGCAACAGATCCACTGCTGATTTGGTAAAATATCTCACCAAAAAGTAGGATCAATATTTACATCGTTTTGGAGAAAGTACAATTATTGGGCTAGATATTTCTAAAGCATTAGATAGAGTTTGGCATTAAACTCTCTTAGCGAAAATGCGTACTTTTGGTATCGATAAATCATTTCTTCGTTAGATTATTAGTTACCTTTCTGATCATTCAAGTTAGAATGAAACTCACATATTTGGTCTGGTGCATCAAAAACATCATTACACCTATTGGATAGAATCCATAAAAGAGCTTTAAGGCTATAAAAGGTGAAATATCAATTTCTGAAATATTTGTTTCATTAGAACATCGTCGAAATGGTTTTGCTTATCACTGTTTTATCGTTACTGTTTTAAACAGTGCTCTAGCGACATAGCCAGTTGCATTCCGCACCTTAAACATTTTTACCATAATACCCACTCCACCAGGAATGCTCATCAGTATACCCTTGAGACTAACTTCGAACGTATACATTTAAGTATAGGGATTCTTTCTTAAGCCAACTGTGCATGACTGTGGATTTCCTTACCCAACCACTGTTTTTTTTTCCATTTGAATAATCGTGAAACATCGTTATCTCCTACTTAAGAAATAATATTTTAAGGTTAGTCATAACCCCTTGAGTGCTCGTCAACCAAAAAAAAATCCGTACTTTATTTCTTAAGGGTTTAGTTTTTATCGAATTGTCTAAATAAGATTAACTTAAGCCGGGCACCAACTTGCAAGTTCCTGTCAGAAGTTTGCTTTTTGATAACTATAGTGAATCTAGGAGGGTATAAAAGCTGTGGCGCTTTATCATCAAATTAAAACTAAAAGTTATCAGAAATCACTTAGATCTTTTTTTTTTTCTTAATACGATGGTATGTTTTAAAAATATAAATTTTTTAAAATTAAATATAAGTAAATATTGTATTATATAAATAAATATCAGCAATAAATAATGGCATATAAGATCAATAATTGATAAATAAATAATTATAATAGTTACAGTCAATCAGTAAAATAAAAAAAAATATACTCATAAATTTGTAACAGGCTGAACTTGAAATTTAGTTTGTTCCTCAAAATCTAAAGCATAAAACAGAATTAATGTATTCCCCCATTTTCGCATCATATTTTCTGTTTTTTTTTTTAACAAAAACCCGATTTATTTCAGCTGAAATTCTGAACATTTCCTGTTCCGCAGATCAAACTCTCAGTATAGTAGTTGCCCAGAAAAATAGAGGGTCAGCAAAGTTCCCATATTTTTTATTTTTGCTGCCTTCTATGTTTTTGGGGAATGTGAAATTTACTTGATAAAAAGAAAGGTTCAGAATTTTAAGGTCAACAGTTTTGGTCCTGGGGCCGAATTACGGCATCAGTGACTGAACGACACTTGAGGGAAATTCCATACGAAATATTGAATATCATCGATATTTTGTATGAAATTTCCCTCACGTGTCGTTCAGTCACTGATGCCGTAATTCGGCCCCTGTTACTGTTTGTTCTCCGGCTAATAGAAACCGAAAAAAATCGAAGTTTTTAAAATGGACAAAGTTTTGGAAGAATCACAACAAATTTCTATTTGTGTGCTTTTGACATTGATACTGAGCAAATACCTTAAAATCCATAATTCGCAGCCTAAAACAATTTTTTGTGATCTTAACTCCTAGTCTGACTGAACTTTTTATAGATATATTAGTTTAATTTAGTTTAAGGTAACTGCAATGTATTGTTTGTACAATCGCTGTTTACAAAATTGGTAGAATTCAATTTCATTTGTCATATTACGGCTAAGCAAATCTCTTATTTCCTGAGTAACTGGTGGCCTTGATGTATTCTTATTAATTCTTCCCAATGAATTTTGGCTTTCTGTAAAAAGAGAATTAATCTCAAAACTATAAACTGAAATTATTTCAACTTTAAAGCCGGAACAACACTTATCACGGGTGGTGTCTTGTGGAGTGGTTTGTTGCCATCCCTGTGTTTCGTATGTGTAGATCCATATTTGTCTCGTGTGATGTGTTTATAGGTTGCGAAGTTCCGATTGCACCATACTACGCTGTGTTGTAGACGCATATATATGACGTGGGAAAGAGAAGACAATGCCCGAGGACGAGAATAAGTAATCGCGAAAGATAAAAATGAACTGTCAAAGCACAAAACTCTGATTATTGTGCACATTCGACGACACAACACACCGCTCCACAACAAACCACACGAGATAGATGTGGTTCCGGCTTAATGCAGTCACTCTCCAATGATATAATTCATGAAGCTTGTTTTATTGAATCGCAACAACAACTGACTTTTTATAACTTACTTTGATAAACATCAAGAGCTTTAGTGAAAAACCTCGGAATATATTTTTCCAAAACCGTAAGTGTGATATTGGTGTCTTCCCATGATCCAACAACAGCATAATCTTTTTCCACTGTCCTTTTAGCAATTTGCAAAGCATGATACGAGTTGAATGGTCTGCATGTAAAGTTGATGTTGTGGAAACGTTAACAAAAAAAATTCCTATTCTATATAAAGCACATCATATAGATTGTTATATATACTCACAAACAAACACTATCATCTTGTCCACAAAAGAACAACATTTGTCGCCTGTGATCGCCTAGATTTCTAATACTATTTTGCTCAAAAACACATTCAGGATCACTGTTTCGCAAGCAAGTAGCAAAATCTTTATCTAACCATTCAGCAGAAGGTTGTATATTATTGGGAAAGTGCTTTTTGCGATCAGCAATATACCATGGAGCTCGTATGTAATAAAACCAACTAGTCAGCCTTTCGATTGGATCTCGTACTAGATTGATATAAATTGGTCGTGGAAAATCCAATTGAGTAAAATTTAAATAAGCAATGTGCTTAGAATATGCAGCTGGTTCTCTTAATTCCATTATTTCATCAGCTATTTGATAGGCTCTTCCCGATGTGACTAGAATTGTTTCCATTTCTTGAGGTTTATCTCGCACTGATATATATCCATTGATTTTTGATAGTCGTTTCATCAATTGCATTAGGCTTTGGCTACCAACTTTTGGAACACGGTTGAAGAACAATATGTCTATTTCGGCTTTTGGTGTGTTGTTGAATCTTTCAGAACTAAGCGTTTCAATCTGTTTTTGTATACAAAGATTTTGATACAAATTTTACACTTACATATACTACAATAAGTATGCGTTGCCATAGATGAATTGATTGAATTCAATAATAGGTATTGCTCATTTATACTTGTCTTAAGGCTCAGATGGATATGTTGGACTAGTAACCATTTAGAAGTATTTTACAAAAAGTTTTGCATATAGTAGAATTAATTAATTAAAATCTAAGATTTAATATTAAACAAAATATATAACCTCATTATTCAGTTAGTAACAGTTTTCATATTGTACATATTTTTCTTTTTACAATAATTGAATATTTTTTGGAGTTTTGGCAGAATTTTATAAAACAATTCTGATGAAG
The DNA here is from genome assembly GCA_929447395.1 of Epistrophe grossulariae. Taxonomy (NCBI): domain Eukaryota; kingdom Metazoa; phylum Arthropoda; class Insecta; order Diptera; family Syrphidae; genus Epistrophe; species Epistrophe grossulariae. Next base: position 115,778,664 of record OV839568.1, read on the forward strand.
CTTCAGTTTTTGATTTTTCTTTATCAACACTCTTCAAGATTCAATTCTAAATTCTATGATTTTGCTTATACCGCATTCTCCTTCAAAGTATAAGGATATAATATGACCATTTTTTGCACTTAAGCTTCTTTTTATATGATTATTTTTTATGTCTCATTATTATCTTTTACGTGGTAGACTATCACCTTTAAAAGTTTTCATCAGTCAGCGATTGTTTTTATTTTTACAATACTTACCAGCTAAATTGCAATGTTCCAATATTTTTGTACGTAGATACACTCACAAGTAAGAAACTAAGAACTTTCATAGGTATTTGTCTCAAATTCTTTTCAAACCTCTCTCAAATGAATAAAACTTTCTCAATGTACAAGACCATTTTTTTTTTTGTTTTAGGAAAATAAAAGTTCTTTTTTAAAGAGACCTCAAGAAGTTATTTCGATAGAAGTTTTAAAGATAGATAAATTAAATATAGGTTTAAAAGCGTAGGCAAGCTTTGAAACATTTTATAAATAATTCAATGGATTTGATAAGCTAAATGTATATGAATGTAGAGAGACGGTAGCCGATCAGCATCATTCCAAAAATTCCAAAAATAATTTTTTAAGAAGACATACATAATATAAACGAGTCTTGTTTAAAGTTTTATTAGATGAAACTCGCGCTTAAGATTGTAGATACATAAGTAAATATAAAGCGATAGAATAAAAATATATATATGAAATATCAATCACCAGCGAAAATTCGGCTACCAGTGCAACATTTCCTCGTATGCTTAAGACCAATGTATATGTAATGTATATCAAATGAAATTTAATGACTTCTCATATACAATGAAAAATGTAATAAATTAAAAAAAAAAACAAAATGGAAAGAAAAGAACATACCTGACCAGTGCTTTTTAGGTATTGATATGTTCCATGGAGTGTGTTGATGTCATTTCCACTTCCTGAAATTTAATAAAAAAAAACATACAATAATTAATTTTCTTCTTTGAAGTTTATTAATTTTAAATCATTTTTAATTTTTTTAGTTCGAGTATATGTATGTTCATGTTCAGTTTCTGTAAACAAAAAGTTTTAAAGTTCATAGAATTTTCTTATAGATGTGAAACGTATTCTTGCACTTGTTCAATAAACCCGCCAATTATAAAATTTTAAACAAAACTGGATATATCGTTGAGGTTGCATTCAGCAATTCATATAAAACAAACAAAAATGGAAGAAGAATTTTAAAGGTGATGCTGGCTAGAGTGCCTGAAATGCCAACCTTAAAAGGTAAGGAATTTTTCTGCGGTTTTCGTTTTTACTTGCGATATAAATATAAGTATGTTTTTCGGTTGGCTTAAAAGGTTTGTTAAATATTACGTGTAGTCAAGTGCAAAAATTACACAATTCACTATGTTAATTTTAACGTAGTCAACTCGATTAAAATATTAAAATCTAAAAAGGTTATATAAATGGAGAAACTTGGTGAGGATTCGAAATTTTGAAGATCGTTTATGTTAAATGAGTATAGCTTGCTTAAATAAAAAAAATATATTTAGCTAATTTCACACATATCTGAGTAGATTGGGTACTATGAGCGATTTAATATGTTTCATTAATTAACTTAATTGGTTATTGAAACCGAACAAACTAACCCAGAATTAGATTTAAATAATTTGGTTTAATCGAGTTGACATGGTATAATTAAACTTGGCGAGTTTGCAGGTTGTATATTAACAATGTTTGTTATTTAACTTAACCGATTTTTACGATTTTAACGATTATTTTTTTGCGTGCATAGGTATATGTAGGTAGGTACTATATGGCAAGTTGTGGATTCGTAAAAAAAATATAACTCGAGATTTAGATCCAACTTGATAAAAAAAGGTCTTGCAATTCGTCTGCAGCCTAAACGGCTGGATCGATTTTCTTTAAACTTGGTATCCAGCGTTTTTGTGCATTCCGCCCCGATGCACGCACGTTTTATCATCATCTGTTGAACAGATTTAAATGCATTTTTTGTACACAAAAGCTTCAAATAAGTTTGAAAAAAAAATTACATTTCGAAATAAAAAAAAATAAAAAAAAAATAATAGGTGTATTTTATACATTGCTGAATGCTGCATAGCCAGCGCAGCAAAACTTCCCTTGGCAAACAAAAACAATTTGATTGCTGGCGAAAAAGAAGTCAGTAAAAAAAATATGGCTGTGCTGGCGATAGAACTTTGAATTATTGAAATGAACTTATAGAGTGATCAATCGTTTTATTCAGACTTTTGCTGCGCTGGCTATGCAGCAAAGAATAAAACACACCTAATGTTGGATTTAAAAAGAAAATCAATATTATTTTTTGAAATATCTATATTTCGGAAGTGCATATATATAGACGATTTTCTTTTAATAAAATTCTTAACATGCAAATTAATAAACACAAAAAACGTTTTGAAAATTTATGTAGGTATAAGAAATTATTTATTATACCGTTTTAAACTTTTGTTTTTCTCATAAATTTAGATTTTTTGTAAGAAATAACATGGTGTTCATCAGATTGCAGTGTCAAAACAATTTCAGAGGGTCTATATAATTATATTGATTTTTTAACACTTTTTCAGTCTGTCTATGTAAATATGCAACACGGTGCTATATTGTTCATATTATATGTAGTCACAAAATACATACCTTAAACAAAACTACATTTTTGGCAGGTGGCATAAAATATAGTTAATTTATTTATTTTAAATCAGAGTAATAAGATCTTAATTATTCAGACTTAAAAAAACCACGTTGTGATCGTACATAAGAGAAAGTTTATTTGGAAAAAGATATGCTTCACATGACAATTAGACTGACAAAGCTTGATCGAATTAGAAGCAATAAGATCTGATTTCGTTTCTTTAAAAATGGGTCTAACAAATTTTAACCATTTCATTTGTATCTGCTTGGAGGTAAGACTTAAAATAAAAAAATAAAAAGACATTTCATGGAGAACCAGCAGCTTAAGGTTTTTAAAAATTCATAACTTTCAACCGTTGCTGGGTAAAAATTTACCTTCTATATGGTTCTTGGTATCTCGGTTGAAGAACTCGTAAGTTGAAAAATTCCAAACAAATAGGTATTATCAATGAAAAAAAGTCAGCAGCAACTACTAATAGAAAACTTAAAGAAATATAAAACTTGCGTGGGCTTTATGCTACATTATTAATTTTTTAAATTAAATTTAACATACCTTAAGCCCTTGAACTAAATTTCCGTCATAAAACTGTTACACAATCTAATTTAGGTAACTAAGTAGGTATACTCCTTTTTCCATTAAGATCCATTTAAAGTTTTTGAGGTATAACTATTCATTATACACTTGTAAAAATGTTTAGTCGAAAAATAAATAAATTAATATAAAAATAGGGGAGGTCCGGACCCCAAACTCCTCCCTGTGGATCCGCCTCTGATTATTTATATTTATAGGATTACATTATTACAATATTCTCTATACGTACGATATCAAGTAACAACACAATAAGTCTTTTATAGCCGTGAAAGCAACCAATGACACTCGCATATAAATATTATGTGCATTACGCTCAAGTCCAAGTTCAATGTTAGATAATTCCATATACATAGATTCATATAGATAGTTTACAAAAAGTTTTTATTTTCATTGCAAGAGCCATTTGCTTCTACCCAAACACGACACGAAAAAAAACAATCCATTGAGGTCACGAGCGCAAAAGCAGATGGGTATGGTTTTATACTGAAACCAATTTACTCTAAACTTGGTAAGACTACATCAAGCCATTACCACGACGACAACACTCCGCTAAACTCATTTGCTTTGGATGAATGAATCCGCAAAGATGAGCCTTGTGTTGTATTCCTTCGTATATACATACCTATACCTAGTCTAGGTAGGTATATAGCTTCACTTTTGCTGTGTAAGCCTCATCATGAATGGAATGCATTGGATTGGAAGTGTTACTATACGAATTTCTGACAAATGAATCTCTGAAGTACGTGCATTGTCAAGATCATTTACCACAGAGTGACATGATCTTGGCAATAATAATGGAATTCATTATGCATTTTATTTTTTATTTTTCAGTTTTACTATAAAGGTATAACTGCGCTAATTATTACCGCAATTGAACTATAAAAAAAGAGGTGTTGGGGAAATTTCTTTGGCATTTGAGATCCGCTCAATAGGTTGTAGTTATTGTTTGTTACAACCACAAATAAGTTTCATAAATTGGAACGAACTAAAACATGTATACATTATACCATAGGTACTTAAAGTTAGTTCTTTTGTAGGCTATAGGTATCGATATTATAGGTATATCCCCTGCAGCAAGCCAGTAACAGTTTTTCGCTTGGACGATTCATCCGATTGAATTTTACGCTTCGCCAGATTTATATTGAAATCGATTTTAGCATGAAGGTGAATAATAATATACGTATGTAGGTATGTAGTTACTCCTAAGCCAACATTGTATCTGTCCAACTATAATTATTTGTTCTTAAGGAAACCCTCTTTCTCTCACTTACTTTATTCGAAAAGGTATACCTACCAAGTAATACTGTTATTTAAGACTAAATAATGGATAAAGTTAATTCAAAAACTGTAAACGTTCTTGAAGAAACCAATTTAAAATGAAGAAGCCTTCGGCTGAGTTGGTGTCGGATGGTATAGGTATACGTAATAGTTGTTCTTCCATAAATAATTTGCACTTTCTTTACAAACAATGTATAGGACTTTTGATTGTACCCAGGAATGAGGCCGAGTTTTAGTTGTGAAATAAAGCATAGAACAAAAGAATCATGTCAGAGATACTATCATTTTAATAAAATTTTGTTTGCTGACTAACTTACTTTATATATTATGTATACCTACATATTTATAGGAAAATATTACCTTGGCCAATGAGAGTCAAGCAGGATATAAACAAAAGGGAAATTGTGAAATTATTGTACCTAAATAATATGTAGATATTATAAAAATGTGTATCGAATTTAATTTTTAAATATTTTTTATTTACTTATGCGCAAGGTTATTTTATTACTATTTACCCGGTAATTTTACCATTATTAGTTAATGAACTATCAAAATTCGTATGAGGAAAGAGGCAAATGAGATCTCAGAGATTTCAGTAATCTCATTTAACTGAGCAGGATTCCTCAGCAAAATTTCTCAGATTTTCTGTCTGAGGAAAAAATCTTGGATTCGCTTGCTCATTTTTTGAGTGAGAAAAATCAGTCCGATCCAGCGTTGCCCCCCTACTACAATTGTAGCGTTTTTGCTACATTTTTCTACCAAAAAATGTCACCACGATACAATCGCAAAATATTCGTAAAACATTATAATAACAATTTCAAAAATTTCAGAAATTAAAAATGTTTAAAATGATATCGCACATTGTGCTTGGAACTAATATTAGCTAGTACCACTTTTTGTGAAACGTTCTTATATATCAAAAAGCAAAAGATTTTGAAAAACTTGAACATTTTTAATTGGCTCGGAAAACTTTTAGTAAATTTTTTGAATGGGTTTTTTTTTTTTTTTTTGATTAATTTTTTTTTTAGATTTTGTTTGATGTCTGAATGGTTTACTTTTTCTTACCACAATGCAACACATTAAAGAAATACAAATATGTAAAAAAAATAAGGAGCTATACAAATTGCCAATAAATATAAAGCCATTTTACTTTTAAGATAAATATTACTATTTTATTACACTATTAAATTTCGATAAAACTTTTGACTGAAAAGTGTATTTTATCTTTTAATAATTTATTTATGATATCTTTATTATTATTATTATTTATTTAAAATTACTTATTTATTATTGAAACTCAGGAATTAAAAATTTAAATTATTATAAATGTCATTTCTTGTATAATTTAATTTTTATTTTTTTGTTTTCATTGCGTTATTATAATATTTGTTATTTATTTTCAATTTGTATCAGTGCCGTCGGGAGGATGCAATATTGGGAGTAGATAATCAGTATGATGCATTCTACTACAAAAATTGGATAAATAAAAAATACCCTTGAAAAGTAAGGAATTCTTACGAAACGTTGGGTGGACTTGCTTTTATTCACATTCTAAACAAAAATAGACCAAAAGAGCCTAACAAAAAAATACAGTCAAAATTTAAATTATCGTTACCAACCACGTATATGGTTTTCTTTTAATTTGAACTTTATGTGGAATATGAGGCATAGCTTACCTGTGAAATGAACAAAAATTGCATAGGGGTTTTCAAAGGATTTAAAGCAGCACGGTGTGTAGTTTTATATTTTTTTTTTACTGAAGTAAATTAGTTTATATTCACTTTATTTCACTTATTTATTTAACTTACTAAGCTTTTTTTTTTTTACTATTATGACGGTTTAAAATCTCAAAACACATTCCTCGAAAAAACAGCTAAAATTTCCTTTGGGCGCCCCAGGATTTAGCTGTCTAACTGCATGCCTTCCCTGTGTGAATGCATTTGTGTTTGTCTAACTCACACTATTATGAAAAAAAGCCTCACCCAGTGGGAAATTTCTAAAAATTCAATGGTGAATATCTTGCTTCTTCCTTGAGGAAAGGGAGCAGCACCCGCTTCCTTTGTGCGGAATACATCGAGGATTTTAACATGGGCATGTCATTGGCGGGGTGCACATGCAACCACAACTAAATCACTACTTCCTTGGAAGTTTCTTATTCAGCAGTTGGACTGGGGACTCCGGTGAAAAATATGATGAATATTCAGCGAAGAAATACTTATACAAAAGTAACTTGCTTATTCATCAGATCATTAATTTTTGATGAAAAATATGATGAAAATTCTTTTATGAAATCGCTAAATAATTTGGACTTGTTTTTTCACTACCTCAATATTTGCCAATGAAAAATATGATGAATATTCAACAAAAAAGTCACTAATTGCGTGTTACTTAGTCATTGATCAGCTTAATATTTATTAATTTAGTAGTGAAATCAATAGGGAATTGGGAGTTGCTTAAATTAGAAAAATACTTCTCCTAAGTTGGAACGATTGAATATAATTCAATTAAAAGGTAAGTGACCTAAACTACAAAATGCGTCTCTAAGACGCAAATTATGGTCAATTTTTACCGACCCTTATAAAAACCAAAGCATGAATATACTGTGAATTTTATTTTTCTAAGTGAATTTTTTAAATTAGATATAAACAATGCTCAGTTCATGATAAATGCCAGATGAAAGGATACATTACTTTTCTTCACAGAAATCCTCATATTGATCGCGTCAGGTAAAGGAAAGGGTAGTTATTTTTTCTTCTCTCTCAAAGTATACTTTACAAAGCAGACGAGTGAATCTAGACAACGAACTGCTGAACTTATGCATTACTTGTCAACGATTGAATCATCGCATAATTTTACCTATTAAAATAGAATCTTTTAATTCCGCATTAAACTCACTTGATTTTTGTGTGCCAGGTAAAAGAAGGGAGTGTTTCGACATTTTTCCCATTTACAAAGCAGACAATGTGCATAAAACCATGAACTGGTGAAACTATGCATTACTTTACAGTAACTAAATCAGTGCTTGCTGTTTCTTCGAAGAAGTGGCATTTGAATTCAATGTTGAATTCAGCTAAATTTTTCAGTGAGGATGAAATTTCCCACTGGGCACTTTCTTCTCGATATATGCCCGTTCCTCTATTTCTTCTTCTAATAAAATGAATGCATTTCACTTGGGTGTGTTCATAAAGTTTTTACTTAATTTCCAACCAAATTTCGTGCAAATTTGGTTGGAATTACCTCATTTCGAAATGTAAATTTGAATGGGAAATGCGATTATTTGGAATCGAATTTGGAAATTTAAGAAAAAATTACCTCATTTGCCCAAATGAAAACGTAATAAGCTGTTTAAAAATATTAAATTTTAATTTTAATTACAATTACTTTCTTATTATTATTATTACTTTATTTATATGTAATACATTACAATTATATAAACTTAAAACTAATAGCACCAGAGTCTGCGGCTGTACTACAATTACATTACATTACCTTACATTACAAAATCTGTTATGAAATCTTTTAAGAACTGTCAAAAGCTAATTGAACTCTCAAAAAATCATTTACGAATTGTATTTTTGGTTTCAAGAAGTTGGTACATTTGTTCTTCCCGATTTGCGATTCTTACAGTTTTTTAGCATTGGATTTTGAGTAGTCACCAACATAATCATACAAACTATTTATTATAAATTAAAAATTTTAAATTTAATTTCTATTCGCGATCAACCATTTCAATTTATTTGTAGTAATGAATTTTTTTATTTAGAACAACTGATTATGACAACAGACTTAGTTCTGTTTGTTTACATAATTTCGTTTTAACGCTATGTCAGACAGGTGTAATATATATTAGATTTTTCTCCTCAAATTTTTTTAGTGTTCCGCTTCCTTGCGAGTATATATTTTATATAAAAAAGACATTCGCTTTTTTATCAAGCAAACAAGTAAGAAGCTTATTTTTTTTTACAAAAAACCAAACCTATAACGACCACCTTAATCAATAAAATCACTTTTAATTTATGTAACTGTTATTAATACTCACTTCCATTATTCAGATCAAGACCCCGACCCAGATAATGTATTCCTTAATTTCCTTTTCTATTTCAATCATTAATATTAACATAAGATTGCTTATAATCGTGGAACGAAAGTGGACACCTATATATATATGGAGATATTTTTACAACAAGTAACCAGTAATAATATGGACACTTTCGACCAGCAATGGCTGCCGGAATACGAGTATATAATATAAAGTCGCTAAACAGAATGCACGGCTCATCGAGTCTCAACCATATTTGTTACCGATTCACAGATCTGCTTTTGACAGCGGGGCGGCCGGCGTGCGCGTCGGCGACCGGTATGCAGCGGCAAAAGAAAGTATCTACTCCTGTTGTAGGGTGGAAGAGTATATTATTTTGTTAAGCTTACAACACAATCTCTTTTTACAATTTTTTGTTTGTTTTTTTTTTATTTTATTTTTTTTATTTTTGTGTTGCACCATGGCAAAACTTTCATCGTTCAAAGGCGTTTCCGGGTTGCATGCGTATGCTTTTTCTATATATACCTACCTCTCTTATCCCTTCCAAGTTTGATGAAAATTAAAAGTTTTGCTCTTGCAGTTTGAAATTTAATTGAAAAAATTTTCGTTTATTTTGTGCTTTTTAATGAGAAAAATTATACTGTTTGGCCGGATTAATGCATCGTCTTGATTAATTAGTTAGCCAGGAGATTCTGAGAAATGATGTTTCTATTTTAATTGCAGAAAGTGAAAGGAAGTTTGATTGTTCGTCTCAAATCCAATAAGATATATGCACCTAACAATATACTATAATATAATAGTTCAAATCGTTTGCCTTGTATCTAATCTATAATGGATGGACGAATATAGCATATAGGTATATAGAAAAAGGCATATTTGAATGTAGTTAAAAAATATTATGAAGAATCCACAAAGCCACTCAACCCCATCCAACCAAACGAATGAAGCTAGGTATACGAATATCTTATCTCTTTCAAAGTGCGTGTATACTTATACATAACTGAACATAATGGAAGGATTGGGAATAATAATAAGAGTTATTATTAATGATCGCCAGTTGTAACAACTTTCGGATGCAACTATATAAGCTAAATGGATCTGAAATGTTAGTTAGATTCAAGGATTTCCACTTTATCTTTTAGTTATTGCGTAACGATGTATATTAGATTGCATATCATGTGGATTTGAGTATGTTGAAGAAAAAGAAGGTGGTTGTATGTAACTGAGCATACCAACATACATAAATTAAGACTGTCGATTAATTTTCAACACTAATTTAATGGTTGAAGGTTTAACAGCAAAATATAAGAAGTTTAAAAGTATTAAATAACTTATAATTAAATTTTGAAGATGAATTCAAATTCCAAAACGTGTTGATAAATATACATACATATATGTATATTTAAAGGTTCAGCTAAAAATTTCAAAAATATTATAAATAAGGTTTAATCGTTGTACGACGTCGTATACGACCGACGCGACGCACGTTGGACAATTTGCTATTAAATCTCAAAAAAAAAAACAAAACAAAATTACAAGTATAGCAAACTGTATCAAGAAGTTGCAGTTACCAAACAGATATATTCTTTGACGGGCTTCTATCTCTGTACATAACTACAAAACAAATAGTCAATAAACTTGTCTGGATGTTGAATCATTCGACATTTATAATTAACGATCTTTATAGTCTCCAGTACCTAGACAGCGATTTTTTTTTTTTTTTTTTTTATAGATTTTTTCAGAAATTACATAATATATTTAATGAAGAATTTATGTAACAACCTGCGTATGTCAAAATTCAAAATGGCTGTTCGAGTGCCCTCAGGAACTCAATACGCATCATTATAAACAACAACAAAATATTGAAATTAGTATAAAGGGGCACTGGTTAACATTTTCCTTGATGTTGGGGAGGGGCACAGAACTGAACAAAACGAAAACGCTAACGATATTACCTTTAACATGTGTACTGCAGGTTCACATTGGACCATTTCTTCTGACTTTTTTTGACGTCTCTGTACTTTATCAAACTTCCAATTCATGGTTAGAAAAAAATGGCCAAGAAATGCAGGATTTAAACAAAATTTTTATTGACATTTTCTTTTGTTCGATCTGTTTCTTCTGTCTGTACTTTTTCTTTCACGCTTAAACAACAGAATTAAATTTTTGTTCAATTGGAAACACCCATTCTTATTTATAAACTAATTCCAAAACTTTATTTTTATATAAACATGCTCCATCGATTGTCTAACTTACTGCCATATTATTTACTCGGTTCATCCAGATTAAAACTTAAATCCGGATGTAAATTATAACTTTGTTCGTTTACTCCCCAAACCTACCCATTTCTACCATTTTTAGCCCAAAAGACTGTCAAAGTTCATATAAAAAAAGTAAATCTGGTAGAATCTGGCAGTTTCGGGCAAGTACGCGAACAGACCTTATATAAATTCAATGTAAATACATTGAACCGAACTGAACAATAGAATAGAATTCAGGTCAAAATTATTCCGTTCAGTTAGTTTAATGTAAACATCGTCAAATGAATACATATTTTACCGTAAAACGGGAATGTGGTAAATTGTTGAATTTTTGGTAAAACTCGGAATTCTTCGGGAACCATAATTCCGAACTTTTTTTGCGGTGGCCCGGCACTCGCTTGATTTTAACTCTCCATTGGATCCTCTGTCCCACTCACGCAACGTGGAGTAACGACTTTGGTCCGTCATTCTTTTGTGTTTATTAAAGCGCATTTAAAAATTTTATTTTGATAAAAATCATCTTCCCATTTTTGAAATATCGAATTTTCAAAATACATATAACTTTGAAATTTTTTTAAAAATTCGAAATTTGTTTTTTTTTTATTTTAATGAAAGTTTTGATATGCAATATTATTCAAACTTATTATTAATCAGTTCAATAAAAATAATGAGGTGTGTCGAAAACCAATAAAATTGTTCTATGAGAGATACCTACCGTTAGTAATTAAAAGATATAAAATTCGTTTCAATAATATAATAGTAGATCATACCTACTGATATAAGGTCACATAAAATTTTTAATCAAAATTGTATAGGAGTCGTTTTTTAGAAAAATGAAAATTTACTAACCGGTTTTTAAACACTTGTATGGAAGGTTTATTATTTTTGCTTAAAATCTGCTAGATAATGTTAAAAAACTGCTGAGTGCCAAGTTTAATAAAAAATAATTAAGTTCTCAAAAAAAAAAAAAAATACAAAAACTTACAAATTTTGAGAGACCCATTTTCATCTTCTCTTTCATTTTATTAACAATTTTAATCAAAATTTCAAATTAATTTTGTTTGTATCCATAACTTGCCGTAATGTATATCATCTGCATGTACAAATGCATATTATTCATATAGTAAGTTAAAACGCTGATTTTTTTTATTGAAGAGATATTCTATTGAACAAAAAAAATTAAATAAATGAAGTAGTTATGTTTTTCCATGCAATAAATGCAAAAGAATCCGGAATGTAAGTTGAATTGAAATTGAAAATATTTCACTTTACCCATGAATGGCAAGCATATTACATTCGCAAATACATACATACATACATATTTCTACTTTAACATCCTTCCAACCACAATAAATGGCGCAAGTGCTTTCTGATGCATATTCAATGAATGCCAATTGAAATTAAACAGTTGTAAAATTGAAAATTGAAATAATGTATATTGGCGTGCCTTTTCCCCTCGTATATATACGTAGTATAGTAGTTGTAGCTCTTATGGCAATTTTGTATAAATATAATGGCTGATTGCAATTTACAAAAAAGTAAATACTGAACATTTTTAAGTAAACACTCAAGTTGTAATCACTTGTGAATAATTAATTCTTTTTTTTTTTTTAATAATTATATGCAAGTTGAGAACTATATGGAAAAATACATTTGGGTTTGAATTTTATTTATTTTTTTTTTATTTAGAGGGTGACTTAAAAAGTGGGAATCGGACCAGGATGTTTCATTTTGATGATGAGGTTTTTTTTTTTTTGCTAACAGCTATGCACTTCTCAATTCTGTTTTTATGTCTCGTCAAGTCTTTATATGCGTTCGGTGTTCTGATTTGTAATTTCATATTATTTTGTTCATTTGAAGTTCACTTGATTTTGTGTAGAAATATAAAAGTTGCAATGATAAAAAATTACACAAGTTTTGGTTTAGTAAATCGGAAATTATTTTTTCGCGGAATATTTTAGTGAACGCAAACGCAAAAGCGGTGTTCCAGATATTCCGAATATTCTGAATAAATAAAGAAACACACCCAATGTAAGCAATGTTTGGATTTCGATGGCAGGCACAAACAGATCTAACCAAGAATAGATTGAAAACGTCAAACTGACATATTGTTGAACGCGTCGAATTATACCTTTTATTTTAAATAAATTCTGATTGACATTTGACTTTGTCTGGAATCGGAAGTCAAGTTGAATTATTGCCCAATTGTAATTAAAAATATTGCAAGAGTACCCAAGAAAAAAATATTTTAATAAATTTTGAATCAAATCTTTAAAAAAAATCGATTTGACAGATAATAAACTTTTTCTTCACTGACTTTTTTAATATGTGAAGTTTTAGTCGAAGTCAACTTTTTTACCGATTTCAAGGACAAAATGCTTTAGTTAATATGTATTTTCTTTTTTCTTTTTGTCTATCTCATATTCTACTAGAGCTCTCGATTTTAAGCGTGCATTCGTGTCACGTGTACACGTGTAGTAAAAAAATTTAACACGTGAAGATTCTAAATACACGCATGTAAATAAAATGTAAATAAAAATACACGTGTAATTATCAAAGCGGTGCATTTTTTGTAGCTTCTTTGTTTTATACTTAAACGAACCCCGCTAAAGTGAAAAATAATTCACTTAAGCGAAGTCCGGATAAGTGAAAAAAAAATTGCACCTAAGCGGATTTAAAAATTCCAAAAAGGATTCTGACATATCAGAAATTCAAATGTCATTTTCGTGATGAAAATTTGGTGGAGGTGAAAAATAAAAAAGAAGTAAAAGCGTTCAGCAAATTTTTTGTTCTGTTCTATTAAATTTTTTTGTCACTTAAGATTTTCAATCAAAAATATTTAATTTAACTAAAAATATGTTTCAGGTATCCGGGTTTTTCACTTAAGCGAGTTTCGCGGAGTGTTATACCTAAAGGTAATTGGTCGACAAATACTCGGGGATGAAAAAAGTGTTTCTGATAAGCGGGGCTTACTGTATTGTATTAAGGTTGATTTTAAATATATAAATCTGAGTTTGCGGTAAATTCGGATTTGTAGGGTTGCCGTTATTCTGCAAAATATGTTTTTTTTTGTTTTTCTCCGACTGTGCTACTTTTATGAAAAAAACTAAATTAAATACTTTTTTATTATTATTATTTATTGTATTATTCATACTTGAATGTCAGTTTATTAGACTTGACCATTCCTTATTCCGTCAATTTCATTGAATTTCTGAACAACAACAACAACTTAAAGGTGCTACCACCAATGGTATACGAATTAATTTATAATTCGTTTTAATTAATTATTTGGCTGGAGATATAGATATATATATATATATATTAAAACGAATTATAAATACTTTTTTGTTGCAGTTTATATTATCTACAAATCCCTATACATATAACATTAATTATATTGGAATAAACAAATAACTTAGAAGTTATAAACAAAAAACGAGTAAAAATGTGGGATTGATCACATTATTTTCCAATTACTCGCAAACCTATTTTTACACAGTTGGTATCGGATTTAAGTTTTTTTTGTGTTTTAAAGTCTAAAACACAAAGTTCCCAAATTGCGTTATCCCCTCAAACTTATGTCTTTTTGCCCTTTCTTATAAAAATGCGATTTATTTCGATTCCTATAACAAAGTAGTTTTTATAAATTTTAATTTTCTAAATTCCAAATTGATCTAAAACCGCCAGGTGTATAACGTTGGACTAAAAATTAAAAAGAGCATTAAATACAAAATGAAAGGACTATGGGCAACTTTGTATGGAGTTTGGGCTCACTTTCAACATTGCTCAACAGTGATGAAACTTATGTCATATGAAAGCGTATGGAGAGCACTTTATTTCATTATATTGCAGCTAAATTGAAATCGAGCGCAAAAGTTGTGTTTTGGCACATTTTATAAAAAAAGTATTTAAAATGCAAAAAAAAAAATATTTAAAAAAATGGCAACACTTACTAAAAAGTGTGTCACCTTTTCTGAAAGCCTGAAGTCTACTCTTTTATTTTATTTTTAAATAAACTTATTTGTATAAATAGTTTTTAGCTGCCATATAATGAAATAAAGTGCTCTCCATACTCTTTCATATGCCAAAAGTTTCATCACTGTTGAGCAATGTTGAATAGTGGGCCCAAAATGCCCATGGTCCTTTGTACTTAAAACAAAAAAAAAATCTTAAAGTTTTGCTTCAATTTTGTTGTTTTACAAAACTTTGAGTTTAAAAATGATTTAATTAAAAATTATAAGACAAATTTTTATTTATAGTTTACAAGTACATATTTGTGCAAACTCGGATTTTTTTTAAGTTTCTGTTTCATCAAATAAAAGAACTTTACGAAATTTGTTTAATTGTGGAAAAACTTTTCGAAAATATGTTTGTAATTTGTGAGACAGAAATTTTATTTACAAATTCGTAAAAGTATTTTATAAATTCAAAAGACAATTTCGAATATCAAAAAGTCTTTTTTTATTGTGTAATGAGTGTAAATAAGAAAATTATCGTATGGGATGAGTCCCGGTGGGTATATTTCCTGAATTTCCATAGTTATTTTTTTTTATTAAATATTATTTCCCAGTATTTAGGCACAATTTTGAAAAAACAGAAGTTTATAAAACCGAATCGAAAAAATGCTGCATTTTAGTATGGACATGGAGAATTTCAACCCGCTCCCAACTTTTTGACCAAATTTCTAAATTGTGTGAATAATACTTTTTTTTTTTTTCATATTTTGCATATTTAAAGAATAATAATTCGAAAGAGCTTAAAGAAAAAATGTAAATCCTATATTTTTTTTTTTCAATGATATGAAAAATGTCATCGCGCTGTCCTATAGTGTTCAATTTTTTGTTAAATGATTCGAGAAAAAGGAATTCTCACACTTTAACTGTAAAAACCATTAAATTAACCCTGAAAAGGTTGAAAATTTCGATCTAAGGTTTTCTATAAAGGGTGTTAAACATTTTTTTTAAGTTTAGATTTTGAAAATTATTTTTTTTTAAATATTCACTAAAACGACTTGATTTTAAATTTTAATTAAAGAATGGATTTCTTGATTTAAAAATGTAGTTGTTGCTGTTGAGTTTTTTAAGCAATTTAATTAAAAGTATTAATGTTATTTTATTAAAAGATTGCCCACCCGCTTAAACGGGGCATATATGGAGGTAGTAGGTACTCCCCTCCCCCCATAATTATAAAGAAATGTCAAATTCTCCAAGTTTCGGGTAGAATGAATTTTTCTTAACGTCATTTGTTTAATTTTTTTCGGTGTGAGAGTTGCATAGTAAATAATAATCAGGACCAATCAATTGTACATTTTTTATTTTTGTTCAATTTGCCCTTTTTTTAAACTCGCATTTAATCATAAATCATCAATCATATCTCCTCTCTTTTCATAAACACACATACATAGATACTTATCATGTAAAAAAAATATATCAAAGGTTTTTCTACAAAATGAAAATATTTACAGAAATCAGTTAAAAGACTTAATTTTGTTATTATAATCATGCCAGGTAAAAATTATATGTGTTTTTATGGCTCAAAGGGTTCCTATGGATATAATATATAAGTTCATTTTCTCCAGACTTCTTTTTATAGAAAATTCCATATGCGATAGATCGACAAAAAAAAAAGTTCAAAGAGTCGAAATGAAGAAGGTATAGCTATACTATACATATATTGTATATTTAGGTTAAATTTTTGTTGGTAATATACGTATTAAAGATATTCATACACCCTTTGTGAGAATTTTTATATCTTTTGATGACGAATGTATTGAACCTTAATTTAAGTAGGTACATATACAAATTCGTAATCTTCAAAGCAACATCTTTTCAATCATATTAAATCCACTTCCACACAACATTATAACAACAACAAAAAAAATCCTCTTCATAAAAAGGAATAAAATATATATACATACTCACATCAGCCCTTAAAAATTTCAAAAATTGGTAAATCTTTGGAAAAATAATGTTAAGTACCCTAAATAAGTAGATATCTACTCGTATGAGCAAAGCTGTGAATATATTTTTATGGGATTTTAAGTTCCTTGTTATATTTTATTTTTATATAAATTATTGTTATATACACATGGCAATTTATTTATCGGTAGTAAAAGTTTGTCGATATAAAATTCTCAAAGGATATTTAACGAATATAAACAAGTAGATTGATTGATTGGTATAATGATTTCTATAGTTATTTTTATACATCTATGATCTTGGGAAAAATTATAGGAATTAAATATGAAAAATTCACTGTAATATTTCTTTAATGCAATATCAAAGACAAAAGGAATCTGTCCAAAATTGTATATCTAAAGAAAATATTGAAACAGACAAGCAAATACCACTAGACAAGCAACTAGACAATCAACTACCCACTTCCAAATGATAGTTAATCACTTTGCTAGTTTCCTTAATTTGAAATTTTAATTAAAATTCAGCTGCATAAAATGTATTAGTTTTGCCATATTATGCACAGCTAATATTTATTTTTTTTTTAATTGTAAAACTTAGGTACTTAACGTTTATCGTTCGAAATTAAACGTCAATATTAACAGGTTATTCTTTCATTTTATACTACAGTTAAGAAAATCTGATGCTCTCAAACTATATTTAAGTGCAATTTTAAATCACATCCGGTATGATTTTTTTTGTATCATTAACAATATGAATATCCTTTAAAGTATCAATACATACATACCTATCATCGAAAAAATTAAAAGTCTCAAATATTGCTCCTTTGTAGTCTGAAATGTCATTTGCATAATATTCCTTTGCCGCTTAATAATATAACGTATCTGTTAAGCACAGACAATAAACCAGGTCAATAACTCATTATACATTATGGAACGCAAGCAGCATCCATACATCCATTATAACTATATATTCCCATATCTATAATACTCTACTCCATTCACCCTAAAATTCTATCATTCTATCAAACAAAGGAAATTGTGATTTATATTCCCGTACTTGACACCCTTTAATACTACAAACACACAAAACAAGCTTCGGTATGTTCTGTTCTATTCAGTTCTGTTATAAGCCACAATATATACATCCATTACATCCATTAAAATCAACTCAAATTAAATGAAAACCCGATACGAAAAAAAATTCGGGTTACAACATCTAGATCTAATCACACGGCAAAGCTTCAAGCATCCATCAGATGGAAGAGCTGCAATTCCAATCCATCTTTTTATCTATTTATATATCTATGTATATATGTATGTATGTATGTATATAGTCTATCTGGTTGTTTCCCTTCTAAACGTGGGAGGCAAAAAACCTGAAATTTGGAAAGATGAATTTCTACAATTATATACAAGTTTTACAAGTTATATTAAAATAAATTGGCTGCGCGAAAAGCTTGTGATGAAGAAAAAGCACCAATTATTATAGTGAGTGATAACGCTCAACCATTCTTGTTTGCAAATTGTTATTCGATTGGAATGGAGAGGACCTACAAATTTCTGCCGAATCCGAATAGAACATTTTTAATGACAGTAGATACCTACCTAAGGTCGAAAAGGCTAGGGTTCGATCCTCAGAACTCCAACAGGCACAACCACCACGTTATTTTATACATACAAGATCTAAGTAATATGAATATATCTTCTTTTTTTTTAAGTGTTTATCCGTGATCCGAAATTTTTTTTTGTTATTCAGTATTTACCATATATTTTGTTTTGCATGCAAAACAGTTGCCATTCAACTGTTTTGCATGCAAATTAAAATATAAGCCCAGATAGCGGAATAAACATTTGAGTGGGAAAAAAAAAATTAATTCTACACTTTTCTTTCAGAATTCTTTAAGGGGGGTTATTAGGAGCATATAGAAAGTTTTTCGGGAATATCGGCATGGAAATTGGGTAGTCGTCTTGGAATTTTCTTAAAAAAATGACTTTAAATAGAAAAAAAAGTATTAAAAACAACGGCAACACTTACAGTGTCAAGTTTTCAAATTTTTTTTTTCATTTTTTTTCTCCAAATTTTGAGTTTTAAAATTAATTTTCCAAAAAGTATTCTATAAAATAATTTTATTTAACAACAGAATTGAAGAATGTGAATGTGAAATAGTGAATCTCGGTAGAGTGAACTATCCAGTATAGTGAATACACAAAATTTTATACATATAACTCAAAATAGTGAACAAAAGTTCTCTCGATATAGTGAACTCACTTTTTTTTTTAATATTTAACAAGATAATGCCAGCAGCAATGCCTTTACAGCATTGTGGACTTTTTTTTAAAGATATTTATGAAACATTTACAAGAAAAAGCACTGCAAATCAATTTAAAGTTGAGAAACAAACAAACTGAATTGATTATTTTTTTTTTATTTTATTCTTATTTAAAAAAAAAACTAATTTGTACCGGGAAGCAATAAAGTTTTTCATTTTTATGAAAAATAATTTTTTTTGGATGTTGTTATAATAATATTATGAAATATTAATGTTTTTTTTACACAATTCAAATTATTTTACGCTTTAATAAATAAAAAAGAATGTATTTTGTATCAAAATCACATTGGAAAGCCTTTTAGTTTCTCTCTCGGAAAAGTGAACAATCTCGAAATAGTGAACAGACCTGGTTTTAATTACTTCACTTTATCGAGCGACTACTGTAACTTAACATATGTAAGTGTTGCTGTGTTCTTTAATCTTTTTTTTTTATTTTTAGTAATTTTTTTTAGAAAATCTAAGAAGGCTCCACCTTGATTTTTCCGAAAAACCGCAAATATGCTTCTAAGGACCCTCTCTAAAGAAAACTGTAGGTACGTTTCCTTTAATTTGGTTTCAAAGTTCGGTTAAAATTGTTTTAAAAATCCTATTTCCACTAAAAAAAAGAAGTAAAGTAAATTTTGTTGTATGTTTTTAGCGTTTGACTAAGAATTGATAAGAGCATTGAATATTAAAAAAAAAAAATATTATTCAATAATGTAAAATTTTGAAAAAAAAAATTAGTATCAAAAATTTTCCTTTATTTTTTTTTTTTTTCAAAATTTCGAGTTTGAAAATTAATTCTTCAAAAACTTTTTATTTAAATTATTTAATTTAACAACAGAATCAAAGTATGGATTTCTGACTTTAAAAAAAGTTATAACATGATATTTTAAGTGTTGCCGTTGTTTTGTATTATTTTTTTTTCTATCTTTAGTCAATTTTTAAGGAAATTCGAGATGGCAGCTGAAGGAAGACCCACCATCAAGGGCATATTATACACTTTTTTTATTTTCGATATTTTTCTTTTAATACAAAATTTTTTCCCGAAACAAATAAGCACTTAAAGCTATGATATTATTTTCCGGTTCTTTTTTTTTTAAACTTCAAAAGTGCTGAACGTGACAAGCTAAAATTTGGTGAGCTCTTGCAGCTCCTTCTGCAGATCCGTTTGAAGCTGCGTTATCTGGTAAAAAATGTAATTTGTATTTATTCAATATTTTGAAAGCTATTCTGCAGTTGCAGTTGTAGTTCCGTCTCTATTTTGTTCAGGTAGTTAATTTTTAGTGGAATTTTGATGACTAAATAAAAATAATGGCGTAAATTTAAAACAGACTGATATTATAATTTTCAAACTCTTTACTAAAATGTTCTTTTCTTTTCTAGTATTATACTAAACCTATTTTCTTAATAAAGTCCAGCTCAATATGGCTATAAATAGTGAAATTTCGTGTAAGAAATTAAAAAAAAAACATTTTCACATTTGTAATTGTCAAAGTGACATTTAGAGTTCGTATCATACTAAAAATATTAAATAGACATTTGGTGATTTTAACTTAAATATACCATACATACATAGTTGCAGAAAAAATTATGCAACTAAACGAATAATGTTTAACTCAAAATTCTGTTGCTATCAAAAAGGAATTTCTGTGA
The DNA here is from genome assembly GCA_929447395.1 of Epistrophe grossulariae. Taxonomy (NCBI): domain Eukaryota; kingdom Metazoa; phylum Arthropoda; class Insecta; order Diptera; family Syrphidae; genus Epistrophe; species Epistrophe grossulariae. Next base: position 115,799,373 of record OV839568.1, read on the forward strand.
ATATATATTTTCCATAGAGCAATCATTTATTAAATAAAAATAATTTTCTCCAAAAAGTCACTATATGCAACAGTTCTAAAAGTAGGGACACATAGTGAACCAAGAAAATTCGTAATATAATTTGTGTGTTTTTGTTATTTTAATTTATTATCTATTTTTTCTTTTGTTTTGTTTCTTATAGTTTGTTTTGTTCAGCTTGTAAAGAAGTAATTGAAAGTCTTTCATTAATGTTTTTTATTATAATGTGACATCAAGATACTAACTGAATTTACTCAAAATTATTAACTTTTATTGATATAACTGGTCAATTAAGGCAGGTACCGTTATCTAATGGTTTTTAAAAAAATTGGTTTTATATAAAAAAAAATCCCTAACTACAAATTTCAATAGTAGGTACCTTCACTGATTTGTACTGATTTTTGCAATATAAAAGAAGTAAGTATACGCCACAGTGCCTTATTAAATTATAATTTTCTGTTTATGTTTAAATAACTTTCCAACTAAAGGTATTTTATTCCAATATTTGGGGTCACTTATTATTTTGGGTTTTGTTGCAATTTTTGACCAAACAACAAATGCTTCTTACTTAAAAAAGAACGTAGTCGGAAAGTCAAAAACATGTACATATATTCAGTGTATTCCACAAATATATAATTTTTTAAAGCAAAAACAAAATAAACGAACTTCACACTTTTTAGGTGTATAATATCTATTATTTTAATACCACATTGAGTTTACACAAGAGAAACTACAAAAATTATGACATACGCGAATATTAAACAAATAGCTGACCGCGATCGTTTTAAATTTGCAAAATCCTGTTTTAATGGTCTAAAAATTTGCAAAATTAAATTTTAATTTAAGATTTTAAACATCTGTATAGAAAAGTGCTGTAGTAACCCGTGGCGAAATGATTATTGCGTACAGGACTGTTACGCCGAAGGTCCTGGGTTTTTGACTCCTAGCCTATACCACCTAAAAACAGAAATGTTTTTCACGATTTACTGCTTCGTGCGAGAAATTGACAAATCTTCCAAGAGTATTTCTTATTTGGAAAAGTGCTCTTTAGCCGTTCGGATTTGGCAGAAAATTGTAAGTCTCTCCATTCCTGCCAAAAAAAAACACGCACAGAAGAATGGTTGAGAGTTGTAAGTCACTATATGTCAAGGTTCTACATGAGATGTCGCACCACCTAATTTATTTATTTATAGAAAAGTTCTATCAGTTTTGATTATTTTCTTTTAAGTATTAGGTTTGTTCTCTCAGAGAGAAATTTACTCCAATTTAATCCGGTTTTTTTAGATCTAAAAATTTTTTTCGAAAATTCTTTAGCCAAACCACATAAAAAGAAATGCCAACGCTGTGTTATTTAATTTTCTAACCACTTCTGTTTTTTGTTAGAAATATTTTGTTTAAAACAAAATTATTTAAATTTTTTTTTCGATTTACTTTCTTTTTTTTTAATCAACTCCGGAGTTTTACTTCTAAAGTATTATCCCTGGTTCTAAAGTACACAAACGCTTTGAACCAAAAATAGGTCTGTTTGCGTACTTCCCCAAAGTTGCCAGATTCTACCAGTTTTATTTTTTGATATGAACTTTGGCAGTACCTTTTGGGCTAAAAATGTTAGAAATGGGTAGATTTGGGAAGTAAACGAACAAGATTAATGTTTGCCACTTTTTAAAAGTCAACAAAAAGTAAACAAAAAAGCCTCCATAGAAAAAGAAGGAACAAATTGGAATCTCTTCTGTTATTTTATAATTTTTATTAAATTAAATAATATAAACAAAGTTGAATTGTAATTAACAAATTTTATCCTTTAGGGGCCAGTTATGGCTTTCATTGAAACTCATCATTGAAAATTTTAATTTTCAGTTTTGAGGCCCTAAAAAAGCGATATCAGTGATTATTTTGATGCCAATAAAAAGCTGATGACTCGATTATTATTTGTATAAAAATTTCATGAATTTCATTTTGGCCCTACCTTTCACATAAATCGATTTCTAAGATTTCAATGATCAATGATAAGGTAGCTCAATCATTGAAATAAAGAAATTCATTTCCTGCCATAGGCTGGGCCAAAATGAAATATTTTTTTGACTAGAAATAATAATTGAGTTATCAGCCAAGTATTAGTTGCCCGAAGATGGAGTAACACTCCGAAAAGCGTCGCTAACATCATTTAAATTAAAGTTGTGAAATTAAGTTTTTTTTAAATAATAAAATCAAAATAAAAAATAAAAAACAAAATAAAATTGGGTTTTTAAATTTATTTATTAAGATTAATTAACAATTAAAATTTTCATTGATGAGTTTCAATGAAAGCTATAACTGGCGACTTAAACGCTATTTTTTCCCTGATTTCATTAATTAAAAAAAAAAGATGAACAAATAAGAACAAAATTTGACTTTTTAGTAAATAACAGCCATTTCGTATTTTGTTGTTTTTCTTCGACTTCAAATTGACTTTTTACAGATCTCAGAACGTGCGTTCCTATACCGAAGAAATTTCAAGAAGGAGAAATAATTTGTTCTTGCATTAGCGCTCTTTTCTGCCCGAAACGCCACAAATGTGCGTATGGGAATGGGATCAGCGTTACAGCCCAAAACTAAATTTCCCTGCTATTATTTCTAAAAAAACCCTGCCATTTTCATGCCATATGGAAAAAAAGCTCAAATTCTTATATTACAAAAAAATTAAATTAAATTGTGGGATGAAATACAATGAAAACTTAGAATAAATAGTTTGCTCTATTCTTGTAATATAAAAAAATAAGAGTGTCTGTTAATTTTACTCCATTTGGAGAAATAAATTTCTTCAAAATTCTCTTTGTTTGAAGTAAAAAATGGAAACAAGAATTAAAGAGTGGCATATTGATTTTTTTAGTGCCACCTAGCCACGATGAAATTTTCGTATCAAAAACCCACGATAGTATGTCACTTTGGTAACGCTGATTACAGGATTGCACTAAAAAACTTGTAGTAGAAGGTACAAAAGTAAGTAAGCATTTGGTCTATATTTTTAATTTTTCAACTTTTCATAAACACCTAATTATTTCTTAAGCAATTTATGCATTTAAATGGCCTTGCAGGTATTTGAAAATTATTCACTTAGACGTATTACTGTAATTTTGATGGTGAAATTCATCTTAACTCACAATATTACTTCAATGTACAGTAGGTACATGTAGGTATATACTATATAGTGATGCGATGCATATCAAAATCAATCGAAACAATAGGAAATATGAAAGACAGGTATGGTGCTTTATATGCTGATGAATTAACAACAATAAAGGTTTTTTGAAGGGTAGCAATCGCCCGCGCCGCCGCCCGCCGCGCCATCGTGGCTTAACGAGGTGGGGGAAGTGATTACGAATGAAATATATTTCCGCACGATTAAACGATTTCTTTTTCTCTATGCATACAATACATACATTTATAGCTCCTCAAGAAGTACCTCACCTATTTCTTGTTGTTGAGGTTTAGGTAGAGTTTTTCGCCTGTTGTACTGCACAAAAGCTTGCCTATATATACAGTTAGAAGAATGGAAAAAAAAGTATCCGAATGCAATATGTTGGCGCTTAAGATTAAAATTGATTGACGTTGTTTTTGTACTCTATGAGGCCTTTGCCTTTGTCTTAAAATTGCATGCTTTGTTTATATTATTGTGTTTTATAAGTTTTGTTGTTGTTATGCAGTTCCAATCGACGTTATTTTCATTAATCAGCCTTCAGACATTATAATCTGACCTCTGTCATTAGAGTAATTTACCCGGTGGTTATATTAAGGTCGAGGTCTATTCTACAACCATCGGGATTATTATTTATAAGCTTCTCTATGAACAAATTGCAGTCTTTGAAGTAGGTATATAAGTAGAGCACTGTAGTCTTGTAAAAATCATATATAGATATATAGATATGGACTGTTAAGTTAGACGTGTAGAAAATGTGGAAGACATGCCAAAAGATTTTTGAGTTGCTTTAGTTTTAGTCAGGTGCCTTTCAAAATTCATACAACTTCAAAGTGAAGGCAGCATTTATGTTGGGAATGAAAGTTAAGGACAGGTGTTTATTTTATATTATTTTAGCTGCTTTTTTTTCCACCTTCACTTTTGACGAATTATTATTATAGCGTGCATTGCAGCATATCTTGCATTAGGTATCGTAATTTAAATGGTCATGTTTAGATTATACTATAGCTATAGCTACTCATCATCGGGTGCATTTTTTATTTGAAATTACATTTGGAGGTCGCTTCATTTTGATGCAAAGGCTTAACAATGATTTTGTACATACGTTCACTCATATAAATTAAAAAAATTATATGTATTTTATTTGATTTATACGGTAGTGTTATTTTAAATGCTTAAAAATAATAAAAAAAGAAAAAAGTTTCAATTTATATCGCAAAGATTCGTTCATTGCCTTAAGTTTTATCTCTATGTATTTCAGTGACTGTGTGGAATAATAAATTACCAAGGCAAAGAAACTGAAGGAGAAGGCTTGAATTGTAGAGCAAACCCTGTCATTATTTTGTCAACTAAATTATTAAAAAATCATTCACTTAAATCTGCACCATCAATACCAGTTTTTCAGTGAGATTATACGAGATAGATTTGGTAACCACAAACTGAAGTTATTTTCCGAAACGTCATATTTTTCAGTAAACTTATAGATCTCGTCTTAATCCAGAGTTAATCTTCCAAATTTTGGCAATTTAAGTCTGGATTAGCTGAAGAGATATTTTTTTTCATAGATGCTGAAATAGCAATTAGTAATTAATTTATTTATGTTGAGTTTAAAAACTGTGTCTTATATTTCAGTATTAAATGGCTTTAGGCCTAAGTCTAATTATAAAGGCTGCTTGTAGTTGCATATTAAAAACTTAAAAAAAAATAAAAAAAATAATGTTATTGACCTGACTGTATGGTATCAAAGGGTACGGCAGTACTCAGCTCAGCTCAGCCAAGCCCAGCCAAGTTCTCAAGCAATGATACTGTAGATCCTTTTTACAGAAATAATTTAAGGCCATTTTTGACCCTCTTCTAACATCAATACGAATAAAGTTAGAAAATTAAAATATTTCAGGTGGAGGATGGTATATCCGCTCTGAATCAACTGAATGTCCATTAAATATATGGAACACTTTCATTAAAATAGAACACCAAATTTGATGAAATGATAGGATTAAAATTAGCTTAGTTTAGTTGACAAGTTGAACGGAAATTATCTATGTCACCTTTCAGGTAACTGCCACTAAAAATAGATGGTATTACGAATTTAAAAACAAAACAACAGTTGTAATTTTAAATTTCATGTCCATTGGGTTACTTCAAAGATAGCTTCAAGATGGCCCCACCTATAACTTTACGCCGCTAGCGCTGTTCCGGCACACGCGGAAAACACGGTGAAACATTTATGACACTTTTTGTGCTTGTTTTTTTTGTCATTCGTGTTTTTTTTTTTTAATCTAAGATAATCCTAAGATAATCAAGATGAATTTCTATGAAAATGTGATGGCTTATCAATTATTTCGTTGCTGGTATTCAGTTTGGTTAATAAATCCTTAAACCACCGCAAAAAAATGTCACACAAACGTCAAAATCTACATTTGATTTAGAACAGATGGCTCACTTTTTTTTTATAAAAAATAACAACAAATGTCCGCGGTTTCTATGATAAAAAGTGCTTGTTCAGAAAAGTGTCAACAGATGGCACTGCAAATAGTTACTTCTGTTTGCCGCATGTGCCGGAACAGCGCTCATATCAATTAGGAGAAGTGGAACCATTTTGGCATTTGGAAACGATTCTCGACTAGCAGTCCTTATATAAGTATATGTTTGGTAACGTGAAATTTCAGGCATTATAATAGGTCTGTTTGGTATCTTTTTAAGGAAAAAGGAGATTTTTGAAAGGCGGAGAAAATAATCTCAGAGGGGAAAATTTTTTAAAAAGTTAACAAACGCACTGCACTACTTTTTGCATATAATGCCACTTTTATGTATACAAGACGCCAAATGGTGACAAATCATTTTGAATCTTCTTATTTTTAAATTTTTTGGGAAATTATTTGCTCTCTCGATGCTTACTTTGACAAGTAAAAATTATGACATTTTTAATGATAAATTCTCACAACACGCTTTACATTAGCTGATTGTTTTTTTTTTATATTTTCTATGAATGACGAAGCTTATTTGCAACTGCCTGAGTAGGTATCTATAACTAAACCTTTGGTGGCCCAAAGTAAAATAGTCTAACAAGCTATTCATCCACATTGAGTTAGAGTTTGGATAAGTTGTTATGGACTGCAGTGATGGCGGTGACACTGGTTTAACTTTTATTTTAAATGAACCTCTCCCTACGTTCTGTATAACTCTAGCATCGACAATAGTCGAGAATCGATGAAAAACGAAACAAATCGTATGAGTTTTATTGTTTTGTTCCATTTTTCAACGTTTCTCGATCAATTTTTATCGATGCGAGAGTTACAGAACATCGGCACTGGTTCACTCATTTAATACATTGACTTTGGAAAATTTATGTGGGAGTTAAATTTTTGATGATGAAATCGCAAATAGTTAACCAGAATTAGTTTGAGCACCATTAACAATTTTACGTGGGGTTTAATTAAAAGCCACCCAAAATACTTAAATTCAATCTGCTTTAAGGTTATATACATATAATGTACTCAGTTTCTTTACCTCCCTATAAAACAAATTTTTTTTATTTTTATTCCACCTGCATTGGGTAAATATAGACTCCAAAAATGTTGATTTTATTATATTTTGACAAAAAAACTAGAACGACTGATCAAAAAATCGAAAAAACCGCTTCGATTTTTTAAGTCGTCGACAGTGATCTAAATTTTAAGAATCCAGATTTCGACAGTCGACATTTTGATAATTTATTTTTAAAAAAACTGTCTAAGATTTATTTAAATCAAGTGTTAAATGCTCAACCTATTATTATTTTTTTTAGCTTTTATTTCCACCTACCCATTTTCTTGGCTGTAACGTTTGGCGGGTCAAAACATTTTAACACTCTTCTCGTCTTCTGTGTCGCTATAGCGCAATATTTCAAAATAGTGATACAGTAAAACCAGCTTAAGAGAAGCTGCAAAATGTCACAGTCTTTCTTTCACTTAAGCGGGTTTTTCACTTAAACGAACCCCGCTTAAGAGAAAAAAAAATTTCACTTAAGTGGAGTCCGGATAAGTGCAAAAAAATTATACCTAAGCGGATTTAAAAAATCCAAAAAGGGTTCTGACATTACAGAAATTCAAATGTCATTTTCGTGATGAAAATTTGGTGGAGGTGAAAAATATAAAAGAAGTAAAAGCGTTCAGCAATTTTTTTGTTCTGTTCTATTAAATTTTTTTTTCACTCAAGAGAGTTTTTTTCATTGAAAAATATAAAATTTAACTGAAAATATATGTTTCAGGTATCCGGGTTTTTCGCTTAAACGAGTTTCGCTTAAGCGGAGTGTTATAAAGGTAATTGGTCGATAAATACTAGGGGATGAAAAAAGTGTTTCAGATAAGCGGATTTTTCTTTTAAGCGGGTTTCTCTAAAGCAGGTTGTACTGTATTTTGATTGTTGGTCAAAAAATAAAATAAATTCGTTGACTAAACGAATAAATTCATAGATTTAGCGAGTAAATTGATTGACTAAACGAATAAATTCGTTGACTAAACCAATAAATTCGTTAACTAAACCAGTAGATTCAATACAATACAAATACAAATAAATTTGTTGAGTTTACACAAATAAATTCGTTGAACAAACGAATTAACTCGTTAACTCAACGGATAATTTATTAATAAACGAATGTGTCTTAATTTAGTTAATAAACTAAGTGAATAATAAAATAATTTCATTGATTTGATGAAAATTTGTTGGTTAATGTTCACTTTTAATAACCAATGAAAGACTTTTCATTCAGTCACAAATTCTAAATTTGAATGCCTACAAAAATCATTAAGTAAAACTATTTTCACCATTATATTTACGTAAGGCTTTAGCACGTTGTATATGTACCTAACTTTGCAATTCTATAGCGTCAAAGTTTATTTCTTCATCTCAATTTGCTTGTTTTGATGTCATAATTATCTTAATTATGTGACTTTTCTTAGTCTTAGAAAAAAAAGCAAACTGCGAATGAATAACAAAGTCTGTGCATAAGAAAAATACATCTGATCTCTGCAAAAAAAAAAAAAAAAAAACAAACAAACATAACTGTTTTATAAAAGATGTAAGTCTCCTTCTTATAACTACAGTTTCCTTCGTCCCTTATAAAGCATCATCGCATCACTTTCTTATATAGAAGCAAACATGTGCAGTCTTTGCAAAGCAGGTGACTCTTTATTATTTCAAAAAGAGCTGTTGAAATGTATATTTTGTATATATATACAAATACATATGTTCATATACATATATAAACAGCTTACTGCAGAAATAGGTGGTATACATTTATATTTCAAAAGCACTTCTTGTTCTTCTTAAGAATGCTAATTAAGTCTCTATAGTAACATCTCTATTCGCTTTCTCATTAACGAAACGACATGTTGATGGTGATATGTATTTATAAGTATATAAGTATCTAACATATACATATGTTTGTATGACAAGTAGGTATATGTATACAAAAGAAAAAATTATACATAGATGAGCACATAACTATATTATGTAATATATAAAATAATTTAAAATACTTACTAGAGCCATCACCTCCCCCACTTATATGATGTTCTCCTGTGAGGCCAAGTGCTGAAAATTCTGAGGGCTGCAATTTCACTTCCATCTCACGGAGACGTGTATTCAAATTTTTTGTATGCATAAACAGAAAGAATGTACACGAGATTGCAATTAAAGCGATGAGTTCAACGGACCTGTAATGAAAATCAAAAAATTAAAAAAAAAAAACTTCAGATAAGAAAATGTAATTCATCAGTAAAAGATACATATTTATATACAAGAAGAAGATACGGAAGACAACAAGCGACTGATAGCTTAGGTCCAGAGGGATGACAACGACACATCTTCTTCCAACTAACAACATCATTACATTAGCAAATATAATACAGTGTACCTAAAGTGTTGGAGTTGGATAAACCGAAAATGGACTCTAATGTTATGTGATATCTCTAAGTCGCATCTTGAAATTGAAAACTTACATAAAATTTCAGTTGAAAGTGAAAAACCAACACATTTGTTTAATTCTAGGCATATTAACCAGAGCACTTGTATATATCAGATAGAGAGTATACCTTCTATAATTCCAGGTGGAAAAGCGACTATAAGAAGAAAGAATGACCTAGTGGCAGGGATATTATCAGGTAGAAGAAAAAATCAATGCTGTCGAAAGTACTATTTACTACTTTAATATTATGATATTATTCTTTTTTTTTTTTGCAGGGATAATAATTTCGACTGAAAAGGTAAATCATTTCAAATCCATTTTTAAGATGTTTTAGGAGATCAAAAAAACTCTTAAAAAAAGTTGTGTCACCATGGCATTCTCGTAGGTACATAAGATATAAGGGAAAAGGAGTGAGATAGAAGAATAAGAATAGAAGAAGAACATAAGACAGGGTAACAGGTTTCATTAAAAAAAAGCAAATCATCTTAGGCCGACTTAAGATGTTTTATCTTTTCAGTCGAGAATTATTGTTATTTCGTTAACTTTGTGGTGGGGTTGAAGATACCTTAAAAATAAGTTATGTCACGATACAAAATACAACGCACTAAGTTTTACTCACATGCTGAATTTCGAAGTTTAAATAAAATTTGACATTACAGTAGAATCTCGAAAAGATGAACAGATATAAAACAGGGCCCGTTCATCTTTTCGAGCATCAACATATGTTTGAGGAATAAGATATAGTAAACATTAAAAATTATTAACATAACAAATTAAAACAAGCTCAAAAGTATTGTTCAGGAGAAACTAAAGGCAAAAAAGAAGTAAAAAATTATGTTGGGAATAAAATGTTCATCTTTTCGAGTACACAATTTCAACCCGTTCAACTTTTTGGACACTGAAAAGTGAACATTCATCTTTCCGAGCTGTTCATCTTTTAGAACCGTTCATCTTTCTGAGATTTTACTGTACTTTTTACTTTTGGTGGGTAAAAAGAATTATTTTACATTTTTATCAAAAATAAAAAAAAATTTTTTTTAGAATTTCCACGGTATAAAAATCTGAAATTTTTTGTTTTCATAATTCATTCCAAGATTTTTTAAAATTTTATTTCCAAAACAACAGCACTGTTTATGTAAGTTTTGTATTTTGACTTCAATCTAGAATAGCAGCAGGCCTAATATATACTATACCGCATAAGACTCCAACGACCGTAAAAACAAAAATGTAAATGAGTTGCAAAGGAGGTTTTATATCAACTCAATTTTACTCGACTCGACTCGAGTCGGCTCTACTCTCCTTCACCTATACATATAAGATTTTTAGATCTCCCATGTTCCCTTGGAAATAATTTAACTTGACGGACGGCCAGCATATAGAAATAAATAACAGTAATTATTAAGAACTTTTTGGTAGGCCTTTGTATATGTAAGTAAAAAATAACTGTGGTCTTTTATGGTTTGAAGTATTTTCTTCTCATAAATTAAACATGTTACTTTTCAGATTAGTTTCTTTTAATGATATTGTTATGTTTTTGAAATTTTAAATAAGATTTGAAGTTGAAGACAGACAGCACGAGGATATCTTCATTAGATATAATGTTAATTTGGGAATGATACGTAGGGAGGGTATTTAAGGGATGGTATATTTTTAATAGATAGATAAGTATAGTTGTTTACTTGTTGTCAAATAATATAATTTTTCACTCAAAAGTTTTTGAGAGAAGCATGAGAGGAATACTTTTTTTTTTTTAAATATTTTGGAAAGTACGTACTTATAATGGAAAAATGTATTTTTACTACGGAAGTGAAAATATTGACCAAAAATTCGAACGCCGAATTTGGCTTGCATGGAAAGGCGGTTCGTTGAAAATATCGGTTTTTCGCATCGAAATTAAAAATTGTTGAAGTTGAACAGATGCCTCACACGGAAAAAAGTAATATGTATAATAATTTTTGTTGTCAATATTATAAAATATTAGCGCACATATTTATAAACGTTGCCTAACTTTGGACAACCGTCCAAGTTACTGATAAACATTTTTAGTTGATGCGTTTAAGAGTTATCTGACTTAGACATCGAGCTCGGTTGTCTTAACCTCGACTAAAGTTACAATTTATTTAATCAAATAAAGCATATTTCCGAATATTTTAAACTATCGAAACAATAACTAATTAGTAAAAAATTATATAAATACGCCTGTAAATTTCGTATAAATTATTTTTCGAAAACTTCGCCATTTAAGAGGAAAGAACAAAATACCGGTATTTTTGACTATGAACAATTTTTAGAAATAATGATATTTTTTTAAATTAATTATAGCAACAAGAAATAAGTTAAAGCTTTTTAATAAATCTTGAAATTTTGTAAATCAGTGAATTTTCTTTTATCAAATAATGAAAATCTTGTTTATCTCAAAACGTGCCAACGACTTTTTTTTTAAATTCAGTAGTTTCTTTTACAAAAAGGCTGCCATTTTATAAAACGAAAATTTCCGAAAAATGGTTTTAAATGGTATAGAATTAATTTTTCGATTTTCTCAAAAACGATTCAACTGATTTTGATCGTTTTTTTTAAGGAGAGTGCTTCAAAAAGTTTTGAAAAAATTGTATACTAAAATTTCCAAAATTTTATTTTTATTTATATTTTTGTTTGATTTTTAAAAGTTTAATAATAATTTGAAAATGATTTGAATGATTTTTATATAAATTGGCACCCAGGAATTTTTTTAAGCTTATATAGCAGATTTTAAATGAAAATACATAATTCTTATAACCAAAAAATAACGGTATCTACCATACAAATGTTTCAAATTCGTCAAGGTAAATTTCATTTTTCACCAGTATAATCTACCATATTATTGCACAAAAAAATTATCTATAGATTAAAAACGGTATCTCTCATATATAGAACCATTTTTTTTTTGGTTTTCGACTAGCTCATTATTTGTTCAACCTATTTTAATGGAATATTTATTTACACAAGAGCTTTTAACAAGTTTGAAAAAATATTGCATATCAAAATTTTCAAAAAATCAAATTTTGGATTTAAAAATAAAAAATAAATTTTTTTTAATTCGATATTTCGAAAAGACTTAGATAATTTTTTTTGATAATTATTTTTTTTTACTACGCATTAATAGATGTTTGTTTAAGAAAAAAACAACTTCACACTTATTTTTTTCTCTCTTGAAAATGATTTATTTTTATTATTCCATTAACATTAAAAAAATTATAAGTATAGATACATTTATTTTTATTATAACTTTCATTCATGTTTAGTTTCTTAGCCAAAAGTACCTTGCAAGATTGAATCAGAATGTGACAAAGTTGACAAAGTTTGTTAATTTCAAATAAAGCTGACTATATGGTCTGCAATATCATAATTGTATAAGTCTAGAAGACGATACTTCACAAGTAAGTGGAGGGTGTGAAATGTAAGATCCTATATATTATAAGATTATTATATTAGATTTCCCACCTAAGAAATGAAATAAGTGTTCACTATAGAGACATAATAAAATTAAATTGAATTCTAGAATTGACATAGAATTAAAAAAAACGTATTCCGAAATTTTGTATTTAGGTAGAAAGCTATTTAAAGCCAGTGGCGTAGCGTGGAAGGGGCAAGTGTGGCACTGCCCCGAGCGGCACTTTACTTTGGGGAGGCAATTTTACAGAATATCTTGGCGGCAAATTTTAAATATATCCTGGAGATAATTTGCTTCGGGCGGCAATTTTTCAAAATCTGTTCTATTCTGTTCTGTTATGTTTTTATTAGATTAGATTAGATGTTTTTCACGGGTTACTGACTCTTTCGACGAATTGACAAGTCCTACAAGAGTATCTCTTGTCATGAAAAAAATGCTTTACCTAAGCTTTTTGTATTCAGCAGAAAATTGTAGGTTCTTTCCATTCTTGACAATAAAATGCACATAGGAATGGTTGAGAGTTGTAAGTAACTAAGCCCTGGTTCTACATGAGTTGCCGCGCCACCCAGTTTATTTTTTAATTTATTTATTTTTTAGACGTTACTGTAAAAGATTTTTGTATGTTCTGTCTTTATATTTTCTTTTCATTTGAATCCATTTTTCTTCAATTTGAGTCCAAAGAAATTATTTGAAAGTTAACGAGTGATAACACTGCTTCATAGTCAATAAAGTGTTTTGTTTAACACTTCCAAACAATAAAAATACCTACATAAAATTCTGCTCTATACAAGTCCATGTACTCTAAAGCTTAATGTCACAAAAAGGCATTGAAAAAAAAATTAAAATTATGTAGGTACTAGCGATAGTGAGGTAATATAGTTTTGCTCAGTAACATGGTTAATTCGTGTGGTTACTTCTTTTATTTTACTGATGAATTTTTGAACTACATATAATTGTTTTAAATAATGAGAAGTTTCGATCTCATCTATAAGATTTAGCTGTGGTAAGTTTAACACCTTTTATTGAACGCCTAGAAAACATGCAAACTTTTTTTTAAAAAGCTAAAACCAGTTTTAAATACTCATATTTGTATGGGTTGCTTTAAAATATGTTTTAGTTAAAAAACCTTTGACCAAAATTTCTGATTCTTCATTTTAATTCAAGAAAAATGGCAATCGGAAAATCTTAGTTAAGCAGCTGTTTAACTTTGATTCATTTTTAAAACAGCAAAAAAATTAATGGTGTCAGAAAAAAAAAATGCTAGGAGTGGCAAAAATTGGCTCTGCCCCGGGTGGCAAAAACCCACGCTACGCCAGTGTTTATAGCCTAGTACCTTTAATTTGAAACTCTGTACATTTGTGTGAATTTCTATACAAAAGTCTGCCAAATGCATATACAAAAAAATTTAAATTAAAAAACAAATTCACAGAAATGCACAGAGTTTTTTTTTTGTTTACCTATTAAAATAAAAAAAACAATATACCTTTTACCTTAAAGTAAGAAATTATTTAACCAAGAGCCGAAAAGTATCAAAAGCAAATCCCAAAGAACAGTATTTTTTTTCTCATTATCGGTTAAACTGATTGTAATTAAATTTATAAATTGAAATCCTAAAACGTTTAAGTATTAATAAATAACTAAATTAAAAAAAAAACATGTTTTGGATAAAAAAATCAAAATTGTGTTTTATTTTATTTTAATTTCATTAACAATGATGCTGAAGATCGAATGACAGCATTCCGAAATGCATTCAAGGTACTCCTTTTTTAAACCTTTTTAATTCGTGTTTCGTCAAGTAAATTGTGTTTTTAAAAGTAAAAAAATTGTGAAATCATTTAAGGTGTTCGACTTAATTCATTATGTGTTATTTAATAAAAAATAATAAATGCAAAATTTGAAATTATAAAAAATTTGATGTTATAAAGTATAATAGCTAGTAGTACAAAATAATAGTAATATCGTATTACATCCATTTTCTGCATGATCTAAGACGTCTGCGATTACGTGATGGTAGATGTTAAAATGCCTTATTTTATTTATTAGTAATAAAAGTACGTATGTAGTTATAGATCCTAAATAAAATAGCTATATATAGATTCAATTGGAACTAAACGAGTATTGGTATTGTAATGAGAAAAGTTCATGTTTATTGTTTAATATCATTTCAATTACCTACATAAAAATTTCACTATAACAATTCAATCTATTTTTTTTTTTTTTTTTCAAATTTACTTGTTATATGATAATTTTTTTTAGCTTTTTTTGTTAATACAATGCACTGCACAAACAAAATGATGGTGTTGTCACTGTCAGGGAAATACATTCACCTCAAGTCATCTGACACTTTTATTCAGCAAGCATGACACACAATGTTAATGTTGGCGCAATTTGAGGAATAAAGCAGTTTGAGTTAGATATACGTATACGTCTTGTTTTTTCGTTATTATTTATTTTTGTCATTTTTTATTTTTTATAGCTCGTCAAAGCCATGGATAAATGGAAAAGAAGAAATCACGGACATTTTGTCAATGAACATGAATATTTTTTGTTGCTAAATAATGTATATATGGCAATAAAATTGTTAAATTGAACGAATAGTTTTGTTATGCCATTAAAGTGATAACATGACTGCAATGGTTTAAAATGTAATTAATTTATAACGGTCTATTTCAAAGACAATTGGCTTTGAATAAAGTGGCTTATTGTGTTAAAATATGAAAGAGGGTTGAACCCAAGAAAAACCGTTTTATAAGTTTAACCAAATAAAGAATTAATAAAAGTTAAACAAATAAGTGTTTTCTTTAATACAAATTTTCAACCAAAAACAAAAATAATTATAGAAATTTACACTTAAAATTAAAGTATTTGAAAAAAATATCTATATAAATAAGGATGTTAGTAGAAAAAAAGGTTCAAAAGCATGGAATTTCTTCTTAAAATTTGTGTGACTTATCCTCTATATATCCTCTGTGTATATTTCATATTTTGAGTTCGATTATGCGATAAATGGATACAAAACTTACCTACATATATGTATATATTGTTCATTACTCTCAATTAAAAATGATATATAATAATGTCGAAGAACTTTTCTAATAAAAACCCATTCATTGAAAATGAAATAACTTTGCTGTTAACATGACAGTTCACACTATTAACACAAATAAATCAATCACATATTTTGTTAAGTAGACATCCTTGAGACTTGTTATATTGGTACACACAAAAATTCGACAATAATTTCAACAATATTATAATTAATTGCTTTTTCTCTCTCTCTCTCTCTCTCTCTATCTCGCTCTGCCTGCCTCTGGGCTGCCTCTTTCAATCAGTCTTTGGGTCACATCGTCATGTGTCCCTATATAACTCTAAGGTATATTATTGCAAATAATTCAATTAACAATTTCAGTTTCCCTTTCTCAAAAAATGTCACAACTTAAGTAAGTATTATAACCAAACCATGAGGGGACGCAAGTCCAAGTCCATGTGTCGTCCATTGTCCATTGCCGTATTAAGGTAATATTAAATGTTTCAATTATGTGGGGCCCTTATTTATAGTAGTTTTGTGTTTTATATTCTGGGTTACATAAACTATAATGTCTGTTTAAAAACATTTTATTTTATCTTAGTCATTAAATTTAATAAAAATAAAATAATTGTGTAAGCTATTTTTCAAGATTGGGCATCGATTTTATCCACCACTAAAAATTTGAGTCAGTATTTTATAGATATCTACGCATTCAGTTCTTATAAAAAAAAAATAGTGACAGCGCAAAAAAATTAGAGACAACTAATGCAAGTGTACATGTGTATCCGTGTTACACGTGTATTAAAATTATTCGTTTATGAACACGTGTATTTATATTTACTCGTGTATTTAATGTACACTTGTATTTAAGCAATATACATGTTCAAAAGACGATAAAAAATAGATACAGGGTGGCGCACGAATCGTGCTACAAAAATAAAACGTAATAACTTTTTTTCTGTGTGAGTAATCGGCTTATTTTTTTTTTATTTTGTAGGTTACTATTTAGATTTATAAAAATGGATGCTTGGGATACGGAGAAAAGAATTTGGATAGTGCAACGGTACCATGCTTTGCAGTCCGTCATTTCCGTCCAAAGGGAATTTAGGCGGGAGTTTGGCGGTAATCCCCCGAGTAGATGGACCATTATGAGGTTTGTAAACATGTTTGCCGAATCTGGAAGCATCGCACGAAGGCCGTACCATCGAGATGCCAATGTTCGGGTTCAGGATACAATCGCAGCAGTAGCATCTGCAATACAGGCCAATCCGAACGTTTCGACCCGAAACTTATCGGGGCAAATTGGAATTAGTAGACGGTCATTACAACGGATACTTCATGACGATTTAAACTTGTTTCCGTACAAAGTCCAAATTACTAGCAAGTTAAACCCTCAGGATTTGTCTGTTCGCCTGGAATTTTGCCAAAAAATGATATCAATGGCCGAAGAAGACAACACATTGATCAATTGTTTGTTCATGTCTGATGAGGCCCATTTTGATCTTAACGGCAATGTAAACAAGCAAAATTGCCGTATATGGAATGAGTCTAATCCAGAAATGCTCCATGAGACGGAACTGCACCCAGAACGAGTCACTTTGTGGTGCGCAGTTTCATCAAGGTGTAATGTCGGGCCGTACTTCTTTGAAGAAAACTGTGTAACCGTCACTGTCAATGGGGACCGTTATTTAAAGATGTTGAAGGAGTTTTTTTTACCCAGAACTGCGCCGAAGACGTATACCATTCAACAGCGTTTGGTTTCAGCAAGATGGAGCAACTTCACATATAGCCAGACCAGTTATGGCGGAGCTAAACAAAAAATTCGCAAACAAATTAATTTCTAGGAACTCCACTCTTCGCTGGCCCCCAAGGTCACCTGACCTGAATGCACCAGACTTCTTTTTATGGGGTTATGTCAAGCAAGAGGTGTATAAAACGAAGCCCAGGAATTTAACTGAATTAAAGCAGTCCATAACGACAATAATTGAGGCGATCCCAACTTCAACTCTTCAGGCCGCAATGAATAATTTTTTGACCAGGTGCCGCATATGCGTGGGACAGCGTGGAGGTCATTTGCGGTCTATAATCTTTAAAAACAACTAACTATTTAAAATAAAATTTAATTTTCTAACCAATAAAAAAAAAATAAATGAAATACATCGATTAAAAAAAAAGTTATTTGAATTTCTTATTGCAGCACAATTGGTGCGCCACCCTGTACAATGCCGAAAAATAATTTTTTGGAAAATATTTTTTTTTTTTTTGTGTGATCGTTATTTTACACTGTACAAATAAATTGCTTCACCACGGTAATTTACAAAAAAGTTACCCTTGTTTAATTACACTTGTATTTTAATTTACACGTGTATTTAGATCATACACGTGTAAACGTGTAATTAGATACGCACTTAAAATCAAGAGCTCTAAAAAAATATTCAGCCTTATTGTGAGTTTCGCCCGAACAACATTCCACCTGGAAATTTTGATATTTCACTTTTCGCCTATTGTGACTCGAAATTTTGTGTTAAAAAAATTCCCCTTATTGTGAATATTTATTTCGGGCGGAATATAATGTTATTGACAACCCAAATGTTCATATATTTTTAGTAGGCGAACGAAATTTCGTTTGGGCGAAACTCACAATAGCTTTTAAAATTTCGGGGGAATAAAAAATTTTAAGGTGAAATATTTCGAGGTGAAATTTTCGAGGTTTTAATGAAAAACAACACTGGGGAATTCCAAAAAAGTAATTTTCGTTATACCTTCCGTCGTCGGTCTGTCTCTGCGTTCGTCCAAAATAATATGAGCTAGAGTCTAAACTAAAGTGATGACATACATATGACTTTTTGAAAATACCACTGGATTCGAAAAAAAAAATCACAATTTTTTTTGGCCAAAACTATAAGGTTACTTAATATTAACCAAAAACAAACAAACTTTAATGAAAAGTGAGAAATGTGAATAATCTTTTTTTGAGCGTTTTTCGGTCGCAATATTAAATAAGTAAATCAATTTAAATAAAAGTCTAGTTAAAGTCTAGTTATATGATCTTTATTTTTGTTTGTAACTAAATACATAGTTGCGTGATTAAAATCGGAAATACGTTCAAAACAAAAATTTGTTGCGATCGCGATTTTTTAATCGAAACGAATAAAAATCGTAAGTTTGGTCCTTACTTCTACTCATAAGAACAAACTTCCCGAAAAAAAACAAAACACACCATTAGCCAATGGTGGGCAAATACTTTTTTTTCAGTTATAAAATGTAAGGTAAGAAAACAAAATTGGATGAAAAAATGAATATTAGTACTTATAGTAAGTTGCGATTATGGTAAAAATACTATGAATATGAAATAAAAAAGCGTTTGGAATATTTCCCCACCATTATTTTCACCAAACTGATTTTTCCCCACCATTTTAGTTAGAAAAACCACCAATCTGGGGACACTGCTAAACCAGCGCGTGGGTTGACCGATTTACTTCAAATGTGATTCAGAGATTTTTTATGTGATTCCCTAGAAGAGAAATTCAAATTTTTGTTTTAAATTATCTAGTATACCTAGCTGCCATACAACGATTTCGGTTTTTCCAAATTCTCTCAAAAACGGTTTGAACGATTTTGATTAAACTTTGTACCTGTCATAACGAAAGTGATAGTATCAAACTATGTTTCACGATTTTGTAAAAAAAATCCTATTATGGAAATAGGGTTTTGTAGTTTTTTTTTTGAAAATTGGCATACTTTTTGGTTATTCACGTATTCTTTTTAAATGGCTGATGGCTCCACCCATTTTATTTTAGTTTTCCAATCGGGTACTTTTGAAAATTTAAAACAGTATTACATTTCAAAATTTTGAATATAATATTTTTTAATACAAACAAAAATCTAAGAAAAAATTCCTTCTGTTTGTCCTTATTGTCCTTTTTCAATATTTTTCGTTTCGTTAAAATATAGGTACATTAAATTAAACCCCAAGAGCAAATTCATGCGATCACAATTCTTATCCAATTTATTGACGCCCTCTCCACTTGACGCCTTCTTTATTTTATCATATACATATGTAAATAAACCCGCACTGGTGCTTGGTGAAAATCATCTAAGCAAAAAAAAAAAAAAACTGAAACCAAACCAGAACCAGAGAACAACGACGCAGGCCGAATGAAGAAAAGGAAAAAAAAAAAAAAAAAACTAATTGATATCGTGACAGTCTTTTTAACTTAGCAAGGATCCTGTTTTTGTAGAATTTACTACATCATTACTCTTCCATGTATGCGCCGAGCTAGAGAGAAATTTTCGTCGTCAGATACGGATTCACCATCATCAACTCAGCTAACAGCCCAGCCCAGCCAAACTAAATCCTTTTTTTTTTTTGACGTACATATAAAGAAAACACAAGAGGATTTCCGGGAAGGAAATCCCTTCCTTCGCATTAAATTTCACCCAATTGTGATGAATCACGTATTTTTTGATACATATCTTCTATCATCTCGGCAAAGTCGCTCAACTCTCAATAGGCATTAGGGAACATTTTTCGCTTTATCAGCTAAATTTGCTTCTATATTGCAAAATTATTATTATTATTATTTAATTTTGTTATTCCTTATATTCTCCCTCTTCTATACGAATATAGGTACATATATAGTATACCTTTTCAACCTTTTTGGCGCTGTTGAAGAATAAAATGGCAAGCTGATGTTGGATGCAAAGTGCAGAATTTCTTAAGAAGTTTGTGAAATGAGCGTAAGTCCAATTTGATTGGAATATATCAAAAATAATGACGTGATAAGCATTTGGTGCTTTCTATAACATTGCACATATACAAACATAATTTCGACAAGGCCCAATAGCCAATGGCGGAGTTTTGGCATAAATCTTGCACCCAAAAAATATGTTGGGGATCATATAAAAGATAAATCACATTTTATTGATACGGATTTATAGGAACAGGTATGGTACGTAAGATTTATATGTATAGGTAAGAACTTACATTACAGACAGAATTATATTTGCTCTTGAGCGAAATGTGTGTTAAATGGATGTGTAAAGTTGCCAGGGGAGTGCTGAGAAATTTTGCAAATCAGCTGATATTTTTTAAAAAGGTATATTTTCAATATTCACATTTATATACATTTATTTAACAAGGGTTCTACTTCAATTATTTTACGAAGAATCTTTGCATTTTCAGAGAAGTTGTTTTTTTTTTGTATTTGTAGAATTAAATTGGAAGCGAATTAAGTATTTATTTTATATAATTTCTTATATTTAATATTTAATATAAAATCTTATAATATAGTTAAATTGAGTGATTTATTTGATAGCAAACAATGTTACTTTTAAAATTAGTTGAATGATTAAGAATACAAAAATTTGAAGATATTAAAAATTTGATTAGTTGTTTTTGAAATTAAATTAAAGACCCTTTTTAATATTTCCAGTGCTATTTACTCTTCTTATGTCTCGAGACAACGAATTCCATATACGAATAGAGTTTACAAAAAATTAACGCTCGGATACCAGACAATTAACGCGAGGAAGAATTAATAGATTATTCCTACTAGAAGTAAAGGTTTTTGAATTATTTAAAATTTGAATGCATAGCTAAAAAAATATATTTATGAAAGCTTAGTAATTTTTGCTTGTGTGGGTGCTATTTTAAATTAAAACATTATGTTCATAATATATTTAAGTATTTTTTTTTTCAACAAAAATGTTGGTATACATCTCGAGCTTTTAAGATATACATGGAAAAATTCAAATAAAATAGGTTAATTAGTTTTTGAGATAAAAGTGTTAAACACGTCAGGTATCTATACATGAAATAAAATGCACGGCTGACGACTGGGTCACATGAATTTGATCTTATGTACGATCATAGTGTAATTTTAAAGTCTGAATTTTTGAAACTACTTATCTGATTAAAAAAAAAGGTATATATCGCACCCTTAGAATGAAAGTGACCTTACTCAAAATTTTCGTGACTTTTTTTTTCAATAAACTGACCTTAAAAATTGAAATGAACTCTAAAACCAGGTGGTAAAAAAGATGCCGAATTTTTTAGTTAGGTCACTTTCATTCTAAGGGTGCGATATAATGTATGTTTCCTCTGAGCTATGTCAATTTTGGCGTTACAATTGTCCTTTCGATACAATAGATCACAATTTGGGAAATTATCGGTCTTGTACAAGTGCAGTAGAGTACCATTCTGAACAATTTTTGTTGATTAAGTAAAAGAAAAATTGAGCTCAACGTAAAAAAAATAAAAATTAATAAAACAGCAGTTATAAAAAAAAAAAAATTTATTTTTATGCTTTTTTGGACCTTGTCTGATTGAGTTCAAATTATTACAAATTTTGATTTGGCTAGCTTTGGTAAGTATTATAAATTTTAAGAAACTTTAAGAGGATTTTAAGAAATTTTTAAAAGTAAATACCTGTATTCAGTCTTACGATTTTTTCAAGGTGCTCTTTTAAAGATTGAAGTAAAAAAACAGGTTTGATCAAAATGTCATATTATCTTTATGTTTTGAGCAAAATGGTTCAGGATACCAAAAAGATTTAAATTCAAATGAATTGGTCTTACTTTAATACAATATATTCGAGTGCCAAAATAAAACATTAAAAATAAAAAATTAGTTATGAATAAATTAATTTGAACCTGGTTCAAAATTGCGGTTTTTTGATATTTCAACAAAAAAAAAAACAGCCGTTAATAGAAAACCGTTATGATTCAAAATGGACAAATTACTAAATTTTGCCTATCACCATTTTAAGTTTGGACCATTCATTATATGGGACCTGTATATAATTTTTTTTTTTAATTTTAGGTTTAAAAATCAAATTGGTGCGCCATTTTGTTTATTATTTATTAATGCGTTAAGTTAAAAATCAATTTAAAAAAAAGAATCATCTACCTATTTTTATTACATCGAATTTTCAAAAAACAAATTATTTTGAATTTTGTTTTTAATTCCAATTTTTTTTTTTAATTTTGATGTGCTTATTAGAAGCTGTTGCATCCATTTTTTTTATTAAAATCGGTTGGACATACTATGAGATACCTGAAAGTCAATCGAGAATAGTTCAATGAGAGTAGTTTTAAAAAATTTGCTTCTGTAAATCAGAGTTGTGAGTTTATGAACTAAAAAAATCAGAAAATAGGTATGTTTTTTTTGGACTTGTGAATTAAAAAAGAATTAATTTGTAAGCTCTTTTTGAACCACACGTCGAGAAGGGCTTATGAATCGAAAGTCATTCAATTCCCAAAGGAGCTTGTGAATTAAAATATTAGTCAATTCATAAATCCCAAAAAGATTATGAATTGAATATTTTTCAAATAACGAGTCCATTACTGACTTGTTAATTGTACAAGGATTTGAGCTAAAAAAGAGCTTAAGCTAAAAATCTAAAATTAAAAAAAGTATTCTACAGGTTTTTTTATTATTATCGATCTTTAGATTTAAATAAAACAAAGTGTGTGTGAGATGGAACTTATGTGAATTTGGTATCGTCCAAAGCTTGACAATTTTGTTTGTTGACGTATCCATTCATCCAGAAATGGCTTCATCGCTGAAGATGATTTTTCGATAAAAATTAAGGTCAATTTCCAACTGTTCCAGAGGCAATTCAGTAAACACTCGTCTTTGTCTGTGGTTGTTTACCTTCAGCTCCTGAGTAAGTTTAATTTTTGTACAGGTGCAGGCCCAAATCACGACGCAAAATTCGCCAAGTTGTGGTCTGCAAAAAGCCAAGTTCTTGTGAGCGACACGAAATCTCCTACACACTCTCACGGACAGCGGAGATATTTTTGGCAGATCTTGTGTTTCGTCAACGTAGAGGACACAGGTGTTGGTTGATCATTTACTGTAACAGTGGGACTCAAATGTATCCATCACACTGCAAATAGTGCTCTCGGTAGAACGATTATGGCGATCGTAAATTGGCGAAGCGCGCAAAACGTTGTCCGGCAAAAACAGGCTGTATAAATGACAGGCAATTGACAGCTGTAGCTTCAAGTCAATATGACCACTTTCAAGCTGTTTAAGTTCGGAAGGCCCTATTAGAAGATCCCTTACATGGAAGGATGACATTTAAAATATTTTTGGAAATTTTGTTCATTAAAAAGAAACCTTTACTTATTAAAATTAACTATTTTTTTTTAGAAAAACCTGTTAAGCCATTTTTTTTTTAGAAAAATAAGATTATTCAATAATGCTAAAAAAAATACATTATTTTTGGTTCTAAAAAAATGAAAACACCGTGTCGGGGAGTGCCCAAAAAACCCTTGGTAACAAGTTGAAAGAAAATTGACCCATCCGTTTAGGCTGCAACTGCAAGGACAGACAGACAAACAGACAGAATTGCGAGATCCACTTTTTTTGACTTTGCTATAATAGAAAAGTCAACTTTGATAAAAATCTCGAATTCGATTTTTTTCGAACCCAAAACATCCCATGTAGTACAACTATGTATATCACAAGTAAAAGTAGGTTGGCAACCTTATCGAATGAAAGTTGAAATTAGTTTCAAATCCGCTGCCTTTTATCTAACCAAATAATATAGGTACCTATACACATATTTAGCAGCAATAAAATAGAATAGCTGTAGTCATTTCATTTTATACATCATAACATTTATTCCTACATTATGTTTGTATATGCACATAAGTACATACTTACACATAAGACTTTTCCTGATGTCTAATTTATCTGTCTATTTCTATGCATATATCCTTTGCGGCCCCCCCTTAAATATAAGGCCAATAACAATTAAGGCAAATACGTGCTTGGCTATTTATGAAAACTTATATGTATATGTAGGTATGTATAACTTATTCCAACAAGTTATAATATAGATGAGTACCTACCTATATACAAGATGTTTATACCAAAGTCGAAGATGGATCTACAATTAGATTTAATATATTGTTAAGTTATGTATAGGTAAGTAGGAGATTTACAGTATAGACAGGTACATGTGCTCTCTTAACACAATTCTCAAGCCATTTCAATGATAAAGCTGTTGATGATGCATTAATATAATGTATGGGCTTTTAATTAAAGTAGAATAACGCACCAAAATTGTCTTGTTTACCACAATTAATTAATTATTGCAGACAATCTAATTCAAGAATCCAATGTCGAATGGGGGAAATTCCAAATTGTTGGAAATCTGTTGTCAAATCATCATTTCACTTGTTGAAAATAATTGTAACCAGGTAAAAATTGTTTAAGATATCATATGAGATGTCTGTAAGTTGAAAGTTGAAAATAAACTTACACTTATACTTTTATCTCTTAAATTTTAAAGACTTGCAGTGTTGTCATAAAAGTAACATATTTATAGCCGAAAATAAAAAAAATGTTATTTTAGTGGTTTTTCTATAATGAGAGATGATGAAAAATCAGATTTTTTTTAGAAAATATTCTGCAGGGTAAAATTCCTTAATTAAAGCTCAAATAAAAAGTTTTGTTTTTTTTTTAGGTGCCAATTTAATTATTCATAAAAATATATACAGCAGGCAAAATGAGAGTTTTAACTTTCTTCTAAGAAAAAGGACTTTCTATTTGTATATAACAAGCATTGACTCCGCAATTGAAATTCTGGCAAGAACAAGAACTAAAAATTAAATTGGCAGAAGTTTTCTTTTAAGCTGAAATGAACAACCATAGAGAATTATTATTATGAAATATGAATCCCTCTACAAAACCCAACTTACTCGTATATATACTTACTTCTTCATGTTAAATGTCTGTGAATATTATATATGACCGGTGCACTAATCTTTATAAAGAAAAAAATAAACTAAGTCTTATAACTACGGATAGGTATATGGATGTGTATAAACCTTACCTAAATATACATTCTACAAACTCTTTTGAACTCTCCAAAGTTACATCCTTCCTTCCTGAGAAGTTCTTTGTTTTTTTTTTTTTTTTTTTTTTTTCAATTTCTACTTGTGACATCGAGATTTAAAAAAATGTAGTTTTATGATAACATTTGTTTAAGAAAAAAGAAAAAAAAATACAGTCAAAAATGTGCAGTTGAGGACAGGAAAATAAGAAACGATCCAACCGGATGATTTCTTTTGCGCACCTGATGAAAACTTTGAACGTTTAAGGCAGATATACGAGTAAAAGAAAGAAAACCATCTTTCTCGGGTGTTGGATGGGGAAATGAATGAACGAATGAAAAAAGTTAAAAAAAAAATAATATAAAATAAGATAACACTTGTTTGGATGTTGAATTTCTGTTGCATACGTACAATTTGATTTGCAACACACAATGTAACCAATCTGTCACGGTCTCATGGATCTGCACATCGGTTTAGATGTACAAATATAATTTAAATCAAGTGGCATCATTTGATACTTTCTTTATTTGATTATATAGGTATGTATCTTTCATACTCGTATATATGTTATGTATGTGCAGACGCAAAGTAGACGCAAAGATTTTCATCAAATAGCGCAAATTTAAAGAAATGTAATTTAATTGAGATTGAATCTATAACATGGCTTAACAATCAGAGAGCTGCCGTCACGACGCACGGTCGCCTCCTCCGTCGTATAAAGTGAAGTAATTTGCAGTTGGGACCCATATACTTAATAATCTCAAAGATCACTGTTACTTAATTTAATTTTCAGACCAACATAAATAATAAAAAAAATTGGTAAGTTAAAACGTTTACATTTGTATGGACAAATACGGATTTTCAAAAAATATTACATATCGTTGGTTAAATGTGTAAAACTGTTAAGCCCACTTTAAAAAACTTTACAATAGAGCAAAATACCAAAAAATGTTGCATAAAGCTTCATACAAAAATTATTTTCTCTTTAAGATTCTGCAACAACTAAGTTAAATTTGACAAAAGTGACTAAACAATATGTAAAACTTTAAGTTCAATTCTGTCTGTCTGTTCGGCTATAGTCTGAATGGATGGATACATTTTTTTTTAACTTGTTTCAGGCCGATTTTGATTTTTGTGTTTATTAAAATACGGTACCTAGAATACACAATTTTATGCTTATCTTAGAAAATTTAATTTTTCTCAAAAAACAGTTCGACAGATTGAAAAAAAACAATACATTTTTAATGGTACTTTTTATTAAAATTTCCGAAAAAGAGTTTTAAATAAATGGTTTTGGATTTAAAAAAACATTAATATATAAAAAGGGTATTCATGCAACGTCTTAAACTTTACGATGTCGTAAAATCGTTAAGTCTCCGACACACATTTCATGAACGCACCAAAAAAATTTTTCGTAAATGTGGTAAACGATATGGTAAACAAATCAACTGTTCGTTAAACGTCAAACAGCTTAAAATATTTAATTTAATTTTAATATTCGTAAAATTTGTCATCCGCAATTTAAAAATGCCCAAAATAAGCCAAAAAAGTAAATTTATACAATTATATGACTAAATTGCTTTCAATGATCTTTATTCTTGAGTTATTTGGCGAAAATGATGGTAAGTATGTTAATTGTTGTGATCAACACATAAGTGCATGTATGAATGCATTTGTGTTTGTGTAACTCACACTATTTTGAAAAAAAATATCATTTTTCCTCGATATGCCCGTTTACCATGTTTACCATCTTCGTTAAACACACAAATTTGTGTCTTAAAGTTTAAGATTTGTTTGAAAAGATTTCCCATATAAATTTTGACAGTTAGTTTACGACGTCGTAAACTTTAAGACGTTTAACACGTTTACGATGCTTTTCCGACGTTGCATGAATACCCTTAATATAAACAAAAATATTGATATCTATCACTCAACTGTTAAAAAAAACATTTAAGAAATTATTTCTCTGGAAGAATTGTTCTAATTTGTTTTCTGTGGGCTTAAAATATTACAACTTAAGCCGTGCCATTTGTTTAAAACGTAGAGTATGAGGTCATAACAAAAAATCTGCACTCTATTGTGACAGTGCCGTCGAAACAATATTAAAGTACCTAATAATGTTTTTAAATTTGCGAAAAGCGTATATATATATATTATATATAAATACAGTGGAAAAAATTTTCTAACGGAAGGTTACAATTTGGGAAATGGAAAAAAAAAAATTCGCGCAAGGAAATGTCGTTCATCACAATTTGTTCTTCCTTTCGGTATAACTAATTTAACAATTAAAATACCCTCCAATTTTGTTTTTAATTTTTATACCCCAAATTGATTTTCCCTCACGTAAATTTTTAGTTTGTTTCACACCCAAAATTCATATTTCTTTGCAAAAAAATTTGTTTCCACTACACTTTGAGCAAATTTTAAAGTACTTTAATATTTTGCTTCGACGACTCTGACACTGTATACAGTACAACTTGTTTGTATATACCTAATATACATAATAATTTTTTCTGGAATGGAATATGGATTGCTTGTTTTATCGATCAAAAATGGTTCTGGACCAATTCTGTAATTTGAAAAAAGTTCACAGACATTTAAAAAAACTACCTACTTTTCCTTACATTGGCATAAGAAGAAAATTTTAAAAACCTAATTTTTTTTTAGTTATGCAGTGTACATATACAGAATTTTGTAAATTATTTTGAAAATTCACTTGAATTATTTTTAAACTACTTTACCTTTAAGAAAGTAATTAAAATATTCAAATCGTTAAAATAATTTTTAAAATTTAAGAAAAAAAAAAACACAAAGCAACTTTAAAAAAAAATTATCGCATGAATTTTTCTTGTATATCATGCATACTTTTCTATAAACGAATAATAATTTTTCAAAAACAAAATTTGGTTTTGAAAAATGTATATTTCCTCAATTCTTTAATCAAAAGGAGCTTAAGTCGGTTTTTTAGAACTTTTCAGGGAAGCAATTATTTCGAGAAGATTAATTCAGATAGACGGCTGAATTTTTAATCTAATATCAATAATTATTTTTGAATTATGATAATGTGGTATTTAAAGAAATAAATTTTAAAAATAATTTAAGATGCATTGATAATAAGTAAAAAGTTTTTGGCTTAAGTCGACTTAAGCCACTTTACGTTTTGATTAAGGAATTTAATTTGTAGTTTTACGAAAATATTTTTTTTAAAATGAATGTGTGTATGTATGTATGTAAAAGAAATTTAAAAAATAAAATTAGAAATTTTCAAAATATTTTTGAATATTTTATGTGTAAGAAAATTTAATGTTCTAATTTTAAATGTTCTTATTTATTAAATTAATTTTTATTCCAGTAGGTATATTTAGTTTTTTTTTTAAATATAGTATTGGGGTAGAAATATTTGTTCATTTTAGCAGTTAAATTACTAAATAGAGATTTTAAATTCGAATTTACAGCCATCAACCCTTGTAGGGTTGCCGCTATCTTGAATTAAAGAATAAATTAGTTTGTCATGACAAAAAAAACAGTGTCTTTGATTTTCGACATGCAAATTTAGTTTAACAATTTTTAAAACATGTCATTGTTTTATATTTTAAATATTTTACAAGTGATAACTAACGCACTAATTTACAATTTACTGATCAAATATTCTTGTCTCTATAAAAAATCTCACATACCTACAACATTTAACTTCTAAAATTTTCCGGAATTTTTTTTATTTTTCTCTTATATTCAAAAAGGGTAAATTAAAATTTACCATCCGTTTTAATGGTTAGTGTTCGAAAACTTGAACTTAAGCTCACATTTAGGTACTCTTGCGATGGTAAACATAATCGGCCTTATCACAGGCCCCGTCGTAATAGATTCGTACATCATTATTTTTGAAATAAAAAAAATCAAAATTTTGAAGTGTTGAGATCATACTTTTTCATAACTATAATATGCTAATTTCCAAACTTGTGTTTTTTAATGCTTATAAGATTGATAGACAACACAAAAATCTTCCAGTCAACTTGGTAATGAATGGTGAAGCAAACTAACAATCTGTCTTTAACAAGAAGTAAAGACTTTTACATATCTATACCTTTGAAAAAGAAGAAAAAATCAAGATAATGCCTACAGCATTTCTTGGGTAAAAACATTTTACCTATATGTATAAAGTGTTAAAAATGACACTCAAAATGCATGTCATTAACAGCCATATATAACACCTTCCTGAGACTATATATTAGAACTTTAATACACCATAAAAACTTTAACCATCATATATTCACATTTATTTATTGTCGTTTGATTTTTGTTTATTAAATTAAATCTTAGCTAAATTTTATAAAAATAATCATGGAAAACTTGATTTTATGTTCGATCACAGGATGATTTTAATCCCTAGAGGGCCTGTTTCACAATGTCTGAGTAAAGTTATGCTTAGTTACTCGACAGACAAATACTGACACAGGGTCATAAGTCCAAAGCCCAAAAAAATTTGTTTCAATTTAAAACTTATACAGGTTGGTAAAAAGACAACTGTGATGCGTTCTCCTGTGATCCTTCTCCTCCTGTGGTCCTTATGACCCTGTGTCAATATTTATGTGTCGAGTAACTAATCAGAACTTTACTTAGACATTGTGAAACAGGACCTGAGTATAAAAATTGTTATTCATCTAATTTTAAAAGTAATAAAGTAATATTAATTATATTGAATTTTCTGAACAACAACAACTTAAAGGTGCTATTACCAATTGTATACGAATTATTTTATAATTCGTTTTTTAATTAATTATTTGGCTGGAGATATATAGCTATTTCAAGGGGTGCCAAGCCCTATCATCAGTCTCCTTATTAGTGGTGCTGAGCTTTAATACAATTTTATTTAAAAAACTTTCTACATGCACACCTAGGGATCGAACCTACGCATATCAGATTACTCAGTGTTAGAAGTCGTATGCACTACGCATTCCACCGCTTAAGACCACTGACGTCACAGGTCGCGATGTGTGGTTTGTTTGTTTATCAAATGCATTTGGAGCATCAGAATTTTTCTAAGCGCCTTCAAGTATGCTGTCTTGTTCCGCCTCCATTTTTCTCCATACCTTATTATAAAATAATTCGTATACAATTGGTAGTAGCACCTTTAAGTTGTTGTTGTTGTTGTTGTTGTTGTTCAGAAAATTCAATGAAATTGACGGAATAAAGAATGGTCAGGTCTAATAAAACTAACATTCTAGTATGAATAATACAATAAATAATAATAATATAAATTATAGATTTGTGAGTTTTACCAAAAACATAATACCTATAGTTTAGTTACAAATAGTGTATGCATTTATATATAAAAATAAACAGTAACTACCTAAAATATCAATACATGAATGGTTCTTGTGCAGTTTGTGATAATTTAAGAAAAACTCGAAGTTTAAAAATAATGGCACGAAAGTTACATATATAAAAACAGCAACATTAGTGGTTATGGGGTTATCAAAAATTATCAACTTTAAATGACAATATTTTGAATATAGCCTTAAGTCCATGGTGTTTCATCCCAGCAATTTCACTGGGGCCCATCAATTGACTATAGTTAGGGCCTTGTTAATATGCAATTTTTGTTAAGTTTAGTTTAGATTTAATAACGAATATATCTGAACTTCTGTATATCCAATATTTTATATCATATTTTTGAAAATTTTGAAAAAACAAACAATAAGAAATTGTGATGTGCTACCATCAAGTTAGGACTGGTGTTTTATAGCTATTGCACTAGTGGCACCTCGATCATCTGGAATTCTGACGCAATTTTAATTCAAAAATCTCTTATGTCATCATTCAGATTCTAGCCATGTATAAACCTATTTAGAGACAATAGAAAACAAACATAATTGTATATTTTTGAATAACAGAGAGCCAACAATAATTTTAACTTGTGACACGACAATAAGTACATGGTATACCTATATGGCAGGAAGGTTATTTAAAGATACAACAAAAAGATCTTTGTTTAAGCTTAAACACAACTCGTCAACTCTTTTAATATACTGAACCAATATGAAGAAGTACAAACTGGCTTAATTTTATTTTACTGAAAACGTACTGAACAAATTATCACTTGCAAAAGATCATTAAATAATCATCTTAGAATCCAAAAAACCTAATCTTTATCTCATTTGGAAATAGAATAAGAAGCTCAGATATTCTCTCATTAAGTAATAATTTATCTTCAACGAAATGACAGCAACATTAAAGCAACAATTCATATATCCTCAGGCTGTATTACATAATATATGTTTATCTAACTTTTATGCCTTCCAAAATTCTTAAATAAAAGAAAAATATATTTTTTTTTATGTACATATTATATATTTCCTCATATACCATGTAAGCATATTATCTTTTTTACTTGTACATTTTTATTTCTTTTTAAAAAAGTTCTTCACCTTTGGAATACCTACAGGTATATGCCCTAAGGCACACCACACGAGTAAATTAAATACCAAACGAGAAAACGAGTATGCCGAAATGTATAAATATATGTCTAATATTCTCAGAACCATACAGATTCTCAACTTAAAAATATCGAAGATGACCATGAAAGAGGTCAAACATTCAGAATCATAATATAATAATAAAATTCATTATTGTATTATATATATATCTATGATATAAGCTAAGCTTGTTTCACAAAATTTTTATTGGTGGGGTTAATGGACTTTGGGATGCTTAAATATTAAGTGTATTTACATCACAATATAATTATTTTTAAATAAATTGATCAATAATCTATTAAATACATTCCACACAGGCAATAAGCTTAACTTTTCCCAAAAACAACAGTGTGATAGTTTGACCTTTAAATTGGAATAACATCAGTTAGATATAAAATCTGTAAAATTTGTGTGGCGCTTATTTGCTTTGCCGCGTTTTCTTTTTAAGCTTAATACAAAGATGGTGCATAATATTTCAACTTCCATACAAAAAAATTCCACATTCAAAATTTAGGTAAAAATTAGTCATGTATTTAAACGGAGTGGTAGGTACACAATTCCAATTAAAAATCGAATTGTTGTTTCTTAATTTTTTTGCTGTAGGTACATTACATAGCTATTTTGTTAATTGTGCTGCAGATTAGAAACGTGCAGAAAAACAACATCGCAACAATTCTTGGATTTTGTGTGAACTTTGCTTTGTGAACATAAACATCTCAGCAAACGAAATGTATCTTTTTAATTTGATTAAATTCACTGAAATATTGAAAACAAATTCTTAAAAATGATTCAAATAATTTTTTTTCAGAGAACAGCTTTTTGTTGAGACATCTCTACAATGCTACAATACAACGTCAAAATGTATAGCTATAATACTCTGTTGTCAGTACAGGGTTTTTCTTCCATTCTAGGTGCATTCGCTTGAATACATATTTCGCTGCAAATTGGTATTTCCTCCAAAGCTTAAAAAGGCAACTAACGATAGCTCTGTATGTATCAAACCACTATCAATTAGGAATGGTAACTCTGTTGGGATGTGTATCGTTTATTGTCAAAAAATAAGAGTTTCTGACAGTTTTTACTCAATTTTTTTTTTTATAAATTCGTAGGATATGAAAACGTTTTTATTTGTCACTGTTCCGCCATCTTGTTTATCTATATATAAATAGCCTTAAATAAATTTTGTGGTAACATTTTCTCAAAAAGTATTTGACCGATTTCGATAAATTTTATATGGTTGGAAAGCCACAATTGCGGAGATGTGCAGAATATACTTGAGACACGCAATTACACACTGTGGGTCATTTTTGTTTTTGCACTGTCGAGCACTGTGCATATTGAAAAAAAATTAAATTAAAAAAGAAAAATGTCGAATTTCGACACAGGGCGATACTAGTACTATTAATTGGCGCTTTCAGAAAAATGAGATCTCAGAGAGTTTTCTCATTCAAAAAGTGAGCAAGCGAATTCCAGATTTTTTTCCTCAGAGTTTGGACAGCAAAGCTGAGAAATGTAGCTGAGGAATCCTGTTCATATAACTGATAGATTGCTGAGATCTCAGAGATCTCATTTTCATGAACATGTCTAATATGTTATACAAGATGGCGCAAAAGTCATAACCCTATCGGAAGATGCTATAATTTTTGCAAATGGCGGCAAATGTCAACTCTACCTTTGACATTTGTGAAGTAAACAGATACAAAATGAAACAAAACATGAATAACTCCTATAAATAACGCAGAATATTTGTTTCAAATATTTGTTTTGTTTTGTTGTTATTGTAAATTTTGAATAATTTACTCCTAAGTGAGCTTCAGGTCTTTTTTTATTTTTTGTGTTTTAAAATTCTATAATTAGGCGACACTTGGGATTTAATTTTTATTAAACCGAAAAGGGTACCAAAAAGTAAAGTTGAGTTAAATTTTTGGTATTTTTTTCAATTTTGTTTAATCTCATTATTTTAAACATTGATGGAAATTATTTATACAAGGTTATTCGCATAATATGTGACAAAAAAACTAAAAAGTGTAGGTTAGGTTGAAAGAAGAAAAAAAATCGTATTGGAGACGGGGGTCACCCCGTTTAGGCAGCAGGGGCATTTTTCTAGAATTAGAAAAAAAAAATTATTAAAAATCAATGGCAATACTTACACTGTAGTCATGTTCCTTTTTTGATGCCAGAAATTCTCCTATTAATCCTGTTTTTTAATTAATTTGTTTTAGTGAACAATTTTTGAAAACAAAATTTTTAAATTAAATTTTTTTTTCAAAAAAATTTGTACAATTTAATTTTGTTAAAATTATTCCGTAATTTAGTTCTATTTTTGTTTTTAATATTCAATGCTCTTATAAATTTTAAGTCAAACACCAAAAAACAGATGCTAAAATGTTTTATAAATTTTTAAAAAAATCGAAAACAACTAAATCTACTTAACTAGTTTCTTAGTTAAATAAGATCTTTAAAGCAAACTAAGTCAAACTAAGAGATACTTATTTTGATTTTTTCAATTTTCGCATAAGCTATAAATGACATTTTAGCATCAAGTTTTTATGTTTGACTACAACTTGATAAGAACATTGAATATTAAAAATAAAAATAGTACTTAATAACGCGTAAAATTATAAAAAAAAATTGTTAAAACAAAATTTAAAAACAATTTTTTTCTTCAAAATTTTGTATTTGTAAATTAATTTTTCAAAAACTGTTCTTTAAAAAAATTTAATTTAAAAACAAAATTAATGGATAAATTTTTGGTTTTGAACAAAAAAAAATATCGACTTTGTTGAATTTTAATAATTTTTTTTTTTTCAATTTCAAGTCATTCTTTTAGAAAATTAAATCGTACCTATAATGAAATTATAAAAAAAAATTGGCATGCTAGAATTATATCAAAACGGAAATTTTTGTTATCATTATCATATAATATAAAGTGACCCACTGCATGAAATTACTATATTGAAGAAGAAAATTATTTAAAATCAGTTTACAATAGAAGCGCCTTATTGAAAGGATTTACCGAAATTGTTGTAGGTATAATCTGAAAGTAAGTTTAATTTTTTTTGTTGAATATAAAATTAACATCACCATCATACATATATAGATGAATGCCTCTATACTTTTATTCGAACTCAAAGAAGAACATTATATAAATACACTGTTATATCAGCTTGTGATGATTTAATGTCAGTTAGGTTATTAAAAATATCTCAGATAAATTGCATAACTTTTTTAATTGATGTGCTCTAAGTTAAGATGTATGTACATATAAATATATAATATAAACGGTAGTTAATTACTTTTTATGTTAATTCGCCATAAAGTCGTTCCACAATAATAAACCCAAATAATGGCGTTGAAGTTTTGGTATATATAGGAGTATGTATATGTAGCTTAAGCCATTATTTTTATCAGCTATATTATATAGACAAGACTTTCGATGTGGAGCTGTTGTGTTCGGATAGTAGCGAAGCGACCTGGAAGTGCTTTAAATTGTCTAACAAAGCGCAACATATTGTGCAGGTTTCTGGTATATCTGATGATTGTGTTAATGCATATCTACATGTATACATACATAAATGTATGGATTTTGGTCATACATGTATGCATCTGCAAGAAGAGATATCGATTTAGGAAGCATTAAAACTTATGGTAATTATATGTGCACATTATTGTATCTATATATGAATGTATACATGTTCAATGTAGGATATAGGAACTTTAAAAATTATTGGGCCATTATCGTCATTAAATAATCTTTGTGCGTTATTATAGGTTGGAGTAATATTTATGAGTTTGTAAATAGACCAACTTATTTAGAAAGTGAACTTCAAATGTGATATACATAGATAAGAAGATGGAGGTTAAGTGTAGGAAAAATAATCAAGCAGAACAGTTGAGAAAATTTATAGGAATAATATGCTTCCTTTTTCAAGCAAAAAATATATTAAGTATGATACTAGGTTATAAACTAATTAACTACTGAATTTTCGAAGAATACTTCTAACTTATAATAATTTGGATTCAATAATGTTCCTAAACTTGTTTTCTTAACATTCAAATGGGACATTTTAAAAAATAATAATATCTAATTAGGTGTATGAAATAAAAAAAAATCTTTGAAACATACGTCTGAACAAAGAAAATAAATACTTCACCGTACATTCCCCCTGAATATGCCCAGAAAAAAAATTAGGGATACTTATCTTAAGTTTTGAAAAATTTAATGCCTTAAAATGAAATGAACAATCTTTTGTTGATATTGTTTCTATTTGTATAAAATTCTTCACCTTATTTGACCCTGACTACCTATGTATGTATATACTAAAAAAATAATAATACAATATAATAAGGTAGAGGAAAAAAACTTTTTAGCTATCATTCCTGGCATCCTAACAACATACTAAAAGTTTGAATAGAGTGGGCGTTTGTGTTGTGGGTTATTTCAGCATTCTCTGTCTCAAGATACCTAGGTAGGTATAAAGTTTTTGAATTTAAGAACAAAAATTCAATTTTTTCTGTTTAAAATGAATGAAACTTAATTTTAACAATTTTTCATTTCCAACGAAAAAGACATAAAAAAAAGTAAAAATGGATGCTTTATTCTTAAGGCTTTAATACTTAACGTATATGAATGATGATCATTCAGATATACATACATATGTAAATGTAAAGTTCAAGTAGTCTTAAATTCAAATATTCTATATATTTTGTTGTCAGAACAGTAAATCAGATAATAAATATCAAAAATATAAGGCTCCTGAACACGTTTTGATACAAAAATCCTCCAAAAGCTGCCAAGAAAAGCGATAATTAATCTTAGTTTTACATTAAATGTTGTGTATTAAGTTCCACGTCACTACAAATTTTCAGAAATATACTAATGACACACATTTCTTCACACGTGGGTTAAATTTCAGAGATATTTGAGAAAGTTTTTTAAAAGCTCCTATACCCTTGATTATAAAGAAAAGAATATATCTTATTCTATCCCAAAATTAAGGCCATTGGAAAATGTATCAAATTTTTAGAATATATGCTACTATATTTAAAAAAAATCAATGAATTATCGAAGTCGTTAGAGGAAAAAAAACCCATCAGTCGTCTGATTAGTAAGTACCATAACTTTGTTGATTTACTTGGATTCACAAATCATTATATCCTTATCGGCCTGACAATCACGAGGATTTCAAAGATATTATAGAAAGTAGTGACTAGGGTACACGAGGATTTCAAAGATATTATAGAAAGTAGTGACTAGGGTACCTACTTTTAGGACGAATTTGTAATATAAAATGGGTTTCTGGGTTATTCGGGTTTTTTTTCGAGGATATTTATATTATAATTAATCATTAATTAAAAGAAGGTCGATTCTGGAAAACACAATCGAAGTGTCTGATGAAACTCAAAGAACAAAAACTTTGAAGGGATTAAATTTGACTCGATGGTTGTCAAGGTACCTATGAAGCAGTCAATAATTTTCGTGAAATATTCTCGTTTGTTAACGAGAATCAGGTTAAATTTAGAATTTTTGAAAGTTACGTCAAAAAATTTAAAAATGCTATGGACTTCGAATTTTAAATTAATTTAAAGCTTATTTGGTTTGCCAACTTTGGATGCCTCTGCAATTTTAGATTTGACACAAGTTATGGATCTAAGATTAAAGCGATATACATATAAAAGGATTCAAGAAGAAGAAGAAGCGTTTAAATTGAAGTTGGACTCACGAAATATTTGTTAGAAATATGCCACAAAAAGCTTTAGTGTTAAGGTTTGTTCAAGACAAGAAAAAAACCTAATAGGATTGGGAAGGTGGTAATTGTTATTTTCCCCTGTATAGATAGGAGGAGAAATTTTCTTTTCTATTGTATGTTTGAACAAATTTTTGCCGATTGTCTTTGGTGAATTTATATATCACAGACGGCTATAAGAATTGACTGCTCATTAACCAAGTATTCTTTCTTATTGCCGTAAAAGTTTGGGGGAAAAAAGTAATACATTTTTTGTGGGAGCGTATCGGAATCCTGGTTTTTAAAATCCCGTTTTTCGAAAATCCCGAAAAAAAACGTTTTAAAATCCTGACTACTAAAATATTGTTTTTTTTAAATCCCGTCTTCTAAAATCTCGCTTATTCATAATCCCAATGTATTAAAATCCCGCTTTTTAAAATCCCCTCAAATACCGTCAATCCCGTTTTTTATAATTCATTTGGATATTAAACGAAAAATTATAACGTGTTTGTAAATTTCAAAAAAATAAAAATTACTCGAATAAAAGAAAATATGTTGATTTTTACTACACACATGTGTTTTTGCTCACAAAATCAAAATTATATATAAATATTTACTCATTGAAAAAATTGGCCCTATGAACTAACTCCTAAATGTACAAACTCCCAATGCACTAACTCCCACTAAAATTGGGACTTGGTTCATTATGAACTAATTCCCATTATTTTTGGAACTAACTCCCCACATAAAATAAACTAAGTCCTAACGAAATTTTGGTGGGAGTTAAAACAACTAGTTTTGACTGCAAAAGCGGAATAATGAGAAACGGGATTATAGAAAGCGGGACCTTGAAAAAAGGGGGATTTTAAAACCGGGATTTTAAGAAACGGGATTATAAAAAGTGGGATATCGAACGCAACACATTTTTTGTTTTTTTTTTATTCAGAATGTGGAGTTTGAGTCAATCTTTAATTGCTCAGAAAACTCATGACCTTCCCGCGTTTTTGAAGCGTTTACACATTAAATTTCGTCATCACGATATAAGTGTTAAGACTACTAAATAAAAATAAATAACACTGACGGTTTGTAAACTGACAAATGGTTTGACAGATAAAACTGACTGAAGTTAGTACTAGTTTCGAAACGATAGGGGGCATTATCCTGCCTTTTGATTTCTGCAATTGATTTCATAGCAAGTTAATTTAAGTAAAAGTATTTTCTTTCAATTAAAAATGTCACAACAATTTACCGATTTAAAATTATTTAAAATGTTTTAAGATGTCTGGTGCACCAAGTATGCAAGCAGAATAATTTATTGCTCCAATATCAATGCAACCTGCACAAGAGTTGAGCAAAGATTCCCTTCTTGGAATACTAAGTAATTTGTATGAATTTTTAAGATGCAGTTTTAAAAGTAAATTAACTTCAAATCGTGAAAATTGTAAAAAATGTATCTTTTAAATTTTTAGAAATTAATGCAGCATTATTAATTCATTTTTTTAGAAATATCTCGGAAACTATCAGTTCTTTTCTTTTTTTAAGAAATTTGAAGATTGCATTTTTCTTAAGACTTTGAAAAAAAAACGTTGTCTATGTCGTCGGTGTGGATGTTATAATGGGCACGTTTCCGGATGATTTTCTCATAATTTATTTCTCTTACGAAAAAAAAGTGTCGAGATTTTTTGTGTAGAATTTTATGATCTACAATTTTTTTCTTCCTATTTATAGTAAATGGCATAATGTTTAGTACGAAGAACTGTTACATAGAAGACCTTGAATTCGATTCCCAGCCTAAGCAAGCTAAAAAAAACACTAATGTTTTACAAGGGTTACTGCGCCCCTTGCGTGGAATTGAAAAATTCTCTTGACATAAAAAAGTTCTTCTCACCTTAAACGTTCGGATTCAGCAGAAAATTGTTGGTCCCCTCCTTTCATGCCAATGACACGCACACAGAAATGGTTAAAAGACTTCTTCACGAACTGTTGCAATTTATTTAATTTATATTTTTTATAAATTTCCCTTTCACGTTACAAAATCAAAATCTCTGGTCTAAATTTAGTGTGTTATTAAGGAAATAATTAACACATAAATAAAGCCCTCCATTAATTTAATTGTTCTCCTAATTTTTCTTTTCTCTACAAATGGAGATCTTCAATCTTCACCTAAATGCAATCATTTGCTTAAAAATACAAAAAAGAAAGACATAATAAACGAGATTTATAAATATGTACACAAATGGGTGTCTCTAAAGTCTAATTAAATGAATAACACTGTGTATGAGACCTAGTGGTGTATATATTTTTCTTTTATAGAGCTCATTAAAATTCTTGACAAAACATAATTCAAATTCAAAATCATTATAAATGTAAAATTTCACTTTCAATATAACTTCAACATTTTCCCAAGAAATTATTGTTTTTCTATTTTGTATTAATGTTTTCCTTAAACATAAAACTAGTCCCCATAAAACAGACCTACCTACAACATTTACCACTTTTGGTACAATTAAGTTAACAACTCCTTGACTAACAATTACCAACAGTTTATCATTTTTAATAAACTTTTCAAAACACCTTGTTAACAAAAAAAAAATAAATAAATAGCATGGGAGTGAGAAAGATTTACTTTCACAATTTTAACCAAATGCATATAAGTGAATGAAAAAAAAAAAAAAAACATCAAAATTTGTATCAAAAGTTTCGATTTCAGTCCAGTTTAAAAAAAAAAAAAACTGTACAGTGTGTGAGCGTATAACTTTAAACGTAAATATTTGTGCAAAACAAGCATTGAGTTTGGTTGGAGTTTCCGCAAAATAAATAATTTTTTTTAATAAAAAAAAAGTATATAAAACAGTAAAAGGGAATGGTAGGAGTAACCCGAGATGGATAATGTGGATGTGGACGGTCCACTGACTGTCTACATGCGGAAACTCAAATTCGTAACAGATTAATCTTTCAGTCAAAGTCCAGAAACGTATATAGGAGTATATGATGTGGATACATAAAACAGCAAAATGAACATTTTAAGATTTATATACGAGTGATTGTAATGTCTATATTATAAAAGTGCCTAAAGTAGAGCTGGAGCGAAAGTGTTGTTTATGATTTCACATTTCACATTTGGTTTTCTTGGTCACATTTTCGCTTTTTGAAACAAAATCCAAAACTGCACAGCACAACACAACCATCAACATCATCATCATCATCAAGCAAAAGGGGCATCAAAGCAGAGTTAACCAAAATGTATCTATATCTATAAAATACATAACACATACAAAACACCACACCACGCACCTTCTCATCTTTTGGTCTTTTGGCTTGAATGGCCAAAAAGATGTGCCTCATTTTGGGCCGAATGTGGTCATCAGCAGCAGTGAGTGAGAGTTGTTGGATTTGCCAGTAAACGTGTGTATTTGCCTGATGATATGCTGTGCATGATGAGCATGCCAGATATGAGCTATGAGTGTGTATACTGTGTATATCTTAAAGATATATATACACATCAGGGATAAACACACAGGTCCATAAATATTTGATGTGTCTGGGTCATGACGTGAAATGGGCGTAGGATGTTGTAGGTATAGTTAAAGTAGGTATGTTGGATGTAGTTGGGAAATGGCAAATGGATGCGAAAGTGTTTATTTTTATTTACTTTAAATGGGGTAAAATGGATGAAACATAAATATTACATAAATACATATATATCTACCCATTCCCATACGGACATATGTATGTACATATATACATAATATATAAAAGATATGATGTTTAATATATTTATTCTTCGTGAGGTTATAATATATGAACAAAAATAACCAACTTGCGTGCATGGGATGACAGGAAGAACAAAAATTTAAGGGATTTTGTGAAAAGTTTAATATTTATTGTTTCATTACTATACATATACCCAGATGACTTGGTTATGTTTGTGTACAAAAACAAAACATAGATAGGTTTTTATATAATTAAAGTAAAGGTAGGTATAGTGATTTTGAAAAGAAAATCTGGACTTGAAGCAATTTGAGATTGACTAACGATCTTTGTAAGGCATCATTTTGTCTGCATCATTATAGACGAAGAGTATGTAACATGAAGACTTTATATGGTAGGTACATATAATTAATTAAAAGTGTAAATACCAACTACCTATTATGATTTTAAATCTTAAGAAATCGAAAAAGTACTATTCAGAATATAGGCGGTGGTGTAGCATGGGACATGGAAGCATATGCACAAGTCCGGTTTCCATTTTGCCATAGAGGGCAACAAATAAAAAAAAAATATTTACTACAAAAATTTCCATTTTTTGCAACACTTTTATATAAAAGAGTTGAATTAAAAAAAAAATTATTAAATAAAACGAAAAGAAATAGTAGGGGGTTCTTTGACTTATGCTTAGTATATTTATGACATTTTATTTGAATCTTCGAAGAGAATCAAAGCGATTTTAATTTTTAACACGAAAACAAATCCTTATAATTTTCTTCTTAAGAAAGGGTCAATAAAATTTAGGAATGGTTTCAGTAGTTATTTACTTACAGAACTTGAATTTCTTGCGCTGCACTCCTACCACTACTGGAGAACTACTGGGCATTATTGATGACACCAATAATTTATATCTCGCATTTCATAATCCGCACGTGAGGTTGAGGACTTTTGTTGTGTTCCACTAGACTGAATTAACTATAGAACTATAAAAACCATTTATTGTTCATTGTTAGTACATATATGGAAAACTTCTAAATCGATTTCTATTATACTTGGGCCCAAGCTCTTTTTTTAACAGTATTTAGCAGATTTTAAACAAAAATTATTCTCATATTCGAAATTATCGCCATCTTCCATACAAGTTAAAAAACCGTTAAAGAAAATTTTGTATTTCTCGGAAAGGACTCTTACGAATTTGATTAAAATTTGTCTATATGCTAATTAATATTACCACAAGTTTTACATTATCCCATTTAGTAGATACTTGTCATGAAACATTTTTTTTTTGGAATATTTGAGATTTAAATTAATTTTTTTAACAGAATTAAAAAAAAAAAAATATTTTTTATATTTTGAAAATTGGCGGATGATTAATTTTCAAAATTAATTTTATTAACTTCGAATTAATAAATACTAAAAATGGCGTATCAATTTTCTTAAAAATATATTTTACAAAATTTGAAATATAAAAATATATTTTACAAAATTTTAAATTTAAAAAAATATTTTTTCAAAAACCACTCCAAAAATTTTTAATTTTTTTTTCTCATAAATTAAGACTTGTTTTAGGAATCATTTGGTGTGTATCGCGTTGGTTTTAAAACAATTTCAGATATTATTTAAACAATTTATTTCTAATTACAGTGAACGCTCGTTAATTTGAACACGTACATAACAAGAGGTGTTCAAGCTATAAGGTTGTCCAAGTTACTGGTTCAAGATACAAAATATTTGTTTTTTCTCAATAATAATTCATTTTACTCCTAGGTATCTTGCAAAAATTTGTTCAAGTAATAAGAGTTTGCTAAGGGAAACATTCTTGGTATCTAATCTTAAAAATGATCTATAGAATGGCTATAAAGAGAAAAAAATGTTTGTTAAATTGAACATACGATGTTCAATTTAACGAGAGCCCACTGTATTTTTATTTTTTATTTTTTTTTTTACTATATTTCTGTTTTAACTGTAATTTAGATACGGTGCTATGTTTTTCATTTCTGCATACTTACGAGTACGTATATTACTACTTTAAACTAAAATAAATTTTTGATAGTTGGCTGATTCTCTGCCAACTGTGATTCTTTGTGTCCAGGGCTTTATTTGTAGCTTAATGTAAAAATTTCTTATGAATTTCTGGTTTGAATTGTGGAAATAAGTTGGTACTACAATTTACATTATAGATTGTTTAAAAATTTGCCACCCTTTCCCCTTGACTTGAAAAAGTATACGCAAAATGTCAGTACCGTGGCATGCCCCATCCTTGTTTTTCGAATTAAATCTACAATTTTCTATTAAAATACATCATTGAATAAAAATGTTGTTCTCAGAAAAGTTTGAGTACAATAGTTGCTTGATTATAATTTGAGAATATCAAGTCAATATATTTGATCTCTAATTAAATAATAATAATTTAATGTTGTCCACGGATTTCATTTTCTTTTTGAATTCAAAAGATTAACCGCTGAACCGCCATTTTGTTTTTAGTTTTATGGCATTTGTGTGGTGCCGTTTGAAAGAGGCACTATTTATGTATTGTTAACAAAAATCAATTTATTTTACTTACGTAATTTTGCTGTAAGAATGAAGTGTTTTTATTCTAAAATCTTGTGTCACAAAATTACCTGTCAGTTCCGTGGTAGTATTATCCAAGCGTGTTATGAAATTTGTTGGGGTGATTTTTAGAATACCGTATTTCTTTTTAAGTCATATAAGTTAAAATTAT
This sequence comes from Epistrophe grossulariae, assembly GCA_929447395.1. Classification (NCBI taxonomy): domain Eukaryota; kingdom Metazoa; phylum Arthropoda; class Insecta; order Diptera; family Syrphidae; genus Epistrophe; species Epistrophe grossulariae. The sequence goes on from OV839568.1 coordinate 115,843,452, forward strand.
AACGGATTCTATTTTTCTCAGAAGCTTTGAGATATAAGGTTATATTAAAGCCTAAATGTCAGTACCGTGGGTGTCAGTACCGTGGTATATTTATTTATGATGAACTTAAATTAAATTATTTCAAGCAATTTTGCTAAAAATCTTGTTATTTTTTTATTAAAACTGATACCAGTACTTCGGACAAAACATATTGAAACAAATTTGTGCAATAAATGTTGATTTATAACCTAGTATAAAAATTAAGACTCCAACCTCAAAAAACAGATTTGAAAAACTAAAAAAAACATACAATTTTGAATAAAACATTGCTTTTTAAAGTTGAAAACGTCAAAACGTAAGAGAGAATTTGAAAACTCAATAAAAATATTTTCAAAAAGAGTTAGAACGTATAAAAATTCAAAAATAAAAAATCAGTGTCAGCACCATGTTTCGAGATTTAGTACTTTTTACCATATTTTTTGTTTCTTAAAAGTTGTAGTATAATGCTCTTACAGATTTAATACCATGTCTATTTAAAGACAAATAAAACAAAAAAAAATTAATTTTCTGTGACTTCTAATATTAACAAAATTCTTATTTAAGAAATCACAGTTGGCAGAGAATCACCTAGTTGGCTTTCATTACTTATTTATTTCTTTTAAAATCAGATGAATAAATTTTCAATTATTATTCAAACTTAATATGTAGGTATTTTATTTTATTTTTTGTATTTTATTTTATTTTATGTTATTTTAGTTTGTTTTATTTTATTTTATTTTATTTTATTTTATTTTATTTTATTTTATTTTACTTTACTTTATTTTATTTTATTTTATTTTATTTTATTTTATTTTATTTTGGTTTATCCTTTTTTATTTTATTTTATTTTATTTTATTTTATTTTATTTTATTTTATTTTATTTTATTTTATTTCAGTTTATTTTATTTTATTTTATTTTATTTTATTTTATTTTATTTTATTTTATTTTATTTTATTTTATTTTATTTTATTTTAGTACGGAGTACTCGGGCGTATGCGTACTTTTTTTTCTTCAAATTTGAACACTTTCTTTTTTTTCGGTTTCTGCTGAAAGTGTCAGTTTTTAAAATATAAAGCCATAATTGAATGCTACCTTAAATAATTTGCCGGTTGTTGTTTAATATTATGTTAATTTGAAAAATAAGCAGCAGAAGCAAATGATAGAATAGTTACCACCTACAACAGTTTATGATAAACAAACATATTCCCATCCTCAGAAGCAACATTGCAGACAGTATAGTGATCAATATATTATGAATATGTGAAAGTCTAACTTATTTAAGGAATATTTATATAAAATGTTGGCTCCAAACTTGGAAATATATTATATTTTTTTTTCTATTTTCAAGTTTTTCAACGACTTACTTGGCAAATGTGATCGAAAAGTATTAAAAATTGCCCCTTTATATCTAATGAATTTCATATCATTAAAGTAGTCTTTTTTTCACTTGAACTATTTTTGGAAAATATTTAGTAAATTTTTTTTAAACTGAATTATTTATGTATGATAATTAGGTACATATACAAATAAATAAACAAAATAAATATTTAGACAGTTATTTTTATGGAAAATCATAATTTTAATATATTTACATAAAACAATATTTTGCTGTAACGAATGTTATACTAAACCTGGTGCAGTTATATTATTTATAAATCTAATATTTGCAGTTCATTTAAAATTGTGGTATTTACTTGTATATGTTTTGCATGTTTCGCATGCATCAAATATAATGTAGGTATTTGAGTACCTAGATGTCAAAACTGATGGGCTATCCATTTTATTGATTAAAATTAATTTTCCAGGTGCATAAGTTTTATAAATTTTACTCTTTTTCATTAATCTACAAATATCTATATGAACCTTACTTTTATATAGAAGCATACACTATATACCTACATAATTAGTGACCAATACTCTTCGGTACACAAAATATTATAAGCCACCTATTTCTAATTGCGGAAACCAATTAAAATGTAACCAAAGGTTTGATTATTATCAATTCATGGGTTGGGTTGTTGAGTACACAATACATATTACATATGTACATACTTCCGGAAATTAATAATTAAAATTGATTTTCTATATCGGAAGTTGTAAGTGATCCTAGTAGATATGCAATTTGTATATAACCTACAAAACATTTCTTTGAAAAGAAAACTCTTTTAAATAATGACTTGATATAATATCACCTTTCTGGTAAAATAAAATAATTTGTTTTGTTCGATAAAAAAAGGTTTAAGTACATATAAGTACAGTGGTGTCCCTAATAAGCTGGACAAACTTCTTGGTATACCATCAGTGTCCGGTTATGAGAGAGAACTGTATAATTTGGAAGTCGTTTAAGTTCGTATGTTTAATTCTGATTGGCTGGTTTCATTTGACAATTTTTGTTTTTTTTTTTTTTTAATATTTTTTAAGAAACTTTTTATTTTTCGAGACCAAGTCAACCAAGATGTCCACAACTGAGCTTGAAAAAAAAACTTTGTAGGGCTAGCTGGGTCGATATAACACAAGACTAGACTTTTGTAGATAAGTCTCGTTTTGGTCTCATTAAAATCAGAAAATATAAGTTTCGAATTGGAATCATCGGGCTCTATTTACGTTTTTTTTTTGCATTTTTCTTGAAGGGAAATTTCAAATTTATTTTCGATATAATTTTGAACCTTGAAAATTGAAAAATCCAACTTCATAAATATTTTAGTCGTCTATGTTGATTTTGATATGAGCAATGCTCATAAATATTTTAGTCGTCTATGTTGATTTTGATATGAGCAATGGTATGTAACCAGTCAGACGACCCAACTCAAAATAAACTTGTTCGTTTACTTTTCAAAATTACCCATTTCTACCATTTTTAGCCTAAAAGACTGTCAAAGTTCATTATAAACAAAACTTAAACTGGTAGAATCTGGCAGTTTCGGGCAAGCACGTGAAGTACACAAGTGGTAATATGAAATCAGCTTGGAGACCAATGATGTCAGATGAAATTTTAAAAATCCTTCGTTTTGGATCAAAAAAAATCCCACCATAATGACCGCTAATGATACTGCATGACGGTTGAAAGACGAAATGTATCATTGAAACATGAGACTTAAAACCGCAGCTTTTAAAATAATGACACATATTTTTATTTTTGAGCTTTTTTTGGTGGGATAAAATTAAATATAGATTCAATGGAAACAATTGAGGCTGCAGTGCCCTTGCGATTTAAATAAAATTATTTTAATAATTATCTTCTATCGTAAATGGATTTGAGCCTTATTATTCGACAAACGAACCGTCAACAAATAAATTTTTTTTAATTTGCTATTTATTTGTAGCAAATGCGTGCATTCTCATTAAAAAATATTTTTTTATATATACATATTTGCTTGTGATTAAAAAATCGTGTGTCTCAAAATCACAAGTGCGTTCAAAGCAATAGTTTGTTCCGATCGCAATTTTTTTAATCGAATTAATGTCCGATGTGTATTCCTAGCCTTGATTTAAGAACAAAAGTTGACGAAAAAAACAAAACAAACTATAATAGCCACTGAGAGCTCAATAATGCACCGTCCATAATGGCGCTAGTTGTCTATGTAAGGACAATTTTTAAGCCGATTGCGATGAACCATTTAGATTTTGTATGCGATTGAGTTATATCTTGTTTTAAAGACAAACTAATTTTTGTTCTCTGGGGCAGGTTAATTGTTTTAGGTAGATGCCAGCCAAGAAAGAAGATTGCTGTTGCAATTCAGTGAATACGAAAACTTGTTTTTTTTTTTTTTGTGGAAAAAAGAACGAAAGATTGTTCCTCTCTGCTAGTCTGACAGGTTTTCTGTGTCTGTGTCAAAGATGGTCAGATCAAATATTATTTTTGAGCGCAGGCTTGTAAATTTTTTTTTTTATTTTTTTGCAAGTTAAAATTTTTTGGATTAAAAAAATGGACTTAATTATGAAAAAAAAGTTTAGTTAAAAAATATTTAAGACTAAGAAAAATTTAGTTCAGAGTTCTAAAGTTAGAAAATTTGTTAATTATTGATTTGCTTATATTTTAACGTGAAGCTGTTTAAAATTTTGCACCATTCTTTCTCGGTTATTATTATACATATATTATATTATTTTTTAATCAAAAAATCACAAAATTATTGTGCATTGTGGTAAAATAATCTTTTATCTTAACAAAACAGTTTTTTTTTATTCTTTTATTTTCCAGAACAAAATTAACTTTATATTGTCATGTCTCTATATATATCTATGTAGGTATATACATATGTATTTATATTCTGATGTTAAGGGTTCTATATATCATCTACAGCATAACAATCTTATCCATTTTCACCACTTTTTCTTATGAAGATCGTATATATTTTCTAATCATCTCAGAGTTCTAAGAAATAACTCCTATAAGAAAAGTCTTCAACTCAGCTCATTAAAACTTATTCTCTCTTTCGAGAAGTAGAGCTCCTAGATATAGGAAGGTATACCGATGAGAAATCCAAACTATATACCGTCTTGCATCACGTACCTAGCTCTTGGATAGAAAAAAAAAAAAAAAATTGAAGATGATGAAACAAAAACGCACTTCATCTATGGGTATACCTATACGAGTATAGATACCTCAAAGCATCATCAGCAAAATCGCTTGGTTGTGTGGTGCATCAACATCATGTGCTATATCATCCTCCTTAATCACGACACAATCATCACCGAATAAACTAACCTAATGAGATCAATCTGTGCCCACAACCTTTACCAAGGTCTGGCTGGTGGCTTTTGTCGTCTAAAGGTTGACACTACTTCAATATATAGAACCGTATCTTCCACCTCATGCTGGCCACCGCCGCACCGCCCGCCCGCCACCACCGCCATTGCAGTAGCATAGGTAAAAATTAAAAAGTGGCAAAACTCTAGGAACTGTTTGTTCGCAAGCAGAACACACCAAGACGACGAAAAAGAAGAAGAACAACAAGACGAAGCAAACTCTATTATATAGATAGGTGCCGTTCGAAGCTGGTTTGTTGCTGCACCAGTCATGAATACATTAAACCCACATACACCGACTTCGAATGCAAATCCAACCCGACTAGGTATATACGACAACATGCTTGAAACAAAACGCCTTTCGTCTCATGACCCAACTCACATCTCACCCAATTCGCATCTTCTACTATATAAAGTATATTTCAAGAAAAAGTGGGCCAAACACAAAGAACGGGTTCTGTAAATATTCCTTTGGGATTAGTTACTAGAATATAACGTGAAGCATTCCCCCCTATAAGTTCTGTGGTTGCTATTATACATACATATATGTATGTTTGTTGCCAGTAGTGTCAACCAGTATGAAACTCGATGACAAAGATTTGACTCACCAAGCTCATATGTAGGTACTGTTCCCAAACATAAAATTTAATCTTACGGGAAAGATAGTGCACTCGCGTTGACATATATCATGGATCTTTCTTATATGTTATGACGACGATAACACACAGTGGGGTATAAGGCTGATATAGTGGGTTATGATACTCTTACTTTTTAACCTATATTTATTTTTTATTATTTAATTTACTACAATTTGTTTGATTTTAATAATAAATGCATTGATATAATTTATTAAGTTCGTATAAATAAGTCTTAGTTTGTGTCATTTTTACTTATAAAAGTATATATGTATGTATAAGAGCTTTTTAAGTCAATGGCGTAAAATTTTAGACCATTAAGTACGATTTTAAAGCATTTTAAGTATATGGTGCAAGGTTAAAAACAGGATTTTCTACCGTAATATTTAAAAATAAATTTATTAATATTAAAAAATCAACAAAATGCCTATTTTATGTTTTTAGAATCCAACTTACTCCAAATGTCAATTTGACAACTACGAAATGTTAAAATGTTATGTTTTCATGGACTGTCACTGTGTTAGGCGCGTTCAGGTGAATCTTATTAAGAAAATAGGTATGAAAATAGTTAAAAAAAACGTTTAAAAACTAAGAACATTTTAGTAAAGAGAAAATTGTTAAGTTTGAATCATGCACCATTAGGCTGTTTAAAAATTTGTGCCAACATTTTAGTTTTTTGTATAATTTTATAGAAATAATTAATTAAGGGCGTTGGTATAGCCTTCTAAGAAAAAGGCCTGCAACCACACTCGAAACGTATAACCTTTTTTACAAATACATAAGTTATGTGTGTACAATAAGAAACACATATTTAATGTTAATTAGCTGGAACTGCGTGCCAAGTTTTTGGCTAAATTTAAGCTTGAATAAACATTTTGGAGAGATTTTTTGGTATGAAAGACAAAATTTACTTCGATCTGCGTACATAGGCTTCACATATACTTTCGATTATCTTTACACTGCAAATTGTATTCTATTATTCTGCTTATTTATATGCATTTAATGTGGCTTTAGTAGGTACCTAATTTCCAGAAGGTTCTTTCTTATATCTTCAGCCAATTGAGATATGGAAATAGTGATAAGATAAAATGAAAAATTTAAAAATTTGAAAAAATAGCCTAATTTCTAGACACATTGTATTGAATTTAGTTATACATTAATTCTCCAAAATTTGGAACCCTTAAAGTAAATAGTTCTAAAAGTCTACACTATTCCCTTTAAATTTATTTAAAAAATAACTGAAACTAAATTTTTCAGTGGTCTCCAACAAGACATTGAAATTCTTGTAGGTATACATATATAGAACATCCTTGTAGAGTTTAATCAATTGCAAACAAAAACGAACAAAAATTGCACACAACGAACGAACAATGAAAGAAACAACAACAACAACAAAAAAACTTTAAAAATACAAATGTCATTTTTCCATCACATAATTAATTGATTATTCAGTGCAAAAAAAAAAGTGAATACTTCTCCAAAAAATATGCTACAATTACAACAATTTCGCTCATCGAACGAAACGAAACTCCTGAACGAAAAGCAGAACTTAATTTTTCATTTCTGATTTCGTTGTGACATTTTTGTGTGGAATTTTTTGTTTCGCATCAGCAACGTACACACTGGCAAAGACATTTCTACCGGATCTATACTATCATGAAATTTCCTTATACAAATGGAAATTGATTGCTATATTCTGTAAGATTTTTTCAAAAAAGTGAATCTACTTTAAACAAAAAAATTAAATTAAATTTCTCCACAAGTTATTCTATTTGGTGCCATAGTGTTGCGTGCGGAAAATTCTCGCATCATATTATGTACACGTCTTTTGACAAAAGTTTTAAATGTGAAAAGAGATTTTGTTTGATATTTAAGTTTCATAGTATCAACGCGATGCCAATAAAGCAAAAACTTTTGAGTTAAATCTCATGGTGATGGTGCGAGTGTCGATTTCAATTGGGGTGGTCAGACGGACGGTCTTGATTTACTAACACCAAGTTGTTCGAATATACAAGGTGTCCCGAAATCATCGCCTCAGAAGAAAACCTGAGATCATTTCAAGTCGAAAAACTTAAGAGGTAATTTTCTCGTTTTCGCTTCGTTTTCGACTTGTAACGGTTTTTATGATTTTTATTCCTTTGACTGGCTCTAACTTTGCCAAACTACAACTGATTTTTGAAATTTTTTTAGTTAGAAATTTGTATCTACCATACAACTTTTTTCTGTATATGGATAACGGTTTTATATTTTTAAGAACACTTTACTAATAATGAAAAAAAAAATATACTTAATAACGTGTTTTTGTGAAAAAAATCATATCGAAGTTAAAAAAACAACCTAAAAATGCTTAAAAAATGTGCTTGAAATTAATTTGCGGGAAAACCGTTATCCACACAGAAAAAAAATTGTATGGTAGATACAAATTTCTAACTGTTCTTGTTTAAATAAAAAAAAAAATTTTAAAATCGGTTGTAGTTAGTTAGAGCCAGTCAAAGGAAAAAATAATAAAATTCATAAAAACCGTTATAAGCCGAAAACGAAGCGAAAACGAGAAAATTACCTCTTAAGTTTTTCGACTTGAAATGACCTCAGGAACTCATGGTTTTCTTCTGAGGCGGTGATTTCGGGACACCCTGTAAACACTAATTGCACAATTCTTTAATTATTCGTTTCGTGCCATGCATGTCGAGTCGATGCCGAGGGCGTTTATTTATCAACAGTAGTACGAGACAGCTGTATATATACCTTATATACAGAGAAGCGCGACGTTGTTGTCAAAGACAAACGATAGCGATATGGCTGAAGTTTCTCAATAAAATTTTGTAAGCTCTACCCTCTTGTTTACATCCTTTTAATTAGGTAAAGAAAATAAGCAGGTATATAGGTAGGTATAACTTGTGCAGATGAAAGTTAAACCAAGTTAATTGTTCCTTCATATAAATAAATAAATATAGTATACCTTATAGAATACATACATCTTTATATATAAAGTATAGTTAAATACTTTTGAGAAAAGTGGGCCCTGTTATTACAGGATAAAGAAAGAATGTTGAATTTGTATTGAAATTATTGCAAGCTATATAGGTACCTACCTATTTGTATTGAAAAGTTAAGTAGGACGGTTATATTGAAAAGGACTTGAAGAGTACTTTTTTTATAATTTAAGGAGCCAATTATATGGTTAAAATTTTGAAATCAATTTGAAGAAAAATTCAAGGACATCTTAGGGTAAGCACATATACATTCCGCATTATTTAAAATAATCAGTCTCTTTTGAGATAATAATCTTTTGGTGAGTTTTTATGGAAGAAACATTTTTACGTAATAAGGTTTTACTTATTATATATGACTAGGTGTTTTGTACCTATATATTTATGGTTTTAATTATAAAATTAAATGGAAATATCACCAAGATATACAACGAGATTTAAATAAATGCATATCCCTGCTATTTTTACCGATTTATTTACCGATCTTTATAGGGTGATGGCACCAGTAGTCGGCCACTTAACTTTTTTTTTATCTTTGACAAGCGTTTAAAAATCACTTATTTAAGTTTTTGACAGAGTTATAATTTTTTATTATCAGTTGAAATATGTAGATTGGGAAACTCTAGACGAATTAAGTATATTTACTACATGAAACAAATTATTTATCTTTATTGAGATGAAAGTGTGTTTTTTGAGTAGTCGGCCCTTTCAGTTTCAGTAGTCGGCCGCTTAAGTATCTAGTAGTCGGCCTCTGTTCGACAGTTCATATTTTGATACTATTTGCAATAGTAAAAATTACCAAGGAAGCATTTTACCATTTAATAACTATATCAAAACACAATTTCAATTGAACAGGAATAGGTATTGCTTTTTAACTTAACGAAATTAACAACTTCAAAAGCTAAAGACTAAGAGCCCACAGCTATTTTTGGGTGTGAGTGATAGCAAAGATTAATTGGTATTTTTAGATAGGTCTTTACTTTTCATATCCAAACACGAAAGTCTTGCATGCCGTAGTTGGTCAGTAATGTGCATTATTTTAGTGCATCTGGTAGATAAGCGGTCCACTGAAAAAAATCTTGGATTACCGTATTATGTTATCAGAGGGGAACTTTCTATCAGTGAAAACTTGTTTCTAAATGGTATGACATTTCATTTAGAGACCGGTTTCATGCGCATCTTTGGGTTCAATGCAGAAGATCCCATCCAAGACGTTTGGACCCCCATTTTCATGTCTAGGGCGCTCAGATCTTTTATAAAATGTAATGATTAAGTTGCTATACTTTTTACCTGGGCTTAAAAATAAAAACGCATTTTTAATGCAATATTACCGACAAGGGCGACAATGCCGAAATGCAAGGCTTTCATATTTGCTTTGCCTATCTAAAAATACCAGTTAATTTTTGCTATCATTCACACCCAAAATTTACTGTGGGCTCTCGGTCTACTATGTTTTTGAAAAATATTTAGAGTCTGTTTCACAATATCTGATTAAAGTTCCAATTAGGCTACTCGGAACTTATTCGACAATTAACTGCAACCTCATTTACGTTTCACAATATCTGAATAGGTTTAATAATTCAAAATAGTTCGAAATAGTTAGAAATATGTTTTATTTGCTGAATGCTGAAGAAAGTGCATCTTCCGAGTACCTAATTGTTAAATTTTCTTTTATATTTTGTTGTTTCCATTTTATAAGTTCTTTAAATTAAAATACTTTTCGGAATTTGTATTACTTATCTATTACCATTATTTTAAAGCAAACGAAAGGTATGGTAGACATGTTAGTTTTACTTTACGACTGACGAAAATCTACCTAATAGTGTCTTAAGCTAAGTACAGACGATTGTCAGATCTTGGAATATTGTCAGAACTGTCAATGGTCTGACAATAGCTAACAATTAGCTGACAGTTGACATATTATGTCTTACAATTAAAAATTGTTCGTAGATTTCTTCCCAAAGTCTGACAATTTGATTGTCAGCTCTTTTTTTATCTCTTTAACCAACTCATTGACATTTCGAACAATGAAGAAATTGTCAGCAATTGTAAGATGTTTTCAATGAAAACATATGACAATGACAATGAGTCTGACAATGTCCTAATCGACGGGCAATGATACAAATTGTGTGTTGACGATTGTAAGACACTTGGAACAGTTTTTTCACTGACAGATCTGACAATATTGTAAGATCTGACAATCGTCTGTACTTAGCTTTAGAATTAATTACATTACAGCTGATTACATAAAACCTATAGGATAGGTGATTAAATATACTGTTAATCACTTAAAAACTATTAAGTCTTGTTTTTTATTCAGAATTTAATAACACTGCTAAGTTATGTGAGTAAATTTTACATGTGTAGTCCGAACCTTACATACAAAACATAATAGGCCGACAAAAGAATACGTGTTGTCTATAGTCGGCCAACCATTCCTTCTTTACGTTAAAAGGCGGCCGACTACTGAAACCAAGGAATATTTTTTCATAGTGTTGGTGTAAATAAAAAGAGAATAAAATTTCCCTTAACTTTGCATACTCAGTTGAAAAAAAAATAAAAAAAAGTAGGTTTCAGTAGTCGGCCGGGGGGGGCCGAGCTAAGAAGAATCGAAAAAAAAGTGTCTTCTGAGGTCGGCCCCCCCTGTAATTAATTACCAAAAAATATTTTTTTAATTTTTCAGCCAAAATAATCAAATATAAACTATAAACAAATTAAAAATGATCATATAGTGCACTTGCCTTCAATATCTTGGCAATTAAACCTTTTTTTAAAAATTACTTCCACTATTTTTTTTTTATCGAAAAACCATACAATAAACACAAACGAAATCTTGAAGCAAACTTGCATTTTCTACAAGAAAACCAGCAGCTGCAATTGAATGAAATTTTGCACCCAGGAAGATAAACTGTAGGTGTATTGGAAAATATTTTTTCCCTGCAAGTTGAACGCAGGGCTTTACTATTACAATGTACTTTACGACGTAGTGGCCGACTACTGGAGATGGCCGACCTTAGGTGCCATCACCCTACTTTAACAAAAAACTTATTTTTTCAATCTTATACAATTTCATGAAAAACTTATACATATTTTCTTAATATTATAAACACGATATTACATACAAAATTTTTTAAGTGTGAGCTAGAAGAGTAAACTCAGCTTACGCTATTCACTTTGAAGAGGTGAACCGTGGCAAAATGTTTTTTTTAAATTTATTTATTTATGTTAGAAATCTAATTTCAGTCCAGGATTAATCCGACGACCGAACATGTGAACCAACTGCCTATACATATACAGTAAAACCCGCTTAAGAGAAACGGCAAAATGTTACTGTCTTTCTTTCACTTAAGCGGGTTTTTCACTTAAACGAACCCTGCTTAAGTGAAACAGAAATTCACTTCAGCGGAGTCCGGATAAGTGAACAAAAAATTGCACTTAAGCGGATTTAAAAATTCCAAAAACGTTTCTGACATATCAAAAACTCAAATGGCATTTTCTTGGTGAAAATTTGGTGGAGGTGAAAAATAAAAAAGAAATTATAGCATTCAGCAAATTTTTTATTCTGTTCGATAAAATTTTTTTTCACTTAAGAGAATTTTTTTCAATGAAAACTATAAAATTTAACTGAAAATATGTTTCAGTTATCCGGGTTTTTCACTTAAGCAAGTTTCGCTTAAGCAAATCGTGTTTTAAAAGTAATTGGTCGACAAATACTAGGGGATGAAAAAAGTGTTTCAGATAAGCGAGTTTTTCTTTTAACCGGGTTTCTCTTAAGCGGGTTTTACTATACTTCAAAAGTAAATATTAAGGTAGAACCGTACTAGGCGGAACTGCACTTCAGCGACACCTTGCGCACTTTCGCACGAAACTGAACAAAACTTCACGTCGCGACACAGTTGGTCAGATTACCAACTTTGTCGCATAGTGTCGAGCCGTGAAGTGCAGTTGTCGCTTAGTGCGATATAGCTCATAAAATTTCCTACAAATAAGTCGTGAAGTTCAGTTCCGCTGAAGTGCAGTTCCACCGAGTGTGGTCCTAGCTTTAACGAAAGGAATCTAAATCCAGTCCAGTGCTGGTGCCAAAAAAAAATATTCGTGCCATATATGCTTTAAAACCATATCATTTTCGTGCCACATGAAAAATCAAAAAAAACTCAAATTTTTGTACCTATTAAAAAAAATATAATTCAATTTTGTATTGAAATACAATAAAAAAAATTGAGGGAATAATTTCACCTATTCATGTATTGTAAAAAAAATAAGAGTTTCTGCCTTTTGGATCAAATTTCCAAATTTTTTGTTTTCTTCAAAATTCGATTCATTTGAAGTATAAAAAAAAGAAAATAGGAAAAACGTGCCATATTGATTTTTTTCGTGCCACCATGAAATTTTGGTGTCACCTGGTCACTTCGACAACACTGTTGTAGCCCACAAGCAGCGGTACCTTCGGGACTTTTTAGAGTCATATTGACACGTTTTTAAACGCTAAGACTCCAGGACTCATCTGTTTAAAAATAATTGAAATTTGACTTCTTTTAAAAATGTGTGGACAATTTTTGTAAACCAACAAGAACGTATAATTGAATATACTTTTAAAATGAATTCGTTTAACCCTTTTTATAACGCGATTCTTATGGTGCCATTTCAAGTATTTTGTTAAAGTTAACTTTTTTGATCTCTCACAGGTACCTAAAATCATAATATTCACATCCGTAACACACTGTAGAAAGACTATATTTTTGTTTGTTATTATTTAACTGTTTATTTTTAACATTAGAAAATTTTAATTAAGCGGAGACATACCTACTAACAATGTGAAAAAATCAAAGAATTTCACAAAAGTGTAACGCCGAGTAGAGAAAGAGAGCGAAACGTCAGGGGAATAGACAAAATTATTGCGTTCGTGCAATAGGAAACAGAATACGAAGAAGATGATAAAACTGACACCAAAAAAAGGAGAATTGTTCGTAAGCAGGGATGGCCACTATATTTTTCACATTTGCTACGTAGTTTATGTAGTTTAACGTAGTTAAATGTAGTTAATGAAACAAATTGTAGCAAACTTAGTTTCAAATATCAAATACCTTGAATTTTGAGTTAAAATGTTCAAATTTTTATTGAAATTTTATTATTTCTCTAAATTTACTTTGTATGTATATGAAAACGTAACAGTTTGTAGAAAATAAGACGTGTAGTTTATTAAATTAATTACGCGTTAATGATGTAGAAAATGTAGTGTAGTTAATTCGGCCAACCCTGTTCGTAGGCTTTTCAGATTTGTATGTGAAGAAGAGCAAATTTAAAAAAGAATTTATTCAAAGTTTTAAAATACATAAATGCTTTTTTCAATGTACCTCAACTATGCTGGAATGGCAAATCGGGTAAATTTTTCTATTGCATGGAGATCAATGCTGAATTTACACGGCTGATAATTGGCAGTATTCCTGTCAAGAAAAAAAAATTGAAAAAGTGTAAAAATGAATTTTTCCATTCTTTTACCAGTTTTATAATAAAAATTGCCAATTTTTCAGTCTAGTAAATCTAGCGAAAGTACTTAGCTCTTAATATACGATTTTTTAAGTTGATTTGTTTTAACATTGAAAATGTTTATAGGGTCGTTTTGAGAAAAATATGGTGTTACCAAAATGATTAAATGAACAAATGAATATATAACAAATGAACGAAATGAACTCTAGCGTATAGGGGGCTCAGGATCGAATTTTTGGTTGGTGTTACCAAAGAAAATGCAAAATGAACCTAAAGACACAATCGATGAATCGTACCTACACGTTGATCGTCGCCAACCGACGCACGAGCTTCAGTGGAGGATAGTTGAATTTGTATGAAATCTTAAAATCACTCGATTTAAGCGCACTTAGAAGCCTTTTACTCAGGTTATAATTATCGGATGCTTAATATTAAAATAAATAATTAAAGATAAAATGACAGGCTACAAATCTGCATCAAAATGTTTGCAAAAGCTTACAAAATTTCATACTAAAAACGTGAAAGATTGGCTTTTGAGAACTAATTTCATCACGGCAAATGACATGAGGAACAAGAAAACAAAAAGAAAAAGAAAAAAACGCACCCACAAAGAATATACATTGCTGTAAGAGTGTGGGCAAGACGTTGGTTGGAGTGGAATGTGTGCAATAAAAAACCACCACTGCACTGTGGCTGGTGGCAAACAAAATTGGCTTCGCATGGGGAACAAAATTGATATACATACATAGCTACATTATTAAGTAGGTTAGGTATGTCTGTAAAATGTTATGTTGATTAAATTGTTGTAGGTATTTTGCAAATATTATTCGTAAGGGTACGATTAGGTTGGTTTGGTTGGCTTATAACTTCTGTTCTAACAATCGGATATTTAAAATAAAGGTCTTAAAATGAAGGTAAAATATCAAACTAATTTATTCAGTTAAAAAATAATTGAAATTACATAAAAGTGTAGGTGAAAAACGTTTAGGTTTAATTCATCAAAAATAAATAATGGCATAAATTAAAAAAAAATGGCTTTGTTAGCATCGCCAATAAAATTCATATACCTACGTATCTATATAGGTACATACATTATGTATGTACATTTATATAAAAGGATTGATTTAGTTGGTCTAGTTGCCTTTTTACCTACTTCTGTACTAATAATCAGTGTTGCCATAATCTCAAATTTCATTGTGCTAGATTTCAAATTCCATAATGCTAAATCGTATGGGAGCTCAAAACACAGAATGCTAGATTATAAAATCCATTCGTAGAAAATTTTCCCTTTTACAAACTTATATTTCAATGATTAAAAGAACAAAACCTTGTAATAATGCAAAATTAAAATTTATTATTTTATAAATAAGGCCTAGTTTCACACTCGAAAAAGTGTCACTTATTAAGTGCCAAATATAAAAAACTAATGCCCAATTTCACAGTGTAAAGTTATCAGTATAAGTGACACTTAAGTCTCCCATATTAGACACTTAAGTGCAACTTACTCAGACAGTAAAACTGCACCTAAAGTGCCAAAATGGGAAAATTAAGTGCTACTTATTTTGTTAAGTATGCACTGTGAAACTGTCCCTAAGTATCATAAATGGGTGACGTGAAATAAGGCCCAACGAAATAAGACCAAATTTCATATTTGACCTTATTTCGTTTTGAAAATGGAAATAAGGCCAAATTGGCCTCACTGTTTATACGCCGTAATGCTGGGTAATGAATTATAGTTCTGCACATTTTTGGAAAAAAAAAAAACATAAAAACGAAATATATTCATACTGGCCTTATTTCGTTTTCAAAAGCGAAATAAATCCAAATCGAAAATAAAAATACATATATTATTTTGAAAATATTTTTTCGGGTATATGAACTAATGATTGAAAATCAATTTTGGCATTCAAGAATGCCAAAAAAATCGGATAATGCTAAAAAAGCATTTGGCATAATTTTCAAATTTCATAAAGCTTTTATCTCGTCTATAATGCTAGATCTAGCATTAATAATGCCAAGATGGCAACACTGCTAATAATTGGATCTTAAAGATTAAGGTTTTGAAATAAGTTAAATAATAGGTTTCAAAATTTTGTGTGACAAAACTTGACTTCATTCTTAATCAATTCGATTGTTGAACCTGGAATATGCACAGAGACCTAGGTATACTTGAACCTCTTTGATTATAACTTATACCTAACTTTTGTTCTATAAGGGCCAGATGTTGAAGGTTAAGGTATTTAAATTGAGGTTAACCAGGCTAGAGGAGGATTAACCTAGCGAAGCAACTTAAATATAATATCTAATCGAAAAGGCTCGATTTGGTATCTTCAGTTCTAATTATCGGATCTTTGAGGTTAATGTCTTAGAATTAAGGTAAAATCTCAGGCTACAAATTTATGTGACAAATCTTGACCAACGTCTAAACCAATGCGATTTTTGAACTTGGCCTACGTCCAAACCAATGCGATTTTTGAACCTAAAATACGCAAAGATACCTACTTGTGAATCTCTTTAATAAACTTACAACATTAGCTCTAAGGGCCAGTTGTTGAAGGTTAAGGTATTTAAATTAAACTTAATCAGCCTAAAGGAAGGATTAACTTAGCGAAGCAACTTAAATTTAGTAATCCGAAAAGGGTTGATTTGGTAAGTTTTTATTTTCTGTTCTAATTATCGGATCTTTGAGGTTAAGGTCTTAAAATAAAGGTAAAATCTAAGGCTACAAATTTATGTCACAAAACTTTACCTAAGTCTAAGCCAATGCGATTTTTGAACTTGATATACGTCTAAGCCAATGTGATTTTTTAACTTGAACTATACGTCTAAACCAATTCGATTTTTGAGCTTGACTAACGTCTAAGCCAATGCGATTTTGGAACTTGACCTACGTCTAAGTCAATGACATTTTGAACTTGACCTACGTCTACACCAATGCGATTTTTGAACTTGACCAACGTCTTAACCAATGCGATTTTTGAACTTGACCTACGTCCAAACCAATGTTATTTTTGAGCCTGAAATATGCAAAAGTACCTACTTGCGTTTCTCTTTAATAAACTTACAACATTAGTTCTTAGAGTCAGTTGTTGAAGGTTAAGGTATTTAAGTTAACGTTAATCAGTCTAGAGGTAGGATTAACTTACCTAAGCAACTTAAATATAAATATCGAAAAGGGTTTATTTGGTAAGCTTTTATCTTCTGTTATAATTATTGGATCTTTGAGGTTAAGGTCTTAAAATTCAAGTAAAATCTCAGGCTATACATTTATGTTACAAAACTTTACCTACGTCTAAGCCAAAGCGATTATTGAACTTAGAATATTCATATGTACTGCAAAATAATTGAACTTCTTTAATAAACTTATATAGATTTAGTTCTAATGTTCAGATGTTCAAGGTTGAAGGTAGAACTATAATAGTCGGATGCCGACCTAAGTGGTCGTACAAACGAAACGAATACAAAGAATTCGTATGATGTGCCCATATTTGAGTTTTTTTCTGCGTTTCGGCCAATTTTTTACTTTTGCTTTCGGAAGTGAAGAGCGCTCACCGACCGTTCCATGCGTAAGTGAACTGAGAGAATTTTCTTCCAACATCTTCCGACTATTACAGTTCTACCTTAAGGTCCTCAAATGAAAAAAAAAAAAAACGATTCAATTTGGTTGTCAACTCAGCTGTCAACTTAATTGGTGCTTTGCTTTTCATATACTCAGATAAAAGAATACTGCTTAACTGTCAAAACCATTAATATTGTCTTAAGAAATTACACGACTCGAGTTTATTAAATTTACAATTTACAATTACAATTTACAATTTACAATTATGTAGGTAAATCAGGTTTGCATTGAGTTTGAGCTACACATCAAATTATTATAAATTTGGTCTTGCGTTAAAAAGGGTTCACTTTGACATTAAATCAAATAACATGCCTATATATAAATAGTTCAATAAGTTGAGAGACTTGTAAATCAATTTGAGCAAATATTTGATTTTCTTCAACATCAACGCCGTGATTAAATAAACTGAACTGAACAACATTAATTTAACCGCCAACTGGGTTTTGACATTAAAAATATCTACATATTGTTATTTCAGACTGAAGAATGGTTTCTTAGACAGCTTCAGAAGTTTTGGTGCAACTATAGGATACAAATTAGAAATCACCAAGATTATTCATGTTTTTATTTTATCGAGCTAACACAAGTCATTTTCAATGTCCCCATAGTTACTCTATGAGTGAAATCTGTAAATTTTTTTATGAAAAATAGTTATTTTAAATTTTTTTATTTTTTATAAAAGCGAAGCCATCGTTGGAGCTATTAGATGTAAAACTGTTCTTCTACAGCTCTTTGGTAGCAAAATTCAAAGCTTTAGCTCTATAAAAGATTATTTCGTAGCTCCCTTCATTTTATTTAAAAATTATATTCTATAATAGAAGTTTAGGAATACTTTTAGCTTTACACTTCAAGATTTAAAAATGTGCTCCATAACAAACTTCACATCGTCATACTACACAAATACTTTGTGAAGTATTACATTTATACGCATGCGCCTTGTGAAGTGTCAAAAAAAATTTTAATGGAGCTACAATAAAGTATATATAAAATAATATGTAATTTCGATACAATTAATATTGCAGCTCTATAACAATTAAAAATATAGCTCAAAGCGATTTAACAGCACTATTGAAGAAGAAACCTTTTTTCATTATGAAAACATGGCAGCGAAAAACAAAATTAATGCAATATTTTCTTTTATTCATTTAAAAATAGAAATATCTACATATGTATACCTGAACTCTCACTTAAAATCAAACTAAATTGTATTTTTTAACAAAATAAATTTATATCCGCTTTGAAAAATGTATTTGTTAGAATATTAAATTTTTTAGTTATTATTTGTTTTTATTTGACAACATAAAATACAGAATTTCGAAAGCGCGTTGAAATTTAACAAATTACCAGCAATACGTTTGTGAAAAAATTCTAACTAACATTTCACAGAAAAATATAAACTTCTTTTATTACTTATTTTCGTAAGAAATTATAATTGGCAATTGGCATATCTTACAAAATTATATAATATCCATACTATTAAACGATTCACTTATTCTATAATAGTATTAAAGCGTGCATGCATTTATATTTTGTATCATATCGCACCCTTAGAATGAAAGTGACCTAACTCAAAATTTTCGTAACTTCTTATATTTCAATAAACTGACCGAAGCAAAATGAACTCTAAAACCAGATGGTAAAAATGATGCCGAATTTTTTAGTTAGGTCACTTTCATTCTAAGGGTGTGATATGTATCACTCAAACCAATACGAACAAACATCTTTCAAAAGATGGTCTTTAAAGGTAGGTATATACCATAGACCTTCAGAGTTATTTGCCACTAATAACGAGCTTCTTAAGAGCAAAAAAGTGCTCTTAAACTCAATTAATTAGCTGCAAATGATCTCTAAATGTGCTCCTAGAGCTCATTATAAAAAAATCGAGCTTTAAGATTAGCTCTGAAAGCGCTGTTAAAGCCTAAAAAGAACTAAAAATGTTTCTTGGGTCCCTTATATATGTTAATAAAGTAGAAAACTAAACTTCTTTTAATTATAGAGTTTATAATTATTAATTATTGTGTTATATTTTAATTTTGTAGAGCACTCTTTTTTCACCCAGGACCCTTTTTTGTATCCTTCAACATCATAACTCGATAAGGTTCAGTGTTCAAATTATTGAAATTTCTTACATTCTCTTGTTACATTTTTTTGCAAAGACAAAATGTGAATTGTAAATGCGACGAAATAAATAAAATTATTTTGAGTGATGACGATGACTTTGTGAAATTGTTTCGGATGACAATTTCCTTTTTCACGACTTTTAAAATTTCTAAATTTTTATAAATATAAAATAAAGAAAAAAATAATCTTTTGCTCATAAATTATTGAGACTTGAGAGTCACCTTTCAAGGCCTAAAGAGGAAGTGGTATAAAATAGAATCACCGTGTTCCGGTCGTGTGAAAAGTGTTTAAAAAAAAAGAAAATACATTGCATAAAATATGTCAAACAATCGTGTAGAAGATTAATTTTAAATAAATAAATAATTCACATTTTGTAGGAGTATACCTACTTTGAAAAATAAATACATAATAACCAAACATAAAATATTTAAATCAGAAAAATTTTCATTCATACTATATTATACCAATAAAAATGAATGAAACAATATAAGAGTTCACACTCGAAACGACCAAAAAAAATTAAAAAAAAACTCAAATCAAAGGAAAGAGTTAAATTGTATTAACAACATATTTTAAAGCTAATTAACACTTTAATTTATCACTATAATATACATTTTTATTTATTCCATTCCAGACAATTAGTTTACCCAGCCCATTTAATTAATCACCATGAGAAAGAGAAACAAAAAAAAAATCTGCATTAATTTGTCAACAATATGAACTTTTGAATTTGAATGAAGCACAAAGTATCTATATACATTATATCGGTGTCATAATGTGTTTTATTTTACCTTTCGTCATTCAAATCTATCTGTTAGTTATACTAAAGGGCAAGTTAAGAGTTCGTAAAAGAAACATTATATCCACACTTTTTAAATTTTAAACTTAAACGAATTTGTAAACAAACGAACACTTAAAGGACTTACCGCGATTAATTATTATAGTCAACCCGTGACCACGACAAGTGTAACCTTGCCGAAAAGTCGGGCAATAATAAATCGAAAATAATTTTGATTATAATAATTAATCGCGGTAAGTCCGTTAAGTGTTCGTTTGTTTACAATATTTCAGTACCACAATAAAAAAAAGTCTTAAATCTACAATTAAACGAATTTAATGTTCTTTAAGCTTTTTTTTCTTGAATTAACTTAAATCTTGAATACCATATGCTATGATTTAAAGTTTTTATTTTAAACTAATACAACTTCAATTTTTTAAGTGTCTACATGTAGTAGCAAGAAGGTACATCGTACATGCTATATATACCCAACCCAGTAGTACACTTAATTTTCTTTCTGCTCCAGATACTTAACTATAGACATACAAATGTTAACGTATATAGTATGTATGTATAGTTGTGCCGCACAACTTGCAGTTAGATGATACAAATCGTTCACACAAGTGAAAGCATCATTTAATGTAATTAGCACCTCAAAAAGAAAAAAAAATATAAAAAAAAAAATTGGGGTGGTTGGATTTAATAATAATAATAATTTTAACTGATTTATAAAATCATTAGCAAGCTTGTTATTTATATTTTTCATTTTATTTTGGGCTTATATGAACGTGCAAGAAATGTAGAACACCTCTTAGTTTCGAATCTTAAGATAGACAATTTCTCTCGATATGACCAAATTTGGAGTAACGAATAGCTTTGGCATATTGAGTATATCTTATATAGAGATACTCGTACATGCATGACCTAGATTATTATGACCAGATCCCGGAATAAACTAGGTACAAAGATTTGGTGAAAGAAGAGAATTAAATCTAATATGTATATGTATCTACATTGGGCTTTAAGAACACGTACATAAGTCGTTTGTTAATCATCAATATATGTGTAAAAAAAATCAATGCGTCATTATAAAGTATTTAATATACATAATTTGAATTACGAGAATAAAGGTAACGAGATTAAATATTAATTAAAAAGCTGTATAATTATAGTTTCTAAAGTGCAGATCGAGGGCAGAGGTTTGCGATTCATATATATATATATATATATACATATATACACATATATGTTTATGTATAGTTACTATGTAAGGAAAATTATTTATTTGTTGATGAATCGAATTTTATCAAAGACGGTTCAAATGCACATTGAAACGAATTACGTTTCAAATTGATGCCTAGAAATAAAAATTTGGCTATAACTCGCCTGTGAAAAAATTGCAATTTTTTATTGCTTTATGTGTACATAAGTATAAATTGGTTCCATATAAAAATTTAATTCACGAATAGGTTGCAAGAACTTGCTTTATGAATGACTGCAAAAATCTCACTACACAGCGGCTTTTCACAACAAAGGCAAAGGCAGACCATCTAAGATTTTTTCACAAAATGAAACTTACCAAAAAATATTTCCATCATTAAGGCCCGTTTGCTGATACTACACATAACGATTTAAGTTGAACTTAAATTCTTAAAGGGTACTTTTTCCATGTCATAAAGTGATACTTAAGAAATTAAGTTCAACTTAAATCGTTATGTGTGTTATCAGCAAACCTCCCTAAAAGGTGAAGCCGGTATTTTCGTCAACGAAAAAATGTATGTTGTTCAGGAGTTTACTGCTCTTATATGTATGGAATCAAACATTGCATAAGTGTAGACGATGCGAGATATCGTATTTTTTCAAAATAAATATGCGACTTAAAAAGAAAATGAAAAATTTATGAAAAAGATCCAAAGTTTCGACTCATATTTAATCCCACCATGCTGGAGATCACTTCAGCAAAAAGTTCTGCGCACAATATATGTGAATTCTATGTGGCTAAATGCAGCTGATTCTTGTTGTGCTAAATTATGTCCTGAAAATTGCGGTTGGCTATTTGAAGCCAAAGGGATTCATTGGAGACCCAACCCCTTTGCAAGTTGATGACATATTGCACGTAACAAATAATATTGAAAGTGATGACGATAATTTCTCAGAATATAACTTTGATAGTTCCGATGAATCAGAAACTGAATAAATTATTTGTAATTTTTGTAAATTTTATTAAAGAAATGTTTTTGCTCTTAAAAATAAATATTTAATGAATTTAAAAAAAAATATGTCTATTCATTTTTTTTAAACACAAGTTCCATTGAAAATCTCTATAGCACTTAATACTAACATGTTATTTACATCATGTAAATTTTCAATTGTTTTCTTTGTGAAAAATCTTCTGGTTTGTTTAAATAGCTTATTTCTTGGGTTTTATTGATAGGACCATCAAGTCATTAAGCCCAGGCAAAAGTACTGGGCACTATTTAGTGCTTTCTATATATATGCTTTTAATTGGTCATACTCCTGACACAATAATTGAAAAAATGACAATTTTTAACCTCTCAGATCTACCACAAGCTGAGAAAAAAACTGCGAGGCTTTTGATTTTTATATGATGATACTTGTACCTATATTTACACAATTACTCACGTTTTGGTTATAGTTTCTGTCCCCGAATTTGTTGACGCCCCCTAAGACTATTAGAATTGTTTTCTTTAACGCTTTGAGAAATTTAAAAACGTCGATTATTAAAAGTTCGGCAACTTAAAAAATAGGACAACAGTTTTAAAATCGACATAGTATCATCGTTATGATAGTAAAATTCTCTTTATGTTGCTGTTGTTTTAAATGAAAATATCAATTAGGGTAAAAAGGAAAAAAATCAAAAACCAAAAAATTCAAAAATTCACCTAGCCAAGAAAAAAGCTTGAATCAAAAATTTTGCAAATACAGATCCTTTCGTTTTTTATCAGCTTATAAAAGACATATAAAATTTATTTCTAGAAAATCTTTCCCTGATTTTATGTGATTTTTTTCTCCAACTTCCATTTTTCATTTTTTGACTTTAAAATGTTTTTATCTCGAGTTTTAGATTTTTTAGAATTTTCTTTTACACGTGTTACTTTTTTGTATTTATAAGATCTATCGATAAAAGAAACAAAAAACTCTCTATCACTTTTCATTCAGAAAATAGAATTTAAACCTTTCTCTTCTTTTGCTCTTATTTACCCTATTGAAATTCCGATTGTACCTATATTAACACAAAAAAAAACACGTCTTTTGAAATTTTTAAATAAAGTTTCCTTTCATATGGTATTTTTTTTAGCACTAAAACCAACCATATGGGCTGGGTCACATAATTAAAAAACCCAAAAGTCGATCTTTAAGGCGTGGCAACCCTATGCCTTGACCATATTTCGCCAGGCAACCCTTGCGCAAAATGTTAGTTTGGACACTATCTAAAAAACTGCATACCACTTATCCGGTAACTCGATGAGGGTAGGTCGTTTCGTTGGTTTTTTTCCAACTTTTTCTAGGATTAGATTTTATTTAGCTCTAAACAATTAACATTACACAATTTTTTTTAATTTTAAACTATTTAAATAATAGGGTGTGTCAAATATGGACCCTTTTTTCTTTCTGTGGAAAGTATAACAAATTGATTGTGTGGAATTCCTTTATAGTAAAATTCTCCGTCAGTCGTTTAGATTTGTTAATCTAGGAGTGAAATTCTGAAAAGGATTGCTATGGTCTTGAAAAAAAACCTGGCATAATATATGTATGTCTGAAAAAAATAATGAAAAAGGAAGATGGGGGACGGAAGGAGTAGATTACCCTCTAAAAAGGCGGCGGTATGCTCGCGCAGCTCAGTTCATATCCAAGGCGTAGAGGGAGTGAGTCTTGCCCCATCAGCCGTACCATATCAGCGTATCAAAAACACATAACACGCCGAACAAAATAGACTCCATCACCCCTTTCGCCACATTTTGGGGTACTAGGGGAATTGTGGCTTGGCTACGTGAAAATAACCTTTTAGACTTCTCTTCTTAAAATCAATTCGGCAATTAATTGGATTCCCCGATTAGGATAGGATTTTTGGAATTGCTGTTTTTAAGTCGTTCTTATACTTCACCCAGCCAAAAACCAGGCCTATCACACCCCTTGGTAAAAACTCTTCTGTAGGCCATAAAGCTTTTATAGAAAGCTCAAGAAAATACCAAAGTCCCAACTAACAATTAGCTCTCACTTATAGTCAACTGATCAACTGATGAGTCCAAGTGAGATCGCCGGGGCAAAACGCCAAGCTATTTTGAAGCTATCTGTCCAAAGCATCCTCTTTTTTAACAGCCACATGAGATACGTTATCTAACGGTTGCCTGCAGGTCTATTACATTCACGAGAAAAATCTATTTTGTTTCATTTAAATTGGAAACTCCATTATAAAAAAAAATTGCAAGCTTATCAAAAATTGTTTTAATTTGTTGTTGTTGTTGCAACGTTTACTGGTGTATCTGCATTTAACATTTATAAGAATGAGAAAGGCCAAAGCCAGTACAGAGCATCATCTGTCATCAACTATCAATCTCTCTAATTAGTTGTTTTTTGGATTTTTGAATAATTCAAGTAATGGTATTGTAAGTTGTTTAAACAGAAACCTACTATACTGTAGAGGATTAATAGCTTAAAATTTGATTCGTGATTTCGTATTTTAATCTTCCTCAAGTCAGTGAGTAATTTTTTTTTAATAAATTGGGAAAACTGGCATATCGACTAAAAAAAAACCAGTTCATGAAGTAAAAGTCTAAAATCTATAATAATTCACTCCTGAGATATGAGATCAAAAATGAAAAAAATCAAATATAAACAACATAATCACTCTGTCCAAGTATTTACGGTCAAATTTTTAAACAACAAATCCATAATAAGCGTTTTTCAATGAAAAAGACCATAGATTATACATGCCTATGTCAAATTAAAAAAAAAAAAAAAAACATATTACGAAACAATTTTTTTTAAAGCTGGATTCCACCCTGTCCAACATAACTTTGGCTTGCTGCTGTTTAGCTTCAAAGATACCATAAATTGAAATTGCACTGAATGCATAATATAACCTCAAGCCAGTCATCAGCCTCAAAATTACATCCAAACAAGCCGCAAAGTCCAAACAGATACCTGCAAATATCTTTCACAAATCAGCTCCATCGTCAGTATGGTCGTCGTTGTTGTCGTCCATTTATGTGCGTCCATTAAAAAACAAAGCAAAAAAAAAATAGCTATAAAAGAACGTATACGCGACGTATAGTATAGCAGCAGCAGCTCAAAGCAAAAACACACATCACGCTAACCAATTAATACATAAACCTATTAAACAAGAAAACTAGATCAAAGCCTCTGAACACTTACACAATCTGCGCATACAAAGTCCCTGAGAGAATCTCTGATATATACTGCAGATGACGACTCTCAAGCCTTCAACGATCCATAAGGTATAGCTCTGGGCTATATAGAGACATCTAACTATACCTTCCTACCTATATCAGCTTTGTAATCCATTTCATATTATTATTCATGCGGTGGATTACCATTATCATCTTTTGTGTTCTTCTTTTAAGTCAGGTTTTCAATTATTCTCGCATAGTTATACGTGAACATTGCAACTCTACGCGTCGTCGTCCTATGGGAATTTTTTGATTTCGTTTTTTCTATATATTCCAGCCCTGCCTGGAAAAAAAGAAAATCTAATCCATATAAAATTTCAAGCTCAATTTATACCGGTTTCCAATTAGATCACCTTATAGTTCTTCGATTAACGGCTGCAAAAGACACTTCATTGAACAAAAGAAACTATCTAATTTAGTTGGTTGGTACGTTCATACAAATATGTAGTAGGAATTGGCTTTCTTAGAGAGAGGAGCTCCCATTATTGTGAACATAGGGGAAAGGCGGCTTAAAAAGGACGTGGTGTTTGATGCATTTGAGTGAAAATGTAATTGGATAATGTTTCATTTTTTATATATTATGGAGGCCGTAGAATGAGCTAAGTAAGTTCTTTACATCAATTTTCAAATAGTTGATATTCCATTTGCGGACACGAACACAAAGAATTGAAAATAAATCGAGAGTTTCATATATGCCAAAATATTAAATAAAATTAAATTAAATAAAAAAGAAAGTGGAAACCATATTTCCCTTTGACGATTTTTTTTTTTGGCAAGAATCAGAAATTTAAATTAACTGCAATCGCCTTACCAAGTAAATTCATGAACTTCAATCAAAACGTTGGAACTATTTCTGCTATAACGTAGACGGATCCATTGGAGCACCGATCGATTTTGCTTTAGCTTTTTAGCTAATGTTTGTTTAATACGAAACGATTTGTGGGCAGCCATTTCGTCCGTTCTTGGCAAAGATTGGAAAGAAAACTTTCCAACCTTCCATTGAAATAACCATTTTCGTTTAACTAACAACAATCAACTGATCAGTTTATATATCAAAACCCTCAATAATTTTGCAATTTACAATTATAAATTTGAAAAAAAAAAAACATTTTAAAATCTCAAACCGTTTTTAAAATAAATTTGTATTAAAACCTCAACCAAAAAAAAAAAGAATGATAAAACTTCCTTTGCTTTTGATAAAAAAAAGCGTTAGAACCTAACATTATATCAAATATGCACATTATTACCAGCAGTAATTTTATTTTTCAAATTTTTATTAAGAGAAACTTCTAGAATAAAATATATAAATGTGAAAATTCAAAACATTGAACCAAATTATTTATAACAAAATTTTAAAGATACACTGGATTCTGGACGTCCAGTATAACGAATGCTGATATAACGAACGTCGAGTACCTACAATACAACGAATCACCATTTAAAGTCCATTGACATCTCTTAATAACGAATTATGAAAAATTTTGCTAACTCTATATGACGAATGCTGTTCAATTCCAACGAAAAGAAACAAAAAAAACATGATAATCATTCTTTTTTTTTCTTACAGTTCTCAATAGATTTTTTTCTGAGTTTGATGTTGTCTGCACAAAAAAACGGTATGTGAAATACGTTGGGTTTTTTTTTGCTCACATGTCTTTAGAATTATTTAGCAATTGTTGTTTCTTTATTGCCTATATCCAGTTCGAATTTGATTTTCGATAAGTTTTTTTGGTTATGATACCTAATTAATCAATATAATTTTAATAAGAATTTTAAAAATTATTATAGTAAATATTATATGTTTTGGTTGAAAAACTGTTTCGATATAACGAATCTTTCTATATAACGAATTGGCTGAACATAATATCTTTTGTTATACCGGACGTTCAGTGTATTTGAAAAATAAATAAAAAATCACCTTATGATATTTAATTATTGTCTGTAGTTGAAATAAATGAAATAGCGAATGTTCCTCAAAAATAAAAATGTCTACTGTAGTAAAACTCTTCCGCAATAAATGTTACCTGAAAAAAAACAACCCAATGTAAAACAGCCAAATTTCCTCGGAAAATGTATTCACTTCACATTGCAAATTAATTCCGAGAAAAACTTTCGTTCTCAATTTTTTTAATGTGGGAATAACATTTCCAGTAAAATTGTATTCACTATAAACCTGCAAGTGAAAACAAATTGTCAGGCTATTTTAACCCGGAATAGCTAACATAATAAATGTGATAACACAAACATTCTAAAGAAGGTACCTTGCTTCAATCTTATATTTATTATAAATAAACATATCAACATTGTATAAAATAGCAGTACTTTGTATGTTTACTTACTAACATAATGTCATTGATTTATTGTTCTTTGACAAAAAAAACAAAACAATTTTATCTACCTAATAAACATTCTTTGCGCTTTTTTCGCGCGCTTTAACTGCGGTGCTCACACGTAATATGATACAAAATAAATTTTGGTAGTACCTACGTAACTTGAAACAAGTTTCATTGTGAATTGTACTCAACAAGAAATAAAAAAACTCATTGTGAACAACGAATATGAAGTACCTACTTACATACATATGTTTAATGTCAAATGTTTGTTCTTTAACTTAAAGAATGAAATTAAATTTATATTTTATGATTTCGAAAGTGATGATGAGAAAGTTTTTAATGGTTAAGTCAATAGAAGAACTTTGAGGTGGTTTTTAAGATTGCCTTGCAAAATAATGGTGACCATACTGATAAAAGTGAATCTTTGGAAATTGGAATTTATTTTTTGTTTATTGACATTTTTCGTTAAATTTCCATATTATAATACAAGAAAAATATATTTTAAGTTAGCTTTTAGTATTATTTTCTGTTCAATATGTATGCGTTTCACATATAAGCACGACCGTTGGGCTCATCAATTAGATGTTGCCGCACCTTTCTTCCAATTGAATTTCATTCAATACAGTCCACTATATAAAAAACAAAACAAAAACAATATTTTCTATTGTTTTGGTTTTTTCTTCTTCGTATATAATTCTATACATTTACATACATATTATGTAGAGTTTAATAAATATTAATATTTTTCCAGCGAGTGGTAAGTCGATACAATCAAGAACAATAAATTTAATCAAATTAGTTGTTCCCAATGACCAGCATTGCCGATGCGGGACCGGCTGCACCAAAAATTTTAAACTTTACGGTTTTACTTTAAATTATTTTGCTTATCAAAAAAATCAAATTTTGACGAAATTTGAAGAACATATCACGAAATGGCATACAAATTGCAGAAGCAAATTATGTCTTTTAATTTTTTCTTGCATTACACTTCGCAATAATATTGAATTATAGTTTTTTTTTAACAAAATAGGAGAATTTGCATTTTTTTCATATGGCCCGAAAATGGCACCGTTTTTCAGAAAATATGATATGGAAATTTATTTTTGGGTGGTAACGCTGGACTGGACTTGTTTGCATCGGTTTATTTTCATAACTGACACCCCTGATTTATGATTTTACAAAAAAAGGCCTTAATTGGAGATTTGAAAACTTAGACAATAGTTTTATTAGAAATTTCGAAAAAACTCTTTTTTTATGATTTTCGTAAATACCTAAGGAAATTTTTTTTTTTTAAATTTATTTTTAAAGTCTTAATACATAAAAATTAATTGGTTTTTTGTTTGGACGCGCATAACTAGGCTGAACATCATCATTGTCATTTGCAAGGGGATGTTTTTGTTGGATTTATATCGAGCCAGGTAAACTACACTATACGGAGGCAAAAATAAGAAAATTCAGCTGGAATAGTCGGATAATCATAAAAATCCGAAATTGTTTATTTTCAGAGGTGGATATATATCTGAAAATTCCATTTTTTATGGGGAGGAGAAAAAATCTCAATCTCTGTTAAGCATGCGCGAATGCAGTAGATATTATTGCTTTAAGAATGGCAGGTTTTATTTTATAGAAAATTTTGATATTAAATGCACGACTGAGTCGCAGGAACTTGCTCTTATGTGCAATTAAACTGTGCCCTGTGGTTTTAAAGTCTGAATAATCAAGATCTATTAGTCCGATTTCAAAAGGAAATACATTAGTTATGGGAGCCTATGTATTATATCACCTACTAAAATCGTATTTTAGTATAAGGTAGTACTATATGAAAAAATACAAAAATTAAAAATATAGCACTGCGCGGTACACTTAATGCATGCTTACAGTTTTAACTGAAAAATTGGTAAAAAATAATACACATAATATAATCAGAAATAAATGAATTAAACAACCTCTGAAATTATTTTGACATCAACGCTGTGTACGCCGTCTGATTTTTCAAATAAAACTTATTTTATGAGAAAAAATTTCAAAAATCGTTGGAGTGGTTAAAATATGAATATAAATTTTGTTTATAAAACATTTTGAAAACATTTATAAGAAATAAAATTGGTACAACATTTTTTAGTGTTTATAATTGTGGAGTTAAAAATATATTTAAAAAAAAAATATCGAATTTTCAAAAAATTATTTTAATTTTTTTTAGATCCAACTTGTTTTTTTTTAAATGTTGATAGGCAATATCATTTAGACTAATTTATGGGTTCTTGTGTACAAACTTTAGCTAAAATTAGTTTTACGGATCAAGAGATATATATGAAAACCAAAAAAATGGTTCTATGAGAGATACCATTTTCAATCGATAAATAATTTTTTCTTTTCGACAACATGGTAAATCGCACTGATATTAGCTCACACAAAAATTTAAAGCAAAAATTAGATTTTCCTTATGGTACCGTTATTTTTGGCTATACAAAACATTTTTTAATAAAAATCTGATAGATTATGTTAAAAAACTGCTGAGGGCCAAGTTTAATAAAAATCAATCAATCAAGTCGTTTTCGAATTGTTCCAAAAAAATAATTTTGAAACTTTTTTTTTTAAATCGAAAAATAAAAATTGTTGAAAATTTTGGTATACAATACTTTTTTAAACATTTTCCACAGAAAAAAAAAATGATCAAAATCAGTTGAGACGTTTTTGGGAAAATCGAAAATCAAAAAAATGATTGTATTGGAGGTACCATTTATTACTATTTTCGGAATTTTTTTTATTAAATAGATAGTAGTCGTTTTTAAAAATAAAGTTTATTTATTTTGAAAAAAGTTGTGGTCACGTTTTTGAGAAAAATAAGATTTTTATTTTTTGCTAAAAAAAAATTGTTACTGTTATTTTTGGTACGGAAAAAAATGTGTCGGGGGAATGCCCAAAAAAACGTTATGTACCAAGTTAAAAGAAAATCGACCGATGCGTTTAGGCTACAGTTGAAAGGACAAGCCAGACAGACAGACGGACAGAA
Organism: Epistrophe grossulariae; assembly: GCA_929447395.1. Classification (NCBI taxonomy): domain Eukaryota; kingdom Metazoa; phylum Arthropoda; class Insecta; order Diptera; family Syrphidae; genus Epistrophe; species Epistrophe grossulariae. Next base: position 115,874,626 of record OV839568.1, read on the forward strand.
TTGCGAAACCCAGTTATCGTTATGTGAAGTGCTATCAAAGTCTCGAGTTCGGTTTTTTGTTTACGAATGCATAACTTGCCATATAGTACCTAGTATCTATATATCGCAAGTAAGAAGTTTTGAAATAGGTTTTAGATGATTTAAAAATTCCAAAATTCCATAAATGAAAGTGCTCTGTACCATATTTTAAGCAAATCGGTAAAACCATTTAGGTTCTATGTAGTTCGATATAAACCTGAACCAGACGCACCGACCGATGCATGACAGGTGCTGCAGTGGCAAAATCCACTTTCTTGAACTGCTCCATCATCGTAATGTTAACATCAGAATTCTTTTTTACACCAACGAAACCAATACATCTTACTCTATTGAGCCAGTAAAAATGCTCTGAATGTGAAATTGTAAAAAATGTAACTAATATAGTTTGTAACACCATTTACGGGCATTAAATTTAGAACATTAAAAATTGTCCATTTTAGATATCATATCTCCTTATAAAGTGTACATCGTATTGATATGTGCAGTAACTTCTTTTTATGTTTTTCTTAAAGTAGCACATATAAGTATTAAACATACAAAGAATAAAATTAAATAAAAATAATCAAATAGACTGCAAAGTAATCAGAATGAAGTTTTACTAACCTTTTAGGATATGGTATCCGTCTGTATCGAAATGCGTTCTCAACATCACGAATCTTCATCTTCATGCAATTCTTGTCAACTTTTAAACTCATATGAAATTCACTACACACTCACTCAATTGACACAAATCTAGATTGATTGACAATCACGGATTAGGCCCCCCCGATTTAAGACTCAAGCACCGAAAAGACACAAAATTATATCAACGTTTTCGCGATGTGTATATATTGGATGTTATATTTGATGGTGGAAGTGGGAAGCTACTGAAAAATGTATACTTAGGTACGTCTTAAGCGATTGACTATCGCGAACCAACTGATTGTTTCGAATAGCGTTTGACCGCCTTTTGGAATTGTTAGCTGCTCTGGCTTTGGCTTCGACTTCGGATTCGGCTTTGACTTCGACTCTGGCTTTGAAAAATCTGACTCCGGAATGGCTTACCTATATAGTGCTTTACAATATTACAATACGGATGACAAGGTAGCAAGAAACGAACCGCTTAACGAACAGTGATACACTCTACGACTACGACGACCACGACGCACGACGGCCGATGCGATGGATGACGGTATAGATACAGCGACAACAACAACAAGAATAACGCTTGCAGAAAAGTGAACGAACTTAATATTTATTCGTGGCGCTGTTGCTGCTGCTGCTGGCGCACCTGGTTAGATGTGTGTTTCGTTGTGTGTCTGACGAGAAGAAAGGTAGGTATAGTAAAAGAAGTAGGTACCCTCACGCTCACCACCGGCGCACATAGAGAAGAGATTAAAGCATCCCAATCGCGACTGCGGCACTTTGGTTTCGGTTTGAAGAACTAAACGATGCCGGTTTTTTGGTTTGTTGAAATTGTGCAAGTCTTATAAAAATTTAATTTAAGCCAAAAGCGTAGGATCGTGTCGGTGAAATGTGAAATTTTGCACTAAAAGAACCTACATTCGAACCTGGTTTGATTCGAACACGGAAGATGTTTTGTGAATGTGTGTCGACTGTCGTTTGTCGCTTGATTATAGTTTTTGGCCTGAAGTGCCAAATTTGATGAGATTAGCATCAGTCTTTTCTAAGCTAAGATTGGAAGTAACTATTAGAGAGGTATACCTAACATAAAAGGTAAAAATTATGTAGGTATATCTATGTATTTGTGTTGTTTTAAGAGAAAACCAAACCAATTGGGATTTGATTGTAGAAAATTGTATAATAATTCATTGTATATTTTTTTGGTCTACATTAAAGTTTTTTTTTTTATTTTTATTTCTAATGATTTTTGTTTGTCTTCAAGTACTAAGATGTTATGTTTATGGTGCACGTATTAACAGCGGATTGCAAGCGTGGCACATATCTTCTTTTTTTATTGTTGTTGTTTGTTATTTTAGAATTACGGAGCTATTATCCAATAGATATTTGTTGCATTAGTGCATGAAGCGGAGAAGTAGGTAGCATATTTTTTTTTAATGAATAGCGGATTTCTTTATTGAACCGTTTCAAATTAGTTTAATTTAACTACAATGACGAATAAATTAATATTGTATGCCTACCTTTTTTATTATAAATTGAAGGTAAATGAAAATTTGTTTTAATCTAGACAAAGGCTTAAAGGGAATTAAGGTAATGGATGGATTTATTATATTTTTTAAAATCAAAGTAACTACCGGAGATTTGAACAAAATAAGGTATTAAAATATTACGAATTAATACGAACAAATTGGAAGATTTTTTTACAATTTACAAAAAATAGCTTTTTCTTCGGCTTTTTACGCTAGGCTATGGTAAGGATAAAGGAGGATATAAAACAGTGGCAGATCTAGGATTTGGTCATAGGGGGGTCCAGCAATACTAATAGAAAACTTAAAATAAATAAAACTTGCGTGGGCTTTGTGCTTCAGTATTTATGTGCGTGATAAAATATAAAACCACAAACTGAGCTGTAGAAGATCGTAATTTTGAAAAATAATTTAAAATTTGCGAATCTAAAAAAATATTTAAGGCACAAGTTGAGCGCAATACAGCGCAACTTTATTTGTTTTGAAAATCGAAAATCAAAAATGGCGGTACTAACTTTAGCTTCCCAAAATTTATTTTCGGCCCTAAAAGCTGTAAATATGCGAATAATTTTTTGAGCGAAATAAAGCACAACTGTGACGTTTTTAAAAATCGTAATTATGCAAAAAAAATTCATCCCTAAAATTTCCAAAATTGCGAATTTAGAAAAAAATATTTACGACACATGAAGGCACAAGTTGAGCAAAACAAAACTTTTTTTTGAAAATCGAAAATGATGGTGCTCATTTCATCGCAACATTAATTGCGTTCGGTCCTAAAAGTTGTAAACATGCAATTTTCGTATCTCTTCGGTTGTATTATTTTTTGAGCATAAAACAGCACAACTTCTTATAAAAACTTAATTTTGGAAATACATAATTCCATCCTCAAAATTTGCGAAATTTGTAAGTAGGTAATAGGTATGTACAATGTACATTGTACATACTTCTTTTTCCACTAAGATGCATTTGAAGTTTTAGAGGTAGGTATAACTATTCATTCATTACACTTGAAGAATTGTTTAGTCGAAATTTTATAAAAAGATTGGCTTTCTGGAATTAAGTAGGTCAAATTTAGACCAAATTTGGGTGGAAGAGAAATAAATATTTAATAAATAAATAAATTAATATAAAAATATTTGGTTTAAATGCTCATGGGGGGGTCCGGACTCAACCCTCCCCCCCCCCCCCGCTGTGGATTCGCCACTGATACCAAAATATTTATTTATTCTCACATATTTATTTTGAGTTTAAACAAAAATAAGTATTTCAAATGTGACTCTGCAAACTTAACATTAAAATAATTCAGTACACTGAAAAAAAATCGTTTGTAATATCAATAAACACCGTTTATTGGCTGTTTTTTCATTTTCTCAATAAACTTTTTGTTGATACTACGAACATTTAATGTTTCAAAAATTTGTATTCAATAAACGATTTGTTGGCTCAATTAAACTCCGTTTATTGAAAATTAAAATTTTAAAATTAATAGCCGGTTGCTAGTATCAATAAACTTTTTTTTGGCACAATAAACTCATACATTGCGCCAAACAATTTTTTTTTAAGACTTCTAGTTTTACTTTCATAAATGCATTTATTGGCGCAATAAACAAATTATTAAAAATGTCAATAAACATTTTAATTGATTTTAACATTTTTGTTTATTATCGTAATAAACTGTATATTGGCTCAATAAACTATTTATTGTCCCTATAAAGTGTTAATAAGTTTAATTTTGTTTTTTAATCATAATTGACTGTTATAGAATTCAAATTGTGTACATGCTGTGATTCTTATAAGAGTCGGCGAAATTTCGGTGTGAATTTTCAATTCCGAACTGAAAATCGCAACAAAAAACGAGAGTCTCAATTGCGGAAATAGTACGCAGTACAAACAAGTTTTTTAGGTTGAATTTCGAAATTGGATCGAAACGAAATATAATTTCGAATATAAATATTTTGTGAACAGACCACTTAAAAGATTTTATCTTACAGTTTTTTTAAAACTTTCCTTGGATATATATTTCGATGGGTTTTGGAACATTTTGGAAAAAATTCAATAAAAACAATAAAAAGATGTTCTAAAATTTTAACATTGGTGAAAAGGTCTGTGAATTTCCAATTCAGAATTGAAAACCGCTACCAATAACGAGTCACGATTACGGAAATATCGCCATCCAAACAATATTTTTTGAACAATTTTAATTGAATTGGGTCGAAATAAAGTAATTTGACTTTGGCTAAATCTAAATTGCAGAATTAATATTGCCATTCGAACCAATTTTGTGGGTTGGTTTTTTTAAATCGAAATATATTTAGATTTTTCAAAAAAAATTTTTTTTTTTAAATTCGAATAAAATTGATGAAATGTTGGAAATATTAAATTTTTTCAAAACCTTCTCCATAAAAAAATTGATCAAAATCAGTTTAAACGATTTCAAGAAAAGCTTAAATCCAATAAAATTGGTTCTGTGGGAGGCGCCATTAATATAATTATCGTCTGGAACATTCACCTGCTTGTGCATATTTCAACAGATTTTTTTTTTATTTTATCTTTTGAACCCATTTTAAAAAAAAATAAGATTTTGAAAAAAATTAAATTTTATATTTTTATTCTTGGTCCGAAAAATAAAAAAAAAAAACGTGTCGGAGGTATTTCCAAGAAAACGCTAGGGACCTAAAAAAAAAGTTGTTTTGTAATTTTAAGTATTTTCTCAAAAATTAAATTAAGTTCTTAAAACCATTTTGAACTAAGCATTCGACTAATAATAATTTATAAGAAAAATTTGTTGGTAAAATAAAATAATACAAGACGTATGTACATACGTAAGATTTTGAAAAAAAATTATTATTTAACATTTTTTTCAATATTTTGAGTTTGAAAAAAACCTTTTCATTTAGGTAAACGAAATGATTTCTAAAAAAATGGTGTTGCCAATTGGCAGTGTTTATTAGTAGTTTTGTTTCCATTTTATTTAATTATTTATTTTATTATTTTAATTCCTTACCTGGTTTTAATATATTAACCTATACATAGCTTTAGCTTATCTTCTTAACAAATGCAAATCACCCGGTCATAAAAAAATTCATATTAAATAAACCCCTTACTTATTCAGTTTCGAATATTGACTTTTTCAAAACTTAAAGTATTTTTGCTTATCTTCTTTTTTATAATTAATTTACTCATAGACACTAAAAGAAAAGTTCATGACTGTGACTATAACAAAAATTAATTAAGCCTACCAAAAGTGTTTTTTTGTTGTTGTTGTTTCAAAATAACTTTACGTGACAATAATATAATTATTGTTATCTTATATTCGTGATCTCTACAATATTATTATAAGTTACATTATTTTCTCAACAATTTTTGTACATTTCCGCTGTTTATTGGAAATGAAAATTTTCATTATTTAAAAAACAAATATAGGTAAGCAAAGACAAACAAAAATGTTATTATATTTTTTGTTCTTATGCTTATATTTCTTGGCTATATATGATTTGATCACATCATAACAAAAAACTTTAGGACAAGAGTCACACGACACGTAGCTACTTGCAAACGTGTAGAGGTAAATAGCTTCAAATTATAGGAAGTTGTTATAAGAGGTTGTTAGTTAAGGCATGCGTGCGTCCAAGCTTATTACATGGCAAAAGAATTTTTGGTTATATATACATACATATATACATACATACTTGTAAATAAAATAAAAAACCTACAACAAAGTTAATGGAAAATAAAAAAAATATTCATTAAACAATTAAACCATTGTTATTGGTTAACACGTAATTAACTTCGGTTTTCGAAGTCACACATTATACATACATCGTCCCTCATCTAACGAACTGACGTAACTGCTTTTTTAACACTTTAGAAAAATGCATATTTTAGCTATAAATTCTTCTTTTACCCATTCAATCGATCGTTAAATTCAAAAGTAGAAATCCTGCAGTTTACAAATAAATAAGAAGATAATCGTTTTAACAAGACCCAAGGTAAGATGTGAAAAAACCTTATGTCTGTTCGTGAGATAGGGGACGATATGTACTTTTCCGAAGGGTTTTGATTTCCTGAATTCGAATCTGATATTAGAAATGCAGAACTGTCTCAGGTTATCAAGACTATTTTTGTACAACTAACCATTTGGGAGATATTCCTGAAAAACCATTTTGGGGTGCCTTTAACCTCCTGGAAAATTTTTAGCGGGGCTCATATCGATGGGGACTTTTTACAGTATCTTGAGAACACCACGAGGAGGTTATATACCAAAATCCAGCTTTCCGGCGATATATTTCCTAATTGGGCTGTTTTTATGTCCAATATGATTGGTTCTAACACTCGATATATACCTCGAAACACCAAATATAATTATGCAAATACGGAACTAAAAATTAAATACGCGACATATAGATCTAGCAATTTGAATATATGCGAGTGTCCAGTTATAAAATATGCAGGACGGATGGCAACCGTTGACCGTACCTACAACAGAGCAAGTGAAAAATAATTAGATAAACATCGATTCCAATAGGTATACATAACAAGGAGGTATATTTGCTATCAATTAGTCATTATACACAATACTCATATCTGCCAATCTCCTAATGTAAGAGATTTTATTCATGCTGGGGGCGTGAATAAATATATAAATATTAACTAAAAATTAATACATTTGTTATGTCTGTCCTCATAATAACATATGAAAGCCATAATCAGTAAGCACTCACAAGGCCGACAGGTGTTTAAAAATGAATGGATATTCATTTAATACTTTCATTTGTACTTTTGTGAAAATTAGTAAAAGTGATTGAAGAAAGGTGTGAAATTGTTTTAGGTAGTTTGTGTATTATATCTGCAATATAGCTTCAGATAAATAATATTATTGTGTGGTTTATGTAAGGTTTATTTTTTTTCAATTTGAAGATCAATATGTTACATTCATATAGTATATTAAAGTCAATTTTGTTACGGAAATTACTTTCTGTTGATTGATTAATTTTATTAATAGATGATGTTTGGATCTATCTGATTAGATTGGAAACACCTCGGGAGTTTTTTTTTAAACTTTATTCATATTTTATCAAGTTCCTTTCTTTTTAAATATTAATTAAGTTGTGATTATATAAAAGAGTCATCTTTGATGCTGGTGGAAAGATTGGGATATAAGCAGGTCATTAAATATGGATTAAGTATATTTAACAGGATTTATTTTTCTTGGGCTTTGAAGACTAAAGCCTCCTTACATGATCAAACTATTTACATAAATATACCTACTTTACGATGCATGGTTTGAAATCTTATATTCTTGACGTAAATAAGCTAATGGTGCAGACTTACAAAAATTAAAACCAACACAAAATAAATAAATTAGAAATCAGGAAATAGTCGGTGTTATATGGGGTGTAGGTACTGACTACTGAGGAAGAGTTAGAAATATTGGATTCCATAAATTACTAATACGCTTATTTTTACTTTTTCTATACATTATATGTACATGCCTGGTACCTAGACAAAAATTAAAGAAAATTCAAATCAGTTCTTTTGAAATTTTGCCAAAACGGGGAGGTGGGGCTTTCAACCCTGAAAATGTATACCATACATAGGGGCCAGTTATAGCTTTCATTGAAACACATCATTGAAAATTTTAATTTCTTATTTTGAGACACTTAAAAAGCAAAATCAGTAATTATTTTGATGCCAATAAAAAGCTCTTGATTTATTTCCAGTCAAAAAAATATTTCATTTTGGCCCAATCTTTTAAATAAAACGATTTCTAAGATTTCAATGATTAATGATAATAATTAATGAAATAAAGAAATTCATTTGATTTGTAAGGTTTGGCCAAAATGAATTTTTTTTTATTAAACCAAATAATTGAGTCATCACCTTTTTATTGGCATCAAAATATTCTCTGATTTTGCTTTCAAAGTGTCTCAAAATATGAAATTAAATTTTTTAATGTTGAGTTTCAATGAAAGCTATAACTGGCCCCTTACACTTCCCCTAGTGGGTTACACGCATAAAATTATTTTCTGTTCAAAATGCATTTTTCAGCCAAAAAATTTGTCAATTTACTATTTCACTGAGCTAGCCCCTTTATCGCAATCGGCAACGCCACCATCTCGCAAAAAAATCATATAGAAAAAAATGAAGAATTAATGTTTTCATACAAAATATGTTAAATCAACTTTCTATTATAAAATCTCTGTAATGAAATAGACGTACAAAACTTTGAATATTATGTCTGACTGTGTATGCCTGAAAATGAATCGACCAATTTTTTCGCAAATTAGAAAAGTCATCGTCAGACGTCAGGCCTCCTAATAGCTCTGAATTTCAAAGGGAGGTACCCCTGAAAATCTTCTAATACTATAGAAAAATTAATTAACAAATACAACATAAAAGACCCTAACACCAATATACCTATTAGAAGTTTTTTTTTTCAAATTTTTTTAGTACCAAAAATAATGGTAACTGTCACCTAGTTTTTTAAAGCATTATTGGAAAATCTTATTTTTCTCAAAAATAGCATTTAATATGCTCATTAACATAGGCTACCTTTTGATGATTAAGAAAAATGGTTATTAAGTGCAACTACTTCTTGAAAATGTGTCAAGTTTTGATCAATTTTTTTTTTTGTGGAGAATGATTTTCAAAAAAATATTTTTTGAATCTTCGAAAACCAGTTTGTGGATTTTCATTAAATTTTGCTTCAAACTAATTTTTGTAAAAGACAAATAATTCTAATAGTAAAAATTTTAGGTACGAATTCTATACAAGTGTTTAAAAACCGTAAAAGTTTTTCTCCAAATTAATTAATTTTCATTAAAATTTTTTCATGTGTGCTAAAATAAAAATGATCTACAATTAAACAAGAACAAATTTGACATAAAGCCATTATTAACAGGACCTACATCTCATGGAACCATTTTTTGAATTTCAACTATCTTATTATTTTTACTACCGATTAATTACCGATTCTAACCAAACGGAACTTTCCCATTAAATCTAAATAACATTGCATGAGAATAAAAATTTTCAAAAACAAAATCATTTTGGATTATTTTTGAAAATCCAATATTTTTTTTTAAATTAATTTTTTAACTTAGCATTTATGAATAATATTAAAATAATGGTTAAAATTTTTGTTTTTAATTTATTTCCATAAATATGTTGAAAACATTTTATACATGCGTAGAATTAATTTATTAAAAATCCAATTTAACGATATTTAATCATTTTCTCTCAAAAATTATAATTTGCCAAAGAAGTAGCTGGTGTACGTTGATGTAAAAACAATTTATGTCATAAATATGTTGATTTTAAATAATACCACAACACAAAGATTCTCTATTTAACTGTTGTAGTAAAGGGATACAAAAATTTACCCGATTTGCCATTCCAGCATAGTTGAGGTAAATTAGAAATGAAAAAAGCATTTATGTATTTTAAAACATTGAATAAATTCTTTTTTAAATTTGCTCTTCTTCACATACAAATCTGGAAAGCCTACAAACAAGGTTGGCCGAATTAACTACACTACATTTTCTACATCATTAACTACGCGTAGTTAATTCAATAAACTACACGTCTTATTTTCTACAAATTGTTACGTTGTTTGTTACAAAGTAAATTTAGAGAAATAATAAAATTTCAATAAAAATTTTAACATTTTAACTCAAAATTCAAGCTTCAAAATTACAACTGACAGCTCATTTGATATTTGAAACTAAGTTTGCTAAAATTTTTTTCATTAACTACATTTAACTACCTTTAACTACATAAACTACGTAGCAAATGTGAAAAATTTAGTGGCCATTCCTGCCTACGAACATTTCTCCTTTTTTTGGTGTCCGTTTTATCATCTTCTTCGTATTCTGTTTCCTCAGACCAGTAAGAACATAGCATGAACGTAATAATTTTGTCTATTCCCCTGACGTTTCGCCCTCTTTCTCTACTCGGCGTTACACTTTTTTGAAATTCTGTTGATTTTTTCACATTGTTAGTTGGTATGCCTCCGCTTAAACATTTCTAATGTTAAAAACCTGCAATTCAGATTTTGCAAATTTTTTAATAAACTTCAATCAAGAAGCTTCTTCTAACATTGGTCTTTATAAGGTGTGACAAGAAGCTAGGACATGTAGGTGTAGACAAGAAAAAAATCCTATGGGAGGGGGGGGTGCTATTTCTCCCCGTTTAGACGGAAGTGGCAATCACTTAAAACAGAAAAAAAAATATTAAAATATAACTGTAACACATACAGAGTTATAATATGTATAGCATTATGAAAAGCCAGAAATCCATTCTTTAATTTTATTTTAAAATCAAGTTATTCGAGTAAATAGTTTTTGAAAAATTAATTTTCAGTCAAAATTTTGAAAAAAAAAAAAATGATTTTTTTAAACTATTTCTTTTTTAAATTTTACGTCATTAAGAATTATTTGTTTTATAATATTCAATGCTATTTTTGCTCTTCTTTATCAAACACAAAAAACCGGATGTCGAAACGTTTTGTAGTTTTTGAGGAAATCAAAAATAACAAACACATAAGAACGATAGGTAACAACGCTATTTCTGTTTATAAAACTAATAAAATCCAAAAATTTAAATGACTCTAAATAATGCAACGCTATTGTCTGAACTATAAAGCTTAGGTAGGCAATAATACATATATGAAATTGATTTTTTTTATAAGAACCGATTTGTTCGGCAATCATATAACACGTAAACGTGTTGTCAGAACATTCGGTAACAATTAAAACTAACCCAAGAAAAGAATGTTTGTATTTTTTTTTCATGGTAAAATAAATTGCTAGGTCGCCTTTTTTATTATAAATATACTTGTTCTATAAGGAGAGTAAAGGTATAATGTTGTTATTTTGTTATTGGAATGTTTACATACGTTGTGACGTTACCAAGGTGTTTTTATTTGAATAAGTAGAATATTTGCAGAAGAAATGCATATTAAGCATAAACTCAGACAGGTAATGCAGTATAGACGCGTGTACATAATATATATGGTAAATTTTAATTTATAAGTTTGTTTCAATGCTTTATCAACAAAATAATAATTCATATTATTTATATTTTTTGTAAGATATAAGAAATAATGTTGCGTGGTTGTTAGTCGTTAAAAATAACGATTTCATATCAAAAGGGTAAGAGGTTGATATATTTTATAGATACCTGTTGACTTCTGGAAAATTTGGTTTGGTAAAATAATAAAATGAAGAAAAAAAAAATCAAATGATAAAAGAAAGGAAACAAATTAATCAATAGAAAAATAGTCGTATTTTTAGAATTTTAACTTGTACCAGGCAATGATTCTGGTTTTTAGATGTTTTAAATATACGTATTTCCTATTTTTCCTTAAAATTTTGAAATCAGGTTGGCAATAACTAATATTAAACTAAATATTAAAATTTTGTGAAAACAATTATTCATTTAGCGGTTGGAACCAAAATGTTAACCAGTTTTTGATCTCTGAAATTTTACTTCAAAGATTTCTTTTATGATTATGAATTGATTGTTGATAATTAATATTGACAATCGATATTTAAAAACCCAATTGAAAGAAGTTTTTATCATTGAGAATGGTGCAGAACATTGTCAATCACATAAGAAAATTGATAGTTGATCAGTTTTTTTAAGATATTGAATTTTATTTTACCAAATTTAAATATTTATCAACTATAAATTATTGCTAGTGACATATCGGAATAGGGGAAATAATTTGAGAAAACTGGTAAAATAATAATTCCAAATTTGCTTCCAAAATGGTTAAACCCATCATTTGTCACATTCATTACTTCCCAGATTTAACTATAGCAGGAAAAATATAACAAGTGTACTACACTATGAAATAAGATACCTTACGTACTCTCGGGAAAAATTTTCTCTCAAGGATCTACAAGTGAAATTGTGATATTAATATCTAAAAAAAAAACAACTTTAAAATAAAAACGCATTTCGAGATTCAAAGAAGTGTATCAATAAATTAGCTCGCAAATTCGTTTATCTGGTCTTTCTGTTCGGCTACAGCCTAAACAAATGGGTTGATTTTCTTAAAAATTGTAATTATTTTTGGACATTATAAAATATATGAAACTTTCTAAAAATTAATTAGAAATAGAAGAGAAAGAATTTTAGATTTTCATAAAATTTTTATGGGAATAATAAATACTTCCTTTTCTATTCCCATTTATTAGAACACATACAGTTAAGTGTCATACATATTATTTATTACTAATAAATATTTTATACTTCTATCAATTATAAAAGAGACATTTTACTTCATTTAAATTTAATTTAATGCTTCCAAAAATGTATAAATGGGAAGAAACAAGTCCCTACAAAATTCATTTATTTTTAAATTTTGGGGAGTTTTTTTTTAAAGTGAATTTTAAAATTTTTCAGTTAGGGGTGAGACTTCATTAATGAGTAATGACTTAAAATTTGCATTTCTTGTAAATTTCTTAAAAAGTTTTCTATTCAAAGAATTTGATTATCTGAACTGATTTTGATTAATCAGAATCAAATCAGAATAATTAATGTTACACCCAAATTGCTCAATTTTTTTATAAAATTATGTAATCGAATTTTCATTATTTTAAAGAATCATTCTTCTATAAAATTTGAACACATTGAAAAAAATGAAGAAAGGCTCAAAAAATTTATTTAAAAAGCAAAAACAACAATTTTAAAATACGGTTTCGGGACTTTTTCGTTTTAGCTACAGGAAATTGGGCCCCAATGGAAAAGTAGCCCCAATTTTGATGAACAAAAATTTTCAAAAAGATAAAATAAAATAAAAACTGAAATCAAATGTAAAAAATGTAACCAAATTGAACCTTTAAAAAGAAAAATAACAACAGAAATTATTTATTTTTTACGGTGTTTATAGGCCTTTAAGGCGTTAGGTGAAATCTCATTATGAAAAATGGATCGCATACTCAAATTTGCAATTTTTCTGTACAATTATTTAAAGAATGGTTGTGGTCACAGTGATTTTCACTCGCTCAAGTTATTGAGTTCCAGTGCCTGATTGCTCAAGGAAATTTGCGCAAATAGGGCCATTTCGGTACACAGATTTTGATCGCTAGATGTTCAAAAATGAGAATTTTCATTTTTCATTCTACAAAAATAATTAATCAATTGTTACTTTTTGGTTTGAGGCTTTATTTAATTTTAAAAACGTTTGTTTTCATTCATTTTATTTGAGGCGATAGTTCCATTTTGAATTATTAGTGGAATTTTTCGTCATGAAAGAATAAAGATTTAATATATGGGACCATTTTTAAAAATGAAATTTGTATCCCAATATGAAAAATCTTTTTCCTAAGGTATAAAAATATAAAAATTCTCTTTAAACTGTTAAAATAAATAAATTTCCTTTGTTGATTCAAGTTAAAATATTTGGGCAATTTTTCACTTGAATCGGTGATTGTTAAAACAACATAAGTAACACATTTTTCTAAATCACTTTTATTATGGTTTTGCACTGCTTAGGGGTAGAGCTATAGGTTGAGAGCAAAACTAACATAAATTTACGTGAAACACCCAGAAATTCGAGCGCGAAATCAGCATTTAGTGTCGGCCGCGTCGTCAAAAATATAAGGTTTTTGTCTCTCCTGTAAAAAAAAAATGTCACTTATGTTGTTTTAACAATCACCGATTCACTTTTGTTTTGTGTATACCTATTTTTTTTTTTATTAAGTTTTTTTTTTATTTTCCCATTTGAAAAAATGGGTCATTTTAATTAATAAAAAAAATGTTGTAGCTTTAGCTTCTGGTACATCTTTTTAATGGGGCTAACTTTCGTGTAACCTAAATTATTGATTTTAATTTAAAATTTATTTCTTTGATATTTTCCAATTGATTTGGAGTCGTGTTTCCATTTTAATATCAAATCAGTTTTTTATTTTGAAAAATGGTCCCATTTTTTGTTCAAGATTAAAAATTAAAAGCTATATTTTTCATAATACATTTTTTTTTTCCAAAATGAAATATGAAAAAAAGCCTAAAAATGAAGAAAAATCAGACCAATTCACAAAATGTTATTGTAGGTTATAATATAAATTTATAGGGACCGTTCTCCTTTTATTGTTGTTTTTCATTGGGGCAAAATTTCACACATAGCTGTTCTTAAGGTGTGTTTTTTACTGCATATACTGCTTAAAATGATTTTTAAAATTTTCAACAGTTTTAAATTGGAAAATATTGTTTGTGTTTCAAGGTTCACGTGAAGAAATAGTTAACATATTTGTGAATCTTCAATATATTTTTAAATTTCTTGTGTGTAGGATTCTCTGAGATACAATTTTCGTCAAGACATTTCTACCAGAAAGCTGATTTTTAAATGTAGATTTTGTTAAAATAAAAGATTTTTGTCGGACTGTCTAATTTTACTTTTTGAAAAGTATGTTGTCAATAATTATGAATAAATTAAAACTCTTCAAATAGCGTTTTCAATTTTTTCCATTTTTTTAAAATACCCAAACTTTTTTTAAATAATGTTTTTGAATAAGTGTCGACTGAAAAGGTAAATCTTCTTAAGTTCATTTTTAACTTTTTTCAAAACAAACTCTTAAAAGAAGCTTCTCAAAAAATGTCAGAGTTATATTTATATGTGAAGATTGGAATTTATCCATATGTTATAATCTAAAAACATTAAATTGTACTACATATTAAACTAGCTGGTCTGCCCGGCTTCCCACAGAATTGTTCATCCATTTTGGCATTTTAAAAAGTGAAAATAAAATTAAAAGCGGCTTAAAACGTCTAAGAGCGTAACGCCATCTGTTGGTGATCCTATTATTCTGAGCGATAAAATTAGATAAATTTAAAATTCATAATAATTGTCATTCCTTAAATGCAAAATGAAATTTTCAGATTTAGCCACCATTCACCTGGGTTTACCTGCTTCAATACGAATCTAAAAAAAAATTCCCATGCATGTCGGATTATTTTTGCAAAACTTAATTCCATTGTTTGGTCAAGCGAACCATGAGATATAACTTAGTTATTATAATTAAAGTAATTTTTGGAAATCTCTGTCACAATGTATAGTTTAGTGGCATCAACCTATACCACTTTTAAAAGTGTAATAAAAACGTTACTTGATAGGCACAACTTTTACTTTTTTGCAAAAGTAACCTATTTTTAGTAGTTTTTCTGCATATTTTAATAGCCATTAAAGCATCCATAATATAAAGCAACTATATCATTAAACGGGATCGGTTAACTTTAATTATTATTATGGGAAGGCATCAATCTACTTAAATATGTTACACACATATAAAACGAACGCGATGATGAAGATTGGTTTTCAACCGTTTCACTGAATGAATTTGAATGAATTTTGTGAAAAATCAGATTGTATAATCAATTTGTTTTACTTTCGTTCATTGATTGTAAAATGATTAGAGAATCCAATCAATGAATGGCTTCAACTTTGATCATCAGTGCATGTACCTCCATTACTCTGATGTATCTATACATGTATGTAGGTATACCTGTGATTTTTTATAATGAACAAAAAAAAAAAATAAAAATATGTATGTACATCGGTTGGTGGTCGTAACTGCGGTTAAAATTAAATAATAGATCGCCGCATGTCACGGGTTGCACGAGTAAGATACTTCAATTACTATAACACCGACCGACCATTCTCTTGCCTGAGGCTATAAACAATTTTATTTACCTTCTCCATATAGCTGAAACCCTCTTATAAGCTAAGCTTTGCATAAAGCGTGGGGTTTTTTTTGTGTAGATTTTTTATTTAATAAATTGTTATAGACGATATGGCAGAGAGGCTTGGTGTTATTATATTTTGTTGTATGTCAGGTTAAATGACCATTAAACTGGTTTCCATCAGATAGAGTTCAATAACATTTTGAGTGTGATCTTATAAAGATAGACTTGATGGTAAATCACTTGAGATTACATAAATATATTGAAAATCAACAATCAAAGATTTATTTATGGCACTTGGAAATCATTTGGAAACCTTTAGAAAGCCTTAAAATATATCCTGAGATATTTACTTCCAGCTAAAAATTAAAATTTTGAATTTATACATTTACGGTTTTTATTTATAACTTTTTAAATAAAGCTATTTTAGAGTGCAGTGAAAAATAAGATCACGAACGGACATGAACTTTGAATTCTCTAGAGCCATTTTAGAGATAAATAAACTCTTTCATAAAGGTTATATGCGGCCAAGTACCGTTAATTTTGGAGCTAAAAAAAATATTTCAATTTCACCTCCAGGGAATCACCTAAAAATCTTCAGTTCCAAATTTTAGAAAAATTCCTTAAGTCGTTTAGGCTAGAGGTCGAGGTAAAGGTAGACAGACCTAACGATATACAGACACACAGACAGTCAGTATTAGGTACAAAATTTCAGCTCCAATGAAGTCCCATAATAATTGTACAAGGCTTATTAAATTTTAACCTTCAACAAAAGGGTTCTACATCAAAGTAGTACAAAAACAATTAAATTTTCAATGTTATACATTTTACATATATAAAAATCACTAGCTAGAAAAATAATATTTTTACTTTGAAAATAAAAACCAACAAGTTTTCCTGGGAAACCAACCACAACACAGATTAAAAAAAAAAAATAATAAAATATTAAAACTCTAACATCACAAGGCCTGAGGCTAACTTGTCACATGCAAAACCCCAACACAATCCAGGTACATAATTCAATCTCCATTTTTCTGCTGAAATTGAAACAAAAAAGGAAAAAAACAACAACAACAAACAAAAAATAAAACCCTCAAATGAAAAGTTCATTTCCTACAGCCAGCCCTTTAACGCCTCCCTTCTCGCTATATCTATACCTATACATCCCCTTCGCTCTAGGCATTAAAATACATAGAGTTCTGTTGTGGCATTTTTTTTACAATAATTGTTACTCAACAATTCTACCGGTTTGTTCTGTGGAAAACTTTATAAAACTGTTCACCCTTAATACACTTTGTCCTCTGTATAAATCAAACAAGTTTCCCATCATAGTCAGATCCCCGTGGTGGCGGCAATGGCTGCTATAGGTGGATATAGGTACTTTTTGAACTTCATTATTTTGTTACCACTTCTTCGAAAAATTGTGCTGAGAATGAAGGATAGCATCATATACCTACCTATATAATTAAAAAAGAAAATCGTGGAATGAACGGTCAAGTTAAAGTGATCGGAAGGTGGAAAACTCATGCACTGCAGCCGAAGTACAGTGACGTCTTTTAACTTTGATTTTTGCGAAAAAAGATATTTAATGACTATAAAGATAAAGGTTCATAAAATTTTAGTCGAATCAGTATGACGTTAAAACGATTTTAGAATGATACTGGGATAAATCGAACATCATTTACAGGCATCATACCCAGTCAACCACCAATGTCAAGCAAAGATATATAGATTTTGGATTGGAATGAAACGGGAATAAATTGAATCGAAACAGTTTTTTTATTCTTTCACATAATTTCGTGAGCCCCATAAGAAGAAGGGGGCTACAGATACTGTCACAATTCCAACAAACATCCAACAAATTCGAGCCACCATATTGGTAAATAATCTCCCAGGAGCTCTGTTCAGAAACAAACAGGTGTTATTTGAATTTAAAAAAGTTTTATTCGTCAAATCGTTCATCTTTATATGTACACTCCCAAAACTGCAGTCATACAAGAACTGCTGATTCATGATTTTGAATATAGATAACTCGTGAGTAGGTACCTAAAAAACAAGCCCGTAAACTTTTTTAAAACGAGGCTTCGGCAGTTAATAGAACTTGGAGAGCACCATTTTACCGAACATTCATTTAAATCCATGTAATCTTAAATTCCCATTGTTGTTTTTACAATTTGAGAAAATAAAAAAAAATATATCAATCAATCCTACTAATTGAAGGCTGAAGATCGAGTCCCAACAGCTTAAGCAACCTAAATACAATTTTCTTTTCTTCACCGGCACTCACCTGCGAAATTGACAAATTCTCCAAGAGTATCTCATGTCATAAAATGATTCCTTTTACCTTAGCATTTGGAATTGGCAACATCTGGATTTGATAGAAAATTGAAGGTCCACCCAATTTTTGCCAACAAAACGCAAACAGGAATGGCTGAAAGATTTTTAAGCCATTAGGCCCTGACTCTCCATTAGTTTCCGCACCACCAATTTTTAACTTTAATCGCAAAGAATTTCATACTTATTCAAAATAAAAAAAAATTTATTCAGTATCATTTTTATTGACAGTTTAGTTCATTTCTCAAATCTCAAAGATTTTTTTTCGTCAACTTAACTGTCAAAGGCACTTTTCATATCTTGTTTATTTTGTCGAATTCCTTTCAAAAAAAGAATCGATTTTTTTTCCAAAAGAATCGAATTTTTTCTGTCAAAACGAATTTTGCTACACTAGAAAAATTCGTTTTGACAGAAAAAATTCGATTCTTTTGGAAAAAAATTCGATTCTTTTTTGAAAGAAATTCGACATTAAACTATAAGCATGTTTAGGAAAATGAGCTCTTAGAGTTCTTGGAGATCTCAGCAATCTCAGTTACATGAACAGGATTCCGCAGCAAAATTTCTCAGCTTTGCTGTCAAAATTCAAAGGAAAGAAAAAAATCATGGATTCATTTGCTCATTTTTTTGATTGGGAAAAATATCTGAGATCTCATTTTTCTCAACGACCCATATTAATAAAATAATAATAAAATAAAATTAATGTCGACCTCCCTTCAATACATTTTTCAAAAAAAAAAAATCGAGTATTTTCTGTCAAAATAAATCTTGTTAATTTAGCAAGATTTAAGAAAGATTTAAGAAAGACTTTACACCGATTTGCACCACATATCTATCAAGAATCGACATTTTTAAAATGTCAAATGTCGCGGTGTTTTAAGAAAATCAATTTTGTTTTTGGTCGCAATGAATTTTCGGTGAATTTTATATTAAACATTTGTGGCTTGTTTTTTAATTAATAATAATTATAATTTTCAAATTGAATATTTTTTTTGACGTTTTACTTCAAAATTGCAAAAAAAAAATCAATTCTTTTCGTATTCCTTTCAACGAAAGAAAAAATTCAATTCTTTTTAGACGAAAATTCGACTTCTTGGTTAAAAGGAATTCTACATAAATTGAAAAAAAAATTATGACTTTTGCAGTAAAAGTGATTCGGCTGAAGAATTCCGTTAAGATTTGATTTTATTCATATTCTCGGAATTCCTGGTATTTGTCAAATAAAGTCACTATCAAAATATAATTAATTTAAATATAGTTTTACCTGAAATATGTACATTTAAATGTAATTTTTGGACTTACGAGGTTTTGGCAGAAAGCCATTTACGTTTTTACAACTGGCTGAAGCCAAAACCGCACAACTACCTCGTATGGTGTGTTGAGTTGCCGCTGACTGTGCACAAAATTAGAGTTTTGTATTGCAGACTATCATTTTTTGCTTTCCTTATTTGCTTTCCTCAGAAAAATAAATCTCCGAGACATTGTAATAACAATTTTTTATTGAACTAAAATACGCGGTTAAAAAGTATATATATACGTGTATGAAATATTTATGTATATTAAAGCAACACACCTCTCTACAACACATCACACGAGATAGGTGTGGTTCTGGCTTAAATTTGTAATTCATAAATAGATTTCGTCTCTTTTGAATCATTAGTCAGATATTGAATTGAAAGCTGAATTTTTTGAGCAATTATTTGCGTCAAAGAGAGCCACTGTGCACAATCTCTGGCACGCTCTTACCATTTCCAATATTTCTTATTT
Source organism: Epistrophe grossulariae (assembly GCA_929447395.1). Classification (NCBI taxonomy): domain Eukaryota; kingdom Metazoa; phylum Arthropoda; class Insecta; order Diptera; family Syrphidae; genus Epistrophe; species Epistrophe grossulariae. The sequence goes on from OV839568.1 coordinate 115,894,596, forward strand.
TTATTTTTCTGTCAATTGCCAACTCAATGTTTTTTTTGTGTTTATATTTGCTTTGCAAAATTTCATACATTAATACAAGTACCTAACTATGCAATCACTGACAATTTGTATGAGTGCTCCTTGACGGTTTTATGTTATGTCGTGTCATTCAAAACCTGCAACTACATTTGTGTTAATTTCTCATTTTATATACAAACGATGATGTTTACAATGTTATTACATACTATATTTTTTTTGTATTAATCGAATGCTTGTTTAATATTTTTTTGTCTGTTTATTTAAACTTTTTATGTTTTTCGATTTAAAAAAACATTTGCTGAAGTGGCAATTTTAAATTATGAAGTACCTTAGATACACTGCACTCTGCACTGCATTGGCATATGATTAGACTTTTTATTATAGTTACATCGGGTGGTATTTAGGTTCGAAATTTTTGAACAAACAATATTTTTATTTACTTCAAAATAAATTATTATGAACTATGAAAATAAACTGGATATTCACCCCTGTTCTGATTTTCGATCCATATAATTTAATTTACATTTGGAAATTTGTTTGAGTTTTCATGTCCGAATTAAATTCGGGGTATTATTCGTATATTATAAGATTTTTTTTTTGTGATTTATTTAATAGGCATGTTTCCGAAAATGATATCTCAGTTACCTAAACAGGATTCCTCAGAAAAATTTCTCAGCTTGCTCACTTTTTGATTAAGAAAATCAATAAGATCTCATTTTTTTGAACACACTAAATTTTGTTCAACAAAGGACAATGGGCAAATTTGGCCCAGCTCCAATAAGAACACTCTTTATAGCATATATAGGTACGTATTCATACATTATTTATCAGTTAACCGTTTGTCTAAATTCGCTGTGTGGCGGAAGTAATTTAATTTTTAGTAAAATGAGTTTCAGGTTTCCAAATCTCTGTTTTCATTAATTTCCTTTAATATTTTGTGGTTTCTTTATGTTTACTTATGTAAACTATATAATCTCAGTGTAATATTAATAAATTAAATTATACGAAAAAATTAATTTTTTTTTACACTTTAACGCCTCCTCCTTATGTTTATTATTATCTGACCCAGCTTATATGGTAGGTTTTAGTGATAAAACAAAAATATTATGTGAAGGAAAACTTTATTTATTTATTAAAAAGATCTATCGATTACAAGAAAAATTAATAATCTATCTTTTTTCGTTTAGAAAATAGAATCTGGACCTTTTTCATTGTTACCCTAATTTACCCTACGGAATTTCACATTTAAAAAAAATCACGTATTTTGAAATTTTTAAATAAAGTTAATATTATTTAATATTTTTCTTTTTTTGTATAATTTAATTAATTAATATTACACTGACATTATATATTTTGACAAAAACTTAACTGATAATTTACTGATTAATGTTTTATTTATTAGCTTATCTAAGTAAACAAAAAGAAACCACAAAATATTAAAGAAAAATTAGTAAAAACAGAGATTTGGAAACCTGAAACTCATTTTACTAGAAATTAAATTACTTCCGCCACACAGCGAATTTAGGCAAACGGTTAACTTATAAATAATGTATGAATACGTAGCTGTATATGATATAAAGGTCGTTCTTATTGGACCTGGGCCAGCGCTCCATACAATTTTGCCCATTGTCCTTTGACGTTTAGAATTTTTTTTTCACTGATTTCGATAGAAAAAATGGTTTGATTACTAGCTAACGTGAAAGTGAAAATCAGAACATTTTTTTAAATCCGTATGGAAATCAATTGTGTTTAAGGATCATTTGATTCGGAACGGATAGATACTATGAATTAGTAGAAAATAAAATATAGTTTAATATTTTAAAATTTAAACTGATGATTTACGTCAATTATTAGGAAAAAAATGCTGAACGGTCATTTTTGATGATTATAGTTTTAAGTTAAAAAAAAACTACTGCGTTATTCTCGTATTTTATTAAAAAAAAAATAGAGTTTGACAATGCAGATTGAATGTTTTCAAAACAATATCGTCGAAATGCTGTCCATTTATTTCAACATACTCTTGATATTAATTTGGTTTATCTCAATGGCATCGGTTGTATAACAATAAAAACTTTTTTTTTATCAGTTTAACACTTTTTGGTTTGAAATTATTAAATTTGTCATTTTTTAAGGAATACATTTTAAAATTATAAATAGAAAACATTTAATAACTGTCCCTGAGTCCATAGTTTAGTTTGAGGATTTTTATTTATTTTCATCTGAGTTCTGCAAAAAAAGAAAAGAATCTAAGATGTAAAATTTACATTTGTTGAATAGAAAGAGAAGACCAAAATGCAGAGATCTTCATGAATGCAGATTATAGGAAGTGCCATAATGTAGATACATACATATGAATACGAACATGTTCATCTTCATAAAGGTTCTCTTTCACACATTTGTATTTTTGGCATGAACCTGTACCGCTCTACTTTTCTTGATGTTCCCAGATGAAGATTCATGTAAATCCACCATTATTCTTTCAATTTACTGTCAGTTTTCAATAAATTAAGCAATCATTCAAGTAAATAAAATTAAATTGAATGAAAAAATTACCGTTTTTTTTTGGATAATTTGCCAAACACACTATAGAAATATTCTTAACAAAAATACCACTCCAATTAGAAATAATACAACAGAGACAACAATAATCCGAAATGTTTCTACTGCGTCCATGTTTTTGAATACTCAAAAGGATTAAATTTTTTGACATTTTTGCTAATTACTCAATTTTTTCCGTTTTTTTTTGCCTGAAAAAAATTACTAAGGAAACCTATTCATATTTCTGATATTGCTGAGATCTCTGAGTTCTTTTTTAAATGAACTGACCTAATGTATCAAGAAAAGGCACTCGCCAATACCGTTCTTCAGTTATCTAATATTTCAGAGCTTATATATCGTATTTGTGGTGCAGTGCAATAAGCCGAACGGAAATAAAGCCCTTGAATCATATTCAAGGAAATACACCCGCGGTTTTTGAAATGGAAACAGAAGCTTTGGGTTAAATTCTTTTTTGTTTTGTAGGTATAAATTCGTAGAATGGCTTTAGGGAAATGAATCGCATTCACTAAAAAACAAAATACGGTTTTAGACTTTGTCAACAGTTTTCTTGGAAAACAGTACTTTGGATGCCCCGCTTGCAAGGATTTTAGCTCCCTCCATTTTTTTTGCGTTTGAACAAATATTCACAAACTGACACAGTGTTTAATAAATAAAATAAATCAAAACATTAAACTGTAACATTATTTTGTTTTTATTTATTGAATTTAAATTTTATTTTCACAACTTTTTACTATTTAATTTATTTTATTGTATTTGTCACGACGCGTTTCGGACTTTGTCCATCTTCGGACGAAATGACATAGACCAAAAAATCGTAAAAATTAAATATTTAAGTTTCGTATCAGCAAATGAGCCTTCAATTTAACACAACTTGTTTGGAGCAAATGACTTGCCTATATAGCGTTTGATTTTCACAAATTGGACGAAATTATGCTGAGCTAACAAAAGATTTAAGTTAAACGCAATTTAATTAAACCAGTACGATTTTATTAGATAATGGTTCACTAAGGCGTATGCGTATTTTTTTTTAATTTGTTTAAATTATCATTTTAAAATAAAATAAAACTACGGTAATTTTTAATTTATATTACACTAGGAAATAGTTTTTTAAATTGCCGTTGCTAACATTTTGTGGTTTAATTTCTTAAAGTTGCTGAGAGGAGGTCTGGCATCGAATCCAAGCCTATGAGTCATTTAAGAATTAATTGGGTCCGTGAAAATTGAATTTTACATTACTGCCGGCCGAAAAAAATAAAACACTTTTGAACTCTACTGGAATGTAATATATATATACCTACAGAATTCTAATGGCTTAGTTGAGCAACATTTTTTCATGAAGATATACATACTCGTTATCACATTGAGGCCCGTTTGCTGATACTATACACATAACGATTTAAGTTGAACTTAAATTCTTAAGGGGTACTTTTTCCATGTCATAAAGTGATACTTAAGAAATTAAGTTCAACTTAAATCATTATGTGTAGTATCAGCAAACCTCCCTGAATGACATTTTTAGTTTTGCACTGCAAAAACAATTAATGACAATTAACATTCTAAAAATGTTTTTTTTGCACCAAAAAACCAGATAAGTTTTCAACATTCTTATTTGCAAAAGGTACAAACTCGAGATTTTGGCCTTAACGAGTGGGTCGATTTTCTTTAAACTTGGTATCTCCTTCGACACGTTTTTTCATTTTCTTTTTAAAAACCAAAAATTAAGATATCTGCCCGAAAATGTTTTTTTTTAGAATTTAATGAAAATCTTATTTTTCTCAAAAACGTGCCCATAACTTTTTTTGAATACAGTATTTTTTACATATATAGGATATGCCTTTTTGTTCACTGAATTTTCAGAAAAATTGTTATGAGTATAGCTAGCAACTCCCATATAAAATCATTTTTTTGATTTCCGATTTTCTCAAAACCGGTTCAACTGATGTTGGACAATTATGGAGAATATTTTAAAAGTTCTTAAAGTTTTGTACATACTAAAACTTTCAAAATTTTTTTCTTGTATTTTTAAAAAAAGTTTAATTTTTTTTGTTGAAAACTAAATAATTCGAAAAGACTGCGTCGACTTTTATAAAATTTCTCATCCAGCAGTTTTTCAACATTAGCTATCTAGCAGATTTTAAATAAAAATTATTATATTATAATTAAACCTCCCAAAAAAAAAAAACTGTACACCGCATCCCTGTCCTGATTACCGATCAGTTTTCAAATCCTTCCGTTTTCAAACTCTAGGTGTTCTGATTTCTGAAATACTTTTCGCTTTCAATGCTTGCGGAATGAAAGTGCATTGATTTTTGATTAAATTGAAAATAATTGACACTTGGAAATTAGTTTTAGTTTTCGTGTCGGAATTGAATTGACGTGCTATTATACGTTTATTATTAGATTATTTTTGTGATTTATTTAATTTTTTTGGTCGCAAGATGTCGCTTGCTCTCTTCGGCAAAGAGCTGATAGTGTATAAAAAAAAAATTTGTTCAACAAATTTGACGTTTCGAATTTTGTTTTTACTGATTTCGAAAGAAAAAAGTTTAGAATATAAGCTAACGTGAAAGTGAAAATCAGGGGCCGAATTACGGCATCAGTTACTAAACGACACGTGAGGAAAATTTCATACGAAATATCGAATATCATCCATATTTCGTATGAAATTTCCCTCACATTTCGTTCAGTCACTGATGCCTTAATTCGGCCCCAGATCACCATCCATGAGGAAATCAATTGCGTTTACGGATTAGATTCAGAACGTAAATCAGAACAGGGGTGAATATGTATATTTTCTTCTTTAAAAACAGTTTTTTTTTATAAAAATAAATACATAAATTAAAAAAATAAAACTAAATGTAAACAACAGCCATTTTTTTTGTTGTTCTTTTTCTTTACATTGGCTGTTGACAGAATACAAAAATTATACATTTCTGGCCAAAGAAATTTCTATAGGTTACAAATTGTATAGAAGGAAAAACTTGTTGTTTTTATTCACCTCAATTACAAAATCCTATGAATAAGCTGCAGAGATAGTCATACTCAATTTTGACACTTCGCTAATATTAAAAATGTCAAAATTGAGTCTGATTCCTTCAGCAGCTCATTCATCGGATTTTATAATCGACGTAATTATTTAAGTTCTCATAGCGCTCTCTTCTGCCCGAAACAACACAAAATATGGGTATTGGGTACGCGAACAGGATTGGATTTAAAGTGGTAGAAAAAAGTAGATTTTGGACTAGAAAGAGAACGAACTTATTAACGACTCCAGTTGATTTAAATTCATACATACCTCACAATTGAATTAAAAAAAAAATAACATTCCATTTAAAAAAAAACGAAATCTTAACTGAAATAAACTTTTGTTAATTATAATATTATTGCATACTCTTAGGATTATGCAATACTTCAATAATTCTCTTTTCCTCATTCTTAGTTCCTAGTTGTATGCAGCATTTATATTAACAGGTTTCAATTCATTGTCCAAAAATCTAGTACAATTAGAGAAATCACACTCCTCAAACACAAATAAAAGACAAAAACAGCGACAAATTTTTTTTTTAATTTTTATATAATTTATTAATTTTTTCTTCTATTTGATTCAGTGCATCATTTCATAAAATAATAAATATAGTTTTTTTTCTCTTCTTTTCTTTTTTTCTCATTCATAAATACATCTCATGTAAGTACAAATTTAATTCATATCATCATTTTTTTATTTGAAATACCCTCATTTTAAATCAATACAAAAAGTCTACATTATAATATTTACAATACAAATAGTTTAGAGTAATAACTAGTTAATTTAACAAATTATTTTATATAATAATAAGTAAGAAAGAATATTAAAAAAATAAAACAACATTCAAGCAAAAAAAGGAATGAGTTTTAATATAATTAATTATTATTATAGACTAGTTTTTAATTTTTTTTTATAATTTGTTTTGTTTTGTTATTTTGTAAATTAATTCTTGGTTTTGCCTTGTCGATGGTTTGAGTTTTCAGTGTGGCAGAGTTATTTGCCTTATTGATTTTGAAGTCAAAATTAATAGTTTATTATATAAATTTTTGTGTGATTGGTGGATAAACAATCAATTAATATACGGCTGTCCACACTTTTTCAATTAAAAACATCGTTCAGATTTGGCAGTGAATTTTGTTAAAATTTTAATTTTGATTTTTTTTTTTTTATATTAAAACTTAGATATAAGAAAAAAAATAGTATGCAAACAAAAATTTATAGAGACCATCAACTGGGCAGTGTGTGATTGTTTTTATCGTCTTAAATTAAATTCATTTCGTTTTCATTTTACTTGGCACCATTTGGCATGTTTTACATTGACCAATTTTCATTTTTTGTATTTTCATTTTTATAAAAGTTAATATTAATATTAATTTAATTAAATTAAAGTAAGACTTTCAATAACTAAAAAAAAAAAAAAGATATGAAACTTTGTTTATTAATTTTAGTTCTTCGGTATGGTAAATCAATCTCGGATTCAGAACCTTTTATTAAAATGCCTCCATGCACATTGTATAATCATTTTTTAAAACCTAACAATTTACAATTAAAATAATAATAATAATATGTTGTTTGTTGTTTTTATCGCTTTTAATTCGGTTTAAAAATATTCTTTGGAATATTTAATTTTAAAAAAATAATTAAAAGAAAAATTCAAAATTTGTGTTTTTATTTTATTTAAAAAAACTTAATTTCAAAACTTTTATTTTTAAACAAAAAAATGTATCACCTGGTAAAGGAGAAGACTCTCCGACACGCGTTGTATAGTTTAATAAAATTTAAAAATAAATAACTTAGAAATTAAGTTTTTTTTTAAATAAAATAAAATGTTTAAATTAAATATTACAATAAATGCATAAAATTCAATTTTTTCGTATCTTAAGCAATTAAAATTTAGTTCGTACAACATTTAAGTTTTCATTTATGATTGATCATTTAGAAGGTGCTGAATCCTTATTTCTTAACTCTCCCCCCCCCCCCCGAATATTGAACAAATGAAAATTAAACAATTCGAAAATATTTAAGATTTTCTCGTAAAATTAAAATCGAATTTTAGAAAAAAAAATATAACCAACATCACCTGTTTCTCACTTATATTATAAGTATCTATAATGTATGTATATAATAATTGTATAAAGTGCGTTTCTAAAACCGATTAAATTTACAATCCTTATCTATCAAATGTGTTTTTTTTTCCTTTTTGTTTTTTTGTTATTTTTATATATATATTTACTTACGTGTGTGTGAGTTAGACTGTGTATGATTCTCATAACAGTGATCACTTAATTTTTCACCCTTACGCCAATAAAGTCATCTAAATTGTTGTAATTCAATATTATATTTTTTTTTGTTGTTTGTCCTAATTTTACATAAAAATTTAAATATATATAATTTTTGTTTCATTTTTACCATTTTTCTTCTTCTTACTTTTCTTTTATTTTAAACGAATTTTTACATAAAATTCATGACCTAGTTTTTTAGGAATTGTTTCTTTTATAATACTTTTGTTCTTTATACTTTAAGTTTTTTTTGCTTTTTATTTGTATTTTTTTAATTTATTATTTAATTAGTTCCCTACTTGTAATAATAAATAAAATAGTTTTTCTTACGCTAAGGGGGTTTGTTTTTAATTTTTTTTTTACTTATATGGGTTTTGAAAATTAATTTGTTCTCCAAACCGACTTATTTATTTTTTTTTCTTTAAAGTCTCATTTTTTTTTTCATTCCAAAACTACGTTTTAAATTTAATGAATTTGTATAACAAGTGATTTATTGATTTTACCTAAAATATAATAATTTTTTTTTCTGTCGAAATAAGTTTGTATGTATTTTATTTACATTGTGCGATTAATTTCATTTGTTTTGGAATTTTATTGGTCATAGCCGTAGTTAAAAAATAAAATAAAATAAAATAAAAAAAATTAAATTAAATTAAAGAAAAGAAAAGGAAATAAAATAAAACAAAATAAAATAAAATAAAACAAAACAAAATAAAATAAAATAAAATAAAATATAATAAAATAAATTAAAATAAAATAAAAAAGTTAAATAATTTCATAAAGTAAATAGAAATTTAAAAACTACACAGTATGAATAGTATCAGAATCTGTAAAACTATAAAACTATGTATGTATGTATCTTCGTGAAATTGAATTTATTTAAAACATTTTCAGAGTTAAATCTATGTACCCTTGATTGATTTTGATTTTTTTTTTATTCTTGGGGAAGTAAGTTGAACTGTAGGCAGTTTTGAATAGGGAAATAACACTTTTGCAAAATAATAAATTCGAATAATGTTTATATATTATTACATAATCAATTACCAGATGCATTTACATACATCAAACTGAACTTACTTTTATGTAGGCTATAATTATGCACTTTATGCGTTAAAATCTTTATTTATTTAATTACATACGTCAAAATATAATTTTTTTCCCTGTCAGTCAGACTACGAAGAATCAAATTTCTTTGGAGAATGGGTATATGGTATGAATTCAAATAAATTCAATTCAATTCAATTCAATTCAATTCAATTCAATTCAATTCAATTCAATTCAATTCAATTCAATTCAATTCAATTCAATTCAATTCAATTCAATTCAATTCAATTCAATTCAATTCAATTCAATTCAATTCAATTCAATTCAATTCAATTCAATTCAATTCAATTCAATTCAATTCAATTCAATTCAATTCAATTCAATTCAATTCAATTCAATTCAATTCAATTCAATTCAATTCAATTCAATTCAATTCAATTCAATTCAATTCAATTCAATTCAATTCAATTCAATTCAATTCAATTCAATTCAATTCAATTCAATTCAATTCAATTCAATTCAATTCAATTCAATTCAATTCAATTCAATTCAATTCAATTCAATTCAATTCAATTCAATTCAATTCAATTCAATTCAATTCAATTCAATTCAATTCAATTCAATTCAATTCAATTCAATTCAATTCAATTCAATTTAATTTAATTTAATTTAATTTAATTTAATTTAATTTAATTTAATTTAATTTAATTTAATTTAATTTAATTTAATTTAATTTAATTTAATTTAATTTAATTCAATTCAATTCAATTCAATTCAATTCAATTCAATTCAATTCAATTCAATTCAATTCAATTCAATTCAATTCAAAATAAAAATAAAAATAAAAACTACCAGGGTATAATGATGTTTTTTGTTGCAAACAAAATATACATAAATATTAATTGTATACAAATTAAAATGAATTAAACTATCCTTCGGCTGGAGACCAATATAGAAATAAAATATTATTTAGCTAAAAAATAAAGTTTAATATTCCGTAAAAAAAAATATTATTCTAAATGTATAAGTATGTGTTTTTCTTATAACAACTTTATGTGAAATTTCATCACAACACTCTCGAGATTTCATAGAACTTTACTATCAATTACATGCGCTTAGTTTTACTCTTATATATAATATATATACAATTGCATTAAATTACCATTTTTGTATATCTACTACTTTTTTTTTTTAAATAATTTAAAATTTTATATTTAATTCGAAGGTACCTAATTTACAATAGTTTTTTCATCTCTGAATTCTTTTTCTCTGTCTCTATCATTCAATGTTCTTATCTATCTTAATAACTATATTAACAAAACAAATAAAAAAACAAACAAAACTAAAGACAAAAATGATAGTTTATGGAAGGATTAATTGAGTTTTTAGGTTAATGTTAAAAAAAAAATTCATTAAAAATTGTATGAACATTTAAATTATATAACTTAAATCATTTTATGGAAATATTTTAATTTAAGGCAGTGATTGTGTCGTTTAAAAAAAAAAACTTTTCTTTTTGTCCTTTAAATTTCAATTTGCGTCGACCCCACAGGAAAAAGAAAATATTAATTATTATAATAATTAATGAAATAATATACAAAAAAACAAAATAAAAATAAAAATAATTTACATGAATATTATACGTATATTTAAATGTAATAATTGATGTAATATTTATGTTACACACATTTATACAACATATCACACAGTTGTCTCCCGGTCGACGTGTATATACTCGACCGGCTGAAGCCCGTGTCAGGAGGCCGGATCGATAAATAGTGAATCCTTTTTGATGTCCTTTTTCAGTGTTCCATTGAGTATCGTTTTTTGAACGACAGATTTTTTACGTTTTCTCACTAAGCCAAATATGCAGAATATTAAACAGGCTGTTATAGCCGCCGCTATACAACCCAGAGCTGCGAATACACCACCGGGTAATTCCAGAAGCTTACGTGCTGTTCCGCACTCTTCTTCGGATTCATCAAAACCCGATGGGCAATTTGTGTGACCTGAAAGTAAAGAAGAAAAAAAAAATATAAAAGCCATAAATTCAATGAATTCTATGGAAACGGAAATAGACAAATCTTTGTTTTGGAAAATGTTTCGTGTAGAATATAGATACACAGATATGTATGTGGGGAATGCAATGGCAGCAATAGGGGAGCATTTAAAACCATTTTAATCGCAAAGGCTTTAAATTAATAGAGAATGCATGAAAAAAAAAGCTTCTGAATTTTAAAATTGATAGAAAAGAGATTAAATCTTCCAAATGTTTTTTTTTGTATGAGTGTATGTGAGCCTTTTCATACACATAACATAAGCCTAAATGGCTGGCTCAATTTTCAAGTGAAACTTCTTTTGGAGCAATTTTAGTAAAACAAAAGAACGAATTGATAAAGAAAAAATGCTGTTAAAAGCTGATTTGAATGAATAAAGTTCAAAACAAAAATTTAACAAAAAAAAGAAACATAACATCATTATGTGGGTGAGTATGGTAGATTAAATGTACTTATTTTTATTGATATAGGGTAAAATGTATATTTTATCGTGCAATAAAATTGTGTTTTTTAATATAATCAATATAATATTTTAGGAGAATCAAGGAAAATTTGACCGATGTCTATTTTCTAATTTTGTTAATTTTAATGGTGGACTAATAAAATTTAATTGGAAGGTAGCTAATATAATTTTAAGGGTTCTCCTTACGTTTTTCTAGCTCTCGTTAAGAGTGTTGACAAAAAAAATTGGATTCAATCAGGGAAGTGTGCTAGAACTTTACATGCAAGAAAAAAAAAGGAATTAGGTGTATTTTACAAATTTGGATTTCACAGCAATTAAGAGTGTACAATTTTTTAAAATACAACATTTTTAAAACATCATTTTGACATTAGGTTTTTGTTTTATAAAACCATGAGTTAGACACACGTTTATAAAAACTCCAAAATGGATTTGTATTTTAATTTTAATTTTTTTTTTGTTTTTATTTTTTTATAAACAATAATTTTATTATTTACAGTTTTCTCCCGTTAGAAGTGTTTTTTAATGTAAACTTTTTAATGTAAGACTTTAAAACAACTACCTGTACGCTTTCATAAATCAGTGCAAAAGAGTTTAAAAAAAAACGAAGTAAATGTACATATGTACTTGGTCTTTTGCCACGGCTGCTGGAATTCAGTCAGGCCTAGTTTGGTAATTTTAAAAATTGTCAATAATATTGCAAAACTTTTAACTACATAATTTAATATGACTTTTAATTTGTGGGTTGAAATTCATAACTTAAAGATATGCAAATGGAGATTAAGGGATCATTCATATGAAAAAGAAAAATTAGGGAGGTTGTAAATCATTCATTTTTATAATCATATTCAACATAAAGAGTATAATTACAAATTTCAACATTTTTAAAAATTATAAATTAAAATTCTTAACTGTGTTAAACAAATACAAAATTCACGAAATCTATGTAATATGAACTGAACTTAGCAGAAATTGTGTATTGACAACTGACACAACTGACACTAGTCAACTGATGAGTGCAAGTGAAATCGCCGGGACTAAACAATTTTTTGTAGGACTTAAAAGCCGTTAAAAGCTATTTAGGAACAAATATAAAAATTGTTTTCATATTGACATTTTAGAAATTTTAAACCTTGCAAGTGTGTGTGCAAATCAGTGTAAATCTTTCTTGATTCTTGCAAAATTAGCAAGATTTGTTTTGACAGAAAAAATTCGAATTGTTCAGAAAAAAAATCGATTCTTTTAGAAAAAAATTCGATTCTTTTGTTGAAAGGAATTCGACATAAGACATTGTATTTAGAAAATCCAAATAATTAATAATCCTGTAATTTTTTGTATGAAATTTAAATTTATTTTATGTATCTATGTGTGCGTTATATAGATTTTTATTATTTGTATTTTATTACCCAACTTAATTTTATTGATTTCGAAAAGAAATTTCAAAAATAAACAACCGAATTAATTTTTCTATTGTTTCTTTTTTGTGACCATGTAACAATGAGTCAGTTATCTATTGTATCAAGTTACAATATCTTGACCGTATGAATGTTCCTATTTGGCGACAAAAACTTCTTATCTGATTACAATTTTAAATTGGCAATGATCTCATGTTTTGTGTAGTGAAAACTCCTTATTTCAAAATAAAGAATATTATAAGTGTTATAGTCATCTTTAAAATTTTTAAATTTATTTATGGAAATAATATCCTATATTAAATATTAAGTATCTATCTCACTATCTAAATTGAACCAAAAAAAATCACTTGTGTTTCATATTTCATTTTCTCTTTTTACATTATAAATGTTTCCTCTGATGTCCTTTTTATTAGATTTATACCTGAAGTCAAATAATTATGTAGGTTAGGTACCTATCAAAAGAAAAAATAGTCCTTTAAAATGAACGCATCAATAAAGATAAAAAAAAATTGCTAATAGACATCCCCACAGGAAGTCGACCATATCCGCCTTGCTCGTTTGCCTTTTGTTGAATTTCCTGCCAAAAGAGAAATCTAATTACAATTAGTTTAGTGGGCCCTTTCAAGTCGATTTGTAATTCACCCAACGATTAAATTTGAAAAAAAAAAAAAAATGTAGATATGTATGTATAGCTATGACAAAATAGACAAAATGATGCACGCCCGCTTTTTTCATCATCCTCACTATACGATACGAATCATCTGCAATGGAATTTAAAAAAAAAACTTTATTCACTCTTTTCAATTCAAGGAGACCACTATACAAGAGAGACAGAGATGAGGACAAAGAGACAAAAAAAAAATTAAACGCGGTTTGCCATACAAACGGCATACAGAAGAATATTATTTCCTTGGAGGGTGTCTTGTTTCTTTTTCACAGAAGTTTGCTACTGCACGTACCGACTGATAAACCGCAACTCGTCTTCGTTGACGCTTTACCGCAACACCACCCAAAAAAATTACCCCCAAAGCAAAGATTCTCGTTCCCAAAATTCTACCAAATTGGATCCTGGGACTGGGATATTGCAATAAAAATAAGGGATTTTCTTTGCTGGTTTCTTTTTTAGTTTGTATATCTCTCTCTTTCACGAGAGCTATATGAGGGGACGAAGAAGAAATCTTCTGCTAATGGTTATAGTTGGTGCAGCAGTCTTTGGTTATAAAAAGAAATGAAATTCATCTTCATCCAAAAGAAATAAGACAAATTTACTTGTTCGACTTTGGCCTCTTGAAAGGGCCAAACAGTATATTTTTTATAAATGAGCAAAAAAATTGAATTAAGGGGCAAAGGAATTGGCCATAAATGTATCGACAGATAAAAACACAATTAATAAGAATGAAATGTTTATATTTATGGGTTAGCGATGATAATTATTTGACGTCAACAAAAAGGCAACCCCAAAATCCTTATATAGCAGGTACCTAAGGTACCTAAAGGAGATATTCATATCGATTATGAAATTCGCAAAACTCGATCCGCAGTAATTCGCATTATAGCGTTCTCTTTTCTTTTCACGACAAAGAGAAGAGAACACTGCACTGCGAATCACTGTGGATCCAGTACTCAGTAGTGCGTATTCCATAATTGGCATGAATATGTATGAGCCCCTTTTGTTGAACAGAACGAGCACCGTTATCTATTAGCTGCGACAACTACATTAAATCTACACACTGATTCGATTTAATTGTAATAAATATTATTAAACTACTTCTGGGTTATTTTGTTCGGTTTTAATAACCAATTAAGTATATTTTAAATCGCTCATAATAACAAATCTACTGAGAGATGTGTTTTATAAAATTAAAAATAATTATTTGATTTAAGCAAGCTACTCGTTCAACATGAACGATCTTCAAAATTGGGAATCCTAACCAAGTTTCTCCATTAATATAAACTTTTAAAGTTTTTTATTTTAATCGAGTCGACTATAACGTTCGAATTAACATTGTGAATTATCTAATTTTTACCCTTGACTATACGCTATATTTAATACATTTTTTTTAACTCACTGAAAGACGCTCTCGGTTAGTATTTATTTTGCATGCGTGATATGATTATGATATAAAGTTAAAATATGCATTTGGTGATTTTCAATTTTAAATTTAATAAAATATATATAAAAGATACAAAAGATAGACCCTAACCTAACCTAATATCGTACTAAAATTGTGCGCCAATATTCCCATTTTGACCCATTTTGTGCTGAAAAATTCTTATTTTTAGCTCTAAATTCTAGAATTTAAAATTTCGGATTTACAGATGGTAACAGATGCATTATCATTTATCAATTATTAATTGATAGTTAATAAATGTTGAAGATCAATATTAAACAACCTAATTGATACAATTTTTGATCATTAAAATAATAAATCAAATTTTAATGAACCGAATTTCAATATACATATTTATTTATTAAATATCGATTGAAAATTGACATTTGTCGTAAGGGTTTATATAAACGGAATTTTTTTTTAATTTAATCAGCCTTATTGTGACTTTCGCCCGACCAACATTCCACCTGGAAAATTTAAATTTCACTTTTCGCCTATTGTGAATTTCGCCCTAAATTTTGTGTTAAAAAAATGTTATTGACAGCCTAAATGTTCACTTATTTTTAGAAGGCGAACGAATTTCGTTCAGGCAAAACTCACAATAGCTTTTAAAATTTCGGGGGAACAAAAAATTTTGAGGTGAAATATTTTTCGAGTGAAACTCACAATAAGGCTGATTGTTAAAATAAAACTTGACGAGCAAATTTGAAAATCGGATGTTCATTGGGTTTATCAATTCATCAAATGATCATGTCTTATCTATCTAATTTTAAAAAGGTTCAAAGAATCTAAAAATTCACAATATGCATCTTCATACACGAAAACTGTTGTTCAAATGAATTTCTATAACATCACTGATCTCGAAACGTTCCTCAAAAGCATTTACTAATAATTTTTTCTTGCAAGTATTGCAGTATCCATATTTCTAATAAATTGTTATTATAGATTTTTCAACTGTGGGTTTGGGTAAATGCTTTTATACTTACATAATATATGAATTATGTATAGTCGAGTGAACTGAATGAAAAGTTACACTAGGTATCATCCAAAAGTATATATTATAGGAAAATGGATACAATAATAATAATAATAATAATGTTATAACAACAATACAATGTACATATACACTTACCATCACACCACAAATTTGCAGCAATGCATGCATCAATTTCAGGACATTTGTATTCACAATCCGATTCCCTTGGATAGAGTCCAAATTCACCGAGCGTGTCATTTCCCGATGTAGATGTGTTTCCTTGTAGGTCCAGTTGTTGCAAAAGTGCTATTCTTGTACGATGTATTTCCAGCCATGTGAATGCTATGTCGCCGGGTTCTTTGAGTATAGGTTCTAGTACAAGAGTAACAGGTCTTTTTGGTTGTATAAGAAAAGCAATATAACCCAAAAAAAGAAAAGACAAAGAGAAAGAGAAAGAAAAGGAAAACCATAAGAAATGTACTCTGCGATTATATGCAAAAATAAAATTGTGTACAATAAATTTTAGGAATATGTAAACCTACATATTGTATATCCTTAGTATGAACTTCAGTGCTGAAAAAATAACTACCAAATCTTATTCAGTGCATCAACCTTTGGTTACGCTTGTTGTTTTAAATCAATGAATTCGTATTTCATTAAATGAATACAGCTTAGGGGCCAGTTATAGCTTTCATTGAAACTCATCATTGAAAAATTTAATTTCCTAATTTTAGACACTTTGAAAGCAAAATCAGAGAATGTTTTGATGCCAATAAAAAGGTGATGACTCAATTATTAATTTTAGTCAAAAAAAAAATTTCATTTTGGTCAAAACTTACAAATCAAATGAATTTCTTTATTTCAATGATTGAACTACCTTATCATTGATCATTGAAATCTTAGAAATCATTTTATGTGAAAGATTGGGCCAAAATGAAATATTTTTTTGACTGGAAATAATAATTGAATCAAGAGCTTTTTATTGGCATCAAAATAATTACTGATTTTGCTTTTTAAGTGTCGTAAAATAATAAATTAAAATTTTCAATGATGAGTTTCAATGAAAGCTATAACTGGCACCTTAGATAGAGAGAGAATTTTTTTTATAAAAATACATTTTGAAGAGTTACTTTATTTCAAAACCTACCTCGAAAGTTGAAAATGCAAACAATTTCAAGGAAACACAAAAGAAAACCGATTAATAAAATAAACTTTTAGAACACAACCAAAAAGTTTAAAACTGGTTAATATTAAATGACTTATGCCATAATAACCGAGGCAATAAAATTTGATTTCAGTGACTTTTTAAAATCTGAAATACATTTAAATGTAACTTTTGTACTTGCGACGATTTGAAGGAAAGCCGACACACAGTGAGGGCAAAATAACATAAGCCGTTGCGGTATCAATTCAGCTTGTAAAGCTATAGGAACCTGAAATTTTAGACATTAGGTTTTGAAAAAAATATTTAGATATTTCCAAAACTATTTCTCGAAACGCCCACTAAAACGCCCATTTTTTATATTTGTTCATTTTTTCTATATCTGTACAGGTTGTTTTTGACTTATCAATACATACTTTGGAAAATTATTCTTAATCATGTTTTTTGAATAAATCATTGGAGGAAGGGGTTATCTCTTTTAAGGCAGGGACGAAAAGTTTCTAAAATTTTGACTCACATTGGATAAAAAAAATTATTCAGACAACGTTATGCATATGTGGTATCGATTTTTTAAACCCATAAAACTGTCTTTCATTTTATTACTCATTCGGTTAATTTCAATACTGCAGTCCACCACGTCCTGTCGAATTGACATATTTGACATTTAATGACCAAATTCAATTGATGTGCGTCTTCGGAAAGCAACATTGTTGCTCTGCGTGAGACCAAATGCAATGATAATTTGTCGTCTTTCACAAGACCTTATAAAATTTATAAAAATATAATAAAAATAAAAAAAATAAAATTTAACTTAAAGTAACCGACTATAAAAACGGTGCAGTGAGTTCACTGATTGTGAAAGAAGTTGACCCAAATTTCACAAAAAAAAAATATTACATTTAGCGACGAGGCCCATTTTTAGAAGAATTTGGATGTGCGAAAAGGCAAACATTGATTACAGTTCTAAACTATTAATACTGTGAAAACAGTATAGTTGCCCGTGGACTAGTGCTCGCATCCCATCCAATAAAATTTAGTTTCACGGGTACTCCCTTTTGCGAGGAATTTAAAAATCCTCCAATCTCTATAATATAGGCTCTGGTTCTGCATTATCATTTTAAACTAGTATCATACTAAACATTTTTTCTTAAAAAAAATCTCTAGATGAAATAGAGTGACAGGTTATATGCAAACAAGAGACTGAAATTTAATTTGCTTAGTTAATTTAAAAAGAAATTTGCTAAATTAATTTCAAAAATAATGGACAACTTAATAGAAAATTTTATATTTAAATTTAGTTTCTATAACTATACTATAAAGAAAAATGAGTTCACGTTGTTTTAATTATCAGTAAGAATAGGACGAGAAAAATTATTTATAATTTTCAAGGTTTTCGCGGTTGTTTACATAAGTCACTTTTGATTACTCGGATTAGCCGCGTTATTAATATTAAATATTTATAACGCTGCTAATCCGAGTAATCAAAAATGTCTTATTTTATTTTCATCTTCTATTCTTAAAATTTGTATTAAAAATAAAAAGTCTGATATATGGTGCAAAATTCAAATTTTGTACCAATTAATAGACATTTCGAAGACCTCAGCAAACTCAGTTACATGAACAGGATTTTTCAGCAAATATTTTGTCAAAAACCCATGGAAGGAAAATTTTGCGCAATTTTTGACGGAGCGAAATTTCTGAGATCTCATTTTTCTGAACGCGCTTAATATTTAAATTATAATTTTTTAATTTCAATTTCAGTTAAAATGTTTTAAGTTAAAGTTACTAATTTTTATTATTTCACTGTGGAAACATACCATTTTCAAATTTGTAATTGTTAAATTTACACTTGAGATTAGTACGGTACTAAAAGAAGTAAAATAAGAATTTGGTGATTTTAACTTTACACGGTTAAAAATTCTGGGGTATTTTTTAATACAGCTCTTGTATTACAACCGTATGCAATACAGCAAATATTACATTTTAATACTAGGGAAATATTTAAAAAAAAAATCCAATCAATTCTTATTACATTCTAATATTTTTGTATAAAAATATCATTTGTAATACAAAAAAGAGTCGATCTTAACCCAAAAGAATAAAACATATCCCTTGTAGAGAGGGAAAATTTCTCTCTCAAATATGAAAATTTTTCTAATCACTTTTGATTACATTCTAATACCTCCTCGCTCTTTTTTTGCTTCGATGCTCTTTATTGTCAGCCATATTGAATATAAACATATTGAACAGACTGCGTCACTTTTTAATACAATCAAGATTAAAATTTATTAATATTGTATTAAAAAGCAAGAAAAATAAAAATACAAAAATTTAAATATGCATTATTTTGAAGGCGCTTTGCAGTTTTTCGAGGCACAATATGTTAATTATGAGAAGGTTTTTTTAATAATACAAATTCCATATACAGGGTGGCGCACGAATCGTGCTACAAAAATAAAACGTAATAACTTTTTTTCTGTGTGAGTAATCGGCTTATTTTTTTTTTATTTTGTAGGTTACTATTTAGATTTATAAAAATGGATGCTTGGGATACGGAGAAAAGAATTTGGATAGTGCAACGGTACCATGCTTTGCAGTCCGTCATTTCCGTCCAAAGGGAATTTAGGCGGGAGTTTGGCGGTAATCCCCCGAGTAGATGGACCATTATGAGGTTTGTAAACATGTTTGCCGAATCTGGAAGCATCGCACGAAGGCCGTACCATCGAGATGCCAATGTTCGGGTTCAGGATACAATCGCAGCAGTAGCATCTGCAATACAGGCCAATCCGAACGTTTCGACCCGAAACTTATCGGGGCAAATTGGAATTAGTAGACGGTCATTACAACGGATACTTCATGACGATTTAAACTTGTTTCCGTACAAAGTCCAAATTACTAGCAAGTTAAACCCTCAGGATTTGCCTGTTCGCCTGAAATTTTGTCAAAAAATGATATCAATGGCCGAAGAAGACAACACATTGATCAATTGTTTGTTCATGTCTGATGAGGCCCATTTTGATCTTAACGGCAATGTAAACAAGCAAAATTGCCGTATATGGAATGAGTCTAATCCAGAAATGCTCCATGAGACGGAACTGCACCCAGAACGAGTCACTGTGTGGTGCGCAGTTTCATCAAGGTGTATTGTCGGGCCGTACTTCTTTGAAGAAAACGGTGTAACCGTTACTGTCAATGGGGACCGTTATTTAAAGATGTTGAAGGAGTTTTTTTACCCAAAACTGCGCCGAAGACGTATACCATTCAACAGCGTGATGGAGCAACTGCACATATAGCCAGACCAGTTATGGCGGAGCTAAGCAAAAAATTCGCAAAAAAATTAATTTCTAGGAACTCCACTCTTCGCTGGCCTCCAAGGTCACCTGACCTGACTGCACCAGACTTCTTTTTATGGGGTTATGTCAAGCAAGAGGTGTATAAAACGAAGCCCAGGAATTTAACTGAATTAAAGCAGTCCATAACGACAATAATTGAGGCGATCCCAACTTCAACTCTTCAGGCCGCAATGAATAATTTTTTGACCAGGTGCCGCATATGCGTGGGACAGCGTGGAGGTCATTTGCGGTCTATAATCTTTAAAAACAACTAACTATTTAAAATAAAATTTAATTTTCTAACCAATAAAAAAAAAAAAAAATGAAATACATCGATTAAAAAAAAAGTTATTTGAATTTCTTATTGTACCACAATTGGTGCGCCACCCGTTACTAAACTACTGAAATACATCAGCCAAGTAGAAGACTTAGCACTATTTTAATGGACTTTGTTGAATTATTGATTCAATATAGCTTTTAACGGCCTTTAAGTCCTACAAAAATTAGCGTTTCGTCCCGGCGATCTCACTTGGACTTATCAGTTGACTATAGTGAGGGCCTTTGTCAATACGCAATTTTTGCTAAGTTCAGTTCATCTAACATAGATTTCGTTACGAATACCTAGTGTAAACTATAGTCAACAAGACTAGAATTCGTAATCATTAAATTGAAAGTTAATTAGTAGACAAAATTTCAATCGCAATAAGATTTCTATCCTCATTTTGTCAAAAACGATGGAGAAAAGAATGTTATTATTATTATAATAAAAATAATAAGAATAATAAATTGACATACAAAGATAAATAGGTACTCTTGCAAAAATACACATTCATTATAGCTATTACGAATTACGAGTATGTATTCATAATGGCGCAAAATTTTAAACAACCTATTGTTAAGGGCTTAGCATATTACTAGTTAGCAATTTGCTAAAACATTTAGTAATTTACTAGCTGTTCCAAAATTTTAAACCTTTTTTTTCGCTTTACTAACTAGTAAAATACTAATTCTCTTTTATTAAAAACGGTGCAGCTGAACACTTCCAAACAATGACAGTTCGGAAAGAAAAACAAAGCAAACAAACCTAAACCTAGGGAACGGACCTAATAATTTGCAATGTCAGAAGTTAAAGTGACAACCTACAATTTATTTTGTTATTTTTTTTTTGTTGTTATTTGTGACAACAATACAACTAGTTTGTTATTTTATTGTAAAAGAAAAGTTTCAATAAAGTGTTGTTGCTGTTCCTAATTAAAGGTTGCAATGAAGAAAACACAGTATACGAGCAGCCGCAGTCAGGGCTTTAGCACTTTATGTGCTTTTCCCATCCTTACGTGAAAATTGAGTTTTTGTTGCAGATTCACAACTTATAAAAGATTAGAATCTATACCTGGAGTAAAATTCTCCATCGTCCAGCTCTTCAAAGGGATTTGCTCGGGACTTAAGACATCGCACTTTTCTCCACAAAGGTGAGTCTTCGAACATATCGAAATCTTCATCTTCCGAAAACATTTTTTTTTTATTTACTTTGAAAAGAATTAGCACACGAAAAAAAATACAATTTAAATCTTTCAAATAAAATTGCCAAGAAATTATTTTCGTGGACAATGACAGATTTCATACGGATTTAGCAAATTACTTAAATTTAAAGTAGCCATTTTCTGATTTTAACTTTAGTAAAATGTTAAGAGTTAGTAAATTGCTAAAACCGTTTAAAATTTCCAAAATCTTCTTTTTAACTTAGTAAATTACTAAAATGGCTTTAACATTTTACTAAATCGTTTAAAATTTTGCGCCAATATTTTTTGTGTTGCATTAATTCTCAAGAGAAATTTCCTTTTAAAAGAAAAAATTTTCTTGTGAGAAATTTCCTCAATTTATTTCCACTCTTTTTCTAATAAGTTCTATTCTATTATAAAATGTAATAATTGTTGTATTAAAAGTAAATATGTAATATTTGCGATGTATTAAACTTTAATACATTTTTGGTGTTGTCATACCCAAAAAATATTAAAAAGTACACCAAAATGTTTAACCGTGTAATAAAATTTTAAATAGATAGTACCTACCTAATAAATTTTGTTTAAAATTTGAAAAATCCTTTTTTAAACCTAACATCATACTTTAAGTGTTTTAACATCGTACTATAAATTGTTTTATTTTTAACTGTATGCTTTTGTTTCCAAAAATGTAGGGCTACCAACTATTTCAGAATTTGAGTTTATGGTCAAAAACGACTCAACAAAAATTTTGTATTGTTCAGACTAATGATTTAATATTTTAGATAGAAAAAATACTAAGCCTAAAGACGACTTATTCGCTTGTTCATGTAGTTCAAAAAAAGCACACATAATTCTCTTAAATATCGCAGCTCAGAAAAGCCATTATACAAAAATAAATTTATTTTATTGACGTAAATTACATACCAAACCATGTTGAATTCCACAAAAGGTGTTCTTTTGAATCACTATAATACCGCACCCTTATAATGAAAGTGACCTACATAACTCAAAATTTTCGTAACTTCTTATTTTTCAAAAAACTGACCTTAAAAAGCAAAATGAACTCTTAAACAAGGTGGTAAAAAAAGGTTTCGAATTTTTTAGTTAGGTCACTTTCATTCTAAGGGTATACTTATATTTCAGTATTTGATTAGACAAAATATTTGTTCAGCTTTTTTAATTTATATATAAAGACGAAACAACAAGTTTGAGCGTTTAATTTGCCTCTGCTTGGCTATATACCTACCATGCCTACTATACAGTGTCGTGATATGAATTATATACCTATATGTCTATACTTACAAAAAATATTAAAGGTTATGCAGTATATTATATGTACACATTACTTAAATAGAAAATTGTGTTATTTTTAATGAAACATAGAATCAGACAGATAGAGATAGGATGACTTACAAATTACACCTCAGCGCCGCGCGAGAACGATGTAGGTATCAGATGAGTAATTTTTGATATCCTTGTCAAATCTCTGATCTAATCATCTTATATTCCCATCACAGTTGTGATGTGACAAGAATATAGTAATAAACACCGCCCCAAGGTGTCCTTATATAATATAGAAATATAAGTAACACGCATCCTTGAAGAAAAAAAAAATAATAAAAACCTCCAAGGCCTTAAGCTTTAATGTAGGTATTGTATATCTATATATCTACCTGTATTTATATAAATTCATGAAAAATTAATATATAAAGAATTTGTGCAAATCAGTGAATCCTTATAAATATTAACAAAGAAGTTATAATATGAGTAAATAGAGATAGCACACATTTAAATCAAGGTCAAGGTATAATTTATAGTCACTGGTATATTTTATGGTAATCAAATTAAGAAATACATGATGTGTGAATAAAGATCTGAATTATGAATTAATTTAACAACTTGGTATTTTTTACTTGGCCAACAGGATGGGTATAGGTATTGTTTTGGGGTTATAAAAATAATATGCACGAATGGATCGCACGAATTTAATCTTATGGTAAACAACTACAGTGAACTCTCTCATTATGAAGTTTTTGTTTGAATTTTTTTTGTTATTTAGAAATTTTGGAATAAAATATTTGTAAATTTTTAAATCCAATGTTATTGCAACTACTATTTGCAAAATTATAACAAAATTGTTTAAGCTATTAAAAAGATACATCGCACCCTTAGAATGAAAGTGACCTAACTCAAAATTTCTGTAATTTCTGATTTTTCAATAAACTGACCTTTAAAGGCGATATGAACTGTGAAACCAGGTTGTAAAAAAGATGCCGAATTTTTGAGTTAGGTCACTTTCATTCTAAGGGTGTGGTATATACGGTATATATTTTTATTTTTTCAAAATACTTCAAAACTCTAATTTCCGATATGTCAATTTTTGCTAAAAACTGGAAACCCTGCAGTATTCTCACAATAACTCTGGCGATTACAGGTTAAAAGTAGAATTCTTTAGTAAAAAAGCATTGGTATTGTGGAATCACAATAAGAGTAAAGCTGATGCAATTATTTAATTGAAAAAATCAAAATTTATACCTGTCGATATGACCTGCAGCGAATTTTTAAACCAAAACACGTTAAAATTTTTATTATTTTTTTATATGTCTGTGCCTTTAGGATATAAAATTACACCAGCACCATAAGAGAAAAAAAAAGTCAAGCAACATAACGTGGTTTGGTGAATTTTTGATTGTATTAAAATGAGAATTTTTCCTATACGTTTGCTAACGACACAATTGTGTATTTTATACAAGTCCAATGTTCATGATTTTTTAATTTAAATTCGTTCTACTATACAACGAAACGATGGGTGGTTAGTTTGATACCAAGCCTATACCTTTTAGCTTTTTTTTTTTTGAGTAGGTAACTGAAAAAAAATGTAAAAAAAAAAGAACACCCTCAGAGAGTAATCACATTGTTTGGCAAAACTAGCTTATAAAAATACAGTGCCGGACTTATTGATGTCTGCTTTGCAGACCCAAGTCTTCACTATAACTTCAATTAAATAGGCATTTGGTAATTTTAACTTTAATAAAATGTCAAAAAGATAATACCGCGATGCTAACTCGTTTTAAATTTGGAAGATCCTCTTTTTAACCTAGAATCATAATAAAGATAATTTAACATCATACTAAAACATCTAAAATTTTGCACCATTTTTTTTTGATAACCAAACAACTAATGTATTTTCGTAAGCCACTGATGGAAGCATTAAGAATATGTTTCGGGTCTTGATAACATTTGCGCCTCATTTCCCTTAATGGATAATCCAACACCGGGATTTAAGGAACGATTTTGAGCAGGAAGCTCTTGTGTAAAAGAGAAAAAGGAGTACATGTATCTTTAAAATGGGTAGTTAAGAACAACAAGAGAATATATTTTTGTAGGGCCAGAGGGTATCATTACATTATTACATTACGACTGGGTTTTGAAAGTGCATTTTAAACATTTAAGCTTTTTTTTGTTGTTGGTAAAGATGTATTTTTTTATTTAATTTTTTTTTTAAATTTAAATGTTTTTCTGATTTAATTAGATATACTAGAACTATTTTCTTTAAACTTTATTATTATCGTTTGTTATTTTTAACATTTTTTATAATTTCATAATAATGTTTTTTTTCGAGTTGCCAAAAATCATAACTTAATTTTCGATTGTTTTGTAATATGAAAAAACCAAAGTCGAAGGAAAATCATGTTCCAGATCTGATTGAAGCTAAAAGTAATACCGACAAAACATTTCGACCAAAGTTATATGGATCCCCACAGAGGCAAATCATATAAAGCAAGAGGATTTGATAAAATTTAGAATTCTGGAGTCGAAATATTTTGTCGAAAAGGGTCATTGAAATTGTAAACTATCTCGAAAAAAATTCGAAAATTTCCAAAATAAATTTTTGGGTCAGAAAATATGGTGTAATCTTATTTTTTTTTATAATTGACGCGCAATCAAGGGGTTGTGGATATCTTTAAAATGTTATTTGTTAACACAGTCTGAGCGTTTAGGAAGCGGAGGGACTGGTGGAGGATTAAGTATAGGCGAAAACGATATATATTTTGTTTAAAATGTCTGGACATTTAAATGGGAAGGAAAAACAGAGTTGGACTAAGGAATTCCACAGTCATGTAGTACGGCTAAATAAAGAATCTCCGAAGTTAGGTTCATACTGATGAACATTCCTGGCGAAGCGGGTATCGCGGTAAAAATGTTTAAGGGGAAGACTGCAGCTGCAGGCTATATCGCTAGAGCTCTGTTTAAAAAAGGAGCGATCGAAACAGTGAAGAGACATTTCGATGATGTTCTTTTAAAATAATTGTTTCAGTAATTGATCTTTCACCTATCAGGTATGCGAGTTGTACTCTTGCTTTGGACGTATCTATGTCTTGTAAATTGTTGCCAGATCAGAAGGCGAAAAGAAGTTGTTACATCGACTTAGGAAACCTAAGCATTTTGAAGCAATTTTTGGCAATATCTAATATGTGATCGTTCACACAGAAAGATGGCCAGTAATGCACATACCTAGAATTGAAAGCTGTTCGGTTTCCTCGATGCAAGAACTACTCGTGTAGAATAATAAAGGGGGTATGTTCTACTTTAACAACTGTAAACAGCATTGGATTTTGTAAGCATCAAATTCCACGCGATTCATATTTAACGATGCTGTTTTATCGAAATTTAAAGAGTTTTTCATACGCTGCTATTGCAGTTTCACTTCCGAAGAATCTAGAAACGAATATGAAAAACTGAGGGTACAGTGAAACATTTGAGTGGATTAGAAGTTGCAGATAAAGAAACATTCATGAAAATGAGCAACAGAGTAGGAGACAATATGGAGCCTTGGGGCACACTAGCATTTATTTTATGAACTTCAGACTTAAACCCATCCAATACAACACGAATTGAATGGTCAGAAAGGTGACTTATAATCCTACGAAAAAATGATTAACCGATACCAAAAACACACATTTTTGGTAAGAAATGCCAAACTCTCTTCAATGCTCTAGAAATATCTAGCGCAATATAAAAGCAAAATATGTTAATCCTAACGAAACACACAAATTTTAAGTGAAACAAAGCCGGAAGGTTTTCTTAAATCTCTCAAAAGATTTATGTAAGCGAATTTTAAGTATGATTTTATTATTTCCGCAAGAAATTGTTCGAAAGTTATTTTGAAAAATCGCCAGAAATTTTTCTAAAGAAAATTCCCGATAAAAATTGGGAATTCTTAAACCAGAATATTATAAATATCATTCGTAAATTACCGCGGATTTCTTTGAAAAAAAAAGATTGCAAAATCTCAATCGGAATTCCGGTGTTTTTTCAAAGGAAAAACATTTCTGGTCAAGTTTTATGAATTTAAGGTTATTTTTAATGTTATTAGGAACTATAAAAATGTTTATAAAAAAAAAACTCCCATAAGAAAAATTCAAATTGAAATGACACTCGACACAAAATGTGTCAGAATTTCTTTTCAGATTATTATTAATGGAACTTGCAGATAATACATAATTTGAGGACGATTAAGTCAGTGGTTAATTAATTACCTATTTGTTTGTATTTAAAATGGAGTATTCTTAATCTAAGGTTAAAGCAGCACATATGATACTAAATTTCAGACTCAATAAAAAAGGATTGTCAAAGTTAGGAAATCAGTCAAATTTATGTTTAAATTAAATTTGTGCTCAAATAAATATTTTCATATGAAAAACGTTGCAATGCACTTTATATGTACCAAATTTTGAAAAGCAGGTTTAACATTTTGTTCAATGTTTCTAAAGAATTAGAATAGCTTATTATTCTTTTATTTAAAATGATTTATACACTAAATACATATTTGCCAATTTTTTCAATTAAAAGCTACCAAACAAATTTAAGATCTACAGCTCAAAAACTCGAAATCTAAAATAATACTTTTAAATATTATGTTGTTATTTTTACTTGTAGCATTATTTAAAATAAAAAATTAATCCAATATTCTGTCAGTTGTTAAAAAAACCTTTAAAATTACCATTATCTCATGAATTGAGCTAGTTGGAAACTGCAAAAATCACAAACTCTACATATAATTTGCAGAAAAACTTGTTCTTGGCAAATTTCGGAATTTTTTATCTGGCTTAAGATTTAAATACATAAAACGGAAACAAATAAAAATATATTGAAAAATATGTATATTATTTAAGATTATTTCGATTTCTTCAATTGTTGACCTAAAATTTAGTTGCCAACTTTGAACTGTCAAAATTGTCAAATTTCTACTAAAATCGATCAGAATTGATCTTAAATTCATTTTCAATATTAGAACAATATCAAGGCTATAGCACAAAAAATTAGTTTTGTTCCCTTGGAAATATTGTACATTTTGGATTTGTTTTTCTAAATTTGGTATATTCATGAAAATTGGAACCACTGAAAGTACAGATTAAAGCACAAATTTAAAAGCGTTTCGACATAAATTTCACCAAATTCCTGTCTTTGCAAATATTATTTTTTTTGTTTTAATTTTGAAATTTCGTACAAAATTATAATTTTTTTTTCTAAGTTTTGAAATTTCTAACGGAATTCTGACCTAAAGTAAAAAGCCCCATTTCTAATACCAATCTAAATGTAGGCAGTAGCAATGAATTAATTGTCTTCAAATTTAAAAGCGTTTTAAACATATAAATTTGACGACCTTTTCTTTAAAAAAAGTTTTTTTTTGTAATTTCCAAATTTTTTACAAAATTTACTTTCAATAACGATCTTTTGTAAAACAAAACTTCAATACACTTGATGTGCAATAAAGAGAACCACATTTGTCAATCAGGAAGTTCAAAAACAATAATTATTAAGGAGTTTGACAGAATGAAGTATTAGGAATGATAGAAATGTATGTGATTAATAAACTCTTTAATAATTTTTAATGAAGCAAAAACCATATTCAAAATCTGGCTCTTTATTGGTTTTTTGAAGATATCTTGATGGATAAATCCATTATGAGTTCTCAATACTATAGCTATATCTAAATACAGTTTTATTTCAAAAAGCCTATTCTACCTTAAAGCTACTCCATTAGTTTTCACAAGACTATGACAAAATATTTCCGACTGAGTATGCAAACATTTGACCATCACAATTTTAACTCAATAAACAATGGCACATGCCATCCAGGAACAGCAATAGCAACACTGGACTGCATATGCATATGGCACGCACACACTGCATCTTCTAGTTGGTATATAGACTGAACCTTTATCAAAAAACAACATACACACATTTCCAAGTTAATATGCCCCTTCTAGCGCAGAAGTACCAATAAAGTTAGTACACACATTTTGCCAAATTGCCACCAACATGACAAGCAAAATCGAATCTCATTTATTAGGACACCACCACTACCACCTCCGACGATGACCGTCACAAGCACAACACCTGAAGGATTGAATCAACTTTAAGACTGCTGCATGCATCGCATCGCACCCAAAACACAAAATAAAACCCACATTGAATGTCCTAGAAATATGTACATATGCATAGCTACGATAACCAAAGGATCTTTGGTATCATGAAATTTTATTGTGATATAAGTCCCCCACAGGACATCACATAGGCACTTACTTATTTGTGAAAAGCGGTTGACCATTGGCCCAGTCCTCTGAGAATATGTGCAGCGACGTCGGCCGAGGACCGCTCTGTGCTGGACATATAACTCGCATAACTTTTAACGGCCGGCCAGAGTAAATCATCAATCGATTCTTCGTATGGCATCGCATTGCATCCTCGGATGTCGGATCGACTGGCAGATACGAGCCCCACGTCTGCACGAATAGGCTTCGTTCGAGCTGCTGTCCCTCAATGTACCATGACAAGCCCTCACAGCTAGAATCCTGTGACTTGAGTGGATATTTGATTTCGTCCTCTCCGCCGGAGCCCTTTAATTTCAAACGTTTGCGGCATTCCGGCACACGCTTGAATTCATACGACGCAAAGAAGTATACATCGGCAAAGTCCTCTGATATGTTTAGGCGAGTGACTGTGAACGACAATTCCATAATTCTCGAATTCGATATAAATGTTAGCGGTGCATTGTACAGGGCGCTGGTGTTATCACAGAAACACCCGAGCGGTATCTTTACGTCCCGGAATGGCACATCGTAGAGCTTGAGTTCGGTGATGCGACCGTCCGGGTCAATTTGATTGCATTTTGGCCTTCCAGTGTGTAGGTCGGAGTCAGTGGTGCATGCTGTGCCCTCACCAAAAGACACATTGTGAAGTACGAGTTTAACACGCTCCGACACACCAGCCTCAAATCTGTACAAACAAGTTAGGTTCTTGGCTCCACCACGGCCGTATAGGAAGACGTTCCGTGGTACTTGTACGTTGCCCTTGCGTTTGCGGAATATCCTTGAGCAGAGTTGCGGAACGGGGTCCTCGCCTCGTCGCCCAGGCCACAGCTCACCACCCTGCTCGGTGTCGACAAACTCGTAGTTAAGCGAAAAGGTGGCTGGAAAAAGTGCGGTTCCGGTATGGGTGTGGAATTCAATTTTCTGCAAAAAAGAAAAAGTTGCAAAAAATAAAAAATTTGTTAAATTAGTGAAGGCAGTATTAAAATTGAAGACTTGCACACAGCACACACACAGCATCCATCACACACAACACACATATGAGAAACGGCAAAGAAAATTTATTTACTTGTACATCACCAACCACAGCATATACATATAGGAGGTATAATATTTACAGGTACAAGTACAGCATCTCTGATGGCTGCGGTAAGTGGCACAGCCAGCAGTAGCTGGAGAGGAGGAACTGATGGGGTGGGGGAGGATAGGACAGGAGCCAAAGAGGGAACGTAAACATTAATTTCCCTAAGGAGCGTATATTTGTCGGTTGACTGCAGTTTTCAAGGATGGGGGTTTTAATTAAATTATTTTTTCTGCCGTTTTACCATTTTTTTTTTTTTTTTAGTTCGCATACACTTTTTTTTTTTGTATAGCTTCCTGGTCGAGATGAAGCCATCACCATCGTTCGTTGTTGGATTGCATTGCCAGAATCAAGTGTTTAAATTTGACATTAGCACGTCGCAGGATTTTTTTTTTCTTTTTTATTTCTGTGTGTTGGCATAAGCAAGCGGCAGGGAATAGAAAATGGCCCTCTTTGAAATGTCCACAGGCGGACAGCGACGTAGTTATAGACCGACTATATATGACGATGACTTGCGACGATAAAAAAAAATAAATAGAATAATACAAACGACACGCTAGTTTGTACTTTATATATATATGTAGGTAGGTATATACAACTACTATACCATAGCCTTTGTGAATTTATACCGGAAAAATAAATTGGATGGGCTTCTGTAAATATACCTACCTATACAATACTTAGGTTGGCAGGTAAGGTAGGTAGGTACCACTAAATATACATACCTACTCTTTTATATTTATTTTTTTGTTAAGGGTCAAGGAGCAAACATTTTGTTGAGTTTGAGAGGATAGGTATACGTATATTCATGATTTCATTCATGGGCTAAAATTTATTTTAATTTCATGTCGGGCAATTTTGATGGATTAATGGACTAAAGTAGTTAAATCTTCACAACACAACAACCGCATTATGCCGCCATAAATACAGCAAATCAGGCTTCTTTTGAATTTAAAGTTAAAATGCGTGTTCACTTTTAATTATTTTAATTTTAAAATTAAAAAAAAAAGAGAAGGACCTTGCAAAAGCACATTTAAACTGCCTATTAGATTTTTGTACAGAACAAAAAAAAAAATAGTTGTATGTGTCATTTATAAAGAGACATCGTTAATACAGGTTTTTGGAAAAAATATACTTCCCTATGCTCTAATGGTTCAACACTATAAAGTGGTCTATGATTGAAGTTAAAGGCATTGCGACAGAGCGTTTTCAGTGGGTTAAACAAAAATGTGTTAAATATAACGAAATCAAGGTTAAAAATAACATAGTTCACTATGTTAGTTCTCACGTAATGTACTCGGTTAAAATAAATTGTTTAAAACAAAAACCTCAAAAGGTTATAAATATTAATGGAAAAACTTTGGAAAAACTTTGTAAGGATTCGCAATTTTGAAAATCGTTTATTTTAAACGAGTAGCTTGTTTATTTAAATCAATAAATTATATTTAGTTAATTTCACATATTTATGAGTAGATTGAGTAGGTACTATGAGCAATTTAGGGTTTGTTTCACAATGCCTGAGTAAAGTTGTGAATAGTTACTTGACACATAAATACTGGCACAGGGTCATAAGTCCACAGGAGAAAAACTTACAATTGTTTTTTGACGACTTGTATAGGTTCTGTATTGTTTTGTATTGCATCCCCTGAGGGTTACAAGTCTCCCATCCATCCCTCCTTGCTCCTTCTCGCAACCTCTAGTGCCTTTATCCCTCCCTCCTTTGTCCATTATATCCCTCATTTTTCCCCTATTGGTCTCCCTTCATCTCCACCTGACCAGCATCTTTCTATCACATGTTCCCACGTCTCTGGCTCACCTTCACACACTCTGCAAATTCTCTCTTCTTCTTGTTTCCAGTGACTTGTATAGGTTATAAATGTAAAAATATTATTTTTTGGTTTGTGGACTTATGACCCTGTGCCATTATTTATATTGTGTCGAGTAACTAATCAGAACTTTATTCAGACATTGTGAAACAAGCCCTTAATATGTTTCATTAACTAACCTAATTGGTTATAGAAACCGAACGTTGAATAAACTAACCCAGAAGTATAATTTAATAAAATAACCGAATCAGTTTGTAGATTTATATAATTTTGTTGAGTTAACTCGTATAAATTATGTAACCTGGTGAGTTTGCAGGTAAAATGTTTATAATGTTTGTTATTTAACTTAACCGAGTTTACGTTTTTTTTAACCGATCATTTTTCTGCTTGTATTAGATATAATTTTTTTTTTTGTATGTAAAACAATTCAAAAATTGTTGTACATATGTTGTATGGCAGGTATGAACCCTTATTTGCTGATGTCGGTAGTGATAAAATACGTGAACAAAATATGTAAAACATTAAACATAATACAAAATTTCACTCACAAACTTTTGTTTAAAAAAAAAATAAGTTAAAAAATTATTGCAAATATTATGTCGCAGCTGACAAAAATGTACAAAATTACCATAAATTCTTTTCAGCTTTAATAATTCTGAATTCAATATTTTTCATTTAAATTTGACCATCATGTGTTTTTGTTACCATTCCCCTATATATACCTTTTAAATTTTCTTAGCATCACAAGAACATACCGACGGTCTTATAGAAAAAAAAAAAAAAACCACACATAATCCTTTTCGAGGAGAAAGTTTTCTTGTAAAACCAACAATGATGCAAATCTCTAAAGCTTTATTTAGATCTCTTTTTGTGCATTTTGGATATACACAAGAGCAGCTTATATAATATCCGGAAACGAAGACGAAAAGATATTATAACGCGAACGATTGCAACGGCTTGTGGAGCATAAAGAAAAGGAATTTCAAGCAGACATTACTTTCATTTTGTACTTGTTTTCTATAATATAATATTATCTTGAATCCACAAATTCACTGTTCGGCAAAAATGATAATGCGCGCAGGCAAAACAAATAATTAAAAATGTTTTCTGTTGCATGCGGCTCTATGCTCTGATGCCATTTTATATATTATTCAAAGACGAGCGTGAGGAGTAGATATATGCATTGCACAATAAGCAAATAACTTAATCTGTGTCTGTATAAGGAAAACATTGTAAGCACTGATGCTATATAAATTGTTTATACTGGCAAATGGAACCCACCAGAGTCGGACCACCGCACGCGTTCATGTGAAATTCGCAAACAATACGGGGCCGGGGGCGTTAAATTATAAATTTCAAACAAAAATTTAGATTCATGAATGGTTTTCTACAAAACTTTTCTTACACCTTTTCGTTAGCAAAAATCAAACAAGAAAATTTAATCATAAAATTCTGTAAAATACTGGGCCTTGTGAATAAAAAAAAAGCTAAAGGTAAAACTTGGATTTTTAATAAGCAAAAGCTAGATTTTTGGTGAATAAAAATAAGCTTAAGTAAGCTAGTTAAAGATTTTTCTAGTCATAGCTATTTTAAAATAGCCAACGCTAAATTCATTTAGTTTTAGCTCGTTTTCCCAGCCTTAGCTTCAATTTGTGTGAATAAAAATAGCTTAAACTAGAATATTATAGTTAAAGCTTCAATAATTTCAAAATTTTTTCATCCTGTCTATAAAGCTTTGACTAGGTCTTATTTTCGGTATTCTCTTTAGTTATACAGCAAATAGGGCGATTTTAAATTTTATAAGAATCGGTTGGAAGTTAATAATGATG
This sequence comes from Epistrophe grossulariae, assembly GCA_929447395.1. Lineage (NCBI taxonomy): Eukaryota > Metazoa > Arthropoda > Insecta > Diptera > Syrphidae > Epistrophe > Epistrophe grossulariae. The sequence goes on from OV839568.1 coordinate 115,928,867, forward strand.
ATTTTTATATTTTATTAAGATTTTAAAAAGAAAATGTGCAGTGGCTTTCTGATTACTTTTAGAAGACTCAACGGAGCGTAGACCAGGTATACATTGACCTCTGAGCAGAGAATATAGATATTTTTGAGATATCTAAGTGAACCTGGATATCAGTTGGGTGTAGGACATAATATTGAAGTTGAACGCTCTTCTTAGGCATTGAAAGGTACAAATACAAAGTTAATGGAATATTATGAAGTAGGTACTAAAAAATTATGCGAGCTGTTAATTAAATATTAGAAAAAAAAAACTCAAAAATATACGACAATCTTCTTTATTCTTTTTAAAATATATAAATAGCTACCCGACCTATGTACAAATTTGAAACTTATTGGTCCACAGTGAACGTATAGACGCAGAGACTGACGGACGACATGATAAAAACCTTTTTTACCCGAAAGCAATACTTGCTCTATAGAACTTGATCCTAAACAGCCTTCATTTCGGTCTATATATGAACAGTTCTAGCTAAAGCTACCTAGTCGAAACATGTGAATAAAAAACTAATACCTTAAATTACGAAGTTTAAACTAGAATTTTCTAACACAAGCTTAAGCTAGAACTGTTTAGCTTTAGCTTCTAGTAAAAGCTATGACTAGTTGGCTTTAGCTTCATCCAAAAAAAAAAATTTACTATTTTTTTATTCACAAGACCCACTGTCTTTCTATATGTTCGGCTACAGCTAAAGCGGTTTCTTTTAAGAAATTTGCAACAAGTTTTTTGTTTTTGAAAATTCTCATTGCCGCTATTTGAGTTTAAAATTTTAGAACAGAAAATAACGGTATTTGTTATATAACGAGTTAACAATTAAGGAATATCTTATTTATCTTGAAAATAGTTAGTACGATTTTAATTTTTAAAAAATGTCGGTGCTCCGCTATTTAGATTTTTGACTTTCTTCGTTATTATTATGACTTTACCAATTTCTATTGAAGTTTAGGATTTTCTGTGAGTTTAAAACATTAATATAATTGAACATTTATAAATTAAATATTTTTTGGATGTTAAATTAAAAAAAAAAAAAAACAATTCAATTCAATATTTCGACAGTCGGTTTTCTGATTTTGTAGAAAAGATAGAAAATGATATAAATTTCGTAATTTCGTAGTTTTTTTCAAAAACAACCTATTAAGCATTTGAATTAAAATTTCTAACATCATTGACAATTTTTTTTTTCCAAAAATTGTGAGTCCGGGTGGGGACGAAAAGTAAGATTTTTTTATAAATTTTATGCCCTTAAGATATTGAAAATTAGTCAAGCAAACCTGTTGCAAATGAAAGACCAATAATATTTCAACTAAAAAATTCTGCAGTAGTTTGTCAAAATAAGAACATAAATATGAATTTATAAATTCAAAAAAGATCATTAAGGGTGAATTTTTTAATAATCATTTAAACATCAGATAGTATACTTATTCTTCAAATAAAGCAAAAAATGTTCCTCCACAGACAATAAACTGAATGTTTAATCGATAATAAAAAATAATTAGCTCAAACAAAATCATCTATTCAGTTTATGGAAAGGAAACAAGATTAAATTGTAAATTCATGAATAATGACAAAGAATGTTGTAATCTTGTTGAATATATTAGTTCACATTTGATATTGTCAGAATTTTTTTTTTTTAAATTGAGCTTAACGTAACAAAAATTGCATTAACGTTCACAAAAATCCCAGCAATCTCAATTTGCAACTTAAATTAAATAAGACCCTTGTATACGCAAGTTTCTTTAAGCTAAGCTATTTTGGATGAAAATAAAAGTTATACAAAAAAAACATTCGATCGAAGACTTTTTTCATAAACAACAATTGCTGTAATGATATAGATTTTTCTCTTTTATCATAAAAAAAAACAAAAGAAACAAAAATGTTACAATTTGCCCTAACATTTAATTTAATTTAATACAAAATATATAATTTAAAAAGAAAATCAAAAATAGCTCCTAGTTCAATTGTGTCAGAACAAACATTTGACCGGGAAACTATTTAATTTTATACGTTTCTTTCACTATTTGTAAGAAGTATTATTAAGCCTCAACTACATAAGCCAAAAAAGTGAAAAAGTGCAAAAGTGAAAATTTTTAAATTGATTTTGTGATAGTTTTTCTGACTAGAAAACTTATAAAAATGATTCAGAAAGCTTAAATTTTGGTTTAAAAACAAATTTGTGTATTCTTTTTCACAAAACAACGGCGCTAGCGGTAAAAAAAATATTTTTACTTTTGTACTTCAGTACTTTTTGGCTTATGTAGTTAAGCCTTTAGAAGCATAAGTGGAGTTTTCGGAAAAACCGCCATCTTGGAATTTCAAAAAAAAGTCTTAGAATTTAAAAACAAAATAAGAAATTGGAGCATATTATGGTTTTTAGCGTTTGACTAGTAAAGTGTTTTTTGGGAAGCTTTGTTACGAGTTTTTTTTTTGCTCTACAGAAAAATATTAAAAATGGACTTAAGATGGTTTTCCTTTTCAGTCGAGAAATTTTTGATTTTAGATTTTCTCATTACTGGCTAAAAAGATTTAAATAAAACTTTTTATACAGAGCTTCTAGAAAGAATTAATAAAATTGCATATCAATTTAAAAAAAAAATCATGTTTTGGATTTTTAAAAAAATTTCAAAATATGTTTAAAAAAAAAAAAAAGTTTTGATGGTTATTTTTTGAAATTTTATTTTGAATTACTTTAATTAATACCTAAAAATTACCTAAAATGGGCAAATTTGGGTTTTTGTTTTTTGATATTTTTTTTTACTTTTTTGTACGATGAGATCTTAACTATATCAAATCGATATAAATTAAATTTTAAAAAATGAAAAATTTTCCCCATTTAACTTTCTTCTTTTAGTTCATATAGAGCTGTGTTAAGACCAGAGGGGGGAGTAGGAGTGGATGATTTTAGAGAAACAAAATTTGAATTGAAAATTTTATCCTCGCATTAACGTAATACTCTTGGCAAGTTAACCAAAGTTAAGACTCAATTGCTCAAATTTATTTGTATTTCGTGTATCCGTGCATCCGTGTGTCCGTGTGTCCGTGTGTCCGTGTGTCCGTGTGTCCGTGTATCCGAAGATCCGTGTATTTTAAATAATCCATTCATCACTGGAGAGGGCCAAATTTATGGGATTTTTTTGATAAAAATACGACAACGACTTATAGTAGTCGAATATGTCAGTGGATTTAAATTTAAAATTATTTAATTTTTTCTTAAAAAATCGACTTTTTTTGGGAAAATCACCAAAAATAAAAATCTATAATATCCATTATCCCTCAAAATTTTGAGCTTGTAAGCCCACCCCTTGAAAAGATAAAACAAAAACCATTCCGTGTATTAAGAATCCGTGTAATAAAGATCCGTGTATGCTTATTATCCGGATACACGGATATTAAGCAAATAAATACACGTGTTTTAAGAGAATGGATTTTTATTTGCGTATAATAATTACACGGAGTCCGTGTACCCGTGTTTTTCAAATACACGGACTGAATCATAAGCTCTAATTTTAAGTATGATGCTATAGATTGAAAAAGAATTTTCAAAATTGTAAACGAGTCTTTTTAATATTTTATTAAATTTAAAATCATCAATTTCATTGTTAAATCTAACTCCAAATTTCAGTTTGAAAAATTACAGCTGAAGTTTATTTTAAGAAAATAGTTTTAGTATGACACAAGTTACAAAATAATTAAAACTAAGAACATTTTAGTAAAGACCTTTAAAGTTAGAAAATTGTTAAGTGGCTATAGTATCATGCAAATATCTGTTATCAATGTTGAGCAAATTATTGCAAATATTTTGACTTTCAGCATCTATTTAGGGTTTTTGAGTTTTGACCCAAATCCTTGTTTTATATACCTGCTCAGATTCTTTGTCTAGTATAGGGAACTATGAGAAACATGAATCGCAGCTAAGCTAATCGAAATCAGAATTTCGAAATGTCTATATCAACCCCACTGTTCGGTAGGGTCAAAATAATTTCAGAAGGTCAAGTTCATAAATTTATTTCAAATAATATGTTGATTTTAAACAATTTTTGAGTATAAACTCTTAGATTCATGTATGTATATTGTATATTGTACAGGGTTTTCCAATAAGATATTAAAAAAAAAAGAGTATATTTTAGGACAAATCATTGGATGTTTATTTCATTGTAAAGACAAAAGGTATGCCATTAATAATGGAAAATGATATAAGCCAAATGGCCGCCACGGCTACAGTTGCAATACCATATCCTTTTCATGAAATTTTCCATTTCCATGACCAATTCGCACATTTGCGGCTATATGTCCTCAATAACTTCACTTCACTTTAAGGTCTTGAATCGATTGTGGAGCATTGGCATAGACCTTATCTTTCACGTAGCCCCAAAGAAAAAGTGTAAAGGTGTTCAATCACAAGATCTCGGTGGCCAATTGGTGATCACTTCTTTGAGAAATAACATGGTAAGGAAAATTTTCTTGCAAAATTGGGATTGCTTCGTTTTTTGTGTGGCACGTAGCGCCTTTTTGTAGTGAATTTTACGAATTTCAAAGCGTTGTTGAAGCGTGTATCGTTCCATTTTTAGTAATGGCGTTGTTTTTATTCGTCAAATGTCAAAAGCTGACAGCCCTTTACATTTGAAACAACGTATCTGTATCATTAATTTTTATGTACTCACATGTTAAGCATTTTGTGTTTGCCCTGAAATTAGTTTATCTCTTTTAAACTTTTTTTTCGCTAGGACAGTATTGTTCTTCAACAAAACGGACACAGAAAAATTTTTGATTTAAATGAAGAAAGAGAGAGAGGGGGTAAGGGCCTTCTACCGGTGGGCATGTTTCTGGTACCCCGAGATTTTTTCCAAGTCGCCACAAACTGAATTATGACTGCTTTAAATTGGCATTTCTCTAGAACACATTAGGGTGGATGGATTTTCTTTAAACTTTATACCTACCTTTTTTTCTCACTTTTTGAGGACCAAAAATAACGGTACTTTCCGTATAATTTTTTTTAGCAATAATTAAAAATATTGTTTTTCTCAAAAACGTGCGCACAACTTTTTTTTATTCAGATTTTTTCCTAGAAAGGCTATACCATTTTACTAAACAAAAATTTCGAAAATGGTTTAAACAACCATTTCTTGGTTTCTGTTCAATTTTTTTTAGAGATTATTTTAAAAGTTTTGTATACCAACATTTTAAATTTTTTTATTTTTGGATTTTTTAAAAAAAAGTTTCAAAATTTGTTTAATAGTTCGAAAATGACTAGGTTGATATTTATTAAATTTTGTAGTTGACATTTTTAAACACTATATAACAGATTTTAAATGAAAATTATTCTTATAACCAAAAATAATGGATACCTGGCATAAAAGTGTTTAAAAACCGGTAAGAAAAATTTCTCAAAAACGGCTCCTACGATTTTGATTAAAATTTGTATGTGAACTAATATCAGTACGATCTACCATATTTTTGGAAAAAAAAATATTTAACCTGTCGATTAATATCGTGCATTTAATTTTGTTTTATTACAAAAATTAGTTTTTATTGTCACGGGCCGGTAACATTGAAATCCGGCTTTTTAAGCGCGGTAGAACACTATTTGAATAAAACGAAGTATATATTATATGTATGTATATGTAGCTTAAAACTCAGATAAGAACATCCATTTTATTCTTCTAGATGAAAATTAATTGAAAAATAAATGCTCGTAAAATTGTTATTTTATGTTGTTTATGGCAATTTAATTGCTGATGTTTTTTTTTTATTTATTTTTTTTTTGTTTACTTCTATATTCTTTTGTTTCCTTTCATTATCCTTGTTTCGTTTGGCTCAAGGAAGTTATATCTGATTAAGTAACATTTTGTCCAAGTGAAAGAAAATAAATTATTTACGAATTTAACTATGCATTTGTGTACCTTTAGGTAACTCACAAACATTCACACGCACAAGATGAATTTATATTATATATTTTTTTTTGTTTATTTTGTGTATATGTATATGAACTTACTTTATATATTTTTTATAATCTTGCAAAAAGTTTATTGCTGCACCGGACGGATGTTTTATATAAACGAAGAAGAACTTAGTGAAGTTCCTGCGGATTTTATTTGTATATTTATTTGAGCGTTTAGTGTCGAGTTCACGATATAAATTGTGAAATTTTTAAGGGATTTTCCTTAACTCTGTACAAACATCGCATCTTGGTATGCTCTTGAATATAATTCAATTTTATAACTGAAAATACACCTTTAATGAACTGCTGGTCGGGTTTGGTATAAGGTGATGCGATGAAAAGTGATGTGACTTCTTTTTTTTTTTTTTTTTAACTTAAAAAAGATTATTTAGAAGACAACCTTACTATAAAAAAGCACCGAGAGATTTTATAGACAGAAAAAGAAATGTACAAAAAAAAAACAATAATTCCTTATACGAATACCTTGACCTATAAGCATTAAGTTTGAAATTACAGCAGCATTTCATTTCTTTTTTATACCAAAACACTGTTGTAGAAAAGAGACGTTATTGAATTTTGAAAATTAAAAAACAAATTTTTTTATTAAAAATACATTTTTACTCATAAAGAGTTGACCCGGATAAAATAAAGAAATAAAGGCAGGAATAAAATATGGAATTTGAATTTAATTCTATATACCTACCCAAGATTCTAATAAGGTTAAACAATACCCAAATCGATTTGGAAATATCGCCCAAAAAAATTCTGAACAATTGTTTTCTTTTTTTTTTTTTGATTTGGGCGTTATTTGCAATTTTTTTAATTTTTTTTAAGGGAAAGACCGCCCAAAATAAAATTTATAAGAGTCAAATGTGAAATAACGCCCAAAATTGGAAATCCAGAAAAAGAAAATAAGGCCCAAATCTTAGGAAATAACGCCCAAATAATAATAAAACTCAATACTAACATTTACAATATGGGTTTTTGAAAATTAAACCGGCGTATAAACACTGAGGTATGTATGGGGGGGCATGCTGCCCCCTGCAACCCCCTGCTTGGGCACAATATAGCATTTGGGGTAGTTGCGAGGCTACGTGTATGCAAATCCAGATTCTTTAAATGCAAAAGAGACTTTGCATACACCCAGCCTCGCACCTACCCCAAATCATGTCCCTCTACCCCATACCTACCTCACTAGGCGCTGCGATTTTTTTAAGATTATCTTATAATTGAAATTTCACTTTGGAAATATCGCCCAAAATTGAAGAAATAACGCCCAAATTTTACAAAAACAATTTATATTGATTATATTGGCGATATTTATTTATTCTTGGGTGATTCTTCATTTTGTACTGTTTGGGTGATTTTTCATAAATTTAAAATTATAAATGAAAAATCGCCCAAAACAGTTATTTTTTTATGAAAAATCACCCAAAATATTTTTGGCAAAAAATTGTAAATGAGAAATCACCCAAAACATTTGGGCGAACTTGAAAAATGCAACATATTTTCAAAAACACCCAAAAAATAATGAAAAATAGCACAAAAATGAAAACAGCAAATGTATTTTGTTGTATTATAAATGAACAAATCTAAATGGGACATAAGTCCCAAATTTTTTAGAGGGATAAAAGATAATAATATTTCGTTGATGTTTTATTTGGAAGAAAATTAGTACCTACTGTGCTAGCACCCAGAATTACGGCGTATAAATAACCCCCTGCATGTAAAGTTTCTTTTTATCATTTGGTGCGGGCCAACATATATAATAACCGTGTGGAGAATTTTTTATTTTGTCGATTTTTCATTATGAAAAATCACACAAAAAATGCAAAATCGCCCAAAAATAAATGTAGAATTGTCCAAATCCGTTTTTGGGTGACTTTTCATTATTACATTTTGGGCGATCTTGCGTTTTGTGATTATTTTAATAAAACAAAAAAAAATTGGGCAATTATTCATTTAAATTTTTGGGCGATCTTGCATTAATTTTTTGGGTCTTCTTTCATTATAGGTTCACCCAATAATTTTGGGCGATTTTGCATTTTTAGGTTTCGCTTTTTAAAAATATAAATTTGGGCGATATTTCCAATTTTTTTTTGATGATAAAAAAAATTTGGGTGGTATTTCCAAATCGATTTGGGCATTATTTCGTTGGGCGGTATTGCCTAACGCCCAATATTGCATATAGAAATTTTCAAAAAAAATTGTTTTGGTTAAAAAAAAGAACAAACAAAAATCAAAATGTGTTTTTTTAAATTTGATATTTCAAAAACCAGTTAATGATTTTTTTTTTATTTTAGTTTTAAAACCACATTAATAATTACTTAGAATTGGGGTAAGAACTTCTTTTAACAAATTTTATTTAAAAATAATTTTTTTTGAAACCACTTTAACGACTTAAAAAAAATGGTATAATAAATTAAGATTTGCTTTCGAAACCAGATAGTATACTGTACAATGTACATTGTACATCTCATTGGTGTCAGAACAATTTGAAACCATTGAAATTTTTTAATTACAATAGAATCACTGAAAGATGAACGGTTCTATAAGATGAACAGCTCGGAAAGATGAAGGAAATATTTTAATCAAAAAGATGAATGATTTGAAATTTCGTGCTCGAAAAGATGAACGTTTTATTTCCAACTTAATTGTTTACTTTTGCTTTCAGTTCTGTGAATCGTACTTTGGGGCTTGTTTTAAATTGTTATGTAAATCATATTATTTAATTTTTTATTCATAACTATAAATCTTCTTCCTCAACTAAATGTTGATGCTCGAAAAGATGAACAGATGAACGGCCCCTGAAATAGTTTATTGAATTGACAAATTTCGTTTATTGTGCCAATAAATTATTTCATTGATTCAAGCAAACTTATTTGTTGATTCAGTGAAATTATTTATCAAATTGAAAAAATTTCCATTCCAGCTTCCCTTTTATAATTTATACATACTTTTTACTTTTTCTTATTTTATCTATTAAATCTTCTGAAAATTTTTATGTAGGTAAAAAAAATCAATTTAAAAGTTCAAGTGGCCTCAACTTCAAAATGCGTTTCATTCCAGTACGGCAATTGGGGTCATCAGTAAGATGCTGTCATATACCCTTCCTATACCCTTTATATACGTAAATTATGGTCGATGAGAAATGACCGCTTTACGAAAATTGCAGTGTTCATTTTCATGTATCAGTGCCAACAGTGTCAAAAGAACAATGCAGACGAATTTTATATAAATGCCATTGCAGCATTTATCCCCAATCAACTTGTTGAATTATGTTACAAAAATTTCCAATAGGAATTCATGTTTGAGAAAATTAAAACATTGGCTTCTGTCCAGATCGTCATGCCCTTTTCGTGCCGCATATTAGTATTATACAAAACAACGGTTGAATTAATAATTTCTTTGAGTGGTTATAGAAGTGAAAATTACAACAAAGATTCACTTTTAAATCACGATGATGGAGAAATGTGGAAATATGTCGTGATGTTTTGAACCACAAAAATTTCTTTTGTTAGTTTTAAATTTATTTTTGTTTCCTTAATAAAAGGGGCTTGTATATACAGTAGGGTGGAGCGTCGATGTATGGAGAAAAATAAAAGTTGTTGTATCAATTTCGAATACCTCCATCTTTTGCGTTTCGATGAGTAGAATAATTTGACATTAAAAAAAAAGTTTGGATTAAGTCTTTAGCTCTCTACCTTAGCTCAAAGTTTCGACTTTTTGGAAACGTTAAAATTATTTCACAATTTAGAAATAAATTAATAATTCATGAAAAAAGAAAACACAAATTATAATATATTAACTTCATTTAGACAAATAAACTAACACAAACTTGAAAATAAAAACTTAAAAATTCAAAATATGCCATTCAGAAACTAACCCAATTAAACTTTTTATTTTTCAAGTTGTAATTTTTTTTTTGTGTGGAAAAATGGCAATATATTTCGAGAATATATCTTATTTTTTATTAGCCCGTCTCTGGCCTTTTCACCAGCTACTGTTATTGAAGCTTCGGTCACCATCTTCACACAGCGCTCAACAGCTTGAGTGTGACAAAGGAAGTCCGAAAATGACATGCCAATAAGAGATTTTTTTTTTAGAAATTCTTCCAAATCCTGATCGCTAGTTCTATCCAACAAAGGGATTGATGTAACTTGTGACTCGCTCTAGCTAAAAAAGATTTCCATAGCGCAAATATATGAAAAATTTGTAATTATGTGGCGCCTTTTAACATATATCTCGAGAACGGCTAATCATACAATATAAGTTGTTGTACATTTTTTATAGGAAATTTAATTATCTTTCTTTTTACTACAAATATTATTTTGTAGGATTTATACTTTCGGAAATACAGAATAAAGCAAAAAAATGTAATGCTTTTTTTCCAATTTTGCAAAACTTTGACCTGTGGTAGAGGGCTAAGAAAAACAATTTTTATTTTTTTTTTATTTTTTACGGATAGCTTACGTAACTACGCAACTTTTTAGTGCTATTCGAATAGCTAAATCGGAAAAAAAATTTGACGCTCCACCCTAATATACAGTTCTTCCATTCACAGATTAAGTTTCCTAGGTATACTAAGTCATAATAATTTCTATTTAATTTGGATCACTTTCAAATTTAATTTCTGCATATCTATGTTAAAAAGAAAACATTTTATTGTATAGTGTGTAGTATAGCAGATAATTACTTTTTTTTTAAGTTGATTCTTTTGATGGAGAAAGGAGAAAAGAACCTCAAATGTATATAAGGAATTCAATTTGGTTTACTAATTAAAAAATAAGGAAGACAATGACTACGACAAAGCAACATGTTTCATATAAGGTCTTTGTTTCATAGACATTTTTTCTCAATAAGAAATATAAGGTGTTATATATTTTGATGAATTATATTATCTTGATTATTTTAGTGAATATCTTAATCCATTAAAAAATCATAAAACTCTTTGAAATTCAGCTGATTGAGTTATACGAATTGCTGAACAATATCAGTTTGATATTAATTGAATAATTGAAAAATCTGTACGGCTTTAGTTGATATTCAATATGGATATCTGAAAATTTTATTATTTCTAAAATGTCTCACTATCTGAAATTTATCTTTATAACTTAATAGTGTAGATTCAAAGAGATTATGGATCAATATTAATTAATGGAAGAAATCTCAAAGAGTTAGGTGCCAGTTATAGCTTTCATTGAAAACGATCATTGAAAATTTTAATTGCTAATTTTGAGGCGTCTAGAAAGAAAAATAAGTTAATATTTTGATTCCAATATAAAGCTTATGGCAATAAAAACTGATTTTCCTTTCTCAAGGCGTCAAAATTGAACATTAAAATTTTCAATGATCGTTTTCAATGAAAGCTATAACTGACCCCTTACCCTGAAAAGCAGAATTTTACAAATTTCGTTCTTTTAAATCATGCTTTCTGTTAATGAACAAAAAAGCTTACATATAATTTTGACATTAATTTGATTTCAGAAATTACTGCTTTATAAATTGAAAAATAAATTTTTTTTAAAGATATTTCGAAGCGATTTGTAGTTAGTTCACATGGTAGACGTGATAAAATTAGAATAAACAAAAAATATATTCATACGGTGCCAAACCTGCTTGTAGGCAAAACAAGAAATTGCCTAGGGTCGCACTTGACTAGGGCGGCACTTGACTAGCGGCAAAATCAGTGAAATAATTTCAAAGCGAAAAGGGGGTAACACATCCGTCTACTTATATTACTACTTCCCTGTATTTTTTTCGTTCTTCGAAAACACGCTGAATATTCTAAGCTAATTTCTTTAAAAAAAATGTATCCGATACCCGGTGTTCAAGCAGAGCAAAAGCGCCTACGTGTTTTAAAGAAAATCTATCAAATATTTATGAATATTTCATTGAAATTGCAGAAAGTTCGGAATTCAAGTTTAAAGCAACTCAACCTGGTAAACGCGTTCACAAATTCAAATTTGTGTTGTCAACAGTAAATTGGAACTATAGTTTTAATGCAAATAATTATACTTTGAAATTGCTTCAATAAACATCAATGGACTTTTTAACACGTTTGGAGTATTTAGATAAATTGCGACAGTACTTTCAGATAAACAGTAATTCTAAGGAATCTTTATTTGAATCGGTATACAAGGACGCTTTAAATAGTGCTAAGAACATGAACAATCAAGTGGATTTCAATGTGTCCGATTCAATGACATTTCGTATAGCAATCTAAACAATCTCTTGAAACAATCGATCCTACTTCATCTTCTTTTGATGAGCGTTTTATGCAGTTTTCTTTGCGATTTTTCAAAGAAGGAAGAAGTAATATTAACTGCAAGAATTGACAACGAACTTCAAACTAAATATCTTTTGAATGAAATTAATATGTTGAACCAAACTTCTGCTGTCGTTAATTCCAAACCTTCATCAATTTTTAACTACATATTTAGCTTCACACTTCTTACTTGAATTGTATCCAGATTTATTTATAGCATTTAAGATACTATATTAACGTTTACTGTAAGTTTTTGCATCAGGGGGAGCTACATAGCTTTTGGATGCTTATAAAAACCTTTCTTCGCTTTATAATGATCCAAGAATGAAGAAGAATAAATCGCTAAAAGATTTACAAAAATGAAAGGCATCGAAATTTTCAGGTTCGGCACCGTCTCCATACATAAAAAGTGTTTTATAGATTGATTTTGAGTTGAAAAAAAAATAAAGAAAGCAATAAAGAAAATGATAGTTACACATTTGTTTTTCCAAAGATCCATTTTCAGATATTCTTATTTGAATTTTAAATTAAAAATTATTATTAAAATTAATTTTAAAAAACATTTCGCTATAAATTTTACAAAATTTAGCAGTCAAATATAAAATTGCTTAAAAATCTGTGAAGTAAGATTGAAGAAGCAAAGAAATTCACATTACAACAATTATATGCAAGTCTAACAGCGTTTGCTTTCATTTTCACAATAAAATTGTTAAAATTATTGCAATTTCTTTTTGTAAAATTGACAGCTTGTAGTCAATTTTAATTGTTAAATTTACAATTATGAATTTACGAAGAAGGAGAACAAAACCAAAAGAAAATGTATTGTTTTTGTTTGTCATTTAAAGCCCGTATGACACTACATTTTTTTCTTCATTTTTAGCTCATTAAATCATACTAAAGTGTCAGCCAAGAGAAAAAGGGAAAGATGTTGTTTTTAAAAAAGGAAAAGCACTTATTTGGCAAAAAAATAATATGAATTGTCATGCATTATTTAAAAATCCTTTTGTTGTTTTCTCTTCTAATGATGTAATATTTGATTAATTTATATTAACGGCAACACAAAATTATATCCCATTGAATTTTGTCAGAAATGTTTATTAATAATTAGTTTTATAATGTTTTTTAAAATACATTTTAATTTTCAATTCTGAAATGTCAAAAAAAAGCTACTAGAAGCTGAAAAATGTATCGAATCGAATCACATTTTTAATAAATTTTTTCAGACATTTTCACATTTTTTCTGACATTCTCATATTTTTTTGTAACATTTTCACATTTTTAGGATTTGATGTGTACACACTCAATCATATGGGAATTTTCAGTAATAAATTCTTCGTACTGCTTTAGTTTCATTTTCAATGAATTAAAAATGAGAAAAAAATGTAGTATCATACGGGCTTTAAGCTGTCAGAAAAAATTTGAAAATGTCTGAAAAAATGCATTAAAAATGTGATTTGATTTACATTTTTCAGCTTCTAGCAGCTTTTTTTGACAGTTCAGAATTGAAAATTAAAAAGTATTTCAAAAAACATTATAAAACTAATTATTAATAAACATTTCGGACAAAATTCAATCGGATATAGTTTCGTGTTGCCGTCAATATAAATTAATCAAATATTGCATCATTAGAAGAGAAAACAAGAAAAGGATTTTTAAAAAATGTTGACAATTCATATTATTTTTTTCCCATATATGTGCTTTTCCTTTCATAAGAACAACATGTTTCCTTTTTACTCTTGGCTGACACTTTAGTATGATTTAATGAGCTAAAAATGAAGAAAAAAATGTAGTGTCATACGGGCTTAAAGGGAATGTATATTGAGTAAAATTCAATGAAAGTTTTTAAAACTTATAAAACTTAGAAGGACTGATGAGCCCAACTGTCTAGCCTGGGCGAAACCAATTTTTGTTTGATATGTATTTGTGAAATCAACAGCGGGAAAATTTTAAATCTTTAGCCATTTTCTGTAGTAATTACAACAGGTTACTAAAATAAAAAAACGCAGTCAATCTACAGCAAGCACAGTCGTGGTCAATATTCTTTAAACATACAAAATTGTCAAAAACTTTTTTTGGCTTTATTTGGTTTACATTTATAACAGTTTTTTTTTTTATTCCTGCATAAAACAGCTGTTTTGGATCATGAAACGTGAACCTGATAGAGAGCAGGTTCATGTTTTGTTGTTGTTATGTACATAATGTTATTTGATGATCCATTATATAGATCAATTCTGAAAATAAAAAACGGCTTATGCATTGCACCCAAAAATAGTTAATAAAATAAAATACGTTACGGAATTTTAAAGTATACATAAATGTATGCGTTTCTACCTACCTACTATTTAAAATTTAACGCATTCAGTATTTTTTGTGTTTCCGAACTCGCAGTCATAATATGCAGCGTGAGATTCGTATCATGTAATTTGTACCCAATTTAAAGAGTCTTGCTTTGCAGTTATACTTTACTGTTAATTGCGCAAAACAGATTGAACAAAATAATTACGCGTTTAAGACTCAAACTGCAGTGTTTATTATGTATAGCTTAATTTATTACAACCCCAGGAGTGGTATACCTAATGTCCTTATTTGTTTGAACACTTATCTTGCAACTTATATCCTTCTAGGCAATTTATTTCTTGTAATTTATTTTCAAGCTCATTTCATCTATTTTTAAAATTATTTTTACTTGTTTTAAGCTTTTTGCGGCTATATTGTCATTTCTTGATTATACATACTTTGTCTCGTTAATATATATTATGGAATTTTCCTTGACTTTAGTAAATGAAGCAATTTGTACCTTTTTAGTAGGTGTTAACATAACATTAATTTGACTCAAGGCATTGTTTGTGGCTACTGATTCAATTGAATTAAAATGTGTTATTGCCATGTTTGAGGTTATGTTA
Source organism: Epistrophe grossulariae (assembly GCA_929447395.1). Classification (NCBI taxonomy): domain Eukaryota; kingdom Metazoa; phylum Arthropoda; class Insecta; order Diptera; family Syrphidae; genus Epistrophe; species Epistrophe grossulariae. The sequence continues at coordinate 115,944,006 of OV839568.1, forward strand.
ATATGTAGGAGCGTACATCAATTATAACGAATTTTTTTTTCACAAAATTCGTTACAGAATTGAAAAATATTACTTTTCATTTCAAAATACATTTAGAATTTTTCCAATTCATATGCTTCTATTTTCTTTTGTAAATATTCTCAGTTGAAATGCGTTATTCATTCAGTCTTTGAGGTAGAAGAATCTAGAGTTGACTTAGAACTTATTTAACAATTTTTCGAAGTGGATAGAAAGATACATCTACATTTAGATTAAACAAAGTATTTAATGTACTATTAACATTAAATCAAATAAAACACCATTTAAATCCCATTTTTTCTGACTTAAATTTAAAAACGTTATTTAGCCTGAATTAGCCTCAAAGGTAAGAAAATAGGTAAATTTTAAAAGGTGGTCTTGTAGAATGACCTATATTACGAACTCTTTTTTCAAGTCTCTTAAATACCTATACTCTTAATAACAATAAATATTAATTATCTTGGTCACCAAATATAAAAAAGCATTTTTTTCGAAATATGGTGCGCTATCTCACTTAACGTAAGTGTCATGAGGCCATATCTAGACATGGCCTTAAGTTGCAAAAAGATATGACATTATGACACTTCCTCAAAGGGACAAAAGGCCCTTTTTTTCAAATATAGCTTTATGTCACTTTGTTAAAGCGTCATTAGACCATATTTTGTAATATGGTCTTATGACGCATGGCCTTATGTCACGGCATGCACCGTTAAATCATATGTTCCTATAAACATTATGTTTGAGTGTACATATGTAAATGTACCCTAAAACCTCACAAATAAATTTATATGAATGCGTATAGGTACGTTTACAATTCCATTAGCCACAGAAAAAATCCTTATATTCTTTTTACAACAACCAAGTCCCTTTATATATAGTTCCTAATAACCCAATACGTTTATAGCCTATTTATACATGTAAGCTAGGCATTTTGTGTGTTGTATATATTCACGTAACGAATATCGAGTAGGTATATATATCGACGAACCAATCAAACAAACATCTTTCTTAGTATCCATTTCTGCAACACAAAAAACAACAACAACCATATCAGAAACAAAGGGTTTTTTCCCATTTCCACGCACCAATATCCATCGTAAAAATTAACTTTCCGTCAAATGAATATCGGCTTTTACCCAAAATAAAAAAAAAAAAAAAACCATCATCTACAAAAATAAAGTTTCTCCCTATATGTTGATGGTTGTTAGGTTATTGAGAACGGGTTGAAGTTAATACCAAAAATGCATAAAATTCGGTGTATCGTTAGTAGAGCATAAAAGCAATCCAATCATCAAGCAATTTTAGAGGCATTTCAGAGCCAATCCATTGATTTTGGGTATAAGTTTCTATAGTTTTTTTTTTTTTTGATTTTGTTTTGTTTTGTTTTCGCTTTGCAAAATTGGGTAGGTACTTTTCGTAAATAAGTTGAATCCGCAAAATCAAAACACACATTTTCATGATCGTATCATACAAACGTTAAAATAAAACGCAATCGAGCAAGGGATTTCCCCTATTATTTGAGGTCCATTGCTTTTGGGTTTTTGTCATCGCGAACCCGCATATCAGAGGTCAGCCAAAGTTGTAAAAATCTGGGCCAACCGGATCATAGCTATATTTCGATTTGAATGAACTATACGCATCAGCAACACATGACCGATGTCCGCCACAAAATTGTATATATATTCTCTCCAAATAATGTTTAGGAACATATATGTACACGTAATGGAGCTTAGGCATAGTATACATACGTTTATAGCTACATCAGGCAAATGGTCAATTATTAAATAGAGTAGCGAGCGGTTGTAGGCTTATGTATATGTATATTTTTTTTTGGATCGGGACCAATGTTTTTGTTTCTAAAATTCTGTCAACCATGACTAACAACAACCCACGCAGATGATATTATGATGGTCGCCAACGGCCGCCATTCTCGAATGTCGACTCGGTGGGAAAAACGCTTCAGTCAAAGGCAAAACCAAAAGCGATATAAATCAAAGGATTTGCGTTATTAAGTGGTTAGATGCCAACAAACACTCACACACAGTCATGCACAGCACAGGCACACAGCTTATATTATACGACCGAGTATAGAAAACGCGAAAATGAGATGGGGGCAAATTAATAAAATGGCTCACCAAGTCCCTTCCGGCACTGACGTAACTCTCCAGTGGGCTGCACGGTCGGAGTTTATGTCCTCCGATGCTTGTTATGGCAGTGTGATCGCATAATTTTGGTGTTTCGTAGTCATAAATTTCCAACATAAGCCGTCGTTTATTTTTGCCAATGCCGCCATTGTTGGAGACTCCCGTTGCCGATGTGCCAAGACCAGAAGTTGCTGCACCCTTAATCTCCACCCCCATTGCATCTTTGGAGTTCTTATCGAATCGGGTGTTGGCGATGTAGTTGAGACTCTCCTTGACGCTAGTCAGCCCATTGCCGGAGGCAGCGCCACCACCTCCTGGGAATTTCTGTTGCTGCTGCTGTAAGTAGCCACCGTATTTGTTTTCTTGGTTAAATATACTGGACTGGGTGGGTCCGTAGATGTATGTGTCGACTGGATTCCAAGCATTGTCTATGTTCACGCGAATGTTCTTACCGAACTTTGGATTTTGCGGGCTGTAGTAATAGCTTCCGTAATTATTTGTTTGGTTAACGACATTGTTATTGTTGTTGTTATTTGTATTGCTATTGTATTTGCCTTGTTGTGATGTCGAAGAAGAATGGGGCGGCACTGTGGTCGTAGTGGTTGTCATCTTTATTGGTACATATGTCCCATAACTGTCCCACATTCGTAGTCTTGTTATCCAGGGAGGCAAGTCGGCCTACAAAGGAAGAGACAAATAAACAAAAAAAATACATAATACAAAATAGAAACACAAGTATAGAAGTAGAAAAAAAATTTTATGTTATTGTTGAAATTATTTTGTTTCGCCATTGTTGGAATTGTATTTTGTTTTGTGTGTGTTTCATTTTACAATTTACACATTGAATCACACCATGCAGATGTAGCCATAGACAACAGACATAAAATTCTACACTCTATACAGTCGCTGTTAAAATTATGTTTCCTTTATGAACTATCTATAGTACCTACTTGCCAGGATTGGAACATCAGTAGTAAAATTTCGGAGGAGATATTTGTTAAAAAAGTGGAGCAAATCAAAAATTTCCATAGTAGATTTTAAAATGGAAGAAAAACAGTAAGTATAGGTGATTTTTTGTTAAACAAGAAATTTATTGTAACACAAAAAATATTCACTTTTATTCCATTCGTTTCAGAATAGAATAGAATTTTAGATTCAAACATTCAGTCAGGGTTGGTTAGAAAATTGAATAACACAGTGATGGTCATTTCCTTTCTTGTGGTTTAGCTTAAGAATTTTAGAATATTTCAGTATGGAAGAAAAAAAAAAGAAATTTTTACTAGGATTGGAGTACCAGTACACTGGTACCTTCTAATGCTTTCTAAATATGTATATTGAAGGGTTTTTCTGGGGATTAGGTAATACTTATGATTATTTTGTAACTTATTACGGTCTTTTTAATTAACACGACTGATAAGTTGTTGTAATTTCTTGTATTTTTGTACCATATCGTGAAAATTGTCTAAAATTCAGTGTTAAAACTAATTATTGTCATTTAGAATTAATTTTTAATATTATTTTGGCAGTTTTATGACAGAAATTTTGACAATTTGTCAGTCGTAATAATCCAGCTTATATTCTAAGTTTATTTATTTTCATATAGTGACCATTTAAAATTCCGAAAGAATAATTGGATTTCTTAAAATACCAAACGGTTCTCTTAAATAATTTTCTTTAACTTAGTTGAGTATGAGAGCTTTTCGGATATGATGACACAATTGTTTGTTGTACCAAGACATTCTAATACACTAATAGTGCATTTATCAGGATCAGAGGTGTGAAACAAAAAATCAATTGTGTTAGCGAAATGACCTTCCATCAGCGTTGCAGCTCAAATTTAAATTATCGTACCACATTTTCTGAAAAACAGTGCCATTTTCGTTGCATATTATGAAACAAAATGTATCATTATGAGATGTACCTAATAGCTACGACAAAAAATAAAAAAGCATATAATTTGCTTTTAACACAAATTTTTCACCAAATTTTATCAAAATTCACTTTATTTTAAGTAAAATAATGGAAACAACAAAATCGTGTCATTTTATATTAATTGTCGTGTAAAAAAAAAAAACATCAAAAAACGGCAAACCTGCCTTTAATTTTCCTTCATAAAATAATTTAAGTGATTTAATTCAGTAAAGATCTGGCCAGAATATCATTGTTGTACAAATTTTGACTTGTTTTAATGAAATAAAATCGTGAATAAATGTGCTTACTTCCATCCAATTTAAATCACATATCGTATTGAAACAGTAGCTCTAGCCTTACCAGTCTACAAAGGCTTAAGCTTGTAAGAATTATCAATTTTTATTTATGTATAGAAATTAAGACCACGTTGAATAAACGTTCCGTTGCTGTCCAGTACAAAAATAAAATTAAGTTGTAAAATTTAAAGTATATTCTTGTGTTTGTAATGTTTAAAGACGTAAAACCATTTCTTAATTAACCTTTTAAGAAATATTTTTACGTCTATAAACAGTACAAATAACTGAAATAATATTTTAAAATTTACGAATTCTTTTTTGTTTTGTATCTAAGTGTTTGTAATGTTTAAAGACGTAAATATATTTCTCAATTGAAAGGTTAATTAAGAAATTGCTTTCCGTCTTTAAACATTACAAACACTTGTATTAAAAGACAAAGCTATTTCTTAATTAAAAGGTTAATTAAGAATTTGATGTACAATTACAAACACTTATTACATCTTCTTTTCATAAAGTAGGATCGTCTTGTAAAGATGACAGCAAGACCACATGGAAAAAACGTTAAAAGTCGGTTTTCCATCACAAAAATAAAATGCAGTCGTAAAGTTTTTTAAAGATATTTTCTTAATTTGAAAGAAGTTAAAGGCATAAAGTAATAATTTGAAACATTACTTTATGCCTTTAAATTTTACAAACAGGTCCTTATCAAAAAGAAGATTAATCTTTTGTAAACATATTAACCAAATTATTTTTTTAATTTGTTGGGTATGAAATTGTGGTATTTTATTTGAAAGATTTATCAAATCATTACTTTATTCCTTTAAACTTTAAAACTTTACACTCATTACAGCTCCTTATTTTAAAGAAAAAGAATCCACTTATTTATATTTATTTTAATTTAGTTATGAAATTGTGTTACCACAATATTTCTGATAATTTTTTCAGAAACTAAATTAATACTTATTTCCCAATCGATGTGTAGACATTTTTTTCACAGCGACTGTGTGTACACATAAATCAGCAGTAGTAGTAGTATAGAGAGGAGACTTTGGCTCTTGCTCAAGTGACAGGCGATCACAATACACGGAACAGAACTAACAACTTTTCACACAGTAGATATACAGCCAGGACACAATGCCAAAGTTCTGCAACAAAGAAAAAGCTGAACAGAAAAATACAACAAAAACAAAATAAAAAAATAAAATAAAAAAAAATGAAATGAAATGAAAATGTTACACAGCAGAATATAAAAGCAGAAAATCTATGCAGTACAATTGCATGGTGGTTGCTGTATATATGTATAATAGTTTGAGCGAGTTCGTTTTGGGTTGCACATAATAATATAATGTACATGTGTGTGAGGGGGTTGAAGTAGGTATAGGGAATAGGATAAACATATGTATGTAAAGTAACTCACCCTTCCTAGTGTATTATTATCGTGTATTGCTTGCTGGAGTATTTGCAGATTGTAGCTTGTAAAAGATAACCAAATCAGGTCACCAGGATATCCATGGAAGTGGTAGGTGCATGTCGTATTCGGCGGAAGTGTATGACGGGGACTCACAATCCGACCCATCCTGCCACGACGAGAAAATAGTACATCATCTGTGGAGCAAAAAAAAAAAGAAAGAAGTTAACAAAAAAAAAATTAAAATAAAATAAGGGAAGAGCATGAATAGTAAATGAAAAGTCGAGATTTCACAGATCATATACATAAGTGGAAAAGTTTCACACAAATACTTTATTTTGCTATAAAGAGTCGTCGTACGTTTTTACTTCAATTCGGTTTGGGTTCGTTACTATTCGGGTCTTACCCCTTCCAGCACCAACGTGCGTCGTTGCGTTCTCGTTATTGCATTCTCCATACCTACTACATCTCTCTCCCCCAAGCTCTTTCACTTTCTATATGAGTGTGGGGGGAGGAGGAGGAAGTGGTTGAAGGTTTTCAATTGGAGCTTTGTACTTTGCAATTAACATGGCGTAATAAAGTACATATCTAGAATATGGTGTGTATGTAGTGCGGTCCTTTGCTTTGTTGCAACAGTTGTGTTGCATGAATACTTTAAACTTATACCCATTTTAATGAAATTAATGTGGTTTGTGTTATAAGGCGCATAATTATTGGGAAAATGTATTTGGGTATGCTTTTGAAAACAAAATGTTTATAGATACTACATAAATTAATGTGTTTAACAGCCATGTATATAGATCGAGGTATGTTGAGGATTTGGTATTAATATACATAGATGTGAATATAATGTCGTTGGAATTTGTTCCGGAAAAATGCACCATAGTCATTTATTTAAGTGGATTTAGTAGGCATTTCAAATGTAATTTAATGGTATTAAGAAGAAAAAGTATCCAAAGTGACTTAGCTTTGATTCACACCATCATCAAACTTTGTTCAGAAAACTGTCCGACTGCAGCATAACTGGGTGGTCGATTTTCTTGAAACTTGGTACCTACCTAGAGTTTTTTGGACATTCCCCCGACATTTTTTTAGAAATTTAAAAAAAAAAAAAACAACACAAACATATATATGCCAGTAAGACCTAAGGTCTTATAAATTAGGCAAATGTTAGAAGGAATAGAAGGATAGGATAGATTTTTGTTGGCACAGTGGATTGAGAAATTAGGTTTTTGATTATCTCATTAAATCCCAGGGGTGGCGTTCAATTGAGGGAATATAGAAAAGAATGCTGCCTAGACTGGGGATCGAACCCACACATCCAGGTCAGCAGTCAAGCACTACTTCCACTGCGCCGGGGCCACCCCCGAAAAATTTTTTAAGGGCCAAAAACAACCGGTACCTGCGATACATTTAAAAAAATTCCGAAAAATTAAAAAAAAATTTTTTTTTGATTTTCGATTTTCTCAAAACCGCGATTCAACAGATTTTGAAAAAAATTTTAAGGAGAAAAATATTATATATGGATTAAAAATGGTATCTATCGCGTGGAAGCATTTTTTCGTTTTCGACTATCTCATTATCTGTTGAACCGATTTTAATGATTTTTTTTTTACACGAGAGCTTCTAATAAGTTTGAATAATATTCCATACCTATCAATATTTTCAAAAAACTAATTTTGTATTTTAAAAAAATTTAAAAACTATTTTTTTGAAAATTCGATATTTCGAAAATGTTGACTAATTACTTTATTTCCCCAACCTTTATAGCTAAATATATTTTTGTTCTTCTTTTCATAATAGCGTAAAGATTTAAATAGATATGCGAAAAGCAACAATAATGAAAAGGATTAAATTTTGTGAATTGGCGTGGTTTTTCAAAATTTTAGAGCCTTTAGTTCATTTATTTTTTGATGGTAAAACTTCATTATAATATCTGACCTTATATACTTTTAATCTTAAAAACTGACCTAATTTTCAAAATCTTTGGCTGCTCCACGAGATAAAAATCTGACAAACTTTTGTGTTCCTATATACCTATAACGATATGATTAATCACAGATGAACTAATGACCTGAAATTCTACATAAATATATCTGTGGCTACCGGGAAATACTGCTAAAGTCGAATTTTAACGTTTTTAAGAGTTTTTTTTTTAAAGTTCGAAAAAAACAAATTGCTCTAGAATATTATATTATATTGGAAAATCTGATCACCTTCAAACTAGTACGGAATACAAAGATACAACAAGAATTTATAAAAAATGGATTCGGACACGTTGAATCTAATGACATAAAGGTCAAAATTTTGTCAAATATTACTGATAAAAGAGCTTTTGTAGAAGCAATTTACATTGGAAAATACTATTTTTCACGCATACTTAGGTTAGGTTAGGTTATTTGACTCCAAAACTCTGCTTCATAGAACAATTATCAACATTCCGTCGCTCGAGAATTGTTTTGTCGTAAACGCCAAAATGCACTTTTTTTAAAGTGGGTATGCAGTTCTATGTTTTCAAAGGTCCTCTTTCCATTTCTGAAATCAGATTTAACCAATCATTTACCGTTACTGAGAAAATCAGTATGCATTTGTCGTATATCCGCACAAAATAACTCATCCCTTAGTTTTGTTTTGTCGTAAACGCCATATTTTGGCATATACGACAAAATATCCAAGTATTTCCGCGATATTTTTTTTAATATGGTTTTTTCGTACGTATATAGGATTAACTGCATTATTTTTAGTTACAAACAAGATTATTAAAAATCAACCGCATCACTTACAATGTCATGTTATGCCTTTTTTAAACCTTAAAATCCATCCATTAATTCCGTTTTAAAATTTTTTTTTTATGCAATAGTTTTGGAAAAATTAATTTTCAAACTCAAATTTAAAAAAAAAAATGAAGAAAGTTTTTTTCAAACTAATTTTGTTCAAAATTTTACATTATTTTCTAGTAATTTTGTTTTTAATATTCAACTCTCCTATCAATTTGTATTCAAACACTAAAATCCAGATGTTAAAATATGTTTTCTAGTTTAAAAAAAAATCGGAAATCTCGCTCAGTTCGGTATTGCATTCAACTAACGCATTTGTGTTCACTTTGTCGTATGTGTATGGGGATCAAACAAAGTACTGATTTTCGTGGCGTATACGACAAAATGATCTTGGGGATAATCCTCTATAGATTAAAAACTAAAACCGACTCAACAATCTGGAATACCTTAATCAAAAGAATATTTTCCACACAAAATTTTATTAAAATTCTAGAAAACTTCATCGGTCAGTTTCTTTTTTATTTAAACGCGAAACTTAAAAAGCGATTTCCCAAAGTTGCTCAAATGGTTTGTACGACAAAACAATTCTCGGGCGACGATTCGTCAAACTTCATGTCGATTGTCGACTATATAGAAGAGGCATTAAGTAGCTTACAAAATGGATGTGTATATGTATCACAAAATGATTGATTGAATGTGATGTTAATAATGTGTGTTATATTTTAATCTCTTTAACAATGGCTTAAAAGTAATACCGTCAGTAACTCATATTACGACAATAAATTAAACCTTTTGTAGGTAATTTAATATAAAATATCTCTCTTTTCTTTTTTCTTTTTCTTTTTAATTAAAAGTACACTTTAACTTTCTTTGTTTTAAATTATTTTCTGCCTCAAACAGTCTCATTAATGTATTAAATTCATTCAAAGTTACAGTGTTATTCCACGTCATTGCAATTCGTGCATATTATTCTTTTAGCCTTGAAGAACTATATGTATGTACCCTTCTTTCGTATTTATACTGCTTCAATTAAAATGTCATTAACCAGTCACAGACATGCACTCCATGACAAGAATGACCTTGCTGCTTGCTATTTCACTTGATATATGTAAACTTAAGCTAATAAAATTATTTATTTATTCAGGATATTCAGTGCATTGCGGCTAAATTAACCGCACGACATGCTTTATATATGTATTATGTAAAGTATACAGGCAACATGAATAGGAAATTATAAAGAATAAAATCGTAATTCTTTAAAGGATTTGAATATGGTACGGATTTATTGTTTATTTACATTGTACATTATATATTGATTGATTTAAAAAAAAAAATAAAATTAGTAGTACAAATCAGAAATATTCATTTCCTGCTAGCATTCTATAATTTCTAAATGTATATCTATATAAATGTATATCTATATAAATCCATATATATTTATTTTTGAAATCTATATAAATAAAAATGCAAATGTTCATTTGTTCCTAATCGTTAGTCTCCGAAAGTTCTTCACCGATTGCATTGAAATTTTGCAATACATATAAGCAATACAGGAAATTTATTTAACACAAAAATGTATAAACTTTGATGATCCTGAACTTTGCATACAATGCGTCCCATGAAGTTTGAACAACCACCAAAGTCGTAATACTTGTTCGATTTTAAAAAACAAAAGGGCAATCGCTTCGTCTCGGCAAAATCTAGTGCCGATATTTTTTAGTTTTTTTTTTGCCGAGATGAAGCGATTGCCGTAATTTTTATGAAAATGCGGTGCAAATTACAGTGGTGACTGAAGGCCAAAGTTTTTTAGTTATTTTTTTGGTGATTTTTGCATCTTTTGGCCTGCCATCTGTTGGACATAAAAGTAACATCCGCTAAAAATTTTGCTATTTATAATTTAAATTTGGGTAAAAAACAGAAAAATAGCAATCAATTTTAAAAATTCTTTTTTTGTTTGAAAAACAAAATTGTATTTAATCGTATAGCTTTAGATCCGAAAATATACATATTTCTGAAGTATGGCATTTTTTACTAGAAATTAATTTATTTTTAACTTTTTAAGATCTCAAAGAAAAATGTTGATTTAATATTGCTCCATTTAATAAAACTTATGGAGATTTATTGCTTTTTAAATTTAAATTGTCCTTTCTGGTATGAGGCATGCAGAGCCGTAGCTAGAGCTGGTGGGGCCCTGGGGCAAGATCAAATATGGGGCCCTATTTCTCAATTACTTCCTAAATATTGGTTAAATGAATTTCATCATAAAAGTTCTTATTATCTTTTATGTTTGTGTATAATAAGTTGATAAAATTTTTTCTACTTACAAAAATAAAAGGTTATTTTAATGTTTTTTTTTTTATCTCGCTTAAATCTATTTGCCGTGCTCCATTGTGCTTCGCAAGTAGTTTTTGATCAATTTTAACTATGAAAAATATCTTTCAGCTGCCTTTTGCTGTGGTAAAAGTAATGGCAAAGAATATTCTAAGAGCTGTGCATACATCTGGATAGCTCGAAGACAGTGAAGAATTTTTAACTATCAAAAACTTAGCCAATTCCTTAACATTTTTCATGGAACTAATTTTTTTTCAAAAATGATGACCATGATAGGAAGCAACTAAAAGGAAAAATCAGATGATATGTCTTGAGAAAATTACTCAAAAAACTTATACGATTTTTCTTTCAAATCAATCTTTGACGAGTGAATCTGATCTCAAGCTGTGATATAGTGTTAATCATGAAGTAGAAAATGGTTACAAGGAAACAATGTTGAGGATCATCAAATCTCTCTTCTTGACTCTTGGGTAGGTTCATGGAGGTGAATCTTGATCTTACGCAATATTATATAAAACATCACATGGTTCACGCTCGTGAATTATTAAAAATTATTTGCAAATTCGCCGGCTGAATGCTTAAATGCCCCATATACAAAAAAATTATTCCTCAGAAAACGAATTTTAAGGTTTGAAACATAATTTCGTAATTTTGCATTTGAAAATTTCGACCTTTGAATTTTTATATACATGAATGGAATATTTCTTTTTTTAAATTTGAAGTCCTAGGGTTAAAAACATTTATGGTTATTTAAAAAAAATAAAAGTTTAGAAAAAGTCAAAAATGGATATAGAACCCTTTCCATACGAATGTTAAATCTATGAAAACCAAACTGCAAATTTCCTATGGATATAGAACCTTTATGCTTTTAACATTGGGAATTCAACGATAGCAAAAATAATAATAAAATATAAAATTTCTAGCACTTCTAATTTTTTTAAATCTATTTGTAGTGATAAAAATATAAAACAAAAAGGAATATTAATATAATGGCTTAGCCCTTCCCTATATTACATTGGCTTAATTTTAAGTCGATAAAAAAAGTATGAAAAATGACAAAGTATTTTCAAACTTTACAATTAAAAATACCCAACTTGAACTTTGGTTCTTAAAATTTCCTAGAAAAATACATTCAATTTTATTCGGAATTGGTTTAAAAAATACTTCAGCATTCATAGGATTAAGTTTTAGTATTTTTTCACAGTTTTTCAAATTAATTATTTTTGGTTTTTACCTTTTTTGTTTTTATCCATTTTAGTAAAAACAAAAAAAAAATGCTTGAATATTATCGATAAAAACCTTATTAAGAATACTCTAAATGCATTTATATAGTTTGTGAACCTGAAGATATAGAAATAGTCTTATTAAAAATATTTTGTTCCCCTTATTTTTACCTCGTTTTTATTTTTTTAAAAATATTAAAAAAAAAAAAAATATTATGGCCTTTTTTGAGAAATAATCCTTATAAACACAGCAGATATTACTTAATCAGCCCTGAAAACTATCAAAACCAGAATTGAAGCGTCGAAAAATAATCAATAAATATTTAATTAATTATAGACAGCATTTTTTGGGTTTTTAATTAATGTTTGTATTTAAATTTTATTTTAAAAATGATTTAGAAAAAAAATAAATAATAAATAAAAAATAAATTTGCAATTTGCTTTGCAATGTCTCGAAAATGTTACTTCTATTTATACTTTTCCAGCTGATTGCACTTTTGTCCATGGATATAGGGCACATAAGCAGGAAAAATGTCACTTGGTTTCAATAGATTGTGAGAGGTTACATGCTCTATATGCCATCTCATGTGGATATGGGGCAATTAAGCATTGAAAATATATTTGAGTGATGTTTGATCTATATCCATTGCCCATTGCAATGAGGAATTTAAGCATTAAGCGTCTGTTTTTAAAACCTTAATAGAAAAACTGCCCCACCTCGTACAAATTTTGGATATGCGGCAAATAAGCACGAACAGAACCGAAAATATGTGGTCTATGGAGCAAAACTGGTTTCTGTAACTTTATTAATAATAGAGATAGAGCAACGGGAATAGCACCAAACGAAAGAGAACATACGAATTAGTATAACTGCATCTTTAACTCAGTTTCCCGAAAAAGTGGTCTGTGGGGCATTTAAGCATTCAGCCGGCGAATTGCAGATGTTGGAAATCGTTGACAAAAACACGAGCCGCATAGTGCATACTAGGCACAGACAGTCGGAGGTGCATAGAATTCCAAGAGTTTGCTTGTGTCAAATGAACATTTCATGTGTCAAATGGACACAAAACGAAAACACAAAAACCTACTTGAATATGATGAATATGAGTGGGCACAGTTCAAAACGGTGCAATACATCTTTAATTGAATTTTCTACATGCTCAGATTATTATACTCATATCTACCTAGTATCTAGAAATAGAATTGGATTAGGTACTAAATAAGTTAGATTTTTTTAATCAGTTCAACTGCAGTTGAAGTTGAATTAAAATAACTAAGAAAGTAAGATTGAGCTGAACGAAGCTAACTTAGCAAGGTTAAAACTGATTGGAAAGATAAATAATGAGATCTCCGTTGAGGGCCTTCCTGGTCAGGGGCCCAGGGGTGTTGCCCCGGTTGCCCCAATGGACGCTACGGTCCTGGAGCCCTTACTGATTAAATACTCATTTTTACGCTGAAGCAGCTAGGTTTAGGTTCGAAACCTTTTATCACATTATCTGTTTTTTTTTTTCAGGGATACAGAGAATGTGACGAAGTTACAAATAACGTTGCCACATCGAAGAAACTAGCAAAGTAGATAAAGGAAATGCAGTTTTTTTTTTTAAAGTTGATTGGACCTTTTCGTAGTATTTTTCATTAATTTTAAAATAAAAATAAAAATCGATTTGAACAAATTAAAATTTTTTTTAAACGTACAAACTAAATCAAAAATTATTTTAATTAATTATTTAAATGTTTTTTTGTGAATGATTTGATATTTTTTTTGTAGTAGCTCGTAATGTTAGTGCGTAGGACTATTACACCGAAGGTCTTGGATTCGACTTCCTGGCTATGCTACCTAAAAAAAAATATTTTTCGTTGAAGGTTTGAATAAACAACAACACTTGAGGTAGCTACCACCAAGTTTTTATAGGCTAAAAATATAGCTATTTCACGACTGACACGCCGCCGATCATCAGACTACTCTTATGTGGTGCTTGGTCGATTTTGTTCAACTTTATTCAGAAAAACTTTTTGCCACGACTGGCAGTTTGTTTTTCACGGGTAACTGTCTTGCGAAGATTTGACAAATCCTCCAAGAGTATCTCTTGTCATGAAGAAGTGATTCTCAGTTTTAGTCGTTTGAATTAAGCAGAAAATTGTAGGCCCCATCCATTCCTATCTTTCAAGCCACTTATTTATTAATATTAAATCCTTTAGCCTTGGAGTTCTTTTAAGATAAAATTAGTTTCACAGCATTTTGCGAAGATTTGTTTTTTCCTCCAAGAGTATCTCTTGTCATGAAGAAGTGGTTCTCAGTTTAGACGTTTGAATTAAGCAGAAAATTGTAGGTCCCCTCCATTCCTATCTTTCCTTGGAGTTCTTTTAAGATAAAATTAATTTCACAGCATTTTGTGGAAATATCAAAAATAGAATAGTTCCACCAAGCGAAAAATTAGATTTTGTATTTAATTTTCAGTCATAATAAATATTTTTTTTTTAAACAAAAAGAATTTACCGTGTTTCCAAATTATTCTCAAATGTCAATGTAAGTAGCAAGTAAAAAAGAATTAGTACACGTTTCAATTAGTCTATCTGATGTGAAATTGTTGTTTTCTTACTTTTTCCCTTCTTTTTTCTTTGTATATAAATATATATTTTATCGGGGTTATCATCAAGATCTGTTACTATGAACCAAATATTTCCTGTTACGATTTATTTATATTTTATGTAAATGATTTTATTTTAGTAAATAACTATGGCTCTGCCTTTTCTAGGAAATTGTTCGTCTTTTCTATAAAAAATTATTAAAATACTTATAAATATAGTTGCAAAAAAAATATTTAACAAAACCAGTTTTTTTATCCACTTAAACTTATATTCTTTTACAAAATATGGTTTCCTTGAGGGTTTAATTGCGGAAAGCGAACTATCACCGCAAAAATTTCTTTACAAAATTATAATACCTTGTCTAAATAGATTGGAGTCAAAATGGCTAAATTATCGATTATTATAAATATTTAAAAATGTTACTTCCTTCAAAGTGTATACTGAAATACAGGGTGGCGCACGAATCGTGCTACAAAAATAAAACGTAATAACTTTTTTTCTGTGTGATTAATCGACTTATTTTTTTTTTTATTTTGTAGGTTACTATTTAGATTTATAAAAATGGATGCTTGGGATACGGAGAAAAAAATTTGGATAGTGCAACGGTACCATGCTTTGCAGTCCGTCATTTCCGTCCAAAGGGAATTTAGGCGGGAGTTTGGCGGTAATCCCCCGAGTAGATAGATCATTATGAGGTTTGTAAACATGTTTGCCGAATCTGGAAGCATCGCACGAAGGCCGTACCATCGAGATACCAATGTTCGGGTTCAGGATACAATCGCAGCAGTAGCATCTGCAATACAGGCCAATCCGAACGTTTCGACCCGAAACTTATCGGGGCAAATTGGAATTAGTAGACGGTCATTACAACGGATACTTCATGACGATTTAAACTTGTTTCCGTACAAAGTCCAAATTACTAGCAAGTTAAACCCTCAGGATTTGCCTGTTCGCCTGGAATTTTGCCAAAAAATGATATCAATGGCCGAAGAAGACAACATATTGATCAATTGTTTGTTCATGTCTGATGAGGCCCATTTTGATCTTAACGGCAATGTAAACAAGCAAAATTGCCGTATATGGAATGAGTCTAATCCAGAAATGCTCCATGAGACGGAACTGCACCCAGAACGAGTCACTGTGTGGTGCGCAGTTTCATCAAGGTGTATTGTCGGGCCGTACTTCTTTGAAGAAAACGGTGTAACCGTTACTGTCAATGGGGACCGTTATTTAAAGATGTTGAAGGAGTTTTTTTTACCCAGAACTGCGCCGAAGACGTATACCATTCAACAGCGTTTGGTTTCAACAAGATGGAGCAACTGCACATATAGCCAGACCAGTTATAGCGGAGCTAAACAAAAAATTCGCAAACAAATTAATTTCTAGGAACTCCACTCTTCGCTGGCCTCCAAGGTCACCTGACCTGACTGCACCAGACTTCTTTTTATGGGGTTATGTCAAGCAAGAGGTGTATAAAACGAAGCCCAGGAATTTAACTGAATTAAAGCAGTCCAAAGCGACAATAATTGAGGCGATCCCAACTTCAACTCTTCAGGCCGCAATGAATAATTTTTTGACCAGGTGCCGCATATGCGTGGGACAGCGTGGAGGTCATTTGCGGTCTATAATCTTTAAAAACAACT
Organism: Epistrophe grossulariae; assembly: GCA_929447395.1. Classification (NCBI taxonomy): domain Eukaryota; kingdom Metazoa; phylum Arthropoda; class Insecta; order Diptera; family Syrphidae; genus Epistrophe; species Epistrophe grossulariae. The sequence continues at coordinate 115,960,346 of OV839568.1, forward strand.
AACTATTTAAAATAAAATTTAATTTTCTAACCAATAAAAAAAAAAAAAAATGAAATACATCGATTAAAAAAAAAGTTATTTGAATTTCTTATTGTAGCACAATTGGTGCGCCACCCTGTAGTTTTCCCAGTAGTTTTATTATACCTTCCTAGTAAATCTCCATCTGTGTATAGGTAAACATATATACATACATACATATTTACCTACGTTCTAAATCATGATGGAATTGCATATTTTTTCTCATCGTCATACTGTCAGTTCCATGGGATTTCAAGTCAACTGTCACAAAATAATTTCGCTGAGTGAAATATTTTCACTTTAATCAACCCCAAAGGATTTCAATTTGTCGATAGCCTGTCATGATTTGAAATGTGATAAAATCAGCGAACTAAAACGTTGCTGTCAATTTTTTGCATTAGGTCGTATATCTATATCGATAGTAAAAGGCACCTGGTTTATTCCCTAACAACATGCACCGCCACCCAACACATGTGGTATGGCATTATGCCCCCCCTCCCTTGGCAAGCTGTCATATAGCACCTGGAAAAATACAAGCGAAGTCATACTTTATACCGTATATACCTGCATTATAACCGTTATGGGTAATCATGAATCGTGATCCACTCGCGGTCGTCCTTCCTCCCCACCACCACCACCGCCCTCACTCCTTCGTGTAAATCTCTCGCGTTTCTATATCTAATATAATGCAATACAAAATCAATACCACGCTACGTTAGCACTCATATATATCTACGAGTAATGTTTGTATGTATTTTTAAATTTGAAAATGTGTGCGTAGCTAATGACATATTGCGCTCGGGGGTGGTGTAGGTATATATGGTGTATATCTAATCCCAAAACACCTTCGAATCTCGATCGTTCGCATTGAGTTTCAACCGAGACTAATGTCATAATTCAATCGAAGATTTATCATCCTCATCCTGCGTCCTGATGGCCTGCGGTGTTTTGTGCAAAGCTTTGCTTTTACTATAGAACATGGTTCTGCCTTCTGCACATTTGCCAATATACCTACTTGCATACAAACAAACTCACAAACATCCTCTCTTATATATGTTGGATAGGTATCTCTGGATGATGAGTAAGTGGGTTGGGTATGGTATGGTATAAGGTAAGGTATAACATATAGACAGAATTATATCCACAGCATCCGGGATGAGCCCCCAAAGCAATTTTTTATAAATTTTCACGTGTGATATGAAGTATTTCCGGCTTCTGGCATCAGGGTAGTCAGTATAGTTGAAGCGAAAAATAACGCGGTATACCTAGTCGTCGGTTGTTGAAACAAATACAAATTTATTGGAGTTCGACCGCAATAACGGCCATCAGGGCTACAACTAATCAAGATAAGATTTCGCGTTATGGAGCGAATTCAAAGCGAATTAATTCGGTACATATATGTGAAAATTTATTGCGTTCGACATTGGACAATGGACAGTATAGTGGAAGTGGAATGTTGGAATTACCAATGAGTTCCTTTGGCTGAGATCCATCGTGTAGGTGGTGTGGTTGTGAATTGATATAGCGATATATAAGTTATAGTTAGACATAGATATTATGTACTATGGGGAATTGTTATTTATGAAAGGGAACCTGGTGTAAGGTATAGTGAGAACGTATATATCACAAACATAAAATCGAGTGCCTTAAATCTTTGGAACTTAATGTCTAAAAAACCATCTGAATATCTTATAAATATGATGACCACGCTTCACTTATGTTCCTAAATGGTGTTTCAGAATATCGATTTCTTATGTATTAGAACATTAATTCATAATTGTTGGTAAAGGACACTACAGCTACGTTCTTACCTATATTAGCACATATATACATATTAAGGAAAATAGGGTATATAGTATATACATATCTATATGTCAGCTTATAAAGAAACTTACAAGCGGTCAAATCGAAAACGGTGGTGGTACATAAGAAAGGGCGGTGCTTCAATGTAAAAATGCATTTTTTCAAAAAGCGTTAAAATTAAAATGAGAAAAAAATATCATGAGAAAAATATATGTATATGAGAAAAAAAATATTATATATATGTATGTACATATATGAGAAAGAAGTATCATGCGAGAAAAGTTTCATATGCTACGAAAGTAGCATGCTAGAAAAGTTATATGGGAAAAATTAGCATTATGAAAAAGTTGGGTGCGAGAAAAGTTGTATGCTAGAAAAGTTGAATGCTACTTTTTTCTTGGATGCAACTTTTTTAGCATACTACTTTTCGCGAGCATGTAACTTTTCCTCGTTTACAAACATGCTAATTTTTTGTATGACCACCTCTAGCAACACTTTTTTAATTTTTGAAAATTTTTTATTTCGTTTTTTTTTCGAATTTTTTTAAAGATGAAAAAAAAAAAAATATGTACACGACTGGGTCGCACGAACTTGCTCTTATGTGCGATCACACTGTGTTTTTATAGTTTTAATATATCAAAAACTATATTTATCTTATAAAACAAATAAATTAGTTACGGGAGCCTATATATTGTATCCATCTGCTTAAAACGTAGTCAAATTTAAGTTAGTATTATGCGAGTAGGTATATTTATTTATGAACAATATAGCACCGTGTTGCAAATATGCATGGAACATACAGTTTAAACTGAAAAATTGTAAAAACAGAAATATTTAATTGAACATAAATTGATTAAGAAACCTCTGAAATTGTTTTGACACCAATGCGATGTAAATCATTCGATTTCTTAAGGAAATTATGAGAACAAAAATTGAAAATCGTTGCAGTGGTTTTTAAAAAAAAAGTTTTTTATATAGGTACCTATGAAATTTTTAAAAATTAAAAAAAAAACGGTACTCAATTTTTAGCCTTTAATATTGCAGAGTTAAGAAATTAATTTAAAAAAAAATATCATCTACCCATTTTCGAAATATGGAATTTTCAAAAAATAATTTTGAAATTTTTTTTTAAAATCAATAATTAATTTTTTTGACAATTTTGGTATGCAATATTATTAGAACTTATTTAAAGCTTTTTTTATTTAAAATCAGTACTATTGATAATGAGATAGTCGAAAATCAAAAAAATTGTTTTTTGATAGATACCATTTTTAAACGATAGATAATTTTTGTCACCAATAATATGGTAGATCGTACACATTATTCTCCATAAAAAGTTGGTTTTTGAAGAAATCGAAAATCAAAAAAATGGTTCTATGGGAGGTGCCACTTTTAACCATTTTTTAGGAAATTTTTTTTTTAATAAAATGGTTGCCTTTTTGTAAAAAAAATTACTGAATTTGGTTTTAAAAAAAGTTGTGTGCACGTTTTTGAGAAAAATAAGATTTAATTTTTTGCTTAAAAAAATTTGTATCTACGGCAGGTACCGTTATTTTTGGTCTTAAAAAAAATAAAAAACGGTCAAGGGGGGAATGCTACAACCGAAAGGATCGGACAGAATTGCGAGACCCACTTTTTCGACTTCGCTATCATCGTAATGTCAACTTTGATCAAAATCCCGGGTTCGATTTTTTTTTCGAATACCTACATAACTTGCCATATATGTATATCACAAGTTAAAATAGTAAGCAATGTTTTAGCATCTATTCAAGCGGAGTTACAAAATTATTCGAAAATCATCGAAAAATCGAATTTTCAAAAAATAAGTTTGAATTTTTTTTTTTTAATCCAAAATTTATTATTTTGAAAATTTTATTATGCAATATTATTTGAACTTATTAAAAATTCTTGTGTACAAAATTTCATTATAAGCGGTTCAACAAATCATGAGATAGTCGAAAACCAAATAATTGGTTCTCTGAGAGATACCATTTTAGTCCTTACCGTTTTTTAAAGATTTGTATGGGAGGTACCGTTAGTTTTTTTTTATAAGAATAACTATTATTTATTTAATATCAGCTAGATAATGTTAAATAAAACTGCTGGTTGCCAAATTTGTTAAAAACCTTTCAAGTCGTTTTCGAATTATTAAGTTTCCAAAAAAAATGTTTGAAACTTTATTTAAAAATCCAAAAAAAAAATGTTTTTAAATGTTTGGTATACATTACTTTTAGAACTTTTTGAAATATTCTTCAGAAAAAGATTGATCAAAATCAGTTGAACCTTTTTTGAGAAAATCGAAAATCAAAAAAATGGGAGGCACTATTTATAACCATTTATAATCTTTTTTATAAAATAGTATAGCCGTTTTGTTTTAAAAGTTGGGAGCACGTTTTTGAGAAAAATTATGTACATTTTTTTGCTAAAAACAATTATACGGCAGGTACCGTTATTTTTAGTCATTAAAAAAATAAAAAAATAAACGTGTGAGGGAAATGACAAAAAAGCCCTATGTACAATTTCTTAAAGAAATTAGATAGATAGATAAGGACTTTTATTTTTTCAAACATTAAAATTACAGTATTTTTTTAATCAAAAGATTTACAAAGCATAGCTTAATAAGCCGTCTGCCGTGAATTCGACCATCTCGTTTAGGCTGCAGTGGAAAGGACAGATAGAATTGTGAGTTCCAGCTTTTATGACTTTCTTATCTTCGTAATGTCAATATTGATTTTTTTTTTACGAATCCATAATTTGACAATTGCCATATAGTACCTTTATATCGCAAATAAAAAGGAATAGCTTTTGGGACCATGTTTACACAGTTTATTTTGTCGCAAGAAATAAATTTAATAATTTTTCAAAAAATATTTTTAGTTCTGTACGCTACCGTCCTTGTTTCTCCTACGACTCCATAAATATGTTGTGAACTTAAAAATGATATACACTTAAATTTGTATTCATCTAAAATGCTCGATGGTTGAATCGTTGAATATATATACAAACGTAGCTGTAAAAGTTTTATACCAACGCCATAGAGTGTTCCAAATTGATAAACAAAAGTTTTTTTTTCAATGATTTGTGTTTTTTGTTTGTTTGTTTCGTTTGTGGGTTGCTGTTTGCGGTGGAGAAGAACATCTAAACAAGCGTTCTCATATTAATTCACACTGTGTCCCGGATGGCTCAACAAGAGGAACAATAGTGTTTCGCACCTATTCGCCAGGGATTCAATGACTATTGAATCGAATCGGGCCTGGCCGGGCTGAGCCGAGCCGAGCAAAGGCAACGGAAGTTGATTCTCATATCGACTTGTGGGGGATTTCGCCCCGGATGAGCTCTGCAGCTCATAAATAAATCGTATCAATAAACATGTTAGGGATTATACTGAATGTCAGTATAGGAAGCTGGAAATGGGTTTTACGTTCTATACATATATGGACGTATGTATTAATGTACATATATGGAGTTTGAATAGAATATCTCAAATATATCTCACCACCCGATACTGTATGTACATATTTATTTGTTTTGTTTTTCTTTATTAATTTATATTGTTTCATTGTACATATTATCTACTATATAGGATGGTGGATTGTTTGCAGTGTTTTGTTTAAATTTAATAACAAAACATCAACAATTCTATTCCATCTTTACAATCTATAGTCAATTGAAAGAGAACAAGAAGAGTACAAGAGGAGATGAGATAGAGAGATGTAGAAATAATATATAGAAATGAAGGCGTAGGGACATAAAGCCCAAATTTTGTTTTCCTGCACCAAAAATAAAAGGGAAATATTAATTAAATATATCCAACACACATCTCGTTTGGTGTATTTCATATCCTTTAAAATATGATGGAAATTGATTTAAAATTCAGTTTAAATTACATAAATGCTAAATTGAAACGATGAATAAATTACTTGGTAAAATAAATAATTGTTTACGCACGCACAGTAAACTCTGTTATCGGGGACAGTTTATTTAATTAAATAATGTAAATGTAATTTAGCATGCTGGAATAAAATACGCTTGATTGGTTTGCTTGCATTTTATGTTAATTTATTGTTTGTAAGATAAACTATGGCAATTAAGTTAGCAATGAATTAAGGTAGATCGTTGCACAAATATACCCATATACACACAAACAAATATTAAAAAAAAAAAAAACAAACTAAATGAAAGCAGTAGTTAAAAATTTACATAATGTCCTAAAAAAAACCAAGAGAATATTAAACGTACTTAATTTATTTTTGGCAGAAAAAAAAAATTAATGTATGGTACCTACACCTAGCTATAAATTTTGTTTTAATTATATCACCACCACCTGAATAAAAAAAACTATTTTACTTGATTTTATGCATTTTTGAGAGTTAAAGTACCTGAGACGATTAATATTTTGTGAAATGGCTATTTAATTTCATTCATGATACTATAAAATGGGAAGTGAAAAAAAATTATCAACTGAAATAATGTTTGCCATTTTAGTTACGCAGAAATGGATTTCTTATAATATATGGGACGAGGGAAAAAAGGGTGGAATGGAAGCTGTGAGATGGTGGATCTTCAGTTGTTTTGAATGACTGATTATAGAAACTAGAAAGCAGTCAGAAAAATCGAGGTGCTTTGAGGAGCGGTGTGATATCTAGTTAGCTTCACAAATTATTCCATATATCATGGTTGTACACGCAAAATGTACTTAAGGTCATTTTTTGAATGCTGAGTTAACTCTTAAACCAGAATTAAATAATTCCTCTAATAAATTGAACTCAAGTTGGCTCAGAAGCGTTTTTTTAGGCCCAGATTTTCAGTGTGAGATGATCACAGTTTCGGGGTGACTCGCTCCTGAAAAATGTTTTTCAGTCAATTAAGATCCCGAATTATAACTCAAAGAATTTGAGAATTTAACTTTGGAATAACTGTAAAGATATTTTTGACATATTATTATCAAAATTAAGAGGGTGGCGGTATTATAGAAATTGGCTCTTTCAATACTGCCCCATAGTGTTGCCCTCAGTCCTCTCCATTTCACTAGTGTTTTAACTCGCATTTGTTATAAATATCTATATTAATATAGAGAGTTAATTCATCAAATTTTTTGATTTAACTCGGAGTTAAATCAGAATCATAAATGACTCAAAAACACGTTTCAGCAGTTAACGCGAACAACTTAAAATGAGATGAGATGATCTAGGTATATTTGCCATAAGTTTTCATTTAAAAATGTTAATTTTTGACAAATCTACAATAAATATTGACCTTAAAAAAATAAGCTGACTTTATTGCTTTTTAGGGACATTAAAATTACAATTATGAATTTAAAAATTCAGTAGTAAATTTAAAAACAGAAATCCAAAAACATCAACATTCCATATTTAATGAATTTATAATTCTCATTTTTCCCAGGTAGAAAGGCGCGGTTAAGTCAAAAAATGGTTTTAAATTAAGAAGTCATCAGAAAATAGCTACAAACTTAAATTTTTTGGTCAGGAGCCTTGATGTTATTACACATAACCGTTTTGATGATTATTCTGCATCATTGATTTTTCGAAAAAACAACATCTGGACTTACAAACAAATTTCAAACTTCTTGTTTATTTTGCAAATACTGCCTTAATTGACTGACTTAACCCTTTTTTACCTGACACCAGAAGAACATAAATAGAGTAAGAAAATGTACTTCCTCTATTGGGCAACTGCTTCCTTTCAAAAAAAAAATCGAGGTTTTGATAGAATTAACAGTACGAAGATAAGTCTGAAAATGATATCTACTCTTGCCATAACGTCTGTGCGTCAGCTTAATTTTAGAATCTAAAGGGTCGGAAAAAAACACATAACGGGATAAGGATTCTGAATTTTTTTGAGAAAATTTAAGGTAATTCCCGTAAGTCGTTTTAATTACTGGATCGGTTCTGTTATAATTTCGAAACCCAATGCGTCTTAAAAAAAATAATATTGAATTTAAAAATTTTACAAATAATTTTTTTAAAGCAAAAATCCGTATTTTTTTTAAGTCCTTTTAATATTTTTACACTTTTCCTCTGATCTTAAATATTACTAAAAAATTTTCAGTATCTATAGCCACATTACAGTTTTGAACTTCAAGAGCAAATTCGTGCATATTTTTGATTGCATTAAAATTGGATAAAATATCACTTTTAATGGAAATACATATTTCGGGAACATACACCATGCAGAAGTTTTTAGGTTTTAAGTTTTAGAAAGATCTTGAATACAGAAAAATTACAAATTTATAGAAACCAGAACCTCATAGGAATCCCGATTTCAAAAAATGACGATATTATCGCCATTCAAAATTTTTTCCGGGTTGGATCGAAATATTACTAGAACGAATAGTGTTGACCCAAAATATAAAAACAAATATTGTCAAGATTTGTCAAAATAAAATTATACCAACAAAAAATTTCAAAACATCCAAAAAATTCCAACAAAGTTAAATTTTTGTGGGGAATTTTATTTGTTGATACATATCGACAGAGTGCAGGTCCTCGTAAGTCGAAAAATTCAACAAAATATTATTAATGCAAAAAAAATGGGAGCAACTTTTTGGCAAATTTCGGAAATGACTCTCTCGCCATACTGTCTGTGCGTCAGTTTAATTTTAGAAGGGTCGGAAAAAAAGACATAGCGGGATTAGGATTATGAAATTTTTTGAGAAAATTTAAGGCAATTTCCGTAAGTCGTTTTAGTTGCAGGACCTCGTAAGTCCAAAAATTCAACAAAATATTATTAACGCAAAAAAAAATTGGAGCAATCTTTTGTCAATTTCAGCATAACAATGTTGTTCAGCAGATTTAACAGAAAAAGGCAGAATTCAAAACCCCTTACTATAGATTGCCATACAAAATTTGGCAGTTTTTTTTCTATTTCTGAAAAACCTGCAAAAACTTTAATGGATTTTTTACGCTTGCGAAAAAAGAAGAAAAATTTTAAAAGAACATTTTGCACCCTTAGAATAAAAGTGACCTAACTCAAAATTTTCGTAACTTCTTATTTTTCAATAAACTGACCTTAAAAAGCAAAATGAACTCTAAAACCAGTTGGTAAAAAAGATGCCGAATTTTTTAGTTAGGTCACTTTCATTCTAATTTTTTAAGAGTGAAAGTCTAATTTTCCTGCAGGTGTTAAATTTCCTTAGTAGTTTTTTTTTTGTTATTTTGTTAAAAACTGCTCCATTTTAATTATTTACCCATGAAATTATTGAGAGTTAAAGTAAGCCACTAAGGCCTTGGTCCTTAGCGAGGTACCGTTCCGTCAAATTTATTTATTTTTATATTTTAAGTTCAAATGAAAACTTTATGCAACATTTGATCGTATATGACCTCTGGGGTCGAAAATTGAAACTGCAGGTCAAAAATCATATGAGTTATGTATGAGTCAAAACTTAAACAGATTTTAATAGTTTTTTTTTTTACAAAAATATTCATGCAAAAAATGGTTGTGGTGAATATAAAAAAAAAACAACATTGCCTTAATACTTCAACTTCATGAAACAAAGCTGAAAATATTCTAAACAACATTTCACATTTCAAAGCTAAACAACATTATAATATGTATATATGTATGTGTATTGTGCGTATGTATAATTGTATATACATCTTCAAAATGCCATTGCTATTAAATTCCATTCTTCAAATATTTAATTATGCATTCAAAATAAATGTTATGTTCGGACAAAGCAATCCTTTTGAAAGCAAGTTAGTGTGACTGCACATGCAAACATTTATGTACAAGGATTACATTCACCTTCAATTGAATATCACAATGATGACTCTATATGTATCCTACTATAAATGAAATAGCTTAAATTCTTAACCCACCACCCCTTCCCTCATACAACACAAATCCTCCTATTTCACCAAACTAACATTATTATTGTAGATTGTATAATGAACATATATGCATGTACATACATAAATGATAATATTGTGGATTATAAATATGAAGCCTATAATCCTTTTTCTGCTCGCCAAATATGTATGTTTGTAGCAAATCCTTTATATACATATAAAGCCAGGCGGACCAGTGTTATCAGTGTTGATGTATAAGGTAACATGCCATATGATACATAATACACAGCTTTGTGCATATAATGTGAAGGAAATGTAGTGCAATATTGTGGTGTTCTGTTGGATGAAACATTTGAGAGCAAAACTCAAATGTATAATCCTGAATCTGATGGGAAATATTATTCAATCCCGCATTTAATTTACTTCAATCAGCATTGTAAAGTGTTGGTGTTATTATTCTGTGTTTTAAGGGCAACAACATATTTTCTTTTTTTGTTCGTGAACACTTTGGACATACTGCTTTATACAATCATATATACTGATCAAATGACTAACTAATCAAATAAATTTGTGATACGTTACGAATGGTGTGAATAAATGATATTTATCATTGAGAGTGGGAAAATGTTACAGTAGGAGACCGACTTGCAGTTAAACCTCGATTGATATATAGTCGTTATGGTTTTATTTTTGGGATAGGGATTACTTAATTAAAAAAAAATAATTAAACCTAAGCATTTCTTATTTTGTATTTATAAAATGCAACTTCTAGAGTTAACTATGTATATATATATAATAGTAAAGGAAATCTTGTTTTATTTTTGTGTTTGTCCGGGATAATCTCAGAAATCACATATGGAATTTTAAAATTTCTTTTTAAATTTTTTTTTTCTTAAGGGATAACTTTAAGAACAGTTTCTTTTAAAATGTTTCTATTTATACGCCCATGTTCTGCATTTCGAATGAAATCGAATTGAAATCGCATTTCAATTTCACATGAATTGAAATTCCATGTTCTACAATTCGTTCGTTTTCGAAAAAACTCGCAATTAGTTCGAAATGTCAAAATGCAAGGTGCCTCCATTTTGAATTGTGTTTTAAAGTGAAATTACTCTGAAGATGAATATCAATTCTATATTATTGGCATTTATAAGGGATAAAAGAAAGCGGAACTCGAAAGAAAAAATTAGCCGAACAATTTTGTAAATTTTGTAAGAAAAAACCTACCCGACGCGACGGCGTGAATATACCTACCTTAATATGAATGGTTCTGATGATTGTTGTATTTTTTTATTCGTATGTTCTTATGTTTCCTATGAAAATAATAATAAATAAATAAACAAAAAAATAAAGTTTGCTTACATTTTGTACCAAGAAATAAAAAACTATCTGCAAATGCACCGATTTCACAACGCATAAAAATGTGGATTGAAAACGTTTAGAAAACGAAATGAACCGAAATGCAGAACATCAATTTTCATGTTCAAAATAAGAATTCACAATTAGCATTTCGAACGAGTTGTGGAAAACCTAAATTCAATTTCGCCATGTGAATTCATAATAAGTGGAATGCAGAACATGGGCGATAGGGTTAAATTGGGATCAACACAAAAAGTTGTATTCGATTTTAAAATTTCTTTTCCTGTATTTGTAAAATTATATTTATAGTATAGACGTCGAGGATCACTTAAAGATAAAACATTTTTTCAATATTAAGATAAGTTAGTTTAACTAGTAACTGTTTTTGTGGTTAAAAGGTAGTATAAAGAGGTTGGGCTTCACACGTCAATTTCGTTCTTCAAAATTTAGCTTTTTTTTTAATTTTAAAAATTCTTTTTGTGATTGAAAATATTTATTTGGAAGAATTATGTCTAGATTCTAGAATCACCTAAAGGAAAAACATTCTTCAATATTTAGATATTTATTTATGAGCTGAAATGTGGTTATAGAAAATTGCATCCTATTTCAACAAATTTTTTTCCCGTTTTAACAGTAATATTTAATGGTTGGATTTTGAGGATCTAACAAATAATGCTATTAAATTTACTTTTTTTTATGGGCTTTTTTTAAATTATTGGACTTGGGTGGGTCAGCTTATGGTGTTATAATATAATATTATATAATAAACCTTTTATAAATAAAATACTTTTGAGTTTCAGTAAAACAAAAAACACCCAAAATTTGCTGTCAGCGAATTGTGATCCAATTGAATCCGAACAAATGTCGCCATAAAAAAAAAACCATTTTTACCTAATAAAAAAAGTGTTCGTTAGTACAAACTTTTGAAGCGTTGTGCGTTTTTTACGGCAGGTGCGGTAGCACTTGAAAGTCCAACGTTTTGGTGGCCAAATTCAAGATGACCTGTTTGGTGGATTATCAGCCAACATTTTACATATCTTTAGTGGAGGTAATGTGAATTGCTCACATCACAAGATCGTCTGATTTGACCTCGTTACATTTTTTCCTGTGGGGTTTTCTTAAGTCGCAGGTCTATGCTAATAAACTGCAATCGGCCAATGCCCTCAAAGTCCACATAACCCAAGCCATCGCTCAAATTCAATCGTATTTATGCTGCGAAGTCATTGAAAATTGGACCTCTCGAATTCGGACATGGGAACCTGCTTTATACCTGCATATGTTATGAAATAATCTTTGGTGTTTTAATCAAATTTTATTGTATTACATAAAAGTACGCATACGCCCCGTAACACTTTTGCTCGAATTACTATTGTGGAGTTCTATTTTAGTATTATTTTACCTCCAATTAATAATTAAACTCTGAAAAACTACTTCTCAGTTAATTCGGGTGCAATTTATTTGCAGGATTAACTTAGTTTTGTTAAACTCAGAGTTAACTCAGACACTGAAAAACTCGTTCTTAAGTGCCTTACACATCTTACACGATTAGCAAACTGTTTATTGTTCGAATGCTGGTAAATTTTTCATTTCATTCACATAAGTAGTCGCTGACAACAACTGTGAAATTGTCTTCATAAAACATAAACAAGCTAAATGAATGTTTGAAGTCAAATTTAAAGGAATTGCTTCCAGACGTTGTAGACTGTAAATTTTCGTTTTTCAGTAGATAAGTTATATTTGTTACGTAGAAAATATTAAAATATAAAATTTTTCCAATGTAAACTTGTTTAACGCATTTTTTTTTAATTTAAATTAAAAAGTTAGGACGAGAAGATATTTCTTTTAGAAATTATTATTAAAGATTTTTTCGCAGGTTGCAGCTCATGTATAGGACAATTTAGTTTGGGATTTTTCCTTGAATATAATCCAATTCAATCTTTATATCTTTTTAAACTAAAGACTATAATCATTTATTATTAATATAATGATAACACATTTAATTAATTTATATTTTTGTTTTTGTTTCGTTTAACTGAATGTTTATTAAATAATATTTAATTTAAATTAAAAATCCATGTTTCTTTAAAAATTTAACTGAAGTTGAAAAAAAAAAACAATAATTATTTAATTTTTAAAAATATTATATCGATTAATTCAAAAACATGGTATTTTATTTTTACATTAACGAATTCGTTTCCATAAAAATAACTTATCGAATTATTTTAAAAGTGCAAACAATTTTTCTTCTTTCTCAGTAAAATAAAAATAACAACATATTTTGTATTTTATTTATATTTAACATACAAAGAATACATATGTTTATTAAGTGATCTGTAATAAATATTTGTTTTTCATATATATTGTATTTAATTTAATTAGTACACTCGAGATAACTCAATCAGGCAAAATATGCAAACCAAAATACATACAAACATATGAAAAAAAAATTCATCGAATTGCATAAATATAAATTAATTTATTCCAAAAACTCTGCGGAATCAATTATTGCGCACATAATTACCATCTGAATGTTATTGTTTAGTTTATCTTATAAATTATGTCCCCGTCTACAACACCCGAGTACACGAACAATAAAGCAAGTAACTTCAATTCTGCCCCGTACATTCTCTTATTCACTGGGTAAATCACAGGCATTCCAAGAGCTCCAACTCATATTTAAATAGTTACACAAATACCAAAATGTACACAATAATCAAAATGCAAAGTAAACATCCACCCCAAGAATAATATAGTGCTAGTGCCTGCTGGTAGGTTTGGGCCAACCCAACTCAATCCAACCCAGGCCATGCCAGGCCATCCAGTCCGTTCCGGGCCGAGTTGGGGTCATTTGCATATAGGTATATACAGAAATTCGAATTCCGGCTTATGAAGTTGCATTTGCAGTATATGCAATTGCAATCCAAAATGTTCAGATAGATACATTGTATTGGGTCGGTGCAGGATTCACAAATCTGGGAGCGAGCTGATTTTGATTACGATTGCATGCAATCGCATTTAAATGAAGTCTTCATTAATAATTCAAAATATGTATAGAATTGCAATGTATTCTGTGGAAATATTGATCAGGATGTCACAATGGATTCCCAGGCAGTGTCAAGCTGCGTGACAAGAAGGGTATATTGGGCAGGATATAGCTTTAAGCGGGGAATCTGAATTTGGTGAATTGCAGTACGTGAAAGCGGAAAGCCCGTGCAATTATTACGTGTCCGTGAGTGCATTGCCACCGGTTCAATTAAGTTTTCTTTTTTTTTTTATTTTTAATTTTATTTTTCCTGGGGAAGGGGATAAAAGTCCAACAGCAGATTTGTGTTCCTTTGTGAAGAGGCTTAAAATTGTTGCTTTTTGTTTAAACAGAACACTCTGGGACAGTGGTAGCGAGCGTATTGGATATGTCACCGTAACCATCACCGTGAGTCGCACCGCAGCAGCCGTGCGTTATTGGGTTTACGATGTTGTGTATTTTTAGACATTTTAATAGCTGATAAATTGTTATCGTGGAAATATTTTTTTTTGTCCAGCAACATATTGGTGTCTTTTTTGACAGAGTTATTTAATGCTGGGCTTTGGGGGAATCGATTGGATTCATTAAATATCTTTATTGAATTATTTTGTCGTTGGTCATGCAATGATAATGAGAATGGAATATTTTGGTATTGCGGGTATAATTCGAATAAATTAATAATGATAATAATTATTGAAGAAAAATTTTAACAAAAATAAAACAACAAAAAATCTGGGCTTTTAAAATGGAATTGAAACGTACACCGGCCATGAATAATGTTGAAAGCTTTTCAATAAAGCATTATATATACAAAACTAAATCAACGTGATAATATGTATATCAGGGGCGATTGCGAATTTTACTGGATGAAATTATTTCGATAAAATTTGTTGTATTTTTATTCAACTAAGTATTATATCAACTATGTTAATTAGGTCTTTTATATACTATTACCACAAAATAATGCTGCAGGTCATACTTCTTCAAGCGAAAGGCTTATAAAATATATTGATAATTTGGAAGGATTATAAAGTAAACCCATTATAAAATTATAAATTAGTACAAATACACTTAGGACTGTGACCAATCCCGTTCAAGACATTTTTTTTTCAAAGTTTTTAAAACTCTGCATAGTCAAATGTTTGGAGATGAAATGATAATAAGTACATTTTTTTTAATTTTTAAATTGTTAAACAAAATTTTTTTGAACATTTATCTACTTATATCAAAAATATTGAAAAGGCGAATTTTCGAAAAGAAAAATTTCGATAAAATATTAGTTTCAAGTTGATATACGTATCGCTCTCTTTTTTCCCTATATTAAGGAATGAAAACATGATTTGGATATCAAATGATAAAAAATAGAACTCCACAAAGGGAATTAGAGCGAAAGCTCTACGGGGCGTATGAGGGTTTTTCTGTAATAAAATAATATTTTTTTTTATTAAAACAGTGTTTATTTTGATGCCAATATAAAGCTTATGAACAAATTGTTAGTTTTTAGCCAACAAAATTTTATATTTTAAAATATTAATGTATCTATAACGGGTGATTTTTTAAGAGGTTTAGAACTTTTTTTAAAAAAAAAACACAAAAAATTCGAAAAAATGAATGAAATATTTATTTGAATCGATAGTTTGAACCTTGCAATTTAATGTTTAAAGATAATTTCATGCAAATGTTGACCGCGGCTGCGTCTCAGGTAGCCCATCCGCTGAGTCCAATTTTGGCATACTCTTTCACACATATCGGCCGGTATCTCACGAATGAATGCATGGATGTTGGCTTCCAGTGCGTCAATCGAAGCGGGCTTGTCCCTATAGACATTAGCCTTGACATACCCCCACAAAAAATAGTCTAATGGTGTCAAATCGCACGATCTAGGCGGCCAATTGACCGGCCCGAAACGTGAAATTAACTGTTCACCAAACTCGCCTCGCAATTGCGCCATTGTTTCGCGTGCTGTGTGGCATGTGGCACCGTCTTGTTGAAACCACATATCATGCAAGTCAAGAACTTCCATTTCGGGCAAAAAAAAGTTTGTTATCATCGCTCGGTAGCGTTCACCATTGACAGTAACGCTGCGATTCGCATCATCTTTGAAGAAATATGGCCCAATAATGCCGCCGGCCCATAAACCGCACCAAACAGTGGCTTTTTCGGGATGCATTGGTAGCTGTTGCAATGCTTCTGGCTGATCTTCACTCCAAATGCGGCAATTGTGCTTATTTACGTACCCATTCAACCAAAAATGAGCCTCATCGCTGAACACAATTTTTCGATAAAAAAGCGGATCCTCGGCCAGCACGAATTTTGATAGTAAAATTCAATAATTTGCAAGCGTTGTTCATTTGTAAAACAATCCATGGTTAAATTGCAAACCAAACTGAAGCTGTTTGACAGTGACACAAGGTACTAAACACACGTCAGCTGTCAAAACCAGTCTTGCCAAAACCAAACCAGCTAAAAAATCACCCTTTATATACATACACATAAAAACATATTAATGTAAATTTTTATCAGAGTTATAGACTAGAAAACTACTGAAATAATTTCGCTGAAATTTTAAAAGATTGTTCCTATTAGTAGTGAGATGGTTTAGTTTTCTCCTTATTTAACAAAAATTAAATTAAATTTTCCCCACCTACCACCGCGCCCAATTTTATATAAGTATAAGAAACTGATCCTTGTGATAAGGTGTGACAAAAACCTAAAGCGTGTAGGTTGGGTCGAGAAATGAAAAAAATTTTATGGGAAGAGAAACTATGCCTCCGTTTAGCCGGGAAGGGACATTTTCTTAAAAATGACATGTTATACCTTTTTTTTTAAGCCAGAAATCCATTCATTAAACTTGTTTTTAAATTAAACTACTGTAGTGAAGAGTATTTGAAAAATTAATTTCCAAACTTAAAATTTTGAAAACAAAAAAATTAAATGACGTGTTCTTTATTTTGTGAGAAAATTGAAAATAACAAAAAAAATCCCTTGATTTGACTTTAATCCGTTTCTTAATAGTCCAGTAAGCCGTAAAAACAGCCCAATTAGCAAATAATCGTCGGAAAGCTGGATTTTAGTGTATAGACTCATCATGGTCTTCTTATAAGAAACTTTCAAAAGTCCCTATTGATATGAGCGCTGCTCGAATAGTATATTGTCAATGATCAATTTTTAGCTTTGAAAATTTCCTACAAAAAATATTAAAATAATTTTTTTCATAAAAATAACCGTTTTCGAAATAAACCAATCAGAGGAGTTAAGGCTTTTAGTTTTCTATATAGTTGGGCGGCTTAGTTCAAAAATTGTGCATTTTGTGATAAAAGCATCAACTTTTCTTAATGTTGGTATATGAACATAATTATAAGATAATGGGCAACTCTATTTATTTTATATTTATCCACCCCTTTGGTGGGAGGGGCAAATTTAAAAAAAAATTCTAAAATAGAAAATGAATATAAAAACACTGGGCAACACTTACAATATCACATTATAGCTTTTTTGAAAGTCAGTAATTCATTATTATGTATGTTTTTAAATGAAGTTATTTTAGTGTTTAGTTTTTTAATAAATGATTTTTAAACTCAAAATTTTTAAAATAAAATTCGAAAAATTAATTTTTCAAAAACTATTCACTAAAATAACCTTATTTACAAAAAAAATAAAAGAAGAAATTTCCAGCTTAGCAAATTAAGTATAACATGGCAATATATGTGTAACCTTTGTTTTTTTTTTAATAATTTTATAATTTTTTTTTTTTGTTTTAAAACAAATTTAAAAAAAAAATGTCCCTCTCATACAATTATTTTCTTGTCTCGACTAAACCATATACGCTCTTGCTTTTTGTAACAGCTTATGCAAAGCACCCTGTATAACGTGCTTGCAAGTCTGAAAATTTATAGGAAATCTCACTTGGGCCAAATCACGACACCGTGCATTTGTTTTTTGTTATAAATCCGCCTAATTCCACGCCCAACTTTCTTATATCTGTGATTGAAATTGAAATCTGTTGAACCTAAGGCATAACTACTTTTTTCTTTATCTATAGTGTAGCAAAAAAAAACAGTATTTTCAATGTTTAAGTCTGCAGCTACTTTAATAAAAAACAAATATGAACAGCTGGAATGCATGAACTTGATTTTTTGTAAGATGAATGCAGTTTTCTTATGATCACTTTATTCAGACAGGAACGAAATTTAATCAATATCGTTACAACAGTTTTTGACAAAATTTCGAAAAAAACTGAAATGGTTCTATGGCAGCTACCCGTTTCAGGTGGGCCAAATTAAAAATTAATATATCATTTTTTAGAAAATCACATAGAAATGCTCTGTACCAAATTTGAAGCCAATCGGTTTATCTGTTTAGGCTATAGCTTAAGTTACAGCTGCTGACGCACAGACGAACGACCGCTCGCTGGACGAATGAAACTCACTTTTTCAAGCTTCTCTATCGTAGTATTTATTTTAACATTGAAAATGTTTATAGGGTCGTTTTGAGAAAAATATGGTGTTACCAAAATGATTAAATGAACAAATGAATACAATAACAAATGAACGAAATGAACTCTAGCGTATAGGGGGCTCAGGATCGAATTTTTGGTTGGTGTTACCAAAGAAAATGCCAAAATGAACCTAAAGACACAATCGATGAATCGTACCTACACGTTGATCGTCGCCAACCGACGAGCTTCAGTGGAGGATAGTTGAATTTGTATGAAATCTTAAAATCACTCGATTTGAGCGCACTTAGAAGCCTTTTACTCAGGTTATAATTATCGGATGCTTAATATTAAGATAGATAATTAGAGATAAAATGACAGGCTACAAAT
This sequence comes from Epistrophe grossulariae, assembly GCA_929447395.1. NCBI lineage: Eukaryota > Metazoa > Arthropoda > Insecta > Diptera > Syrphidae > Epistrophe > Epistrophe grossulariae. The sequence goes on from OV839568.1 coordinate 115,979,181, forward strand.
CTGCATCAAAATTTTTGCAAAAGCTTACAAAATTTCATACTAAAAACGTGAAAGATTGGCTTTTGAGAACTAATTTCATCACGGCAAATGACGTGAGGAACAAGAAAACAAAAAGAAAAAGAAAAAAACGTACCGACAAAGTGAAAGAATATACATTGCTGTAAGGGTATGGGCAAGACGTTGGTTGGAGTGGAATGTGTGCAATAGAAAACCACCACTGCACTGTGGGCTGTGGCTGGTGGCAAACACAATTGGCTTCGCATCGGGAACAAAAATGATATACATACATATTAAGTAGGTTAGTTAGGTCTGTAAAATATATGTATATTGTATATGTAATTAAATTTTGTAGGTATTTTGCAAATATTATTCGTAATGGTACGATTAGGTTGGTTTGGTTGGCTTATGACTTCTGTTCTAACAATCGGATATTTAAAATAAAGGTCTTAAAATGAATGTAAAATATCAAACTAATTTATTCAGTTAAAAAATAATTGAAATAACATAAAAGTGTAGGTGAAAAACGTTTAGGTTTATTTCATCAAAATAAATAATTGCATAAATTAAAAAATTGAATACAAAAATTGGCTTTGTTAGCATCGCCAACGAAATTCATATACCTACGTATCTATATAGGTACATACATTATGTATGTACCTATTTATATAAAAGGATTGATTTAGTTGATCTGGTTGCCTTTTTACTTCTGTACTAATAATCGGATCTTAGAGATTAAGGTTTTGAAATAAGTTAAATGTCAGCCTTCAAAATTCATGTGACAAAACTTGACTTCATTCTTAATCAATTCGATTGTTGAGCCTAGAATATGCACAGAGACCTATACTTGAACCTCTTTGATTACAACTTATAACTTTAGTTCTATAAGGGCCAGATGTTGAAGGTTAAAGTATTTAAATTAAGGTTAACCAGGCTAGAGGTATGATTAACCTAGCGAAGCAACTTAAATATAATACCTAATCGAAAAGGGTTGATTTGGTATCTTCTGTTCTAATTATCGGATCTTTGAGGTTAATGTCTTAGAATTAAGTTAAAATCTCAGGCTACAAATTTATGTGGAAAACAACATCTAAACCAATGCGATTTTTGAGCTTGACCAACGTCTGAGCCAATGCGATTTTTGAACTTGACCTACGTCCAAACCAATGTTATTTTTGAGCCTGAAATATGCAAAGGTACCTACTTGCGTTTTTCTTTAATAAACTTACAACATTAGTTTTAAGGGCCAGTTGTTGAAGGTTAAGGCATTTAAGTTAACGTTAATCAATAGGATTAACTTACCTAAGCAACTTAAATATAAATATCGAAAAGGATTTATTTGGTAAGCTTTTGTCTTCTGTTCTAATTATCGGATCTTTGAGGTTAAGGTCTTAGAATTCAAGTAAAATCCAATGCGATTATTGAACTTAGAATATTCATAGGTACTGCAATATAATTGAACTTCTTTAATAAACTTATATAGATTTAGTTCTAATGTTCAGATGTTCAAGGTTAAAGATGTAGAACTATAATAGTCGGATGCCGACCTAAGTGGTCGTACGAAACGAATACAAAGAATTCATATGACGTGCCCATAATTGAGTTTTGCTTCGTTTCGACCAATTTTTTACTTTTGCTTTCGTATGTGAAGAGCGCTCACCGACCGCTCCATGCGTAAGTGAACTGAGAGAATTTTCTTCCAACATCTTTCGACTATTACAGTTCTACATTAAGGTCCTCAAATGAAAAAAACGATTCAATTTGGTTGTCAACTCAGCTGTCAACGTAATTGATGCTTTGCTTTTCATATACTCAGATAAAAGAATACTGCTTAACTGTCAAAACCATTAATATAGTCTTAAGAAATTACACTACTCGAGTTTATTAAATTTATTAAAAGATGAGTTCAAAATGAAAAATATTATAGAGTACCTTTGACTTTGAGCTACACATCAAATTATTTATAAATTTGGTCTCGCGTTAAAAAGGGATCACTTTGACAGTAAATCAAATAACTTGCCTATATATAAATAGTTCAATAAGTTGAGAGACTTGTAAATCAATTTGAGCAAATTTTAGTAAATATTTGATTTTCTTCAACATCAATAAACTGAACTGAACAACATTAATTTAACCGCCAACTGGCATTTGACATTAAAAATATCTACATATTTTAATTTCAGACTGAAGAATGGTTTTTTAGACAGCTTCAGAAGTTTTGGTGCAACTATAGGATACAAATTAGAAGTCACCAAGATTATTCATGTTTTTATTTTATCGAGCTAACACTAGTCATTTTCAATGTCCCCATAGTTACTCTATGAGTGAAATCTGTAAATTTTTTTTTTACAACCTCGAATTTTTTGTTCACTGAAGAAAGACAAAATAATTGCATAAATTTATGATACTGTAAACACCCGGTCTGGTTAAAATCTTATGATCGACCTGTAACTACAAAAAAAAATGTGTCCTAAAAGTCAACCATTGTCATGTCTGTTGACGTGAAATAAGGTCCAACGAAATAAAGCCAAATTTACAAAAATTTGACTTTATTTCGTTTTTAAAATGGAAATAACGCCAAATTTTCGATTTGTCTTTATTTCCCTTTTGCAAACAAAATAAGGCGAGTTTAGCTATATTTCTTTTGTATGTTTTTATTTTCTTTTCCAAAAATGTGCAGAACTATGATTCATCACCCAGCATTACGGGCGGCGTATAAACAGTGTGGTATGTATGGGGGTGGGGTATGCTGCCGCTTGCAAACGCCATTTCCATTTTCAAAACGAAATAAGGCCAAATTTGAGATTTGGTCTTATTTCGTTGGGTCTTATTTCACGTCACCGTCATGTCTCTGGACTCTGAGATACCTTTTTGTTTTTCGGTCAATCATAAAAGTTTTAGTATTCCGAGGGTTTACAGTACAAATACATTTATGTACATACATACAAATAAAGACCTGAAAAATTATTTTCGTTTATAAATATTATTAAATGATGACCCATATTTTAATTAGCTCGCACCTATCGTATCACAATCAGATTCGCTTAAAAGTGTATAGTTAAGCCTATATATACACTTTATTTTGATCCATTTAATCCTTAGCGAGGAGGAGATCTACTATAAATTGAAATTATTAATCAAGCTTATAATGTAAATATGAAGAATTTTAACACAAAAAAAAAGCATAATTTGATTAAGGGTGCGGGAGGCAATACTTTGGACCTTGGTCCAATTTTATGCTCTCCCACTTCTTAATTCGCTTAATTAGCTCCAGAGCACTGCACCTAATTCTCAAAAGTCGTTTTTTCTTTTTTTTTTCACTTGGAAAACTGGGTGTTTTAACGTTCTCTTCTGCCTGAGATGGTTGAATATGAAGAATTTTTTCTGAATATTATCGGAAAGGTAGAAAACCGAAGACCAAGGCATAGATATACCAGATACGAGTAGTTAAATTAAAATCAGTCCTTAAGATCAGGCATTTTTTGCATCCGGTCCTATAGAGTACACCTATATCTATGAAGACCAGGTCCATAACGAACACGTGAAAATGGTTAAAGAAGAATATAAACGACACAACGTTTGGTTGGCGCTTGACTTAACTTGGCGAGCTATACACGGCGCGTATCGTTTCGTATCGTATCGTAATTCATTTAAATTGTTTTTCGTTTGCTTCCAGCGTCTGAGTCGAAATGAGTTTTTAATTAAATCTCCTCTTGTTGAAGGACCGAACATGGAGCCGAGCCATCATCAGGACAAGCCGGGGTAAAACGAAGAAAAATATAGGAAGACGAAATAAAAAAAAATACATGGATTTAATATAATTGTAGTGAATTATCCCGGTTCAACGGTGCGGCTGCTTTTAATTGTTCCACAAGATGACTTTGCTTAGGACGGACCGACTGACTCGGCTGTCGCGTTTTGCCCGCCAAGACGTTATGACTCCATCAACTAACTTTCTAACAACGAAAAAGTCACACTTCTAAATCAGAAAAATTGTGGTAATTACTTCTATTAACCGTTTCGCCATTTCGATAACCTCCGCTTCCTTTAAATATACGTACGTCGTATACACCATAACTATTATCGCTCTTTAAGGCTATACTCTGATGCTCTATAGTATCTATTAAAGCCTATTTACAGAGAGGGTGCAAATTGAATGGCATGGTCGATCCATTGGGAAGGGCAATTGCCAATTTCTTGTTTCTTCATCGTCATCGTCCTTTTTAACCCCGAAATTTTCTCACCAATGTAATTAAATGAGCACAACAGCAGAAATGAAATAGTAAACACAAGAAAAAAAATAAGAAGCAATAATCCTTTTTGGGGAGATCGTGGATCCAGAACCAGCAACATCAACCCTCTCAGATTGTGGTCGCAGGACAGCACAGTACAGAACAGGACATGGGTTTATGAGAAAAGAGAGGTAAAACAGTAATTTGATATTAATTACATTTTTCTTAAATTTTCTCGTCAGCCTGTTATAATATCGTTATAACTGTGCGGTTAATGTTAAAACGAATTCGGTGGGTAAAAACCTATGTATATAATATTAAGAGCCTTTTGGGGGAAGTAGGTATATGATGGCAAATCGAGGTATAAGGGTAATGGGAGTGATAACGGGGTCAGGGTTAAATGTCAGATTTATTGCAAACATACGTTTTCATTGAATATGTGTATCTAAGTGTGTGTAAGTGTGGGTATGCTATATAATAAATTATTAACCAGTCACTATGCTAGGTCGAGGTGGTTTGTAAATTACGCAGTTATTCAGGATAGGCTTGGTTTATGTAGCTATATACTCGTATAATAGACATGGAATGCAACATACCTAAAGTTATCCGCTATAATGTATGTGGGAACCACAAATGGTAAAGTTAAATAAACATTGTCCATTACAATTTCAGTATATCTACGGCATATGGTGAATATAGTTTTATTTAATGAGTGAATGGGATTTTTTTTTTTTTTTTTTTTATAAACTCCGACAACCTACTACAATAATTTCCAAATGGGTGAATGTATAATAAAGCACTTTTATTGCAGCATGGAATCGCAGTTATGTTAGTTATTTATTGATATAGGTATACTGAGAAAGATGAAGGTGCAGTGGTTTGATTCTGTTTTAGAAATTGGTATGGTATGTACATTATATGTGGGAATGTTGGAGTAGTGAGGGTTTAGATATATAGTAAAGTACATTTTATTTGATGAAGTAGGTGTTTTTTCCTGGGAATTTAAGGCAAAGGTGGGTAGAGCCAAAATTGTAAAAGTTGTTTTGGAAATAGAAGATATAGGAAGTTTGTTTCATTCCATATTTTTAGGGGATACCTTTTAAATACTTTTTTTGAAATTATATAAGCGAATATAATATATTCACCAAGACAGTTTTGGCAGTATAGAGGTGGAGAACTATCGACTGTACTATAGAATATCGTCCATCAGGTAACGAAATCACGTAACTGCTTTTTTAACATCTTAGAAAAATGCATATTTTAGCTATAGTTCTTATTTAAACTACCTATTTAATCGATCTTTAAAGACAAAAATAGAAATCCCCCCTTTAGATGGGAGGGGGAAATTAAAAAAAAAATTCTAAAATAGAAAATGAATATAAAACACAACGGCAACACTTTAAATATTATGTTATATTTTATCTTAAAGCCAGAGATTCATTCTTTATGTATGTTTTTAAATGAAGTTATTTAAGTGCTAAGTTTTTGAATAAATGATTTTTAAACTCAAAATTTTAAAAATAAAATTTGAAAAAAAAATAATAGTAGGTAATTTTTTTTCAAAATTTTTCGTTATTCAGTACTAATTTGAGTTATTATTTTCGATACTGTTATTATTTTTAAGTTGAACGCTAAAAACCAGATGGCTGTAAGTCTTTTAGTTTTTGAGAAAATTACCAAAATTATTATTATTTTTGTTTTCAAATTTTATTTTTAAAATTTTGAGTTTAAAAATCATTTATTCAAAAACTAAGCACTAAAACAACTTCATTTAAAAACGTACATCAGGAATGAATATCTGGCTTTAAGATAAGCTATAAAAAAATATTTTAGGTGTTGCCGTTGTGTTCTTATATTCATTTTATATTTTAGAAAATTTTTTTGTTTAGTTTGCCCCTCCCACCTAAAAGGGTGGACAAATAGGGTGGACTGATATCTTAAAATTATGTCCATATAATAAATAAAAAAACTGATGCTTTTATCACAAAATGCACAATTTTGGAATTAAGTGGACCAACTAAATAGAAAAGTAAAACCCTTAACTCTTCTGATTGGTTTATTTCAAAAACTGTTATTTGTATGAAAAAAAGTATGTTAATCTTTTTTGTAGGAAATATTTCAAGCTACAAATAAGTTAATAAAATTTTTTTTGTACAACATACCTTTTGGGAGTTATTCCTGAAAAACCATTTTGGAGGCCTTCAACCCTCCCGTAAAATTATTAGCGGCGCTCATATCGATGGGGACGTGTGACAGTTTATTAAGAACAATATTAGGAAGCTAAATACCAAAATCCAGCTGTCCGGCGATTATTTCCGAATTTTGCTGTTTTTTTGGCTTCATTGACTCTACTATCTAAAAAGTTTGGACTTGAGCTTTGTGTACTGTCATGACAAATGCAAATCTCACTGAAAATTGTCAAATTGTTTATTTATAGGCGCCTGTCTGGCAAATAAACATACCCTAAGCGAAGCAACGGATTTGCATGAGTGGTACAGAGAATCGAAGAAGGGATTTAAAATCCTTTGAATCCTTTACGTGAGAAACTTTGGTTCCACCTTGACCTTAAAATTCAGATACATCTCCGAATGTATTTCCACATATGTGGAGATATTTCTACACGCATCGCGCCACATACGTGGAGGTATCTTCACATTTTATCCATATAAAACAGAAATATGTATTGTATACCCAAAAATGTATCACAGTTTGAGCCGCTTCCGAAAAATCAATTAATAAGAAAAGTGGGCGTACAGTCCATCAGAACAAAATTTGCGAATTTTATTAAAATATTTATAGTAATTTCCGAGAAATCAAGAAACAGTGGGCGTGGAAAAAGACGGATTTTACTGAAACCAATTTAATTTTATTTTTTCCTCGTAAAAACAAATTCTGCAACTTTAATCCAAATCATTACATCCGTTTCAGTAAAGTTACGAAACAATTTAAAAGTGGGCGGTGCAGTGGGTGGATTTAATTAAAACCATTTTCTAAATTTTTTGTCTCAGTCATCAGAACAAACTCTGAAAATTTCATGTAAATCATTATAGTCACTTCTGAGAAATAGAACCATTTCAGACCGTATCCCAGAAATTAAAAAATTAAGAAAAATGGGAGTGAAAGTAGGTGGATTTTACTTATTTTAATTTAAAACTTTTTCATAGAAATTAATTCTTAAAATTTTATCCAAATCGTTATAGCCATTTTCGGAAACCAAATAAATATAAGCAATGTAGGCCTGGCATTGGGCGGATTTAACTAAATTTAATTTCAAAATTGTTTTCGTGTCTATAAAAACAAATTCTGCAAATTTAATCTAAATCGTTAGAGCCGTTTCCAAAAAATCAAGAAGAAATAAAAATAGTCGTAACAGTGAGCGGATTTTACTAAAAAAATCTAAATTTTTGGCTTATTCATCAATACAAAATTCTGAAAATTTCATATGAATAATTTGAGTCCTTTCTCAGAAATTAAGCCGCCTTTTCCGTTGTAATGGGCTGATTTTACTAAATATGTTTTTTTCTATTTTTTTTCCGTTAATAAGTTTGGAAAGCTGAAAATTTCATCAAATTCGTCGGGGACGTTTTCGAGAAACCGACAATATATTTCTATACATATATGTATGTATATGTATTTACATACATATTATATATACAAGAATTGCTCTTTAATGAATTAATATAAGATATTGAAGTTGCATTGATTTGGGTTGTTTTATAAGCAAATTTAGAAAAAATCGTTGTAATGATTTTCCAAAATTTGACTTCTATTTTATTTATTAAATTTAATAAATCTTAAAAATACGATTATTGGAATATTGGACAAGTTTCTTGCATTAAAAATTGATTTTCTGTACCATTTTTGTTTTTTTTTTAGTTTCTTTAAATTTGCCAAATTTACCAAAGCTATCCTTAGATCGAAAGTAATAACAATTTGAATTCAATTTAAAACAAATAAAAATAAATATTTATTTAAATAAGAGCTGTTTTATTATTTTTTTTACTGTTGGTTCAAGTTTTTTCTTACTTAATTTCCAAACATTTTTAAAAATGAATTTCAGTTTACTAAATTTAAAAATCATAGCTAAAACATAGAATACACATATGTATACCTACAAAATTTAACTATTAAAATTTTCCGGAATTTATTTTTATTTTTCTCTTATATTCAAAAACGGTAAATTTAAATCTACCATCCGTTTTAATCTGTGGCACATTTTCCACTTTGGTACAGTGTTAATATCCAGTTATGAAGAAATTATCACAATTTCTAGTACATCACAGAGAAGTTTTTTTTAATATCCTACACTGTTTTTGTAACATTTGCGGTGAATGAGGCTAAAGATTTTTAAAAAATTGGTGACAGAATTCGTGAATACAACTTATTTTGATTACTTTAAAATGCAAATGTGTAATTTAGATAGGGTCTGGAGTGTGGGTGCCTAAAACTGATTGTCATAACTGATTTTTAAGTTCCGATTATGGTCAAGTTCTTTGAAGCTCAAAAACCCCTATGAACTGGCGAGAACCAAAAAATCCCCATAATTATTGTTATTTTTGCCTCGTTAATTTAAATAGTATTAACTCAAATAACCACAATAAATGGATTCATTCCAATGTACCATCTGCCAAACGACCAACTTTCATATGGAAAAGATCATTTTTGGTTGCTTTTGAAGAATAATTTTATTTTTATTCGCCGTATATGGCAGGTTTTATTCTATAGAAGTACCCATAATCCAAATGTCATATCTCAAAAATTCAAGCTAATGGATGAAAAAGAGTTTCGTTTTCAGATTCAGGATGCCGAATATCTACAGAAAATATACTTATTTTCTAGGTTTTTTGAAATGTTCGGTTTTCCGGATTTCGGGATTTTTTTTTAAATTTCCGATAACTTTGATAAATTAAATGAAATAAAATTTTAAAAATCACGAAGATGAACAAACAAATATTTAATCCGTAAAAAATTCAAATTATGTAGGTATTTACTGAAAACTGGAGTATATTTGGAATTGTCTTTTTTTTAGGCTTGATTTCTGGTAAGTAATTTTTATTGTGTTCTTCTGGTTACCATACTGAATTAATTTTTATTCCAAATTTTCAGTATCTCACTGGAAAAATGGGATCATTTATGGGGACTTAATTAGTATATTTTTAAATTATCGTTACTTTTATTCCTTAAATGCTAAAAATGCAAAGCTTTTATATTGTTGTGTTGTATTGCATCCCCTAATTGGGTTACAAGTTTCCCATCCGTCCCTCCTGCAAAGCTCTTATAAACAAAGAGTAATCCCTACAATCGCGACTTTGTGAAATCATAAAATCTTTATAATTTTTCTGGGACACTTTTATAATGACTACAGGAACTCCGAAAGAAATAGAAACAAAAATAAACGAAATCATAGTATAGGTAGCTTTTTCCATGAAAAATGTTTAAGTAAAATAGAAAAAAATATATATTACCTACTACAAAAATATACTTAAAAAAGTTAAAGTTCTTTCTTGAAACTTTTTATTTATTTAATATTCTTTTCTCTAAAAAAATAATAATAGAAAAAAAAAAAAAATAAGAACTAAGCAGTTACAATACCAAGATAAAACAATTTTCAAAAGAACATCCCTATACTAGCTATGTATATACCAATCAACTTTTTCACTTTTTTTATTTTTCTATCATCTTTACTCTTCACAAAGGACATTAAACTTTAAATTTCATATATAAATATCTATTTAAAACTTACCAGGGTTTGAGGCATTTATGTGAAATTCGCAAATGTTCTTTGTTCCTTGGGCAAAATCATACGAATCGGAGTCGGTAAAAAGAATATCTACGTCCAATTCGAATCCCCTGTTAGGTATTCCCTGCTGCAATGGTGCAGAAAATGGACTTGAATGGAATGCCACCAGCATATCGGATCCTCTGAAAATGATATTTTAATGATATAAAATTAAATTTTCGATAGTTTGTATAAGTAAAGTAGTTATATGGACGTTTATATATTATATAGTCAGCCAATCAGTTAATATTGAAAATGTAAATTAAGTGGTCATATCGCTCCACCGCATCGCACTCAAAGGCAATTTTCGAAGAAAGTTTACCTCAAAGCGATTTATATATGAAATATAGCAGAGGACAGACGAACCATGGAAAGGGAGTGGAATTGCGGAGAGGAAGGAAAAGTCAAAGGAGTCTGTCTTTACGATGATTTGCTCACTTATAATTTTTTTTTTTTCTTCTCACCGCATCAATTCGAAGAGTCTAGCTGCAGTTTATTTAGAACGGAAAGTATAAGAATAACAACAAAAGAACAAACAATTGGAAAAAGGAAGTTTTTCTTCTTAAGCAATAATTTTTTTTTTCGTTTTCTTTTTTTTTATTTTTAGATGTATATAAAAATAACAAAAACAAAAACAAAAACAACAAGAAAAACAAGTGGAAACAAAATTCCCAAGAGTAATTTTCGTGTTTGTATTTATAGGAGTTTTTCATGGAGTACAAAAGAGCTATGTTTGTACAATTTTTCTGAAAACCTAGTCATGCTTATATGGTTTATGATTGCCAAGTTATTTGAAATTTATTATCCTAATATTTAATATTTTTAATGTTAAAATAATTTTATTTGGATGTTTGTCCATCAATCACATTTGAATGGCTGGAAGGATTCTTATGAAATTTGAGATGGAAATTGACTATGCGTCGAGGAATAGATGAAAGATACTTTTAATAATGCAAAGTGGGAATGGCAGACGCCAGCAAAAAGGACGGTTAATAGTTAGTATAGATAATATTTTAACTAATGTTTAACTTTTAATTTAAAAAAAAGGAAGAAGAATGATAAATAGAAAATGTATTGTTTTAATTTTGATTTCTTTATAACGGGTGATTTTTTAGCTGGTTTGGTTTTGGCAACACTGGTTTTGACAGCTGACGTATGTTTAGTACCTTGTGTCACTGTCAAACAGCTTCAATTTGGTTTCCAATTTAACCATGGATCGTCTTACAAATGAACAACGCTTGCAAATTATTGAATTTTACTATCAAAATTCGTGCTCGGTTCGAAATGTTCATCGCGCGCTGCTTCCATTTTATGGTCGGCATTCTCGACCTTCTGAGCAGTCTATTCGGAAGATTGTGACCAAATTTACTTTGTTGGACATTAAACCACCAACACGTTTACGTACTGTGCGTAGTGAAGAAAATATTGCGGCCGTATCAGCTAGTGTGACAGAAGACCGCGAAATGATGCGAATCGCAGCGTTACTGTCAATGGTGAACGCTACCGAGCGATGATAACAAACTTTTTTTTGCCCGAAATGGAAGTTCTTGACTTGCATGATATGTGGTTTCAACAAGACGGTGCCACATGCCACACAGCACGCGAAACAATGGCGCAATTGCGAGGCGAGTTTGGTGAACAGTTAATTTCACGTTTCGGGCCGGTCAATTGGCCGCCTAGATCGTGCGATTTGACACCATTAGACTATTTTTTGTGGGGGTATGTCAAGGCTAATGTCTATAGGGACAAGCCCGCTTCGATTGACGCACTGGAAGCCAACATCCATGCATTCATTCGTGAGATACCGGCCGATATGTGTGAAAGAGTATGCCAAAATTGGACTCAGCGGATGGGCTACCTGAGACGCAGCCGCGGTCAACATTTGCATGAAATTATCTTTAAACATTAAATTGCAAGGTTCAAACTATCGATTCAAATAAATATTTCATTCATTTTTTCGAATTTTTTGTGTTTTTTTTTTTTAAAAAGTTCTAAACCTCTTAAAAAATCACCCTTTACATATAAAAAAAAATTATTATTTGTCTGTATGAGGCTTAAAGACTCGAAACCAACTGCACTACTTTTAAAAGTTTGTTCCTATTAGTAGGCATTTGGAAAGTGGTTTGAGTAAAATCCCAGCACTGCCCCGCCTATTTTTATCATATTTTCCTTTTTTTTATTATTAAATGGTCATAGGGTGCTACAATTTTGTAATTAAACTCTCTTTTACCTCCAGCTTGATATTTGTTATTTGTTTCACCCAGCCCAATATCACGCCACTTTTCTTGTATTAGAATTTTTTTCCTTTTTGATGTACAATGTACATACTTGAATGAATGAATGAATATTTGTGGGGTATATAGCACTGCGACCTATAGATCTATTGTGCCCCCATTAGGAGCTGGATGAGGATTCTCAATATTATAGCTCTTCCTCCAAACCTACTTCTCTAAGGAATTTAAGAATTTGGGGTATTCCTCCACCTGGTATCGTTCCAGGTGTTTCTTTCTTTGGTGCACGAGTGCATCACAACTGCCTAATATGTGGTTTGGTGTTTCCTCTAGAATATTGCAGAATCTACATATGGCACTATTTACTAGGCCTAAAATGTTTAGGTGCTTTTTTAGTTTGCAATGGCCGATGAGGAGGCCCGTTATGATCCTGAGGTTATTCCTTCTTAAGCTGATGCAGTCATTAAAACGTTCTTGGTTATAGTTCCCAAGTAGGAGTTTGGCTTGTCTCAGCTTAGGGAGTTCCTTCCAATTTTTTGATCTATTGGCCTCCTCTTCTTTTTTGATTTTGTTTTTGATAACATTTTCTCCCAAGCCACAATAGGGCTCAGGTCCCGTTAAGGTAGTCTTTGCTCCTATTTTTGCTAGGGAGTCTGCTTCTTCATTACCCTGAACACCAACGTGTCCAGGTACCCAATGAAGTGTGACATTGTTGTTTTTGCCAAGTTAATTGAGCCTGCCTATGCTTTCCCATACAATTTTGAAGTTGATGGAATAGGAGCTGAGTGCCTGGCTGCTGCTTGGCTATCTGACATGATGGCAATGTCTTGATTTCGGTAATTCCTTTCAAGGTTACGATCAGCACATTTACCTATGGTATTCACTTCATGTACCTACTTAGAAAGCTGATAATTTATTATTAATATTTCTAGATTTTCCAAAAATCTACTTTTCTTTTCTCTAGAGATTTCTCCTTACTTGAACTTACACGCAGATAAATAATTACTTACCCGAGAGCGTTTTTCGGTGGGTTAAAAAAATGTGTTACGATATTTAAAAATTACATAGTTCACTATATTAATTCTAACTTAGTCAAATCGATAAAAATAAATTGTGTAAAATAAAAATCTAAAATGGTTATATTAATGGAGAGACTTGATAAGAATTCGCAATTTTGAAGATCGTTTATGATAAATGAGTAGCTCGCTTAAATCAAATAATTTTGTTTAGTTAATTTCACACATCTCTGAGTAGATTGGTTACTATGCGCTATTTATTATGTTTTATTAACTAACTTAATTTGATATTGAAACTGAACAAACTAACCCATAAATAGCTAACCCATAAATAGCTAGTTTAATAAAATTTAGTACACTTTAACCAAATCAGTAAGTAGATTTAAATAATTTTGTTTAATCGAGTTGATAATGTTTGTTATTAAACTTAACCGAGTTTTAAGTTATTTTCAACCGATCATTTTTCTGCGTGAAAAGTTGACATTTTTAATTTTTTTTTAAAGCCCACATACTGCCACACCTACATTTCTTATATTACTAGGACCTGGTAAGTCAAAAAATTCCAATAAAATAATATAAATGTAAAAAAATATGCAGAATCTGAGCCACGTTTTGGCAATTTCAGCGTAACAATGTTGTTTTTAATATTTAATAGAAAAATACAGAATTTAAAACATGTCTTATTTTATATCGCCATTATACTTATACAAAATTTGGCAGGTTTGTTTTGATTTCTTAAAAACATGCAAAAACTTCTTATAAGGATCTGCAATTTAACCGTCCATGTTGTTTTCTTTTTAAGTAAGAATTTTGTTGTCCGACAATTTCGCAATAGGTGGCGCTGGCAATAATACCAGAGTTCAGGTATAGTTATGAATGAAATTCAACAGTCTTATAAATTAGATGATTTCGTACTATTCCAAGACGCAAGAATTTAGTCGATGGTTTAATCTTCTCTTTTAGATGTTCACAATAAAAATTTTAATGGATTAAATTTATAGTTAAATGTACGTATAAGTTTGGCGAAAAGCAAATTCAATTCTTTTTTTCTCAAGTAGGTATATTTTATGGCAAAATTGGGGAAATTTTTATTATTCCTCTAAGCCTAAAGAAATATAATATTATGTAAAAAATTGTTTTCTTAAATTCTGAAAGTTTTCATGGACACTTTTGAAGTTGAATCATGGCATCGTTTTGATATTTTACTCAAACACCATTTCGACATTTCGCACTAATTTAGTAAAAAATTGTAACTAATTTAAACGAAGCCTGATATTTTAATTTCATTTGATGACCTTAACCCTAAAAAATCTATAGTTCGAACTATATACTAATTATAAGCCTCCTTGCAGCTAACCATCGCGACGTTTTTTTTTCAGAATATATATTCATAACTTGCTGGCCCGTCCCAGCTGTCCACAGGCTTACACATCTATGTTTCGTAAAAAAATATGGGATGAGACTAGAGAAATGCCAATTTATAACAGTTATAACAGTTTTTTGCCATTAAAATCAAAGAGCTTCGCGTGGCTTGAAAAAAAAACTCTATGTGATTCGAAGTATCCCACCACTGATCTCTATAAACACTGGATAGTGTATTCATACGAAATTTTTGAGGCAAAAATATAGTCGTGGCCGGTACCTTCATATAACAGTATAACAGCGGCGCCAGCGGTATGGACGCTAATGAACCTGGATTTTCTTTTATTTTTTTCAATATTTACAGCCGCAATGCTTGTTGACATCAACTGACATCAAATAAATGCTCAATTACGGCAAATATCTTCAATCTCTTTTTTCGTTTGTATGGAGCGAGATATGAGGTCGTGGCCGGTACCCTTTCAAAAATTGCCTCACAAAAACTGTTATACACTATAGGCTATTCACTATCCAGTGTATATAGAGAACAGTGTATCCCACCGGAGATATAGAGGTCCCAAACCCTTCGGGCCACATATACATATATAGTACTTTTATATACAAAACTGTTATATTGATAAATATAACAGTGACATATGCTAATGTCCGTTTATTGCTATCATTATTGAAAAATCAAAACTCTATTATTGACATACTCATAAAGTTAATCGATTTTTAAAAATCACTCAGATCCCAGGCTGACGCTCAAAATAATTTAAATCATGTGTAGTTTATTATTTGGAAAACGTAAACCTACTAATCTGGCAACCATGTTTAATATCTTCGCACATTTTTACTGAACGAGCCCTCCAGCCACAACACAATCCCCAGCTGTCGAAATCTAAAGAAAACGAATATATTAATACGATGAGCAGATTTGTCTTTTTATTTTCCGAAGCCAAAATAAAGAAAACACAAAGAATTCTTGGTAAATAAAATTACAAACAAAATTGGAATGAGATGAGAGAGTTGAAGGTATGTATACATAGAGTAAAAGTAAATATAGATAGAAAAGATAACGTCATAATGAGCTCCAATGAACACACACACACACACATAAACAATTGAAAGTATATTTACATCCTGACGAATTCAAAATGGGAGATAAAATTTCCCTATTTTCTTTCTTCGTTCAGTAAATTTTTATTATATTTTTTTTAAATTTTATTCTCGTTTTTTTGTGTTTTTTTTTTCCATCGTCTTTTGCATTTAATCTCAAGCCATTTGATGGTAATTTCCTTAATTGCTTAACGCAATCCACTTAGCCATGGGAATTGTAAATTTTCATCTTTATATATTCTTTATCATTTATTGGTATCTTTCTGCATCTGCATCCTTTCAATTCTTGATGTGGCTCATGGTGATGCAGCAGCAGCAAAATGGAAGTTAAATGCAATCTTAAGTAGGTATTCTGCATATATCTTCTCTTCATCTAAAGAATATAAGACTATGACAAAAAAAAAAAAAATATAACAATTGGTTTAGAAGGAATTGTTTTCTTTAGCTTGAGCTAAGAATGAAAAAGAATGCAAAAGTTTGTGCAGCAGGACAGCTGTTTAAATCCACAATTACATAAAAGATTAGGTATATGGTTTGTTAACAAAAGTAAAAAGTTGCGGATTTGTATATAGAATTTTATACATAGTTTGTTGAATTTTTCAAAATTATTTTGATTTTCAAAAAATTTTAATATTATAGTCGAATCGAAATATTTTTAATCCTTTTTGCTTTATTGTATGTAATTATAAAAAGGAGCATATGCTCAGAGCAGATGCTCAGAGCAGATGCTCAATATAAAAATCTAAACAGGTGGTATAAAAGAATTACCTACTACAATTAAAAAATTGCGCCAAGAAGTGGAGTTTTGAGCAAGTGCTCCGTTTTATTCTTGCCTCCCAGTGAAACAGAAAACATAACAAACAATTCGACATCATGAAATGTATTTATTTTTAAAATATTATAGTCAATAAAGTATCATTTGCCCTTTTTGCTTGATAATGAATAAAACGGAGCATATGCTCAAAGCAGGTGCTCAATATAATAAACTGAACAGGACGTGGTTTTAAAATGCCTAGTACGATTAAAAAATTATATTCATACCGAATATAGGACCTGCTCCAAAAAGTAGACTTTTGAGCAAGTGCTCCGTTTTATTCTTGCCTCCCAGTGAAACAGAAAAGATAATAAACAATTCGACATCAAGAAATGTATTTATTTTTAAAATATTGCAGACAAAAGAGTTGCAGTTTGCTGAATATCACCTACTTACTTACTATTTTTTATTCTTGAGATCTGATTTTTAATTCATTTATAGAATTTATGCCATATACAATTTTGGAGAGCTGAATAATGACCCGTTGTTTGTAATTTCATTTGTATAGAACCATTTTTCAGAGTGAACGAAATATTAAGAAAAAACAAGAGGAAATTGAAGACTTATAAAATAACTAAACTTAAAATACAAAATAAAAGTCAGCGATGTCATAGGTACAATATCTATGCAAAAATATGTTAAATTTGTTCTCGAACATTTTCTATCCCTATCACCTAAATCAACAAAATTTAATTTTCAAAAATCCAGTAAAAATAAATTCATGCTCGATTTATCTAATTGACTTTCCCTTATATACAACTCGCCTGTCGAACATTGTCTAACAGATTACTTTCATTACATGGGATAAGATGATTCCCAATTGAATCTAAAATTAAAAAAAAAGAAAAAAAGTCCTTATGTCATTCACCGACAGTTCATTTGTCATTCAAAAAACTTATCAGCGATTTCATTCCTATTTGACAGGATTCATTCATTTTACCCTCTGCAAACGCACAAGCTCAAGTTCTTTTCTGACTTCCTTCATCGTATACATATGTATATATAGGTATACCGTAGCACATAATTCTTCAAAGTTTATTGATGATTATCGTAAAGAACTTCGAACTTGCGGAACGTCATTATCATTGAAAACTATACACCCAGTCTCTTTAGTCGAGTCGAGTGGAGTCTTCAAAGTTATAAAAGCAAAAACAACAATGCAACTTCCGTTTAATTAACAAAAATGTTCGTTTGGAAATTGAAGAAGAAAATATGGAGCCGTATGTGTGTGTGTGTTTGTGTCAGTCGGTGTGATGATGACGCTGACGCACGATATTATAAAATGAAGGCGAAGAAGAAAAAAAAAAAAAAAAAAAAAACTTAACTTTGCCATTCTTATAAAATAAAGTTCTCTCTCGAATAATTATAAATTCTTAAAATCCTTATTTAACAAATTTGCAATTTAAATTGAGGGCTTGAAGTCTTTATTTTTGAGGAAAGTTTAACTCAATAATGCGGGTGAGAAAAAGTTGATTTGCCTTATATTATGGTTTGTTGGTTTAGGCAGAATGGAATCTAAAATCGTTTTAAATTACTGAATTCTTTTGTTTTTTTTTTCACTTTTTTTTTATAGGAATTAAATATTTTACTTTTTGACCGAGCTATTTAGTTGGGAAATATGTTGGTATATAAATGTAACACCCTTCACTGAGTTTGGAAGGAATTTTGTATTCAATTTTGTTGGGATTTTTTTGTTTGGTGTTGCAAAAAAAAAAAAAAATAACTTAATCAAAAGGGTTTAACATTGAACTTTTTTGATGTATCTATGTAGACAAAATGGTTATGTTCCTATGAAGTATATGCAGTATTTAAGTTGGAAAACAAAACTATAAAAGTCTTGTTTTCTTTTTAGTTGGAAATTTTAAATTCTCAATATCAATTTTTTCTTAAATAAAATCATAATCAAACTTTTGATATTTTTGCGAAGAAGTATTAAGTTTGAATTTAAAGTTGTAGAGAATAAAATAATAGATAAATACGTAACAATTTTAGGTTAGATAGTAAAAAATAGAAAAACATTATTGCGGACCAAAATAAAACACTTGTTTTATACTGAATCTGTTTTCGGATATGGAAAAAATGTGAATATAGGAACCAGTGTTACCGCAGCCAAAATTATTTATGAATCCCTCCGAATGGTAAAAAGAGTCATTTTGAAAATAATTGAATCCTTTTGAAAATAAATGTAAAATTAAAAAAAATTGTCAAATTTTATGAAATATCAAAGCGTTTTTATTCTATAAAACAAAAATTAAATACATTAATTCATTCATATACAAATAAATATTGTATAATAAATTACATTAAGGTTTTACTTTTCAAAAATGCTTAACATTCTTTCGAGTTTAAATGATTGTGAAAAAATGTGTCCTTTTAAAAAAATGTAACCCCGAATTCTACCCAAAAAATAGAATCCCCCGGGATACTATTGTATCCCATTGGTAACTCTGATAGGAACCTTTACTAGAATGTCTTCGATTTTCAATGCAACTATAGGTTTTTAGTTCAGTTTAGTGAAATGATGAGCCTGGTAAAAATATCAGCCCTTTAGATTAAAATTTAGGGGTCCATCATCTCTATTTTTAAGGGATTTTGTTTTGTCTTTTACTTCTTTATTTTATAACTTAATTACCGTTTACTATTAGGTAATGATCGAAACGTATTTTTAAAGGTTTTTACTTCTGAAGATTGTTTTAACCATTTGCACAAATTTTAAAATGAACTTTAATTGTGCTAAGGGTTTAGGGACAAAACTCAAGTGGTTTTTATTCAATAATTTTGAAAAATTACTTCTACGAAGTCCAAGTAATATATTGCATTCTTAAAAAAGTATATTTTTCTTAAAAAAACAAATTAAAATTAAAATATAGTAATTTTACTTTTCTTACATTTTAGCTTCTGTATGTATTATTACATTAATAATTCTACACATTTTCAATTGATTATTAAGTGTCGACTCAGTAAGGCACCAGGACATGGGGTGGAATGGGCAACCGGGGTTATGACCGATGGATCCCTGGATGAGCAAAAAGAGCATGAAATTCCCTGCAGAACTTTCTATCCTTAAAAAAAAATTTCTCAAAAATAAGGATTTCTAAGGGCTTCACAGGGAAAAATCTCAGGAAGCCCACACAACTCTGCTATAGGGGCCCCCACATTAAGGAAGAAACTGTTGAGTCCCTAGAAGATTATTTAAACGAAAACAATAGTTTAGGTGATGGGACCACCAAATTTATTTTTATTAGCTGTTGAAAGCCCGAGGTGGTCGTAGAGAGGCCCCTTGCAGTACAGTTAGATAATTTTAATAAAAATTCTCGGTAAATATATCTTCTGAAATTGGACTCCCGAGAGGCTCCAACTGCTAAAATAGAAATTTTGTAGCCTCAAAGTGATCACAATAGGCCCCTAAAACTGTATTTATGAGTCTTTGAATAAATATTGAGCTGTTCAGGGAAATATATGTATGTATGTACATATGTCAATTGAAAAAAATTAATTAAGCGAAAAAAAAAAAAAAAAAAGTGGTTAATGAAAATTAAAAGTAATACGAAAAAGACAATAATAAGTGGTCTGTGCATTATGCATAAATGAAAAATGTTAGATTAAAGAAAATAAAAAAAGATTTTTATGAAAGTATTAAAAGAAAATTAAAAATAAATAATTATGGACTAAACCATTTACCATTCGAAAGGCTATTCCAACCGCAATATCGGAAAAAAAGTTGAACAAAGCCCAACTTCTGTCGACAATTTTTTCAAAGATCCTGGGTCTTATGAAAAAAAATATATAGAAACAGCATTTTGTCGGCCTCATAAGCAGACCTCGTAACTCAC
Organism: Epistrophe grossulariae; assembly: GCA_929447395.1. Classification (NCBI taxonomy): domain Eukaryota; kingdom Metazoa; phylum Arthropoda; class Insecta; order Diptera; family Syrphidae; genus Epistrophe; species Epistrophe grossulariae. The sequence goes on from OV839568.1 coordinate 115,999,561, forward strand.
AAATTTCAATTTTTTCAGGAGAGACGAAGATGTCTACCAGACAACAGAGTATATAGAAGTGGAGTTACGCATGCTATGTAAAATTTTAATTTAAGTTTATTTAGAGTTTTATGACGGATACGAAATTTTCTAGGTTGCTGCGCTAACGAATTTTCTATAAAACGGCATTCAAAACTCATTTTCGCTAAAAGGTGGATTTACAATGGTCTGCTTATGAGGCCGACGATTTACAGTTCTTTCAACAGCCGACCGATAGGCGTAAAATAATTCCGTTAAGATTATAAAGAAAATGGAGACATTTCGAATTTATAACCTCATCACAATTTATGTTGAAACACAATGATATTTGACTCTTTTATTTATTCACAGCCTCCTTATAATTTCCGAATTGACATTTGATTCAAAATTGTAACTGTCAAACATAATCACAAAAAAAAAACGTTTCTTTTAAAAATGCAATTCTGTTTGGAACAAAAATCGATTTTTTGGTTTAAAGGATTTCGACATAAAAGAGTCATGACTGAGGAAATGTGTAATTTCGAATCTGGCATCTATATAAATAAAAATGTAAAAACTGATTCCTTTGGAATTTTGACACAAAATTCCATTCGAATACGCGGGAGTTTTTATATTTATATTTTTTTTTAGAAAAACCACTTAGCCAATCATAGGGTGAAATGGGGTAAAGGAAAAAAAATAACAATTTATATAAATAAATTTGGATAAAAGGGACAAATATTAAAAATAAATATATTTTGAAACAAAAAATTTACAGATTTCACTCATAGAGTAACTATGGGGACATTGAAAATGACTTGTGTTAGCTCGATAAAATAAAAACATGAATAATCTTGGTGATTTCTAATTTGTATCCTATAGTTGCACCAAAACTTCTGAAGATGTCTAAGAAACCATTCTTCAGTCTGAAATTACAATATGTAGATATTTTTAATGTCGAATCCCAGTTGGCGGTTAAATTAATGTTGTTCAGTTCAGTTTATTTAATCACGGCGTTGATGTTGAAGAAATTCAAATATTTGCTCAAATTTGATCAAATTGATTTACAAGTCTCTCAACTTATTGAACTATTTATATACAGGCAAGTTATTTGATTTGCTATCAAAGTGAACCCTTTTTAACGCGAGACCAAATTTATAAATAATTTGATGTGTAGCTCAAACTCAATGCAAACCTGATTTACCTAATTATTTTTAGGTATTCTATAATATTTTGCATTTTGAACTCATCTCTTAATAAATTTAACAAACTCGAGTCGTGTAATTTCTTAAGACAATATTAATGGTTTTGACACTTAAGCAGTATTCTTTTATCTGAGTATATGAAAAGCAAAGCACCAATTAAGTTGACAGCTGAGTTGACAACCAAATTGAATCGTTTTTTTTTTCATTTGAGGACCTTAAGGTAGAACTGTAATAGTCGGAAGATGTTGGAAGAAAATTCTCTCAGTTCACTTACGCATGGAGCGGTCTGTGAGCGCTCTTCACTTCCGAAAGCAAAAGTAAAAAATTGGTCGAAACAAGCAAAACTCAATTATGGGCACGTCATATGAATTCTTTGTATTCGTTTCGTTTCGTACGACCACTTAGGTCGGCATCCGACTATTATTTCTACTTTAACCTTGAACATCTGAACATTAGAACTAAATCTATATAAGTTTATTAAAGAAGTTCAATTATATTGCAGTACCTATGAATATTCTAATCGCATTGGCTTAGACGTATAGGTAAAGTTTTGTAACATAAATTTATAGCCTGAGATTTTACTTGAATTCTAAGACCTTAACCTCAAAGATCCGATAATTAGAACAGAAGATAAAAGCTTACCAAATAAACCCTTTTCGATATTTATATTTAAGTTGCTTAGGTAAGTTGATCCTACCTCAAGACTGATTAACGTTAACTTAAATACCTTAACCTTCAACAACTTAGAACTAATGTTGTAAGTTTATTAAAGAGAAACGCAAGTAGGTACCTTTGCATATATCAGGCTCAAAAATAACATTGGTTTGGACGTAGGTCAAGTTCAAAAATCGCATTGGTGTAGACGTAGGTCAAGTTCAAAATCTCATTGGCTTAGACGTTGGTCAAGCTCAAAAATCGAATTGGTTTAGACGTATAGTTCAAGTTAAAAAATCACATTGGCTTAGACGTATGTCAAGTTCAAAAATCGCATTGGCTTAGACTTAGGTAAAGTTTTGTGACATAAATTTATAGCCTTAGATTTTACCTTAATTTTAAGACCTTAACTTCAAAGATCCGATAATTAGAACAGGAAATAAAAGCTTACCAAGTCAACCTTTTTCGATTTCTACATTTAAGTTGCTTCGCTAAGTTAATCCTACCTCTAGGCTGATTAATGTTAATTTAAATACCTTAACCTTCAACAACTGGTCCTTAGAACTAATGTTGTAAGTTTATTAAAGAGATTCACAACTCACAAGTAGGTATCTTTGCATATTTTAGGTTCAAAAATCGCATTGGTTTGGACGTAGGTCAAGTTCAAAAATCGCATTGGCTTAGACGTAAGTCAAGTTCAAAAATCACATTGGATTAGACGTAGGTCAAGCTCAAAAATCGTATTAGTTTAGACGTTGGTCAAGTTCAAAAAACGCATTGGTTTAGATGTTGTTTTGTCACATAAATTTGTAGCCTGAGATTTTACCTTAATTCTAAGACATTAACCTCAAAGATCCGATAATTAGAACAGAAGATACCTACCAAATCAACCCTTTTCGATTAGGTATTATATTTAAGTTGCTTCGCAAGGTTAATCCTACGTCTAGCCTATAGTTAACCTTAATTTAAATACCTTAACCTTCAACATCTGGCCCTTATAGAACTAAAGTTATAAGTTATAATCATAGAGGTTCAAGTATAGGTCTCTTTGCATATTCTAGGTTCAACAATCGAATTGATTAAGAATGAAGTCAGGTTTTGTCACACAAAATTTTGAAGCCTATTATTTAACTTATTTCAAAACTTTAATCTTTAAGATCCGATTATTATAGTACAGAAGTAAAAAGGCAACCGCAGAACAACTGAATCAATCCTTTTATATAAATGTACATAATGTCATACTAAGGGGTCAAACCTCTTACGTCTCTCAGCCATTCTGAGACAGACAAAAAAAACGGCGCACTCTAGCGCTAATTGGGTTAACGAGCTAGGTTGCTCGTGATCGCCATTTCTACCTACCTTCCTATATAGGTACCTATATAGATACGTAGGTATATGAATTTTGTTGGCGAAGCCAATTTTGTTATTCAATTTTTCAATTTTTGCAATTATTTATTTTGATGAATTAAACCTAAACGTTTTTCACCTACACTTTTATGTTATTTCAATTATTTTTTAACTGAATGAATTAGTTTGATATTTTACCTTCATTTTAAGACCTTTATTTTAAATATCCGATTGTTAGAACAGAAGTTATAAGCCAACCAAACCAACCTAATCGTACCATTACGAATAATATTTGCAAAATACCTACAACAATTCAATCAACATAACATTTTACAGACATACCTATAACCTACTTAATAATGTAGCTATGTATGTATATCATATTTGTTCCCGATGCGAAGCCAATTGTGTTTGCCACCAGCCACAGTGCAGTGGTGGTTTTTATTGCACACATTCCACTCCAACCAACGTCTTGCCAACACCCTTACAGCAATGTACATATATTCTTTGTGGGTACGTTTTTTTCTTTTTCTTTTTGTTTTCTTGTTCCTCACGTCATTTGCCGTGATGAAATTAGTTCTCAAAAGCCAATCTTTCACGTTTTTAGTATGAAATTTTGTAGCTTTTGCAAACATTTTGATGCAGATTTGTAGCCTGTCATTTTATCTTTAAGTATCTATCTTAATATTAAGCATCCGATAATTATAACCTGAGTAAAAGGCTTCTACGTGCGCTCAAATCGAGTGATTTTAAGATTTCATACAAATTCAACTATCCTCCACTGAAGCTCGTCGGTTGGCGACGATCAACATGTAGGTACGATTCATCGATTGTGTCTTTAGGTTCATTTTGGCATTTTCTTTGGTAACACCAACCAAAAATTCGATCCTGAGCCCCCTATACGCTAGAGTTCATTTCGTTCATTTGTTATATATTCATTTGTTCATTTAATCATTTTGGTAACACCATATTTTTCTCAAAACGACCCTATAACCATTTTCAATGTTAAAAATCTATTGTAAACAAAATTGTTGGGAAAAAATAGAAAAAATAGAAAAAATGTTGATTCCATTGAAAAACTTCACATTTTCTGTTATTTTAGTGGGCAGAAGAACATTTCAAATCAAATAAAAAAGGAAATTATACATATGTGTATGTATATTATGTTGCCTGCCTAACATAATTTGTAAACTTCTTACGATACCTGTGCCTACGTTCCGTAACACTAGCATCGATAAAATCAGTCGAGAAACGATGAAATTTGAAACAAATCATATGAGTTTTGTTCCATTTTCCACCGTTTCTCGACCAATTTTATCGATGCGAGATTTACAGAACGTAGGCACTGGTTTTTTTAAATCCGTGCGAAGCCGGGGCGGGTCAGCTAGTTTATAATAAATACGAATCTAAATCATCATCCTCAACCTAATAGCATATTGAACGAATGTGGAAAATCTATTAACATGTTTTAACTAAATTTTGTTAATTGATTAGATATAGCTTACTTTGTAAAATTATGCCATACATACATACTTTATAAACTAAAATCAGTTATTATTCAATCTAAGCAAATTCTTCCAACAAAATTAACAAAATTATACTAATTACAATCAATTCTTCGTTAAAAGCCTCAAATAAGTCAATTTATATAAATTAATTTTTCCATTGATCAATTCACAAAACCAATCTATGTACATTTGCACATTTCCTGTCACCAAAAACCATGACCATATTATGGTATATACAGTATATTTACTTCTTTAGCCAACTTACAATATTATAGTAAAAGAGAAAAGCACAAATCACCACACTTTGATGGCAATATTCAATTTCAAGAAACATAATCACATTTGGATATCCTTTAGATTATTTGCTTTTGTCTTACATGTGATATAAGCCCAAAATGCCTTATAGGCTAAGAATTCTTCAATCCCATGTGTGTCATATGTATGACGAGTGACGACTGATGTATGTGAAAATTTGAATTATCGATTTGATTTGTGGTCAGTTACATAGAAAACTTTGTAATGGATTGCTCAAGTACTTTTTTGATTGTACAATGGTTTACGAGTATCTGTATATATATAGTAGATAGGTTAGGGACACTCACAACTGCAGTTACATTCACTTTATTAAAATGCAATGCATCGACATTTTGTTCAAAAGTACTGTTATATATATACCATTCACCAGATGTTATAATGCAGAGTGAAATTAAAGTTTCCTAAGGCTTTTAAATAAATTGTAGAAGAAATTGTAATTTTTGTTCTTAAAATTGCTGATTGAGGTTATGGACTTTTGGGTTTTTGTCTGTGTGGATTTTATCCTCAAATAATTCGGTTGAATTTTGGTTTTTAATTGCATTACATTGTAATGCGCTCATATAGAATACTGCCTAAATGACATTTATTTAAAATTATTTTGTTTTGTTATGGATGAAAACAAAAATCGACCTATAAGTAAAATGAACAATTAGGTGACCCAATACCCATCAAATGAAGTGTTCAAGGCAAGTAGCTTAACATTAAAGAAGCAAGATATAATTCAAGGGGTAATAATATAGTTAATTCTACCTAGTACCTATTTATCTATAGCATACATCTGTTTATTTCTCAAAATAGATCACTTTATTACTCACCTAGCTTACAAAGTCTGATATATGGTTTTATTTACACAAAGGTTTTATTTATTAAAATAATAAAAATAAGGACCTAATCTACCGAACTGGAGTAGCAGACTATTTTTTATTTAATTTAAAAAAAAAAAAAATTTGCCATGAATTTCGTGAAGTATTTTAAATGTATGCGGTCTTGAGAGATTTGACGTTTCAGGTTAACTTAATAAGATGATATTCTTGTATTCCGGATTAAGTCGAAAAATTTCGATGTCAATCGCAAAATAAAAAAAAAAAATTCCGATTATTATAAATTTAAAGTGTATTCAATTTTGAAAAAACTTTTTTGGCTTGTCTAACTAAAGTTGGGCTACCAACTATTAAGTTGAGCGAAACTGGTTATGGCAATCGTCTATAAATTGTTTGTACAACTTACAGAATAATTTGAAAGACTTTTAGAATAATTTGTACATCATTCACCGTTTTTTTTTTTTCAAAGAGACACAATATAACAAAATTTATCGATTGCAAAATCTCAAAATGCAGTTCGATATATTATAATCTTTTGTACACGATTGTATTTTTAACTCGTGATATGTAGGTACTAATTAGCAAGTAATGGATTTGTAAAAAAAATCGAACGTGAGATTTTAATCAAAGTTGACATTACCGATAATAAGGGTTTAAAAAAAGTCGGTCTCGCAATTCTGTCTGTCTGTCCTGTTCTTAATTTTTAAGGCTAGTTAAGTTTTTTACAACGAAGATATACCATTTAATAAAAAAAATTCCGAAATATGGTTATAAATGGTTCCTCCCAAAGAAACATTTTTTGATTTTCTCAAAAACGATTCAACTGATTTTGTTCAATTATAGAGAATCATTTTAAAAGGTCTAAATTTTTTTTTTTATTTTTTTTTTTTGAGAACTTAAAACATAATTTGGACAGGACTTGATCGATTTTTATTAAACTTTTTTAAGCTTACTTAACAGATTTGAAATGAGAATTATTCACGGTCTACCATATTATTGAAAAAATGTACCTATCGATTCAAAACGGTTCCTCTTATAGAACAATTTTTATTTATTTTCGATTATCTCTAATGAATGATGAATGACCGATTCCAATGATTTTTTTTTCACAAGAGCTTCTAATAATTAGAAATAATATTTTATATCAAAATTTTCAAAAAAACAAATTTTGGATTAAAAAAATTAAAAATAATTTTTTGAAAATTCGATATGTACGTATACATGGTACATATGAATTTCGAAAGTTGGAAGATTGTTTTCAAAATTAATTTTTAATTCCACATTCATAAATATTAAAAAAGGCACTCCAATTTGTTTCTTAAAAATGTTTAAAAAAACGTTTCTCTCATAAATTGGTGTTTACTTAAGATATCAGATAATGTATATCATGTTAGTGTAAAATCAGTCAAGAGGTTAATCAATTTAATTCTAATTATGTATATTAATTTTTCAACAATTTTTCCAGGCTAAACTGTAATTTACATGCCTATGTGCAACTAGGTGCTATATTGTTCGTATATATGAACATAATATACTGCCTTAAACTTAACTACGTTTTTGGGAGGTGGCATGAGATAAAGACTCCCATAACTAATTAATTTCTTTAAAAATTAGAGAAATAGATCTAAATTGATCGAACTTTAAAACCACAGTAAAAAGAAATGTGTAGATTATTTTCTTTTCGGAATTAAATTTTAAAATTCGCATTAATAAATATTTAACAAAATGCGTATTAATGTTTGTTCTAAAAAATGTTAGCAAAATTTTATTTTATTTTACTTTTATCCAATGAATAAAGGCACTATGGGTTGCAAGAAGGAGTAAGGAGGGACGGATGGAAGACTTGTAACCCTTAGGGGAGGCAATACAACACAATACAATACAAGAAGAAGAGAAACACAAATAATAAGAAAATTATTATTTTTGTTTTTGTTTTAGTGGACTGTATTGAATGAAATTCAAAATAAAGTTTTTTTGTGACCTTTAGTCCAATGCGTTTCGCCCAGGCACGACAGTTGGGCTCATCAGTTAGATGCTGGCATACCTTTCTAAGACGCAATTTTTTGGTCGATGGTTACCGACTCTTATACAATTTGCAGCATACTTATACTTAGCCTGACCACGGGCATTATTTTTCTAGGTGCACGAATTTATTCAAATTCCCCTAGAAATATATAATTTGCAGTGTATGTATGCTGCAAATTGTATAAGAGTCGGTAACATATTTCAGTTAAGTACATATTTCAAAAATTTCTTCAAAGATTAAAAAATTTTGTAAGTATTCAATATTATTAAAATTATAAAGAAGCGATCGAAATCTGTGACCAAAACCGAAAATTCGATTATATAGCTGTCAGGAACGGTTTATATCAGTTTTGATAAATTTCTTGTTTAAGAAAATATATACCATGTGCAGAAAAGCACCCAGAAATAGAATTATTAAATTTATTATTTTGAATTTCTGCTCACATCCTGGACCTTTAACTCAAGGTAATAGGTCTTTATCATGTTTAAGGAAAATCACTACAGTGGTTTAGGCTGTAGGTCGAGCTACAGACAAAATGGTTGTACAAACTTTTAAGTGTTGTTTTTCGTCTTATGCATAATGTTAGGTTTGATTACAATATTATAAGTTCGCTTTTCCCTTAGGGTCTATTAAAAATGTATAAGCAAAGTTCTGATTATAGTAATTATCCTAGATATAAATACTGGCACAGGGTAAGAAATCCACATCAGGAGACAAAATCCGCCACCGGTTGGATTGGACCCTGTAAATATTAATATGTTGCATAACTATTCAGAACTTTATTGTATGAAACAGGCCCTAACTCCTTAAAACTTACCTATATAAATTTTTAAAAATTAGGAAAATTTTATTACACATATACATTTTTCAAAATTTTTAAAAATTCAAAAAACTTTAAAAATTTTAGTATATGTACATCATTATAATCAAACATTCTGTAGATTTTCGTAGCAAATTTCATAAAATATTTTTTTTTAAATAATTTCTAAGAAAAATATAACACACACAAGAAGTAGGTACTACTCATAGATATACAAATAAAAAATATTTAAATAAACCTCTGTTTTATTTCAAAAGTCAGAGCTCAGACAACTTCCACTACGTAAACTGAAAGTCCACTATGAACTATGTGTTCATACATAGCTTTTTCCTATTAACGATTTATTTTCCTATAGACATAAGAACACACACTTGGTATCCCTCCACATCCAGATCTACAACAAAAGCTGAATCTTTGATTATCTATGGCAAAGAAGAAAGAAAACAACAGTATTTAATTAAAGTGAATTCGCTTCTCGTAATAAGCAAAGATAATCTCGGGGATTTGTAATTTTTCCCAACCACTTTTCCATAAATGATATCGGTTAGGTTCATTCTTTATAACTTTTTTTATTTATTTTTTTCTTTTTTGGTAGTAGGGTGTTTAAAATTATAACCACACCCATCCAAGTCGTATTCAAAAAATGTTTTTTCTTCGGTAAAAAAAAATATAAGCACGAAAACGTTTAAAATTGTTTTCGATAGTTTACATAGTGATATACCCACAGAAACCACTAACTTAGTGAATTGCCATTTTTGACGGCTTGGTGGCTGTTGCGGTAAACGGCCTGAGTCAGCCCTATATATATATAGATATAGTATATTAAAGGGTCTTGGGTCATCTCTAAACAGCTATCATGTCGAGAGGCAGCATAATTATTTATTATTATTTTTTAACTACTTTCTGTATGTTTGCTATCTTTTCAGGTGGATGAAGAAAAATCAATTTTCTTATAATTTTTTTTGCTACACAGAGATACCCTTCCTATACTATGCATATGTATGTATGTGTAAAAGTTGCTCATTCTGTTCCCTTAGCGTTAGCGTTAGCTGCTATAGCTCGATGCTCTTGTGTAAATTAGAGAGTTCTGTTCTATGTTTTCCCTTCGATATTATATTTATATAGAGAGCATTATTTTCATTAGTTCAACAGATGCGCCCTCTCTCCCTTTCCCTCTAGGTATATTCATATATTGTATAAAGCCCTGCTATATAGGGTGACCGGAATAAATTACCGGAACGAGGACGCTATTATGAGTTATCGATCGGAAAAGTTTGTTCGCTCTATACGGGGATTAATAATAATGATAAAAGAAGTTATGAATCTTTTTCTTTTTTTTTTTTTTGCTTTGGCCAATGGACATACACGTCATACAGGAATTGGGATTAATTTAATTAAAACAGATGAAAAACTAGGGAATTACGTTGGATTTTCGTAAATATAACAAGACTATAATGTTTCTCATTTCCTGGAATGTTTGTGTGGAATTATCTATAATGAATAATGAAAGAATAAATTTCAATGTTATTTGTGCTTAGATTTATCTGCAAACGATTTAAGTGAAACAATATATAGCTATTCATATACGTATAGAGAAACGGGTATCTACATATTTTGATGTGGGCATTAAAGTATATAAGTGCTGTCACAAGGGTAGATATTTATCAAAAAAAAATAATAAAATAAAATTAATAATAAAAATGCATATAAATTTGTGTTTGTCACCAGGAAAGTTTATTCTTGGTTTTTTTTTTTTTTTTTTTTTGATAGAATTAAGGAGAAAAGTTTTATTAATTTAAATGTTATATTGCGATAAGGATAGAATATTTAATTTATAATAATCCGGGAAAGCCAATAAAAATTTTTTGATCGCCAGTTATATAGCTAAATGCCACAGGAATAAAGTGTCTTGACTATTAAACAATCGGAAGATAACATCGAATTTTTAAATAAATATAGAATATTGAATATAATTTGAGTGTGACATTTTATTACGTGTTTGTTTCTTTTTTGATATTTTCACTGTCGAAACATTTTAAATAAATTAATTTGTATGAACGCACATATTTTTTTGCAAAACATTTTTGACAAACAATGTTTCTTAACATGAAAAATGTCTATTTCCAAGAATAACTTTGACTTCAATTGCGAATTTCGTTCAATTGTTTATGTGATAAAAGTTGACAACATCGACATGTTCGATACGTATTTGTATTAGACGCTAACTGATACAAAAACGAATTGTGTTGCCAGGCTTATATATAGTTTCAAGTCTATTAAACATTTTGATTTTGCAAAAATGTATGAAATATGTAATTTGAAAATCTCAGCTTCACATAGCTTTTGGCACGAGCAAGTAAAATGCATTCAAAAATTAATTGTTGGGTTTCCATCATTTATTTATATTTCGTTGTCATTCTACAAAAACTCTCTGAAACCATTTTATATTTCTGAAAAAATTTGCATTAGTTGTGAATCTTTTACTGACAACAACTCAAAAATTTTTGTGTTTGAGTAATTTAGAATTTAGAATTAAAAAAATAATAAAGTTGAGATTTACATAACTTAACTCTTGATATTTCATTAACCGTTGTATATTTAAGGAGAGGTATCACAGTTTCGGAGTTTTCATAGAAGACGACGATTTATTCTCGGAACATCAAGATATTCTTAGTAAAAAATTAAATTTCTCAGTTTTTTTTACAACGTGAAATTATAAATATTTGCCTAGATTCCGGAAACGCCTAATATTCTTTTTTAAAAATTTTGATTAAATCTTTCGCACAATGTTGTCGATTCTCGTGTTCAAAATTTAATTAAACCACTGAAATTATGAGTTTTTGTCTAAGATGCATGTCGTTTGTGCAGAAGATCTTAGTTTCAAATACATTAGATTTTCAAAATAAAAGTAAACAAAAAAAAATCAATTTATTTTCACACTGTAGATTATACTACTGACTCTGGAACACTCACTTCTGTAAGAAAGTCAAAATTAATTTTTGACAACAAATTTTTAGTTAATTAAGGAAATGTTTGATGAGGATAAATTTCAAATCATCGTAAAAGGGATTACAAAAAAGTAATCCATGTGTAATGAATTTTTGAAAAATTGTGATTTTTCGAGTGAATTAATATTTTCTATAATAAAGTTTATTGCCAACCATATTGGTTCATTCACATTGTCAACCGCAACCATTATCTACACAAGTGCAAAAATACCCGTACATCATTAGGCCTACTTCTGAAAGATATACGTATGTTTCCCGTACAAAAATTATAATTTTATTTCTAATTTCTAATGGTCGGATCTTCAATGTTTAAATAGCTTTTAAATGGCTTTTTTCTTTTGCCAAACTACATTTTTTTTATAAAATTTTATGAAAAGCAACAACTTCTACATTAAAAATGTAATTGAGGTAAAAATCAATTTTATTCTTGGCTTCTAAATTTAAAGTTGATTCAATATTTTAGAATTAAAAAAAAAACAAGATTTTTTTATAAATAATTAATTAATAAAATTCATATAAGGCAATTATAGTGATTGAAATTCGTATAACATCACTTATGGTTTCCAATCCTGAATCAACCTTTTCTGCTAAATTAAAATTCAAAATATTAAATAATTAAAAAAGAAAAAATGCAGTCAAAAATTAAAGGTGTTAATTAAAACGAAGGTTTCACTTCTTAGTTGCTTTTGTACTTTTCGGTGCAAGGACATAACTCCATAGGACATAAATCTTTAATAAATTGTCTTACTGTAGAACAGTAATTTACTGATAGATTGAAAATATATATATCGATTATGGAATCCCCAGTGATTCTCAGTGCAGTGCTCTCTTTTCTCTCCATTTTTCGTGAAAAGAAAAAAAAATCACTGTACTGAGAATCAATACGGATCAAGTATTGTGGATTCCATAATCGACATGATAATATTTCAAGGCTAAGTGATACAAAGTAATGAAAGACGAGGTTTTTAAAATCCCACCCTATTCGAAAAAAATTCCCGACGTTTTTGTACTGGAATAAAAAAAAAAAACACCATACAAATATTTAAAAAAAAGAAGCTAAGAACGCACGTTTACGATTTCGTACGACTATTCTGTCGCAATGCTCAAAAGACTGAGATTTTTTTTTAATTTTTTTGGTGACAGAAAATGTAAATTCATATACGTTTCTGCACACACTTACGACTAAAATTTTGATGACTACATATTCAATATAAATTCAATTTATTTAACAATGAGAAGTATAAAAAAGACGTAGTCTTTTATAGTACATGTTTTTGGAAGATTTTACATGGCAATAATGGTAAATAAAATGTATACAAATCAAAAAGATAAACATGAGTATAATAAAAAAAATAAAAGAAAAATAGATGGAAGAAGAAAGTATTGAGAAAAACAGTTGTTTTTGAATACAAAATTATAAATTATACTGTAATAGTAAGTTTTTGAATTTGTAACCGCTTATTATATTTGTTTTATCGTGGGCGGAAGTTAGTTCCAAAGTTGGGTAGCATTGATGAAGAAGAGGTGTGAAAAGTTTAACTAATTAAACGATGGCATAATCAAAATGTGAGTTCTTGTTGATTGGGAGAATTGGATTTTTTCGAAGAGGTATGCTGGAGATCTGTTAAGAACAAAGCTGTGCATGAATTGGAAACATCTTACGTCCAGAAACTGTTAAAAAGTGCAACCAAGTACCAGAGTATGGTAGTGTGATTCATGATCATATCGACGCAATCTGAAAACGTACCTGATTGCATCGTTAAACGCTTCAAGCAGCTTGTGTTGGGAATAGAAGTGAAGTTTACAATACACCGCAGTGGAGTAATTAATAATTGGAAGGAATAAGGTTTTGACAAGCCTTAATTTTGTATTTATCGGAGTAAATGCAGAAGACAACCAAAGCCTTCGATAGCCCGCATAAACTCGGCTTATGAATGACTTAGTTTGCAGAGAGCGACCGATTAATTTTTAATACAAGATTCATGACAACATCAACAAACCTAACTTGATTTTTATTTAAAAGCACTGGTGGTAGTTCACTTGTATCATATTCCTTTTTAGATATGAGAATCATTTGGTTGAGATTCAACCCATTTGAAAGTGACTGCAGTTATAAATTTTTGATAGATCCTCATTTATCCTGACAAATAACCTCAATTAATCCAATTGGGCGTGAGTCGTGACAAGTATATCTGGGCATCATCTGCGTAAAGGTTACTAGGCAACATTTGAGCAAATAGTAGGAAGATCATTTATAAATAAGCAAAATAAAATTAGTCCTAATATAGATACTTGGGGCTCTCCAGTAAGCAAAGGTTTAAAATCACTGGATTAACCAACGTGTAGAAGACTTTGGAAACGATTTCATAGGTAATTGCGTAGTAAGCGAACAGATCTCTCACTAAAACCAAAATATAACCTGAGCTTCTGACACAGAACTTCATGATTGACTCTGTCAAAAACCTTGGAGAAATCAATCATTCACAACCAAAAATAAACATACACGAACTTCTGTTTTGCAATCGTACGATTTTTTATGTCGCAAGAAATTAGACGAATTATGGTTTAAAATTCATTGACGTACACAGCACTATGGCACTGAGTCGCAGCAATTAAAAAATTCAGATTTTTAAGTAACCTACTTTCGATTTAAATAAAAGTCTTGTCATTATTATCTTCTACTTTTTGCAACCGAAAAGTCAAGCAATTGAAATCACAAATGCAAGCCTTATTGTTTGACAAAAAAAAATTGTTAACAAATATTTTTTTAAACGTTGTTATAAATCTGTAACAAATGCGTACATTTTCATTAAAAGATGTAAGTTATTATATTTTGCAATTAAAAAATTGCGTCACTGAAAACCGTTAATGCAATCATAGTAATAATTTGTTGCAAATTTTTAATCGCAAAAAAATAAAGTTGCTAGTGCTTTCTTAGCCTTACTTATCATTAGGGAACAAATTTTCCGAAGAAAAAAAAACACACACTCTTATAGCCACGGACAGCGAACAAAAGATTGTTGCTCTCATCTTGTTGACAGGTTATCTGTGTCATTTATATTCAGGCCAATTCATTTTTTTTTAGGTATAGGTAAATGTGTGGTAAGGAACAAAAATTTAGTTAAAAAATAATAATAAGGCAAGTATGCGTTTGCAATATTATAAAGAGTTCCATGAATATTTTTCCCACCATTATTTTCACGAAAAAGATTTTTTCCCACCACTTTGGTTGGAAAACACACCAATCTGGGAATATACTGAAATACTGATACATTGAATTTTATGGCAGACTGTATTGTTAAAAAGTTTCCTTTACAGTGTGCATTGGAATATCTGTTGGGAAACTAAGAAACTTTGTGAAGGTTAAATGAATTAAAACTTATTCACACATCGAAATTGAAATAATACCAAAAGTGAACATTTGAATTTAAAAATTCCCTTCTAATGAGAATCCCCCTCATCATCGGCTTTTTGTACATCGGATATTGAAGATACAGCCTCGCGGAGCCTTGCATTGGTTAGTAAAACCTACTAATTATTTTAGTATTTTAAAACCTTTTCTATTTTTTAAATATAAAAACAATTGTTTAACAAGTTTAAATATTGTAAACAGTTTGAAGAACCTATATTTTTTCGAAAAAAAAATCGATATTTTCACATCACATGCGACAAGTATTTCTTAAATCAATGAAAAAAAAAAAAAAAAAAAACAATTCTACAAGCATTTTTATCCTTCTTATATTATAACAAGGTTGTTTTTAGATTTTTATTACTTTCTCTTTGACGAACTTTTAACGTGTTTTTATGCTAAAAAGTTAAAATATCATCTTCAAATGAATTCTTAAACAGACATCACCCCCCGCCCAACAAAAAAAATGACTAACATATTCTCAAATTGTGTCCCTTATTGCGTAATATACCTGGGAACATATTTATAATTCATTGTACCTCCAAAAAAGTAATAAAACAAAACGAAATATTCTCTAGAAAAGTAACAAATTTTGTGAAGAAGAAGAAAAAAAAAAAACGACAAACACGAAAATAAAAGAAAACACCTGCTTAAGAGCACATCATAATATGAGTATGAATGTTTTACAAGAAAAAAGACTTTGTCTCTTTTCTTCTCTAATAAACAAACAAAATGTTTATAAGAAGTGAATTTACAATATGTTCTGGACTAGATGTATTATATACCTGACACTTTTCCTTTCCTTTAGCCCAACTCTTCGTCAAACTAAAAGGTGTATCTTTAAAATGCGATACGCCCATTTTTCACCCAACTGGAACATTTATACCTACCCCATCACCCATCATTCTAGTTTATATAAAGGACAGAGTCTCTTCATGTGTCGCATCCAATTCGGCATTACCTATGCAAATCCGAGCTCATTTAAAACTATGTAGGACTTTTCATAAAATGTATCTCCACAAATATACTAGAGCATCATATACCTACACCGCCGAATTTATGGGTCCTTGTATGACATAAAAATGTAAATTTGACAGCTTCTTTTTGGTGGTGCGACCCTGCTTCTGGTTCTGCTTTATGCCATCTTATACAACGAAGTATACTCGTTATATTATATGCGCCAGGGAAGAAAGTTCATTTGAGGACATAAACATTATGCTAAGTATGAGTTTGTTTTTTTTTTTTATTTCTTTCTTTTTTTTAACACTTTTCCAAGAATCTAGAACATCAGTTATACCTTCCCTGATGGCGGCGCGGCGGCGGTAGATGTCGTCGTTTTGCTGGCGGCAGCGAGCGACGTAAGAGCAAGAACCACAGATGAAATGCTTTACCACATAAAATGTAACGATTTTCATGTGGCGCCTGTGAGAATATTTTTGCGCGAGAGACGACACATTCGCTCCTTTAAATGAGGCACGAAATAAATGCCAAAATGAACTAACGCGCGAGTGCTTGTTTAGCGGAAATTATTGAGTACTACCTACATGTATCTCTCAATGTCGTGTTTTAGTTGTTTTGCTATAGGAGTAGCCAATTTTACTATACCTAGTGAATTATTACCGATTATAAAGTCATGTGTTAGATAAACACATTCAAGGCCTTTTTAGCTACTAGAGCGAAATCAATTTGTTGCAAATAGATTGCGTATACGCCCAAGTGTACCATCACACTTTACTTATTTACATTTTGTGACAATCTTAAATTAGTGTGACCAATTGTACATAATTTAATGATGACTAAGTTGTTCTTATTTAATTAAAAAAAATTCAATTTTAGTTGATTGTATGCTTTGCAGTGTAAACGATTGGGAAATTTGTCATCCTCTATCTTGGATGTTTTTTGACGTACACAAAATTCAAATATACGCAAAAGCGGGTATTTTGGTTATTTTAGAAGAAAAAAATTAGTACGAATATTTTTTTTCGTTCCGGTGAACATTGGGAGAGATAAACTTTAAAAACAATTTTTTAACTCAAAACTTTGACAATTTTTCGACAATAATTTTCAAGTGAAAAGAGTTGTCAAAAATCATTGTAGATAAAAATGTAAGAAAATACTTTTTTCTACAATATATATAAAATAAAAAATACACTACGACCAATTTAAATCCAGAAAATTGTATAAAGAGGCGGACATAGAGGTTTTTTTTTCTAATTTAACGGTTTTTGAATCTCCAAACGGTATTCTTATATACAACCAAAAAAACTTTCTTTCGCAATTTTTTTAAAGATATTTTTTGAATTTTTACTTATCCAATTAATTTGCATATACTAAAATGGTCACACCTAAAATACTCTGTTTCAAGCTGAGTGTTTTCGTCCGACTAATGAAACCGCAATTCCTAGTACAGCTTGTGGATTATCCCAGATCCCAGGCGATATATTAACGTTGGTTTATTTTATTTCATATAATATATTATGCTCTCAATGCAAAGTATAGTGTCCTTTTTAGCTTTAGTGAAAATTGCAGCGAAAAATTAGCTTGTAGACGATAATCTATGCTTTTAGTCTAGCTAACCAAAAAGTGGACAAGCAATTAAAGGAAAATAACAACACATATCCACAATACACATATAAATGTATGTATATGCTTTTTCTCCTATAAACATATGTAGGTATATAAAGTGTATCACCAATCAGTGGAGGAAAAATATGTAACCTCATCTCATAAGCCCCATACAACCTATACTACGAATATTTATACTCAGAAGTGACGAGTTGGATACGAATTAAAAATCCAACACCTACGCATAGGCGATTTTTTCAATATACTCATACATACATTTATATATGAAGATTATAGAATTGAGGGGATTTTCTGCGTATAAACTCAATTGAGAACCCGCATTTGATGTGGCCTGGGTTGGAGAATTAATTCAATAGCATAGTGTTCGTGTTCATGTTCCAGATGTTTTGGTTAAAGTCAGGAAATCAATTTCTCTTCCGTTCGCCACAACATCAAGCTGTGGCATTGGGCTCTATGCGATGCGGGTGTGCTGGATGATATAACCGTGTATATAAACATCACCAGGATGGAAATATCTACTCTTGCAGCTTGGTATATAGTGTGGGCTTGTTTGACAGGAATAAAGGTTGTCATTTTGGTGACCTTAATTTATGAGCATTAATAAACGTTCAATTGCTTCCGACAGCATACAAAAAAAAAAGAACTCAACAAACAAGCCACTCATTGGTGGTTTTTTTTTTGTGTGTGTGTTTTTTTTGCTTAAAAGGTGGGTTTATTAAAGGCTGATTCGATTATATTAAAAAAATAAATAGCTTCAATCAATATCAAATATCCAAGAGCATAATATGCTTATATTTGCAAACAAATCTATATTAATGCATTGCATTCAATACGCTTTAAAAACTGTGTGTTACAGTTAAACAAAATTATAATTATTGGGCACACTATAGGATTTGGGGTAGGTGCGAGGTTGGGTGTATGCAGTTTCTTTTGCATTTAAAGATTCTGGATTAAAAAACAAATCATATTTTTTCACTTAACGCAAGTATTATGAGGCCATATTTAGATATGGCCTTAAGTCGCAAAAAAATATGGCACTATGACACCTTGGTAAAGTGTCAATAGGCCATATGTTTCAGTATGCCCTTGACACGGCACCACCTTTAACTAATCAAATATGCCATCGTGTATATAGCATAAAATTAGCTTTCGAGATATTTGACTCGAAACACATTATTGAACAATTTTTTTGTAGTTTTGCTCTGCAATTTTGTTACTTTAAAAAAAAAAAAAGTGTGAATTGAATGCAAACTTTAAAGTTATTAAATACGTCATTTTGAATAGAATACAATTATTCCGGGTTCGATCAGTGTTTGTTCTCAAGATATTCGAGCCGAAAAATGATTTTCTAAAAAAAACTGTCTGGTGCTTTTTTTTGTAATTCTTTCCAATTTTTCATTACACCATTTATGTATAGAATAAAATTTAGTTCTGTGCTCGAGACATTCGAGACGCATGGCATTTTACAACTTTTTTTTTTTAAATTGCTATAGTAAGAAAACAGCTTGTTGAATTTTTCTGAAACCTCTTTCTACACTTTATGACGTTATTATCTGTAAAATAAAATTAATTTGAATGTGTAACGAACGTACAAACGCACGAACTTACGAACGTATATGAACTTGCGAACGTAGGAACGTACGTACACACACACACGTGAAGACATCTTTCTAAAAACGATGGATTCGGATTTTCGGTACCTGGAAACGTCGAGATATGTCAAAATTTTCCATTCGACAAATCGGACTAATTGCAATAACTTATACAATGGGAAGTTAAAAATAATTCTGAATTTTGAATTTGTAAATCCCAATTTTTTTTTTGACAAAAATGTCGAATTAATATTTATACATACATACATATGTATGTAGTATGTAAATAAATTATTTTTTAATTCCTTTTTTTAAGAAATTTTTTTTTTAACTCAAACTATATTTTAGGAGTTGGATTAAGCAATTAACAGAATGAATTTCAGATTTTTAAAAAATTGCCTCTTTAGGTAGTAAAATCCTTGTCATTGAAATATAAAATTATATGTTATGCTACTTGAACTTAAAAGCAAAATATCGTGGGATCGATTTGTAAATTTTATGTTTTAACTTTCCAAAGTTTTTTTTTTTTTTTATTTCTGTGATCTTAATTTTAAGTTTTTATTTTCGTGTTGTTCTTTAGTACTCTTTTCTTATTTTCAGCGATATTTTTATCTTTTCAGTCATATTTATTACAGAAAATAAAATTTTAATTATGACAATAATGTTGCAATTTGATATCATAATATTAAGAAATTAGCAATTTTTTGGAAAAATTTGATAAAACCAAAATAAATTTCTGCTCTTTATGGAATACATAAAATTGTAGCATATCGAATTTGAAGCAAATTATTGCGTCTATTAAGAATATTTTGGGCTATTATTTAGATAAAAGCACAGACTGACAGCCGGTTTAATGAAAACCATTTTTTGCAATTTTTCAGGTTTCATTTAAAGATTGATTTATTTATTTATAAATCAATATTTTACCCTATAAACGAAGTGACCATACCATATTTCTAGAAGCGCTATCTTAGCGACAAAATAGAAAAAAATTATAAATACACACCAACAGTTAAAAAACAGCAAAGTTTTGTTCTCTTTTAAATAATTTTTGAACTCAAGATAACTTGGGTAAAGTTTTTACATTCATCCTAAATTTTTCACTCGTTCATCTAAAAACATTGTTTATTATTAAAAGAAAAATACTTTCTAAGGGATCATTTAAACCTGTAAGGCACAAACAAATCCCTATAATTTTTTAAAGGGTTTTCGATAAAATCATTTTTTTATACAAAGGACCATGGCCAATTTTGTATTCTTAAAAATACTTAAATTGTTTACCTAAAAATACATTTAAAATTATAAAAAAAAAAAAAAAAAAAAAAACAATAAATAAATGAAAATCAAGAAAATATGAATATTAGAATATAAACGAATTAAAACGAATAAAAAACAACTCGAGCGTTGAGTGTTGAATGTTAGAAAGAATAAAGTAAGAGTATAAGACCATTAGAAATCTATGGCTTTGTTTATCTCGGAGAATCTGATTTTCTTGATTTTCCTATTTCAATCAAAGAAAATCGGTTGTAGTTTGGCAAAATTGGAGCCAGTCAAAAGAAAAAAGAATAAAAGTTATTAAAACCAATATAAGTCGAAAACGAAGCGAAAACGAGAAAATTACCTTGAATTTTTTTGAATTGAAATGACCTCAGGAACTCATGGTTTTTTTCTGAGGCTGTGATTTTGGGACACCCTGTATACAGAAAAGTAATAACTTTCTTTTTCAGCTTTTTGATTTTGATAGTAATTTTTTCAAAAACTATTTATACAAATAAGTTGATTTAACAATAAAATGAAAGAACAGACGCTTTCAGAGAAGGTAAAACACTTTTCAGTACGGGTTGCCATTTTTTTAAATATTTTTTTTTTTTGCATTTTAAATACTTTTTTTATAAAGTGCGCCAAAACACAATTTTTGCGCTCGATTTCTATTTAGCTGCCATATAATGAAATAAAGTACTCTTCATACGCTTTCATATATGACATAAGTTTCATTACTGTTGAGCAATATTGAAAGTGGGCCCAAAATGCCCATGGTCCTTTGTACCCATTTTCCAAACAACTCTGTTTCTCGTTGTCTTACTATTCACCAATTTGTTCTTAATTCAAAAAAGATTGAAAACAATTTGACATACAATTATCAAACAACCGAAAAACAATCAAATTAAGTGTCGCTTCAATTTTATTTTGAAAAAGCTTAAATTTCTTCTTCATCCATGGCCAAGAAGGTAAATATACAATATTACGAAGAATTACTTTAAATATCAATTTCTTGAAAAGATTAATTCCACTGAATCAAACATTCAATTAAATATGCAAATTTCAGATTGAATATTAATTAATACGGGTCATTTGTCCATCTTTAAAAATAAACCGAGACAAGCTGTTTGATGCTGGAACTGTTCCATACAATTCAGAACGGATGGTAACCTTACATATAAAGCAATGAGTAAATATAAAGACGAACATTAATTATTTTACGTAGAAAATTAATCAAAAACGACAATCATGCTCCAATAACTAACAATTTCCAAAATATGTAAACTCCCAATCAAAAGGATCCCCATATACACACAAATCATTATTGAATTTAATTTAGAAATTTCCCTTTTGTGTTTCGTTTGAAATCCTTATTTTGTATGAATGTCATGCACTAGTCATTATTTCATTTAAACTGCACCAATACAAATATATGTATGTATATGTATGTAGATTAAAAATAAATGCTTACACGATGAATTTATGAAGTCAGGAAGACATTTTTAATTACACTATATCATGCAATCCATTATCCTGAAATCGTTTACTCTGACAAGAACGTGAACATCCGCAATTAATATCTTTTACATTATTAAATGCACCTGAGTCAATATATATAACTTTGTATATACAAATGTAGCAACCAAGTAGATGTATAGATTTATCTTTCAGCATTATATAACAACATATCTAGATACACAATATTATGCTACATTCTCGACGAGTAAACGTAATTGATTTTCCTTTGAAATTTTCATTGCCCGTAAATCGCTAGAAAACCCTTATTTGTTTTATTTGTTAGCCAGGTGAGCTTGCTGCTGTTCCTTTATATAACTTAGGTGCCTTTATCCAGCTTAAGAAAGCAAAGGAAGAAATTTCAGTTCTATATAACTTATACAATGTACACCTGGAATAACATTCATGTTCTTTTTTTTTTTTTTTAAGTTCATGCTACTAAACTCAGCACAGGATCTAATCCAAAATTCAGGTGAAGTAAGCTTTTACCGCATTCAAACATCGGTGATGCAACTTTGGAACAGGAAATAGAACACGGAACCCCTCTCGGGAGCCCAAAGTGATATCCTCAATAGTTAGTGCTCCTTGGTGGTTGTGCTGCTACTGCTACTGCTACTGCATACGCCCGTTCATATACCTTTAGTTACTTTGAATTTCGAGGTTAAGGGTCGTTCAGCTATACTCAAACCCAAAACTGGTAACGTATAGAAAGGGCACCCTTTTTTGTCGACAGAGTATAATATGTTGGGAGTATAAGGAACGTTATATTATGGAGGTAAAGGTAAAAGGATGTATGTGCTTGCAATATCGATGCATTTAAGTTCACCGCATTATTTTTATGGATAAAAGCTAAGACTCCATTTTATAGAGAGTGTGGGAACTGCTGTGCTACACCACTATACCTATATAATGGTTGGGCCACACGTGAGGCCATCTTCATGCACAGAATATAGGAAATGAAATTGGTTGGCACTTGGTTGGCTGATATGGGATTGAGGGAATTTTTATAAACATATAGAGGAAAAGAAAGTGAGGTTTATTGAAACATTCTGAAATTGTGTGTAGTTACTAAGAGTATAAGTACTGTACGTACCGGGATACGACTTTAGGT
This sequence comes from Epistrophe grossulariae, assembly GCA_929447395.1. Classification (NCBI taxonomy): domain Eukaryota; kingdom Metazoa; phylum Arthropoda; class Insecta; order Diptera; family Syrphidae; genus Epistrophe; species Epistrophe grossulariae. The sequence goes on from OV839568.1 coordinate 116,022,735, forward strand.
AACCAATCACCGCCGCAGTATTTTGCCAGGACTGGATCATTAGTCGAACTTCCATCGTAGAATATCAAGTGGTCCCGTTCACCAGTGCAATCCGACCAGGCACGTATCGACCTAGATGTTTTGTTGAAACTTGCTATTGACCTGAAAAAAAAAACAAATAAATGTTTAAACTTTAATTACAAAATTTTAAATGAAATGGGTTTAAGCAAATTTGTATTTAATGAGATAATCTTCTCTTTAAATTATTTTTTATTTTGATATGTTGTGGAATTTGTATAAAAAGTATAAGAAAATAATTGAAAAAAAGGCCAAAAAAGAAGCAGTAAAATAACCGGAGAAACCTCGGAAAAACAATGAATTGTTTTTTTTTATTATTTGCATCATCTTCACAAACCATCAAGTCCGAATTTTTAATAAAATTAAAAAAGGCCAAACTTCGAACAAATTGTGACAAAGCTGAATTTTTCTTTATTTATATGTTTTAAGGATTTAGCATTTAAGTTACTCCATCTCATTCTCTCGTCGAAAGCCCTCGTCCAAATTTAGAGTACATTTTAGGAAATATTTATTCAAAAAAAAAAACAAAGGTTTTTTTTACCATGATTCAAGTTTGTCCCAATTTTTTAAAATTTTGACACAACGCACGTTGTATTCGACCTACATTTTGAAAAAAAAAGTGCCATATTATTCTGTTGTACATAAAAGCAAGAAACACACGCTTTGCTAAGATCTCAGTCATCTCAGTCATCTTAGTTACATGTATATGATTCCTCGGCGAAATTTCTTAAAATTTAATCATTTATAGGGTGAAATGGGGTAAAACAGTTAAAAAAACTGACATTTTTAAAATCGTTAATTTTAAGGTTATGTTGAGAGGTTGGACAATTCAAGGATCATTTAAGATGTAGAGGTGTAAGGTGTAATCAGTAATCTGCAGATAGGTAAACACGAAAAAAATAGCATCTGACGTCATAAATTCTGTTTTTCTAAGGTTATATTTAGGATATGGACTTCGAGGATCAATTTTTTAAAATAACCAATTTATAGGGTGAAATGAGGTAACTCAAAAAAAATAACATGAGATTTTAAAAATCCTTTAGTTTAAGGTTATATTGAGAGGATGTACTTCAAGGATCACATAAGGTCTAGATATGTTTTTTTAATTTATTATAAGGTGAAATAGGGTAACACACACAAAAGTTATTATATTTTTAAATATTTCCTTTTGTACTTAGAATATAATATTTAGATGTTGCATTTCGGATCTTAACTTAAGGGCAGTTTTTTTTCAAGACTAAACTAATTATAGGGTAAAATTGGGTACAGATTAAAAAGAGATGACTTGATATTTTTCAACATTTAGCTATTTATAGAGTGAAATGGGTTAACTAAAAAATAATACCTGATTTTAAAAATCATTTAAGGGCTAAATATTTTTTCAAAAAAAAAAAATATATAGGATGAAATGGGGTAAACAAAAACATAGCATCACATTTTAAAAATCTTCTTTTTTTTAAGGTCATAAATTTACATAATGGATTTCAAGGATCTCTTTATAGCGGAATATTTTTCAAAATTTAACTAATCGAAATAAAAAAATATAGTGAAAATATTTTCGATAGAAAAGGTTAAAGCACACTTTTTATAACGCAAAGGGTTGGGGGGTTGGAGGAGATCAGCGAAGTGAGTGGGTATAGGTTTTAATTTTTTTTTTAAACTAGGTTTGCTAACCCGTACGAAGGCGGACCAGCTATTACAAAATATCAGCACTTGATTTTGATGTGTTTTTACTTGCGAACCGTGTAAGACTGCATTTACCGAGAAAATTTACCGAGAGTCACGGTGGTCTATACTTGGTAGAAAATAATAAAATTAAAAACAATTTATACAATTGGATTTTTTTAGTGTGCTTCATATCAGCTTCAGGTTCAAACTTTAGTTCGTTATATTTTCCACACGATGAGACTGTGAATTTGCTCATCGGGTGTTACCGAAGCAAGACTTATTTATACGAGACCAAGACGATGCTTAAGGACTTACAAAAGTGTCGTCTCGTAGTAAGCCCTAAAAAAATACATTGCCATTCGGTATCAAATCAAAAAAATCTATCAAAAAAATAAAATATAACTTAGGCGGGTCCAATACAGCATAAATAATATAGATTGAAAAAAAAAATATATAGAAAAAAATAAAAAATTCAATGCAATACAAAATTTACCTTTTAACTAAAGCTTTATGTTGATTCTCTTGACTAACAGATATCATGGCATGTTTGCATGTAGGAACTTCTTTTTGGCGAATTGTCCAATAACAAGTGACATTTCTTGGATACATTCCAGGATAATTTGGACTTTGCAAGCGGCACTTTTTCCTATAGCACTCGTCGAATTGTCTTGTGCAATATGTACCCGGTGTAACACGTCCGAGCTCAAGCAGTTTATCAGGTAGTCCATATCTATAAATAAATTTTTTTTTAAATAAGAAAAATTTATAAGAAAATATATTTCTCACAAAAATCACATAGGTACACAAAAAAAATAGATATACATATAAATAAAATAAATAAATAAAAAAAAAAAAAAACAAACAAGAGAAAATTTCACACAATATAAGCAATTTCAATTCTTGTGGATTTTCCCTTCTTTAAATGCAACCAAATAAATTTTGCAATAACATCAAAAAATGAGGACAAATATACAAAAAAAAAAATACAAAAAAAAAGAAACAAATTTGGATCACAAACCAAAGTAGAAAATATTATTTAACAAGGACTCTCTCTGGCACTCCTAACCATGTCCCACTTACCGAACTACGGCGTCGGACTGACTTATAAATTTGTATCTAATATTAAATTCAAAAGGCTTCTCTTCCTGTATGTTCCTTGGTGGGTGGAATACCTGTTGTGAGATAAAAAAAAAAACAAAAGACAAACATATAAATTTATTTACCACTCGCATAGAACACCTTTGCATTGTACATTATTTTAAATTGAAGGAAATGTCTTAGGCAAACACACACAATATATAAAACTGATACCCTAGGTACCTTTGTCTAGGTATATTAAAAAAAAAAAGATGTCAGCATTTTAGAGGACTCTCAATGAAAAGCCCGTATATCTATATATCTATCTGTATCTTAAATGCAAAATGTGTACCTACACCTATTGGGGCACAATATACTGCACACCTTTGCTGGCTTTTAGGAATCGGTGTGTGTGTGTGTGCGGGATATGTGTCCCAGTTTTTTGAGGATAAGGAGCTGAAGCATGAATGAATAGGGCACAAACGACACAATGTGTCAAATGTCTTTAGAAAACAACATCATCAACAACAACACAGCTACATAATATAGATCCACACAAAGATTTGTGTTTTTTTTTGTTATTTACCCTATGTGCATAGGGGAAAGTATAATTGTTAGCAGCAAAATCAACAACAATAAGAAGAAACACTGAGAACAACAAAAAACAATGAAGAGACAATTAACAAAATGCATATGAGGGGGTGGTTCGCAGGGCGGCCATGTTTCTGAGGGTTGAATGTCCTGCCATTCTGCATGTTGTGAGCAGTGCGGATTTGCATTGCTCTAAATTTACTATATATGCATGTGCTGGTGTGCACCCCGAGATGGAGCGGGTGGCGCTTCTGAATTCGAAATGAATGCCTTTGTGGTTAGAGGATTTTATTGAATAATATTCTAGTTATTAAGCAAAAAAACCAGGTCACGTTCAAAAAGCATATTATATGAAATTGTGTATAAAAATTGAGAACAAAAAATAACTCATAAATTCTATAACTATACATAGTACAATCCTATGAGTCAATTGATTTGGTTTTAAATTGATTTAACGGTTTAGTTTGAAGTTTATCTAATTCTTATTGGATTGTGATAGCGATTCAAAGACTTTAGATAAATAAATTAATAAATACGGGCAGAAAACAAGTAATTTTTTTACGAAAATAGAATAATAATAAGTAACAAACACTGCAACCAGCATTGCCATCAAAGGCTTTTAAACAAAAACGTAAATAAAATGACATTGTTTCCATTTTACCATTTTTTGAGTACTCATTTATGAATCGAATATTTAAACGATTCACATATAACTTTTTTTCTTTGGCCTCTTTTAATTGCTTTTTAAATTTTGAAATTTCAATGAATTTTTAATAATAAATAAATGGAAATAGTTCTAAAGGTTTAATTGCATAAACAATAGATTAGAAGTTATGAAGAATTCAAGTAGGAACGTACTTTCTTGATCGAAAATGTGCTACTTTTTGAAATATTGGAATTTAATATGTTTTGCTTTAAACTTTTTGTTTGGTGTAAAAAAACAAATTCGATTTTAATCAAACTAACAATACAATGCGGTCATGAAGTTAGAAAAAATGATTAAATCAAGATCTAATATTTGCTATACAACTAGATATTTTTATTTTTATTTAAATTTGTTACAAACAGTTTTTTTTGTTTTTGTGAAAATATGCTTAAATAATTTATTTGAGTTATTTACGTAAAACTTTTTAATAGCTCCAGTGGTTTTGTCACAAATTAACAATCAAGTGCTAAGTAAAAATAGTTCAAACAATATTGCACTTCTTCAAAATTTGAAAATAATTAAATAAAAAAATAATTGAATCAAGAAATAAAAAAACAATGATTTTTTTAGTATATGTAGGTAGTTTTGATTTTAAGATTAAAATAATGTAGCTATACATTTTAGTTAATAACTACAACAGACAATATCGAGCGGTGCAGTCGTGCATTTTTTGCATGTATAAAATAAGTAGTAGGTAAGTGGATTTAAACAAAAAATTACCCATGTCATGATTAAGGTTGCAGAGAATCTAAATACAAAATTTAAACTTTCTTAGGTTGTTTAGAATTAAGGAAAAACCCCTGCAGATAAATGTTTATGATTAAAGTGGGCGTAGTTGTAGGTTTTGTTTCCAAAACAATATACATAAATGCTTTATATTTTGGTTAAAAAAGCTTATTTAAAAATTTTTTAGCTTTCTAAATACGTTAAATATGGAAAAAACACAAGTACATATAAGTAAGGTGGGCGTTGCTGCTTATATACGAAAAAACTCAAGAAAATTTCAGAGAAATCGATTTAGTTAGTTTTCCAATCGTAGATTTTTTACTGAACCAGAAAAAAATATTATAAACACATATTTTGCATTTTTTAAGAGTTGGAACAAAAAGCATTTCATTTCGGGCGCCATTTAACAAACTAAAATCTTGTTAACTTTTTTAATGTATTAGGCGTGTTTTTTGAAAAATTGAATAGCCAGGTTTGTCAATTTTTATACGCAAACAACAACATTTCAAAGAGTGAATATAGTTTAGGTCAGTAATGAGAGTGAACATGGAGTGAATATAAATTTTTGAAATGGTGAGATGATAGATGGCGCTAAATTTGGTTGGAGGAAAATATTCGTTTCTCTAAAGTTGGTACACTTTTTGACTTGAGAAAGGGATGTGTTCTCAAATGCATGCCGATTAAAAAATGGCCTCAGACATTCGTAGTATGTTAAGGCATTTCATTTCGAAATAAAAATACATTTTTAAAAGTTTGTTCGATTTCTAAGGTATACGTATTTTATGATTTATATGCAGCTTGCTAGCAGCTGTAAGCATAATAAAATTTATACAAAACTTAACAGATGTTTGCTTGAAATATAGGAAATTGAGATTATTTCGTTACGAAAGTCACCCGAATCTCTAAAATTGTCTTTTTCCGGAGCAAACGGAAATTAAAAAATTTTGATTTTAAAGGGTTTTTTAATCCATCGACATCGTAGCCATCTTTCTATGAAATTTTACAGTTTAGTGCTTGACGTGTAGGGACAAAACTGTATTTTGATGTCTCTAGAATATTTTGTTACAAAAGTCATCGGAAAGCTCTAAAATTGCAGTTTTCCGGGGCAGAAAATAAAATCTCAAAAATCACGAATTTTTAAAGGTTTTTTAATCAATCGACAGCTATCCTTCTATGAATTTTTAACGTTTTTTGCTTGACGTTATTTTTCGATTAGTGTCGAAATTATTGTTCTAAAAAAGAAACAATTCCTCTTAATCCAATTTGAACCAAAAGCGTTCACACGTATGGAATTGATATTCACTGGACATTAAATATGTCCCGTGTAAACCATATGAAATAAGGCACCTTCGAACGCTCCCACCCGATTTTCAAAACCTAAAAACGAATGTTGGTTGGAGTGGAGTTACACAAATACAAATGCATTGACACATGATCGGAGTGCAATTAGATAGCTAAATGCTGGGGCGCCAAAAACAATTTTTATCTGGACATTTGAGTAATGTGTTTTGAGATTTCAAATCATTTAAATAGTGAATAAAGTTTATTAAAATAAATATAAAAGGTGAAATAATAGGAAATATAGTGAATACATGCAATAAAACTACATAAGGTGCTTAATTAAATCCTGTAAAAACGCCTATAGTTAGTAGTAGTTTACATTTTTGTTTTATTTCACGAGCTGATTGTGATATTCCATATACAAATTAATGTGAAGAAAATTTTAAACGTTGGAAAATTACTCTGCACTACGCTCAATGGATTTGAGCGCCTTACCATCAACAACAGAAACAAATGCTACCCTGGACGAGAATTTCTACTTTTGACAAAATGAGTCTCTGCTGATTAACGTGATTGAGGAATATTTTTATTTTCAACCAATTTGCTTTTTTTATAGCATTTCGCTTTGAAATATTAATTGAAAAGTATTCTAGGATAATGTATTTATCCAAAAAACATCACTTAACATTACTATATGAGTAATACTAGACATAATCAGCCCGTGAAATGAAAAAATGTAAACTCCTTATTTTAGGTGTTTTTAGACGATTTAACGCAGCACAGCATATTGTTTTGATTATTTTTTTAAGTAAACTATTGCAAGTATTCACTATTTTAACTTTAATTGCACTTTTCTATTTATTTTTTTTCACTATTTTAAAGTTTTAAAATATCGAAACACTTTCCTATCGCCCGGCAAAATGACAGATGCTAATTTTTGTTTGTTTTTTTTTTTTCATTAAATTTACCACGATTACCAACTTGGAAATAAAAAAGAAAAGTAAATATTAAAATGACCACAATGCGTTTTGTTGAGATTTTCTTACTGCGATTGTGATTTCTTTTTTAAATGTAGTTTAAAATTCAACAGAAGTAGTTGGGTGCGGTCATTTTAAATTCAAGCTTTTTGCTAATTCAGAGTTTTTATAAGTTTAAATTGGGTATACCACGATATCTAGAAAGCAATAATCTAGAAAGCAAAAATCTCGAAAGTACAAATTTCGAAAATAAAAACCTTATAATATTGAAAAAATCTAGAACTTACTTTTTTTTTTTATAATTCAAAGATTTATTACTTTTTTTATAAAACGCACAAAATTTCAATGAAAATTTATCTGTTCAGTTTATACTTCTCAGAGATCTCAGCAATCTTACAAAAATCAAAACAGTATTCCTCAGCAAAATTCCTCAGTTTTTGTTTCAAATTACGAGGAAAAAAATTTTTGTATTCGTCTGCTCTTTTTTTGTCGGAGGAAAATTAGTGAGGACTCTGAAATACAAACTATCCAATGTTCATTCTAGATTTTTTGCATTCGAGATTTTTTCATTATAGATAAAAAAAATGTTTTTTTTTCTCGACTTTTTGCTTTCTAGATTTTTGTCATCTGACAACAATATTTTGTTGTTAATATTTGTCTCATTGAAAAAACCAATGTTTTTTCATGATGAAAAAATATTTCAGAAATTTGTTTATTAACATAAAAAAAAAACAAATTACAAAATAATTTTATCCATATCACAAATTTTATTTTATGAGTAGGTACTACAAAATAACCAAACATCGAAAAACAATTTTTCATTACAGAAAAAATATTTGTTCAATGCTTTGATTTCTATCAAATTGGCAGAAAAAAAAATAAAAACTTTGCGGCATTAACAAACATTTACAGAATTGAATTCATTGTAGATACAACAAACATTTTGTTTGCTCCACAAAAAAAGTAGATCTGAAAAGGATCTGAAAAAAATCTCTGTTTTGCTTTGTTATAATAACAAGACGTATTTTGTTAAACTGAAAATATCAGAGATTTGTAGGTCATTTTTTGTCAAACTGATCAAAACGATAAAATTGTTTTGTTGAAATCTACAAACAAAATTTTATCAATATTACCTAGGAATTTATTTTCAGTGTATATATAGGTTCATACGTCGAAATCACGGCCAACATTTGAATGAAATTATCTTCAAATGTCAAAGATTATTCTTTCGGGTCCATCCAATTCCATTTTATATTTTTATGTAAGATTTAAAAAAAAAATCTAAACGAATAACCTTTATAATTTCTACCACAGTATCGTATTTATTAGATTTTTGTCAACTTAGACACTGTCTAACTATTTTTAAATTGGTGGAAATATGCTTTATTAAATAAAAATAAATATCACATTATTCACGGTTAAGACAATCTACTATTGTGTCTAAGTTAGGCAGCTATAAGACAACAATAAACAAGGTGTTTGAACACATTTTCCAAAGTTGGACAGTTGTCTAAAGTTAGACAGCGTTTATAAATAAGACCCTTAGTGTTTATGTTTATTTTTGTTCATCTTCAAACTCTTCGCTCTGAACAACAAAAACTGTGCTCTGCTGAGAATTCAAAATAAATATTTCAATTTGTATTTTTCTTAAACTTACCTATGTATAGGTAGGTATATAGGCATTTAGAGAAGTCGTTCTTTTTCCTCAATTAAGAAACTCCCTATACTTATAACCGAATTCAGGTCAATAATTGACCAAAATTTAACCAATTAGGTTCTAACTATTGCTAAACGTTAAATTGACAAAAGGCTATAACCATGCAGGTAGGTACATACAAGTTTTCAAAAGATGAATGTGAATTGATCCAGAGAAAGAGACTAAATGAAAAAGACTGAAATGACAACGGTAATCCACACCAAGTCGATATACCAAATCTCTCATATACGTACTACACACCTGCCGCAGAGTCCTCTTGAAGGACTCACAACCTCAAAGTGACGTCGTCGTATACTGCACCTGGTGTGCGAAGCTATGCGCGGTTGGAATAGCCATTAACCACAATGAGGGTGAGGTTGACACCCTATACATATATACATTTAAGTATAAACCATAAAACACCCCTCTCTATAACACCCTACCCTTAAAAAATTGCTCCATTCCTTGTTGTGTCCATTTAACAATTATCTTTGCATCAGTAAAGGATTGTCAGAGAATTTTCAATGAACACACATTTATCTATAAGTGTTGTTGTACATATGATGTGTCCTCGTATATATGTATATAGAGGGAGTGCCAAATGATTGAAGCATCTGTAAAGCTTCTCAAAGGCTGTTCAACATAACATATAGGAAGTGGTATAAAAAGAATCTATACGATACACTCACAATAGTTAAAAAAAAAAACGGCTCCTTATCCAAAACAGCTCATACATAATAACATACTCGTTAGTAAGAATGTCCTGGACTGTTGAACAGCCTTGCACACAACAAATGACAATATACACATACATACAAAAAAAAAAAAAACATTCTGAACAAACATGTTATCCTCTTTCGTTGGCGGCGCGTCTGTCTGTCTGTCCGTTAGTCCATTCGAACATCATCCACCCCTGATGTTGTACCCCATCAGTGAAATGTCCAGCAATGAATCTGAAAATTATTGTGCGGTCCAAAGCACCCACACAAATCCTCACAAAGTGGGATGAATGGGTAAACGTAAAAGTCATACACATTAGATACGATACGCAAAACTACAGTAGTAGCACTATGACTTCTATTTTCCATATATACATATATAGAATCATTTATGCTTAGATGCATTCTGCATCTTCTCTTTCTAAATTGTGTATTGCTGTATTTTATGTTCTACAGCCTTATACTCTCCTCTTTATCGAGTATGTATATCCTCTGGCATGGAATCCTTTAAAGCTTCGCTTCTGCAGCATATTCGCAGCCCAGACAAATCCTTTCCATGGACGTTAGTTGTGTATGCGTGTGTGTGTGTGTGTTGTTGGCCGCTGCTACTGCCGCCGACATTTTTGAGTGCCTATATCAATGTGATGCAATATCTACGCCCCCCAGTCCATCCTCGACAAACAATACACCTCATAATCTTTCCTTGAAAATCTCACAAACGTGCCGACACAACTGGAATCCCGACACATTTATGTATAGGCCTCCTATAGTTCTCCTCCGTTCCTATTAAATCTCTTATTTTTTTTTTTGCGTTGTGTTGTGTTCTATAACGCAAAAGACCGACGACGAGTCGAAAACAAGCGCTTGTTTTAGTGTTTTTAAACATGGTTGCCGTATATCTAGAATGTCGTTAAAATGTTTTTTTTTTGAACCTTGAAAAAAAAAAAATCTGGAACTAGAAATTGAGACAAAAAGATGTGAGTAAAAAAAAGTGTACACTGCAATAAATTTTACAGTTTAAACACGACAAGGTTTTTCGAAAACACATTGGAAAAATACATTTTTGACAACACATTTGACAATAATTTAATCAGTTAGAACCAGAATCAGTAAAACCCATTTTTTTTTTACATATATTCAAAATCACGATTACTGAATTTATGAATCTGAAGGCGGCCGTTCACAGAAATTACTTATCATATTATTATACATTTTTGCAAATCGAAAAAAATAGACAGTTAATGTTTTGTATTCAATTTTTTGAAAAATCCAAATGATGAAGAAAGTATGATTTTATAAGTCAATCAACTAGATGTTGCAGGCAGTGGATGGCGTATAGCGTAGCAAGAAGGGCACAGGCCCTGGGCGGTACTTTGTTTGGGGTCGGCAATTTTCCAAAATATGGGGGCTGCAAAATTTTTAATATATCTCCGAACTCCGCACTCCACACTCCAGTTCTACATTCACTTTTGCTGGGTGCCGATTCATAGGGACATTCCAGGCAATTGTAAAACAGACGATTGACGAACTCGATAAAAGTGGAACTGTCCCACCTATACTGTCAAATCGGACAAATATTGGTATACCCATCGCTACTTGTAAATTCATGCTAAAGTAAGATGCAATAGAGAAAACAAATCTTAGGTGGAATAACATTGCCACATGTCAGACCACAAAACAGATCTTGCCTAGACTGCACATAAGCTCCGTCATAGGTGTCATTACTGGACATTGTCTAATAGGCAGCAACGAGGCTTGGAGTATTTTCTAACGACTTCTGTAGAAGTTGTATGGACGAAGAAGAGGAAGAATCGATTCTTCACCTTCTCTGTACATGTCTTGCTCTATCTCATTCTCAAAGACGTAGGCTCTATTTAGGAGTATTTTACTACAATGATCCTAGTGATCTGGCAAATCATGACATTAGTAGTCTCGCGCGCTTCGTAAGATGAAGAAAGCTTCTTAGGACCTATATCCCTGTGGAATCACAATGGGCCAACCCCCTGGGGCCTACTTCGCCAACTTACAAATTTGTACTTACCAGCGAATTTTGACAAAATTTGTTGAAAATCGATTTATTCTGTTTCACAAAATGTTTGTATTACAAAATTTTATTTGTAATTTACAAAGGGACATTTGTGGGAATATCTTTATTTTCGTTTCACCAAGACTAATCTTTGTTTGTAGTTTACAAGTTCAAATTTGTCAAAACTGAGGTATTTTTGTAAGTTTCTGTTTCACCAAATAAAAGAATTTTACAAGATTTGTTGAATTGTAGAAAAAAAATTACAGAAGATAAATGATGTGTAATATCTTCTACAAATTGTGTTTTCTATATTAAAATTGCTTTTTAAACTTAAAACCGTGTAAATTGTGTGAGTAAAATGTGTTTTCTTTATTAATATCAAGAATTTTGAAAAGCAGAATTTCGTATATAAAAGGTAGACATATTTTTGAAAATTAATACCAATATGTATGTGAAAAGTAAAAATTTTTGCTTGCTCCCGAATTAATAATAAATAGATCATAGAATATTTATGAACCTTTTTTTGAAGTTTCTAACAACTTTACTGGTCTAAATGTGTCTAGAGCTTTTCTGCTGACAACCACATAACCTAACCTAATAACTTGTTGCTGGTTGAAAACTAGGACCGAGGGATTCTTCGAGAAATTCTAATCAAAAAAGTTATAAAAGAAATCTATTATTTAATAATTACTGACTAAAATTTGATGGGTTCACTTAACAATTTTTCAAAACATTTTGAATTGTGCGTAATAAAAATATAACTTGCCAAGTAAACCCACCAAATTTTAGTCAGCAATTATTAAATAATAAATTTCTCTTATAACTTGGAGTTGTTTCAATATTACTCTAATTAAAATATTTGATATTAAAACTTCATAAAGTTAGAACTTGGCATACTTTTAGATCTCACTACTTTTCACAGCTGAGTTGTTACATACAGATGTTTATATAGATTCTGATCTCACTCCTTTTTGCAAAGATATTTATTTGTTACCGGGTCAAAACCTCGTAACATACCAACTTATACCATTCTACAACAATTAGAAGTACTTTTTATATTATAATTGGTAAAAATTCTTTGAAAGTAGGTGGATACCACGCCCCTGAATAAAACCTCAAATATTTTTTTTTTGTATGCACTTCAAGCTCTACCGCACTACCAAATTTTATAATTCATATAACTATCAGAAGTGCTCCATTTAATTAATCGCAATTCTGAGAATTTAGGTGGATACCACGCCCCTTGAATGGAAAACGTAAAATATAAAATTATTTTATTTTTATGCACTTAAAGGCCTACTACTCTACCAAATTTCATCATTCTACAGTAATCGGAAGTGCTCCATATAATTGATTACAATTCTGAGAAAGTGGGCGGATACCACGCCCCTTAAATGAAAAACCTTAAATTTTATATTTTTTCCTTTCTATGCTCTAACGCTCTATAAAATTTCAACATTCTACAGCAATTGAAAGTGCTCCATTCAATTGATCGCAATTCTGAGAAAGTAGGCGGATACCACGCCCCCTGAATAGAAAACCTCAAATATTAAATTTTTTCTTTTGTATGCACTCCAATTGATACCGCTTTACCAAATTTCATCATTCTAGAGCAATCGAAAGTGCTCCATTTAATTTATCGCACTTCTGAGAAAGTAGGTGGATGCCACACCCCCTGAATCGAAATTCTCAGATATTCGATTTTTTTTATCACTGCAATTTTTCTAGTAATGTATGTATATCGATATTATTTATTTTTTTTTTATTTGAAAAGAAAATTTAAGTTCAGAAAAAATATTAGGAACTGCACAACTCTTTAATACGGCAACACCAAAATATGCCCGATATATATGTATTATATAGAGGATTGAAGATATGGCGAAACTTAGAGAGTGCAATTATTTTTTGTATATGTATGTACAGTGTACACGTACACGTATACAATACATGATGATGCCTCGAATCTATAGGAACTCGAGATAGCACGTAAACTGGTGGCCACGCAAATCGAAGTGTGTTTATTTCGATCTCTTCCATTTAGATGGAAAGTGCACGTCAATAGCATTTTCGTTTGGTATTATGGCACTCAAAGCAAAGGTGTCCTTTTTTTTGAATAGGTACAAGCAGAGTTTTGTGTTGAACACAAAACGCACAGGTGGGCTTACATGCGTGTTCGACTATTGTTCGTGCTAACATAAAACGTTTTCGTTCGTTTTTTTTTTTTTAAATTTCCTTAACTTTGGTTTACAACAGAATATTTAACAAACTTTGGATTGGATTTTGGGATATGATGGGATGGTAAACATATATGAACTTACATACATCTGCATGCAACTGAAATTCAGCTTTTGAAGAGGAATAAAAAGTGAATACGTATACCTCTGTACCTACCTATGCATGTTGTATAAAGTAAAATAGTAGACATAATATAGTGGAATCTCTGTTTTAAAAGAAAGCCAAAGGGCTCTAACGTCATCGTTGTGTGCCACAGAGTCAGTCGAATGTGCTTTTATGTTTGTATATATGAAAGTTTAGATTTTAACTGACGTGTCAATGTTGATTGCCTTGGCCTCGAGTGGGATTTGTTTTTGAACGTTTTGCTTTGAAAATTGAAGGATTTGTTTATTAATTTTTTTTTAAGGATTTGTTTGACTTTGCGAAAACTTTTGTTTTTTTTTGTGAATCAAAAAAAAGAAAACAATGAAAGATTCTTATTTCATTTGTACAAAATGCAAAACGGTGTTAAAATCCATTTAAAAGTGTTTGTGAATCTTTAATTTTTTTGTACCATAGAACTACAACAGTGGCCCTATGGGTCTAGAGGCATTTTCTTCCAAGCTGTTATATATTGAAATCAAAAGAATTTTTCAAACCATGACTCATGGTAACAATGTTTGATGATTGATGCAGAAGTAGAAGTTGGTGGAACCCACTTAAGTTGCCTATGTGAATAAAAGAACCAATGGGCCTAATTTATTCTCAAAAATTAGACAAAATTGCAGAAAATTTATTTAAATTAATGTAATACTAAAATTTGCGTTTTAATTACTAAAATAAGAGAAATTTGAGAAAATAAATTTGTCGTCACGATCAATCGAGCCAGAGGTTGATTGTGGCCGCCAATTTTGCTTCCCTTTACACTAACTACCCTTAATTTGATTTTGTAAGGTGGCGTATGGGGCAAAATTTAATTTTTCTCAGAATCTGTTAATTTAGAAAAAAAAGTATTTCGTCTAACTACTATAAGCTTTAAATAGATTTCGAGATATTTACAAAATACATACTGAGTTTTGCACCTCTCAACCCCCTTAAATCTTAAGAAATTGTCCAAATTCAAGTTACTTTAAAGGAAATGTTTTAAGGTGTCAAAACAACGCTCTATACCTACCAAAATTTAGCTTATGTTGAAATTTGGTTGAAGTTTCAAAATTAGTTGGTCTAGGTTTATCACTGAAATAACTTTATTACCCTGTCGCTATGCGACCTGAGCGGAAAAAATTGAATTATACACTTTTCTTTTCTTATTCGTTAGAGGGGGTTATTAAGAGCATATGTGTAGTTTTGCGGGAAAATCAGACGGGAGTTTAAGCCACCGTCTTAAATTTTCTAAAAAAAAATTATTTGAAAACAATTGGTTGCAAAAAAACGACAACAGGGATTAGCGACGCCAACACAGAAATAAACATGTAGTTTTCGTACAAACTATCGATAACATGTATGTAATTCATGCCGGTAACACAGTTTTTCTGTGCGCTTAAGTTAAGCCCCGAGAATTCTCTGGGACTAGATAAGCCCGCAGGGGATTCGTTGTTGTGGCATTTTACATTTAAATTTTTTAGCACCGATGTCGTTTTTTTCATCCAATTCCCCCCCAAGCTCGCAAAAAAACACGCCTAATATTAATAATTAATACTTTTTATCTTAAAAGCTTGGCCTCAGTATATAGCTTTGATCCTCAAATGTAAACTCAATTCATACTCGCAATTTATTTTGATTAAAGATATATTATATACACGTATACCTCACTATACATATCCCTTAGTATAGATCCACAACTACTGCCTGTAATATAAATAAAAACAAGTGTATTTACTTATTTTTTTTTTGTAAATCACAGCTCCCAAACCATATGTACATATTATAATTGTTTGGTATAGGTATGACAATTTCTCAAAAATTGGAAGTGTGAAAAAGTTGACATTTGCTTATGTAATTATTTGTTATATGTATCTGCAAATTAAAAAAAATACAAACTTCCCATATTTCAGCAGCAATTTTTTACCTTTTTTTATTAACAAAAAATTTTATTTTGTTTTCTAGTAAAAATCCAATCAGAAACATTGACCAACCGCAGTTTTTGCAGACCCTGGCCTCTATTTTTTTTTTTTTTTTTTTGTAATATTTTCCAATTTCTCTTCCAACCAACACCAATCATGGTAAAATATTGTTGCTGTATTTATGTAGATAGGTGTGTATATATGATGTTCTTTATGTTGGTCAAACATAGCGGGCCCTCTGTGGTTACACAAAATACCTTGCGAATGACGTAACGAACCAGTTATTCCCAAAAAAAAAATAAAATACAAACCTTAATAAAAACCAAACACAACATGACAAAAAACACAACACCATGCTCCATCCGACCCACCACAAAATATACACTATATATATACTATACACACCCGCACTATAACCCACACCTGCTGCTACTGGTCATTCAGTATGGAGAACAGAACATCCTGATCCTATATACATACATATGTATATACCATTGACCAGAATACAAATAAACTTGCTGTTAATACCCCCTTGCCAATAAAACGTTTGTTCCAAACAACAACGGAAACGAACGAGCATGAACTCTCATACCCCCATCCAAATTGCTGTTCAAATTAAAGAAAAAGGATATTCGAATTGTGTGTATATATGTGTTTTATATACGTAGACAAGGAGATAACATAAAAGAACCACTTTCATTCATTAGGATGGGGGGAGGGGGCAGGAGGCTTTGACTCCCCCTTGAAGCCATAATATTGATGATGCTCTTCGGCACTTGGGTGCTTCATTACGCAGTCATGAATGGGGTGATATAGTTTTGGGTTATTATTTACCCAAAAAGTGTAGGCGATGATTAATTCTGAATGACGATACGAAAAGGGATGCACAGGAGGTGAAACCCACAAAATCCATCCATCCCATGCCGTTCTCAGTTCCCATAATGTGAAGCAGGCAGAATATTTTTTTGGTTTCAAACTTTCATTATATTATTTGCCAGATGAATTTATACCCTTACGTATACAATCACCTTGGTTTTAAGCTGGATCTCACGTGTATTGCATACGGAAACTAGTAGTATAGAAAATTCCATTGCATTGTAGTATTTTCGATATTTATGAGGACTTTTTTTTTATTAAAAAATAAATTTTACCTCCTGTTCTTTTCCCAATGTTTTATGTATATTAAAAATTAAAGATTCATTATAACAAATAAATTAAATGTACATACTCTAGGCCAACTTGGTCATAAAGACAAACTACGAGGTTACCTATAGGGATTCCATGTTGAAGATTTGTGTATTTTGTTGAATCTGAATTCTTTTAAAATTAAACCTGGATTTTAATAATAGCTAATTTCTGTATTTTTGCTTCTAGATCAAATGGCACAAACCTTCTCTTACAGGTCCAAAGCTCTTGCAATTAAACAACGTGAAAAAAAGTTAAACAAAAATAAAATAAAATTCAGGACTTGGTAGCACCAAGCGGTTTTTAAAAAAATATATCAAACTTTGAAAACACTTAAATTTTTCGAATTTATTAATGCGGATTTAAAAAATTAGCTTTGAAAAAAAAACATCAACCGATTTTCAAAAAATCGAATTTTCAAAATGAAATTTTGAATTTTTTCGTTTAAATCCAACTTCTTGCTCTTGTGTAAAAAAAATTCATTAAAATCAGTTCAAGAAATAATTTTTGTAGGAGATAAAGGCCGTTAAAAGATATTTTGAATCAATAATTCAACAAAGTCCATTCAAATTGTGCTAAGTCTTCTACTTGGCTGATGTATTTCAGTAGTATAGTATATGGAATTTGTATTATTAACAAAAAACCTTCTTAAATAATAAATTATTTATTTATTTATTTCTTTATTTAATCAATACCATAGAAGCCGTTTTTGAAAAAATCAAATTTTTCTAACCGGTTTTTGAACTCCTGAATGGTAGGTATACTGTTATATTCAGGTATAAGAATAACATTCCTTTAAAATCTGCTTAATTTAAAAACGCTGGGTCCCAACACAAAAAAAAAAAAAAATATTGAAAATTTTGGTACACAATTATTTTAAACATTTTTGAAACATTCCCCATATAAAGAAATTTATCAAAATCCTTTGAACCGTTTTTGAGAAAATAAAAAATCAAATATAGGTACGGTTTTATTCGAGATACCGTTTATAACAAAAATTTGTTTTTTTTTAATAAATTGTATAACCTTTATGTAAAAAAAAGTTACTGAATTTTATTAAAAAAAAGTTGAAGGCACGTTTTTGAGAAAAATTATCTTCTTTATTACTACTAGGTTATTAGCGACCCTAAAAAAAAGTGAAAAAAATGTGTCAGGGAAATGCCCAAACAACGCTAGGTACCAAGTTTGAAGAAAATCGACCCAACCGTTTAGGCTGCCGCCGAAAGAACAGGACAGCTGACAGACAAAATTTCGAGACCCACATTTGTTTGATTTCGCTATCATCGTAGTGTCAAGTTGGATCAAAATTTAGTGTTAGATTTTTATACAAATTTTAAACTTGCTACATACATATATATTACCTACCTATATATCGCGAATAATATATATTTTTACATATAATGTATAAAGAACTGTTCCAGGCTTTTTCTGCACTTTTAAATTTTCAAGAACGGCAGCACTGTGCGGAAATGCACTTTCACTATCAAAACAGAGAGGGTGATACTATATGTGTCACTGTAGAAGAGCTATTGTCGCTCCCTCCAAATACAAAAAATTATTAAATCTTAATTAAAAGGTCTGTTTCAATTTTGACCAATTCTAGTCCAATTTTATTTTTTTATATATTATGGACTATTTGTTAGTTTGGGAAGTAAAGAAACAAACCTTATGTTTTTCTTATTTACTTTTTAATTGACATAAAGATCAATTCGTTTACGTGGAAAAAAGGTACATTTAATTTTACCGCCCTTGCGAGATTGTTATTTTGGGCCCTGTGCTCACCACACTACACCACTGGTTAAATATATATTTGTATAAATTGGTAGTTACAATTTTTTTTATTTCAGGCCAGCTCAGAATTAACTGCGAAAACAGCAATTTTTTACCTGAATGAGTTATATCTTTTCCTGGAATGAGTTATATTTTTCCATTGTTCATCCTGTTACAATTATTATTGTGTGTGTATCTCTTTCAAAAAAACATTTCATTCGTTTCAAAAAAAAAAAAAAGAAAAAACAAATCAATGAAAGAATGTACGTACCTTTACGGATGCTGTCACAGTTGATGTTTCGCTAAAATACAACTGTGGCCCAGTTGCCTTGCCACACCATGAACCGCCTGTGAAGGGTCGCCCCAACTCGCTAAGCTGCAATTGAAAGAAAATACACAAAATGAACAAGAAGAACATTAATAAAAATAAAATACAAAAAAATGTAGGTCAAATTGTTTGGCTATTTTATGTATTTTTTTTTTTGCTGCTCATTGTCTAACAAAATAATAAAAATAAAATTACATGGATTTCAGACAACAATAAAAAAAAAGAAGTTAAAGAATACTCACTATCTATAGGTACCTAAA
Source organism: Epistrophe grossulariae (assembly GCA_929447395.1). Lineage (NCBI taxonomy): Eukaryota > Metazoa > Arthropoda > Insecta > Diptera > Syrphidae > Epistrophe > Epistrophe grossulariae. Next base: position 116,042,079 of record OV839568.1, read on the forward strand.
TATTATGTACAGTAAAGTCATCTCACAGACACCAAAAGAAAAAAAAAACAAAAATTAATGAAGTGGGAAGTCATGAAAAACTTTGATTTAATTCGAGTGAATTTAAGTTTATTTTTAAAGATAAAAGAAGCGGATGGAATATTATTTTCATTATAGTTAAACCAGCTTTATAGAGAAACAGCAAAACGTCAAAGTCTTTCTTTCACTAAGCGGTTTTTTCCCTTAAACGAACCCCGTCTAAGCCTTTCGTTACGGTATTTATATGGGTGTGTATAACCACCTTCGTACGGAAACGGGTGAAACAAAAATTTCACTCAAGCGGATTTAAAAATTCCACTAAGCAGAAATTTAAAAACATACAAAATTGAATTTATCTTTTGGAGTTGCCTAGAAAAAATTAAATTTTTTTTTTCACTTAAGACAGTTTTTTTTTCATGAAAAACATAAAATTTAACTGAAAATAATATGTTTCATGTATCCGTGTTTTTCACTTAAACTAGTTTCGCTTGAGTGGAGTGTTTTATATGTAATTGGTCGACAAATACTCGGGGATGAACAAAATTTTTCGTTTTTATCTCCAGCGGGTGTCTCTTAAGCGAGTTTTACTGTATTAAAAAAAATGCTACGAAGTTTATGATGATTTCAAAAATCAATTTTTTTTTTCAATTTAGGTTGGTACAGTTACACATCTTTAAAATTGTAGGCCCACTCACTTGTGGATAAGATATACATATAGGATCTTACTAAAGGTATACTATATCATTATGTACCTATTAAATATACGTTGCTGATGCTCAAATAATGTTGTAACTTTTAAAAGGCAAAGCTGTCATAGTTTTGTTTTGTTTTGCATTTGTTTTTTTTTTTTTTTTATTAACAAAACGAAAAGGCAAAGTGAAGATGTATCATTCAATGAATCGTCATGGTTTATAAGCTTTGTAGTTATTTTGTTTGAATTTAAGCAGATGTTAGAGCTTTGAAATAAGGAGCAAACGACTTTTTAATAAGTTTTTTTTATGCCTAGGTACGTTTTATTTCTTAAAAATAAATCTTATTTAGTTGTATTATATTAAAGAATAAAAAAATAAATATTTAAATTAATAATCTGATCTGATTTATTTAACAAATCATATTTTTAGATCTTTGCAGCGATTTTGTATACAGTACATAAACATTTGTATCTACGCCATTTTTAAGTTCTTATTCGGAGATAAAAAATTAATTTAAAAAAAATTCATAAATTTTTCATAAAATAATTTTTATTTTTTGTTTAAATATTTAGAATTTCACTTTTTTCTAAATTTTGATATCCAATGGGTACCTATAATTTCGACTTATTAGAAGCTGTTATATACAAAATTTATATTAAAACTATTAGTGAGATAGTTTAATTTAATTTTTTAAAGCGTTTTCGATAAATGGAAAATTAAAAAAAAAAAATGGTTCTATGGGAGGTGCCATTGTTCGGAATTTTTATTTAAAAAAAAATCTGTGGGCACGTTTTTGAGAAAAATAAGATTTACATTAATTGCTCAAAAAATTTTGTTATTTTTGGTTCCTAGAAAAATGAACAAAATCGAACCATAATGATCTCGATATAATTTCTTCAAGATCTTATTTTAAATCATCATTGATTTCAATTATAGAAAGGGTATAATTATTATACAAAATTTAATTTTATAAATATTATTTTAGAATTAAACAAAATCCATGGATTATTTATCGATGATTAAATAAATAAATTAATTAATAAATCACCAGTAAGAATTTTACGAATCAATAGTTTTCCATTTAGTACCTAGGTACTTTATCTTAGTCGATAAAAACTTAACTTGTCAAAAATGTGGGCGCAAGGTCGTTTTTTTTTTGCCAAAAAAAATTAATAAATTGTTTATAACTCAACCGTTGAACAATGATCGTGACGATTTCTTAAAAATTCTCTGATTTTCGAGGATGTAACCCCCCCCCCCCCCCTCCACATTTGGTTTAGGAAAAGGGTATTCGCCATATCTGGAGATCCATGATAAGTTCCAACAAACAATATTCTAATTCAGTTTTGTAGAAAATTAAATTCTCTACAATTTTGTTAAGTCAGATGATCAAAAGGAAATAAACCCACTTATTTTGTCCTGTTCCTTTGAATCCCGTTTCAAACTAGAAAACGTTAGTTCGGCAGCAGACATTAATACTGGTAGTTTATAGTAAAAATTCTAAGTAATATATTGATTTTCGGGTTTTACATCCTGCGCTTCAACATAGATAGATAGATAGAGATATATTTCATATGTTCCACGTTTCAATTCGACGAAACCAGCACCAAGAAATTTATAAATAAATTTAAAATTTATCACATGTACCGAAAATCCTCTTAATATATTTTCATAATTTGCAAATCTCCGCATGTCCATGATATAAAAGTCCACAAATGGATTGAAAATCGTCATAGGAAACTAATCGTATTTTATATCTTTTGTCAACACTTTCAGCAATTTTTTGTAAAGCTTCATAAATTCAAGAAAAATCATCTTGTTTTCTCGAATCCTTAAATATGTACAATGCACATCGTGTTAATCTTAAATCCACAGCTTTTATACCAAATTTAAATTAACTTTTGAAATAATTCGCTACTCAAAGGCAACGAAAGTTGGCAAACCAAATAACCTTAACTAATTAAAAATTCGGTGTCCAAAGCTATTTTAAATTTGTTGGCGTCACTTTCCAAAATTCTTATTTTAACCAAATTTTCGTATAAAATGAGAATATTTCAAGAAAATCATCGAAATCTCTTCAAAGTGTTTGTCCTTGCAGTTATATCAGATTCTACGATAGTGTTTTCTAGAATTGATCTTCTTTTAGTTAATAAAGAGATGCATTTATGGTATCTGCTCTTCCTCAAAAAAAAAAAAAAAAATACGAATAACGACAAAAACCCAATTCAGAATACAAATTCGTGAAACTTCTGACGTGCGTAATTGTTCGGATCCTTCGAGAAGAAATAAGTCACGATATATTGATTATTATCAGTTTTTCAACTTTCGGAGGGACCTTTGATTCTGACTCATATTCTGACAGCCTTTGACGATTTGAGTCCCTAAATATTAGCCTGTCCACTTCTAAACCATAACAATTTTGACTTTTACATATTCATTTGTCTGCTGATGCCTGCAGATATTTTTGGGTCCTTTGGGATGTGTGATTTAATTTGACCACCTTCGAAAAATAACCGATAATTTTTGTGTTGAATCAATAACAGCTGTGGTTCCCATCACTCCGCATTGTCAAATTTTAGCTCGGAGCACAACATTTTGAAAATAACTGCCACGCACCAGTGTTGTCTCTTTATCACAATGTTGATAGATCTACCACCAGTGTTGCCACAAAGTACCCAGTCGAGCCTTTTGGCGCCCTGTTTTACGTTTTGGCGCTTTGCCCAGGCCAATTAGAAATGGCCCCAAATCTTTATTTTAGAAGTTAAAAAGTAGATTAAATTTCTACCACTGTTTTCCAATATATACGAAATAATGTGACTAGATTTTTTAATCACTAAGCCGTGAATAATGGCGAATACAATTATTTTATTATAAATATTAAAGAAAAGCTTTTTATTAAAAGATTTGATGAATTAGGCAAAATATTTATTTTTCCAACGAAAATCTAAATTAAATTAAATTTTTAAAACAATAAAATGCAGGCAGTAAATATGACCGCAGCAGGCTTTTTGATGTGTAAACATCTATACTGGCGGTAGGGTGAAAAGAAAACGTAACGTAACGTTGTAATCGTGATCGTGATCGTGGTCGTGATCGTGATTCTGAGCTATACGAAAATAGAGTGCGTTCAACAATATGTACGTTCAGTAACTAAACGTTGAGTATTTATATACGAAGTCGAAAGGTCGAGTTCAGTTCGGGTTGAAATTTGGCTGGCTACTTAGAGGATATATTAAGCCCCTATTACACGATGATTCTTTGCTACTGACTCTATTCGAACATAATGAGTGCGAAAGAGAAATAGATAAGATGGAAGACCAGTTGCCCTGTGAGTCGTGGGCCAAGTTTTAAGAGACTCTTTTTAACGCTTCTTTAGCATTAGGCTACGCGCAAACCAACGCGATGGCGGTGGCGATCACGATAAAAATGTGGATGCTTGATATAAAAATCAAAGCACACTTCAATCGTGTAGATGTGTGCCTTTCCTTTGATTTATGTGTATGGCATCCACAATTTTATCATGATCGCCACCGCTATCGCGTTTGTTTGCAGCTACCTTTATCCGTATTTTGTATTCTTTGCATTACTTTTTTTTTCAATTACATGACTGCTTTGAGACCAGGGGCCTATTTCACGGAACATACATCACATACATTGTATGAATGTATGTACCTTAAAATAGACGCCAAAGATGGCTCAGTGTAAATTTTGAATTTTTTGAAAAAAAAAACTTTGCGTCAACTTAGAAAACGCATAATTTAAAAAAAAAATAAAATTTACGACCAATCATCTCGTAGTCGTGATTCTTATCTTGTAGCCGTGGTCGTGATTTTGATTCTGAGCCAAAGATTAGTCTGCTACTACACGATGCATTTAGACGCATGCGACTTTTCGAAATACGTAAGTGCAAAAGAGAAAAAAATAAAAAAGATGATACGGAAAAAAAGTGACCGGTGTCGCGTGAGTTAAATTTTCGATGCAAGTATTTGACGTTTCTCTTTTCTCTTGTCCGGTTTTTACTATTCTGCTTCATATGGTTTTGTTGTTCAAAGAGTAAATTTCGATGCAACGCACTGTTATTGATAGCCTTATATGCTTTCCAGAAATGAGAAATTCACCTTTAAAAACAACATAAATAAAATAAACTATTGATTTTCTTGACTGATATTCATTTTAAGGCACACAAACCTTCCTTTCTTCAATGTATCAAATAATGAAAACAAAAATAAAAACAGAAAACGTTTTTTTATTGCTTGAGCACAGCCCAACACGAAAATGAAAAATAAAGAGAACTGTCAAATTAGATTCCTGACTTTGGTTTCAACGTTTAATAGCGCTTGAAACAGCGGACGAAATAACAAAGAAGAATTCGAAGAAGGTGCATGCAACTAGATTCATCGTGTAATAGAAGACTTATGAATTATCCATAATCTCTGTTCTGAGCTTCACGAAAATTGAGTGCGTTCAACGCTATGTACGCTCAGTAACTAAACGAAATCAAAAAGTCGAGTTCAGTTTGGGTTGAAATGTGATTGGTTGCTTAGACCGACCATATAATACATGGACTGCGCTTTCATCATGGCTGCAGGGTTTTAACATAGAAGGCCGCCTTTTTTGGCGAAATTAAGCATTGACTGGAAAATATTTTTAAATATAATTTTAATGATTGGCTAAGAGCCCACTGCTGTTTGTGGGTTTGAATGATCGCAAAAATTCACTGGTATGTTTAGATAGATCTTAACTTTTTATAAGCGTGGTTGGGGCCTTTGTCGGTAAACTAAAAAACGCATTTTCCATGCATCATTACCGATTTCCAAATTTGCTTATGAAAAGTTAAGATCTATATAAAAATACCAGTAAATTTTTGCTATCATCTACACCCTAAATTTGATGTAGGCTCTCGGTTTATGAGGCATTCGGACGAATGTTGATGTTTACACATCTTAACCGTGAGTCCCGGCACTCACACTTTTTTATTAATCATAATTATCTGATTTCTTAGACAAATCTCATATCTATAAATAAAAATATTTATAAACAAAAAAGAGGACAGAGAGTTATTTATTAATGCAAAGTTAAAAAACTAATTTTCAAAAAAAAAATCATCTACTCATTTCGGAATATCGAATTTTCCAAAAAATAATTTTGAAAATTTTACTTAAAATCCAAAATTTGTTTTTTGAAAATTTTGATATACAATAATATTTAACATAAAAATGAGATTTTCATTAATTCTTTATTTATGGTCCTAAAAAAAAGAAAAAAAAAAAAACATGATTGAATAATAGTTTAATAAAAAGTGTTTGAAATTAAATAAAAAAGTAAACTTATATATAATGCTCCTTTTTCGCTTATTGGCAGTTTACTTTAAGTTTTAATTGACGTTGTTAAAAAAATAAATATATAATATTTATATATATATAAACGTAACAAATACTTATTTAAATAACTTTATGAGCTTTATACGTATTCCTATGAATAACTATAAAACCAACTAAAATTAATAATTTGTTAGAAAGAGTCAAAAAAATTGAATTACTACTTTTTCTATCATTTTATGAATTAATATTTTAATAAGATAAATAAATCTGTGGTAGCTAGGTACAGATAGGTATACTAAGACAAAGTTTGATAAGTCGAAAAAATCAATTTAATATTAAAAAAAAAATCTTATAAAATTATTTTCTTGGAATAATTCCAAAAAATCTATAATGAGTTTTTCTCTTAAAAATGAATCTTGTGGATGAGAAATTGGATGATTTTAAGTGAAATCATAAACATTGAAAATTGTGTCCTAAAAATTGACATAATTAAGGTTTTTGACTATAGTACCACGGAAATATTTAATTTTGTTTTTGTTAAATTTGACTACATCTTCGTTTGTACAAGTGTTAGATAGTATTAATATTAAAAAAAAAACTAAACTGGTGCAAAAATTTATTTTCCAATCTACCATCAAAAATCTGAATCTACCACTTATTTTGGACTCAATCTACCACGGTTTTAAATTCAAAAGTGACAACGCTGGCCACCACACTCTTTGTATATGTATACTTAACGGCTCCATACACAACAAATTTTTTTTTGTATGGAAAAACGTTTCCAACTATAATTTACATCTCTCCGCTATTTTGAAATTGGTTTATTAATTTAATGACCATAATATACAAACAGAATTAAAGAAACAATTATTTTATCATAAATTCATATTTGATTTAATTTGTAAATAATAAATCCAAAATTGTTTTTATAACAATATTACATTATTGGCAAACAAACCTATATACATTGTACAGGTATGAAAATGTTATCATGATTTGAATATCATACTTAAAATTTAATTGTTATTGCTGACTTTGAAAGCCTTTTTATACAAAATAAATAGGTCATGTAGTTTTTTTTTTTTTTATTAAAAATTTATTTGTCAGTAATAGAACAAGTCGCTGGTGCTGCACAGTTCTATATATTGTTTGTAATGACGGTATTTTGTCCTACAAATTCGACCATGACACTATATTGCTCTAACCAAATATATATACCAAAATATTCAGTCATGGATAGTATATAGGTATTAAACAATTGTTATTACGGTCATCATACTCATAGCATAGTAGCCATTTACTACTTCTTTTTTATAGATACCCTCCATAAAAGTCGGACGTCTTGCCAAAGGTATAGCCACTGTAGTATATTCTTTTATATGTGGATAGGTATGGAGGATAGTATAGGTATAGGACATAGGTATATAAACTAAAATAAAAAAAAATAAAAAAGGATACTAAAAAAAATAAGAATACGGGCTATTTACAGAGCCACTATGGTAGAAAATGATGATATCCTTTGTAAGGACTAAGCCCGGCAGAGCATTAATGGAGCATTATCCTTCTTATAAAGGGCATATTCAATTTAGGATTTTATATCTAGACTGAAAAATGAATACGTAATTCAAGTGGACACTTGTGATATGATTGGTTCGTAATTTTATTTATCAATGGCACCCGGGTTTATAAATAAAAACCAACATACATATATAATCGAAGTGGATTTTACTTTGGTTATGGATTTTGTTTTATTTTGGGGGCATTTTTTTGATCAACCTAAAGTTTACCTTGGGGAATATGGAAAAATGAAAAAACAAAAAAAGTCCATATTAAAAAAAAAAAAATGTTCATTGGCATGCAAAATAAATAGATGGACAAAAAAACAAAGGATTTGTTATACGAAAAGTATAGTGGGGAATAGTTTTTTTGTTTTTTCTTTTAATGTAGGTTTGGGAATAAAAACAGCAATCTGTTTTAGATCTATCTATTATTTTATGAGTATACCTACGATTTTTTTCGTAGTTATATTTCATTGCTTTAATAAAGTATCGTCTATCTTATGATAACATTTTAACGTTTTTCAATTTAATATCAAAACAATTGAAATTGTTAATAGAAAAAAAAAACACTTCAAACAATATACATAAACACAATACAATATAAAAAGAATAATATTTGTGCAATTGTTCAATTTTTACAATTAATTAGACACGATGAATTGACAAAATCTCCAAGAGTATGTCTTGTCATGCCTTTCATGCCTTAGTATCCAGCAGAAATTTTAGGTCCGCTGCGTTCCTACCAGTAACAGGCACACGGGAATGATTGCGAGTTGAAGTTACTTCACCTTGGTTCTACATGAGCAGGAGCTGTTTCATAACCACATAAATTTATTTATTTTAAATCTATGGTAAGTAAGACAGAGCCTTGGGTCGCAATGTAAAGAGGCCGACTGAACACAAACTCTGTTCGATCATGAAGGTTCTCATGAACCTTTTTAATAGTATGTTTTTATACAGTTGTATTTAAGAACTAATTAAACGAAATATAAAGAGTTTCAACAACAAATGGAGCCTAAAATTCACAAGCGAACATTTGAACTATAATTAATTGAAAATAGAAAGGAAATAAAATTTATAAAATGAACATCATGCAAAATTATTGTAAGAAATGTTTCTCTAGCATATTTTCCAAAATTGTGATGTATATACAAACGATTATCTGTCAAACTGTATTTCCAGATAGAGTGGACCAAACTCCGTTTTTATATCCCATTTTTGTTGAATAATTCATTAAAATAAGATTAGAATAAATAAGAATTTAAAAATTAAATTAAAAAAGGAATTCTATGAAAAATCAATTTAAAAAAAAATGCAAAAACGTTGCCTTTTTATTTTAAATATTTTTTTTACAAATTTAAAATTTTTTATGTTAGAAATAATTGGGACAAGTGAAAACGAAAAAAAAAGACAAACGTTTACAAAATCTATCTATCTATGGAACTACATTTACAGATTTTTCGAGCGATAAAGTAAGTTTATTTGTCCCAAATTTGTGTGAATAATTAAATATAAATAGAAGAAAATCTAAATTAATTCAACGAAAAATAATTATAAAAATTATACAACAAAGGATTACTATTTTTTAAAATTGTTTTTATGAATAAAAAAAAAATTATGTAAGAAAAATTGGGACAAGTAGGTAATAAAAAAAAAGTCAAACGTATACAATGATTATTTATTTAACAGCATTTAAGGAATTTTCGAGCGATTATTTGTTAGTATCGGAAATAAATCTATGATTACTTTTTTTACCTTTTGTTATACTTCAAAATATAAAATTCGTTTTGAATGGTTGTCCAGAGGCCCTCCCAAACTCAAATATTATAGTTTTTCTATTGAAAAGTGGGAAAAGGCTTAAATTTCATTTCAGAATCGAAATCGCAATGGAAATAAATTATTATATGTATAATATAATTATGTTGTTATTGTGAAAATTGTTCGGTACAAAATTTTGGCCTGACTGACAAAACACAAAGGACATTCATGTGAAAAGTGCACATACACACGCTAAACTCCATTGCGGCAAAATGGAAATGGTTGATTGAAGAACATAATGCTGTTGCCAAACTTTCTACGTAAAAGTCCTGAATAGAATATGGATAATCTTAACTTTTCTATATTTTTTTTGTTAATCCTATTTTTTGTCGGTTAAATCAAGGTTTTGAACCAAGGGTTAATAGTAATATACTCTGTAGTATATAACTTGAGTTACTAAAACTTTTTTTTTTTCATAAGGGTAAAAAAAACCAAAAAACCTTTAACATTTATGAACTTAAAAATTTATTATTCAGTATTTAAAATGCACATTCAACCATATACAAAGTCTTTTAAGAGAAAACTTATTTAAAATAAAAATTTGCTTTTATATTTCCTATAAACACACTTTTAAGTTACCAAAAATATGTACATATACACAAAAATAATTCCTAAATCAACTTATTCTGGCTCTTGTTTACCTTTGGTTAGCAACTTTTGCCATCATGGGGCCATACCTAGTTACGAAATTTTTCCTTCTTTACAAGAGAATTGATTATAAAACTATACAAATGTTTCTTGAAAATATGGTACGAGTATAGGTACATAAAAGGTGTCAGCTGAAAGAGTGTAACCTATGTGTATTTATAAACACTACACACACACTCAATTTAAAGATATTCATCCTTATTCACCTGTTTCATGGATGAAAAACAAATAGAAATCAAAATAGCTAATATCTCACAAACTTTTCTAACTATACGAGTACCTACATATAGGTACAAAATTTCATACAAATAATCGTAATTTGAATAAAAGCAAATGAAATCAATAACGAAAACCTGAACACCCGTATAAGCCGAACGAATTCAAAGCAGCCAACTAACCAAGAAGAATTCTAAGAATCTATGAAAATTGCTGGTTTTCCAAAGAAGTCTTCAAACAAATTATGGCCATGGACATGAAGCATTTTGAACTGTACACAAGAAACACACGCACATGCATACATTAAATTTCAAGCGCCATGCAAATGGGTTCACACAGAGCGAAAGGAATTAAACCTACTGGCAGAAATCCCTTCCGCTTATAAGCTTTGAATTTACCAAACTACATACATACATATATGCGGTGCTCTCTGCTGCTACTGATGTGCAACTTTTTTTTTTTTATTTATTGCTTAGCCCGCTTCATCATGATGCACCTTTCGGATGCACATTATCAGCAGACCTAACTTATGAAATCTTGGATAAACTCAGTCAGCCCACACTCGTTTATAAATGTCGATTTCACAATTCAAATGCAATCCTTAGACAAATACCATCAAGCCTGGGAATCTGAAGACCGTAAAAGTTATTTAGGTATATTCACTCCCTCTCTCAGTAGATCCAACCGACATACATCGTCTAATTCCGTAAAGTCTTTTCATTTCCGCAGCATGAAGGGCAGCGGAACGGTGAAGTCGGCAGTGAGTGGCAGCGGTAGCTATTGGAGAAACTTACATCGACCCAAATCAATGTATCAGTATCCGAAAATATACCTGGCTTGGACTAGTCTGAATTCACAACACAAGGAAGAAGTTGCTTTCGTTAGCTTCTGAAGCGCTCTCTGTGTTTTATATGTATGTACGTGAACGTGGCATAAAGGAATTGGAATGAGAGAAGTATCCAGGCTACCAGCAAGAACATTTAATATAAATCGATTCGTATATAATCCTTCGTCCAGGCAGGCTAATATCCTTTTACCTTGTTCTTCATGGTATGTTAAGTTCGTGCGCCCCTCCCCGCATCAACTATAAACGAATGCCAAGCAAACATTCCATTAACCAAAACTTAATCAATTGGAACTCTACGAGTTGTTTCGTTTACTTTTGCAATGGAACGTTTTTATTTTTATATCATGCTTGTTATAGGGAGTAGTCGAGTTATTGAGTTAACCCCTAATTATTTGAGCGAACCATGATATTATTTGAATACGAAAGCTTAATTCAAAAACAGTAGTTTTCTTTCTCGATCATTGGTTGCATTCGTTCTTAATTTTCTACTTATTTAGATGTTTGTTACGAAATTCAATCTTAAAAAAAAAACTACAGATTATACCTACATATATGTTGCTATGGTTTCAGTAAAAATGATTTTATTCTTACGAATCCGATCTATTCTCTTTTTTAATTAATAATATAATAATATTCTCTACTTGGTTGTTTTTGTTAAGAATTGCCGCAATATAATAAATCTTATAGTATGCGCGAGTAATTTTATTTTTACCCAAACCATAGCCTTAAGCTCGAAGTTTAATCAAAGGCTAGGCTAGACACATACCTGGTGTCAAAAGTTGAAAAAGTACGTATACGCCCGAGTACACCATTTAATTAACAAAATACATACTAAATAAAAGAAAATTTGAAGAAAAAAGTGCGTATACGCCCGAGTACTCCATAATAAAGTAAAATAAAATAAAATAAAATAAAATAAAATAAAATAAAATAAAATAAAATAAAATAAAATAAAATAAAATAAAATAAAATAAAATAAAATAAAATAAAATAAAATAAAATAAAATAAAATAAAGTAAAATAAAATTAAATAAAATAAAATAAAATAAAATAAAATAAAATAAAATAAAATAAAATAAAATAAAATAAATTAAAATAAAATAAAATAAAATAAAATAAAATAAAATAAAATAAAATAAAACAAAACAAAACAAAATAAAATAAAATAAAATAAAATAAAATAAAAAAAAAAAAATAAAAAAAAATAAAAAAAAATAAAATTAAATTAAATTAATTAAATTAAATAAATTAAAATAAAATTAAATTAAACAAAACAAAATTAAATTAAATTAAATAAAATAACATATAACATGAATGTAAATACTTTAAATAAATATAAAACACCTTAAATAAAATAAATAAAAATAAAAATAAATATAAATAACAAAATCGAGATTCTTATCAAATGGCATCAATATAATAGAGATAAATTACAATAAAGTATCTCTTGTGATGTTCTTTTTGTTTGTCTATTTAGCTTCAGCCTTAGATAATTTATAATATTACATTTGAATGTCATTGATTTGAACCTCAAAATTCTTGAAAGAAATGTTAAACAAATTCTTTTCAAGAATTTTGATGTTTAAAAAAATTACATTAACTAAAACAACTAAATTTAAAAACAACATTATAAAGAATTAATTCCTGAATCTAAAAAAAGCTGTATCATGACACTACAAGTGTTGTCGTTTTTTTAAAATTTTTGTTTACTTTAAGTTATTTTTTTTTACTAGGAAACTGTCCCTCCCCCAAAAACGATTCGAAAAAGATTACCTTAAAAACAATTATTTTCCTGTTTCAACTCAAGCTATACGCTCTAGCATTTTGTCGCATAATTTTAAAAATGTTTTTAAAAATGTTTTTGTTTGTTTAATTTGTAAATGTTCAATAAATAAAATGCATGACTGGTTCGCATGTACATTGTACATATATAGTAGAATCTCAGAAAGATGAACGGTTCTAAAAGATGAACAGCTCGGAGATATGAACGGAAAATTTTCACTTTTCAGTGTTAAAAAAGATGAACGGGTTAAAATTTTGTACTCGAAAAGATGAATACTTTATTCCCAACATAATTGTTTACTTCTTCTTTTCCTTTAGTTCCTCTCGAACAATTCTTTTGAGCTTGTTTTAATTTGTTATGTAAATAATTTTTAATTTTTACTATATCTTCTTCCTCAAACATACGTTAATGCTCGAAAAGATGAACAATTTGAAAAAATGAACGGGCCCTGTTTTATATCTGTTCATCTTTTCGAGATTCTACTGTACTTTCTCTTAGGAACCATTACACTGAGGTTTTAAAATCTGAATATGAACCTGTTTATCTGATTAAAAAAAAAAAAAAATTAATAAAAATATAGAAGCCTATATTTTAAGCCACCTCAAAAAAAAACATAATTTAGTTAAAGAATAATATTATGTTAGTCATAACAACAAACAATTTAGCTCATGTGTTGTATTGCACGTTTGCGTGAATTCTAAATTTACTTGGACGCACCAAAATTACGTACACCATCTGATTCTCATACTAATTCTTAATTTATTGGAATAAAAAATTATAAAACCGTAAGAGCGGTTTCAAAAAAGCAAAATTATTTATAAAATGTTTTTTTAATATTATTTCGCCAATTTATAGATTAATTAATGTGGATTTTAAAATTCAATTTTTAATAAAATTTGAATAATACTTTTATGTTTAATTTGTTCCTGTTAAATGGTAGAATGTATTTATATTAGCACACTACAAGTTTTGATCAAAAACGTAGGAGTTTTTTTACGAGAAAATAATATTTTCCTTAACGAATTTTAAGCAATTTTATGAAATCGTCCAAGTCGTTTTTGAAATACAAAGGTAGGTAATGAGTTTTCAACAACTTTTTAAACATTCTCCACAAAAATATGATTAAAAAAATTTTCTATCAACAATAAAAGTCTATAATAGACTGAAGTTGCTAAAAAATACTTTTGTTTGCAGCCAGAATTTCGAATTTCAAAAAAAGGTTTTTCATATTATATTTTATTGAGAATGTTTATTGATCAAAAACTCTCTGTTGAGCTTACTGCCCTGTAAAATAACATGTTAAATATAATAATATATCAAGAGCACATTAAGTATTTCCTTCAGTATTAAAATAAAACTGCTGTGAAGCTATTTATAACATCGGTTGTTTGAATGTACTTAACCCTTTTGTTAATTGCAATTCATTGAGCTTGACAAAAACTAATTTTATCACTTTTATCATAAAGACCTCATAACTATTATGTTTGTCGCAATGAGAATCCCTTCAATTTATTCTCTGCCATACCATACAAATAATTATATACATATAACGGGTGATTTTTTAAGAGGCTTAGAACTTTTTTTTTTAAAAAAACACAAAAAATTCGAAAAAATGAATGAAATATTTATTTGAATCGATAGTTTGAACCTTGCAATTTAATGTTTAAAGATAATTTCATGCAAATGTTGACCGCGGCTGCGTCTCAGATAGCCCATCCGCTGAGTCCAATTTTGGCATACTCTTTCACACATATCGGCCGGTATCTCACGAATGAATGCATGGATGTTGGCTTCCAGTGCGTCAATCGAAGCGGGCTTGTCCCTATAGACATTAGCCTTGACATACCCCCACAAAAAATAGTCTAATGGTGTCAAATCGCACGATCTAGGCGGCCAATTGACCGGCCCGAAACGTGAAATTAACTGTTCACCAAACTCGCCTCGCAATTGCGCCATTGTTTCGCGTGCTGTGTGGCATGTGGCACCGTCTTGTTGAAACCACATATCATGCAAGTCAAGAACTTCCATTTCGGGCAAAAAAAAGTTTGTTATCATCGCTCGGTAGCGTTCACCATTGACAGTAACGCTGCGATTCGCATCATCTTTGAAGAAATATGGCCCAATAATGCCGCCGGCCCATAAACCGCACCAAACAGTGGCTTTTTCGGGATGCATTGGTAGCTGTTGCAATGCTTCTGGCTGATCTTCACTCCAAATGCGGCAATTGTGCTTATTTACGTACCCATTCAACAAAAAATGAGCCGACCATAAAATGGAAGCAGCGCGCGATGAACATTTCGAACCGAGCACGAATTTTGATAGTAAAATTCAATAATTTGCAAGCGTTGTTCATTTGTAAGACGATCCATGGTTAAATTGCAAACCAAACTGAAGCTGTTTGACAGTGACACAAGGTACTAAACACACGTCAGCTGTCAAAACCAGTGTTGCCAAAACCAAACCAGCTAAAAAATCACCCTTTATATCTCTATCTTCATATACATAAGTATGTATTATACAATGTGACTATTTTTGTTTAGAGGTTTGTGTTTATAGTATCTATCTTTAGTTTTGTCCCTTCAAACGAAACTCATCTACTTAAGCCCAATAGAATGGAAAATAACTATTTTCAGTATAAATATATATACATACCTACATATACAATACACTATGGGCTAAGAGATAATCCTTTGTCCTTAATGAGCTTTTATTGATGAAATAACTTTCTTTAGAGAGTATAGCACGACCAGATATCGGTTCTTTACTAACTTGTAGGTTTACATTATTGCATACATATGTATGTTTATACGCCAAACAAAGAAAAACTGTACTTCATTTCGACAAAAAAAAAAAGAATTTTTTTTTGCTTCATTGTTTTTGCCATTCAATTCCTTAAGGATCAATGTTATTAAGTAAGTGGAATATACATATGTATGTCTTTGTACATATTTTTTTACATACATATTGTTTTACTTCGTCGTTGTGGCGTGTAATCGCCTACAAGCTAAAACAAACACAGCATACACTCATTCCAATATAATAAAAGCTCAAAGTATAAACGGGACTAAGCTTGGGGATTGAAGATGGGAATTTTTAAGATATTTTTATCCTTTATTCTTTCTTGTAACTTATCTATAAGAAAAGTATTTGTTACGTAAAAAAAATTGAAATAGAAAAAATAAACTGCACTGCTGGGATACATGTACAATTATTGTACATGTACAATGTACATTATGTAAACACTTGATTGTATACCTATAAAAAAAACTGGTATTACATAGATTTCTTCATTTCATTGAGTTGAAAAATTTAAGCTGAACACAAAGCATGTCATCTTTTTTTTTTTAATTAATTTATAGGAAGCACAAACAATTTTTTTTTTACTCAAAAATATTTCGTTTTTAATTTTGTATGAAGTAAGGAGCAGGGTTGTGACTTTACTGCAATTGCAGTAGATCTACTGTATTTTTTCGAAAAATGAATCTACTGCCTTTAAATAAAATCTACTGCATTTTTAGTTTTACGAAAAAAAAAATCATTCAAAATTTAAGGGCCATTTTTTTCACTATTGTTCAACTTGAGGCAAACTCTCAAGTTGACCAATTTGAGAGTTGACTTTAACTCGAGAGTTAAAACGCGAGTTGAAATTTCTTTTTATTCACTAATTATACTCTCAACTCTCCAGTTGAAGATCTAAAGTTGGCCAATCTCGAGTTTGAAAAGTATCCCTGGGATATTTGTGAAATATAAAAAAAATTTAATTTTAAAATTTTAATTTTAATCTGTCAATCATATCTGACTGTTTGTCTGTGTTAATTTTGTTTTTTGTGTCAAATTGTGCTAAATTGTGAAAAAATAATTGAAAAATAATGGTTAAAAAAAGAAGAAAAATAATTACTTCGACACATACAAAAGTATTTTACTAATATATTTTTTTTGTGAGAACTGAAGCCAACACGCTTTTGAAACAAAGATAAACAAAAGAAAATTTTTGTTCGTAAAACAAAAATGTAATCCATAAAAACTGACTGACTGAATGCAGTCAATCTCATTTTTCTTGATGAAATCCATCCTATCCAGCACAAACTTGAACGCCACTAATATACAAACGGCTTTTGGCTATGTTTTGAAGGCATGTAAAAGTGACAAGTAACGACGGATAATTAAAAAAAACAATGAAAATCTAGCTTTTGAAAAAATGAATATAAATGTATGAATTTTTGTTTTGTTGTGTTTTTTATGTTTTTTTAAAGAGAAATGAATATTTATTTTATTATTTTAAATTATTTATGTTTATTTATGTTATTTCTTATTTATATATTTGGAAAATATAAAAATCTACTGCGAAAAAGTTTAATATACAACGTTTTTTTTTTCCAAATCTACTTCGGAAATTTTTTCAAAAAGTCCCATCACTGGTAAGGAGCTGTTTCAAAATAACTGAGTAATGTTTTGATCTGCTATCGAACCGGATGATTAATATTTATCTGATAACATAAACGAATGGATTTATAACCCATTTTATAGATGAGTTGAAATGAAATTGTGAATTTTTTCCTATTGAGAAAAGATGAAGAGTTGGACTGCACTTCTGCAGTTATTGAAGGACTGGTCATGGTAAGTCCAATCGCAATTTTCAAACAAATTGACTTAAAATAGAAAAACAAAAATATTTACAAACAACGGCAACACTTACAATTTTATGTTATATTTTTTTTTTTTAAGCCAGAAATTCATTCTTTAATTCTGTTTTTAAATAAAATTATTTAAAAGAATAAAATTTTGGAAAATTATTTTTGAAACTCAAAAATTTTTTTTTAAATTGAATTTATTTTATTTTCAAAATTTTACACTATTAGTACTATTTTTGTTTTTAATATTCAATGCTTTTATCAATTTAAAGCCAAACACTTTAACCAGATATGCTGAAATGTCTTCTAGTATTTGAGAAATTGATGGCTGCCAGGGCTGGATTAACATTAAGGCAAAGAAAGAATTCCCTGAGGGCACAGCACTGCATTTAGGGGCCCTACAACTCTTTAGAAAAATATACCTTAATAGGTATAATTTTATGCTTTCGTTACATTTTACAATGGTTTTAAGTTTATTGTTTAAAAAAAAAAACAATTGTGCTTCAATTTTTAAAATAAAAGTAATTTTTAACTTTGCTTAAAATATTAAATTTAAAAATTCTTTTTTAATAATAATTAAAATTATTCAGATTGAAAAACAAAAATTGAAAAACTTAAAATGTTTATATTGACCATTACCAATTTTGTTTATCAGTTTGACAATTTTCAATTGAAAATCAGGAGTTATAAAATACCTATATATAACAACCGACATTTTACCTACCTAAAAAGAGAGGGGCTCCGAAGTCTTTCATTGCCTTTAGAAATCTCTAAAGTGCTTAATCCAAACCCAGGACGGTTGCTCAAAAATATAAATAAAGTCTAGAAAAGTGCGACAAGGCTTTTAAAGTTCTGAGACTTAAGTGCTTAATAAAAGAAGAACTGCGTCATGTGACTAGAGAAAAGTCAACGAAATGTGAGATCCGATCTTATTTTTGAAAAAAAACAAAATTATTCCTATCTTCGTGACCTTTTATTTCGTACGTCCCTTACATTGGCAGACACTTTTTGGCGAAATCTGAATTTTTAAGTAATTAAATTCTAATTTGTTTCGCAAACTAAAACTTTGTAGCTCACATAGTTTCTGAGTTACTAAAAAGTTTCCGCTAAAATAAGGCAAAACCTACAGTAATAGAAATTTTAAAGTTTGCTTAACACCCAAATTTGTAGCTTTTTGTAATCTCATGAGTTGCAAAAGTTTGAATTTTATAGCTCAAATTCAAGTTTGCGCTAAAAACAGTCTATGTAGTTAGCGAATGAAAAGACTAACACAATAATTCTGTTGGTGTCCAAAACTGTAGCTTTTTAAATGCTTTTTGTTTTGCTTAGCTTTTATCATCATTTTTTTATTTGCATTTTAAGTTAAAAAAGCTCATTTCCGGTCAGTTTAAATAAAAAGGAAATTTTGGGACAAAATCTAAAAAAACTGAAATTTTCAATATTTGTCTGCAAGAAATTGTAGGTTTTAAAACACTTAGTAGAAACTTGTAGCTCTAAAGGTTTTTTTTTTATATTCAAGTTTTGAAGTTAGCACTAAACGGAGCTGCATGTGTTGTTCAAATCCTTGTAAAAAACTATTTTTTACCTTTTCTACGCCAAAGTAGGTAAAAATGCGTAAATAAGTGTAAAAACGTAAAAATCCCGTAAAAAAAGTAAAATACTCGTAAAAAAGTAAATAACTGAGAAAAATGAGAGAAAATGAGATCTGTCAAAATTTAAATAAATAATTTTTTAATGAAAAACTTGGACTGAAATAGATTAGAGAATCTGTTTTTTAATCATTTTGTCGAAAATAAAATAAAAACCCAATAGTTTTTTATTCAGCTGTCATCTTCTTGAAAGTTGAAGATAACCAATTTTGAATATTCTTCAGGTTTTTGTTTACTTTTTTACCTTTTTAATGTTTTTCACATAAACATAGGTAATTAAAATACAGTAAGTAAGAAACTAATGTAAAAAATGTAAAAAAATATGTAAACAACGTAAAGTAAAGAAGTCGAACAACTGCACTGCGGAGCTGCCAAAATCCAAAAAAATGAGTGAATCCTGATTTTGTGGCTCACATTTTTGTTATAAAAATAAGACGTTATTCTCATTTGTAACAGTCCTTTTTTCGTTCCTAATAGAGCCTTTGGAAGGTTTTAACACCTACCCACGAAAAAAAAAAAAAATAGTTGAACAAGATTACTTGTACCTTGTTTTCGAAAATTACTTTGCACAGGATAAGTAATAAATGTGTATCCGCTCTTCTGGTGTAAATCTACTGATGTTAAAATGGCCAAACGTCACCAGTCAACTGATCACTGCAAGTAAAATCGCCGGGACGAAACGCCAATTTTGTGAACTAAAGGCCGTTAATAGCTGGCTTTTTGGGCTAAATAGAAATCAACGCAATTGTCAAAATTCCTCTTCAAAAATCGTCCTTTTGAAAGTTAATATGTATGTAGATAATAACGAAGGTGAAAAAAATTAAAAAAAACTACTCCTGTTTAGGTGGATATAATTCAATTAATAAGTTCAAGTGAAGGGTACGACAGCATCTAACTGATGAGCCCAACTGTCGTACCTGGGCGAAACGCAATCTTTGGAGTTGAGGTCACTTGAACTAATTTATTGACTTAATATATGTATGTGATATTAAAACAATTTCAAGTATTTTTAAAATTATCGACGGATTTCATTTGAAATACATTAATTCAAAATTTAAAGCCTATAGGTAGGTAAGGTACCTACTAACAATTTTAATAGCGAGTTCTTGCGACCCAAATCGCGCATTTTATTTTGATCCGCTATACACAGGATAAACCTTTAGGGATTATAAAACTTTGAAGTTTGATGCCTTAATAATAATAATAACATGCATATAGAAATTCATTCCAACTCTTTGACGATAGTTACATATGTAAGAAAAGATGCAGAGCAATTTCTTTTTGTGGCCCGCATAGGCATTATAAATAAGATGTAATCGTACCTTGTAATATTTTAGCAATATGCTTTTTTATGCACTTCTTGAATGTATACGCATATACTTACGAAAAGTACGAGTATCTTGTGTTTTTTACAATATATTTTATTTTTATATTCTTGTTTTAGGTTTAGGTATACCTATGTACTCTTATATGAAAAAAGGGTACTTCAGTGCAGATAACACGCAGCAATACATGTGCACAAACGAATATAAGGATAATGCCTTGACGGCCTTATATATATACATATTTAGATATGGAGTAGTTTAAGAAGCACATCCTGCTTGGTGTCTTCACATCAAATATATAGGCGGGCCAAAGCAAATATCCTTTTTTTTTTACCAAAACTATCTTAAAAGTTTAAAAAATAAATTTGTTTTTTTTTTTGTCAGCTTTGGCTTGAAACGGAATGACTTTTTTTTCCTCCCCCATATCCAACAATCGATAAAATACACTATGATGATGGGGTGGAGATGAGATATATTATCCTTGAATGAGGAGCTGAGAAAGTTTTTTTTTTCTTCGATTCTATATCTCGTACAAGAGACACAAAATCAGTTTGTCGAGGCCAAAGGATGTGAGAAAAGTTCGATGGCAAACACAAAACATCAAGAATTTTCCAAACGCTTAAATATAATATAATATATGTATGTATGTGTGTGAGCTGTATGAGCTGTTGTGAGAACGGGGTTTATGTTGGGATCTCTAACATCTTCTTTACTTGACACGATTTCCGCAATTTATTTGGGGCCGAGATTTTCGACGATTCGGCTATATATAAAGGACGAAATGGCATAGAAGTGTGTGAGCGAGAGTGTACATACATATATATATTGGTCGAGTTGTGGTGATATAAAAATAAAAAATGAATAATTTATTTGTATAAAATGTTCACATAAATGTCAATGGCAGACTTTTGGTTTGGACACAAATAATAAATAATTTTATTGTTTTTTTTTTTTTTTTTTTTTTTTTTTTTCATCTCTGTGTGGAAACAGAAAACAGATTTACCAGTTTATTTAGCAATTTTGTTCTTGTTTTTTTTTTATGGAATATAAAAATATCGGTGACATTCGAAACTATTATTATTTCTATCGAAATATTTGGATTTTAACATTCTCATCATCACCCGGCGAAGATAAATTTTGTTGGGTCATTCCAATCATTGGATATTGCATCATATTTAATTGAGATTTAAAAAAGAGAAAATCGTGCCTTGCTTAATACGTAGTGTTGTGTTATAAATAACTGATTTAAATTCTTTTTTGATATATTGTCGTTACAATGTAGAAAATAGAAAACTAGTCTAAGTTCAGTATTTTATAACGGACTTGTGCGCAATGATCCTATGTCCAAAAATCACCAGAAATAATAAATTTGTTAAATTTAACTATAGACCTAATAATTCAGCTTAACAAAATAATATATATGTAGGTTTTTTATGCCAATGCATTTCATTTAAACGTTCCGGAGTTATAACGTATTTAAGTTTAAAAACACTCTCCTGAAAGTTTTTGTAAATGTGACTTAGACTATATAGTTCTGCATTGTAGTGACGATATGTAATGATAAATACAAAACTTATCAAATGATTTGAACTTCAAGTAGAAGATGCGGATAGGTATCTTTAAGATTCCAACGTTTTCTATTCAGTCAGTCAAATGACAGCAGTTGTTCCCAAACTATTGAAAAGTGTTTTCAGATAAAATTTAAAAATATAGAGAGCGAACCACTTTCGATGATACATCCAAGGAATAATCTGTTGTTTCTCGAATTTAGTCGAAATAAGAGATATTAAATGTAATGATATGTACCAAGTGCGCAATTCACATTTGAAAGGGCCAAACATTTTCAACACATAACCAGAAGAGTATGCAAAAGTCAAAATAAAAAAATCTCTCCGAAGGTCGATAACTAACCTTGATATATTTATTATCGCACAACCGGTTTGGGTAAGAAATTGAATCAAGAAAACGAGTTAAACGATTAAGTAAAACATGGACTTTTGGGTCACAAAATTATGTATCACCACAAAGGTCTAAAACTCAGGGAAAAATATCACGTATAATTTAAACAAGTTTCTTTTTAATTTCAGCGTAACAATGTTGTTCTGAGCATTTTACTGAAAGAGGCAAAATTCCAAACCTCTTACTATAGATTGCCATACAAAATTTGGAAGTATTTTTTTATTTTTGAAAAACATGCAAGAACGACTAACGAGGTTCTGCTCTTTAATTGCCGATATACCTATTTAAAAACTACTATTTTATATACTATTGCATTAAGCATTTCGATATGAAACGAAAAATGTCTACCTCTATAAAATGATTTTTAGCAACTCCTTCTTGGATTTTTTGATAATTTGAAAAAGTCTTTAAGTAAACATGACGAAAGTGCATTATGAGGCAAGTAACATCGTTGGAGCTATTAGATGCAAAACTGTTCTTCTACAGCTCTTAGGTAGTAAAATTCAAAGCTATAGCTCTGCAAAAAATTATTTCACAGCTCCCTTCATTTTATTTAAAAATTATGTTCTATAATCGAAGTTTAAGAAGCTCTATTAACTTTATAACGCTTCAAGATTTAAGAATGTGCTCCATAAAATCTTCACACGTCTGCTATCGAGCAAGCTCTCGATATCAGAAAATTTGGAGACATTGTAGAGCTGCTAACAACACATGCCCAAGATTCTAACGCATTATCTTCTGAAATGTCAAAAATTAGTATTTACATAGCTACAGAAAAAGCGGCTGTAGAGTCGAATTACTAATATTTGCACACAAATACTTCGTGAAGCGCATGCGCATTTCAAGTTTAAAAAAAAAAAAAAGAGTGTGCGTACTTATGTACACGCGCTAGAAGTAAAACTTCTTTCACGACAACAGGGCAAGTATTTTTCAAGTCCTACCACTCAGAGCACCCGATTTGAAACTCAGAACCATTGCAAAATCGTGACGCTGAATTTTGTAATTCGTGACGGGAATTTGTATGTCGGTTTGACATGTCACTGACAGCTCCATAGAAAAATGTTTTACCCCCATGCCGCAAAAGAAGTTTTACTTCAAAAATCTTTAACAGAGTGGGAATAAAGCTGTATATGAAACCTTTCTAAAAAAATTCGGTTGCGCACATGTTATAGGGTGTTCCGTACTAGAACACGAAGAAAATAATTAGTTCAACAAAAAAAATTAAACCAGTTGAAAATAAATTAATTCATTTCACTTTGCATGTGTCGGTCTCGTCACATTGGTTATGGAGTGTTTTTTTTTTCAAATGGAGGGGGAGTTATAAACACTTTATTTGATGACAATTTCATTTGTAAAAATATAGGCTTTGAAACTTTTATTACGTACATAAAAAAATATACCGAGGACCTAAAATACATTTTTGGAATAAAATATTCTACAAATAAAAATCTTCGTTCATAGAAACAATTTTTTTTTATTTATTATCCACTTCTTCCAACTTTCAATTCCTGAAACACCCTTTTTATTTCATTAAAAAAAATAAATAACAGAAAAATGCCATCTTGTTAAAACTAGCTCCAAAAGTACAGAAAGCAAATCTTTAAGTGATATAAGAGCTCGATATCAACATTAATTAATATTGCAGCTCTATAACAAATAAAAATATAGCTCAAAGGGATTTAACAGCTCTATTGAACAAAACTTTTTCCCTTATGAAAACATGGCGACGAGAAAGAAAATTAATGCAATATTTTCTTTTATTTATTTAAAAAAAGAAATACCTATCCCTGCTCACTCACTTAAAATCAAACAGAATTATATTTTTTTTCAAAATAAATTTATTTCGGCTTTTAAAAAATTATTTTTTAGAATTTGAATTTTTTAGTTATTATTTATTTTTATTTGACAGCTTAAAATACAGAATTTCGAAGGTAGGTTGTCAGTTATCAAAGCACCAGCAATACGTTTGTGAAAAAATTTAATTCGCACTTAAATTATGCTAACATTTCACTGAAAAATATTCACTTCTTTTATATTATTAATTATTTTCGTAGAAAATTATAATTGGCATATCTTTCAAAATTATATATTATCCATACTATCTTCACTTATTCTAAAGAAGTATTAAAGCTATGCGCAAACCGACACGATGGCGGTGGCGATTGCGATAACTTTTATCGCGCGATAAAGATGCGTTCAAAAACCTGCTCACATCAACGCGATATATTGCGTAGCCGGCTAAGTTGTCAGCGACAATACAAACGTTTAATTTTTGAAGTTTAATAAAAAAAAAACATATAAAGGCTCTCCCAAACCAACGCGAAATCGTAGCGAATCATTCACTATAACACAAAATATGACAAATACACAACGCTAAACAACAATAAAAATCTGTCGTCGGCGAATGTTTCGCGTTGGCTTGGGAGAGCCTTAAAATGGAATTTCCCCTAATTTTTTCTATTAATTTTTCAGTTTTCAAATTTTCTTTTTTAGACTGTAATTTTTCTTCAGGCGATATAGCGATTAAATGATGCTTGCTGCGTTCAAGTCGCGTAACTGAACACAGCAGTGGAATGTGAACGCAATCCACATATCGCGTCGATGTGTGCCCCTCCATTGATTTACGTGTGCGGCATCCACATTGTTATCGCCATCGCCACCGCCATCGCTTCGGTTTGCGCGTAGCTTAAAGCGTGCCTGCGTTTTTATCTTTCAAAAGATGTTCTTTAAAAGTGTATGGGTGTTTCTTTGCTATTTGGAAATTCGTCCTTACAAGAATGTCCTAAGAAAATTTTATTTAATATTAAAAATGTTTGTTAATAAAATGAAGGGCACTAGCTAGTAAATTAAATATATATCTTAAAGAAGCCTACACATTTCCTTCTTGGTTTTTAGGTTATGGACGATTTTATAGAAAACCGTGACAGGGGACTGTTTTTATGGACAAAAACAATTTTTGTGTGTATAAGTCTTTAAATCATATATACGAAAGATAAAACTGTTAATGGATATAGATTCGCAATCCTGCATGTCAGACTTGACAAAACCCTGTGCTATATGGACTGTTCATGTGTGACTGTGCTTTGAAATGACATGGGACTGTTCGCCAGGGGACTGTTATTTTGCATGAATTACTTAATAAAAAAATCGTTTAAATATATCAGATTAGTAAAACAGATATGGCTACATACTAGATAATCAATTATTTTAAACAAATTTTCGTTATTAAAACTCTTAAAATAGTAAAAAAAAAAAGACTGTGGGGACTGTATTCGCTAACGGCCGAGACGCATGGTTGATAAGCAAACGCAGTCATAGCACTAACCAAATGGCGGCTGCTGGCATGCCCTCACAACCGAACGAACTTCACACCGGTTCCGTTCCATTTCACGTTCTTAATATTTTGTGCCAAAACGAAATTTGACTTTAGCGCAGGTTTTACATTTGAACAGGGGACTGTTTTAATTATTTTAGAACAACATTCGCACATATAGATAATTTGATTAAATTTCTGTTGTAAGATTATAATTATGATATAAAGATGCTTACAGTTTTTTTATTCATTTATCAGTTATCAATGTAAAAAAATAAAATATTGGTAAAAAGTTTGTTATTCTGGAAAAAGGACACATCAGGGTACTGTTTTTTGAGGTGTTTGAGGTCATTTATTCAAATATTAGATAATTAAATTTCTAAAAAAAACTGTGGCCTGCCAACAATACATAATACCATGTCGTAAGAAACTGAGAAAAATTAAGTTTTATTACATAAAATTAGCTTGGGACAGCGATTTTCCATTTAGTGGAGAAACACCCGTATATACCATAGAAATTCAGAGTAACTTTCCACTATAATAACGAGCTTCCTAAGAGCAAAAAAATGCTCTCAAACTCAATGAATTAGTTGCAAAAGAGCTCGAATTTAGCTATAAATGTGATTCTATAGAGCTCATTATTAAAAATTCGAGCTTTAAGATTAGCTCTGGAAGCGCTGTTAAAGCATTTAATGAACTAAAAATGTTTCTTGGGGAGTCTTTGACCAAGTCAATAAAAATATTAAACACTTGTTTTATTTAATTCAGTTTTATCCAAATTCCCTATATCGTTTTTTGTTCATGACAGAATATGTCAAAAGTACCTATACATTTTTGAATGAATTTTATCAAATATAGAAAAATTTTAAAATATTCGCTTAAATGTTCTAAGGATCCCCCACACCAATGTGAATCTGTCGCGCCAACAACAATAATAACAATGTGTTGTTTTTATAAAAATTAAAAATGAAAATAACACGTAAGCCACGAACCAGAACAGCAAACAAAAAAATACCTACACATATATAATTGTTGGTATACGAAAAAAATGTACATATATTATATACATTTCCTTTCTATGCACATCACAACATCAACATGGTCTGTCAAAATATCCATGGAAAATCATCCATTATACCCGATACCAGGTACTATACAAGAGCATAAAATAACACGCACTGCTATGCATATATAGATACGTATGTACATATAAACCTTTAAAGAGTGTGGGAGGTAAAAAAAAAAAAATACAGCAAATTTATGTATGTACATACCTGCATAAATCCTTCGGGACATCCTGGGAGCTCGCCCGATGGACTAAAATTTGAATCGAATCCATCAATATCCGAATCGACCAAACCCTCATCGAAACGTCCCACTGTAAATCCATCGAATATAATCTGCGAACAAAAAAAAAAGATACAAAATAAAATACACAGAATATAAAATGTGTGCGGTAGTGGTAGGAGGTATAGAAAGGATGGTAGGCAGGTACGCTAGTAGATGGGTATAAGGTAGGGTATTAAAAAGACCAGTCACAGAAATGGGGGTATAAAGGTGTAGGTATAAATTGAAGGAAGGTATTTTAGAATATTTATCCAAAGAGGATCAAGCTTTGCATATAGTTGTTGTTGGTGCGGTTGTTAGGCGGTTGATTGGTTCTTTTTAGTGGTGAAATGGACTAAATACCAGATGATACCTATATATATATACCTATATATAGAGTAGAGATGCTAGGATCCATTCTGGTTCTATATAATATGATGTGTTCTTTTTTTTCTCTCCTATAATAGGATAATACTTATATCTATGGTACGTTTGCGGGAGGAGGGGATGACGTTTTTCTATAAAGCTGCCGATTTAATTTCATGCGGAAATATATGTATCCAAACGTGCCGGGGGCGTAATACCAGGTCTACAGAGTTCCGCTTGTATTAGGATATATAGATACCATTAACCTTCCCTATAGTTGGTGCTATTTCTATAAAATATGCCGAGGATATCGGAAAAAGCCAATGATTTTTATTCCACCGTAATGGATATTTTATTTATTTTGCAGCGAGTATTGACCCAGAATTAAGTATACGCCACGCAGGGGGGGGGGCTGATATAAAGGCGGTGAGGGTATTGATGTTGAATTTGAATTTGAAGTTGAATCATGCAACCATCATGATACTACCCCTGCCGTGACATTGCAACAATATAAAAGCAATCCAATGAAATTAATCCGCTTCAGTGTATCTAAATTGTTGCATTGTGTATCTATATATACATACATAGATATCTCGAAAAGGCTATATACTATATTAATGCAGAGATGCATTTTAAACCATCAAGAATTTGCATGGATTATTGAAGTATAATTGAAACCAATTGCGATTACTTATAGCTGTCAGTGGCATTTTATTGTGAATCAGTTGGATATTCGCATCCATCACCCCCATCGTATTGGCTATAGCCATAAGCTAAGATATATATCCATCACACTTTGTTGTTCACCAGTTGGATGGTGGTCGGTTTGGTTTTGAGTAAAATGCGAATGACATCATTAAATTGAAACATTCTCAAGAACTCTTTAAAGTGCCATATACGTATATATACACAATCTTTCTTCTTGTACCTATACTCTGCCGGATATGCAATGATTGCCGTCTCAAATGCCATATCATTACACTGTAGGTATATACTACCTAACCCTTAAACCAAGCAACCACTTAGGGGTGTTCCACCTTTAAAAGGTTTCAACGTTGGTCGTCACTTGTATAGTCTTGGCTGTCGTCTGTCAGAGCGAGGTCCACAACCCTTCGACAAGGTAAACATCATTATGAGGGTAAACATCCTTGATGTTTAGCATTTTATAGAAAATGCTTTCAATAAAACTAAACTCGTAGATATATGTGTTGAATTGTTTGGCCTCTTTGCTTATATAAAAAATCTCAATACGAACAAACCATCATCATATGCACCACATCATACCTCGCACCTCTTCAAGGTTATATGTATATATGGCAATATGTATTTATATTCGAGGTTCTCTGTGGCTAAAGAAACAATTTTATAGTTGCAAACAAATGTTTTGTACATGTAGATTGTAGATACACAAATATTATACCGAGCAAAGTTTGAAGAGTACGTATGTGTGCGAATTTTTGAAACGGGTGCCATAAGTATGTTGATGGATTCAAAAGGAATAACAAATTGTAATTTTGAGTGAAAGGAGATTATTGCTGAAGGTACACGTTTATTTTTAATATTTCTAAAATAAAACATGACAATTTTGACTGCTGATGGATCATCAGCACTATAATTGGCCATAAGTAGCAGCACGGTGGTAACCCAAGAAATTGAGTATTATTAAATTATCGCAGTAAAAAAAAAAAATATTTATGTCTCATTAACATACATATCCATATGTTAAGTGGGTTATTGGCCACTTTAACCGAATTAACATATGAAAGTTATTAAAATATTAAGTTCACTACTTATTATATACTAACGTATACATTATGTCAATTTTCTGAATAAAAGGACTCGCAGGAGACAATTTTAAAACTTATTTTAAAGCAATCTTGCTACTTTTTTAAGTTCGAGAAAATTCAAAAATATTAAAACTGTTTTTAAGTTGTAAGCTATGCTCCGATCTCACACAAACACAAAAATAATTACTAACCGAGGACGTTTTTCTATATGGGTTAAATTTTTTTTTTTTTAATATTACGTAGTTAAGGGTAAAAATTACATAGTTTAATATGTTAGTTCTAACGCATTCGATGCGATTGAAAAAAATTATTTAAAATAAAAACCTAAAAAGATTATATTAAGGGAAATACTTGGTTAGGATTCGCAATTTTGAAGAACGTTTATTTTAAACTATTCGTTTAAAATAAACGTTCTTCAAATTGCTTGAATAAAATAATTATATTTAGTTAATTTCACACATCTCTGAGTAGATTGGTTATACCTACTATAAGCGACTTAATATGTTTAATTAACTAGCTTTATTGTTTATTGAAACTGAACAAAGTAACAGAAATAGTTTAATAAAATTAAGTATACTTAACTCGAATCAGAGTGTAGATTTAAATAATTTTGTTTAATCGAATTGACTCGTATAATTTAACCTGCGGTGAGTTTGCAGGTTTTATATTAACAATGTTTGTTATTTCACTTAAGCGAGTTTAACATTGTTTTTAACCGATGATTTTTCTGCGTGAGCAGGTATTCATTTTATTATTATCTTTTCTCTCTTATGGCCGATTTCACAAAGGACTTTTAAACATTTAACAGGCTTCTAAAACCTTAAAATGGGATTTTTTGGTTTCACCAAGCACTTTTAAATTAAACAAGCTTTTAAACACCCTTGTAAACTAAATGTCCATTTTTCACTCATTAAATTAAAAAAAAAAATTGAAATGTCATCAGATGCAGTTAACAAGTGGATATATCAGCTGACATTTGCAGAAAATTTTTTAAACATTTTAATTTTCAAATTTTGGAGATAGATACAATATCAATTAGCCCATTTTTTTTCAACTTCTGTGTAATTTTCATTTTGCCTCCTTCTCTTCTTTTGTATATATGTGCATTCATTATTAAATTAAATTGAAACTCACTTAGTAAAAACCTTTCGGCAGCGGCCCAATTTTTGTTTTTGATCTTGAAGAAGTGTACCGTTTTATTTTGCAATTCTTGGCATTTGTTTCAATACATAATGCTTTCTCATTTTTTCTCATACATTTCGCTTATTAGAAAGAAATAACCAATTTATTTTTCCAGGGATGTGAAGAGAACACGATTTTAACAAAAAAAATCCCTCAAATTTCCCTTTTATAGATTGGTGAAACTAAAAATATTTAAGGGCGTGATAAAATTAAGAGGGTTTTTGATAAAAGTGCTTTGAGTGTTTGTTCATGAAATTGGACATTAATTTCTTATATGAATATATTACTGTTAAACTTCGAAATGTCGAAATTTAAGAATTTACCAGTAAAACTTTGATATTTTCAGAAAGTTTGGTAAAATTGTTTTTGTTTTATAATTCGTTGCGAATTATTTTCAAACAAAAATAGAACACATTTCATGATATAATTGGAATTCTCACAACAAATAAACATAAAAACTAATATAATATGTAGAAAAAAAAACATAAAAAACACTGCACAAAAAGTCTAATTTATCATAATAAACTATAAAACACAAATTAGAGACGACCAGACCTTATAAAAGTGTCTTAAAAAATTAATAAGTAATTTTGTAATTTGCAACCACTTAGGAGTCTCGAATGCCGAAATATCGCAATCCGAATATGTTTTTTTATGTTGATTTTCGAAATCAGTCCGAAATATGTATAATTTCGGATGTAAATATTTTTAGAACCAGACAAAGTAGAAGAATTTAGCTTAGAGTTACGGTTACAGTTCTTAAATACCTTTCTTTTGATGTTCTGGAAACATTTTTGAAAAAATGACTTTTTGAAGCAAAAATTATAGCAAAGGAGTTGCCCATTCTTTTTTTTCAAAAAATCATTAAAATTTTATTTAGATCTGCAAAAAATTTTCTGTCCAATTCAGAACTGAAAACCGCAACCATTTACGATTCTAGTTCAAACAATTCGTTTGAACAATTTTGATTGAATTGGACAGAAATCAGGTAGGTAATATCACTATCGATGAAAATATTTCGAGAACCAGACCTAATACATTTTTTTTAGAATTTATTAATGCTTTGTTAAAAAATAAATTTGAAATCTACCCATTTTCTAAATATCGAATTTTCAAAAAAATAATATTGAAAACTTTTTAATAATTCAAAATTTGAGTTTTTGAAAATTTTAATATGCAATATTATTCAAACTAATTAGAAATTATGGTGTAAAAAAATCACTAAAATCGTTTTAACAGATAATGACATATAGTCCAGTCAATGAAGCATTTGACTCGGAAAAAATCTCCGGAAAGCTGGATTTTGGTGTATAGCTTTCTCATTGTGTTCTTAAGAAATTTGTCAAAAGTCCCCATCGATATGACCGCCACTAACAATTTTACAGGGGGTTGAAGGCCCCCCAAATTGTTTTTTCAAGAATAACTCCCAAATGGTAAGTTATACAAAAAAAAGTTTCAAAGACTAATTTGTAGCATGGAATATTTCCTTCAAAAACGTAAAACATACCTTTTTCATACAAATAACGGTTTTTGAAATAAACAAATCAGAAGAGTTGAGGGTTTTACTTTTCTATGTAGTTGGGCGACTTAATTCCAAAAAGCATCAATTTTTTATTTATTATTGGTACATTATATGGACATGATTTTAAGATATCGGTTCACTCTATTTGTCCATCCCTTTAGGTGGGAGGGGTAAATAAAAAAAAAAATTCAAAAATATAAAATGAATATAAAAACACAACGGCAACACTTACAATATTATGTTATAGCTTATCTTAAAGCCAGATATTCATTATTTATGTATGTTTTTAAATGAAGTTATTTTAGTGCTTGGTTTTTGAAAAAATGATTTTTAAACTCAAAATTTTAAAAATAAAATTTGAAAAAAAATAATAATAATTTTGGCAATTTTGTCAAAAACTAAAAGACTTACGACCATCTGGTTTTAAGCCTTCGACTGAAACATATTAAGCGTATTAAAAATTCTATCCCAAATTAGTACTTAATAACGAAAAATGTTGAAAAAAAAATTATTAGGTATTATTTTTTTTTCAAATTTTATTTTTAAAATTTTGAGTTTAAAAATCATTTATTCAAAAACTAAGCACTAAAATAACTTCATTTAAAAACATACATAAATAATGAATATCTGGCTTTAAGATAAGCTATAACATTATATTGTAAGTGTTGCCGTTGTGTTTTTATATTCATTTTATATTTTAGAAAAAAAAAAATAAAAAAAAAAAAAAATGTTATATGAGAGATACCATTATTAATCGATAGATTAAACTAGCACAAAAATGTTAATCAAATCCGTAGCAGCCGCTTTTGAGAAAAATTAAATTTTCCTCAAAGGTTTTTAAACACTTGTATTCGAGGTACCGTTATTTTTGGATATATATATAAGAATAATTTATAATTTAATTAAAAATCTGCTACGTAATTTTGGGTGCCAAGTATAATAAAAATCGACCAAATCGTTTTCAAATTGTTCTAAAAAAAAAAATTTTGAAAATTTTAGAAAATTTAAAAAAAAATTTTGGTATACAATTCTTTTCAAACCTTTTGAAACAATCTTCATACAAAAATTTTTTTAAAATCAGTTGAACCGATTTTGAGAAAATCGAGAATTATTAAAAAAATTGTTCTATGGGAGCACCATTTTAAACAATTTTTCGGAATTTTTTTTTTAATTACTTAATTTTTTTTTAATTTGAAGACACGTTTTTGAGAAAAGTAAGATTTTTATTGATTCAAAATAGCTATTTTGAATCAATAATTCAACAAAGTCCATTAAAATAGTACTAAGTCTTCTACTTGGCTGATGTATTTTAGTAATATAGTATATAGAATTTGTAGTTATTACTAAAAAACCTTCTTAAGATTTTTATTTTGCCAAACAAATTCAACGGCAGGTACCGTTATTTTTGGTACTAAAAAAAATTATAAAAATGTGTTAGGGGAATTCCCAAAAAACTCTATATAACAAGTTTAAAGAAAACCGACCCGCCTGTTGAGGCTGCAGCCGCAACGATAAGACAGATAGAATTACGAGACCCACTTTTTACGACTTCGTTATCATCGTAATGTCATTTTTGATCAAAATCTCGAGTTCGATTTTTATTAAGGAACCCATAACCATATATGTATGTTTATGTAAATACATATGTAAAAATGTATATTTTGTTAGATTTTTTGTTTGTAAATTGGAATTGGAATTGGAATTGGAATTGCACTGCACAGCGCCTTTCATATTTGGTCAAATAAATCGATCGAATCCTTTTTTTGATTTATAAATTATGAAAAATGAAGAACCCTTTTATTTTTTTTGTAGGCTTATCGTTGTTAGACTTATTAATGCCAAACTTCTTTCGTTTTTGTTTGATTGTATGTTCAAAGCTTATCCATCCTCAGGAAATGTTTGTTATTTTTTTTTTTTAATTGCCAACAAAAAAGAAAGTTCCTATAACAACACTGTAGATATATTGGGGATGTTTATTTTTAATAAAATGTGTGTTTTGAGTTTTGTGTCGGTATAGAGGTTGTTCTTATGCGGGTATACCTATCTATAGATATTTCCTGTTGTTCTAAAATCAATTTTAAGTCAACTCCTTAGGGCGCCCACAGTCTATTTATCTTATTAAAGACAGAGTTGCGTCGTAGGTTTATACAAAATTAATGAGAAGAAGGGAGTTGTTGTTGAACTTCAAATGTTTCTTTAAAAGAAATTGTTTTTTTTTTTTTTTTTTAGCTAGAAGCACTTTTGAAACATATGACAGAGTGATGGTACCTATACCCACATCATCATTATTATATCGCACCCCTCCTTTAATTTAAATATACATATGTATGTAAGGCCCTTAAAAATTGTTCGTATTTAAAGACAATTTGGTATTTTTTTTGTTTTTTATAATTAAGTTTTTGCATAAACGTGTGATCCTTGCAAAGTGGCTCCAGAACCCCGAAGCTCATATAAATGTTTGTTTGTTTTTTTTTTTTTTTATAATTTACTGAGATGAGATATTTTCGGCCTTTTTAATTATATACCTACTCGTACTATAGAAAATTAATTCACATCCCTTTTTGTGTTTTTATGTTTTCTCATCCATTTACTGGATGATTTGGTGAAAAGGAAACAATTTGTTAATTATTGTGAAACAAATTGAAGGCATGATGGCAAATAAAAATTAGATAATGTATAATATAGGCCTCTCAATTAATATAAAGGAGCTGAAATTTACCATAAACTCTTTGGTATATTTTTGGGTAAATGTATGCGTATACGTTAAGTGAATATGGGCTTAGTTTTTATCTAACCATGTGGAAAATTGAGAAAGTTTCTAAATAGTGAAGCATGATTATATACTGATGAGAGAGGGAAGATTTTCATTAGTTGTTTATTGGTCTTCTAATTTAACTGACTTGGAAGTTACGACATATACTTATAGTTAGATGTGTATGTTTGTTTGTTTAAGTTGACATTATTGTGACAGTTTTTATGAGGAGCAGAAATGTTTTTTGATTTTTATTTTAAAACTTTAATATTAAACACTTAAATAGATTTTCCTTAGAATATCATAATGTAAGTTAGACCCTTTCTAATAAAGTATACCTTACCTCCCTATTCTCAAAATATGTATTTACATAGAAAGTAATATTTGGCCTAATTTCGAAAATCAACCCAAGTAACTTGTTTGTTTGTTTGTATGTGGAGATATTTCTGTATTCGAGACTCATAAGTGGTTGCAAAATTTCAAAATTACTTGTTAGTTTTTTAAAAATATTTCTAAAGCTGAAAACCAAGAAATTCTAAAACTGAAAACCAAGAAACTTTACGAAGTCTTGTTCTCGAAATATTTTCGTCCAAAGTGTTCTTAGCTAATTTCTGCCAAATTCAATTAAATAATGGTTAAAAAAATTGTTTATGTAGCGATATTTCTGCAATCGAGACTCGCAAATGGTTGCGGTTTTCACTTCCGAATTGGAAATTCACAGACCTTTTCCACCAAAGTACACATTTTTGCACAGTTTGACAAATTAAATTTTATTGACTTTTTGAAAAAATAATGTGCTAACTTCTTGCTTCTTTTTGCTGTGATTTTAGATTTTTTTTTTTCAAACATTCTAAAACCCATCAAAATAAATACCAAAAGAAAGATCTTTAAAAACTCAACCCTCTGCAACTGTAAATCAAAATCTTGAACGTGGTCTGGTTCTCAAAATATTTAAATGGAAAGTTATATTTCAGAATAATTTTGAAAATCAACACAAAAAACTAGATTTGATGGAGATATTTCAGTAATCGAGATTCGTAAGTACATATTTATGAGTTTTTAAGACGTTTCTAAAATTGAAACTCAAAATATTTTAAAAGATCTGGTTTTCGAAAATTTTCCATCCAAAATAATTTTACCTTCTCTGCCCAATTCAATTAGGTAAATTTGTTCAAAAAAATTGTTTGGGTGGTGATATTTCTGCAATCGAGGCTCGCAAATCGTTGCTGTTTTAAGTTCTGAATTGGAAATTTACACACCTTTTCGATAATGTAATATTTTTTGCACATCTTGACAAATTGACTTTTTGAAACAAGGAATGTGCTAACCCTTTGCTACTTTTTTCTGTGATTTCTGATTTTTTTTTTTTTTAATTTCAAAACTCATCCAAATATACAACAAAATGTGTATACGTACCTGTAAGCCAAAATCTTCTACGTGGTCTGGCTCGCAACATATTAACATCGAAATTTATATTTCAGACTGATTTCGTAAATCAAACCAAAAAACTTGATTGGATGGCGATATTTTTATAATCGAGACTCATGTGTAAGTGGTTGTAAATTTCAAAATTATATTTATTAGTTTTTTAAGACCATTCTAAAATTGAATGAGGTCTGGTTCTCGAAATATTTGTATCTAAAGTTATATTGTCCGATTGAGGGTATGGCGAAAGCCATTGTTTTGGATTTGGTAGTCTCATAATAATATTGAGTTTTATTAAAACCCCAAACATTTTCAGTCTTTCCATTTAAAGGAGGCAAAAATCTAATGCCGGTAGGTACTTAATTTCAAGTGATACATTTTTTATTTGATGATTTTTAAAACTTTTAAATATTAAGCATACCTACGAGTTCATAAAAAAGGAGAATCACGCAAATTTAGACAACTCGAGGTTTTGCCATTTTTAAAACTAATTTGACTGAACTAATATATCAACGTCAAATAATATCTCGTTTAAAAAAAAAATTCAAAAAATCAAATTAATGATGAAAAAAATATCATCACTGGCGTTGATATATATATGTATCTATATAGAGAGAGTCCTCGACTTATAGAAGTCCATTGTTGCAGACTACTATGTTCTTTGTTATTGTCGTGTTAGTGTATATCTTTTATGCATGCATTTATGACGGCATGGGTAATCGTATTTTGGCAGGCTAAAGGAGCGTTGAAATATCAACAAAAAAAAAATGAAAAAAATCTTTTGCCAAAACGACCACCCGATATAACGACGAAAAGAGTATACATATAGTGTCGGGAGAAGGAGAAGGCAACTTTTAGCTTTCCATTAATCATGTATACGAAACAATATTATCATCCCACTTGGTCTTGAGCTCCTTCTCTCTTAAAATATGACTTAAGCTTTAAGGAAGAATTTCTTATTATATGGCATAGAAGAAAAAGATAGCTTTCTTCCATAATTTTTTGTTCGTCTTTCTTGTTCAGAACTGATTTATAAATCTTTATGCTTGTATATTCCTTCGTATTCTCTGTGTGATGCTATGCTCTTCTCTATCCGGATGATGCTGTGGGTTCGGAAGAAGTTTTTTTTTTTATCATCAAACAGCCTTCAGGCGATAATAAGCCACATTTAAGGGTAAAACCCAGCATAACGTTAATTAGAGTATAAGGAAGTTTTTTTTCATTGTTTTTGCATTTTTTTTCCGGACTGGAATTTGTTTGCCTTAATTTTGCAACCAACCACGAATATTGTCAAAGAAATCTTTTCCCGCTTGCTGCTGCTGCTGGCACAGGAACATAAAAAAAATATATAAGGGGTCCAGGAGTAGCTTCTCCCTGATGCTGCTGCGTTTAGTTGTTCAACCAGCCATCCAGTAGTGTCTTTTACTCTTTTTACGTTTAAAATAATAAAAAAAGTAATTTTTCTACAATTAAAACATTTTTCTCATTCAAAACTTAAAAAAATTTAATTTTTTTTTGTTCATTTTCTCGGGTAGTATTTATGAATTTTCTTCTTTTTTTTTGAAGTGACATTGCAGGAAAATATTTATTCTAGACCTTAATTAATTTGTAACGAAATATTTCTTTGGCATAATATAAAATTCGAAGTGGAATTTGTAAGATTTTTTTTTATTTTTCGTTTTCATTGTTTTTTTTTTATTCACTAACTTACAATTTTTTCTTAAATGAAATTGTTTTTGAGAAATTTAAGAAATGTTATGCGCTGTAGGGCTTAGATGAATTTCTATGAAAAGAATTGTGGCAATTCAAATAATATGAATTGATGATATCTCTTTGGTTAAGAGGCGACCTGAAAAAAATGCTTTCAAGGAATGGTTTCAAGGAATAACTAGGTGTGAATAGAAAAATGGATAAATTTAACGACATTATATCTATATGGGTGATTCTCTACCAACTGTGATTAAAAAAAAATTTCCTAAAATTAAAAATCATTCAAAATTAATTTTTTTTTATTTGATTTGTCTTTAAATAGACATGGTATTATAACTGTAAGAGCATTTTGCTACAACTTTTAAGGAACAAAACATATCGTAAAAAGTACTAAATCTCAAAGACATATGGTGCTAACACTGATTTTTATTTTTGAATTTTTATACGTTCTAAATCTTTTTGACAATATACTTGGAGAGTTTCTAAATTCCCTCTTACGTTTTGACGTTTTCAACTTTGAAAGGCAATATTTTATTCAAAATTGTATATATTTTAGTTTTTGGAATCTTTTTTTTTTTTTGAGGTTGTAGTATTTATTTTTGTGCTAGGTTATAACTCAACATTTATTGCACGGATTTGTTTTTATATGTTTTGTCTGTTTTATTTTTAATAAAAAAATAACAAGATTTTTAGCAAAATCGCTTGAAATCATTTAATTTAAATTCATTATAAATAATTATACCACGGTACTGACATTTAGGGCTTTAATATAAACTCATATCTCAAAGCTTCTGAGAAAAATAAAATCCGTTATAATTTTAACTTATATGCCTCTAAAATAAATACAATTTTCTAAAAATCATCCCAACAAAATTCAAAACACGGTTGGATAATACTACCACGGTACTGACAGATAATTTTGTGACACACGATTTCAGAATAAAAAGACTTCACCCTTACAGCAAAATTACGTTAGTAAAATAAAATGACTTTTGTTAACAATAAATAAATAGTTCCTCTTTCAAACGGTACCACACAAATGCCATCAAACTAAAAACAAAATGGTGGTTCAGTTAGAAATCTATTGAATTCATATATAAAATGAAATCCGGGGACACCATTGAATTATTATTATTTAATTCGAAAGCAAATATTTTCGCTTTATATTCTCAAAATTTAATCAAGCAACTATTGTACTAAACTTGTCATTAAGTTAACCATCAAGGCAAGGATGCCACTTATTAATATACCTGTAATATATTTTGAAGGTTAACATTAAAAAAAAAATGTATAAGCAAGATAATATTTATAAATTAGGACTCGAATTTCAACAAAAAAAATATCAAAAAATTTTTGAAATACCAAATTTTTATAAAAATTATTTTAAAAGTCTTAAAAATCGAAATCATATTTATTTTTTTAAATTTTAATGTAATTTTATTAAAACTTATAAGAAGCTAGCAGTGTATAAATAAATTTATTTAAATCTGTTTAGTCATATGTATACCTAATGAAAAATTCGAAAATGCACAATCTGATTTTCTAAATAAATCTTAATTTTAAGAGACAAACATTTTAGAAATCGTTGGAGTTGTTTTTTTAAAAAAATTATTTTGTATTCAACAAATTTTTTAAACATTTTTAAGAAATAATTTTTTAAAATTTATAAAAAAAAAACTATATAAATATTTTCAAAAAAAATCAGTTCCCGATTTTCAAAATAACAAAGTTTCAAAAAACAATGTTAAAATTTGCGTATTGACAAAGGCCCTCACTATGTCAACTGATGAGTTTAAGTGAGATCGCCGGGACGAATCGCCAATTTTTGTAGGACTTAAAGGCCGTTTAAAGCTATTTTGAATCAATATAATTCAACAAAGTCCATTAAAATAGTGCTAAGTCTTCTACTTGGCTGATGTATTTCAGTAGTATAGTATATAGAATTTGTATTATTAAAATAAAACCTACTTATATAAACTAGCCAGACCCTGGGCTAAAAAAAAAAACAAAAACTTCCAATTTAATGATTAGGAATTCTAGTCTTGTTGTTCACACTAGGTAGTCGTCATGAAATCTATGTAAGATGAACTGAACTTAACAAAAATTGCGTATTGACAAATGCCCTCACTAGTCAACTGATGAGTCCAAGTGAGATCACCGAGACGAAACGCCAATTTTTGTGGGACTTAAAGGCCGTTAAAAGCAATTTTGAATCAATGTTAAAATTTTTTTTCAAAATCTATAATTTTTTTTTTTGAAAATTTTGATATGCAATATAATTTAAACTTATTAAAAGCTTCTGTATGAAAAATTTCATTAAAATCGGTTGAACATAAAATATGAGATCGTCCAAAATAAAGAAAAAATGGTTCTATGAGTGGTACCATTAATAACTGATTAATGTAAGATTTGTTTCAATTATGGTAGATACCTAGTACAGAATCAGCTAACTACAAACTTTGAATCGTAGTAGTCGTTTTCGAAAAAAATGAGATTTTTCTCAACACTTTTGTATGAAAGGTACCAAAATAATATTTAAAGACTGCTGAGTGCCAAGTTTAATAAAAATCGACGATGCGACATGACATTTAAAGTTTTGAAGAAACATTTTTTTTAATAGTAGCCTATTTGTAAAATTTACTGATTTTTTTAAACGTTCTGTGTACGGTTTTGAGAAAAATAAGATTTTCATTAATTGCTAAAAACTATTGTAGGACATAGGTACCGATATTTTCGGTCTTAAAAAAAAATGAAAAAATGTATCAGCTAACTTATGAATTGATAAATTTCCTACTCATGAATCAAACATTTGCTTTTAAATTAATTTTTTTTTTTAAATAAATCCAACTAGCTTGTGAATTAAATTTTTTAATTCACAAATCCCAACTAGCTTATGAATTGAAATTTTGTCTATTCACGAGTCCATTACTGACTTATAAATTAAACGAGGGCTTAAGCTAAATAAAACCTTCGCAACTCTGCTTTTTATATTTTCTAGAAGCTTTTGTATAGAAAATTTGATCAAAATCAGTGGCGTAGTTTCAGGGAAAAGCTAAAATTCATAACATGGTTCTAATTGGAAAATGTCTTTAATAATTCTCGACCGAAAAGGTTAATCGTCTTGTCTATTTTTTGACATTTTTCATAAGGGTAAAAAAACTAAATTCATCTTATTAAAATTTCGGACATTTTTGTACATAATGATGAAATTCGTTCCTTTATATAAAGGAAAAGGAGTTTGATCAAAGAATGCGGATAAGACAGAACTAAAAAAAAGCAAATTATCTCAAGTCGACTTAAGATGTTATATACCTTTTCGGTCGAGAATTAGTTTTTGGTATTTTTTACCAAAAGATAGCCTATAGACATTGTATATTTAATTTAACTGATTTTTTTAATAAAACTCTCTGAAATTTATTTTGGGAAAAATAAAATATTTCCAAAAATCTGATGGTTATCAGACTGTTTTGGTCAACCGAAACGTTATTTCTCGTATGACATTCATTAAATCCATCCATGCGTGGTTAGAATTTTCTACATTTAAAACAAAAGATAACAACCTGAGTTACCATTGTTAAAAGTCAATTTTCAACACATGATACTAAAAAAGATAGCCCTCTTGACAGTTTTGACCTTAATAATATATTTATTCTGTCCTATAAAATCATGTGAAATTGTAGGTATAAGGTTCACGATAAAGCCTAAATCCACTTATTTATCTAAATAAGTCAAATAAATGTGAAAAGATTAAGAAGGTATCGAAAAAAACCAGTATCAAAAAAGAGCTTTTGGATGATTGAGAAAAAAAAAATCCAATTTTAACGAAACCACTTGATCCACATATAATTCAAATTGATCGAAACAAGGGTATAAATTTGGCCTAAATATTTTTTTTTTTGATTTTGGAAAATTATCAATAAAGCTATCAGCAGAGATGTAGAAGTAGAAAAACACCAATAAATATACACGATATACGTATACATATAATGATGGCACAACAATAAAACTAATGAAAACATCCTTTTTTTATATTGGGTTGATTCCTCGCTTAACAATATTCAAAACCACCACCCGTTTTGAGCATCTCAATGACGCATATATCTCAATTTGCAATTCAAATATACTCACTCACATGTCCCTTAATATTCCCTATTCCCATTCCCCTTATTTTTTCCTTGGGCTAATTTATATACAAACGAATGGTCAGGCATTTGATTTCCTTTTCCCTCTCCAACTTTTTGTCGTTGGTTTGTTTGAGGGTTTTGACCTATCCGACAGGAAAAAAAAAAAAAAGAAAATTCTCCCAGCATATACAATTCCATTAGTTTGAGAGGAAAACTTAAAGGAAGAAAAATAAATCCAACCAAGAGGAAAGGAAGACAAGGATATATGTACATACGAGGAAAAGAAACCTCGAGCAAGAGGAGAGATTTTTACGGGTTCCGCTCGCTTGAAAGAAATTTCAACATTTGGTATTCGATTACTAGTCAAGAGATCTGTATCCTGCGGTGGACTTGCCCCAAATCTCCAACAAATGTAATTAGGACCACACATGTGGTAACCGCATACATAAGCTTAGGTAAACCTATTCTCGTTCGTCTCAAATGTGAATTTGCCTTTGGAATTTACCTAACCGAAGCGTGAACAAATGTGCATGAGGAGCATTAGAAGAGGCAGAAGATTTACCAGATGCCCGTCACCACCAGCAGCGTCACCGTCGTCGTCGTCCTTGCTATATCAATGTGTGAGCCACATTCAAGCCAAGGACTAGGTACATATACCTACTCTGATATCAATGAGCTCACATCACCATCGTCAGGAACAGAATTCAGCATCTAGAAACATATATCATATCTCTTTTGGTTGCTTGGAAAATTTTAGCACCCTCAGGAAGTCGCACACAATCGGTCGCACCCTGTTCACCTAAGGCGTTTCTTGCTTGCATGCACGCCTTCAGATTGAAATGCACGTCTGTCTTCTCATGAGCGATGGAGGATATCGCACGGGTGGATGGATGAGTGAATGGTGGCGTAGTATATGTGTATGTGTTAGAGGAGACAAAATATATTTCAAAGGACCAAATTTGGCCACCAGCATTATTCAAATAAAACAAGAAAGTTTTTTTTTTTTCTGTATAGTATAGGTATATTAAACTCCTTCGGGAATGAACAAAAGTTGAAGCCTTTGCCCTGAGAGGAAAGATACAAGCAGCAGCAGATCCCAACGCAGACACTTCATAAAGATGAGAAAAAAAAATTAACCTCCTTTCCAGATCCGACCAAGGAGTAGGTACTATAAAAAAAAACAAAGCCAAAGCAATAAAGAAAGTTAGGGTGACCATATTCGGTATAAAACAGAATTTGTTTAAAAAAAGCGTTTTGGGAAAATATATGCTTAGCTTTACGGTTAGCCTTTTTTCCTGCTTTGCAGTTGTTTTGTCTGTATCAGATTTTGTACGACTTAAATTGTATAAACATTTATCCGAATGTAGAAAAAAATACTAAACGATCTTTTTTTTTTGTTATATGGTCACCCTAAAAGTATTTGAAAAGATGCTGTATATTTGTATGTCTAGGATCAACTTTTTTCGGAATTGCATTGACCTCTAATAAAACCTACAATAATAACTTTTCTATGTAATCAACTTATAAGTCCCTAAAAAGGACAATTTTTTAACTTGCTCTGTAGGGAAGTTTTGTTTTCGTGCACAGAAAAAAATTCAATAAGTTTTAATCAAAATTAACACTACGATGATGC
This sequence comes from Epistrophe grossulariae, assembly GCA_929447395.1. Lineage (NCBI taxonomy): Eukaryota > Metazoa > Arthropoda > Insecta > Diptera > Syrphidae > Epistrophe > Epistrophe grossulariae. Next base: position 116,085,685 of record OV839568.1, read on the forward strand.
AGAAGTCCGAAAAATTTTGTTTTGTCATACCATACGTCGTTCTGTGCATCTTTGCGCCTGTGCGTCTATGCGTCCGTGCATCTACTTTCATTTTAGCTAGGGCCCAAACGGGTGAACCCAGTTGTTTCAAATTTGTGTAGCCTTAAGGCAAACAAATTTTATTTTAGTTCATATAAAATGGTTTGCTTCCAAAATATGCGATATTTTAATTTACAAGACAAGAAAATAACCTAAAATCTAGCATATCGACGGTTAAAGTGCAGATTCTATAAAGTAAAACCCGCTTAAGAAAAACGACAAAATGTCACAGTTTTTTCTTTGACTTAGGTAAGCGGGTTTCGTTTAAGTGGAAAACCCGATTAAGTGAAAGAAGAAAATTATGTCACTTAAGTGAATTTAAAAATTTTCAAAATTGGTTGTGATAAATCAGAAATTCAATGTGAAAATTTGATGGAGGTTAAAAATAAAAAAAAAAAGGAAGTGAAAGCGTTCAGCAAATCTTTTGTTCTGTTCGATTCAATTTTTTTCACTTAAGAGAGTTATTTTAAATGAAAAATATAAAATTAAAATATGTTTCAGGTATCGGGTCTTTCACTTAAACAAGTTTCGCTTAAGCAGAGTGTTTTATAAGTAATTGGTGATCGAATACTCTAGGATGAAAAAAGTGTTATATATAAGCGGGTTTTTTTCTCGCAAGCGGGGTTCTCTTAAGCGGATTTTACTGTATAACATAATAATCGCAAGTAAAAAAGTAATCTAAGTGGTCAATTCAGCTCACTTGGTCGAATTTATGCTTTGCTAAATTTTGGAGAAAAATTGTATGGAAGTTTCAATTTAGCAAAATCCGCGCACTGATTAAAGATTTTGACAAAAAAATCTGTAAAATAGCTATGTAAGATATAAAATCTCCAAATGTTGAAAAATATTTTTAGAGTTTCAAATTAAAAAAAAAACTGTGTAAATAAAAAAAAATTATTAGAAGATGGGCGTATTTCCCTTCCGATAAATTGGAAAAAAATCAATTTTTTAAAATAAAATAAAATAAAATAAAATAAAATAAAATAAAATAAAAAAGAATAAAATAAAATAAAATAAAATAAAATAAGGTAAAATAAAATAAAATAAAATAAAATAAATAAATTAAAATAAAATAAAATAAAATAAAATAAAATAAAATAAAATAAAATAAAATAAGATAAGATAAGATAAAATAAAGTAAAATAAAATAAAATAAAATAAAATAAAATAAAATAAAATAAAATGAAGTAAAATGAAGTAAAATGAAGTAAAATAAAATAAAATAAAATAAAATAAAATAAGATAAAATAAAGTAAAATAAAATAAAATAAAATAAAATAAAATGAAGTAAAATAAAATAAAACAAAATAAAATAAAATAAAATAAAATAAAATGAAGTAAAATAAAATAAAATAAAATAAAATAAAATAAAATAAAATAAAATAAAATAAGATAAAATAAAATAAAATAAAATAAAATAAAATAAAATAAAATAAAGTAAAATAAAATAAAATAAAATAAAATAAAATAAAATAAAATAATATAAAGTGAAATAAATTAAATTATATTAAATTATTATGTATATGTAAAATAAAATAAAAAAAATAAAAAAACAAACTTCTCCGACTATCAAAACAGCTATAGAGTAATTGTAAGTTTTGCACATTGTTTTTTAAATATTTTTCCTTATATTATAATATTCATTTTTTTAATTTAAAATTTAACTTTCTTCTTTTTTCTTAATGCAGATTCGGTACTTTATAAATCTATACTTTAAACTTAAATCTCTGCGACTATATTTTCTTTCAAATTAGAAGTTAAGATTCAAGTTGATAAGAAGAAGGATATTGATAATTTTTTAAGTTCTTAGAATATAGCCGTTCATGAAAAGCTTATTTTTCTGGAAAACTTCTTTTTAAGATTTTTGTATTTATTTTTTTTTTATTTTATAATGGAATTTTATGAATACAATTTTTATGCCGTAGCCGATATAAGCAATAGGCATTTATCATAAGATTCTCTTTTGTTTTTCTCGTTAAATACCAAACTGAGTAAAATCATTTTTTTATATACAGAAGCTTTTAAATATAAAAAAAAAATTGCAGTTGTTTCAGGTTTGAAAAAAGCTTTTAGTGTAACTAATAATTTTTTTAAATTGTCTCTCCTCGACACATAAAATAAGATAATATATGACTTCGGGGAGGGTCAAAAACTTCCCAGATTGAGCATTTACCACAAATCTGATTTTCATCTTGCTATTTTAGAAAATCGCTGTGCACACTCTTATCTTCCTACTGTCTATACACTTATGTACCTTCGAAACGACAACCATAACTCATGTTGAAGAATATGGGGCAATAATACAAGGGTTGTGGGGTTTTTAAGTCAAAGCTATACCTATACATTTTGGTGTACCGAAAAGACAAACTATATACCTATCTCTAGCATACTTTCTTTCATTTATAGTAAGAAAAGCTGTCGTAAAGATTTATCGGAAACAACATTATTTCTATGTTAGATACTTATAATGTTGTTCTACTGTAGATACATGATACTATATGTATATATATGAGTATGCAAGATATACCTTCTGTTCTACCAAAAAGAAACAATGATGATGTGTACTTATCTAAACACAAGGTACTATACACAAATACATACCTATATTCTTATAAACTTTATGTTTCAGACTATACCTTGTCAGATGACTCAGGATTCTGTGCTCAACCATCAGGGAGTTTTATTAGAGTAATGTTTTTGGTCCAATATATCACATTAAGCTATAAATTACTTTTGGTCAAGCACTTTCACCGAGACTATAACCTTAAATAAATTTTATTGACTCTAAGATATTTTTTTATGTACATATGTACGTAGACGTCCTCAACGGGGAATACCTGACATTGAACTATAAATTATGTTGTCTATAAATATATAATAATAATTTTATTTTAGCGTTAAGTTAACTGCTTGCTTTGGAGAATTAGATTTTTGATCAGTGTTCATATGATTTATTGAGAGAAATAATGTTTCATGCGATATGATTTATAAACCTTCAACAAGAATATTGTTATGAGACAGTACTTTTTTTTTGGTTAGTGAAACTAACTATTTGTGATTAGCTGTATAGTGTATACTGTATACACAAAATGTCGAGCAAATAGGAATACATAACTAGCATTAACTATTAGAATTATTGGATTTTAACATAAATTTATTCTAAAATATTTATAAACCAAAAAAAACATAAAAAAATATTTATAAAAGTTGTAATAGAAGAAACTATGGTATAACACATTTTTGGGATTTGTCGATTTTTGTTGAAGATATTTTTTGGGGGATTTAGTTTATCAGGCATTTTTTATGCGAGGAGTATTATTGCTTGTTAGAATTTCGTTTTTTGTGGATTAACCTTTGGTATATGTAATGTTTGTGCTGAACAAGCATTTTTCTGCTTAAAAATAAAAGCATGAATTTCCTAGTGCGTTTAGAGTGATTTGAAACTTATATATTTCAATGCTATAAAAAAAAGATGTAAGTTTTGGATTAGTTATAATAATTATTAAACAGATTCTATCGATACTAGGTGTAAGGCGATTGTTAGAAAGTTAAGTTTCAAGCCAACCCCCCTCGTGGAATATTCTGGAATAATCATTTTAAACGAACAATATTTGAATGATATAATAAAAATTGAGACACAAGACAAATTATACTACGAGTTCTCAAAAGATAGTTGAAAATGTTGGTCATTTGCATGTAACATACGAAATACTAATTCGTTTTCAGATCCGACGCATGGCTTCAGCGACATCCCTGGTTTCATCGAATTAGAGAAAGCCAATTGGCTTGCAGCAGAATTTGCTGTTAATTTGAAGCTGCCATTCTTCTTTTTATGCAGTCGCAAGAGATCTCGATTAGTATTTTTTCAACTTTCAATTTTAACACGGTGCGATTGATTGAGCTTAAAAATAGTAGTAGATTCAGATTTTCCTTGGTAGATTGATTTTAGTTTTATTATAAAATAGAAGCAGATTTTAAGTAATATTAAATAAAAATTTTGTAAGGACCAGCTTAAAAGTTGGTTATAAAAAAAAAAAATCTGCTGCAGCACTTCTGTGTGGCGAAGCATCAAAATTGTACAGTCACTGCCAACTTTTGACAATATATCTGTTCCCGTGTTGTCCAAATCTGAGTAATCTCCAGCTTAAGAAATATTTACAAGAATGAAAGATTCTAATATGAGTGACAGTAGGTACACCAGGTTCTCAAAATTGATCCAATGGTACATCTCAACATGCAGTGAAACAAATCTCTACATTATTAAAAAAAAATGTTTTTTTTTCGATTGATTGATCTTAAAGGCATTTGAGTGAGTTTATTACATCAAGCTCTCTTTATTACATCAAGCTCTCTTTATTACATCAAGCTCTCTTATGTGTACATTTTGTATGGACAAAACTCTTCTTTGTTGGATAAATCTTTTGTGTTGGATAACAAAGACCGCTCAATACAAGCCGAACTGTACAGTTTCAAGTCTGAAATTCACAAAATAAATCCAAAGGTTCCACATGCCTCCATTTTATCTCCTAATCTCATCAAAATTGTAGATCTCTTTTTCCGAAGTTCCTTGAAATAAATTCTGTAACTTTTTATATCATTTCATTGGTCCATTTTTCTAAAATTAAAAAAAAAGAAGATAATTCATAAAAGAAGCCTTGTATAAGTAGCCTCAAAAATTGGTACTAAAAATAATGGTTTTGACGAAAACTTTTTGAGTTTTAAATTTCTCTTCACTTGCCTACACGTATAATGACGTATATCAACGTGTACTCCATACTTTCAAGTTATAGTACAAACAAAATCAACTGCAGATACCTGCACATTTCGGAGTTATATTTAAATCTGTTTCGCTGAATCGGGTTTCCAAAAACTCGGTCTTGACATGTGTTTATCGAAATGTTACATATAAATTCTTCGGTAGGTACTAGTTGTCAGAAAAAACTTGTTATAAATGCCCGTTATTTTTAGGAAAAAACATCTGGGGCCTATTAAGTAGTCGCCATTATGATTACTTAGTGAATCATTTTAATTTTAAAAAAAACTATGCTTTAACTTAGTGAATGTTTAATTTTTTTTTAAATCTAAAATTTACACTCACTCATCTGGGGAATTTTTAACATTAAATACATTGTATGTGATGTATGTCATATGTGTGACGAGAAATAGGTCCCTGAACCTTAACTTAAGAAATTAAATAAAAATAATACATTGTTCCAAACGGTTTGTCATTATGTTTTAAAAATGATTTCGGGCAAATGGCCGCCGCCGCGGCTGGCTCGAATAAATTCTTGCCGAGAGGCCCAATTTTCGACCACTTTTTGCAGCAATTGGGGCCGTATGTCAGCAATAACGTGCCGAATATTCTCTTCCAAGGCGTCAATCGTCCCGGGACTATCTGCGTAGAGAAGCGACTTCACATAACCCCACAAAAAATAGTCCAGCGGTGTTAAATCGTACGATCTTGGAGGCCACGGCACAGGCCCACGACCGCGACGCTAGATTATGCGCTCACAAAAAGTTTCCTTCATAAAATTGATTGTTTCGTTGGCTGTATGGCATGTAGCGTCGTCTTGTTGGAACCAAAGGTCGTCCACATCAACATCCACCAATTCAGGCACGAAAAAGTTATTAATCATGGCTATCTAGCATTCCCCATTGACTGTAACATTAAGGCGGGCTTCATTTCTGAACAAATATGGACCAATGATTCCCTCCGCCCAAATGAGCATACCAAACAGGGACTTTTTGAGGATGTAACGGGGCGTCTCAACAATGGCTTGTGGATTATGATCACTCCAATTACGAAAATGTTGCTTATTAACGTACCTATTCAACCAAAAGTGAGCTTCATCGCTGAACAAAATTTTCTTGTAAAATCGGGATCGGTGGCCATCTCGAACCATTATTTTGGTAATAAATTTGCACGATTTGCAAACGTTGTTCAGGAGTAAGTCTGTTCATTATAAAATGGCAAACCAAACTGAGCATAAATCAAGTGACAGCTGTCAAAAAGACCAACTCCGAAAAAAGTATTGCCAGATTGAAAACCACACGTCTAAAAAAAACACCCTTTATATAAAAACAATCTTAACATGTATGTCAGATTTCATTAAAATCCTTGAAATAGTTAACATTTGACAGAATTTTTTCCGCTCTCCCATACAAACCATAAACTACTGTGCGGCGTCTTTGTAAGCTTTCGCTCTTCTTAGCTGTCCTAAATCTATGCGATTGTCTATTAATTACTAAGATAGTTATGTGTGAAAAGTGTTGTTAGTAAGCAAGTATAATATACACGAATGTCAATTATCAATAGATATAAATATTAAATCGAATTTAACAACCCAACTGACAAAAGTTTTTTACTATTGATTATTGAGTAGGTATGCGAATAAAAAGAACATTAAATATTGTTAATTATTACGAAAAAGTTGATCAGTTTTTTTTAACAAAATGAGAATTAATGAACCAAATTTCTATATTATTATCAATAATTAATACTTGATAATAGTAATAGGGGTTATTGTTTTGTCTAAGATATATGGTTGATTTGTGACCTTATTTGCAAGATGCCCCTATATCCTTTTCATACTTGGTCTTTTATCGTTATTTTTTTGATAAAACTGTATATACTATATAACCATTATAGATATTCCTCAATTAAATTCTCAGATCTGATAAAAAAGACACGAATCGAAAAAAAAAAAAATATGTCAGAAATTTTCTAGATCAAATAACTCAACTGTAATAAAAAAAGAATTTTAAATGTCAAACTTGATAATTCCATGTGTCACATGGGAGTCATCACAAACAAAAACAAGTGTGATCCTTCAAAAGCAATTTCCAATATACTTCGAAATAAATACACTCATACAGGTATGTAGGTATGTACCTTTACTCTACATTTTATATACATATATAGGGAGGTACATATAGAATGAACGCCTCAATAACGACCTTATGCCACATTATTATCTATTCATCAAAACAAAACATAAAACAAATTCCGCTTGACATGAATGTCTCCTCTTCCTCATAACCATCAACTATATATGTATATATAAGCCCTCAAGCCCTTGTATATATGTATATAGGTATGTATTTATTTATATGTACCTCGAATAAAGCTTTTTTGTCCTCGTTGTTTTCGCTGTCGCCGTCGCTTTTCATCAAATCAATTATCTTCAAATATAAATTGACATTTCAAAGCAACCATCCAAATACCTCCTTGTGCTTCATTCCTTTAAAATTATAATCTGTTTTATATGTACCTTATACCTACCTAAAAAAAAAAAAAAAAAAAAAAGCGCAGAAATATGAAATATGAAATTTTTTTATTTCGTGTGTCCTTTTTTTCACAACGTCAACACATACCTATAACCTATAAGGATATGCCTCAAAGTTATTGTTAGTCTTTTCTTATCCCACACGGTTTGTTTTTTTTTTTTTTTTTTTTTTTTTTACAGCTTAATGCGTGATCCAAGAAAAGAAAGATATTATGAAACTTACATTGATGCAGAAGGAGCAAACGCGCGTATGTTTATCGCAGGATATGGTACAAAACTTGCTCTCGAATTTACATTTATACGTTGCAAACACTCCTCTGTCACCATCTACTGATGCTCAAAGTGCTCCCTGAAGACAATAACTCTCGGTAGTGGTGTCGTGTGTTTGGGGGTGTGATGCTCCAAGACTCCTATACTATATACCTCTGTCCTCTACTCCTTATTTCGCTTTCTATTTAGGTACATAGGTAGGTAGGTATTAGTATGCTCTTTTCGCATCTCAACTCAATCTCTGTTCCTCCGGCCTCAATTTTTCTCCGTCATTTGTATCTGCTGTTCCCCATCAAACATCACTCGTTATCCCCTAAATCTAGATCCTGTCTATCCTTTATATATATATTCTGAGCGTGGGTTGTGACAGGGCCGCTGGGGTTTGGGGTGGCCATGTCAAGAGTGTCTACGTGACATGGTGACGAAAAACCCACGGAGACTGACACGAAACCTTATATATATGTATTTATTTTTTGTGCTGCTGCTGCTGCTGCTGCTACTCCTTGTTCTGTGTTCATCCCACTTTTAAATATGCGATTTCAGGACACTCGCCCATTGGGAATCATGGCTGGGGCATGATTTTGCTTTCGGCCGAAGAGCATTGTGAGAAACATTTTTTAATGTCGAATGTATAGTATGGTATAGGGTATATATGTAGGTACGTGGGGACGACACACGTCTCCACTTAAACGCCTTTTTTCTAGCTATGAACAACAAGGATTGCGAATAGCGCGACTGTGTCGACACGACACACATACCTATATGTGTAGGTACAAAGCCCTTCGAGATTGTGAGAGGAAATATATTATGGGAGGTAGGTACCTAAACATGGAAAATATATTTTTATCGAGCTCGCGGCAACAAAATAAAGAATATGAAGCCAAACTTTAAAACAAACACGAAGAATTCATTTACCTCAGGTGGTTTTCAACATCGAACGAGTGGATCTTTCAAAAGTTTAACATTCCCCACCATTAGGCCATCATTTATCTACCTATACTTACGTCCTATACTGGTATCAAAAATCAACAAAATCCCACTCACAAAAAGTGTCGAAGAAACGAAATCTTATCAAGGTTTCTAACTCGAAAAAAAAATTAATACTTATCCAGTTCTCTAAAGTTAATATTTGTATCATCATAACAAAGTGTTTTTGTTTTTTTTTGTCGATACTTGGAACAACTTTCTAATTTTATGAGATTGGGCTGGAAGAATATTTCTCTTTTATTTCATATTTTCTAAGAATTATTTTAAACGAAAAGAATCTTGGCCCTAGGCAACCTTTCAGTAATTTAAGATCATAAGCAAGTGTTTGTTTTTTTTTTTTTACTTAAATCTTTAATTATTTTCATATACAAATTGGATTATTTTACTAGAGAAAAAATAGTAAAGTTTATCAATACCACAGCGCCAAACACACGCTTGAAATAAGAGAAACTCGCAATTTCGTTCAAACAAAAATTATATCATGCAAGAATACATACTTATAGGAACAAATTACTGTGGCGGAACTTATGTCTAAACTCAGTTTTAAAGGTGTACCTACAACATGAAAAATTTTATTGTACTAGAATAAATATGTGATTTTTAGAGGAGCTTAGTTTAAGTTGTATGTAAATGTTGTCTGAATACTTTTTTATAGATTCAAGTTGTCTTAATTTTGTTAAAATATGTCAGAGATACTTATAGTTTACCAACCCATATTTCTAATCTACCGATTATCAAATTTATTTTATTCATCTTCACCATATTAAAAATGAAATGCTATTTGTTCATAAGCGCTTAGTGCTCAAGCCCAAATTATGGGCCTATAGCCCATAATTGGTATACCTACCAAAACTATTTGAGGCTATAGTATTTAAGAGTTTTTATTTCAGCTACAAACCTTTTCTTGGGAGTGAGCAACGTGGGTTTATGAAAAAGCAATTTATCGTAACTAAACTTCTCGAATTTAAGTCTTTTACAAATAAAACAATTGAGAAAGGCCAACAAGTTGACTGTATCTCAGTGGCGGATCCACGGGGGGGGGGGGGGGGTTTCGGGTCCGGACCCCCCCATGAGCCTTTAAACCAAATATTTTTATATTAATTTATTTATTTATTAAATTTGGTCTACGTTTAACCTACTTAATTCCAGAAAGCCCATCTTTTTATAAAATTTCTATTAAAAATTTCTTTAAGTGCGTAATCCTCCAAAACTTCAAATGAATCTTATTGGAAATAGGGATATACATGCTTACATTAAATTGTGACTGCATAATAGTTTTATGAAGGAAACTTAGTTCAGGGGCTTAAGGTATGTTATTGTGCTGCGATGTGATAATTTTAAAAACTTCACAAATTTGAAAATTTTTAAGATTAAATTTTTCCAAAGTTAAGTTTTTCTAAAATGGTACAACCGACGAGATAAAAAAAATCGCATACTATTTGTAACTTTGCGAAGGAACTTAGCACCATCATTTTCGATATTCAAACAAAAAAGTTGTGCTGTAGGTATTGTAGTCAACTTGTATTGTCATGTGCCGTATATATTTTTTTAAATTCGCAAATATTAGGAATGAGTTTTTTTTGCAAAATTACGATTTTCAAAAAATCAAAGTTGTCCTGTATTTTGCTCAAAAAATGATTCGCATATTTACAGCTTTTATGGCCAAAAATAAATATTGCGAAGCATGAGGTTAGTACCGCCATTTTCGATTTTTAAAAATAAAGTTGTGCTGTATTGTGCTCAACTTGTGCTGCCATTGTGCCGTAAATATTTTTTTAAATTAGCAAATTTGCAATTTTTTTTTTCAAAATTACGATTTTTTAAAAAGTTATACATCATGCGCTGGTTTAAGCTCTGTTTGTGCTTGCTTGTGTTTTTTTTCTGAAAATAGAAATTGGCGGTGCTAACTTCACGCACATAAATAATGTAGCACAAATCGCACACAAGTTTTACTTGCCTTTAAGTTTTCTATTTGTGGTTGGACCCCCCCATGACCAAATCCTTGATCCGCTACTGCTGTATCTATACTGACTTCAATAAGGCCTTCGACAAGTTGTCTCTTCTGTCTTATTTTGCTCAAACTTTCATCTTTTGGTTTCTCTCCAGGTTTTGTTCACTGGATGAGATCGTATTTGAAGGGAAGAACATTTCAAGATCTTTTAACAGAAATCACTTCCCATTTAATTAACGCAGACCTCAAGGCAGTCACTTAGAACTACTACTTTTTATTAAATATGCTGATGATATAAAGTTGTTCAAAATCTTCAGAAACTAGTCTGATTCTGATCGTCTTCAAAATTACCTAAATATCTTTTCTGATTGGTGTGCACAGAACAATGTGTCAAAATTCCAATCCATGTTCATTTCGTCCACTTTTTGATGAAATGGATTGATGCAAACAAAAAAAAAGATTGAAACCAAAGAATTAAGACCAACAAATTCAAAATCGAACACCATTTAGAGGTCGCTACCAGCGTTTTTTCTTTTTTCTTTGCTTGAAAATCTTTAAAAATCGGAATTTTTCTTACATGAAAAATTTCATAATCTCTTACATTTTAATACTTAATCCTAACGATTTTTAAGTTTACCCAATTTTTTTTTTTAATTTAGAAAAACCTCTAATTTGATTTGATTTTTGGGTCACCCTGTCCAGAATTGATGTTTATTTTTTAATATCTTTTTATTAATACTGCTCAATTGTTATGACTAACATTTTATAAAAAAATATTTTTAATGATCTTCACCATATAGCTATAAATAAGTCGATAGCCTTAAATTGTGGTCAAAATTAAATTGTACTTGAAACGTTTGAAACAGCACCCTGTATAAATATCCTAGTACTTAATAACATTTTTTGCTTTTGAAAGCTTGTCCTAGTTTTGCAGTTTCCTAAATGGTATACAACTTATCACAAATCACCATCTGATTTCTTAAATAAATCTCAATTTATGAGACAAAAATTTTAAAAATCCTTGATTTTAATTTTTTATATAGATATATATGTACATTTACGTATAAAATTTAGCACAATTTTTAAGAAAAAAATTTTTGTAGGCCGTTTTTAGCATTTATTAATGAGGAATTGAAAAAATAATTTTGAAAAAAAATCATTCACTCACTTTCGAAATATCGAATTTTTAAAAAAATAATTTTGATTTTTTTTTTGTTAATTTAAAACTTTTTTAAAAAATCAAAAAAAAAAACATTTTGAAAATTTTGGTATAAGATTCTTTAAAAACTTTTGAAAATCGAAAATAAAAAAATAGTTTGTACGGCAGCTTTTGTTATTTTTGGTCCTAAGAAAATGAAAAAAAAAAGTGTCGGGGGAATGCCAAAAAAAAAAAACGCTTTGTACCAAGTTTAAAGAAAATCGAATTGAACCAACCGTTTAGTCTGCAGCCGAAAGGACAGAAAGACGGACGGAATTGCGAGGCCCACTTTTTTCGAATTCAATTTCATCGTAATTTCAAGTTTGATCAAAATCTCGAGTTCGATTTTTTTTACGAATGCAAATACATATATCGCAAGTAAAAATTGGAAAAGTTTCCTGGGAAATTCTGAAAGTGTTTTTTTTTTTATAAGATTTTTTATCAACTTGCTACCACAACTACCGATCCGATCTGTTATTTTTTCTGATTCAGTTGAACTGTCAATAAAATAATTTTATTAAAATCTGCCACCTGTTTTTGAAATCCACCCTCTGCACGACTTGACAACATCCGAATAGTTTGAAGTTTTCAAGAGTTGACGTTGAGTTGACAAGAACAAAAATAAATCATTTTTGTTAGAATATTAAATAAATGTGACTGTTCGTATTTAATACAAACTGTTAACTGTCAAGCTATAAACTGTCAAACTCCGTTGAAGGGTGTATTGAAAAGAAATCGCTGTAGGTCAGCTTTAAACAGCTATAGCAGATAGTAACAAAGGGATAATGTCGCGTAAATTAATAAAAACTAATATCTACTTTTTTAAATTGGACAGCAACAAATTAAGACATACTAAATTCAATTTTTTGGTTCGTTTGATTTTGTTTGAAAAGAGCTTTTGCTACCAACCATAATATAGATACAATCTCCTTTCTAAACCTATATACTATATGGTATGGTAATATTTTAAAATGTATTAAAAATAAGAACTGAACTTTAAACTGCAAAAAAAAAAACAGAAATAAGTATGGATAAGTTAATGTGGTGTTCCCGGCACCAACTAACGGTAGAATCACTTATGCGCTAAAAACAAAAATTCTGCTTCCAGCAGGACTTAATATAGACAACCAAATAACAACGACGACATAGCAATGTTGCGGTACAAGAAATCTTCCTTGTGACGGAACGGTGGTGGGCGATGGCGGACAAAGTTATATGCACAACGTCCTGGCCTGGAATAAGATGCGATGATACAATCAGCATGACACAAACAATGTATATTCTCATCTGATGCAACCCTATTTCGTTGAGGGAAGAAGGGATCCTTGGCGCGACTCAAAGTTATCAGCCAGTGCTTTGGAGCTTCTTCGGTTGGACACGGTATGGAAAGTACTTCAATTGAATGATTTATAAGTCGCTGCGGGTTGCTATTGTGTAAGTTTAAACGTGATGGTGAGGGTATACATATATATAGGTGGCATCTTATTGTAGGTGAAAACAAAGAAAACATTTTGCCCTATCTGGTATATACTGCAGGAATTCAAAATTTCCTTAGAGGAAGGGAAAAAAAAGAGGACAGGGATTTGGAACTTGCTTTATTGCAAACGTGGGAGAGTGCTTTCCATTGTGGTGGTTCTATATAGCGGCACGTTGCGCGAAGCATCCTTTAAAACAATGTACAGCTTATTACCTGAACAATGTCTCCTTGATCATGTCCGGATGCTGTGAATGTCAAGTGGCATAGAAAAGGCAGCTTATTCCATTGTGGTGTCGGCACTTTTATGGAATATGTCCTCCCCACGTCTCCGTAGTATGTTCGATTACAAACTGAAATGAGAAAAAGAACAGAAAAAAAATTAAATTATGGTAATGGAAGTCAGAGGTTTATTATTATTATGATTTTCACAGCATGTCAAGTTAAATAGTTGTTTAAGAAAAAAAAATATTATTTTAATTTGATCATTATTTTTTACGAAGTTTATAATTATTGATAAAATTACTCTGTCATCTGTAGCCACAAAGATACAAAAAAAGTTAATTTTATACTAAAGAATTTTCCACTTTGGAAAGAATTAACAATGAATTATATTGAGCTTAGCTTTCACCTTAAACGTTCGAATTCGGCAGAAAACTGTAGGTCCCCTCCATAATTCTTACTTATATATCACGCACAAAAGGTTTGAGTGTTATAAGTCACTAGGCCCTGGTTCTTCACGAGCTATCGCGCCACAAAATTATTTATTTTTATTTTTAGCTGCGAAAACCATTTTGTTTAAGTTAAATGTGATAGTCTACGATGGAGAAAAAGTAGAACATCAGTGTTTAAGTTGAACTTAAATATTTATGTTTCTTATCAGCAAACGATTAAGCGAAGTAAAATTCGAGGATGGAAAATTGGTTAGGAAGATAACTTGCCGTTAATTAGTTGTAACAATTTAGAATTTATAGTTCAATGTTTTCTATGTTTTTTTTATGCTTAACTAAGTTGATATAAAATAAGTGAAGTACCGCCTCAAAAAACTGGGAAATCCACGTATGGCCAAACCTCAATAGTTTATTGATGAATAATTTTCCGTTAACTAATCTTTAATAAGTTGTGATAATTTCAATTTTGTCGTACAATTTCTTCTATGTTTGATTGCTGATTTTGTTTAATAAAGTGGTAAATTCTTGTTCAAGTGTATTACTTATTAATTTTCCGATAGCTGTCACAATTTTTGTTGTCAAAATTTCAATTTTGTCGTGCAATGTTTTCTATGTTTTATTGTTGATTTTCTTGGTTAATATCAATTTAACGAAGAATCTGTATATTGAATGATTTATTGCTTAATAATTTGCCGTTATATTATGTTAGTCTTTAATTAGTTTTGACAGTTTCAATTTTGTCCTTGGGATGTTTTCTGACAAAACAATTTCACAAGCTGTTTAACCAATTTTTAATTTAGCTGATTTTGTACAATAATTTCTTTTAGTTCAAACGGTAATTTCAATGCATGTGTGCAGTACTACTTAAACAGCTTCTGAAATTGTTTTGTCAGTAAAAACTATAACAAAAAACGATTATTCCAATTATGGCATATTCCATGAAAACCTTACATTTCTTCAGTGTTAAGTGGTTGTTCTATTTGTAAGTTTATTAAAATTTCAAATTAAAAATAAAAATGTTTAATATTCTTTAAAAAAAAACAAAACACACTTTTAATGAGTTTTTGGGTATAGAAATTAGAATAAAAAAAATTTTGCTACTTCCCGATAAAAAATTACCAGCATATTTCAGCCAAACATATTTGTTAAATTGTATACAAAATAGCAGCTGCATCTTTTTCCAATGTTTTGAGAGAATGTCGTTAATTTGTTTAAAAAAAGCATGTTACTGGTACTAAAATTTTGATCCTAAAAGCAAATTTACTTTTAAAATGTTTACGACAACAAAGAATCTGAAGTGTAAAAAAAGTTATTTCCTTTCTCAAAAGATCCTAGAAAGTGAAATTTTCTTCTTATTACAATTAGAATATGTTTTTTTATTATCTTGATCGTAAGAAAATCCATTTCCACGCCCCTTTTTACTTAGACGGTAATTAAAAAAATTTCTTTTAAACAAACTATTGACTGTTATATTTAACTTTCAATTTTTGTAAACCACCCACTTTCACACCCCTTCCTCCTAAACTAAAAGAGTTTTTGAAAATAAAGTATATGTAAATAGGAATTAGCTTTAACGAAAAAAAAGAAGAAAATTATAATCTTTAATCCTTTGTATTTTTTGTTATTTGTCAAAAGCCGAGATTAATAACAACTATCTTCGACACTTTAAAATATTTAGAGGAACATCAAACCACCGTAAAAGTAGAAAGACAGAAAAAACTCCGCAAAACTAGTGAAGCTCAGGTCAGCCTGATAGCTCGCACCGTTTTTAAGTTCAAACGGTATTCGGAAGGAAATTTTCGGCGAGGATCCAAATGCACTTTCTGTACGCTTCATTAGAGAGCGATTGACCAAAAGTCAGCTTTTTGGTAGATCACTCAGAAAAAAAGACATTGCTTTCATTAAAAAAGCGAATGGCTAGCCATAGAAAACATAAAGACTGAATAATCTCACTGTAAGACGGCCAAAAAATTAAACTTTCAATCCCAAGTTTTTCCAAGTTTTTCAGTTTATCGTTCTTAGGCTAGGTAAGCCACAAATGTTAATACCCAAAAGGTGAAAGTAAGAGATTAATTTCTTTTCGTCTGCTCCTTAAAAAAATTGAAAAAAATTTAACTACATATATGGATTATTATTTTATGATCCCAAAAAAACAGTTAACAGGAAATATTATATTTTTATCGCTTTCCCCAAAATAGAGTTTATGAGCAATGTACATTGTGGGGCAGTCAAAATAATCTATATAATTGATTTAAAAAGGTTATCATTCTATTTTATTTTAAAAAAAGAAAACAAATTATTTATTAAAATTTCGGTCTGTTAATTTTGTTATTTCACTATTTCACAAAAAATGGGTTACTGAACCTGTCAATAAGCCACAAAATGAAAAAAATAATGTTCAAATAATTGCTAAAGACATCAAAAATTAGTTCGTTAATTTTAGGCATCCACTGTTGTGAAAAATTTTAATTTGCAACAACCTGTGAATAACTAAATAGCCGCAGACTTGTTTTTACAAAATTAGTACAGTTTTAAATGTCTTTAAAGTTTTACCTCAATTGTTTTCTTTGTTAATTCATTTTTGTAAGAAAATCTTACTTCAGCCTAAGACTTAGAAACACCCTGTAAAGAAATTTTCTTAAAAACCACAAAAAATTTTTTAGCAATATATTCATTCCTTAAAAAGTTATGATTTTTACAAAAAAAAACCTTGTTTTAGACCACAGTGCAGCGTAAGTGTCATACGCACTAACTATTGCGCCACGGGCTACTATCTACGTTTTTGACAGGTGCCATTAAATATAGACTTACATAATATGTAAGTTATTTTATTCTTTAAAATCAATATAACAATATTCAGAATTCAAAACCACATTGGGGTCGTATACATTAGAGCAAGTTAGTTTTGAGCACTTAACTATTTAAATTTTTTTCTTATTTCCGATTTTTATTAAATCATTATTTTACATCTGATAATTCAAATATCCTTGAGAAAGTAAGTATATAGGTATGTATATCTTCTTTTTTTTATTTATTTCAAAAGATCGCACATTTACCATAAAAGTTTCATCCAGCTGAAGAGAGATAAAGAGAAACAATCAAAATTATGACACCATCATTGTTAATATCTACTAATCTTTTGCTCTAAGCAGTTTCAAAAGTATACCTATATCCAATCCAACATATACTTCACGAGTAAACCTATACCTACATATTATATTAATTAAAATTTGATTGCCTTAAACGGTTTACTTAAAAACTAGACAACGCACACAAAAATTCCTCTAAGCCAATTTTTCGGTAATAAGCACTTAATACTCATCTGTTTTGTGCCTTTTAAATATATAGCTACTACTATGATGTTAATTCCTTCAAGGCATTTACATTTAAGCTAATATATATTGAACACCGGAGCGCTCGCTAAGCGCGAACAGCTTTTTAGCTATTATCATAATCCTATAATGTACCAACCGTTTCAAAGTGAAATTACTTCAATTTGCATTTTTTATGTCACGTTTTTAAAGAAAAAAAAAACAAAAAACCGAAAGCTAAAGCGAAACATTAGGTAATGTTTCAACATTATTTTTTAAAAGCCTTCAAAAGCCCGCAATCATCTACTAAATACCTTTATATTTCGTGATTAAGTCATAATTTTTGAGAAGCTTGTATAATATTGTATATGAAAAGGAAGATGATGATTATATATAGAAAGGAAGACAAATATAATTCCTAGCTACAAGCTTTAAATCTGCTTAATTTGAATTTATATGTTTAAAATTGCAAGGAGAGAGTATACCTAAATATTTTATATGGGAAAGAATAAAGATAGTAATATGTACATATGTATGTACGAGAGTCCTTACACAGCAGCAATATAATATAGCTTTTACTAAATTTGAATATCGAACATAAATTATTACAGGCTCATTAGGAAAAACACCGCGCAGAGAGGGTGAAAAAACTTATAGGGATTGTATTTCATTACAGACAACTCATGTCCTTAAATTGTGTCCTTTAGCTTCCTTAATATTCTGTCTATACCATCCTGCTGCCTGACAAACCGCAATCTTTTTTAAACAATGAATAATCGAGCTGTGGAGTGAGTGGTGGATGATGCTGACAGTGCGGGTGAAGTGACAAAAATTCAACCCTCTTTTCAAATGGTAATTTTTATTTCGCAACATAGAATAAGAAAATGTGCGGTATCACAGTAGAACATAAGAACTTCAAATTAGGTCCTTTAACAAGATTTAGAATCTTTGAAAAATTAAAAAAAAATATTATGAGATGTTTCTCTTCCGAAGAATTTCTGATTAATATTCCGGCAGATATTTTTTTTAATTTATCGAATATGAATAATATAATAAAGTATAATCGTGCTGTTAGATTACGGATCAGGGACTAGATTGGAAAAGTTAAAAGCAACCGATAGCATTTAGAAAGCCACTCTTCGGAATAATTTTGTTCAGGTTGACGCATAGTCAGAAAATGCTAAAATTCCAGTTTTAATTTTACATCCGTCGCATGATAGTAGATTTTTATAAAGAAAATATTTTATTTTTATTTAATATAATTTTATTTTATTGCATTTTATTTTATTTTATTTTATTTTATTTTATTTTATTTCACTATATTTATATCTATATTATCGAAATATTTATTCTTTTTACTTTTTATTATAAAAAAAATAGTGTTACTTTTCGATAACAATTGATAAAAATAAGAAATAAAAAAAAAAAAAACGAAACAAAATTTTTTTGACCAAATCTTTTAATATATTATGAACATTTTTGTATGTGTTTTTGTTTATTGTTAAAATTTTTTAAATATTTAAAAAAAAATTATGTCTAAAAAAAGCTAGTTTTTTTTAACAATAAACCAATTCTTAAACTGATTGATTGTGTAATATATACTCTGATCCACTGTAAGACATCGCAGTGAATCCCAAAGGAAGATTATGGTCAGATTATATTTGTACAATTTAAAAATTAATTTAACTTAATTTAATTTGCTACTTTGATTAAATTTTAAATATTGTAGAAGCTATGGAAATAAAAAGCAAAAAAAAAATATACCCTGTTCAACTTTTCTTTGATAAATTTTTAAATAAATAAGTCATTGAATGAATAAGCCATTATTTTAAAACTTACTCATGTAACATTTCATAGCCTTGAATTAAAAGTATACGAGTTTGTTTTAATAGCAACTTGTTCAATATGTACGCTTTTAATTTTAATACTTTTAGATGACATAATATTTAGCAAGCAAAAGCATTATCTACTTGAGATTTATAGGTATTTTATAAATGGTGCAGGAAATGCATTCGTAAAAAAATGATCTGGCGTTACATAGATGAAATCTGATTTAAAAATTAGAAAATACCCAAAAATAGTGGATCTCGCAGTTCTATCTATATCTGATCCTCTGTCTGTTTGGCTTCATATATACTAAATGGTGAGTCGTTTTACTTAGAACATAGAAGTTTATAAAGATTTCTTTGACAAGCTTCATATACCTACAAATTTGTACAGCCATTTGTAGCCCCTAGCGTAATGGTTAGTGCGTAGGACTGTTATGCCGAAGGCCGTGAGTTCAATTCCCAGCCTATAATCCAACCTGAAAAAAAAAACAGAAATGTTTTTCACGGGTTACTCCTTCTTGCCAATAATTGAAAAAAACCGCCAAGAGTATTTCTTGCCATGAAAAAGTGCTTCTCACATTAGCCGTTCATATTCGGCAGAAAATTATAAGTCCCCTCCACCCCTTCCAATAACACGCATATCTACAGGGATTTTTGAGCGTTGTAAGTCACGTTAAAAAAATTAATTATATATAAATCAGAACGATGTTTGATGCTAGAATATTTTATATTTTTGAAATTGTACAACTGAGCTGCGTATCTATTTTTTATAATTACCATTTTGTTATAATTTGTTGTTAGGCAAGAATAAAAGACTTAAGAACATAAAATAAAAAAAAAATAAAAAACATCGCCTCTAGAGTTTGGAAAATCTAATTTGTGCATGTAATTTTTGTATCCACCATTCGTTGATCCGAAGTTATATATAAGGGTCTAAAACTTGCCTGTATTTCCTTTTAAGTTTCATGGTCAAATAAGCTCAGTAAAAAAATAAAAATAAAATAAGGAACCCTAGAGAAACGTATGCTCTACATAGTGCAATTTTTTTTTATAAAACATTTATTATGGTCTAGCTGCACGTCTAAAAAAAAATATAACTTAAAAAGTTTAGAAATTCAGTTAAAAAAAATATAACGATGTTCAATTCAAAAAAGTAGCGGACCCTGGAAAAACTTGCCCTTAACATTCTTGTGTTTAAAGTTTTCCAATACCATTGATACTTATCGAGAGCTGCATGTCTAAAAAGAAAAAAGTTCGGATGCAGCGATCTTAAACTTCATGCTTCAGTCTGCTCGTAACTATTTCATATAGTTTTAAATATCTAGCCAGGTCTTCAGTTGATCGACATTGTACAATGTACTGTGCAGAAGACACGCTATATATTTTGAACTGTGAAATAGTTATAAGCAGACTGAAGCTTCCATACAAAAGTAAACAGTTCTCATTTCTCAAGTTATTTAGTGATAATCTCTCACATTGACCACAGGCTGAGAAAAAAAATGACGAACTTTTGAATTCGATATCATGACGCTTGTACCCATACCTATTCACCCACTTACTCACATTTCTGTCGGTTATACTTTTAATCCCCAAATTTGTTGTCACCTCTCTGAAACTACAGTAGAATCTCGAAAAGATGAGCAGATATAAAACAGGGCCCGCTCATCTTTCTAAATTGTTCATCTTTTCGAGCATCAACATTTGGTTGAGGAAGAAGATATATTTATTAATAAAAACCTTAAATATTATTGACATAACAAGTTAAAAAAAGCCACAAAGTACTGTTCAGGAGGAACTAAAGGCAAAGAAGAAGTAAAAAATTATATTGGAAGTAAAGTGCTCATTATTTCGAGAAAAAATTTTCAACCCGTTCAACTTTGTGAACACTGAAAAGTGAAAATATTTCGTTCATCTTTCCGAGCTGTTCATCTTATAGAACCGTTCATCTTTCTGAGATTCTACTGTATTAGAATTTGCTTCTTTAACACATTGAAAAATCTCAAAATGTCAATAGTTAAAAGTTCAGAAACTCTGAGTGTGGGAACACCTTTTTAAAAACAACATAGTACCTACCATCGTATTCGTAATAGAATTGTCTTTATTTTCGTGTTGTTTTTAATGAAAATGCCCATGATGGTAAAAATGTAAAAAATAAAAAAAAAACAACAACACAAATTGATGAAAAAAATATGTATTGTTCAAAAATTTACATTTCCAAGAAAAAAGCTCAAATCGAAAATTTAATAAACGCATGTTTTTTAATTTCTTATTTGCTTCACGAAACTAGAAAATTTATTTCTAAAAAACATCATCATGATTTTAGGTGATTATTTTCTGAAACGTCTATTTTTCATTTTGTTGGCTAATATTTTTTAGAACTTCATTTTGTATGTATGTTTTTTTTTTTGTATTAATAAGATCTATCAATTACAAAAAAATCAACTCGCTGTATCATTTTTTGTTTAGGAAATAGATTCTCGGTCTTTATCTTTGTTTAAACTAATATACCCTATCAACATTCATGAATTTCAAAAAATTGCTCAACATTAAATTTTGAAATAAAGTTTTCTTTCACATGATATTTTCTTTATCACTAAAATCGAGTTCGAAAAAAACCCAAAAATTGATCTTTTAAGCGTGGAAACCGTATGCCTTGTCCAATGATAATATTTTGCCAGGCAACCCATGCGCAAAAGGTTTGTTTAGGCACTTCCTAAAAAATTGTTCTTCTCAATAAAACTCTTTTCTTTGGCAGGATCTTCTGCTTATATAATATGTAAATATTTTTAAATTAACGATTTTTCTATAAAGTTATTCTTCAAAAATATTTGTATTGAATTGGGGTACATAAGATACAATCATATGTCGATTCTAAAAAGTCGATTTTTATAATCTCGACAAAAAATCAAATAAATTGAAAAAAATTTTATAGATACATCTACATTTGTTTTCTTAGAAAAAAAAATAACTCAAAGTTAGACAAAGCTTTTCACATTATCTTCCTACTGTCATAGACATCATCCACTGTCCCAAAATCAACAGTGGTATATTCTATTCATAGGCGGTTCTCCTTGTATCCTTGTGTGACTTTCTCATGAAATTTTAAATTGGTTCAATCAACCATTTAATTTGGTAATTCTTTGCGATGGTGGTGTATACCTGTGGCACGTCATCATCGACATCGTTACTGTGCGTAACCATCAAAGACGCACCTTATACTCCTTATTTCTATACTCACCCACAGAAATAACAAAATTCCTTCAATTCTTTAAATCCTATATTTCTGTAGGTCGGTGTATGTTCAGTTCATACATATTGATGGAGGTAGGTATAAGAATGAAAACCTTTTTTTTTCTGTCTATAAAAAAAAAAATAAAAAATAAATAAAATCACATTCTCTCACCAGTACAATATTTTGGCTCGTCGCTAGCATCCCCGCAGTCGTCCTTTCCGTCGCAGTACTTATCCAATGGCACACACACACTGCTGCCACGGCACGGGAACTCCGAAACTCTGCAAGCGTTTCCGATTTTGATTGCCAGCAATACCAAAACCAGGGTTGAGCAAGTAATTTTCACAAAAGAAATCATCTGGAAACGAGAGAAAATTCCATATACATATGTAGGTATATTTAGTATAGAAAAGCATGTAAAAGTATAAAAGAGGTTATATATATGTGTATGTATATATGTTTGTACTATGTTGTGGTGGTTGCATATGAACTCATTGATAGCGACTTGGAGGAGCATTGGAGCTGAGATATGGGGTGGATGGCTCAGTGAATGAAATGTCAAGCGATGGTAATGAAAAGAAAATTTGTATGTAATTTTTCGTATATTTCTTTCTATAAGAGGATGTGATGTGAATTGTGGAAAAAGGAATGAGTTTTCTTATATTCTTCGTCTTCGTTGTCGACAATGAGCAGATAAAATTACTTTCAAGTTGTGTTAAGATATATGTGTATGTATACAACACTCCTCCTGAGCTCTTATATTTATTTTATTTTTCTTATTCATCTTCCCTTTGCCAATAAAATGGAATAAAGAATAAAAAATGCACCTGAAATTCAAGAGAGTTACCTATACCTTACCTACAAAGAAAAAAAGTTCAGAGACGGAGAACTTGTATATTTGTATGTATATACACTCTTATTATAGTCAAGTATAGTATGATATAGACGAAGACATTTGACAGATAATAAAGAATGCACCCTCCACATTCAAAAAGACGACAGAAAAGTACGTATATATGAGATATATTTTTGAATAGCTTGCTCATATTTTTTCTGTATAGACAAACATATTATAATACACTTTAAAAGGAAAGTATATATTTTAAACAGGTATTTTTACATGTACTACCTGTACATTTAACAGGGTGATTCCAGATTAAGACAACAAATTTTTATCATTTTGGGCCATAAACAGACCAAAAGGAAATTAAATTTTGAAAAATTTTATACGTTTTAAAGCCCCCCAACCTCTACTGCAGTTGTACATACCTATACCCGTATTACACGTGTAATTAAATTATTTGGGTATGAACACTTGTTAAATACACGTGTATTTAGAAATTCTGTGTATATGTAATTACTTTTACTCATGATGTTTTGTGGACCAAAAAAGTTGAAAAAAAAACTAGCAACTGGTTTTTTTGGATATATTGTATTCTAAGGTTCTAGTTACATATAGCTTTCATTGAAATCCATAATTGAAAATTTTAATTTATTATTTTGATGTCAATCAAAAGCTGATGACTCAATTATTATATCTTGCCAAAAAAATATTTAATAACATAAACTGACTTTTAAGATTTCAATGATCAGTGGTAAGGTAGTTCAATCGTTTAAATAATGAAATAAATTTATTGTTGATGGTTGAAGGTTGGACCAAAATGAACATTTTTTTGAACAAGAATTAATAATTAAGTCATTAGCTTAATATTTGCATCAAATTAATCATTGATTTTGCTCTTAAAGTACCTACCTGAGAACTTTAAATCAAAATTTCCAATGATGGTATTCAATGAAAATCTATAGCACCTAAGTGTAATTTAATATGAAATATAACCTAAAAATCGTTGTTTGTGCACTGTAAAAATATCATTAAAACGCTTAACCTCGGTCAAATAAAAAAAAAACGCTGATTTTTATAACTATACACCTGTATAACTTTTATTTACACGTGTATTCAGAACCTACGTCTTACATACACGTGTTAAAATTTGTTTACTACACGTGTAAAATTGTCACGAATACACATGTAAATAGATACACGATTAAAATCAGAAGTAAACTAATACGGTCCCCCCTATAGTTTTATGGGGAGGGGGGTTTCTACTTTGAAAGACTAACCATCATGCCATTGAAGTAAAAATCTTCTAATTAAAGCCTCAACAATTTTTATTATTCCTTTGATTTGTACATATCACGGTAGTTAAGCCGGACCAAAATTTGTTTTTTTTTTTTTATAGGATGCATTTTAAACGAATGAGTATCATGTGGATTGTAATAATTTTAGCTTGTTAGCAGACATAGCTTTTAATCGGAAAATTTAACTTAAATCGATTCTTCGTCCAAAAGTACATTAATATCTCGAATTGAGCATTTTTTATAATCAAGTTTAATGACATGCACATCAACTCTGAATCATTCCATTTCCTTTTTCCTGAAACTACTAACTTTTAACCTACAAGTTTGACAGCTGATGTTTAACCAACATGGCTGTCATTGTCAAAGTTACTGCGAAATCTCCTCAAAATCTTCTTGGAACGGTCTGAATGTGACAGAAACACACTTAATTACTCAATTTTCTCTTCAGTATAACAGTTCAGTCATAAAAAAAGAGATGATTAATAGAGAGTTTATTACATTTATTGAATGTAGTGTACTGAGATAGTGGGATTTCATTCCGTTTTGCGTATATTTTCAACAAAAAGCGAGAGAAAAAGGAAATGTGTGTACTTGTTTTGAGATTTTTTTTTTGAAGTTTCGATCAACACTGAAAATCTAGTTCATATGTGGTGTGAATGATTTTCGACGAGATTTGGAAATCAATGTTGCCGAAATCCGAGATTTTCGCCCATTATCTGCATTTCGAATGAAATCGAATTGAAATCGCATTTCTATTTCAAGTGAATTGAAATTCCATGTTCTAAAATTCGTTCGTTTACGAAAATTTCGCAATTAGTTCGAACTGTCAAAATGCAAGGTGCCTCCATTTTTAATTGTGTTTTAAAGTGAAATTACACTCAAGATGAAAATTAATTCTTTATTATTGGCATTTATAAGGGAAAAACAAAACAGAAAAAATTAGCCGAACAATTTTGCAATTAGACCTGCCCGACGCGACGCACGGCGGCGTGAGTATACCTAAATATGAATGGTTCTGATGATTTTAGTATTTTTTTATTTGTATGTTCTTATATTAATTGTTACCTACGAAAATAATAATAAATAAATAAACAAAGACATAAAGTTTGCTTACATTTTGTACCAAGAAATACAAAACTATCAGCAAATTCACCAATTTCACAACACATAAAAATGTGGATTGAAAACGTTTAGAAAACGGAAAGAACCGAAATGCAGAACATCAATTTTTATGTTCGAAATTAGAATTCAATGTAAGCATTTCGAACGAATTGTGGAACACCTAAATTCAATTTCGCCATGTGAATTCACAATAAGTGGAATGCAGAACATGGGCGTTTAGTTCGGTGTGAAAACCGTATAAAACCAAAGATAAATTTTAACATATAAGAGCGTTGTCACAAAAAAGAGCAAGATGAATTTAATAAAATATTATTTTCATTGCAATAAATCGTTGGTTCCCAAATATTCCTCCATTTTGTTTTTTGTTCTCAAAAATTAAAGTTCCCAGAAAATTAAAGAGTTATAATTTCTGTAAAAATTAAGCTATAGAGCTGTGCTGAACAATTATTTCGTGAGCAAAATTTTGACAAAGTCTTTTAAGTTTTTCGAATTTTTCAAATTATTTGTATTTATTTGTACCTATTTTTCACTTTTTTCTTTCTCTTTGGGTAAGTCAAATTTTCAACAAGTATTTTTTCTTGTACACAAAAGTTCAAAAATAAATAATTGTTTATGTATATACTCGTAGCTCTTTTAACTTTTTTTATAGACAATAATAGAATTTCTCTTAAACTTTTGTAAATAATAATATTTTTTTTAACAAACCATATATTCTCTTAAATTTTTCTTTAAATTTTTATAACTTTAGAACAAATCCATACGACCAATCTGTGGAGCTTAATTTTTTTCAGAAAAATGGGGACATTTTAAGGGATTTTTTTTACTTTCCTTTATTTTTATTTTCAATTTGTCACAGATAAATCTAGAATCACCCTGCAGATTCTACAGTAGGTATACCGAGTACACTCGTACATTTTGTAATTTGTATGTTACTGAATTTTATGAGTTTATATGTATATATTTATTTGAAAGCGAATTAAATGGAATTATTGAATGCTGACATTATTCGAAACCATTAATCGAGGATATTGTTATCTTTTGAAAAAAAAAAAAACGAGAAATCAATGAACAACAATGATTTTCTCTTCAAGATGTCTTTGAAAGAAATCAATAGCAAATTGAGTATGTATGTATATACATAATAATATGTAGGTACCTACTTAAGAGAAAAGATAAGAGAATATAATTGTTTTGGATGAATAATATAACATTATAGGTTGGTTAGGTATATATACATAGGTTTGTACTTCTGTTTTTTTTAATTGAGTTATTTCGAATGAATATAAATATAAAAATTATTAAAAAAATAAAAATGAATGAAAGTACCTCATATCGCACCCTTAGAATGAAAGTGACCTAACTAAAAAATTCGCCATCTTTTTTACAACCTGGTTTTAGAGTTCATTTCGCTTTTTAAGGACAGTTTATTGAAAAATCAGAAGTTACAGAAATTTTGAGTTAGGTCACTTTCATTCTAAGGGTGCGATATGTATCTAGTATTTTTAATTAAGAGGCCAGTTATAGCTTTCATTGAAAACGATCATTGAAAATTTTAAGTGTCTATTTTGAGGCCTTGTGAAAGGTAAATCAGTGTTTATTTATATGCCAAAATGAAGGTTATGACTCAATTATTATATTTACACTAAAAAAATTTTCATTTTGGCCCAAGATTTCGCATAAAATAACTTTTATTTTTTCAATGGTTGAACTACCTTACCATTGACCATTGAAAAATTTAAAGTTATTGCATGTGAAAGGTTGGGCCGAAATGGAAATTTTTTTGGATAAAAATAATAATTGAACCATAAGCTTTATATTGGCATCAAAATATTAACTTTTTTTTCCTTCTAGTCGCCTCAACATTAACAATTAAAATTTTCAATGATCGTTTTCAATGAAAGTGAAAGCTATAACTGGCACCTAAGGCGCCAATTATTGAAAAACCTCATTGGAAGTTTCAATTGTTATTTTAAAGCTAAAAAAAAAATTATTTTTACCCATTTTGTCTCTTTAAATGACTCTTAGTTTTTCAATGATCACCACAGATAATTGGTACATCGTTTAATCATTATTAATATTAAAAGTGATTCTATGAAGTAAGTTGTATTGTTGGAATGATTTTTTTTTGTCACTCAAATAAAATTTCCACTTTTCAGGTCATCAGCTTTATTTTGACATACATTTCATCGGATTCTATAATTGGGGTGATTGTTTTTTTTTTTTACCACTCGGTCAACTGAAAATTTTAACCTATAAGTTCAGAAGTTATGGCTTATTTAATATTCAGGTGGAATTTCTATTATAGTATGTACTTTTCTAGTACAAGTTCGAAGTTTTAAGGTCCAGATTTTACCAACCTTATCAACCATCACAACGGTCGTTATAGAGTACAATAGGTTTTAAACTTTCTTCCACCTTGTTCTATATACATCTCGCCCAACAATAATAGAAACTAGGTGCAAGATAAAAGAAGGAATTATTTTAAATAATAGAAAACAAATGACAAGATGGTAGAAGATAACGTTTATTTTGTCTATTTTCAGGGTTATCAGAGAAAGAGTAGATTATGGAATTAAGGGTGCGGACTGCGGAGTTTTGGAAACACTTAGTAGCATAAAGCGAATGAAAAAAAACAGAGAGAATGGAACTCATAGTCGTCATCAGCACCACGAGGTACCTGTATATATTGCTAAAATTAGTGGCGCCCGGGTATGGATAGCTACAAGGCAGCTATGTATATCTATCCTGTAAAGGGCAAAGCAAAAGGGATACTTTATTCATGGCAATGGATGCAAATGTTGTAATTTAAGAGTTTCTGTTTATTATTATGTGTTTTTTTTTTCTAGGTATGTATGAACAAAATACAAAATGCAAATTTATAATGAACGAACTGAATTCTCTCTCCAACTTCGAGGTTAGGATAAATGATTTTTATTTTTTTTTTCTTATTATTATTGCTAGAGTTTGCATAATTTCTGGATGTGGATGCAAAGTATTAAAATGAGGTTAGATTTGTTTGGCTTTGCTATATAGGGTGGGAAAATATTTTGTGGAGATGTAAGTCTAGGAGAGTCAGTATAGGTATATACCTATGGGTGTGTTGCCATTCTTTACTTTGGATAATGAAGAAGGTTATCGTAAATTTAATTAGTCACCGGGTTGGTTTCACAATTAGGAACTTTTGATGTCAAAACTTTAAAATTTGTTCTCCTTTCAGCTTATATATGTAGGTGCCTACCTATAACTATATATAGATATATAAAAATTTGCATTCTGATTTGCAATTTTCTATTTTATTAATTTCAACCCTTTCATATACCTAACTAAAGGGAAAATTGAAATTGATGAAGAAGAATGGAGAAAGTAATAAAATAATAATATTCCCAGCAGTGACACATATCTTTTTGACTGAAGTTAGTTTTATAATCATATTAAAAAAACAAACATAAAGCTCATGATGTTGTTATTAATTCATTAGAGTTGACATCGAAGTGGATAAAGTGACTTTTTGGAAAATATAATCGTACAGGTTCTTAAAAAAAATTGCAAATGAGAAAATAAATGTTACCGATGCATGATTGAGAAATATTTTATAGTAAATATTTTATAGCATGTATGTATATATATATATATAGTAGACCTTTGAGAATGAGAACTCCTATTTTTGAAATTCCTCACTCTACAAATTATGGACAGCGTGAGCCTATTTCTCATTGCTGTAAATTTTTTAACATGTATTATGATGATCTGGATCTTTTTGTCCCAAGATATTAATTTAAAACATCATTGCCAACATTATTACAGAATTCATTTTAATTTTAGAAATATGGTTATATTATGTATATTAATTTAATTTTAAAATTTAGAAAAAAATCTGTGGATTTTAGCTATCGTAAATTAAATAAATAAAAAAAAATAAATAAATAATAATGAGATTGAACAAATAATATTTTTTAATTTTTTGTCATAACTTCGATTTGTAGTTTGATTGAAAAATTGATTTAATTGTCTCCTAAAGCCAATTTATATCGTTAATAAAATGCAAATTGCAATAACCCCCTTGTACCTACACTATCTGATTTCTTAAATAAATCTCAATTTATGAGGAACAAATTTTGAAAATCATTGGTGCGGTTTTAAAAAAAAAATATTTTTTATATACATATAAATTTTTTTTTAATAAAAAAAAAAATTGCTTCCCAATTTTTTAGCATTTAATTATGTGCAGTTATAAAATAATTTTGAAAAAAAATCATTTTACCCATTTTCGAAATATTGAATTTTAAAAAAGTTATTTTGATTATTGTATTTTATTTTAAATCCAAAATTTTTTTTTTTAATTTTTATATCCAATATTATTTAAACTTATTAGAAGCTTTTGTGTAAGAAATTTCACACAAATTGGTTTAACAGATCGAAAACCCAAAAAATGGTTCTATGGTCTTAATCGAGAAATAAATTTTTTTTTCAATAATGTGGTGCCAAGTTTAATACAAATGGACAAAGTCGTTATTATTGAGTTTTGTTTTTAAGCTTTGGCACGTTTTTTAAAAAAAAATAAGATTTCTATTATTTGGCAAAAACATTTGTACGGCAGGTACCGTTATTTTTGGTATTAAAAAAATGAAAAAACCTATCGGGGGAATGTCCAATAACGCTAGGTACCAAGTTTAAAGAAAATCGACCCACCAGCTTAGACTGCAGCCAAACGGATAAATAGACAGACAGACTTCAGTCAAGTTTGATAAAAATCTCAAGTTCGATTTTTTAACGAATTCATAACTTATTAAAAATTGTTAAGGTGTAACACAAGTAAAAATTAGTTATTATAGGGCAGTCGAAATAAACAATTGACCTGTAAAAAAAAATTAACTTTTCTTTCATCAATTCGTTAGATGGGGTTATTAAGAGCATATCGGTAGTATTTCGGGAAAATCGGGCTGGAGCTTGAAAAAATTGACTTGAAATAGAAAACAACGGCACTAATTAAGAGTGTCATGTTATAGTTTTTTTCATTCTTTGGTTTTGTTTTTAAATCAAATTATTAAAGTGAATACTTTTTGGAAAATTATTTTTCAAACTCAAATTTAGAAAGAGAAATGAAAAAAAATTTAAAACATAAAGTTTTTCCAAATTTTTCCAAAAACCAGAACACATTTTAGCATCTGGTTTTCAGCGCTTGATTTAAAATTAATAAGAGCATTAAATACTGGAAACAAAAATAGATACTACCGAGTAATGAAAAAAATAGTATTCAATTTTTTTTTTTTTTTTTAATTTTGAATTTGAACAATAATTTTCCAAAAAGTATTGACTTAAAAAAATTTGATTTAGAAACAGAATTAAAGAATGGTTTATTGACTTAAAAAAAAAATAAAACATGTCATTATAAGTAGTTTCCATGTTTTTTTAAATATTTTTGTTTTAAGTCAGTTTTTTTAAGAAATCAAAGATAGCGGCTTAAGCTCCATTTCGATTTTGCCGAAAAACCATAAATATGTTTCTCCCCCCCCCCCTCTAACGAACTGTGGAGGAAAACTGTAGGCAAGTTTCCATTAATTTTACTTCAAAACTTTGGTTTAAATTGCTCTAAAAATCCTATTTCCACTAAAAAAGTAGTAAAGTACATTTTGTAATTTTCAATTTTCACAAAAACTAGGAGACATTTTACCATCTGATTTTTAGCGTTTGACTTGAAATTGTTAAGAGCATTGGATATTAGAAATAAAAATACAACTCACTAATCATTAACGTAAAGTTTTAAAAAAATTAGTTTTAATTTTTTTTAATTTTTTTTTTTTCAAAAATTTGAGTTTGAGAATTAATTACTCAAAAACTATTTATTTAAATAATATGATTTAAGAACACAATTGAAGAATGGACTTCTGGAATTAAAAAAAAATATAATATGACATTGTAAGTGTTGCCGTTGTTTATTATTATTTTTTTTTTTTTCTATTTAAATTTTTTTTTCTAGGTGGTCCTAGCTTCAACCCGATTATCCCAAAAAAAAACTACACATATGCTCCTAATAATCCTCTCTAACGAGTTTTGAAAAAAAGTGTACAATTCCAGGTCCAGCCTTTTTTATACATAACAACTGTGTTTTAAAGTTACGGTCAAGTATGAATTTAATACATGTTATTCGCACTTTAAAGTAGCTAAATGCAATGACACATTTGGAACTTATAAATTTTTTTGTAAATGAAAAATTTGCTCAACTGACGTGATCGTCTTGATTTTTTTACTCGTTATTGTAGATATACTACCTACTTAAATTTGGCAAAATGCAAATATTTTTGTCTACAAAAATTAATATCGATGGTGTGTTTTATAAAAGATGCAATTAGTATATTACGTTTTATAAAATTTTTATAATATTTAGCAATAAATCAAGACATCTAAATATTTGAGTATTTGATTTTAGAAATTCTGGCTTTGATGGTAGGTATACCAGATTGTGTATATAGGTACATATAAATGTATTTTCCCAAAAGTAATAAGTAAATTTTTTGTTTAATTTATAAAAAACAAATATCTTCCTTGTTTTTCAATTTTCTGTTAATCGTCATCATCAGCCTTTTTACTACTCTTGCCCTATGAATATGATTTTCATTCCAAATAACATAATATATCTAACGGGTGATTTTTTAAGAGGTTTAGAACTTTTTTAAAAAAAAAAACACAAAAAATTCAAAAAAATGAATGAAATATTTATTTGAATCGATAGTTTGAACCTTGCAATTTAATGTTTAAAGATAATTTCATGCAAATGTTGACCGCGGCTGCGTCTCAGGTAGCCCATCTGCTGAGTCCAATTTTGGCATACTCTTTCACACATATCGGCCGGTATCTCACGAATGAATGCATGGATGTTGGCTTCCAGTGCGTCAATCGAAGCGGGCTTGTCCCTATAGACATTAGCCTTGACATACCCCCACAAAAAATAGTCTAATGGTGTCAAATCGCACGATCTAGGCGGCCAATTGACCGGCCCGAAACGTGAAATTAACTGTTCACCAAACTCGCCTCGCAATTTCGCCATTGTTTCGCGTGCTGTGTGGCATGTGGCACCGTCTTGTTGAAACCACATATCATGCAAGTCAAGAACTTCCATTTCGGGCAAAAAAAAGTTTGTTATCATCGCTCGGTAGCGTTCACCATTGACAGTAACGCTGCGATTCGCATCATCTTTGAAGAAATATGGCCCAATAATGCCGCCGGCCCATAAACCGCACCAAACAGTGGCTTTTTCGGGATGCATTGGTAGCTGTTGCAATGCTTCTGGCTGATCTTCACTCCAAATGCGGCAATTGTGCTTATTTACGTACCCATTCAACCAAAAATGAGCCTCATCGCTGAACACAATTTTTCGATAAAAAAGCGGATCCTCGGCCAGCTTTCCAAGAGCCCATTCACCAAAAATTCGGCGTTGTGGTAGGTCGGCTGGCTTTAGTTCTTGCACCAGCTGTATCTTAAAAGGCTTTACGCCCAAATCCTTCCGCAAAATTTTCCACGTAGTGCTGTAACAAAGGCCTAACTGCTGGGAACGGCGCCGAATCGACATTTCGCGGTCTTCTGTCACACTAGCTGATACGGCCGCAATATTTTCTTCACTACGCACAGTACGTAAACGTGTTGGTGGTTTAATGTCCAACAAAGTAAATTTGGTGCGAAATTTGGTCACAATCTTCCGAATAGACTGCTCAGAAGGTCGAGAATGCCGACCATAAAATGGAAGCAGCGCGCGATGAACATTTCGAACCGAGCACGAATTTTGATAGTAAAATTCAATAATTTGCAAGCGTTGTTCATTTGTAAGACGATCCATGGTTAAATTGCAAACCAAACTGAAGCTGTTTGACAGTGACACAAGGTACTAAACACACGACAGCTGTCAAAACCAGTGTTGCCAAAACCAAACCAGCTAAAAAATCACCCTTTACATATATAATCTTCACAGTCAAAAATATGAATCTTTTTTCGCATTGTCGAATAAAAACGACACACTAAAGGTCGTTTTTTTTTATATTTATTCTTTACCTACACAGAACATTCATTTTTCTATGACATTTGATGGATTTAATCTTATTTTTTCAATCAAGTGACTGAAACAGGGGGAGCCAGTATTCGGTATGCCGAGTAGGTATAGTTTTGTACCCTAAAGCAATTGAAAATAAATTGTTTGGAACTCAAATCCTTTATATGTATACTGATTTATTGACAACAAATCGTTTGCTCAAACCGAGGTATTTGTTATTTGCATACAATATACTAATACACATCAGAGTAACCGAAACAGCACTTCCGTGACATCCACATGAGCGTAAGTCCATAAAATAAAAAAAAAAAAGATTCTCTAAAGCTCATGGAATAAAGCTTACCACCTTCTTGTTAAATGTATATATGTAGGTATACTCTGGAATTCCATCAAAAACCACATCAGTGACTATATCAAGAGATGACGCGTTGTCTGCCTAGGCGGAAAATAAACACTGGGTGATAAGAGACGTGTTGTACCTATACATAACTTCACATCAAAATTTACCACAAAAAGGTAAATATGACACGAGTGACGACAGACGATCATCAGGGGTTTATTTAAGATTTTTTGAATAGAGGTAATTAAAAGTATTCATTTTGGTTGGTATATATGTATTATGTAAATGTTTCGCTTAAGGATGGATGTTAAACATTACTTAACGCAATAAAGCTTTAATAGATGAAGAAAATAGAATGTAGCTGTATAGTAGGTTAACGTTGGTTTAACTTTTACAACACAATATAATTCCTGCTACAGCTACAGCTTCATTTTGCAACGCTGGTATACTATTTTCGCGGTACTTTCTATTACTATTACTACCTCGAAAACTAAATGATCAATCCCTTATTATATTGTTTTATACTACTAACACTAAGATTATTTGCAAAACTTTTTTTAGAGAAAGAAAAATCAAAACAGAAAATGAGAACCTGGTGAACAAAAGCTAACTGGTCCGTACGCATTAACGATTTTTTTGTTTGTTCTTACATTTTCGGTCGGCTCTTAAAATGTACGCATCTTTAAAGAATGGAATAATTTTTCAATTAAAACAGGATCAAAACTATGCAAAATAAAAATAAAAAAAATAAACATTAAAAAAAATTACTTTTCAAACAAAAATAACACTTTTACAGTTAGTTTTTTCTTTTCATTCCTTTTATCAAAAAAAAATTCATTGGATAAAAAAATCTTCTTTAGTTCGGAAGCTCTTCAAATTTTATATTTTGTATACCTATTTTAAATTTAATGTTTTACACTTTTCCATTAAAGCGTTCGGACTTATATAATTTCTTATTTTTTCTTCGTTTACATTGCATTAAATTTTGGTAAACCAATATTTTTTTTCTTCCTTTTCTTTGTTGTTGTTGTTGTTGTGAGCCCACACTTTCTTGGGTAAATAGTCCACCATTAATGTTAAAATTCAGGCGAAAGGAATTTAACAACAGAAACGTGTCTATTCACATCATTGGTATCTTAAATTTTGAAATTGAAAACCAATTGAACGAAAATATGCCCCAAAGTGCTTTGCAAGAGATTCATAAGCTGAGAGTGGTCTTGTGTGTTAGAGATGTTTTACATTTTCCAAGAAGCCTAATGTGTTTATATTTACATTTTTGTTTCCTGTTTGGATGGACTGAAAAAATTATAATGAACATTTTCTTCTCATCTCATATCATTTATTATTTATGTATTTGTATTTTTTGTTACGTCATAAACAATTTAAAGAGAAATAAATTTAGTGGTCGGTTGTCAATACATAGTTTTATTTTTGGGATAAATATTCGTATAGGTATGTATATGTATTTGAAGTATTGTAAAAAAAATAAATAAATTCATGTTGAGTTGAGAATTAAGCTCTTTTATAGTAAACATAAATAATCTGTCAACAAATTTAAATTGCACCAAATTTCGCAGTTGGAGGATAATATAATCGATAATCGTCGTTTTTGGAGTGATCATAATCCACAATCCATTGTAAAGACGCGCGCATTGACATCCTCAAAAAGTCACTGTTTGGTGTGCTCTATATGGGCAGAGGGAATTATTGGTCCATATTTCTTCAAAAATGAAGCCAGCCATAATGTTACAGTCAATGGGGAACGCTATAGAGCTATGATTAATGACTTTTTCGTGCCTGAATTGGAGGATGTTGATCTGGACGACCTTTGGTTCCAACAAGACGGTATTACATGCCATACAGCAAACTTTTGGTGAGCGCATTATCTTGCGTCGCGTCGTGGGTCTGTGGCGCAGCATCCAAGATCGTGCGATTTAACACCGCTGGACTATTTTTTGTGGGGTTATGTGAAGAATAACAATACGTTATATTATATTTCCTTCAAAGTCGTCAGTGTTTTTAAAGCTTTGTTGGTTATGTATAATATAAGATGAAATCAAAAATAGCCTGAGTTGGGCATTTAGTAAATAAATGTGTTATGTCGACAAAAAATGGTTAAGATTGGTTAAGGACGGAAATTTCCCTAATTTTCAGAAATTAATTAACCTACAAGATTATCAGAAATATAATACATGGAAGTGAATAAAAGTAAAAGAGATAGGGAAATATCCATTTCTATATATGATGCAAGATATATTAAGGCAAAACGATAGGTAAAACCTATTCTATCTCACTACATTTTAAACATTAATTATTATCTGAAAAAATAATTATTAAAATCATAAAAAAAAATCTATGCCTTACCAATTTCTGAATATAGCTGACCTTTTATAAGTATAAAATAACCTTTCAGATGGTATGCATTTTTTTTGAGAAATTCCACTAATGAGGTGCTAAAAGTCTTATACTGTGACCTCGATTTTTTTTTAATACATACAAAAAAAATTTATAGCTGACCAATTTCCGAAACTAGCTGACCTTTTATGAGGATTGAGTTACCTTTCAAATGATATATTTTTTATCGAATATCCCATTAATGAGGTGCTAAAGGTTCACGTGACCTTGTGTGACCTTAAAAAATTAAAAAGCTTATAAAAAAATCTATAGCTGACCAATTTCTGAAACTGTCTGACCTTTTATAAGGATAAAGTAACCTTTCAGATGGTATATACTTTTTTCGAATATCCCACAAATGAGGTGCTAAAAATCGCTATGACCTTTTACTGACCTTTTAAATTGCATACTTGTTTTTTATAAATTCCACTAATGAGGTGCTAAAAGTCTTATACTGTGACCTTGAAATTGTTTTAAAAAATTCATAAAAAAAAACTATGCCTGACCAATTACTGAAACTAGCTGACCTTTTATCACGATCCGGTGGCCCTTCAAATGGTATACTTTTTTTGCAAATATCCCATAAATGAGGTGGCAAAAATCGCTAATGACCTTGAAAAAGTTCAAGCTTGGATTACAAATTTTCTAAGCCTGACCAATTTATGAAAATAGCTGACCTCTTATGACCAATTAGTGACCTTTTAGATGGCATACTTTTTTTTCGAATATCCCATATATGAGGTGCTAAGATCCCGGAGCCATTATATGCTGCAAAGCAAGTTTTGTGGAGAAAAACTAATTCGTGTTTCTTACAAATCCTGAAATTAACCAAAAAAAAACGTTATATTTTTTAATTTAAAAATGAAAACACACTTTTCGGCGCTTTAACTCTGAAAGTATAATTTTTGTAAAAAAATATTGTACAATTATCCAAAAAAAAGATTAAGAATTAAATTTTCTATCATGAAAACTTCATAAAATTTCTTCAACTAACCGTTCTCGAATTATTGGTTAAAATGCGTTTTTTTTTAAATGGCGGCGGAAACACAACACTTTGAGCCATTAAATTTGGTTTTGGATATGCAGATGTCTCTATCGACCGACCTTAATAAACGCATACACAAAAACTGGGCTAGTGTGATGTTTTGCTTTATAGAAATAATCCCAAGAAGATAATCCCAAACTAAAACCAGGTAAAGACGAAATCTCCAAGATAAAATCTCTTGACGATAAAATCCCAAAAACAAGATGTGCGAGTAGTGAATCAAGCAATACAATTGCGTAATTTAATAGCTTTTTATCATTCACTACTTGCACATCTTGTTTTTGGCCAAATATAAATAGGTTTGTTCTTTATAATATGTATATGCATTGTTGTAAATTTTAGATTTCTTATATGAAATAAAAACAAACTATTCTGCAATGTAGTTTTAACTTCATAAGAATTTGTATTTTTATAAATAAATAAAAATAAGACAAATCAATATAAACTCAAACAAAAAAATTAAATAGTAATGCAAGATATAATAATGAAAAATTATTTAAGTTTAAAAGTTGTACAGCAAAAGCCTCATTTTATTATCTATACGGATCTGAACTGGATCGTTGTTATTTCCTAAAAAAAATTGTACATATGGCGCCTTTCCACAAAGGGATTTTGTCTTGTTGAACTGCATTTTTTTGGGATTTCAGTAGTAGGGATTTTGGTTTTTGGGGGTGTATGTATGTTTCCCATCAAAAACACCCACAATTGATGGTACAGAATTTTTTCATAGACCACAATTCAGATTGTGGTCGTTTTATTTTCAAAAAGCGTTATGGTTTTAACTTAAATTTTGGTTTGTGGTCATATGATGCCAAAATGAGAAATGTCAATGTGGTCGTTTTCGATTTACCGCTCAACGTCATCATATTCAAGATATCAATAGAATATCAAACCATATACTCCCTCCATTGCCTTTAATACGAATTTACCCTTTTATACTGACTATTTTACTTTTAGTCTTAATTCAAAAGGCGTTCCTAAAATTAATTTTCTCACCAACACCTCATTAAACACGTACTTGACATATAAAAACCCTCCTATACGCTCAAACCACATATTATCATCAGGATTCTCAGGAACCTTTCATTTAACAGAAAAAGAAAAAAAAAACAAAAACAAAATGAAGGTAAAACCAATCAAGATTAAAGAGTCTTCAGGGAATAGTTACCAAAAGCAAACAAAACGGAAAAGGAAACGAAAGGCGTTTGTTTCGTTGTCAAGTGCCGCGATTGTCTTTGCCATAATATAATCAAGAACAAAAATGCAGTGTTCTTTCCGGACTATATATGGTAGTATAAATGTATTCTCTCTTCTTCTTTGATAGAAAGAATAAACGACAAAAAAAAAAAAAAATAATAATCACTAACACGTCAACGATGCAAAATCGATTCATTTACACGTGTGCAGCATATGTTAGGCTAAACAAAAGCAGATTTGCGAAGCATGTTCGCTGACAAGGGACCCATAAACGCAAATGACAATGCTTCCGCAACACTCTTTATATGCTTTTTGGTTCTAGCTATAGGTATGGTTGATACAGGTAAAATGTATATATGGTTGAATGTAGTATATAATATGTAGGTAAGGTAGTAGTATACCTTCTTTCACTTCCTGTCGTGTTGCCGTCTTTTTATTATATCGACAACATTCCAGTCTTATGAATCTTTGAACACTTTTTAGCCCCTTAGTTCTATGGTTGTGTTAATGTTTTTGCAGTATCCTCTTAAGTGTATTGCTTTGCTTCTCAAAGCTTTCTTTCTACTATAATATAGCTCCTCTGATACTTCGTATATGTATATACCTACCGAAATAATAAAAATAAAAACACACGTTCTTTAACAAAGGCAAAGTGATTCTCGTGAAATCGACTATTTCATTCAACCCTCAGCCCCCCCCCCCCCCACCTCACCACCCCACTCCACCCTCACTCTATTAACATTTTTCGAAGCAACGTGCAAATGGGCATTTTAAGTTCCTATAAATAACATGGGTTTTCCGCAGGTCCGCACATCTAAAAGCGTACTTATTTACCCGGAACTTAATCGCAGAATGTGCGCGATGTGCATAGCTTAGGAATGGATCTTATACCCTTCATCACAGGGAAAACGTTTGATATCTTTTGCGCGCCATAAATTTTATTTATTGGAATTGATATTTTTTTTTATTGGTTACAATAAAAAATATATGTAAAAGCAATAGAAGGGTTGTTGTTTCATTTTTTTATTGAACCATATTCGACTTATATAAGAAAATTAAATTTCGGTAGATTTAACTTGACCCATCTTTAAGATAAAATTTATTTCTGAACAGTTATTATAGAGTTAACAGGAATAAGGGTATAAGTAAATATCATATTTTACAATGTTTTGAAAAAGTTCAAGTAGGTACCTACGTCCATACAATTAAATGGACTGGACATATTATACAATATACATTGGTAAGATGAGAATTGGGAATTAAAAAAATGTTAAAAAACATTTGAAGTTTATTTGATAGACGAATCATGAATCTACAGAAATAATTGTAAATGAAAACGACTTTTTACATTTTTTTTCAATACAGTAGAATCTCGAAAAGATGAACAGATATAAAACAGGGCCCGTTCATCTTTTTAAATTGTTCATCTTTTCAAACATCAACATTTTTTTAAGGAAGAAGATACAGTTTTATAAATAAAAACATTATCTAAATATTATTTATATAACAAGTCAAAACAAGCCCCAAAGTACTGTTCAAGAGGAACTAAAAGGCAAAGAAAAACTAAAAAATTATGTTGGGAATCTTTTCGAGTACTAAATTTCAACCTTTCATCTTTTTGAACACTGAAAAGTGGAAATATTTCGTTCATCTTTCCGAGCTGTTCATCTTATAGAAACGTTCATCTTTCCGAGATTCTACTGTATTACTCCAACGTTTCTACTGTAATTTTTTGACAATATTATTATTTTAGTTTTAATAATAACAGAATTTTTTCCGAAAAAGTTCAAGCATTACTATATTATCAAAACTATTTTCAACATTGTTTTTGATTTTTCTAAGTTTATGAGTTCCTGTAGCATACAGACTGACTTTATATCGTCTTTCATGTAAGGTTTACGTAGCTAGCAATAAAGCAGAAAAGGTAAATTTTGAGATAGAGTCAATGGTAAATTTAGGAACAACATTATCTATACATTTTCAATAAACCAAACTCAATAAAAATTGTAAAATGCTTGTAGAATTTGGTGAAATATAGCTTTTATACAATTATCGCTCAGAAATTGAAATCAATTATTTCTTAATATAGAGTTAACTCTGGGGGAAATTGACGGTTACAATATTTATGTTCACCCAGGGGAATTTTACATTCAAGGGAAAATAATATTTTTATTTAACATTTTAATATGTTATATTTTATCGACATTTAAAGTGCAGAAACTCGTAAGTCATTTTTGTATGTTTTTCAGAAATTACAAAAAAAAAAAAAAATTTGTAAGCCGATCTATTGTAAGAGGTTTTAATTTCTGTATTTTTCTCAAAAATGTTCAGAACAGTATTGTTACGCCAAAAAGGTGATTCTGATTCTAATGATGTTTTTTGCATTAATAATATTTTATGGGAGTTTTTTGACTTGCGATTTTAATCGTCGATATGTACATAAAATATAATATTTGTATTTCTTATTAATACAAAAGAAAAAATACGATAGAAATAAAAATATTGAGCACAAAAAAAAACTAAAACTTATTATTTAACATTTTACACTAGAAACATAAAATTCGCACGTGACTTCTCAAATGGAATGAGCTGCATTAACAGACAAAACAACAGCATCACTTACTGTATTATGCACCAAATTTTTTTTTAGTCAGTCAGTTTTTTTTACATAAACAAAAAGTCGTATTCATTTTCTAAGAAAAGTCGTATATCCCTATCCTAAGAAAAAAGTAGTTTTTAAAATATTTTATCATTACAAAAACTAAAGACCAAGGCGTTTGGTTTTTAGTTTTTGACTTAAGATTTGACTTCACAAGGAGGCATTGAATATTAGGAGCTAAACTATAACAGTCGTATTTATAATACCATTCCGAAGTATGTCTAACTTTGGACAGCTGTCCAACTCCAAAACCTTATTCATAATCATGTTCCATCGAGTGTCTAACTTAGTCACTGAAATTAAATGTCCAAACCTATTCTAAAGTGGGTAGGTTCAATGCACAAAAAGTTGAAAATTAAAATGTTCACGAAATTGACAGATTACAGGGATGTTAGTGAGTGTATGAGAACATATTTAGCCAACTGTTGGAATAAGTTTATAAATAAGGAGAAGTCCAAATTTTTAGCCAGTGGCTAGCTGGACAACTGTCCAAGTGAGTTCTAAGGAAATCTAATAAAAACGACTGTAAATATCTACTTATTTACAATTTTTTTTAACAAATCAGAACTAAATTTTTGTCCAAAATTTGTTTGTTTGATTATATTCGAGTCGAAGCTTAGCATTGCCTCAAAAATAATTACTATCCCTGACGTTTAAACTAATTATTGAAAAATTGGACCTCAGTTTAATAAGCTGAAAGACATATGAAAGTTAAAGCATAATGTTAGTTATTACTGATATCGTTTTTTAAAAATACCTATATTTTATAAATTTTTACTGCTATGCAATTTATCATCGAATTATGTTCAAAGACAATTTCTCAAAATATTGACAAATTTTTTTCTTTAGAAAAAAAAAAAACGAAAAAATAGTGGGCGTGTCGATAGGTGTGTTTGGAAAAACATAAATATCACATGTAGGTATGTACCTACACACAATGTACTAATTGTTATTTTGATGGGGTTCGTAAAAAAATGTTTGTTAGACTGCAGCAGCCTGGCCTAAAAGATCGATTATCTTTAAACTTGGTAACAAGCGTTTTTTGACCATTTCACCATATTTTTTTAATCATTTTTCCAGGACCAAAAATAACAGTATACTTGTCATATAAATTTGTAAGCAATTAACAAAAATAATATTTTTTTCAAAAATATGCTCCAGATTAAAAAAAAAATTAAATGCACGAATGGGTCTCACGAACTTACTGTCTATTTAAAAGAAATACATTAGTTCTGATAGCTTATATTTTATGCCACCTGCTAAAAACGTTTTTTTTTTTTTATTTAAGGAGGTTCAAGTATTTCGTGAAAATACAAAATTAACAATATAGTACGGCGCGGTGGTGCACATATGCATGCATGAAACTTACAGTTTAAATTCAAAATTGGTAAAAAATTAATATAAAATTTTTAAAACATTTAAAAAAAAAATTGGTACGCCATTTTTTAGTGTTTATTAACGCAAAGTTAAAAAATTAATTGTGAAAAACATCATATACCTATTTTGGAAATATCGAATTTTCAAAAAATAGTTTTGAAGTTTTTTTTGAAAATTTTGAAATGCAATATTTTTCAAACTTATTTGAAGCTCTTGTGTAAAAAAATGCATTAAAATCGGTTCAACTGATAATAAGGCAGTCGAAAACCAATATAAAATGATTCTATGAGAGATACCATTTTT
Organism: Epistrophe grossulariae; assembly: GCA_929447395.1. Lineage (NCBI taxonomy): Eukaryota > Metazoa > Arthropoda > Insecta > Diptera > Syrphidae > Epistrophe > Epistrophe grossulariae. The sequence continues at coordinate 116,128,589 of OV839568.1, forward strand.
AATTGATAGATAAATTTTTGTTTGCCAACAGTGTGACAGATCGAACCGATTTTACCTCACTAAAAGTTTAATAAAAATCATAGGAGTTGTTTTTGAGAAAAATGTGATTTTCCTTACCCATTAACTTGTATGGGAGGTACCGTTATTTTGCTTATAATAATAATTAAAAAACAATTCTACTGTAGATACATAATATAATGTTATAAAACTGCTAGGTGCCAAGTTTAATAAAAACCGATTTAATCGTTTTCGGATTATTCAGTTCTCACAAAAAAATTTAAACTTTTTTAAAAATCAAAAAAAAAAAAATTGAAAATTTTGGTACACCTATACCTACAATACTTTTAAACTTTTTAAAACATTCTCTATAAAAAAAATGATCAAAATCACTTGAACCGTTTTGTGAAAATCCAAAATAAAAAAAAAAATGCTTCTATGGGAAGTACCATTTATGTACAGGGTGGCGCACGAATCGTGCTACAAAAATAAAACGTAATAACTTTTTTTCGGTGTGAGTAATCGGCTTATTTTTTTTTTATTTTGTAGGTTACTATTTAGATTTATAAAAATGGATGCTTGGGATACGGAGAAAAGAATTTGGATAGTGCAACGGTACCATGCTTTGCAGTCCGTCATTTCCGTCCAAAGGGAATTTAGGCGGGAGTTTGGCGGTAATCCCCCGAGTAGATGGACCATTATGAGGTTTGTAAACATGTTTGCCGAATCTGGAAGCATCGCACGAAGGCCGTACCATCGAGATGCCAATGTTCGGGTTCAGGATACAATCGCAGCAGTAGCATCTGCAATACAGGCCAATCCGAACGTTTCGACCCGAAACTTATCGGGGCAAATTGGAATTAGTAGACGGTCATTACAACGGATACTTCATGACGATTTAAACTTGTTTCCGTACAAAGTCCAAATTACTAGCAAGTTAAACCCTCAGGATTTGCCTGTTCGCCTGGAATTTTGCCAAAAAATGATATCAATGGCCGAAGAAGACAACACATTGATCAATTGTTTGTTCATGTCTGATGAGGCCCATTTTGATCTTAACGGCAATGTAAACAAGCAAAATTGCCGTATATGGAATGAGTCTAATCCAGAAATGCTCCATGAGACGGAACTGCACCCAGAACGAGTCACTGTGTGGTGCGCAGTTTCATCAAGGTGTATTGTCGGGCCGTACTTCTTTGAAGAAAACGGTGTAACCGTTACTGTCAATGGGGACCGTTATTTAAAGATGTTGAAGGAGTTTTTTTACCCAGAACTGCGCCGAAGACGTATACCATTCAACAGCGTTTGGTTTCAGCAAGATGGAGCAACTGCACATATAGCCAGACCAGTTATGGCGGAGCTAAACAAAAAATTCGCAAACAAATTAATTTCTAGGAACTCCACTCTTCGCTGGCCCCCAAGGTCACCTGACCTGACTGCACCAGACTTCTTTTTATGGGGTTATGTCAAGCAAGAGGTGTATAAAACGAAGCCCAGGAATTTAACTGAATTAAAGTAGTCCATAACGACAATAATTGAGGCGATCCCAACTTCAACTCTTCAGGCCGCAATGAATAATTTTTTGACCAGGTGCCGCATATGCGTGGGACAGCGTGGAGGTCATTTGCGGTCTATAATCTTTAAAAACAACTAACTATTTAAAATAAAATTTAATTTTCTAACCAATAAAAAAAAAAAAAATGAAATACATCGATTAAAAAAAAAGTTATTTGAATTTCTTATTGTAGCACAATTGGTGCGCCACCCTGTATAACCATTTTTCAGATTTTTTTTATAAATTGGTATTCTTTTGTAAAAAAAATACTTATTTTTTTTTAAGCTGGGGGCACGTTTTTGAGAAATTTTTTTTTAATTTTATAATAATAATAATAATTTTAACTATATGCCTGTAAGACCTAAGGTCTCTTAATTTCAACCTGAATTGCGCGGCACTAGTTAGAAGAAATAGAAGGATAGGAAAGAATTTTTGTTGGCACAGTGGACTGAGAAATAAGGTGTTAATTTATCTCATTAAATCCCACGGGCGTTCCGTTGAAACTGAGGGAATAAATAAAAGAATGCTGCCTAGAGTTGAGCTCGAACCCACACCTCTAAGTTAGCAGTCAAGCACTGCTTCCACTGCGCCATTGCCACCCGCGAATTTTTTGCTTAAAAAATTGTAAGGCAGCTACTGTTATTTTTGGTTTTAACAAAAAATTAAAAAAAAAAAAACGGGTTTGGGGAATGCGCTGCAGCCGAGAGGACTGACAGACAGACAGAATTGCGAGACCCACTTTTTCGATCTCGCAATCATCGTAATTTCAACTTTGATCAAGAGACAAAATCTCGAGTTCAATTTTGTATACGAATCCATATTCCATAACAATTGCCATATAGTACCTATCACAAGTAAAATATATAGCCGAAGAATGGAATTTCCTCCAGAAAAATATTTTTGATTTTCGCTTTTCCCGTAAACAGTTTAACTGTTCTTGATAAAAATTTTTTTACTGTATATCACATAATTTTCAAAAAAAAAAAATTTATTTATGATTTTTAAAGAGTAACAATTAAAACTTGGAACATTGGTTAAAAATTGAATATTTCTAAAAAGACTGAGACTATTTTTATTAATTAAAACCATGTTGGCGCCATGTTTTTTAACATTATCTACCAGAATTTAATCAAAAATTATTTTTTAAACAGAAAACATAGTTGCAAATAATGCAAACATCATTCACTTGAAAAAATATTGCAGTCATTTTGTACCCATTCAACAATCAATTGGATGCAATCTTTTAGGAATACATAAATTTTTTGCATTCCTTTGTATTTATGAAGGGAAATGGTAATGAAAAGAACGAAAAGAATGAAAAGAATGCCAAATAATGAAAGAATGCATGTATTCCCAAAATATTGCATTAAATTTATTGTTATTAATGTCGATGTATGGGAACAAAATGATTGCAATCTTTTTGATTCAAGTGAATGGCAATTGCATTATTTGATGTCTGTAGTCTCAAAGTGAAAATAATGAAAGCAAACTTATTATATATGAAGTCATTAACGGTTGCATTCACAAAAGATTGCGTTCTTTTACAAATTACAAGCCTAGGGAGTATAGTCTCTGAACAAGGCCAATATAAATCTGCGAGTTTTGAAAGATCCTTAACAACTTCCGTTCAATAATATTAAAAGAAATCATTACTAAGCATATCTTCTTTACTACCACACCGCAATTAATATATTCAAAATGTCTGTATAATTTACTCAAATTAAGCTATTTTACACCTTTTACCTATATATAGATCAGATTTTGCTGCTGTTAACCAAAGAATAGCCTGTATAAATTGACATGGTATCAATTTTTTACTTTTTCCTTTAAAATTTATACAGATTGTAGGTATTATATTATTATATAGAGGCTCTTTCTTTATTTCAATTTCATCGCCTCTATAGTGCAAACCATTCCTTTATATACCTACTAAAACATCGTCTTTAATCAACGAAAAATCTGATAAACCATCCGATAAAAGTTTAAATTTACACAATAAACTCACCTAATGAACTGAAACATCACCATCAAGACGTAGGTATATTTCTTTCTATGTGTATGTATTTAGGTAGATACTATGTACCTATGTATATACCTATCTATTATAAATGTATTATGTATACCTATATCTAATTCATCCAATTCGTCGGTCTCTTTATAAAATTTTAAGGACACAACACCAATCAGTCCATAAGGTTTTAACGCTTTTATATGTATTTGCTTTGTGGCAAAAGAAGAGACAATTAACTTTATTCGCTCTGAGATTTCATCGTCATAAGAAGCCATCGGCCTCATCGCATGTATAGCCTCAGCAACAGCATCAGCAACCAGCAACAGAAACAACTACATATACAGGGCTTTGGTATATTTTTGTTGTGTAATTTTCACAAACAGCTTTTCCATCAGGCATAGGTTTTCTATATAGAAAATGTAAAAGTAAATTATTTCGATACTCCAAGCACGTCCTTCATGGCCAAAGACATTACTTCCGACAGAAAAAAAAAATAATACAAATTGTAAACCTACCTACTGATGGTTTAGGTAGGTATGTATATAATGTACAATGAATTGTATATGTGTCCAAAAACGATTCAGCATAAATAAACTACACCATAAAATAGATATATAATATTGGTTTTTCATTTTTAGTTTAGTCAGGTTTCAAGGAGCGAAAGCAGACGAAAACATCAGTCCTGGAAAAATGGAATTTCACTCTAATTCAAAATTCATGGCTCCATTTGCATTTTTGATTACAACTATGCTAAAATCAAACTTATATACATGTGTATATATAGAAAAGTTTTCCAAAGTCCCCCTTTCCCCCTCTAAATAACAAAACCAAAACATTAAAAATTGAAAATACAGGGTGGCGCACGAATCGTGCTACAAAAATAAAACGTAATAACTTTTTTTCGGTGTGAGTAATCGGCTTATTTTTTTTTATTTTGTAGGTTACTATTTAGATTTATAAAAATGGATGCTTGGGATACGGAGAAAAGAATTTGGATAGTGCAACGGTACCATGCTTTGCAGTCCGTCATTTCCGTCCAAAGGGAATTTAGGCGGGAGTTTGGCGGTAATCCCCCGAGTAGATGGACCATTATGAGGTTTGTAAACTTGTTTGCCGAATCTGGAAGCATCGCACGAAGGCCGTATCATCGAGATGCCAATGTTCGGGTTCAGGATACAATCGCAGCAGTAGCATCTGCAATACAGGCCAATCCGAACGTTTCGACCCGAAACTTATCGGGGCAAATTGGAATTAGTAGACGGTCATTACAACGGATACTTCATGACGATTTAAACTTGTTTCCGTACAAAGTCCAAATTACTAGCAAGTTAAACCCTCAGGATTTGCCTGTTCGCCTGGAATTTTGCCAAAAAATGATATCAATGGCCGAAGAAGACAACACATTGATCAATTGTTTGTTCATGTCTGATGAGGCCCATTTTGATCTTAACGGCAATGTAAACAAGCAAAATTGCCGTATATGGAATGAGTCTAATCCAGAAATGCTCCATGAGACGGAACTGCACCCAGAACGAGTCACTGTGTGGTGCGCAGTTTCATCAAGGTGTATTGTCGGGCCGTACTTCTTTGAAGAAAACGGTGTAACCGTTACTGTCAATGGGGACCGTTATTTAAAGATGTTGAAGGAGTTTTTTTACCCAGAACTGCGCCGAAGACGTATACCATTCAACAGCGTTTGGTTTCAGCAAGATGGAGCAACTGCACATATAGCCAGACCAGTTATGGCGGAGCTAAACAAAAAATTCGCAAACAAATTAATTTCTAGGAACTCCACTCTTCGCTGGCCCCCAAGGTCACCTGACCTGACTGCACCAGACTTCTTTTTATGGGGTTATGTCAAGCAGGAGGTGTATAAAACGAAGCCCAGGAATTTAACTGAATTAAAGCAGTCCATAACGACAATAATTGAGGCGATCCCAACTTCAACTCTTCAGGCCGCAATGAATAATTTTTTGACCAGGTGCCGCATATGCGTGGGACAGCGTGGAGGTCATTTGCGGTCTATAATCTTTAAAAACAACTAACTATTTAAAATAAAATTTAATTTTCTAACCAATAAAAAAAAAATAAATAAAATACATCGATTAAAAAAAAAGTTATTTGAATTTCTTATTGTACCACAATTGGTGCGCCACCCTGTATAAGGGAACATACATATACCCTGTCACTATTTTTTGACGTCACTATTTTGTTAGGAATAAAATGTACATTTGGAGTTTAACGCCCAAGCTGCGTCGTCAGAGAAACCTTTTTTGAATTAACAATAAAGAATCCAATACCGTTGTAACTTAAGGAAGTCAGAATTCTATATAATAATTCTTTCAAAGCTTGTACGAAAGAAAATGATATCCCCAGCGGTCGGTCGGTCGGTGGGTTGTGGAGGCGTATAGGTACCTATTTAGATTTGGGTGTGTTATTTGGAGTGGTGTGATTCGTTTCTTTTCAAAGGTCAAGCTTATTGAGATTGCATGATTTCAAAATTTGCATATGTCTTGATGTAAATTTGGATTTATTTGCGAATGAGACGACCGACGACGACCCAAATATGTGGAATGGGATCAAATAAAAAAAATAAATTGTCGAAATGTTCGATTGGTCGGACGGCCTATACGAATGGAGATGTATAACAATTGATTATTCGGGGGCACGTATTGATTTTAAATTGACGACTTTTCCTCTTATTTGTTTTTCGAGAGCACCATTCCGTCAGCTTTTTTTTTTTTTTTTTTATTCAAAGATGGAAAGTTTCCATTTCTAGGCACGTTTGTATAGAAAAACCCTAACATATTTTTCGAACAGAATGACTAGGTACTTTTTTTGTTTTCTATGAAGGTATAAAATATATGGTAAAGTACTATTGGTGTGGAAGAAGACATACGTAAAATTTGACCTACATTATATTTCAAGTTAAAAAAAAAAAAAAAAAAAACATTCCAATTTGTAGCAATAAAATTTGTCCTCAATTCAATTCTATAGCAAATATGGACTCTTTTACACTCTTGAAATGAAAACAAAAATTTGCTACAACTATTTTCACACGAGATGATTGATAACTTCAACAACCTTCAACAAGAAAGGCAATCTAAATCAAACTAAACCAGCAAACGACCTATACTTAGGTCGGTATATAGGTACTCTTTATGAAGTTGGCAAATTTCCCTCTCAGGATCTCAAATTGGATGATTTATATTTGTCCTTTTACACTTGTACCTATGGCTGCGATTAGTTTTATATAGAGACATAAAAGGTTGGCTGTGTGAAATGACTATTTATACATATAGGTACATAGATTGGTGGTAGAAATATACTATACCTTACCTAAATACCCTTTTTAAATGAATTAAAGGCACCTGGCCTTTTTACAACTTGTCATCCCACATAATATTATATAGACATCAAGGACGTTTATCTCGTATTTGATGAGTTTGACAAAAAAAAATTGAAAAATGATTATGGAGAGTATATAGTTTTGAGAACTTGTGTGCAAATATCTTATAAGCCTATATCCATAAACATAGCTAAGGTTGGTTGATTAATTTTGTTAAAACTAATTTAAGACTTATTTTGGACTAATGAGGGTATATCTAGACATTTTTGAAACCTTATAAAGTTTATGAATGTATAAATTATTAAAAGTAGAATCCTTACATTACTTCTCTAACGAATATCCTTTATATATGTCTGGGAATTTAGTTACTTAGGGTTTTGGGTCATTCAAAAACTTTAAAATAAGTCTGAAATCTTATTTGAAGTATCTTTATGTAGAAACTCTTGTAAATTGCGGTTTGAAAACAACCGATTATAATGAGCTAAGGTGACATAAAATAAGTTTATTATATAACGAGTCCTTTAAATAATCATGAATATGAAATTGGGCTTAGTTCCATATATTATTTAAGCTTAAAAGAATTTAAAAGTTTGAATTTCCTAAAATTTAAATTTATTCGTCTTTTTTGTTAAATATTTCGGTAGATAAAGTTGGGCTTAAGGATATACATAATATATTAACAAATACACCCTGGATGATAAAAATGCATTCCCAGTTGCATTATAGAATGAATTATTTTTAAAAGGGAGCTTGACAGAAAAAATTTCCTTTTTAAAATCTATTAGTTTGAAACTCGTTATACCAAATTGTGACAGGAATAGAATGTGTTTGAAATTGAAATCAAAAAATATAAATTAACAAACAAAAAACCATTACAGTGTTACCACTTTGCTTCAATTTCAGTAGCTCGACTGAATTTTCTGCAATATATAAATCTACTGCCATAAAATCAAATCTATACTGCACTACTATTTTTCTAAATACCTTCTCACAAATTTGGTATAATAATATCATTCAAAAAACAAAATTCATTAATTTAAGATTTTTTAAATTTAATTCCAAAATCTCGAACAACAGTCACAATTGAAAATGAAACATTTGTCTTGTATTTCTTTCTCAGACTGTTAAATAGTTATAAGCAGACTGATGCTTCCATGAAATAGTCGTCAGTTCCTGAGTTATTTAGTCTTAAATATTTTTTTTGTTATAATTTTGTTGTTTTGTAAAAAATTTTATTTATATCGTAAATTAAAAAAAAAAAAGAAGAAAATCGAAAACGGTTAGAGTTTCAAATTCCCAATATATAACTGTTTTACTTTTCAGCCTATCATTATTCATCACCGAGTTGTAGGGGTCTAAAGTTTTGTTGTAAATTTGTCATGTTATCATCTTACAAAATTTTAACCGATGGAAAATTTTAATCGATGTGCGAATTGTCGGGCTGGTTTTTTTGTATGTATCTACTTGAGAACCTCACTGCTGTTATCTGAATTTTGTGTCAGAACTTTAACAGTAGTTTTATTGAAATAACTTTCGACATTACAAACAAGTTTATTCAAAATTAAGTGAGAAAGTTTTTGAGAAATTTTGTAAAAAAAAACTTACAAAAATTATTGTATAGGATTATTATTGATTATATTGTATACCTCTTTTTCTTTAGCTGAAAAGAAAATTTATGGTCTCGATCTACATATATACTGTCATCTGTGGAAGAATACACTGTACGGACGAACTTTTGAGAAAAATCTATTATTTTTTTTGGTTATATTCACTTGCACATTCAATTTTAATTTTCTGGACTAATATTCCAATTCAGCGCTTCTACACAATTCAAACAAAAAATTTTACAAATATTTTTTGAATATTTATGATATTTTCCAACTATAACATTATTATAATATTAATATAATATTAAAGAAAAATCTGGTTTTAAAAAAATTAACAATGTAATTTTTTGAAAATTCGATATTTCGAAAATGGGTAGATGATTTTGTATTTATTTTTTAGATCCGCATAAATAAAGGCTACAAAATTTCTTACCGATTTTTTTGTCCCAAAAACATTTACAAAATTTACTTAAGTTTGTACCTATAGAAAAAATATTTTTTTTTTAAACCACCCCAACGATTTTCTAAATGTGTAAAAAATTATTTTCATCGATCATGAGATATAGTCGAAAACAAGTGGTTCCATCAGAAAATTTTAAGCTTTTTTAAAAAGCTTTTTAAAAAAATGTAATATTTTGGTAAAACTTTTATAATTTTTTTAATCATTCTCCATAGAAAAATTGATCAAAATCAGTTGGACCGCGTTTTTAAAAAAAAACACAAAAAGTTCTTCTAAGTGAGGTACCATTTACCTATGTATATCTTACCATTTTTCTGAAATTTATTTTTTATAAAATGGTAGCCTTTTTGTAAAAAAAAATTGCTGAAAGATAAGATTTTCATATTTGCTTAAATAATTTGTTCTGCAGGTACCGTTATTTTAATCCTAAAAAAAAGAAAATAATGTATTGGGTAAATGCCCAAAAAACGCTAGGTGCCAAGTTTAAAACAAATCGACCCACCCGTTAAGAGGTACTAAACATAAATGCAATAATAATTAATTAAATAGTGGCTCAAAATACTCATTTTATTTATAAAGAGTTATGCCCAAAAACAAATTTGGAAATGATGACGTTTTATTTCCCAAATAAAAAAAATAATTATACAGTAGATGCTCGATATAGTGAAGTAATTAAAACCAGGCCTGTTCACTATTTCGAGAGGGAATCTAAAAAGGCTTTCCAATGTGATTTTTATATAAAATATTTTTTTTTCTATTAAAGCGTAAAATAATTTCAATTGGGTCAAAAAAACATAATTAATATTATAAATAACACGCTATAAACTTTATATTTCATAAAAACGAAAAACTTCATTAGTTTTTTTTTTAATAAGAATGAAATTAAAAAAATAATCACTTCTGTTTGTTTGTTTCTCAAGTTTAAATTGATTTCCACTGCTTTTTTTACGTAAACGTAAAAATTAACGTCATAAATATCTTTAATAAAAAGTCCACAATGCTGTCAACGCAATGCTGCTGGCATAATCTTGTTAAATATTGAAAAAAATGTTAGTTCAGTATATCAAGATATCTTTTGTTCATTATTTAGAGTTGTCTGAATAAAATTGTGTGTGTTGACTATACTGGATAGTTCACTCTACCAAGATTCACTATATCGAGCGTCTATTGTATAATGCTTTCCATGGCATTTTGAATGCCTGGCAAACTTTAATTGATTACAAAGAGTTTAAAATATCACATCAAAAAGGAGAAAATTTCGACAACAAATTTCAAAATATTTAAAGATTTTTTAACCATTCCAAAAAATCTGCCATATTTTATTTCTTTCCAAAATCGCTGACTTAAAATATGTCTACAATCGTTTTTTTTTAAGATTTTTCATAAAAGTATATCGTCATAAAGTCATTCCGCGATCAAATTCTGTTTTTTTTAACATCTGAGCAGAGCTAGGATTTCTATGTAAATACCTACATATTTCTTTTAAATAAACGCAGAAGAAAATAAATAAATATAGTTTTTCGAATCAAGAAGTTTACTTTAAAATGACATTCAATCGTTAAAGCATATTTCAATATACATTTTTGTTGGAAATATTTAAACAATAAATGCATATTTTTCCTCCATATTTTTAAAATCTTAAAAATCTTAAATATTAAAATTTTTACTTTGGCGAAAATCCAAAAATATGTACCTAAAAAAATTTAATACTAAATAGTAAATTCCACGAAGCACTAAACATAAATGTCGTTCCCTTCAAAAAATTAAAAAAAAAAATTCAAATAAAAATGAAGGTTACTTTCGTAAGCATATTCAATCTGTTTCCGATCTGGGGAAAAATAAAACACAGCTATTGTTCTTATTTTATTTTTTCATTGAAAAGTAAATTATGTTTATTTATATCAATAAATTTGAATTTTGTATTGCTGTTTTTAATTTTAAATAATTATTTTTGTTTATATGTATTACATTGTCCACATGTGTTCGCATACTGTGCAAGAACTTTAATCGACAAGAATATATGGGACACCAAAAGATAATGACTAATCAGCCTATATGTTGAGTTTCACCCCAAAATAATTTCATCTTAAAATTGTTTGTTCGCCCGGAATTTCAAAAGCTATTGTGCGATTTTCTCGAACAAAATTTTATGCGCCTACTATAAACAAGTGAGAATTTATGCTTTCAATGGCATTTTATTCTACCTGAAATGAATGTTCACAATAAGGGACATTATTCGAAAATGAATTTTCGGGTGAAACTCAAAATAGACGAAAAGTGAAATATCAAATTTTACGGGTGAAATGCTGTTCGGGTGAAACTCACAATAAGGCTGAATATGAGAAATTCCGAATACCAACATTTCGAATTTATAAACCTGAAACATAGAATACCCAATTATTATTCGGGATTTAGATTTGGGTTGGGTTCGATATCCCGCTTTTTATAATTCCGTTTTTTAAAATCCCGGTTTTAAAATCCCGCTTTTTTTAATCCTGTTTTTTAAAATCCCGCTTTTTCAAGATCCCGCTTTCTATAATCCCGTCTCTTATAATCCCGTTTTTTATAATCCCGTTTCTTATTATCCCGCTTTATCAAATAAAACTACTTGTTTTAACTCCCACCAAAATTTCGTTGGGACTTAGTTCATAAATTTGGGAGTTAGTTCAGTTGGGACTTATTTCATTATGAAATAAGTCCCAACGATTTTAATAAACAGTGAGGTATGTATGGGGGGGCATGCTGCCCCCCTGCAACCCCCCTGCTTGGGCACACTATAGGATTTGGGGTAGGTGCGAGGTTGGGTGTATGCAAAATTTCTTTTTATCATTTTGGTAGTTGGCAGTTAGTTCCTAAAATGATGGGAATGAGTTCATAATTAACCAAGTTTAATACCCAAATTAATTGCAAAAAACGGCTGAAGTCTCGAAAAAATATTTTGTATTTATTAATTGTTTATTTATTGTGGAGCTGTATTTATTTAGCTATATAAAATATTATTTTTAAAGAATGTTCAATTTTTCAAAAAGAAACACAAATTCGAAAAAAATACTAAAGTTCCACAATAATATAAACAATTCCACAATTTAGTGATATAATATGAAAATTGTTCAAAAAAAGTATTACAATTCAGGATAAAACCCGAATCTATTGAAATTCGAGATTGTGAATAAGAATTAGGTTTTTAGAAATCGAGAATATAGTTGGAATGTTTCTCATTTCTAAGACTAAATTATTTAATTATTTGAAATGCAGCATGTCCCTCACCCAAATCCTAGAACCTCTACTGGTATCAGGTAGAAACGAACCCTCTTTGATCACTATTAATAAATAAGAAAAAATTCAGGATAAATCCTTATATATTTACTAAGTAAGCATCAAAACTTTGCGACCTTGCAACTTCAGCTTTTCCAAATGGTTTTCAAGAAATATTATAATTGGCATAAATAAATCACATCCACACCAACACAATAAAAAAAAAATATTTTATTCCTTAAAATGGACAATATAAGTTAAAAAATCCCACCACAACATAATTTAAAAAATAATATATTTACCAGTAGATACTTATCAGAATACATATTGGTATTTTATTTTTAATTTAGCAATTAATTTAAGAGCATTTTTCTTTCCTCCAAAAAGTCATTTGGTTTAAAAATTTTAATTACAAATATGAATGTTAAAATAAGTATATGTTTGTGTATGTATATGTAGGATGATTATTGTACGTATAATTACAAAAATAACACAAAATTGCAAATAGCGATGATAACAAAATAAAAAAAAATATAAATAAATAAAAAAAAAGAAACATAACCTCAAACAAACAGTTCATCAGTTTTAAGCTGATGAAATTAATCTCCGTGGTTAAGTCCACTCGACCTTTTGACACCAAAAAAAATATACACAAATACGCTTATATGTTTACCTCTTTTCCAGATGAATCCTTAACGCTCCAGTAATTAAGCCCTTCGTGCCCCACTGCTTCTCTGAATGCGCACTCTATATCAACAGCAATCGAGTTGAAAAACCTTCTCCTCGTCCTCGTCGTTACGCTCGCTCGTTTGCTCGCTCTGCTTTCCTCTTCTTTTATTTTTTTTTTATTTTTATTTTTTCCTGTAATCCTCTGCCCCACCACTAGGTAACCGCATTTTTGTCATTAAAAAGTTACACGGCCACTCCACAATACCGTTCGCTGAATACGTCCTATACAGCGTTCACTATGGCGTATGTGCATCCTATGAATCGTATTATTATCCCGACGGCAATCCGATCTTTCGTCCTTCTTTGCAAGAAGTTCCGTGTAGGGTTATTCTAGGAAAGAGTCGTGGTGAGTCTAAGCCTGGAGCCCGAGTAAGGAACTGCAAGAAAAGAAGCACAGAAAATACGCTGAATTAATATAGAGAATCTTTCTCTGCATCAGGACTAGAAAATGGTGGAAAGTGCAGAACACTAAAATAGATAATATCCCGGCAGTTGAATTCCCCCCTTTTTTTTTCGTATTGTCCAAGTGCATGAGTGAAAGAGAAAGATAGAGTATGTCACATATCCCGGATATCCCTGTGGCAAATGTGAGTGGAACGTTATAACTTGTACCACATCTAAAATGTGGACATCAGTTATCGTAAGTCTCAGCAACGACGATGACGACTACGACGAGGATGAGGACAACGAGAAGGAGGAGGAGGAGTAGATTTTGTCTTTCCGCTTTGTACCGGGTTAGTTGGCCTGAGTAAATAACAACTTGCCTCGGCAATGAATCTGACAAAGGATTCTGCCTTTGCTAACCCTTGTAGCGTTTCCCAAGTCCATGGATGTGTATTGTGTACACAGCAGAGAGAGAAAAAAATAATAATACAAAAATAGGAAGAGGAAAAAAGACTTTAGAAAAAAAGAGAAAGATACAATACACGAAATACAAATTAGCATCTCAGTTGGGATTAAGGCAGCAACGGCAAGGTGAAAAAACTTTCAAATATTTGTTGCGCCACCATGCAAATAGAAGGATTTGAGTACACAATAGGAGTTGTGACTATGGAGCCCCCACCTAGATAGATAGAGACCGAATTCCTTAATTAAGAATTTTTTTTCGGGAAACAGCATGCTACTAGGACAAGATGGGGCAGTAAAGGTGGTTATTATTATTTTTGTTCGCTTTTCCCTTTCTTTTTTTGTCGCTATTTACCTACAGATTGTTCCGGTTTTCATGCTTAAACATTTATTAAAGTTCCCAGGAAATAGTAGAAAATGAAAAAAAAAAAATAATCTTTTGGGTGAGGGAAATCCTTTGGTTTGCATTTTTTTATCGTTATCGTTATAATAAAAATTTACAATCAGCCCGTGGATTATTTGGGATGTGTAGGAAACAAAAAAAAAAACAAACTTTCTTTTAGATTTATAAGAATTGAAGTAGATTTAGATAATACAGTAGGTAAGGTTATATAAAATTATTGAGGTTGTTAAAATATTGTAACCTTAAATGTATGGATTTTTAAGCTGTTTTTATTACTCAGCTGGAAAATATATAGATATGTATATTGCCTTATAAGATTATTATTTATTTTATTTAATATTTTTAAAAGACTTGACGCATGTTAAGAGTAACCACAGTGTCATTTTCATTTTAGTAAATCTCGTTTACAAAAACAATTGTGCATTGAGATTGCAAAAGTAGTGGAACCAACATTATGTTTAAACATATTTTCAGATTGAGGAGTGTTTTTATGGAAAAAAATAAATATTAAAAAAACAAAGAATGTATCTAGGACAGCTTATGACGTTTAAATAATAACTGAGAAAAAATATATTAATTTTGTTAAGAAATTGATATATGTAACACCAATTTTGCAATAAAACATTTCAGCTTCATATGAATTTGCTAGACTTTCGTTTTCAATTGTTCCGCAATATTGATGGATTGTTTTATATTTATGTCAGAACTGGTGACAGTCAACAACGAAAACATCGCGAGGTTTACATTTAAGTTGTTATTCGGAGATCAAAATTTCAAGTTAAACAAGATGAAATGTTTCATAAATTATTCTTGAGGTTTTGACTTCACATATAGATGTTATAAAATTGTCTGCTGTTTACACATTCAATAATGTTTAATTGCGGCTAAGTATTTTGATTTGGAATTTGTTTAGTTTCGCTTCACGTCCTTAAATAAGTTGTTTCAAAAAATAATTTGTTGCACCCTTTTTTGTCAAAAAATCACCTACGTATATGTAAATATGACAAAATACCCCAAAATTTTATATCTTAGATATTTTATGATTTGTTTAAACAATTGTCGATCGGCTTCCTTAAATAAGTTGTGTCAAACAAACATTTTGCCACAATTTTTGTCCGTGTCAAAAATTTTTAAAAACTTATGTAAAAAAAAAATTGTTCTTACAATTCTGTTAGCCTGAATGTCAGCCCGTCCGTTCTGAGGGCAGCCTAAATGGGTGGGTCGATTTTCTTTAATCATGGTACTTAGAATTTTTTGGGCATTTTTTAATATTTGTAGGACCAAAAATTATGATCTACCTTTTGAAAGATTTTTTTTTAGCAATCAATGGTTTTGGTTTGTAAGAAACAACAAGTATACTTGGGTGGGCTATCACTAAATTTTAGAATGGGAAGACAGAAGAGAGCAGGAGAAGGAAAGACAGGAACTAATAATGTAATCCAGATAAAACAGGTGGTATAAGGAAGAAATGACGGAGGAAATCCCACAATAATTAAAAAGCGGGATGGAAGGCATACAGAACAAAGAGAATAGCGAGAGTGAGGCTAGGAAATGAGGTGAGATAAAGATGATACTGGAAACAAGAAGAAGAGAAAATGTGCAGTGTGTGAAGGTGAGCCAGAGACGTGGGAGTATGTGATAGAAAGATGTAGGTCAGGTGGAGATGAAGGAAGATCAATATAGGGACAAAAATTTGGGATATATTGGACGATGGAGGGAGGGAGGAAGAGTGGATAAAGGCACTAGAGGTTGCGAAAAGGAGTAAGGAGAGAAGGATGGAAGGAGAAGAGACGTGTAACCCTTATGGGAAGCAACACAATACAAATACAATACAATAATAAACATCTTCCCTTAAAAATAGGCATTTTTAAAACTATAACCCCATAAAAAGATTTAAGGAAAAAAAACTATTAAAAACTGATCTCGAAAAGCCCCAGCTTTTGTCAAATGGCCGAATCTGAATGCCTAAGATGAAAAGCGATACTCTTGGAGGATTTGTCAATTCCTCGCAAGAGTCAGTAACCAGCGAAAAATATTTCTGTTTTTTGATGCCATAGACTGGGAATCGAACCCATTACCTTCGTTGTAACAGTCCTACGCACTATTAACAACGTTTTAATTAAATATCGAATACAAGGTCATTTATTAGGTTAGGTCTCAGATGTATCATGTACATATATGTATAAGTTTTGAAGCCCGGATATCTTAAATTCTCTTAAAATCTCAGTTTTTTTTTTCGTTTCAAATAGGTGGTAGACAAAATAAGATGCTATAAAGATCAGCATTATATAAAGGAGCAAGTACATAATGTAACCCAATGAAATAGTTGTTGTATCATATAATTCATCTCCAACAAGAGGTATAGATACACAGATTCATTTTTTTTTTTTTTTTTGTTCAGACTATAACAATACTTTCTTCTCTCAATAATTTTATGTTTCTACCAAGTTCTGTTGTTAACCCAAGTTGTCAATTGCACGAATCTCAACGCATGTTCTTAATCACAGAATAAGCTTCTTTGTTTTTAATTCTTATTAAATCTTAAAAAGCTTGCAAAATGAGCAACCATCAAGAGTGAATGCCACAACAAAGGGAATCTCTAAGCAGATTGTTCATAATATATGTACATTGTACACAGGTATATTATATATTGTTATTCTATACAATCTGTTACTAACCCCTTTGTATATTCACCGTTGCAAAAAAAAATAATATTTAACTTAAACAATTAGGACATGAATGATTGATTAACTTCAACTGTCTCAAACAATCCTCTTTTATATCGATTTTATTGTTGGCAAGGACTCATCAAACTTCGAGTTCGAGCCAGCCAGCAGGTCAATGGCTGACAATATTATTCAATCCTTCAATATACTCGTACTCGTAGGTATAGGTATGTAAGTATGTTTAAGAATAAACTTCAAAGTATGTACATTTTTTTTTTTTTTATTTGTGTCAAGTATTATAACATTATTATGCATAGACACAGACTGTAATATTGAGAACATGGTCTAAAACCATATAGTGAATGAGGGTCATTTTATGTCTCAGTGTATATTATGGTACCTATATATAGTGATGGAATTATGTCGAGTAGGTAAACCTTATTATTATACAATATGCATACAAAGAAGGTATGTCCCTTAGCATAAGTTAACTCGTGTATGTATGTAAGTTACATTTTACCATTACACTAGAACTAGATTAACAAACTATACTCATGATAAGAGTCTTCAAGAAAATAATAACATTGCTGTATCCATAAAAAGCTTGAATTAGATTTGTATCCCTTTTTTATTGCAATTTTAAGAATTAAAGAGGTTAGACGCAAAGGATATATTCATCTTCCAACAGAAATTGCAGAACTATTTTGAGAAAACACAAGTAAACTATATCCTTGAAGTTAGCATTGCCAATTAAAAAAAAATTCAAAGTTCTAATTATTCCATTAATTGTAGTGAATTTGTTGTAAATTTTGTCTGAAAGAAAAAAATATGTCACGCTTGTATTTTTGTTTTGAATAACCATGTGCATTTTTGCAATGCTAACTTGACAATGAAGTAAGCATTACCAATGGTTATTTAAAAAAAAAAAACAAAAAAAAACAATTGCGTCAATTTTTCTTTCACGACAATTTTATAACATTTATTTACACATTTCTTTTTTTGTTTTGTTGATTTTAACGTTTTTTAGGGGTTAAAAATGATAACTGGATTGTCAAGAAGAAGTGCGACAATTTTTGTAAAAGTGGCATTCACTCTTAATGGTTGTAATGGTCGAAAAAAATTTACGACAAATTTACGACAAGAATTTACACATTCCATTTTCAGTTTTGAATTCATTATTACGCTTTTTTGAGGGATGGTAATGTTTACCTGACTGGCAAGATAGCAATATCAGAGGTCGTAAAATTTTACGACAAATTAACGACAAAAATTTACAAATTCCTTTTTCAATTTTGAATTTATCTTTACGCTTTTTTGGGGGATGGTAGTTTTTACTTGACTGTCAAGATAGCATTATCAGAGGTCGTAAAATTTTACGACAAATTTACGACAGTAATTTACTTTTTCCTTTTTCAGTTTCGAATTTATTTTTACACTTTTTTGAGGGATGGTAATGTTTACTTGACTATCAAGATAGCATTATCAGAGGTTATTAAAAAAAAAACAAACCCGACGATTTTTCATTCACGACAAATTTACTCCAAATTCACGAAAATCAATTCAATTATCAGAAGCTTAAAATTTTAAAGTGGTAATGTTATTTTGAGACAATGGTTTCATTATGAAATTAGTCAGAAATATAACTTTCGATTTGATTATTTTGAGAATCGAGCACTTAGAAAATTTTGATTCACAGTTACGCATACACTTTTTTAAGACCTTTCTTTGGATATATAACGGGTGATTTTTTAAGAGGTTTAGAACTTTTTTTTTTAAAAAAACACAAAAAATTCAAAAAAATGAATGAAATATTTATTTGAATCGATAGTTTGAACCTTGCAATTTAATGTTTAAAGATAATTTCATGCAAATGTTGACCGCGGCTGCGTCTCAGGTAGCCCATCCGCTGAGTCCAATTTTGGCATACTCTTTCACACATATCGGCCGGTATCTCACGAATGAATGCATGGATGTTGGCTTCCAGTGCGTCAATCGAAGCGGGCTTGTCCCTATAGACATTAGCCTTGACATACCCCCACAAAAAATAGTCTAATGGTGTCAAATCGCACGATCTAGGCGGCCAATTGACCGGCCCGAAACGTGAAATTAACTGTTCACCAAACTCGCCTCGCAATTGCGCCATTGTTTCGCGTGCTGTGTGGCATGTGGCACCGTCTTGTTGAAACCACATATCATGCAAGTCAAGAACTTCCATTTCGGGCAAAAAAAAGTTTGTTATCATCGCTCGGTAGCGTTCACCATTGACAGTAACGCTGCCGAATCGACATTTCGCGGTCTTCTGTCACACTAGCTGATACGGCCGCAATATTTTCTTCACTACGCACAGTACGTAAACGTGTTGGTGGTTTAATGTCCAACAAAGTAAATTTGGTGCGAAATTTGGTCACAATCTTCCGAATAGACTGCTCAGAAGGTCGAGAATGCCGACCATAAAATGGAAGCAGCGCGCGATGAACATTTCGAACCGAGCACGAATTTTGATAGTAAAATTCAATAATTTGCAAGCGTTGTTCATTTGTAAGACGATCCATGGTTAAATTGCAAACCAAACTGAAGCTGTTTGACAGTGACACAAGGTACTAAACACACGTCAGCTGTCAAAACCAGTGTTGCCAAAACCAAACCAGCTAAAAAATCACCCTTTATTACGATGAATTCTAGAAAAATTTTCGAAAAAAAATAACTTTTTGAGCAAAAATTAGCAAAGAAGTTCTTTCTTTTCTTCTTTTTTCAAAAAATCAAAAAAATTTTATTTTTCAAAATGTGCAAAAATTTTTCAAATTGACAGAAAGCTCTATGAATTTCCAATTCATAACTGAAAATACAACCATGCATACATTTACAAGTCTCGATTGCAGAAGTATCGCCATCCAAACAATTTTTTTGAACAAATTTAATTGAATTGAACTGAAATAAGGTAATATCACTTTGGATGAAAATATTCGAGAACCGCAAATCGTAAAATTTGTTGGTTCTAAGTTTGAGAAAGGTCGTAAAAAACTAATACATATATAATTTTGAAATTTTTAACAGCTTACAATTCTTGAATGCAGAAATAACGACTTCCAACCACTTTTTTAGGGAATAGTGCGATCGAAATTAAATTAAAAAAAAAGCCATTAAAAAATGTACATATCAGTTAAAAAATTACAGTTACGCTTATGGTATGCATTTGCAATGGCATCTTAAAACCGACCGACCATGACGCCTACAACGACTATAAAAAGATTCATTGATGCAATTTAATTTTAGAATTTTTTTGGATTTACAAAAAAAAAATTTCCGACTATTTTTTTTTCTTTTACGACAAATTCACGATATTTAATTACATCTTTATTTTTTTATTTTTTTTTTTGAGGGGCGGTAATGCTTACTTGATCGTAGAGTTATCATTAGCAGGGTTTATTTTTATTCCAATTATTAGAATCTTAAAATTTTGAAATGGTATAATGCCAACTTAACGAATATGACAAAAAAATATCTCGTCGATCCGCGTCTCACGGTTATCCCTGAATAATAATTAGGACAAGTTGTTTTTTTTTACATAGATAAATTGTCAGTTCATAAAATTTTTAAGATCTTCTTGATTTTCTTGTTCCTAAGCTCTTTATTTTGAATTTATATTTTGCTATTTATATTTTGAATTCACTTATCAAAACTACTCAAAACCTCAGGTCAGGGTCCACTTTGCCATGCCTTGCACCGCTTCTGATTTCGAATTGAATTTACTTTTCATCAACTCACTAAAAAGAGAATCCCTCGCCTTTATTTTTGGAATAAGCTAACAGCTGATTACGGTCTTTATATTTCCTAATAAAACATTCTTTTCACGATAGCATATATTTGTCATATCATAGCTAAACTTTTACTCGTGAAAATTGCCGTGATGTTGCAGTGAAACAATGTTAGGTAATTTCTTCTTTTATTTTCTGTTTGCAAAAACACGATTAAAATAAAAAGAAAATTTAAAAGAAAGAAACAATCCCTGTGCAGATTTGTTGAAATTGGATTTTGCATCAATTAAAAAGCATAAAACGTTTCACCGAAAATATATAGGTACAGTAGCTATGGTGCTGTGGCAGCTTCCGAAATTGTATATACACATGCTGCCGTAGACTGCCAGTTAGCCGCGAAATTTATGGCATATCTATATGTATGAATGGAGCTTGACGAAATAAAACGACTCAAAGTCAAAACTATAACGAATCGTTGTTGTTTGTTTCTGTGCGAACTCACTTCAATTAGAATTTATCTATGTGGCATAGTTCTCTCTAGCAGCGTTTGTCTATTGTTATTTCACTTCACTGTCGTCGTTTTTCGTTTTTCGTTTGTATTTTTTTTTTTTTTTTTACAGTTTGTTTCACTTCAAAATGGCTTTTATGCAAATTCTCGAAAACACTTCATTCCGTTTCCAGTGCACCACAGTTGAGAAGGATAAAATAGCTTTCACTGGGCTTTCGTATAGCGCTTCGAAAATTTAGCCAAAAAAGAAGAATACCCTAGAAGGGAATTTAGAATTAGAAATGTTTGCAGCCGCCTCAAACTATATGTATGTGTCGTCATTGGGATGATGGAGTTAAAGTCATGTACCGCCTTTACCGTCATGTCCCGTCTCCATCGACTTAACACCACACATACATATGAGTATAGTTTTTGCAGTCACTGGTTTTGGGTTGAAACTTGAAATTTGTTTCATTTCTTGGGAAAAAGTTAGCAATCCCTTGTATATGACGCCTGAGAAAATTGCAAGATTTATCCTCTATTCTATTTTCCCCAAAGGAGATTTTATTTTTTTTTTGTTTTTTTACTTTTAGTGTAATCAAAATGTTGCCTCTAGCTTTTGGCCAGGAGTGTCGATTTAGTTCATTTTGTGTGTAAATATACTAGCTATCAAGCTTCACAGAAACACTATTTGATACATTGGCTTTTATATTAATGCAGAACTATACTATATGTGAGAAGTGGGAGTGATGAAAAAAAAAACGAAATTGACGTTATTATATAGAGATATCCTTGGGACAGGTGAAATTAAATTGGAAAAGTTCCACAAAAACCTCAATTGACAATTGTGTCATTTGTGTCAGGTTGGGGCTTTATTGATAAAGTTGTTGTCACAGATAATTGTGAGGTTTTTTTTGTTGTTTTTTTTTTTGCTTCAATTAAAATAAAATACATGAATAGGTCGCGGGGTCTTTTAACTTAATTCCATAAGTTGTAATTAAAGTGGGAAGGAATTGATTTTGGCATTCAGTATTTTTTTTTTTTTAGATATTATTAAGAATTTTAGTTTTTAAATTAATGATTCGTTGATATATTTGATTCAAATGGGAATAAAATGGATGATGAGATGCCCAAAAATTGATTCGAAATTTCATCACAAGTAGAAGTTTGCCCGAAGATGGAGAAACACTCCGAAACGCGGCGCTAATAGCAATTAATTTAAAGTTGTGAAATTAAGTTAAAAAACAAAATAAAATTGGGTTTTTAAATTTATTTATTAAGATTAATCATCATTTTAATTTGAAACCTTGGTGCTAAATACACCATATAAAACTTCGTCAAATCACCCTAAAACTTCCTCAAATCAGTCAAATGGAGGTTGAGGAATCTATAATGGCTGAATATATTTTTTCAAACTATGAACAAATGACTTACTCAAGTAAGGCAGGTTGCAGCTATACCTCGTGATTGGAATACTTATTCATGGTAATTTACATGAACAAGATGCAAATCAGTACCAACATCTGACTTAATCAGAGGGTACCAGGATGAATAAAGTGCAAATTGTGGATATAGCTCAATTGGAAAATTCTATTTCCAGAAGCAGGCCAATTTTTAGAAAGACGGCTTAAGACAATTAAACTCATTAAGTATCTGGGGTGGTTCCACGTGGCACAATATTCCTTATCTATCCATTTTGTCGTAACTGAATAATGGCAAAAATAATGGATTTATAGACATCCGAGTGAGATAATGCGGCTTAGTATAGGTATCATAACTTCTTCCAACCTAACAGATCAAATATTTCAGTTACGAAGTTTAATCAAAATAGTTAAAACGGCGTTTTTGAGATGTTTTGAAAGAAGAAAAAACATGTAGCGGTTTGTAGGCAAGTAAAATAAAAATTTGAATTGAAACATGTAGTGCAAGGACCGAATAGCTCCATTCTTATAAACAAAATAACTATTATGATGCAAAAATATCAAGCAAAAACACCACATATTTCCCATATGATCGAAAGACAGCAACGTTGACTTTAAGAAAAAGAAACTTTGTTTTTTAGTCGAGCTGTTTTCTTTTCATACAGTATATGTAGCAAAACATGTACAAAAACCAACTTAACACAGCTTTTAGCACTTGAATCTGAAATGTATACAAAATATTTTTTGGAAATGAAATGCAATCAAGAAGTTAACTATGGATTTTAAACCTTTTTTTGGAAAAAAATGAAAGCGTCTTCATGTTTACTTTCTAAGAAAAATTTCGAACTTATTTTTAACCCTTTACCGCATACGAAGCCAAATATGGCTTTCTACAGTTATGTCCTCTTTTCTCCTGACTTCAATAAAAAAAATTATCAAAACGCAACAAGATCCTCTTCTGTGCATTTCTGAGAACAAATAGCTGTGACTGCTATTCATGTTTGCAGTCAATGAAAACGGAAGTGTGAAAAATTTTCTTATTTCAAATAATAATAACTTTTCTGTTGGGTGAGTTAAGTGATCATAAAAATATATTTCGGATTGTGTGTCTAATTCTCTTTGAAATGAATACAATAAAAAAAAAAAAAATATTAACTTGCTCGTTTGAGAGGTAAAAGTGTACAAGCCATATTTGGCTTCGTATGCAGTAAGGGGTTGAAAATAATATGCATATTTGGTTGAGTTTTTTATTTATACGAAAAAATTTTGTTTTGGTTTTTAATAAAAAAAAACGTCTTAAAACAACCTAAAGAATCATTTTAAGCGTATTTTATTTTTTTCCTCTTTAAACAATAATTCATGCGGAAGGGGTTAAAACGTTTTGTAAGGGTGTCCCAAAATTCACACAAGATTTGAATCTCATACCATTTATGCCGTAATATATTTCCAGAAAAAAAAAGACAGGCTGACAGTTAAGAGTTATTATAAGCAACAAATGAAGATTTTGCAGTGATTTTTCAAACAAAATCATTTTCAGCATTTTGGTTCATTTTCATCTTGATGGATTCATTAATCTTAAAAATTTTAGCATTTGGGTTTATTAAACACTCAAGTAATTTGCTCATACGTGTCACTGTTTGGAGCGGAACGGGAAAATTGAGCGCTTTACTAACAATATTCGGAAAGCCCAGGAGACCACTTATCCGGTATTCAATTCCGTAATTTGTACGTAACCCTAAGCGCTATGTTGTGTATTTTATGAATCGAAAATTTTAATTAAAAACTAATGCATTAGTATATATAATTTTTAAAACTGGTTTAGGCCATTGATTTATTAAAGATTTAAAAATAAGCTAGGCATTTGTGTTTTAATAAGAAGTACTTATGGCAATCCCAGTGAATGGTTGATATAGAAAAAAGGGAGGAGGTGTCAATACAATTTTTTTTTAAATCTATACTCATTTCATTTTAATACGATCACTTTTAAATTTAATACTTAATAGTTTGAACCAAATTTTTGGTCTAGAGTTGTTAAATTTTCTATTACAGAAATCCCGATAAAAATTTAATGTGGCAAAGATGATTAGTAATGAGTTTTTAATAAAAATATTGAATGTATTTCAGATAGAGAAGCTGCTCATTATATGCGTTTTATACGATATATACCAACAACAAATTTTAATAAATATAAAACCAAAGAAAGTGAATTTCAAAATGTTTTTAGCCCTATATATTTTAAGAAATTAGCTACATCATATCCTATCCTATTAATAGGTGTATTCCTTTACTTTAAAACCCTGTGCATTTTTGTGAATTTCTACGTCATTTTATTTTTTTTATATGAACTTTGACAGACTTTGGTGTAGAAATTCACAGAAATGAACAGAGGTTCAAAGAAAAGGAACTAGGCTAATATTAAATGTAAATGTGAAAGTTTGTTTGTCTGTCTGTCTGTTTGTTCCTCTTTGTCTCTGAAAATACTAAATTGATTAAAATAAAAATTAATGGAGCGAAAGATATGCACATAGGTTTTTTTTTGGAAAATTTAGACAAAAATAAAAAAAGGTGACATTTAGTTTGTTTGTTCAATTCAATCTCTCAAAATACATAAGTGATTCTAATGATGATTGGTTGAGCGAGTGCGAGAGGAGTAAGTGTCAATGCAATAGATGTTAGTTAAAAAATTACATTTTATTTGTCTGTCTGTTTCGGATGGAAAGATTTGCTTTTTTTATTTTATTAATACACTCGGGCGTATACGTACTTTTTCATATGTTATATGAAATATACACGGTGATCGGTATAAGGTCCACCAAAAAGCGCAAGCGATTAGGTTGGGTTAAGACAAGAAAATATTATATAGGAGGGTGGGTTAATTTCCCCTTGTTTAGGCGGGAGGGGCAGTTTTCAAAAAAATTGACTTAAAACAAAAAAAAATAATTTAAAAACAACGGTAAAACTTACAGTCAATGCTATAACTTTTCGGAAAGCCAGAAATCTCTTCTTTAATTCTAATTCTAAATCAGGGTGTGTTAGTCAATAGGTTTTGAAAAATTAGTTTTCAAACTCGAAATTTTGAACAAAAATTAAAAAAAAATTTCAAACTAATTTTTTTTTAAATTTTATGTAATTAAGTATAATTTTTGTTTTAAAAATTCAATGCTATTTTTAATTTTCAATAAAAAACAGAAACTCGGATGCTTAAATATTTCCCCCTCCCATACGATTTTTTCTTGTCTTAACCCAACCTACTCGCTCTAGCTTTTTGCTGCACCTCATACCGATCGATGTATGTATAATGGTGGAGCAATATGCCTTAATTTGGAACTAAACATATTGTTGTAATTGACAATGTTGATTGATAAAGTTACTAATCATGCCAAAAAAATATACACATAATATGTGAAAAAAATGGGAAAGCTGCAATCATAGCTAAAAAAGCAAGAGATAGTGAAATAATTCCAAGAATTCCAATTATTTCTACGGAATTCCCAATTAAGTTTTAAACATTACAGTTTCTATTGAAATTATAGCATTGCAATGACAATTGACAATTAAAATGGCAGAGGTTCATTTAAAAAAATCATTTTTTTTTTTTCAAATGGGCCTGCTCACGTGAAATCTCTATGTCTTGGCAGATGATGGAAAAACAAAAAATTTGGTTTACAGAATTGTTTTAAACTAAATTAAATAAAATAATAAATAGAGATTAAACAAAAGGAATACTCAAAAAAAAAACTGAGAATAGTACTTCAATTGCACTTTGTCCGCTTAATAGAGAGATCCAAACTCTAATGCCATTATTAAAATTTGTTTCCGCGTATTTATAGGGCAATAAATAAGAGTAACCACACAAACGCCACAAAGTGATTAAGCGAATCTCATGTAAAATATATTGACAGACGTAAGTTTCGTCATCGTTTCGAATATTTTGTGTTAGTTTGGGAAAGCCTTAATCCATAGTTACGCATAAATACCACGTTTTTGAATTTTCTTTTATTTAATAATTATAAATAATGTACATACCACTATTTATGTGTAACCGTTTTTATTTTTTTTTTAAGGTTCTCCAACACCAACGCGAATCTGTCGTGGGCACGATGAAAACAATAATAACAACGTGTTGTTTTCATTGACAACCATGTGTTGTTATTATTGTTTTTGTCGTCGCCATGGTAGATTCGCATTTGGTGTGGGGAACCTTACGTGGGGAACCTTTCGTTAAATTAATTTTCTTCAATTCCCATAGGTTGGGTTGTTGTTATAATTATGTAAATATTAATATGTTCTTTTTTTAATTTTTTACGAAACAAAGATTTATCAACCCGTGCAAAGCCGGGCGGGTCAGCTAGTTAAATATATTTTTGTTATTAATATTATCTGTAACATTAGTTTTTTTTTACGAAATTAAAAAATGTTGTTTGTACCTATGTATACATTTTTTAAAAACTAAGATGTTCCTACACGTGGAAAGTCGAGGCAGGCCATAGTTAGTAAACAAAAAATAAAAAATACTCTCGCACTTAAATGATAATTCCAACTACATAATTGATAGGAATTTGTATAATTTATACATATTTCAGTAAAGTCTGTAGTGTGCGGGGGCTCTAAAGGATTATTGAAGTGAAACAAATGTACGTGTACTTTCAGATGACTTCTAGAGAGTTCTAGGCAGAAAAATTATTATTAACATTTTTATTTCTTTTAGAATATAATCTTATAATAAGCTGAGACAATTAAACACGATTCTGTGAAAGGATTTGCGATCAGGTCATAAACGAAAATTTTTTTACCTGTTTAATGCCTTTTTGAGGACTTATATTACAGGACCATAATGACTTAGATATCCAGGGTGTCCTGAAATCACCGCCTCAGAAGAAAACCATGAGTTCCTGAGGTCATTTCAAGTCGAAAAACTTGAGATATAAATTTCTCGTTTTCGCTTCGTTTTCGAAATATAACGGTTTTTATGATTTTTATTCTTTTTTCCTTTGACTGGCTTTAACTTTGCCAAACTACAACCGATTTTTGAATTTTTTTTTTTTTTTAAACAAAAACAGTTAGAAATTGTTGTTTGCCTTTTTTCTGTGTGGATAACAGTATTCCCGCAATTCATTATCAAACACTTTTTTTTAAGCATATTAAGGTTGCTTTTTTGCCTTCGATATGATTTTTTTCTAAAAAACACGATATTAAGTTTATAAGTCGAAAACGAAGTGAAAACGAGAAAATTACCTCTTAAGTTTACGACTTGAAATGACCTCAAGAACTCATGGTTTTTATCTGAGGTGGTGATTTCGGGATACCCTGTATATCAGGTTTTAATTCGATCGTAACGGTAGATGCGTAACGGTAGAGCTATCATCATTTTTGCAGCCTTATACATATTTCTTTTAGGAAATTAAGTTTTAGTTGAGTTTTAAAACATCAAAAATGTGTTTAGTTCATTTGCCTTTAGTTCGTCCTTCAAAACTTTGTAATTGTAATTAATTTTAAAATTTGAGCTTTTACGAAATTTTTTTTGCAACAGGTAAAACTGAAATATTTTCTTCAACAAAACGGAAAAAATAAATAGAGTCCGAATGACACATCATTAAAGACCTCTTCAAGATTTAAAAAGCCTTCCTGCTAGTTCCCATGATGGACCATTGTCATATCCTCCAGCGTCAATAACATCGCCCAAAATGTAATTCTTGTATGACTCTTCCTGTGTCCATAGTGAATCATTCTGGCTATAGAACTATTGCAAAATGCTTTTGAAATGCTGCAAAGAGTTAATTTGTTGATATATTCACTGTTACACATTTATCACGGTTTTTAAAAAGCTGAGTAGTTAGCTATTCAACATAAAAGGCACATTACTAAATAAAACATTGAAAACAGCAGGGGCCTAATTCCGTAAAACGAAAACGATCGAACGATATCGTTTTGGCAATAGCTCTCCCTATCATTCTCTTTAGATGTGATAGAGATGTGTATAGTCTAAACGATATCGTTTGATCGTTTTCCTTTTACAGAATTAGGCCCCAGGTCTTATGGAGTTGAAACATAAGTTTTTGAATCGCAATATTTACCGAATACCTAAGAAGAAATCATTTAAAACTAAGAAAATTTGTGGTTCTCAATTAAGCTTGTCACACAGGGGCTGGAAACATTAAGTATCCAACTGTTTCCCAAAAACTTATGTAATCATGTTATAAAATACTCGTAAAAATGATATCTCAGACATTTCGCTCAATCAAAAATTAAGCATTTTAACAGCAAAGCTGAGAAATTTTGCTGAGGAATCCTGTTCCTGTAACTGAAATTGTTGAGATCTCCGAGATTTTTTTTTCATGAACATGCCTATAATACCTACATATTATTCCAGAGATCTTGATTGTTTTTTTTATCACTAATGTGTCAAAAATGAGTTACGCACAACACATTGCTGCTCATCAATCAATCGATATCGAAAAAGCGTCATTTTCGGCAACCACATTTTTACGTACCTGCATAGGTACCTACCTAATATAATAAATAAATATTGTGTAAGGGACTCTTGACAAAAATCACAAAGACTTTAACACGAGTAGGTAGTACAAACATTTATGTAAAAACTTGCTATAATATTTGCAAACAGTACACACAGTATAAACTAAAGTTCAATGACACAAAAAATGACAATGAATATAGAAAAAGAAACACACAGCTGATTTACTGCTAGAATTTTAAATTCAATAAAAAATTCATAATTTAAAAAAGGACCAAGGATATGCAACCAAAAGTCTCTTAGCATAAGTATAAGTTCTTTGTTATTTATACATATATATTAGGTGTGTTCCTTTGGGCCTTCAAAAGTACTTTTTAGTACTTCCCAGTAAATTGTGAATGGAACGCATTAATTTTGCCAAACAAAAAAACTAATCTCAATGTTGAATTAATTTTTGTTGTTTGTACCTATTTGTATTTTATTTTAGATTAAAGAAACATCAACATCAATAATTCACTATGAAATTTCTTTTTACTGATGGTGTCACTTTCTTGCGTGGATTCATTTCGCTACTACATTATTGAAGTGCTTTGGACTACTTTGTACACAGAGTAGAAGTATTTGACTGCAGCCAGAAGTACTTGGCAGTAGATGCTGCTGCCCAAAGGAACACGCCTATTAAAACTAGCAGAAGGTAAAAATTGGATTTTTAACTTTATATTTTTCAGTTATCTAAAATTTCCTCATGTTAAAAAAATAATGTAAATAATATTTAAAATAGTGTAGATATTTACGTACAAGACGTAAATATCTACACTATTTTAAATAAAAATTATGAAAACCCTCGTTTATGTTGATTGTATGTACCTTCAACTGCATGTTGAATTTTCAATTTTCACAAACAGATATAAAGAAAATCTTCGTTGTCCATAAATTAATATTTAAAAAAAATCTGCTTAATTGCTCACTTAAGGCTGGGATTACATCTCTCTTCCTTTCCTACCATCCAACCCATTCACATGTTGTATAGGTTCAATTTTGTATTATTATTATTATTTTTCTCTTGTCGTCGATTGTGGAACGACCTACAAATTGAACACATACATAAATAAATATTATACACACATATATGAGAACTCACACAGATATACTCTCGCTCAATTGAAGCATAATGAAAACCAATTATTTTGGCGAATAAAAACAAAAACAAAAACAAGGAATAAATGGATACACGAAAGCTTCATCGTCATCGTCCGTATCGTCGTCGTCGTTCTTTCCAGTGTCTGAAAATTTATTCGTGTTTACACCACCACTGCCTGATTCTTATTTTTTTTTTTTTTCTTGTGTGTTATTTGACAGGAGCAAAAGCAAATTAAGTAAATTTCATCAAGTGGATGAACACAAAAATTTAATATTCCCCAAAAAATAAAATACAAGATATCTAGGTAAAATTTTACTTTTTTTCTTATTCCGAAGCAGGATGAATTTTTGTTTCACACCAAAGTTAAAAAAAAAAAAAAGGTGAACAAAAAAAAAATCCTTACGTCATTCCAATTCCTTTTTTTCTGATGTTTACAACATATTTTGGTATCCAAAAATGAACAATTATTGTGGGTGGTTGAAGGGAGATCTTTTTTGTACAGAGAGAGTATCCTTTGGCACAATCACAAATCGTTTTCCCGAACCCCGATTTTTTTTTTCTTATATTTTATATTTATATTATTTTTTTTTGTTACTTTACTTTTTAATTCGAAACTCTAATCCGGATGAAACAATTTTTTTTCATTCTTTTTTTTTCACTAAAATTCACATGACACAATCACGTACGCGCATCGATTTTACGATTTAGAACGTTAACACTATAAACGAACAAAAACTCATTTAATCTATTTTCGTATATAAAAGATGTACCTCTGATGTGCTCCCTGGAAACTGGAGCTATATTTTGCACTCCAGCTTCACAAATAATATTCTATAAGGATATTCAGTGCTTGTTTTTGGAAAGAGTGCTATAGCTTTTTTAAATAATTAATGAATCCTGATTTATATAACGCAACGACGAAGGATATAAAACCGAGAAAAGGCAGCGATAATAATACGCGCGATAGAAACGAACCGAACGCTATATTGTTTAAAAAAAAAAGAAGAGAATTTTGTCAATTGTCAAACTTTTTTTCAGATTTCTGTCAAAGTTGTGTCACAATGAATTTTCATCACTTTGACATGAGTGTATTAGAGAGGTACAGCATTCGATTTGGAAGTGAGTATATATTGACCAAAAAATTTCTATTTCTATATTATTATACCGAGCGAGAAATTCCGTCCGAACTACTTCACAGTTCACGGCCTTGTTCGAACTAAAAGAGAAAAATTCTTCCAGAGTCGAGGTCCTGGGAATGAGCTTGTCAACGGATAAAAGCTTTTTCTATATGGATTGAGGCTTCCTTGCTACGATGCTACGCGCAATTCCTTTAGACAAGGATGAACTCAGCCATATGACATGATGGGAAATTTCCTCCATCCAGAAGCTTTTTTTCCTTCCATTCAGCTATCGAGTATGGTAATGATATCCTATAAAGAATGCTTTACTGATGTTATTTTTGAGGTATAACGATAACGGCGGCGCGGCACGGCTATACCTATACTGTGGAGAGCTTTCTCAAATGTCACGTGGAAATTCCGATGGTTAAGCAAATAATTTCTTACACAAAAGCACATAACGGTGTATACCTTATTTGTAACTGTGTTTTCTGTGTAACTTGTATATCTACTATAGAACCACCATAATGCAGAATCGTTGTAAAAGCCCTCTCATAGGAATAAAACGGTTATCTACTCCAGTCGAGTGCTGCGAGGATTGGCATACTTTTTTGGTGCCATCCAAAGAAGGAGCAAAAAAAATAAAAAAAACATCCGAACATCTAAGTTATGATTTCTATAAAGGCTCTAAGAGGAAGAGGACGACGACGTTGTGAAAACGATAGTCGAGTCGGCACAAGTTGAAAAGACCCTGTCATTGTATAGGTGGCACTTGACTTGATTAGACGTCTGTATGATTAACTGGAGCACGATAAGAAACAAGGGAATATAGTAGCATCAGTATAACGGTACATAGGTAGTACATATGCTTGTATACCAGATAAAATTTGTAAGCTGGATTTTCCTCTGTGTCAATAGATTAAACTTTTGTGTAAGTAAAAGGTACAAAAAAAAAAGTTTGAAATTTGTGTAAAATTTCTGGGTTGAATTCTGCCTGAATCGTAAATAAGTTATATATGTTACAGGCTGTTCCTGTGGGATATGATTCTTAATAGAGCGGAATTGAATTCAGTTTCTCTTTCTCTTACACCATATCTCTCTCTCTCGGGGGAAAAGAAAAGTCACTAATTTTAACGAGATGTCTGTTACCTATTTAAAATAGAAGCAGCATCAGCTGCTATCTATCTAATGCCTTCATCTAACTATACTGGGAATTCAAAAGTTGGATTGGTAAGTACCTACCTAGCTATGTCTGATTTTTGAAAAAGAATAACAAATTCGAGTTGATAGATAGGTTGGTGTGGCTTTGGCATCAAGGGTCGTCTGTAGGAGGATTGAGAGTTTGGTGGTTTGGAGGAAGGATAAAGGTTTGAATATTATATGGTAGCTCACCTACTCACAGACAACATTTTTTTATGAAACTAACCCATTTTGTAATTAAGTGGTTCATATTTTGTTCTAAAATTCTCTTTTACAAGACAAAAAACATAATGAAAAAATATCCAAGGTCTGTCTGAATTTATTAAAACCTATTTACCAACCATCTCTTGAAATGTAGGTATGTTTTAGGTTGGTGGCTTCAGCATGAATTTTGAGATTAATTAATCTTCCAAAGGAGACAGCATTTAAAGCTTTTCTGATAGCACTTTGACATTTTTTTAAAATTATGTAGGTAGGTATCATGAATTATCATGTATAATAACAGTCATTGAGATAAGATATAGCGATTAAAAATTATTTTGAAAATCAATCTCCAATTTGCGAAATATAAAAGATTCTTTCCCTTTGGTCTTCATTAATTTATCATGAAAAGAAAGAAAAAGAAAACATCACTGCATCGACATTATTTACTGATTTTTTAGCTCATAAAAAAAAGTTTGAAATTTGTGGAAAAAAAACTGATGAAATCAGTATGATAACAAAATTTTTTTTTTTTTAATTTTGACTTTTACTTGCGATTTAAGTATTATAAGTAGGTACTAGATACATACAAGTTGTATGGCAAGTTCGTAAAAAAATCGAACCCGAAATTTTGTTTATCAAACTATCTGTCTGAATGTCTATCGGTTCTTTCCTGTCCTTTCAGCTACACCCTAAACGGGAGGTTTGATTTTCTTTAAACTTGGTACCCATTCTTTATTCCCCATAAGTTTTTTTCATTTTTTTTAAGAACCAAAAATAACGGTACCGGTCGTACCAATTTTGTTTGCAAATAATGAAAATCTTATTTTTCTCAAAATCATCTCCACAACTTTAACAAAAAAAAATTTTTTTCTAAAAATCTACCATTTAATAAAAAAAAAAGTACGAATATGGTGTCATAATGGTTTCTTCCATAGAACTATTATGTTCGATTTTCTCAAAAACGGTTCAACTAATTTTGATCAATTTTTTTTATGTAGAATGTTTCAAAAAGTTTTAAAAGAATTCTATATATACTAAATTTTTAAATTTTTTGTTGGATTTTAAAAAAGTTTCAAAATTTTTGTTATTATTCGAAAATGACTTGGTACTTTTTTAAACTTGCAACCCAGCTGGTTTTTAGGATTATTTAGCAAATTTGAAGTGAAAATTATTCTTTGAACCAAAAAATAACAGGTACCTACGACCTACCATACAAGTCTTTAAAAATCGGTAAGGAAAACTCTCATTTTTTCTAAAACGGCTCCTACGGTTTTGATTAAAATTTTTATCTGACCGTATATCAGTACCATCTTTCATATTACATATTAGAAAAAAATGTATCTATCTATTAAAAACGGTAACTCTGAAAGAATCATTTTTGTGGTTATTATCTGTTGAACCGATTTTAATTAATTTTTTTTCACAAGAACTTCTAATAAGTTTGAATAGTATTTGTAGTTCAAAATTTTCAAAAAAAATAATTTTGGATTATTAAAAAAAACTTTCAAAATTATTTTTTGATAATTCGATAATTTCGAAAATGGGTAAATAATTTTTTTTTTAATTAAGTTTTAACTCCTCCTTAATTGGATAACAATTTTTTTAATTAAAAATTCTTACAGAACTTCAAATTTGTTTCTCATAAATTCAGATTTGTTTAAGAAATCAGATGGTGTATATTGCTTTTTTTCAGATTTAACTGTAAGTTCCAAGTATGTATATGTGCAACACGGTGCTATATTGTTCATAATATGGCGAACCATTTTTTTGATTTTCTATTTTCTCAAAAACGGTTCAACTGATGTTGATAA
This sequence comes from Epistrophe grossulariae, assembly GCA_929447395.1. NCBI lineage: Eukaryota > Metazoa > Arthropoda > Insecta > Diptera > Syrphidae > Epistrophe > Epistrophe grossulariae. Next base: position 116,163,076 of record OV839568.1, read on the forward strand.
ATTTTTTTTTAAGTTTCAAATGTATGTACATATACCAAAATTTTCAATTTTTTTTAAACTAAAGAATTCGAAAACGACTCTGTTGATTTTTATTTAAATTAAATTTTCAGCAAATATGAGTAGGAGCTACCATATTTATGGAGCAAATTTCACATTAATCCATTATTAATCTCTCATATAGTGAACCATTTCCGTTATTAATTATTTGTCTTACCAATTTAAATTAAATTTTCTGTATAAGAGCTTATAGTAAGTTAACATTATATTGCATATCAAAATTTTTCAAACATAAAATAACAAATTTTGGATTTAAAACAAAATTTTAATTTGATATTTCAAATTTTTTTTCTCACAATTGATTCGCATTATTTAATACTAATAAATGGCGTTCCAGTAGTTTCTCTTAAAAAATATTTACAAAATATATAAGGTATAAAAAGTATTTTTTTTAAATTGCTCTAACGATTGCATATTATAATTTTTTCCCTCATAAATTAAATTTAAGATTTATTAAAGAAATCAAACATAATCGCGTTTAGATCAAAAGAATTTTCACAGGTGTTCAGTTAATTTATTAGTAATTATTTTTAAAACAATATTTTAAACAATATTTTTAGTTTAAATTGCAACTTCCGAGCTTGTAGGACGTAGTTATAAGCAATACTCTCCTATATTGTTCATTTTTGTGTACAAAAACTATTTTAATATTTGCTAAAAAAATTGTTTTAGCAAGTACTAAAATTTTTTTTTTCATTTTGCCGCAAACTTTCAGTTATTTGTGAAACAGTGTAAAGAAAAACGGACAATTATGTCAAGTGGAATTTATATAAAAAGGAGCGTAGCTAGTGGGATACATTACACTAGTTTACAGAAAAAATTTAATTTTTTGAACATTTAATGCCGTTATTTTTTTCGTATATATTTGCCCCACTGAGCTCGCAAATAACAATACAATTTTTTTCAATGGATAGGTTTTCGAGATATGAATTTTTGATTTTTGTATGCTCTGTTTGAAAGCAGCTTTACAATTTAGCCCATATATTGACTTAGTTAAAAGTTATGTGGTTATAGATGGATTAGATTGAACACTATTAAATTACCAATGCAAATCACATTTACTTTTTCGTGATAAGTTGAAAATATCTAAAAAAAATCGTAATTTTGAACAAAAATGGGAAAATAAAATTTATTATTTTACCAAAAAAATAATGAAATCATAAAAAAAAAAAATGTTTTGCTTTGTGTACGTAGAAAAGATAGTTAAGGCAAAAATATGATGTATAAACGAACAGAATTTGTGGATAAGTACCAAAGTTATGGCCGGTTTATTTACAAACCCCGAAATTTTACTTTTTCACTACTTTTGAAATTTAACCTTATAAATCCAGGGTGATTTGCGTAAGATGCATCAAAATACTAGAACGTGTAAATTTGGTCAAATACGTTCAGAAAATGTTCCAGGTTTTTCGCTGCTTTCGAACATAGCATAAAAAAAATTCAAAAATTCATATCTCGAAAACCTATCCATTTTTTTTAATGTGATTTTCGTGTCTAGGAGGCTAAAATGCATACAAAACAATTAGTGGCATTTAATGTCCATTTTGGCTATAAACTATAGTGTTATAGGCAAATAATTACAGCTAGAAATTAACTTTATTTAAAAAATAGATTTAGGCCAAAAATCCTGGTAATTTTCATACAGGATTTAGCAAGACAATTTTTGAAACTACATTCAAACTCCAAAAACTGATACAAAAGTAGTTTTTTGTTTTATTTATTAAAATAATTTTATTTGTTCGATAATCTTTCTTTTAAATTTGTATAATTTTAATTTACTTATAAATAAAACAACAACAGCGTGTGGGTTTTTTTTATACTCAAATTACAAAATTGACCAATTTTGAAATGCTCTATTAACAAACTAGTTATCAGAAAATTATTTTGTTTTGCTGTTTTTTGAGTTATGTTTATATGTAGAAATAAAAATAAATCAATAAAAAAAATATCAGATTATTGATTTTAGTCATGACTTTTGGCTTTTTGGCTTAAATCATAAAAAATGTATTGCTTACAAAAATTCTGAAATTTTATTTATTCACATATGATTTATTTAATAATTCTTTATTTAGGAGAAAAAAAAAATTAAATTTTGTTTAATCTTTATATTTTTATTTTTACATTTTAAATATTGAATTATCGGTTAGAAATATCAAATTATAAAACACTAATTTTTAATTTTTTTCTTTATCCAAAAAATTTAATAATTTTACTTTTTATTTTGCGTATAACTTTATTTAATTGTAATATTCTTTTTGTGAAAAATTTATTATTTAAAAAAATTAAATAAATGCTTTCATAATAAGAAAAACAAAGTGTTAGCCAATAATATATTTTTTAAATAAAAAAAAGAAACGGGGCGTTATTCTGTATTACAAAATTCTGTATGACCAAAATTCTGGAAATGGATTGAAAATTCTGTATGATCATAATTCTGTATTTCATTATTCTGTAAATCTTTAATTCTGTAAATTCAGAATTTTGTATATCAAAATTCTGCAAATTTAGAATTCTGTATATCAAAATTCTGTAAATACAAAATTCTGGAAAATTATAAATACTGTATATTTTAAACTCCAAAATGATGAATTTCAAAAATTCTGTAAAATATAAAAGAAAAATTGTTTTGATAATGAAAAAAAGTGCGCACTTTTTTCATTATAAAAACAATTTTTTTTTTATAATTACAGAATTTTGAAATAAAGAATTTTGAAATAAAGAATGGTTTTACAGAATTTTTAAAAACTGAATTTTAGATTTCCAGAATTTTTAAATACAGAATTTTAAATTCCAGAATTTTGAAATACAGAATTTTGGCACTTACAGAATAATGACCCCAACCCAAAAAAAAAACTTTAAATTTTGAAAAATCGTGTTTGGTAATACATAATATGAAGGAAAACCCAGATACCGGGAAAAAGTTATGATCTAGTCTTGAAAATTACATTAGTCGAGTTTGGGTGAAAGTGTATAGCAACTCAGCAAATTTTGTACACAAAAACAATAGCAAATCATTTTTTCTTTTGTGTACAAACAATATATCATTAAATTCATTTTTGTTTGTTATTGTTTAGTGCGAGTTGCTATAAACTTTCACTAAAACACGGCTCCTTCAATTTTTGTTCGAATACAAAATTTTTTAAAATTCCTAAAACCAAAAGATGACGAAATTAGAGTTAATTAAATTACGACACCGAGGGAACCAATGTATTTCGAAAACGAGAAAATTACTTCATATGTTTTTTTTGGGGAACGGGTAGTTATTCTGTATTATAACATTCTGTATGACCAAAATTCTGTAAATGGATTAAAAATTCTGTATGAACATAATTCTATAAATCTTTTATTCTGTATTCCAAAATTCTGTAAATCCAGAATTCTGTAAATCAAAATTCTGTAGGTAAATCCAAAATTTTAAATACTGTATAGTAAATAATGTTTGTCTATCAATTAATGAAAATGAAAAAGTGAAATAAATAAATTTGGAATTTAATGCAAGCAAACAAATTTTGTATTCTGAACTCCAAAATGCTGAATTTCAAAATTCTATAAATTATGACAGAAACATTGTTTTGACAATGAAAACAATTGCTTCCTTTTTTTATTATCAAAACAGTTTTTGTTTTATAATTTACAAAATTTTGAAAAACAGAATGAAGATTTTTTAGAATTTTGAAAAACAGAATTTTGGAATACAGAATTTTAGATTTACAGAATTTTAAAATACAGAATTTTGCAATACAGAATTTTGAAAAACAGAATTTTGGAAACCGAATTTTGGCACTTACAGAATAATGACCCCAACCCGTTTTTTTGACGTAAAATTACCTCCGACTGTGACAGTGACAGACACCCTGTATATTACAATTAAAAATTACTATTTTCATTTCTCTAGTATGCATATATGTATTCTTTGAAATTCTCTATTTATTGGTTCTATGTCTCCGACGGTGACGGTCATCCTGATGAGACTGGTAACCGTATAAGATATCTCTATCAATATTCACAAAAACCTGAATCTAACATCATGTCAGTTATCAATCATTTTATGTGTATGTTCATGTAACTTGAAGATAAAACAATGCCATAGTTGATATGGATAAAAACTTTAGCTTCCTATTTTAGCTTTATACCTTTGTCAAAACCTCTTTCTAGGTATAGGTATACCATGCTAACCCACTACTCACAATGAAAACTTTAAGGATGTGCTCATATCTGACTGACATTATAACAGAGGTTAATGATCTCTGGATTGATTTCTTCTTATGTATACTTACAGTCCACGGATGTTAATGGCATCACAAAGCAAACAAAAGAACCAAAACCACACAAAGAACGAAGGTACCTACAGGTATATAGAAACTGAAACTGCAACTGGCATCTCTTTACTCTTTTTAACCATAACAGCCTACCCTGGGTCTCCGGCTCGACTTCTTGTCCGTAAAATGAATGGAATGCTCCTGCCGATATACCTGATGGTTTTGTGTGTCAGTCAACAAGGTATAAACGCGGGGAAAGTCCTTTAACCTTAGCAAAGAAAGTTGAATGCCACTACTTAAAGTACTAGGTACATATAGTAAAATTGATGCTTTCCTTTGGGATATTATCCTTTATTTACTGTGTTCATTTTCTTTATTTCTCTCATTCCACCTTTCGTCCCTACAACAAGTAGGTATACTAACTTAGAATATTTTTGATATATACGTATATGCAATAAGTTGTGTTGGCCCATTGTTTACCTGTAAGCTATTATGTAGAAATTAAATACACTGCTGCAAGTTTGAATTAAGGTCGTCATTAAGCATCCTGTTTTTTCATCCCAATGTGCATGGAGTTCGCCTCCACCATCATGCAATATGGTATATATGTTTATTGTATACAGGTTTATAAGTATCGTCAAAAGCTTAAATGGAGAAAGATCTTGACTGGAAAATAGTTGTTGTAATGAATACCAACTAACTTCTTGTCTACGTTTTCTGCGAAAAATAAGTTGTCTGCCACTTTGATCTACGATAAACGGATGCCTGCGAGCACGGGCGATTTAAAATGTTAAACACGAACGTTAGTGCTTCGCTTTGCTGTGAGCGATAGGTAACATGGATAAAGGAGTTTAGTATATACTCGGTCTCGGCATCGGGCGCGATGGGACTACGGGAGTATACTAGATCCAGACATCTCTCTGGCGTGGTAGAATAAGGAATGACGAGGACGACAACTAGTACAACGATGACGATGACGACGATATGGCGACGCCGGGAATATAACTCTTTTTTTGCGAAGCATGATGCAGCGCGGCAGTGGCAGAGTTTAAATATTTTGTATGTCATTCTATGTCATTTTATATGCACTTCTTGCTGCTATGCCATAGTAGGGTGTAGGAAGTTATTTATATCTTTATATGTATATTTATTTCAAAAGGACACTTTGCCGCCTATATATATGTACATATTTATGTTTCATATTTTTCCATGTATAGCTTTTTGTTAACATACTTATCTTCCTGGAAGGGACTTCCGAATGCGTGTTAAATATAAATAAATATGTACGCTGTATAGGTATGTAATATGACATGGTATGCTTTTCGAGTTTTACACAATGGATGAACATTGAAGTAACATGTAATTTGCACACTTAACGCATTTTTCAAATACATATACATAATATGTACATACTTATATGTGTTCAAATGCTGCTTAAATAGCGATTAAATGGTCAACAAATCTGTTAAAGCACTGCTAGTATGCGACGACTTAGACAAAAAAATTTCTGTCAGTTCGTCAAGAAGTGATTTATGTATATAAGATTTTCGTGAAATCTCATCCGGAACGAAAAATTTCTTTGAAGTCAAAAATTTCATTGATGCTCGAGACTAGGTTTGTCAAGCTTGGAACACCACAACTGAAATTCAAAATTCTGATTGATAAGAAGTAAGAACTGCATCATTTTCTTTAGTATGTAATTACTTCCCCCGAATTCTTTAATCCGAAACAGAACTTTCTTACCAAGCAAATTTTTTTTTTTGTTATTCTTCTGAAAGAACTATAAAAAATCCTATTTATAACAGTTTATCGTCATTTAAAAGTAGATGTGTACTACCGCACTTCGCGAGAGTGTGAGTGTCTGATGTATGCTTCGGGGCTGCAATACCTTTATAAACAAAAATCGTATGAATTTGCATTTCTTTAGTCACTTTTTAGCACGGAAGCAAATTCTGGAAAAGAACGAAATTCTGGTCGAGATACACCAACTCTCCATTATCGACTATAAATTCATTCGTCAGAAGCTCAATACCGATGAAAACTGATCAAGCTGTGCCACAATTGCCATAACAAAACACGGAGTATAATGTTTAACTAGGAAATAGCTCTTCCGAACTTTACAAAACATCAACAGAAACTTTGAAAAAGGTATAGTTAAGGAATTCATCAGTCCTGTATTAAACTCTTATGTTAAGCTAAGTACAGACGATTGTCAGATTTGTCAGTGAAAAAACTGTTCCAAATGTCTTACAATCGTCTGAACACGTAAATTTGTCTGACAATATTGTCAGACACGTCATTGTCAGACGACAATCTGACAAAAAATTTTCAGGTATCTTACAATGGTCTGAACACACAATTTTTATCATTGTCAGTCGATTAGGACATTGTCAGACTCATTGGTCATTTTCAGATGTTTTAATTGAAAACATCTTACAATTGCTGACAACTTCTTCATTGTTCGAGATGTCAATGAGTTGGTTAAAGAGAGATAAAGAAAACGCTGACAAACAATTTGGGAAGAAATCTACCAACCGTGTGAAAGAAATAAGTGTAAGAAATAAGTCAATTGTCAGCTAATTGTTCGCTATTGTCAGACCATTGACATTTCTGACAATATTGTAAGATCTGACAATCGTATGTACTTAGCTTTACCAGTTTTGCTTCATTTTTGGTCCTGTGTGCGAGGAGGGCGAATGGAAGAGAAGATGAATTCTTTGAGCTATATAGGTATAGCAATATAGTCCAAATTATCAAAAGACACCCATATCGAACGCATGCACAACATTGCCCCAGCCAGGAAAATCATCCAATCCTAGACACAATGCAGTCAAAACATAACTCCGAATTAGAAAAAAAGCTATTTTTGTAGAAGTTTGTTCAAGGCCTTGGAAAATCTTTTCAAATACTCATGAGGCCTTGTAGTAAAAACTTGTTGGGCAAGTTTTGCTGTATCCTATCAAACCACCTTACAATGGTTTATGGTATTAAAGTGTTTTCTCCTGTTTGTTCATAGCCGTACTTACATTATGTCATTATGTGGTTCAAACTGAGTGTGAATTATAATTTGATTAACAAAATAATATTCGTATTTTAGTATACTTCACCATAGATGTTTGGAGTAGTATGGTCAAGGGTATCGGGAGGGTGAAGGATTTTTGTATTTATATACACAGTATCGGTCGGTTGGTGGTGTGGGAGGAGCAGTGTAATGCATCATTACAGTATAAAGTTTTCCATTTTTAATATTGTACTTCAGTTTTGCAAATAAACCCAGTGGTAAGTATTTCAGACTATGGTAAGCAGAAGGTACAAGGACCGAGTCTCAAATAAACAAACTTTAAATTTGGTTAATTTCTTGAGGTAGGAGGTTAATTAATCATGTTGATTATGGAATCGGCAAAACTAGATCCGCAGTGATTCTCAGTACAGGGTTCTCTTTTCTTTTCACCGCAAATGGGTAAGAAGAGGAGAGAGCTCTGTACTGCGAATCACTGCGGATCGAGTTCTGCAGATTCCATAATCGACATGAATATCACTCGAAAGAACTTAAACGAATTTCGGTATTATCCCTTGTTAGGCCTCTGTACAAAATTTTAGGAAGGTATCCACTTAAAAACCACCTTATTGTGGATTCTTAGTGAAAATGACCGACATGCTTTGTGCAAATTATCAATAAGAATAGAAAGGAAGTAGTTTAAAAAAGGAAGAAATTCAATGAAATTGACGGAATAAAGAATGGTCAAGTCTAATAAACTGACATTCAAGTATGAATAATACAATAAATAATAATAAGAAAGGAAGTATGTTAATTAAGCAAGTAAGATTTTAATCTTTTGTTGAAGTTATTCGATACTTAACTCAGCAAGTTGAAATGACGGTCTTCGTTGAACAGTATGAAACCAATGTGCCTCATATATAAATGGCTTAACTTTGTCTACGCATAGATATTTAAGTAATTGAAAAATAAAAAACGGTCACCCCTCCCCTCGTAATTTTCCTGTATTTTGAAGAAGAAGAATGTTTCATGTCTACGCCTCACTCTTGCGCATTCATTTACTGGATTGAAAGTTAAGTACCTACCATTATGATTGAATCGCTTACTCTTTGTACTAAGGTATGTTTAAAAAAAATATCGTACAGATCTTGATTCAATTTAATGCCAAGTAGATACTAAAATCACTCCTATATACTTTTTAGCATAATAAATATATTTATACTGTCGAATATAGCTTCTTCTTTTTTTCATTTTGTTTTCCTCAACATGATTTTATGTTCATCTCAATAAAATTTAAAAAAAAAAAAAAAAAAACAAACTCAATTTAAACCTAACGCCCGAATATATATGGAATACCATACCAATCCATCCTGATGTATCTATTCTATTTACTCCCGCACTCATAACCGACAAAAAAAAAAGAAGAAATAAAAACATATTTCAGCTCCATTCTTGTCATTTATGCTGATTTTATCAAAAAGTGAAACATCTTTATGGCACCCAATTAGGAAACTCTTAACAACGCGAAACGAATGAATCCCTGCAAAATTTGATGATCCGCCTTATCGATTCACAAGAGGGTTTAGCCATTAGTGACGGATGCATGTACGAAATGTATACGTTATTGTTATGTATTATGATACCCTCTCTCTAAGATAAACCATTCCAACATATTATATACTCGTACCTACAACCTAAAAGCTCGACATATCAAACGTTGAACGCGAATCTAGACGTTTTTTCGAAAGAGAAACAAAAAAAAAACCCATAAGGATATATATTTTGTCAGAGTGCGTCTTGATTGAAAATTTATTCCTTGAACCGAACCGAAGGCAATCATTTATTCAGCTCCAGTGCACATAATCGAAATCTAAAATTCGATAGAATCTCAACGTATACCCCACGAAATAAAAAAAAAAAAAAACAAAAAAAAAAAAAAAAACGTTGGTATTCGTTGAACATTGAACTTCCTGCGGAAATCATTGAGGGTGAACGAGCCGTTCTTAACCGCGCTATCAAAAAAGAGAGTTGTTGTAGGAATATTATATATGCGATCAAACCTATGTACATATTATGTATATATTTTAGGCAGTTAAATAGCTGAGAAATCAAAATATTTAAATTGTACTTGCGAAAAGATAGAATGATACAGATATTGCGTAGGTATGTTGTTTTTTTATTAATGTCTTGATTTGGATTGCAATTTTATAGTTATTGCATTTGTGATTTGATGCTAACGATGGAAATAATTCTGAACTATATTAACCCTATGAATATTGGGATCAAATTTTGTATATTTCTACAACTTACATTCCTAGTTGAACGTTGAACTATAGGGTAAGATTGGTCGTCTGAACAAGTCATGGTTTTATCCATTTATAAACATGGTCTTTAGGTAGTTCTTAAATCAAATAATTTTTTTCACAATTTTTTTTTGTGAAAAAATTGAATGGAATTGGGCAGAAATGAGCTAATATCACTTTGGATACAAATATTTCGAGAACCAGACATCGTAACCTCGACCTCGTTTTCAGTTTAAGAAAAGTCTTAAAAAAGTAATAAATAATTTTGAAATTTGCAAAAACTTACGAGTCTCGATTGCGTTAATATCGCCATCCAACCAATTTTTTAGGGTTGCATCGAAACAGATTAATTACACTTTGAATGGAAATTTTACTGCCCATAACTACGACCCCTAAAACTCGGTGATGAATAATGATAGGCTGAAAAGAAAAACGGTAATATATCGATAATTTTAAACTCTAAACGTGATCGATTTTCTTTTTTTTATTTACGATATATGCACAATTTTTTACAAAAACAACAAAATTATAACAAAAAAATGTTTAAGACTAAATAGCATAGGAACTGACGAATATTTTATGAAGAATCAGTCTGCTTATAACTATTTTATAGTCTATGCTTTCATGACTGTTGTTCGAGATGGCTGAGATCACAAGAAGAATAAAATCTTTTTCGTAAAATTTTAAGGTGATTTATTTATAGATTTATGAAATTTATGAAATAGAGAAATGTATCTTTTTTTTTTTATTTCATATTGGATAGTTTTTAATGATCTCTAATGTAGAATTGCGATGAACCGAATTGTTATAAACAGGCTGATGCTTCCATAAAATAGTCGTCAGTAATTATGTTATTTAGTCTTAAATTTGTTTTTTGTTATAATTGTGTTGTTTTGTAAAAAACTTTCCTCATAACGTAAATTTAAAAAAAAGAAAATCGATCATGTTTAGAGTTTCAAATTCCCGATTTATTACCCTTTTTTTCAGCCTATTATTCATCACCGAGTTTTAGGGGTCTAAAGTTTTGTTTTAAATTTGTCAGTTTTCATCGTACAAAATTTTAACCTATGAAAAAAAAAATATCACGTCTGTACAATTCGCCATTCTTTTTATAACATATTTTATTTTGTTCATACAACAATTTTTGTGGCCTAGATTATCTCCTAAACAAAAAAAGAATTTTAATTTTGCCATTTTTGATGAAAAAAAAATATTAAAAAACAAAAAAATTAAAAACAAAAAAACATCACGTCTAGAAAAATTGACGCCCTACACAATGCTTTTTACAGTTTTGAAAAATCTTTTCAATATATCTACAGATTCTCTCCTAAAAGATTTTTTCTTTTTCGATGCAGCGATCTTCAGCTTCATAAATATTTTTAAAACGGGCTAGTGATTTTTTTTTTAATTTGGTTTTACGAAATACATAATTAAATATTCAAAAATGTTTTACTAAAATGTTTTTTCAAAAATTTAAAACTTGATTACGATAATAATCGCCTTTTTAAGCACAAATTCATATTTATTCAAAAATTCAGACATTATTTTTATTTTTATATTCGATCTCACAACATATCGTCGCCTTTTACTATTTAGCTATTTACTAATTATTTTCCCAACTCCATAGTGGAAGATCTAAAGTTAGCCAACTTCCAGTTCGAAAAATATCCCTGGGATATAAAACAAAAACTGGCAATTTTAAATTTGAATGTGTCAATCACATCGATATACATAATATTTGTTATATTGTGTTTAATTTTTCTTAAATTGTGTTAAATTGTAAACAAAATATTTCAAAATAGTGGATCATTATTCTTGGTCGTATATAAATGTTTATCTAGCACTTAAATCATAGGTATTTATCACGCAAAAAATGACTTAGATACCAACCGAATGAGCGGTCAATTAGTTTGGATCGCGATTTTTCCACAATCGAAACTCGTAAGTGATTTAAAATTCCAAAATTCTTAATTATTTTTTCAAAATATTTCTAAAACTGAAAACCAAAATATTTTATGAGATTTGGATCTCGAAATATTTCCATCCAAAGTGATATCTCGAAAAGATGAACAGATATAAAACAGGACCCATTCATCTTTTCAAATTGTTCATCTTTTCGAGCATCAACATTTGGTTAAGGAAGAAGATACAGTTTTATAAATAAAAATATTAAATATTATTTACACAACAAGTCAAAACAAGCCCCAAAGTACTGTTCAAGAGGAGGAACTAAAAGGCAAATAAAAAGTAAAAAATTATGTTGGGAATAAAGTGTTCATCTTTTCGAGTACTAAATTTCAACCATTCATCTTTTTGAACACTGAAAAGTGGAAATATTTCGTTCATCTTTCCGAGATGTTCATCTTATAGAACCGTTCATCTTTCCGAGATTCTACGTACTTTATTTCGGTTTAAAACATAAAAACAATGTTTGGATGGCGATATTTCCGCATTCAAGCCTTTCAGTGACGAAAGTGATTCCTTGAAATAAAAGGGTAATTACGAACAAACAATATAAATTTTTGGTAACTTTCAACAAGTTTCCTAAAGTTACACTCTGCACTCCGCTCTCTGCACTCTTTTTCACCATTTTCACCAAGAAAGAAAAAGAAACTGACATCGTTTCTCAGAAAAATAGCCAACATCAGAAGATTTTTAATGGAAGAAATTTTTTTTTTAATTTATCTATAGCAACTTCATATTTAAAAACAATTTTAATACTTTAAAATTTAAATGGAAAGGTATGTTTTTATTTTTCCTACAATTTCAGCCTATAAATAGCTAAGTTTTATAACAAAACATCGATGTCCATCCTCCTATTATAACATTAAAAAAGTGATTTTTATAATCGGATGCTATTTTTGTTGTTTAAACCCTGTTTCACCCTATAAATAGATACATTTTTTAAATATATACTCTTTAAGTAATTCATGATATCTCAGTATGTATCGGATATTGCTTGTATGGCGCTGTTTTTTTTTAACTAATAGTGAAGGTAAAAGAAAATTCTCATAAAATCTTTAATTACATAAATTTAAATAAATGGGAACTTCTGTATATGTGCAGAAATTCAGTTTGCAAAATATTGAAAATTGAAAATTCTGTTTTCCAAAACTCTGAAAGCCCATTATTCTGTATTTCAAATTCTATATTCAAAAATTCTGCACACATTTTTCACTATCGAAACATTTTTTTATTCAAAATAGCTTTTAACGGCCTTTAAGTCCGTAGGCCTTGGGCCCTCACTAATCAACTGATGAGTCCAAGTGAGATCGCCGGGACGAAACGCCAATTTTTGTAGGACTTAAAGGCCGTTAAAAGCTATTTTGAATCAATAATTCAACAAAGTCCAAATAAAATAGAGCTAAGTCTTTTAATTAGCTGATGTATTTCAGCAGTATAGATATATAGAGTTTTGTATTATTAAAAAAAACGTTTTTATAAAACATTTTTATTTAATAATTTAAAGAACTTAAAAATACATAATTTTAAAGTAAAAAAGTACAGAACAATTATTTCGGTGTTAAGTTTTCATTATAGTCCAAAATAATTTATTTTACTCTTTTCAAAAAATGTTATTTTCATAAATTAATTAAATATTATTTTATTATTTAATATATGGATATGTGTATTCATAATTTAAATTTGGAAATTTTCATTAAAAAAAAAAAGTGTTTTTTTAAATTTTTTGTTAAAATTTCTTAAAATATTTCTTGAATAAATACTGCACATAATATATTATCGCTTTAATCGCTATATTTTGAATTAAATTCAAATCAATTAAACACACCTCATTTACTTCTTTGTGTATTACTTCGTAGCTATTCAATTATGTATATCAAACACCATATTGAAAACAATCCCCTTATTAAAAAAGTTGGCTAAATTGTCGAAATTTATATGGCAAACAACTACAATAAAAGTGTTCAGTCTATAGACTACATCATCACACCAGCAAAACTAGTCAGATGCAATCAATTTTCTCTTCCAAATTCAATTAAAATTCGAATAAAAATAAACAAAATAAAAAACAAAAAAACACCAATTCAAAATAACTTACTTCTGTTATTTACTGAATTCACAAAGTTGGTACAACTTTTGAGCTCTGCAAAAACTTCTCTTTATATTTTTATTTTTTTTTTTTTGTTCACGATAAAGCTGTGATTTAAGTTTTTATACTTTTTTCTTCAATGGTGGTATATAAATCCACATTCCACATTCATCAATCGGATTTCCATTCCATCAGCTGATAACGAACGTAGATTTGCAATTAAGTTCTCAGGTCACACTTCGGTTAAAAGTGCATTTTTAAATTAAGTCCATTAAAAATTTTCCTTCTCACTGATTCGCTATGATGCGATGGAAGGAAGTTGTACGAAAAAAAAAAAAAAAAAATCGAGAAAAAAAAGAAGAAAATGCAACCCAAATGGAAGCAGTGTGCACTAAAGTTATTCTAGTAAAATAGTAGAATTGAGAGTTCTTTGATGATGACTTGCTTCCTTTCATGCTTTTGCTTCCATTTACCACCACTTAATGTATTTATTATGAAGGGATAAGTTCTTTTTTTGTCGAATAAAGCTGATCTGCTTTTAAAATACGCTCTGTTGTTTGTATGTATATGTAGATATACACACATATCTACGTAGGTAGATAAGTACTTGTGTATAGCACTTTATTGAAGTATTTGATTGAAAACGCAGTTTGAAGTGATTTTCAGTACTAAGCTTCATATGCGTGGTGTAACTTTTTGAAGTTTAAAAAATTAAAATGCGTGCAAAATAGAAGTGAAGCTTTATTTTTTTTTTTTGGATTTGTTGAAAAAATAGAAAAATATTTACCTGAGGAAAATTAGACTATCACTTCGAAAAAATTCTGATAAAGCTGAATTTTGGTGAAGAGCTTTTTTTCAGTTTAAAATATTTTCTAAAAAATTTATTTTTTAATTTAATTTAAATTTTTGAAATGGAGGTGCCAAAACTTTTTGTTTTTGTAAACTTCTATCAGTTTTTTCAAAGCAATTTCAAGGCGAAAATTGAAGCTTTCGAAATTGCACAAACAAAAAATTTACACTTTTAGAGTAAGAGAAAAACGCCCAGTTAAGTACATTGGTTGATATGAATAAAATGGAGCACATCCTCAGAGCAGTTACTCAATATTAAAAGCTGAGCAGGATCTATGAAAATTCTGGTATTAGATAATATTATCATACAAAATGAAGAACCTGCTTGATACTTCGAGTGATATGAATAAATTGGAGTAGGTACGTGCTCAGAGCAAATGCTCAATATAAAAAGCATTAAAGAATTCTGTTCATTTTAAATTAAAAACCTGCTCCGTACTTTGGGTGATACATACATATGAATAAATGGAGCACATGCTCAGAGCAGATACTCAAAATAAAAATATGAGCAATGACTATGAAAATGCTGGTATTACACAATTTTATTCTTACTAAATGAAAAACTTGCTGCGTATTTTAAATGATTTGAATAAAATGCGGAGCACATGCTAAGAGCAGGTACTCAATATAAAAAGCTGAGCAAGTGTTCTGAAAATGTTGGTATTAAAGAATATTATCAAACCAAATGAAGAATCTGCTCCGTACTTAGTGATATGAATTAAATGGAATGCGTGCTAACAGAAAATACTATCATACAAAACCTTAGTGAGAGCTTGGAAATTCTGGTAGGTATAAAAGAATGTTATCATGCCAAATAAAAAATCTGCTCCGTACTTTGGGTGATATGAATAAAATGGAGCATATGCTCAGAGCAGATACTCAATATAAAAATCGGAGCAGTTTGTATGAAAATCCTGGTACCTTAGAATTTTATATGAAAAGAAAAAACTTTTCCGTACTTAAAGTGATATGAATAAAATGGAGAAAATGCTCAGAGCAGATACTCAATATAAAAAGCTGAGTAAAAGCTATGAAAATGCTGGCATTAAAGAATTTTATTCACATCAAATGAAAAACCTGCTCCGTACTTTGGGTGATATGAATAAAATGGAGCATATTCTCAGAGCACGTACTCAATATAATAAGCTGAAGAGGTGATATATGAAAATGCTAATATTAAAGAATTTTACTCATACTATATAAAGAACCTGCTACTATAAATGAAATACTTTCTCCATACTTTAAGTGATATGAATAAAATGGAGCACATGCTCAGAGCAGGTACTCAATATAAAAAGCTAAGCAATTGCTATGAAAATGCTGGAATTAAAGCTTTTTATTCATACCAGATTAAGAACGTGCATTTTATTTCATATCAAATGAAAAACCTGTTCCCTATTTTGGGATAGAGCACATGCTCAGAACAATTATTATTATATTATTCTAGTATTACAGAATTTTACTGACACAAAATAAGGAATCTGCTCCAAGGTGAAGTTCTGAGTGAAGCTCCGTATTATTCATACCACCCTTTGTCTATTATATGCTCAGCTTTATTTTCAAGAAAATGATATACCTACAGAAAAACCCGCTTAAAAGAAACAGCAAAATGTCACAGTTTTTCTTTTACTTTAGCGGGGTTTTCTTTTAAACGGTGATAAGTGAATAAAAAATTCGCTTAAAAGCTGATTTAAAACTTCCATAAAGCGGGAATATAAAGCTTAAAAAATAGAATTGAATTGAATATTTTGGGGTTGCCTAGAAAAAATTTTAATAAAATAATTTTTTTCACTTAAAAGAGTTTTTTTGAATGAAAAATGTAAAATTTAACTGAAAATATGTTTCAGGTATCTGGGTTTTTCATTTAAACAAGTTAAGCTTAAGAAGTTTTATAGATATAATTGGTCGACAAATACTCAGGGATGAAAAAAGTGTTTCAGAGAAGAGGGTTTTTCTCTGAAGCGAATTTCTCTTAAGAGAGTTTTACTGTTCCAGCTCTGAGATCAAACGAAGAATAAATTCAGTAAAAATCTGCTTGTTTAGACCAAAAAATTAATAATAAATTAACCCTTAATCAAACCCTTTTGACGCTAGTCCTGCTGTATGGGCTATGGCGCAATTTGTCAAAACCGAATATTTTTCTTTATTTCATCTGCATAAGCAACGCTGATATAAAACCCGACCCTCTAGAAAATGTTTTATAGCCTGTATCAACTACAATATAACAACTAAACATTTGGGTCACTTCGCTAATAGATCAAAATAAAGTGGTAATTGTCCCTGATTTCAATCATTTATTTTACGCATTTGCTAAACGATTGTTTCAATAAATTTTCATTGAAATATCAGATTCCATCAAGCCACTTTATCTCGATTAGTTTTTTTTTAATATCAGAAAGAAAAAGCAACCACAACAAAAACTTTGTTTACAAAAAACAAAAAAAAAACAAAACAACCCTAATTTATTATTAAATTAGGGTTAAACCATAGGAAAATAGAAGAAGATAATAATATGTACCTACAATGATTTTATGTTGTATAATCACCACGTCAGTCGGTGGGTCGTCTTCTTGATGATAATGATAATAATTCCCATAAACGAAGGACAACATTTTTTTTTTTATAAAAATAAACTCTTTTGTGTTTGAAAACTGGTCGACGATTTATCTTACGGTTCAAACTTAAGTAGGTAACATTATATCATGTGGAGAAGGTCATCCGTTTGGTCTGCCTTCCATTGTCTTTATATGTATGCTTGAGATCCTGCGAATGGTTATGGTGATGCCTCAGCCTTCTAACTATAACAAAAGCAGCTATACAGAAGTAACCTCTCTTAAACGTTGCTGCTTCGGGCTTCCCCATTGATAATCCATTGAAGGAGAGCAGAGTACTTCTGGGACAATGACAAATCTGCGCATTTATCTTCACGGCAATCGGTGATATATTTCAAGATTCAAGATGTTAAAAGCGGAAGCTCACTTCATGACATAATATATTGATTTCTCCTAAAGCAGATAAAAGATTACAATTGAAATCTGAGTTCCTGAAAGGACATTAATACCGGTTCCCAGCCGAGTCGATAAAATAGTTCCTGTTGTTTTTGGTTCGTTGCGTTGGCGTTGGTTTGTTTGTGCTCTGTCTGTTTCCTCAATTCACGAATATATACTTTTCTTTCCAGTACCTGTGTATGGATTTATCATTGCCAACCTACAAGTAGGTATAAGAACAACTTGAACGCATTTGCGATGGTTTGCTTGTCACACACAAAGTTTATGCACATCTCCTGGCATTTTCAGCCAGCAAACGAGGTGAGGAGCAACGACGACGACGGATTGCGACCTTCGCTTTCACTCTATATGTAAATGTATCTATAAAGGTCCTTTGACAAACATTGTCATCAACTGTGACTGGATATGTCTAATCGATTGTTAATTCATATCCCGACTGGGGATCTTGTTTCAATTACCTACATGTACCTACATTAGTTTATTATTTCTTCATTGATTCGGATGCTATCCTCCACCGAGTATGATGCACCAAGGCAATCATCAATCAAAGTGATTTGTTTTATCTCAAATGGTTTCACTTCAGCTGGGTTGTGTGGTGTAATCAATCACGGTGTTCTTTGGATTTTGTCAAGGATGTATGTGTATCGGGGATAAAAAAAAAAAAATATGCTAGTCCCACTAGCATATACATATACTCAGATGTGCGTTTGCCTTGTGCTGTGCTGGGTGTTCGGTGATGCATGTTAGATGACATTATTTAGAATGTACTAATAGCCATTTGGGGATTCAGCAAAATGATCCATGTTTGATCATGCGGTAGAAGTCGTTAAAAGACTGATAGACAATCAAACATAAATTCATGAGATCATTTTTAAGAAAATATGTACGTACAACATACAAATTACAAACGTACGAGGTAAACATATATGTACGTGGAAAAAACAAGGCATTTTTCTAAAAAAAAAAAATTAAACTTTCTTTCAGATATATTATGTGAAGTTTTTGCACTGAAATTTAGTTTTTTTGGAAAATTCTAATTGCGGAGTTTAATAAAAATCATTAGATAGAGCAGTTTTCGAGAAAATTACAATCATGGGTCTCTTACAGTCCTATTAATAAGAAATGTTTATCCCACCTTTATTCCACAATTTTACTAAACCATATGGAACAAGAGTTAAGCTATGCGGGTTAAAATTGTCCATTAATAAATACAAAATTTTCGTAGAATGGTAAAATGACGTTTACCAAAAATCTACTACAATAAGTATGATGTCTGATACCAAGTTTCGCAAACTTGAGTTTTTTTTCGTAGAGGTTTTGACAGCTGTTAACTGTTATAATTTGTAAAAAAAAAAAAATTCGACCATTCTTCGGTGGCTTCCCGATTTATGTTTAAAAATAAATGGTGAGGAAGAGTTCAGAAAATCATAAGATACAAATGAACCATAATTTACAGGTAGTTATTATAATTTTGAAAAATTCGCTAAAATGAAAAATCCATCCTAACGCCTAACATGAGCTGACATCCCTTATTTTTGCAGACACTTTTTGAAGGAATCAAATAACATTGGTATCAGCTGAATTATAGCTTAATAAATGCTAATGCTAATGTTAAATGCTGTTGAGCTAACCAAAGATTTGTATGGGTCTAATACTTTTTATGTAATTAAAGTTTTCCCTATAAAGTAAGTATGAATTACAAGGTTGTAAAAATGCATTTTTTAATGCATTTTTGGTTGCATTTCTTATTCAAAATAAAATTTTAATGGTATGTACAAATAATTGACATTCAAAAAAAAAAATTTTATTGCAAGTTGAAAATTGTTTGCATTAAAAAAAAGTTGAAAATTATTTGCATTAAAAAAAAAATTTAATGCAAGTTGAAAATTTTTTGTATTTAAAAAAAATTTTAAAGCAAGTTGAAAATATTTTGCATTAAAAACAAAATTTTAATAGAAGTTGAAAATATTTTGCATTAAAAAAATTTGTAAAGCAAGCTGAAAAAATTTTCCATTAAAAAAAAATTAATGCAAGCTGCATTAAAAAAATGCAAACTTATTTCAAAAATTATTTGCATACAAAAAATGCAAATTTTTTTAGAACATTTTTTGCATTAAAAAAAAATATTTTGTGTATTAAAATAAAAGGAAATTTTGTTCGAAGTTTTCTTGCATTAAAAAAATCGAAATAATTTGCATATAAGAAAATTAAATTCACCACTGGTGAATTTAGACTCATCCAAGATGAATTTTGCAAACACTTTTCATCAAAAAAACTTAATTTAAGAAGCAAAAAATGGGCGGCTATTAAAAAACTACAACTTATTGTTGGAAGTTTTTTTGTTGAATTTAAATAAATTGTTATTCGTTTTAAGTAATTTTTTAAAAAAACTGCCCCTCCCGTCAAAACGGGGGGAAATACCACCCCCTTGCCAAACAATTTTTTTCTTGTCTGGTTTCAACCAACCGTTTGCCCAAGCTATTTGAGCATTAAAATAATAATCTGAACAATTTAGAGAATTAGTTATTCTTCATTTTGAACTGATTTAGACCCATCCAAGATGAAGATTTTTTAACGCCTATCCCTAACGACCACTCTAATGTCACATAATACTACCTTAAACTAAACTACATTATTAGGAGGTGGCATAAAATGGCTTCCATAGCCAATTTAGTTCTTTTAAAATCAAATGAATAGGTTTACAATATTCAGAAAATAAAACCACGATGTAATCGAACATAACAGCAAGTTCTTACCACCAGTGGTGAATTTATTTTTTTTATTCAAACAATTTAAAAAAAATTTCGAATTTTTTTTAATGCGAAATCTTAGCATTTTTTTAATGCAAACAAATTTCGAAGAAAAATTTCGCATTTTTTTTATTTAAAAAATTTTCAATAAAATTTTAATTTTTTTTTTTTGTAATGCTTGATTAAAATTAGCATTTTTTTTAATGCAAGAAATATTCGAACAAATTTTGCATTTTTTAATGAAAAAAAAATATTCGAACAAAATTTGTATTTTTTTATTCAAAAAATTTTCGAATACAATTTGCTTTTTTTATTGCAAATAATTTTTTTAACTAAATTTGTATTTTTTTTAATGCAAAATATATTCAACCTGCATTACAAATTTTTTGAATGCAAACAATTATCAACGCGCATTAAACAATTTGTTTTTAAATTCAAAATGATTTTTTTGCATGACAAGCCTGGTATGAAATAAGCGGACCAAAATATTAAAATAATATTGTTTTATATTAAAATTGTAGCTTTGTAAATTCTTATTTTTTGAGCAAAAATAAATTTTTGTACTTTTATAGATTTTGTATATTTTAGAATTTAAATTCTAAACGCGCGGTTCAGCTCAGAGTATATTTGAAAAATAGAAAGTAAAATTATAAATAAAAAAGTTTATTGCACAAAAATAAATTAAGTCCGTTATAGAATTGCAAAGCTATATATTTTTTTTTTTATATTTATACGACCTTTTGGCAGCTTAAGTTGTTTGTATATGTACATTGTACATATTTTCGATTTTATAAAATCGAAAATGGCGGTGCCAACTTCACGCATTTTACAGGTTAAGTATTTTTATAAAATTACATAATTGACTTTAAGGCACACAAAGCTAAAATTTTAAATCACGTAATTATTGTTTATTATATATTAAGTCTTTGGAGTTAGCTCAGACCCTATATTCATAACATTACGATTTTTTTTATGTGCAAAGTTATTGAAGGAAAACTGCGTTTAAAGATTTTGTAAAAAAAATCGCATTACGGAAATACGCTTTTGTATTTCTCAGAGGAAATTGTTATGTTGTTATTTTTATATTTACAAATCATCGTCTCTTCCATCTTCAATGCTAAACCACTTTATATAACTTTAAATTATTTATAAGAGAATATATGTAACAATTTGCGACCTTCTTATTTTATTTTAAAAAAAATTATGGGAATGAGATTATTTTTAGAACTTTCATATTTGATATTCATGTCATTTTCGATAAGGAAACAAATATACACAAATTTCAAATCCAAAATTAAATTTTTTAGAACAAAAAAAGGAAAGAGTATAGATAGATAATCCTATATATATAATGTATGTATACCTAGAACATAAAATTCTCGGAACTCAGCCAGCAAAAATGTCAGGAATAAAAAAAAAGTTGTTCTAATATATTTTTAATAAATAGCCATGGAAATACCTTTTTTGTATTCAACAACTTTTTGTTCGAAAATCAGTAGTAAAACTCAAAACATCAGAGAAGGACAAAATTGTCCTTAAAAACTTGAACTCGAACTATTTTTGCACTCTATTTCTATTCTGATCCTATATATACATACGCCTTTGTTATTATATTCTTCCTCTACCTTAAAAAAAACTCTACTTTTTATATTATAAAAAAAAAATAACAAAAAGGTGGACCTTCAATCCTCCTGAATATTTAATCTGAAACTCTTCAAAATATAAAGCAACAACAGCTACACTTCATAGAATATATAAGCAAACAAATTTAGGTCGAACTCCTAGAAAAGAAAAAAAAAAACAATCCTTTCGTCCTGTTTTGTACCTACTAAAAAATATATATACATAATATCTACTTCAACCTGCGAAAAGTGTGTCGCAACACGACAATATTGTTGAGATTTTTAGTTTTGTGTCCGTTCGTTTGCTTGTTTGTCAAGTACATATGGGACATTCAGGTGTCATTATTGCTGCATGTGATGCAATTTTATTATATTATATACCTTAAAACGGATAACAATAAACTTAGAGTAGTCTTTTCACTTCACTTGATAAAATACCTGCGGGAGAATATTAATTATGAAAGAGAGAGTCTTTGCAAATGCAAATTGGCTTTTGTGAGCTTTTAAGTATTTTAAACATTTTTTTTTTTTTTTTTGTAATCCTCTCTAAGGATGTAAGATGTAAAGTCCTTAAACTATATACAGGTAGGGCCCCAGAAATTGAACAGACTATCACTTGAATTTTTCACTGGCTAGATTGTAAAGTTTCATAAAATTATTCATTTTACTAATTTTTAAAAATCTAAATGTCAACAAAAAAAATGGTGCAATGCTGTTCAAAGCTACTTTGGTTAAAAATTTGGTTAATTTGGGTTTTTTATAGAGGCCTCGTGATCTACCCTGGCTTTATATGCCAACAAGACGTTTCCTAGAAAAAACCGATATGAAAAATTCGGTTTTCAATAAAACTAGTTTAGACTAGAGCTCTCGATTTTAAACGTGTATCTAATTACAGGTGTATTCATATCACCTGTACACTGTACACGTGAAATAAAAAAATTTAACACGTGTACACGTGTAGGTTCTAAGTACAAGTGTAAATAAAAATACATATTTGTAATTATAAAAGCACCGCTTTTTTGTAACTGACCGGGATGAATTTAAAAATATTTTTAAGATGTAAAAGAATGGTTTTTAGGTTATATTTGATATTATGTTACACCAAGAATTAAATATTTCCCAAAAAACTAGTTACAGCCTTTTATATATTTTTCAACGTCTTTTGAGCCACAAAATATCATAATTAAGTTTTTAAAGTACAAATTTACACGTGTATCTGCTAAATACACGTGTTCATACACGTATAATTTAATTCGTGTACACGTGCAATAGAGGGCTCAAGTTTAAATCAAAAAGTATATCCAGCTCAAGAAATTTAACTAAAGGATTATATAGAGCCGCACTATACCTATACAAATTAATCGACTTGATTAATTATATAAACATATTAACTTATTATGATCCCCAAACATTTCAAGGCCGTTAGTGTTCTTCTTGTGTGTACATATTATAAAGCCGATAATGCCCAATATCCTTCGACATGTAAGCTAATTTCACCAATGTCTGATTTAAGCGGAAACCGAGGGAAATAAAGCTATCATCAAAAAGAAATTCACTTATAACAGTAAGACACATATCCATCCATTGTTCCGTGTAATAAAGAGACAAAGCTCCTTTCTTGTACGATATTTGGACTGGAAACTCAAAAAAAAAAAAAAAAATGTATGCCAAAGAAAACACAACGCTTCCTCTTTTAATGCTTGTGAGGATGTGTTTCCTGTGGGAGGAGGAGAATGTGCCAGGATTGGGTAATCTGTTCTAAAGTGAAGTTTTGGTTTTTTGAATTGCCTTATTATTTTCATATATATACGAGTATGTATATATATTATATATACATATATATATATTGTCTTGTGAAAATTTTGCTCGCGGTTGTGTTAACATGCCTTACATACTTATATACATAACTGGTCTATATATTACAGAAAATGTACCGCAATAACTGTTTTCAAAGAGGATATTTTTCTAGAGTGTTCTGGTTTTTTTTTGTCGAGATCTGGCGCAATGGAAAACTTATATACTTCTTCATCTTCATCTCATGCATTTGTGATTAAATTACTTGAAAGAAAGTGTTCAAGCGGCAAATTGAGGATTTTTCTATTTCCAAAAATACAAATTAAGAAAAAAAAATTGAAAAATTAAAATCATGCAATGAACGAATGGATAATGCGGGGTGATTTTCTTGTCCGATTTTACGATATTATTGTTCATTATTCTTATTCTATTTCTATAGAAGATAAAAATGTGGAATTGGCTAGATCAAAATTTTGGTTTTGACTTGAATGGGAAGGACGAATTGAATATGCGAATTTTCTAAAATAGCTTTTTCTTAAATTAAAAAAAATATGTATAATCATATACATATACACATTTAACAGTGAGTATTATTATTTATTTAAAACTTACTGACAATGGGAACATAGCTTCCGAAATGCATTTAAGTAAATAAATAAATAAAATAATTGTTTTTAAGTTATTTAAAATAATATCTTTTATTTTTTTCACGAAAAAAACACTTAAAAACTCCAATATCAAGTCTATTTTTAAAAATTCTTTATTTTTCTCTTTTTCTATAAAAACTTCAAACACAACATGGAATTAATATCAAGTTAAATGTTAGAATTATAGATTTGTATGATTTTTAGTTAATCTTACAACTTGGAATATTTTAATGGAGAGATAAATATTTCACATGTTATACTCAATATCAAAAATAAATACATAGTGCTAAGTTTTCTTCTTGATTTATTTCAGTAGTAAATAGAATTTGTATTATTAAAAAAAAAAACCGTATATCATCAAAAATTGATGTAAATTTAGGAAGAACAAATTAGTACACAAAATACAAATAAAAATAATGTAAAACCAAAATGAAAAATCGTTGTTTTAATATAATATTCAAGTTTATTTTTTTTTTACATTTTGAACTGAATGTTCATGGATTTAATATTTAAAAATACATGATTTCAGTTTTCACGGAGATCATGTTAAAATATACTGATTCATCTAAAATAAACATTGAATAATTTTGAAATTTTATTGAACATTATAAATTAAATATGAAATTACATAAAAATATCATTAACTATTTCATGTCTGCGAGGGTGATCGTAAATAGTTTATCGCACAACTGCTAATTAAAAATTCTCTTCTAATTCACAAATCAACTAAATTGTTGATTATAAAAATTAATAAAAGAAATCAAATTTCTTAATAATAAAAATTGAACTGCTATAATAATTCACGTTAAGTAGCTAATCTTAACGAAAATCTATACAAAATTCAACAAGAACTCTCTTTATCATCAAAGAATATTATTTAGTCTATACGTCATATACACTAAACACTTTCTCATTTGAGTTTGCAGAAATAACATATGCATCGCTAACATTTGTTTTCTTTTAATCTCTAGTCGTTGACAAAAATATCTTAGGTATTTTAAAATTAATATCTTATAGCTAGTTCCTTTACTTTGAAACTCTGTGCATTTGTGTGAATTTATAAAAAATGTGTAGAAATTCACACAAATGCACAGAGTTTCAAAGTAAAGAACACACGTTTTTTTTAGTTAATCCAATTAACTGTTAACATGAATTAAATTCAATTTTGGTTTTTGGAATTGTGTTTATTAATAGAGATTTAAATAACCATTTCTCATATTAATTCAAAAACTTTTTGACATCACTGAATTAAAAATTATTAAAAACTAGTCATTCAGAAAATGTTTTCAAAAAAATTCAAAATTAGCCTCTTATATTTCGTATCGAATATTTCTAGAACAAGAAATAATATCGATTTAGGTTTTTATTTTTTTTTTTCTACAAATAATGAAAAATTTTTTTGATAATGAAAAAAAGTACGAACTTTTTCTCACTATCAAAACAATTTTTCTTTTATAATTTATAGAATTTTGAAATACAGAATTATGGTTTTACAGAATTTTGAAAAACAGGATTTTGGATTTTCAGAATTTTGGAATACAAAATTTGAGTTTTTCATAATTTTGAAATACCGAATTTTGAAATACAGAATCATGGTTTTACAGAATTTTAGAAACGAAATTTTGGCATTTACAAAATAGTGATCCCAACCCGCCAAACATAATACTAAAAATAGTTGATAAATATAATAAGGCCCAACTTTGGTTTTTACTTGATCGCATATACCTGATAAGGTCTTTGAACATTTTGAATAAGGAATTTCCTTATATAACAAAATAACATCGTGTGTCCAGTATCCAAGGGCACCAATAGGAAGTTACCAGTGTGGGTAGCAACTAGCCTCTTTTTTTTAATTAATCATGCCTTCCCAATATAACCGTAATCATTGTGGAGTGTGTCAATTTTCTTGCAAATAATAATTCCCACGCCATCCATACAAAATTTTTTAACCTTTATTGAAAATATTATATTTCTCAAAAGATGTTCTGCAGATTTGAATACAAAAATCAATAAATTGTTTAAGGTATAGGCTACCCGTTTAGTAAAAAAAAACTGCCCGAAAAATGGTACATAATTACCATTGTAAGATGGTAACTACCTTCCATAGAACCATTTCGTTTATTTTCGAAATTGTCTAAAAACGATTAACTTATTTCAATCATTTTTTTATTTCTTCGATAATAGAAAATACAAATATTAAATATGTAGTACCAAAAATTTCAAAATTAACTTGCTTACATTAAATTTTAAAAGTTAATTGTTAAAAGTTAAAACAAACTATGTAGGTGATTTTATGAACTAAATAATTACAGATCGTTATCTTTTGAATGCAATAAAATATATATATATATACATAATAAATAAAATATAATAAATACAAAATTTATTTCATCTAAATGTAGGTATTTTGTAAACTATTTTTCTGAAAGATATGAAAGTTCATATTACCAAAAATTTAAAGTGATCAAAAATCACCATACCTAAATGCAAATTTTTCTCAAAAAGACTGCATTTAAAATTTTTAAAAACATACAAAGTACGTATAACATATATTTTTTATTTATGTCTATACTGATGAAAAACTACAAGCATGGCAATATTTAGTTTTTAATTTTTATCACACCATCAAAAGGAATGAGACTGCAACTGGTAGTGATTCATGTGAAAATAACGAATCATAATATTATTTTGGAGACCGTCAAAACGGATTCAAAAAAACCTTAAACTTAAACCTTATACTTATTGATTCAACAAAAAATATCAGAGTTTAAGAAAACAGCACATCGTATAAAATCCTAATAAATTTGTAACTAGTTAATTAATATGTATATTTGGAACTATAAAGTTCTAATAATTCTAACCTCTTAATCAGATCAAAAAAGATATTATCATCTGTAGCACCTTTTCTCATCACTTTATCAAAACGGTTAATACTAAGACACGAAAATTAGTTTAATCTTTTATTGTGCATAATATGTTGTATATACCCTTCTGTATTCGATAAGGATCAAATTCAATTAGCAATCCTTAGACGCCTTAACAATGTAGGTACAACATTATAACGTAGGTCGAACATCATCTAAAGATTAAATCATATTTTTTGTTTTTACCCAAAAATTGAAATGATTTAAAATATTCTTCTTAGGAAAAAAAAAATACACTACAAATCATTCGATTCAGGTTAGGTTGCATTTTTTTCTGCTAGGTTCTCTTAGTGATATGTAATCCTTTAACTCTTAATTATACGCTTTTATATAGAGAATTCAAATAAAAGTCATTATAATTTAAGGTTCCTCCACACCAACGCGAATTTTCGATGGCGACGACGAAAACAATAACAACAACGTGTTGTTTTCATTGACAACCACGTGCTGTTATTGTTGTTTTCGTCTTCGCCAACGAAAATTCGCGTTGCTGTGTGGGAACCTTTATAGAGAATTTGTATGAGGTTTTTAAAAAAAAAAAAAAAAATATATTTATATTCACATAAGCATAGAGATTTCGGTTCCATGCAGTACCTACTCCATAGATTAGTTACTTCAAATAAAACAATTTCTTATGAACAGGAACAAAAACAGTTTTTTTATAATTTTAAAAATAAAATAAGTCCTAAATAAAAAGGGAACAATTTCTAATCTGAAAATGAAAAAAGTCCCAACGTTTAGAAGATTTGGAAGGACTACGAAAAATATAAATAAAATATTATTTTAAATTTCAGTGAAACCAGAATCAAAATTATAAAAGTGTTTAGAAATCAATTCATAGTGAACTTAAAGGGTGTTTTTTTTTTAGACGTGTGGTTTTCAAGAAGAAATAATACGCATATAATTTAATGTTATGGCCCAGAATTTTGCTTTATTATAAAGATAAGAGTTTGCCATTATGTATTAAAAATGATTTACGGCAAGTGGCCACCGCGGCTGGCTCGAATAAATTCCAGCCGAGAGGCCCCACCTCCAATTGTTGGTCTGGTTATTCTGGTCTTCTTCGATACTCTGCTCTACAGCAGCAATAGCATCTTCGGTGCACACTGTACGGCGACTCTGAGGACGCGCATTATGCACTAGAGTAAACGTGGTGCTCGAATTACTCTGCTTGGCGATTATGTTGAACAAATATTGGACGCAGCGCGCTATTCGTCGCTCGAACGGAACCATTATTTTGGTAATACATTTTCACGATTAGCAAACGTTGTTCAGAAGTAAGTCTATTCATTATGAAATGGCAAACCAAACTGAGCATAAATCAAATGACAGCTGTCAAAAAGACCAACTCCGAAAAAATTATTGCCAGATTGAAAACCAGACGTCTAAAAAAAAAACACCCTTTAATTCTAATCAATAAAACATAAAAAAAAGTCATAATTTGCAAAAAAAAATGTTGCCTTTATTCTATTTCAGTTTCAGAAATAACCCCAATCAAATGATGCGCACTGTATTTCTATCCACACTAATTTTTTGGGATTGGAATAATTGAAACAAAAAAGAAAAATATTAAAAAAAAGAATATTCTACCTCCTTGAAAAGACTTGAAATCATCATTTAGCTACCGTCATTCCCGCTACACTGCGCACCGTGCGCTTCTGTCACCATCCAACTTATACAAGAGTTTACATGGCATCAATCTAGCAAAAATGTCTAAAGTCGCCGCAGTCAAAAAACTTTCTAACACAAATTGCATTTTCTCTGATTTCATGTTAGTTGCATACATTCATATGCATGTGTTTCTGATTTTTTTTTTTTTAGTTATTTTATTTTCGTTCTTCCTTTTTTTTCATTAAACTAGAAATTGCAATTTGAAAACTTATTTCCATTTCCATCCTATACAACCTGGGTAGGTTCTTCATATGTTCACCGTCGTCGTCGTCGTTGTTGTTGTTGTGTGTGGTTATAGGTACCTGTGCCTGCCTCACCCGCACGCCATCAGCACGAATTCACTATTACTATTATAGTGTAACGTTGTCGCTGCCGTGTGTCGTCACAGAGAGAACATAATATTATGTAGGGAACAAACTTGTGGCATTTTCATGTAGGTTAGGTACGTTAACAGTATGAATCCGTGTGTCCTGTCCTGCTGGATGCTTTGTACTCATGGTTCCGTTCTAGTGTAACGAAAAGTGACACAAAAAAGAATTCAATTTGTATTGTGCTCCGCTAACAAAATGCAAATTCCCTTCCCGCAGAGCATCGGCAATCAGAATAGGAGCATGTTCAGGTGCGAATGCAAATGTAATTTAAATAATATTTCAAAAGAAATCTTCAGAGCCAACTGATTTATGTATTATGTATGGAGTCAAAGGCCAATTTGCTGTCAAACTATGCATCTCGACCAGTCAAAGCTTATAAACTAACAAATGACTTGAGTTGAATTTTAAATGAAATTTTTGACGCTAATCGAGATTCGAGAGGGGCTCACATCATGGGTCAAAGGCTGCAAAGGATTCAAATTTTGAATTATTTTTGCAAAAATCCATTAAACCACTTTTAACTATATGATTTTTAAAAATCTTTAAATCCCAAAATTTCAAATCACTCTGCGCAAGACAATTTTTTTCTATTCACCAACCTATGCCAGAAAGTATTTAAACCAGCTATTGGCCATGGCTTTGGGGTGAAAATTTGTCTTTGGCTATAATTTATATATGAGTTTAGATTCATTAATTTTTAGTTGAAATACGGAGGGAGGGGAATACAGAAAATTTGTAACATAAACAATTCATTTTTTTTGTATTTGTTATTCTGCTTGCAGCGTTTAAATTTTATACATGGAGGCAGAATTAATGAAAGCCTTTCCATTTTTGTAAATCATTTTCAACAAAAATTTAATTTTGTTGTTTCTGGAAAAAAAAGAAGGTCATTTATGGCACAGACATGATAGCTACCTTTCAGTGATACAGCTAAAAGCAATTAACCTAGATCATTTTGTAATTACAAACACTACCTATAGTTACATACAACTACCTATAGTTACATACATCACATATCACAGACATATACCCCTATATCATTCATATAGTTCTGAAATAATTAATTTAAGTTGAAAAAAAATCTTTAAAAGCTACGTAATATCTAATAAATTATAAAGGGTTGAAAAATGAAGAAATTCTGATTCAATTTTGCTTTGAATGAATATAGCAGAAAACTTTTCTGAAAGAAATTCCCAAAAAGAAAAAAAAAAAATTAAACAACACCCTTACTTATGGTTGCTTGCATAAATCCAATTTAACTTTAGGGTTACCTATAAGTTAAAAAAAAAGTTTCTTTCAATAAAATTTATTTATTGAGATTTTCTTTTTCCTTTTATTATATTTCTAAGTAACTTTAGTCTTGAAATGCTCAAAACCAAAGCCAGTTTTTAGTTCAAAGCCCAATTTTTTAATTACAAATAAATATAAGTACACACACCATCGATCAAATAAATATGCCATAAATTGAAATTGGTTATGGGGCTTTAATTAAACTTCTAAAATGTTAGAAGGTATGAATGTGAGTTCAAGAAATTAATTTTAGTGGACAACAGATGTAGTCTGCACCTGGTATGTATATCGCAAATTTGTAATATTGAATTTTATTTTTTTCACAAAATGTTATATCAATTTTCTTGAGCGAGAAAGCCTAAATGTTTTCCTATAAGAACAATTGGTATACCTATTAAATGCCTGGAAGCTTATCTCCGAAAAAGTGATCAGAATTATTTGAGCGGTCATATTAATGAGAAAGACAAAAATTAAAAAAAGAGGCTGGGTGTGACACACAATGCCCTTGGAAACTGATCATCCGATGTTAATTTGTTCAAAATCTTCAGACCTTATCAGGTGTTCAATATGCGATCAAGTGAAAACCAAAGTTGAGGAGTATTATATTTTTCCAACTCTTTTGATAATATTTTTGGCAGATTTGTTGTCAATTGAATGTTTCGACAAACTTTATCAGTTATTGACTACTTAGAATAAAATTGAATCGAATAACGTTTTTCAACAAATTGCATGTTTTTTAATAAAAAAAAACAATATTTTTATTTTTTTTTTTTATTCTTTTCAATTATTCATTACGTCATTATGTGTAGAATAAAATTAACCTGCGGAGTCAATGGTACCTATTTTTTGTTCTCGAAATATTCGCGACGAAAGATTTTTTACAGTTGTTTTTATTTTTGTAATTAATGTAGAAATAGATCCTGCAATGGATTTTTGTTTGAAAACCTTTACTATCTGTAAAATAATATTTTTTCGAAGTCGATATCTCTATTCGTTCTCAAGAAATGTACACACAAACATACAGACATCTCTCTAAAAAACGATGGATTCGGATTCTTGGGACCTCAAAACCTGGAGATATGTCAAAATTTTCGATTCGACATTTCGGAGTTCGGACCCATTACAATAACTTTCAATAGGAAGTTAAAAAATCTCTGGCCCACTTAATATAACATTTAAATAAGTTAAAATATAGCGTCAAATAACCTGAATTTGACTCAAAATCCCTCCCAAGAAAGTTAAAAAATTTCTAATCTGTGATTTTATGTTCAAGAAAATATGTTTGTGGACAGAAATGAATGAAAACCAAACATGGTATCATGAGTGTCATTTACATTAGGATTAGTACCTACGGAATACTACAAATTTATGTGAGTCTGTGTCCCGGTACTTTTGTAATTTTTAAGAGAATTTCATTTCACTCTTCAAAATTTGATAATCTGTGAATTTTTGTGCCCAAAAATAAATGATCGGAATTCTTAGATTTTTTGAGGACATAACCAGCTTTATTAAAAAATTCACTAATAGAAAATCCATCATCATCATTCATTTTTGTCATTTATGCTGGATTGACTCTACTGACAAATATATATTTTCTGTCATTTTGTACCCATTTGTTATCATAACAATCGATTATGTCAATTAATATCTAAAATATTCTGATGTAATCGAACGTGACTATTCTAGAGAATTGTTCAAAAAAAAGTATTATGAATACCATAAGTTAATCTTTATTTATTTACATTTATATTTGTTTACATATATTATAATTCTTTTAATTATAATTAAATATTATTTTATATTTATGTATTTAGCTTTGTATAAGAAAGTAGTATATGACTAAAGGACCAATAAATAAATAAATATTGCCGATATAATAACATTTTGTTGTATGAACACAACATAAATTTCAGGATACTGACAAACTGCAATGATGCCAGAAAATTGACAAAAAGTATAAAATATAAAATATTTCGTATGTAAGTACATAAAAACCAAAAAATCATAGATAATTGTAAAATATAACTTATTGATCTAGTCAGTTGCAATAAAACCTTTGATATTGAAGCATGATTTTGCCATTTTGTGTTACTTGGTCAACAACTTCTTAAAAAAGACTTTTACAAATTTGAGTTTCTCAAGTGCAGATAGAATTTTTCTTTCATGATTAGTTATGACAAGTCTAAACGAAGTATTCGATAAAGCTTTAGAATATTGTAACAAAAACCTTTTGAATACTAAATCATATAGCTTACTTTACCTTCCATAATTTCATTTACAGAAGTTTATTTGAAAATCAAGCCTCGGTTAAGTTTCTTAATCTTCCTTGCAAAAAATTTAAAAGAAGCAGTTGTTGTATAAACATGACCTCTACATACGAAATTTGTTACGAAAGAAAGTCCTATAGAACAATTCCAGCTAGAGGTGAAAAATGTGCTTTCACCCTTATTTTCTATCGATTAATCACTGAGAGTTATTTAATTTGTCAATTTCATTTTGATCATGGTCTGAGATTCATTTGTAAACGAAAATTTTGTAGGTATTATGTTTAGATTTATTATTTAATTTCGAGAATAATGTTGAATTATTTATTAAAAAATAAAAGGAAAAGTTTCCATAGAAAATTAATCAAAAATGGTTAAAATGCTTAATTATGTTGATTATTTTCATCTAAAAAAATGTGACAAATATGCATAAATAGTGTATGCAGAGTGTTTTTCTAGGGCGTGTAGGCTTGTTCCAACGGGGGTCTAGTTCCCCCGTTTAGGCGGGACGGTCAGTTTTCTAAAAAATCAAATTGAATTAGAAAAAAATTATTAAAAACTAACGACAACATTTACAATGTCATGGTACATGTCTTTTCAAAGCCAGATATCTATTAATTAATTTTGTTTTTAAGTAAAATTGGTGTACTGAATAGTTTTGGAAAAATTAATTTCCAAACTCAAACACACTGAATCGATTTTCTTAAAATTTTAACTTAGGCTTTTTTAGTAATTGAAGTTTTTGTTAGATCCAAAAAGTGGTTGTTTATATCGAAAACGACTATAATGATTTTGTATAAAAAAATATTTAGTAAAAACTATTAGTTAGGGTATCTGTCATAGAATCATTTGTGTGATGTCCATCAGCAAAATTAATCAAATTTTTTTTACACTGATATAAGTATTTACTATTTAGTATGAAATAATTTTAGGAAGTAATTATTAATTTAACCACAAATCGGTATTAAGAGTCATACAATTTTTTTTTTTTTTTATTTTTTAATTATTATTACCGATTTAAATTAAATGTTTATATAAACAAATGCTTCTAAAAATTCTAAATGATATTGCATATGAAAATTTTCAAAAAATCATGTTTTGGATTTTTAAAAAAATTTCAAAATAATTTTTTTAAATTCGATATTTTAAAAATAGGTAGTTGATTTTTTTGTTTAATTTAATTTTGAACGAAAGTGACCTAACTCAAAATTTCTGTAACTTCTGATTTTTCAATAAACTGATCTTTAAAAGAGACATGAACTCTAAAACCTGGTTGTAAAAAAGATGCCGAATTTTTTAGTTAGGTCACTTTCGTTCTTAAGGTGCGATATTTAAAAAAAATTAAAATTGACGTGTTTTGTATACTTACCTATACGTGTTTGTGAAAGGTGGCATAAAATAAAGGCTTCCTTAATGATTTTTTTAAATAATATAATTAAAAGCTTTATACTCAGGATAACTATAATGTTATCCTACCTAAGACCATCAATTTCCTATATTTTAATTAATTCAAACATTTCAAAAGTTATTCTCATGCAATCGTTTTTACTAAATTCAAAAGAATTATACAATTTTTTATGTTTTTTTGTATTTTCTATAATTTTTTTAAAATACTTTTTAGATTGATAAAAATATAAACCAATTTAGCTGATTTTCACTCTAAGCTGAGAATATTGTATACTAGCTCATATATTTAGTGTATACATATTGTCCCTCATCTCATGAACTGACGTGTAACTGCTTTTCTAACATTTTAGAAAAATTAATATATTCAAACTATAGTTTTTATTTCGATTTTTAAATTCAAAAATAGAAATCCTACAGTTTATAAAACAAATAAGAAGAAAATCAATTTGACAGAACCAACACCTTTAAAAATCATTTTTGTAAAATGGGAAAAAAACAGTTACGTCAATTCGTGAGATTGAGGACGATATAACAGCTCAACTATGTCCTTTTCATAGCCATCATTTCCATTCGTTGAAAAGTGAAAAGTAAATTTTATGTTTGAAATTGTTTAAGATTACTTTAGTTACCTATTCATTCCTCTCTTTCGGTCCAGCATCACTTGTTCATCTGCAAAAAACTGACAATTGTAAAAGCAAATGTCAACCAGAGTTTATTAATTGTAGAAGTTAAGGAATTATTTTAAACCACATTATTCATCATCATCAGTGAAGATAAGCCAATTGAAATTCTTTCTTTTACTCTCTCCCCCCTGCCTTCCTATAACATTCCAGCTCAAGCTCAACTAAAAGTTTCAGGTATCCTTTCAAAATTGCCATTCTCGGTACGCTTTCACATCATCACATCAGCAGCCCTATTCATTTGGTATTTTTAACCGACGCAAACTAATTTAAAATTTAAATTGCTCACCTAATTATTTAGGATAACAATAATCTGCAGCTTACAACATTTGTTTTGCGCCTCCTATACCTATTTATATCATATCCAGATACAGGATACAGTGAATAATAGTAGCGAAGGGGAAAGATGAGGAGCAGAAGTAG
This sequence comes from Epistrophe grossulariae, assembly GCA_929447395.1. Taxonomy (NCBI): domain Eukaryota; kingdom Metazoa; phylum Arthropoda; class Insecta; order Diptera; family Syrphidae; genus Epistrophe; species Epistrophe grossulariae. Next base: position 116,198,444 of record OV839568.1, read on the forward strand.
GAGGTTGCCCTTCTTGCCTGCCTGATTCCGTATCTAAGTATATGTGTGTATCTCACCCGAGTCTAGAGTACCTATCTAAAGTTAGTTATCTATTCCTTTGAAATAAGCATGCTTCTAAGCTACTTTAATTAATGGAACTTTTAGTTTGGAATTTCGTATCATATTCATGTTGGATGTTCCTCACTCTGTCGTTTGGTTTGTTAGATGGTTGTTTCTTTGGATATAGCTAGTGCTGGGGAAGAGTAAGCAGAGGGTGCTTAATTTATTTAACACATATGCTAAGCGACACTGCAAAGTTGAATCAAAATGTCAGGCAACTAATCCCCTGTTTTGAATTCCATGCATAGAAATATGAAGTTAATGTTTCGCTGTCTGCTCTTCAAGGAAAGCTCCCAAGAAGACAATGCAATTAGTTATAGTATAAATTCTACATCAGGATATCTTTTCAAAGGGTACCCTTAGGTAAATATATAGATATGTTACACCTACGTACACATTTACTTACCTCAAAGCCTCAAGTTCGGTTTCGGTTTATTTTTTTTTTTCACTTCTATAATATTTATTTCTATAAGGACACAAATAATAACAAAGGCTGCTTCCATCACAGCGTTTCGCATTTGATTGAAAATGCATAAAATCGAAATTTTATGGTCTTCTTCAGAATTCGAAATGAAGCCAAAGTCTTTTTACTTTGACAAGCTCAGAGTAAATGCATTTCATGCAAAAAAAAAAAAAAAAAAAAAACAACTAAATTATGCCAGCTTTTGAAACTTAGGATCTGAATTCGAAATAGAATTGACAGAAAGACTACTTGTATATACCTACATAAATCTATATAAGAGGCACATCAAAGAAAAGGAAAATGCAATAAAATGCTAATGAAACTCTTTCATCAAAAATAAGAGACAGTGATCAAATGGCAAAAGGAATTTCGTCAAGGGTGGCCAACCAAAAAACCCCCATTTTCTGACTCTCACGATAATCTCCATCATCTTCTTTTAGATACTCGGTATATACATATATCAAAAACTATCGGCAAAGGGAACATTTTGACAAAAGGATTAATGAAAATTGGGTCTGAATTCCGATTGTAAGGCTGGAGTTAGATGATGCGATGTGCATCATCATAGAGTCGTCTTCTAGTGTTATATTGTGAAATTATTCACTCAAGGGTGTCAATCTGATAATAAAACGAAAAAAGACAAAATAAGAATCACCGATCGATGCTTTAATCTAAAGGAAGGAAATTACAGACAGACTTTTCTTGCGTCTGAACAACAAAACAAAAAAAGTAATGCAATTGAGTAAAGAATTAATTGATTATTTCAATTAGTTGACAAGCATACCTAGACTTAAAAAAAAATACAATCATTAATTTTGATTTGACTGTGATTAAAACTTGTAATTAAAAGAGAAATGCAAATAAAAACAAAAAATTGTTCTTGTGTTTTGTGATTGTAATTTTAATATTGGACAATGGTTGTTTTTTGTAGAAGTCACGGAATCAGCAAGAAATTTAGCTGCAATCAAAATAGGTGCCTTAATATTGAATTACTAAAGGCTTCTTGAGATTTGAGATGATTGACAGTATAGAAGTGCTAGAATTTATTTTATTACAGATTGATTTAAAATTAATAAATACTACGATACGAGGGAAAATAGTGCTAGTTAAACAATACACATTCATGAAGTGCAGCTAAAGAAAGGTTGTCTCTTAGCTTATAGATGACTAAAGAACCGGCTTGAGAAATTCGTTCTCTTTCATTCATATTTAAACTTATTTGGGATTTGTATACCTAATGGAAAATGAATTTACATACACCTACATATTTTCAAAAAATTTCATTTCGTAAGTGTACTTTGCGTGTATTTCTTAGGGCCAAAAATAAGGGTAACTGTCGAAAAAATTTTTCAGCAAATTGATGAAAATCGTTCCGATAGTTTTTTTCCGAAAAAAATTCCGAGAAATTTTTTTTCATTTTTATTTCGTTTTTTTCAAAAACAATTCAAATGATTTTTAATGAAGCTAAAGATCGCTACATATAAAAATGTAACAAATGAACACTATCTAAACATATTTGTATGCGTCATACTGTGTTAATTATTACCATTTGCTAAAATTTGTAAGAATAAATGACTTAAGAACATGAAATAAAATAAAAATAAAAAACATTGCCTTTAGATTTTGAATAATCAAATTTTAGCATGTACCTACTTTTTTGTACCTTCCATTCGTTCATCCGAAGTTATAAGGGTCTAAAAATAACATTATCTAGCAGATTTTAAATAAAAATTATTTGTATCACCAAAAATAACGGTACCTACATAGAATAAAAGTGTTTAAAAACCGTTAAAATAATTTTTTTTTTCTCGAAAACGACTCTTACGATTCTGGTTAAAAATTTTGTGTGAGCTTTATTCAGTACCTATCATCTATACCATAATATTAGTTATTGCATGGAACAAATTTCACATTTATACCTTACTAACGTTACCTCTCAAGGAACCATTTTTGTTTGGTTTATCTTTTAAACAGATTTTAATTAAATTTTGTTAGCATGTCAAAATTAATTAAAAATCAATAAAAACCCCTGAAGAAGTTGTGAATAGCGACGAAACGTTGGGTAAAAGATGAAATAAAGTTTTTTATTTGCATTTAAAATCAATTGACCAAAATAGCCTGCATTACCAAATATAAATCTACAAATTAATTAAAATTCATTTTTTTTTTTGAAAATTCCAATATTTTAAGAATGGGTACAAAAAAATGGTGGACCAAAAGAATTTTAGAATCAATGTATTCCTAATTATATTCATGTTTTAAAAATTTTTCAGTTCCATGCTTGTACAACATAGTGCTATATTATTAATTTTTTTGTGGTCACATAATACTTCCTTAAATAAACTAGGTTTTTTGCAGGTGGTAATAAATATAGGTTCCCATATTTTTTTCTTTTAAAATAAGTTGAATAGGTTTAAAATTTTCAGACTTAAAAACCACAGTGTTATCGTATGAAAGAGCAAGGTATTACAGTGTGGCCCAGTCATGCTTTTTATTTTTAAATGAATTTAAAAGTTTTAACTAAAATTTAGGAGTACATAAATAGTGTAATAATAATTAATATATTAGTAGAATATAAAGTAAGTGGCCCTTGGCATACTACCTGTCACGCCCCTTTTAGGCCACAATACTTCTGGCAACGCCTCCTTTTAGGATCTTTTAAGATCACGGCCCCATTTGGTCACGCACCTTTTTGTCATTCCCCTTTTTAATTATACGTTTTTTTGGGAAACGCCCCTTTTTGATCAAACTCTCTTTAATCTGCATTTGTTTCTTATCTCAGGAAGTCCATTTTAGGCCATCGTAAACATTGAATAAAAAAATCTTTCATCTCAAGATTCGTAAAAACTTTAACATTTTATAGAAAAATCTTGTAATTTTTTCTTCAGATGCTCTTTAAGATGCTTGGTTGAAGAACAATCCCTATTCAAACACTTTTTAAGGGTTGAATAGAAACTCAATAAAACCACTTTGGATGAAAATATTATGAGAACCAAACCTTGCACAAATGTTTAGTTTCCGAATAGAGTTTGAATAGTGAATAGCCACTTCCGGAAATTTTTACACGCAAACAAATACTAAATTGAAAGTTCTTTGTCATTAGCTGTATTTTGGTGAGATTTTAAATATACTTTGTCATTAATTAGCCGTGTTTTTTTTTGGGATTTTATATACATATAGTATAGTAGAAATTTCCAAAAAAAAAACCTATCCTCATATAGCCTACTCATTCACAGTAGAATTCTGTTTCTGCTTTTATTGGCACTGATTCTACTGTTGTAACTCGTGTAAAATCCTACTGAACTATGAATAGCCTTTCCGAAAAAACATGACTATAGTATTACGTATAAGAATTATACTGAGCTGGCTTTTCATTTTTTTCAAAAAAGAAAACTGATATTTAGCCAGTTCACGTTTCTGAGATCTCACTGAGCAAACATCTGTCAGCTCCACTGAGGAGAAGGAGAAACCTGAACAAAATTTCTCCTTTAGAAGTCAAAAGCACTCCATCTCATTTTTATAAATTGATCAACTGCAACAAAAAATAATTGAGCAAACGAATCCAAAAAATTTCAGTCTCAGCTTTTTGACAGCAAAAGTGAGGAATCTCTCTGAGCAATTACGTTCAGATTTCTGAGATTGCTGAGATCTCTGAGATCTCAGATATCTCAAGAAACCTGAACTGGCTAATTTTTAAAAAAATAATTTTTTTTTTTCTATATTTTTTTAAAAAATTGTCAAGATTTTTCAAAATTCTTATATCAATTTTTATTTGAGTCATCACAGCTGCAACTTCAACCTTCTTAGAATTCAAAAAAAAAATAATTAAAAAAATTGTCTGTGTTAAAAAGCAGCAGCCTCTAGCGATTCAGTCACGAGCATTTTATTTTAATTCAACAATTCTTTTAATAGAAGCTTACACAAATTTACCTATAGATATTATGTATGTTTTACAGAAATGGCCAAGAAAATGCAATTATTTTTTAATGTTTCCTTTTATTCAGGACAAATTGCGTTTTTAGATTATTTATATTTTATTTTTCAAGTATTTATTATATAAACAAAGCAATTAGTACCAACTAAAGCAAACATAACGTATAGGTAATTATTATATTTCTTTTGCTTACGAATGTTAGTTTAATACCCAAACAACTGTATCTTATACTTATTTCGCAATCGTAGATTTGAACACATAAACAAGTAGATACATAGAACAAAATTTCACATACCAAATAAATATTTAGAACAGAGCTTCTTATAAGTAATCTCTGAAAAAAAAAGACTTAACGAAGTTGCACTCCCAACTAAAGTATGAACTGTACATAGTGTCCTTCTTAAAGTTTGTTTTGCAATTTACTCCAAGTTAAATGGATAACAACTTAAACAAAAATGTCCTATTTCGGATTCAACAGAATTTCCTGTTAAAAAATAAAAATAAAAATAAAAAAAAAAAACATCTTAAGCTTTTCAAACAAAACACAAAAGAGGAACACAAAAAAAAAAAAAAAAAAAATTGGAATTAAGTCCACTAAAGTCGAAAACTCGAAAAGAAAGAAAATAAAGTTTCTCTCTCTCTCTTTAAATAAAAATGCAAAAACGAATTTCTCGGTAAATATTTGTGAAAATCGGACCTTTGGCACAAGCCTTCACATTCACATTCCCAAGATGCTCGAAGAACCGAACAATAAAATTGTAAATTTGCCCTCAATTCCTTTGGTGAAAAGTTTCATTTTTCCTATTCTATTTTGCTATGCTATTGTTTCCGCGCGCCACTGCCGCCGTTTCCTGTCCCTAATATCTTTTTGTTTATTTTGTTTTTCTTCATATTATATAATATGTACTCTGTACAGTGTACACACATGCATCCATGGCATGCATATATCCTTATATGTATTTAAAATTTCAAAAAGAATATTTCCTTGTGGAGAAAGTTGTTATAAACAAAACAAAAAAATCCTCCTCGATTGTTACATACTCTACATACGGATAGAGATACCTTTATCCGCTTGTATCTCGTTTATAGTGGCTTTGTATAGCGTGTATAGCGTTTTTATATCTCAGACCCTTCGAGCTGCGTGCTGCCCGTTTTATATGGCACTCCCAAACCTATATGGATATTTATGCTCAAAAAAAAAGGACATGGAGAAACAAAAAATCCTGGAATCGATTTGATCTTCTTCCAAAGCAAACATTCGGTGCTGCGATAATATAATTTTCTTTTATGATATTTGACAGAATTTTAAGTGAATAGTTAGGTCTTTTCTCTTCATGTTGGCAGTGGCAGCGGCAGACATGGGCTTGGGCGGCAGCAATATTTCCATACCCATTCCTCTATAAACCGCCACCCGGTCCGTCGTCATGGCCAACAAACAGTGTGAGAGCACATCATATATACATTCGACCCGAAAGAAGCATGCTTCCTCCATGTTCTGTTCTGAGCAAACACCTAAAAAGCTAAATCCTTATTGAAATAGAAAATTGAGAACATCCGTGACGCCAATATGCCGGAGGACTCCGCCAATACCCAACCCTGCATGCAGCCCACTCTGTGGGTGCTAGGGACTGGAGACGAGGTCTACCTACATTGTTTAGATGCGTCCGGATGGTTCTATTAGCGTGGGCTCTATATGTATACCGGAGAGGAGAGTGAACATCATACAAAAGGTAAGAGTCCTTGTTTGACTAGAAGTCGAAAAAAAAATCCGGTTTTAGCCTCTCGTTCATATTACAAAACCTTTTCTTGTTTTTTTTTTTTTTTTCAGGAATATTTTTGTTTGTTCAGAGTCGTTTGTCGGTTTTATCTTCACAATGAAGTTTTAGGCTGATGCGGGAAGATAATCTGAAAACCACTTAGGTCATTTTAAATTTTATTTTTTTTTCTGGTCCATTATTGTTGTTAAAGTCTTTTTGAGTGGACAAACGCGCTGATAAATGGATTTCAAGTTGTGTTTGCACACCTCATAGACCAAAAGACTCGGTTATAATTGAGTTTTTTTTTTTTTTTTTTTAAATATTCTCTCTTTTCTCTGAGAGCATCAGGAGGACTCAATGGAGGCAAATGGAGAATTTTGTTTGGAAATGTAGTATGTAGGTATGTAATTTGTGTTGTTGTTGTAGTTATTTATTTTCATTCGAATTAGGTTTTGGGTCGAAAGTTACGCATAGGTGCTTTTAAAGAGCTGGCTTCGATCCAAATTACTTCAGTCCATATATGTAGTTACCTACCTACTGCAAATTTGTGTAGTTCTATGCCAAATTCACTAAAAGCATTTAAACGTAAATCTTATAGCATTGAAGAAATTTATAGAGTTCATCTATACTCTGAGGTCTATTGTGAATATATGCGGAACATCATACATGATATTATCCTTGACCAACAGATGGATGAAAACACATACCGCAGAACAAAACTGAGTGTCAAATAAAAGGACTATCTCATTTGCTTACATAGCTTTCGTTTTAAATATGTTATATTATGTATTCCAAAAATTGTCATAGTTTCGAAAATCGTCATAAAACACATTTCTTCAATCACATTTCAATAAATCAACTAAAAAATAAATTCTTATTCTTTGTTTTGCTTTAAAATTGGTTAAAAGTGGTCTTAAAATTGGTTAACAATTGGTTTAAAATTTGTTTAAAATTAGTTAGAAATTAGTTTAAATCTACTTTAAAATTGGTTTATTGTTTTTATTTTTATTATTATTTTATTATCTCATTGCTAATATAGCTTTCGTTTTTAATTTTATATGTATTTCAAAAAGTGTCATGGTTTCGAAAGTCGTTATCTCATAATATTCATTTATAAATACAATCGCACTACAATAAATTAATTAAAAAAATACTCCAACTTGTTTATAAATTGGTTGAATAATTGGTTTATTGTTTCTTTTCTTTTTGTGCCTGCGCAAACGTATTGTTTTCGTTTGAAAACAAAATTCAAGTTAATCAAAATTGATAAAATGGCGAAGTCCAAAAAAAGAGGTTACATCATACTGTCCATCGCTTGTGCGACGAGACGTCCATGCGTTCTTGTGTGTGAAAATTTGAAAAATTAATCTAAAACCGGTAGCTGTCTACAATTATTTAGGTTTATTCAAAAAAAAAAAACTAATTGAAGGGTTTGAATTAAACTTCATACCTATAATGACCAAATTTTAAGATTTTCCCAAATTCTTTGCATTATGGAAATATGATCTTGATTCAGAAAAATGTCTTATTTTTTTACTTATTATTTTTTATTTCTTCGACGTATTTTTTTATTATAATTTTGCAAAAGGGTATCTCTGAATACTTTAAACAAGATTGCATTTAAACACTTTTTTAAATTAATTTTTTAAACCAAAAATCCAATAGTATTAAAAATTGTTTAAATATTAAAAAAAATTGTTATGGTAATTAAAATTTGAAAAATTGTAAAAAAATCAATATAATTAGAAATAATTCCTTTAAACAACCCCTGAAATTGAATTCACGCCAACGAGATGGTTTCCATCAGGTTTCTTAAACAAATCTCAAAAAAAAATTGGCAATGCATATTTTAAGCATTTATTAATGCAGAGTTAAAAAATAAATTAAAAAAAAAATAAATTACCCAATTTCGAAACATCGAATTTTTAAAACATAATTATTAAATTTTTTTTAATCCAAAATGTATACTGTTGAAAATTTTGATATTCAATATCATTCAATTTTTTTCGACTTCGCTATTATCGTAACGTCAAGTTTGGTCAAAATCTCGAGTAATTCATCCTGCGACTTTAATCCAACCCATGTCTCCATTCAATAAACAAAAAAGAATTAATTTAGTTTTATTCAACAAAAGTTCACTTTCACAAATTAAATTCCATACATTCTGTAGACATAAAGATAAATTTTTTGTTGTTCACAAAATTTAAAAAAATACATTGAAGTTTCACAACAACAATTTTACTTATATAGATAGAATACCTCGGTCTTGATTCAAAAGTAAGTGAACCAAGTACATTCCTGTCACTTGAAATTAATTTTGGTACAGAAAAGATGTCCTGCTATTATACAAGTGTATCTAAACTTTTGTGTACCCCTCCGTTGTTAACTTCACCATCCACGAGGGACAAGTAGTATAACGGATGATATCCCATTCATATTAATCTCTATATATAAATACCTACAATATAGCTTATAATGTACATATTTACAACCTTACCTTTTTGTAAAGCTGAATGTCTCCTAGGATATACATATGTATGTACATAGTTGTATATAAAGTTGGATTTTTTTTTTTCATAGCACCACATCTAACTAACTTCATGAAATTTCGAACTACATAGAAGTCCTGGGGGACTTTGAAAACTTTGGTAATTATTACGACGATTGAACTTTTTCAGTTGCTCTGATGCTCTTGGATATATGTTGGTGGATAAATTCTATACTGATGGTATGTCTGTCTCTATGTACATAATATACTGGGTGGGGTAGGTAGTGGTACTTGATCACCTGCATTGAAAACTCACTATGGCATCAGCATCAGAGTCATCATACTCTTAAAAAGAGACAGGAAAGACGATTAGTCTTTTTTTTTTAAGTTTTGTTGCACAGGAATTTTCAGATATAACAAAAAAAAAAAAAAAAAAGTAACTTTTGGTCAATAAAGCGTGTCAAAAGCGTGATTTAGACAAAAAACAGAAAGGGGTTAGTTAGGAGGCGGAGGAGAAAGAAGAGAGTTTTAATGTGAAAGTTTAAGAAACTGCCGACAAAACTTTTGTAATTCTCAATGATAGTGCAGGTGGTATATTCATGATGCACTGAGGTTAACAGGACGTATCGGTGCAATTTGCATGAGTGACTTTGTGTGATGTCCGAAGACATTTTTTTCAGAAATAAATACCCATATTAGATAGCATGCTGACGTTGAGGATGAACTTGTTGGATAATCGGATTGCAGAAAGTTTGTGTAATTATTAAAAAAATATATAATTTTTCTTTACGATTGTATATGTATTTACATTGTAAAAAGGTACTATATGGAAAATTATGGATTCGTAAAAAATCGAACACAAGATTCTAGTCAAACTTGACATAACGATGATAGCGAAGTTGAAAAAAGTGGTTCGCAATTAATTAAAATCTTATTTTTCTCAAAAACGTGCATACTAATTTAAAAAAAACAGTTAATTTTTTAAAAAACTTACCGAAGAACGGTTTTAAATGGTACCTTCCATAGAACAATTTTGTAGTTTTTCGATTTTCTCAAAAAACGGTTTAACTGAATTCAATCAATTTGTTTATGTAGAGTGTTTCAAAAAATTTTAAAAGAACTAGCCTACTCGTACGAGAATTCGTACAAATAAAATACGCACGAAAACAAACAAATGCAGTTAACATTTTTTTAAATAAAATTATAATTAGTCAAATTAATAATTAATTAATAATTAATTAATAATTAATTAATTAATAATAATTTCGCTTCGTTAGTCACCTTATTTGTCACCAGTGCAGTATGAGAGTCGGAAAGTGAGTCTAGACTATAAAAATAATATATAAGATCGTATAGGTACTAAAATAATTTTTTTTATTTTTTAAAAAAAGTTTAATTTTTTTTTTTTTGAGAATTATATAAATGTAATTCGAAAACGACTTAGTCGATTTTTATTAAACTAAGCACGCAGCAGTTATTTATGATGAGTGAGAACATTTGAAATGAAAATTATTTTTATAATCAAAAATAACGGTACCTCCCATACAAAAGTTTAAAAATCCTTAAGGAAAATGTCATTTTTCCCAAAAAAGGCCCCTTCGATTATGATTAAAATTTTAATGTGACCATATTATATTAGAAAAATCTACCATATTATTGTTCAACCAATTTTAATTAAATTTCTTACACGAGATCTCCTAATAAGTTTGAACAATATTACATACCTACTAAAATTATCAAAAAAAGAAATTTTGTATTTTAAAAATAAATAATTTTTATATTTATTATTTTTTGAAAATTCCATATTTCGAAAACGGGTAGGTGATTTTTTTTTCAAAATTAATTTTTGTAACTCTGGATTAATAATTCTAAAAGACTGCGTACCTATCAACTTTTATACTTAAACATTTTTGCAAAAGTTTGTACATACATATACATATGTACATACATACAAATTATATAAATACAGTAGACGCTCGATATAGTGAATCTCAGTAGAGTGAACTATTCAGTATAGTGAACACACAAAATTTTATACAGACAACTCTAAATAGTGAACAAAAGGTATCTCTTTATAGTGAATAAAGTGAATTCACATTTTTTTTTTTCAATATTTACAGCATTGTGGACCTTTTTTTTAAGATATTTATGAAACATTTACAAGAAAACGCAGTGCAATCAATTTAAAGTTGAGGAACAAAAAACAGATTTAGTGATTACATTCTTATTTAAAAAAAAAATCTAATTTGTACCGGGAGCTATGAAGTTTTTCGTTTTTATTAAAAATAACGTTTATTTTATGTTATTTATAATATTATAAAATATTTATGTTTTTTTTTACTCAACTGAAATTATTTTACGCTTTAATAAATAAAAAATCATTTTGTATCAAAATCACACAGGAAAGCCTTTTAGTTTCTCTCTCGAAATAGTGAATAATCTCGAAATAGTGAACAGGCCTGGTTTTAATACTTCATTATATCGAGCGTCTACTGTATATACAAAACTAATTTGTTTAAAAAACCACTGCAACGATTTTCAATTTTTTTTTCACAAATTCAGAAATGTTTAAGAATTCAGATGGTGACGATGATGGACAGTGTCAAAACAATTTAATAGGTTGTTTAATGACTTTATTTCTAATAATATTGATTGATATCGTGTAGTGTGTTGTGGAGCGGTGTGTTGTGTTGCGGACTGTACACAATAATGAGAGTTTTGAGCATAAACTCTCGTTTTTTACTTTCGCTATTAACTTATTCTCTGCCCCGAGCACTGTCTTCTCTTTTCCACATAAAAATATCTTCCTGACACAGCGTGCTATGGCGCAGTCGGAAAAAGATTAATTTCGATGCAACACATCACACGAGTCAATTATGGCTCTACGCATATTGCACTGAAGCGATAGTAACACAATACACCACACGAAATTGATGTGGTTCCGGCTATAACGCTTTGCAAAAAGATAACTGAAACCTTTCGAATTTCAAAAGAAGTATTATTAAGCACGATTGTTGATCAAATCAAACCGTTTTTATGTATGATCTGACACACACGAAAGACCTGATACACGCTGACACGATCTGCCACTTTTTGCATTTGTATATCAATTTAGCTGACAGCTGAGTTGGCAACCAATTGAATGGGCTGATCTGTCTGATTAATTTAAAAATCTTCAAAAATATCTAAAGTCTATATTATTTCAATTTCTTTCATATCAATTTTTTAAACATAAACCCAATAACTCAAGATGTGAAAAATGTTAAGTAAACTTGTTTTATCGAAATATAAATATTCTAGAGATGAAAACCAACCATCAGCATGATGATTTTGCTGCAAAAATCCTTTTTTAATTTAATTTCAATAAATAATTTCGATTAATAAACGTATAAATTATGCTGTCGCAAAACAATTATTTCCGCTCAAATGTCTAAACTTAACCTAAGTATATCTTATCACAATCCCTATTATCCCTACAATTATCTAAAGCCCCTACCTATCTTCGAAGAAAGCACAGTATTCTGCATACCTATGACCCTGTTTAGACAAGGAATATATTGAAACAACAACAATTTCAATATTCCACATTTTGAAACAATAACAAAATATACTCAAGAGTCGATTTTTTTAAAGTTTTCTTCGTGCCTCACGCCAAACTTCTGTTGCATACTATAATAACGAACTCAATCTTCCTAATCTAAAGAGCTTCAAAGGTAATTAAATCAATTTTCAGCGAAAATACCTACGAACCTACCTAAATCAAAAATGAAATAATCTCAAAAAATATATCTTAAATGATATTATCATCAATTATTCTAAAAACCAAAAAAATACCAAGAAGCTTGTCTACCTCTTTCTTTAGATTATTTTTAAAAGCTCTCTTTATTTATTTTGATATCCTCCTCTACAAAAAAAAAATAGTCCCTAATTAGCCTCAATTATAAATCTCAAAAAATGTCATTTTGAGCACAAGTGTTTAATACGATTCTAATTGAATCACTTGGCTAGCACAAAGCTTCTTTTTTTTGGGGCAAGAATGATATACATACCTACCCTATATAATCCCCTAAAAAAGAATTCTTTTCTTGTTTTGAAAGGAAATACATACAGTAACAAAAAAAAAAAAACAAACAAACCACAAAACACTGTTTGTTTTCTTTTATAACTGACTTATGGTCTAAGGATTATTTTCCCATCGTTTAAGAGGCGCAAGAACAATGGACAAAAAAATCACTTGGATATGTATTAGACATATTGAAGCTTTTGTTTTTATTCTACATTTATATACATAAACATAGGTACGCACAAAGCCCTCAAGTAATCATTTTTTTGTACTCCTTTTAATCCACACAAATGTCGCTAACCCGCACCGTACTATATTCTATACCAATACAAAACACTGCTGTTACAAGAGGACTTTCTGAACAGCTGTTCGACGCCATTCGAAGATTTTATTCATCGTCAATCCACGACCTTGTTCCAAGATATCATTGTGGTACTTTTCTTTGTATCCCACTCCGCCCGCATTCCAGGCCCCGGGATTAAATTCATGCGCATGCACCCTCATATAACAACTTCTAAATAATCTTATAACAAAGCTCTGTCATAAAGCTGAATTCAGCAAAAAGCTCAAAATGCATGTTGCATTCCCCGAACCTCATCAATGGAAGAAGAAGAAAACGCTCTTTTTCCATTCAGCATGACGTTTGCTTTGATTCAGCGCGAAACGTTTACACTCTCGCTCGCCGGTGATATCATTCTACATCTAAACTACAGCTCTTGCCAGGGGAAGCTGTAACGGCTTCGTTGATGGAGATGGCGACTACGACGACGACGATGACGGTGACGGTGCTTCGATTTGGCGATGCTCCCGCTGCAACAGCCACAGATAAGTGTGAGCTATATATTGTTGCACTTTAATGATTTGTTTGCGTATATGTGTTGCATCCTGTTTTAAAGCTGAAAACTCAGAATTTAATGTTTCCGCAAAACTCCTCAGCTGCTGATGGAGTATAGAAGAGTAGAAAGGACTGGGACAAATTTGTGCATGTTGATATGGTGCACGTTCAATTATTAGAGGTTAGTCGGCGGCAGTAGATTTCATTGCTCATTTATGTGGGCAGGCCGAAGGACCCACATGCGATGCTGCCGCATTCCATTACTACATATGTATATCCCTATACAGATATTCGTATCGTATTAGTCCTCGTCATCGTCGCCGCTGCCACCATCCTCATGGGGTTGGAACGAAAATCAAGCACATCATTATTTAGCCACCCCTATATACGAGTAGAAGGACGAAGGACTGTTGGAGCAGTGATTGTTGAGATGGTTTTTGGTTTTATTGATTCATGTGTATTTAGGGGGATGTGAAATGGATGGAGTGTTAGAAGCTAGAAGGATGATAATGTGTTGCACTTGTAACGCTTGATTCTGTAAGTTCTCTCCAATAAATATGGAAGGATGGTTTAGTTTGATTTGGTTTGGTTGGGGTTTGATATGGTTTGGTTGGATTATGGGAAGTGAATTTGCGTTCGTTGACATTCTGCCTTGGATCTAGATTCTAATAATTACCCTCATATTAGGTCCTAGTTGAGTGTGTGTTGTGTAATTAAAAGGGATACATAATTTGGTCGTAATGGAAGGCACAGATTACTGTTATACTGTTAAAGAGAAGGCATAGGTATATGCGCTTAGCCTTTACATGATGCTGTATAGGTAAGTATCAGATTTCCTGATTAGCAAATTAATTTACTTGTCGTAATGTAATGTTCTCTATATTTCTATTATATGTCTCATGCCTGCTTGGACTCTGGAATAACGTGTTATTTACGACCAGTCGAGTCGGATGTGTTTTTGCAATCAAGAAATTTCTGTTTTTAGGTCAAGGACGAAATAATAATTTGTCACAATGTCCTTAAGCCACACACACAGGAAAGCATTTTATTGATAAGAATGTGATGGTCTGACATTTGTTCAATAGATATTGGCTATCTTAAGTTTTTTTGAGGGTTTTTGTAAAACTGTCAAACCAGAATAATTAAGTATTCATTAATATTGCAATATATAATATTTAACTTATTAGCGTAGGTCAAGTTGTGGTAAAAATTGTTGTGCTATTTACAATAACTTCATTCTACAAAAAAAATATAGTTTTCCAGCAATTAAAAATAAATTTAATTTTACCCATGTAACCCAATAGAAAAAGAAATCTCTTCTAAATAAAATTTGAGAATTTCTTTGGGAAATGCATAGCACCGGAAAATATAGCTCTCCACCGACGCGACGCGACGTTTAATTTCTTCGGAATATTTTCGAAGTAAAAGTCTAATTTTACTGTGCCTGTTACATTTAGTTATTTTAGGTTACGCTATTCTTTTACAATGGATTTAAGTGATCAAGATTACGATTTTATTAATTTTTTATAAGATTATACCAATATATAAATACATACCTAGGTATTCCTTTTTTGTGGGTTTTAAAATTATACAGTTTGACCTAGGAACCACTAAGTAGTCCTATATAATAAAAAAATTAATTAATTTCAAAGTCAAATGATGATACGAAAGAAAGTAACAGCTAGCTTAAGCATTAATCAACAGATATAGAAATAAAAAAAATGCATTTAATACTTACAATACAAAATTGAAGAAAAAACATTAAAAATTCAATAAAATAAAAAAAATTGCGTATACGTCCAAGTGTACCATTATTTTAAAAAGCACTTTCTTGCTTGTCATTTTGGTAGTGGATGAATACAATAATTTGCGTATGAGCGTTTATATGGATGTTCATCATTATATCGAACAAAGTTCGCTTTTAGTGCAAGTGGCGGTAAAAAATACGATTTAAAATAGGAAACGATTTTCCCTTTAAGTGCAAAGACTTTAATCTTGTCAATTTAAATTAAAAAAAATCAAGATATAAACATTGCAAAGCAAAAACAATAAAAATAAGTATTAAAAAAAATTATTCAAGTTGAACAAATGTAATTCAATTGGGCAGAAATAAGGTAATATCAGTTTGGATGAAAATATTTCGAGAACTAGAGTTCGTAAAAGTTTTTGGTTTTCAGTTTTAGAAAGTTCTTAAAAAATTAATAAACAATTTTGAAATATCACCATCGAAACAAGTTTTTTGGTTTGAATTTCAAAACCAGATCGAAACATTTCTTTGGATGTTTATATTTTGTGAACCAGACCACAAACTGATAATTAATTATTTATAAATCAATATAATTAGCAATAAATTGGATTAAACAACTTGTAAAATTTCTTAAATTGTTTTCACACCAACGCGATATACACCATGTGATCTTCTTCTTTAACAAATATTAATGTAAGAGCAACAAATTTAAAAATCTTTGGAGAAAGATTTTTAAATTTGTTTCTTTTACATTAATACATACTTACATATTCAATTTTATGAACATTAAAAAAAATGATACACTATTTTTTAGTATTTATTAATACGGAGTTAAAAAGTTTATTTTTAAAAGAAACTCCCCATTTTCGAAATATTTAATTTTCAAAAATAATTTTAAAAATTTTTTTGTTCCAACATTAATGTAGATCATACTGATATTAAGTCAGAAATGTTTTCTGTTAAAATCGTAGGAGTTGTTTTCTAGAAAAACAAGATTTTCATACCGTTATTTTTGGATATGAGAATAAAATCTTCTAGGGAATTAAAAAAAAAAAATTCCGGGAAAATTTTGAAATACAAACATTTTTCAACTTTTTGAAATAATCTATGTAACAAAATTTATCAAAATCAGTTAAACCCTTTTTAAAAAAATCCAAAATCAAAAAATGTATGTTATGGGAGGTTCTATTTATGTATACATATAACCATTTTTCAGAATATTTTTTCGGGAAAGGGTCGTAATTCTGTACCGATTACAAAATTCTGTATGATCAAAATTTTGGAAATGAATTGAAAATTCTGTATGATCATAATTCTGTATTTCATCATTCTGTAAATCTTTAATTCTGTATTCCAAAATTCTGTAAATCCAGAATTCTGTATATCAAATTTCCGTAAATCTAGAATTCTGTATATCAAAATTCTGTAAATACAAAATTCTGGAGAATTGTAAATACTGTATATTCTGAACTCGAAAATGCTGAATTTCAAAAATTCTGTAAATTATAAAAAAAATTATAAAAAAACAATTTTTCTTTTATAATTTACAGAATTTTGAAATACAGAATTTTAGATTTACAGAATTTTAAATTACAGAATTTTGAAATACAGAATTTTGGAAACTGAATTTTGGCACTTACAGCATAATGACCCCAACCCTATTTTTTCTACAAAAATGAGTTAATTTTTTTTAAAGAAATTTATGGGCACGTTTTTGAGAAAAATGAGATTTTCATTATTTGCTTAAAATTTTTGTATGGCAAGTCCCGTTATTTTGGTCATTAAAAATGAAAAAAAAAAAACGTTTCGGGAGAATGCCTAAAAAGCTGTACCTCAATAGATAGAATTAGCGAGACACACTTTTTCGAATTCGCTATCATCGTTATGTCAAGTTTGATCAAAATCTCAAGTTCGATTTTTTTAAAAAAGTACTATGGCGGGTATTACGTAAGTAGATATCGCATGTAAAAAAGTGAGTATAATTGAAGCTAATTGATTTTCAATGAATCCCTCCAAATGAAAACAAGAGACCTTTTAAAAATAAATAAATCCTTTTACAAATAAATGCAAAACTTTAAAATGTTCAATTTTAAAGTTTTTGTATGTTATAAAACAAAAAATTAAATTAATTCATTAATTTATATAATTAATTCTATACAAACAAATTTTGGAATATAATAAAGTTATTTTTCATAAAAAATAATAATAATTAATAATGAAAAGTTATACCTAATGATTGTGAAAAAAATTTGTCCTTTTTAAAAAAAAATTTAGACCTCACAGAAAAAAAGAATCCTCCCTCTGGTAACTCTGTACTGAAAATAACAAATACTTAAAATGAGTCTGATTTATTATAAGAAATTCAAAACAACCAAAATTTAACTTAAAGAAATTTTTGCTTCACCTCAGTGTGTATTCATTTTTTTAGATGGGTTCAGTTTGTTTTTTTTTTTTAATTTAAAAACTGTATTTATCTCGGTTTGAAATATTAAATTGTGGGAGAAATAAAATAACGAAATAATCAGAAAAGTTTTACATGTGACTTTAATTTTTAAAATGCAAAAATTAAGTAAACATCAATTTCTTAAATACAAATTTATAGGATTTATAGAATTAAAATTCAGAATTTGGGATTTACAAAATTTTCTCATTTCTATTGCATTTATTTTTACAAAACACATTTCATTTTTAAAGATGACAATAATTGTGGGAATAGCAATGAGGAAACTGTTTTGAAAAATTCCGATATTTTAAAAACAATTTTGAATCAATAATGTAATTCAACAAGTTCAAATAAATATTGATGGTTCAACGCTATCGCGTCTAATATTAAAGGTGTTACGGTGAGTTAATATGCACAGGGTATAACTGACGTATAGTAATCTTTTAGTTTGATTGAACATAATTTTGTGTGCATAATATCTGGGAGCGTATCGGAATCCCGGTTTTTAAAATCCCGTTTTTCGAAAATCCCAAAAAAAAAGTTTTAAAATCACGTCTACTAAAATACCGTTTTTTTAAAATCCCGTCTTCTAAAATCCCGCTTATTCATAATCCCAATGTATTAAAATCCCGCCAAAACCCGCCAATCCCGTTTTTCGCAATTAATTTGGGTATTAAACTTGGTTAATTATGAACTCATCATCATCATTTTAGGAACTAACTGCCAACTACCAAAATGATAAAAAGAAATTTTGCACACACCCAACCTCGCACCTACCCCAAATCCTATAGTGTGCCCAAGCAAGGGGGTTGCAGGGGGGCAGCATGCCCCCCCCCATACATACCTCACTGTTTATTAAAATCGTTGGGACTTATTTCATAATGAAATAAGTCCCAAATGAACTAACTCCCAAATTTATGAACTAAGTCCCAACGAAATTTTGGTGGGAGTTAAAACAAGTAGTTTTAAATGATAAAGCGGGATAATAAGAAACGGGATTATAAAAAACGGGTTTATAAGAGACGGGATTATAGAAAGCGGGATCTTGAAAAAGCGGGATTTTAAAAAACAGGATTATAAAGAGCGGGATTTTAAAACCGGGATTTTTAAAAACGGGATTATAAAAAGCGGGATATCGAACCCAACCCATAATATTTACCCATTTTAATAATTTGAAGTACTTTTTGAATGGGATATATTTTATTCACTTAAAATTTTAATTTACGTCTTTTTTCATGTACTTCTCTACCTACCGTAAAATATTGCTGATATAGATACATAATATATTTTTTTTCTAAATTTTCAATACTCACACATCAGTATAAAGCTATTCATCTATTGCGTTTTGTTTTTATATTCATTTTCATGCTCTTCAGTTCTGTCTCCTGTTTCTCATTAAAAAGGCTTATTAAATCATAAAAAAAAATCAAGGCTTATAAAGCCATGTCTATAATTCAGATATATCCAAAGATTGTGTTAGCTATATAGCTCCATAAAAAGAAAATCCATGCCATGAGTAGGACATCGCAACCAAAGCACATTTTACGATAAACACACACAAATCCTGTAACTATTGTTCTGACGATAATGCTTGAGTAAGAAGCTATATGCCTACCTATAAGGGCACTTAAATGACTACCCGTTCCCATATACCTATACGAATGGAGCCAGCATTGAAGATAGAAAGCACGGACTATAGTATAATAGAAGAAGCAATAAATTGTTCATTCCTTGTGTGACTCTTTGAGGACAATATATTTACTTGACTAGAAGATGACAACGACGACATCATCAACATGCCCATCGTTTTGCCGCCACCGCCACCACTGCCGCTGACGACGACGATGCTGGCTGATGTCTCTCAAAGGACCCACAGTGTGATATGTGCACTGGGCATGAGAAAATATTTGCTCAAAGCCTGTTTAGAGTGAGAGAGTAGGTATAAGGAGGCTGACGACAAGGAACAAGGACAATTCCAAGTATTCCACCAAGTCAGAAGAAAATTTAAATTTTTCAAAAAAAAACATATTTTTTATCACTTTACTTATCTTTCCATATGTACGAGTCGAGTATGTATGTATGTATCTGCAGTTTTCTCATATGAACACACAATTATTTCACACTCGGAAGAGGACACTGCAGAAACGAACTGAACAACCTTAGCACTCAACGGGCGTGAAGGGCTAAGCTTCTCCATACAAACCAAACCCAACCTAATATAAGTGGAGTGGTGGTGTTGAGTTTGTGTCCGGATATAAATTATTGCTCCCACTTAAATAAAGCGAACGTAAGTATTTATTAAACAGACTCATATTTTCTCAACTGATGCTCCTGCTGTTTTCATCGAACGATAGATATTGTCGTCCAAATGTCGAATATATACGAGGGCATCCCGCACCAAGTGTCTGCAACATCCATCCAACATCCGCCTGTGGCAAAAGCGGAAAGTGTTATTTTCTAAAAAAAAAAAAAACAAAAAACCTCCTCAAACAGGCCAATGCATTTTGTCTTTAAATCGCTTCCTCGAATATGTCCTGCTGCCTGTGCTGCTCGCTCTGTGACAGATTTCGCATTGCGGTTTACCATAAACTATATACACTGGGGCTTGATTTCCTTTTTCATCTTATGGCATTGATTTTTTTGTTTGTCTTGTCAAAGTGAAAAAATGAAACGATGCGTTCCCGCTGTAGGTACTAGCGAATAGCTTGCCAAAAAAAAAACAGAAAATAAAATCTCATCCTGTTAGAGATGAGAAAGTATATAAAATGGATATTGGCATATAATGGCGTTTCGATATCCCATCAGGACATGCTATATGACAAAGCAATGAATTGCACTGCCACTGATATTACGACGATGTTGCCGCCAAATGACATTATCCTTTCGTGTTAAATGAGCAAAGCTGTGTGTGCATCATGTTATGGTTGGACACGTTTATTATGTATGAAAGGACTCCCTAGGAAGCTGTTAATGGATGCAGACATTGGTCGAAGTTTATTACCTATATAGACACTTTTCCTTTGAAATGGAAATCGGTATATAGTAGGATCCTAATTAATGTCAATCGGTTTTGGCAAATAGAATTTCTTTTTGATGATCTCGTTAAACTATTTCATTATCTTATAGTCCAGTCAATAAAGCATTTGACTCGGAAAAAATCACCGGAAAGCTGGAATTTGGTATAATAGCCTCCTCATAGCGTTATTAAGAAACTGTCAAAATTACCCATCGATATGAGTGCCACTAACAATTTTGCGAAGGGTTGAAAGCCCCCCAAATAACTCCCAACTGGTAAAATGTACAAAAAAATGTCAAAGACAAATTTGTAGCTTGGAAAATTTCCTACAAAAAAGATTAATGACCCTGAACTTTGCAGACAAAACGTCCGCTGAAGTTTGAACAACCACCAAAGCCGTAATACTTGTTCGATTTAAAAAAAAACTAAAGGGCAATCGCCTCGTCTCGGCAAAATCTAGTGCCGCTATTTTTTATTTGACTTAAAAAAAAAAGTTATGGCGAAAAGATTCAAAAACCACCAAAAAATTTTCATAAAAATTACGGCAATCGCTTCGGCACTAGATTTTGCCGAGGCGAAGCAATTGAAGTAATTTTTATGAAAATGCGGCGAAAATTACAATGGTGACTGAAGGCCAAAGTATTTTTAGTTATTTGTTTGGTTGTTTTGGAATCTTTTGGTCATTACTTTTTTTTTTAAGGCAAATAAAAAAAAACTAAAAAATATGGGCCGAGACGAAGCGATTGCCCTTTAGTTTTTCAAAATCGAACAAGTATTACGGCTTTGGTGGTTGTTCAAACTTCAGGGGAAGTTTTGTCTGCAAAGTTCAGGATCATAAAGTTTAACATACTTTTTCATAAAAATAACAGTTTTCGAAATAAACCAATCGGCAGAGTTAAAGGTTATTTAAAATAAATGGACATTTTGTGATAAATGCATCAATTTTTATTTTTGTTGTCGGTACATTATACAAACATTTTTTAAAATATCGGCCCACTGTATTTGTCCACTCCTTTAGGTGGGAGGGGCAAATTAAAAAAAAATATTGAAAATGAATATAAAAGCACAACAGCAACACCTACAATATCATGTTATAACTTTTTTTAAAGCCAGTTATTTATTCTTTAATTATGTTTTTAAATTACGTTATTTTAGTGCTTATTTTATAATAAATTATTTTTGAATAAATGATTTTTAAACTTTTAATTTTTCGAATTTTATTCGAATTTTCTCCGAGGCTTATATATCTTTGCCATCCAGTCGCCTTGGGGACTGTTATTCCTTATCAATTAATTATCAGAATATGTCAGAATATATATCTTACTAAATCAGTTTTTAAACTGCCATCTATGTACACCTGACAATCGTTATTAATTTAAGAATAGCCTGAAAGTACTTATCCCATTTTGAATAAGTATGCAACGTTTCTTACCAATTTTATAGATCATTGCATACTTTGAGCCATTTATTTTATAAATTTTAATTAAACTGTAATCAACGCAACGATATGACTTACTGTTGGAAAAATTTCCATGGGCAAACAATTATGTAATAAAAATATGAACAAAAAATAAGTAATACAAAATAGGATCATTCAATTCAATTGGTGGTTTGCATTTAACATCCCTCATTCAATAGTCATCGGAAAGTATTATATGTTTAATTTAAAGTTTGTCATTTTTGTACAAAATTACTCATTTAACAATCGTGGAACGTATTAAAATTGTTAAAACATACTACAAAACTATAGTTATTCTGCAGGAGGTATGCTTTTTGCGCCATAACGAGCAGATTTTGGTCGAGATTTATCATTCAAATAAAATTATCGTATATATAGAGATGTGAAAATCCACAATGCAAATGTCGAAAAAATGTTGCATTCACAAATTGTTACTGTTTGGTGTGTAAATTTCGTCAGGTGGTGTCATTGGCACATAAAAACTTCTTAATCTTCGAAAGTGAAGCGAAAATAACCAAAGTGATATTACTTAATTTCGATTTGAACCAAAAAACAAGCCCAAAAAAATTGTTTGGATGACGATTTTTCTACAATCGAGGTTCGGAAGTGTTGCAAATTTCAAAATTGTTTATTAGTTTTTAAGACCTTTCTAAAATTGAACCCAAAATTTACAATGTCTGGTTCTGGAAATATTTGCATCCAAAATGATATTACCTTATTTCTGTCCAATTGAATTAAATTTGGTCAAAACAAATTGTTTGGTTGGCGATGTTTCTGCAATCGAGACTCGTAAATAGTTGCGGTTTTCAGTTCTGAATTGGAAACAGACCTTTCCGTCAATCCTAAAATTTTGGAACATTTTAACAAATTAAATTTTATTGACTTTTTGAGTAAAAAATGGGCTAACCCCTTTGCTATTTTTTGTTCAAAAAGTGATTTTTTCCAAAATGATTCCAAAATCCATCGAACTAAAAGTCTTAAAAAAGTCTAAACGTTATAACTATCTAGGTTATCTGGTTCACAAAATATTTACATCCAAAGATATACATATTTCGATCCAATTTCGAAAATTCTACCCAAAAAATTTGTTTGGATGGCGATATTTCTGTAATCTGGTTGCGAATATAAAATATGTTTATTAGTTTTTTAAGACCTTTCTGAAAATGAAAACTTAAAAAATTTACGAGGTCTGGTACTCGAAACATTTTCTACCAAAGTGATATTACCTTATTTCTGTCCAATTCAATTAAATTTGTTCAAAAAAACTTGTTTGGATGGTAATATTTCTGAAATCGAGACTCGTAAATGGGTGCAAATTTAAAAGTTTCTTGTTAGTTTTGTAAGACCTTTCTAGAACTGAAAACCAAAAAATTTTACAAAGTCTGTTTCTCGAAATATTTTTATTCAAAGTGATATTCCCTTATTTCTCTTGTTTGTGGTCCAATTGAAAAATTAATAAATATGCAATGAAATTTAAAAATAAAATCATCAATTAATTTTTGAAATATTGAATTTTCAAAAATTAAATTTTTTAAATTCAAAACATGAATTTTTGAGAATTTTGATTTTTAGTATTTTTTAAACTTTTTGGCAAGCAAGTGTTTAAAGTGATTGGTTAAACTGATAAAATCAAAGACGAAAATAAACAAAACAGGGATCTACCTCCTTTTAACTACGACTAATAGAAAACAAATTCCTACTAAAAGCTTTATTGTACAAAAATTAAATTTAATTAAATTTTTTTTTTATTAATTTTTTTTTATGAAATCTACGATTGTTGTTTTGTAGAAAAATAATACTTTTCTATTAATTGTTTTTTAATAAATATATAGTTGCGTATGTAAGATTTTTGGTTATTAGATGAATTTCCTTTTCATCTTCTAGATTGTGTTCAAAAGCAGATACGATACCAAGTTGAAAAAATCGATAAAGTTCTTTTCGAAATATCTATTTTCTAAAAACAAAAATTTTAACTTTTTTTAAAAAATCTAAAAAACAACATTTGAACATTTTTGTGTACAATATTTTTTAAACTTCTTAAGACGATCTCCACAAAAAATTTGATCAATGTCAGTTAACAAAAATCTTAACTACAATTTTTAAACAAATTCATAACATGCCATATAATATTACCAACATACTCATCGCAAGCAAAAATTATACTTAGATTTTCAAGCCAGTAATTTAGTAGAAAAGTTGATACAAGTTCATGAAAGTTAATAAAAGTTCATTACACCTATAATTAAAAATAAATTGGAAGCTATAATAACCATAAACTTGTTTTCCTTCAATTGTTTAATTAAATGGGCGAGTATATACGGGCGATTGATAACAATTCAAGGCAAACAAGTGCATTTGTTTTTATTAAAAGCGCAAAAGAAAAAATCTTCTTAATACAGTTATGGAAGACTTAATTCTAAACTTTTCTTTCAATTATTATACAAAAAGAAAAAAACAAGAAAATAAATTAACAAAATTCACAAAAAAAATAAACTAAACATTGTATCTATGGACCACTAGGTGGGGGTTCCGTAAAATTGGGATCCTTCGCACTACACGAACTAAGAGATTGCTCGGTGGGAACTACATTCTTAGTTAATTCAATTAATTTATCTAATGGACATTTTCTATCACAGCCAGGAATTGTCAATGATTTAGCATCTGCTTTAGGATTGTTTCGCAAGAATATCTTTAAAAAAAATTAAAAAAAAAAAATATTAATTAATTATATATTTTGTTTAAAAATGTTGTTTATGCTTCTTACCTCAACATGATATTCACCAGTCTTTTTATTTTTATGAAGCTCAAAAAGTGCCATAATGGAATATCTTGGCATCTGCCTTTCCCATACACCAAGAGCTGTTAAAATATTTACAAGTGACGTATCGTGTCCGGTGTAAATGAAAAGCTTGCGATCTTTTGGTGTTAAGTCAGCACTACGTTTTCGATTCATCTCAATCAGCATTTTCCTCAAAAAGGGACCTATAAAATCATTCAAATGATGGATCTTTTGATTGAAGTCTTAAAATAATTGTTTTTTCTCAAGCTACCTGCTTTAATTTTTTGCATTTCTGGTGTATAGACTGAGTAAATATAACTTTGTTCTGCTAGGAATTGCATCTTTTCTGGATAATAATTCTTTGTCCAGTCTGGAAGGGTTAGGCCAAATTCTGTCTGTAATCAATGGCTGTTATTAATTTTGGATGAATAAGTTGAAAGGTAAGGTTCCTTACCTCTGCCAGCAGAGTTGTGTAAATTGATTGCACATCCTCAGGCATAGTTATATTTAAACCCGTTAATGTAGTGAGTTCCTTGAAAAGACTCTTGTATGGTTCTATTTCAGCTTTGACCTCAGGTAGCTGGAAAACTTCCTTCAAGGCTTCATAATATCGTGGACATGGAGTACGCACCAATAGAAGCTTTAAATTAAAGGAAAACAAATACATTAAAGAAATTTTCTTAAAGCATTTGTCGAGATAAACTTACATTATCTTCTTCTAAGGGTTGTGAGATAATTGGAATTGGTTGCCAATTATACTTTGAATTCCATTCCATAGGTGTATTCTTTGGGGGCCATAAACTGGCCAAAACGGTAGCCATTGACATATAAGTCCTTGTGACACCTGTCGTCTGAGCATGCATATACTATAAAGAAAAAATGTTCATGTAGTTTAAAAAACACTTATAATTTATTTAAAGGTTCTCACGTCAGGCATATAAAAAGGTCCCAGGTATTGACTGTAACGTTTTCTCAACCACGATCCTACGTTGAAAAGCTCTCGTTTTCCATTCTGTTAACATTATCGAATAATTATGAAATATTATAAACTAAAACTTAAATAATTATTTTTAATAGACCTTGCTGCGAGACTTTTGACGAGACTACTTTGAAGGTCTTTTTTTTGATTTTCTTAAATTTCAAGAATCATCTTTGAGATATTTTTTTTTGATTTTACGAGGAGATTAAAAGGCCCTTCTCAAAGACAAATTGTCGAGAGTCTCATCTCAGCCCTATTTTTTTTTAAAGAACTCACATTAGTAAGTTGTCCCCAACCAAAGGGGAAGAATGTTTCATTCACATAGGGATCTTTTGGATATGTATCTGCAGGTGTTCTTGGTCCATGTCTAAAAATCTATAAGAGAAAAAAAAAATAAATTATAACCTCGTTAGTAAATTAATAAGAAAACAATTTAAGACGATTAAAAAAAATGCCTTATCAGTACACAAATAACAAAAACTAATAAAATAGGTTATTAAAAGTCTCGCCAATTCTAAAAATACTTTTTTTTTTTTATAAAACAAAAGATGTTTCATTGTGAAGATCAGGAGTTATACATTGTTATCTTCGTTGTAAAGATAATCCAGTACAGTGGGGCAATTTTTTTTTAAAACTGTACAAAAAATAAACAAATCTAAGACACAAAGGCTTTGTTTTTTTTATTTTTTTTTGTCTAAGTCAAAGTCATAACAATGCTTTTTGATAAACTTAAACATAGATTTAATATTTATTTATTAAAGTACTTAAAATAATTTATTAATTACATTTTTAAGACCATCTCATATATTTCTCAAGGGAAAAAAAGCTTGCAAGTTTAGAATTTGGTTTATTCTTATTTTTTTAAAGGCTCTCGATTGTTTTCTTTTGTCTTATGTACATTTTCAAAAATGACTAATTTAACGCACAAAACATCTGAATAAAATTCTGATTATTTACACAAAAAATTTAATGCAATTAAAAGTTTCAATGACTTCAACTGCAAAATGCAATTCTCCCAGTTGAATGGTGAAGAGTCCACTGTCGTACCTTTATCTATTTCACATTTTACATTATTTTAGGTAAATATTTTCATAGCACTCATTACCAACAATGCTTTACACTTGCGGCTTGCCTCAGGCGAAAAATATAGAAATAACAATTCAAATAATCCAAGAGGATTAAATTGTAAAAAACAAAAAATATCAATGCCATAATAAAGAAGACAAACAAATTTTCTTAAACAACGTTTTTTTTATGACTTTTTAAAGTGTATGAATTATGATGATATTTTCAGTCATCTAATTCGTTTAGTACCAAAGCCTATTTTTTTGTGCGATCAAATAAGTGGCGAAGAAAAAAAAAAACAACCTATTTATTCGACAGATTTCTTAGGAGACGGGAACAAATTGTTTGCAAATATTATGAGCGATTTATTTATTTATTTATTTTTAATATTATTTAAAAGAAATCAATTTTATATTTTTTATCATATATTAAAATGTTAACAATAAATGCGCCGAACCATTGCGATTTATACACGATTTATAAATATTTATTTATTAGGAAAAAAAGTATTCACATAATATCTTAGTATCATTTTTTTTATTAATTTGTTTACATATACATTATTGTTTTTACGCTCATTTTAATTATTTAATAATGTGCAGGAAAACATTAAATTAAAAAAAATCACCCACCCGCTTTTTAAATAACGAATTTATAAAAAAAAAAAATTTAATTATTTTCCAAAATTTAAAACAAATTTTTTTAAATTTTTATATGCAATCTCATTTTAAATTATGTATTATTAGATTATTTTTTTATTAATATAACATTTATTTATTACTATAAAAACCTAATCCATAAGAGAAGTACTTTTGATAACAGCTTTACATAAGACTCGTTCTTGTTAAATGGTAGATTGTAGATTATTATAACAGACATTTTTGTATCCAAATATTAAAAATAAGATTTTCCTTAATAGATCTTAAACAGTTGAAAGTACAAAGTTACCATTATTTTTGATTATATAATGGAAATCTTCTAAGTAACCGATTGGTTCCAATAATATGTTAAGTTTTCAAAAATGAAATTTAATTTTTTTTTTGTCCAAAAAATGTTTTGATTTTGATACCTACTTGTTCATTTTTTATCTGCAATCTATTTTATTATTCACTATATCAAAAGACAAATTAATATTACAGACAACGAAAGGTTGAACTGGGATGGGATATTATATGTATATACTATCCGCTTTTGCTGTTATTGCAATTACATAATTGTATAGATAATTTTAATTAGGAAAATTGAATTACTGATTTATTGTAATTTTTGTAATTTTACTTACCTAACTATATATAATTGACTACCGGAAGCAGGTAATCATTAGGTTTTTCCCAAAATTGATAAGTGAAAGAAATACATTATACTTCGATAGCACACATATCCTCATATAGATAGATAGATAGATTTTGATTTATTAATTCTTTTCTCTTTGTATATAGTTACATAATTCATAGTTTTTTTTACGAAATCAGTTCAGCATGGCATTGCCGTCTGCCTGATTGGCATTAGATTATATACTTTTTCAGTTTATTTTTTAAAGCTTTAAATTAATTTTATAAATAAATAGTTTTAATTATATATTGTATTCGATAAGTTCCTCATATATAATCACTTTTTTATTCAATGACGAAAATGTCACGTGTTCATATAAGTTTTTTGAAAATTAATACCTAAACAAAATGCTAAAGCTTAAAAAATCAATTCAAAACACAATAAAGACGATTTTTTAAAGAGTGATGCATAACAAGCATTTTACTATTAGAAGGGGGTGTACCTAATCAATTTACGTGGGAGTTAAAATTTTCCAGGAAAAAACTTAAAATTAAAAAAATATTTAACAACAACGGCAACACTTTCAACAAAGTATTCTATCATATTTGCAAGCCCAAAATCTGTTATTTTATTTTTTTGTAATGTAATGCTATCAATAATTTTCGAACTCAAAATTTGGAAAAAAAAAATGTGTACCCAAAGTACCTACAAAATTGGATTTTATCATTCATAAAACACTGAAAACCAGATGGTTTTTATCTACTAGTGAACGAGAAATTAAAAAAAATTACGAAAAATATTTCTTTATTAGGCACCAGTTATAGCTTTCATTGAAACTCACCATTGAACATTTTAATTGTTAATTTTGGGGCACTTAAAAAGTGAAATCATAGTGATTATTTTAATGCAAATAAAAAGCTGATAGCTCAATTATTATTTCTAGTCAAAAAAATATTTCATTTTGGGCCAGCCTATCGCAGGAAATGAATTTCTTTATTTCAATGATTGAACTACCTTATCATTGATCATTCAAATCTTAGAAATCATTTTATGTGAAAGGTAGGGCCAAAATGAAATATTTTTTTGACTAGAAATAGTAACCGAGTCATCCACTTTTTATTGGCATCAAAATAATCGCTTTTTAAGTGCCTCAAAACTTTAAATTTAAATTTTTAATGATGAGTTTCAATGAAAGCTATAACTGGTTATTTATTTTTTTGAGTATATAAATATATATATGTGCGACTTGTGAGTTCTAGAAATAATAATGTGGAGCAACGGCATTAAGTGAGCGGGATAGAGGACCCAAAAGGGAGTTCAAAAACTTGCAGTGAATAACAAGAACTAATTTCACAATTTCGAAAACAATCAGTAAACAATTTTTTCTGGAAAATTTTGATAAATCAAAGGCCAAGGTTTTGGCACTACACCCTTTTACAGAAACAAATTCAGGTGATTTTCCACCCCCCCCCCCCCCCCTTCTCTAACTTTAGTACCAATACAGTCAGGAACTTCGAATTCGGAATATTTAGTAGGCTAGCAAAGCACGTAAGTTGTTCCCAAGACATACGACGTCAAAAATCGCGATAACCTTAATTGACTCACTGACAGATCATCAAAATTATGGAACACTTCCCGACACCGCAGAATCTTGTTATTTAGCACAGCGGTAGGTCTTTAGTGCATAATATAAAGGAAAATTGAGATTAAAATTGTTATCAATTATATGGAACACTTCCGATTGCTGTAGAATGATGAAATTTGGTAGAGCGGTTGGGTTTGAAGTGCATATACAAAGGGAAAAATATAAAATTTTAGTTTTTCTATTCAAGGGGCGTGGTATCCGCCAACACTATCAGAATTGCGATCAATTAAATGGAGCACTCCCGATTGCTGTAGAATGAGTCATACACTTCTACTTTCACTACCTTTCAAACAAAAAAAGTGAGATCAGACCAAAATAATAAATGTTCAAAATAGAGCCAAGTTCTTCTATACAAAAACCTGCATGTAAAAAGTAAGCCGTGCGAAAAGTAGTGAGATCAAAAAGATCAAAAAAATCTTTGCAAAAAGTAGTGAGATTAGACCAAAAACATTTATTTAAAGTATTGAGTAATATTGAAAGAACTCCAAATAATGAGAGAAATTTATTATTTAATGACTAAAATTTGGCGGTTTACTTGGCAAGTGTTTTTTTCAAAACGATTTGAAAACTTGACCAGTGAATCGACGAATCAAGGTGCATTTTCACTCGAAATTGCCGAACATCGAATCCAGTTCCAGCGAACTGTGGGATTCCAGTGGTTGAACTGCTTTTATCGCCCGTAACCTATTGATATAGCAATTCCCAAGTTTGGCAAAGAACAGCAAATGATATAATAAAAGAAGCTTATTATTGAAAGGATAGAGTTAGAATGAACAATAAAATGAAAATGATTTTTTTTGACAGGATTTCAAAGATTGCTTAAACAACAAGATGTCACTACTTTTCACGGCTGACTTGTTACATGCAGGTTTTTGTATAGAAGAACTTGGCTCACTTTTTAACATTTATATTTTTGGTATGATAGAAATAACTTGATTTAAACATAAAATAAAAACTCCGATTTCTGGCTCTCCGAAAAGTATTCTGAAATGGGTACAAACAAGGTAAAAGGCTAGTTTCTAGTTACCAATTCAAAAATTATCCTTGAATGATAGAAACTTCAGTCAAATTCAATTATTTATGTGAATTTGATAAATCACAGGTCAGTGGTTATATGTATCAAGCTATATTTTGTCAAAAAATATGAGTTAATTAATCTGACGGAATCTGAGGTTGATTCAATGTATGTAAATTGTGCATATTAAAAATATATTCTATTTTCAAATTATAAATAAAGACTGTCCCACTGTACACTATACCCGTATTTTAAATATAAATAATAAATTCAAAATGAACGCGTGAATTTAAAAACATCTAATACAGAGAAAATGTGGAGGACGGGGAGACGCGATCGATACATGCTGCAGGCATTATCAGTTTTGTCTCTTTTAAAAAATAAAAATTTAAATAATTTCAAATCACAATATTAATCAATTTAAACGTCTATATATATTATTCTATTGATACTATCTTCAAAACGGTAGTTAAAAATAAAATTAAACAGAGATTAATAATTATAAATAAAAACCAAAAGGAAATAACATTATTATAAGGTATATGACCCAATTATAGGCAGTGTGGTGGAGTCAAGAACGTGACTTAATATCAAAACAATTTTTGGACATCATTTTTTAATTTGGTTTTAATACGTCAAGTATTATATTGATTTTGTGTAAAAATAAAAAAAAAATTGGTCTGCGTCATTCCTTTTGTCAACCTTTGACATAGCATAAGGAAATGTGCAATAACGCAACGTGATGAGAAAAGAGAACCTTATACACTCTTAAAATTACACCTACTTAGTTACTTGGGAAATGCCCTTATAAGCTTGAACATAACATTGCTCTGCCCGGTTATTCTATGTATTTTCTTACATATTAAAAATAAAATAGAAACTATAGATTCTATAGATATAGGTTAAAAAAAATCCCTAAAATAAAATTAAGTGTCGGCGTATGGGAGGTTTTCTATCTAAAATGAACAAGAAAAAGTGTCCACGTCCGTTGATGAGAGTGTCGCCTTAAATAGAAAGTATTTTGTATGAGAAATTTTTAAAAGAATTTTGTTCCCAAAAATGTGTCTGTTTAAGGGTCCACTTATTGGATCTGTCCACAAGTAGAGCTTTCACTGTTTACTAGCAATAAAAAACATAGAAAGAAAGAGATTAACTTTGTTGAAAGTATACTGTGCCCTTATAAATTAAAGAAGTTGGTGGTGCAATAACGCGTGGAGAAGCAGGTATATAGTGACTTACATTACCATATCTAAGGTTAGAACTTCAGTAATCACATTTCGGAGTGTCAAAATAAGTGAAGTAAAACAAAAATTTCCAGAGTAGATTTGAAAACGAAAGAAAAACTCAATTTTTCAAAAACTCTATTTTTAACAAAAAAAGTTATATAAAAAAAATAAAATAAATAAAATAAATTTCATTCGTTTCAGAACAGAACAGAATTTTATATTTGAAACATTACATAGTCAGAGTTGCCTAGAAAATTTAATATAACAGCACTGTCATTTCTTTTATTGTGATTAAGCTTAAGAATTTTTAAATTTTTCAGTGGAGGATTTGATCTAAAAAAAGCGGAGTGGTGGAGTTTATTTATTTCTTTCTGAAATTTGGAGTAAATTTTCGGATCGGATTAAGATTCTAACGCTAAGGGAGATACAATTGTCTGCCAAATCCAAACGATCAATGATCATAATGGCAGGTACTTTTATCATGACAAGTCAAGCCATCCCTTGAAAACAAATATTTTATACATTTAAGTGGAAGACCTATAAAGTTTTTGAATGGAATTGCTTTTTAGCAAAAAAAAAGTTAGACTTCCAAGAATTCCGAAAAAACTGAATTTTAGTACGGAGAGTTTCCTCTTTGATTTATATATTTCCTAAAAATTATAAAAATCAACCTAAATTTGGACCAGCGCGAGCGGCTTTTGGATTTGTAGGTTGAAGAGGGTAATACTATTATTTTTGTAAATTTAAAATTTTGAAAAATAATTTTTTAAGAAAAGTGTTTGCTTATAATTTTTAGCACAGACAAAATTATAACACTTTTTTTCGTAAAAACAATTCATTTTTAGAAAAAATTGAGCAAAAGCAACCACTGGTACCTCAGATCGCGTAACGTGAAATAACCTACTTTAAAATGTGTAAGAATATTTTGGGTATAATTTTACAAGCTATTGAATTTTGCTCTTTTTAACCTAGACAATCATAAGTGTAGGTGTTGAAATTTAGGGTCCTTTTTGGAATATGCTTAAGACACAAAAATAAAGTTCTTCACTAAATTTCAGCTTTTGTCGAAATTTTTTGAAGTCAAAATAAAATTGAACTGAGTTTCATTCAGATAATGAGTTGGACTAACTGAATTTTGTTTTTTTCTTTCCTGTGTTTTTAACGTTGATTAAGCTTTCTGTGTAGGAAATACATTTTTGACAGATAGTTTTTGAAATATTTACTGAAAACCGAATTTCTCCGTTCCTCCCGTCTTCTACTTTGTATGTAATTCTTAAACAAATAAAATTCTGTACCAAAATTTAGGGCCCAAATCATGTAAGACTAAAACGATGGTTTATATTGAACGATCATTGTGTTAACGATTACTCTCTCTATCTTCCCATTAATCATTTACCTGATCGTTTTGTGTTACGTAATTTGGGCACAAATTTGGCGGAATTTTTAAGTTTGACTTTTTGTTTGTCTAATTTTCCTGACCTATTTGACATCATTTTAAAACTTAAGGATGTTAAGAAGTTAGCGTCAAAACGATGACCGTTCAATTGCCCGGTCATTTTTGTCTTACGTTATTCGGGCCCAGCTTCTTCATGTTTTTATGAGGTTTTATCTTTTCTTGTTTAATTTTCTGAGCTATTTCACATTGTTTTAAAATTTGAGGAACTTTAAAGACAGATATCTCTATAAAATGATAATTGACCTATTCTTTTTCGTCTTACGTAATTTTGGCCCTGCTTTATCTGATTTTTTGGGGTTTGACGATTTCTTGTCTTATTTTCTGACCTAATTCACATTATCTTAAAATTTGAGCAACTTAACAAACAGCTATTGTCAAAACAATGATCGTTCAACTCACCGATCATTTTTGTCTTAAGTTATCTGGGCTCAGTTTTGTAGGATTTTTTTGAGGTTTGACTTTTTTTTGTTGGTATAATTTTCCTGAGCTATTTAGAATTTTCTTAAAAAACTTTAAGCATACATTAATTGATTTTGTTGAACCAAAAAAAAATTACACGAAACTAAATTAAAAAAAAAGATACTTAAAATATTCCTCAACCATGAAAAAAAATGCAAAACTCATCGTAGTCAATTTTTTTAACAATCAATTAGTGTTTTACTGCAGTGGCGTTTATCTATAGTGGAATTATTTTGTGTATGAAAAGCACTCATTAGCTTGTTTTTTTTACTCGCCTACCTAAAGAATTCATGTTACGTACAAACACTTATCTTGGTTTCAAATAAATGCATTAGGAATGCTAACTATCAATTACATGCATTACATGCCTAACCCGCCTGCAGTTAAAATAAATTTCAAAGTCATTTACAAAAGCAGTGTCTTAGTAAATTTATTTTTTCTAGTAAGCAATAAGACTGACAAGAACCTTGACCCTGATTTAACATTTCTCATTACATTATCATTAAAGTTTGCTCTATTAACTCAAGATAAACTTTATACAAATTGGGGTTGTACCGTATCTTCAAAACCTACCTAATATACCAATTTACTTGTTTATTATTTGACACTTTGAAAAATATTCCCGATCTTTATTTTCCGGAAGATAACATAGAACGTTTTTTTTATTAGAGAATTACGGAAGGCAATATAACACATTAATTGCGATGTGCCTATTAAATTTTCCTATCAACAATGACTCGGAACAAATTCTTGTGACCCTGTCGTTGTAGCCGTGCTAAATTTTTTTATTATCGTAAGATCTCTTAAAAAATTTAAAGCGCAAAAAAAATCCCGGTGAATCATTATCTTCTTTAGTTTCAAACGTCTATTAAATATTTGTTTTGTTTAAATAATTGAGTTTAAAATTTATAATCACACAACACACGAGTTCTTAATAAAAATAAAAAAAAAATAAACAATTGTTATCAATATTGCAAAAGTTATATACATAAACTGAAATAGAGATTGTGTAGGTATATTGATGAAAAGATTAAAAAAAAAACTTGCCAACTCATATAATATAAAAAGACAAAACAAAAGGTGTGCATACGACACATGTACATATGGCTGTAGTCTATATAAATAATAAAAACGTATTTTATTAAAGTTTCTCAAAGTTTTATAGAAACAATAACAGTAATTGAAATCATTATCATGTATCAATTTTCAATCTTAATTCAAGTAGATTTTTTTTTCAGTTAATTTACTTGAAGGGTCCAAAGTTCAACAGATGTGCGTTGATATGAGAATTCTAACAACAAAGATTTTTGTCCTATTAGACGAATTGAATAGAATTTGAAAATTGATGTTTTTATTCAAAACATTTTTTTTTAAAGAAATTTTTACTTTTTAAGCAGCTTGAGAATTCATTAAATTTTCTTTCTTGTAGATAAAATAGTAAATATTTTACAGGAAATATCCAATTACATCGTCCACTCCTTTTATTGCAAACATAGGTTATTACTTATCTTTGCAACAATCTTGATTCACTGTCTTATCAAAAACCTTAAGGTTACTAGAGTTGCCAAAGTACTCCAATCTACAGTCTACAGTTTTTTTTCTGGCTTTTACTTACAAAATTCAGTTTATAATTTGTTTTTTCATTGAAGTCCTTTTTTTCCAATTTTGTCATATACAATAAATTAAGTAATACAGTCAAAATTTAGCAAAAAAATATAAGATTAATTTTTCTGTTTTTTAGAAAAATTTTGTATTACGTTTATAATAAATAACATTTTTTTTGCCGAACGACGTAAAATCGATTTTATGTATATCATGATAAAATAAAAATTAACACCTTATTGATTTTACAATTAATTATTCGGTTTTACCAACGAAAAATTAATTAAAATTGTTTTATATTTAATTTTAATTAATTTTACGTTGGTAAAACCGAATAATTAATTGTAAAATCAATAAGGTGTTAATTTTTATTTTATCGTGATACGTTTATAATAGTTTAATAAAGCTTTGTCTTCCTTCCTATCATTACAACAATACAATATTAATAATTTACAATAATCTTTTGAGTTTGGATTTAAGAAGAAAAACAATATATTATTTCCCCTTATCAACAGACTTTTTGTGAACGTCTATAAATAAATTCAAAAAAAAAAAGAAAACTCATTAATTATAACGATTTCACAATAATTATGATATTCATTACATCAGTTTGGGCAAGAATGTGCAAAGAATAAATTAATCTAGATTAGTCTAGATTTTACTAGACAAGTTCAAGTACCTTAATAATATTATAAATACATACCCACATTAGTATAATTGCGCACATAGGAGCATTTTTATTTAAAATTAAAAAAAAAAAAAATCAAATAAAATAAAAGAATTTTAAAAAGTATAAAAATTAACAAAAGTGTGGGATATTATTTTTAGGGTTTTAATGCTTTATGTGCTTGCAAATTAAATTTTTTAAAACCCTTATAATAATTTTGAACACTTTTATTGATTTTATAAACTTTTTAAAATTGTTTTGATTTGACTAATTTTATTTTTTTTTTTGTTTTTGAAATTTAAATACAAGTACTCCTATGTCCGAAATGGTATTATATAGGTTTGTATAATTAATTATTATTGAGGTACTTGAACTTGTCATCTAATTATCGGAAATACCAATTATTTTAGTTTTTTCCAAACCTCTTATATATAATATTCAGTTGACTGAAACCTGCTTAACTGGAAATCCAGGTTAAATGATATATAATTAAATTATGACAAAAAACCACAATAATAAAAAAAAAATTAAATATGTGCCTCCAATGGAGGAGAAGTTAATATTTTTTTAAAAAAATATCCCAAACTGGTTTGTCCCTTCTGACACCATAATGTTTATCTTTTTTTCATTTTTTATTCGGTTTCCTGAAATGGTTTATATACATAAATAAGCTTTATTGTTGTTTCAGACATCTAAAATATGAATATGAGTACGTGGGCATAAAGGTAAATGCATGTGTTATAATAGCAAATATAACAGTTCGCAAGTTATTGCTCAGCTTTTGGTGGAGTAGAGGGAATGTAAACATTTTAAACTGTAACTCATTTAATTAAAATTAAAATCCATGCTCTGTAAATTTTTTTCTGAGTCCAAAACTGTAATTTTGATTGTTCGATTATTTAAATTGACGTTTTAAGTGTTTTTTTTAGCAAAGAAGGAATGATGTTTTATCTGCAATTTTGGCTTATTATATATTTTCCTCTTTTTTGTCCCAACATTTAAAAAAATGATTTTGGCGTTTCTTAAGGAGCATATGAAAAAAAAATTCTTAAATTATATTCAAAATAGTTAGTTGCGACCTACAAGTTCTAATTTTCATGTTAATAGATTGACTAATAAAAATAGTACGTATACGCCATATGTCATTTAAAAAAAAAAACAAAAGTTGAGTATAATCGTCAAAAAAATAGGATGGCGTTAAATTGTAATTCAGTAAAATTTTAAAACTTGGAAGGAGAATTGCTGAAATAGCATAACATTTGAATTATATGCATTTTATGAATTATCTTAGTTTATTTGTTTGCAAAATAAATAAATTGGTTGGCCAAAAAAATCGCATAGAACCATACCCAAGTGGCGTCATTATTGAGTTGTCACTCTATTTCCACTGTTTAGTGGTGTGAAAACTGCAATAAATTTAATACAATTAGTGGGACATCCATAAAATGTATTGAAAATACTAAAAAATACGTTTAAATAATTAATATAAAAATATTTTTTGTTTTAGGTTAATATTTTCTAATAACAAATCGAAAGGGAAAAAAGTGATAATTTTAAGGTAAAACTTTGGGTGTGTATTATAAATATATAAACGTTCAATTTTTTTCGATTTAAGTAAAATAAATATTTTGCAAAGCGTTACTAAATAATAATGTAACTAATATTGGCAGTAGGCGGACGCGGCGCAAGTCGTAAGCTATGAAAAATATTTAATTCAAAAGCTCTTTGGGATTTGGGAATTGAATGAGATTTAATTCATAAGCCCTTTTCGTATCGTGATTTTTGTATTGAGTTTCTATTTTTTTAAAGAGCTATGATATAAATAGTTTATTTATTTAGTTATCTAATTCATTGATTTTCGCTTAACAAAATTCAACTGAAAAAATCAATTACTGACTTTTGAATTAAACTAAAAAAGAGCTTAAGATTTTGCAACCCGGAATCAATTAATAAATAAAAATCACTTAAACACGATAATTCCCTTAAATTCAGCAAAAAGTCTTTTCTATAATTTGATTTTTAACTCACTTTGAAAATTTTTGATTCAAAATTTATCCAAAATAATCCTGTAAGATAGATATAAAGATCTACTATTACACGTACAGAACTTTGGAATGTCTAACGGTACCAAGACAGCCTCCTTTTAAGTCTTCATTATCGTAATTGAAATACCTATTTAATATTTTATTAAAATGTAACTTGATCTTATAAACTTAAGGAACATTTGCCTTAACAAATTCTTTGCTAAATAATGAAAATAAAAAAATTACATTAATTAAAAAATAATAATCTATTACCTACTTAGAACAAAAACAAATTTATTAGGTATGATAACTAAACGACATGACGTTTGGGTAATTGTCAAAAAAAAACACGAAATCACAAAACTTGATTGGAAAATTTAATTGAGTTGATCTTAAATATATAAATAAAAACTGGACTTGAACAGAAGAGGGTAATTTCCAAAAAGTTAAACAACTTAGTTTTTTTTTTCGTTGAGGTAAAACATGAAATGTTAGAACACATCCTCTTCAAACCTATTTATTATGAAAAAAAATGTTCTTTAAAAAAAATTGTTTTTATCTTCAGAACACACTTATAACAATTATAAATCAAGTTTAAATACTAAAAATGTGGGTCAAGGCTATAATGTGTATATTGCAAATTAATGGTAATGGTTCTATAACGTGATGATTATATATCGTAAGGAAGAAAGTGTTGAAAAATTTAAAAATTCTTTTAGTCATTAATAATGGATTTTTCGTAAATTTGTAAAATTTTTAATGCAATATTCTTGGAGTAACTCAATTCCAAGAAATGTTTCTCCAAAAAAAACCTTTTTCTCTTATTTCTGAATTTTTTGGCAAAAACCTGAAACGCAGTTTTCTTACAATCGCTTTGATAACTATAACAAGTACAAAATTGTGATAAAATCAAAAACCATTTTCCTGGAAATATGAGCCAACCGTTCTGTACCTATATAAGCTAAAATAAAATAGAATTTTTCATCTAGGAAGTCACCTAAAACTACTCTGAACCATATTAGGAGCAAATCGGTTTACTTGCTTAGACTCTAGTCCAAATTACATTGGACATACGGACGCACATACCATACCCTATAGAGGAAGTAAAAATTATAATTTTTCCTGTTTTATGATGTTTTAATCAAATTTTTAAAAATAAAAAAAATGTTTTAAAAACTATTTGAATTCTACAGTTCAAAAAAATTTGATTTCAAATTTTGCCCCACCAACAATTTAAGAAGCAAATCCAATTTTTTTTTTTCACAGCTTAAATGAGAATGTTTGAATTGTTTTAAAGTTATTTTCTGAACTGTCTTTAATTTAAGACTGTTAACGAGACGATACAAGAAATAAACAAGAAATGAAAAAATTTCACTTATAAAGGGAAAAATCTATTTCGTTTTTTTAAATTTCACCTAAGCTATCAGTTTTTTGGAAGACATATTAAGCTAAAAATTGTACTTTGTCCGAGTGGTAGTGTTGAAAATAATAGTTACAAAGATTATCCACTGGCGAGTCAAACGAATAAACGTGTGAGTCTGAGAAATTAGTATTACGGTTGGCGAATTGAGGACCTTTGATTCACCTTTAATGTCGAAATATTTCCGAAGTTTTATCCCACTCTATTGTGGTTATCTAATGTTCGTTGATTTGAACGTCATTCGTTGAATGCGTTAGTTCGTTAATGCAAACATCTCACTTCGAACGTTC
The DNA here is from genome assembly GCA_929447395.1 of Epistrophe grossulariae. NCBI lineage: Eukaryota > Metazoa > Arthropoda > Insecta > Diptera > Syrphidae > Epistrophe > Epistrophe grossulariae. The sequence goes on from OV839568.1 coordinate 116,238,647, forward strand.
TATTCGCCAACGGTAATAGGGGGGTAAAAATCTTATTATAATTTTAAAAGTTAAAATTTTTGCTTTGACATTTTCAAAAAAAACAATTATTGTTTTCGAGAAATTACAAAAAAAAAATTGATATTACTAGTTTTTACTAATCAAAATCATAAACAGTGATTCAAATTTACGGTAATTTTTAGGATTTGCTTAAGACGTTAAAACAAAACTTTCTACTAAAATTCAATTTTGTCGAAATTATTTTTGAAGTTTGGCCTATTTATTTGTCTTATTCTTCAACAATGAAAAATAATTACATAAGAATCCTCCAAAGTCTCCCACGATCGGGCAAAATTTTAGATATTTTGCAAAGCGTTACTAAATAATAATATAACTAATATTGGCAGAAGGCGGCCGCGAACTTATATTTTCAATTTTTTTGCAAAAGAACTTCAGCTGATAATGAAATCTCAAAAAAAAAAATAAGCCATATAATTGAATTTATTTTTAACATTTTTATATTACCCCATAAAATAAAAAATAATATTTATGAATTAGTAAAACTTCACGACATAACAATTGATGAACCTGAATTGTCAATTTTCAAGCATATTCGAATCGAATTGTTCGATCATTTCAATTTCAGTCCAATTTTATTTTATTTCTCGTACGAAATTTATCTTGACTGAATTTTCGTTGCCAATACTCCACTGTATTGTGGTTTGAAAAATACCAGCAAAACAAAAATCCAAAACCCAATTATAATACAATTACAAGCATGTCTATGCTAAAGTAGACAACAACGCAACTCGACGACGCGGCAGTGGCAGTGGCAGTGTTTGCTATCAATTACATTGTCTTTCATTAGTAATTCCAGTTTTTAGTTAATTTGTATTGTGATTTGAATTTAATTGGACACATTGTTTATATAAGATGTTCTTTTTTAATTAACACGCACCTGCTTTAGGATTTAAAAAAAAAAATCATTTAAACCACGTGCACTTTTTAAAAGGTCCGTCGCGCTGCGGTGGCGTTCATCTGAGATAAGCCAAAAGACCGAAATCCATTTAGTTAGTGTAACAGACAGCTTTTGCTGCAACATCAGATTGCTATATTGAGAGCTTTCAATGTCGCAACTCTCAACTGACTGAACGCTTACGCACTGTGTAATACAAGTAAGTACCGTACTACTTATATACAGCGCACTCTTACATCGCACTCTGTTGACAACGAACTGTTTAATTCCTCCCTCATCTCCCGGTCTATTATTATTATTATTATTATTACCAATTATAAAAGTGAATTATTGTGGATTTTTTTTTTCTTGTGGTCTCGCGATTAATAAAAAAAATTCTTTTCAAATCTCGCTCGCAACTTTAAGTGTGTAGTTAATACTATTGTACTATTTAATTGATCAATTGATAACAACAACAACAAAAACAACATCAAATATTCGTTATGTGATCAAGGAGAAGAAGTTCGAGATGGCTTACCACATGCAACAGCTCTATTGTTGTATCCAAAGAGGAATTATTATTTTTAACGGAGGCGTTATGCAGACGCTCCTCTACTGCGCCACGTAACGAACTAGAATAAACAGTAGTACCGAAAGCGAATAAACAAAGGACAAAAAGACTAATTGCTAGCACACCACCCGTCATTGCGAGTCGATGCTTTTTTGTGTTGTGCGATTGTGGCATATCAAATTCGATGTTTATATTTATAAGCTTTCAGTGGAGGCTCTCATTCAGTATGTTCTGATTCGTTGTTGTTGTTTTACGTAGCAAATTTGTTTTTTATCAAAATATAATCATCTAACACCGGTTTCTATGAATAAAATTCGTTAATTTATTATCTACCGTTGGTTATGATTCTATTTAACTATCCCGTTCCCGGCGGGCTGGCTAATAGGGGCACACAAACTTTTAGTGTGTTTTTTTTTTTGTTTTAAATTTAAATTTTTTATTTTCAGAATTAAAGCAAACAGCAACAGATAACCAGATAAAAGAGCAAACTGAGTCAATAAAAGAATTTTTGATCTAAGGAGTGTAGCTGGAGCTATGAACTTTTTTTGTATGTAATTTTTTTTTTTTTTTTTTATGTACACTTTGGGCCTACAATAGCTTGCAAGCTATACACCGACACCAACAGCGACACCGAACGACGACAACAACAGTTCACTTCAAAAATAAATCTCGAACTTATCGTAAGGTTTGTGCTTTTTTGCGATACCAGCTAAGCGAGTAGGTACGCTTAATATCTTGATGCCATTAATCTAGGAAATTAGATATTTGGGAGATACCCTATATTACTGTACCTATGTACATTTTCTTTTTTTGGATTTTTATTTTGCAAAGTCATTGAATGCACTAAATGCTTTGGATTGAATGCCGTTGCTGTTTTTTTTTTTTACTTTATCCCAATCACTAATTAGTGTTCATTTTGACATAAAATTTTCCAAGCCTGGTGATAGATATGAAACATTAGATTTACATAAATATACTCTGAGCTTTTTTTACTGATTTAAAAGATGACTTTGTAAATTTTTTTTTATAACTAATTAATAAACATATTACGTAAATCTATTAGTTTAAAAATCGAAGCTAAATCTCCATAAAAATTAAATATGGTACATATATAGTGACAGAAAAAATTATATAAATTTTAAGCTCATCAGTGTGTTAACTATAAACTAAAATGGCATGCGCCAGTGTTTTTTTTTTGTCGATGCAAAGTCAACTTGTCAATTTTCTTTTCTTTTCTTTTCTTTTAAATTTTAAAATTGTGCTTTTCTGACACACCATATACTTTAATGTATATTTTTTATAAGGGTTGCATTTTTTTATCTTTTCTTAATAAAAATTAAATAATATAATGTGCCATCGAATTGACAATGAAAACGTATGTATGTGTACCTAATAGAGATTTTAAGTTTGGTATTTTATTTAAATTTTTAAAATGTTAGTAAAATAAGTTTTAGGAAGAAAAAATTTATCTTAACTCAAATGTTAGCCCATCAGAAAAAATTGGATAGCCGAAGATCAACCTTCAAAAAATTCCGGTAAAGCAAAATTTTAGTGGAGAGCTTTATTTTTATGTCTTGAGCATTTCCATAGAAGTAACTCTAAATTTGGATCAGGATTAAATTCTTAAGACGACGTGAAAGCAGGTGAAATTCCATTTTAGTATATGTCTCCAAAATAATGTTTTTTTTTTTAAGTATGAAGATAAAATTTTCAGCATATCGACGGTTAAAGTGCAGAATCTCGTAAGTCGTTTTTACATGTTCTTCAGAAATACAAAAAAAACTGCCAAGTTTTGTATGGAGATATATATATGGTAAGAAGTTTTTTTCTGTTAAATTTTCAAAACAATATTTTAACGCTGATATTGCCAAAAGGTGGTTATGATTTTGCTGATTCTTTTCGCATTAATTATGTTTTTTTTTTGGAATTTTTCGACTCACGAAGTCTTACACCTTAACAGTCGATATGGGATTCTATACGAAAAATATTTAATGACATTTTTTTTGTAGGACCAATAGATTTTGAGAAATACGTGTTCATAGGTTAAAATACCAGATTTTTTTTTAAAACATTTACAACCATATTAATACGAAATGCTTAATTTTCTTTTAATTCACAAATCAACTTAAAGGTTCATTCAAATTTAATTCACCAATTAAAACATTTATTAATAAACAATTAGCTGCTAATTCATTTTAAGTACCAAATCTTAACGAAAATCTATTACATTCAACAAAAACTCTGCTATCACCGAGAGTAAAAATACAATTTCTCGCAGAGATGTGTACTTTTATGTACACCCACGTTTGTATTTGAGCTTTTAAATTATATATGATAAGATTTTGTTTTCTTCTTGTCTTAAGTCGTTGGTACATCTTAGTTATTTTTTAACTTAATTACGATCAGAATTATTACACCTACTTGGGTGAATTATATAATTAACATAACTTAACTTTAATTTTGATTTATTGATAAGATTTTGCACTTACTTCCCTGCTTAAAAATAATTCACGTTTGCTTTGAGTTTATTAATAGGAGTTTTACTATTTTCATTCCATTTGAAACTGGGTTAAATTACTGAGTGCATTTACGCTTTTTTTGTTCATTTATATATTGCTCTTATGATAAAAATTATTAAACTAATTTTTGTGAAGAATGTTAAAAACTAGAACTCTTTCTTGACATTTTTTCCAAAAAAATTCATGCGAGCGATTCATGACAAACTGAATTTTTCTGAAACTGAAACTAAAAGCATTAATTGTTCAAATAAGAAGATACCTTTTAAGAAATTCCTAACTCATATAAAAATAAAGTTCTCCTAGAGTATTCATTGATGTGAATAATTAATTTTACTGAGTTTTTTTTTTAAGATGATTAAAAAGTTGAAGAAGTACCAAAAAGTGAAAGTTTTATAAATAAGCTGAAAAATTTACCTCCTTCAAAAAACATTTTCACTGCGGGTAAAAATAATTTTTGAATTTCGTTAATCGCTAAAAAAAATTTAGGAACAAACAATTTTTTTTTGTATTTTTAATTTTAATTTAACCAATTCCTTTTGGAAAAAGAAAAATCAAGTTTTTCAGCGAATGGGACTTAATTTTAGCACTTGTGTTATTTTACTTGAATATTTCTTGTACAAAATCATAATTATTATTTATTGTTACAATACACAAGTAGCAGCACCACATTGTCTGCCATTTTGTTTAATAAACAGTTTTTAGGAGTTTTCGTATCGTTTTTGAATTTTTCCCCTTCATAGAAATTTTTTTGCTACGTCCATGGTAGCACGTATAGGTTGTATGTCGAAAAATTCTACGTTTTTAAATATGAATTATTTATATGGAAGTGGTTTTTTGTCTCATATACATACATATATAGTTTACGGCATCAGACTTGTCAGATTATATGTATATTTGCTTAAATTTTAATCTATACTTAAGTATAAGTGAGTGAATTAAAAAAAAATTATTTTCATAAATAATTTATATGAATGAAAATGCGTTTGTCTGTTTGTTCAGTTAGACCCTTAAATACGCTGAAGTGAATTTGATGCAAATTGATAGAAGGATGGCTTGAGCATTAATGATAGACAGAGGCAAATGTTTGTTTTTAAAATTTCTATTACTTTACTCAGAAAAGTTGTGACTTATTTATCGATAATATAATTATCATTCAATATAATACGTTCTTAAATTAAATAAAATAGGTGGCGCAACAGCTCGTTAGTAGCAGGGCCTAGGGTCTAGGGACTTAAAACTCTCAACCATTCCTGTGTGCGTGTTATTGGCTTAGAAGGAGGGAACCTATACAATTTTTGCTTTATTTTTAATTGATAGAAAATACCTAGTTGTATTCTTAATGATATAATACTAGGTTTATATGAAGGGTCAAAAGACCGATGACGGTAATTGCTAATTATAATAATTGATAATTAATTGGCTTATCTGCACATATAATTTGAATGATCAATTTGGAGTTCAGCTAATAGGAAGCTTTATTTTTTGAAGAGCATTTTTATACCCGGTGATACTAGTAGACCAAAAGCTCTCAGATTTTTGGCGTTAAAGGAAATCAAACGATATTTATACCATAAGTAGTTCTAGGAAAGGTGATAACAAATACGTTCGTCTACCAGTACGTAGTGGCAGCGTTTCCGAGAAAAAGTGCATCAAAAGTACAACTTTTATGAAAATATAGAAATAGTGAGGGAAACCACTTCAAATGCATCTCATCCCAATGCCCTCGGTTCCCTGATTACAAATATGAGTTCGACAGACATCTACATAGGTAGCCGCAAAACCACCGACAGATGTCGTTTTCCAACAAATTGAAAAAAAAAATGTTGTTTGGCAGCTACCCGTTCTAGATGAATTTAAACAAAAATTGGTATTTCTCCTTTAGGTGTATCGAATTACATGAAAATGATCACTACCAATATTGAAGCAAATCTGTCAATATGTTAAAGGCACTAGCTCGATACATGTACAACTGGACGCACAGACAAACACAGCCTTCTTTTTGGGTTCCTCTATCATCTTAGGGCTTATGAAGGTTGATCAAAATCTCGAATTTTTTCTCCACGAAACCAATGCTTACTCCTTAGAAAAAATTTATCAAGTTGATGATAAAATTAATTGCGGCTTGAAACTATTATTGCCTTTGGTAAAAAAAAATGTTATCATTAAACATATTGATTACGTCTCTTCATTACAAAAAATGAAGATAATAAATAGATAAAAAATAACAATTATTATATTATGATTATGTTATCACTTATCTTGAACTTGATTTTTTGTTTGCAAAAACAAAATGTAAAAGTGAACTTAGATTGCTTTTGAAAATGAGTCGTCTATTTTGAAAGTAATCTACGTGAAACATGGTCAGTTTTCTTACTCTAGCGCTGGTATAGGAAATTGTACATTAGAATACAAATGTTATTGAAAAAAAATTCTTTTGAATATTTTGCTGAAAATCCTAATGGTGACATTTTTTTAAATTGTTTTTTCTCCTTCTCTTTCCTCTCTTTGTTGAATTTCTTTTTTATTATTATTATTTGCTTTTTCTTATGTATTGTAGAATTTTTGTATCTAAAATTAAATCTGTAACACTTAATTTAAGCATATACAACTTTAAATATGTAAAATTTATACCTATTAATACCTACTATGGACAATTTTTAATAAATAGAAATATTGTTTTTTTTTTAAATTTATTGCTTCTATACGAAGAAAAGTGTTGCAGACATTTTTATCTAAAATTGCATAATCTATAATTTTTACATGCGATATTTTTGTAGGTACATTATGGCAAGTTATGGATTCGTAAAAAAAATCGAACTCGGGATTTTGACCAAAGTTGGCATAACGAAAATAGCGAACTCGAAAACAGTGGGTCTCGCAATTCCGTCCGTCTGTCTGTCTGTCCTTTTGGCTGCAACCTAAACGGGTAGGTCGATTTTCTTCAAAGTTGGTACCTATCGTTTTTGGGCATTTCCCCCACATTTTTAAAAATTTTTTTTTAAGACCAAAAATAACGGTACATGCCATACAAATGTTTTTACCAAAAAATGAAAATCTTATTTTTCTAAAAAACCTGCCCAAATTTTTTTTTTTTAATTCAGTAATTTTTCTTACAAAAAGGCAACCGTTTTATTAAAAAATTCCGAAAAATGATTAAAAATGGTACCTCCCATAGAACCATTTTTTTTTTATTTTCTCAAAAACTATTCAACTGATATTGATCAATTTTTTATGGAGAATGATTGAAAAGTTTTTTTAAATGTTTTTTATACCAAAATTTTCAAACAAAAATTTTTTGGATTCAAACAGAAATTTTTTGGATTCTTAAAAAAGTTTCACAATTTTTTTTTTTTGAGAACTTAATAATTCGAAAATGACTGGGTCAATTTTATATTAAACTTGGCACACTGCAGTTTTTTAACATTATCTAACAGATTTTAAATGAAAATTATTCTTATAACCAAAAATAATGGTACATCCCATACAAATGTTTAAAAACCGGTATTGAAAATCTAATTGTTCTCAAAAACTGCTCCTACGATTTTGAAAAAATTTTTGTGTGAACTAATATCTTTACGGTCTACCATATTATTGGGGAAACAAAATTATCTATCGTTTAAAAATGGTATCTCTCATAGAACCATTTTTTTGGTTTTCGACTATATCATTATCAGTTGAACTGATTTTAATGAATTTTTTTGCAAAAAAGCTTCAAATAAGTTCTAATAATACTGCATACCAAAATTTTCAAAATAATAAATAATTGATTTTAAAAAAAAAATTCAAAATTATTTTTTGAAAATTCCATATTTCGAAAATTCGGTAGATGATATTTTTTTTTTTAATTGATTTTTTAACTTCGCAATAATGAATGCTTAAAAATTGCAAACCATTTTTATTTAATTTTTCCAAAATATTATAAAGGGTGATTTTTTAGCTGGTTTGGTTTTGGCAACACTGGTTTTGACAGCTGACGTGTGTTTAGTACCTTGTGTCACTGTCAAACAGCTTCAGTTTGGTTTGCAATTTAACCATGGATCGTCTTACAAATGAACAACGCTTGCAAATTATTAAATTTTACTATCAAAATTCGTGCTGGCCGAGGATCCGCTTTTTTATCGAAAAATTGTGTTCAGCGATGAGGCTCATTTTTGGTTGAATGGGTACGTAAATAAGCACAATTGCCGCATTTGGAGTGAAGATCAGCCAGAAGCATTGCAACAGCTACCAATGCATCCCGAAAAAGCCACTGTTTGGTGCGGTTTATGGGCCGGCGGCATTATTGGGCCATATTTCTTCAAAGATGATGCGAATCGCAGCGTTACTGTCAATGGTGAACGCTACCGAGCGATGATAACAAACTTTTTTTTGCCCGAAATGGAAGTTCTTGACTTGCATGATATGTGGTTTCAACAAGACGGTGCCACATGCCACACAGCACGCGAAACAATGGCGCAATTGCGAGGCGAGTTTGGTGAACAGTTAATTTCACGTTTCGGGCCGGTCAATTGGCCGCCTAGATCGTGCGATTTGACACCATTAGACTATTTTTTGTGGGGGTATGTCAAGGCTAATGTCTATAGGGACAAGCCCGCTTCGATTGACGCACTGGAAGCCAACATCCATGCATTCATTCGTGAGATACCGGCCGATATGTGTGAAAGAGTATGCCAAAATTGGACTCAGCGGATGGGCTACCTGAGACGCAGCCGCGGTCAACATTTGCATGAAATTATCTTTAAACATTAAATTGCAAGGTTCAAACTATCGATTCAAATAAACATTTCATTCATTTTTTCGAATTTTTTGTGTTTTTTTTTTTTAAAAAGTTCTAAACCTCTTAAAAAATCACCCGTTGTATATAAAAAGGTATTTTTTAAAAAAAAACGCTCCAACGATTTTCAATTGTTTTTTCTCATAAATTAAAATTTCCTTAAGAAATAAAACGATGTACTTCGCGTTGGTGTCAAACAAATTTCAGAGGTTGTTTAATGAATTTATTTCTAATTACATATTATCTCACCCTAAGAATGAAAGTGACCTAACTCAAAATTTTCGTAACTTCTTATTTTTCAATAAACTGACCTTAAAAAGCAAAATGAACTCTTAAACCAGGTGGTAAAAAAGATAGCGATAATTTTTTAGTTAGGTCACTTTCATTCTAAGGTTGCGATATGTACTATGCTGATTTTTCAATTTTTCATTGCATACCTACCTATCTGCAACACTTTCCTTAATTTATGGGATTAAGTATTTTTAGGTTGAATTAAAAATAACAGTTTCACCATATTAGGCTTAGGCTTCTATAACTTATATATGTACCTATCATCGTTAATGCATATTAATAGGTTTATCTACACACCTACCTAATTATACGTTCGAAGTTATAGTTAACTTCTGATTTTTCTTTTAAAATTAAGTGAATGGATCTAAAATCTATTGAGGATTTAAAATTACAGTGTGATTGCGCCTAAGAGCAAGTTCGTGCGACCCACTCGTTTTAAAGAAAAGATTTTTATTTTTTTTATTTTCACACTTAAAAAAAATACTGATAGTTTTCACCTCTTAACGTATTAAACCTGGTCCAAATTTTGAGTATTTTTTAGGAAATACCTCAGACATACTCGTACAAAAAAAGTACTCCATCAAAATTCAATCAGATTTTACTTGATGTTCGGACATTTTTTAATTTTCCTAATGTGTTTTTTTTTTAAGGATTCTTTTCCTTGTCTTTTCCGCACTAGGTTAGATTAATAAGTTTCTGCCTATATTTAAGCTTTAGTTGTTATATTTACATAGCACAGCCCTCCATATTAAGTCGAAAAATTCACCACAGAAAGGCCTCAAAGATACATATTATGTTATTTAAGTCATCAGTCATCAAATTAAGCATATTTAAAAGCATACTTGCTTCTAAGAGATCATTTCCGTTACTTCGTAGAATAAACAACTATCCTATGCAGCAAACAAAACCAGAATGCTTAAGCTATTTATGCTTTTAATACAAAAGCAACTTAACTTATGTGGATTTATTTGACTCATTTGCATCGCAGAAATCTCATAAAAATTAAATTTCGTATATGAATTGAATAGACATAAATTGTAGAACATCAACATAATAAATAAAGTGCATGAGCATAAGTGGAATACAAAATTGTTAACAATTAAAAGGTCACAACAAAAAAAGGAAAATATTTAAAAATTTAATTTACATTATTATAATTCAATTTACAAATCCCAACTAGCTTATTAATTGAATTTTCTTCAATTCACAAATCCCAACCAGCTTGTGAATTAATTTCTTTTTTAATTCACGAGTCCATGACTGACTTGTGATTGAAGGAGGGCTTAAACTAAAAAAGAGCTTAAACCTTTGCAACCCTGTTTACTTAAAAGCCAATGTAGGCTTCTGTCATTTTCGTAAACCGCTCTACGGAATAAGGGTGAGTGTTAAATTAATTTTGTAAATAAGTAAAAATTTGTTGTTTGTTAATTTTGAGAACAATTTCCGCGAACGTTATAAATATTTATTTGCAAACCCTTCTCCCCAAACAAAGACTTAACTATGGTCTAAATTTATAGGGTACTTTTTTTATAAAATGCTAAAAATAAAGCATTCCGACAAATTCCAGCTTTCTTTGTCTTAATTTATTTTTTAATTGAGAAATTGAGCTCATGTATGTATATGCTTTTCTATTACACTAGAATATTAAAGCTTTGGGGGAAATCCCAAGATAAACCCAATGCAAAAGTCACCATTTTTTATTATAAAATTCCTTGTAAGTATTTAGTAATAATAATAATTGCTTCATTTTTTTAAATTATAAACAATTTCTATTATTTTTGTATATTACAATAAATAAATTATGACCTTGGCTTTGAAACTGTGCGTCTGCCAGATGTATTTAGTATACCCATACATATAGTATGCATTCGATTATATAAAATCAGAAGTGAATTAATTTGAATTGTTTATAATGTAGAAATGTATAATATTGTCTATTATATAATTTTGCAAATAATGTGCTAAAAATCTCATTAGATAATAATAAATTCTGGTATATTTGTTTTTTTTTTTTTTTTTTTTTAATTTGAAAGATGAATTTGTGTTAACTTGATCGGCAAAAAGAAATCACTTTAAACAAGATTGGGCACTTGGGCAGTTATCAAATATTTGTTTTTGTATTTTTTGTTTCATAGTCGAGGGATTTATATAGCTAATGATGTATTTTTCAATAAAGCTGATAAATATGCTGATATTTTGTAAAAAGTGAAAGGTGAAATATAACTTTTTAATATAGAATTATTTTCTTTATTCATAAATGTTAAAGATGCTAAGATAATAAGTTATCTTATAGTGAATTTATTAAATAAAGTTCAAGGCATAATGATGTTTAAAAACAAGATTTAACCTGTTGGATACTTCTTATAAATAAGTTTATGCTTCTCTGACATTTTTATTTCTGTATATTTATATGTGTGTTAATTCCAAACATTCACATTATTAACCTTTTCTTCGATGTTCGTTGAAATTCAATTCTTTTTTTAGTTATATACCTAACTTTTTTTGTAGAAAGTTTTTACAGACAATAGTTTGAAAGTATTTGAATTTATTCCAGTTTATTTATTCAAGATTCTTATAGGAATTTAGGTGCAGTGTCATAAGTCCTCAGGTCAAAAGTCCACAATGGGCTTTTGACCCGCTTGGGTGAGTAACAAGTCCATAAATCAATTGTGGACTTTTATCTCACCCTTATGAACCAGAAGTCCACACAAAAGTGAGTCAATATTCCATAATAAGGAAGTGGACATACACATTAATAAATAAATAAATTGGGTGGTACTATACAGCACGTGTAGAAACTCCAATAGGCCCTGCTTAGTGACTTTCAACTCTCACCCATTCCTGTGTTCGTATTATTGGCAGGAATGGAGGGAACCTACAATGAAAACAGACCCAATGTTACAGTAATGCCACAATCCTTTAATGTGTAATAAATCCTTTAAAAATGATTTCTTTTAGTTTCTGAAAAAAACGTGTTTTTTATTTTCCGAAAACTGCCGTTTCGCAATAAAATATCAATTTTTTATGATCTTGGGCTACGAAGGGTAAGGTAAGAAGCACTTTTTTCACGACTAGCGATACTCTTCCTCGCAAGAGGCAATAACCCGTGAAAAATATTTCTGTTTTTAGGTGGCATAGCGTGGGAATTAAACCCAGACATTGTTGACAATAGCACCTACCTGCAGACGACTGAACATATACCCTAATCGGAGCAACGGAGTTTCGTGAGTGATACAGAGGATTAAAAAAGGGAATTAAATTTCTGTACTGGTTTTCCAAGAAAATGCGTCGGCCACATCAACCTTTTAGCGGTGAATATTTTTAAAATGACTATAGTTAGTCAGAAATCCACAATTGATGGGCCAGAAATGCACAAGAATTTCCCGTGGATTAAAAATCCACAGTAGATTTGTTCCATCCATTATGGATTTTTGGTCTGTGGATTTATGACTCTGTGTCAGGAATTTTATATTTCATTTGGCAAAACATTTTATTTCGCCATCGTAAGTGTATTTTAAAGGAATCTTAAATACTTGTTTTCGACCATAAACACCAGGGCTTCCAATATCTTAATTTAAATATTGATTTTTTCTTTTAACGATAGATTTTTTAAAAATAAGGATAACGTTTAAAATTCGAAATCGGGAAAGTAGACGGGTAGTAAATTTTATATTTATAGAAAGGCAAATGGAAATTGACGAAAATATGAACAAAATTAGAACTAATTATTACTTAATTTTAAAATAATAATAAAAATTAATACTAAAAAAATTATATTTTAATTTTATTTAAAAAACTTAATTTCACGACTTTTGTATTTTAAGATTTAGTAAACTATGCAACGCGTTTCGGAATATCTACATAAGATTTTACTAAGAGGGTATCACCTGAGGATAGAGAAGATTACTCCGAGACGCGCTGCATAGTTTACTTAAATTTAAAATAAAAAAGTTGTGAAATTAAGTTTTTAAAATAAAATATAATTTTTTTAGTTTTAATTCTTATTGTTTTTTTTTTTTTTTTATTAAATATTCCAATATAACACACAATTTCTAGACAAAAAAAGCAAAAAATAAAATTGCTTCTGTCTTGATGGAGCGATTGAATATAATTAAACTAAAAGGCTACGAACCCACTGTCGTACTTGGTTGAAACGCATTTTGAAGTTCCGATCACTTGAACTTTTATGTAGGGACAAAAAAAAATATTTTAACTAATTTTTGAAGAATTTTTGATTTATGCGTTTTTGTATTTTGTGTAAGGAATTTTTGAAAAATACACATTTTTGCATTATGATTTTTTGTTAAGTTTTAATGTGTATATCTTTTGAGGGAATGTGTAAAAAAATCTAAAATTTTAAGGGATGATGGAAAACATCTATTTGGGTTATTAATGAAAAATTTGTATTCCCTACGTACGGATCAGCATTTGCTTTTAAAGTTTTTTTAGGAATCAGCTTAAGTATGTTTGTCTTGAGTATTTTTTTGAATTTATGAAGTTTAAAAATAACTTTGTCTAGGACACAATTACCAAAACGCGAGTTTTCTGTACACAAAAATCCATGTTCACATCAAATTTTGCGATTTCGAAAAAGTGAGGTAAAAATTGATTTTAACAATTTTTTATAATTATAGTAATAAACTGTTTATTGGCCCAATAAACTATTTATCGTCCCAATACAGTGATTTTAAGGGTAAGAAACGCAACATAAAGCAAAATCCTTTTTTTTTTTTCTTTTTTTTTTCAAATAATGATTGATGCTTACCAACACATATAATTCACTGAATATTCATGATGTGATTTTTATAAGAGTCCGTGAGCATTGACCATAATTTGATCCTTAGATAGTAACTACAGCATCGAGCCAGTGTTACCGATTTAAACAAAATTATATCATGATTTTTCATGAGTTTATCCAAAATATTCATGAGATTCCTTGCACGGTTGCAAAATTCGATACAACTGTCCTATTTTTTGATACATTCGACTTGGCTTAGGTATACAAATACACTTTTATAAAATTCGATACCTACAATTTTTCTATTTTGTGTTGATTCATTAATATACAGTTAAAATTAGTTATATGAATAATTGATTTATTTTAACCTATGTTTTTTTGATATGTAAACATCTATACTGGAAGTAGAGTGAAAAAAACGTTACGTATCTTGTGATTGTGATTCTGAGCCTCACGTTACGTAACGTATGTTTACACATCTTGACCGTGAGTCTCGTCACTCACACTTTTTTTATAATAATATTGATTAAAAAGTGGTAAAGTGGCATTATACATTTCTGTGAAATCGGCTTGTTTCCATGTCACCTGGAAGACACTTTTTAGTTTTGTTAAAACGACATAACTCAACGATAATCAAAAATCTGTTTCTTGAAAAATGCTTATAATTGGCATTATACACTTTACCTTTTGAGTAAAGAATTTATTGTTAACTATGTGAGAGGTTAACTTGTTTAGATTTAAACACACAAAGAGATAAACAAGAATATTTACTTTAACTCTTTACTTTTCAAAATGCTAATACTGTTTCAATTCATACATCATTTTCTTCAAAAATGCAATTCCAAGGTAATCAAACGCAAACTGTAAAGTGAAATCTTTAACAAAAAACGATAGTTGCAAAAGCGTTTTTTTTTTCTTTCTAAAAGCAATTTGATAAAGTAATAATATATTCGATAATTTCAGCTGCGTTTTATTACTAATTTATAGCTAGCGCAGCAATACAATTGAATACCAATAGAACGGAGTATGGTTTGTTTCGTCTTTTTCATCTCGTTTTAGTCGTTTCGTATTTCGTTTGTTTAGGAATTTCATTAATACGTTTTTCAATTATTAATTGATTTATAATTGTTTCGAGAAAAAAATCATTTTGTCTCTCACTTATAGTTCGTTTTAAGGTCATTTCGCCTTTTATAGTTTAGTTTTTATTAATAAACAAAAATAATTGTAAGAAAAACGAAACAACAAAAATGCGAAATGAAAAAGACGAAACAATAAGCACCCACTAGAACGTTATAGAACGCTATAGCCAATTGTATGTACACTCTTAATTTCTGTGGCTGTGTTTCCAGATTATTCTTCCAAATTTCAACTAGGGCAAATTCAGGCATTATGGCCCGAATTTACTTTATTTTTTATTTCAATCAAAAATATTTATTATATTTGGGAAAAACAAAACATAAATAAATTAAATAAATTTAAGAATTCAGGTCGTAAAAAAAAATTAGGATACAAAAAATGTTTCAAAAAAAACCATAATGCCCGACACATAGGGCAATATGGCGGCCAATCATTAGTTCAAGGTTTGAACGACAACATCCATTGGAAGTGTTTATGAATTCAGTACAGGAGTTGTGAGACCACTGCCCACAAAGAACACATTGCATCCATTCGCCTTTTTTCTTTATTTTTCTATATAATCTACACCGCAACCAGCACATATTTTTTCTCTAAAATTTTCTGGTCCATCAGACTCTTTGACAAATTGGATTTCAACGTTTTCTTCCTCCAATGACGTCGATGAGTTCATTATTGTTGTTTGAAATATAATTATTGTAAAAAGATCGCAAGAAATTAACAGAAACAGAAACAGATTAAGTGTGAACTAATTTTACATGTAGACTTCATAAGGGCATTATGGAGCGGTCGCGCCATAGTGCCCCAAAAGTATATGCGTATACGTATTTTGTGTAATATGGCTATTACACAAAATACACATCTTCACAAAACTTTAGGAAAAAATACAAAGTTCTCATTAATTTAAAAACTTTTCCGTTACGCGAAAAAAAGCAAAAACTGTACTCTGTACACACTTACACCAAATACGTGCGCTATAAACTTACCGAGATACACACAATAAAAAATGTAAGAAAACTATAGTAACACCCTGAACCGGTTAATTTTTTTTTTTGCTTTCTTGTCCAGACAAAAGAGATCGCATCAACTTAAGAACTTGACCGGGCACGTTTTCGACCTTGACTGAAGTTTTTACATTCTTCTTATTTTTGCGGTTAAGAGGTGCACCATAATGCCCTCCACGCTATAATGCCCAAACTTACCCTATGCATAATTTTATGGTTTGCATAGGTTCGTAAACGGCAAATGAGAATTCAAGAAAATTGATAAAACTGATTGTGTGCTACTAGGAAATTTGCATATTTGACGATAACAATATAACGATCAGATATAACTTTTTCAAAAACTGAATAAATTTTTATGAGAAATCTTTGATGTTTTAAGAATTTCATATGTAAATCTATTTAAATCTCGGTTTAAATGGTGGATTTAAACTTAAATGTAATATGGTTACTTTTTTTTATATTACGATAAGATGTTCTTATCTTCGTATTCTTCAAACAATATTTATTTGTTGAAACAAAATCAAGGTGTACAATTCGATTTTTTTTTTAACTATTGATACATTGTTGAAATACGATTTTTCATCACTGATTGCTTGTTCTTCGTTGAGCATACAAACTTATGATTCTAATCTTTATATACTATCTATTACAAAACAGTTCAATATTATTAAAAACAAAAACAATGAGCTTGAATATAGAATGTATTTTCTATTGAATTTGAAGCAAAATAAATAAAACGTATCATAGCAACTCAACTATACAGTCTATCGTTAGCCTGGAATTCTATCGGGAATATTTTTATAAGCTGTATTATCTTGTTGCTATGATATGTTATTATAATTTTGATTCATTGAACTGTTTTATAAACTTTATAGAAAAGAGAAAAAAAAAACACGCTAATATGAGTGTATTTAAAATTTCATTTTGTAGTATTTCATAAATCCCGTACCTTACCCTTTTATCTGAAACATTACTTCCCCATCTACAAAGTAAAATCCATCTCCGTAAGCGATACAATATCCTATGTTTTTTCTTCCATCATTGAAGTTGTGTTGAACCATAAACGATATAAATCCTATTTTGCCGCAAAAAGTAGACGAGCAAATTCATTACAGCATTAATTTCTATAGGTACCGAGTACCTACATAAGTATATGTATCTATTTTTCTAAAAAAAAAAATACAAAAGAAAACATGTTAAGCCACCACCACGGACCGTCATCGGACCTAGTTCCTTTCAAAAGGAGCAGCCGGACAGCAGAATTGTGTGTGTGTGTGTGTGTCCCTTCTCTCCTAATTCTTGTTTGTTTCAATAAAGTGAAGTCTTTTCGCAATTCACTCCGGTAGGAATAGCTAACACAATGGAGTTACCTGCTGTTGCTGTTCCAAAGACCAAGATACATTTTATATACCTAGAGCTAGATGGGAAAAAACGTAGAACTATGTTTTCCTTTTTTTTTTTTGTCTTCTATATATGACGAAAAACGTTTCCAGTTCATAGAACACACATCGGACAGTAATAATTGGATTACACTCAAGGGATGCATTTCACTGGGAGCATAAAAGCAAACAAGTAAACCGTCCATAATAATATATATCGCTATATATGTAGCTAAAAATCCTCTGTGTCCTCCATGCTACATCCTGATATGCATGGTTCTGCCTTTTGTTAGGGTTTTTCAAATTTATTACTAATTTCAGTTTGTATCTATTTAATTTGCTGCTAGAGAGAGAGAGTAAAGAAAACTTTTCTGAAAATAGCTGACAAAAAATTGACACTTTCCCTATCGGAAATTTAATGAAATATTACACAAGAACTGCATTATTCGTTTGGACTATTATAAACTTTAGTTACGTTTTTTTTTTTTTTGCAAAAACAACTTTAAGCAATGAATGGAAAACATTTCGATTAGAAAAGTTTATGATTGTGTTTTTTATTTGTTATAGGTATAACTGAAGGTGTTAAAGTTTGTTTGTTACTTAATTCGTTTCAGGGTCATTACGAGATGTAATTTAGAGTGATACAAATGTTGGTTGTGTTTTTTTGTTCACAGAACCAGATAAATCCAGATTGATTATTTATTCTAAGTTCAAAGCTAATTAATATATAAAAACATTATCTTATAAGTAATTATTCTAAAAATGTATTGTTCGATTTTTGGCACATGATACAAAATATACACGACTAGATCGCACGATCTTGTTTTTAAGGTAAACAACTATAAGAGTTCTACAAACAATTTAAAAATTAAAGAAAAAATATACAAAAGTGGATTTTTTGTTCGATTTTTTGTTTCTTAAAAAAAATATTTAAAACATTATTTAATGTCTGAACTATTAGAAAGCATCTGGTTGCAAATTTTTAACAAAAACTCTCAAGTCATTAAAAATCTATAGATGAATATTTCAAATATAAAGCAATTTTCTCAAAGAATGTTTTCAAAAATGCGAATTTTTTTGGCAAAAAAAGGAAATATTTTGAGAATTATTTTAAGTCATTACAGGTAAGAAGGTTAGTCAAAATTGTTAGAACCATTTTTGAGAATATTATTTATATTACATTTATATTACCGAAATCGCTGTATGTTAATTAGCCGTTTTAGAAATTTTGTCTGTAGTGAATCACACAAAAATCCTTCATACCAAATTTGGAGCAAATCGATCCAACCGTTTAGATTTGATTACAACCTTGAAATTTTGGTTTAGCATGTAATAAATTTGAGAAAACTCGTTAAAAAGTTTTAAGCTCTAAATGAAGAACGTCATCTGAATTAAAAAAAAAAAATATCAATTTATGTGTCAATATTTCGAAATATTAATATTCTGTACTCAATAAATGTTTAAGGCTTAAAAAGCATATTGTTTTTTTTTATATTTTGCCAAGAAACGCTTCTGCCAAAACTCCGTTAACTTGGACTCATAAAAAAAAATAAAAATTTATATTTATTCCAAAATTTTCAATTAAACACCAAATAAATGTCAATACCATGGCATGTCTCAAGTTGTACCTAACCTCATCGAATTCATATTATTTTTAAGTTGTAAATAGGTTTTAAAGATTATGTACCTAGCTTTTAAAACAAATTTTAATGGTAACTATTTTTAGAAGACTAAAAAGCTGACTTAAATGAATTTAAGTGACTGTCCACAGTAAAATTGTCATTTCCTTGACAAAAAATAAATCCTTCAAAAAATTGAATTGACGGTCTCAGAATAAATTGCTGAGATTACATCAATATAAAGGGACTCGTTGATTATTTTTGGAACATTTTACTAAAGCACTAAAAAATATCAGTATCATTGTTATAATATGGATAATAAAATCCAACTTGTTTTCTAACGAATGCCTTTTTTTTCGTGATTAAATAATAAAACGAATTTCAAACAAAATATTCTCAGTTAAATTCGATTTTATTACATTTCCATGGTTTGTCGTGTCTCTTATTACGGTTTGAACACGGAATGACATGTTCAATTAAATTTATATAGAAGAATGTCGTCGGTGAAAAGTGTGTGAAAAGTGTGTAACTCCATTTTAACAAATTTTACAAATTTTCTTATTTTCTAATTTAGTGGTATTACATTTCCATTATCACTATATCAATTTAACTAAAAAATTTGTAAAATGTCATTCTTTTCGAATATCTCGAGAACAAGAAATGTCAACGACTTTTACTTAATTTTATTTTACACACAATGACGTAATGAAGAACAGTTTTTTTTTTTTAATAAAAAAAATATGCAAAAACTTGTAGAAAATTTTGGGTTAATTTTATTCTATATACGATGCCGTTCTTGATTACTGTTATGATTTAAAAAAAAATTCAATTGATAGTTTTTTAAGCAAAACAAACTACAAAAAATACTAAAAATTGTTGAACAACGAAAAAACACTGATTTCGAAGCCGGACTAATTTTATTCTATACACAATAAAGTAGTCAATAGCTGATAAAGTTTGTAGAAGTATTCAGCAGACAGTTTTTTTTTTAAGCAACAAAATTGCAGGACAAAACTACTTAAAACTTGTTCAAAAATATGTTTCAAAAACAAACAATGATATCGAGTCTGGGAGAATTATTTTATTTTACACTCAGTGATCTAACTGAAAATTTATGGGGTTCATAAAAAATTCAATAATTGACGGTTTTTTTTTCAAATAAAACAAATTGCAAAGTAACACTAATAAAAATGTATCAAAAATATTTTACCGCTCGGATATTTTGAGAACAAATAGTTATATCTACTTCAGGCTAATTTTATTCTATACAAGATTCTATATGAAATTACTGATATGATTTTTAAAAAATTCAATTGACAGTTCTTTTTAAACAAACAAAATAAACTACAAGAAAATACTAAAACATTCTTGAAAAATGCTTTTCGTCTCGAATATCTCGGGCAGAATTCCCTGTCTCCTTTAATAAATATTTATTGAGAAAAAAAATTTTAGAACATACTTCCTGATGAAGTGAAGAATGTCAGTGAATAAAATAATTTTTTTTAATTTCTCGCTGGCACAGACTTGTGAAAATGTTGTGGAAATTTACCGTAATCGAATTTTGTTATTTCCGTTTCAGTGCTGTCATTCGTGGAATAGGAAAACAGTTGAAAACAATAAAATTAGGTGGTCATTTCGAGGTGCAAAATATTAATTCTTTAAAATATTGATTTATGAACAGTAGGTGTGTTGCATTCCAAAACTTCTGGCCTTCTAAATCCAACCCCGTAAAGGCAGCTTAAATGGAGCCTATAGTAACTAATATAAGCCAAATATATTTTTTGAATTCAATATACCTACCCTATAATTTATTTGAAGGACATCATAGCTTGATTTTATTAATTTAAAATATTATTTATATTAATTATTATTAAATCATTATTAAATCATTAGTGCCAGCGTTAAATCCATAACAATCGAAATTACTTAATTTGGATTTCTAACTTTATGAAAAAAAAAATTAAAAAAAAAAAAATTTATAATCTAAAAATTTTTATTCCATAATAGAGTATATTTTAAATTTCATTAAGTATACATGATTTTTAATGGAAAACCATTTCAATCCCCATCTCAAAAAAAAAAAAAATCCCCACCATTAAACAGCTGCAAAATATTTTGAAATATAATTTTTTTGTTGTGTTTATTTTATTTATTTTTTTTCGTCCAACATTTAATTTAAAGCTACGTGGCATAACACAGAATTCATCATTAGTTTATCCATCTATAATTCATTTCCATCTATTTAAAATACATTTTATCATCCATATCCTCAAAGAGCTTCCATTTTAACACAGTCAATCAGGAAATTCAAACCGCAATATGTCCACACCGCATAGAGAGAGAGAGAGAGAGAGAGTGGAAGAGGAGTTGGAGTCCTACTGCCATGCCGTGGCATGCCACCCAACCATCGTATCCCCTGCTGCCACCGACCCGACCTTCCAAACCGACATTCTCATTCAAGTATATCATTACAGTTTGATTTATGTAGGTATGTATATTTTATTTTGTTAAAATATTCATAGCCCCTCATTTGGGCCCACACCTTTGCTTTGATGCCAGGCTCTCTTGCTATGTAGCTAACAAAATCATACAAAAAAGACTCCCCTCCCCCCCAGAGCCATGAAGAGAAATGGAAGTTGGATATTCAAAAACATAAATTTAAAATTTTTTGGTATATATACAAGTTGTCTTCATCAGTCGTTTTAGAGCTGCATGCTTCTTCGTTTCGTTATAGTCTCAACCAAGGATTCAAATGAGTGCCTTTTGGATTTGAGAGGGGACACGATTCAAGTTTATTCAACCTTTCTCAAGAAAGTAATAATAATAAGGAATATATGCGAAGCACTATACCGCCTTCGTCGACCACAGGATCCCTTATTTTTCTATACTTACCTACCTATACTTCGAAAACCATTTTATAGACTGAAATGAAAAGGACACTAAGGCGATACTCATATAGTAGATATATATATAGGGACTAGGGAGTGAGAACACGAAAGCCTTCAAAGATGTGGCCGCCCTTTTTTTGTGTCTCCTATAGTCCTTTAGATATTCATAATGTCATTGGTTTTTGTTTTTTTTTTTTTTGTTCGTTTCATCTAAGACGCGCGTAAAAAGTCTCATTTCTTATTATGTTCCGGTCAGGTCATAGGGAAATGATCGATATTCTATAGGAATTTTTTTGACTTTTTGATTTAGGGACTCGCCCAAGAGGAAAATGAATTGCTATGTTCGAACACTTTATTTTGCATAAAACAACTTTATTACTAAGATTGTATGTATTTTGTTTGGGAGTTATGTTGCGGATTTGTTGCTACTTTCTATGGTTTGATAGGATTATTATTATTCAAGAAAAAGTGCTGTCAACGTTTGTTCTGTTTTTTTTTTTTTTTGTGATTACAATCGAAACATCATTACATGATATCGGCTTCGACTATAGAGATTTGGTTTTAGGATGAATAGTTAATTCATTTGATTTACATAACAATGAATCTTGCAAAGAAATTGATTGGCTATACTGATACAAACATTATGGTTGTTTCTTATTATAAGGTTTGTTTTTTATAAAACGTGTAGGGCGATAGGAAATACAATACAGTAAATTCCAGTACCAGTTCTTAAAATATTCATCTGACAATTAATATCTTATGTTCTTATTTTACTTACATCTGTTCAACCATCTTGTTGTCGCATTTTATCACACGAACATTTTTAAACAAAAATTTTTCATTCACAAAAATATTTAAAACAAATTTCAACTTTCTTTTCGAAAAAAATTCCCATTTTATACAAAAAAAATATTCGAAAAAAAGAGAATAACATTTGTATAAATAATTATTTATAGTCCTGTTGACGAAGTATTGTGAAATCAATTTGAGGAACGAACAGTGACCAAAAAAGCCGAAAGAATAAATAAGATCTCATCCACAAAATAATAGTTACGACATTTTATTGGGATATTATGCACATCAAATTTAAAATAAGCGTTTGGTCTTATTGCCCAAGGTAATAATGCCCAAATAATAAAAATGTCGTAGCGCAAAATTTGGACATATGCGCCCAAAAACTTTTTCAAAAAATGCCACAAAGCCCAAGATAAATGTCTTGGGCCAAAAACAAATTTTAAATGTAATAACACCCAAATTCTTATATTTGTGTTTCGACTTATGTGGGACAAAATTTTTGTTTATTTTGGGCACTGCGACGTTTTGAGTTTTAAATTATACTCATACCTACATCAAAAATAAAAAAATGCCAGATCGCACGGGCGCACAGTGCGGTATTTTGGTCTAAAACCTGACCAAAAATATTTGGGCACATTTTTCACATCAAATAGATATACCAAATGACTAAAAAGTTATTTGGAAGGATAAATTTTTCATTTTTTGGGAACAGTAAAACCCACTTAAGTGCTTACCTCCCGATTAGCCGGGAGAAAAAAAATATTAAAAATCAAAAAAAGCACGTACCTACAATGCTGTGGTATAAATTTTTTTTAAAGCTAATATTTCATTCTTTATTTTGTTTTTGATTTAAGTTGTTTCATTAAATGGTTTCTGAGAAATTAAGTTTTAAAGATGAAATTTAGAAAAACAAATGTTTTTTTTCGACATTTTTTCGACATTTTTTTTTGCAATATTCTATGGCTCTTATCTCATCTGTGCAGCGTATGACAGTTCATCAACAGACACACTTTTTCGAATTTCCACTGTTTTTCGACGTTTTGTTTGGTCACTTGATTCCCCGAATTCTTTGCTTGGGTGACCTTGAGATCTTCCGGGAAGTATGCCAACAGGAAGTTTTATTTTTTCGCTAAGCCACTTTTCATTCTTACCCAGAAACGCCTTTCTGTGGTGTTGGAGAGTTGCCATCTTCGTTTATAATTGGTTTGAATGCCTTGATAATTTTTAGAAATTCATCTTTTTTCTCTTAGGGACACTTTGTTATATCCATAAGTTTTTTATCCAAATCTTCAAGTTTATCGTCAAGGAGCCTTTGGAGCTTCCTCTTACGAACTCATGGAGCTGTTTTCTGGTCATACACAAGCTGGAATTAGAGTCATCTGGAATAATATAAAAATCTATTATTAAGGGTCGGTCGTTTTAAAGTAGTGTTTTCAAAGGCTCTTTTTTTTCTTAGGTGAAAACTTGTGAATGATTTTGAAAGCTAAGATTGTTCTACATATCCAGCAGTTAAATAAAATATATGATAGACTATGTTGCGGGGTGTTGCGCTATTTTAAAAACAGTAATGTTTTGAAAAAACAGCGGAAAAAGTGCAAATTTTTTAAGTGAGTACTTTAACTCATCGATATGAAAAAATTAAGATGAATATACAAATAAATTGTTGCTTAAAATACTATACATACCTTGATTAACGATATCCATATCAAATTTTTTCACTAAAATCACTTTTAAGACTAAGAAAACACGCAGAAAATACACTTTTTTTTTTTTAAATCGCAAAAAAAATCGTGCTTACTCAACTAATGCTAGTTGCAACTGACGGTGTCGCGAACGGGGGTGACCAATTTATAGATAGACTTCACTAAATAGTAGCTACCACCCCCACGTACCACGCCCCCCTCCCCCCCTCGTGGAGATTTGTTGGGTGCTTGAGCGACAAGCATTTTTTGGTATTATTCATCAGCACTGCACGACTTGAAATTCTCTTGGCGTTATGACATTTGTAAATATCGGGAATTTTGTAATCAGCAAACTTTGTGGATGATTTGACGTTTTGGACTTTGTGAAGCTTTCTTGGCGTTGGCAGATTTGGGCGATCTGACATTTTGTTTCTTTTTTTTTGATTTTACTCATCAGCACTCGAAGTTCTCTGGGCATTATGACATTTCTAAATTTGGGCGTTATGACATTAAAAGCAAATTTGGGTGGTATTACATTCTATTTGGGATTTGTGAAGCTTTCTTTCAGACATTTTGGAAAATGTCTCTGTTTTTGGGCGTTATGACATTTTTTGATTTGGGTTTTATGACGTTGGGTGATATATGAATTAAGAATGATAGAAATTAAAATCGTCATAAGAACCAAAACAAAAGTCAGAAAGCCTAAAGCCTATAATGTCATGAGGCCCAAATTCAAAAATAAACAATCCTTTGAGCGAATTAATGACAATCACAGATTTGGGCGTTCTTTGATTTTAAAAATAAATTGGGCGTTATGACATTCGTTTTGGTTTTTTTTATTAACTTTTTGGGTTTTTTTAACAATTTTTGGGTTTTATTACATTTTTTGATTTTTTTACATTTTTTGATCTGGTTTTGAGCAAAAAGACCTAACACCTATGGCAGCACGACGGACTACCTCTCGTCTTTATAAAAGTTGTTTCTCATCTCGTCCGATGATCGAATTCAGCAGAAAATTCGTGTTGCACACTTGTTGAATATTGTAAGTCACTTTATGCCCTGGCTCTCCACGAGCTTTTACCTCATTTTTTGTTTATTTTATTTTATTTTTTTTTATTTTATTTTATTTTATTTTATTTTATTTTATTTTATTTTTTATCTTAATTTTGTCACTATTGAAAGATACCCATCTTTAAATGTATACTTTGGGTTCCTTTGAATTAATTCCAGACTAAACTTTTATTTTTCAATTTATAGTCGGCGCTCTGCTATCTGTGGTCAGGAAAATTCTGTATACACATAATATAAGACTATTCATACAGATTGTTCTCTTTTAGATATGTATACTTCAAAAGATTCAAGCTCTTATAAGATATAAACCTACATAATATGTCTAACTGCTGCTACTTATATGATGTACCTACTTATACTTCAACCCGACATAAAATATGTACTATTATCATTAAAAATTGAACTCTTGTATAGAAGGAGCTATATTATAATACGAGAAGGTGTAGGTACATAGCAACACAATCCATTACACTTTCTGAGCCAAAAACTCACATAAATGATATCAAGGTATGATTAAGTATTTCAAAAAGACTGTCGCCCACAGGACCAAAAAACAAAACAAAACAAAATAAGTACGAGTATAGGTATAGGTACTATGTACCAGGCCTCTGATGATTTTACCAAGAGAGGCGAATGTGGTTATTATAGAGTAGGTACACGCTCGTTAAATGGCTGCTTTTACTTTAATATTCCATTATATCCTTTCATCTTTCTGCCGCACAAGAGTCATCTTGGAGCTCGACCGAACGTCATATGGGGGTAATAGCCATCCTAAATTTTAAGCTTAACATCATGCGGAGCAAGTATTATGACATTAGTTGGTTGGGTGGAGGTGATATGTAGCTCTATAGCATCATATGATGGGTTTTTTCTGTAAGTAGGTAGGTATAACACTCTTTCTCTCACTCCCACTCTACTTCGTACCATCGCATATGCGAAAGAGAAAGATAGTAATTAACCTAATTTAGTAAATATGTAATTTCATTTTGTTAATTAGGGCGTTCTTTTCGCCGTTGTTATTGTTGGTCTTGTATGTTGTATGCATGTATGTACATTGTTGTTTTTACCGTTTTGATATTGTGTAGGCACAAGGCACTCGGCTATACAATACACAGACGCTATACGCAACCTATAGAGGATGCTTGTTAAGGATGCTTGTAATGTATTTAGGTGTATTTTGTTGTGATGGTTACTCGAAGGATGACGACGCACGTTGAAGGTACCGGGTCGGTTTGGTTTGGTTTGCTTTGGTTCGGGCGTGCCTTTTGAAAAGCATTTACATATATTTTTCGGACTTAACACTTGGTAAGTTGAGTGAGGCATGGGAAGAATTGTGGCATATATACGATCATCAGAAAGCCTTGTTCTCTTTTGGTATATGAGCATGTGAGTTGGTAGGTAAAGTAAGGTACTTTAAAGCTATAAAGGAAATGCATTCAGTTTTAACATGGAATTTTAATTTGCAAATATTTCAACACGAATATTATATTTTAAAGTGAATAAAGCTATACATACCTTTGTACACATACATCAGAACACGAATATAAAGGCTTTCGAAAACATGCACACACATGATGCGTGGTTAATTATTATTATTATTATGATGTTTGGTAAGCCTTTGATGCAAGTATACATATAAGATAAATGCTTATGTAGTATGTATTAAAATAGTTAATTAATATTTTTGTAGTTGGCTGCGTAGATATGTAAATTACACGCATCCGCCATCATTAAACAAAACCAAAATGTAGGAAAATTATGTAGGTACCTATATCTAAATTTTGAAATTATTTTTTCCTGTGGTTTTTGTTCATCTCCGGAAGTTTTTTTTATAGTATTGGTTGAAAAAATATCTAACATCTGGTGGTATTTTTGTTTAACTGTTCCTGTTATTTAAAGTTGTCTCCGTCAACTGCTTAAAGAGGCCGACCCATAAAAACCCAAACAACCCAACTTAATAAGTCAGAAATCTACTGTAAATTGCGTCAATATTCTCTAATTTTATAAAGGTTATGGCCAACTTCCTTTTTAAAAATTAGAGAATATTGACTCAATTTACAGTAGATTTCTGCCTTATTAAGTTGGCTCATAAAATTTTCGCGAATTCTTTAAAATGAAATTTTGTTTGTTTGTTAAAAGTAATTTTTAAAATTAAGGTAACTTATATATGTACAAAGTAATTTAAAAGAATTAACCAATACCCAGTGGAGGTAGCATGTTATTTTTGCTAGAAACGAACAAATCTACGCGTGTTTAACCAACATTTATTAAAACAACAGTAATTAAAAAACAATATAGGTACTTCAATTATATTATACATGTACATAGGTATACTACACTCAGTAACCTAATTAAAAAAAAATCCTTCAACTTGCTAAATGAAAAAAAAAAAAAAAATTAAATTATTGCAGATTTATAGCACCAAAAATATACATAAACATGTATGTGATGTATCTTTCCTCATTTTACTGCATATAAACCAACATACATTTACGGTACATCCATAGAAAGAAGAAGAGAATGCGAAAGGAATTTTTACATGAAAATCCTTTCATCCAAATGACAAAGATTCATGGACTTGATGGGATTTTCTCTTACATATACATACATTTTGGAATTACAGAGCTCGTTAGTCGATGCTATGGGTAACTTTAATTGGTTGATTTATGGCTCTGATGAGATTCTCCAAATTCCAGTTAAAAAAGAAAAAAAAAAAAAAAAAAGAAGAACAATAAATTAAAAAATGTCATATAACATTAATATGTGATAACTGTGTTGATTTTTTTAATGTAGATAAAGTGTAATATATGAAGGTACCTAACCTACCAGGCTTGTAAAAGAATGTATTTTTTTGTGAATGCAGTCTTTAAAAATCATTTATGAATTCAACTAAAAGATTGCATTCTTTTCACTCTGAGACTTTAGACTTCATATTCTGCAATCACCATTCATTTGAATTAAAAAGATTTCAATTATTTTTATTCCCATTCATTTTAATGCAATCAATTCAATACAATCTTTTGGGAATTCATACATTATTTGCATTCTTTTTCATTATTTTGCATTCTTTGTATTCATTTGCATTCTTTGCATTCTTTTGTATTCTTTTGCATTCTTATGCATTCTTTTGTATTCTTTACATTGTTATTTCCCTGTGGAAAACTGGGTAAAAGTTATATAGAACCAGAGAGGGAAGTGGCAATGTAAAGAATGCAAATGAATGCAAAGAATGTAAATGAATGCAAAAGAATGCAAAAGAATGCATGAATTCTCAAAAGATTGCATTCATTTGATTGCAGTAAAACTAATGGGAATAAAAATGACTGCAATCTTTTTGATTCAACTGAATGGTAATTTCGTAATTTGAAGTCTGAAGTCTTAAAGTAAAATCAATCAATGAAATCATATTATCAAAGTAATTATAGATTGCATTCAAAAAAGATTGTATTCTTTTACAAGCCTGTTACCTTAAATTAGCTCAATTAAATCACTTAAAGGACAAGTTAGAGTTTTTGGGTAAAGTAATGGAAAAAGTTATTACAGGTTATAACCACTAAGGTAGGTTATTTAACTCGTTTTGCTATAGGCTTTACAAAAAAAATATGCAATTCCTAAAATGTACATACCTACCTACCATGCAGCGAAGAAAATTAAAAACAGACTAAAAACTAAACAAATTTACGAAGTTTGATTCTCACAAAATCTTTTTGTCAATATAAAAATTTTTGCACATATTATTTACAAATAAAATTTTATTGACTTTGTGAAAAAAGAACGGGCTAACCCCTTTGGTAATTTTTGCTCAAAAAGTAATTTTTTCCTAAATGTTTCCAAAACCCATCGAAATGTACAGCAAAAGAAAGGTCATAAAAATCTTTATGCGTAACTGTAAGCCAAAATCTTCTTCGTGGTCTGGTTCACCTGAAATATATAATATATTTGAATAGATATTCGAAAAATAAAATAAGAAATGACATACTGTCAAAAGTGTAACTTCAGCATTACCTACAATTTATCTATGCTTAGCGTATTTTTGTCTTTTACGAATATTTTGCTTTATTAGTGAACAATATTAGCCCCGAATTGTGATAAATGGTTGAATTTCTAATTTTCATAATCTCAAATGTAAAAAATTGAAGAAATAATTAATTAGTCGTAAAAATAAATTTATATGATAATTTTTCAATTTACAATTAACAACCATTTTACATGATCGCATGTATTAAAAAATAAAATAAAAAATATCAATATTAAAATTTATTAAAATGAAGAATGGCAATGTAATTCACGACTTGAGCAATAAATGCTTCAAAAAAAATCTCATCATATTGTAAGCACCATTATTATTGAATGAACCATAGCAACCTCAGTGAGTAGGTACAAATGAGTCCTTTTGCGTAATCCTGAATTTCCCAATCAGCTATAATTAATTTTTTTTTATAGATAATAATCACTATAATTGGAAAATCTACTATTTTTTTTTGTTTATTTTTTTAAGTAGGTATTTAATGATATAGTGAAAATTAAAATCAATTTTTGTATTGTCCCTCATCATAAGATAGAAAGAAAAAACTTCTACAAAGCATTCTCATTAACTGTAATGTTTATGCCTTCATTTTGCTATTATTGTTTCTGACGCCCACCACCGGTAAATATAAGAAAAGGAGATTAATTAGCTCCGCTTAGGATAAATAATTGCCATCCTTCCTAGAGAGACAATGATGGCATAAATGAATCCAACTGCAGGAGTTGTATAGGTACATACATATATATGTATAAACCTTTTCATCTTTTCTTGGTCTTATCATCCCCTCTTCCATCATATATACCTTGTTTATAAGCTCGTGTCTGTATGAAGGCTTCGTCATCGTCGCCTGTAAGTCTACCTTTGTACAGTTAACCTTTTTTTGCTTGTCCTTTGTTTAATTCGTTTTCAAAATAAAAAAAGGATTAACCTCATTTTCCAACTAGTATACTACTTTCAACACTATTTTCACCCCCTCCCCAAAACTCTGTGCACCATCATAAACTTTCATCTACAACACTAACGAGAACGGACATTTTCTGTGAATTGACATCCTTAGCTCAATGCCCTCAACTCGGAGACTGCTTGCTCGTATATAATAATATACACTGGAAATCTAAAGACGATGATGCTTCTTTTACAATCATTTTTGCTCACAGCCATTAAAGTTTGGTTCAATTTCAATTTCAATGAATGGAGTACATAGGGGAGTAGGAGGTGCGGTTGTGTGGATTTTCTTTAATTAACGTGTAATAAATGCAGTCTCATTTCATATTTACTGCATATCCTATAGCGAATGAAAAACTGAATGAACGAAAAAATATTAAATTGAAATGCTTTCCCCCAAACACAGCACACAGCCAGGAAACGAGACAAACAGTATAGGTAGGTTGGTAGTTTGTACCAGAGAAATGTGACTAGGAACAGGGGGATTGGAAAAAAGGACATCATCATGACGACGAGCATAACGACGATGACGAGTGGCCGGCACGGAGCGGCGACAGTAGATGGCGATGGTGATGGTGAATGGTGATAGTGATGGTAATGGTTGACGGTGGAATGCAATGGATTTCAGGAATAATTGTCCATTCATGGATTCGATTGAAATTTGAAATTGCTGCTCAGTGTAGCGTGCCATGGTCGAAACCTCACTGGCCAATTTAATTAAACTCTTCAAAATAATCACCGCTGCCACGATTACACCCGCCATCATTTATAATTGAAAACATTAATTCGCGTATATACCTACATATATCTAGAATTGGAGCTGGAACTGGAACTGCCGCGATGTGAATAGTGAAACATTGCAGTCGTCTCTCGTTGCTATAAACCACCACCATCACCACCCGCAAAACTAATTATTATGCTTAGCTGCCAAATAAATTATTGTTATTATTTAACTGGCCCTGATTAATCATTCGGACCCAATCAAGCAATCAAAATCCACCACTCCCCCGCGTCGCGACGTCTTTGTACAGCGATTAAAATGTGTTCGATTAAATGCGTCGATTTGCAGTTGTTGGAAATTATGCGATGTCGTGCCTGTCGCATCCCTAAGCAGCATCCTAATTCACGCTCTTATATATACCATAGAACGGAATACGGAATCTATTTGCAAACAGGACACAAACAGGATAAATGGGTGTTGGGTGCCTTTTGCAAACAAGCACAGAAGTGGTTGGCAGCTATAGCTGGCCAAACATTTTCGGTCAAGGAGTGCGGGTGTTATGATGAGTGAGGGAGGTTTGGTTTTGGTCATTGTGAAAATTCAATTACTGCCGGAATTATTTGGCTGAAAAACATGGATTCGAAATGGTCAACACTTCAGCGTGTAAACACCTAATAAAAATACAATAAGTCGAAGCGTTGACAGTGTAATTATTTCACAGTTCGTAAACCAAACTTTACATATCTACACACACACATACCTATACACATCAGGCATTCTCGCCGCCAATCCTGCCATAGACACTTATACAGATACATCTATGTACCTTATACAAATACTATTTCAAAAATTTCACTATGTAAACCCAATGCCAATGGAGTTTGGTTCGGATGTGCCGACGTATAACAACTTTATCCGTGCGGGATTGAACATATGAATTGAGCCAGGGACAGATATGTAGATATGTGAGAGGAAGCAAAATAAGAGAACCGTTTTTAACATTCATAATATACAGATACATGGACATATGTATTTTCAAAGTTGAAGTTCGTTCGGGAACATCCGTTCGCCATTATTTATTTTTTTTTTTTTTTCATTTTATATTTTTTGTGTAATTTCCATTCTGAAGAGGAGAATATATAAGCATGTTTGTATGTATATATGCATAGCAGCGGGAAGTAGAGCAATTTCAGTTAAAGTAAAACATGAAAAGAGGACAATTATTATTAAATTCACAGGACATATAAATGGGAAAATTTCGGATCAGATAAAAGATTAAAATATCTTAATTGGATGAGCTTTATTTTAATGATAATTATTCTGTCTTTTCTCATATAAATGCGTAATTGAGAAATTTTACGATATTAATTCTTTTTTTTTTTTTCTTTTTTTTGTGTATGTTTATTTTTGGTAAACCAATATGCAATTTATGAGCTTATTTTAAAGGTAAGTTTTCGTGTGTGTCATATTTATTTTGATGGACATTATCTTGTTCTATTATAAAATTTATATTATAGCTTTTGGGCCAACAACAAAAACGGTACCTGTCATACACTATTTTTTACCCGTTAAGGAAATTCTTATTTTTTTCACAAATGTAGGTACCCATAGATTAATTATAATCTTTATAGGCTATCTTTATGTATAAACAAGTTACGAAAATAAATGGTTATTGATGGCACCTTTCATAAAACATTGTTTGATTTTCACAACAACAAAACTGATTTTAATGAATTTTTTATTCTAATAGTTTTGTAAAACAAAAAAACGTTATATGTACCTGCCTTCCAAAAATCTTATTTTGTGACAATACGAATTGAGCAAATTGTTTCTTCTTCTTTTTTTTTTGTAGGTATTACACCCCACAGTTGAATTATACTTTTTTTTCAATAATTTAATTTAATTTTTAATTTAATTTAATTACATTTGGTATGGACATTTTTTTTTGAGCGGCAACTGTGGTCCAAAATGACTTTTTTGGTTGCAAAAATCATAACGTTTGAACGCATAGAGGTATCGCTGTAACTTTTTTTTTCTTTAAGAAAATTTTCAATGCTATAAAAATAGTTATGTTAAGGGAAATTTCTTCACAAGATGTTTGTAAATTTAATACTGAAGTAAGATTTTCTTAGAAAATGGCTATAACATAGAGAAAGGAATTGAAGCAAGACTTTAAAACGAGTTAAAATTTTACAAATTTTGTAAAATAAAGTCTGCGGCTATTTAATTGCTTACAAAATGTTCTAAAATTAAATTTTTCACAGCAGTGTATCCATAAAGTTAACGAAGCAATTTTTAATGTTTTTAGCAAGTACTTACTTAAATAGTAATTTTGGTAAATTTTTTTTCCAACATTTTATTTTTATAAAATAAATAAGAATACATAATATTTATACTTCTTTTCAAAGTGAATTATAGATTTTAATTTTCAGAAAAAAAAATCATTGGCATTATCATCAATTTCAACATTTAATATAGTCTTACTAGTTTTGAGCAATAATCCTGTTTAAGGTCTTTTTGAGATCTCACGTGCTTTAAAGATGAAATAAGTAGATCCGATGATTTAGCCTGCATGTTAAATAAATCTTCTTTTTGACGTTTGCGTTTAACCTTGCAGGTATTTTGTTATCGATATCGCTTTATTCTTTGATTCTTGTCTTCTGAAAGCTTTTCTATTTCCAAAATTTGATGCTTAGTAAGTTCTTCACCATGGTTAAGAATTTTGTGAAGTTTTGGGGTCAGGACTTTGGGGCTTTTAGTAGATCGCAAGTGTTTTTAGTATACTATATAAGTAAATAAATAAATAAAATAAGTGTTTTTAAGTTATTTAAAATAATATCTTTTATTTATACTATATATATGTGGAAGGATTATTTTACCTGCCTGCCAACCAATATATTTACATTGCTCATAACCTCCTTTTTTTTGGGTACCTACGGGTAGCGATAAAAACTTAATATTTCCTGCTACCTGTTTTATTGGATCAAAAAATAATGATCCATACTTAAACACTTCTTTCAACTTTTTATGGAGTAGGCAAAAAGAAATTAATTTCTTACTTTCACCTTTTTGGCATTGATAAGGCAATGAAGAAATTATTTGTATCCTACTTTTGACAGGTTTCAAAAAACAAAAAAGATTAAGAATTATATAATTTTACTTTTTATCACGGTTCATTCCTATTTACCTACTTAAGTATCAAAAATTCTTTAAGTTCAGGAGGAATTCAAAAAGGGGTGTAAAAGTGGGTAGATTACAACAATTGAATGTTCAATATAACAATTTTTTTAATTAATTTTTTTTTCCAATTATTGCCATTTAAATAAAAAGGGACGTGGAAATGGGCGAATTTTGTTACGATTAAGATAACAACAAAACGTATTCTAATTGAAATAAGGAGAAAATTTCACGTTCTCAGCTATTTTGAGAAAGGAAATAACTAAAAATTTGCATTTATAAGACCAAAATGTTACCACAGGTATCATTCTTCTTTTTTTTCATACAAATAAAATTATCTCAAAACATTGCAAAATATTGCAGCCGCAATTATACATATGGTTTAACAAATGACTAAAAAATCCTGGTAATTTTACAGCGAGAGAGATTTTTATGGTAGCTCTATTCGAACCTCAAAAACTCATAAAAAAGTGTTTTTTTTTTTTTGTTTAATTTATTAAAAATATTGGCGCCTAATTTTAAACAAACTATTGTTAAGGGCTAAGCATATTACTAGCTAGCAATTTGCTTAACATTTAGTAATTTACTATGCTCTTCGAAAATTTTATTCCTTTTTTTTCGTTATACTTACTAGTAAAATACTTATTACCTTTTATTAAAAACGGTGCATCTGAACACGTCCGAACAATGACAGTTCGTGAAAGAAAAACAAAGCAAACAAACCTAAATTTAGGGAAAGGACCTAATAATTTGAAATGTGGACAACCTACAATTTTGTTTTGTTATTTTATTTTGCCTAATTGCTGTTCGTTGTGGGTTTGTATTTATTTTATAATTTTATAATATTATTTAAATTTCCTTTTTAAACGGGATGAGCTTCTTTTTGTTATGGATATATTTTAATAAAAATCGAAGACGTTTTTTGTTAATAAAAACAGTAAATTCCTTACTTGGATAAGAATTTTGTCATTTTGTATTACCTACATATATTATTTTAATTTTTTTGTTTTTGAGAAAAATGAGAGATGGCATATGGATTTAGCAAATTACTAAAAGTTACAGTAGCCATTTTGTAATTTTAACTTTAGTAAAATTTTAAAATGATAGTAAGTAGCTCAAATCGTTTAAAATTAGCTAAATCTTCTTATTAACCTAGTAACTTACTAAAATGGCTTTACCATATCACTAAATCATTTAAAATTTTGCACCATTCATTTAATTTATTTTTTTTTATTTGAAATTTTAATTTTCTTACAAACTAAACAACCACTTAACATTGAATAAAAGTATGATTTTCATGATTAAAATAAAGAAAATATATAAATTCGATTTTTGTTATTTTTTGTATGGTACTTTAAACAAAATTTGGCCAGCTTTAAAAAGCTTAAAAAAACAAACAATTTACCAAAAATTATTTTGTTTGCTATTTTTGAAGCTCTGTTTATATTTCTATTAGAAATTAAGACACAAAAAATTAAAAAAAATCATGAGATTTTTTACTTTGCTGCGACTTTT
The DNA here is from genome assembly GCA_929447395.1 of Epistrophe grossulariae. Classification (NCBI taxonomy): domain Eukaryota; kingdom Metazoa; phylum Arthropoda; class Insecta; order Diptera; family Syrphidae; genus Epistrophe; species Epistrophe grossulariae. Next base: position 116,274,431 of record OV839568.1, read on the forward strand.
GGCTTTTTGGACCTCAGCGCGGGGTGACAGTCCTGTATCCACTTATCCATTACGCCACAGGCTTATGTTATTTCTGATTAAAATCTCGAATTTTTGACATGAGAGCTTGTTGGTAATTTCCAAAATAGAGCAAGTAAGAAAACCCCTCAGTTGATTAACACAACTTATTAATTCAAATTCTATCCCTTTTATTATGTATAACTAAACCAAACTAAACTCAAATAAACTTAACTAAACTAATTTAAGTTAAACTTCCCACAGGAATTCTTATGACCTACGAAATAAAAAAGATATCTACTCATCCGTCACAAGGAAAAGCAAACATAACAAGTTTCAAATAAAAACCTTTGTTTAAAATAAAAGACATATAATACTATGACAAAAAAAAACACTATACCTACTCCCAAATGTCCAATGAATGTCGTCAATTTATTTTATAACTTCCTACAGATTATTATAAAGAGAAAACAATAAACAAAAAAAAACACAACACCACCCAAAAACAAATGTGTCATGATAAACTTCCCATGATGATAACAACAATATATCTACACATTATTTGTTTCTTTAATTTTAAAAGTTTTCATTTCTATTTCGACCGAAATCAGAGAAAATTTGAAAAAAATATCCTCCATTGAGGTTGCCATTAACTGCAAGTGATTTATCTATATTTGAAATTTTCCAAGCCCAGAAAGTTAAAAGTTGAAGAGCACCATATCTTCTATAGCGAGAGAAGAGGACCAGCTGTTGGAAATAAAAGGCTTAATAGAAATACCAATTTTAGTCTGACCTTTCTCTAATAGGAAAAGCAGCAGCAGAAGTTTTTGTTCTACCTATAAGTTCGGCATCTACAAATCCCAACAACTCCCGTCCCCCTTCCTCACAAAAACAAACGAAACTTTTCCAATTTGGCAATAATAACAGAACAAATATTTTCACACTAGACAAAATGGCAATTGTCAAACAAAACATAATGTATCGAATTGCAGATATCCCAGTGCACCCCCTTGTGTAATTTAAACACTGAATACTGTTCTCAGAAGTCTCAAACAACAAAAACAACCTATGTTACTGCATCATCTGCGGTATATTGGACACCACGTCAGCAATTCAACATCCAATTCTCACACCGAAATCAATTATGTTCCGTCATAAAACACAGCACACAACAAAATCATCATAAACTTTGCGATGCCAGTTGTCACCGCGAGCCTTGTTGTCTGGGCGTGTCACCTCTCCGCCTCCTCTGATGGTCCCGATGACATCACAGGAGGGAGCAACGGCAGCTCAATGCAAATGCCAGGTCCAATGGTTTCAATATACGTTTAGAGTTCCTTCTGCATCACTTGCACGCCAAAACCGCAACGAAAATTTCATTTTTACTGGTTCACTCCAACCTCATAAATAAGTCCTCTTCGCAGGATAGAATTTAAAATACTCACCATCCCTCGCATCCTTTATTATACGACGAGTACATACATATATACGAATACAGTACAGGCACAGTGTTACATCTGATGAAACTTTAGTTAAACTAGCGATGGTGGCCAAACTTGGTTGGAGGAAGCGCCTCAATGGACCAACAACTAGATGCAGTTTACACAGGGAATGTGGCACGCGCAGCACTGCAGCGCGCACACATTATCCTTCCCTTGTTGCGACATTAAAAACTGGAGCGATAGTGTTGCAATTGTGTTTAACCGACTTCAAGTCCTGGCAATAAATTATACAACATTTTTTGAAACAAAGCCGTAGAAATGGGTTCACGTTTTGTTTGTTGGGCAAACGATATAAAAATAAGTTAAAATAAAAAAATAAAAAAAAAAAACACAAAGCAAAGCAAAACAAACCGCGTCGCGTTCCTTGAACGCTATGGTGCATGTAATTGGACATCTGTAAAAGTTGAAACCAGAGATAACACGGTTTACCGAATGAATTATACACACAAAAATATGTATGTATTTGTGCCGTGAATATATAAATGGAAGAGATTGATAGTGTAGTCATTTCTTGATAGCGTCAGCTAAGAACGGGCTAGAATAACGTTTTTTGTATGTTTTAATGCTTGTCTTGTATGTAGCTAACCTACTTCGTCATACATACATATTACGTGTCTTTGATTAATGTAATGCTAAAGGAATTAATGAAGTTTAAAATATAGAATTGGTGGTGGTTGGTGGAAATTTTATATCAAGGTTTTATTAAATCCTTGTCATAATTTGTTTTCTTCATCATCATGTTTAGATCATAATTATTACTATTTGGTGTTTTATTCTGAAGATACAAAATAATCAGATAGAAAATTGAAGTTAGTTAGGAAGGTAGCAGTAGTCGAAGAAGTTAGATTTAAAAGAAGTAGGTACTCAGTAGAAGTATTGGTAGAATTAAAATTTGTGGAAACAAATTTCTTTAAACTAAAGATGAAGTTCTTCAAATTCTGATTCTAAAGTTCAACTGTTTCAAATTGAGTCTAAACACCAAACAAGTCCTAGAAATTAGATCCCAAACCGGCTGCAGGAATTTCCCATAAGTGATATTCCGAAAAAAAGTATGCCATCTGAAAGGTCAGTAAATGGTCAAAAAAAAGTCAAACTAATTTCAGAAATTGTTTAGCCATTAAAGATTTTTAACCAGTGGCGAATCCAGGATTTGGTCATGAGGGGGGTGGAGGGGTTCAACTATACATTTAGGAAATATTTCACCTTTACACATTTTACCGACAAAAGAAAAGTAATTTTTGGAACTCTGTTTACGGGAAGAGGAAGATGAAACAAATTTTGAAAAGTAGATAAAACATTCAAAAATGTTAACACTATTTTACGTGTTTTGGCAGTGTTACTCGTGATAATTGCAACTCCAGAAATATCCTTAAGGAGAATATAAAGCTACCTGAGGAATTCTATGGGTCAGGAGCGCCTAAATGGTGTTGCTTCTTTAAACATATGTACATACCAACATACAACTTACTGAAGAAGAAATTCTTGGAGAATTCTTCAAAACCAATAGAAAACTAAAAGATAAATAAAACTTTGCTAGAATATTTGTCTCCTTATAATATTGAATAGTACTTATACAGTAAAACCCGCTTTAAACAAACCCGCTTAAAAGAAAAACCCGCTTATCTGAAACACTTTTTTCATCCCCGAGTATTTGTCGACCAATTACCTTTATAACACTCCGCTTAAGCGAAACTCGCTTAAGTGAAAAACCCGGATACCTGAAACATATTTTCAGTTAAATTTAATATTTTTCATTGAAAAAAATTCTCTTAAGTGAAAAAAAAATTAATAGAACAGAACAAACAATTTGGTGAACTCTTTTACTTCTCTTATTTTTCACATCTACTAAATTTTCATCACGAAAATGACATTTGAATTTCTGATATGTCAGAATCCTTTTTGGAATTTTTAAATCCTTAAGCGCAATTTTTTTTCACTTATCCGGACTTGACATTTTGCAGTTTCTCTTAAGCGGGTTGAACTGTATTAATATGTTGCTTTGGAAAGGTATGATAAATTGCTAAGTCTTCAAAATTTAACAGACCTTAAGCCCTTGTACCAAGTTTCATTTATAAAACTGCTACGCTGCAATCTAATGTGATTATACCTACTCCTTTTTCCACCAAGATGCATTTGAAGTTTTTGAGGTATATACTACCTATTCATTACACTTGAAGAAATCTTTAGTCGAAATTTTATAAATAGATGGGTTTTCTGGAATTAAGTAAGTCCAAACTTAGGGCAAATATAGCTCTAAGAGAAATAAATATTTAATAAATTAATAAACTAATAAACTAATATAAAAATATTAAAATCTTTGCTTTAAATGCTCACGTGAGGGGTCCGGACCCGAAAACCCCCATCCCCGTGGATCCGCTACAGTTTATTTTACCAATAGTTAAAGTTTTTGAAGTTCATTAGAGATTTTTAGCACCTCATTTTTGAGATATTCGCAAAAAAAATAAATACCATTTGACAGGCCTTTGAACAGGGTTACCAACAGGGGAATTTTCGCCCGGAGACTCCGGGCATTCGATCTAATCTCCGGGCTCCGGGCTTAGCCGAAATTTCTCCGGGCCTAATATTTCGATTATTTTATTTCATTCTTGAACGCATTCCTTAACACAAACAGAAATCTGCAAACACAAATTTCAATTTTACATTCCCTATACGTTCATATTAGCATCCATTGGCCAGAAAGCTTTTAAGAAATGTTAAAGATGACATGAGTTGTTTTTGCGTCAGTGATATCAACTGTTTTTACACAGGGGATTACATTTACAAAAATTCAAAATTGTTCAGATCGCTTTGGGTGGGAATGAAACGAGTTGTGACAGTTTATTTCGCTGTCGTTGTGGTGTTGCTTAACAAAGTGTTAGATCTTCTTGGTAACGTGAAATTTCTTGCGAATTTGTACAAAAGTTCACAAATTTTGTCTATCTGTTGTCAAAAACAATAGGAACAAAACTGTGTTTGGGAAGCTTGTACACAAAAATTACCAAACAGGCATGTTGTTTGCGTTAAAGCGAAAGGGCAGCAAAACAGCAATTCTTGAAAGAATCAAAGTGTAGAACAACAAAACGTAAAAGCGAAAAAGTGCCAAATTGATACAGCGACAAGCTATCAAAGCGATGAAAATGCGGCTAGTCGGGGTAGAGAAGAAGGACATACAATGGTTCTGGAAAAAATCTCCGGTTCTGGGTTTTTCCGAAGTTGGTAACCCTGCCGTTGAATCGTCAAAAAAGGTCAACAACTAGATTCAATACCTATTTCATCAGCGATAGATTTTTTTTGATTTTTTTTAAGGTTGTATAGATTGTTAGCACCTCATTTGTGGCACATGTAGTAAACAAAATATATACCACGGGAATATTCGCATTATCTTCGTAAAATGTCAACTAGTTTAATATCAAATATACGTATTCTTCCTTATAAAGGATGATGGGTTATTCGAAATGAGGTGCTAAAAGACTAATATTCTTAAATCTAGCTATGTCTCAAAATAAGTTATTCTTTTTTTTCAAGCACAACAAACAACAAACAAAAGTACTATACCTACTACCTTGAAAATAAACTTTAAAAATCGTTAATAAATAAAATCATTGAAATAAGTTTTTAAAAATCGTTAATAAATAAAATCATTGAAATAAGTTGACCTCTTATGACAATTATAACAAACTTTTAAGATGAAGTTGAAGATTGCTGCATCTGAAGTTTTTTTTTTCTTTAGACTTGCAGCTCTCGATAAGTATCAATGCTATTGAAAAACTTTAAACACCAAAATGTTGAGGGTAAGTTTTTCCAGGGGTGATGTCCGTTACTTTTTTTGAATTGAACCTCTTTATATTTTTTTTAACAGAGTTTCTAAACTTTTTAAGTTATATTTTTTTTTATACGTGCAGCTAAACCATAAAAAATGTTTTATAAAAAAAAAATTGCACTATGTAGAGCATACGTTTCTCTTGGGGCGATGTTCCTTATTTTTTTTTTATTTTTTTATTGAGCTTTTTTGACCATGAAACTTAAAAGGAATACAGGCAAGTTTAGACCCTTATAACTTCGGATCAACGAATAGTAGATAAAAAAAAATTACATACACAAATTAGATTTTCCAAACTCTAGAGGGAATGTTTTTTTTTTTTTTTATTTCATGTTCATAAGTCTTTTATTCTTGTCTAACAACAAATTATAACAAAATGGTAATAATAGACAAATGGTTGTTAAATAAAATCTATAGATTACCAATTACTTAAAATAGTTGACCTATTGTATTGTATTACAATATAATACTTTAAAAATTTGCCTTTTTATGAGAATTTAATGTATACTTTTTCGCGAATATCCCACATCTGGGCAGATTGAGGTACGACGATTGGAATTCAGTTCAGATCAAAAGAAAGCAAGTAAAACTCGTTTAAAAAGAAAAGAACTTTTACGATTTACCAGATTTATTCACCAATCTCATAAAAAAGTAGTTTTAGTAATTTTAAATTAACTCAAGAACTAATAGACATAAAACCATTCGATTTTTATTCGATTGACCACAAAAAGCCAATTTAGCACTTCATTTCACAATTTAAAAAAAAAATTGGTTTAAACTTTTTTTTTTTTTTTTGCTTATCAAAATTTTTAGTTTGCACAAGAATTTTTTAGAAAATTATTGACTTTCGAAATCGGTATAGTAGGTACTTCATTGTAAGTGTTGTCGTTGTTTTTTAATATTTTTTTTTTTCATTTTAAGTAATTTTTTCATAAAATTGCCTCTACCTTCTAAACGTGGCGAGACAGTACCCACCCCCATAATAATAAATGCTTGTTTTTGACCCTTCATACATACCTTACTTACGTATTTATGTAAGCAAGCAATAAAACAAAAATCTCATAAAAAAGTAGTTTTAGTAATTTTCAATTTTTTCAAAAACTATAAGACATATTCAGAATTGATATTAGCATTAACCACAAAAAGCTAATTTAACACTTCATTTCACAATTTTTAAAAAAATGGGTCTAAACTTTTTTTTTTATCAAAATTTCGAGTTTGCATGCGAATTTTTTAAAAACTATTGACTTAAATAATTTAATTTAAGTTAAGAATAGGTAGCTTTCAAAACCAATATAGGTTTCTGGCTTTCAAAACCAATATAGTACTTTATTGTTGTAATTTTGTTTTCCTTTTTAAAGCATTTTTTCAAAAATTGCCTCTACCTCTTAAACCGGGCGAGATAGTAGTAAAAAATGCTTGTTTTTGACTCCTCTACAAAAAACCTTTATCAATTTTTGGCACCAAAGTTATCGTACTCGTGCCACGAGATTCACTTAGATGAAGTGAAACGGAAAAAAAACGGAAAAATTTGATTTCAGTTCAAGGCAAAAAAAATAAGTGAGCCCGCTGCTTATTTAAAAAGTAAGAACGGATTATTTCGAAGGTATCTGCTTCTAGCCCACGGCCACAACTTATTATATCGAGAGGGGATAGCAACAATATCGGTGGTTCCAGGGATGCCAGATTGAGGGATTTTCGGAATTTTTCGACCCTAAAGGGAAAAAGGAAAAACCAACCCAGAAAACGGGAAAAACATTCAGCCCAAAAACTTTCACGTTTTAATACCAAAATTTCTTTTTGAAATATTCCAATTATAAATCTTCCTAATATTTTTGAAGTTAATTTGAATGATGAATGTAATTTTTACCGATTGAAGATCTTTACGTAGGCCCATTTTTAAATGAGATGGTCATATTCAAACGATCTGAAATCAGTGAGTTTGAAATGAATTTGTTTAAAAAAAACTGCAGGAATTTTTTATTAACAGTGAAGAAATTTTAAAGCGATTCAATTTTTCTGATGACGGCCAAGTCTTTAAGATCCTCGAATTTATTAATCCAGTAACTTTAAAAAATAAGAGTATTTCTTCGCTAATTCCGCTTTGTAGACATTTTCCTCATTTATTTACTCAATCTGAGCTTAGTGATCTAGATATGGAATATAGGTCACTAAGAAACTTTGACATATCAGCTACACCGACCGATAACATTCAAAAATTTTGGAAGGATATTTTACTTATGAAGTTTGAGGATTCCAAAATATGGAAAAATTGGTTTCATATATTTTTTGTCTTCCACACAGTGGAGCAAGCGCTGAGAGGGCTTTTTCAGCAATAAACTTGAACAAAACTAAGTTAAGAAATAAGTTAGAAAACAGGACACTTTGCGGAATTCTCCATACTAAATTGTTAATGAAAGATCGCAATTGTGTGGAACTAGAAATAGATAATGAATGTTTGCGTCTATATACAAGTAGTGTGTACAAAGAAGAAATAGTCCTAGATTAAAAGAATATAAATTTGTGATACAAATATAAATTTGTGATACAAATATATTGAAATAAATTAATATGGATGTGATAAATCTAGCATTTTAAAATATTTGTATTTATTTTTTTCGAAATAAAAATATGTATTACGTTTTAATGTTTGTTTTTTTTTCGCGGAAAAAAAGGGAAAAAAACGGTAAAAACTAAAATCAAAAAAGGGAAAACAAAATTTTTGGATGAAAAAAAGGGAATCGACTTGTCAAAAGTCTGACAACGTTGAGTGGTTCTTTCGGGACCAACAAATTTTAATTTACTTGTACACGAATGCACCATGAATCTATTACAGTTGCTACATAATGAAATCAGCTGGAAAGTTAATTTCTGTCCTTCTAATTCGAAAACAAGAAAATCTTGAGTCGATATACTTCAAATTGTTGAAATTTCTTACGTCGTCTTGTTATATTTTCTGCAGCAACATAATGTGAATTATAAAGATGACGAAATAAATATAATAATTTTGAGTGATGACATTGACTTTATGGAAATGTTTAAATTTTGCTTTGTGATTTCGGTAGGTGATGCATGGCTGATAAATGTTGATCGCATGTTGATGTAGGGTGATGGTGATGGTGATGGTGATGGTGCTTAGCTTATATGTATATGTGTCGGATGATAATGTAGGGAGCTAATGGCAGTTGGGTAATTCAATTCAATTTGATTAGTGGATTGGGAAATCAAAAGTGTAATTCTCCGTAACAGGATCCAGTCACTCCCAAAACCAGGCTTTTATTTTAAAACATTTGGGAATCCACAATTTCTCTTCATATTTTTTAATTGATTTTGTTTGATTGGTCTGAGACTCGATTAATTTGCATTGAATTGTAAAAAGTTATTTGAAGTGCCATATATTTATTTTTAACTAGCAGACCCACCCGCTCTTTGCATGGGATGACAAATCTAACTTTCGTAAAAAAATAACAAAAGAAAATATTTATGTACATACATATAATAAATAAAACAGTGTTATGTTTAAGGCGCTAGTTACAGCTTTTATTGAAAACCAACATTGTAATTTTTGAAACATTTTTTTAAATGAAGTAATAATACAAGCTGCCAGCTTTATTTTGCATCAACATATAATTACTTTGTAAAAGTCTCACAATGAAAAATAAAATGGTTTTCAATAATAGCTATAATTGGCATTTTTATTAACCCACTTTGCCTAGCCCTATAGAGTCCGCAACTTGCGTTATAAAAATGTATGCTATAACCTAATCCATCCAGCTGATCGAACTTGATGATTTAAGTAGAAAAGTCTAAATAAACTGTAATGAAAATACTTTATTTATATTTTCGGTCGATAGACCTACTTTATTTGTTCAAACATCAGTCAACGACCGACTGTATTCTTAATTATAACTTATTTCTATATTCAATATTTTATATTAGTCAGCAAGTCATTAGAATTTGCAATCCAAATAGGTATCACTGACTTGCGGTGTCAGCGGATAAGGGTCGTTACACTTTGCGCTATGGAAGCTGTGTCATATGAGCAATGCAAGGTAATTCAAGCTGTTGTCTCATATGGGGTAAATGACCAAACGACCATTATCCGTAACAAAACTAATTCATATCAAATCACGTTTATATTAGCAAGTAGAATTAGAAGAATAAATATTTATTTCTTCAGCAAGAAACTAAAGCTTGAAACACTTGTTCTTGTCTACAAAAATAGCCGAAAATTTAAGTTTTGTATGGTAGAAAATGTTTTTATTTTTTCTCAACTTTTTTATTTATCTACCAAATATTTCAAAACATTTTTAACAAAAATCTTAAATGGAATACTTTCTTTTTGTTTTCCTTATTTCACCCTATAAATAGCTAATTTTTAAAATATTATCGAAGTCCATCTTCTAAATAGGTAACAACCTTAAAAAAAAAAATTTTAAATATCAGATGCTATTTTTGTTATTCTACCATATAAAAGAACTGAAAATGTCAAGTCCTAAATTGATACTTGAATTATGTAGTTATAAGCTTTCAGAAACAAAATAAATATCAAAAATATTGTTGGTATTTTAAATTTTATCTTAATTCACCCTACAAATAGGCAAACTTTGTAAAATATGAGTCAAAAATTCCAATCCCTAAGTAAAACATTTTAAACAATTTTTTTTTAATCAATTGCTTCTTTTAGTTTTGGCCCCATTTTACCCTATAAATATGTATTAACATTTTGGGCAACCGATTCAAACATTTAGTTTCTTCGTTATTTTTACAACAAAACTAAATAATCTAGTCTTGAGATGACTAAGATCTTAGTATAGCGGGTGTTGCTTATGTACCCAACAGATGATGGCCCTTTAAAAAAAATTACACATAAACGTAGGCGTACTCGAATGCAATGTTGTGTCAAAATTTCAAAGCAATCGGTGAAGAACTTTTAGAGATTAGCGATTAGGAACAAACGAACATTTACATTTTTATTTATATATAGATTTTTGCTACAATTTTAAGTTTTTGAAATCGAAAACTTTTTAAAATTCTTTTTTTTGCCTTCAATTATATTTTCATAAAATCTATAACGAATCAATAAATTTAACAAGTCCAATTAAAAAGTGTTAAGTCTTCTACTTGTCTGATTTATTTCCGTAATATATGTATGTCTTTTTCGCTTAAATCCAATTTTATTTCAATTGATTTAGATATAATATGTACGAAGTTTAATCAAAATTCTCAATGCTGTTCTAGATGAGCTTAAACAAAATCTCAAACTTGAATTTTTGAGACACATTAAAATATTTTGTATTGGTAATTTTGTTTCCTTTTTTTAAAAAAACTACCTCTTTCTATTTTTCTCATTTTCCCTGTCATTTTCCCCTGAATTGTCTATAAATCAAACGATAACTTTACACAGTCAGACATAGGCAGTTAAGTTCTAGAATAAATGATTACATACTCATCCTATTAGCTTTACTTCATTATAGTCAGCTTCAACAAAACAGCAAATAACTTATGTATAGACATAAAAGTTTTTTCTCTTTTCGAATGAAGTATATAAATAAATTTTATTAAAAACGACTCAAAGGAAAAACATACTTTACAAGACCAGATCTTAGTTTTTGTCTTATTAAAATTTGTACACAGCTCATTATATAAATGTCCCAACTGACTACACAGAAGTCTATAATAATTATTTATTATTGCAGACCAATAAATTAACACAATGTTCATTCAAATGTTTTCGTTTCGCTTTGATCACAAACAACCACCACCATCAGACATCAACATCACCGCCTTGAGGCGATAAACCGAAATCATGACTTCTGATGGCAAAAAGACACTCATTAGAGAAGTCACTTACTTATATATACACATACACTCATAGACTATGAGTAAGTTATCGCTTGTCCGACAAAACTGATGAAATAAAATGAAATTCCAACTCTGCCCTAGTTTAACTTTGGGGGTGCAAAAATAACTTGGTTATATTATGGAATGACAATGTTTACAAGAATTCCAACACTAAAACTTTGCTTGTACCAACTGCCGTTGGGTTATTACCAGAGAGCAAGACAAACAAATTTCACTAAGTGCGACATTCCATAAAATTCTGAGCACATAACTGTCGACTTCCATCACTGTGGATCCTGAATTACACCAAGAACAGCAGTCGTAACGTTATAAACTAAAACCCATACATACTGCTTCATCATCATCATCATATAGTTCATTGTATATATAGAAGAATGTCTTGGTAGCAATTGCTGGAGCACCTCTCTCAGCTCAGCCCCCGGGGTCTGAAGGCACTTTTTGAAGGACAAATGAAGCATAAATATTTCATCCTGAGATATGCGTTGAAATTCGTCGAGCAATTGGAAGTTTAACTAAAAGCTGAGACCTTAAACGAGCAAACGAGCACTAGTGGGTGGGGTAGGGGTGGCGTATACGTAACCTCATAAATTTTCGTTTCCTAGTATAGGAAAGTGAGATTTTCACTTTAACTGGCAGATTGTTGCAAGTGCACGATTATTTTCTGTAAGCACGTTTTGGATTCTTTTTGGAATTCCAATTGCATTACATCTCATTCTCATTGCAATGACTTGAAAAAGGTATCTTTTCCTTTACGTTTTTGTTGAGCTGGATTGTCCTCCTTCTCCTCCTACGTCTCTCTCTTTCTCTCTCTCTCTTGCTGTCAAAGAAATTGCATAGGAAACAGCAATCAAAGTCACAAATAAAAGATGTTGTTTATTCTGCATGTATATATTTATATGTATCTTCCTTTGAATTAACATATACAAATAATAATATGCTTTCGTTGGCAATGTCCTCATAAAGCAGCTTAAAATATTCTTACGATTTTCTATATGATGTGCATAAGCATATGTGAATTTGAGGTTCATCCATTTAGAACGAATGAGTGCATTTGGTTTTGTCTTAGTGTTTTGCTTTTCACATTCAAATAAATTCGAATTTGCCTCAGAGTATATATATAATAGTTATGTGAAGGTATAAGTACTATTTTGTCCAGTACCTGCCTACATCCCTATACCTATACGTAAAAAAAGCTAAAGGATTTTTCTCTTTTTAAAATTTTTGTTTGTAATGTAGGTATAGTACTCTTGATTTGGTATGACGAGAATGACGATAGAGACGGCACCATGCATCGGTCGGTCGTTGACGGTGTATGGAGGAAGGTACCTATAAAATACTACATGCAAACTCAAAACAGAAATATTTGGAATTCTTTTAGTGATATTATGGCTGGACGATGTTGAAAAGATTCACTGCACATGTGGTTGAATGATTTTTGGATTTATTTGCTCTCAATTTTGTAATTTCACATAATAGAACGAAAAAGAGTTTTTGTAAAAGTCAGTTCAATTTAAATCAAGTAATGTTTTTTTTTTTTTTTTGAAGAGGTCATTCAGTAGATTACTCAGAAAAGCAAAACTGCAGAATTATTTTTAAATATTCAATAAAATGAAGTTTTTGTTTGTGCAAATCTAAGCATATTTTTAAACAAAGGACAACATTTTTATTATGGAATTGGGTAGTTGATTGTAGATAGAAAATTGATTCATTATCTATGTTGAAAAGTTTTCAATTCAAAAACGTAAGCGTTTGTGCCAAATCATTAGGCTCCCATTTAGATAAACCACATATTATAATCGAATTATGGTTTGAAGTGAAGAAAATTATCTATAAATTCTAAAAAAAAATATTTTGGTCACACTATTTCCTGGTGAAATTTTAGAATTTTACAGCAGATATTATAAAATGCTCTAGTAGGTGGGGCAGTGATTCTAAATTCAAATTTTTCAAAATACTTAATTTCATATTTATCAAAATGTCAATAAAACAATAAAATGCTGAAAAAAATTTAGTTCGTTAAGCCTAGTACGCTGCTGATGCGAAACGAAAATTTCCTGTGATCTCCAAACAGAGAACGAAACGTTTGCGAAAACACAACGGAAAATATCCTTGGAGAGTTTCATTAATTCCAAAAACAAAATCAAACATAAACGCAAAAAATCAGAGAAACCCATGAAGTAAAGGTAGAACTAGAATAGGCCGTAGCTGTCGGAAGCTAGTGTCAAAAGCGAACGAAAAGTTGCTTTCCAAAACGTCAAATTCATAAGTCACCCATAATGCACTTGAGTGGTTGGAAGTGATTTTTTTGATTTTTGAAGCTAGCTGTCAGTCCACGTACGAAAGAGCGGTCGGTGAGCGCTCTCACGTCCGACGGCGAAAGTTAACGAAAACTAAACGAAAAGTTCCAAATCGCAATTATGTGCGCGTCATATTAATTTCTTGTTTTCGCTCGGTTTCGTACGACCACGTACGTTGGCTTCCGCCTATTCTAGTTCTACCTTAAGAAAATGATAAACAAAAAAAAACACAAATAAAACTCAAATGTCATTTTTCCGCACACAATAAATAGTCTGTATAATTAATTCAGTGCGAAAATGGAGCGCAGACTTCTCCAAATAATCTGCTACAATTATGAATTTCGCTCTTCGAACAGCGTACTTCAAAACAAAAAGCAGAACGAAATTTTCCGTTTATGATGTACTAGTACTATACAGTCAAAGCTCCCTTGGGCGGACAGCGACGTACAGTGGTTAAAAAATTAATCTAGGTGGACAATATTATTTTTTTGTTTCTGTTTTTCCATAGAAATAATGTTGAAGTACAAATGTGGAAAATATTCAAGCCATACCTCTTTAATTGAAGTCCAAAATGTAAACATTGAATGCAATCCATTCTAATCAGCTGTTCACAAGTTTTGATTGTCAAACTTTAAGATCGTGCTGAGCATAAGTGAAGTGTCTTTTTCTAATAAAAAAAATGGATTTTAATTTTGAGAGTAAGAATAATAAAATAAAATAGTTAAACTATATAAAAAATGTGTTTATATATTTTTTTATAATTTTTGTTTTGTAACATCACTAACAATTGTATGAAATGTAAAATTAGATCGTGTTTTATCTAAGCTTTTGGAACTGTCGAGAGCTGGTGGCGAAATAAAATTTAAATAAATGCTATCTCAACAAAATTTCCTTAAATCGATTTAATATTCGAAAAATGTATAAACAAATATTTTTTAATAAAACAATAAAAATTCTCATTTCAAAACTAAAAATAATTTTGTCCACCTAGATTCTAGATTTTGACCACTGTGCGACGGTCGCAGATCTTTTGTCTTTTGTACTAAATATGTATTGTCCAATTTTGAAAAAGGGCAAAAAGCTATAAATATATAAAAAGGCATTTGTGGTAAAAAAAAAAATTAAACTCATAATAAACATATATTCAGAGCCAAGAGGACATGAATAGTTTTTGTTTTAAGTCTTTACTGTCTTAAGATTAACCAAAAAAAAAGGCAAAGTTAAAAAAAATCATATCTCTGGTAATTACAATTTGTTTGATTTGTTTCGATCTGCAAGACTTAACTATGTTGCTTGAAAATTTTCAAAAAATACTGTTAATAACATAGATGACGCTAAATATCAACACTGCGATCAGGCTAGATAGAGAAAAAATTATTGGTAGATTTTAAACACCAAAAAGGTGATTATATAGATTATTTGATTTAATATAAGCCGATCTACTGTAAAATTAACACAGCTCCTTAGGAAGAAAGAAAATTCAAACAATGCAACAGTTCCCGGGTAGAATTTGCGACTCGGTATTGCCTTGGCCCCAGCTAGTTTCGCCTTGTTTATGTCATGGGCCTATCGAGCAGTAACTAGATTGGCCCTTGCTAATTTGTTAATGCTCTGTATTCCGTGGGCCTTGCCTAGTGGTAACCATATCGGCCCTAGATAGATCTTCCAAGTCAGGAATGGGCCTCTTGAGCAGTAACTAGCTTGGCTCTTGCTAATTTGTTAATGCTCTGTATTCCGTGGGCCTTGCCTAGTGGTAACCATATCGGCCCTAGATAGATCTTCCAAGTCAGGAATGGGCCTCTTGAGCAGTAACTATCTTGGCCCTTGCTAATTTGTTAATGCTCTGTATTCTGTGGGCCTTGCTAGCGGTTCCCATATAGGCCCTAGATAGATCTTCCAAGTCAGGCTTTGGATAACTAAAAATTTAGAGATTTTTAGTCACTAGCTAGGGCCTAAGATTTTTACTGACACCCATATAGCCCCCACCCCTCTCATATTAGGGGTGCTTGAGACCGCTTTTCTGTTTAACTGAAATGTATAGAATTTAATTTAATTTTTAAAAAACTTCACTTTTACTTACTTGGTTTCTCCGAGATTTGAACTCGCGTTCCTCCAATCAAAGATCCAGCACGCTACCCACCAGGCTGATTTGCGATACAGAATAGCGATGTAAAAATGTTTATGAGTTGATACTTCACGTATTTGCTATATGGACCTTACACAAGTTAAATTGGTCGTTGGGAATGCCAATAAAGAGGCGACACTATCTACGACCAATATAACGCCAAGAAAAAGTTCCATGTCTAGGCTACATCAAGTCTTAACTATCTAGGCCCAGTCTTAGTTACACCTGATAACGCCAATAAAGAGGTGACACTGTCTAACGCCAAGATAACGCCCAGATGCAATTCCTTATCCAGGCTACACCAAGCAAAAACTATTTGGGTCCCTTCCTGTTCTTATGAGACAGCGCCAATAAGGTGGCGACACTAGCTAGGGCCAAAATGACACCAACAAAAGTTTTCATATCTAGGCTTTGTCAAGTTAAAACTATCTAGGCCCAGTCTAAGTTACATCTGACAATGCCAATAAATAGGCAATTCTAGCCAGGGCCAAGATAAAGCCAGAATAAGATAAATTAGTCAAGATCACCCAGACCTGCGCCTGTCTAGGCCCAGCATAGAATTTACTATATAATGGCCAATCTAGCTAGGGCCACGCTTAAAAATAGTTTTTCCTAGATAATTTTCTACCCGGGTTACCTTCATAACTTAAAGTTTCATTTCATAAACTTTGAAAAGTCGATTTTAGAATATTAACACGATGTTATGTTTAAATAAACAGGCACAGAGCTATGTGCCATCAGATAAACAATTATAAAATCAAATCTACGAAATATTAATTAAACAGTTACAAAAGTAAAATTAAAATTTACAAGATGCAGTGTTAACATAGCATGCCACTTGGTTAAAAGTATTTTATTTACAAGAATTTCATGCGAAATACAATTTTATCAAAAAATTGCCGTATTAATTTAATCACGAATATAATGTTATTGAAGTCGAAGAATATACATCTTGTAACACTTAAATTATTTTTAATTAAATCTAGTTTTATTGGAAAAGCTATCTCTTGAAGGATTGCTGCAGCCGTTAAAAGTTAAAGCGCCGAGTTGTTTTTTTTTTAAGGAAATTTCTTGCTGTGCTATATGTATAGATTTACAAAAAAACGCGCTTATTGTATTTTTATTTATAAATCTGATTTAACCTGACGCTATAGCGAGTTGCAATTCATTCATATTTTTTTTAGTTACAAATTGGTTTTCCATTGGTAAATTCAGGGGCCTAATTACGGCCCAAGATTTCAGTAAAAAAATTGATTTTTTTTCTCCGTGAATGGAACACAATTCAAATAGATTTTTTTTTTTTTTAAACTGTATTGGTGTACTTTCTTGTCTGTGAAACTAGTGCGGCATAGCTGTCAAACTTTCATCCAAACTTGTTGTCTTTTGAAAAGTGTATGCAGTACCTAAATTTCATATTAAACTGCTTCCATTTTTCAATAGGATTGTATTTATTTAAACAATTTTATCAAACTTTTCATAAAACGAATAAATTTCAAATCAAAACCACATTTGTCAAGCTGACAACTTAAATTTGTATTGGTGTTAATAAAATGAGGGGTAAATCTGCCGAAAAATTTAGATTTGCAAATTTGATTTAAAATCAAAAATCAATCAATTTCTTTTGCCCAATGGAGAGCAAAGAGAGGGGAAATTGTGTTTTTGACAGGTCCAAATCAAAAATAAATTGATTTATTTTACCAATGGAAAACCCCATAAGAAACTCACTCCTTATATACCTCAGAAGCCTAATATATTAAATCTCCATTAAATTCAAAACTGCCATTAAAAAAATACATACTTATATTTCTAAAATTTTATATAAATTTTGTAAATTTCCAATTTTTAATGACGACTTTAAATGGAGATAAAATAAAATGAATTCAACAGTGTTAGTTTTGGCATTTAAGATAAAGATGCCCATCTGACTGAAAACCAATTGTATATTGAAATATATATCGTCTTACAATTCAATTAAACATAAATCTTCATTTGCATGTTCAACGATAATATCACAGCTTCCACTCGAATAAATTACAAATTCCAAATATTTTGTTCGTATACTCGTATAAATTTCTATTTAATCCCCTCTAAGTTAATCGCGAACGTACGCAAAATCTATGTGTGTCTGATGCTAAATGAAACAATCGATAAGTATGGAAAGTAAATCGAAATCAAAAAAGTTTAAATTGCTTTCAGCAAATTATCCGTAACTTTTGAGTCTTCCCTTACTTCTTTGCTGTTTTTTTTTTTTTTTGTCGTTCTTTTTCTTATATCCAAACCTTACACACACATATACATACGTATTAGTAATTCAGCAAATATGGTCCTGTTCCTTTTAGTAGAAAGATGTCTGTTTTCTTGAAGTCCATGCATACGGTCCCTTTGATATGGGATGAGTGCATAAGTTTACCGGAAAACTTTAATTAGAATTACAAAATTATGATCCGCGTCAATGCACGTACTCGTACATATAGAGGTTCATACCTTTAGCAAAGCAACATAACATACAGTACAGACATACATATACTATACATGTTTGTGGAGAGTTTTCTTCGTATTTTTGTTATGGTGGATCTGTTGAGTATTCTATGTTTTGGTAACGTTATAAGGGATGATGCAGGAAATTTGAATAGAAATGAAGACATTTAATTTCCTGTTTTATAATTATGGTAAGTAGGTGAGAACGCGAGAGACTTTGTCGCCTGAAAGAAATTGGAGTGCATTCATTCGTTGGATTCAATTAACTTTTGAGCGCTTTTTATATATGAATGTATGTATGTATGTTTATTTGACATTGCAGAATTCAAAATGTATAAATTAAAATATCCTAAATTTGTATTTAGATTAAATATATAATTAATATCTTCCTGCACGACGTTAAATTAAAATAATGTTGTTTCATAGCGATATTTATTTAATTTGGTAGCAGAAAGTAATTTTCAGTTTCTTCCGGAGTTTGAATTCTGCAAATCATTAATTGTGACGGTATTATTTTTCTCCAAAATAACTTTATGTGAGCTGTAATGAAGAAGATGAAACTTAACTTTAAAAATATTTACTTTAAGAGAATTTCGACTTGTAATCCAGTTTCAATTGTCTTTTTTGTGGCTCTGTGATCTTAGTACCTCATATGGGGGATATTCGCAAAAACAAGTATTCCATCTAAAAGGTCAGTAGTTGGTTAAAAAAAGGCAACTACTTTCGGAAATTGATCGTTCATAGAAGTTTAAGTTAAGTTTAAGTTAAGGCCAATAGATATTTTAAGCACCTCATTTGTGGGATATTCGCAAAACACAAGGATAACATTTGCAAGCCCAACGAATCGTCATGAAAAGGCAGCTAGTTTTAGTAATTCCATAGATTTTCCATAGATTTTTTTTTTAAATAAGTTTTTTTTTTTTATTCATACAAATTTTTGAAACCTCATGTGGGATATTCGCAAAAATAAGTATTTCAGCTTAAAAGTTAGTAGTTTGTCAAAATAGGCAACAACTTTCAGACATTGATCAGTCATAGAAGTTTTTCAAGGCCATTAGATATTTTAAGCATCTCATTTGTGAGATATACTTACTTAAAAAAAAGAGAATACCATTTGCAAGCCCAACGATTCGTCGTATTAGGTCAGCTAGTCTAGTTTCAGTAATTGGATTTTTTTAAGCATTTTCAAGTTTATAGAGATGGTTATAGCACCTCATATGTATGTGAAAAAATTCGGAAAAATACCTCATAAATGGTCAACAAGTTTTAGAAATTGGCTAGTCATAGATTTTTTTTTTAGTGAATTTATAAAGTATTTTTACAAGTTCATAGAGATTTTAGCAATCTTATTTGTGGGATATTCAAACAAAAATATGCCTACCGAAATGTAACTTTATCCTCATAAAAGGTTATAAATTCAGTAATTAAGTCAGCCATATTTTGTTTCATTAATTAAAATTTTTTCGTAGAGATTTTTAGAGTCTTGTGAAGTTAGCAAAACAATTGTTAAAAATTTAATAAAAAATGAGAGTTCCCGGTAGCAAATAAAGAGTTCTAGAGTTCCTCATACTTTTTTTCAATAGTTCTGGCGAATTAAGTGCTTAAATTCGAAAAATAAGTTTTTTGTGCTAACTTCACGCAGCAAGGACTTTTTTGAGAAAAAGAGTTCTGAGCATGTTTTTCAACTTAAAGTCAAGAGTTCTAGAGTTCCTGATGAGTTTTAGAAAGAGTTCTGCAAAATTGGAAAAGTTAGGGCAAATTAAGTTGCCCATCGACTTAGAACAAAAAAATGTGAAAATCCAAAAAAATCAAAAAAAAGGAGTTCTGATTAGAGTTCCCGATAGCAAACAAAGAGTTCTGAACATTTTGTTAATAACTTTTTTTTCTAAAACTAATTTTTCAAAAGTTATTCGCAAATTTAGGTGCCCATTGACAAAATCCAAAAAAGGAGTTCTGACTACCTAGTTTCTGCTGAGGCGTGAAACCATAACTTTTTGTTGTTTGATTTTGTTTTTTGTAGGTACCTATTTCTTGATTGGTTTATTTGCCCTATCTATAGTTAGGTAAGAGGAGGTACTAGGTAGTGTGAAACAAAGTATTGGGTTGTCAGCTTTATAGGAAGGTAGAGTGTTCAATGGTTGTAACTTGAAGGTGAGTAGGCTGGGTGGTATTTTGCTTTGCGAAAATGAGAACAAATTTTGAGTAGGTAAGCAAAAAATTAAGAAACTCAGTTGTAGCTAGTGGCGAAAGTAACTAAGTAGAAGAAATGTTATTTTAAAACATTATATTTTCAGTTTTCACAATAGCTTATAGCTAATCAGAACTCCTTTTTTTTATTTTGACATTTTTGGTTCTAAGTCAATGGGCACCTAAATTTGCGAATAACTTTTGAAAAATTAGTTTTAGAAAAAAAAGTTATTAACAAAATGTTCAGAACTCTTTGTTTGCTATTGGGAACTCTAATCAGAACTCCTTTTTTTTGATTTTTTTGGATTTTGACATTTTTTGGTTCTAAGTCAATGGGCACCTAAATTTGCGAATAACTTTTGAAAAATTAGTTTTAGAAAAAAAAGTTATTAACAAAATGTTCAGAACTCTTTGTTTGCTATCGGGAACTCTAATCAGAACTCCTTTTTTTTGATTTTTTTGGATTTTGACATTTTTTGGTTCCAAGTCAATGGGCACCTAAATTTGCGAATAACTTTTGAAAAATTAGTTTTAGAAAAAAAAGTTATTAACAAAATGTTCAGAACTCTTTGTTTGCTATCGGAAACTCTAATCAG
This sequence comes from Epistrophe grossulariae, assembly GCA_929447395.1. Taxonomy (NCBI): domain Eukaryota; kingdom Metazoa; phylum Arthropoda; class Insecta; order Diptera; family Syrphidae; genus Epistrophe; species Epistrophe grossulariae. The sequence goes on from OV839568.1 coordinate 116,295,298, forward strand.
AACTCCTTTTTTTGATTTTTTTGGATTTTCACATTTTTTTGTTCTAAGTCGATGGGCAACTTAATTTGCCCTAACTTTTCCAATTTTGCAGAACTCTTTCTAAAACTCATCAGGAACTCTAGAACTCTTGACTTTAAGTTGAAAAACATGCTCAGAACTCTTTTTCTCAAAAAAGTCCTTGCTGCGTGAAGTTAGCACAAAAAACTTATTTTTCGAATTTAAGCACTTAATTCGCCAGAACTATTGAAAAAAAGTATGAGGAACTCTAGAACTCTTTGTTTGCTACCGGGAACTCTCATTTTCTATTAAATTTTAAACCATTGTTTTGCTAACTTCACAAGACTGATTTTTAGCATCTAATTTGTGGGATATTCAAAACCAAAAAATATAGCATCCGAAAGGTTACATAATCCTCATAAAAGGTCAACTAGTTTCAGTAATTGTTCAGTCATAGTTTTTAATTTCATGAATTTAAAAAAAAAATTCAAGTTCGTAGAGATTTTTAGCACCTCATTTGTGGAATTTTCAACTGATGTACTTATTTTGCGAAAATCCCATGAATGAAGTGCTTGATTCTCTAATGATTTTAAAAACTTCAAGCCATTGATTAAATAATTTCCTTAGCTGGAGAATTTCTGATTGCATATACTTTATTTACGAATATCCCACAAATGAGGTGCTGAAAGTCTCCAAATGTCTTTGAAAAGCTGTATCCATTCATCAAAAGTTTTCTAATGCTAACCAGTTTCCGAAAGCAGTTGATTTTTTTTCCAATTACTGATTTTAAAATGACTGTTTTTGCGAATATCCCAAATATGGGGTTCTTAGATTCTAGAGTCCTTTTCATCATATTTTTTTATAATGAAACGTACCCATACAACAATATTTTCAGTTAAATACGACAACTTTTTCTTAATAAATTCCCCCGAAAATGTTAGCCAATAAAATACACTGTCAATTCATTGGCTGAACCTTCTCAACTTACCTACACTTTTCTTGGGTTCTTTCATCTATATCTACTTTTATTATATAAATCATAATTAACGATAAATACAATTTGGTACAGACTATAATAATAAAATAATAGTTCCACTTTATCGTACCTACAATATAAAAAACATATATCTATATCCGTTAGGTACTTTGCTTAAAATCTGAATTTACCTTGACTTTGTTCTCATTAAACTTCAAAGTGCCTTCTCACATGAGTGAGAGTGCTCTGTACATGTGAACTCATCCAATAACTGTTCCTTATTAACAACTGAATGAATACACTTTATATGTATAAATGGAAACAAAAAGCAACTACTAAAAGCACCATCCGCTGGCGATGAAAGACCAAAAGGGGTTTTTGTAAGGCCATGTCCTGTCCACATACACACCCTCAGCAAAGAACTGTAATTAGTGCCTTCCATCCAATCCTTAACTGCCCTTCAATATTCAAAATTAATTTTCCTCCAAACACAGAAAGCCCTCTCTTCTCTTCTCCACTTCACTTCATTCTTCCTCCTACTCTATCAATTCCCTACAATCCGCAAGAACTGACCAATTTAACTCTGGAACCAACCATGACGGGTGCTCCTTTTTTATTTTTTGGATAGTGATTCTGAACTCTGGAACTGGGAGAGCTCCATCAACTTTGCTTTATTATATTTCTTTGGCACCGTATATAGTCCGCATAGTCGTCGTTGTAGCTGTTGTCGTCATCTAGTGATGTGTCAACTCGCGTTAATAAACCGAGTCAACCCAAGTTACAGCTAAACCGAGTCAAACCGAGTTATAATATCAAACCGAATTGGCGATTGAACGAACCGAACCCGACAGCCGTCACCGTCATCCATGTATATAAATTCGAGTTAAAAAGCTGTCTATTTTTCTTATACTAACCGAGTTGCATTGAATGCTTTTAGATGACAGCGATTTCGTTCGTTTCTATTTGGTCTCTTTTCGGTTGCAGAGATGCTTTTAAAGGATGAGAAGGAAACAGTTCTCAACACTATTTACTCTGCTAAAGCAGTCCATAGACTCTACACTTTTGTCTGTACCGGTGTCGCTATACGGGCTGTGTGTGGGCTGCTGCCCAAACCGAGTTTCGGTGTCAGACACGCAACGAGTAAAATCATAAGTTTTTGATTTTTGGTGTCGGTGTCTCTACTGTGTACGATTTGGTATGGCGTGTGTGGAAGAATGCCACAACGGTTTCAGTACACCGGTGCAGACACCGGTCGAATAGAGTTGCAACTGTAACCCGTTTCAATGTTTATTGTATTTTAAATGCCGTATTCGGTTTTAAGTGACCGATGTTCCTGCTTTCCATAATTTCTTATTTCCGTTGTTTTTCACCTTTTATAAGTTTAATAAACAAAAAATGCCTGTAAAAAATATTCTACTTCATATAAGTATTCAGGTAAAATAAGTACATTGATGGTGCATATAAAAAAAAGCACCCAGGTGAGTTCATAGACATTACTGATGGGAGGATTGATACTGACACTGACAGTATTATCGAAAGAACGAATCTTCAGCCTTCAACGAACCAAGAAGTGGCTGATATTAAGATACCACAACAGTCCAGAAAAATTTCCTGCTCCTGTTATTGCTAAGAGACTAAGGCAAACCCGACTGCCAGTGCCTGCGAAAATTTCCGAAAAAGTCGGGTATAATGGTTTGCTTGATCTCACTGCAAATTGTTGAGAATGAAGGATTTAGGAGGTGTTCGAAAGTGCTGTACCCTGAATACAATATTCCCTCGAGAAAAACAATTGCAGGAATGCTTGAAGGGAAATATACTGTTGAATCTAGATTTTTTAAAGGAGAAACTTCAAGATATAGAATTTATAGCCTTGACATCAGACATTTAGACATCGGACAGCAACAAATGATTTATTAGCATAACGGCTCACTATATAGTACAAGCAAGAATGAAATCGTCGGTTATTTCTACTTCCGAATTAGAAGAAAATCATACTGCTGAAAATATAGCTAAGATAATACGAAAAATATTCGACGAATGGCAAATAGTTGCTAAAATTGTAATCATTTTCACAGACAACGCCGCATCTATGAAGCAGTCAATTAAATTTTAATTAAACGAAATCACTTTTGTAGGGCGCATATATTAAATCTTGCTGTAAAAGATTGCATAGAAAAACCCAGTTGGGAGGAACATTCCGAAAATGAGCTGTTATCAATCCCACAGATTTTAAACAAATGTAGAAGCATATAGTATCACATTTTAATCATAGTGCCAAATCTTCTTATGCACTGCTCGACATGCAGATAAAAATGAAAACAGAAACACTAAAATTCAAAACAGGATATAAGGACTAGATGGAATAGCACATTTTATATGCTTGAGCGCTTATTGAAAATAAAAGCGTCTCCTTCCGCTACTTTTGGAAGCATCTCTGTCCAATCTAGATTTTGACGAATGGATTTTGACTAAGGAAATAGTGAAGCTTTTGCAACTATTCGAAAAAAATTACCGTTATTTTGTCAGGAGAGTCATACCCCTTATTATCGTGTATAATTCCCTTAGTAGTAGGACTACAAAAGACAGTGGCAAACAAAAATCTAAGTACTGAGTCGGCTAAACTTCTGCATAGAAATCTAATATAACTGTTATAGAAGCATCTTGGGGTTTATGAATCTAACAGAACAGCAGCTAAGTCGACCTTTTTGGATCCACGATTGAAAAAAAAAGGTTTTGGTATTGAACCTCACGCTGCTAATGCACAAATGTGGATCATAGAAGAACTTAGGGATTACCCAATCAGTACATCACCTTCAAGTGTTCAATATCAACCTAGCAACTCAAGTGCAGGTAAGTACCTACTTGAGATTATATTTATTTTCCTATTTTAAAATATTAAATGGTTTTCATATTTATCCACTTAACTTAAGCAACCGCTGAAACTAACAATGAAGATGATAAAATCTTGGGTGTCCTTGACAAAAAAATTTCGGAAACACAAACTGCCATGACGCCTTTTTCCTCAGCAGCAAGTATGGTGAAACAATATATAGATTTGCGGTATCTTGATCGGAAGAATAACCCGCTTGAGTTTTGGGAAGAAAAGAAAAGTTTGTAAGCTATCACATAAATACTATGTATACCTACATCGGATCCATCGAAAAGGTTGTTTTCTAAGGCTGGTTTGTTGTGTAATGAACGAAGGAATCACTTAGCTCCCAAAAAAGTTGATCAAATCTTATTTCTTAACAATTCTAAAAAATTAAAATTAAAAGCTTTTTCTTTTTTTTTATGTAATCTATGTTTATTATTTCTCAAATATTTTATTATTGATTGTAAAATGAATTTCCTTGTTTTTTTAAATTTTTGTTTTATTATTTTTCGAATGAGTTAATATTTATTTTATTTTTTGTTAAATGTTTTTATTATTTTTTGTTAACTTGTGAATTAATAAAAAAATTATTTTTTTAATTTCATTGCAATTTTTGCCCTTGTTTTAGTTCTTCAAAACATAGAGATAAAGGAGTTAGCTAACTCGGTTTGCTTCTCGGTTTGCTTGAATTTCAACTCGGGTTAACTCGTTTTGAGAAATTTGTGGTTTGGCACATCACTAGTCGTCGATCGGCCTTCCTTTTTTTTTATTTTGCAATTCGTCTGCTTTGAAACAAGGACAAAACGGTTGGTTAAGTCATACACTGGGCATATATATAGCAGTGGTCGCCATTCAAGACAGCAGACCGACATCCTATCGGGCAGACCGGAATAGGAACTCTTTTGGAAAAACAAACCTTATGCTGAACAAACTTGACCGGAAATTCAAACAGGAAGAACAGAGTTCTTCAAAAGTTTTGCAAGGATGTCCAGGAGAGTTTTTCTTCTTTTTTTTTTTTTTTTTCTTTTTTTTTCCTGTGTGTCTCATTCTTGTTGCCTCTATGGAATCCTCTTCAGTTCGTATACGTTCTCCGTCTGTTTCATCCGTTCTTATGGTAAATCTTACACGAAAATATATAATAATCTACCTCCCTCCTCCTTCTTACCCATTCCCGGGACAATTGTGTATTGTGGCTTTTTTTCGGGAGTGTTTCCAGCATGTTTTCTTATGTTCGTAGAGTCAAATAAAATATATATTATACGAAGCGAGAACCTCTGAAAAAAAAAATGTAAATCAAAGGAATCAGTTTATTATTTTTAAATGGCAAAAGGACCCCGCTCAACATTTTTTTTTTTTCTTTTTTTTTTAATTTTCTGGTAGCTGACATACACCACCTCAATGCCACAGACAAGTGTTGGATTTTGCACTCGAGTTCATAATAAACGGGACATGGGAAGCGGCGAACTGTGTGTTCCCAGGATAAGCCACTGTTCACTGTTGGCATCATCATAGTAGTGTGGGGTGTATGTGTATGTATATAGGGATATTGATAACTCTGGATTTCACTTTATAGTTCTCATACAAACAAGTCAAAGCCAAACTTTTTGGTTAACAAAAACGTTTGGAGCACGTTTGAGTGCTTACTTGAAAGCAGTATGTGTATCCTATAGCTATAAAAAAAAAAAAAAAACTCTCGTGTTAGGTCATGTCTGCCAATGAATGTGTCAAAACCAAAGCAAGTGAGAGGCTCTTTAGAATTTCAATATTTATGACAGGTTAGTTGTTTGTGTATACTTACATAGGTATAGGTACATAGATGCCCTGTTCAAAACAGTACCAATATAAAAAATATCTAACCAGGAGTTTTTAGTGAGTTGATTCAATGAAAATATATGTCAATTTTGTGCCTAACTTAATATATAGGTACATTGGACCTACACTTGAATATTGGCAACTTTTAAATTAAAAACATATGCATGTATCTATATCTACACCGAAATTTAATTACCTATACCTAATGTACTGGAATGGCAGTTTTTAGTTCAATTAATGTATAGATGGAAATAATATATGTATGTACATCGTGAATAATTGTTGCCAGCGCTAAACAAATTCTAATAAATTTTAAAAATAAGTCATTAAAGCTGACTAAAAAAATTCAAGTTTCTCGTACATAAAATATTCCTAATTTTTATGTCAATAGGGCTGCCCATTTGGACGAAGATCTCTTCGCAAATTTTACTTCGTAATTATCAAAATAATGCAATAGTTGTTTCGAAAATTTTCTGTTGGTACTTAAATTAATTCGTAAACCTCTCATTTCGCAACAGTTTTTCCATGGTTTTTTATATTGCTTATTTTAAAATCGTTATCCTACATTTCGTTACCTGGTTTATAAAATATGATTAGCATTAATTTTATTTATAAACGGTGCTCTTTAATGAACACAGTAACGTTTTGTTTTATTTATTTCTTCCAGAAAATTAAGTTTGTTTTATTTTGAAAAGAATTATTCATGCCGATTATATGGAATCCGCAGTGATTCTCAGTACAGTGTTCTCTTTTCTTTTCACGACATTTGGGTTAGAAGAAAAGAGAGCACTGCACTGAAAATCACTGCAGATCGAGAATTGCGAATTCTATAATCGACATGATTATTTTTTTTTTAATTTTTATCGCATTTCATTCACATTAAACATCAAAAAGCAAAACTAATTAAAACAATAACACAGCTAAATAAATACTTGCCGAACAAAAATTGCAAAACAATTAAATGCGAAATTTATATGTATGGTCGTATAAAGCCAATTAACTGTTCGATGTCAAAACCCAAGTACATAACTGAAGAAGCTAATACAGTCAAACTAAACAAACAAAATTGCACGAAAGGGTTGTACAAACTTGCTCTTATGTACGATCACATTGGGGTTTGAATATTTTAAACCTATTCATCTGATTCAAATAAAAATAAATTAATGTTGGGAGCTTATACTTAAAGCCACAAAAAACAGAGGAGTTGAGAAAATCCACCTCTCTTGCTGGAGTTAACATAATATGCGAATCATATGAGTTTAAAAGCAAAATCGAGGACAGCAAAATTAATTCGAAAAGTAACTGCCATTCCAAGTCATGCTGAAAAGTATAGGAAAGTTTTGAATGAGTCCATTAAACCTACTTCAATGGCTGGAGAAGAAACATTGGCAATGATCGTTTAAACTAATCTGTCCCGATTTAAGTTTTTGAAACGTCCTCCCTTACTTTGACGGACACCTTTTGAAGAAATCAAAAAATATTTAATAATTGAATTTTTTAAAAAGCTACAATTTGTTGCAAGAAAAATTGAAAATCAAATTTTCTTATAAATATTATGTCCGCCAACTTCCGTTTTATTTTAAACGACCGGAAATGCACTTTTTAAACTTAAAATGCAAATAAAAATTATCCATAAAAGCTAAAAAATACATTTTTTCACAACAATTTAACGTTTAATAATAATTATTGGTTTCTTATTTTCGTCCGATAACTTCAGACTTATTTTAGTGGAAACTTTAACAATTAAGAAATTTTTAAGATATCAAAACGTTTTGTTTCTGCCAAAATGTGTCCGCTAAAGTAAAGGACGTGTTTTTGAGAAAATTGAAAGCAACAAATATATTTATTTTCATTTGATATCAATCCGTTGTTAATGTTGCTCAAAAGCTGCTATTTCCACTAAGAAAGCAGTGATTTAGATTTTGTTATTTTTAATTAAAAAAATAGAAAACATATTAAATTTTCAAACTCAAATTAAAAAAAAATAAATTAAAAACAATTTTGTTAAACCATTTAAAATTTTACGTTATTAGTGTTTTAGTTTTTAATATTCATATAAGACCATTGAATATTAAAAACTAAAAAACTAATGGTTTAAAAAAATAGTTTTTATTTTATTTTTTTTTTAATTTGAGTTTGAAAATTAATTTTTCCAAAATTATTTACTAAAAAAACTTGATTTAAAAACAGAATTAAGAAATTGATTACTGGCTTTAAAGAAGAGTATAACTGAACGCATTGTTACTATTTTTCGTTGATTTTTTATAATTTTTTCTTATTTCAAGTCATTGTTTTAGAAACAGGCTAAACAGGGTTAACAGACCCCCCTTCCATGAGATTTATTTTCTTGTCTTGACCCAGCCTAAACGCCTAGTTTTTTAGTCCATCTTATGAAAAACACCCTGTATGTCATATGCATACAAACATTTTTGAAAAATGGAGTGGGCATGAAAATAACTTACTTCGAAAATGTATTAATGTATTGGCACTAAGAGTAATAATGCCAAATTCAAGATTTATCTCAGCTGCTTGATTTAATGTCAACTTTAAAGGCATTTTGCCCCATAGTGCAACAAAAAAAAATTAAGTTGAAGGAAGAATATTGTATGAGTGTACACAATAGAACAATATGTCACCGTCTTTAACTTACAATTTTAACCTGAAAATTGTTAAAAAACTCAACATAATTAATAAATTGATTCAACAACTTCTGAATTTTTGAACACCAACGTAATGTACACCATCTTATTTCTTTAACAAATCTTAATTTATGAGAACAAATCTTGAAAAAACCATTCGGGCGGTTATTGTTAAAAGTTTTGCAAAAATGTTCAAGAAATTAAAATTGGAATGACAATTTTTAATGTTTATTTAGGTATGTGGATATGAAAATTCATTTTCGAAAAAAACAATCTTACCGTTTTTAAAATACTGAATTTCAAAAAATTAATTTTCAAATTTTTTTTAAAACTTAGTTTTTTTTTATTTTGATATTCAATATTATTTGAACTTTTATTAGAAGCTCTTAAAATCTGCTAGATAATGTTAAAAAAAATCTTTGTGCCAAGTTTAATAAAAATCAACTTTAACTAAAATAACTTCATTCAAAAACATTCATAAAAATGAGATTTTGGCTTTAAGACAAGCTATAACATAATATTTTAAGGGTTGCCGTTGTGTTTTAATATTCATTTTCTATTTTAGAATTTTTTTTTTTAATTTGCCCCTCCCACCTAAAGGGGTGGACAGATAAAGTGGACCAATATTTTAAAATCATGTCTATATAATGCACCAACAATGCAAAAGAAATTGATGCTTTTATCACAAAATGCACAATTTTGGAATTAAGTCGCCCAACTACATAGAAAAGTAAAACCCTTAAATCTTCTGATTGGTTTATTTCAAAAACCGTTATTTGTATGAAAAAAAGTATATTAATCTTTTTTGTAGGAAATATTTCAAGCTACAAATTAGTCTTCGATATTTTTTTTGTACAACTTACCATCTAGGAGTTATTCTTGAAAAACCATTTTGGGGGGCCTTCAACCCCCCGTAAAATTGTTAGCGGCGCTCATATCGATGGGGACTTTTGACAGTTTCTTAAGAACACCATGAGGAAGCTATATGACAAAATCCAGCTTTCCGGCGATTTTTTTTCGAGTCAAATGCTTTATTGACTGGACAATTTATGCAATTTCATTTTTTTTAAATAATAGTGACCATTCTAACGTAAAATTTAACCACATTATTTTTTTTATTTTACTTATGAGTTATGACTTTATACCATTGATATGTAATTGATTTATTTTCTCTAAAAACAAAGAAAAATATAGAAGTAGGTTCACTCGGGTGTATACGCACTTTTCTTATTTTTTACAAATTTTCTTTAATTTTTGTTGGTGAACGTTACATTGGTTTATTTCAATTCAAATATTATTTAACAGTTTCTCAAGATTGCTACATTCAGATGTTATTTTTTTTTTTCTCACATCATAATTTTTCAATAATGGTGTGTCATTTTGTATGCAAAGTTGACACAACCCTTTTTTTTCTTAACTAAAAAACGACTTATGGCCAGGCTAGAATTAAAATTTAAATATAAAATGCAATTTTATAAAATGTTGTTACACAAAATAAAATATTTATTTTTTAAAATCAAATTTCTCTAAAGTTCAATATTTCCTTAGACATAAAATAAGAACCCTAAGTCGCGTATATATGGAGTTGTTGACTAGTTTTTAATATTTTTGAAATTCTCTAGAGTAAGTTAAAACTTTTCATTTTATAATGTATACAAAATAAAACGCAACTTTTAAATATTTACATCTCCCATTTAATTTACATACATATTATTTTTCAAAAATCTAATTTATTTGATGAAAAGATTAAAACATTTTGCGACAGCGAAAGAATTTTTAATTAAATAAATTTTCAATTTCCTATAAATGGCCTGCAGGACCCTTGATACCTATACCAGTACACACCACTCACTGTCATCGAGTCAAGATTGTCTTCCTTCTTCTCCATATTTGAGAACTTCACATTTCAAAAAGATGTGTAGGTACATAGAGAGTATGCACTTAGATTGCCATACCCACTTAAGAAGACCTCTCATGCATATTTTCAAAACCACATCCGGCCAGGGTGAAATTTTGAAAACGTTAGAAAATTCATTATGCGTTATGATTTCGAGTAGTTGTTTTTTTTTCATTTTCGCCAAGCCAAGCTAGTATATTAAGTTTTTAAATTGAAATTTTTCATTTTCCAAATCAAGTGCCCGAAAGGAGAGCAGCGCAAAGGCTGGATTGGCTGGGGGCAAACAGTTTTTGATGTTAAGAAACTTGTGTTGAAACAACCACTTGCGATTATAAATGCCAGAGACAAAAACAACTTTTCCTTATACATATGTATGCGTCCTTCCTGTGGAGGGAGGGGTCGGTCGGGAAGAGTATAAGTGAAGTGAGGGTGTTGTTAAGAGTTTGCCCCATTTTTGTCTTGATATATAGTTTTTTTTGTATTATTATTTAACTCACTTTTTGATGGTGTGAGAAAGATGCTGCGGGTGTGTGACCCATATTCTAGCTAAAACATACTCAAATTAGCAAACGTTACATATGCATTGAAACCCAAGGGCGCATGGTAGCGTATACACCTAAATATACCAGGGCGGCATATATCCTGCGGGGCTTATAAAAAAAGCCTTTCGGAATTCTTACAGTTTTCCTTGATGCATTTTATTTTTTTTTTTTTTTGTATTATTATTATTGTTTTCTCTTTGTTGTTTGTTGGATTTTTGTTTTTACAAAAAAAAAAGAAGGTTGAACTAAAGAAAAAGTTTTACCCTTTAGATGCTTATTAAAAATGTAGTTTCACAAGCGCAATTAAAACCATGAGGCTTATGAGTTTTAGAATTAATTTGAATTTCAAATTGTTAAGTGCTAGCCAATGGTTGTTGGTATATACTATAGTTTGACGATTCTTTTAAGCTTTGAAACAATGTTTTGGAACCAAGTCACTTTATCGTTTTTTTTTTTTTTTTTAATTAACATAAGAAAAAATCCAATTACATAAAAATATCTACTTTTTTAATCAATCTTAAAGAATTTTTGATTTAAACGAAAAAAAAAACAAGTGAGAGCCAATACTTATATTTGAAATTTTAAGACATACTTTTGAGAGAGCAGGTTGAGTCTTGCATACTTTTATGTGAATTTGAGCAATCATTTCAAATTCAAATATTTAAAATCCAAACATAAATCGATAGATTTACGGAGTATTTATATCTTCATGATAAATTCCTTATTTTTCTTTAATCTTCATTGTTCTATCTCAATATTGAAATATGTGCATACATATATCTCGATAAAATAATTGTTTTTGGTTGTAAAATACTAACAGCCTTATTTATTAAATTTCACTAATACTCGTTTCAACCTCGGAATAGTTAAACTGAGTCGAAGCACTTGCTCCGTCTTTACGCCACGTCAAACAAATTCTTATTTATTAAGTCGTTTTAGCGACGGAGTAAATTTACTCCGACTTTACTTCGCCTCTAATCCTAAAAAACTTATTAAGAAAAAAATAAACGATGATTAGAGGCGGAGTAAGCTAAAACTGGTACCGTTTTAGTATCTAAATGACATGACATTTAGTAACTAAAAAGGAGTGTAGAAGAAGTTTTTTTTATCCGTTTGTTACTAATTGTAAGGCAAAATGGATAGTTATTTTGCATTTATAAATGATTTAAATTCTTTAAATGCTTTAGTTGCAGTACAAAACCCGTTTAATCCCATATTATAATAACCAGAGAGATTGGTTTTTTTTGATAATATATTCGACGTAAGGAGGGTGTAGCTAAAACCGTTTGACGTGGCGTTAAGACGGAGTAAGTGGCTCGACTCGGTTTAACTATTCCGAGGTTGAAACGAGTATTAGTGAAATCTAATAAATAAGGCTGTAAAGAATTATATGTTAAATAAATTTTCTCACGAGTATTGATCGGCTCGGTGAAAATTTCTTCCAAAAACTTTTTTATCTTCAACTTTTTTAAGGAAAAAGATGAACTATATGATTTAAAAAACGAGCTTAAGCTTTTAAGAATTAAGTCTGAAATTATGCCTTTGTTTTGCATTGCATTGAATTTAATTCATAAGTTGGTGCATTGGATAACAGGCAAATAATTCTTTAAAAGATTGTCTAGATAGAGACTGTCTTAATTGTACGAGACAATTTTCGGAAACTAAGTAAGAACCAAGCGATGCGAAACTATTAAAACTTTAAACTTCCCTAAATGCAATTTTATATTAAGAAAGAAAAATCTTTTGTTGATTTTTCATAGTTTGGTTCTGATGTCATACTAATTAGAACAGAATATTACCAAGTGTCTTTTAAAGATTTCCAACTGCTGAAAAAAAATTAAAAATTTAAATTAAAAACCTTGAAAAATCAGACAAATCCATCATAATTTATTATAAACTAAAAACACACTATTTAATTTTTCTCCGTTCAATGCTACACAAGAAATCCAAATTACAATAAAAAATTAGAAATATTAATGCTCATACAAAAGATGTTTTGTATTTGAATTTGCTAAGCCAATTTTTAGTATTTATTAATGTGATTTAAAAATTCAATTTCGAAAAAAATCAGTAAATAAATTTTTAAATATCAAATTCTCAAGAAATATTTTTTTAAATCCAATTTTTTTTGGACAATTTTGATAAATACCAAATACCAATACCAAATCTAAAATGAAAAGTTTAATTAAAGTCGATTAAACAAAAAATGAGAAACTTGAAAATCTGATTTAAATGGTTATACGAGGAGTACTGTTAATAAAGACTTAATGTACATTGTACAACTTGTTAATTGTAGTTTTTACTAATATTAGCATTTTATCAAAATAGGGGAAGTCGCTTTGGAGATAGAAAGATTTTCTTATTGTTACGAAATGTTCCATTAATTCAACTTAAAAAACAATTTTTGTTTAAAACAGCATTAAAAAAAATCACTTTGTGTCAAGTTTAATAATAATCGATGAAGTTTTTTATTGAAATATTGTGGTTTCAAAAATAAAATAATTAAGAAACTTTTTTAAAAATCCAAAAAAATTTTGATAAAAAACGCTGGGTTTAATGAAAATCAACCATTTGTTTAGAAAAATTTAACGAAATTTCGAGTTCAATTTTGTTTACGAATTATTCACAACTTACCATAGGTGTATGTATATGTATGTACATTAGGGAAGTCGTTAATGTAGGTGGTAAAAAAAATTTCATCTTGGATGGGTCTAAATCACCTCCAAATGAAGACATGTAGGACTTGTAAATAAAAATCTGAAAAAATTAGAGAATTATTTTTTCTTCATTTGGAGCTGATTTAGACCCATCCAATATGAACTTTTTTGAACGACCACCCTAAATTGTGCATATAGTACCTATGAGTTAGCTACAAAATCTCGATAATTTAAATCTCATTACAAATTACAAAACCTCGGTTTCTAAAATCTCGCAATTACAAAAACGCTCAAACTAAAATCTCGAAAATCTTGAAAATGAAACTCTTGCATTTTTGCATCCTCTGTCCCGCCCATGCGAATTCATTGATCTGCTTAGGCTATATAGGCACTGGGTTATCGCTTATACTACTTTTAGACGTGTGCAATTTTTAATGAAAAGGAAAGTCTCTCCTCACTTTTTACTATGCAATTTTTCAACCTTAGCAATTTTGTTTACCCTGGCCACCATAATGTCCCCCGCCTACGTGCTTAAAAATTGCAGGGGGTAATTGCTTAGTTTTAAAGCCTTCAAACGTCTATGTTCACAATTTTCTTGGCCAATATTATGGGAGATTTTAATTAGTCAGATTTTTGTGTGCGAGATTTAAATATACGACATTGTTTAAATCGGGATTTTATAATTGCGATATCATGAAAAGTGGGAATATTAATTTGCGAGATATCTTAGCGCTTCTAGTACGTATACCTATATCTATCACAATAAGCAGTTAGCAGAGTTTTCAAGTGTCATCATACAAATAATTTAAAATTTAAAATGTTTGCCTCAGGTAATACTGTCAAACCACGCAACCAATCACAGCATTCGCGCACGTTTACGCCCCGCCATGCCACCGCCTATTAATATTTAACTTAACATAGTCATAATACTATGACTAACTAACAATCTTAGTCACTTTTTGCTTTTTACATTTAATTCTGGCAGAAAAAGCTCAAATTACCAGATTTGGAAACTGGCTCCAACAAATTAAAAAAGAATAACCGTCGACCATTAACATTTTTTTCCTTTATTGGACACATCATTGAAATATATATAATAATAATAAATAAACAATCAAAATATATAACACAACAATTAGTTTTTTTTTTAACTATCACAGCAATAAGCACGTGCAAGTACAAATAGATATACTGCAATGACTCATTAAAACACGAAATACACACATATGAATGAAAAGAACGAAAACAAATATGCTTAATCGGACGAAATTGTTCTTTTATAATTGCTGATATAATTTTTGTTATTCGATTTTTGACAAAAACCTGAAACGCAGTTTTCTTGGACCTTTGATAATAATAGGTACGAAGTTTAATCAAAATCGTTACAGCAGTTTCCGAGAAAGTTTGATAAAATCAACAACCAAACAAAATATGGCAGCTACACGTTTTCGATGAGCTTAAACTAAAATTCGAATGACCCTGTCTTCATATAAAAAATGTTTGTACAAAATTTTAAGCAAATCGGTAAACCCGTTAAGGTTCTAGCTCAAATAACAGTGGACGCATGGATGTACACTGAAAGAAAATCGTTTGTAATATAATTTATTATTATTTATTGTTTTTTTTTTCATTGTCTCAATAAGTTATTATTTATTTATTTATTTATCTACGATTATATACATCAACAGATATTTATACTAGACTTAAACTAATTATGTACATACAAATTATAATAAACTTAAAGCTTCTTTTAATTTAGATTTAAAAACTTCTCTATACATAATAAAGCCCAAATTTTCATCATAAACTAAGTTAAATATTTTAGTGCAACTAGAGACTGGATCACGTGAAAAAAAGTCTAGATCTTAGTGACTTCTGAGGTGCATAAATATTGAACAGAAACAATAAATTCCCACAGTCAATGGTGGAACAAAAAACGTCACGAACAAACATGACACTGTATATTTTACGTCTAACTTATAGAGATTGCAAACCTAGCAATAAACATTTCGAGACATATGAATGACGTTCATTTTGATTGTATACAAAAAAACGACGAAGAGCAAAGCGCAAAAAATTCTTTTCAACTTTATCTTATGTTGATATTACGAACTCCAGTGCTCTACACGTGTTATCGTGCCACCCAATTTATTTACTTATTTATAATTAAATGGCGCCCAACAACCAAAATCATCTTATTAGCAAATTCCAAGATTAACAGTTCAAATTATGGATTCCTTGATAAAATTTTGGTTAACATGTTTATTCGATGATTTAATTGCATTAAAATTAAATTCAAATTATGGATTCCTTGATAAAATTTTGGTTAACATGTTTATTCGATGATTTAATTGAATTAATCCTTGATTAAAGATGATTAGCTGTGTTAATTAACTTGTCAATTTTTAATCGTCATAAGACATTAAATTTATTTATTCATAAAAGGCTGACTTGACCATGACCTGGGCTAAAAAACTATTTACAGATACACGGTAAGGAGTAAAATAGGAGCTGTTTTTTTTTAAGTAAAGAGTTTTTCTTCAAAAAGACTATGAGCTCTTAAGAGCTCTTAATCTTATAAAACAATGGATTCTCAATAAACAATTAATTTCTATTTTTTTTTTAACATCCTCCTCCTTGAATATAATAACATCCAATCGAAAAATTCTGATGAAATTTCAGATTTATTTGATATTATTATTTTTGTTTTATCTTAAGCTTAAATGAATTTTCTCTTAAGCCCAAACTTAAAACAATAACAAAAACCATACAATACGACGTTATGTATAAAAAAGAAAAAACAATCAGATTCGGTTTTGCAAATCCAAAAATCTCATCCTGAAATAAATCGATACAAACACACACACACACAGTTATACACACACACATGTGTTCTTCATAGATTATGTCTGATGCCCACATACACTTTCACTATGAAAACGAATGGGTGCTCCTATGAATAAAGCATATCTTAATTTACATTCAATTTGAATCTTGGTAGCAGAGTACCCCCCGACTCACATTTGGGGGATTCCCACGTCCACCCACTGGCCTAGGCCAACGCCAATGCTGGCTGGCTGCCGCCAGGGGTGTTTCAATTTATTGCTCGGGTGGCAGGTAGCTATGCAAATAGAGTAAACCCCCCCACACGCTTTTTGCCTGCTCATTAAAGCCTTACCATATGGTATATACTTTTATCAAGCCTCCCCTCTTCAACCAGGGTCATCACAGCGTGCTTACTGGTGAATATTTTTTTTCTACAGGGTGCATATACGTGGGAATCGAAAAAGGAAGTGTATCTGTATAGAATCGAAAAAGATTAAGAGGATAACGTGTGCGCACACAAATAAGGGATTACGGTAGGAATTTTCAGTTTTCAATTTGCGACCAAATGGTCAACAATTTATTTGGAACAATTTAAATTTGTGTGACCCCAGGGAACTACCAGCAACATATGTTTGTATTGGCTGCCGACGGACGACCGACCGACCGACGACCGACCGACCGACGACCGACGCCATCGGCCGGCCTAGTGTATAAACATTTTTGTGTTAAATGAAATTTGTGGAATGCCTACATTTAAATTGAATAAGGTCTGTTTTGGATATATAGTATCGACTCGTAGAGATACCTATATGTACTGAAAGAAGTTCTAGTTTGAAGTAGGACTAATAATAAACTTATTTCTCCTTTGATCTGCAATTGAATTCTTCTTTGCATTTTTGCGAAAGGCAAGCAAATTACATTGTGCATCACGTCCGTTATATCGAGACAAGTAGTATTGGTGAAGTGTTGTTGAATGTATCTATACAGAACGATACCGGACACAAGAATTTTTGGGAGAAAGGACTCTCAATTGAATTCAATTTATATCATTTTATTTATTTAACTTGTGCAATTGTATATATTTCGAAAGGAGCAGCAACAGCTTCAGCAACAGAATTGAAGTGTATCTCACTTGTATAATTTCAATAGATGGATTTTCTTTTCTTTGCCTTGGTGAATATAGAACCTTTATCCCGGAGGACTAATACTTTTGAGCGTCATTATCTATGTTCGATGAAGTGAAATGTTGCAGTTACAGTTACAGTTGCAATTGCTTTTCTTCTTTCTCTCGTGATGCTGCAAAAGGTAAGATAACGATTTATATAAATACAAATCTTACAACTGAGAACTGAATATATATACAAGTTCTTCTTAAATATAATACAGGGTGGCACACCATTTGTGCTACAATAAGAAATTCAAATAACTTTTTTTTAAATCGATGTATTTCATTTATTTTTTTTTGTTGGTTAGAAAATTTAATTTTATTTTAAATAGTTAGTTGTTTTTAAAGATTATAGACCGCAAATGACCTCCACGCTGTCCCACGCATATGCGGCACCTGGTCAAAAAATTATTCATTGCGGCCTGAAGAGTTGAAGTTGGGATCGCCTCAATTATTGTCGTTATGGACTGCTTTAATTCAGTTAAATTCCTGGGCTTCGTTTTATACACCTCTTGCTTGACATAACCCCATAAAAAGAAGTCTGGTGCAGTCAGGTCAGGTAACCTTGGGGGCCAGCGAAGAGTGGAGTTCCTAGAAATTAATTTGTTTGCGAATTTTTTGTTTAGCTCCGCCATAACTGGTCTGGCTATATGTGCAGTTGCTCCATCTTGCTGAAACCAAACGCTGTTGAATGGTATACGTCTTCGGCGCAGTTCTGGGTAAAAAAACTCCTTCAACATCTTTAAATAACGGTCCCCATTGACAGTAACGGTTACACCGTTTTCTTCAAAGAAGTACGGCCCGACAATACACCTTGATGAAACTGCGCACCACACAGTGACTCGTTCTGGGTGCAGTTCCGTCTCATGGAGCATTTCTGGATTAGACTCATTCCATATACGGCAATTTTGCTTGTTTACATTGCCGTTAAGATCAAAATGGGCCTCATCAGACATGAACAAACAATTGATCAATGTGTTGTCTTCTTCGGCCATTGATATCATTTTTTGGCAAAATTCCAGGCGAACAGGCAAATCCTGAGGGTTTAACTTGCTAGTAATTTGGACTTTGTACGGAAACAAGTTTAAATCGTCATGAAGTATCCGTTGTAATGACCGTCTACTAATTCCAATTTGCCCCGATAAGTTTCGGGTCGAAACGTTCGGATTGGCCTGTATTGCAGATGCTACTGCTGCGATTGTATCCTGAACCCGAACATTGGCATCTCGATGGTACGGCCTTCGTGCGATGCTTCCAGATTCGGCAAACATGTTTACAAACCTCATAATGGTCCATCTACTCGGGGGATTACCGCCAAACTCCCGCCTAAATTCCCTTTGGACGGAAATGACGGACTGCAAAGCATGGTACCGTTGCACTATCCAAATTCTTTTCTCCGTATCCCAAGCATCCATTTTTATAAATCTAAATAGTAACCTACAAAATAAAAAAAAAATAAGCCGATTACTCACACAGAAAAAAAGTTATTACGTTTTATTTTTGTAGCACGATTTGTGCGCCACCCTGTATATAAAAAATGAAAAACACAATTCAACGAAACAAATTGGAATTATAGGTGCAGATTTATATATACGGATGATTCCATTTGGACCCAAATTTAGTGTCACTTTAAAAAGAATTTATTGGAATTCCGTGTGAATTTTTTGTCAGCATAAATTATTAATTAATGGTAGATAAGGGAAAATCTAATCCTTATGTCTTTTCGCAAAAAAAAAATAAAATGCACAACTGGGTAGCACGAACTTGCTCTTATGTGTGATCATACTGTGGTTTTAGACCGTGTCCGAATTGCGTTAAAATTTTCTACCACTGGTTAAATTTTGACGTGTTGTTAAAATGGGATAATTTTTTTATTTTTGCTGTCCGAACTGGATTAAAATAGGATGAGTTAAATGGGATTTTTAGTTAAAATTCTCGCAAGATTAAAGAAATTTCCCTAACCACAAATGTGTTTTATTATTCCAGAAAATAAATATTTTATACAAAATCCAGCTTGAAATGTATCAAAATAAAAATTCGACGCGAATAAAGTACAAATTTCTTAAACTTACATTTAGAGTATGGTTTTCCAGAAGCTCTTGGTTTCCTTGGTTGCCGGTCCATAGTTGCACTTTTAAAGATAATTTCAAATTAAATTTTCACCCTTTCATGAGAAACGTCAAAATTTAACCACTATGGTGGCAAATTTTAACCTGCTCTGGAGCTGGGTAATTTTTAACCGATTTTATTCACCACGCTAGTGTCAAAATTTAACCAAACGTCAAGTTTTAACCAACATTTTAATGCAATTCGGACACGGCCTTAAATTCTGAATAATTTAGAGCAATTTCTCGGATTTTTAAAGAAATAAATTAGTTCTGGGTGCCCTTAATTTTTTTTTATTTTATGCCACCTGCCAAAAACGTAGTAGAATTATAAGAGTACACAAAAATTAATAATATATCACGGTATTGCACATAATATGCAGGGAACTTACAGTTTAAACTAAAAAATGTTAAAAAATAAAAATATGTATTTCAAACTTATTAGAAGTTCTTGGTGGAAAATTACATTAAAATCGGCTAAGCAGATAATGAGATAGTCGAAAAACAAAAAAAATTGGTTCTATGTGGATAACATTTTTAATAGCTAGATAAATAATAATGTCAATAATGTGGTAGTACTGATATTACCCCACGTACAAATTTTAATCCAAATCCTAGGAGTCATATTTGATAAAAATGAGATTTTACTTATTGGTACCTTCCATACTTGTGTGGAATGTAACGTTTTTTTTTTCTTTTTGGCTATAAGAATAATTTTCATTTAAAAACTGCTAAATAATGTAATAAACTGCTGGGCACTAAGTTTTATAAAAATCGATTAAGTCGTTTTCGAATTATTAAGTTCTCAAAAAATAATTTTGTAACTTTTTTTAATAATAAAAAAATTTATTTTTTCATCTTGGTATAGAATTCTTTTAAAACTCGAAAATAAAATAAAAATTCTTCATTGGGAAGAACCAATTATAACCATCTTTTAGAAATTTTTTTTAAAAGGCAACCATTTTTGTAAAAAAAAACTTATTGAATTTATTTTTTTTAAGTTGTGGGCAAGTTTTTGAGCAAAATAAGACTTTCATTATTTGCTAATAGTCCAGGAACTTTAGCAAAAAATGGGCTCATCTTTGGAAAAAATCAAACCAAGTTGAATTTTGGTATATACATTTACCTTTCAGCTCTCTGTTGTACACATAAATTGTGACAGTCAAAAAAACGGTAAAAAAGTACTTTTGATTTTAACAGTCGACATTAACGTCAAAGTTGGTGATACGATACACGGTTCCTATTGATCCATTATAACTGTTCCAGAGAATCAGTGCCATGAAGAGACCAAGTGGTGAGCTCAGTGTTTATACGCGATATGAATTATCTTCGTTCCCGCTGTCAATTGTTTGCTGAAGGGCACCTGTCGATAAGAATATCGCAACCTACTCCCCCGGAGTCTCTTCTAAACATAATTTTTTGCAATTATTCGAAAGGCTGCAATGCATTGTGTGGCTGTCGAAAATTTTGGGCTTCCAATGCTCAGCAGTTTGCGGCAATTGTCGTTTTGCCTGAATGCTGCCCAATCAAAGATTCGGTAAAAAAAAAACGTACGCGAGGCGAGCGACGTAACCAATGTAACCAATGCTATTAATGATTCCGACCAATCTTGGACTTTCCCACCAGTCCCGTGGGACAATTTGAGAAAAGAAAAAGGAAGAGTTTAAGGAGAGTTTAGTCAGAATTGAAATTAGTCGATTTGATCATTATCCATCCAAAATTTATATTGGAGGTTCTATGCCAGATTACTTGAAAACTTTTAGTGTTATCAATAAACTTTATCCCAACTTTTTTGTAGAAAATTTTCCACTCTTTATTTTGTACGTGTTAGAAACGATAAGACTCACAATCGAATTCCGGGAATTTTCAAACTTTACTTAAACAGCAAAAAGGTATTAGTGTTTACCAAAATTCAGCTTGGTTGGACTTTTTTCGAAGAGAAATCCTAAAGTTCCTGGACTATAAAAAAAATGTATCGCAGGTACCGTTATCTTTGGTCGGGGGAATGCCCAAAAAATGCTAGTTACCAAGTTTAAAGAAAATCGACAGACAGACAGATGGACAGAATTGTGAGACCCACTTTTTTCGACTTCGCTATCATCGGAATGTCAAGTTTAATCAAAATATCGAGTTCGATTTTTTTTTGACGAATCCACAACTTGCCAAATAGTACCTACCCATATATCGCAAGCAAAAATTATTCCATATCAGATGTTATAAATAAGTGAAACTGCTCCCATTGGTCCTATAAGTTACTTAGATTACCATTTATCATTATATCCGGGTTGCTTTATGCCCAGAAATAAATGAAATTAATTGAAAAACTTTTGAGTGGTTCCTTGTTGAGGCAAAATCATTTTTAAACAATGGTAGATATATTGGCATATATATTTGGAAAATAAACCCCACCATGCATCAGGCGATATACCTAGCTAAAAATGATAATGCTTCCTTTGTTCGGATGTTTTTTTTTGTATTGATATTGAGTTATTCACACGATTAATTCCAAATGAAAAATATCCTAGAAACAATTCTTTCAACTATCAATTTATCTTCTCTGATGATATAGAAACTTATTTCATTGACCGGCTGTTGGGCTATTAATTAGACATACGTTTCAAAAAGCATATAACAATAAAATGACATACGGATTCAGTCTTTGTCTCTCGATAACCAATATAGTAGTCTATAACCTTCAATGACAACAATGTAGATATAAGACGATATTCTCATACCCCCATCGCCATACCAGCCTCACCAAGTAAATAAACACAAAACTCATACATACGTTACAGTGATGAATTTTTTTCCTTCATCGGACAAAGTATAGGTTTGGTAGGTAGGTAGGTAGGTAGGTAGGTAGGTACTTTTGGTTGGTTTTCATACCATTCCATCGAAATGAACGTTATAATACGACACCTCAAGAAAATTTATCGTTTTCATCCCTCACTGAACAAACAAATTTAAGGGCTGCTATATCCAGCGATGATCCGGTGGCGAAGGCAAAAGCGAAGAAAGTAAAGGGGGACCATATACACATAACGAGTTGGTTAGCTTGAAGTTATATCCTTCCATAACCGATTTTCTTTTCCTGAAAAATTACCCAACCGTATTGAAGGATCAGGATATGTTGAAGATAAAAGTTTATTGAAGCAAAATGCATTTTGGTTTGGGTGTTTCTGCTCCTGCTCCAGCTTTTGCTTCTGCTTCTGCTACCATCACTATTACGACACGGTCGGTTTTGTTTTATTATTATATTCAACTATTGCATCAACATGTCTCTGCCATAGGATTGTCGAGCTCAACAATATAAAAATCCTCCCCCGGCCACTTATGAGTTCCAAAACAAAAAAAAAAGATAAAATTCAACTTGCTACAAACACAGACCCACGATACAGACACAGGCAAGAGACTTATTAATGAAGTTATTGTGTAAGCATGTCCTTGTGTTTCGAACTTTTTTTTTTGTCCGGTGGAAAAAAATAAAAAGCTACAGAAATATACAACTTAGCTACTATATTGCTGTTTATTTTCAGTGAGACTTTCTTTGCAAAAACTTATATCAAGCGTCTAATTGTAGCTCACACAAGAGTTATCCTTCATAGTTGACACGACTTAGCCAAAAGAAGATAAGATACAACCACCAGTATCAAGCATTGAGCATCAGCGCGGCGGTGGCAGTTAAGTCCTATATTTCACCTAACTGGCTGTGCAAAGCAAACCGAAACTTTCCATTAAAACGAACTTCAAAAATTAACACAAAATTGAAGAAGTTGAAGGCATTAAAAGTTCGATTCCCTAATTCTTCAAGATTGTACTTGAAGTTTATGCTGCTTATTTTTTTATTTTTATTTATTTTTTTTTGTCGATTTGTAGGTACTTGTTCCTTGAGAGTTTGGTGAAACTTTTTTTTTGTCCATCTTTGTCCTCTGTTGTGCCGGCATACAGGAGCAGAACTAAAACCAGAACCAGCAAATCCATAACAGCGGAGGAAATTGAAGTGGAAGAACTAAGGAAAAACTAAGAGGGGCGAGTAATCTTCAAATGCTACTTGACTCTGTAGATTTTTTTCAAAGCTAATTTTACAGCTTTTAGATCGTAAAGTTAAGGATTAAAAAGCTTTATAGTCATGGCTGCTGTCGAAAGAAAATTAAAATGGCATGATGCATCTATATGTACATTCAATGTATACGTATACAGTGATGGTGGCATGGCTTGAGTAGTTGTGGTGCAATGCAATACATATTAAATTTGTATTTATGTAGATATATATAAAAAGCAAAACAAGATCCTCTGGAAGGGACAAAATTAAATTATCGTATTTTAGTGTAAAACCCAGCAAAGGATTTGGTTATGTTTGGAAAAAAGCCAGAGACTTGATATTCGCTCACATAGGCCAAGTCAAGCCAAGCCAGGCTAAAGGCGAAGGCCAATATTGTCGAAACGAAGCGAAGCAAAGCGATGTTGGAAAGAAAAGAAACCGGGGGGATGGGATTTTATATAAGGATTGAAGGCAGGAAGAGAAGAAAAAAGGAGTCTTTTCCATCAGTGGTCACAGTGAATGTGAGAAATTCGCATTTAAATCTAAGGAGAATATAATTTTCATATAAACTGCAATGGGAATGGACAAGTTTAAAATATTTATGAATAAAAGTTGACCTCTTTTGAATAAATTGTTAGGAGCTCTATGGTGGATGGAATGAGACGGGACGGTATATACATTATATAAAACTTGAAAGTTTCTTCCAGCTTCCACTTGGCTGGTGTGCTGGTGCCTTGGTAGATATAGGTACCTAGTGATTGTGTTTTCTTCTATTTGTATAGTTGTTAGGTTGGGGTTCTTTTTTAGTTTTTTTTTTTTTTTTTTCCTTATTTTTTTGTATGGTGCATGGGTGTCGTTTTCTCGTATTTTACTTAAGCCGGAGGTACTTTGCACTTACTTTTAGCATATTTAATGAAAAAATCTGGGTGAAGTTTGTCGTTGGTTAAGAGAGAGAGAGCGAGAGAGAGAGAGAGAAAGATTTTGTTCTTATTTATGCATTTAAAAGTGAATATTATACACAAAATCACACACAGAGAATATAGGCTTTTTGGTGAAAAAGATATTACAAACCCCCCCCCCCCCCCCCCCCTCCAGTCGTGTTAAATGGTAATATGTGTGTAAAACCCTATGTAATATTAAGATGTAAAGAATCTTCAGTAGAAATTATAGGTGTTTGTGCATCCAAATGGATAAATTGACAGTTAAACTTTCAAAAGGAAATATGCATCGAGTATATGAACGTATAGAAATCTACTATACATTTAAGTTTGAGAAACATGGTTGCAGAAAGTTTTTGGTAAATGGCCTTTAATGTTTTTTTGAAAAGAAACTTCTGTATAAATTAACTTCTTTTATAGAACTTAAAAATTGTAAATTAAACGAATTTAACCAACATATTATGTGGTTTTATGTGAAGTCTTAGGTTGAATTCGAGCAGCTGGTGTATATTTGAACATATTTTCTTCAAAAATTTATCTAATTTTCAAGCTTATAAGATATTAAAACAAAAATTAAGAGAAAATTTTATTAACATTGTAAATGGTTCAAAAATGTATCATTCCAAACTTTATCACTCATATCATAAATGAATGAATATTATTCTTTAAAGTTTAATTGACAATTAAATATCTAATATATCC
The DNA here is from genome assembly GCA_929447395.1 of Epistrophe grossulariae. Lineage (NCBI taxonomy): Eukaryota > Metazoa > Arthropoda > Insecta > Diptera > Syrphidae > Epistrophe > Epistrophe grossulariae. The sequence continues at coordinate 116,320,468 of OV839568.1, forward strand.
ATATTATAGTGATGTCAGATGAAATATAAAAAACCTCTCCGGATTTGAAAAAAAATTAGGACGGAAAAAACACCACCAAAATTACCGCTCATGATCCCTAAAATTCGTGACTGTATTGTTTCATTCAAAGTAGAAATTTTGGAAAAAAAATTAGACAAATTATAAGATGACATTGTTAGTGTTGCCGTTGATTTGTAATTAATTTTTCTATATTTTTAAGTCAAGTTTTTAGAAAATTGCCCCTGCCTAAACAGAAGGAGTTATGGATTCGTCAAAAAAAACGAATTCGAGATATTAATCAAACTTGACATTACGATTATAGCGAAGTCGAAAAAAATGGGTCTCGTAATTCTGTCCGTCAATCTGTCTGTCTCTCTTTCTTTAAACTTGGTACCTAGCCTTTATTGGGCATACCTTGACACGTTCTTTTTCATTTTTTTAGGACCAAAAATAACGGTATTTGCCGTATAATTTTTTTTAGCAAATAATGAAAATCTTATTTTTCTCAAAAACGTCCTCACAACTTAAAAAAAAAATGAGTTATAGTTTTTTACAAAAAGTCTACCATTTTATAAAAAAAAATTCCGAAAAAATAGTTATAATTGGTACCTCCCAAAGAACTATTTTTTGATTTAACATACCAAAATAAAATAAAAAATGTTTTAAAGTATAAAAATAATTTTTTGAGAACTCAATAATTCGAAAACGAGTTGATGGATTTTTATCATACTTAGTGTCCAGCAGTTTTTAACATTTTCTAGTCAATTTGAAATTTTTTTATAACCAAAAAATTATTCTTATAACCGAAAATAACGGTACCCGAAGGCCCACCAAAATGGTTTTTCAGGAATACCTTACTACCAAATTGTTACTTGAACAGAAGAAATGTATCTTATAAAATTTCCTACTTTTCTAAAAAATAACCGTTTTGGAAATAAACCAATCGGAAGAGTTTTTTTTTTCCCGTGGGAAGGTGTTAAAACCTTCAAAAGGCTCTATGAGGACCGAAAAACGCGTGCTCATAGGAGTGTGAGATTCTTACTTCACTAAAACCACCTCCACCTCTCGATTGCAACTAAACTGAAACTTATCTAGTAATCAATTTTTTAACGAAGTTATATGTACAACGTGTTGCAGGTAACTATACGGCGATAGCTCCTGCGTATTCCGCGAGTTTAAAAGCGGTTTTCCGTTTACCGCACCAAGTCAGAAGGTTTAGTCCTTCGCAAGCGGCGTACTAAATTTGTCTCGTCAAGAATTACGATAATAGTTCTATTAGCGTGTTCTAAAAGTCGTTTTCTATGCTTTCGCGCAAAATTTTTCATTTCATTTCTTACCGTGGGGATCCCTGTGGTCGTCGACAAATGAATGAATCGCGAGTACAAAGAGCTGTATACCATACCAGACGGGCTTATACACCTGCCTGTATAAAATCAGCTTGTTTTCTATATTAAGCTTAGAGTGTTTCCCCAGTAACCCGTACATTTCTCTGAATTTAATGTTTAATTCTTCGCATTTCTTTTTTAAATGCGGCTTCAATTTTAGTTCCGCGTCTAAAGTCATACCGAGATATTTAGCTTCATTTGGGAACCCGAGTTGTATTTACAAATACAGATAATCTGTCGATTTCTTTGTATGTAAAGTTCACGTGGACTGATTTAAATTCGTTGAGCGCTATTCGCGCTATGCGCTAATCAGAAGAGTAAAAAGGTTTTACTTTTCTATATGGTGGAGTGGCTTAGTTAAAAAATTGCGCATTTTGGGATAAATGCATACAATTTGCAAATGTTCATTGTAGGTACATTATATGAACATGATTTCAAGACATTTGGGCCACTTTATATATTCACCCCTTAAAGTGAGAGGGGAAAATAAAAAAAAATTGTAAACTAATATTAAAAAAACAACGGCAACACTTACAATATTTTATTATAACCTTTTTAAAGTCAGGAACTTTATTCTTTGATTAAGTTTTTAAATGAAGTTATTTTAGTGATTATTTTCAAACTCAAAATTTTACGTTATTAAGTACTAATTTTAGTTACAATTTTTGATGCTGTTATTATTTATTAATCGAATACTAAAAACCAGATGGCTGTAAGTCTTTTAACTCTTAAGAAAATTGAAAATTATGAAAACTACTTTTTTCTCAGAAACATTCACACCATTTTCATATCATTAATTGATTTAAATGGCGGAGCTTGTGGAAATATTTTTTTTGTTCATATACCAACCATATTAAATAACATATAAAAAATTTAGAACCATACATTAAAAATTAAATTCTTAGCTTAAAAAAAAATACAACATGCCTTTATTTTTAATGACTTTTTATTTCAATTTAACGTCGATTTATTAAGAAAATTGCTCCTCCCGCCTAAACAAGGGAATTTTTGTCGATCTTCCTTTCATCGCATTTTTTGCAATACACCCTGTATATCTCACCTAAAAATAACAATCGTTTTAATATATTCTGGATCTTCAATAAATTCAAAATTAAAATATAAAAAGTCTTTCATCAAAAAGTCTGATCTCAACAAATAGAACAGACATTTCTCTCTTGTTTGAATTTCTGTCAATATATATACAACATTTTAATTTCCTTCATCTTCATCTACATCAATTAACATTTCAAACACAAAAACACACCAAAATTGCCAACGAGGAATCCTTTTTCCACAAAATCAACCCCAACATTGCCTCATTATCGACAAAACACCCAATGTCTTTGGCTTATTATGACTTCCAGCTATACCTACCTACTTATACAGAGAAATACAGTTCGTGATTTTGTGAATTTAATTCAATTTTAAGTGATTTTGAAATCACTGACACATTTCTAATCCATATTTGTCTCTTTGGTTAATCTAATTTCAAATGATTTATCATTCGTTTCACCGTTATAAGTTATAAGGTAACTTCATCCGAACCGAAGAAAGTCAAAACTTCGGTGTGCTGCTGCTGCTGCTGCTGTAAACAAAATCAAAATGGTATTTACCTTGTTCGCTACGTCTCCACCTGGGGCGCCAGCCCCTTATATTTTGTGTAGGTATATCTCCTCTAAAATCCTTGGATCAAATAGGTGTCTAGCTTGCAGCGCTTTTTTCACTGTGCTGTAGTGTAAGTGAGTTTTTGTATCTATTTGCATCAGCTTTGTATGTATATAACTCACCGAGCAATGTTCGTATTCGTATATTTATGATTGTACATAATTTAGCAAACAGAAATCAATCGATTCCACTCGTTAAATCCGTTTACCTCCGAATACCTGAAGGTAAACATTTATGCTCCTCACCTCCTTTTCTGTATTGCTGCTGGCTAATGATTCACCAAACGAAGCAGAACATTCGCTTTGGAATCTCTCAACGCGGAGCAGAATGGATCTAAAGAAGATGGAGTGGAGGTGGTATATATATACTCGTAGGTATATAGTGGATCAGTGAACGATGTGTCGTTGTCGGCGAGTCGTCATCATCATCGCCAGTGTTGTTGAATGCTGAATATGAATAAACATCAATCAGGTCAACAGGAAACTGAACAGATTTCGCAAATTGCACTTTGCTGAAAATCAATCAATTAGTGAACAAAGCGGCTATGACGGTGAGTCAGTCCGGCGGCCGCGGCGCTGGGGTCGTATTGAAGAAGCAAAATTAAAACATTTACAACAACAACAAAAATGAATTCCCCAATGCCTGATGGTATGCGGCGCGGCGCGGTAAAAGGGTGCAGAATTGGGACCGCATTATACACAGGGGCTATCAGATATACTTTAGTAACATAAGGGTTGCGATTTATAGGTTCCCAACAATAAAAGTCCTACAATATACGCCCCCCGTCTTTCCAAAACACAATGAAGGATTTCGATAAGGTAATTTATGTCCAGCAATTGAGTACAATTTTCCAACGGATGGCTGGCTGGCTGTTCCTTTGAAATCACACATACGTTATACGCGCTCCTTTAAATTGCTGACACTTAAGCGTTCTATTATGCTTTCGCCATAATTTTATGGGCTTGACTGTCGTATTCATAGTCGATAAAGATCCTTTTATTGAGCGGGCGGACGGTCGTGTGGGTGTAGGTGTGGGTGTGGTCCACAAAATTATGCCAGTTAAATAAACCGAATTCAAATGAGTAGTGTGTGAAATTATTATATGTATTTATTATATGTTTGCTATGCTCTCCTTATATTTTGGGTCCCTAAATTGGCTCATATGGCGGACTTAAGGTTTTGTCATAAAGCATTTTCTCTGCGCTGCCATTTTATGAGAAAACATATTTTGATAAATGGTTGATAAATTTTTGTGTGTGTTTATGTTTGGGAGCACGTAGGGTTGAAGTATAGAAAAGAGGGAACTTAGGTTAAAGTAATTCTATGATTGACTGCCGCCGCCGCTGTTTTATTTTTGTGTTATTTTTTTTTTTTTTTTTGAGTTGAGTTCAGTTGGTTTTTAAATTAAGGGTGTTCTCTGATAGTATTAAACACGATGAGTAATGTTGATGGGTTTGTTTTTGAGGTTAAAAAGAAAATGAATTGACTTGTTATGCTTCATTTCTTTCAAAAGAAAAAATATTTGAATGATAATTTAGTTTGATAAATGTTTTACGATGTGTATATATACGACGAGTGTAGTATTATAATAAATGTTTAATACAATTTGTGAAGGTCTTTTGAGTAACAACAAGAAATGAGAATGTTTTTAAAAGCCTTTTTTTTATAAAATGTCAAGGCAATTTGATTTGATAAACACATTTAGCGATGATATCAAATTGTTCATTCGTTATTTTTTGTTATTTATACGAGACAAAGGAATTATATGAATGGTACACAAGATTCGAATAAAACATAGTAAGGATATATACGTCCCTTTTATATATATTTTAATACTAAAATTATGAGTAGATAATATAATTTAAACAGCTTATGTTGCAATTTCACAAACAAAAGATGATAAGAATTTCGCAAATGTATGTAGGTACTTACTGAGAATGGCATTTTGATAAATTCATGTGGTTTATAGCAGTGGAAATATATTCTATAATGAACACAGTGGCTCATAAATTCTCTGTTTTAACTGATTTCGTTAAAAAGCAGCAGAATTTTCGCTATTTGATTGATGACAATCAATTTCAATTATTGAAAACTTATAGGCATCATCGAAAAATCACTGTTTAGCGTGAATGTTTGGTTTGTGGAATCATTGAATTGTTTAACTTCGATAATATACATATATGGTGGCAAAAATTACGATAAATGCAGGTGATCGTTATCGTGTCATAATATCCAATTTTCTATGGCCTTAATTCGATACTATTTATATCGACAATTTGTAATTCAAACGAACGATGGTGTTCTACATCAAATGCAATAATAGTTGAATTGGAACTACCCATGGCTGCGGTATCTCTTGAAATAACGAAATAAACAAGCCGACAATAATTCAGCAGCTTAAGAATGAAATAATAAAAAAAAAACAATAACAATAGCGTTAAAGCAAAATGTTTGCAGGACACATGGATGAAAGCCAAACAAAACACAAAGGTAAATGTTCTCAATGAAATATACATACGTGAAATTCAAAAATACTCAACGACTTTTGTATACTCACGCAAAATTTACGAAGGCCCTCAGATGTAATTATTTTGGTACAGTCACATGGTCTTTTCACCCAGTGGGTGGGTTCTTAGTCCACAACACAATTGTGAAATTAAATGGCACATTTTTAACGGCTAAAATTCTACAAGTGATTTTTAATATAAGCAGGTAAACTAAAACTACGTTTGGTGTAACACATGCTGCTGGTGCGGTTTTAAGCTCTGATGAAAAACTTTGGAAATGTTTATGCTAGGCTATGATGAACAGATTAATCAACATAAATACTATATAAATTTTAATCTGATTTATTTGTTTTTTTTTTAAGTTTTGTACAGTAGAATCTCAAAAAGATAAACAGATATAAAACAGAGCCCGTTCATCTTTTCAAATTGTTCATCTTTTCGAGCATCAACATTTGGTTAATGAAGAAAATACAGTTTTTTAAATGAAAACATTAAATATTATTTACATAACAAGTCAAAACAAGCCCTAAAGTACTGTTCAAGAGGAACTAAAAGGCAAAGAAAAAGTAAAAAATTATGTTGGACATAAAGTGATTATCTTTTTGAGTACTAAATTTCAACCTTTCGGCTTTTTGAACACTGAAAAGTGGAAATATTTCGTTCATCTTTCCAAGCTATTCATCATATAGAACCGTTCATCTTTCCGAGATTCTACTGTATTTGTATATAATGGTTAACATTTTTAAAGATTGATTATTTCAATGTGCCTCAATTTCAATGGAATTTGATTTACTGTCTAGTCCACCAAAAAGATTTTTTCTATATAATTGTTAGGTAAATAAATTCTTTCTGTAGCCACACTTTATGAATTTAAAATTCTCTAGGTCATACAATTTTGCACTCACTTACGTACGTAAAATTTATTGTTTACTCAACCAGCATTGATAAGTTTTCTACACCCAAAGGTATCCACATACATGTAGGATGTGCCTACATTTTTATACCCCTAATCCGTACTCTCTAAAACATTATGCAAAATACCATACCGTACCATCATTTTCTGTTAATCCTTCGTACCTTAATCATGCGATTACCAAAAAATCGTCAGCGAGATAAACAAAAATCTACACAGAGGACATAACGATTACGACCACGCAACGGCCAAGATAACATCGGGACGTATCGAATATTTTATATATTACTAGCTGTTAGCCCGCCCGCTTCGCTGGGCGTTATTTAAATTAATACAAAAAAAAAATTGAATTTGTAACTTATTTTGTTGTTCTTTATCACTGATAATTTTGTCTATTGTTTTTTCTTCTTTTTCTAATCTTGAATCAAAAAATAAATTAATTAACATTCTATAAAAGTCTGTACAATCAGTTTTAACCTTCATTGATTTCAATTTTAATGGCCATATAAATATTTTTAGAAACTTCAATCCTTATAACATTTTGTTTGACCTCAGAAAGATGCATCCTCAAAAAAACTGAGATTTTTTTGTCCAACATATCCCACTGTTTTTTTCTTATTTTGAGTATGTACAACCCCGCTCGTATTTAAATGCAACACTGTGTCAAAATTTCAAAGCAATCGGTGAAGAACTTTCGGAGATTAGCGGTAAGGAACAAACGTACATTTACATTTTTATTTATATAGATAGATTTGCTTATTACCTACTATTTTTGAATTATCTACTTAAACTAATTTACTTAATTAACTACTTAATTCTAATTTGTACATTTTTTGTACTAATTATAATAAATATTTAAAATCAGTTGTACTGAATAAAACAAACTTTTGTCGTCGCACTCTTCCCACATACATACAGTGACTGCCATTAATATTCGGTTTTCTATTGAATAGTTTACTAAACAATTTTGGATTCTTGAAAACTAATAAACTTACCACCATATTCAGTTAATTTTTGCCTTGCAGATTTGATTACCATCCAATTCCTCATTGTATTCAAAAGAAATAATTAAATAAAGACCACTATTACATAAGAAAATTAAGGAAACAAGCGATTAAGATCGTCAAAGCTTAGAAATAAACACTTCATTAATATTCGGTTATTAAAATGGTTAAAAAGTACATTATTATTTGGCTAGCGCATCCCATATTCGCAAGAACTCCAGATAAACGCCTTGGATTGGTTAAAATAATTTGTTGCGAATATTTTAGGCTTATTTTAGGCCATTCTTGCTATACAGACTTAATTTTAATGCATTTATGGTAGATTATATGACAGATCATGTCAGTGTTGTAATCCTGCATTATTTATATGCATTTGAGATCAAAGATATTTTAGGAATTACGATTACTTTTGGCTACTTGTAGAGCATATCCATCGCATTTAGGCTTACCATCCGTCAGGATTTCGCCTGACGCGTCAGGCTTTTAATGTCCAATCAAGCTTTGGCCAGGTTTCGTCCTTTGTCTGGCTTTTTTATAATTATCGCAAAAAATACAATCGTTAGAAGAAAAACGTTTACGTAAATTTTTCATTTAGTTGTTACTTTTTAGAAAGACACAAAGAGTTGTGCAATAGGATGATTAAAAAAAACACCTTTTTCGAAATTTAATTGGGACCGGTCGAAATTATGAAGCTCAGATTGAAACCAAAAAATTGAGACCAAAAAAATCAAAATCGAGCTTCCTACTAGCGCTTTTCGATAATTTTGCTGTAAAGTATTTGAATCGGAATTTTTCTCAAATGCTAAAAGCTGCAAACATATGGGTTTTGGTGCTAAAAGCATGAAATTTTCATGGGTTGTTCTTTTTTCATAATTTCGAATTTCGAGAAAGGTGTTATTTTGAATCACCGTATTGTGCAAGATATGACACTTCCATTTTATGGCGTATTTTTTTTGTGTGCTTGTAGTTGTGTCTGCTGCAGATTGCAGTTGCAATCTATTTATCATCTCGTCGTCTTCGTGCATCTAAATCGAGGAAAGTTATCTTTGAATGTTTTTTTTTACTTATTTTTTTCTTATAAAAATTAAGTTTCAAAAGGAAACATTTTTTTTGTCAGGCTTTTTTTCTCTTTAATCAGGCTTTTCTTTCTTTACTGTCAGGCTTTGCTGATTTTAGAGCTGGTAACCCGCGTATAATAATGGTTTATTTTGTTTGTGTACTAAAATTAATATAACGATCTTTCATATCATAGAAACAAATTTAAAATTAAGCCATTATTAACAGTACCTCTCATAGAAACATTCTTTTTTATTTTTTATTATGTATATATTTATTTAACCGATCTAAGTTAAATTTTCTATGCAAGAGCTTTTAAAAGTTCAAATAATATTAAATATCAAAATTTAAATTAATCAAAATTCAAATTATTTTTTTTTGAAAATTCGATATTTCAAAAATGGGTAGTTTTTTTTTGGGAAATTATGACCCAAACTTTATTTCCAACGATTTTTTAAATTTTTTTCTCATAAATTAAGATTTGAGAAATCATATGGTTTATACTATGTAAAGCTTAATTTTGAAAAATATCTAGCGAAATTTATCCTAATATAATTATATACCTTTTTCAAACAAAAAAAGTTTTGTTAGAGTCATTCTTTATACCATTTCACCCTATGAACACTTTAATATTAATTCCATTTTTCTTCTCAGTATTTTGACAAGAGGAATGCGAATCCTGTTGACGTAACTCAGATTGCTGAAAAAAAAACATTTAAAATCGTATGCTATTTTATTTTTGCGAAATTAAAAATTGATGTCTTAAATTTTGAATTACATATATAATTACTCTGAATTTTTCTTTAAATGTTAGATAAAAAACTGTCGACAAATTGTTTGGAGGACACTGATTTATGCTTACTAAAAATTTAAATATTAATTGATTTTTTCAAGCTTATATATACGTTTCTCGTAATAGGTATACTCTTGTTTGAAGAACATGGAGTTAAAGCTCTTAAATGTGCATGTAGGCTATTAATTTAAGATTCTACTTCCGCTTCGAAAAAATTCGAACAACATGACTGTAATTTACGACAGTAGGTTTATTAATATTATTTTTGTTCAAAAGGCGAACAAAGTAAAAAAAAAGTAATTATTTTTGCGGTTAAGATTATTTAAATATTTTCTTCCTGTCACCCTGTATAATGTAAATGAAATTATAATAGGACAACCCCCATATATACAAAGGAATAAAAAACCCCAACAAGCGATTTTCATCACTCACTTAATTTTACATGCTCTGCTCCTCCTCCAAGGGTTAAAACCACAAAATGCCTGCCAGATATGGGGTTAGTACTTAACACTTTAACACGAAACTGTTGCTTTTTACTGTTGACCCTTTAATTACATACATATTGGACATTATTTGACAGTTCATTTAATGACAATACTCGATGAAATGAGGAAAATGTGTATATAGGTAGTGTTAAGTGTATATCTTTTGATATTTTGTATGTATGTAAGAAAAAAAGCAATGATACGAAAAGGCGCTTAATTATTTTGTAATTGCTTATCTCTGGGATAGCAATCAATCAGCAGCTTTTACAAACTATCGTCAAGTGCAAGGAAATGCTTTCCTGTCGGTCGTTCTTGTTCATGATTTTTTTTTCATCGTCAATCACTTTTTGTAATCGATAATTTGCTTTGCGGTTGAGAGGTCAGTATCTATGAAGAGAATTTTAAATGGCATTTGATAAATTACTAAGTGAATTTAAATTCATCTTATTTTTTTTTTTAATCGTTTTATTGAATAGGTCGAGAGAAACGTAGAGATTAAAACGTTGAAAGAGGAATTCTATAAAAATTTTGTATGGGTTAGTGAAGTATGTAGTTCTTATGAATTTTTTTTTATAAACTTAAATTTAATTTAATTCGATTTTGATTTGCTTTGTTGGTTTTATGTCTTTGCGGCCATTATAATGCTGCAGTTAAACAAAATACAAATTCAACTTCAAAAACAAAATCATGATATTAATAATAAATACTGATGAATGCACTTTATTTTTTTTTTGTTTTAGATCGTGTATATACAACAATTTCAAATAAAGGGTGTCTTTTTTTAGAAGTGGAGATCTTTTAACTGGCAAAACTGTCTGTTTTCCATGACAGCCAATTTTTTCTCAAAGTCTCACACCACCAGATCAGCGCGCGTATGCAAATTGTTCAAATTCATAGGATGGCCGACCGTTGCAATCATTGGTGCATATGTTATCAAATATGATTATTTTCAGAATATTACAGTCAACGGTGAGCGGTACAGAGACAATGATTACAAACTTTTTCGTGCTTTAATTGGAAGGCACTAAGCAGGACGCCTCCACATGCCACACAACGCGCATTAGCAATATTTTTAATTTATATTGAGAAGAAACATTTCACGAAATCCATTATAAAATTATTTTCTCTAAAGATGTGTAAACTCGCATATCTATATGAATATTAAAAAACATTTTTCTGTTTTTATTTACTTCGCCTCTAAAAATAAAACACCCTTTAGAAGTGAAAAAATTAAATCTTGCTGTTTTGACAGTTCAAAGACCCACAAGAATGGCTCACATAATAAGTTTTTCCAGATAGAAGGGATTAAGGGAGAGGGGGGACCTTTGAACGCGGGGTACCTTATGAACATGGCTAATAAAATCTTAACAAAAAAATATTTAAAAACCTAAAATTAATTTTAAACATAGCAATATACCGATATCTTTTTACGTCAACGACACTGCGGTGCATCTCTAAAGTTCATCCAACAGCAGCTAAATATGCAGTTTTAGGCGTAAATTGTATTTTTGTAAGAGTTCAAATTTTTTTGCAAATGTTTTTCATTTTTGAAAAATTATTATTAAATCCATACCTTCATTTTGATTAACATAAAGGTAAAGTTGTTGATAAATATGTTAGGTATAATAACTGTGGCCGAATTTTATGTTGCATAACAAGTTAAGGCAGCTTTGAATGAAACGGTCGGGGCACCTTTGAACAGGTTTAAAACTATTTATTGAAAAAAAATTGTAAATTTCTCTTCGTAAGACAAATGAACATTAAAATTAAAGCTTCACCAGACTTTTTGCTTCAAAAATTTTGTTTTAATCTATTTATTTTCGAAAGTCTAATTTTTAAATAGTGAGTTATACCTTTAAACATATTTTATATCCTATTTAAGTTTTTTTGTTTATTCAGCTCTACATAATTAACTTATTCATACAGTTTATTGTTTTATTGATATTCTCTTATATAGTTACATTATTTACTGTCAAAAATAGCTACAAATATTTCCGTTCAAAACCACCCCAGGTATAAGTTCATATGCGGTACCTTTGAACACAAGGACCTTGTTTGTATTTTAATACAAATAAAATATCAATCTTTATTAATTATCAAAAATATGTTTGAATTAAACTTTAAATACATTCCTCGAAGTGCCGATAACTTTCAGACCAATAATTCCATCACACTGGGCTTTTGGAGGCTCTAAACCAAAAAGTGTTCAAAGATGCCCCCTTCTCCCCTATTATTTTGTTTTTTTTTAATTAACCCGAAATAATTAAAGCTCCTTTATAAAGATCCATCAATGTGAAAAATATAGAATCAAGGCTGCGTACTCGATGTGCGTTATCCATAAAATTAGCCCATAATAGCGGATTTTTCTCAGTATATTTAATATACATATATCTTAAGTACATGTCCCGAGATTGCTGGAGATCTCAGTATAGCATTTGCTTTACATCCAACAGATGGCGCAGTTAAAATAAAAAAATCAGGTATGTATATAATTTGAATGCAAGAACGTTATGTCAAAATTGTAACCCAATCGGTAAAAAACTTTTTGGGATTTCAGATTTTGAACAAACGAACATTAACATTTTTTTTAATGACTAGCTGAACCCTGCCACACTTAGCAATGCCACCTATTGACCATTTATAAAATTACAAAATTTCAGCTTTAAAAGAAACATTTTAAGATATTAGGATAAAACTCTTATAAAGTAAAGCAATAGGCGAACTTTAAAAAAAAATTACACTTATAATATGGTTAAGCTTCAAGAGATGATTTTAACTACAATATTTCAACTTTCTATAGAGATTTAAAATAAAATGGAATCATAAATATAAGAAAAGTGGGCGTGGTTGTAAGACGGTTTCAAAAAGAAAGCAACAACACATGTCATGACTTTTGTTCGAGAGAGATTTATTATAAATGTTCAGACTTTCAGACTTCTAAGGACGTTATATAGAAATAAAATTCTAATATAAGAAATTTAGGCGTGGCAGTGGGCGTAGCAAAGAATTAATATGTCATATAAACATTCTAAAGACTTTGAATAAGGAGAAAACTAAAATATGGTAAAGTTGTGGGTTGATTTTACTCAAACCACTTTCTAAACCATTTTGTTGCTAATAAGAACAAACTTTTAAAATTTTTTTGAGATTGTTTCAGTTGTTTTCTAGTCTATATGCCTCATATAGAAAAAGATTAATTTATTTATATCAAGAACATTTAGAAGAAAAAGAAGATAACAGTTGTTTTATATCTTTTTCTTTTCCATACGAACTATAAGTAACTAAGATATTGCAACTTCAGAAATGACCAACTTATACAAAACCATTATTTTTAACATTTTCCTTTTTAATAATTTTTTTTCCAAGCGATTTCCAAATAAATGTCAAAATGAAGATAATTATTGAGTTCGAAAATCTGCACTTTTTTTTTTCACCATATTTTGTCCAGGCAATAATTTTCAATTGAATAAAAAGACTAAAAGGTATGCCAATTTAAAAACGATTTGTTTATACCTCCAGTTTACAGGTACTGTTTTGCTTTATATCGATCTTTATTACAATCTTCCATTTGTTGGTACCTATACTGGTAGTTAATTTTCAACTAAAACACCTGATACATTTTGAATGAGTAAATGCCTACCATAAATTTATTTGTTAATACGAATTCAAAAAAATTAATTAACCAACCAAAAGCAAAACAGATATTAGTCAAATATTTTTTAAATACCTATAAATCTTCCACGCCATTGAAAACAAAAAAATTTCAAAGCTCTCTTCATTTAAATAAAATCAGTGAAGCATTTTAAATATTCAAAAAAACGAAACACTTTGCATGAAATATTTCTTAACATCAACATCAATTGAAATATTTCTTCATTGAAGAACAGAAAAAAGGCGTCCGTCCAACCTTTATTATTTAGTTGCACTTCAGTTGCTTAATGAATTCTAAACTCTAAAACAACAACAAAAAAAAAACAGACTTCTTATATTTTTTGAATCTGGCTGAAGTTATGATTGAATATTATTTGCTATCTAAACTAAATTGCTCAGAAAAAAAAAATAATTTGCTAATAGCCAGTTATCATGCTTGAATAGCTATGGTAAAAGAGTTTATCAAAAGTGCAGTTTCAGAGAGAATTTCGACACCTTCTGGCTTCTTATTCAATTATTATTTGGTATAAAACTTTGAGGAAAATTCAATTTTGGTATCAGTTCTTCTTCCGATTCAATCGAACAAGTAAGCTAAAAATGACTTCTTCAGTTAGTATTATCGTTTTGTGTCTATTGGGAGCTGTAAGTGCAGGACATATTCATGGAGGTACAAGTTATTCTGTTTTGACCAAACATGAAGCTCCTCATCATGGAAATTATTTAATTCCTACTTTGGGACTGGGACATCATGGTGGACCAATCGGAAAACTTGACTATGAGCCAACACATTATCCCAAGTACAGTTTTGATTATGGTGTAAAAGACGCACATACTGGAGATCAAAAGAGTCAATGGGAGAACCGTGATGGAGATCATGTTAAAGGTGCGTGTCTTAAATTATATTCTTTTTTTAAAATTTGCTTTAATCAAACAAAATTTGCATTTATAGGTGGTTACACTCTTAAAGAAGCTGATGGCACCACTCGGGTGGTTGAATATACAGCTGATGATCATTCAGGATTTAATGCAATTGTTAAAAATATTGGACATGCCTACCATCCTATTGAACATCATAATCTTGGTGCATACAGCGGAGGCTATGATCATGGACATGGGGTAGCTAGTAGCTATGCCAATGTTAAGCAACATCTTTAATGATAAATACATATAGGAAAAATGGCCACACGACTAACAATATCACCAAATTATTTAATTTTTAAGTCCTACGAAAATATAGTAATTGTTAAAGATCATGAATAAATCAATGAAAAAAATATATACATATATTGAATTTTTTTTGTTTAGCTCATCTAGAATAATTTCAGTTTTTTTTTTTTCCAAATTTTGTCAAAAATGGTCCCAAGAATTTTGATCAAACTTCATACATTCAAGGCAATTAATTAATATATGGTTTTTAGGTGTACATTATTAAATACTTTAAAAGTGGTTATTAACTTTTTATTTTTAAATTTAAAAAAATATTTTACATACAAAATTATTTTTTTTCATAAACCGCTGCAACGATTTTTTGAATTTTTATTTTGCATAAATTCATATTAGTTCAAGAATTCAGAAGGTGGCTTTCTTTGATTTTGAAATTAATATTATGTTTTTCAATTTTCTATTGATATGTAATTGATGAATATTGAAATTTGGTAAATTAAAACTCAATTTATTAAAAAATGAATCAACTATTCCGTAATAATTATCAATTTTTTACCACATTTTCATTTTTTATAATTTTTATCAATTGCATTTTTAAATATCGATTTTCAATATTTATCAATTAGATAACAATTGATATTTGACAATCGTAATAGCGGTGTAAAATATTTTTAGAAGGAAAAATGGGGCAATAACTACTAAAATAATACTGCACCATTTTTCCTTCAAGACGATGATGGAAGAAACATTACAGTCAATGGAGAGTGTATTACCTAGTCGATTTTTTGTATATTCAGAAATTGAGGATTTGAACTTCGGTGAGCTATATAAGGTTCCAGTAAGATGGTGCTAAATGTTACACAAGTCGTTAACAATAATCGATTTACTGCAAACTTAGTTTCAGAATTGTGTAATTAGTCAATTTTGGTGATATAGCTTGGCAGCTACGATTTGACACGTCCTTGGTTTGTTTTTTTGTGGATTTCATTATTCATCATATGCGAACAAACATTGAAATAATCCAAAATCAAAAAAATTGTTCTATGAGAGGTTATCTTAATAATGGTTTAATGTAAAATTTGTTTCTTTAAAATGGTAGATCGTAGTAATATCCATACACAAGGGAATTTTAATCAAAATTGTATAGGAGCCGTTATCCATAAAAACAGATTTTCCAAAACGGTTTTTAGACAGTTGTGGTGGGCACCTTTAATTTCGGATATACGAATAATTTTTGTTTAAAATCTGATAGGATAGTGTTAAAAAACTGCTTGTTGCCAAGTTTAATAAAAATGGACCAAGGCGTTTATCGAAATATATATTTAGTTTTGAAACAGAAGTTTAAACCTTTTTTAAAAATTTCAAAAATATTATTTTACTATTAAAACTTTTTTTTCATAAGAAATTTTATCAAAATCAGTCGACCCGTTTTTGAGGAAATCCAAGATACAATTAGTATTTTTCGCGAAAAATATTTCTCCAAAAGGTAGCCTTTATCTATATTTAAATTAATTGTTTTTTTTTTTTTTAGAACAATCTGTGGATACATTTTTGAGAAAAATAAGATTATTCAAAAAAACTAAAAAAATATAGGGCAGGTACCTACCGTTATACTCGGTCCTAAAAAAACATTTTAAAAATGTGTCGGAGGTATGCTTAAAAAGCGCTAGGTAACCAAGTTTAAAGAAACTTGACCTAACCGACGAACAGAATTGTGAATCCCCCACTCTTTTGGTCTTCCCTATCATCGCAATTTATGTATCAAGTTTGACCAATATAATTTCAATGATACATATAATTTTTTTTTTCCATGCATTCGACTTTGTTTTAGAAAACCAAAAGAATTAGAATTTTATTTCATTTGCACTGGACGTACCTTATTAATTGTTAATTGTTAATTACATTATATTGTATAAATATTTTATTTTTTTACCGTGGATAAAATATTTAAATGTCATTCTCCATTTTGAAAAATACCTAGCCTTTGAAATTTATCATTTAAATTTAATATTTCAAATTCTCCTTGTGAATTTTTCCTTTTCCTTGTGTTTATCCTATTTTACCCCAATTTTCCCTATAAATATTCAAATTTTAGAAAAACATATATAACCCCTAAATAATCCTCGACATTCAACCTTTAAATATAACTTTTCAAGCAGAAAAATATTTTTTTATTTTTTTTTAAATCGGATACCACTTTTTTGTGTTTACCCCCTATGTGTTTGTGTTTGTGTTTTCACCCTATAAATGGTTAAAATAAGGAAAAACATATAGAACCTGAGTGATTCTCTAAGCCGAACTTTTATTTCTTGTTAAGATGGTGATTATCTACAGTTATTTTGAGACCAAGAAAAATAAATCAATAAAATTCAAACAAACTAAAACACAACTTTTTTATTTGGTAGATTTTTTTCTAACTGTATTTTTGTAAAAGTGTGTAGCAACTCAGTAAAATTTGTTCACCAAAATAATAACAGTTTATTTTTTTTGTTCTATATGTACAAACAATAACAAAATATTTCAAATCACTTTTTGCTGAGCTCACTACACACTCTCTTCAAAATACGGCTTCTATTCACTTTTCTCATTAAGGAAATATAACATTTAATCAGGAAAATTGTCTACTAAACCAGATCCTTGAAAGAGAATCATTTTGTAAATAATATTTTTCAACATTCCAACAATTCAAAACACTTTAAAACTTGTTTTATTAGTTTTGTTTTTCTTTTATTTTTTTTTTAATAAAATCTGTATCAGTAGTTCCTTTCAATGACATACCTTAATTAACCTTACAAGCTTAAGTTACTTCACTTACATATATTAAACCTGAATTGTATATCCAAGGAAACTTCTTTGTATTTATTTGTGTTGTTTTTATTTCATAGGACACGTTTAACACTTCATTAAAAAAAATATATGTATTGTATCAGCAAATGATTGATTATTAATTAGTATCTAAAACATGTCACATATCTTCCAATTAAAGAAAATTTCCTTTTACTCAAATGGAATGAAACATCGCATAGTTTCTTTTTCTCCAATTAAATATCTATCACCATTGCCGCCACCGCCAACATGAAATATGAAATACAAAAATCACTCGAGCTGAAGATGTCAGTTAAGAAACAAAAAAAAAAAAAAAGTATTTGTATATACAATTATTATTATTTGTTCCCCCACAACATATCGTAAATCTTTCACCAAGGTAACTATACTATCTACTACTTTCAATTTTTTATAATATGCTCACTTTCAATGTCAAAGTTATTTAATGTGTATTTTTTTTTAGTTGTTGTTGCGGAGGTAACTCTAGTTAATCGCAAGATACTCTTCCATTTGTGTAGTTTAAAAGTCTTGGTCTTCGCGCAGTATATTATTATAAGCAACACGCAGTGCAATGCAACCACAATCATGCAGTTGGTTGTCAGTTGCCAAAACCCATTGCTGAATTATATTCATTACACACCTGTGGAACCCCTGAGAGCCGCTCAGGGGCCCGTCAGGATGATCATTATTTTATTTTATTTTTTTTAAGAGATTTGGTTTAATTATTCTTAAAATATAAAAATATGGGTTATGTTTTAATGCTTTTAGTAAGAAAACAAACAAATTTATGTAAGTTGCCAATTATAGCTTTCATTGAAACTCATCATTGAAAATTTTAATTTCTTATTTTGAGACACTTGTAATAGCCCGAAGATGGAACTTGATTCCGAAACGCGTCGCTAATTGTTAATTTAAAAGTTGTGTTAGTTAAAGTTATAATAAATAACATTTCTTAAATAATATATTTTCTTTTATTTTATTTATGTTTTATTACACTTAAAAAACAAAATCAGTAATTATTTTGATGCAAATAAAAAGCTCTTGACTCAATTATTATTTCCAGTCAAAAAAATATTTCATTTTGGCCCAATCTTTCACATAAAACGATTTCTGAGATTTCAATGATCAATGATAAGGTAGTTCGATCATTGAAATAAAGAAATTCATTTAATTTGTAAGGTTTAGGCAAAATCAATTTTTTTTTTTGACTAAAATTAATAATTGAGTCATCACCTTTTTATTCCCTATATTCACCAATTTCGCTTTTTAAGTGCCTCAAAACTTTTAATTTAAATTTTTAATGATGGTTTTCAATGAAAGCTATAACTGGCACCTAAGTCAATAAAGAATGATTAACATAATAAAAACATATGAAATACCTTACCGACTTACGAAGCTTATGTCGGTCGTCGGTTTGGTCCTTTGGCGAAATATTAGATAAGTTCCTGACTATAGACCCAAGCAAGCTTAAAGACATCTCTATAGTTCTATTGTTAAAGAATAATCAGTATTTGAAATACTGATATTTTTATCCAATAGGTCGGTTTCTTTACTTCCAAAAACTACCAATCTTGACCAATTCTAGTCCAATTTTATTTTTTCACCTAAAGACTATGACAGAACTTTTGGCTTAAATGGTTAGAAAGTGGCAGTTTTGGGAAGTAAAGAAACAGACCTAATCAAATGTGAATATGTACCTACTTAAACTTTAATGTGGCTAGATATTTCAAATTATCAGTAGATAATTATAATAGATTTGCAAAATTGTTATAAAATCAGTACAGTTTAATTTATTTCAGAGCTTCTTCATGAATCATAATTTATTGATATTTTTGTTATATAGATTGTCAAAAAAGCAACATTTTAATTATCTTACCTATAGATGTAAGATTTCTACCTTTTTAAAAAATAAATTAAAAATTATTTAACAATAAATATTTATGTATAAAATACTAGTACAATGGTACATTTTTCTTATTAAAATTAAATAAAACTTACATCTTTGAGATTCAGAGATAAAAATTATTTTTTCTAGCTTTATATGTCTTAATCCGACCCTGGTATAGTTCCCAATCCACATCTTCTTTCCCGTACGGTGATGGCTACATGTTCATCAGTGTTGCGGAAAAACTTGTCTTTTAACTTTTCATTTCACGCTGTTTTATCAGTTTAGTATGTAGTTAAACAGCATACAGGGCCTTAGTTATCTGAATCATAACGTAGGCGTTTTGCTGTTTTAATGATTATGGAGTGAATAGTGCGGAATATTTGAGGAATAAAAAAAAGAATTAAACTCAAAGTAAAACTCAATATAATAACTAATTTTAATTATCAAACCAGAATATTAATTTAATACTACTTTATTTTTAAATATATATTTTAAAAATTAATAATTTAATTGAATATTTTAAATTCGATAATCGTTTGAACACAAAATGTAGAGAACAATTAGTCAGAGAGAGCCGAAATACGAAACTTAAAAATTAAACTGTCACATAAATATTTAAGTTTCGTTTCAGCAAATAGAATTAATGAAATTTCTGATTTTTTTACCAAAAAATCCTATCCGATCTTAATTTAGAAATTTTTTTGCTTTACTTTACGATTCGTAAAAAAATAATGACAACTATTTTGATCAAACATGAAGTTACGATAAAAGGGTAAATGAAAAAAGTGGAACGCATAATTCCGTCAGTCTGTCCTGCAGCCTAAACGAAGAAGTTGAATTTCTTTAAATTTTGTACCTTTGTACTTTTTTAGACATTCGGCACCTTAAACAACGGTATATTGCATACAAACTTTTAAGCAATTATAAGGAAAATATTATATTATTTTTCAAGAAAAAAAATAATTTAATTGGTTTCGATCAAATTATTTATGAAAAATCTTTTAAGAATTTTTAACAGTACCTAAAATTTCAAAAAATTATATTTTGAATTTTTAAAATAGTGTAAAAATTTTTGGAAATTCAATATGTATTTCGAAGACGGCTTAATTATTTTCTTAAGCTTAATAGTTTCTAACGCAATCTAGAAAATAAAGGCAACTGCCATACAACGGTTAAAAATGTTCATACAATTTTTTCTGTATGAGAAATTTTTAGAAAAATTCAAAATTATTTTTTTTTTTATTTTTCAAGGACTTTGAATTGCAAAAAAAAAATAATATATTTACATCATTTATATTATACCTCCTCGTGCCCTGCCTTCCGTTTAAGACAGCTTGATAATTTTAACATAAAAAACATAAAATAAGGGAAAAAATCAAATTTATGAAAGTGGGCGTGGTAGTGGGCGGGAATAATTACACATATCATTATTTTTAAAACAGCACAGTTGCGAAATGTTTGCGTTTTATTTCGTTAATTAAAAAGTAAAATCAAAAATAAGTGAAATGCACCACTGCCGCGACGAATTTTAATTACACCATTTTATAAATCTTACCGTTGCTTTTAACGCTTGTATTGTGTTTAAACATTTTAAGGGTAATCAAAAACCCCTTAAATACAAAACTAGGTAATAAGAACAAATTCTGAAAATTTCAGCAAAATCAGATCAGTAATTTTTTGAGTCATAGGCCACACACAAACTCATTTTTACTTTAGGTTTAAGTATTTGTCGTGTGAAAAAAAATTGAGGATTTAATAAAAATGAATGCTACGATAATCGGGACTGAAAAAATTGGTTTCGTTTCATCATACAGTCTGTTAGTCTGTAAGTTTGTGCGACCGTTCGTCCACTGTAATTTAAACTAGATCTTAAACGGGTGCGTGGACCGATTTGCTTTAAATTTGTTACAGAATATCTTTCTGCGATTCCCAAAATTGAATTTTTAATCTAAGGCTCGTTTAGAACGGGTAGCTCCAATCCCAGGATTTTCGTTTTTTTTTCAATTTTTCTTGAAAACGGTTTAAAAATTTTGATTAATTACTGAAGTGATAGTAAGAAAACTGCTTTTCTGATTTTTGGCAAAAAATTCAAATTACTGAAAAAAGGTTTTGACGTTTTTTGAAAAAAATTCCCTTTATTTTGGGTTATTTGGGTTATTTCCCAATATCTTTTTAAAGGCTTAAGGGATTTTTCTATAATTTTAAATTCGATGCTTTTAAGAACTCCAAATGATATTGGGTTTCAAAATTTTTTTTTTTAAAGAAAACAAATAAAAGAAAAAATCGATTTGTTAGTACCTCTGTTATTTTTTCATACTGTTTATCATAAAGTTATTCAATAATTACCATACAATTGCAATATCTAGGTACAGTTTAGTTTTAACATTAGAAATGTTTAAGCGGAGGCATACCTACTAACAATGTGAAAAAATCAACAGAATTTCAAAAAAGTGTAACGTCGAGTAGAGAAAGAGGGTGAAACGTCAGGGGAATAGACATAATTATTGCGTTCATGCTATGTTCTTACTGGTATGAGTAAACAGAATACGAAGAAGACGATAAAACGGACACCAAAAAAAGGAGAAGTGTTCGTAGGCAGGGACGGCCACTACATTCTTTACATTTACTACGTAGTTTATGCAGTTAAATGTAGATATTGAAACAAATTGTAACAAACTTAGTTTCAAATATCAAATGATCTGTCATTTGTAACTTTGAAGCTTGAATTTTGAGTTAAATTGTTCAAATTTTTATTGAAGTTTTATTATTTCTCTAAATTTACTATGTATGTATATGAAAACGTAACAGTTTGTAGTAAATAAGACGTGAAGTTTTTTAAATTAACATACGCGTAGTTAATGACGTAGAAAGTGTAGTGTAGTTAATTCAGGCAACCCTGTTCCGTAGGCTTTCCAGATTTGCATGTGAAGAAGAGCAAATTTAAAAAAGAATACCACTTGCTTTATTCATACATAAATGCTTTTTCATTTCTAATGTACCGCAACTATGCTGGAATGGCAAATCGGGTAAATTTTAACCCATAAATGCAAATTTGTGCGATGCAGTCGTATATATATTTTTTTCTAATTTACAAAGCGATATCATTTAGTAAATACTGTTTATACAAAACAATGAAGATATGTATTTATTCAATGACAGTATCTAATAGATTTTTATAAAACATATTATTACAGAATATAAGCTCTTTAATGCGGTTGTAGGTTAATTTAAAGATTTTATTTTGTTACGATATTTCGAACATGTATATTTTCTTCATCAGGTACAATCGAAATATATAATTTTACACCAATATCACATTTTTTTCATCGGCTTAAAAATGTATTAAACAAATTTTTTTACAATTTTAAATCACACAAAACCAAAAAAAAAAATAGTCGATAATCGTCACCAACCACGAAAATTATTATTACACCTGTTAATAACTCACAGAGAGAATAAATAATTTATTTCATAAAGCTATGAAATTTGAGAGCCCTTTCTGACATAGCGCCTCATCACTTCTCCATACTAAAAAGCAACCATGGTTGTGTATGCAATGTGAAGAGAAAAAAGTGCAAGTTACACATTTTATCGTTTGATAGAAATTCATGATCGTAGTGTAAATACAGTAAGTACCTATATCTTATTTGTTTGAATCTCTATATACTCTTGCCAAAAACTAACTATATAACCACCCAACTAGCGCCTGATTAACCGGATAAATAGAAAATAGAAAACCGGCACTCAATTGCAAAAATGATGGTCTTAGATCCGAACCGACAGCACAGGAAACTCGTCTTTTAACACTAATAAAGGAGCATCAAATAGGCAGCCATTTACTATAAATAGAGGCGCTTTGGTCAGCGTCAAATCTAATTGCTAACTTGTCCTTGAAATGTGAACATAGACCATAAGATATATTTTATAGTGAATAATTGATAAATCAACAGTGACTAAAATAAAAGCTGAAGCTTTGAGACATCAGTGAATATATAGACATCCACAGAATATAGAAATAAAGGATAAATAAATTTCGGTTTGAAGTAAAGACGAATACCTATAAAGGATAGGACCTTGTGCACACGAGAGACGATGTTATATTTTGTAAGTGTCGTAAATTCGTTTGTATACACATGTGATTTGCTATTTAATATTAAAAGAGAAAGCATTCGATGGAAACTTTCTTTTTCACTTTCTCAAGGATACTCTCACTTTTATAACCGCACAAAATTTTAATGATTATGTGAAGTGATTCATGACGAAGTGTTTGAAAAAATATAAATAATGAATTTTTAATTTATTTTTGTGATTGAAAAAAAAAATAATGTGTGAAAGTTGTTTGCCAAGACAGATTTGAAATGTTAAATTTTTTCAATTAGAATTAAGAAACTTTTCAGGTGTAAAACAATATCAAATATTTGGAAAAAAAAGTGTCAGCGTTTTATCTCAGAAACTTTTATTTTTGTAAAAAAACTAGAAACAAAAACTTCCAATTTAATGATTAGGAATTCTAGTCCTGTTGGATATAGTTCACACTAGGTATTCGTTACGAAATCTATGTAAGATGAACTGAACTTAGCAAAAATTGCGTATTGACAAAGGCCCTCACTATAGTCAACTGATGAGTCCAAGTGAGATCGCCGGGACGAAACGCCAATTTTTGTAGGACTTAAAGGCCGTTAAAAGCTATTTTGAATCAATAAACACTTTTTTTTATTTAATTAAATGTTTTTTCTACAAAGTTTTATGGGTCTATGAAATAACTCCCACGAAATAAGTCCCTCTTTTAAAAACGAAATAAGTCCCACCAAAAATTGCTATTTTGAAAGTGGGAGTTATTTCGTTTTTAAAAGTGGGACTTATTTCGTCAATTGGTGGGACTTATTTCGTTACGCGTTTTTATTTTAAGTGGGACTTATTTCGTTTTGAGTGGGAATAAATTCGTTTTGTAAAGTGGGAGTTATTTCATACCCCTAAATTTTTTTCTTATGCAAAAAGTTATATATTGGACATTTCGTAAAAGGGACAAAGTGGGACTTAATTCATTTAAGAAATATATTAT
The DNA here is from genome assembly GCA_929447395.1 of Epistrophe grossulariae. Classification (NCBI taxonomy): domain Eukaryota; kingdom Metazoa; phylum Arthropoda; class Insecta; order Diptera; family Syrphidae; genus Epistrophe; species Epistrophe grossulariae. Next base: position 116,344,867 of record OV839568.1, read on the forward strand.
TCAAGGGGGAGTTATTTCATTTTGAGTGGGAGTTATTTCATTTCAAGTAAATTTTTAAATCATTTCATTTTGGTGGGACTTATTTCGTTTTCAAAAGTGGGACTTATTTCGTGGGAGTTATTTCATTTTTTTAAGCAATTTTTAGTGGGACTTATTTCGTTTATTTCGTTTTATTTCGTGGAAGTTATTTCATAGACCCAGTTTTATTTGTATAATCTGTGCCTACGTTCTGTAATTCGACAAAATCAGTCGAGAAACGATGAATATTGAAACAATTCTCGACCAATTTTAACGATGCGAGAGTAACAGAACGTAGGCACTAATTCCTTAAACAATTTAATTTGAATTTCTGGATAAGAAAGACATGTAAATGTAAGAATTGTTCAAATTTAAACACTTACATTGAATCTAGCTCTTCGAAAACAAAAAGTTTCTCTAGGTATTAGAACAAAAAAAAGCTAATAATCAATTTAGTGAAAAATGTATTTTAAATTTTGCTTTTCAGAGCAGATGCTCCACTAATCGAACCATTATTAAAATAAAATTAAATGTGTTTGTTTTTTTTTTTTTGTGTGATAACACACTTGCAGTTAGGTTGCCAAGCTTTCGCACCATCATATTAATATTGAAAGTTTGAATGAACAAAAACACTTGAGTGAGCTACCTTTAAGTTTTTATTGGTTGGAGTTATAGCTATTTCACACGACTGCCACGCCGATCATCAGACTCCTTTGCGGTGCTTGGTCATTTGTTGAATTTTATTTAGAAAAACTTTCGAGGCAAACCAGACCAAGCTCCCTTCATAGCCATATGCACTGCGCTACCGAAGGTCACGTGATCGGTCCATCCCAATTTAGGTTTTATTGTTTGACAAACGCAATTGAATCAACCAGCATTTTTATTAGAAAAAGTAAAGTCTTCTTTTGAACCTAATATCGTACTAAAAATTCTTCACAGAATCGCCTAAAATTTTGCGTATATTTTTCTTAACTTTGTTTGTCGTGTAAAACCATTATTTATCGAGATAATTAACATAGTTCATGACTTCATTCTTTAAAATTAAAAATGGCAGCCAAAGTGCAAAATGTCCAAATTCCAATGGTCGAACACACAAACTTAAGGTTCTCTCAAGTTGCTCAAAAATAGAAAATCAAAACTTAGTCCAAAGTATCAAAAACAGACAGCAATATTTTGATTGACAACCTCGTTAGTCAGAGTGCTAACGCCAAAAGTTGTCGAAAATAAAGAAATTGAATTTAAAGTTATTAAATTGAATTATTTAGTTTCAATATTTGGCAGATTCTAGATTCAATTTCTATCTATATGTATTTTAATTGGTCCGATTTTTTTTAAGAAAAAAATTGAAATTTAGCTAAAGTTTTTGAAACTATAGAATAGTATGGGCAGGAATTCAAATTAATACCATCTCATTCTATTTTGGATTAACGGATGTAAGTGACAAGAATGATCCACAATTGCAGCTTTCATTCTTTTACTCCCACTAAACCATGAATTTCTGAACAGAATAGAATTTTTTTAGACAGAAAATGAAAAATATAGATAGGATTTTGTTTTCTCACGAAAGGATTATCTTCTTTGAGAACAAACTTTTTGTGATATTTGACTGAAATTCACAGTAACGGAACGGCCCTTACATTTCCCATATAAAAACCACAAAAAATCAAAGAAACCGATACTGAGGCGGTTTTTGAATTTTTTTCGATTTTATAACGATACCGCGAGATGAGACTTACAACAATCTTCCCTTGTGTCTTATAAATTTCTATTTTTCTTCCCTAATGAATTTCAATATCCAAAATTAAAAAAAAATTAATATTAATGTATTTTTTTCATAAACTAACTTTTAATTGAATTATGAAATTTTATGAATATCAGGGAATTTATTAACGATTAAATCAGAACGAAAACTCATTATATACAAAATATAGGTACATGTAAATTTACAAGCTGATTTGCATCAAAAATCTTCATGGTTTTCCGTAGTGTTTCTCTTCGTTCTTAAACAGATGAAATGAAATCTAAAATAAATCCACAATCCATCCATCGCTATAAATGCAGAAGGTAAACTTTAGAGGAGAATTATGTAATGATTAATAAACACACATCTAGAAAAGATGTAAAGATATTAACTTCAATTAACTTCAGCCACCTAAAACAAAATTTTGATTAAATCCAGATTCAAAACACTTAGCACTTTAAACTTTTGTCTATTAAATTGTGCAACTCAGTCCACCTTTATGTGTCACAAGACATTTAACTCTGCTCCTTTTCGAACTCAAACTAAAATATGTGAAAGGTATTGACTAAGGATAAGTCATTGGTACTTCAGCACGAAAGATTTACGATTGACTTCAACAGAAGTAGTATATTCAAATTTATACGAGTATAGATAGCAAAAAGAAGAAAAAAAAAATAAAGTTATATATGAAATAAAAATTCACGCAAATCGCACATTCTAGCGTTGTACAATTTAATTAATATAAACATGCTGTACTACAAATCTCAGCTGCTCCAGAGACCGCACTGCGTAAACGCACTTATATTATAGCTAGCCAGCCAAAGCCAATATAAAAAACTGAGCTGAGTTTGAAAGTCCACGCCATCGCCAATAAGCGCGTTCAAGAAATCTGTCCTAGTACGAGGGTAGGTATAGGTATAGATAGGTACCTATAGTATGTACCTACATTATACACCAACATCTGGGCAAAGACCAAACTGGAAACAAATTACACGTCGGATCTTTGATCATTTACGAGTATCACTTAGGAGTCCCCAGCATGGCTTCTGGTTTTACTCTTTCAGCTTTGAAACCAATTTAACGACACAATTTCTTTGAGTTTGATTTTTTTTTTTTATTTTTTTTTTTCTATTTTTATTTTTTTTATTATTTTTTTTTAAGATTGGTATATTTCTTTGGTAGCAAATGCATATGGTAACCGATATATTGACAGCGAGTGGTTATGAAATAAATTGTCATCTGATTTTGAATGTCCAATTGAAAAACGTTCGCATTGGGCTTGTATACTGGACATATGCGTATAAAGTATTTGAAATGGTTTATAAGCTGCTCTTATAGCCAGCTATATGGCGGCTGTATAACTAGTTTTCATGTTATAAGTTGTAGGAGAGAATTGAACAAGGTAAAGCCTAGCTCCTGGCAAAAGACACACTATATACAACATGCAATGTAGGTATGTTAAAAAGCAAGGAAGTGAACGCAATCCACTTTTTATTACGATCATTTATCAAAAAAGAGTCATGAAATAATAACAGATGAATGAATAACATGCGTATGACATTATGCTTCGTAATTATTCATCCTCCTTAGGCAATTTTAGTTTATATTTAAAACGCAATTTACAAATCCATTCAAAGTGAAATGTATTTTTTTTTTTGAAAATTCCTTTTTTATCACAAACAATGACGTCTTTCTGTGAACACAATTATAATGAAATTATATGAAGTATTGTACTTATAAAAGTCCCAATAGTAGGGTTAGTAGGTATTGAGTTGACTATGAGTTAAAACAGAATAGACTTACCCTGCATATAAATTCATTATTAAATTAAAAATATGTCAAAAATATCTCTTTACAGAATAGGCATTTAATTCACCAAATCCACCGTAGATTAACAAAAATTTAAAATTAAATCTTGTGACAATTATTTCAAAAAAAGTAATTAATTATATAAATCTACAATTATTTTTCAATATTTCTAATTTTTATTTTTTATTTCTTTTCAAATTTTAATGATAACATGGAGACTACTCTACATAGAAATATAGTACAGAAGTTAACTTACGTTTAACTTTGAATTTAATCTTATGATGTCGCACTGAAAAACTGAGACATAAACTACGAAAAAGTTGATTATAAAATCTGCCTGTATGTCTTTCTGTTTGTACATATCGTGAAGTAACTCATTAATGTCAATATTATGCCCAATAAGTTTCAATCTTCCGATTAAAATTTTATTTTTAGTTGTTTAATTTAAGTCAATTTTAAGAAATTGGTCCTCCAGAATAAATGGGGAAATATAACCCCCTCTTCTCCTATACAATTCATATCCTATGTTAATTGTTCAAAAATATAATGATATCCTTGACGAAAAGATGTTTAAAAGTAAAAAAAAACTAAAAAAAATTAGGTTTTTAAATGCAAATCGACGGACATGAGGGTAGGTATTTGATAAAAATTATTGTTTGGAAAACAGAAAATAGGATTTTAAAACTCCAAAAATTCAGTCAAATCAGGATGTAACAGAAAAGGAAATAAAAAAGTTAAGTTTTTACGTTACGCATACACAAATGAAAATTCATTAAAACAAAATGGCGAACGTATGTGGGACATTTTATTTTCTAACATGTTTTATAGAGATTTTCCATTTTAATTAAATTTTTTAGCTATTTTTTATTTTATTTTTTAGCTATTTAATTTAAATACGCAAATTTCTCCAATTTGATTTTTTTAATTCACTATTTTGACAAGTGTTCAATAGTAATAAATGTGAAATATAAAATAAAGCTAGAGCCAAAAATGTACTTTCCACTGAAGATGGGGGAAAATATCAAAAAAGTCCATTTTTAGTCCAGTAAATAAAGCCATAAGAATAGCCCAATTATTTATTTATTTATTTATAAATGCCGGAAAGCATGATTTTGCTTCTCCTCATGGTGGTTTTAAAAAACTGTCAAAATTCCCCATCGATATGAGCACCACTAACAGTTTTACGCGGGGCTGAAGGCCCCCAAATTGTTTTTTCAGGAATAACTTCCAAATGGCAAGTTGTACCTACAAAAAAAAATTAGAAACTAATTTGTAGCTTGGAAAATTTCCTACAAAAAATATTAATACACTTTTTTTCATAAAAATAACCATTTCCGAAATAAACCAATTGGAAAAGTTAAGGGTCTTACTTTTCTATATAAATGGGCGGCTAGTTAAAAAAAATTAGTGATAAATGCATCACAACTGTATTAAGTGGGAGGGGCAAATTAAAAAAAAAAATATTGTAAATAGAAAATGACTATAAAAAACACAACGGCAACACCTACAATATCATGTTATACATTTTTTAAAGCCAGTAACTTATTCTTTAACTATGTTTTTAAATTAAATTATTTTAGTGCTTAGTTTTTGAATAAATGATTTTTAAACTTTTTTTTCGAATTTTATTCGAATTTTATTCGAATGTAATTTTGTGTCAGTATGTTACTATAAATTTGAAGTAGCTATTTTGGCTAAATTATTAAACTTTTTTTTGATAAAATTTGGCATTTTTGATCATTTTTGTTCAAAATTCATACACGATTTTGATTTTTAAAGAAATAAAATTTAGAAAATGAGAAAAAAATTTTAAGTCGTCGAAGTGTTTTTTTTTTTAATTTAGTGCCCCAATTTTAAGAAGTGGACTTTAAAGTTCAATATCAAAAAAAAGAAAACAAAATATTAACCCTCTTTTTAAGGTTCCGCAAAATAAAGCGCCAAACGCCAAATAAAAAACTAAACTAAGCATGCAAAACAATACAACGAAATTTCTCACATATTGGGGTGTTATTTCATTTTTGGGGGCCTTATTTTATTCGTTTGTCAAATTTTTTTTAATAATGAAAAAAACCACCAAAAGAATATGACCCCAACATTAACTTTGTGGTTTAATTTCATTTTATTTTGAAAAAAAAAAAACATTTTGGGGCCTTATTTCATTTTGATAAAACGTCTTTGTCTTTCTCAAAAAGTATTATGAAAATCCGCTAGTTGAAGACTTGGAGCTTGCAAAATTTAACTTATTGCATGGGGACCCAGCAATCATGTTTCAATTTTGTGATCGTATTGAAAAATCAGTGAGTAACAGAATAGCTGAAAAAATCGCAAGATTTTTATAAATTATTTTTTAATATGAATAAACAATAATATCCCAATTATTTCATTTTTGAAAAAAAAAAATATAAACAAAATAAGTTGGGATTTTCTTTCATTGAAATTGGATTTTGAATTTAAATGTGTCCTTATTTCGTTTCAACTTTTGGGGTCTTATTTCTTGGTCTAATTTCGCGTAGCTTTTTGTTAAATACCTGTAAATTTTTTTTTTAATCCAAAACATACTTTATTGAAAATTTCGATATGCAATATTTTATTTATGTTATTTTATTTATTTTTGTATGACAATCTTCTAAATTAAAATTTAATTTAAATTAGTTTAGAAAATAATTTTATTAAAAATCGTAATAGTCGTTTTTGAGAAAATAATATTTATTTTTTTGACGTTTTTTTTAAATTTTTGGTACTTTTAATTTTGCTTATAAAAATATTTTTTTGTTAAAAAAAAATTATAAAAATCGACCAGTCGTTTTAAAAAAGTTGAGTTTTCAAAAAAAAAAAAAATTTTAAATAATTTTGTTTAAATTTTTGTATACCTACAATACGGTTTTTATTTATTAAGAAATTTTCCATTAAAAAATGTATCAAAATCAATTGAACCGTTTTCGAGTAAAGCGAAGATCAACAAAATTGTTCTATAGGAGGTGCCATTTATAGCTTTTTTCGGTTTTCCCAAAAATTTGCCTGTATTTACCTAATGATAATTTTTTTTACCTGAAGAGTTGTTTTTGAAGAAAATAATATTTAAAAAAAATGTATATGGCAGGTACCGGCTGTCTAAAAACGCTACATACCAAGACTAGAACTTTTCAACTCGAAATGAATTGATATTTTACTTCGATTTTGACTTCACTTCACATTAATTAACACAGATTTCTATAAAAAAAAACGAAAACAAATACATATTACTATATATTTATTTGTTTATCATTAACGAAAAAGTTTAAATTAATTAATTTATTCAATAATTTTTTAGTTTCAATCTTAACTTTATTTTACTTTCAGATTCGGTCACATTGTTTCGCCCTAAGATTTATCACATTATTGTTATATATTCTGCACTTTGAATTTTCACAAGCTGAAGAAGAATTACAAGAGTATGCTCCAAAATATGTAAGTTTAAATTTAAAAATGAAAATAAGGCTTCTTCTTTGTGTTTTATATTTTAATATAATTAATCGTTATAACTTTAGTTGCTCATTCATATGACGGTAATAAACTTTTCAAATTTAATAAATTGTACCACAGGAAAGTTAAGTAATAAAGCGAAACACATCAGCTTTCCAAAATCAGACATTCATAAGTATATCGGATAATTGTTGTAGTGATGAATTTTTCCCTCTCATAATTTTAAAACCAAATGTGCTTCGATATATCCTCCTAAATCCTTCGTTATTTTTCTAACTCTCAAACTGCGTTGAATCATTTTAAGAGAAAAAGAGAGCATTGATATCTCAGCAAAATAATCACCACAATTTTATTGAAAGATGGCTGTCTCTTTCACATCTTTAGAGAAATAATATACCTGGGAGAGTAATTGTCAAAACGATTATCGTTCAATCGACCGATTAGCCGCGTTCAAATATTGTTTAATATTCATCGAGTGCAATACGCATGTACTGTATAAACCAACGCACCGCAAAAACTTAAAAAGTTATACCCCTGAATGAAGTTCTATAAAAAGTAAAAAAAAAATCTAAATTACTTTTTAGGTTAAAGTTAATTTACAACAGCCATTCAATCAACAATAAGCTTTTGTCAAATAACAAACTGGCCAATATTTTGTGCTGTCCACAATAAATCTCAACCAAACCTATCTGTGTACCTAATTAATGAACAAAAAATCTAAAATGCGTTTTTAATCGCAAAAGAAATATTCATCACGATTCTATCGACCTGTCTGTCGTTCAAACGACGGATTTACGTTCATTTGTCTCCGCCAAAGAACGCCGCTGGCCGCCGCTCCGGCACCACACCGCCACCAATATCTAAAAGACATACAGGTACGTATGTATGTATGTATATTTGTAGTTGAAAATTCAGAGTGCCTGATGGCTATTAGCTCTGAATAATTGTCGCTTGTCAGGTGCACGTTTCGGCACCAGACTTGACCGATCGTTATGAGCGACGAAAATTGATTTCTCCGATATTGATAAGCCGATTAATTAAAATAGATTATGCGAGTGCGAGGGCTTGGATTTCGATTCGGATCTATGTCGATCAATTGGCTTGTTCTGTTTGTTTTGTTTTTGATCAGTTTGCTCCGATAAATGATTCTTTCTATGAGCTGTTAATTAACGAGAACCACTATGGTCACCGACATCACTGAGAAGCTTGTCTTGTTGCAGCCAACAATAGTGACTCATTACATCCAACAACCTAACTACTAACAATAGTAATCGAAATCTCAATCTCCCAAGGTTGCATATATATCAAAGAACTCAATCTACAGACAATATACCGCAGTACTGCACACACCGCCTTGATCGTGCAAAAATAAATTCAAAGATTTATCGATTGAGAAAATTTTGAAAATGCGTTTTTCTGGGTAGGTCCATATTAAAGTTACATATATGCCCCCAGGCGAATTACGTGCACTATCTGGGTTGAATGTGTGTAAATTTTGGCCCAGAATTGATGTTGTACGCAAACAGATTCGTTATAATTTCTGTGATTTTAGAATAGTCACCGTTTTTTTTTCGGTCTCACAAAGTTACAACAACTGAATAGGAATGATAATTTGCTGATTTGTTGCTTATATATACGAGTATTATAATAGAACTTATACTTTAAGAACAAGAATAAATCAAAGAGATTTTGGAAATACATAATAATACCGCGGGATTTGGATGGAGCTAACGCACAAGAGCGTGTTCGGCCTGCTAATATATCAATATAAATTCTATATCGATGGCAAAGTTGGAATATAAATCATATTGCACTCAATAAACGTGCGCGGTGACTTGCTGTTGAACATAATTGTAGGCGCCAACAAATTAAAATGCAAGTTTTTAATTGACATGTATATAGGGGACGCCATATTATAATTGCTACAAGATCCTTTGATATATTTTATGTGTGTAAGATGTCAAAAAAAAAAGAGATATTATGGGGAAAAGTTAAATTTGCAAAAAAAAACTCAAGTTCTCGTCTAACTGGATCAACTGCAAAACGCTTATGGAATGTCCAAAAATTACATTTTTATATTTAAGTTTTTCCACAATCGAAAATAAAAAGTTTCCCTGATGAATAAAGTGTCTCAAAATTGTTGAGATTAATATTTCCAAGTCGGTAATTACGTCATTAGGCGTTTTTTTTAAGCCCGAATAAAATTTTGTGGAAAACACGATTTACACATAACTACAACAACAACCCAATTCCATTTGTATGGACTTGACTAAGTCCAGATAATTGTCGGGACTTTCATGCAAAATACTGAGAATAACTAAAAAACTGTAACATATTGGGTAAAAATCAAAAAAATTGCACTCGACTTTAAAAGTTCTTTTTTTTTTTTTGTTTGAAAAGTTTTATTGAGAAATTACTTAATACTTTTCAAAGTTTAACCATCAATATAGGATGAAATGGGGTATTTATTTGTGAAAGTACCTACACATTTAGAAAATATGGACTTCGAATATCACTTAACCCTAGAAAGATAACCTTATAAAAAATTACAATTAAGAAAACCATACGTCGATTCGACGTATAGATGTTTGTATGTACATTTTGTAGATAATTTATTTGTGCAATGGTCAGGTATTACTATAAAAGTACCTAAATATAATTTTTTTAGGGGTTAATAAAAAATATAAGTTTTTTTAATTTTTTATTTAACATAAAATATAAAAAAAAAAACAAAACCAAATATATCCTTCAATGAATTATAGTGAATTTTTAAAAAACTGAACACGTCTTTTCGACGTAGGTTATCTGTCTAGGGTTAAGGACTAGATTTTTTTCAAAATCGCTCTTTTTATAGGGTGAAATGGGGGGAAAGTAGCATGTCTTTTAAACTTACAATTTTGTATTTGAAATGTAATATTCCGAAGATGGATTTGAACGGGCTTTCTTTAGAACCGAAACAATGGTACCCGTCATGCTAAATTTCCGCTTAGCAAAATATTAATTTTGTTTTAAACGAGCTCACAGATAAAAAAAAAATAAATAAATCTGAAAATTATAACAGAAGTTTTTTTTTTAATACAAATTTCCTAAATTTGTATCAATTTTTTTATGGAGAATGTTTAAAATGTGTTTAGTAATATTGTACACGAAAATTTCCAAAAACTTTTTTTTTATTTTTAAAAGGTTTCAATTTTTTTTAAATTCTAAATTTCGATCAAGTCTTGGTCGATTTATAAAAAAATACATTAGCGATTTTTGCTAAACAATCTACAAACTTTAAAAAAATAACCAAAAATAAAACAACTGCTACGATGTTCATACAAATTTTTCGTCTTGAAATAAGTACTACGTTTATATGTACATGTATGTACAGTGTACATATAAACTTCCAAGCAATTGATTTATTAAGAGTGCCTGCCATTGAATTACGTAATATACACTAAATTACAGATTCTTCAAAAAATATTGCATACCGAAATAATTTTTGAAAATTCGATATTTCAAAAACGGGTGATGATTTTTTTTTTTTTTTTTGAAATTCGATTTTTTACTCAACATAAATACTTAAAATTGTCGAACCAAATTGTTTTCTTAATTTTCTTTAATCCACATTGAAATTAATACATGGTTTTATAATTCGAGCTTAGAAATAATGAAAACTTTTATTGCAAAATATCACACGAACTTTCATGAAGTTGAAGATCGCTGCATCCGAAGTTTTTTTTTTCTTTAGACTTGCAGCTCTCGATAAGTATCAATGGTATTGAAAAAAATTAAACACCAAAATGTTGAGGGCAAGTTTTTCCAGGGGGGATGTCCGTTACTTTTGTTGAATTTAACATCTTTATATTTTTTTTAACTGAGTTTCTAAACTTTTTAATTTATATTTTTTTTAGACGTGCAGCTAGACCATAATAAATGTTTTATACAAAAAAAGCACTATGTGGAGCATAAAAAAATAAGGAACATCACCACTAGAGCAACGTATGCTCTACATAGTGCAATTTTTTTTTTATAAAACATTTATTATGGTCTAGCTGCACGTCTAAAAAAATATAACTTATAAAGTTTAGAAACTCAGTTAAAAAAAATATAAAGAGGTTCAATTCAAAAAAAGTAACGGACATCCCCCCTGGAAAAACTTGCCCTCAACATTTTGGTGTTTAATTTTTTTCAATACCATTGATACTTATCGATAGCTGCAAGTCTAAAGAAAAAAAAAACTTCGGATGCAGCGATCTTCAACTACATACTTTCTCTTCTGGTTAAAAAGTAAGATTTTAACAGAAAAAAATTTAAAAAGTCAAAAGTACTTGAAAAATTTATTCTTTAATATGAGAACATTTTTTTCAATTTTTTTAAATACAATACCTATGTAATAAAAATTGTAATTTAAATACATGAGTAACACAAAAATATCACATTTCTGTTTTTTCTAATGTAATTTTGATGGAAAAGAGTTCGTTTTATTGATTTAAAGAAATCATATCGTTTATATTACGATATCAAGAGTTGTTTAATCAATTTATTTCTTAAGCCCGTATGATACTACATTTTTTTCTCATTTTTAATTCATTGAAAATGAAATTAAAGCAATACGAAGAATTCATTACTGAAAATTCCCATATGAGTGAGTGTGTACACATCAAACTCTAAAAATGTGAAAATGTCACAAAAAAAATAATAAATATCAGAAAAAATGTGAAAATGCCAGAAAAAATGTATTAAAAATGTGTTTTGATTTACATTTTTCAGCTTCTAGCAGCTTTTTTTTTGACAGTTTAGAATTGAAAATTAAAACATATTTCAAAAAACGTTATAAAACTATTTATTAATGAACATTTCGGACAAAATTGAATCGGTTATAATTTTGTGATGCCGTTAATCTAAATTAATCAAATAATGCGGCATTAGAAGAGAAAACAACAAAAGGATTTTTAAATAATGTTGACAATTCATATTATTTTTTTACCAGATAAGTGTTTTTCCTTTCTTAAAAACAATATATTTCCCTTTTAACTTGTCTGACATTTTAGTATGATTTAATGAACTAAAAATGAAGAAAAAAATGTAGTGTCATACGGGCTTTATATGTTGATTTTTAACAATTTATCTGGTAAAATAAAATGTGCAAACACGTTGCTGTATTATTAATTTTTGTACACTAACATAACATTTTTATTTGTTTGAAAATCTGATGAACAATTCAGACTTTAAAGTTAGAATGATATTATACATAAGAGCAAGTACGTACGACTCAGACGTGAGATGTGCACTAATTTTTTTTAAATTTCCGTCGTCTGCTTTTTTATAATATAATATATGCACTATTATTTTTATATACACAATTATTGTACTGTGATTCTTAGCGAGACCCCTGTCGTCTCTCACTTAGTGTTCATTTGCTGACACATAATTTGCAGTTTTGTTCACATAGTTTCCAAGATCCTTAAGGTAGCTCTATAACTATACAACTGTATGTAACTCAGTAGTAAAATTTCGGAGCAGATTTGTAAAGAAAAGTGGATTAAATCCAAAAATTTCCGGAGTAGATTCGAAAACAAAAGGAAAGTCCAATTATTTAAAAATTATTGTATTTCTAACAAAAAATTTATTTAAAAAAAAATAAAATTAAATCACATAAATTCCATAAGAATAAAATAACACAACGATTTCATTTACTTTTTTGTGGTTTGGTTAAAGAAATTTTGAATTTTTCAGTGTGGAACATAATATCAAAAAAATTTTTGCGAAAACATCACAAAATGTCACCCGAAAATTATTTTAAAATCTTGATCAATATACATAGTGTAATTTATTGTTTACCCTTCTTCCATTTCGCAAAACAGCTTAGCCACATTAACTGATGGGTTTAAAAATATTGTAATGAAAAAAAAAGAAACATTTTCATAAACTTGTGAAATGTTTGGTCTTGTGTCAGCATTAATTTTATTTGAAAACTTTACTCTTTTTGTTTAATTTTTGATAATTACACTTGGATTTAAATAAACAACAACTTTTTTCTGTGTGGATAATGGTTTTTCCGCAATTTATTATATCAAACAAACATTGTATTATTTCTTGATTTTCCTTTATTTTTTGTTTTTTTATTTTTTTAATAGTATTAAATGTATTTTTAGGTAAAAAAAGTTAATTATTTTTAAGAAGACATATTGGGCTTTCATAATAAAAAAAACATGTTTTTGTGAAAAAAAAAATCATATCGAAGTCAAAAAACCAAGCTAAATGCTTAAAAAATGTGTTTTTGATAATAAATTGCGAGAAAACCGTTATATCTACACAGAAAAAAGTTGTATGGTAGGTACAAATTTCTAACTGTTTTTGTTTAAATAAAAAAAAATTTCAAAAATCGGTTGCAGTTTGGCAAAGTTAGAGCCAGTCAAAGGAAAAAAGAATACAAATCATAAAAACCGTTATAAGTCGAAAACGAAGGGAAAACTAGAAAATTACCTCTAAAGTTTTTTGACTTGAAATAATCTCAGGAACTCATGGTTTTCTTCTGAGGCGGTAATTTCGAGACACCCTGTATACATATCGCACCCTTAGAATGAAAGTGACCTAACTCAAAATTTTAGCAACTTCGGATTTTTCAATAAATTGTCCTTAAAAAGTGAAATGAACTCTAAATCCAAGTAATACAAAAGATGCCGAATTTTTTAGTTAGGTCACTTTCATTCTAAGGGTGCGATATATACAAGAAGAATTGCTCGTTTAAAATAGTAAGATATTTCTTTTCTTTTTGAAAAAAACTCTTACGGGCTTAACTTGCAGGTGCACCTTATTTATTTATTTTTTTGTTTTTGAAGCTTTTGTAATTTTAATAGGCTTAAATCCTTAAGAAGATTTTTGACCATTTTAATTCTTAGCTAAAGTTAAAAAACCCTTCTTGAAAACGAATAAAAGTTTTCTCAATGTTTTAAAATTATTTATTAATTGTGGTCCCAAATATTGAAAAAAAAAAATCAACCAATTACGAACTTGAAGTTAGATAGGAATCAACTGTATTGAACGGTTGATAAATAAGTTAAGTAAACTCCTTCTTAAACTTGAAACTGTTTTTTGAGTAGGGGGTATTTAATGATAACAGTCTCTACTTTTTCTTCAGATGTAAAAGAGATAGGTAAATTTTCAACACGAATCAGGTCCTAGGCTTTAAGAATCCTCTCACCTAAATCTCATTATTTCTTAAAATTCCTTTCAAATTTCATCTTAACAACGCAACAATTAAGTTGGTTCATGAAAACGCTAAAAAACACATTAAATCACGCACATTATTTAAGATTTGAATTAATCTATATATTTCTACTATTGGCTGATTTATATTTGAAAGACATGTCCAAGCTCACAGTCACAGCATCATTTTGCGTCGTGCGTCGTTTATGCAATATCCTGCAGAGCTATGTTGCTATACATTTTTCACGCATTTGACCGAATCAATATCGCTCCGATAGATTCGCAGCGGGATTTTTTATAGATCATTTTTGTGATAAGCAACAACAAAAAAAACTGATCAAACACCGACCATCGAAATCTTTATAAACCACATAAATATAAGTCCGAAGTTTTGAATCTATTTAAAAAAGTAACTCATAATGCTTATAAGATAGGATTTAAAAAAAAAAAAAAAAAAAAAATGGGAGCATTTTTTCCCGACTTTGTCTTTATAGAAGTTAATAAATCTAAGTTAGATCACAGTTCAGTTGATATTTTGGCAAGCCCAGCACTGTGCCCACACCTACGTGCAACATGGCGGCGGCGTGGTACGGTCATGATGGGAGTCGCCGTGTGTGCAGTTTACTCGCATGTTATTAACGAAAGGTGACGGAAAATTTGATTTTTTTTGTTGATTTTTTTATTCAATGGAACTCGTTCCAAATCGGTTCAATGATATTATGGGTCGTCGTTGTCGTTGTCGTTGTTACTCTTTGCTGTTACCATGTCGTTCGATTTTTGTGGCAACCATACAGTCAGGTTGACTACGTCTTAGTCGTCGTCGTTGAACACTTAGTAACCCAAAGTTGTTTTACACTAGGAGTCCATAGCATTTGCGTGTATACGCACTGAGAAGTTCCTTTCACTCAATGGCGATAACGCCTTATTTTTCCACAAAATTTAGAATGCATAAAAGATAATGTTGCAGTGTGTTACCAATATGCAACCCCATAATATTCCTATAAAGCCACAGAAATGTATAAGACTGAATTAATATGGAGATAAGCAGCATGGGGTTTTATACGTACCTATATGTAGGTACATAGTACATGTAATTTGAATCTGGGTATTTTTACATGAAAGGCTGAATTTAAATTGGTAGCGCTGAGGGAACAATCGACAGGTTATATTTTTGTTTTGTTTTAACAAACTATAAGCTAAGCTTTTATGGACAATGTTTGGCTTTTCTGTGATTGACCCTCAACATGAAAGCGAAATCGCTTAGTTAGCTTGAGTTAGCATACATGATGACATGAATGACAAATGAGTCGGCTATTTTGAAAGTGATTGTAATTGTTAGGTTTGCGTTGCAACCGTTTTTAAATCAATCAACAAAATGGTTCAATTAAAAAAATAAATACAAGCTAGGATAATTTGTAAAAGATTTAAAAAAAGCCTTAGGCTTGTAGGTTGGTCGTTATAGGCAAGACAAATATATTTAAAAAAAACGGAAATTTTTGTAACAATTTCATAATTTACCGTTTTTTAGAAACAGAAAACTCTTCTCTTATTAAATTTTTGAATCTGTTTTTGAAAAACTTCTAAACTTTGCCCACAGTTTTGTTGAACTTTTAAGTAATTAGTTCTCAGAAGATTTTTGAATTTTTAACAGAAAATATGCGTAACTTTGAATGCAAATATTTTGTGAACCAGACCACGTAAAAGATATTGGCGTACAGTTTTAAGTCCTTTCTTTGTATATTTCGATGAGTTAAGAAAATATTTTGTAAAAAATCACTTTTTGAGCAAAAATTAGCAAAGGGGTTAGCTCATTCTTTTTTCAAAAAGTCAATAAAATTTCATTTGTCAAGATGTGCAAAAAATTTTACATTGGCAGAAAGGTCTGTGAAAATTCAATTCAGAACTGAAAACTGCAACCATTTACGAGTCTCGATTGAAGAAATATCACCATCCAAACAAGTTTTTTTTTACCAAATTTAATTGAATTGGGCAAAAATGAGCTAATATCACTTTGGATGAAAATATGTCGGGAACCAGACCTCGTAAAATGTGTTGGCTTTCAGTTGTAGAAAGAACTTAAAAAACTAATAAACAATTTTGTAATTTGCAACCACTTACGAGCCTCGATTGCAGAAATATCGCCATCCAAACAAATTTGTCTGGTTCCCATTTCTTAAAATATATTAATATTTTACACACAGGAATGGCTAATAGTTGCATATCACTTAGCACTGCTTCTCTATGAACTATCACGCCGACGCCGCCACTGAATTAATTAATTTATATACTTTTAACGATTGATTAAAATATTGTTCTTTTTTATATTCCAGGACCATCCAGGATATGCATTTAGCTATGGCGTAAAAGACCTACACACTGGTGATGTTAAATCTCAATGGGAGTCACGAGAGGGCGATACAATTAAGGGTCACTATAGTGTTCTAGAACCTGATGGATCAATACGAACCGTTGACTATACAGCTGATTCTAAACATGGCTTCAATGCTGTCGTGAAGACAGTTGGTGCAAATTCTCATCCCATAACCGATTCACCACACTCAGAATTGGAAAAGAATGATGACACCTCACAATCTAAAATCAATCATTATAGCAAAGATCAAGAACATATAGTTTTAAGTTCAGACTTAAATCCTATTAAGAAACCATTAGAAGATCTAACACATTCCCATCCTAAGGTACCAAGTCTAGTTGAATTACGACCTCAAGCTAGAATAAAACAAATACCAATGGAAATGATTATGCAAGGAATGAATGATAAGCTTAAGACAACAAGGGAGGAATATCATACGAATATGGAGAGTGAATATGGTTTTCAACCCAAAGCAGTGCCTTATGATATTGATGAGACCGAGTGGAAAGCAATCGCAGCTGACGATACGATACCACAGAAATATTATCAAAAACCATCGTATTTAAATGAAAATCTTCAAATCGAAGAACAACTTCCACAAAAACCTCAAAAAAAACGTCCTGAATTATATCAAAAGAAACCACAAACCGAGGTTCTTCATACAAATTTTATATCTTCAAAGCCAGTAGCCTTGAGAAATCATCATAATAATGGTGGTGGTGGAGTTGTAAAAAAAGGAGTTTACACAACACCTGGATTGAAAAACTACTCAACTTATCCGAAACAATATAACAATAAGCATAGACCACAAAATGATTATGCTAATTATTTCCAACGAAAACCGAAGAATTTTAGAAATAGAAAACCAGAAGTGGAAGGTCCTGTCGTCTTTCCAACTAGCGAAGATGAACAAATGGCAGCTTCGGCTAGATTAGTGCAGTCAATGATCAAGAAGGACAATAAGAAACATATGGCACCGATGTATGCGAGACATAATACAGATGGATTTAATCGAGGATATCTAATTTAAGATTAAGGACTTTCTTCCTGCGTTTTATGCCTAAGGTTTTTTACTATACTATTTTTTCTTCTTATTTATTTTTATGTTTGTAAGTTCTGTTTTTTTTGTAAAATAAAGTTAGATTGGATTATTTTTTCTTATTTTAAGATCTTAAAATTTGAGACTTTGGACAAGGAATTAAACTACTTAAAGGGGGTTTTATATCTTAGGTAAACTGCAAACATATTTGGAGAAGGAATTAAGCTATACTTAAAGTGGGGTTTATATCTTAGGTAAACTGCAAACATATTTGGAGAAGGAATTAAGCTACTTAAAGTGGGGTTTATATCTTAGGTAAACTGCAAACATATTTGAATTCAATTTAAATATAATTTAAAAGCCATATATAATATTCACCACTTTGAAATCATATAACAAATACTTAAAGAAGTAGGAAAAACTGGTATTTTTCCAAAAGACTTAAATATCAGACTGAGTTATTTACATATTCTTTGAAATTTCCGCCATTTTAAATAGATTTATGTTATTTTCACAAATTTTAAGTATAAAATTTGTATTTTCTTGCTGCCAAGTGCAAGATAAAAAAAAGACTCAAATACACATTTTACGACAAAAAATTAATTTTCGAAGCACCACATCGTAAAGTAAATACCGCCATTTTCAAAGTTAAAAAAAAAGATGAAGATATTATTAAAAAATATTAACATAGTTAAAAATTTTAAGAATGAATTATGTATTTTAATTACATAATTCAATTTTGTTAAAAAACAAAACAGCAAAATTGCTGTTATGATTTTTTTTTTTGCTGTTATCCGATTTTTTTTATCTCTTCCAGCTATTGGAGGAACTTATTGAGCACAAAAATGCTTAAATTTGATTTAAAAAAAAATTAAATATTAAAAAAATAAATGTCACCCGTAAAATTTCAATGCGTGAACTGCAGCACAATTTTGTTTTTTAAATTTAAAAACGTGGTATTATGTCAAGTTTCGTACAGTTTTGTTTTTTTTAAGGAAATCACAAGAACAGGTGTAAGTTTTTGGTCATGATTCGGTTTGGTAAAGGAAATGGGTTCAAAACTTTCTACGTGTAATATGAAATCCAAGTTATGCAAAACCCTTATACTATTTCAGTCTAATTTTCGACAAAAAAATTGTCGCAAAAATATCAAAAACGTCATCACGTGACTTTAGATCAAAGCTTCTAGTAAAATCTTGTACTTACATTATGTATTTATTTATACTTAAATAATTGCAATACAAAAATCATAAAATACCTTAAAAGTAATAAATCAAGGTTTTTGCAAAGCTTAACTTTAACCATGACCTTAAAATATCGTCGATGTAATAGAAGAAAAAAACAAAACAAAAAGAAAAAGAAAAATAAGGCACCCATATGCACGCTTCTATTTTTGTATAGCTATTAACAGCAAAATAATTGAACTTGTCAGCAAGCCTTTTATGTACACATTATTATATTGGATATCTGCAGATTCTGGTTAAACAGATTTTGATGAAATATTCAATCAAATTGCTTTTATATAGCTTTGCCATTTAATGCTGTTAATTTATTGACACTTAATATAACTATAAAGAGTAGAAAAATCCAAATGACTGGACATGAACTGGACATATGGACAATCAATTCTATAGCAAGAGTTATACGTACCTATATACTCGTATACATACGGTACGGATCAAGTGGTGCTATGAATTGCAATGAGTGTCGAAGTCTGCCCACAACGCCCATTTCATCAGATCAACGATATTATAGTCAATTTAATGTCTATATATTGATATTGCCTTTGGGGAAATTCATTCAAGTGGAAAACTCAAGTATAGATTTTCCTGCACCGCGTAAATATATCAATAAAAAGGGGTGTTGTTTAGCGTGACAGATCACACTTACTGCCTATTAACTAATATTTAATCATATACGAATTCTATTATAAAGTTTTGTCAATGATGATCTTCAACTATTAGAGCCAGTTGTTAATCCTCGGATAAATATTTTTACCCACCGATTTCGGCGTAATAACTGAAGTTCAACCATGGGTTCAAGGTTAGAAAATTAAGAAAGAAATAGTTTAACCCCGGTTGAACCTCGTTTTAATCCACCAACATCAATAGCTTAAAATCTTGATCCTAGGATAGGACGAACCACATTTGTGCAGCTGGCCTTTGAAAAGCTAGTGGAATTACTTTCGACAGACGTCAGTCTCAAAAACATTTATTTTTAAGGGAAAACATTTTCGTAAAAGTCAAAAAAAAATCTTTAACAAATTTTAACAACTCCAATGGGAAAATTTGCGACAAGTATAAACCCCAAAAAGTCTATAAATTTGATTTGATCAATCAAACAAATCCGGTGGCACTTTTTTGACAATAAAAGTGAGGAATTTAAATTTGCGTACTATTTCAATTTCTATTTAAGAAATAAACAATATACCTTCAGCAAAAGAATCCACAACAAAATTATTGCCTCACGTTACAACTGATGTCACTTTGGCAGTTCTTTCGTTCCCTGAACTCGGCAAATCAAAAACATACATAGATCTACTTCAGGCTGACTTTAGGGCCACCCCAGATCTCAGAAAACAAAGAATTTGATTGTGAAGCCTAGTACTGATGCGAGTGCTGATGCGAAATGAAAATTTCCTGTGATCTCCAAACAGACAACGAAACGCTTGCGAAGACACAACGGAAAATATCCTTGGAGAGTTTCATTAATTCCAAAAACAAAATCAAACATAAACGCAAAAAATCAGAGAAACCCATGATGTAAGAAAATGATAAACAAAAAAAAACACAAATAAAACTCAAATGTCATTTTTCCGCACACAATAAATAGTCTGTATACTTAATTTAGTGCGAAAAAAGAGCGGAGACTTCTCCAAATAATCTGCTTCAATTATGAATTTCGCTCTTCGAACAGCGTACTGCAAAACGAAAAGCAGAACGAAATTTTACGTTTATGATTTCGTTGTGTCATTTTTGTATGGGATTTGTCGTTTCGCGTCAGCAGCGTACTAGGCTTTAGGATTAGTTCAGATTTTTAAAAAAACGCTTTAGTGTGACTTCACCCTAACTGCAGGGCTCTACGAACAAACCTATTTATTCTGTAACAAGTTTTAGAAAAAATACAAGAATTTCAAATCGGTACATTCACCATCTCTTTATCGGTTAAATGATGATGGAGAAATCTCGCTGGTTCGTCAAAGTCGGCAAAAACACCAACGCACCCTGTGAGAAAGATGTAATGCATGGCGATTAGCATGTAATCTCTTTATTAAGATTATATTTCTTGAACCAATTGTGTACGGAGCTCGCAAGTCAACAACAGTGATACAATATTTTAAAAATCCGTTCAACTACTGATTAATCAGATGACTTTGAAATTATAACAGAATATAGCGACCTGATAATGGCGCATTTGCAAGTTTTGAACAAAAGCCTTATGTCTTCCAGCTCTCATTTATTCCTAAATATGTTTGTGTGTTAGTTTTGCATGAATGGAGTGGGTCCACAATTTTAAGATCTTAAAATTAAGCCAAAATGTGAGACTAAAGCGAAAATCACGAAAAATATGTTGACATGATTGCCTTTCGAATATTATAACATAGGTTATAATAATTGGATTTCAAGCATAACGCCTTAATATTAACAAAAGTATCTTTAATGAATTAAGTATAAAAATTACATGCATCCGAATGTCTAAAAAAGGATTGGGTTCGATATACCGCTTTTTATAATCCCGTTTTTTTAAATACCGGTTTTAAAATTCCGCTGTTTATAATCCCGCTTTCTATAATCCTGTCTCTTATAATTCCGTTTTTTATAATCCCGTTTCTTATTATCCCGCTTTTGAGTGAGATATGTATGAGGGGGCCTGCTGTCCCCCTGCAACCCCCCTGCTGGGCACACTATAGGATTTGGAGTAGGTGCGATGTTGGGTGTATGCAAAATTTCTTTTTATCATTTTGGTAGTTGGGAGTTAGTTCCATAATGAACCAAGTTTAAAACACAAATGAATTGCGATAAAAACGGGATTGGCGGTATTTGGCGGGATTTTAAAAAGCAGGATTTTAATACATTGGGATTATGAATAAGCGGGATTTTAGAAGACGGGATTTAAAAAAAACACGGTATTTTAGTAGACGGAATTTTAAAACTTTTTTTTCGGGATATTCGAAAAACGGGATTTTAAAAACCGGGATTCCGATACGATCCCTCTAAAAAATTCAAACTTGAAGGGTTTGTGAGTGAAAATTCTATTCTATTCTTGGTCTTCTAATTTCAAAAGCTGATAAGAAATTTCAAAATTTAAAGATTATTTAACAAATGTACAAAATAGTAGGCACACAAATAAAAATATTACAAAAGTTTATACAAATTTAAGCAACTAAGTGACAAGAAATTTTTATAAGGGGATCAACTGAGGGTATAGATAAAAATCTACTATTTCTCGACCACATTTACCATTCTTCCATTTTAATATTTGTATTTACAGAATAACATAAGAAGCTTCACTTTAGTCAGGCATCCAGTTGCTGAAACACACAGTTTTTTGTTTAATAATAAATTGATTAATTTGGCGCTGCAGTTCAGCAAAACTTCGGTATAAAATGTGTCTATGAACAATTGTAAACATTTGTATCTCCATAATTTCCCCAAAAAGTCCAACAAAACCATTCAAAAGTTCTATAGAATTTGTCACACCTAAAAGTGATCCTTTACCTGCAACATTATAATTTATATGAACATTGAGCCACCAAGCGGGTGAGTTAGGTACTTCTAGTAGGTTAACGCAGGGTGACTAATATTATTATGCTTGCATGCTTGGCTCTCGTTGTTAACCAATTAATCAAATCTAGATGACAATTAATTAATATTGCTTGTGTGCAAAAATAAAAAAAAAAAAAAACAAATAAATAACTAACAAAAAAATTTAACACTGAATTTCTTATAAGTATACTGAGAGGTGAAAATTAGATTTTAATTTTACGCGTTTGTTATAATATTGCGGTTTATTTGAATTCAAGAACATTGATCGTTTAAGTTAATTAAAATCACTTATATGCCGCTGTTTTTTTTTTTTTATTTTAAAGAAATAAACTATCTATTGGCATTGACTCACTTCTTTCTTTGCATATTTTCGCGATCTATAATGTCACCGTTCGTAAATTGCACACAAATCGCATTTTATACCTACGACAGTCAATTAAAAAAAGTCGTTCACTTAATAATTTATGATGAAAAAAATTTATATTTCTCCCACGGTTCTTGCAGAACCAGCTCAAGATATTTTAGTTTTGAAAAATTGAGAGGTAAACCCAAATACTGACACGCACTTATGTACATTCTTGTCCACAAAATTCGTATATGTATGTGTGTTTATATTGCGAATGCATGACTTCGACTTTGAGGACAAACCCCAGATATATATATAGTAATTAGTATAGATATAGGTATAGAGAATATGTATAATATAAAATATAAAATAATAATTCTTTGGGGTTGGGAGTTGGGTGGGGCAACTTCAAATTCATGGCGACCTACAAAAATAGCAGTCCGCACAAGTGTTGTTTGTTTTTAGCAACCAACGATATTGCATCAACATGTGGGAATCAAATTTGCCAACATGGTGATTCACATTTCACTTCTATTTACAAGCCTGAAGATCCGGTTAAATAATTCTGTCAGCTTGTAAGATATCCAATGATATTTCATTTTAACATAAATTCTCCATCTAAGGGAAGTTGTCAAACGAGATGAAATGAATGTGTGTATAATAAATTTGCCTGTCCATTTAAATATTCCTAATTGTTGCTTGATGAAATATAATATGCTCTCAAGTGGGTGAACTTAAATATATTTTATTGTTAGTGGCCAATAAAATAGTGCAAATATAATAAGATATTCTTGTATATATTTTCAAACAAAGAGCCAAGAGGCGATATGCATGGGAATATTAGAAAAAAAGGAATTATATGAGAATAACACAAAGGAGCGAGGAAATAAATGGTATAAGGCAATTTTGTCATGAAATTTGGAATTTTGGGATGAAACTGAATAAGTTACTTAATTTCAACCCTTCAAACTGTTAATGAAATACTAGATGAATCTGATTCTCGAAAATCTGAAAGTCTTGAGGAGATATATTCTATATAGGTTTTGGGCTAAAAAGGATTCGAACAATCCATGATGCCATGAAGAAGTGCTTATCACCTTGGCCGTTCGGATTAAAGAGCTACCGCGTCAGTCGTCACCAAATTAATTTATTCTTTCTTAGCTTAAACTTTGTAACGGATATTTTGATACAAATTTGTGTGTGTATCTATTGAGTACGAATGTTCTGCATTTTGATACAACAATTTAGCACTGAACCTTTTTTTTTTTATTTTCGACTTTTTTGTTAACGACAGTTTTTGAATAAAATTTGTATATACAGGAGTCCTTTTGATTCAAAATAATCGGCCTTATCACAGGCCTCGTGCATCGTAATAGATTCGTACTACGAATATTTTTCTTACGACCGACGTAGGTCGGTTCAATGATACTTTCGTAGTACGAAGCTATTAAGACGGGGCTGTGATAAGGCCGAATATAACATATTCAAAAAATGTAAGATTTAAAAATATCATATTTTTGTTTTTTAAAATAAATATTTATAAAATTGGAGAACCAAATTAAAAAAAACTTTAAGATAATTTTTACATATACAAAATTTAAAAGTTGGTAATCTTCTCTAGCTGCTTATTTTTTTAAATTTTGTTTTTCATAAATTCAAACGTCGATGGTCTAAAAAGTCACAAGTTCGGGCAAAATTACAAAATCCGATGAAAATCTTACTATTCTTCAATGCTACTTGGTTGTTTTATTTGTAAGTAAATTAAAAAAAAAAATAAATATATAAATTTAATAAATTAAACAAAAAATCACTTTTTTATGATTTTTTTAAGTTTGAATAGAGCTCCAAAAAAATCTCTCTACGTCCCGCTGAAAAATATCAAGATATTTTAAACCATATTGCAACTTTTTGCAATTCCTCGAGATAATGTAATTTGTTTAGCAAAAAACATCTTCCCAGTGCTATCATTTTGGTCTTAAAAGCAAATTTACTTTTTGAATGTTTGAGTTATTTTTGTTTTCTTAAAAGAGCTGAGAACGCGAAATTTTCGTCTTATTTCAATTAGAAAACGTTTTGTTGTTATCTTGATCTTAAAAAATCCTCCCACCTCCACACCAATTTTATGTAAATGGCAGTTGTTAAAAAAATGAGCTTAATTATGTAAAAAAACTACTGATTGTTATATTAAACATTACATTTTTTTAATCAGCCTACTTTCATCCCCCTTTTTGAATAAAGTCCTCCTAAATTAAAAAAGTTTTTCAAAATAAAGCAAATAGGTAAATAGGAATGAAATTTGACAAAAAAGCAAATTTAAATCCTTAATCTTTTTTGTTTTCTGAAACCAGGCAAAAATAGGAGATTCATTTCTTTATTGCCTGCTTCATTTAAACGTTGAAAGAAATATTAAATGTATGAATTATTAGTCTGAAAACTAAAATATATATTATTAATTTAATAAAGACTTGTTATAAAGGGTGATTTTTTAGCTGGTTTGGTTTTGGCAACACTGGTTTTGACAGCTGACGTGTGTTTAGTACCTTGTGTCACTGTCAAGCAGCTTCAATTTGGTTTGCAATTTAAACATGGATCGTCTTACAAATGAACAACGCTTGCAAATTATTGAATTTTACTATCAAAATTCGTGCTCGGTTCGAAATGTTCATCGCGCGCTGCTTCCATTTTATGGTCGGCATTCTCGACCTTCTGAGCAGTCTATTCGGAAGATTGTGACCAAATTTCGCACCAAATTTACTTTGTTGGACATTAAACCACCAACACGTTTACGTACTGTGCGTAGTGAAGAAAATATTGCGGCCGTATCAGCTAGTGTGACAGAAGACCGCGAAATGTCGAATCGCAGCGTTACTGTCAATGGTGAACGCTACCGAGCGATGATAACAAACTTTTTTTTGCCCGAAATGGAAGTTCTTGACTTGCATGATATGTGGTTTCAACAAGACGGTGCCACATGCCACACAGCACGCGAAACAATGGCGCAATTGCGAGGCGAGTTTGGTGAACAGTTAATTTCACGTTTCGGGCCGGTCAATTGGCCGCCTAGATCGTGCGATTTGACACCATGAGACTATTTTTTGTGGGGGTATGTCAAGGCTAATGTCTATAGGGACAAGCCCGCTTCGATTGACGCACTGGAAGCCAACATCCATGCATTCATTCGTGAGATACCGGCCGATATGTGTGAAAGAGTATGCCAAAATTGGACTCAGCGGATGGGCTACCTGAGACGCAGCCGCGGTCAACATTTGCATGAAATTATCTTTAAACATTAAATTGCAAGGTTCAAACTATCGATTCAAATAAATATTTTATTCATTTTTTTGAATTTTTTGTGTTTTTTTTTTTTTAAAAAGTTCTAAACCTCTTAAAAAATCACCCGTTATATTCTATTTTATTTAATTAAAAAAAAAATAAAACAAAAAATATTATTAAAATTTTGGTCTTTTTACTTATTTTTTCCTACACTGTTTCACATAAAATTCGTCACTTAGGGATATTTGCTGATACTACACATAACGATTTAAGTTGAACTTAATTTCTTAAGTATCATTTTATGACATGGAAAAAGTACCCCTTAAGAATTTAAGTTCAACTCAAATCGTTATGTGTAGTATCAGCAAACGGACCTTAAACATTTTATAAGATATGTCGATGAGCCACAAAATAAAAAAAAAAAAAAACTGTTTAAATACTATAGCTAAAAACATACAAAAATGGTTCGTTAATTTTATGCATCCACTGCGGAGAAAACATTTATTTTGAAACAACCTGTGAACAATTAAATAGCTGCAGACTTTTTTTTTACAAAATTCATAAAATTTTAACTGTTTTTAAAGTTTTGCTTTAATTCTTTCTTACTACGATTCAAAAACACCTTGTGAAACAATTTTCTTAAAAATCACTATTTTTAAGGCTTTGGAATTATTTCCTTAAAGAAGAACAAAAATGTAGCGATATCTTCATGCTTTCAAAAGTTATGATATTTGGAAGCAAAAAAGTCATTTTGGACCACAGTTCGACGTTTTATTTCAAGCTCAAGAACTTTTTTAAAATTGTTATCAATTTTAAAGAATGATTTTTAGAGCGTCTAATAAAAAAAAAAACAATTAAATATTTTTATTAATTTTTTTATATTTTTTATTTCTAAATTTCGATATTTTGCGAAATCTTTGCTTTTCATTTAATAAAACACGTTGACGTCACGTTTGATGTCAACAAAAATATTGTCAATACAACAACATCAGTCAACGCAAGACTGAGGCAACGCATGAAACGTTGATGATCACACGAATGACATTAATCGGTCAATGTTGTCCCAAAATGTGTTCATATTTTATCATTGACCAAAAGGTTGTGACACGTAAAAACATGACGATTACAAGACATAACGCAATCCGAACACTTTGAGCGTTGACGCGTGTCGCGTAGTGGACAAGAGCAAGAATAAATTATTTTTTATTTATATAAGAATGATATGACGATCAACGCAGACTACGTAGTCAATGCCCAATGGGCCCTGCCAATAATAAAATTTAGAGACGACTTAAATAGTTATTTAAGTAAAATGGACCATAATGGTATGATTTAAATATTTAAGTAGACCCTAAATAATGGTACGGACTCTTAAATATAAAACATGTGATGTATGGTTCATTATTTATAGTCCATACCATTATGGGTCATTTTTCATTTAACTTCTTGAATATTTCAGTAATCTTTAAATATGATTATTCATAAGGCACAATGTGTCCTAACAACGTTGACAGGATTTTAACACGGTCACAGAAAATAATCAACGCGTTGACCCAAAAATTCGTTTCAACGTGAGTCTCAACGCAACCGTCAACACATTGAAAATATTCTATACGTTGACGATCATTTTGACATCAGAGAGTCAACGCGTTTACCTTTTGCGTTAATCTTCTTAACGATTTTGAATTTTGTTATCCAAATTTATATCAACTGTAGAAATCATGTTAAAATGATTGCATATTTAAATGTGATTTTTCGAGTGTGATCAAAGCTTTTCAAAAATGTTGTATTAACGACTATATATACAGAAGTCATTATTTTTTAACTCCTTTTTTATTTTCAATTTCCTCCCAATCAGTATATAGTGAATTAATCATCAAGACCTGTTATTTCTTGCCTTATTTTTTAAGCGTCAAAAATGCAATGCCGTTTCCACAAAAAGATATTTAATCAAAAGAAACAAATATAAAAGGAACTACAACACAACACTTTTATACTCGTACCTAGTTTGAAAATCAAATTTGATCAATTATGTTATGAACAAATCAAATTTGTATCAAGTAGGTACCTACTATAAGTTAAGACGTGAGGACAGCTTCATTACATTGCCTCCAACACTTCAAATGATTAAACCATTGAGCCCCTCGAGTTTATATATATTTATTTTTTAATAGGTGACTGGGGCACAACATCAATTTTCCTTTTCCATCGAATCTATTCGAGGCCTATGAGTCTTCCGTGATCTATAGATTTTAATTACGTTTTGGTACTTCGATCCATAAATATAATCACAGAAATACCTATAACAGGCTCTTGTTGGTTGTAAGGCTAGTCAATTTGATAGATATACTTTCACTTAAAAAAGACTTTAATAATAAATTGAACTACATTTTGAGAAATCCCCATCAGTGTAGTTTATCAAACCATTTCGAATTGGGACTTAAGTTAAAATTAAAATTCAACGCAAAGAAGGATTACGTGCGCCTATATTCGATCTCTGTTATAGTTGAAATGTTATGATGATATTGTCTTGACATATCTTTTTTGATATAAATATAAAAGTTAGCAGGAAGTATTTTGTTTGAACTTAGATAATAATTCAACGTAAGTTACTTTTATGGTAAGATTACTTTTTTCATAGGAAAAACATTCATTCATAATAATATTGAAGGTTTTTTAGATTTTGTTTTGACTTGTTGATTCTCATTCCAGTAGTTAATTTAATGCCACATATGTAACAACATATAGGATGTATAACAACTATTTCCATGAAATATGCAACAATTTGTTTGTATGAAAAAATAATTTATATTTTATGGCTTTTAACTTTGTGCCTAAAAGTATTTCGAGAAATTTGAAATGTTTTTATTAAAACTAACATTACGATGATGGAGAATTAGAAAAAGTGGTTTTCAGCCTGCCATCCGTAGTTTCGGTATGTTTGTCTGTGCGTCAGGGCGTTTGTGCATCTATACGTCTATATGTCCATACGCCCTAGAATATAAACAGATGAACCGATTTGCTTGACATTTGATACAGAGCTCTCTTGTTTTATTTCTACAGAAATGTTTCTAATTTTTGTTTTATACCTCATCTTAAACCGGTAGCTGTCATACTGCGATTTCAGTATTTTTAAATTTTCTCAAAAATGGCTCAAACGATTTTTATTTAAATTCGTTGATGTTATTTTTAAAGTAATTTAAATAAAAATGCATAGCATTTGTTTTGCAAATAAATTCGCATGACAGAAATAGGATTTTGACGTTTTTTTTGAAAAAACTGCATTATTTTTGGCTTGTTCCCAAGATATCTCGTTAGTGGCTTAATTAATTCTTGTTTAATTTTTCAATCCAATCCTTGTTATTAGTTTGAACAATATTACATTTTAAAACACTGCAAATAATCTAAATATAAAATATAAAATCGTTTTTTGTCTGTACGCCCATAATTCGGCTTAACATCATCCTATTTGCATGAGGATTTTTTTGTGAGATTCATATTAAATAGGTTAACACAATTTTAAACCCAAAATTTCATAATTTCAAGGGTATATGGTGGCGATATTTGAGAATTCAATTTTTATGGAAAGGAGAAATTATTGATTATTGATCAAACTCAAGATTTTGATCAAACTTGATATTATACGAATATAAGGCGTACGTTGTACGTTCGTCTGCAGCCTAAACGGGTCGGTCTATTTTCTTTAAACTTGGTACCTACATCTAACATTTTTTGGGCATTCCCCGAATCGATTTTTTTTTTTTTTTTTTAAGACCAAAAATTATGTTACCTGCCGTACAATTTTTTTATCAATTAATGAAAATCTTATTTTTCTCAACTAAAAAAAAACTCAGTAATTTTTTTTGTTAAACGGCTACCATTTTTAAAATTTACAAAAAATGGTTATACATAATTTGTACATTATTTTTTTATTTATTTTTGATTTTCTCAAAAAACATTCAACGGATTTTGATTAATTTTTTAAAGAGTATATGTATTTTAAATATGTAGTTATAAAAGTATTGAATACCAAAATTTTCCAATTTTTTGTTTTTTTTATTTAAAAATATGTTTCAAGTTTTTGTTTGGGAACTTAATGAAGAAAACAGCTCGGTTGATTTTTATTAAACTTTGCACCTAGCAGTCTTTTAGAATTATCTAGCAGATTTTTAACAAAAATGATTTTTATAACTAAAAATAACGGAAAAATAACTAAGGCAAATCTCATTTTTCTCACAAACGACTCAGTTCAGTTCTGCGCATCTGTCAAAATCGAGGTATTATGGTGGTAAAATGGTGGATCCAGTGACCCTTTATTTGTCTAATTTCAATATTTTTTTTTGTTGTTTCTAATGATGCGAGTTGAGTTTTCTGTGGGCACAGCCATTTTTATTTTTGACAGCCTGCGCATTATATTACCTTAGATTTGTGTACTGTGCTTCCATATTATTAATAAAAAATTTATTAATCCATTACCGTTTCTTTGGTTTTTGACTACCTCATTTTTTGTGGAACTGATTTTAGTGAAATTTTTTACACAAGAGCTTCTAGAAAGTTTAAATAATATTGATAATCAAAATTTTCAACAAACAATTTAAAAATTATGTTTTGAAAATTTTATATTTCGAAAATGTGTAGATGATTTTTTTTCAAAATTACTTTTCAACTCCGCTTTAATAAATACAAAGAAATAGCGTATCAATTTCTTTTCTTAAAAATGTTTTCAAAATTTTATATATAGAAAATAATTTTTTTAAAAAACGCTTCAACGAATTTTTAAATTTTGTGCTCAAAAAATGATACTAAGACCGAGGAGATAAAAAGAAAAATTTGCAAATTTGCAGCTTTTACGACCCAGCGCAATTGTTGCGAAGTGCCTTAGATTAAAGTTAGCACCGCCATTTTCTATTTTCCAAATAAAAAATTGTGCTGTTTTGTGCCATAATTTTTTTTTTTTTTTTGAATTCGAAAATTTTCCAAGTTTTTAGATAAATTTTTTTGCAAAATTCTGATTTTCAAAAACATCAAAGTTGTGCTTTATTATGCTCAAAAAATGTACAAGGAATCGAAAAGATAAAAAAAATATTCGCATATTTACAACTTTAAGAGTCCAAAATGAATTTTGCGACGAGTGAAGTTTCATTTTCGCCATTTTCGATTTTCAAAAAAAAAAATTGTGCTGTATTGTGCTCAACTTTATTTTGTGTACAAACAATAAAAAATTATTAATAATCACTTTACTATTTTTTTATTTATTTTTAGGATGTTCAAAATTTTGCTGAGCTGAACAAAACACGGCTAAAGTAAAAGCAAAAGAAAACGATTCCGAGATATTTTTAAACTAAGAAAAAATATAAAAACATTTGAAGAACCTATATTTGAAGTCAACCATCTCGCCAAAGTAGGTAACTGTATGTAAACTGTCTATGTCATGGAGATTTTATATTTTTTTTTCTTCTTAAATTCACATAATCTCGTATGTATTTATAAACCTCAAATTCTAAGCAACAGTTTAGTTAAAAAAATTGTGCAATTCAACGGTGCAATGTGGTCCATTTAAAATTGTATATTCAAAAACTCAAAACACAATAACTTATAACCCAATACACGAACGCATAGTAAATGTATGTGTGTATGCCAGTGAAGTGCATATATACAACTTCCATCTTTTCATATACGCACACCGCATGCCTACGCATGTTAGTAAATTAGGCATTTAAGCCTATGTGACTTGCTTACCAGTATCAATAAAATCAAGCAGGCATACCTACTTCTCGTTCAATTAACGTTCGGTATAATTTAGCTCAATATATAAAAGATAATTCAGGTATCTATGGTGAGTTCATTTAAATCGCAATTCGCACTCCCAGATTCGATTCCTTTTTCCATTTGCTGCAGTGTGTCTCCTTCGACTCTTGGCAAGGGGTGCGGTGATGGCGACGCACGGCGAGTGTTAATAAAACACCGAACACCAAACACGAGCGAATGTAGGTCGACTTTGGCTCTATCTATAGGTAGTATACAACCAATAAAACGTAGGTACCAAAAAAAAAAAAAAACAGAAATTAAAAAAACAAAAAAAAAATAACAATCTCAAAGCCTTCGGGGTGGATATTCCTTCTCTCACCTTTCACTTTCGTTGCAAAATCACTTTAAAACTCGCACGAGAGTATATCTCATAAACCCGATCTGATGGCGACAACTTTATTCGCACAACCTGGCTGCTGAGTGCAGTGAGGTGTCCTCAAAAAAGCCAGTAAAACAAATAAAAACAAAACAAAAAAATAACCAAGAAAAACTAACCGAATTCTCTGACTCTGCATCAACGAAACCAAACCAAGTTGTTCTTCTTGTGGTTGGGTTAATAACATACCTCTGGGTTTAGCTTTTTGTGGTTGTATACATTCGACACGCACTTCGACGAAGGTACCTACCTACCTACCAAGCAAATATAACTTTGTCAAAATATAAAAGATATACTTCTGGCTTGGCTTCCAATATGAATGTAAGTAGGTATGTATCTACTTGGAAGCTTCATCCCGTCCCGCCTTGTCTCACCTTTGAATAAATTTATCGTATATGCGTGCTGGGATCACATCAGAGCGATCACTGACCATCACAAACTGCAACATATTGACGAGGTCATATAAGGTTTCTGTTACAATTTCGATTCGACCGACGCGACGTACCTTATAATGTGCACATCGGTGTATCTGCAGTGCAGCTTATCGAATTGGTCATTCTCTCTTTTATTTGCTTCGGATTTTTATAATTGGGTTAAATGTGTATAGAATTTAAGGCCGAGTTATTACAATTGCTTTCAAGAAATAATTGTAGTTCCTTTCGCTTTAAGATACAAATTTGTCACACTATACAGCTGATGGTCGGATTCGAATTCGACTTACCGGAAGCCATATTGCGTGACAATTTGACATATTCCATGCCATATTGGGAATCTCTGGTAGAATAAACTATAAATATGGTGACCATCTTTCTGAAGCCAAGTGTCGTTTGTTCATTGATAAACGACTTTTGTCGAAAATAGATAACTTTGTATTGCTTATTCAACACTAGTTCAATATTAGTTTTTGACGGTCGAAAGGTGTGCAGAGGTTTTCAGATTTCCGGTGGTACCCGATAGGCCGATTCATGGTAGAACCTTTCAATTTTCCATTGAAAATCTATCCAAAACTTCCGATAGGCCTTACGACCGCCTCAAATTGAATGTCACCCTCTAACACCCTTTAACATAACATAAAGCTATCCATGAACGACAAAGGTACGTAACTTTTAACATAATTATTAATGCGGAGTTAAAAAATTAATTTTTAAATTTTGATTTTCAAAATATTTCATTTTCAAAAATTAATTTTGAAAACTTTTTTAAAAATCAGAAGCTCTTATGTAAAAAATTTCATTAAAACCGGTTCAACAAATAATGAGATATTTGAAAGCGAATGAAATGATTCTACGAAAGGTACCATTTTTAATCGACGGTTAAAATTTTTGTTACTATAATATTGTAGATCGTACTAAAATTAGGTAGGTAACCTTAAAATTTTAATCAATATCATAAGAGCCGTTTTTGAGAAAAATGAAATTTTCCTTATTGGTTTCTAAACACATTCTATGGCAGGTACCGTTGTTTTTGGTTATAAGAATAATTTTCATTTAAAATCTGCCAGATAATGTTGATGAATTGCTGGGTGCCAAATTTAATAGAAATCGACCAATCAAAAATCAAACAAAAGAGTAATTTTTTTAGTTCTTTTGTAGCTTCATGGCTTCATGATAATTGTCAACCACAAGAGTTCGTGCATATTTTTGGGTATATTTTTTCACTCCGTAGAAATAACAAGACAAAAACTCAAAACGACCAGAATATCAGGAAAAATTTCTGCATACAATTTTTTGAGAAAGAGTAAAATATTTCATACTAGAGAATTTATTGAGTCCAACATTAATGAGATTTGAAAAGCGGGAGCGGGTCAAAATTCTGGTTTTCAAAATTCTGCCTACCTTTACAAAAAGTCTGCTTTTCAAAATTCTGCTTTTTTTCGATTCAGTTTTGCAAAATTCTGCTTTTTAAAATTCTGCTCTTCAAAATACTGACAAGAATTATTTAGAAAAATAAAATTCTGCTAATTCTGATTTTTTTTCAAGACAGATTTTATTAACGATTTTTAACAAAAAATATAACAACAAATTATAACATAAACATAATCTACTGAAAAAATACAACATTTAAGCAATGTCATAGAGAATAATATTTTTTGCTATTCTCTTCAGAAACCAAAAACAATATGACAATTAAAATAAGAATAAGAAAGTTTTATTTTTAAAATTAAAATTAAATTTTAATAGGTACATATATAAAAATTCAAATTTCGAAGCATTGTTTTACAAAATTCTGCCTTAATTTTGAATTTTGAAAAGCAGAATTTTGAAAAATAGAATTTTGAAAAACAGAATTTCAAAAGCACAATTTTGAAAAAAGAAATTTGACCTTTGACATTTTTTCCCTCATAACTCGAACTTTTATAACTCGATTTTCTTTATAACTCGAACAAAAAATATGGCATATGCATCAACTAAGTCGAACATTTTAGGGGAATTTCCATTTAATGAGAAAAAATGCATTTGAAATTCGAATTTTCGAAGGGAATTTTCATTTGAAAACGAGATACCTACATACACACATAATATTAGTAGGTTTAAGAAATTTGGAAGTTGTAAGTACCTACAGAAAATTTTTATTTAATGCTTTGAACATTTCAATATTTTTTCATTATTTTTTAATTTATCTACATAGTTATTGCTTGGTTGTTTTTTGTAAAAGATTCTATGTACAATTTCCAACTTCGATTGATATAGAATTGATTCAATTGATATTCTATTCGGTAGAGGAATTCATTCAACAGCCTTCGAAGCATGTTGTAGCACATGTGACAATTTGAATTTATATTTGCAAACGTGTGACGATACAGCGGATGAAATTTATGCAGCTTTAAATAAATTAGTATCCTTTTTCTTGAAAAAAAAACAATAAAAAAAAACTACTCTCAGACCCAAAAAACTAAATACATGAAATAATTTAGTGTATGGTGTAATAACTTATGTACATTAATATAAAACGTATAAGACTTAATAAAGCACAAAAGGTGGTGTGCATTATGCATATGTATTTCAAATATTGAATTGTTTTATTGTTTAAATTTTGATTAACAATTTTTATAACTCAAAGTCTTGATAAGTCGAACTTTTATTGTGGATAATAGTAGTTCGAGTTATCGAAGTTTGACTGTATCTACGACACAATAATTGGAAAAATGACAATTTTTATTAACCTTCCAGACCTAACACTAGCTGAAAAAAAAAACTGCCAGACATATCGTTACACTTGTATTTATTAAACCACTTACTCAAATTTCGGTTATAGTTTCTGTCCCTAAATTTGGTGTCACCCCTGTGAGACATTTAATGTGCTGAGAAATTTAAACAAAACAAAATAAACTGATGAAAAAATGTACATATATTTTTAAAAATTTCACCGAGCCAAGAAAAAAATTAAATCGAAAATTTTGCAAATACTGATTGAATAAACTCGAAACTTGATACTTAAAACTTGACCAAATTTGACTAGGAGACCCATGCGCAAATTGTTTGTCTAAGCACTACCTCTTATCTGGTAACTCGATTAGGGTAGCTAGGTTAGGTCGTCCTATGACGGTATCTTCGACTAATAGGAATAAACAACGAAGAATTTTAAATTTAAACAAGCTAAAACGAAGATTTTGATACCAATTTTCCAAAAATAAAAAATAATTGGTACCAGGGATGGAAAATTCGGTACAATTGTATCGAATTCGATACAATTGACATTGGTCAGGTACAAAAGTACAATTCGCCTTATTTTAGTACAATTTTATGGAACCTGTTCTCTTTAAATTTACAAATTTTCTAAATTTTTAATTATGTCTAATTCCTTTCAACAAAAGAATCGATTTTTTTTCTAAAAAGAATCGAATTTTTTCTGTCGTTGAAAGGAGTGTGAAAAGCATCGATTTTTTTATGTGTTTGTGTGTGTTTGTGTATCAAGATGAGTGCTTTGACTGGTAGGTATTTTGCGACGATAATTTAACGCAAAAGACATTGAATTGCAAGACTCTGTGGAGGACAAATAGAAATATTAATATTTTAATATTTTTTAAAAAATCGGTTGGCCTATTTGTGTACATCGTTGTCATATCTTTTATTGCATTTTTGAATTTCACCTCACCGAGAATGGCTTAAAAATACACTGAAGAAAGTAATAATTTACGTTATTTGTTAAATGAAACTAAACTTATTATTGTCTGTTTTTGTTTATTTATGTACATATGTACATATGTATGTATGTTTATGAATTGTTTTTGTTTATGTTTTAAAGAATAAAATATTTTCGTTACATATAAAATATTTTTTCATAAAAAAAAAAAAAATTCAGTACAATTTTAAAGAAGTTTTCAGTACATTCAAAAAATGTCATTTTTCATCCCTGGTTGGTACCCAAAAAGTCTAAAGCTATCTTAAAACCATTTATGTAAAGCCACTTTGAGTTTTACCACAAACAAAATAATGAATCATAAAACCAAATAATATAGTATAGTTGGTCACCCCACCATAGCAACTACAAAATGTATTGCATTTATTTTTAAATACCCATCCGGTCGATGCTCTATAAATTGAACAACCTCTATAAATGATTTGGAAAGGAATTTCGAGGATAAAGCTTCGTTTATTGTGCAGTGCTTTTTATTCCACAAATATTTCAATAAACTCATCTCATCATAATTTGTTTTTTTTTTTTTAAGATGAGTTAAATTCCTGAAATACGGAGGATTCAATAAATTCAAGGAAATATTTCGACCATGATATGCATACCACTACGCATGTGATTACATATGCACAACGTACATACTTACTTTCTTTAAGATTTATGGAAAGCAAATTTTATTTATTTTTGTAGGCTTTTAAGATTTTTTATTCTATTAAGCTTATCAAAAATTTATAATGGAAACATTTACACGGAATTAGCGGTCTCTATATTTAATCATTTTTGCTAATTATACGAACAAAAGGTTGCCTTAATACAATTATAAGTATGTTTCGTTGAAATCGGTATAACGTTAAATTAAAACTCGAAAATTGTCGAATTCACCAAGGTTTAAGTTCTATGTGCAAAATTTTGTGGTTTATTTACAAAACTTGCCACTTAAAACTTTGTTATCTTAAAAATTGAAAGAGAAAGAAATCATAATACTTACGACGTTCTTGAGAAAAAATTGTTGAATATTAAAGGATCACATAAAAATAGGCCGGATTTTTTCATATTGTTAAAATATTTTGTATTTGCATTGTTGTTCCCGATTGCAATAAACCTTAATAGAAAAATACTTATTGTAAGTTAATATGCATACACATAGTTTTTGGAAAATTAATTGTTAAACTCAAATTTTTGAAAAATAATATGAATATTTTTCTGAGAAAATTGAAAATATCTCATCGCTGATCGATAGCTTAAGGCTAGGAACGCACTTGCCATTTTTGCGATTGGTTTATTCGTTGAGCCTTGAAGTCACCGTGGGGTCGGTCATCGTATAAAGTATTTTTTGAAAAACCTGAACTCACCCTGGATAATCAAATTCTTTGAGACCTAAGTTCACCCTGAAGTAGACCCAGGTTTTTTCCTTGTTAAGTATTGAGTACAGAACTTCTTGTTTCCAGCTTTTAATGTCAATTATACACCCTCTGGTGTGTTTTTGCAAAACGAAAAACTCAGTTGTTTTTGCCTTTTTTCGAAAAACCTAAATTAAAATATCATTAACATTTTTTTAAGATGATTGAGTTTAAAAAAAAAAAATTAAGGAAGTGCTGTGAAAATTAATTACATATTTCTTTTTATCGAAATCAGTCAAACTATTAAAGGGAAAGTAAACAAAAAAAAAAGTGTGAGTGCTGGGACTCATGGTTAAGATGTGTAAACATACGTAACGTAACGTGAGGCTCAGAATCAAAATCACAAGATACGTTACGTTTTTTTTACTCTACCGCCAGTAAAGATGTTTACACATCAAAAACAGTTCACAAATATTTAGACCGTAGAGCTATTTTCGAAATAAATACTTATTCACTTCTTTTAAAAGTTCTTTGTAGGTAGTATAGGTATTTTTGGAGTTGAACAATTTTCAATCTACTCCCTAGAAAGTAACTTTAAAAAAAATTACGAGATTTTTAAATTTTTTAACTGAAAAAATAAAAATTATAAAATGAAACATGAGATAAAAAGAAGAATGTCAATATTTCCCAATTTCCGAAAAAAAAGCGTACCAAGTAGAAAATTTTCAAAAATTGAAAAAAACAACAACGTGCACCAAAAATGAGCAATGAGAATGAAAAACATAAAATTTTAAATCAAAATAATTTCATAAAATTTTTATTTATATTTTTTCGTTTATTATCGAAAAAAATTTTGCCA
The DNA here is from genome assembly GCA_929447395.1 of Epistrophe grossulariae. NCBI lineage: Eukaryota > Metazoa > Arthropoda > Insecta > Diptera > Syrphidae > Epistrophe > Epistrophe grossulariae. The sequence continues at coordinate 116,383,403 of OV839568.1, forward strand.
AGATTCAGAATTTTTACAGGATGGCCTTTTGCCTTAAGACTGTCCAAACTTCACACATTGAACGTATCTTCATGCATTCACACTCGCCTACACGTTTTGGTTTCGACTTTGGATGTGTGCACTCGGAAAAGCTTGGATAGGGACAAGAAGCTACCGGACAGTTAGCCGGTTCTCGAACTAATTTACACTTGATATCCGAACGCACTCCACGACAGCCAGGAAGTTTGATTTTAAGGCAGTTCTTATTTTGTTTTAGATCTTTTTGCCTCGAACAGGATGACAATTCTAATTTGCTCGAATCCATGCATTTTGCAGTATCGGGCCTGGCATTTCTTGGTCTTCTCTCAAGTGGTGGATACTTATCCTGAGGGAATTCACATGTTACAGTTGGTTTGATCAAACGTGCGGGACACTCAACCCAGGTCTGTTGATATTCTCGTTTTGCTTTATCCGAAGGCTTATAATACATTGCATCAAATCGAACTGTTGGACATGTCGCAGCCGAAGGTTCACATTTTGGACTTTCCCACATCGATTTGAATTCTTCTTTCTTGAGTGGCTTTCGAGGTGGTAATTCGTGTTTGTTGTCCTCGCAGGTTGTGTTTACAATTTTTCCTTTTGGACATTTTGATTTGTCTTCAAAACATCCACTTATATGACGGTTCTGGCTTACGAAATTTTTCGCAATATGTTTCAGCAAGAAAAGACTATTCGAATTTTTATAAATTAAAGCCGGTGGATTCATGTTTTTATTTTAAAATTTTGTTTAAATATTTTTTTTTACGAAATAATAAAAATTTTAATTTTTTTTTGCCAACCGTTCAGAAGGAAAATTTTAGCCTGAATGAAAATATTTTTAAAGGAAATTGAAGTTTACTTCTAATTTTTAAAGTAAAATACGTTGTTTTATATTTTTTTCGCAAAGTAGGAAATACAACAGTAGCTAAGAGATATGAAGGAATGGAAAGAAAAGATTTTTTATTTCTGCCAATATAATGAAGGACGTCAGGGTTGGTAGAATCATCTGGAGATTTTGTGTTAGCAAAACTGACCTCACTTCAATTTGAAAAGAAAAAGTTTCCTTCTTCTTTTGAAAACTTCAAAAACACACCAAAATTCTTAAAGCTTTTTCTAACTTCTTTGGTTCAATCTTATAGTATAGAGACCAATTTACATTATTGGTCTTTTCGTTTTCGGATTTTTTTTTACTTAATTCATACTTCTTTACTTAATTTATTGTGAATTAACACGATAAGTTGAATAATTAAGCTTAATTTCATTAATGCTACGCTCATTTTTCGAACTTCTTAGTCACGATGGTTGATTCAGGCTTAGATTAATTACACACAATCACCACAACCTGGTTGCAATTAATCAACTCACGATAATCGCATTCACTTTTATTCATACCTCATAACCGCCACCTACAACAACAAAAACAAACAAGTCAGGAGTCAGAATGAAACAGTTGTAAAAAAAAAATATTTCCTCAGACTTCGAACTTACATACATATGTACATACGAAACCATAGCGTGGTCCTGGCCATATAGTTAGCCAATGGCAGATATATGGTGATAATCGTACCACCATTGAAGGGCATGCACCCAAACTTGCAATGCATCCAAAAGAAGCAAAAATATTGAACTACTTCATGGCACAAAGATATACACTTACTGCAACTTATATGCATTTTATCAAGATGTTTCAGTTCATTTGACCTCCATAGCCCATGAACAAAAATAATGCATCATAACTCTCGAATATTAAAGAATTGACATATTACACGCATTGTGTGGTTGCTCAGATTGGCTGCGGCAGCATATAATGTCCGAGCGAGACTTTATGCTTATCCCTGGTTAAATCAAGGTCTTCCATATTCCATTGGCAATGCACTGATGCCAATATGCCTGACTCATGTGGGAATGGGAATAACGTGATGTGTTCCTTTTATGGTAATACAACTTAATTTTGTGCCATCTGAGGTGGCACTCCTGTTAATGTATTATTTTTATATTTTTATTAACAAATAAACTTTCGCGTATAAATGTAAGCTCAACTTAAATTGCGATAAAATCGTCTCGCGATGTGAACTTATTCAATATAATTTTATATTTTCTATACAATCTAGCCATTTTTAGAGCAAACAACAGAGAACAATAAATGTATAGCCAGCATATTGTTCAAAATATTAACTATCTAATTATTCTTTTTGATTTAACGCCCATATAAAATTGATGAGGCATTGTTTAGTCTCGCGGTGGACGATATGGGTGCAATTTTATGTGGATGATTGAGAGAATAAGGTGATGAGTTACTTTTGAATTAGCTTTATCTTCTGTTGAATTCTATAAAGGTTATATTGTAATAGAAAGAAACAAACCTTTGATTTCTTAATTTAATTGATTGCAAATATTATAGGTTAATCTTTTATTGGTCAGTGTTGTTTTATTTCATCGTTCATCCGCAAATCTTCTTCAAACTATTCTTCTTACATAATAACACTCAGCGAAAAAATTTAAACCTTGCAGGCGCACCGTGATTTCAATTCAATTTAACCCGTCAAATATCTAGAGGTGATACATTTTTTTTTAAACTGCAACGAAACAAAAAAAATATTCAACAGGATACAATAGACATTTAAAATATTCATAGGACGTGTTACCAAAATGAATACAAGAGATGAACAGCAGCCATAGCTAAAACAATAGAATTTTACCACAAAAATCACAAGAATATTGGATTTTCACTTTAAGAAAAGTTCAATAAATTTGTATTTTGGTACTGAGCTTTATTTGTATGTACTGCTTTAAAAAAAACCTAAATTTGGTACGTACAAGATTTTTAATTTTATTAGATGATAATAATTATTTGTTCAAAAACTATCAAATTTTTAGAATAAATAAAACAATAAAAACTGTAGCTGATAAAATTCTACACAAAAAACACGTAACACTCTATTCATAAGAGTAATATACTTTTGAGAAAAAAGACCGCAAAAGCAGCAAGTGCCTTAATCCTAATGAAGTTTGAAAAAGTACATTAAAACATACAACTGAAATTTTAAAGTTTGTGCAAGTTTTCTCAAAATCTATTGCTGTTATGAAGAGAGTGTTAAATTTATTTTTTGAGCTAAAGCAAAAGCTAAAATTTGTTTTCCTTGAAATTTATCCAAAAAATAAGTAATGGTTTTCGAGCAATTCACAAAAACCATGTCACTTTTCAAGAAATGCTTATCAGAAATAAAGAGCTCCACGAAAATTTAGCTTTTTCGAATTTTTTTTGAAGTTTGCCCTTTCTATGTCTGATATTTTCTTGCGGGAGCGGGTCATAATACTTTTTTCACAATACTGTATGACAAAATTCTGTGTGGTCAAAATATCTTAAGACCATAATTCTGTATGTCATTAAGGTTCCCCACACCAACGCTAATTTTCGATGGCGACGACGAAAACAACAACACGTGGTTATTACCATATGGGCCCGAGATAGATCTTCCAAGTCAGACTTTAGATAGCTTTTTATTGAGCCATTTTTAGGCACTAAATAAGCAATAATCATGTTAAGCTATGGCGTTAGCCAGATTTTTACTGAAACCCATATAAGCCCTAGATGAGTTCTTTCAAATTGAGAGTTTATATTTTTATTTATCTGAATTTGTTTCTCATATGTTTGGGACCGCTTTTCTCTTTATCTGAAATGTATAGAATTTAATTTAATTTAAAAAAACTTCACTTTCACTTCTCCGAGATTTAAACTCGCGTCCTTCCAATCAAAGATTCAGCACGCTACCCACCAGGCTAATTTGCAATACAGAAGAGGGATGTTAAAATGTTTATGAGTTGATATTTCACGTAATTGCTATATGGACCTTACACAAGTTAAATTGTTAGTTGGGAATGCCAATAAAGAGGTGAAACTATCTACGACCAATATAACGTCAAGAAAAAGTTCTATATCTAGGCTATATCAAGTCTAAACTACCTAGTCTTAGTTACATCTGATAACGCCAATAAGGAGGCGACACTAGCAAAGGCTCAAATGACGTCAAGAAAAGTTTTCATATCTAGGGAAATGTCAAGTTAAAACTATCTAGGCCCAGTCTAAGTTACATCTGGCAAAGCCAATAAATAGACAGTTCTAGCCAGGCCAAGATAAAGCCAGAATAAGCATAAATTAGTCAAGATCGGTCAGACTTGCGCCTGTCTAGGCCCAGCATATGATTTACTAAATATATAATAGCCAATCTAGCTAGGGCTACGCTTATAAATAGTGTTTCCCAGATAATTTTCTACCCGGGTACTAGTTTTGAATATAACTGTGTTGTGTTTATTGACAATCAAGTCATAACTTTATACAAATATAATTATGTAAGTAAGAAAGTAAATAAGTCCTAAGAAAAAACAAGTCAAACTCTTCTTAAAGACAAAAATACATTTTATAAATATGTCAAAATCAATATAAATTTAAATTTTTTGCAATTCGTTTTAGGTATGCAACGTTATTCAATACAGAATGTTTTTTAATAACAATTTTTTTGTTTTTTTTGAAGAAAACTCTTTCTTAAATCTTTCTATTTGGGCTTTTTCACATATAAAAGTTGACTTTTTTAATTACTTATTAATTTGTACAAACCAGCTCTCCTTCGTCCTATCAAAGTTTTAAGTCGGCGAATACCAGGCCTCAACACTGTTTTGGGTCCTTGGGGAAACAGTGCCGTATTTTCGTTTACTAAAAAAGATGAGAGAACTCAAGAAATAATTTTTGTAGGAAAATGAAGTGAAAGAAAAAGACCTAAATAAGTGAAGAATTTTATTTTCTCTCTCCTTTGCCCTTAGCTCCTAATAAGAGACCTATATTAATCAACAATATTGAAGCTTGCTTCTTTATTAAGTTCGATCTTTTATTATCTCAGGTGGTGATAAGAAAGTTATGACGTCATTATTAAACCTCTCATAAATAATCTGTATTTCAAAGTTCTGTAAAAATGCTGTAAAAGAAATATATCATTTTGATAATTTTAAAAAGTGCGCTTTCTAACATTATCAAAACTATATTTCTTTTACAGCATATTTACAGAATTTCGATGTATAAATTTTGACCAACCAGAATTTTGACATACAGTATTTTACTCATACAGCCTTTTGCGCATACAGAATTTTGAGATACAGTATTTTGGCATACAGTATTTTGAATACAGTATTTTGCAACATAAAGTATTTCGACCCCAACCCATTTCTTGCCAGTTAGAAAATATAAGTTTTAAATTTGAAATTTTCAAATATTTCCAAGATATTTATATATTTTATTTTATTTAAAATCTAAGATCTCAGGTCAAATAATTCTACACCTCTATTTAACACTTAATAAAATACATAAATTAATAAATCATTTCAGAAAAGTATAAATTTTGTTTAAGTGTTATAATTACCTCTGAAAACGCAATTACCATTGAAGGTAGTTTTGTTCACTCGGGCGTATGTGGAACAAAACAATAATTTTTTTATTACATTTCACTCAAGGGGGCATTGAAAATAACTTCTTTTTGCTAAGTTTAAATAAAAACATGATTGAACTTTATAATTTACGCTTTTTCCTTCTTTTTTTATATTTAAGCTACTTTAACACAATTCTAAGTTTATAGGTAGTCGCTTAATATTTTACTTACTTGCTCTATAGGGCAAGTATTTGTTCTTCTAAAGAAAATTTTAAGGTTATAGATTTATTATTAAAGCTGTCGATTTATTTTATAAATTAAAATGGTTTTATAAGATGGTTTTTTTTAATAATACTAATAATAAAAATCCTTCATACTACTGAAATACATCTGCCAAGTAGAAGACTTAGCACTATTTTATTTGGACTTTGTTGAATTATTGATTCAAAATAGCTTTTAATGGCCTTTAAGTCCAAAAAAATTGGCGTTTCGTCCCGGCAATCTCACTTGGACTCATCAGTTGACTAGTGAGTGCCTTGTCAATACGCAATTTTTGCTAAGTTCAATTCATCTAAAATGGTTTTAGTTTTTTTTTAAATATTCTTTAAACTAACTCTGGCATCGTTCCTGTTGAATTTACACTGAAACTTCTAATTTTTTTTTAGAGGAGTGTTGGAACAATTATTGTTTATGTTTATCGTTTGTACATATATTTTTTTTTTTAACTTAAATTTTTCATAAATTTTTAAATTTAAAATCCAAAGAGTCGCATTGATAGTTATATTTAACTCAGAAATATCCTCGGGGAGTTTAACCAATTGCAAAGAAAAAAAATGAAAACGCAAAACGCAAAAAAAACACAGACAATTAACAAACAATGAAAGAAAAAGAAAAATAAACCGAATTAAACTAAAATGCTATTTTTTTCGGAAACATTTATTATAGTGTTGAAAATGAATTCAGTGCCACAAAACAGTGAATCCTCCAAATAATCTGCACTCATCACACAACGTTACTGCAGAATGAAAGGTAGAAGGAAATTTTCATTTTTTATTTTTGAATTATTTTTCGTTTCTCATCAGCAGCTGAAGTATGAGCCTCTTTACCTAACCTTTTTAATGTTTTTTTTTTTAATATTTATTTATATTTTTTTTTAATTAATTTATTTCTTTCATTGGAAAATCAGATATATAGTAAATACCTATACCCGCTAAAGTGATTCAAAATAACATCTTTTTTGAAATTCAACCTGCACTGAGCGAAATTATAAAGCTAATATTGAAAACAAAAAATTAAGACCAAAAAATTCAAAATCGATCATTTAGAGGTTTTTTCAATAATTTTGCTTGAAAATCTTTGAAAATCGGAGTTTTCCTCAAATGTTAAAAGCTGAATAGCTTTTGCAAAAAGCATGAAATTTTCAGAGATTGTTTGTAATTTAATGTAATTTCTGAATATTTACATATGTAGTTAGAAAATTAATTTTTGAAATACTTTTTTTTAAGTTTTGTTTGTTTATAAATAAGAAGAAAACGTCTACAGAAAAAAACCACAAGGGATCTCGGACTTGGTGATGAGTTCAAATTGCATTTCAATGACCAAGAACCTGTCCCAAAGTTTTTTTCTTGCTTAAACTTGTTTAAACAATATTTTCAAAAAAAAAACACTTTAACCATGATGTAGAAAAACTAATATCGTATTGTACAGGGTGCGTCAAAAAGGTTTGTTTTAAATTATTTTCTTAAGAATTTCATAACCTGTTATATTTTAGTTAGAGATGCCGCGAATATTCGGCCACTATTCGGCATTCGGCCTATTCGAACTATATTTTTGATATTTGTAATAAAAAAGGCATTATCATACAATAAATGTTTTCTTTTATTCAAAAATTTGTATTTTAGTATTGAAAATCTACTAATGGTAAGTTGTGGTGAATACAAACTACTTTTTCGGCATTCGTTGGTAGCAAACGATTACGTCTATTTTCGTAAACAATTCCAGCTTCTTAAAATATGTCAAAAGTCAAAAGTCACGTAGGAGATAGATACACATCGTTGGCCGAGTGTTCGGCTGCCGAATATTCGGTATTCGGCCGACGAGTGTGGCCAAATATTCGGTGTTCGGCCGAGTCACTATTCGCGGCATCTCTAATTTTAATATTAAATCCTAATGGTTTTTGAGTTAACACATTTTTTTTTTAATGTAAAAAAACCTCTACTTTGATTTAATTTTTGGGTCACCATGTCCAAAGTTGATTTTTTATTTTTTATCATCTTTTTATTAATACTGGTTAATAGTTAGACTAACATTTTTTAAAAGAAATATTTTAAATGATCTTCACCATATAGCTATAAATAAATCAATAGCCCTAAATGGTGTTCAAAATTAGTTTGTACTTGAAACATTTGAAACAGCACCCTGTATAAATAGGCCACTACTCAAAAATATTGTTTGCTTTTAAAAGCAAAACCTACTACCAGCCTACCTATTTATCTTTCTTCCTGTCTGCTTTTTCGAATTAAATTTAATTAAATTTTTTTCAATTTAAAATTGCAAAACATTCTACAAATGTCAAAATATTATGGTATTATTGGTAATTTTGTTTGTATTGATTTATATCTTGATTTGTAAGTTTTTTGTTTATTTTTTTAATATTTTTGACTTTCCGATATGTATGTATTTAAAATTTCGATCGACTTAACAAATAAATTCTCTATCGTCTTCTTTTCGTATACAGTTTATCGATCCTTACTCCAGTTTAATCTTTTTTAAACCTATTGCTACTAGAATACGATTTCAAGAAAATCCGTTTTAAGAACACACCTTCATATGTACATAAAATTTAAAAATAATAATAAACTATTTTTATTATATTTCCATATTTGTTTTAGCTGACTTACATTTTATAATAGTTAAAATAATTTTTTTTTTCTGTGGTAACATTAATCATAAATTCAATATTACCCTCTATACACACTAGCTGATGTTCATGTTTTGTTTTTCTTAAATTTGAACTTTGCATGAATTTTCACTTACAATTTTTTTCAATGTTATTTTTTTTGGAGAGCTTAAAGAATAAGTACCTAAAACCCCACCAATGAGATAACTAGATTTTCTTTTGAAAAAAATCATTGTAATATTATTCGTTTAACAATTGCCATAGAAATGAAAGTCATTGCTTATTAAGAACTTAAATATTCTGGTTTTGTTTTTGTTCATTTATTCATTTTGTAAACAACATATTTTTTTCTTAAATTTGAACTTTGCATGAATTTTCACTTGAAATTTTTTTCAATATTATTTTGTTTGCACTCGGTCAGTGGAGAGCTCAAATGATAAGTACCTAAAACCTCACCAATGAGATAACGAGATTTTCTGTTGATAAAAATCATTATAATATTATTCGTTTAACAATTTCCATAGAAATGAAAGTCATTGCTTATTAAGGACTTATTTATTTCAAACCAAAAATAAAAACAACTGACGACATAACCAACAAAAGCGTAATTCATTTTTCTTTCCTAAAATTTATTGTGTAATCCATAAGCCTGTAAGCCGACCGGATTTTTTTTTTTACTTCTTTATTTTTATGTTTATTTTTGCTTTAATAACCGATATACAATTTATCAAATGCAACTTAATTCACATGAAATACAACTTCACTAATAATATGAGTTGTCATTTTGTTTTTTCTTCCCATAACGCATATCCATGTATATGTATTAGTATTATATGTATATTAAACAGTTATTTTCATATTATGAAAAACAAAATCCGATCGAACCCAACAAGATCACCAATAATAATAAAATCCAATTTTAATTTTCCAGTCTTCTAACAAATTTTATTTAATTGCTTTGGATATATCATAAATACACGCAATGCGTCTTAAATTCCACGATAGATAGCCGCAAGCCAAAACCAAAGACAAGTGATCAACCTCCTCCAAACCCCACATTATATCCTGCTGTAGGTACGCGTACCTTCTATACCGATATTACCATGTGAAAATATATTTTTTAAAGTCGTAACTTTGCTCTACTTGCATATTATACATAATGCGCTAATCTCGCGACAACAACTATCCGCCTTTAAATATGAATTTTACAAGTAATTTTGTACATATTTATTACTTAGTTTGAAAATAATTTGATGACTGAGTTTCGAAAAAATCTATGATAATTCAAAATTTGTAATCAAAATGATGAAATTCTATGTCTTAGTATCCATCTGATGTTATTTTAACTCGTCTCTGGGGCATTCAAATATAAACAAAATTAACCATTTCGATGCACGAAGTTGCTGTTATGGCTCAAAACTAAACATTGGAGATTTAAGGCATTCGTTTATTATTACAATAATTTACAATATTTTTGTGGGATATTAGTTGGGTTACTTAGAAATATCTACATATTAACAAAATTAAAACAAAAACGGTGGAGGTATTAAGAAAAACACAGGATTAACAAATAAATATGGCTATTTTTCAAAAAATCATCAAAATCAAATTTCCGTTGAATGAATATTTAGCGAAAAAGCGCCGTTTAAAAATGATCATTTTGGAAATCACAGATACGGTGTTTAAAAAAAAATGATTTTTGTTTTTAATTGTTATTTTTATTATTGGTTTTGATTAGATTAGAAAAAAACATTACGATACTAAGGAATTCCAACAAAGTTTTCATCATGAATCAATTATTTTTCTTTTTTTTCATCGAGAATGGGTGGATTAAACGAATTTGTTTTTTTAAGATGGTTTTTTTAATAATACAAATTCTATATAATATACTACCGAAATACATCAGCCAAGTAGAGGACTTAGCACTATTTTATTTGAACTTGTCGAAGTATTGATTTAAAATAGCTTTGAACGGCCTTTATCCCTACAAAAATATTGTTTTTATTTTTTTTTATTTCTTCAAAATTGCCTGAACTGATCTTGATTATACAGTCACAAAACTGTTATATCGGAAGTGATTGTAATAAAACTGCGTTTCAGATTTTCGGCGGAAAATTCATATATATCATTTATATATATCACAACAAAAACATAAATGTTAAAAAAAATAGCCAAGTTCTTCTATATAAAAATCTGTATATATGTAACAACTCAGCCGTGAAAAGTAGTGAGATCTAAAAGTATGCCAAGTTCTAACTTAATGAAGGTTTAATATCAAATAGTTAAGAAGAGTTATTTTGAAACAACACCAAGTTATTAGAGAAATTTATTATTTAATGATTACTGCCTAAAATTTGGGGGTTCACATTGTCAAGTTTTCAAATCGTTTTGATTGTGCGTAATAAAAAGAAAACTTATTTTTCTGATTAAAAATAAGGACAGACGACAGTATAAATGCCATTTGGTTATTTTAAGAATAGTTCTTTTCATAAGCTCGATTTTGATTTTGCCTGTTATTTACACTTAATTTATATTCAGCCTTATTATGAGTTTCACCCGAAAAATATTTCACCTTAAAATTTTTTGTTCCCCCGGAATTTTAGAAAGCTATTGTGAGTTTCGCCCGAACGAAATTTCGTCAACAACATTACATTCCGCCCGAAATGAATGTTCACAATAAGGGGAATTCTTTGAACACAAAATTTGGGGTGAAACTCACAATAGGCGAAATGTGAAATATCAAATTTTCCGGGTGGAATGTTGTTCGGGCGAAACTCACAATAAGGCTGATTATAAAAATAATTATGGCCCATACAGAATTACGATCCCGATCCATTAAAAATTTTCTGATTGAAAAAAAAACACCGTAGTATGCAAAATTAACCAATTCAATGAATTCAATCACACATTTTTGGTGAATTTCACCTTCGTCCTTAACCACAGCCTAGCCAGCCTCCAGCGATGCATTGCCCAGTATTGTATGTATATTGTATATGCACGACATCCATGTGCACGCACTACAAACCATACTAACTAATTTCAATATGGTAATAATTTTATTTTAGTCTTTATAGATACGAGATCTGCTGTAACGGTAACTACTTAGAAACAAGAGAACACAACAAGAAAAAAAAAAAAAAAAAAAAAGGAACGCACAGATTTTATAAACACCTTTTTCAACTTTAGATATTTAGATACATTTTCGGCTACAGCTATACGCGTGAAGTGCAAATGCGATACTTTTTGATATGCTAAGTAAAAGCATTTAACGCATGCATGCATGCAGTATGCACCAATAATAGAGCCAATGGATCACCTGGGCAGAAGTAATATAATTTTCGTCGTCGGTCGGTCGTCGTCGTTGAGTATCTGAGAGCGTTTTTGATTTTATTTGCTCTTTTTGCGTTTAAGATGTTTGGCTTGGCATGATGAAGGTGGGGCTGCTGGGTGCACTGCAGTTTGATGTATTAAGACACTGCAACCTCTGGGAAAATAAAGCCCCAACGACAAGTCTCAAAGCCAAAAATCCATCTATATAGGCCGTACGATCTCACAGTGGTTCTTCGCTGCATCAGCGGCGTGGTGGCGATAATATGCTGCTGGTGCTGCTGCTGCTGCTGTTGTGAACAGTGGTAGATCATTTATTTATTTTTTTTTTATTTTTTGGGTTGTTTTATGATTTGCTAGAGCAGTGGCTGCACCGAAAACGGGGCAACATTTCATACACTTACTCGATATCGGTTTCGATTGACCGTATATAAACGACTATAGGGCTAGGCCGGCCATCAGTATCTCGTGGTGCTCTACTTTTGGTGGAGCTCGATTTTTTTTAAATTATAACTACCTACCTGTTTTGAAGCGTAGTTGCGTGGCTACAGAGCCAACGATATTATAAAACAACGACAGCGATAGCAATACAAAAAAAAATAATATAAACATTTTTGACGGACGATAAAGGATTACCATTCGGTTTCGTTTCGCAATTGTTACGTAATCTAAGTGAATTTCTGAAAGTGATCACAACATTATAAATAATAAAAAAAGGATATATACAAAAGGATAAGGCTTTATTGCCATTTAAAAAGACTATCCGTTTAGTGTGAGTGTGTGTGTTAAATATAGAGTGTGAAAATGAAGGTGAGTCAAAGGACAATCAATAAAATAAAACGGAAATAAAGATTCCAAAAACATTTAAATTAAATTCAACTACGATGGTTTTCCTTTTTGTGAGTGTAAACATTTTCAATGGAATAAGGATACATTTAAAACAAAACAAAACAATGGACTATTTTTATAAAACGAAGTGGATTTTTTAATATTAGAAATGAAGCAACATTTTTTTCAAATTGATCAATATTTGTTATTAAAATTTTGATATACAGGATAACATTATGAAAATTGCTTTAAGCCTAGATATCTTTGAAAATTGTGGTTTTTAAAATACAAAGGATAAGGACAAATGAAATACATACAATGTTTTGGAATTCAGAGTCTTATTTGTGTGAAACAATATGAAAACATTTTTGTATGAATTTTCATTAAGAGCTTAACCGATGTTAATAATTTTTGTGCATAGAAAAGTATAATGAAATTAAATTTCTTAAGTACACAACTGGATTGTACGTACTTGCTATCAAGTTCTTAGTATTTTAAAAGTTATAAAATTACCTCTAATTAATTTTGAGCTAGAAAAAAGAGAATATATTATGTAGCATCTAATTTTTTGGATACATATCAATTTATACAAACCAAATTTAAAAATTCAAATCAGTAGGTTTGGTCAAATTTAATTGTTTGTATATAAAATGTCCTTGACATTTTTCAAAAAAAATATTGGTATGTCAATTTCACCCATTTTCGAAATATCGAATTTTCAAAAACTTATATTGATTTTTTTTTTAATTCCAAAATTTGTTGATTTTTTGAAAATTTTGATACACAATATTATTTAGACTTAAATAAAAACTCTTTTATACAAAATTTCATTAAAATTAGTTGCACATATAATGAGATACTTAGTTAAAACCAAAAAAAATGGTTCTATGAGAGATACCGTTAGTAAATTTTGCTCATAAAAAACTTGATTCAAAATCGTAGGAGTCGTTTTCGAGAAAAATGAGATTTTCGTTAATGGTTGTTAAACAATTTTATGGTAGGTACCGTTATTTTTGGTTATAAGAAAAATTTTGCTTATAATCTGCTACATAATATTTAAAAAAAAACTGCCGGAAGCCAGGTTTAATAAAAATCGACTGAGTCGTTTTCGAATTATCAGGCCTTCTAAAAAAAAAATTCTAAAATTTTTTAAAATCAAAAAAAAAGAAAACAAAAACTGAATTTTGGTATACAAAACTTTTCAAACTTTTTAAAATATTCTCCATGAAAAATTCGATCCAAATCCGGAGCCGGTTTTGAGAAAATCAAAGAAATGATTCTATGGAAGGTACCTACTATTTAGAATTATTTTTTTGAAAGTTTGTTTACAAATAGGTAGCATAGGTATATATATGTATAAACAATATGATTCAATTACAAAAAAAGAAAAGTTATGAACACTTTTTGAGAAAAGATTTTCAGTTTAATTGCTAAAACTAATTCTACGGCAAGTATCTACCGTAATTTTTGGTTTTGGAAAAAAATTTAAAAAATCGTGTCGGGAAATGCTCAAAAAACGCTAGATTCCAAGTTTAAAGAAAGTGAACCACCAATTTAGGCTGAGGCTAAAAAGAACAGATAGACGGACAGAATTTCCAGACACCAACTTTTTTCGACTACGCTATCATATTTAGTTTGGTCAAAATCTACGAGTTCGACTTTTTTAAGGAATCCATAACTTGACATATAGTACCTACCTAATATATATTTAATATCGCAAGTAAAAATATGCAATTTTGATATGAAATTTTATATGTACATATATGCAATATTATTTATAATTTAAGAAACACTTTTGTAAAAAGGTTGATTAAGGGGGTTGACAAGAATGTCGAAAATGGAAAAAACCGGTCTTTATGGCTGCGGTACCGTCAATTACAGATTTTGATAAAATGTTGTTCTTCCAAATAAAGACCAATAGTATGCATATTACAATAGGTGCGTTTTATTCATTTCTGCATAGCCTGCAGCGCAGCAAAATTTCCCTTGGCAAACAAAAACAATTTGATTGCTGGCGAAAAGTAAGTCAGTAAAAAAAAAGATGGCTGTGCTGGCGATAGAGCTTTCAATTATTGAAATGAACGTATAGAGTGAGTGATCGTTTTATTCAGACTTGTGCTGCGCTGGCTATGCAGTAATGAATAAAACACACCTAATAATTGTAAAAATTGTTAAAGTCATTTTTGAGATATATAAGCTTTCTTTTCAAAGTTTTACAGCAGGTATCGCTATTTTGTATTTGTATTTCTCGAAAGTTACCAAACTGATTTCACTGAAATTTTTACAGTTTGTTCGTATTAGCGGCGGAAAGGTTTGGAAAATAATTGCATATTTTATTAAAATATAAACAATAGACTTTTCTTATATTTGAGTTTTATCCTTATGTGACATCACTAGAAAGCTCGACTTATTTAATCTAAAGCGTGGCATCGGTAATTTTTTTGAATATTCATCTACTACCACGCCCACTGATTGTGTCCTAATTTAACGTTCCTTTAAAGTTGTCATTTTAATTTTAAGGTCTATTAACATAAGATATTACATTTGATTATGTTAGGAGTTGGCTTACAAAATTGTGCAAATTCTTTAAATATACACATAATAATAATTCTTGTGACCTTTTAAATTTATAATATATCTTAAACAAAGAAGACCTAAGGCCCACAAAATTAGGATCCAAAGATATATTATACACATAATAACCAAAAAAAATTAAAAAAAAAAAAAACTAAACTGTTCGTTAAATAAAATTCAAAAAATACAATTCAAAAGAGATTTAAAAAAAAAATATTGCAGCTTTTAATGAAATCAGTCCCATTATAAAAATTGTAAAGCCCATAATTTCCACCATTTCGATTAATGTTTTTGAAGATTATGCAATAGGTCAGTCCAAAAGTAATAGCTTTCGAAAATCAAAAAAAAAATCAGAATATTGCGAAAAAAACATAAAATAAAATAAAAACGACATTATCTAGGTACCTACTTGGAAAATATTGAAAGAAATTGGATATGTTTCTGTAAAACTTCGTAATGTCTACACTCTATAATTTACCGATAAAAATTAGGTATGTCAATCCGTTCATTTGATTTTACATTCTAAATGGTACAAAAATGGCCATAAACGGTTATTTCTTGGTCAACTATAGAAAATAATAATATCAATTGTTGAAATTAAAATTCTGCCACTGAGATCCTAAAAGTCTCTAATGTCCTTGAAAAAACTTTAAACATAATAAACAAATTTTATGTGACCACTTTCTGACTTTTCAAATGGTAAAAATATAACAGAACAGAATGGAAAATAGAAGGCCGACGACGCACGTCGCTCAGCAATTTTTCTTGTCTGTCAACGCTTTTACTGCCGCAATCATACAAAATTAGGTTTTAATTTTATATGTTACTCAGAGTTTTGTCAGTTTTTTTGGCGGAGGATCCTGGCCGCGTGGGGCCGCATAAACAGTACCAACCTTTTTAAACGAAACTGTTATGAATTGGCATTTCTTAAGTCACTTCCTTTCTTGAAACTTGGTACCAAATGTTTTTTTTTTGACTTTATTTTAGGACTAAAAATAACGGCACCTGTCAACAAATTTTTTAAGGCCGTAAAGGAAATTTTTTTTTTTTTAAATCTGTTATATTTACATATTTGTATTACAAAAATCAGTGAGCCCTTTACCTATTAATTGAAGAACTATTTGTAGAACCTTTTAAATGATTTGTGTCTGAACTAAAATTTTTAAAATTTTTTGTTGAGGTTTTAAAAATTATTTTTGTAACTATATATTACATACACTGAAAAGGCCTCTTATAGTTTTCAAACATATATGCTTACCTACTTTCAAATCAATTCTTGTTATTGTTAATTTCCATATAACCATTTTACTATTTGAGACTTTCTCGAAAAAAGTTTAATTTTTATCATAAAAAATTTAAATAGTAGGTATTGTAATTATACCTACCTAATTTTCAGAACCATTTTGTTTGTAGGTGTAGATTCTTTTGTTTGAATATCTAAAAAAGTTTAATTTTTTTATAATTAATATTTCGAAAATATGTACATACACAGTATTTCAATACTATCTAAAAATTTTATGAAAAAAGATGTTCGTAAAACCAAAAATAACGGTAGTTATCGTAAGTTTTATTTTTTTTTATGCTTCAGTATTTTCAAAAAAAATATATTTTGAAATACAAAAATGTAAAAAATAATTTTTGAAAGTTAATGAATTTTTTAATTTTATTTCTAACTGCATATTTATAAATATGTGTATACTTAAAATGTTCAAAAAATTTTTTACTTATCAATGTTTAAAAAAAATTGTTAGTAAAAAACCGCTCCAACAATTTTTCAAATTTTGATTTAAATTCATATTTGTTCAGGAAATCAGATGAAATGCTTTTTTTAGCTCAAACCATTAACAGCAAGTAGTTTAAACAAATTTATTTTAATAATGAATTTCACGTTTTTGAACGAAAAGAGCAATTTAAGTGCCATCTAGTCGTGTATTTTATTTTTTGACAAAATGTTTACCTAGTTTTACAACATATATTTAAAGATCAAATTCTCTTTACCTCCACTTTTGAATATTTTTGACGTATTAGCCTGACCTTTTACCTACGTTACCATATTTTTCGGAGTTGCTATACATTTTCACCAAAAAAAAAACGGATTATATACATTTTCTTTTTTTATGCAGAGAAAGCTAGAAAAAAAATTAATTTGTTTGGCTTAATTTTGAATTTATTTTATTTTATTTTATTTAAATTACTATTTTTGTTATTTAATATTTTTTTTTCATCATGCAACAGAAATTCATCACACTTCTATGCGCTCTCAGCTTAAATCTTGCTAGCTCTACAGAAATTCCTGCACAATTACCACCATGTGTGCATCCAGGTTATTCATATCCAGCACCAGAAGTGAAATTCTCTGTTGGTCCATCGATTAGTTCTGTCAAATTAACGCCTGCAGTTTCAACTTACTCAGAAGGTGGTGGCATTAAATACGCCTCAGTGGGTGAGTCTGGAAGTAGCTATGAATCCTCACAAGAATATTCCGGCTACTCCTCTGGCGGCGAGGTTAAAATCGAAGGCCTTATACCAGGAATAAAAACATCGTCATATTCACCAGCAGTGACTTATGCTAAACCAGATATTATCAGCTATGCTGATCAATCACCAGCTTCAAAATACGCTGGTATAAATCCATCGGGTATAGCTGTGTCGAATTATATAGCTCCAGCTGTGAGTAAAACCATTTACCCAGCTCCTGCGTTAACAAAAATATCAGCAGGACCTGCCTATATCCCACCATCTCCAGCATATGTCACTTCATCAGTGATTGCGAAAACTGCAGGGGCAGCATACCTTCCACCAGCACCTGCCATAACATACTCACAACCAGCTCCTGTCATCGCCAAAGTAGCTTACGCTGCTCCAGCACTTACGAAATACTCATCTGCAGGGGGTTTATCAACATCATATATCTCGAGCCCAGGATCTGTCCAAAAGATTGCTACCTATTCCAGTCCCGGTTACTCGTACTCACAAGCAACACCAGCAGTTTCAAAAATAGCCACGTACACATCGCCTGCAATTACATATGGCGCTAACCTGGCAAAAGTTGCCACATACACCTCACCGGGCTACTCATTCGGAAGTACTTCACCAGCGATTTCCAAAATAGCAACTTATTCCTCACCTGGATATTCTTATTCGCAAACAGGACCAGCAATTTCCAAGTTAGCTACTTATTCTTCACCAGGCTATTCCTATTCTGCACCAAACATTGGTAAAATCGCTTATTCTTCAGCCGGTGACGTTTCACAACAGTATCTTTCAGGAGGATCAAAATTGGCTGTTTCAGCATACGCTCCAGCAGTCTCTTATTCAGCACCAGCAGTTTTGAAGGCTTCTGCATATTCAAGTCCAGCTTCTTATTCATATGCAGCACAGCCTATTATAACAAAATATGCTCAAGCTCCATCGTATTCTTACGCTCCAGCGGTCTCTTCTTCATATTTATCAGGAGGCTCCAAAATTGCCTACACCGCTCCATCTATCGGAAAATATGTAGCTCCAACATTATCTTACTCTGCAGGTGGAGCAGTCTCCAGTCAGTACATTTCAGCTCCAGCTAAAATTGCAACTTATAGTGCACCAGCATTAACAAAGGTGGCTTCGTATGCTGCTCCATCCTTAGCCTATTCATCAGGTTCAGGGCATGCAACATCCAGTCAATATATATCAGCACCAGCTAAAGTTGCATATGCAGCTCCAGCAATTGTTCCTGTTGTAAATAAAATTGCAACGTATTCAGTTCCAGCTATTTCGGCCCAGTATATTCCGGCTGCACCAGCAAAGGTAGCTTATGCTGCTGCTCCCTCAGTCAGTTACTCATCAGGACATGCAGTTTCTTCACAATACATATCTGCTCCTTCAAAGATTGGATATGCTGCTGCTGGCCTTCCGAAAATACCAACTTATTCGCTACCAGCACCGGTTCTGACTGCAGGACACGCTGCGGCAGCCCAATATATTTCCGGTCCAGCCAAAATAGCTTATGCTGCCCCTGCTGTGGCAAAAATCGCAGCCCCTTTGATTTCAACTCAGTATATTTCGGCACCAGCTAAAATTGGCTATGCACCAGCTCCATCTGTTGGATATTCTGGGGGACACGCAGTGTCCTCTCAATACATATCGGCACCATCTAAAATTGGATATGCTGCCCCAGGTATAGCTAAAATAGCAACGTATACATCTCCAGCTACTTCCTATTTAGCAGGGCACGCCACATCCAATCAGTACATTTCTGGTGTCGGCAAAGTAGCTTATGCTGCCCCAGCTGTTTCATCGTATGTTGCGCCTGCAGTGACAACTCAATACATTTCACCGGGAGCTAAAATTGGATATGCTGCTGGTCCAGCTTTGGCAAAGGTTGCAACATACTCTGCAGCACCTGCAGTGTCATCCCAATATATTTCAGCACCAGCTAAGATTGCTTATAGTGCGCCAACTGTTTCCAAAATCGCAGCTTATTCAGTTCCGGCGGTAACAAAGTTGACATCATATCCTGCACCATCTGTATCGTATTCAGGAGGAAACGCAGTGTCTTCGCAATATATATCTGCTTCAGCTAAAATTGCATATGGTGCTCCAGCAATTCCCAAAATTGCAACAACTCCGCTAGTCGCTACTCAGTATGTTTCATCTGCTGGCCATTCAGCTTCCTATTCTGGGACATCTCTTGGAAAGATTGCAACTTATTCTTCATCGGCTCCAGCTGTATCATCGCAGTACATATCTGCACCATTGAGATCACAGGCTTACGGGGGACCAGCTGTGGGCAAAATTGCAACTTATTCTTCACCGGCGATATCGGCTTACTCGACAGGACCAGTTGTGTCCAAGATTGCCTCGTATTCATCCCCCGGCTTAGCCTCGTATTCAACAGGACCAGTGGTATCCAAGATTGCATCATATTCGTCCCCCGGCTTAGCCTCGTACTCAACAGGACCTGTGGTATCCAAGATTGCTTCGTATTCATCCCCTGGCATAGCCTCGTACTCAACGGGACCTGCAGTATCTAAGATTGCCACATATTCCTCTCCTGGCATAGCCGCGTACTCAACCGGACCTGCGGTATCTAAAATTGCCACATACTCATCACCAGGAATTGCTTCCTATTCAACTGGACCTATTGTATCCAAAGTTCTTACACCAGGCATTGCTGGGTATTCAACGGCAATTTCTAAAGGTGGGGCTGGCATTGGAATTATTCGGGCTGGAGGTGATCTCTCAAAATCAGCTGGGTATACCTATTCAACTGGGCACGGTATTGCAGGTTCTCTTGGTGGCATAGGTACAATCGCAGGACCTGCTGTTTATCAATCTGGTGGTGTAGCGTTGGGAAAAATAGCAGGTTACAGTGCTCCAGGCTCTGTTTCGTATCATGGCAGCGGTGGTATAGGCAAGCTGGTATCACCAGGTATAGCAGTAGGTAAAATTGCAACATATTCGACGGGGCCAGCTATTGGTGCACTTCATGGTGGTCCAATAGGTGGTATCGGCATTGGACTCGCGGGTGGTTCGGTAGGAAAATATGGTGCTATTAGTTTAGGGCATTCTTCTGTTTCCCCATCAATTACGTATCATGGTGCTTTAGCTCAAGCTGCTGGAAGAAGCGGAACAGGACTTGGACATGCTCTGGGAGGCAGTGGATTAGGAGTTGGCGGATTAAAAGTTGGGGCAATAGGAGTCGGAGCATTAGGAGTTGGTGCATTAGGAGTTGGTGCATTAGGTATTGGTGCACATGGAACCGGTGCACATGGAGCTGACGCGTATGGCCGTCCATTCTTTAGATATGCTCTTGGAGCACCTTCAGTAGCAACTTATGCTGCTGCGCCTGCAGCTTATGTGAAAGCAGTACCAACTGCCATTGTCAAGCCAGTTACTTCCAAACACTTGGAATATTACGTAAGTACAATTTTTAATTTTTAATTTCCACTAAAAATAATAACCAACATATCGAGGTGTACTGCGTGCTAACACAGTTATGTATTTAAGCTTTTTTAAATGAGATCTCCAAGTTTCTGCGTTAAACTCGAGTTGCCTCCTGAAAAATTTTCTACGAAATTTGTAGAGTTAATCTTTGCACTAACTAAAGAAAAAGTCAAAACCTCGAAAGTTAAAAATTTTTCATAAACAAAAACAGATTTCAAAAATCTTATTTTTAAACCTAAAAGCTTTAAAAACTAGTTGATAAAACCAAAAGGATTAATTATATACTGGCATTGATGTAATTTTTGGACTTACGAGGTTTTGACCGAAAGCCGACCACACCTAAGAAAATTCAATGTTGGTTTTTTTTTCAAATTTTCTCGAAAATGGTTCTAACGATTTCGATAAAGCTTCGTACCTGTAAAAAACCAAAGTGATTATAAGAAAATTGAGTTTAACGTTTTGTTTCCAAAAATATAGCAGACGCCAGACGGAAGTAGGAATATGACGTTTTTCTGAGAAAAATGCCTTATTTTTGAGATTTTTAATGGCTTAACCAATTTTGTTATTATTTTTTAATATGGTGTCCCTTAATATTTTTAACAGCATTGCATGTTAGCAATTTAAGCAAGCTGTGACAAATTTACCAACACAAAAATTGTGTATTGAATTAGGTACCTACATTCGGTTCAAATGTGGTATTTTTATAACGTAATTTTAACAATTTAAAAGGTTATTCACAACTTCCAAGAAAAAAAAAATTAAAGAACCATATTATGTAATATTAAAATATATTCCTTATTTTATCCAAAATGAGCTTTTTAATATTTTTCGTAAGTTCGTATATATGAAAAAAATTAAATTGTCCATTTTGGTTCTTTTTCATTTTTCCAAGCATAGCAAAAGATTGAAAACCTAACATAGCAATCTACGCAAATATGAACACCGATTCGTGCAATATATTAATCCATTTATTATTGATTTGATGCTAGATTAAGATCCTACCAAACAAAAAGCAATCATACGTTACCTCCCAACTTAATGCTCCGAAAATTCTCATACAAAAATAATTAGTTTAATTCATTCATCACAACATTTTGGTATCATTTGTTAGAGCTATGAGGTTCTAATATTTTCTAATGACCTTGAACAAATTAAAAAATTCATAAACAAACTGAATTCTTTAATTTTTGTAGTCAACTTTAATTTATAAATATTTCTTGTTTTGTGGGCTACAATAGGCGTATTTTTTTTTTGCAAGACCATATTATGGATTTGTCGAAAAAACGACGTCGAAACTTAGAGTTTTACACCGGCACTAATTATCATTTTGCTATAGATAGTTTGTATGGAAACGTCAAATTGTCTGAGTCAGGGAAACAAATTTCTATATGAGTTTTCTTTTTTATTTGTTTACATACTTCCGACGCGACGTTTCAGATATGTCTATAGCCTTTATCAGGCCCTTTTTAACTAGATTATAATTATAATATTAAACAAGTCACCGAAAAATTATTCATACTTACAATTAAAAAAAAATTGAAAAATCAAAATTAATTAAAGTATAAAAAAGCAAACTTTCTTCTAAATAAATTTACATTTATTAATGGCTTTTTTTTTAGTTATAAAAAAATTATAAAGAAAAAAAATAAAATACGCTTAAAATCATTTCTTTAGGCAGACGTTTTTTATTAAAAACCAAAAAAAAATTTTGTTTAAATAAAAAACTCAACCAAATATGTATATTTTCAACCCCTTGTGCATACGAAGCCAAATATGGCTTGTACAATTTTCAGCTCTTAAACGAGTAAGATAAAAAATTTTTTGTTTTATAAAAATCTATTAATTTCAAAGAAAATTAGAAACACAGTCAGAAATATATTTTTTTATGAAAACTTAACTCACCTAACAGAGAAGTTATTATTATTTGAAATAAGAAAATTTTTCACAACTCCGTTTTCAATGACAACAAGTAACCGACTGACCTGCAAACATGAATACCTTCCTTCTTGTTTGGTGCACGTGCACAAAAGCACAGCTATTTGTTCTCGGAAATGCACTAAAGAGGATCGTGTTGTGTTTTAATAATTTTTTTAAAAAGGACATAACTGTAGAAAGCCATATTTGGCTTCGTATGCGGTAGAGGGTTAAAAATATTCATTACTCAAATATGTAACATTTTTATAAATTTAAAATTCTTTAATTTGTAAGTATTTTGAATTTTTCTGTGTTATACATTATTATAACTATTATTATTATAATTGTAATATGTTTAATAAGGGGTATATACATATGTACATACCCTAAATGTACGTCGCGCCTCGGTCGTGAAAAGAATTTTTTTTTTTTTTGACCTATAGCCTGCAAAATAAAAATAATATTTAAAAACTTTATACATATAGCATTTTCTGAGCTCTCAGATGCTATACTTAAGACGTCATATTAGGTTTGTTCCTTTATTTTATGAAACTCTGTAATTTTCTGTGCATTTGTGTGAATTTCAGTCTAATGTCCTTCCTGCAGTCCTATATTTTGAAGAACGCTCGCGGGAGAGAACAAAAATTTCCCCACCTATTTTTTGTTCAAGAAATTTCTTTGGACAGAAATTCACAGTGCAGCTAATTTGAAAGTTTTCGGGTTTCTGTGCACAAAGTAAAGGATCAGACCTATTTAGTACTTTGTCACTAAATTAAAATGATAGAATAGAATTAAAGGAAAAGGATTTCTCGCTAACTGCGCAGCCGATCCCTTAGGGCTTGAATATAAGTTGCTTCTTGATTCTTTGAAATTATATCAGGTGTGTTTTTTGCAATCCTAGGGGCAATTGGTTAAAAAAAAAACAACAACGGGGATTAGCGATGCCATCACAGAAAAAAACATGGAGTTTTCATACAAACTATCGATAACATGTATGTAATTCATGCCGATAACACAGTTTTTCTGTGCGCTTAAGTTAAGCCCCGAGAATTCTCTGGGATTAGTTAAGCCTGCATGGGACTAGTTGTTGTTGCATTTTAGATGTACATTTTTTAGTACCGACTTTGTTTTTTTCATCCAATTCCCCCCGGGCTAGCAAAAAAACACGCCTATCCTTGTCATTAAACATTTTATAACACGATTCTATTTGTTCCAAAAGTATAGTACCTAATATGTTTTTTTTTATTTAGTTCGTATAAAATGTCTCCTCATCGCCTTCTTGCTTTCAACTTTATTTTGTTTTCAATTTATTGTAAACCTTCAAGAAAAATAATTTATTAAAGTAAAATGATGACCTTGAACTTCCTCGATAGCCTTGAATTTAAGTTACATATTATGATTTTTGTCATTGCATAGTTTTAGTAAATACGATTGATAGCATAAATATGTTTCAAAGACTGGAATCGGCAAAAGGTCATAAGTTCACAGCCCAAAAGTACATATAGTGAACTTATGATCCATTTGGGATGGGTATCAAGATGCACCAATAAAAAAATGGTATAAATAAAATTACCTTACACTCAGAAAGTTATTTTAGAAAATTCAAATTTCATTATTATTTGTATTATTATAACGTAATAGCTGGAAAGAAGGGTTTTTTTATCTTTCTCGCAAGAGGGAGTGTCCCTGAAAAGAAAAACCCTAATCACGAACAATTGATGGGAAAGGTGTACATATAGTTCAAAAATGTAATCGGAAGTTGCGCTTTTCTAACCAAAATATTTAAAAAAAACCTGTCGGACGAGCAGCGGTCTTGTTAATGTTTAACCTTTAAGTTTAAATTCACTGAATAAATATGTAGCTAATCTTACGGTCATCTAATTCTTGAGTTATTTATTTTTTTCAATTGGAAATCATAGTTATAATACCTCAGCTATAGGAGTAGACTAGAAAGAAATATTTCATTTCAAGGAAAGGTAGAACGTTTGTTGGGAACTAGAGTAGCATGAGGCGGTTTCTCAACGGAATATCTAAGGCGCCAGTTATCACGATCAGAAAAACCCATCCGAAAAACTTAAAACGGTATGAAATTGATTCGTTTTTCTGATGGTTGTTTATAGCAATTAGAAAAAATGTGTCAAAAAAGTGAAGCAAACCGAAAACAAACAAACAGCCGCCAAGATTTTTTCTGATTGAAATGTCAGACAAAAATTTTTGGATGAAATTCTTTCAGTGGAACAGAAAAAAATTGGGACACAAATCAGTAGAACGATTTGTTCCCTTTTCTGTCAAAAAGCAATCAGCTGATACGAAAAATGAAATTTCATCCGAAAAACAAGTAAATCCATTTAAAAGATAAAAATGTAATGTTTTGGCAATTTTTTTTTTCGCGAAAAAAATTCTACGCTGAATTACTCGTCGATTGATATATCATTTGGCTATCAAATCGAATTGAAAAGTAATAAAAACTTCAATAGATTTTTTTTCGGATGGTTTTTTCTGATCGTTATAACTGGTGCCTAACAAAGTGAACATCTCAGGTCTATTTTATTCAAATAAAAAAAAATATAAATTAAATCACCAAACTAATATTTACTTGTCACTAAAAAGCTAGAAAATAATTTGCATAATTGTTGCTCTTATTTAAGAATTCAAATTTATTTAAAAATATAAATGTGAATAAATGTTTGTGTCTCTTATGGTACAAGGAAGTAGCAACGTCGAAAAGAAATCATTTCAACAGTCATGCTAGTGTTGCATCTTATGCGAAACATACTGTATATCCTTTAATAGTTGAACCACTTTCTTCAAGTTACAAAATTGTATCTTGCACGGTTTTAGCAACGTCAGATACCTGCCAGAAGTATTAATAAATATTGAAAGATGCTTGTAGAACCCAATGAGACAAACAGGCTGTTAAAAGGACATGTTTTGAGTTGGCCTTACGTGAACGAATTTGTCATGAATAAAGTATAATTTTCGTGATTTTCAATTTTCTCAAAAACTTAAAGACATAGAACCCTCTAGTTTTAAATGATCGACTGAAACTTGATAAGAGTATTGACTGGAACTTTAAAAGGTACTTAAATAATATATATTTTTTTTTTTTGTTTTTGTTTTTTATTTCGAAAAAACTATATTAAAATATAGTAATTTGAATGTGAAATAAAGGAAAATATTCTTTAATTTTAAAAAAGCTATAGTACAATATTGTTGTTTTTGTTTTTAATAATTTTGCTTTCCAAATAAAAATCCATATATTCAATTTTTTCCCATCGTCCCTGTTGAATAAATTAATTAATTAACATGAATAAAATTTTAATAAGTAGGGATACCATTAAAAAACAATATTAACAATTTATTATATATTTTTGAATTATTTATACGAAATTGAATTAATAGTAATTATTCACTTTATCAGAAGACATAAGACCAAGATTCAGCAAGAAATCAATACTTTCACTATCAAAATAAGAGGCAGTTTAATATGGCTGCTTAATAAATAACAAATTAGTAAACAATAAAACTTTAAATTCTAATCTAAAATTTTATTAATGCGTATTAATTTACATTTATTTAGAGCATTAAATCAGCCATACTTATAACATCGATTTGTTTCGTTTACTGCTTTATAATTTTATATATATTTTTTTTTTCTTTTTAACAGAATGATCACGCAAGATATGCGTTTGAGTATGGAGTGAACGACCCCAGTACTGGTGATATAAAACATCAAAAAGAAGAACGTGATGGCGATGTTGTAAGAGGTGAATACTCATTGGTGGAACCAGATGGAAATGTTCGTACAGTCAAATATTATGCCGATTGGGAAACTGGATTCCATGCTGAAGTGATAAATAGCCGAGATGCGAAAGTTATTGCCAAACGAAACACGAGGAAATCTTAAATTTTAAAAAAAGTGTGTGTGGGTTCTTTTTTTAAATATTTCGATGTATTAACAACTTAAACAAAATTATTAGATCTTTTAATATAATTTATGTTTTGAAAATAATGCATATCCGATCGAGAGATACATACATCATATTTAAAAAGAATACTCGTAGAATAATTTTCACATCTCATATGATCGCTTTTGTCACCAGCTCTATTTTTTTTTTAATATCATCGTGAATGCTCATAAAAATATTTGTAATGAAATGTAAATAATATTTATTTAAACAAAAAAATGCAAACAAAAAAAAACGGCAATCTTGTTATTAGTATAAAAATAAGAAAAAAATATATATATGTATGTTAACCACTGGGAACATATTATTATGTATGGAATGTGTAAAACTTTTGCAGAAAAAAAAAACACTTTGAAAAGAAATGATATTTTATTGTTAATATTAATATTTTTTTTTTAAATTGTGATAGAAGTGTCTAACGTCATAATTTTGTAAATGAAAAATCGCGACACAATAAATTAAAATGTAAAAGAAATTATAATAATTAAAAGTTGTTTTCATTTATTATAAAATGCTGCTAGTGAATTTTTGTAAGTTATAAGTTTCCAATAAAACTGCAAATCTTTTTTCAAAAGGTATTCCCCTAACAAAAACTAATATCTTTAAAATGAATTGACCTCTTAGGTCAATCTATATGAACTAACGAAGTAAACATACCATAATCAAGGGCGTGCTTATGATTACTATTAGAAGAAGGAAGGGGGACAAACTCATTTAAAATTCAATTCAAATGAATTTTAATTTACATTTATTTTAAATACATACACATAATGTATGAATTAGGATAACATTCTCTTTTCCTAATTCTGCCAGTAAAATTAAACTTTCACTTTTTGTAAAGTTCTCGAAAACTATACATATATCAGTTTCTACGAAGAAATAGTCAAAAGAAAAATGTACGCAAGCGCATCCAGTAAGTTAAACCGCATTGCTGTTGATTTGGAGAAGAATTTAACAAGCTACCTGGCATACCAAGGCCTAAAAACATTTTGAGATATTTAAAAAAAAAATCTCAATACGAAAAATAGTGTTTCAATCCTTTTATGTAGTAGTAGTTATGCTGATAGTTATGGATATATTAAATTTTACCTATCACCCTACCACTACCCCAAATTGAGGGTACATTTTATGAAATGCTTAAGACTTAATAATATATCTCTTCACCAAAATTCAGCTTCGCCGAATGATTTTCTAAACTGAACTGAACAATTTTGTAAAAAAAAGAGTTTGGTAGTCAGCTCTTTTGTTTGAAGTTTTCAAATCAAAATAAATTATAAATGTTGTCTGTCCTTTTCCATTAAAACACTTTTATTAATAATGTCACAGAGCATATATATGTATGTGGTCCAAATAACTCATTGAGTTCAAAGGTTTGAACCTGAAGTTCGTGTTTATAATTCAAAGTTCTTCAAACATGATTTGAAATTTGTCCTCGCGAATAAGAAAAAAAAATACATGCATAAATGAATGATAATATTGTGTAGGTACATACATAGGTTTAAATACATTATGCTTATGTTGGTCTCTACCTATAACTTTTAATTGATGTAGAATTAAATATCGAATTAATGCATATTATAGGAATTTGAATTCCATACACTCTGAACAAAACATTCGATGAAATCAACTGTGCCAGTTATAAAAAGCCATATTTAGAACAAATCTATTTATATGAGTAAATGCATTTTATTTACAATTAACTTTCATTACTATATGAATGACTCAATATAACCTCATTCAAGTTAACATTGGGTATTTTTTATTAATCTGATTTTCTCAAAGGCAACACAATTCTCACATACGAAATTGTGTAGGAAAAAAACAACATATTGTATGTAAGTATGTCTCTATTATGTGGGTTACAAAATTATAATAATAGTACAACATGTTTTTGTTTAGCATAATAGTTTTTTTTTTTGTGAATCATAAATCAAAATAAAAAACACGACTCTGGCGATCGCATGAAGTTGCTCTAGCGGATCAAGGCTATAATAAGCACCGAAGATGTAAGTTAATATAGTTTATTGATAAAATGGCAAAGTTAAAAAATAAATTGTGGGACAAAAATCAAAAGTAAGTTATTTCTTCTTCGATTTTTATTGAAAAAAATTACATTTTGAAGTATTTATTGCCAACATAAAAATAGTTCAGGTAATGTGAAAAGGAATCAACAAGTAACAAGAATGTAAAAAGTTGAACAAAAAAATATGGGACGAAACGACCGAAATTCATGAAATTTCAAAGGAATTTTTCGACATTTTACTTATAGACTAAGAACCCACGGCTATTTTTGGGTGTGAGTGATAATTCACTAGTATTTTTAGATAGATCTGTACTTTTCATAAGCAAATATGAAAGTCTTGCAGTCGGTGGTTGGAGTCTTTGTCGGTAATGGTGCATTAAAAAAAAAACATATTTTTTATTTATACAAAATTATTAGTAAAATGCAATATTGTTGGAAGTATTTAAAAGCATCGGGTTATTAAATAAATCAGCCATGGAAGAAAACGATCCCTCCATTTTTCCAATAAAATGTCAAATATTTTCAAGTCATTTCTATTTTTTTCCACTCTTCCTATTTAAATGTCAGCTGTTTCCAGAAAAATGTGAAAAAAAATGTTTTTCGCTGACCAAGGAATTTTTTTGTCTGGCTAACAATCAAAACGGCTCTAAAGGCACTTTTTTAAATATATGGAGTTTGATATGCCGAAATTTGCGTATCAAAAAGAGCTATCGGATGGTGAAAAAATTTTGTTTCAAAACCAACTAATAAAGAAGTTATTACTATTTTAATTTTGAGTTCGGGGTCAAAACATATAAACAAAATAATTTTCAAAATGTCCGCATAACATATTTTTAACAAACAAAAATGCCTTAAAAAAACCATTCCACGAAAGGACGAATATAAATGATCTATACATAATTTTTGTTAGTCCATCTAATAATAAACAAAATTCAACTATTTTGAATATTTTAGAAATTATATGTTATCGCTTTTTACTCGGTTTCAGGATCAATTTTTATAGCCTCTGTTTGATAGTCAACGCCAAATTTAATTTTTATTCAGAATTGCTTCCATCTAAATAAATAAGGGTTGGGTCTGTAAGTGCCAAAATTCGGTTTTCAACGTTCTGTATTACAAAATTCTGTAAATCTAAAATTCCGAAAATCCAAAATTCAGTTTTTCAAAATTCTGTAAAATCATAATTCTGTATATCAAAATATAAAAGAAAAATTGTTTTGATAATGAAAAAAATGAATGAATGAATATTTTTTGCAAGCCCGGGGGCAATTAGATGAAAAAAACGACGTCGGTGCAAAAAAATTTACATGCAAAATGTAACAACAACTAATCCTCTGCGGCTTAGCTAATCCCAGAAAATTTTCGGGGCTTAACTTAAGCGCACAGAAAAACTGTTACCGGCTTGAATTAGTTATCGATAGTTTGTATTAAAGCTCCATGTTTTGATAATGGTGTCGCTAATCGCCGTTGTCGTTTTTTTTCAACCAATTGCTCCCGGGATTACAAAAAACACACCTATTGATTGCAAAATGCATATACGGATTTGTTGTTTTTTCTATTTCCATTCGATAACTGAATGTAGGATTGTTCAAATTTTTTGACATAATTTCCAACCTAATTTTTTGAAAACATATTTTTTGTAAATTATATAGGTACTGTAGTCTAATTTGGAGGTTTTCAACGAAATTATATGAATAATAACGTATTAATTCTTTTATTTTCACAATTGTTAAGTTGATTTTGTCTGTTTTTCCTCTTATTTATCTTCTGGATTAACAGTTAAATTACAACACAGTTTACACCAACCATGTGGGAACATTTATTGGTCATTTTAAGTTCGACGTGATAACAATGTATTTATTGAAAACCAAAAGTAATTTTCAAGTTATTTATGGGGATGTGGTTCATAAAAGGTATCCTGTTACTAAATAGAATGTATGAAAAAATTTTTTGAGACCCAAACAACGAGAAGGAAAGTTCCACATCGGCGGTTTTATATTTCAATATATAAGCTTAATTGACAGATAAACATTATTTACAGTATTTAAAATTTTCCAGAATTTTGGATTTACATAATTTGTAACACAGAATAATAGATTTACAGAATAATAAAATACAGAATTGTGTTTATACAGAATTTTTAATCCATTTACAGAAATTTGGGCATTTTGTAATACAGAATAACGACCCGTTCCCAATAAATAATCGTTATATGGACTCCATGTGTTTTTTTAAGTTCAAAAAGTGAAGAAGTAGGGGAATGTGTTAATAAATTGTGTATCCAAAGCAAATTATTAAGGCATGGATCTTCCCCGCTTGATATTTCTCATAAAGAGTGTGTATTGAATTTTGTTTATCATAGTTTCATTGTATTTAATAATTCTTGTTCCATAAAATCCAACATTAAATTCTTAATAAATATCTTTAAGAAACACAAATAAAACTATTTTAAGTTAAATATTTTGCTTCGAACCGCCAACAGTCCATCGCCTTCACAACCATCGCTTCAAAGAAGAATTGAAAGAACTTTCGCTTTCCATTAAAAATCGAATGGAAAGCGAATCGCTTTTGGAAAATACAAATCCGCCATTAAAAGCGATCCGCCGCGTTTTCTGGAAACTCGATGAAAATATAAATTACCAAACAAGTTATACGCAAATAAGATAAAAATAGGTTCGTTTTCTCTAAAAATAACGCCAACACTCTATTTCCATTATGCGAATTTTTTGGCAAAAGCCTGAAATGAAATATTAACACTTATTGCGTTAGGCGTTTAAGTAAAACGCCAGTAAAACGACACGGCTCCAAAAACGTTAATCGGCGTTTAAATAAAACTAAACCTTCTCTTCTTTCTTCACCCCTCTAACCATTAAAACAATAGTCGTTTTACTAAAACTCAAACTGCCGCTTCTATAGCCTTAACGTTTTACTGGCGTTTTACTAAAACGCAATAAGGGTTATTATTTCAATTGCTTTAGACATAAAATATACGCCAGTTTAATTATAATCGTAACGGCCCTTTTCAAGAAAAATTTTAAAAACCGAATTCTGTTTTAGTAGGTGTTTTTTTTTGCAATCCCGTGGGCAATTGGTTAAAAAAAACGACAAAGGGGATTAGCAAGGCCATCACAGAAAAAAACATGGAGTTTTCATACAAACTATCGATAACAGGTATGTAATTCATGCCGATAACACAGTTTTTCTGTGCGCTTAAGTTAAGCTCCGGAATTCTCTGGGATTAGCTAAGCCCGCAGAGGATTAGTTGTTGTTGCATTTTACATGTAAATTTTTTAGCACCGACGTCGATTTTTTCATCCAATTCCCCCCGGGCACACTTGCAACCGTTTTTCTATTCATAAATGTGTTGAATAAATATTTTTTGCATGGCATGTGCAACAATGTTGCAATTATACTGTGTTGTGTCTGCAACCACTTAAACTAAAACTCGTGCCTTTTAGTTCAAAATGTATTTCTGCATCATCCAGGTTTTCAATTGCAGAATACGGTAATCATTTAAGTTTTATTCGGTATAACTCCGCTATATTCTTCTTATGATGTTACATCTTTTATCTATACACGAGTTAGACAAAACCCCAAAAATCAACAACAACAAAAAACTAAAATTATTTTTTTTCTTATATTTTCATCATGTAAAATACAAATTTTTCATTTCTTAAAAAAAAATCTTTAATGAGTCTTAGCGGCCAATCGCTTGTCACGCTCCTCAGAAATGCTCAACTTAACACCCTTGCCCTTTGGCAGAGAGATGTATGGCTTGTTGCCCTTGCCGATGATGAAAACGTTTGTTAATCTGGTGGCAAACACATGACCCTGTGTGTCCTTAACGTGGACAATATCGAAAGAACCTGGATGCCTTTCGCGGTTGACGACTGTGCCGACACGACCCAAATTTCTACCTCCGGTAATCATGCACAAGTTTCCTAAAAAAAAAAATAAAAAAATACAAGAGTTAAAATTGATTCACATAAAATTGCGAGCACAATAATAATTAAACTAATTCTTCATGTTGCGTGAATAATAATAATCTAAAATGCTTGAGCAAATAACAGTTTAATATGTAATGAACGTAAGTTTGTTGCTGATTATACCACAAAATTCAAGGCATTCAGAGACCGTCGAAACAAAAATTATTCTAGGCTTACTTTTGAACCACAAAACGAAGAATTTACATTAAATATGGTCTTCGAGGAGCCTGCGAGGGTTACCTTCTTCTCTTAAACTAGAACTTATGTAATGAACGTTTTGATTGCTGTTTATGCCACAAAATTCAAGACATTCAGAGACCGTCGAAACAAAAATTATTCTAGGCTTCTTTTTGAACCACAAAACGAAGAATTTACATTAAATATGGTCTTCGAAGAGCCTGCATTGATTTACTTTTACTCTTAATCTGGAACTTATTGTAATGAACATTAAAGTATACTGATTCTACCACAAAGTTCAAGGCATTCAGTGACCGTCGTAACAAATTTTTCTCTAGGCTTGCTTTTGAACCACAAAATGAGAGGTTTACATTAAAAATGGTCTTCGACAAGACTTAAACTTAAACAGCAAATATCACTCACCTGAATCGAATTTGATGTAATCAGTCACTTTGCCGTTGGAGATATCGACCTGGACAGTATCGTTGGCCTTGATCAAGGGATCGGGGTAGCGGATGGTCCTGCCGTCGTGTGTTACCAAGAAAGGAACTCCCTTGGTACCGAGCTGGGTCTTGCGAACCTTGCACAGCTTGTACTGTAACAGTAAAAGTATCCAGTTAAAAAAGCGGTATAAAACAGTTGAATGAAGTTTGCAACTTGAGTTTGGGAATTGTTATTGAACGTATTTGTTACTGGTGTTGCCACAAAAATCAAGACATCCAGTGACCGTCGAAACAAAGTTTTGTATAGGCTTTTTTTTGAACCACTCAATTACTACGGTCTCATTGAAATGGGCTTCGATACAAAAGCCGAGTTTGATTTGTCTTTCGGCAAATACACACACTCACCTTAGCTTCCTCGGCAGAGATGCGGTGGATGGTGAAACGTCCCTTAACATCATAGACCAAACGGAAGTATTCGCCAGTCTTCTCAATGGTGATGACATCTGCAAAACCAATCATTCGATAAACTTTAAAGACAAAAAAAAAGGGAACTTACCCATGAATCCAGCTGGGAAAGTGGGGTCAGTGCGTACTTTGCCGTCAACCTTAATCAAACGCTGCATAACGATTTTGGTTACTTCAGAGCCAGTAAGGGCGTACTTTAGACGATTTCTCAAGAAGATCATCAAGGGCAGGGATTCCCTCAGTTTGTGTGGGCCAGTGGATGGACGGGGAGCAAAAACTCCTCCTAATTTGTCCAACATCCATGCCTTTGGTGCTGCTAAACGCTTCAAATGTTTTTTGGGTCCTCGCGCCTATTTCAAATAAAACATATTCATCGTATTAGCTAGAGAAGACGCTTCGACGCACTTTATTTGGTATGTTAAATTCGTTTTCATTTTTTCTTCAAATTCCCGGCACACAAAACAAAAATCATTTTCTTGTAATCAAACCAACACTTTTTTAATAAAATATTAGCATTAAATGAAGTATCATAATGTTGACTTCAATTTGCTTTAAAGTTGATTTTATTAAATTGACAATATTAACACGATGAAAACGAATTTTTACACAAATTTTAAAAACCACTCACCATCTTGCAAGAGAATTAAAAAAGGAAAGGAAGATGGCCGGATGTTGTACTGTAGAAAGAAGTTTGACAGTTCACAAAATTCAGTTCAGTGGGCTTATTTTCGGAACGCTTTCTAATGTGAATAACGCCGTCTGGTGTTGAATAGTCAACGAGATGTAGAAACGTGCTTTAAGGGGGAGACAACATAAACCAAAGGCTAGTCAGCATTAGAAATATTGGGCTAAAGTTATACTACGTTTTCATTGGAGCCAAAATGAGGTAATTTCGTAAATTACAGGCAGTGTTTTCAATAGCCGCGTTTTACTATCGCCAATAACCCATATAGTTCACCCCGATATAATAAAACTATTCTGAAGTTCTCCCATACGTCGATGTGACACAAGCAAAAAAAAAACCTTGTTGGGGGGAAAATAAACACTTTTTCAAAGGGTCGACTATAGAACCGCGGTTTATTACCTACGGGTCTGGGTCGGGGTTATCTTTTAATACGTAATACAGTAACAAATTTGGATCTAGGTTTCTATCGGGGTTTGTTATATGGAACCAGAAAGAGGTTCTTACTCTGGCGGGTAGACGGCTCTTCTCGGTTGGTAGAGAGTACAAACTGAAGTGCGAGAAAAAAACAAATATCTACATGGAAATTAAACAAACATAAGACAAAAAGAGATGAGCATACAACAGTTTCTTCATTAGAATCCGTATCGTTTAATATATCGGGGTGAACCATATGGGTTAATGGCGATAATAGCCGCGTTTTATTATCGCCAATAACCCATATGGTTCACCCCGATATAATAAAACGATACGGATCCTAATGAAAACACTGTTGTATGCTCATCTCTTTTTGTCTCATGTTTGTTTATTTTTCATGTAGACACTGTCTTTTTTCCTCGCACTGCATTTTGTACTCTCTACCGACTGAAGAGCCGTCTACCCGCCAGAGTAAGAACTTATTTCTGGTTCCATAAAGCAAACCCCAATAGAAACCTAGATCGAAATTTGTTTTTGTATTCCGTGTTAAAAGATAACCCCGACCCAGACCCGTTGATAATAAAACGCGGCTAATGTGAACATTAGGGGTATTCACGATCCGATGCAAACTGGTCTTGTATCATTGCAAAAGTTCAAAATTTTTTTTTACAATAGGGGTATTCACGATCCGATGCAACTGGTCTTGTATCATTGCAAAAATGCAAGTGTTGTAAAAAAAAAAAACTTTGCACTTTTGCAATGATACAAGACCAGTTTGCATCGGATCGTGAATACCCCTAATAGAGTTAGGGTATAGCAATTTTACCCTTTTGCATTTTTGCAATGATACAAGACCAGTTGCATCGGATCCTGAATACCCCTATTGCGATTTGTAGTTATATATGAAAGTTTATTTGTTTGTATTGCATTGGTTTCCCCCCAAATAGAAATGTCAAATTAGAAAGAGATATGTCGAATTCTTTTCAACAAAAGAATCGAATTTTTTCTGCCGTTGAAAGGAATACGAAAAGACGAAAAGAATCGATATTTTTGTGATTGTGTGTTTGACACTCTACAGCAGCAATTTTGAAGTAAAATTTCCAGAAAATATTCAATTTGGAAATTATTATTATTATTTGATTGAAAAACAACGCACAAAATTTACTACAAAATTCACCGAAAATTCGTTGCAACCAAAAACACAATTTGTTTTCATATTGACATTAGGCGTGTTTTGTTGACTTTCTAATGTGAACATTAAGAAATTTTTAACATTAAGCCAACTTTTAACATGCAAATGCAAAAACAACAAGTTAACAGCACATTCAAACTTCAGTAACTTTAATGTGAACATTAACTTTCCAATGAATTTGCTTGTTATGTTGGTATCTTTGCATGTTTTCCAGGAAAATATGTTCGGTGAGTATGGTATAGTTTTTAAAATATATTGAAAAAATAACTTTTGTATGAAGATTTAAAATTATACAGCGAATTATTTTATTAAAAAATAACGAAATACATTTTCGATGATGCAAATAAAATTATTTTAATAAAAATTATCATCCACAATTGTTAAATCATATATGACAAGATTCGAACAGAGTAATATTGGTTTTGGTAAGTAACCATTTTCAATGAACGCATCCGCTGTGGGGCTTTTTTCAAGAAAGTGTGAGTTATACACATACAAATGCATTGACACAGCATCGGCATGCAGTTAGAGCTAAATGCTGGGGCGCCCAAGGAAATTTTTAGCTGGTTTTTTAAGGAATGTGTTTTGAGATTTTAAATCATTAAAATATTTTAAAAAACTTATTAAATTATGTACAAAAGTGAAATAAAAATAATTATGGTGCATACATGCAATACTTTATTAAGGTGCGGTGCTGTGTTAAATCTTGTAAACACGTAGATATAGTAAGAAGTTTACAATTTGTTCATTTCACTGGCTGATTGTGTATCAATACATAGATATACAAAATGGGAAGAAAATTTAAAACGTTTAAAAATAACTCTGCACTACGGGCGCTCAACAAATGTGAGCGCCTTGCCATCACCAACAAAACGTAATGCGACTATGGACCAGAATTTATAATTTTGACAAATATAACCCAACTTACAATTCACGTGATTGAAGTATGTTTTTATATTTAGATAATTTGCTTTTTTACAGCGAAATGCTATGAAATGTCAATTTCAAATTATTCTAGGGGAATGTTTCTAACTAAAAAACATCACTTCACATTACTTTATGTAGAATATGAGACACAATAAGCTCTCAAAATGAAAAAAAAAAAAAATTTTAACTCCTTATTATTATGTATGAATGTAGCACCCCATATTAAATATTTTTCAAAATAAAGTATTACAAGAAGGTATTCACTATTTTTACTATTATTTCAGTTTTTTATTTAGTTTAATAAGTTTTGTTCACTATTTTATCGTTTTAAAATCTCGAAACAAAATTTTATACCGCGGCAAATGACAGATGACCCGAGCAAATAGTGCCAACATTCCGATGCAAAATGTCTTAATGAAACTGGAAAGCTACGAGTTTTGTTGAGCATTTCCTAATGTGAACATTAAGGGCCAGTTGTACAATAGTGGTTCAGCCTCGGTTCAAGATTTTAATTCACCGATTTTGGGGGATTTACTAACGTTCAACGCTAGTTCAAGTATGTAATTGGTTATTATAACACACTTGAACAGTACTCAATTAATCCGCCGAAATCGATGGATAAAAATTGCTGAACCACGGTGGCCCTTAGGGCCAGTTGTACAAATATTTAAACCGTGGTTCAGCAATTTTTATCCATCGATTTCGGCGGATTAATTGAGTATCAACAGTGGTTTACTGTAAGTGTGTGATATTAACCAATTACATACTTGAACCAGCGTTGAACTTTAAAAAAAATTCGAGTTGTTCACGAAAAAAAATCGATTCTTTTAGAAAAAAATCGATTCTTTTGTTGAAAGGAATTCGACATTAGTTTTTGGAATGCGAAAATTCATGCGAACGTTTAGCAAAATAGGGCTGTCTCTTTCAGGAATGTAGTTTGTTATGGGGTATGGCCGTTTTATTCAAATGAAGTTATTGAACTTTTAAACCAAAAAAGAAATATTTCTAAAATCCAATTCAAATTGCTAATACCTACACAAGAAAAAAATGAAAAAATACACACAGAAACTTTTACTTACTGAGCGTAATACCGACTCGTGAATTACAGTTCAACTTCAATAATTGAGGCATCAGCTTCTCCCTTTGCAGTAAAGAACAACTACTTAAACTCTATTTGGTCCGTGAAGATGTAAAGGTCATAAAGTTGAATTAACAAGAATCAATGAACAATCTTCGGTTATACTGTCCAACAGACCCCAGTTGAATTCAAAAAACTTATTTTCAAAATGCCAAGAGCAAAATACTTTTCTTGATTTATTTTTATTTCATTCAAATTAAACTCTTTGCTATAATAATTTTTACACAATTTTATTGAAATGTTTTCATTTCAAGTGTGTACTTACATATGTCTATATGTTTATGTTTATATTATTTTTGTTTGTTGTATATTATTTATGAATAGTCCTTAGTATCTTAAATGTCCTCTTCTTTATTCAATAGATAATTTATAATAATTTATAAAATTGTAAAGTGCTACTATATCGAAACGAAACATGGGTGTAATTATAAAAAAAAACCACATCAACATACGCGAAAGTCTACTACATCAAACTTAAAGTCAAATATAAATGTTTCTTTCTTTCTGTTTTAATTGCTTTCTTATTTGTTGGGGTATAGTCGGGAAGAAGGTTGAACAAATTGAGCCTCAGTAGAAAGCCAAGAAATTTATTTTTCAAACAGGAAAGGAATGGAAATCTAAACAAGAATAAAGCGCAATGTAGAACACTAACGATTGAAAATATCTTAACGGCAGATTGGTTTTCTGATGGAAATTTTGGGCTCAAATCTGTAGCTGTCTACAATCGGGGTGTCTAGTCTAATTTCTTCATGGATTTAAGAGCCCTTTCGCGAAGTTGTTTTTCCAAATCCTCATTGACAACTGCTGGTCCATCATCGTCGCTGCTGGAACTACTATCAGCCTTTTTGCTCTTCCTCTTGTGTTTCTTATGTTTCTTGCTCTTCTTGCTGTGTTTTTTGTGTTTCTTATGTTTTTTCTTCTTGGATTCGGCTTCTGAATACGAAGAACTGTCACTATCTGAATCACGTCGAGATTTCTTACTCTTCTTTCGTTTCTTTTTAGGTTGATCTGAGTCAGAAGAATCATCGTTACCGGTCGTTATGGGCTTTTGTGGCGGTTTTTTAGATGCAGATATAGTGCGTTTACGTGAAGCTGTCCGATCGGTGTTTTTATTTGCAGGACGAACATCATCATCGGAGTCGGAATCAGATTTCTTCGGTTTTTCCTTTCTCTCGGGTAGACGCAAACGTTTGCTATTTTCCGTTTGTTCTCTATTTTCAGTGGAGACTTTTCGCTTTTGAGGTTCTAAAGGTTTTTCTGATTTGCGTTCGATTTCTATATCTTTCCGTGATTTGACTGGCGGCTGAGGCGCCTTGGATTGCTTTTCGTTTTCACTTTTTTCGTCAGATGAAGATGAACGTCCGCGACGAGGCTTTTGCACTTTACGTTCTTCTTGTTCTTGTTCACTGTCGTCACTGTCAGAACTATCCGAAGAGCTAGATTCACTGTTGGGTTTGTTCTTTTTCGGTACAATCTTGGCAGGTGCAGCAGTTACAGGAGGTGGTTTTTGAATACCCACTTGCTTTTCTTTGCCCTTTTCGCGTTCGTGGGGTTTCAGGAATGGGGACGGGGTCCTTGACAAACTTGTACTATATTTATCTCGTGGAACAGGTTTTCGAGTTGGAATCGGTACGGTTTTAATTTGTTCAACCACAACGGGCGCAATTTGACGCTCTTCTTCAATCTTTTCCTTAGGTCGGAAAATGCTTTCTTTTTTCTCTTTCAAGTTCTCTGATAGCTTGAGAGGATAGTCAGAGGGACGATCCGTACTGCGTTCTCTTCGGACTGGACTAGGTTTTCGGTCGAATCCAGATTTTACTCTTTTTTCGGGACTACTCTTCCGTTCGGAACTGCTGCTGGATTTTCTCGACATTTTCATATCTAGTCGACCAGGCTTTCTGCCAGGACTAACCGGTTTTTCGATGCTCCTTCGTCGAATCGGTGGCTCACGAATATCTTCGTTGTCCCAATTCGGACTAACTGATCGATCGGATTGCTGCTTATGTGGTGGTGGTGCAGGTTCCCATCTTTCTTCATTTCGCACAGGCAATGGTTTAGATATTTGCCGAGGTATAGAACGACGGAAACTGCCACGTCTTACCGGTGATATTGGTCGGCTTTCGCGCGATGGCATACGTGGTAATGGTGATGGACGTCTATCGCGAGATCCTGGTCGACCATCACGTAACGAGCGTGGAGGAGAAGGACGTCTGTCACGCGACATACGTCCTGGAGGTGGTGAAGGACGGCGTGGAGACATTCGCATTGGGGACATTCGCCTACGATCTCTGGATACATTAATGGGCGAAATTCGACGATCTCTTGATGTTCTCATCATTGGTGACCGACGTTCACGTGACCTTCTCTGCATTGGCAAAGGTGAAGGGCGACGTGGTGGCGGTGAAATTTTCCTATCTCGGAACGGTGAAGATCTTCTGTCACGTATGGGCGAGAACTTACGATCACGTGATTGTCGTCTTATCGGGGATCTGCGATCGAATGGAGACCTTCGTGGAGATCGCCTCGGAGACATGTTGCGACGCATGCGCTCACGACTCATACTACGACGACGATTTCCACCACCTCCTCCACCACCTCCACGACCACGACCCCCTTGTCCACCACCACGACCGCGGTTATTTGGTGATCGGCGTCTGTTATTAAATCTGGAAATAAAGAATCTTTGTTGTAAGCAAATCTGTCTCGATTTAAGTTCAAAATGGTGCATCAGATAATTGTTAGTAAGAATAGTAATACCTTCTTGGAGACCTTGAACGCCTCATTGATCTGGAACGGTTTCTTGATCTTGATCGTATGCGTGAGCGAGATCGTCTACGCGACCGAGAACGTTGACGCATCGGTGATCGTGAACGATTCCTTCCACCACCGCCACCTCGAGGCGGACTACGACCTCGTGGTGATCTGCGCCCTTGATCAAAACGTCGCATTTCCTGCCTTCTTGGTGGTGCTTTACCCAAGGAGCTGCTTGATGATGACTCACGATTGTTTCTGTATTGCCGTTTTTTCTGCACACTATTTTGATTTTTGCGAATTTCAAAGTCATCTTTACCGTTTGCGGGTGATAATGATAAACTTGTTTCGGAACGTGATCGTCGGGATTTCTTTCGGGCAATCGATGAAGCAGATGATGACGACGAGGAACTTGACGAACGAGATTTTCCCTTTTTAGCTATAGACCTAGAAAGAGAAAATTAATAAAACTACATTTTCAATGAATTTCGTATTTAATTACCTTGATCTAGAGCGCCGCTTGGCTAAATCAGGTTTTCGATTTCTAGAGTTTACCGATGAATGTGAATCAGAGCTTCTCGAGCGGCTCTTGTCATTTCGTTTAGGTGCACTTGCTAAATCAAGAAGCTTTGCTTGTACTTTGGTCAATTTTTTTGATCCATCCGCATCGTGTCCATTAACTGAAACATCAGCTGGCTTCGGAGAAGCCGATACTTCCTTCCTCTTAACCGGGGATTTAGATTTAGATTTTCTTTCTGGGGCCCGATAGTCAGTTCGGGAGTTTGCTCGTTTAGGTCTTGACACTGAACGAGAACGCCTTCGGATAGGCGACTTACCACGTTGCAGTGGCTTGCGATCTCTAGAGCGAGTGCGACGTCTTCTTTCTGGTGATCGATGACGAGATCGTGACCGCCTTCTATCCCTAGACGAATCCCAACGCCTTGGAGATCTTTCTCTAGATGACTTCTTTGGCGATCTATTTCTTGATTTTGGACGCGGAGATCGTGCTCGATCTCTTGTCGGTGACTTAGAACGATCTTTGACTGTTGCCGCGGAAGATGAAGCCTTTCCACCACTTGAATCTACGGTAGTGTCTTTAGAATTACTACCTAAATTATTTGCTACAGGCGATTTAGATCTAGATTTTCCTTTTAAGTGTGATCTGACCTGTTCAATCGTACTATGATTATGCGGCAATAATGAAGACAACTCATTAGAACGTTCTCGTCTTCGACTTTCACTAAAATCTCTATCCCTCTCACCAGAACGATCTCGCTTCGAAGACGAATTGGCATGTGACTCCTCCTCTCGTTTCAGTATTTCCTCTTTTTTCTGATTTATAAATTCAGCTGGTATTCCGCTTTCACTTTCTTGGGCCGATAATAACAATGCCCACAGTTCTTCCATAAATTGCCTAGCATTACGTCCATTAAGAAATCCAGTCATATTTATTTGCATCTTTTTCGGACATGGAAATTTTTCCTCTTCCAATTGATTGTAGACAAACTC
Organism: Epistrophe grossulariae; assembly: GCA_929447395.1. Classification (NCBI taxonomy): domain Eukaryota; kingdom Metazoa; phylum Arthropoda; class Insecta; order Diptera; family Syrphidae; genus Epistrophe; species Epistrophe grossulariae. The sequence goes on from OV839568.1 coordinate 116,425,986, forward strand.
AACAACAACATCGTCTTCGATGTGAAGAATATCGGTGATTTTTTTGCTTATCCATGGTCGAAGAACGTCCAATTTTACTTTGGACATATCCACCCGTTTGCTTAGGCAATCTCCAAACTTCATTTGCTTCATCAGTTTCTTTTCTTTGTCGCTGAACCGCGTGTCCTGCTGCTGATTAGTACCCTAAAATATAGATATGTAAAATTCATCAGCACACACGACATAAAAGAAGCTTATACAAATCAGCAATAAAAATATAATACAAGAAAATAAATAAACCGTTAGAATAGCATGCTTTCAAAATTTTACCCATTGTTGAACATGAAATTGTATACCATATTACCTAGAGGTCCTAGAGGTAGTTTTTAATTTGGCAGTATTTTAAATACGTCCACCTGGATGAAGTGTCCATTTTTTTTGTTGGAAAATCAATGATGTTATCGAGTCAATTGTAATTGTTGTATGTCCATTTTGTTGTTGCTTTCATTTAGTTTAGACGATCATGAGAAGTTGTCACTGATGTGATGTGATGTGGAAATTTTTTAAGAGATGATAAGCTGTATTCTGATACGAGGTGATGATATTCTTCTCAAATAAGCCTGTAGTGTCCTTGTGCTACATTATTAAGATCCAGGGAGTAGTAGCCTTTATGTAAACATTTTGGACTATCAATTTTATGAAAACAATAAATTACCTCTCTTCTTTTATTTCTTCCTTCTAACAAGTCACTTTGGAGATAAGGAATCACAAATTAGAAAAATCCTACAGAAAGCTTATTGATCATCGAAAATTTATAATATCTGGGTTATTGTTGCATCAGAAGTCTTCACACAGGTTTACAACAACATAAAGCTATCCTCATAGCTACACATTTTTACGCTCCTAACTCACTATAAGGGTCATGGTATATGTATTTTCAAAATAGCTTTTCACATTCTTTATACCAGCAAATGTAATATTTTGTAATTGGCAGAATTAAGAAATTATAAGACCTTATTTGCGCATAATGAGAACATAAGAATCGACATTAAATAAAATATTGAAATTTATATATACATACATACATATAGTTGCTTATGAACCAATTTGCAAGTAAAAAGTTGGCTTAATGTGGCCAGTAAGGAGCCCAACGAAACAAGCCAAGAGTGCTAAAAATTCAATCATAAAATGCACATATTTTTTTTACTTTTAAAGAACCATTACAATTTTAATGAGTGAAACAACTCAACAAACTTGGGACCAATTTTAGTTTTTAAAATTTCCAAGAAGTATAATCTTTAAATTAATTTAATTTAATAAAATCTTGGCATTCGATTAGGCGATAGTCTTGCATTTAATAAAATTAAACATTAAAACGCACTATTATCAACACAAAGTTTGATTGGTTGGAACACTTTTTTGAACTCCAAAGAAAACCGATTAGTTATTGCTGAAAATTTTTATTTTCTGTGTATAACAAAAAATCGAAATTATAGGGTAAATAAAAGTTCTCTCTATTCTTTGATAAGGAAATTATTAAATTTATTTATTTATTTATATTCCATAGATGTATCTAGGGTAAAAGGGTGTTTTCCATTTTGAGGGATAGGGGGTAGCGTATAGTTTAAAAGTAGTTATTTTTGTAATGCTGGACCTAATTAGTATAACCACACTGAAAGCAATTATATATTATTTGTCGCTTAACTACACCGACTATTTTGTTTGGTTTTTCCAACCTATTTTATCAGAGTATTCGAAAATCCGCTTATTTGTGGTGCGATCATTTAAGTGGGAATTAATTAGTCGTACAAATAAGTGTTCAACTTATGTATGTATAATTTCGTTCAAATAAGAAGGAAAATGAATTAAGCGGGTATCTGCCCTATTCTGCTTTTTGATTCGATCGAAAAATGCGATTCACGTGAATAATTTATCTTCTAATTAACAACGATCTTATTATTACACTTATTATAGAAGTGTATTTTTAGTTCAACAGACGAATCTTGACAAAAATGTTAAAAAATAAATTAAAGTTTTTTCCCCCTAGATATTAACATCGGGGTTTTTGATATTAAACTAAAAAAAATAAATTCTCCCTCCATCCCCAAGGAATACAGCGAATAAAGTTGTAGGGTTGCTCAACCTACTTAGCGTACGAAACTGGAGATAGCTGGCTAGGAACCGAGTTTGTTGGTTGAGGTTCAGATACTACGGACTGAAGCGATACCTTGAGTATAGAGTATAATATGGTCTTCGTTTTCTTACATTTGATCCAGCACCAAAATATCTCAATGAAACATTTTTAAAGCCAAGTGAGTGGGTAAATTTGTCTTACCCATATTGTCAGTAGACTGAATTTACAACGATTCGAGGAAGTAATTATAAGTTTGGCTTTCAGTCTGTACACCAGTTTTGTAAGCGAGTAACTTTTATCTTTATAATTTCTGCTATCGGATCCCTGTATTTCCACATTTCTTGTGCATGAATGGGTCAAGCAAAAAATTAAAAATTATGAGAAGCTGGTTTGAAGATACATTACCTCCTAACCTAAATTTGTATTTTTATATACATTTATTATAATAGGAGAAAATACTTCAAGCTTGAAAAGATTCTAAAAAGAAAGCTAATATGTTTTTTATTATATGTACATAATTGGTAAATTCGTGCCGCTAACATAATACGAAATTTGGTTTTTTTGAGAACTCTTCCCAATATTCTGTGATAAGTGGAAAATTTTTCGTTGAAACATAGAACTCGTCCTTTTTATAGAAAATTTTGTTTTTGCTTTATTAAGCTATTTAAAACAGTTTTTAACATTAATTATTGATATTAAACAATAAATAACTAAAAAAATACATAACAAAAATACAATATTCGGAATAACAATTTTAATTCCTTATTCGAAATCAAATACATAGTTTATTCTGTGAAATGTTCTTTTTTTTATTAATGCTTGCTTTAAAAATAAATTGACTCAAATAAATAAAAACAACAACAATAAGATATTTCTTGTATTTTACAAAAGGTACTTTTCTTTGAAGAACTTTAGAATAATTTCTGACAATATGTCACAATTTGATGCTTAAATACAAAATTGTTCGTTATAATAAACCAAAATTATAAATGAAGATCCCCCTTTTACTTTTTCAGTGTTTTGGAGTTTAATAAATTTCACAGAAACTTTTAAAACATTTATCAAATTATTGTTTATAAAAATATAACCTGTATTCAACTTACATAAGTATATACATTATTTTTGTATTCCTTCGGAAAATGATTTAAAATATAATTTTTATTTTTTACATTTAAAGTCTTATACATCATTAGAAAATTGCAATACAGTTATACATATATACATTAATATTTGTAAGGTCATTTTATTCTCGAATTTTATTTATTTTTGAATGAACAGGTGTAAAATGAAAAATTAAGAATTAATATTCATCACAAATAAAAATTAAATAAATTGATTCCATAGTTTTAAGTTGGTAGAAAATATCATTTGCAAAATAAATTTTATTTTTATCTTCTGGTCTAAGAAAAATCCTTGAAAAAATATGAATAGTCGCAAGAAATAAAATCGATTTTAGGGCAACACAAATCTTTAGACAAATTAAATTAAGTTAAGGATTCTTAGCCTAGCATTTCTTCTATTTTTCTTGATTTCCTTTCCTTTCTAGCAGTTATGTAAGTATCAAAGTGAAATTATTTTCCATGTTAATTCACAATTCAAATACTAAATGTGATTATCATATTTTATAAATTAAAGAACACAATCTGTAACCAAGATCTATATCTAGAATGTTAAAAAGAGATATTTAAAAATTCTTAAACATCTGACAATGCATTACAGATATTTACTAATAGACTTTTAAAATTAACGTTTACAACAAGTTTAAAATATACAAACAGGATGGCCTTGCCTACAATTAAATGGGAAATTTCATTTAAATATTATAATATAACCCACGTAAGGTCTGTTTTGAAGATATATTATCAAAACGATTAATTTGTTGTCAAACAAAATGACAAATTTTATATAACACTTTTTCTACGATTTAAGAAAATACCTCATGTTGGCTCAAATGATTTAAAATATTATCACCAAGAGATGCCAATAGATCTATAGACGGGAAACATTTTATAGCTAGGACGCTGTGGTATTGAGCAATGCATTACATATTTCGGTTCTAGAGTTAAGAATCTTTTTCGGGTTTTTTCATTTTTTTTCTATCTGAATTGAGAAAGAATTTTGAAAGCAAACATAAGATGGTGCAATATAAATTTTATGTCACAGCGTCTACATAGTTAATTGGGATTTTGATTATGGAGATTTATTTGCAATAAAACGAAGTCTCAAATGGAAAAACCATGTATGTATTAAAGAAGATTTCAAAATGACAAACAAAATTGCAATGGTCTAGTATTTGCTGTATATAAATGGTTTTGTTGATTGGGCTAAAAGAAAACTGGGCGAGCAATGAGTTGTAGAAAAAAAACGGGTTATATTATATTCAACCATTAAATGGGCGAATTCATAGTTGTTTTTAAGCTGTATAAGTAAAGGGTAAGTTTAATTGAATTTTTAATTTTAATTCTTACGGTTTGTCATGTCCATTTTTGAAACAATTTCAATCAACTTTAATCTTAATAAACACAAAGCAGTTTAGCTTTGAAGTGGAGCAGTATTATTTACTTGTAAAGGGTATTTTTTTTAGACGTGTGGTTTTCAAGAAGAAATAAAACGCATATAATTTAATGTTATGGCCAAGAATTTAGCTTTATTATAAAGATAAGGGTTTGCCATTATGTTTTAAAAATGATTTCAGGCAAGCGGCCGCCGCGGCTGGCTCGAATAAATTCCAGCCGAGAGCCCCAGCTCCAATTGTTGCGCGCGATGGCGGATAGACTCATTCGGGTCTTCATCGATACTCTGCTCCACAGTAGCAATAGCGTCTTCGGTGCGCACTGTTCGGCGTCTCTGAGGATGCGCATTATCCACTAGAGTAAACGTGGTGCGAAACCGATCCCTGGTTGCTCGAATTACTCTGCTGGGCGATTATGTCGACCGAATATTGGACGCAGCACGCGATGCGTCGCGCGAACCGAGCCATTATTTTGGTAATAAATTTGCACGATTTGCAAACCTTGTTCAGGAGTAAGTCTATTCATTATGAAATGGCAATTGGCAAACCAAACTGAGCGTAAATCAAGTGACAGCTGTCAAAAAGACCAACTCCGAAAACAGTATTGCCAGTCTGAAAACCACATGTCTAAAAAAAACACCCTTTACTTTTCTCGCAGAAATATTTTAAAACAAATTATTTGCTCATCTTTACGCAAAACAAAAATTAAAGGTCGTATTGTCTAGTTTTAGTCTCATTAATTCTAGCATTTAAATTTTCTTAGTTTTTACTGAATAGAAACTGATACAAAAATAAACATTTATTTCTTCAGTTTTTCTTAATATTTTATATCATTTGGCAGCCTTTTCTTAAAAAATAATGTCTCAAATTCGATAAGAAAATTAATTTACATATTTTGCATAAGATTTACTTAATATGTTAACTGATCTTAGTATGAAAATTTGTTTAAAGTCCAAGAGAAAACCCTAATTTTTCACAAAGAATCGCAATTGGGTTGTTAAAATTTTTGTATTTTAATAAAAATGTGTTTTCTTTATTTTATACTTTGTAGTTAAAATTAAATAAGCTTTACATACAGTGTTACAACATAGTAAAGAAAAGTTTTTCTATCTATTAATTAAATTTTTGTTTAAAGGGTTAAATTTAATATAACATAATGTAAGTCAGTAGTTTTTTTTACTTAATGTTTTCTATTTTAAAATAAATTTTAGCTTTTCTTAACTTTAATAATCTACAATAAAAATGATTATGTGAATTTGTTTAGATGTTATCCCTTTTATGCTCCTTGCTCTGGGTATTGTTGTTTTATGACAAATTTCTTTTTATATATGGGAATGGTGCCGATGATGTTATCCTTGTTGAATTGTTTAACTGAGACGTTATTTTATTATCCTTTTGTTCTGTTTTTAGTTTTATTTCAGCGAAGTGTTTTAATATGAAGGTGATTGTAGGTTTTAGTCAGGAAAATTTTCAGTTGTGAAGATAATGAATCATCCAGGATAATGTTGTTTTGATTTGCAATAATATTGTGTATAAATTCAAAACACACAATGGGAGTGGGAACCTATATCATTAAAAATGCAAAATTTTCTGAAATTTTAAATGTATATATTGGACTGTTTGGTTTTTACAGCCTTAAAACATTTTCTGAAACATTAATGTAAAAGTTAATTGAAAATATGTGAAATATAATATGTTCGCAACTGTTGCTTCCAAATAAACATTTGTAGGTACATATATAAAGTTACTAACAAGATTAAAAAAAAACAAATTTATTTTCTTTATACATTAAATGTATTTAGTTAAATACTTACCTCATGTTAAAAACAAAAGAAAATTTCACCAATCAAAACGTTATTTTAATAATTAATGGGTGTTTTGCAAATTGAACTGTCAATGTTTAGGCCCTTCAGGTTTCTAAGATTTCAACAAATCTCACAAATGGAAGAATTGCTCTTTTTTTCTGTCAAAAATTTCAAGTTTTTGGATGGCTTGCTCAATTATTTTTAGTCGCAGTTGATTAATTTATAAAAAAGAGGTGGTGAGTTTTGCTGAGATTTGGTCAGGTTTCTGCTCGTGCTCAGTCAAATTCACGGAAACAAATCTGAGAACTCGGTACCATGAACTGACATATTATTATGAACAGATCTTTAACGTCGTTGGTTTAAATTATTAACGTAACAAGGGGAGCATTTTGAAAGTACTTAAAACAAAATTATCAGAAGGACGAAGATCTAACAACTTTTAGGTGAAATCAAGATTAAAAAAATATTTAAAACAAGCATGACATTCACATTGTTAAAATATTGGGACTATTTTCAAAAACATCTTGCAAAGGAAGTACCTAGGAACCTACAATTAACAAACGGTTGTTTTTGTTAATTTCTGATAGGTAAGTAAGTACATCATTTGGAAGGAAATAATTAACTCATAATTAAATGAAATTAATGAAGCATTATCTGGATGTAGAGCTTGAGCTTACTGAAACATTGGGTCATTATCAGCTTTGTTACAATCGATATCGCAAAGAGAAGGTTAACACAAACATTTAAAAGATCTTGAAATTAGCAAGTCCTTTTGGCTATGGAATGACCTGTTCCATTACATAATCGTATTCAACGTTAAATTTTATAAGAATCCGTCTTACCATTCAAAGAAAAACATCTAAACAAACCTACTTTCACAATTAAAATATTATATGTATGTACATAAAAATAGCTAGTACTAATTTGAAAAAGATTCGAATTGTAAACTAAAAGGATTTTGTATTCTTCTTGCAGAACCTGCATCCGAATAAAATTGTCTGTTAAAGACATTATTGATTGATATGAATCGAATGTTGTACCAAAATATTGAGAAATACATTTATGTACTTTTATTTTGCAAGTTTAAAAATGTTTTTTTTGTATCAATCACACTTGCCTACGTCTTTCTTTATGGAAAATAGGAATTAACTAAAGTTTATCTTGTCCAAGATAAACAAAAACAAATTTTTACTACTGCAGACCGAATTTTTTTATTAGAGATGGCTTTACCCATTTTGGGGACTTGGGCATAGTAAAAAGGGGGAGAATGCATTTTGAATCATGCACGACCCATAGAAAAACCAATATATGTATATTGATACTAGCCGATCAATAGAGCCAAAAAAGAACTCCTATCCCATTCTTAACTCACTAGACAGTAATTATCCCTAAGCGGTTTTAAATATAATTATGTACTTTTAACATTTAAAATAGACAGATATTGGATTAGGCTGAACAGCAACATTTTTTGGTACGTAATTGCTTTTCTTTTTACATAAAAAAACATTTTTATTTAACTGTCAGTAGGTGCACCTGTACTTGTTTCGAGATAGTAGGTACATACCTAGAAATTTAAAAATAATTTCCTACGCACCTACCAAACATAAATTCGATAAAAAATCTGAATACAACATCTACATAATCATACTAGTACAGAAGAATCAATGCAATCAAATAACTTATCCAAAAATACACACTTTAGAAACAATAAACACGAAAACATGGCAATGTCAACACAACGCAAGTTTCTGTGTGTATTCTTTTACTTCAATAAAAGTTTTTAAAGCATTCCGGGACTGGAGGACTACCAAGCTTTTTCAAAACTTGTCTTGAAACCTTTTCACTTTTCAATCATGTTTTGATATCAATACGACATAAGGTAGGTGCCTTACTTAGCCACTTTTCAATATTTAATCAACATGTATTTAGATCTCAAATTGTGGATTTTGAGTATTTGAGAGATAAATGCGCGCTAACAAAATTACACAGACGTCACAGCACAGTTCAATATGGGCTATAAAATACTACTTTTCATTTTAAATTAACAAAAAAAAATAAAATAAAAATAAAGAGGAAAAAAGTCCACCATTAAAAAAAAACCAAGGGATCTGAAAATTCATGCGCACTTTCAACATTTAATCAATCTGCAATTATGTAGCTATTTAATAATTTTTCAACCTATTTTAGCATATTTTGCCGGTATTTTATTTTTTTTTTTCGAATTAATCTTACCGTGAACATCATTGCAATCGTGTAATTTCAACTTCTCGGTGTCGCGCGATGTTAAAATAAAACTCAATACTCCGTTCTCCGGCTATAGTCGGAATTTCACCAAAAACGTATTAAGTGTGAAGTGAACTATAATTTATTAGTACTAATCCTTTATTTTAATGCCATAATTATGAATCTGCCTTTTTTCATAATGTTGGCGTCTTGAAATAAAAATGAAGAAAAATTTTATACGTCCTTTTTCTCGACGATCGACGAATCCTCTTATCGGTTTTCCGCAAGCTTTCAACGCTGCTATGTAGGTATATATTTAGAAGTTTTTTTTTGTTTAACTTTTTCACTTTATTCTATGTATTACATTTAATAAGTTAATGTTTTTTATTATACAATATTTATTGTACTTTATGTTTTTTGTATTCTCAAGTGATAAAATCAATTAATAAAATATTTGCAGCCACTTTTACGACACACCGATTTTTATTTCATGCGGTCTACGGCAGTGCAAAATGGAGACGCGACAAACGGTTTAACGAAGAAAATCTACAAGGTTTCGTTCAGTGCTTTCTAACGATTGTGCAGCACCTACATTTTTAAGGTGGAACCGAGTTGACCGATTGAGAATATATTAAGCGGTAAACATATGCTGTGCCTACGTTCTGTAACTCTCGCATTAAAAAAGTTATTCGAGAAACGATGAAAATTGAAACAAATCTTATGAATTTGGTTTAATTTTTTAACGTTTCTCAACCAATTTTATCGATTGAGAAACGATGATCATATGAGTTTTGTTTCATTTTTCAATACATTTCTCGAACAATTTTATCGATGCGAGAGTTACAAAACGTAGGCGCATTGATACATTGCATCGAAGTAGTGCTTCTTGTTTCTCAAATTAAGTACAGACGATTGTCAGATCTTACAATATTGTCAGAACTGTCAATGGTCTGACAATAGCTAACAATTAGCTGACAATTGACATATTTCTTACAAAGAAAAAATGTCCGTTCACACGGTTGGTAGATTTCTTCCCAAAGTCTGACAATTTGATTGTCAGCTCTTTTTTTATTTTTCTTTAACCAACTCACTGACATTTCGGACAATGAAGAAATTGTCAGCAACTGTAAGATGTTTTCAATAAAAACATCTGACAATGACCAATGAGTCTGACAATGCCCTAATCGACTGACAATGATAAAAAATGTGTGTTCAGATTGTAAGATACCTGACAATTTTTTGTCAGAATGTCGTCTGACAATGATGTTTCTGACAATATTGTAAGACATTTGGAACAGTTTTTTTACTGACATCTGACAATATTTTAAGATCTGACAATCGTCTGTACTTAGCTTCAGCTTGATGGTGTTTATAGGATCCCCCACACCAACGCGAATTTGTCGTGGCGATGACGAAAACAATAGCTGTGTTTTATTTTCCCCGAGATCCGTACCAGATTGGATTTGCTTACGAAAATACATGTATTACAAAAACAACACAAGATCCAACTTTGTTTTGGATTTAGAATTCCAAATCCGTTTTGAACACACACCCTTAATTTGTAAATGTCGTCAGTAGTGTAAAGAAAAAAGAAAGTTGTTTTATTTTCATGATCGATATTGATTGGATCTGAGGGAATATAAAACACAGCTAATAATAACAACACGTGGTAATGTAAATGTAAAGCCTTAACTATATTGACCAAAAAAGTGAAAAAGTTCAAAAGTGAAAGTTTTAAAACTTATTTTGTGACAGTTTTTCCGACTGAAAAATTAAAAAAAAATGATGCAGAAAGCTTAAATTTTAGTTTAAAAAACAATTTGTATACTCTTTCACAAAACAACTGCACTAGCAAGAACAAAAATATTTTTACTTTTGTAATTTTGTAAAAAGTGACCAATGTAGTTAAGGCTGAACAAAGAAAATAAAACTGTGAGTAAGACTGTGAATAATTATAACAAGAAATCAGGAAAATCACAAGCCAAGTGTTTTTATATTTCCGGACAAGAAATAAGAAAGATAGAAGAGTTTATCTAGAGTACTTACCTAGTACTTTTGGATATGTTAATTAATGAACATTTCATTCATTTCGAGATAATTTTTCAATTCATAACTAGACACAATTCTAACCTTGGTCATTAAATCATTAAACTAACTTTCATTACAATAGGTTTGTACAACTAATTGCAGCGTGGAAGACCCAGTTTGTTCACTGTGAGTTAAATAATTATGTAACATGACTTTCGTTGTTTCTAATTAAATGGCGCTTATCAACTAAAATCTACTGATATGTAGATTTACATGATTAACAACTCAAATAATATTAAATTCATTTTGGAAACATTTTGGTTAAAATGGACATTGGATTTACATGAGTTGTAATAGTCCTTGATTAAAGATGATCAGCTGTGAACAAAAATTTGTATTTAAAACTTTGACAGCTAATCAAAGTTAGACAGCGTTTATAAATACGACTGATAGGTTTTGGAGTTGGAAATTAGCAGTCGTATTTATAAAGTTTCCTTAGAACACTGCTGGACAGTCGTCCAGCTGGACTGCAGTGTCTTAATAGTTGGAAATCTCCTTATTTGTAAACGCATTTCAACAGTTGTCTAAATATGTTCTCCAACACTTACCGACATCTCTGGAATCTGTCAATTTCGTGAAAATTTGGTTTCGTTCAATGAACTTTTCATCTAATTTTAAATTTTTTGTTCATTGAACATACCCTCTTTAGAATAGGTTTGGACAACCAACTGCAGTGTCTAAGTTAGACACTCGATGGAACATGATTATAAATAAGGTTTTGGAGTTAGACATACTTTGGAATGGGTTTAAAAATAAGAATGTAGCTGTTTAAAGTTAGATATACTTTGGAACGGGTTTATCAATAAGACTGGTTTGAAATTGTGAATTGGAAAAGACATGCAGGTGTATTTATTAGATTTTGTACTAGTTAGGAAGTATCTAGATAGTTCGAAATACGTGGAAATATGCTTTATTTGATTAAATAAAATGTTACATTAGCCAAGGTTTGTTTAGACAACCGAGTTATCTAAGTTGGACGGCTGTCTAAAGTTAGACAAACGTCTGTAAATACGATCGATGTTGTGCAAAACTGGCACTGGGTGAGCATTTATTTTGTCAACAGAAATCCCTGAAAGTACTAATCTTTGTTTTCAAAATTAAATTTAAATCTTTCTAATATCTCTTTTTACATTACTTTACATTTTATCGATGATTTATCAGTTGCAATAATCCTTGATTAAAGATGATCAGCTGTGAACAAACTGGCCCTTAAGTTTCAATTCGCATTCTAAGATTAGTTATTACTTCATAAATAAAACTGAATATCTCCTTTGCAAATTTATAACTGCTTCACAATTTAATATACAAATAAATACGTTTGGTATATTTTTGGGTTGAGATTTTTTTGAGATATTAGAGATGTCATCCTTTGTGCGCCTTTCCGTCCATGACTATATTTTTAAAAGGTTCTTATAAATGTTTATAACCATATCTGAAGAGTTTATTTAATTTCATTACATTTTGTGTTTTCCGAAAATCTTCAAAATTGGATATGCATGTTACGCTGGTGAAGTAAGCATTCATAGTTATATAGTATTTTTTACTTAAAACATTTATAAAAGTTTCAAATTACCTAAGAAAATTTATTGTGCAAAATGGAAGCCTGATTTTTATGAACCAACACACTCAGAAAATGTCTCACTAACTCAATAACCTAAGCTATAAGTTTACTACACATACTCATGCTTACTTTAAATTCTCATGATTGATATTGACTTTTATTGCAGTACCTAATAGATATTTTATTTATCATAAATAAATACAAATTATATGGTTTATAATTTTTTTATTTTCATTAAAATATTATGGAGTAACAACATAATTTTTTAAGTTATCTTATATATTAAAGAAAGTCATTTGTATTTATACACAACATACTAATTATACAAATGATTGATATTTTTAAATCAAGTATTAAGAATATTAAACAATAAATAAGTTTCTCTTACTCTAATACGTCATGTCTATAATTATTTTTGTTTTGTATTTCTATTTTGTCCCTTACTTAATTTTACATTGAAAGTAATAAAAGCTATTTATTTTATTGCTAAGGACCATTCTTTATTATGCCTTTTTTTGAGTCAAATTCAAAATTTTTATTTAATATGATGTATTAATGTAGTTCATCGTCCTAATAATTCAATGTTCAGTCTTAATGACTGTTATATAATGAAAGATAATCACCCTTATTGCGTTAGGCGTTTTAGTAAAACGCCAGTAAAACGACAGGGCTTCAAAAGCGTTAATCGGCGTTTAAGTAAAACTAAACCTTAACCGTTCTCTTCTTTCTTCACCCCTCTAACCATTAAAACAATGGTCGTTTTACTAAAACTCAAACTGCAGCTTCTAGAGATTTGCTGTTTTACTATAGAGTTTTACTAAAACGCCTAACGCAATAAGGGTGAATGTGACAGTGACATGAATGTTGCAATTTAATTTTACAAAAAAGCGCACTGGGATCGAAATCAGTTCATTAATTCGTCTGTTTTTTTTTTTTTTTTGATAATCAAGAAATAAATAGGTATATGTAATAATATGGATGCGTTTAATTTTTAAAACATACAAATAAATAAAGCTTAAATCCTAAGTAAACTATGGTATCATATTTGGTTCTTGTGGTGCTCCCGTTGAGTACTTAGGTTTGCAAACACATCCACTTTCAACCAGCACATAATCTTGACCTGTCAGCGTAACGGGACCAAGGGGAATCACTAAGAACAAATAAGGGACATACGTCTGTGTACATTCTCCACGAACAACATCACATTCAGAAGATCTGAAAAAAAAATTTTAAAATGTATCAATTTTATTTTATTACTACAAAATATCACTCATACGACATAGTGTATACAATTTAATTAAAAATAGGAGAAAAGTTAACGTTGATACACATAGGGCGAAATTTTAAATAAAAATTCTATATAAAGTGCAGAAACACGTACATAAGTCGTTTTTCAATATTTTTCAGAAATCAAAAAAAAGTTTCATATGGCGGCAAATTTCAATTCAATTTTGACATTTGTGAAGTAATACACTATATAGTCCCAAAGAACGATGAATAATTACTTTGTTTTTATGCGCAAGAATTTGCAAAAATTATAGCATTTTCTGACAGGATGTCATTTTTTGACCCAACTTGTATTATATGAAGTGAAAAAAACAAATAATTCTCATAAACTTGAACTCACTTACTGTCTGTATTTTCAGAAATACAAACATGGTCCTCAGCAAATTTTTTTAAATTGTTTACAATTATAGGTGTGTTCCTTTACTTTAAAACTCTGTGAATTTCTACATCATTTTATATGAACTTTAACAGACTTTGGTATAGAAATTCACAGAAATGCACAGAGTTTTAAAGTAAATGAACACACCTATTTATGGTTAGAGCGAAATGAATGAAACTTAAATCCGAGTTTTTAATATTAATAATCCCGTTTAATATAAAAATGTCAAAAGCATGACACTCATATTAAGTACCACTTTCTGATAATAGTATGTTGATGAAATTTAATTTCACTCATCCAACTAATTATGATTAACATGCCTAAATTTTATCACGATTTTTGAAAGCCTGTTTGCTTTAAAAAAATGAAAAGGGAAAATTTTGATATACATAAACAATGAAATGATATAAAAGAATAAACAAAGAGACGCGCTTAGCGCATCGGAAAGAGAAAGTATCCAATGGCAGATGAGTTCTTTTGTGATCATACAAAAAATTGATTCTTTTTATGTTGAATACCTATGTATGTAATTTGTATTATAAATTTTCATAATTCAGCGAGTTATTTAATAAAACTGTCCCTGTTTGTTGTAAGTACAGTTAACTATTTTTCAATGACATGTATGTATATATTTAACAGTTTTGTAAATGATTAAAAATTAATGACTGATGAAGTGAATAGCGATTCCGTCTATAATTTTTTTTTTAAACTATAATAGGTATAGCCTAACATGAACAAATTATATTTTAGAAAAGAAAATTATTTTCTAATAAAGAAAGCAAAACTTATAGAACATAATAATGAAATTAATTGTTTTTTGGAATACCTTTCATCAAAGTATGTTCTTTTTTTGCAATGAAAATAATATAAAATGAATGAGTATGATGATGATACGATTAAACGCAGAATTCTCATTATTCTTAAGAAAAAAAGTGCAAACAAAATATTTGAATTAAAAAAAAAACCATTAACAAGGGGAACATTATATACATAGATACTCTACTCAAAAGAAACGTATTAGTTTCTCTGATGCATGTGCTCTGCCTAGATAAATCAATCCTATTCAATACGTGACTTTGCATTAGCAAAATAGACCGCAATCTTAGATTAATGGCATTTTTGTCACCGATTGAGAAGAGAAGTAAGCCAAATTGCAGTACAACGTGTATATAATATCTAAAGTCAGGTGCTATTGACAAGTGTTTAAAATGCTCTGCAGAATGTGAATGAAAGTGTGTGCACAGAGTGTATTGACCTTATTCAATTGACATGATTAAATTTCATCGGGTAAAAATTGATGGCACTTTTATAAATATAAACAAAATGTAAACACTTACTCGCATACTTCGAAGACGACTTGCTGCAAAAGATCTGGGAACTTTTGGACAATGGTAACTGGTTGACCTGATGTTAAACTTACTCCGTACATTGGAGCTGTGGTATTGTAGCGTGTTTTACATAGACGAGCTGGTGTTCCCCGGCATTGAGATGATGATGGTGAATCGTTGATTGCTCGGCCTGAAATATGAAAAAAGAAAAAAAATGTAATACAGATACTTAGATCTCAATCTTAGCGCTGTTATTATTTAAAGGAAAGTAAGGAATGTCTATTCGAAGATTTTTTAGATGTTTAACGTTTTCTTTAAACTGAAGAACTTGACACGTCTTGTCAAAGGGTTTCTCGATTGTAAAATTTTGTTTCGTGACATTTTTCGTAACATATAACATAATAGTTACCATTTTGAACAATTTGGTGCATTTTTCTTAAACCAAAAATACTCACGTTTTATTGCCACCGGTTTTTTTATAGTAAAGTTAAGATGCGTAACTACTTTTTTTTAAGCAATCGACCTTCAGTGATAACATGATCAATTGATCATGGATCATACAAATGAACAGAAGAAAGAGTATAAGGAAATTTGTGAATTGAGATGCGATTATATATCATTTAATTGGAAAATAACCATACGACGAAGATCAAGAGACAATAAAAAATGGACGTGCCAGTCTTCCGATTTTACTTAAACCACTTTCTAAACTATGGAATGGTTTCAGTAGTTTTGGAGTCTATAAGCCTCATATACAGACTTACATTAATTTGTATGTATATATAGATAAACAGATAACATTTTTTTATAAATAATTGATTTTCTTTTCATAAAATTTTATTTACAAAATAAAAACAACTAATAATTAAGGCTAGAAAACAGGTTGATATAAAATCTCATATCTCTTAATTCTTTATATTTGATGACGATCTACACTGTTCACATCTAATTTGATTATTATTACGTTCAGAAAAATAAACATATGCATATGTATGTATGTACATATGTAGGTACCTATAATCCAAATTTTAATAAATCAGTTATTTATAAAAGAAAAATTAGCTAACTATACCCCAATATACAAGTTTAACTAAACCTGTCTTCTCGTTGTTTATAATTAATTTTGTCACACAAATAGAATTGAATTGCAGTTATTAAGTGTATGTAAGGGTCATTAGACTTTTAAATATATGAATATATACAATTCATACGATTGAGTTTCACACCTGGTCATTAAGACTTGTTCTCCACCAACTGATTTTATACTTAACCGGATTTCAGAGTCTACATATATAAAGTTACTATTAAAAATTTGTCACGCATAAAATGAAAAAAAAAAAAAAGATTAAAGATATAAAACAAGCTTGATGTGAGTTGATTCAACTTTATAATCGTCATCTATGGAAGAAAGAAAAAATTTTTTTTTTTTTTTTGTTATAAATTCTAGAAAGTGAAATTTATGCCTAAAGCCAAAACATCTGCTATTAACAATCGAAAACCAGTCGGTTAAGGTAATTTGGTTAAAAAAAAACATTTGCACACCCTTATACTTACATATGTATGTATATATCGACCTGGGGACACTATATGATTTAGTAATTTTTTCACTCTCTATTAGAAATTAATTGTGCAAACAATAAAACTGGTTAACTAAACTACATTTTACCAAAAGTGAATTTGAATTTTTGGATAGAAATTGCAAATAAGAGAAAGCAATTGCAAATTGGCTACATTATATATAGAGGAAGATTTTTTTCACATTTTTCAAGTGCAGTGAACTTTTTATAATTTAATTAAATTCAGTCACGTTTTTGATTTAAAAACACGTACATAGCATACAGATGGTAAAACTAATATCGTCCCAAAACACGTCTTTTATTTTAGCAATGAAGTTATTTCTTAACTGAAAATTGTTGTATTGCAAATAATGCTACCTGATGGAAGAGAGGTTGAATTCATCGATTTCAATTTTGGTAATAAAAACTATTCTGAATACGTACTAAATTACTTTAGGAAAGTACGAATGCTTCGAAGAAATTTAATCCCACATATTGAGTTTATTTTCTCATTTTTTTTCAAATCTTTGTGAGTAAAAGTTATGCGTTTGAACTATTAAATTGATTGTTGAAAAAAATTAAATGTTTGCCTGGGTCTTACCTTCCTACTTGTTCTTAGGTTTCACCATGACAATGACAGATATGAGATTTAAAAAAATATTTATGTCCGTTTTTGAGGAAATTAAAAAAAAACATTCAAACCGGTTTATGATGAGCTAAATCAAAAATTCAAATTTCTCTTCTAGTTAAGAACATAAATCCGTACGTAGAAAGAAGTAAATACATCCCTCGTTTAAAGCGACGCGACGACGTGACGGAAGGGCGGTTGAGACGAATACTTTTCCGGACGTCTCCATAATTATAATGTTAAGTTTGGTTAAAAACCACGAAATTAACTTTTTACCCACAAACCAATAACCTATAAATCAAGTAAAAATTAAGTAAGTATTTTTTTAATCTACGTAGATTTAGCCTAGTTAACCAGTAGACGTGTGAAAAAATAAAGAAAAATTTCAAAACAATTTTCCACCTGTTATATACGTATGTACTATCTTGTCTTCCGCCAGATGACCACTATACCCTGTGCCTTGGGTATACGTGAGTATAAACATATAGTGAGTACATAACATACGATACAAAATTTCGTGGCATAAACTATTAAAACTGGCTTCTCAGTACATGAGCCAATCTTTTTTTTAAATAAGTTGCCAACTATATAGTGACATGAAAGAGTATTTGATGGTAATTTTCACATTTATAATGCTAACATTAAACCAAAACTTACCATATCGACTGCCAGGAAGTTCCTCATTATTTGCGTGATCATAGGCTTTTAAAAGAGCACTTGTTGTGATTGCTGGATCAAGTGTTGTAGGTATTTTGTTTTGTCTTCCTCGCCTTGAATTTCCATTCCAATTTGAAAACGTTCTCGCGACAGCTGCACTAAAAATATAATTATTTATTAATTTCAAATCAAAAGAAATCATTTAATTTATCATGTTCAAGAGGAAATAAAATGGAAAAATATGTTTTATAATAACTGAAAAAATAAATACATATAATTACCTTGGATAGGGTGCATTATTTGGTCCTAAACAATTCGGTGAATCTGTAAGAGCATCACCCGATAAATATTTTAGTCCTGAAGGTCCACTACATTTATTTTCACTGGCATAGTTTGACCAAAGAGCAGCGTTGACAATATGGGCATTGAGGGTGATAAAAACTATTGCTGATATCGTCTGAAATAATTAAAATAATTGTACTTATTAACATCAGAGACTATAAGAACTTAATTTTCAGGGAAAGAGACAACAGGCTACATGACATGTTCATGAAAATAAGATATCGGAAATCTCAGCAATTTCAGTTATGAACAGGAGTCTTCAGAAAAATTGGTTTGGTGTCAAATTTTTGAATACAAAAATATTGGATTTGCTTGCTCACTTTTTAAGTAAAAAAAATCTCTGAGATCTCATTTTTCTAAATGCGCCAATTATGCCAGTTTTTTTTTTTTACAAAAGTGGTCGAACTCGCGTTATCAACCAACAAAAGTCTCTTCGTTCGCTGGTTTCTTAAAAAAAACGATCTAAGCTTTAGTTTGATACCCTATATTCTTAGAAGTCATATGTTGAGCCCAAAAGTGCATTTTCAAACGTGAGCTACTTGAAAAGGCTTGATCGACTAGTGGTTTTGTTAATGTTCCAACAAAAACTAATATAGCTTGATTTCTTTCGGTCGCCATTTAGAGCTAGTAAAAAATTTTTCAATGAAATTGGTCCAGTAGGCTAGAGATTAGAATTTTATAAAATTTAGAAGAATCTTGTTATGAACCATCCTAATCTACATGTATATATTTTTAAGATCTTTCAGCATTATGAGGGATGATTTTCAAAATAAGTATTTTGGGTGATTCTAATTTTATCTAACATCAATTCAATTCAAATAAAGAAATCACTCACGCATTACAATCCTGGACTGCGAACACTCATGAAGATCGGTGGAAGGGGCAGTTTGTCAGAGTGCAAATTAAATGAGTTATGGAATTCAAATTATTTTTGTATATTTTCTTCACGATTCATTCATGTTGGGAAGTGGAAACTGAATCCTGATGAATATTGAATGGTCATTCTTCCAATAGTCACTTTGAATTTGAGTGTTAATTATTTTTGTGTTGTAAGGAGAACCTATTATTTCGAATACCCAAACAAAAGTAAGATATGAAGAATATGATTCATATATGAATCATAGTAAATGGCGAAATTTAAAAAAAAAATCGCCATCAGAAATCATGACTGATCGGGATCATGCTATAGATTTTAATGTATTATTGATCTCATATCATTAAAGGCTTTTAAATAGCATATAATGTCAAGTCATTCATACAAAAGAAGAATTAATATAAGGCATTTTATATGCATCCTAAAAATCATGTAAAACTCTCTTTACCACAAATCTCCGGGTCAAGTGCAATTTCTATTATAAGTATAACCCATTTCATGCATTATTACCTTTATAACAACATTATGTAGGTACAGTCCGTTTACTTCAATTAATTAACTGCAATCAATATCAATTTAGCCATCAACCTAACCGTTTTTCCGCCACTTCTAATCAATTCATTTATAAGCTAACATCTAACCGCATCTAGATACAATCAACACGTCCACTCGCAACCGATACGATGCCGATGCTGATGGTTTTACATATATAGTAAAAATTCCCCTCGATTACTGGCTGGTCAAGTTCACACAAACATCAAAGATTCTCTCACTGGAACTCAAGATCCAGAGCCAATATATATATGCAATGCATTAGAGGCTATATGCAATGTAGGCCAAAGGTATAATAACGTTTTTCCATTTATGACAACAACGTTCCAAGTGTAGATTTTCTAGTTATTGTTGTTGTTGTGAATTTGTGGTGGCCCGTTTTGTTTGCAGTTGCTCTTTTCTTCCATCCTTGAGACATAGAGAGATGTTGAATTTCATTTGCGTTGTTTTGTGTTGTTATTGCATTGCATTTTATTTATATGCATCAAAAATACTTTACTATACCAGCAAAATTGGTAAAGAAAACTTAAACCTTAAAGACTGTCTCGCAGCCTCTCAAAAGTAGGAAAGATAAAAGAAGATATAGAATGCCTCGTGCGGAATTCAAGTTAGCTCTGGCAGATATTTTTTCACCGACTCTTTTGAATCAATGAAGAAAAAAAAAAAGAGAACAAGATTATATTATAGCTTTCTGTCGATTCTTTGCCTTTCTGCTTGAGGCTTTATAGCTTTTAAGACTTGCGAGTAAATATTCTCTGTTTGTGCGTTTCACTATAGAATGTTAAATGTGTGTGAAACATGGATACAGTTTTTATGATTTTGTTCCTCAGGAAGGTTTATGGTTAAGGCAATAAACGAACTTGTAACCTGTTTATCTTGTTTAAGCCGAACAAATGATGGTTCGTGGTTGTGCGTAAATGCAAAAAGAATTTAAAAAATTGTTGGCTTTGTATGGAATGATCAACAAGTTCATCATGGTATATTTTGCAAGACCACACAAAAAAAAATATAAGAGAAAAACTGATCCCACTGGCGACATGATGACAATGTCAATGACAAAATGCAAAGTCCAAAATAAATGTTATTTATTGTGTACATGATTATATTAAATATCAAAGTTATAAAAAGAGTTATGATAAAGAATACAAAAATCGTTATTATGAATACTATAACTATTCATTTTAGTTAGACGATAATTTCTTTTGGAGTTTTTGCGATTTATATAGAGTAAGGTCAAAGGATTTCTTGGTGTAAAAACAAACGATGAGCCTGTTCTTTAAGATGCAATCAACAACAATACTTTGTATATATAGGTATAGGGAGAATTTTTGTTATTATGTATAAACATTTCATTCTTTTTAATGATGATTTTTTTTATCCGACTGTTAAAAGTCCTTAGAGGTAGATTTTTAGAAAAGGTTCGAATTCAGTACTCATAAAAGCACTCATTAAAATTTTTCATGTTCTTTTGAAAATGCAGTCTTTAAGAAATTTATTTTTATTTCAAATATGAATTTTATGGAAAATGATGATCTGAAAATTGGCCAATTATGAAAACGACTATAATTTGTGAAGCCTGTGTTTATCGTCTAACTTTCAATGAAATGCATAATTTTGATCTATTTTATTCTATTTAATTATAGCCCTAAAATTAATATCCACCCAAAATAAATATCCATTTAAATGGCATAAACAATTTAAAAACAAATAAATAGATTTTCACTCTTTTATCACTGCAAAATTAAATTTTTTTCCAAAATCAATATATCCAAATGAAATGATCGTTTTCAATATGGTTAAATATAGAGCAAGAACGGCAATACACAAAATTCCCACCCATCGATTTAAAGAAAATTTTGTTTATGCGGTGCGGTATAGTGAAAGAAAATTTTAAAAATATATAACATCTATTTTATAAATTGCCTTTTTTTTTATTTTTAACTTGTGCCTTGCAAGACCTAAGAGCTTTAAACAATGAATTTGAAAATGATTTACAAATCAGAACTTTTTTTGTAAGTACATACATAATGGAAAAAGAAAAAAATAAATTACACCTTTAAATGTTTCCACATACACGTGCTAACTATATGTACTTCAAACCAAACTACCACTTCCGTAAGCGCGATGCACTCCTTAAACATTAATTAATTAGCACCTTCTCATGTCTACCAGTGTTCAGAAGATTGATGGATGTTATGTCTAAAAAAGACTTGTTTAAGTGAATTTAAATGACTAAGCACTAAGAGATACTATATAATAAAAGACATTGACCTCACCAGCTCTTATAATACACGTTATACCTACGTATACGGGTGACAAACTGACAACATTATATTGCTAATTAGACAAAGCGTTTATTTGTATATTCTTAGAGCTCATACATATGCATATATACAACATACATATTATAATTTACAAATTGTATAAATTAATGTTCTTGTCTTGTTGTTCGTTAATAAACAATTAAAATTATTTTTTTGTATTTTAAGAAGTTGGTGCAAGTTGAATACATCATATGAAGCTGATGGTTGTTTTTTAAAGAAAAATTAATAAAATGAATTATATTAGATCTTATATTCCAGTTCAGAATCATTTATTTTTTCTTTTTTGTATTTTTCAATAATAAGAACAAAAGAGCTGATGTAAGAACTCTCAAATATTAAAGAATCTATACAAATTATTAAAAATATCGATTTTTTGCTATAAATTGTAATTTAACTACCGTATTTTATTTAAAACATTTTATTTCTATTGAACGGTATAGAATTTGAGAAAGATTTAAATATGAGTAAATCGTATTTTTTAATAATTACAAAATTCTAACTTAAAAAAAAAAACTGGTTTTTCGAGTATATTCTTTTGATTTGAATATAAAATATCTATGATAGATTAATTATTAGTAAAATATGTATTAAGATCAAATAAATATTTAACTTAGATTTTTTGTGATTTTCTAATGATTTTTTTTGTGGTTTATTCACCGAAAAAGTATGTTATTCTTATCGTAAATTTGGCGGAGAAAACACTTAAATCAACAATATTACATATCAGTGGCGTTGCGTCCATATAACCCGATTCCTACCGAGCTACCTTTTAAATTTTCTACACACACGTCATCATCATTAGCATTTGTACTGTCCACACTCTCTGTGCATAAGCCAAAGTCAAGGCAAGGCAACCCGAAATACACATGTCGGGTTATAAAATCACTCGCTGGATAGAACAAATTTGTTTCCTTTATCTTTATTTAATTATGATTTTCGAGTTTGATTCTTCTCTGTTTAACGCCCGCTTATTAAACAAGATAATAAAAACGCTTTTCTCCGAATTATTTGGCGAATTTTGTGGGTATATTCTATCGCTGTGCTGTGGTGGATTAATTGAGAAGGTAAGTTGCAGCTCTCTTTTGTACTTAATGATTCGCTACGTTTGACTCGTCTCTGCTCAAAGTCCGCTTTCTTATGCAAAAAAATAACACGATTTTCTTCGACTTATTTTGTGAGTTCAGTGTGTTTCTACCAGCAGTGGCTATTAAAGAACAGCTGTGATTGTTAAAAAACAGAAGTCTTGTATTAATTGAGTTGTTCAGTTTTGTTGCTGTTTGAAAAATTCAGTTGGTAAGTTAAGTGCGTGTATAAGCAAAATCAATGTAAAAACAGTGAAAAGTTTGTTATTTAGGTGTTTTTTTATAAATAGCTATAAAAATTGCCAATAATGTTGAATATCAGGAAAAAAAGATCGTAGAACGGTTTTATAAAAAAAGATTATTTTAGTAAAACTTTTTAGTGTTTTTTTTTTTCTTTTTTGTTGCTGTTTTTATTGTTCGCAACATTAATATTATACATTTTTTATTTTTGTTACAAAATAATTTATAGAAACTTTTATTTATTGATATTTTGTAAATACATATTTGTTGAAGTTCCTTATTTTTTCGTCATATGTACATAGCATTAATTTAATTATATTGTAGATATTGTTTTTTCGAGGTCACTTTCATTATGCTTTAAGATCATTGTAAATTTAAAAATCAATGATTTGATGTAGGTACCTTTAAAAGACTGCCTTGAATTGTTTCGATTGTTTGTTGTGGAAAGCAGATTTGCAATATATTATTTAATTTTGGGTACATACCTACATACATATTAACATGTTTAAGAAGAAAATTTTTACATCGACTTGAAAAAAGCCTTAGGGACACATAAATACTGGCACAGGGTCATAAGTCCACAGGAGAAAAACTTACAATTGTTTTTTGACGACTTGAAAAGGTAATAAATGCAAAAATATTATTTTTTGGTTTGTGGACTTATATGATCCAGTGCTAGTATTTATGTGCCGAGTAACTAATCAGAACTTTACTCAGACATTGTGAAACAAGCCCTTAAAGTTTCAAATCCCACTATAGCTTTCCGGGGATTTACATAGTTGAATATCGATATCGTATTGAACAGACAAATTCTAAAGTGATAGCTATAATATTAAAAAAAAAAAAACATACTGTCATCCAGTTTTGGGCTATGTTTAAAATTTCAAATTTCTAGCGTTTGTTTTTTGCCAATTATAGTGTACATAAAGTCAATTGCTTATTTTTACAATTTAACGGTTTTCTTTAAAACACATAATAAATACAAACTTAATTTATATCACTCCTAAATTTGGTCTGTTAGCCTCCACATTCCTTCGAAATATATGGGACGGGGGAATATATAGACGCTCTCAGCAATAAAATTGTACGCTTATACGAATGCTAAACAGAATATAAGCTAAGACATTATATTCGAAATATGTGACTATCATATAAATTACCTGAACCTGACAAACTCTATATGCTGCACTTTCCTCTCTTTTGAACACCTTTATCAGTCATGGTTCTTTACATACTGATTCAAAAAAAAAGGAAAATAAAAATATTCTCTTCTTTCTCTTTATTCCAGTTTTTAGTCTCGTTGGTGTTGTTGTTGTTTTTGTAAATATTTAACGTGACTTCTCAGATGATTCAATATGATAATCAGCCAAAGTAGGTTAAACATATTCATGTGGACAATCCTACTTTTGGAGAATCATTTTACGATTGGGGTCAACTGCGGTAATTATATTTGTATATTCCCCACTACCTGCTTGATTCTGACTTGAATTCTTAGCCTTATGCGACTTAAATTGAAATTATTTTCTTATTTTGGGAAGTAACCACCCACTCAAAATAAAAACAAACACACAAAGCTTTTTCTTGCATGAAAAATGTTACGGTGATGATCCACCACCGTAAACCAACCATTAGATACCAAATTTGTTTCCATTTTCATGAGAGTTAAAGAAAACCGAATTTATTATATGTAGTTAAGTTAATTTAGGATTTTCTCACACCTCACACCCTATATTAAAATTGTGCTTATTATAATGTTGACCTAGATGACAGTGACACATTGTGACTTCTTCATTTTGACAATATGTATTAAGAAAAAATTTTTATCTGTATATCCATATGATGCCTACCATGAAGGCATGGGCATGTGAAATTATTAGACATATGATTGCTGTTGCGGGCCAAATTCCATTGAAGCAAACAAAGCATTATAAACTCAATGAATAAGTCTTCTCTAACCAAAGATGAGTTGAGTGTGACCATCAGAACGAAAGGTACTTACATTATTCTTTCAGATTCATGTTATAGTTCCCCTTTTTTGCTTAGCTACCTGAGAAAGTTGTTTTCGCTGAAAGATCATTGAATTGATTTGTTGGCAGCGAAAGTATGTACATATACTATAATAGCCATATATATGTATGTATGTATAGGTTTTGATAGTAAAAAAAATAATTCAAAAAGGCTTTTGATGAGTAAACAAATTCCATTCGCATGCTAATAATAAGCGACTTCTTTCAGTCAAATAAAAAAAAATAAGCTGGTATGGTTACTGGCAATAGCAAATGCTAAGAAACGAGATAATATTATGAAAGATTAACTACGATTTTTATTTATTTTTGAAAATTTATTGAATAGAATAAATTAGATTTGAAGGGAAACAAAAAAGTAAAAGTTATTTTAAAGATAAAAGGAAGACGGTATTTTAAGATAATGATTACTAGAATAGGTATTAATGTTTATTGGATAACTCTATTACAGTTAAATGTGTTACGAATTAATGACTCTTTACAGTTATAAGTTTTCATTCATTCATCATTCATTCGTTTGAACTAGTCATATTGTCTATTGTGTCATTCTACTTTCGCAAGGTTCAATATCAACTTTTATCATATCTTATACCATTTTGTATTAATTGCAATTGAATACAATCGATAAAATGCATTTATTTAAATTAAGTGGCGTTGATTTATATGGAACAAGTAAAGTTCAGCAGATGATTGAAAGAATTCAATTGAATTATTTCTATTATTTCTAGCCTCTTGGTCTTGTGCACCTAATGAAAATTAAAAACCCAAAGTAAAATTCAGTAATTTGAAATTATTTAGATATTATTTAAAGGTGATTTTTTTCCTAGTCAAGTTAATGAGCGTGTTTTTTTTTTTGTTTTTAAAGTGAGTTGAAACTTAGACAGTTTAGCAAAATTTTGTTTTGTGTGTAAACAATAAAAAAGAGTTTTATTTATTATTTTTTTCAAAAACCAAGGCTAATTTTCTATAACAGAACATATCGACGATAAAAGTGTACGAACCTCGTAAGTCGAAAAATTACAAACAAATTATTAATACAAGAAAAAATCAGCACAATCAGAGCGTTCTTCTGAAAAATTTATAGAAAAGGACAGAATTCAAAACATCTTACTATAGACGCTATACAACGACTAAGACTAAACTCATACTGGAGCATGCGAGCAGAGCGGAGATGCGAGAAGTGAGCAGAGCGACGAAAACAAACTGTAAAGCCAAAAATCAGGATAAAGGTTTATAAATATATCGCACACGATTTCAGAACAACACCAAAACAGCAATAAATATTTAAAAATCACGAACCACCTCCATTGCATGACAATTAAATTCATTCCATTTTAAAAGTTCCCCGATTAAAAAAAACTCTTCCATCCTAAATATTCTTCAAAAAATGATATCCAATTTGGAATGCGCTACTTGAAAAATCAAGAAGTCAAATCCTTGATTTTTTATGAAAACATCATCTGCGCCAGGCGGCCATGTTGGAATAAGCTAAATACCTACCTAATGTTCCCTTGGATTGAATTTGTGGTATTTTGGCAGTGTTCTCGGCCACTTGCAACATGGTTTCGCTTATAATGTACACTTTGTTTGGTGTTCGAACAATATATTTTTAACTTGACTAAATAGTTTTAGCCTTTAGGTATACTCTTTTCAATAATTATTATCAACCAAAACTAATCATTTATTATCTGAATTAAAAACTTGAGAAATCCCCGGATTTATTTTTATGATCTCATAGAAGCTAGAGGGAAATTTTAAATTTGCATAATTACAAAAGTAAAAATATGTTTGTTCCCCCTAGCGCAGTTGTTTTGTGAAAAAGAGTATACAAATTGTTTTTGAAACCAAAATTTATGCTTTCTGCATCATTTTTGTAAGTTTTCCAATCGGAAAAACTATCACAAAATAAGTTTGAAAATGCTCACTTTTGTACTTTTTCACTTTTTTTGCCAATTTAAGGCTTAATAGCTTAATTTTTATTGTTTAAATATATCGGTTTTGTAAAATTTTGTTTTGTCGAAATAATTGAACTTTTGCAACAATTTATGCTCACGACCTATAAATATATCAGTTAATAAATTTGAAAAAAAAATTGACCTTCAAATCAACCATTTGGCATTGTCCTTTTCATGAAATTTCCACACCTATAACACATTCAGAGTCTAATCTACTAAGTAATAGCATAATCAACCGAAAATTAGTCGAAAACGTTAAAAATAAATGTGTACACAAAAAATATTTCAGTTATGGCTTCTGAGCCGATTTTCATATTATTTTTTTCTATGTTTAAAATTACGTATTCAAAAATATTCTTCAAATAATGTATCTACATAATATGTATTGTGTTGTACATGGTTGTCCCTATACTTTTACTTAAAATTTAAAAACAGATCTCGAAATTTGTCTTTCAAAGTTACATTATATCCGTCTCTCTGTAGAAACTAAAATAAGTTTGTCTTTTAAGGAGTGTAAAATAAAATTAGTTCTAGCTTAAATTAAAAGCTTTCTTATTGTAAACAGCTTTGAAAATGTTGATACTAAAAATTCTGCTTTTAACTTTTACCTTACAAGGAAATAAATATAATAATTGAAGGTTTTGAATGAAAAAAACAAACACAGAGTTATGGTTTTTTTCATGCCAATATTTAAACCATTTTAACCTATTTGTATAATTTTATAAATTTATATTTTTTTTAATAATTAACAAAACAATAAAAAAAATACTGTTTCCATTAAGCCTATTGATCATAAACTGTTTTTTATGACAACATTGATTTAGCAAACGTTTATAATCACGCCCCAGCTAGTTTTTGATTTTAGCCATAATACTACCATTCCAAAAAGTTCGTATAAGCATTTCCTCTTCAATATTCTCGTTTTTGTATTCATAATAAAAATTTAATGCTATAATTTGACTGCGCGTAGAATAATTTTCCAAATTCATAATAATTTCATTTTTGTAGGTTGTAAAATTTCAATACATAAATATAAAATTCTACATACATAATGTTCTTTCAGGTACCTACACAACTTTCAAAATATATGTATGTACCTACAGAACGGACTCACTATTTGAATCCGCAAATTATGCATAGCACATGGTAAAGTAGAAAGTGGATGCCACAAAAATTGTTTAAGACTCATCCAGTCAAACTTGTTCGTGGTTAGTCTTTTATAAGAAAAATTAGTATTCAATGCATCAAACACCTGTATTCCTTACGGGTCAAATTAATTATTAAAAACCATTTTGACCAATTTCGTAGTTCATAAATACAATGGGAAAAGTGAAACAACCTTAAACCCACGCAAAAAAAAATTAATATAACAAAAAGATGAGAAAAAAGTGATCATGATAATTTTTAATGAGGTCACTTACTTTGGACGAACTCCACCTATAGCACCGGTATTCCATTTTTGTTTCAAGTTAAAATTGTGTGACTGATCCTAGCAAGTGTATCTGACAATGAGTGTGTTTGAGGTTAATTGATACTTTATTATGTCCGCCTTTTTTACCAGTTTTCGTATATGACTTTAACCGTTGGACGTTATATTTGCATTAATAACAAAACTGACCACGAGTGCTATATTGATATCAAAACTGCAAAACCGATATTGGCTTCAAAATTAAATAAAAAAAAATATTAAACACCGAGATTAAAATTAGCACTTAAACTCAGATTTAGCAGCTATAAACACCAAACAAAATTTCTTTTTAAAACGAAACTTTTGATTCAATCTAAGAATTTTTCCCGAGAAAAGAAATTTTCTTCTCAGTTCTACTCGTTCACACTTCTTATTTTGTTTGTTCTGTGTGTGCGTTTTTTTTTTTATTACTTATGACTTCTTTTCTTCGTTTTGTGTTCTTCTTCACCTTGAAAGACGAACAGATAGATATAAAATAGAAATTTCTTTCTTTTAGAACTCTGGGAGAAACGAACACGGAGGATGTTCTTTTTCAAAACTACCGAACCAGTCAACTGCTTACCTTGGACTGGCGATCGCGGTAGCATCTACCTTGCCTTAACCGTCTTCTTGGCCTTTTCGGATACACAAGACACAACTTCGACTGTTGGTAGAGGTGCAAATCTGGACGATACATCCATGAACATCATGATCGTGATTATCATTGGCATGGTACTATAGCGATCAGCATTATGATCTAGTGTACGAGTATAGCGTCATCATGATTGGCCACGAAGCAATATCTCAGCGAAGTGAAAGAAAGAATTGATGACTTTTATAAGTGAGTTCTTGAATCTTTGGGCTGCGGCTAGTTAAATTAATGAAGCAGCGCCATGATACTCGCACTCATATAATGGATGTCATGGTACATGGTGTCCCTTTTGGATTTAGTTTTTAAGTTTTGTGTGTCAGTTTTTACTTGAGCTGTCAAATATAATTCGTTATTTTTTTTGTAAGAAAATTCAGCTTTGCAATATTCACTTTCTAACTGTCTTCGTTCTTCTGTGAGAATTAAATTATTCGGTGGCTCCATAAAAAATGTATAAGTGTCTATTGTTTAAGAGCACTGAATACGATTAATATTTTATTTTTAGGATGAGACGAGACATGTCAATTTATAAAAGTTATAACGCCATTAAAAATATGAAATATTCAACACGCTTCGTGCTTCTCGCAAAGATTCTCTACGTGCTGAAGTATGCCCAATGACAGAGGGCCCTGTCCCTTCTAGGCCGCATAAATACATATACATATCTATTAACTTGATTCCAACATCATAAGTCGTTCGAAATATATTTTGGCAACAAAAGTCAAATACATCAAAAATATAAAGCTCGAATGGGTAATAAGAACTAAGCCTTATGAACGATCACACTGCGGATTTAAAGCCTGAGCAACAAAACCTATTCATCTGGTTTTAAAAGAAACAAATTAATTATGGGAGCCTATATTTTTTGGCACCTGCCCTTTGGCAGGTAGTAATTATGAGTTTACAAAAATGAATAATATAGTACCTTGATACATATACACACGCATGGAAATTAAAGTTTAAACTAAAAAATTGTTAAATATTAAAACCAAATTGATTAAATTCTGATTTCTCTAAAAAGATCTTAAAAATTTTAAAAATCATTGGACTAGGTTATTTTTAAAAAATAAAATTTTGTATCCTTTTTAAGTAAAAGTTGGTAAAATTGGTAAAAAAATAAAAATCAATATCATAAAAAATATCTACCCATATTTTAAGTATCGATTTTTCAAAAAATAAATTTTAAATTCTTTGTAAAAATTGAAGTTGTTTTTTTTTAATTTTTTAAACATATAATTCAAATACAATCGGTTAAACAATTAGATAGTTGAAAATAAAAAAAAATCATGGTTCTATGAGATGTACTGTTAATAATGGCTTTATATAAAAAAAAACCCTTACTTTGGACATTAAGTTATTTAAAATGAATTTAATTTAATTGTTTAATATGTATGGGGATTTATAGGTGACCTTTTGAATGTTATACAAGCAGGAATGTGTTTAAAAGTTCAAGACCTTGAGCCTATTTAAAAAACTTCTACTTAATTGTTATTTTTATTTAAAAACAGGCGGCAGCTTATTTTCAAGGATTATTCAGGTTGGGTTGTGGTTGTAGTGGATGATTGAGTAGGGATGAGGATTTCAGCGGGGATGTTATCATCGTCTTTGGTTGTCATAAGATTCTAGTCCAAAAGATTCATTGCTAAAAGGGACCCCCGTGGTAAGGATTTCCTTGCTGGTTTATAACTTTTCCTATCAGAGGATTAAGCTGATTGATGATATTCTGCAGACATATTGCGCTGGATTTTGGCTTCTTCATAGTCTCAGGTATTTTGTTGCGAACATGTTTCCTTAGTATCCTTTCGTAAAGATCCGACGATTAGAACTAAGCTTTATAAAATCCTATGTTAACCAGCAATATTTCATAGATTCCTGTATTCTCACTTTTCCTAGAAACAACAAATTTTAAATTTGTTTTCACTTTTTTTTGAAGTCGAAAATTATTTTTTTTATATAAAACTATTTGCACTAAAACAACTTTGTTTGAAAATAAAATTATAGAATTTTTAAGACAATAATATAACATTTTAAGTGTTGCCGTTGTTTTTTATATATTTTGTTGAGAAAATTGCCCCTCCCGCCTAAAGTTGGGAAAATATTTTGGTACATCTTATACTACACACTGTATAATGCTTTAGTATTAAAATAAAGTCAGTTCGGGGGCGGCATTTGTCCCAAACTTACGCACAACTAGGCTAAAATCGAATAGAATGAAATTTTCTTCCAGTTTTGCATTAACTTTTTTTGTCATAAGTAAAAATGATCGAATTATTCACTACAAATTAATTCTCCAGCACAATTTTCCTGAGAAACATCACATTCGGCTATTTCTGGACTAGTTCAATTATTTCTTCACAACAGAAGTTATCCACAAACCTTAACAGAAGGAATTTTCCTCTTAGATTCAGCCGTATGTGTTTCGTGTATGCTTTGCTCAAAGCATTATTAGTCGCGGTTTTCCAAAAATAGCAAGACAAACACAAAGAGAGTCCCAGAATTGGAATCCCTCACACCACACGTTTTACTCTCTTTACATTTCTGACGCTATAATTAAAACAGATAATTTTTTCCGATGGGAAATTATATACTAGTCTTTTATTATGTTTGTATTATAAAGTGTTTATGTCATTATGTAGTTTTGAAATACAAATAAAAGTATGTATTTAAAAAAAATTGTATCATTAAGAAACTGACATTTTAAAACATTTCTTAATTCTTCTCAAAAGACCAAGGATATAATATTTTATGTATAATATACTCATTATCCCTAGAATCTAAGATTTAAGATACTGAATTTTTATAAACTTTCCGTCAATCGAAGTCATTGTGAATTTATTTACAAACGCTAAATGCACTACTTGCTTAAAGTAGTTTTTAGTTAAAATATAATATATGATTGATATCTTATAAACTAGTATGCTAAAATTAATCGAATTTAATAGAATTAACTCCCATATCAATTTGTCCACCGCGATAGCTGCCCCTCTTTTTTTTGGTCTTTTCATGTTTGAAGGATTTACCGCGTGTAAACTTTAAGTCTTGGCTGGCTTTCGCTCCCCAGGATCCATAGGCGTTTTTCTAAAAGCAATAAAAACAAAACAAAATTAAAATAAATATTGCTCTTCAAATAATATACTGATTATATTATTAATAAAATTAAAATTGTTCGTTTTAATCACTCACCTATTAAATCGAGTTTAATTTACATGAAACAACTAAAATTCGCAACTTTCTGCCTAATCGTCAAATGTTATTTTTTTATTATTCGGTGAATCAAAACTTTTGTTGCTCCCAAAGGATTTGTTGAACCCTCCACCACCACCTCGGCCGCGCCCACCGTCGAAACCTCCTCGGCCGCGTCCACCTTCAGATCCTCCTCGTCCACCACCGAAACCTCCACGGCCTCGTCCACCACCTCCACGTCCGCGGCCTTCACCTCCAAATCCACCACGGCCTCTACCACCACGGTCACCACCACCACGTCCGCGACCACGGCCACCACCACCGAAAGATTTACGACCTTCATCGCCTCCTTCGTTGTCATTTCCTCCAAATGATTTTCGGAAGCCACCTTCACTGCTACCAAACTTGTTGAAACCACCGCCTCCGCGGCCTCTGCCGCGGTCACCACCACGGTTTCCACCTCTAAATCCACCGCCATTTTTATTCTTCCAATTTTTTCCATCTTCTTCTTGCTTATCCTTCATGGTGCAAACACGATTGTACCGAAAGGTTTGACAAAGTTGCGAATTTTTCGTTGCATAATAGTTCATGTTTTTTTTTTTGAATAATATGAAAATAAAAGAAAGGAGAATTGAATCACAAATTAGCATTGAAAATTTTAACAAATCAAAAAATAAGATGAAATAAAAATTTAGTTATGTTTGTTTAGAAATGTAGGTATACCAAAGGGTAAGTGCCCCAAATGAGGAAGTATTTAACACTATTTAAATGCTTATTTGTGCCTCAATTGTCCTTTCAAACGAGAAAAACTTTTTGGGGCACTCACCTTGGCTTCAAATGAGTTATCAATTACACGAGGATCAATTTCGACTTCCTCTGTGATTACACGACGGAATGGCGTGTTCTTTCTTGGACCACTACCATTTAAGTTTGGCTGATTCTTTTTGAAATTCCCATTAGGAGTCGATGTGTTACCCTAAATTTGAGAGATTCATTTTTAATTTTAAACTAAAATTAATTGCAAAAATTTAATAAAAATAAGAAATAGCTGAGTTGGAAACACCTAAGCTAAAACATAGTTGAATGTCGCATATTTGATTATCGTTTTTGATTACTATGCAATTACTAACATTTTTAAAGCCAATCGATTACTTTTGGAAGCCATTTGGCATTTCTGTGCGCTTAAGTAAAGCCCCGATAATTCTTTGGGATTAGCTAAGCCCGCAGGGGATTAGTTGTTGTTGCATTTTACATGTAAATTTTTTAGCATCGACATAGTTTTTTCATCCAATTCCCCGAGGCTTGCAAAAAACACGCCTTATATAGCTCAGTGAAGTAAACAAAATCAAGAAAATGATCCCCAGTTCTCACTGATTTTGAGTAGGAGAAATTACTTTTATCGAGTAAGTCCTCTATTACAGGATGATTCTTTGCGTCTGACTCTTTTCGAACTTAATGAGTGCGAAAGAGAAAAAAGATGAGACGGAAGACCAGTTGCCCTGAGTCGTGGGCCAAGTTTTCCGAGACTCTTTTTGACGTTTCTGTTTATATAACTTTATTTTGGTGATTTTCAAAGAGACATTCGAAAAAAAGAGAATCGTTGTGTAATAGGGGACTAAGATTTGACTGGAGAAAAAAGACTGTTAAGACTGTTAGAGAAGGACAAGTTAGTATATAAAGAAATAACTCCAAATTTTCCTGTTGTTCTCAAAGAACGATTGCGCAACATACCAACCAGCCATCAGTATAATTTATAACGCCGAAGAAGACGGACAACGAAAATTTAATTCGTAAACTAGCCAACTAGCAAAAACTATCCAAAGTGTAACCAGAAAATTTATAAAACGAGTCAAGCTCCATTCTAATTAACTTATTAAATAAATATTAAAAAAATCATAAATACATAGAGGCAAAATTTTAAACGATTTAGTACAATGTTAAACCATTTTTATCATACTTAAAATGCTCTTGAACATCGTACTAATTTTGAGCCATAATTATCTTTTATTTTGAGATAAGAAATTCAATTGTTTCAGCCCCTGCCTTTACAAAATAAAAATTTTTGTTCGTGAATCGTGAGCTACATAATATACATGTATATGTAACCTTGAAAATTTAAAAATGTATATATCAAAATGACGCCTAAATAGATGTCACATAAAATCAACTAGAAAAGAGTTATAGTTAATCAATCACCTTGCAATGATCATCCCAATTTTTTTTTCACACACCGGAAAGGGAAATAAAAATTGTTCTATTTTTGTTATTTGATTAAATTTTTAGCTCCTACAAAATTTGTTGATAAGGGAAAATCAACAAACGACATAATATGTATTACAAAAAAAAATGCGGGAATTGTAAAGTGGATTCTTTACTATTTCATAAAGTTCATTGGAAAAATCACTCGACCAATGGAAAAAATCTTTACCTCCAAATTTGGAAATTGCAGTCTTAAAAAAACAATAATAATAAATCCATAAAATAATAAACTTACCGCATCTCCATTTTCGCCAGCTTTTTTAAAGTTGCTGTACTTGGGCTTCTCTGCGGTTGCAGATTCACTTAATTTGCGCTTCTTTCCCACTTTCGGGGCCTCTTTCTTCTCCTCCTGCTTGCTTGATTCCGAACTGTCAGTTGAGGAATCATCCTTATTGCCAGAGGAAGCTATTGATTTTTTCTTAATTGGGGCTGATTGTGGTTTCTCATCGTCTGATGAGCTATCATCGCTTGATTTCTCTGCTTTTTTGGATTGGACAGGCTTAGAAACTGCAGCCTTCTTTGCTGGTGGTTCATCTGAATCGTCATCAGAACTGCTGTCCTTCTTCTTCGGAGCGGCCTTAGCTGGAGATTTCTTGGCTGGTTTCTCATCTTCCGACGACGAATCATCGGAACTTGACTCTGCCTTCTTTTTGGGAGCTATGGCTCCTTTATTGACTACTGGTTTTACAGCCGGAGTTTCATCGTCGGAGCTGTCATCGCTGCTAGATGACTCCTTCTTAGCTGCAGATGGTTTGGCGGCAGCTTTGGGGACTGCCTTGGAAGCTGCTTTAGCAGCCGGCTCGATTTCTTCCTCCGAAGAACTGTCATCACTGCTGGAGGCTTGTTTCTTTGCAGCAGCAGCAGGTGTTTTAACAACCGGCTTGGGTGCAGGTTTTTTCTCATCTTCAGAGCTGCTGTCGTCGCTGCTGGATTCCTTTTTAGCGGGAGCAGCTTTGACGGGAGCCTTTGTTGGAGCGGGTTTCTTTACTTCTTCTTCGTCTGAAGAATCATCTTCACTGGAGGAAGGAGCTTTTTTAGCAGCTGGAATATTCTTCTTTGCTGCTGGCTTCTCATCTTCACTACTGTCATCTGAGTCTTCTGTGTCAGCTTTCTTAGCAGGAGTTGCTTTAACAGGAGTCTTCGCTGCTGGCTTCACTGGAGTTTTGACGTGTATGTTAACATCTTCATCGCTGTCATCACTATCGCTCGATGAAATAGCTTTCCTAGGTGCTTTTTCTGCAGCTGCTGGAGCAGGTTTTGCAGCTTCTTCCTCGGAACTACTATCATCGTCACTTGATGACTGAGGTTTTTTGGGTGCAGGCTTAGCGGGAGTTGCTATTTTCTTTGCTGGTGGTTTATCTTCATCACTGCTTTCTTCTGAGGATGAATCCTTCTTTGCTGGCGCTGTTTTCGCTGCAGGAGCCTTTCCATTTGCAATTACCGGCTTCTTTTGGGCTTCATCCTCGTCGGAATCACTGTCATCGCTCGAGCTAGCGGATTTACCCTTCAGTGCGGGAAGTTTTTTACTTGAAGCCAACAGATATTCTTTAAGAACTTCTTCGATTTTTGGATGCCCTTTTGGAAGGTTTACCTGGATTAAAAATAATTGATTTTTAGTAATATTTTAGAATAATTCCACAAGCAAAGCACATGGCGGTTCAGCTTAAGAATAATTGTTTACTTACGGCCTTTGTTTTGTGTTTAAAAACTTCTGCAAGGGTTTTATCTTTTCTCATAAGATAGTCTAGAATGAGGGCATCAAGAATTTTACCGTTTGCTGCCATTTTTTGACAAAATTATAGCACTTTTTTAGTTTTTTAATTTTTTCAAAAACGATGAGAGGAGAAACACGTGCCGTTGCGTACAAAGCGAATGGATCAAAGAATTTACAAATGGTGAAAGAAAACGAAAGAAAAAAGAAACGCTTCAATTATAGAGCTGTCTCTTTTTGTTTCAACGGCTAGATGATGGTTTGAGCATATAGATGGCAATATTCTCATCAGAGAGTAATTTAAAAACTGATGGTCCGTCTAAACTGAACAAATTGATCAAGAGCCGTTTTAAATTGGATACGTTCAATGCATTACGGTAGAACTATTACCCCTAATACACGCCAAGTCGATCGACCTTATCGACAAAGTACTCCGTTTCTGTATGGGCATTCACAGGCCATTACGTCGACTAGGAATTATCTGTCAAAATTATTCGCTTTCCACTGAAAACAACAAAAGTAAAATAAATCTGTGTCGACGAAGTGAATCGATCCTTTTCACACACCAATGTGCCTTGTTCGACATAGCACATCGGCACTGAGAGTTCGAACTACTGTATCGATGCATTTTCTTTTTACACAACCAAAAAACCTCACCGACACTATGCTTCGACAAGGTACTTCGTGGTGTGTAAAATAGGTATATAATAGTCGGATGCCGACATAAGTGGTCGTATGAAACGAAACGAATACAAAGAATTTATATGACTTGCCCATAATTGAGGTTTGCTTCGTTTCTACCAATTTTCGTTAACTTTTGCTTTCGGAAGTGAAGAGCGCTCACTGACCGCTCATGCGTAAGTGAACTGAGAGAATTTTCATCCGACATCTTCCGACTATTATAGTTCTACCTTTACGTTTTACAACTGAATTTTTAGAATTATGAATTTTTAGAGCTTCTGATTGGCCCGCCGTCATAAAAAGTTATATGACTTTTAGTTACGTTTCATTTGAATTTTCAGACAAGAAATTCTCAGGGGTGGAATCGTGTTATTTTTTCATTGGAGCCGAAATTAGCTAATTTCGTAAATTACAGAAAAGGTGTTTTCATTGCAAATTTGCTAATTTCGTTTGACAGATAACTTCATTTTGAATTTGTGTGGGCCATATAGCTAAAAAACAAGAACTTCGAAGTCTAATAAACTTACTAAATAGAACAGAATATCCAACAATCAAATTTACTTACGAAGAAGAAATAAACGGAAGGTTAAATTATTTAGATTTAACTATAATTAGAAAAGGTGAATTTTTAGAGTTTGATATTTATCGAAAACCTTCAAATACTCTAAGATATATAACATCGGACTCTTTTCATCCATTTGAACACAAAATATCAGTTTTTCCATTCAATAATTTTTAGAGCTTTAAGCCTAGTACGCTGCTGATGCGAAACGAAATTTTTCTGTGATCTCCAAACAGACAACGAAACGCTTGCGAAAACACAACGGAAAATATCTTTGGAGAGTTTTAATAATTCTAAAAACAAAATCAAATATTAACGCAATAAATCAGAGAAATCCATGATGTAAGAAAATGATAAACAAAAAAAAAACACAAATAAAACCCAAATGTCATTTTTCCGCACACAATAAATAGTCTGTATAATTAATTCAGTGCG
Organism: Epistrophe grossulariae; assembly: GCA_929447395.1. Classification (NCBI taxonomy): domain Eukaryota; kingdom Metazoa; phylum Arthropoda; class Insecta; order Diptera; family Syrphidae; genus Epistrophe; species Epistrophe grossulariae. The sequence goes on from OV839568.1 coordinate 116,464,443, forward strand.
AAAAAGGAGCAGAGACTTCTCCAAATAATCTGCTACAATTATACATTTCGCTCTTCGAACAGCGTACTGCAAAACGAAAAGCAAAACGAAATTTTCCGTTTCTGATTTCGTTGTGTCATTTTTGTATGGGATTTTTCGTTTCGCATCAGCAGCGTACTAGGCTTTAAGGCTCTCCCAAACCAACGCGAAACATTCGTCGACGAAAGTTTTTTGTTGTTGTTTAGCGTTGTGTGTTTGTCATATTTTTTATTATTGTGAATGATTCGCTACGATTTCGCGTTGGTTTGGGAGAGCCTTTAAACATCCAGATGACGAAAGAATACATTGAAATACGAAAGATCAAAGAAATAGCTAAGATAAACGGATATACAGAACAATTAATAGATGATCTCACGATTGCACATAGAAGAAAACAAAACTTAAGAAATTATACAACTTTAGATTAAATCAGAAATGAAAACGATGAAAATTCAATTTCTATCCAGAAATTACATCAAAATTAAGACCAATTTTTAGTAGGCAAAACATCAAAATGAGTCAGTGTAGTAAGATAAAAATAGTGGCTCAAAAGATAAAATCAACAATCAGGAATTTATACTATTGGATGCAGCGATTGTAGGAAGGAATATCTAGGACAGACAAGAAGACCAATCATGAAAAGGTTCAAAGAACATTTTGCACATGTAAAATACAATGAACCTGAAAAGTCGAGTGTAGCACAACACATGCTGGAGAATAACCATAATTTTAGCTTACAAAATTTGAAATTAATTCGCAATGTAACTAATCATTAGCTTCGTTTTATTTTCCCCCAGATCCAATCCAGATCAGATCATGAAAATAAAACAATCCAGGATCTCAGTGACAACTTGTTATATACCCAACTCTTTTTTTCCTTTGTTTTTTTTTATTCGTATACACCCTTTGTCTTTTTTCTTTACACTACTGACGACATTTACAAATTAAGGGTGTGTGTTCAAAATGGATTTGGAAATCCAAATTCAAAACAAAGTTGGATCTTGTGTTGTTTTTGTAATACATGTATTTTTGTAAGCAAATCCAATCTGGTTCGGATCTTGGGGAAAATAAAACACAGCTAGTATGAATTAGATGCTTTTGAATCTCTTTACATTTTCAAAAATAGAAATAATTTAATGAATAGTGACGATGGACCAATAAAAGATCCAATTTTCAAAAAATTTTATAATAGATCTTAAATTCACTATAAATTTGTTTGTGTATAGTTTTTTTTTGTTTGAAATGAGTTATTTGTCATAAATTCTAGTCATACAATACATGCAAAAATTCTGTGAAACAGAAGCTCATTGGAAATATTCCAGTCGATGTTATGATGTATGTCAGACGATCATACAACAATTCTATGAAACAGAATTGGTGTATCATAGTTGTCAAAATCATACATTGTATGATGTGTATGTTCTGTGAAATTGGCCCCAGGTGTATACAAATATAAAAAAACAAAAGGAAAAAAGAGTTGGGTATATATCAAGTTGTCACTGAGATCCTGGGTTGTTTTATTTTCATGATCTGATCCGGATTGGATCTGGGGGAAAATAAAACACAGCTAATATATCAATTTTTTTTTTTTTTTATTATTATTAGCTGTGTTTTATTTTCCCCGGGATCCGAATCAGATTGGATTTGCTTACGAAAATATATGTATTACAAAAACAACACAAGATCCAACTTTGTTTTGGATTTGGATTTCCAAATCCGTTTTGAACACACACCCTTAATTTGTAAATGTCGTCAATAGTGCAAAGAAAAAAGACAACGATTGTATACAAATAAAAAAAAACAAAGGGAAAAAAGAGTTCGGTATATAACAAGTTGTCACTGAGATCCTGGGTTGTTTTATTTTTATGATCTGATCTGGATTGGATCTGGGGGAAAATAAAACACAGCTATTATTTATATAAAACTTACTGACGATGGAAGCATAGCTTCCGAAATGCATTTAAGTAAATAAATAAATAAAATAAGTGTTTTTAAGTTATTTAAAATAATTTCTTTTTTATTTATTTCATGAAAAAACACGTTAAAAATCTCAAATATCAAATCAAGTTAATAGCTTCTTTTTGTTGTGTTCTCTTTCTGTTTCTTATACATCAAATTTTGACATTTTCAATGTTTCTACTGAGTTTCCACAGCGGATGCATTCCACTTGGGTGTGTTCATAAGGTTTTTACGTAATTTCCAACCTAATTTCGTGAAAATTTGGTTGAAATTCCCTCATTTCGAAATGTGAATTTGTATGGGGAATGAAATAATTTGGAAATTTTCAACGAAATTACCTCATTGGCCCAATGAAAACGTAGTTAAGGTGATTTGCGATAAGTGAGAGTCACAATCAACCAATTCAGTCTGTATAAGATGATATCACATTTGATAGCTAAAAGAGCTATTACATCAAAAATATGATTGTCATTTTCCAACAAATTTGACGTTTCTGCCTGAGTACGACTAGAGTTACCAACAGCCTACAAAAATTGAATGAATTTTTCAGAGTTCTTTTCTTACCGTTCATACAGACAAAAATTAATATTCTTGTGACCAAAAAAGTTTACTACATTCCGGAATATGAAGAAAACATAAGAATTATATCGCAAAGACGTCATTTTCATTCTATATTTTCGATAGCTCATTACAAACATTTGAAACATTTGAAACATTCACTAGGCAACCATGTTTTTGACAAATGTCATTGGAAAGTATTCAATTGTATTGAATTGAGTTGAATCACCTTACCCTGACGGAAAACTAAATGACAATCACATTTGACCACGTTTGATGTGACAATCATTTATCACCTTAGCCGATTCCACCCCAGATGAAAGACTGATTTTAGACGATTGCGATTTTTAAGCGGCGCTTCTCTTTTGGTCTTCCTTCGGTTGCAAGGATGCTTTTAAACACTGCGATTTTGGTTGCAATTTTTGTTAAATGAAAAGGAAACATATCTGCACTGCACTCTTCACTCTGCTTATGTCTCAAAAAAACTCGAAAAGGCACAAAGAAGAAAGGGTGATAACTCTGCAATTTTTTCACCCTCAGCAATGTCTACCCCAGCCACCACATACGTCCCCCATCCTAGTTTATTAAAAATCGCAAGGGGTATTGCATCGTTTAAAAGCAGTCAAAGTTGTTTGTGCTGGGGGAAATGCCAAATCAGCTGAAACATTGCATATAAGAGCTGAACTTTATAATTTTCGTCATTGTTGGTAGTTGATTTTTTAGTTTTCGTCCCGAAAATTCAATACTTCAAATGAACGAACTTTTTGTTTATTGTTTAGGGCCAGTTGTACAAATATTTAAACCGAGTTTCAGCAATTTTTATCCACCGATTTCGGCGAATTAATTGAGTTTCGACAGTGTTCAAGTGTGTGATAGTAACCAATTACATACTTGAACCAGTGTTGAGGGTTAGTTAATCCGCCGAAATAGGTGAGTTAAGATCTTGAACCGAGGCTGAAACACTATTGTACAACTTGCCACTAGAAATTTGTATCTACCATACAACATTTTTCTGTGTGGATAACGGTTTTCCCGCAATTTATTATGAAACACTTTTTTTAAGCATATACTACGTTTTTTTTGGTGCAAATGAGGTAATTTCGTTGAAAATTGCCAAATTCGATTCCAAACTATCTCATTTTCCATGAAATTATCTGTCAAACAAAACTAGCAAATTGCCAATGAAAATACTTTTCCTGTAATTAACGCAATTACCTCATTTCGGCTCCAAAGGAAACGTAGTATAGATAAATAAACAAACTAGCTTCAAAACAAAAGCAACAGGCAAACTTTCAAATCAAATCGCATCAGTAAAGCATTCCTTCCCTTTTTACACACCAGTTGGCATACAATACCGGTGCAATTTACTACTCAAAATACTGTGCCAGTATATCTTCATTTCACACGACCATAAAACCTAATCCATAAAGTGTTCCGTAATAGGGGTTACTAGTATGTGTTCAAGCAAGCTACTTTAAAAAGAAACTACAGATACAAGAGATTTTTAAGACGGTGTTCACATTGGACTGAAAAACTGGATTTTTTTTTACGTTTCAGTATTAGCATCTCTCTCCCACTCCTTCATTGAAGTGAGATGTGAATACTGAAATGTCAAAAAAAATCCACTTTTTTAGTCCAATGTGAACACCGTCTAAGGAAATTAAAAGAAAACATCAAACAAATTTCCGGAAACCTGTTTCCTCGTGAGGAAGTAAGTCCCCTTTCACATAAGGAAACAAGTTGCTGGAGATTTTATGACGTTTTCTTTTAAATTCCAATTCCCACCAATCGTAGACCGTTCATTCCTCTTACTTGGTGCCCTTCTCTTCTTAAAGGTTCCCCCACACCAACGCGAATTTTCGGTGGCGACGACTTAAACAATAATAGGCGTGTTCCTTTGGGCCGCAGCATCTACTGCCAAGTACTTCTGGCTGCTTTCAACTACTTCTACTCTATGGTCAAAGTACTTCAAAGCACTTCAATAATGAAGTAACGAAATAAATCCACGCAAGAAAGCGACGCCTTCAGTAGAAGAAATTACATTGTAAATTATTGTTGTTGATGTTTTCTATATACAAGTACAAACAACAAAGCTTTCGTCTACATTGAGGTTAGATTTTTCTTTTGGCAGAAAGCGTTCCATTTAAGGAAGTACGAAAAAGTACTTGGCAAGGCCCAAAGGAACACACATAACAACGTGTTGTTTTCGACAACCACGTGTTGTTATTAGACGTTTTTATTATCAGAATTGATCTATATGGATCATGAAACAACATACATAACAACACCAACACATGAACCTAGGGCCTATTTCTCAAATCATACATAACATACATTGTATGATTTTGACAGTTCAGTTGTATGATTTCTGTTTCTCAGATTTGTTGTATGATCCATTGTCATACAACATTGTATGACCGGAGATTACACTGGAAATATTGGAATGTTGTATGATTCTGTTTGTCAGAAATTTATCATACACATCATACAGCAAATTAACCTCAAATTTTTCATACATTTCATGCAGCATATAAATTTGTTGTAATTGTTAAAAATGTAAGGGCAAAATGAACGTAAACAAACGAAAATATACAAAAGTAAGTCATTTTTGAATTTAAAAAATGGTAAATTGTGATGATTTTTCTTTTTAATGGACAACTAAAGAACAACAAATACTTGTCCTTTGGGAAATGATAAGCCAAAAAGAATTACTTTTTGGCCAATTTGCTGGATCGAACAAAACGAAAGAAGAGATAACGTTAGCTTCGAGAAACATAGTTTCCTTGGCCTTGGCATATGGAAAGTAACTCCATTGTGAATTGTAAATAAAGGATGACTTTTTCTTATTTCATATTATTATAATTTACTTTTATTTCTGGAAACAAACGCTCTATAATTGACTTCGTAGTAAAAAAATTGAGATTTATTTAAATTTCCACTCAATAATAATGAAATGTCAAAATCATACACATCATACAACAAACAAAATATCATACAACACTTCCAATGAAATCTGAGAAACAGAAAATTGTATGATGTGTATGATGTATGAAAGTGTTGTTTGTTGTATGAAATGTATGTGATGTATGATCTGAGAAATGGGCCCCTGCTCTTTATCGGGTCGCTGGAAACTGAGTTCTTGTGTGAAAGGGGACTAACATACTCTTGTGATCACCGCGTAATGGGCGCTGGAATCAATCATGCGTTTGCAACCTAATGTTCGAAAACAACTCAGCTGTTTTCGAACAACAAGCTTGACATTTGTATCGTCTGCGCGCTGTGTGATTTTCTTTTCAAAATATTAAAAAAAAACTATAATTAAATCTAGTGAAATAAATATAAATAAATATTATCAAAATAAAAGTAAGTAACTATTGTATTACTTTTTTTATAACTATTTTAAATAACATAATATTGTACCGTCACTATATTAAATTTTTGCCAAACCTCCCTCCTATGTCCAGTTTGCGGTGTTGTTCTTTTATTTGTTTTTTAACCTTTCTCGTTTTCGCGTGGAGTGTGACAGCGACAGCTCCAGCTCTAATCAAAATGGCCTCTGCCAAGTACCACTGTCGGAATTCGCTCTGGATCTCTGACCAATTTATATAAAATTTAACCGGCTTACTGCAAAAATAATTTGCAAACTAGACATTCTACATTCGGGGAATAGTGTTTTTATAAATTTCACTCTGAAACTTAAAATATCTACTACCAAAACTAGGTTAAAAAATGTGCAAACTTTCATAGTTTATTTTGTAATTTTTAATCAAGGGAAATTATATCTCATAGCCTGTTCGCATTTCTAAGAAAAAAAGTTAATTGTTCAAAAAGAACAATCATCGAATTATTGCACGCGTAATCGCCATGGCAAACGGTAGTGGTTGTGGAGGCAGCGGCACCTCTTCGGAAGGCTCGCGTGAAAATGGGTCATTGTACTTTAAAAAAGTCGGTAGTGCTCTTTTTTATGGATTGGCTTCGTTCATGATCACAGTCGTCAATAAAACTGTCCTAACATCTTATCAATTCCCATCGTTTCTATTTTTAAGCCTGGGTCAGCTTTGTGCCAGTATCGTGGTCCTCTATATGGGAAAGCGCCTCCGTTTAGTCACCTTTCCCGACATAGGAAGGGACTCATTTGGGAAAATTTTTCCCTTGCCATTGATATTCCTGGGAAACATGATGTTCGGTCTGGGTGGAACAAAAGAACTTAGCCTTCCTATGTTTGCTGCTCTACGGAGATTTTCAATTCTTATGACTATGTTGTTGGAACTAAAAATTCTCAAGATTCGCCCTTCAATGGCTGTACAAGTCAGCGTTTACGCCATGATCGGAGGTGCACTTCTAGCAGCTAGTGACGACCTCTCGTTTAACATGAAAGGCTATAGCTACGTGATGATCACAAACAGTCTAACGGCAGCAAATGGAGTGTTTGTCAAGAAGAAATTGGACACCATCGATATGGGAAAGTACGGTTTGATGTTCTACAATTCGCTGTTCATGTTCATTCCAGCCCTTATGGTGACTCTGTTTACTGGGGATCTGGAGCAATCGGTGAATTACCCACATTGGAACAACATATTCTTCGTTGTGCAATTCCTCATGAGTTGTTTCATGGGCTTTGTCCTCACCTACAGCACAATGCTGTGCACGCAATATAATTCAGCCCTGACGACCACAATTACGGGGTGCTTGAAAAACATATGTGTAACATACCTGGGAATGTTTATAGGCGGCGATTACATATTCTCTTGGGTTAATTGTATTGGAATTAATATAAGTGTGTTCGCTAGTCTGCTCTATGCGTATGTGACTTTCAAGAAAAAGGAAGCCAACGATAAGGAATTGCTGGTTCCGCTCACTAAAGTGGAGTCTGTATAGCATAAAATTAAGAAATGTTTGCGGCATGTAGACATATAATAGGAGTAAGAAGTGTAAATTTAATTATATAAACTATAAACCTATACCACTTTGTTATTGAAACACACACAAAATGATGACGATTAAGAGTACCAAAGCCATAATTTAATAATATTTTATTAAGTAAGTTTCATAGATATAAGTTTTTTTTGTAAAAAGATTATATTTCTTTAATTAAACAATATGATGATCAATCGCACTCAAATTTTTATTTTTTTTTAAAGACGACTTGATTGTTCCTGTTGAGTGCTTTATTTATTAAATTTTTATTTATATTGATTGTTGCTATTAGAAGCATTTTGAAGTGTATATTTTATCATTAACTTAAAAAATGCCTACATATTATAAAGACAAACGAACAAAAAAACGAATTTGTAACAGATAAATTATATAATTTATGAATAAATAGAAAAATAAAAATTTTAAATAACAAAATATCGTTTATGTTTATTTTTTCGTAAAAGGTTAATTAACTGCTGTTTGTTTTCTTTTATTGTTTTGAGCTGCTACGTTGTACATAATGTGCTATGAACAAATAAACATTCAGCACCATGATCAAATACTTGCAATGAACCCCCATGTTAAGTGACACGTGAGTTAGTACTTCGGAAATCTATCATGGCTGTTTGTCGTCGTGACTCTTGATTACACAAATAGAAAAAAAAACTTACGTCCGTTGTAAATAGATTTGACAAGGTCAATGTTTGGTTTTTGTTTACTTAATAAAATGTGGTAGGCAATAGGTAGGTGCTAGGTAGGCAGTTACATATATATACCTAGAAATAATGAAAATTGAAGAGTAAAACTGGTGTTGGGAATTTAGATGGTTCTTTGAATGGGAAAACTTTTAATAGTGGTAAAAGATGAATCAAAATCAGTTTTAAATCGATTTTTTGAAAATAATTTTTTATTATTAGGGGGGTTCACATTCAACGACGTGTCGTTCGACCCGAGTCGTTTTGCTAGCGTTCACATTTAACGACTTCCGTACCGACATCATTTGAAAATAATTTTTCAAAGAGCAAACATGGCGAGAATTTCATTATTTTCCCCAATACTAGCGCATTAATTTTATTTGTTTCTACTTTTGTTTTATTATTTTACTTTCATTTCAATCTATTCTCTTTTTATCTTACGAAAAAAATAGAAATAAGATATAAAATTAAATTTTCAGTCGTCCGACTGGACTTCACATTTACTACACCGATCGTTCGACAGGGCAAATTATCAAAAAATTTGAACTACAGAGCTTGCTTGATCGACAGTCGCTCGACTGGTGTTAACATTACAAATATCTAACGACACGACACGTGTTGATGAACATGTCGTTGTATGTGAACGCCCCTATTGAAGCTGAAAAAGTGGTTTAGATTTCATTCTTATACAGGTTATACCTAAATTCAGCTTCTTTTGGTTTGGTTAATTGCGTGAAAGCAATAAATCTACGGGTCAGAATACGCATGTCATTGGATTATGTGGCTTTTAGAAATAAAGTTACAATTGAGCGTTATTGGGTAGCGAAACTTCTGCAGTGTCGTTGTTTTACAAATACAATAATTCTATTCTATATGAATAGGTTTAATTTCTAATAATTTGGTAATTAATTTTTCTTTCGGCTCGAAATAAACAAGTTGTGTGTATTAGTTTTCAAATATGTTATTCCACTCCAAACTTTGGGGGATATTTTGACCATTTAGGTACACATGCTTCAATTATCTCCCTTTCAAACTTCTTTGGTGAGTTATCCTAGTGTGTGATGACACAGGTAAATAATTGTCCGACAACTTCACTATTTAGTTTTTTTTTTTAATTTTTGTCCAAATTTTAATGATATACATATGTATAGGTATACATATATTTTTATAATAATGAAGATGAAGAAAATTAGAAAACAAATTAATTAATTGTACAATTTTCTGGCGAATCCGAACGGATAAGGTGGGAGGTACTTTTCAATGACAAGAGGATTTGTCAATTTCTGGCTAGACGCAGTTTCTGTGTTTTTAGGTGGCTTAGACTGGTATTCGATCCTCATGCATCCGGCATGATAGTCCTTTGCACTAACCAACACACAATGAGTTGTACCTACAAATTTTGTCTGAAGTTTTTTTTTTTGTGACATTCACCAGTTAGATGTTCAAGACGAAAAACGAATATTTTTTGAATTTCTGAACAACAACAACACAACTTAAAGGTATTTTTTTCATTTCATGTTTTTTTTTGAAATGGTGATATCTTCGTCGTTGGAAAAAAGTGTTTAGATTTTTTTGTAGAAAATTGCATGATCTGGAATTTAGAATATATGGACTATATTTAATGAAGATAAATTTTCTTTCAAGTTAACTTCCATCATAAGAAATCACACCTTATTACGATTAACTTGTATTTTAGTTTTACTGTTTAATTAGTCGTTGAGTTGAGTTCTCTCAGGTTTTGTAACGAAAAAATCAAACATCTGTCTGAACAAAAAAAAATATGTAAGAACGAATGATCATTATTGATCAATTCGCTCTCATTTGTGCAACAAGTTTTTTAGACTCAAAATAATTTAATGTATTATGTTGGATGAAGTTAAGGTAACGCCCGCTAATGATTTAACAAGAGAACAGAAAAGCTTACATACTTACGTGCTAAATACAAATTTAAAAAAAACAATTTCATTCACTTTTAATTTTTTAAGTCGTCGTGAATTTAATCAGAATGAATATGAGTTTGTGTACATTTGGTAAAGAGAAGTCATTTCCCAAACAAATCTCATCTGCAAGTTAATAACTTAAGAGTTAAAGTTAAACTTAATAAATATAATTATTCAATTCAAGGTTACGTAGTTATTGAGATCTGTTTGTTTTTTTTAATAAAAGTTTGGATTTTTGATCTTACACACAAAATCATGATTTGAAATTCCCCATTCCTATACATGCTGCTGGCTCATCATTAGTTTCAATGCCATTGGCATGTATCACCTGTCTGTAATTTCTGTTCTCTAATACTAAAATTTATGTATGTAGGTATGAAGCATAGTATAAAAGATTTTGCGACTAAGATTAATTACTTTTTGTTTACTCTTATTTGAAAAAAAATATTGTGTGCATATATGTATGTGTGTGTTTAGTTTTATGTATGTATGTTTTTCACATTATGTTTTATAGGTACTTTCTTGAATGCTCCATTAGAGTTATCAATGGAACCAATTTAAATATAAAAACATCCAAAGAATTGGTCAATAAAAAATATTTAAATATAAAAACCATCGTTTGACAACTCATTCTAACAAAAATAAAAAGACGCAACATTGTGTAGTTGCGCAGACCTATTTTTACATGCAGTGAAACCTGCTATCGTAAAAGATTAAATATATTTTTGTTTTTCAAAAATAAAGTAAAGGAATGAATAATAAATATCTAGGTACTTATTTTTATAACTTAGAATTATGTTATATATTACATTATGATTACAAGTTTCAAGCAGGTAAATAACAGAACGGGTTGGATGTTAGGACTCTGAAATTAAAAATTTCATCAAGCACTTTTACTATTCGGAGAACACATTGTTTCATCTTATCTTAAGCGATGCTTGGTATAATGTCTTAACTCATTTCAAATGTTGAAAATAAGATTTTCCTAAAGGTTTTTGGCGGTTGGATGTGAGAAGTACCGTTATTCTCTATCTTAGGATAATATTTAATTTAAAATGAAAAAAAGTACCTAAGTAAAACAAAAATCTATAAAGTCAGTTGTGGAATTTGATTTCTTTCATATTAAAATAGTTAATTATTGAAAATTTTTAAAGGGATTAATTTTATTTTTAGATACCTTTCTTAGATTTTCCTTAACAATTGGAATGCTGAAAATTGCTCCGAATTTTAAATTTTTACACCCCTTTCGTAATTTCTTTTAATTTTTACACATTTTTTTTTTTGTTAAAAAAAATTAAAACAATTTGTATTCTCATGGTTAATTTATCTTCAGTTACACAAGTTTCAGGCGTTATGTTGCGAAGACTTTCTGGTGGGTTATTCCAGCGACCTAAAATATTTCTATTGCGTGCTGAGTTATCTTTGGCAGCGAATTTGGCATTTTATAAAAGTGCAACATTCTATGCTGAACCTAATGCAGAGACTCAAACTCAAAGCACAGAAAACTTTGATAACTTTACCAAAGAATTTATGCACAACCGCATTGAGATAACACCACTTCAAAGATTTATTCTGAGTGCAGGTTCTTCAATTACAGCCATAGTTGATCCTCATCGGTAAGTTTAAAGTTCTTTAATAAAAAAATATATTATGTACATATGTATGTTCATATGTATAATAGAGTGGGTCAAACTTTCATCAACTTTTTTTTTCTTCTTGAAAAGTTTGTTGTCTTGTAAAGATTCTTTTAAACCATTTTTCTCACTAAATTTGTATAAATGGTAAACAAAAATGGTTTAAACTTTGAAATTTAGGAATCGCAAATCGTCAAGACTTGTACGTTTATATTTCAGTCAGAATTTTAAAACAAAATTTTAATGTTACAGAATTCGAAATTGCATTGAAACATCAAATAGTTAATTTTATCAAGTAAACAGTGATGATCTATAGAATTTAAATGTTAAACCATTTTTTGAATGATCTATAATTTGTTGGTAATATTCACAGTACAAAAATTAATATGTGTACTGTGGGTAATATTAAGGTCTTGTATTTAACGAGACAACAAACTTTTATGGATTCGAGAAATAAAAAAAATTGATTTTATCTCAACCAACCACCCTAGTGTATAATTGTAGGTATGTATGTATGTATGTATGAGTATAAATAAATCATTTTTCAGCTTTTTAATAAATTCTTTATATTAGTCATGATATGATTGCATGTTTGGGAGAAACCACTGGAACAAATGCTCTACAATATATGCTTGAAACTATGAAAGCCACCGAAGAAGGACTGCGCATTTTAGCTGATAAGCCGCGTATTAATACAACAACTGTTGATATGAATTATCTACGAAGCTTGCCCGAAGATAGTTTTGGAAGATCTTATCTAAAATTTCTTGACGATAATGTAAAGTTTGTTAAGGAATAAAAAACCAAGATGAGAATATTAAACATCTTTCAGCGTGTGACGCCGGACTCACGAATGGAGGTTCGATTTATCGAAGATGCACAGCTGGCCTATGTAATGACGAGGTATCGAGAATGCCATGACCTAGTACACACGATCTTAGGTATGCCTACTAATATGTTGGGTGAAGTTGCTGTTAAATGGGTAGAAGCTTTAAACACTGGGCTGCCCATGTGTTATGGAGGTGCTGTATTTGGAGCAGCTCGATTAAGACCAAAGTAAGTGTACTGTTACTGGATTATAACTAATAACTGGTTTATAAAATAATTATGTGTACGAGCAGGTGTTTTAAATTCGTTTATTAACAGAATTATTTTCTGATTAAAGATCTTCATTATCTTTTTGAATTCTTCTTATCAGAAATTAAAATTCTACAGTAACTTCTACATACATGATAAAAATGTGTCAAACTACTAAAAAGATAACAAAATCGAAAATCAAATAAAAAACTTGCTCTATAAAAATACATTTTTGAAATATATAAATGTGTGTTATAACATTTATAAAATAAAATTAGAGAAATAAGCGCCAAACTGCAACCAATATATGATTATATATTCAAGTAGTAGTAGTAGTAGTTTTTATTGAGTTTTTTTTTTCTTTCTAACACTTATAGATATTTTCAATTCTATTTACATAAGGTGTGTTCAATGAGGCTGTTCGGAACAGTTTAGAACACTTTAGAACAGAAAAGTACAAGATTTTGCTGTTCAATGAGAAATTTTCTGTTCTAAACTGTTCTGGATTGCTGTTCAATGAGCTAGTTTGGAACAGTTTGGAACACTTTAGAACAGGATTTTCTGCACTTGCTTTTGAGGTAGAACAAGTTAGAACAGATTTGTGAAAACTGTCAAAATCAGATGTGATTATTTTAATGAAAGTAGTTTGTTTTTTTGATAGATTTTATTTGAATCTTTGCTTAACTCTTTCAAAAGTGTATTTTAATCAATTCTGATTCTATTTTCATGAAGTAATTTTAGTTTTAAGACGTATATTTGTGAATTTGTGACAGGCATATATGCTCCGAAAATTTTTTGTTGCTTTTTTAGTGACAACGTAGGTAGCCATTTTCTGTTCTACCTTGTTCTGACGTTTTTCACGAATCTGTGCTGTTCTGTTCTGTCCTGTTCTGTTCTGTTCTAACTTTTTCCTCACTGAACAAACCTATAGTCACTTATATATATCATTAATTTGCCGACTTAGAATTGGTCTGGCTATCAATATTATATTACTATTATTTAAGGCTTTCAAAAAACAAATTTTAGGTAGGTAAAGATATTTTACTTTTTCTGTTTAGTTAAATAATATGTCCACTCAACAAGACGATAACTTCAAAGATACTTAACCTAATGAAATGAAATGGAACTGAGATATGAGCGTATATAGACGTCTCTATCTAAACACTAGAGTAGTGTGCACATATATTTTATTCAGATGAATACAAATTTCTTAAGTTATTTATGACAGCAAGTTGGATGGTTGTTTTAATGTTTTTATACATATTTTTAATTGAATGTATTTAGATACATATTTTTTGTACTTTTTGTAATCTAGTTTAAATACTTAATAATACTTAATTGTAAAGATACTTATGTATATTTTATTAAATTCACAGCCAAGTTACTAATTATATTATAGGAACTGGAGTTAGTTTAATCACAATCAGGTAAACTTAGTTGGACGCAATTTATGCTTATAGGTTTTTTTTTTTTTTTTTGTTTTTAATAATTTTATTCAGTCTTTATAGTTACAAGCGTATGAGAAGCAAGTTAGGAATGCTGGGCAGCCTAGCCTCTGTACGTATTTGGGAATTGTTTTTTGTAGAATGGAGAGGTGAAAAGGTTGTCCTCATCAGGGACACTAAAAGCTGAACTGGAACCTTCGTTGAGGATGCTTATTGGAGACATATAATATCTATCATAAATGGACCAGTTGATGTTATCTTCGTATATGTTCCGAAGGACAGAGTTGTCATGGTTTTGTAAGGCAGAAATTCTTCTCTTAGAGAGAAAAATCAGATAGTCGAGCAGGGGAGAAATACGCGAGTCATGGTATATTGTCTTGTTGCAATGCCATTTACCACCTGGTCTGCGGCCTTTATTAATACATTTTCGAATGATGTAGCGTTCGAATCTTTGGAGCTCCAATGCAACATTGGGAGTGATTTGAAACCATATGAGGAATCCATAGCACATTAAGGGACGAATCAAAGTTTTGTACATTAAGAGTTTGGTTTTTGTTTCCACATTCTTTGAGTTGAGCAGAAGCTTTAGCTTTGCAGCTGCAGCCTTGCTATTGTTCAAAGCCTTTCTCGCATGAGGGTTCATTTTCAATCTTTCATGGAGATTGACACCGAGGTATTTTATAGATTTTTTCAGGGGTACAGAGTTGCTGTCAATAGTGAGATTTAGGTGTCGACTTTCTCGGACAGCAAGGTAGTGTCCCTTGCCTGCGGCATTGCGAAAGCAAATCAGCTCGCATTTATTAGTATTTAGTTCAATTCCCCATTTCTTGTAATATGGGATGACTAAGTTGAGATGGGATTTCACTGAGTTAAGGGCTTCGTGTGGTCTCTCATTGGGACAGAACAAAATGGTGTCGTCAGCATAGAGAATTGCTTCGGAGCAGCGATGTTGAATTGGCAGGTCATGTAGGTAAAGGTTGAAGAGTAGGGGACCAAGGATGGATCCTTGGGGAACACCAGTCTGGATGGGGATAAGTGAGGATGACTCACCTTCAAAGTTGACTGAGAGGCTTCGGTTTGAAAGGAAACTTTGCAAAATTTTTATAAATATTTGGGGAATATTTAGCTGGTTAAGTTTGTATAAAAGCCCTGCATGCCATACCGAATTTTTATATATTCAAGTTCAATTGACTGAAATGAAATTATTTTCAGTTTGAATTAAATATTTTTTTTTTACATTTTAGACAAAGAAAAGAATATACTTCTAGATACCTTCCATGGGCGGTACAAAATGGAAAATCAATTAAACCACTTATGGCTGTATATTGGGAGGAAAGATGGAAACAGCCCATTTCTCAACTGCGTGAAGAACTAGGCATTATTTTACTAACTTGATAATTTAATACCTTTAGACTTTATAAATATATTGTAAACTCTAATAAAATATTGTTTTGAATTTTTATTTTATTATTATTTTGTCTTCGTTATAAGAGACAGTACCCCTATTACCTACTATGCCACGGAATACTAGTGTGAATTAATAGTAACCTATTATTTTACCTTAACTAAGTTCTGAAAAATTTATGGGACATTTTCAGATATCAAACCATAATCAAAGTTTTTTTGTTTCATAAGTTTTCGTTTTAACACAGAAAACTCTTAGAGGTAACGTAATTCAGTCCCTGAACTGCACAATTCCTGAGATAGTTTATGTATTTTAAAATTATTTGATAACTTAATTTCTAAACAAAAGTATTAAACACCTACATGTGTATATTATTTTTTTTTTCATTCTAGATAACGTCATTATCCTAACAAGGAATTTTTTTTTCACAATTAGTTATGGACGAATAGTCGAAAATAAACATAATCGTATGGTTTAAAATTTTTTGGTATTATTAAAACATACTCGCAATTAAATGGCTAAGTTTAATTGTTCTAAATACCTGCTCTGTTTATAGAACGTTCGATTTTTTGGGCAACTACAGTTACTGTTACCATTGATTATAATTTTTGAAAGTTTCTTTACGAAAGTCTTTTCTGACCACGGGAAATCATTTCTAGGTGTCTGAATTTAAACAAATTCCTCTAGAAAAAAATACAATTTACAGCCTATGATTGCGATAAATATCGACTATTCATGCTCACACCAAATTTCAAAAAAAAAGAAAAAACAAAAACGTGCCTATCTGTCATTTTGCCGATCTAAAGGAAGTGTTTCAATCGTTAAAATAGTGAAAAAAAATAATTAAACTAAATAAGAGTGAGAATAGTGAAAACTTGCAATACTTTGTTAAAAAAAATATATAAAAACATGCGGTGCTGTGTTAAATTGTGTCAAAACACCTATAATATGGAGTTAACAATATTTTCATTTCACGGACTGATTGTGTCTCAAATTCCACATAAACTAATGTGAAGTGTTGTTTATGTGAATACATTATCATAGAATACTTTAAAATTGATATTTCATAGCATTTTGCTATAAAAAAGGCAAATTTGTTGAAAATACAAATATACTTTGAAACGTGATATGTCAGGTGTCTTTCTGTCAAATTTGAAATTCTCACCAATTTTCGAATTAGCTTTTATTGGTGATGGCAAGGCGCTCAAATGCATTGAGCGCCCGTAGTGCAGAATAATTTTACTTACTTTATGTGGAATATGAGACACAGTTTACCTGTGAGATGAACAAAAATTCCACTGCTTATTATAGGTGTTTTTACAGGATTTAACGGGGCACCACATGCAGTTTTATATTTTTATTTAAATGAAGCGCCGTGAAGTGCAGTTGTCGCTTAGTGCGATATAGTGTTCTATACAATTTCCTACAAATAAGAAGTGAAGTTCAGTTCCGCTGAAGTGCAGTTCCGCCGAATGCGGTCATACCTTAATTCTACAAAAAATCCAAAATCAGTTTCTTCATATTCTGACCTGAGTGACTATTGATAAATTCGCCACTCTATAATTTTACGCACTTAACTTAGTAGAGTCCCCTATGACAACAAATGTTCAAATTTACAAACTGAATAATTTTTGTTTTCGTCATTGTGAACTGTCCATTTTACAAATCGGAAATGTTTTCATTTATTTGTGAAACTAGCTTCATATAGCTTCCGAATATTATATTTCTACCTTAAGTAATATTTAAATAATTCGGCACTAATGATTTCAGAGATTATTATTTTAAGTAGATAAATTTATTTATTTATAAAATACATTGTTGAGTATATAAAAATATTCGTTATACATAACTCGATAAAAGCTAAAAAATAGAACCACTTTACTAGCGGACAAATAAAAAAAAAGGTATATGTATATTGCTTTGCACTTTTAACAGTAAAATTTACAACTTACAATTTAAGTGGCTAAGATTTGTCACGAACTTAAAGTTTTGAATATCGACTTAAAATTAAAAGACATAGAAAACTGCCTGCAGTTAGGCGTATTATTTTTGTTTCTAGGTCGATGGAGAAGAATCAATTTTGTGAAATCCGTTTGTGGTTTCTGCAAAATCTCCTGATGGAGTAAGTCCCACTTTGTGCATTAACTCGGAAAGTTTCTGTGCTTTTCGGTCCTCATTATGGGCGATTACAGTGCACAAATGTTCAGTTAAAAGTTCTTTCTTTTCGGAAGCATTGTGCAATTCTATTTTGGCTTTCAAGAATTGGGCCTCAACTTTGTTGTATTGTTTTCTGAATTTAAACGTAATAAGACTCAAGAGATATGATACTCGTTCAACCACTTACTCAATGCTAGCATATTGGATGCAGGCCGACTCAATTTGTTTTCTTAAGAGTGCCACGTCGGTAGCTAGTTCATTATCCAGCTTGGACAGCTCACTTTTGATTTCTTCGATTTTCTTTGCTTCCGCAGCAGTTTTTTGTGAACTAAATTTAAGTGAATACTTAAGTTAACAAAAAAAAATTAAAATATAAGTTTTCTTACTGAGCTTCGATTGCTTTGTGAAGCAACTCCTTCTTCTGTTTGTTTTGTTCTTCAATTATTTTGCGATGAACTTCAAAATCTTTCAGTGATACTCCTTTAAACGGAGACTCAATGTTTTCAGATGGTTCTGGTAATATTGAGGAATCGTTAAATGAATTGTCCTCGTCTGGAATATCAGGCGATGGTGAGACACCTAATTGCTCCCGAGTTGTTTCCTTTTGTTGAATTTTAGGAATAGGTTGATAGAACAAAGCACCTTCAATGGATTTGGACATGCTCTTGTTCAGATTTATTTCATCCATTGAATCCTCTTGCTGTTGTGGTAAGGTCGTCCCCTGAGATTTTATGTGATTTTTTCGATCCGGCTTTTTTATTTTAAGATTTTCCTGCGATCGTGCCAATTCTTTTTTATCGGGCATTCTTCGGATTCCATGGCCTCTTATTGTAGCAGGTTTCACTTGAAAAGAAAACATACAATATTTGTTTTATTTGATCATTTTTTAATAATATGTAGGTAGCACCAAGTTAAAGAACACAAATGTAACTGACTTGATTTTACTGAGTTTGAACTGATTTTAGTTATATCTTCGGGACTAAATCCGTTGAATTTATCCGATATGATATTATTGGGGCAGAATAATTTCTTTTTTAACTTGTAATATTTTAAAATTCGGCGGAAGATATAAGTACAACTTAAAACATTACACAAAATACAAATTGCTTACGTCCAAGGGCTCAGAAAACAATTTTGACGCTTGAATATGCCAAAGTGGGATTATCGAATTGACGTTGCCATTTTTGGTTTTTTTGAAGTGATCGTGATGATTACCTTTTTCGAACAAGAAAATTATTGCCAACTGCGTTAAATTGATAGGTATGTTATATATTTGGTAAAAATAATCATGTGATTATGGAATTTGCAGTGATTATCAGCAGTGTTTTCTTTTCACGACAAATATCACGACATAATCTAAAGACAATAAAAGCACTGTACTGTGGATCCAATATTTCGAATTCTGTAATCGAATTTAAAAATTAGCTTGGAGCTAACATATTCTGCTGAGTTTCAGTGAGCTACGCGCAAACCGACGCGATGCTGGTGGCGATCACGCACATCTACGCGATTTATGTGTGCCTCTCCTTTGATTTATATGTATGTGTGGCATCAACATTTTTATCGTGATCGCCATCGCTAGTTTAAAGTGAGATCCCACCCAAAATCAAGCACCAGCTTCAATAAATAATCTCGGATTCAGCATGAATCTCTTCGGTTGTGCAAATATTTAAACTGTGGTTCAGAAATTTTTATCCACCGGCTTTAATTGAGTTGAGACTCAACAGTGGTTTACGGCTCAAGTATGTGAATAATAACCAATTACTGGTCTTGAACCAGCGTTGAACGTAAATTTATCAGCCGAAATCGGTGAGTTCAAATCATGAACGAGGCTGAACTACTATTGCACAACTGGCCATTACTCACACAGTAATGGATTTAAAAGCCATGATATATGAACTGAAGTCACGGTGATCAATACAACGACCGTGTAATCATGCACTTTGTCATTTCGCTTCATTCGAAAAAGTTGTTTTACAGAAATCTTAAATACGATGCTTAGAAATTAAATCTAAAGCCTCAACTACATAAGCCAAAAAAGTGAAAAAGTGCAAGAGTGAAAATTTTTAAATTGATTTTTTGATAGTTTTTCTGACTAGAAAACTTATAAAAATGATGCAGAAAGCTTTAATTTTGGTTTAAAAACAAATTTGTGTATTCTTTTTCACAAAACAACGGCGCTAGCGGTAAAAAAAATATTTTTACTTTTGTACTTCAGTACTTTTTGGCTTATGTAGTTAAGCCTTAACGAAGTATCTTAACCAGTTCTTTAATAAAAAATCGTACACTTGTAAAGGCTTAACTACATAAGCCAAAAAGTACTGAAGTACAAAAGTAAAAATATTAGGGGTATTCCCGATCCGATGCAACTGGTCTTGTATCATTGCAAAAATGCAGAAGTGCAAAATTGCTATACCCTAACCCCATTGTAAAAAAAAACTTTGCACTTTTACAATGATACAAGACCAGTTTGCATCGGATCGGGAATACCCCTATTTTTTTTACCGCTAGGCCGTTGTTTTGTGAAAAAGAATACACAAATTTGTTTTTAAACCAAAATTTAAGCTTTCTGCATCATTTTTATAAGTTTTCTAGTCAGAAAAACTATCACAAAATCAATTTAAAAATTTTCACTTTTGCACTTTTTCACTTTTTTGGCTTATGTAGTTGAGGCTAAAGTTTAAGAAATATATTTGTTGTTCAGTAAACACGTCTTGACTACTTGAGATGTATAATCGCAATGTCCGTATATCCCTAGCTGGGGTAGTGAATTGAGTGGTATGACTAAAGAGTGTGTTAGATAGGTATATTTTAGGTAGTGCCTACCTACTCTTCTAGTTATATAGTTGATTCGTTTGAGTTGTTTAGCTATTTAAGTTTTGTGTATATAGGACGCTGTTTAAATTGGAAAGATTGAGGTCGGTATCACGGCAGTTCGTAGGCAAGAGAAGGGTGCGGAGAGGACTCTCGTGAGGCACGAAGAAAACATAAAAACCGGACTCATGAGTCCACTTTGTTATTTGTTTCAATGTGTGGAATGTTGAAATTGTTGTTTCAATATATTTTGGGGCACATCAAAGTTTCAAATGTAAACACGATGACACTTACCAGTTCGGACTCAATCTTCCCATAATCTAAACAGAGTCTAGCTGCGCATGCTACAAACAGATGAAAAATTTACTTTTTTTTTACTCCCATCTCTTCCTTGGTCTTTATTTTTCCTTGTATTCGTATATTATTTTTCCGATACACATTTTAATGCGTGTTCATCACTTCCTTTTTAAAAATCGCAATCTCTTCCACTTCTGGCCCGCTTTCTGTTTTAATGACACGATACAACACAGAGAACGCGACGGACGGAATAGTTGGCCGCACCGCACTCTGTTTGAACAGGCCTTTAAATTTCAATTTTATTATGAACGCTCCCAAGTCCCAATGATCATCTGGTAATATCCCGTGTCCCAATATCAACTGTCAATTCCAAAAGAACACCGAGTACCGACCACCTTGTTCTGTTTATTTTGAAACAAACAACAAAACAAAATATTTTAAACAAATTTCTGAAGTACTTTAATTTTTGATTGTTTGTTTGCGATTACCTTTTTTTAAAGTTAAAACAACAGAAAGCTTACTCAACATAATGGCTGGCAGAGGACGCGGGGGCAAGACATCCTCGTTAACCCAAGAGCAACTTCAAGCTATGGGTTGCATTGGAAAAGACATGCCTCAAGTACAACTAGCACCTCCACCAACCTTCCCACCGCTCATGTCTAAGCCTGTTACAATGGAGGTTAAAAAAATGTTGAATAAGCAAAGTCTTCATATAATGATTGTTCAACCCACAGACAACAGCTTCACAAAACTACCAAATCCTCTGGAAGGAAGATTTTCTAAGTCACATGAGAGACTCTCCCTATTACATTATGCCAAAAGTAACAAAGGCAAATATCTTGCGCTACTCCGATCAATATGCTGTAAGTAAAAGTCAAGCCATTCCACATTGTTTGCATATATACTTATATACTTTATACTTGATTATATGTTCAAAACTAGAATGCATTAGAAAATTCCAAAACTAAAACGAAAGCTGATATTCCATGGAATTTGATGCCTAGCGAATTATCTCCTATGTTTAATAAACGTAAAACAAATGACAAAACTAGCTTGCCGTCAAAAAAACCAAAAACAGCAAACTTCGATGATAGATTGAAAGTTCTCGAAGAAAAAGAGAAGACTGACGTCGATCCTGAATCAAACGAAAAGAAAGCATCGGATTCTGAAGCGGAGGAAGAGGAAGAAGAGGTTTGTTTCTTCTGTGATTTAAGATTTATTTGAACTTATTTTTTCGACTAGGACATGAGAGCCGATGACGAAATGGACGATGAAAACGATTATGGCAATAGCTACTTTGACAATGGGGAAGGCTACAATGAGGAAGATGATAACTTGGACGATGGACCAGTTTATTAAATAAGTCAAGCTTTAACCTTTAAGAAATAAATTTTTTAAATGTCTATTTTAGTTTTGTGAAAGTTTAAGCCAATTTAGCTTTCCGTCCTCTCGTTGAGATATACACTAAACAAGGAGTGTTAGGAGCCCGTTTTGAGGCATTGGACATTTTATATTGGGTATCTATCATATACCCCAGTGAGAAGTTCATGGAAAACGACAGGATGGTAGTGTGGACGATTTTTCAATCTTCAAACTATTATAAAAATAGCAATGTGTGTTTAATTCGGTTTTGAGAGGTGAGTCTTATCCCAACTGTTTGTTTCCTAACATCGAAAAAAATAATTTAATTAAAATTTACCACGTACATGCTATTATTGAATCGAAATACCCAGTTGTGTCCTAACGTTATAGTCTTTTATTTGACCTCAAACGAATACAACATGCACGAAAGGTTTTTTTTTCCAAAATTTGCTTTAGAAGAACTTCTTCTAAAATTTGTTAGACTGTTGAAAATCGTCAAATCTTTCATACAACGTTATGTTCAACGAATTGTTGACCTATAAAAAGAGTACGGAGAAAAAAGAAAGAAACGGAATGTACAACAACTTTGTGTGTGGCTAGTAAAAATGCTGGTTGTTTCAAATGCAATAGCATAGCATAGATTTGTCAAATAAAAGGAGTGGCAGTCGTGAAATAGCTATAAATCCAGTCTATAAAAACTTCGTGTTACTTCATTAGTGTTGTTGGTTCATTCAATGTTGAACAAATGTTTGTTAATTTGGATCATTCTTCTATGACTATCACTCAAAGGGTTGTATCCGATAATCCTTTTAATTTCCCTTTACTAGAGTTACATTTGTACGAACAGGAGAGACTATAGAAAAACTTAAAAACAATTAAAAGCCAAACTCTTACAATGAGCGTAATTGCAAACATTTTATTTTAATATTTAACAACTTGCTACATTCTTATACTGGAAATTATGTTTATTCGTAGGTTTTTGGTGGTTTGGAGTTCAAGAAGATGATTCCGGATGATTTTGCCTAAAAAATAAGTATTGACGTAAATGAAACGTGCAAAAAGAATTTCATTCAAACTTACAAATCCAAGTGTGCCAGCCAAGACCAAAATTCCAGTAATCAAGACAGCGTTGTATTTGGAGTTTTGTTTTGAGTGATATTCTTGCCAATCTCCTTCTGGGACTGGTAAGTCATTCATGGTTGAGGGCTTATGGTGTCCACCGGCATGGTAAGCAGCACGGGATAAAGCTCCAGCTATAAATTTATTTTTTTTTTATTGAGTGACATGATTCATATTATGTAATGTAAGGTTACCAAGATTGTTAATTTTTCTTACCATTTCTCAGCAAAAGAGCTTGGGAAACAAATTGTTTGACCAACATATTGACTAAGGTAATGGAATTATATCTTGAATTAATAAAAATATTTTAATTGGAATATTTTCTTTTGAAGTAATTTTAAGATAACTTATAACTCACAATCGCCTTGACTTGACAGTGTGTTGAGAAAATAATCAAAAAGTTGGGATTTTTCACACTACCAGAACGAGTATCGAAATATTCACGGCTATCAATTTTGACATTGTCATAATTCGGAACAGTTTTTAAAGGTAACAACACATCGAGTTGCAAAGCTCAGCACAATTGAAATGATATAGGTGTGTTCCTTTGGAGTTTCGAAGTACTCGTGAGTACATCGCCACCTCCACGTAAAAATTTATATAAAATATCGACTTTAATTGGACGCGTTCAGGTTGCACTAGGATAACCTATCTAAGATACTCGTGTATCCTGTATGTTTCTGAACGCAAATCAGATGTTGTTGACATTTCAAATGAAAGAGTGCCCATAATTTTTAGGATAGCTTGAGATTTAATTTTTGGTAACATTTGCACCAAATTTGGTTGGAAATTACGTAAAAACATTTTGAACACACCCAAGTGAAATACATCCATTGTGGAAACCCATTGGAAACCATTGAATATGTCATGGCCAGTTGTACAGTAGTGGTTCAGCCTCGGTTCAAGATTTTAACTCACAGATTTCGGCGGGTTAACTAAATTTCAACGCTGGTTCAAGTATGTAATTGGTTATTATCGCACACTTGAACAGTAAACCACTGTTGAAACTTAATTAATCCGCCGAAATCGGTGGATAAAAATTACTGAACCACGGTTTAAATATTTGTACAACTGGCCCTCAGAAATCGATGCACAGAAAACACGCTGTTTAGATTGGGAAGATTGAGTCCGGACATTTAATACTACGTTTTCATTGGGCCAAATGAGGTAATTTCGTTAAAAATTTCCACATTCGATTCCAAATTATCTCATATCCCATACAAATTCACATTTCGAAATGAGGTAATTTCAACCAAATTTGCACGAAATTAGATTGGAAATTATGTAAAAACCTTATGAACACACCCAAGTGGAATGCATCCGCAGTGGAAACCCAGTGGAAACATTGAAAATGTCAAAATTTGATGTGAGCTATTCTGAAGTTGTGAGGGCTCACAACTCACAAGCCTTTGTGAGGTTGATTTCTTATGAGTTTGTTCTGAGGTTCTCAAAAGGAGATCACAATTTCGATAGTTTTTGTAAGGCTCACAGTTGCGAGGGTACGAAAACCTCACAAAATCGATTTCACCTTTCCTTGTGAGGTTGTTGTGACTTGTGAGGTATCAGTGAGGTTTGCCAGAATAGGGCTGTTAGATTGTTACTTTTCATTACGCCATGATGATGATTTTGTTGATGAGAGCGGTGAAATACATCGTCATGGCATAGTGAAAAGTCACAATCTAACCAGTGCCTATGTTCTATAACTCTCGCATCGTTAAACGAGAAACTTTGAAAAATAGAACAAAACTCATACGATTTGTTTCTATTCCTTGCGTTCGGTAAACTATCAGATAGGCTATCCACGCATCCAAAAATTTTCAGATCCGTTGGGTTGTTGTTGCATCAGCTGTTTTGTCACAAGGGATTACAACAACACAAACCTATCCGGATAGCTTTGGATTGACCCCCGAACGTGACCATTTTCATCGTTTCTCGATTGATTTTGGGCGTTTTTCTTTTTTAGTTCAGAGCAGAGCTCTGAACAGGGTCTGAACACTCCGAACATACTCTGAGGGCCAGTTGTACAATAGTGGTTCAGCCTCGGTTCAAGATTTTAACTCACCGATTTCGGCGGATTAACTAAGGGCCAGTTGTACAAATATTTAAACCGTGGTTCAGCAATTTTTATAAACCGATTCCGGCGGATTAATTGAGTTTCAACAGTGGTTTACTGTTCAAGTGTCTGATAATAACCAATTACATACTTGAACCAGCGTTGAACTTTAGTTAATCCGCCGAAATCGGTGAGTTAAGATCTTGAACCGAGGCTGAACCACTATTGTACAACTGGCCCTAAGGTTCAACGCTGGTTCAAGTATATAATTGGTTATTATCACACACTTGAACAGTAAACCACTGTTGAAACTCAATTAATCCGCGGGAATCAATGGATAAAAATTGCTGAACCACGGTTTAAATATTTGTACAACTGGCCCTGAGCGATCTCTGAACTGAGCGTGCTCTGCTCTGAGAGTTCAGGTTTATTTAAAGAAACACGCTTCCCCAGCTGTCACTTTTTTATTTGTTCACAGTTGTCATTTTCTTTGTGTTCAGCTATTCAACTCCGTCTGCTCTATCAATTTATTCTGAGCTCATAGAACGCGCTCTGAACATGCTCTGAACATCCTCAGAGCGAAAAAAGAAACACAAAATTGGAGCTCTGAAAGCTCTGAGCTAAAAAAGAAACACGATCTTTTGGTTGACAGTTCAGGCTCTGCTCTGAACTAAAAAAGAAAAACGCCCTTTGTCGATGCGAGGTCTATGTAACATGTATGTGCTGAATTCGTTCATTGCTCCCATAAATTTCCCCAATAAAAATACCCTTCAACAGCACATTTTGAGAGCGTCTGCTTTAAATGTCATATAAACTTCAAAGCTGACATTTGTTTTGATTGTTCTTATAAAACTGAAAAAAAAAAAATTCTCAATCGATGGTTTTGGTTTAACCCTTTTCATATATTTTTCATCATCTGAAAATAATTAATTTAAACAATTCATTAAATATGTTAACCATTGGAACCCTGGCCAATATAAAGCATATTTTGCAAAAGGATCTATTTAACAGCACCGGCGAACGAGTTCTCTCTGTGGCCACAGTCACGAAAACCTACAAGAAGAAGAAGGTTTGTTATCTATGCATCGTCACAACTCCTCCTCCTATTCCTGTGGTAACAGTATGTTTGGTGAAACTCCCCGAAAAAGAAGGTGAGTACAAAAAGAAACGTTGCTGGCAGTTGGACGAAATTAAATTCGTCGATGGGAAGAGTGAAGAATTCGAAACCCACGAATTCGATGTTCAAGTTGAGAAACTCTACAAGTGGTATGCCATCAATTTGCACGAAAGGCAAAATTTCATAGCAGTGTTGTATAAACAAGTAAACAAATATGTCCGTTCCAATCGGGCCGAATTCCGTAATGTCCCTCCTGCCTGGCTGTCGGAAATGTCTCCAGAGAAAATTGCGGCAAGTGGTGGCGGAAACAAGGCAATGGCTGATATTGAAGATGACGATGCAGAGAGCTCCGAGTTTCAAATGATCTCCGACAAAGAAGCCACGGAGTTAATGAAGCTGTTTTCCGAGTGTGATTTTGCCATCAAAGATGCGGAGACTTTCATCGAACAATTGAGCAAGGAATTGCATGACTTGGATGGGGTTAGACTAGAGAATTTTAACTCTTAATGGTTAATTTATTTGTTTTTATATACAGGCTAATGTTCAAAGTGTATTGGCGTCAGAGCAGCAAGTCTTCATACTCATGCAGCATATTGAAACCGCCGTTGTTGAGGCTGAGAAATTCGAGACACGTCTGGATGCTTATGAAGAGATTTTGGGCCATGTACGAGAGACGATGGAGAAGATCGGAGGAAAGAACGCAATGATCGAGATCGCAAACAACAACAACATTAAATTGTTGAAGGAATTAAACCGAGTTATTGTAAGTTATAATTTCTGAATACAAAGTTTTACATAATCTAGGATCGAAGAAACTCCGTTTTAATGCATTCAATGTGATTCTCTGCTAGGAAAGATTAAAACTAGAACTTTTTACTGAAATTCTAAAAATTGGAAATCTATCACCAAATATTTATATTTGTATGTTCCATATATCTTTATATATATATATATATATATCTATATAAAAATATAAAGATTATCCGCCCTCTTCTTGGGATAATTAGATTGAGAGAATAGCAAATAAAACCAACCACTTCTATTAGAACGTACAACGTTTGTGTTAAGAAATAGAGCTTAGGTCTGATGGAAATTTTTTGCAGTCAGCCTAGTAATAAAATAACTAGTGCAGTGACAGTCTGCAGGAGGGGCACCTTAGTGGTCGTACAAAAATAAAAAATATCATATGAAGTATTTCAGCTTAAATGAACTTTCGACTATTGTAATTGTAGAAGGTTTGAATGAACAACAACACTTGAGTGAGCTACCACCAAGTTTTTATAGGCTAGATAATTGTACATTAATGGTGAAACTGGATGTAAGCGCGGATCTACCAGTTTAATTTAAGAATACTTTTTATATTCTTTGTCCATTTAATTGACATTTTAATTTAAATTCGCAGACCCAACTTGATCTACCACACTCACATCAACAAGCACTCGATGAGCCCGACCTCAAAACTGCCGCGGGTAGAGAAGCTGCAATAGCTGCGGCTAAAAGTTTGCAACAAGCAATGAACAGTGACATAGATCCTTCGCTCTTACGTCTCGAAGCTGTACAAGATCAACGAAAACGTTTTGAAAAATGGAAGGCAAAGTTTTCCGTTACTGTTAGTCGTTATGTCAATAATTTATTTATACATTTGGGAAATGAGTTTGGAGATACGCCTCTCTCTTCCTCTGAACTTGTTCTTCCCAAACATTCTTCAGTTCACAAAGAACTAGTTGCCTATACAGAACTTATGCACTGGACAAAAGCAATGGATCGTAAAACGTATGATGGTTTGACTAGAGTATATACAACATCGTTAAGCAAAATCTATGAGAGAGACATTCGTAATTTCTTTGCATTGGTAAGTGTTAGTGTAGTTTGTTGGTTTAAAACAAAAAATGAAGTAGATTAATTTTTTTCTGTCCTCAGGCTCGACTGCAAATTTCAGAAAAGCTACGAACTTCTCGGGAAGATTTAGATAGTTCGACTTCGTCGAAAAAATCAGCTGTCATAGTGCCTTATGGAACATTAGGTGTTAATAAAGAATCCTGGGCAAGTGGTGTTGAGAGCGCCGACCGTGAAAAATTCGATATGATTTTGGAAAAAGTTTTAGCAGAATTAGAACCAGTCGCCTTACAAGAACAAATATTTTGCATTAATTTCTTTCAAATGGATGTGATAAGTCCCACGACTAAAAATACTCAAACAACACTGGATGCCCTAGAAAGTCAACCGGAACCAAAAGAACAAGATTCAAGTCGTTATTGATTTTTTTTTAGTATTTATCAAACATAATATTTATTTTTAACTATTTTGTATTTTGACAGGTAATCTCTTACCTCAGAAAAAAATTGACCGGCAAATCAACGAAGAAGTTCGTAAGCTAATGATAGCCTTATTCGGATGCCTGGAACCGGAATTAATTAGCTTTATACAAAGTTTTGAAAAGATGGATAGTTTGTAAGTTAAGTTTACTAACACAAATTTTTTTGTTCCTTAGAACTTTACCTTACATGGTCAATTCATTGTTTTTCGTTTTGAATACCAAAAGGATTATTATTTTATGGGTTTCTTTTCCATACAAAAAATAGCTTTATTTTAAATGAAAATAATTTAAACAAATGCAATATGTTTCCCTTGTAGCTATTCTCTGTACGTTTTGGTCCGACTAACCCAGCATGTGATGTCAGCCCAAGACACCCACTCATTCCTTAGTATGACTTTTGCTTCGGCTTTGGTTCATGTCAAGCGAAACTTTGATCGATTCATGCAGCAGCAATTACAGTCAATTAAAGATGCAAAAATGCCAAAACGTTCAAAATGTGGAATACTCCCTTATGTGGAAAACTTTGAGGACTTTGCCGAAACGTGTGAGGGAATTTTTCGTAAATCGGACAGACGAGCCGACATGGAGAAATGGTACCTGCAATTGGTTAATGCAATATTCGATTATATATCAATTCATTCCAACGAACATCCCAAAACCCCGAGTCAAGTGGTCAAAATGGAAAACTATCATCACATGTATTCGTTGTTAGCTCAGCTTAAAGTGCCTGGATTGGAACCGCTTAAGAAAGATGGCAAAGCTAAATACAATGATGCATTGAAAGCGTATGTAACCAAATACTTTGGTCGTCCATTGGAAAAACTTAACGTAAAGTTTTATATAATACGAAAATGATATATATTTCTTGTAATTAAATTAACTTTATTTTCTTTTTTTTAGCTTTTCTTTGAAGGCGTACAACAAAAGGTAGCGCAAGGCGTTAAGGAGACTGAAATCAGTTATCAAATGGCATTTTCTAAACAAGAACTACGTAAAGTTATTGGCCAATATCCAGCGAGAGAAGTCAAGAAGGGATTGGAAAATCTTTACAAAAAAGTAGAGAAACACCTTTGCGAAGAGGAGAATCTACTTCAAGTTGTATGGCATGCAATGCAGGAGGAATTTATTGCACAATATAATTATCTTGAGGAGCGTATTCAAAAATGCTATGCTGGAGCAATGATTAATTTAGAATTCAGTATTCATGATATATTGACGTTCTTTTCTGACATCGCTCGATCACATTGAAATTAAACCGCATCGACTCCCAATCGAACATAATTTTATACCGTTATGCCATGGAGGAAAAATTCCATAGTATTAGTGCTTAAAGCATTAACTGTAATTATATTATATTATACAAAAACACAAAACAATTAAAAATATTTTACTGTTAAGTGCAATAGCAAAATAAAAATATATATATTAAAATTATTGCAACGAAAGGCAAATTTTGTTTTCCTTGAAAACAATGTATTTTTTCCTAAAAATGCAGATAAAAAGAATTGCAGAATAAAACTAATTGTACAATCTTTAAATTTAAAGCGGATTGCTATAAGTTTTAAGTAACTTTAGTTCGGATAAGTTACGTTGTATGGAGGCAATACTGTTACTGTTATACTCATAGTAAATGGCGCCCAACAGATCGTCGGTTTTACTTTTAATTTGAGTAACTGTATTGCTCTTATTTTTAAAGTCATATAAAAACAAAAATAATTTTACCTCCCACCGAAGAGGGTCAAACCATAAACAGAACAGGAACAGGAGAAGCAGGTGAGTACAGCTCAAGTTTATTTTATTTAAGATTTAAACCCAGTTCGTATTTCAAATAATAATTTACAGTTATTTTTCTAAAAACAAGAGAACATTTATCCGAATCTAATTGCAGGATCAAAATCAGAAACGTTCACACGTATCAAATTGTTTTTCCGAATAACGAATTGAAGCAGTTTAAAAATGAGATATCAAATTGAAAGCATTTCATAATAAGGCTATCTGCAATCGAGATTCGTAAATGATTGCGGTTTTCAGTTCTGAATCGAAATATACATCAAAAGGAAGTTCTTTAAAGACTATATCTGCGACTGTGAGCCAAAATCTTCCACGTGGTCTGGCTCTCAAAATATTTACATCGAAAGTTGTATCTGGACTAATTTCGAAAATTAACCCAAAACACTTGTTTGGATGGCGATATTTCTGTAACCGAAACTTGTTAGTGGATGCAAATTTCAAAATTGCTTATCAGTTTTTTGAGAACTTTCTTAAACTGAAAACCAACGAATTTAAGAAGGTTCCCAAAATATTTTCATCCAAATTGATGTTATACCTTATTTCTGCCCAATTCAATTAAATTTGTTCAAACAAGTTGTTTGGATCGCTATATTTAAACTGGCTATACTGCAAAATGATTAATTCTATATTTGATTACTATTACATATTTTATTTTATTTCGTTTTTATACAAGAATTTATAATTCCAAACTTGAACTTTATTAAAATATATTTTTTTTAAAAAACTATTTCCCTTTTTAACGGAAAAAACTTGGTATGAAATTATACCTACCGGAATTGTATACGGAAATTTGTTCGTTAAATACTTGGAACACTTCCCAATTTAGTTAAACGTTCTATTAAGTGCACGGGGAAGAAAGATAAATTTGTTTGCATCATAAAAGAAAGCATGAACAAAGCAACGTTCTGAGTGACGACATCGAATATGCGAGTGTGTCTGAGCTATATTTTTATTATAAAATATATCGTCTTTAATTAAATGAAAATAACCGTTAAATTCTACAAATCAATGGAAATATTATGTAGTTGAATCTGAAATGATACCCCATCACTAATTGAATTTGCTCTTATTTGAAAAGAATTTAAGAGAAATATACTTAACGATAGTTTTAAGCAATTTAATAGAAACGCTTGACAATCAAATTCACCTGACTCGTCAGTCGTGAGTAGAGATCACAGCACATTCACATTCACATTCATAAATTCTATATGCTATATTATTCAATTATTATTAAATTCAATGATATATTCGGTGGTTATGTGCACCAGCATTGATATTATTTTTATTTAATTTTTTGAAATTTTTTTTCTTGCTCTATAGGGCCAGGGGCCTATTTCACGGAACATACATCACATACATTGTATAAATGTATGTACCTTAAAGTAGTCGCCAAATTTTGAACTTTTAGAAAAACTATGCGTCAATTTAGAAAACGCATAATTTTAAAAAAATTACAAATTCACGCCCACTCATATGGGGCCTATTTTACGTCACATACATTTCTGTGATGTATGTGATGTATATGTTCTGTGAAATAGGCCCAAGTATTGGCTTCATGTAAAAAAAATTTCAATGTTTTTGAACTAATCTAGTTACATACTTCAAAAAATTGGTTTTACGTTTGTTCGACTGCGCGCTCCACCTGTTTACATCGCAGCATTTTTATTACTTATTGGGTGCGTTCAATCGATTACGTTTTACATCTGAATTTTCAGATTTCTGAATTTTTGGAGCTTCTGATTGGCCAGCTGTCATAAAAAGTTAGATGACTTTTAGTGACTTTTAGTTACGTTTAGTTACGTTTCATCTGAATTTTCAGACAAGAAATTCTCATCTGAAAATTCAGATGAAAGTTGTTTGTGGTGGGGGAAGTGCCAAAAGCACACATAAAAGCTAAACTTTATAATTTTCGTCTTGTTGGTGGTTGATTTTTTTTAGTTTTTGTCATGAAAATTTAATACTTATTTAAATGAACGAACTTTTTGTTTATTGTTTAGTGAATTTTTAAATCAACAATTTTTTTAATTGATGTTTGGAAAGTTTTTCTATGTTTTTGTAAGTCATACATATCAATAAAAGGACTTTTAATGAAGGTAATGAAACCTGTTGCTGATTTAGTTACATATATTTTCATCCTCACAACTACTCACTCTCAATGTTTAATTTACAAATGTAATTAAAGTTCTATTTTATTTCGCTTCAATGTAAATCCTTTAGGTAAATGCAGGAATTTGACACAATGACTTTCGACTGAAATTTCAGATTTTTTTTGCGTTCAACGACATAAATTCAGAAATCTGAAAATTCAGATGTTAAGCTATTTTTATTGAACTCGCCCATTCTAATTTGTAAGCATTTAGATTTCTAGAACATATAAAAGGTTTGCTATTTTCTTCATCGTAACGTAATTTGAAAAAAAAAACGCTCTTACGATAACTATTAATTGATTACAATTCGTATCTGTTATA
Organism: Epistrophe grossulariae; assembly: GCA_929447395.1. Classification (NCBI taxonomy): domain Eukaryota; kingdom Metazoa; phylum Arthropoda; class Insecta; order Diptera; family Syrphidae; genus Epistrophe; species Epistrophe grossulariae. The sequence goes on from OV839568.1 coordinate 116,497,586, forward strand.
CTATCTAAAGCTATTGCAATAAGGGCCAATTTGTTCACAGCTGATCATCTTTAATCAAATATTATTACAACTTTTGTAAATCATCAAATGTGCATGTTAACCAAAATTTGTATCAAGGAATCCAAAATTTGAGTTGTTAAACATGGAAATCACTATAATCAGCCGATTTGATTTGATCGATTAATTATCGCCACTTAATTAGAACCTGTTAGGGTCACCAGTGCAGATTTAAACCACTGGCCCTAAATCTTTGAAAAATTCCCATATGTTGTGGTCGTCTGTTTTTGTAGTTTGTGTCTAAGATATCAGCCATCCATAAAAAGAAACCGTTACAACTCCACAAATAAAATATTTTTTTGGAATTAACGAAATTTTTCGCAAAATAGAACTGTCCGCTTGAAAACTACATGGCTACAAAAAGTTAAACTGAGCTCTGTGTGGTTTCGACAGACGACATTTCAAAGATTATAAATTTAAAGTTTTATTTTATTTTTGCCTCTGCTTAAAAAATGAGATTTCCTGAACTGCATCGGTTATCTCCCAGACCGACGAAATGTGTTTATAACAACACTGGTTTGTATATATCATGTTAACCACTTGTTTTTGTTTAGTGGCCCGTTCCCCCATTGCAAATGCAAGTTGAAAATTGAAATAACCAGTTTTATCACCGTTGTTGTGGAGTTGTGGTTGTCGTCTACCGGTTCTGGTTCAGTGCAATTCTGTTCGCTTAGTCGGAAGGTTTGTCTTGGTTGAAGCGCCGCTGCCGTCTTCGTTTATGTATAGTTCGTGTGACTGAAAAGTGGGTATTAACGATCGTGGCCTCGTCTTACAGCACTGATTTAAAATTCAAGTGCATTTTTAACGAAAAAATAATAAGGAAAAAGTGGAGAAATTATCTTTGACTTTGGGTATTTGTTTTTTTTTTTTTCGTTGAAAAAGAAGGAAGAATGATATAGAAACCCAAGTAATTCCCATTTTCTACCATAATTCACGTGTGTTTTTGTGTGTATAGAAAGTGACTACCTAGTTTTTAGCGTTGTTACCTGCCTTTTCCACCCGCACCAATATTATTGCCTATCTACCTACCTAGGAAGGCAGGCTGTTTAGTTCCTAAAATCCTGTTTGTGTTTTTATGTGGAGTGTGCTTCGTCTTCGTGCTTAGTCGTGACTCAATGTGAAACAGCAGTTGGTTTGTTGTTTGTTTCTTGATGAACCTACCAATAAAGGTTCAAACGGTTCTGTAAGTCTCTGTAAAAAGATCTTGAACTTGGTCCAATGGAATAAATCGGTTAAACTTCGTCCTACTTTCATATTTTCTGCACGAAGGGAAAAGTATAAACGTTTGAATAAGCAACAAACAAACGACAAGTTTAATAATATTCCCAGCAACCGTTAATTCGGAAATTACGAAATGCTGATGTTTTATTTTTTTAGGTAGGTATTTTTAAACCCATGTTATGTGATATATTTGCTTGTGAACGTAACTTTGTCTATTGTGAATACTAAGCTTGTTTTATTATTAATTGTGTGAGAAAAAGCCATCGCCGTCGTCGTCGGTCGTCGCCGTCATCGTGTCACACGCTTGTTTTGAGGTAGGTAACTGCAATTCGCGCATAAATTCCGTCGATTAACAATACCAACTTACATATATGTAGATACATAATATATACTACCTACATAAAATAAAAAAAAATACAGTGCAGGCATATAACTTAATTTTAAAAGTGAATTTTTGCTTATTCAGTTCCTGAGATTAAGGAAACGAGATAATATTAACTTCTCTAATTGGATTTCGAAACGAGTAGACACTTGAAATTTGGAATATACCTATTAAAACCAGATATCGATGGTATGTATGTACATATTGATTATGTTTTCTGCTTAAATTTTAACAACATGACAGCCAGATTCCAACTAAACAAGCTACCTACCTAGTTGGACCCGTTTTGGGAATAGGATTATCTACATATTATATTCCTGCTTAAACCTGTAAATAATTATTATATGATTTCTTTTTGAAAATTCGTAGGTAAAAATGCAAAACTGTTGAAAATAGTCTCAAAAAAGAAAAAAAAAACAAAACAAATATTTGCTTTGGTTTACAAACAGACTTTCCAATGATATTTTAAAAAGACTAAACCGTATAGAGAAGGTGGGTTATTTACCCCTTCGTGTTAATGAACGGATATGGAAATATATATTGCAAACTTAGCTTTTTGCAAGTGTAGACATGCCACAAATATTTATTGGAATATTTTCGTTCGTTGTCTATTCGTCTTTGATTCAAACGATCATTTAAAAAAAACCCTTCGTAGGCTTTTCAGTATTTTATATTCTTTTCTAAATTCACATTCTGTTCTTTGGAAGTTTCGTTTTTTCCTTTTACTTTTTTTCAACAAATTTCCCAAAACTGAGGAATTGTGATAATTTGTGCAAATTTGCAAAAAAATTCAACAAACAGACCTTAAAGTGCGATTTTATATAATACCTACATTATGTTTCTGAAAGCTACACTGTTGAAAAGCTGCCCACCTACAAGTTCTGCCACAAATTGCTACTGCATAGATTTTTTTAAGGTTTGGTTGTTTAATAATTCTATAAAATTTTACTCAGACAGTAAAGTAAAATTAATCATTTACCATAGCTTAAATTTTTTTTCTTGTCTGCTTATACCTACATATTGACTAATTATTTAAAAAAATATTGTTTATATAGGGTTTACTTAGAACACCTCGATGTAAATTTAATTTTTACGAAAATATTAGGTACATATTTTGTAAAAATAGGCGTAGCAGTAGACTGTGATGAATTCTTACCCCATGGATATGGGATTTCCATTCGTGGAAATTTCATAAAACTCGGTTTAAACCGGCCGATCCTGTTTCCGGCTGTTTGGGAAGTTTCGATAAATTATATGGTGGGGAAGTAATTATCCATCAATATTTAAATTGGTTGCATTCGGGAATAAATTCAAAGCTATCCGGATAGTTTTGTGTGTTGTTGTAATCCCTTGTGACAAAAAAGCTGATGCAACAACCCAACGTATCTGAAATAGATAAGCTAAGTATCGACGGTTGTCAGATTTTACAATATTGTCAGATCTGTCAGTGAAAAAACTGTTCCAAATGTCTTACAATCGTCTGAACACACAATTTTGTCTGACAAAATTGTCAGAAAAGTCATTGTCAGACGATAATCTGACAAAAAATTGTCAGGTATCTTACAATCGTCATTGTAAGTCGATTAGTCGGTTGTCGGACTCATTGGTCATTGTCAGATGTTTTCATTGAAAACATCTTACAATTGCTGACAATTTCTTAACTGTCCGAAATGTCAATGAGTTGGTTAAAGAGAAATAAAAAAAGAGCTGACAATCAAATTGTCAGACTTTGGGAAGAAATCTACCAACCGTGTGAACGCACAATTTTTCATTGTAAGAAATATATCAATTGTCAGCTAATTGTAAGCTATTGTCAGACCATTGACAGTTCTGACAATATTGTAAGATCTGACAATCGTCCGTACTTAGCTATAGATCGGTAGATCTGATAGTTTACTGAACGTAAGGATTAGGCTTTTCCCAAAACTATCTCTTTCTAATTTGACAGTTCTATTTGGGCGGAAAACAATACAATACAAACAAATAAACTTACATATACAACGACAAAAATCGCAATGTTCACACTGTAGTCGACCCTTTTAACAAGGTTTTTTTTTTGTTGCTTGTGTCACATTAACGTATGGGAGAATTTCAGAATTGTCTGTGGTGCGTTTTTTTTCTATAAAATGTTAACTATTGTTGTTGTGTCAAAAAAAAATGTTAAAATGTCATTGTTAAAAGTGTTACACTGTGTAAAATTTCATTTAGGAACGATCAATGTTAAAAATATTGTTGATCTGTCAATCGGAAGGGGTTGAAAAAAAAAATTAAAACACATTTGGAATGAATAAACCAAAAAAATTTTTTGATTGCGTGAAATTGTATTAGACTATTATGATCACTTAAATCATTAAATGCATATCTACAATATAACTTTATTTTCGTACAAAGTCGAATCATTAACGAAAAGCATAGAATTTTGTTTACATTCATAATGGACACAAATTCCTCTGTAAAAAATCTACCGAACTGAAAGATTAAACATATAAAAAAAAAACAAAATTCATCAAAAAATAACTGAAAACAATTGAAAAATCTCAAAATCCAGAAATACATATATTAATTAAGTTGAAAAGAAATACAAAAATTAAAATAATTCCAAATCGAAAGAACGAAAAGTAAACAAAAGACATAAACACATTTCCAAATTCAGCTGCTTTTGACAGATCAATACTTTAATTCATATCAAGGAGGTGAGTTGAAAATTGTTAGAAAGTGTAACCTTCGGACACTTCAACACTGAATTTAGGAACGATTTAATGACGTCATAATGGTCAGGTTCGGGGATCAATCCAAAGCTATCCGGATAGGTTTGTGTTGTTGTAATCCCTGGTGACAAAACAGCTGATGCAACAACAACCCAACGTATCTGAAAATTTTTGGATGCGTGGATAGCCTATCTGATAGTTTACCGAACGCAAGGAATGTTACACAGTGTTACACTTTCCCTTTTAGGAACAACCAAAGTTAACATTTTATAGAAAAAGAACGCACCACTGGCTTAACAAAATTCAAACATTCCTTGCGTTCGGTAAACTATCAGATAGGCTATCCACGCATCCAAAAATTTTCAGATACGTTGGGTTGTTGTTGCATCAGCTGTTTTGTCACCAGGGATTACAACAACACAAACCTATCCGGGTAGCTTTGGATTGAATCACGAACGCGGCCATTGATGTTTCCAATAAACATTTTTAAGTTTAGCTTTAAAATTATGTTTGATTCCAAAAGACATTGAAAATTGATCAAACTAATCTATTAATCAATGCCTATTGGCCATGTTTCTTACATAAATATGTAAATATTGCTACAAAACATTTATCTGAGTTGAATAAAAATAGATGCAAAAAAAAAAATATAATCGTTCTAGAGGCAGACTAAAAACTAGCTTTCTGCGTCTAATAATAAAATGTTTTCGCTAAGCGAGGTAAACGATACGGATCCAAAAGGTGTCCAACCGGATTCTGGCTAAACCGTTGAAAGCGACACACATGAAAAACTTTGTTAAGCAAATTATATTCGTTTATCCAAAACAAAATACGGCTATATAGTCTTTGAAGATTAGGTTACTTCATGTGTTATTTATTTTTTTGCAAACAAATTAATCTGAGCTGAGTTTCACTTTATTTGAACTTAATTTCAAAGATCTAAGAGTTCTGCTGCAGCTGTTTATGTTTTGTGATAAATAATAAATAATAGATTTCACTGCATGTATAATGTAAATAAATGAACTCATCTCCATCATTATAAAAATTGGTATCTTTATAGAATCTTCAGTCATTGATATGTTATTAAAAAAAATAAAATTAATAAGAATTCAATGTTGTGTCTTCCTGATCGTGTGAAATTAATTGGTTTTAACTTGTATTACAGTACATGTACCTACAATACATAAATAATAACCATCTTTGATGTTTCAAGGTTATATCAATGAGAAAAAACAACAATTTTAAATAAGTTTAAATGAGGAATTCTTAATAATTTGTTTGGCGAAATTAACATCGAACAATCATACTTCTTAAACATTGCATTGTTTTTGCAAAGTGGAAGATAATTTTTTTTGTTTCTAATGCCAAAGAGATGTCTATCATGAAAAATCATATTCGTCATGGTAGACAGATAAGATACTAAATAAGTTTTTTTTTTAAATATGATCACGATTTGGCAAAAAAAAAAAAATTGTGACTCATAACAATACCACTGAATGCAGTGGCGTATGCAAGGAGAACAGAGAGAGCTTGAGCCGCTTGAGAAAAAAATCACCAAAATTTTCCTTGTACAGAAACATTCATAGGTGAAATTTTGTTGTATCTCGCAAGCTATACCTATTCTGTTTTTAAAGTAAATTCCAATTTTTACAATTCGAGAACGGACTCGGATTAGAATAGGAAAATTCTAGAAAATGAATATCGTTGTCTTTTTAAAAAAAAAATGTCAATAAATTTTATTTTGTTTTCCCATAAGCGGACCTCTAATAATCGGAAAAATTTCTGGGTACCTACCATGAGTGTCCCGTTATGAAAGAGTTCACTGTATATGTCAAGTTATGGATTCGTAAAAAAATCGAACTCGAGAATTTGATCGAACTTGAAATTATTATGATAGCAAAGTCGAAAAAGTGAATCTCTTTCTCGGGGGAGTCGATTTTCTTTAAACTTGGTACAAATGTATACCCCTAATACACACGCCACGTCGACCAACCTCATCGACAAAGTACTCCATTTCTGTATGGGCATTCACAGGCCATCACGTCGACTAGGAATTATCTGTGAAAATTATTCCCTTTCCACTGAAAACAACAAAGGTGAAACGGTCCTTTTCACACACCAATGTGTCTTGTTCGACATAGCATCGGTACAGCTGAGAGTTCGATCTACTGTATCGATGCATTTTCTTTTTACACAACCAAAAAACCTCACCGACACTATGCTTCGACAAGGTACTTCGTGGTGCGTTAAATAGGTAATAGTGTTTTTTTTTGCATTGCCCCGACCCGTTTTTTTAGGACCAAAAATAACAGTAGCTGAAGTTCAAATTTTGTTTATCAAAAAATGAAATACTCGTTTTTCTCAAAAACGGTTTCACAACATTTAAAAAAATTCGGTAACTTTTTTACAAAACGGCTATAAAATAAAATCTGAAAAATGGTTATAACTGGATCTTCCCATAGAACCATTTTTTTTGATTCTCGATTTTCTCTCTTTTTTCTGATTTTTAAAAAGTTTAATTTTTTTTTTGAGATACATATTAAAATTCGAAAACGACTTGGTCGATTTTTATTTAAGTTTCAGAATTTTTTTTAATATTATCTAGCAGATACAAAAATAACAGTGGTAGGTTAGGTTAGGTTTATGTGGTTGTCAGCAGAACGCTGGACACACTTAGACCATTGGTTGGCCCATTGTGATACCACAGGAATCGAGGAAACTTTCTTCCTACTCGTTGAACCCTTTAGAGCTTCTTACGAAGCGAGCGACTTGCCAGATCATGACATTAATAGTGGTAAGAAAAATCTAATTTTTCACAAAAATTGCATCTATATCGTTTAAAAATGGTATCTCTCTTAGAACCAGTTTTTTGGTTTTCGACTATATATCATTATCTGTTTAACCGATTTTAATAAAAAGTTTTACACAAGAGCTTCTAATAAGTTGAAATAATATTGCATATCAAAAATTTAAAAAAAAAATAAATTTTTTTAAGATTGGATATTTTAGAAATTGGTAGGTAGATGATTTTTTTCAAAAATTATTTTTTAGCTCCGCATTAATAAACACTAAAAATGGTTTAACAATTTTTTTTTTCTTAAAAATGTTTTCAAAATTTTATACATAAAAATTTGATTTTTGAAAAAAAAACACTCCAACGATTTTCGAAATTTATTTCTCACAAATTAAGATTTATTAAAGAAATCCGATGGCCAACATCGCGGTGGTGTCAAAACAATTACAGAAGTTGTTTAATTAATTTATTTCTATAACTAGGTGTGTTTTATTCATTGCTGCATAGCCAGCGCAGCAAAATTTCCCTTGGCAAACAAAAACAATTTGATTGCTGGCGAAAAAGAAGTCAGTAAAAAAAAAGATGGCTGTATATATAGGCTTCCATAACTAATGTAGGTAGGTATTTCTTTTAAAATCAGACAGATAGATTTATAATTATTCATACTTTAAAACCACAGGGTGATAGGTAGAACATAAGAGGAAGTTCGTGCGAACCAGTCCTGCATTTTATTTTTATATAAAATGACTGGTCTACCTACCTATAGCTCGAAAAAACGGATTTATACGACCCGTAGGAAAAAATGCAACACTTGTGTGGGACATTTTTCGGAACATTCTTTTACAAAATAATTTTCTTCTCTGACCTATTGCCAATATTCTCACATTTAAAATTCTTAACTATTCTTCTAAAGCTCCCGCAATAGGATATAGTATAGGTTCAAATCTTTACCAACAAACAAAATCTTCTTTTCTTTTGTAAAAATCGAACAAAATGTTTTCGTGCATTCTTAAAGTTTATTTTATATTTTGCCTATATACATATATTTATAATAAAATAACAAACAAAAATCTATCGTAACGGTAACTTATTAACATTTCATCAAATACGCTATTTTTGCTAAGCTATCTCAACAAAACACGGCTGATATACATATGTATGTACGTATGTATAAATATCATTGATTGTATATATTAAATACGAAATGAGGAAATTGGGAAAAAATTTCAAGGTCATTATGGTCAAGGTTAGGCTAAGTAGCCCTTTTCTTATTTTATATTTATTTAGCAAAAAAACGCCCTGTTTCTGTCTTATTTGTCTCTAATATAAATACAAAAAAAAACAATTCAATTGCATATTGCGTATATACATAATAATAGTAGTCAGAACTTGCTGATACCTGATGATTAACATTCATTCTTTAATTTTAAGAAAAATAAAAACGTAAATTACGAGAAGGTACACTTATATTCATTAAAAAATAAAATCGGTTTTCCCCATTTTACATATAATATAAAAAGTACCTAGTAGGTAGGTAGGTATAGGTACATTTAATTTTCGCATATCTCGAATGAATTCTACCGATCCTATAGGCTTTAACAAAACAGGTAATTCTATTCCATGCACATATTATTATACGTCATGTGTTTGCTTCTTTTGTCAAGTCCATGAGCCAAGGCAAGACCACTCACTCACTACACAACTACTTCTTCTTTGGGTTTCTCCAACTTGAAAGAAAAAGAAATACACTGACTCGGTGAAAACAATCGCAGGATAAAACCAGTTCCTATAATATTGAACGACGAAAGGTAGAATTGAATTGGGGTTGTAAAAACACAGGGATTCCATTGTTTTGTTTTACGGGTCATCGGTGATAAGGAAAAATGTAGAAGCCATACTTTTAAGTCCATGTCATGAAATTTGATAAATTTCCTATACTACCTGCGGTGCAGTCATTTGAATTGTTTTTAGTTTGTTGTAGGTATAGCATAACATAGTAGGTAGGTATATAGCAACACCTTTCCTGTTAAGTGCATATTTGTGAATTAACAAAAGTTTGACTAGAACTATTTTTATTTACACAGCTAAATTGTAAAACAAATATTAACGAAATTTTGTATTTTTATTTACTTCCAGATCAAATTCTAAAATAAGGTGACACTGTGAATACATCTGTTCTACAAGCTGGTATGCATCAGTTGGAATAAAAAAATAATTCGGCTCAAAAAAAGGTAAAGGTTTGTCAAAAATTTTATTGTAATAAAGTGGTAATATAGCAGCATTTTTATTATCCACATTATCTGATCTGGATCAGATCTTCAAACAAAACAAACAGGATCACAGTGACAGTTACATAGGTATATAACCATCCTTCTTTTCATTTTGTTTTTATATTTTGCATGTGTTTGTTGGATTTTTACTTTGCACAATAGTTTTATTACCTTACCATAATAATAATAAAAAGTATACTAGTTCTTTGTACATTCAAATAGATTCAGAGAAAAAGCAGGATTACATGTTGTTTTCTGTATTTTTTTTTGTTAAAATTTAACCCGGATCAGATCATGTGGATAATAAAATGCAGCTAATATTTTTAATGAAGTGTGAATAAAATGGTCCTTATAATAAAGTTGAACTCAAAATATTTAAAAGAAAATAATAAAATATTTTTGATAATAATTTAATTTTTTACATCCCCCTTTAAATTACTTTATTGTTTCTGAATCTATTCTGTTGGCAATCTAGAAAAAAAAAATAAAAAGTGAAATAAGTGGCTTTTTGTATTATTTTATCATTTCAACACCCACTCAACTTCTGATCGACATGGTGCCCTTAATTTATAATTGTTTAAAAATAAGTGATTTCATTCTTATGTTAAACGCTATTATATGCGAACCGCAAACAATCTGAAATTAAATTAATCATTAATTGCATAGTGGAAACAAAATTATCAATGCTTATCAAACTTAATGCGAATTCATGTTTTTAAATGAGGTAAAATTACACTATCAAAATTTTTGGCATTCGAATTGAATTTTGTATACAAAAAATCTAACAAATGTAAAAAAATTTTAAAGATTTTATTGATTTTATCGATTTAACGAAAACCGTTGTTAAGGTAATAATGTCATTAGACCCTGTTTAGATTGGGAAGATTGAGTCCGGACTGGTGAGTGTCATCGTGTTTACACATGAAACTTTCAGGCGCCTCAAAATACATTGAAACAACATCAATTTCAACATTCCACACATTGAAACAACAACAAAGTAGACTCATGAGTCCGGTTTTTATGTATTCTTCGTGCTTCACGAGAGTCCTCACCCCACACTTCTCTTGCCTACAAACTGCCGTCATACCGGCCTCAATCTTCCCAATCTAAACAGCGTCTTAGAAACACTCCATTAAGTTTTCTTTTCATTTATTCCTCATTGGATAAAAGTCGCAAAATAAAATCGAATTTTTGTTATTGTGACCTATCATTTAATCAGTTTATATTTCAGAGATCTCAGCAATCTCACAAATATAAACAGGATTCTTCAGCAAAATTTTTCAGTCTTTGTGTCAAATACTAAGGAAAAATAATTTTGGATTACGCTGCTCAATTTTTTTTGGGGGGGAATTAGCAAGGACTCTGAAGTATAAACTGACCAATTAAGCCCCAAATGAGGTTTAATGGAGCGTCTATTTTTTTCACTCAATTATCGTTGACAGTAATTTTTTTTTGTAATCTGTAAGTGCGATTATGTAAAACAAAATCCCACAGAGAGTATTCAAAAACATATTCGCAATTGCATATCCTGTTTTTCTACCAGCAGTTTTTTTTAAATTTTGAAAGATTGTATATCATATCGCATGTTACACTTTTAGATTACAAAAATTTAAGCAAAGAATAGGGGTATTCCCGATCCGATGCAAACTGGTCTTGTATCATTGCAAAAGTGCAAAGTTTTTTTTTTACAATGGGGTTAGGGTATAGCAATTTTACACTTTTGCATTTTTGCAATGATACAAGACCAGTTGCATCGGATCGGGAATACCCCTAATATTCTTAACGCTAATTTAGAATGTAGAAACGCCTGATTGAAAACTCCAATTGGGTCTTAAAACTACATCTTATAAAGAGTATTTTGTCGTTTAAGCTAAAATAGGATTTAAATTTAATAAACAAATAAGTTAATGGACGCAACGTCAATTTAAATTTCACAAATGCGGTCGAATAAATAAAAAAAATATAAAGTCGATGATTTTGCAATTTTTAATTGTGAATTTAAATTTAATGGAGAATGAATAAATTGCAGCTAAATTTACATTTAAAATTCAAATATACAGTTCGGTCGATTTTTAATGGTATTATTGACTGATTTGGTGTAAAAAATAAATAAATTTATGAATGTTTGCTTTGCTGAATGATAAGACTTTAATAACGGGTGATTTTTTAAGAGGTTTAGAACTTTTTTTTTTTTAAAAACACAAAAAATTCGAAAAAATGAATGAAATATTTATTTGAATCGATAGTTTGAACCTTGCAATTTAATGTTTAAAGATAATTTCATGCAAATGTTGACCGCGGCTGCGTCTCAGGTAGCCCATCCGCTGAGTCCAATTTTGGCATACTCTTTCACACATATCGGCCGGTATCTCACGAATGAATGCATGGATGTTGGCTTCCAGTGCGTCAATCGAAGCGGGCTTGTCCCTATAGACATTAGCCTTGACATACCCCCACAAAAAATAGTCTAATGGTGTCAAATCGCACGATCTAGGCGGCCAATTGACCGGCCCGAAACGTGAAATTAACTGTTCACCAAACTCGCCTCGCAATTGCGCCATTGTTTCGCGTGCTGTGTGGCATGTGGCACCGTCTTGTTGAAACCACATATCATGCAAGTCAAGAACTTCCATTTCGGGCAAAAAAAAGTTTGTTATCATCGCTCGGTAGCGTTCACCATTGACAGTAACGCTGCGATTCGCATCATCTTTGAAGAAATATGGCCCAATAATGCCGCCGGCCCATAAACCGCACCAAACAGTGGCTTTTTCGGGATGCATTGGTAGCTGTTGCAATGCTTCTGGCTGATCTTCACTCCAAATGCGGCAATTGTGCTTATTTACGTACCCATTCAACCAAAAATGAGCCTCATCGCTGAACACAATTTTTCGATAATGAACATTTCGAACCGAGCACGAATTTTGATAGTAAAATTCAATAATTTGCAAGCGTTGTTCATTTGTAAGACGATCCATGGTTAAATTGCAAACCAAACTGAAGCTGTTTGACAGTGACACAAGGTACTAAACACACGTCAGCTGTCAAAACCAGTGTTGCCAAAACCAAACCAGCTAAAAAATCACCCGTTATAATTAAATAAGACTTTTTTATTGGCTCTAGGGCAATTATTGGTTTCTATAAGAAAGTTTTTTTTTAAATAATACAAATTCTATATACTATACTACTGAAATACATCAGCCAAGTATGAAGACTTAGCACTATTTTAATGGACTTTGTTCAATTATTGATTCAAAATAGCTTTTAACGGCCTTTAAGTCCTACAAAATATTGGTGTTTCGTCCCGGCGATCTCACTTGGACTCATCAGTTGACTATAGTAAGGGCCTTTGCCAATACGCAATTTTTGCTAAGTTCAGTTCATCTAACATAGATTTCGTGACGAATACCTAGTGTGAACTATATCCAACAAGACTAGATTTCCTAATCATTAATCATCATCATTAATCAATCATTCGTCACGAAATCTATGTTAGATGAACTGAACTTAGCAAAAATTGCGTATTGGCAAAGGCCCTTACTATAGTCAACTGATGAGTCCAAGTGAGATCGCCGGGACGAAACGCCAATTTTTGTAGGACTTAAAGGCCGTTAAAAGCTATTTTGAATCAATTATTGGTTTCGTGTCAAAAAAATGTCAATGTTTTAATGGAATCTAAAATAAATAATTAATTATTCCAAAAATGTATTATCATAGCCAAACCATATACGTCATCGGTTTATTGTTTTTTTGTGCGTCCGAGTGAATATCGAGTTTTAGCATATATGCTGATCGACGGATTTGGTACTGAGAATTTTTATGTCATTTCCTAAATAAATTCGACAATAAATACGAATTTTTGCTTTAACTCCAATAGAACGGATATGGCAGTGATTCTGTCGTGCATTTTATTTCCAACGCAGCCGAATCAGATCCAACTTTTGGTAATTTCAGCGAAAAGTTGTTGTTTTGAACATTTTACAGAAAAAGACAAAATACAAATCTCTTTCCACATAGAAATACATGCATACAAAATTTAGCAGGTTTTTTTTTTGCTTTCTGAAAAACATGCAAAAACGACTTGCACTTTAACCATCGATATGTCTCTGTAAAACCCCGAAATTTTGAAATTTTAGAATTTACCCGTAAAAATTAAAATATTTCAGCAAAATTGTTAATATGTAGTAGGAAATGTTTTGTTTTCATATTTAACCACTATCAATTCATTAAACGGGCCACTCAAGGTACTACAAGATATATGTTGACATTAACCCAAAGAAGGAGTTAGAATCCTTGAAACCCTTGCAGCGGGTCACTATTGTCCATGAAAACAATTTTGAAAAAGTACTGAATGAATTATGAAAACAAACAATTTCGGTCTTTTACCAATGATGCTAAATAATTTGTTATATTTTTACCGTAGTTTTTTTTTTGAATTTCCACATTTCTGAGTTTTACAGTAGCACAATATAAAAATTGACTGGACTGGACATACAAATAATACACTATCTTCCAAAACCTTATTCAATGTGGGTGATCTTATTTAAAAGCTAATGTCTGTCTAGTAAAACAAAAATATAATAGACGTCTTATTATTATCAAATCTTAATCAGTAACATACAAAATGCGTAAAGATAATTGTATGTGTATGTTTTATGTACACGTAGGTACATATCCGTTGAACAATTTTTTTATTTACCTAGCGATTACGTTTTGAATTTAAATTGAAAAGTTGTAATCATGCATTACATTGTTTTCGAGAAGAAATAAACCAACAATTTAAAATAGAAGTAAATAAAAAAAACAAAAACTACTACATAGGTAAACGGAACCTGTATAATTATAATTTAATTTTTTTTCCAATCCTTACATGTAATTTCTGTTCAGATGTCTGTGATGCCTTGAATAAACAAAAGGAATGTCAATAAAGTTCTATAAAATTAAAAAAAGAAAATGTGTCTTTGCTGCTTTGGATACAACTTAAATATGTACATAGGTAGGTACGTCTAATAAACACAACCAAGTCAACGATAAGATAAAGTAAAGTAAAATCAGTTAAAAATTGTATAAGCAAGGCTTATGTACATAGGTACATAATGAACAAGTTGTGATTATTTCATATCTACACTGATTTTCTTAAACTTATAAAAAATCTTACAAAATCACGTATCCACCGTCTTTTACTATTTTTTCCTAGAATATATTTATGCATGTGGCTACCGTAAAAACGTGATACATTCGCCTTTTAGGATTTAATGTGAACAATTAAAATGACCATAGTGTATACAATGTACACTGTACATTATGAATTGTGTGTTGAGATTTTAATAAAGATTAAGTCAAAAAGACTTGTATTTTTCTTATCTTAAAAAGTTATTATTTTTCAATTTTGACTTAATTGAAATAAAAATTAAAATCATGAGCTTAATCCAGAAAAGTGTTCTAAATTAGTTTTTTTTTATTTGGGAAAAATACAAGTTTTACAAACCTATGTAGGTAGGTATATAAAATACTAAAACAGAATTTGTTAATTTACTTTCAATGTAATTTTAATTTTTGTTTAAAAAGTAAAATAAAATAATTATCTTAACCATTGACAAAACAGTAAGTTAAAAAAAAATATTAAAAACATAACAAAGTAAAAAATATACATATATTTTAAAGAAACACTTGACTAAATTAACTAATAAACATAAGGATTAATTCAAATTTCTTTTCTGTTATACCCCAAAAGAAGCCGGAAAAAACCGGAGAAACGTCGGGGCGGGAAAAGAATGAATTAGTTGTTTTTTTAATTAATTGCTTTAATTTCAATGATCATTAAGCCTAATTTCCTTCATTAAAATATAATTTGTTTAGTTTTTGAAAATTAAAGAAAGTCGATTAAAAAAATAAAAATAAAAGGCTTCATTATTTTTTGCAGTTCTTTTTTTCTTCATACAAATTGAAACGTCAAAAGCGCTGTATTTGAAACGTTAAAAGTTGGTGAACTGCAATTGCAGCTGCGTTGCGTTGTGTTCGTAACATTGGATTTGAGTGTATTGAATATTTTGACAGCGTTCAGGCAGTTAGTCGTATCGCTATTCGCTAAATTTCACACTGACTGCGAAAAGGGGTCGTATTGATTTTTATATATTTTTGACAAGTAAGGCACTAATTTCAAACGAAGAAAGCATCATATTTTCGAAGATGACAAATAAATCTTATAACAGAATTAAATGTGAAATTTAATTGACGAAGCAATTCATAATCCAAATCAGTAAATATTTTTCAACAAAACTTTAAAACTGAAAGAAAAATCCATTATTACCAAAATGGATAAAACAGTGTCTAGAAATCGATAAAAACCACAGAGAAGCCTAAACTTTTGCGGCGCAGGGTCATAAGTCAACAGATCAAAAGTCAATAATAGCTTTTTGACCCACTAGGTGGGTATAAAGTCCACCAACCTAATGGTGATTCCTAACTCATCTTCATGGACCAGAAGTCCACAGGAAATTCTTGTGGATCTCTGGCCCATCGGGTTTGGACTTTTGACTAATTTTAGTGATTTCGAAAATATTTACATACAATATAATTATTGTTATTTTGCTTCTTTTTTTTTTAAAGCTGAAGATGAGTTTTAAGAAATTAATAGCAAATAATATTTTTTTTTGCTTAAATGGCAGACAACTGCTGTAAGTTGATGTGTCCAGCGAGTTTTCTCGAACAACCACTACATGAACTGGCAACATAAGTTGGTTTTAATTTGAATATACAGCGGAACAATACTTCAAAAGAAGTGAATATTGTTTTTACGAATATCGAGAAAAGTAGAGGTTCAATTAATCAACCTTGTAGAACACCACGCTTTTTAGTTTATTAACAATGAAAGTTTACCTTTATTGTTGCAGACATAATGTGAGTTTTGTTCCAAATAGGAATAAATGTTTTGTGCATATAATGTTGTTGATTTAACCGAAACAAAAGGTTTAAAAAAAAAAATTAAGGTCAGTTAAAAGGTGTTCTTTAACGTTCTTCCGAATATGTTTTATAAACGCTTTCAGTAATCAGTACTTCTTAATGCAAGCATTTGTACAGTAACATTGTCTCTTTTCTCATCGGGTTTTTTACACCTTTAGATACTGGGAGGTACCAACTTGTCACTGTCATTTTCAATGCTCTTCAGAAGAACAGTTATATACAGCTGTGATTAATTTTTAACCCAGACTGCACAAGTTTAAATAGATTTGATCTTTGAATAAATAATTGCTTATTCCTACATTTAGGTGATTAATATTCCTATATTTAGTTAATCGATATTTATTTTGAATAAAACGTTAAATTACAGAAAGTCGAAAACATTTTAAATTTGTAAAACTAAATTTTGATACGAGAATTTTTATTTTGAAAATTTATAAAAATGATTATGATTTGGGAAAATAAAACACATTTCAATTGTACATATATATAGACAAAACTTATATAACAGATGAACAAAATCAAAAATCAATCTAAAGTACAGGTACGTTCACATTGATCAGTTGTATATCTCCAAGTCTGGTGAAGTGATTAATTACCATATTTCAGCAAACACTTAGTTATGCCTGTAACGCAAACGGAAGTATTGAAAAAAAAACACTATATAATTACCATGTACTATACCTTAATGACATATAATGAACATTTTTATAATATAGATTACAATCTATTGATATATGCCATGATGTATGTAGGTATATGAAAAAAAATCAAACATTTCAAAACAAACAATTATTTCGCAATAAGATATATTTACAAACATATTTACATATAAAATGCTTAAAAATAATCAAAATGTGAAAAACAAATAAACAGAGATTATATTACAAGGCTATATCATTATAATATGTATGTACCTGTGACAACTGAACGTAACGAAATTATATATATAGTAATTTTAATTTGGGCTAGGTCCAGCATGTACACGAGTATATAGGCATGAATGAAATTCAAAACTATTGAAGCGTTGAAAGTGAAACCCAATCCACCACCAAGAGTCAGTCACATATTGGGCTATTAAAATAATATATAGAAATAAAAAATAACAATCAATTGAAAGTAGGTAACAATAAAAAAATAAAACCTATTAAAGTCAGCAGAATCTACACTTGACACCGTAATGCCGAATAAGGTTAATTTATTTATTATTGGGCTTGCGATTAATGTAACATATATGTATGTATGTATATGTAATTAGTTCGTATAGCCATAGAAAGGCAGTTATATTAAACACTGCACATGCAAACATTTCCAACTAATAGATAAATGGATTCTACAAGATGATCACGATTACTTTCGAAGGTATAATATTATTATAATTATTCATGCTTCTCTTATACGAGTACTAATTTAAATTTAAGGTCTAATTACTTCAAATTGTATACGAATAAATCTATGTATATAATTAAATGTGAAAAATGCAAAAAGGAAGAACTCAAAAGTCGCCATTTAATTAAGATTAACTTTATAAAAATATAAAAAAAAGAAAGAAAAACAAAAAAAACTTAACATGCATTGGTGCGGATAATTGATTTGGTGTGGTTTTTTTTTTACTTGTTCTATACACCAATAATAAATACTTTGGTTTCATTTGTAAAAGAATTCGAGTATTTAATCAAATGGAGAAGTACAAATAAGTGTTATTATTTTGTTCATAACCTTGTTCTTCGTTTCTTGCTTTTGTTTCTATTTTTGTCAAAAATTAAAAGAGGAACTAAAGGAACTGAAGCACAGTTTTACAGTGCACACTTAACTGAATATTACTGGCACTCAATTCCCTCATTTTAACTGCTACTTTATTAGGCTATGAAAGTTGGGCTTATTTTATTCAAGTTCAAGTACTTTCTTCTTAATTATGTCAAAATAATATAACAGTGCCTTATTCATTTAGAATTCGTGAACCTTCTTAGTACGTACAATCTGCATATTCACTCATTTTAAATATCTATGTTTAATTTCGAACTTTACTAGAGCACTACATAAGGTTTTAAGTAGGTACCTGTAATAACTATACAATCTTTATATATTACTACAAACAAAAACAAGCTATTATAATGAAAATTTAATATTGTATTTCATATATAAACATTTTTAAGCACTTGTGTGTTAAATTTAAATTACAAGTGTAGCAAATGCTTGATTTTAATAATTGTATATACAACTTATATAATTGTATATACAACTTCAAAGGGTCGTTTAGTTAAAAATACAAGTGTTGTACTTTAGTATAACAGCTATAAGCACACGTAACTAATGAAGTTGTAATAACGTTCTATAAACTGGGTGTTTTAGCAAATGGAATGGTTATTTCAAATAAGTATAGTGAAGCAAATAGGGGAGACAGAGACACAAGTCTGTATACAGGTACTAAAATTGTGTAATTAAACTTCTTTAATTTTTAATTTAATGTTGTTTAAAGCCAAGTATATACAGTTCTTTTGAACAAAAAAAAAAAAAACATAAGTGGTAAGATTTTTTTTTTTGGGAAGAAAAAAAAAATTTGAGTTGAAATAAAAAATTTGAATTCGTTGTCCTCTTTTTTGCCACAAAACAATGTCACCAACATTGTTTTGCGCGAAAAAGTTTCCGTGGTGAATATAAATTTTTTTCGTCAAAAAATTTTGTTTGCGATAAAAACACTCCCATAAGAAGTACATGTATTTTTTCGAGGAGGAACTGTATACTAGGCTTTAGTGAATAGTTTTTGAAAAATTAATTTTCAAACACCGAATTTTGAAAAAAAAAAAAAAATAAATTTAAATATTTAATTTAAATCATCTAGCTTAGAGTGTTTGAAATAAAAATAATATAATAAAATAGCATTGAATATTAAAAAAAAATATAAACAAACAAAAATGTTGAAAAATTATTAAGAAATATTTTTTGTTTTTCAAAACTTTGAGCTTGGAAATTAATTTTTAAAAATTTTTCACTATAATGTTTAGGCTTTTATCCAAAATTTGCCCAACAACCCTTAATTGAATATTTTGTGTTCTATTTTAAATTTATAACTTATCTTCATTATTTTTTCCTAAAACCTTAAAAATTGTTACAGAAATAATTCAATTATCCAAATTTTAATCTTAAATTAAATATTCAATCTATAAGAAACTGTATTAAAATTATAACGTATTAAAATTCTTAGTTTTATATTTTTGTATTATTTTTTAATTATTCTGAGGTCGTGCCTTGCATATTTCTCAAAAAAGCTTGAGTAAAAACAACTTAAAAATGTTATCATTGTAGAAAATAAATTATAGAAAATTGTCATGTGTTTGAATTTTTTATTAATGACAATGGTTTTTTCAAAAACTGCAGAACTTATTATGATGAATTTCTTTATGTTTTCAAAAGTTATAAAGGTATTTAAAAAAAAACATTATTTGAATTTTTAAATAATTCAATTTTTTTTATTTTAAACTTAATATTTCGAAAACGACTCCGCATGGTTATTAAACTTGGCATCAAGAAGATTTTTTACATTATCTGGCTTATTTTTAACAAAAACTAGTTTTATAACACATATTTTAACTGTATCTACCTACCATATGTAAATATATAAGTGTTTAAAAAATGTTAAAGAAAATTATATTAATATGAAATAATATATTAATATATCTTCTTATCTTTTTAACAAAGTTTGTTTTAAACATGTATGTTTAATCTTTTAAAAAACTTTAATAACACGTATTATAGCATATCAATACAATAAAAAAAAAACAATAATTTTTGGATATAAACAAATTTTAAATTATTTTTTGAAAATTCGATATTTCAAAAAAGGGTAAATGATTTTTTTCGAAATTGAAATTTTAACTCTCGTTAATAAATACTTACAATTGACGTTTTCATATTGAGAATATTTACAAAATTCTATTCATAAAAAATCTATATATGTATGTTTGTACATATTTATATATTTTTTTTAAAACCACAGCTCACATTAATTAAGATTTGTTAAAGAAATCTGATGATGTACATAGCGTTGGTGTAAAAACTACTTCAAATGTTATTTATTCAATTTATTTCTATTATTATGTTAATTTTTTTAAACAATTTTCCAGTTTAATGAATGCCTACGTCCAACACGGTGCTATATTGTTAATTTTTATGTACTCACATATTACTTCCTTATACTAAACTAGTTTTTTTTTTGTTATATTAGCAGGTGGAATACAATATAGGCTCCCAAAACTAATTTATTTATTTTAAAATCTGATGAAAATAGCAAGTATTCGGGCGATCCAGTCGGGCATTATATTTTTTACTACTTAAAATGCATTGAAGAAGATCGATTTCAAATTATCTGCAAATGAAGAAAATCGAATTGTGAAACACAACAATTTTACTTGGACTTGATTTCGAAAAAAAAAAATTAAATCGAATCGATAAAAGCGAAATGTAGAACGCCAAATTTTACTTTCGATCGATTTCGAGTGAAAGTGAAATGTGATACCAAAACTCCTCTCAGAAAATTGGACAAAAAAAAAACACACAAACATCTCTAATTTCTATATGATTTTATTGGAAAGTTTGTTTTTTTTTGTATAGACTGTGTGTTTAAACAAAAAATTATAAAATCCCTTTTTTAAATACAAATAACAGAACTACATAATATAAGGAAATACATATATAATACACGACACTTTTTTATTTTCAAATTTCCATATTAATTAAATTATTAATTGCCTAGCCTACCCGTGCGAGAATTCTTGCAATTACATAAAAATAAAAAAAAACAAACAAATGTAGTTTTTGAACAAATTATTAACATTTTTAAAATAAAATTATAATTCGTCAAATCAGCAGGTGGTTTCGCTTAGTTTGACACCTCATTCGTCACAATCGGTGTAGTAAGAGAGTCGGAAAGTGAGTCTAGACTATAGAAATAATACACTTTATGATGATAATTTACGAGAACCTATGCATTTGTAGATAAATATCAAAGATTCAATTAAATTCAATTCAGTAAAATCACTCTACGCAATCCACCAACTTTGCGGCAGTTAAATATTATATACAATCGGATTTATGATTTTACCACCGAATCCAATTTCGTGCATCATTTGGTTAAATTCAAATTGACAAAAGTTCTAAATCAAGTCAAAACATATATAGCAATTTATCAAATATCATTTTATAAAAAGATTGTTATGTCATACTTTTATTTTTAAATGGCCACGAGCCACGCCCATTATTTAATAATCTTTACATATTTTAAAATAACAAAAACAGCCAATTAATATCAATCTTTTGTGCTTTAAATATTCTATTCTTCATTTATACCTACATATATATACTTAATAATATTTCTTTTCTTTGGATGAATACTATGTAACTATAAGAATGATTTGAATTGATATTCAAATTAATTTTGAAGCGCTCTTGGTTGTAAAAAAAAAACAAATGATTTCCGATTCTAACTCTCTTTCTTTTTTTTTTAAGAAATGTTAATGAAAATCTATTGATAGATACCTTACACAGTCCACTGTCCAGTTATAAATCATAAGGGAGAAAAACTCATTTATCTGCCACTATAATTTAGTGGCAAACTTTTGAATTTGAATATTATATTTAACCTGAGCTTAAGTTGAGAAAATCAAAGTCTTAAATATCTTTAAATTATTGCCTTTTAATCTCATTAATTTTGTTGATGTACTAATATTTTTGATACCTCAATACATATTTTCTATCTGTTTATTAAATCTTAATACGTATACCTACTATTATAGGTTTATCAGTGGCGTACGAAGATTTGTTTTTTTTTTTGGGGACTTAGTGCCAATTTTAATGAACTATAGCTGCATTTTATTATCCATCATGATCTGATCTGGATCAGATCCCCATAATAAAACAAACAGGATCACAGTGACAGCCAGTGTATATAACCGTCTCTTTTTTCATTGCGTTTGGTGTCTTTTTTCTTTGCACTGCAGTTTACACTATACCTTACCATAATAATAATAAAAAAGTACTAGTTTTTGGATCTTGAAGTTAGATACAAGTTGTTTTTGTATTTACGAATTTAAATTTGATCCGGATCAGATCATGTGGATAATAAAATGCGGTTTATATTATGTTTCACTAAAAATAGTTATTTTTACGATTTCTTATTTAAATTTATTTGTGAAACTTGGAATTTTTGCCACAACTCTCCTCTTCCAAAAATTGCAATTATTGTGTAGCAATAAATGCAACAGGGGATAAGTGCGGCATATTTCATACTGTTTTGCCAACAAAAGATTTAATTAAACAAAAAAAAATTTAAAATCTATTGCTGTCAAAAGCTTAAAAATTTTATTTTAAAGATCAAATTTTGTAGTTTAAATTCTTAAAAATCCATAATAAGCTATTTTTTTTGTGTAAAAACTATTGGAGTAATTCTTGTGTTAATAACTACTAACTGAATAAAAATCAAACCGATTTTATCCATTATAAGAATCTCTATTGTAATTAGTATTATCTCAAATAAAGATGGCGTTTTGTTATGCATTTAAATATGTATTATGCGCACATGCGAGTACAAAAATACAGCTATATGTTTGATTAAACATTACCACCCCTATTAATAAACTCAAATCAGACATGAATTATCGTCTAAAAATCTTATCAATACAAATAAAAAAAAAAAAAAAATTATCAAAAAGTGCTACATAAAACACTTCAGAGCGAGTTCAGGGCGACCCGGTGTGCCCCAGGGCTAACATCAAACAAACCTATTGTAAGATTTGACAATCGTCTGTACTTATCTTAAGTTTGTGCCTGAACAAAAGAAATGGATTTACACCAAAAAATGTTGGAGGAGCCAGTCTAATGTGAACATCGTCATAAACATAAGCTGGACTTACCCTCATTTCAAAAATAACAAATGAAGATGTTAAACTCAATCCTCGAAGTCGATCATGGAACGAAGTGTCAATTCTAAACTATAAATTAAAGAGAAAATTAAGATATCTTTAAATATTTAATTTATAAATTGATGCATTTATCAAAGTCTTACTTGTTTTACAAAGCATGACTGCAAAGTGCGTTCTAAATTTAAAATTACTTCAGTCACACTTTACTGCGCATATATAAGAATAAATAAGAATTCTCTATATAAGACTCTTTTTATCTTTCCAAAACAATCTTACCTGAATTATTTACAATAAAAGGGGGAAAATATCAAAAATGACAATGCCAAACCAAATGAAACATTATTTCATGAAAATATCCCTACAAGAACAAGATATATTTGTATGCTACTCCTTTCTTTGATAAACATCTAAAAATGTAATAAAAAACATAAGACAAATGTTGATAAAGATCTTAAAACTTAAAAAAAAAAACAAAGATCTTGAACTATGAAACCTCGATCATCATATAAATACCATCATCATGGGTATAAATTAACCAGCAATTATTCCTCCATGCAAATACATATACACATATGAAACATTGTATAAATAAAAAAAACTGTACAAAGTTCAACGAACGAATTTATTTATGCCCTGCACCACTTAATTTTTATTGTTATATATTATGATCGCACATTATAAATAATTACGTATAGTTTTATTTTTACTTTAAAAAAAAAAAATGTCGAATGTCTGAATATCTTTGAACTTGACTCTTTAGGCTGAATGCCAAAGTTACGATAATATGAGCACTCAAGCAGGCCAAATGTTACACTTGGCTGCTGGACAAATGATTATATAAAAAAAAAAAGAATTTTAAATATATTCACTTCAGGTGGCAAATTGTTTTAATAGAGATCATTTACTGTTTTAATAGAGATCATTTACCTTATGGGGCCGTAATAAGATAAAACAAAGTGAGGGGCTTTGCTCTCTTAAAAATACAAATACAAATACAAATTTTAAAAGCGGGTTAAGATTGAAATCATATAGATCTTGATGGTATTTTTGCTTTGAAATTATTCATGATTACTAGGGTGATTCAAAAAAACATCGTTCTCGAAATTCCACCGGAATCGGGCGATATATAGCTACAAATAAATCAATAATTCTTAATTCAAAGTTATCACAACTCACCTTAGATTGAAAGTTATGACTTATGACCATTTAAATTTTGTTATATTTATTTACATGTAACCTTCCACAGCTACAGGCCTGAATAGGGTTATTCTTAAGTCATTTCAATAACTGTATACCTATTTCACTTGAAAAGGAAAAGAAATAAATATTTGATTCACAATAATTATATGATAATTGAAGAAAATCATCCGCTGACGAACGCGTATTCAGTTAGTTCAAATGTCAAATGGATGATGTACATTGTACAATGTACAAGTTATGTTATTTACTTAATATAGTAGTTGTTATGCAACGATTGCTTTTTGGGTGAACCTAAGGTTAAATGCCATCAATTTTGATATATATATAACGATTATAATAGAGATCATGGAATAATGCATGGGTCAAAATTATGATATATCATTAAAATTAAGCGAATCATCAACATTTTGAATATTGTTTGAAATTAATGTTATGTTTAAATGATTTTTGGCTGAGGCTATATTATATACGATAAACTTTTATATTCGACGTTGTAATATATTTTATTTAAATTTTCTCTTTTTACATATAATTACATAAGGTCAATTAATTGTTGCTTTCTTATTTATAAGTCAATTTATTTATTTATTTGGAGACCGTTAATTACTAACGTTACATATAATCTCTTAAAACTAGTTATTATCTATTGCTCTTATAAACAAAGTTTTGAATTTCATACTTTTCAAATCTTATTACTTTAAACGAGTTATTCTTGTATATTTATTTCTATATTTCTATATTTATATATTTATATATTTATATATTTATATATTTATATATTTATATATTTATATATATTTGGTTTCTCGGAAATGGCTCCAACGATTTTGATAAAATTTTCAGAGTTTATTACGAGGAACGAGAAAAAAAATAAAAAATAAAATTTAGTAAAATCCGCCCACCCCGCGCCCACTTTTCTTACTTTTAAGTATGACGGAATCGGTCTGAAATATCTTTATTACTCGGAAACGGCTCCAGCGATTTGAATAAAATTTTCAGAGTTTACTTTCATGGGTAAGAAAAAAATTAAAAAAATAAAATCAGTAAAATCCGCCTACTACCACGCCCACTGTTATTAGTTATTGGCTATTCGAAAACGGCTCCAACGATTCGGATGAAATTTTCAGTGTTTATTGTTATGATCGAGAAAAAAAATAAAAAAATATATTTAGTAAAATTCTATGACTGCCACGCCCACTTTTATCATTTCTTAGTTTCTCTTAAACAATTCAAACGATTTCAATGAGGTTATAAGAGTTTATTCTTATAACAAAAAATTGGAAAATTCTTTTACTAAAATCCACCCACTGCCACGCCCACTTTTATTATTGCTTGCTTTCTCGGAAACGAAGCTAGCCATTTTAATACATTTTTCCGAGTTTTTTTCTCCTCAATAAGAAGAAAAATTTTAAGAAAAATTTAGTGAAATCCGCCCACAGCAACACCCACTGCACCGCCCACTTATTTCGTTTTTAGTTTATCGGAAACGGGTCTTAAAACTTAGATGACATTTTATGAGGACGTTCTCTTTTATAGGTAGAAACAAAATTTAAAAAGAAATAAGTAGAATCCGCCTGGTGACACGCCCACTTTTATTATTTCTTAGTGTTTCGAAAACAATTCAAACGATTTAAATGAGGTTATGAGGTTATAAGAGTTTATTCTTATAACAAAAAATTGAAAAATTCTTTTACTAAAATCCACACACTGCCACGCCCACTTTTATTATTGCTTGGTTTCTCGGAAACGGAACTAGCCATTTTAATGAATTTTTCAGAGTTTTTTCTCCTCAATAAGAAGAAAAAAGTTAAGAAAAGTTTAGTGAAATCCGCCCACTGCTCCGTCCACTTTTGTCGTTTTTAGTTTATCGGAAACGGCTCCGACAATTTGCATAAAATTTTCAGTGAGCGTTCTCTTTTATAAGTAGGAACAACATTTTAAAAGAAATATGTATACTTCGCCTACTGCCAAACCCACTTTTATTAGTTTTTGGTTTCTCGAAGACAATTCGAAATTTTCAGTTTATTTTTAGATATGAACAAGAAAAAAAATTGAAAATTGATTTTAATAAAATCCGCCAATGTCACGACTACTTTTATTATTTCTATTTCTCGGAAGCTACTCAAACTATTTGAGTAAAAGTTTTAGAGTTCATTCTTATGAGTGAGAAAAATTGAAAAACAAAAAATATCCGAAACGGATCCAACGATTTGCATGAAATTGGTTTCAGCGATTTGGATGAAATTATCAGGAAGTGTACTGATAAGCAAGAACAAAATAAAAAAAAAATTTGGAAAAACCGCCCACGCCCTTCCACGTCCACTTTTGTTGTATCACCCAGGCCCTTAACTAAAGGGGCGCTAAAGCAACAGTTCTAACTATCTGGAGGAAATTTTGTATTTAATATATGCAAGTGGAGGAATCTGCAAATGTAACTCCACATATTTATCTCCACAAAATTTATCCAAACATATGTCGATGGATCAATGTATCTCCACATGCGTGCAGGTATTTCCACATGTATCTCCACATTATGTCAAACTGTCTACATATTTATCTCCACGTACATAATATGGAAGCATCTCCATTGAACGCATTTATAAAGTGAACAAATTTAATGGATGACATATGTTGTTTTCTATTAACTGCCATGTCTATATTTCTCATACATATTTCACTTTTTTCAATTAGAAAAAGCCGAGCGAAGCTCGGTCTCCCAGGTACTTGTCATTAACAGAAGATGTGAGAAAATAAAATTTATTATATATTGTAATTAATTGATTCAAAGGACTATTAGCACCATAGTTTGACCTACTAAAAATTTGGCACAAAGGTTGCCGTAATCTTAAGCTTGTTCGGCTAAAGTTAAAATTCGGTCTGCAAAGAACCGATGAAGATGATATATTTCCATTTATTATACCAGTAATGAAACAGAATTGGATATACTTTCGATGATTATCAAGTGATGGAAGATTTATCAAAACCAACCTATGCGAATATAAGGGAAGTGCTGTTTCTTGAGGCCAAGGTAGAAAACGGAGACAAAATCGCAAAAACCTTCGTTGAACTGCTTCAAGCCTCTATTTGTGAATAGAATAGTGAGGTGCCTAGAACACACAGCCGTACTCAAGAATGGGTCTCACAAAAGAAATAAATAAAAGCTTGAGAACATAAGGATCTTTAAAGTCACGTGAGAATCGTTTAATAAATCCTAATGTTTTATTAGCTTTTTTAGTAATATGATTTAAGTGATCGTTAAAAGTCAATTTTGAATCTAAAATAATTCCTTAATCAGAGAATATTGAAACTTTGTTCAAAGGTTCCGAGTCAAATGAGTAGTTATATGTGAATGGTCTGTTTTTGCGTGTAAAACTCATAACCTTACACTTGTCAACGTTTAAGATAAGTCTATTTTTATTGCACCAAGCCCTGAATCTTAAAATATCGTCTTCCAAGAGTAAACAGTCTGATACAAATTTTATTCTTTTGTAAAGTTTAATGTCGTCAGCATATATAAGAACACAAGAATTTTGGACAATTGAGACAATATCATTTATAAAAAGGATGAACAAAAATAGGTCCTAAATGGCTACCCTGAGGTACGCCTGAATTAACAATAAATTGATTAGAACATACATTGCGAAAAGCTAGACTGTAATGTCTGTTTAGTAGATACGAAGTAATCCACTTAAGAAAATTGTTATTAAATCCTAAGTTATTTAATTTATTTAGTCAACACCTATAAAGGTTTTCATTTTTGTATCAAGTATACTAAGATGACAGTATCAACGTGGGTTGTAAATTCCAAACCAGCTGCAAAGTAATTTACAATGATTTAAAACAATTGGAACGCAAAACACATATACAATATATTAGGCGTGTTTTTTTGCAAGCCCGGGGTGAATTGGTTGAAAAAAACGACGATTAGCGATGCCATGACAGTAAAAAACATGGAGTTTTCATACAAACTATCGATAACATGTATGTAATTCATGCCGGTAATACAGTTGTTCTGTGCGCTTAAGCTAAACCCCGAGAATTCTTTGGGATTAGTTGTTGTTGCATATAGGATGTTAATTGTTTAGCACCGACGTCATTTTTTTTCATCCAATTCCCTCCGGGCTTGCAAAAAAAACACGGCTGTTATATATACATAAATACTTTAAATAACCTACTTTGTTGTTAATAATCAATATTTATTTGTACATATTCTTAAAAGAATGTTTAAGGTTTAAAAAAAAAAATAATAAAAATTTAATAAGAACTAAAAGTGGATATGATATCATGTATGTAAATATAAGCCAACTTTTGCTATAACATCGAAGATAAATAAAGTCAATAGAAAAATATTAAAAACAAATTTTATTCGTCAGATTTTTAATTAATATAACTGCGGATTTATAATATTTTGTGCGTCATCTAGGTTTACATTAAAAACAGTTATTTACAAGAAAACAAAAATAAACAAAATAAATTGGCGGTATCTTAGTATACATATTTACACAGTAAATAGTCTGAATGACTACTTTTTTTTATATTTTATCATTTTTATCTTTGGATTCATTATATATAAGTATATCTTCAGAAATACTTGCATTTTCTTTTGCTATTTGTGTACCTCAAGCAAATAAGAAATGCGGTAGTTCTAAAAAAAAAAATTCGTCATCACTAAACTACAATTAAATGGGTTTGTAAATGTAATTAAAATGCCACCTTAGGAATGTTCATTAACAAAAGTTCAATATAAACATTTGGATAGTCATTATTAATATTTTTACAATTTTCTGGGAAAAGCTATTAGTAGTAGAAAACTTATTTACCAAATAACTTTATGTTTCCGTTAATTTTTTTTTTTGTTAACAAAATGAATGCGAATTGTAAAATTAAAATCAAATTGGTAAATTTGGTATTATAATTAAAATAAATAAATTAACTTGTACAGGGTGTTTTTCTTAAACATTTTTAATTTTTATTTTGAACAAAACACATGAAATTTCAACACAAAGCCATTTATTTGTGTTACATCCAGATTCAAGAGAGTTTTTAAACACAACTTCAGATATATGCTCCCATGACTGAATCTGATGAATGTCATCATGGATTAATATTTGGTCAGTTTATATTTCTGAGATCACAGGGATCTCAGCAATCTCACAAATATAAACAGGATTCCTTGGCCAAATTTCTCAGTTTTTGTGTCAAATACTGAAAAAAAAAAATTTTGGATTCGTCTGCTCAATTTTTGACGGAGGAAAATTAGTGAGGACTCTGAAATATAAACTGACCAATGAAAAAATTGAAAAGACTTCTGAATAAAAATGACACTGAAAGTTTGCAATCTGGTAATTGACTTGACAAATATATAACTGTCTGAAATTAGTACTAGCTCTGTTTCCAACATTTCTCGCACTAAATCTTGGATATATATCAAATTTGAGGAGTGGGGTGAAATATTCTCAAAGAGAAAGAAAACAGACAAAATGCCGGCAACGATTTTTGCACTTATTCGGGAATCGGATTACTTTTTAAACGTCAAAATATATATTCGACTAGAGTTGCCATATATCAGTGATAAATCTTAATATAAGTTTTCAAGAAAAAACGTACCAGCTTATTTCAAGTTTATTAATATAAGAACAAAAACATCTTTAATTATGCGTTAAATTATAAAGCTTAAGGCGTCTAGTTGATTAATAAAATAATAAAAAAAATATGCTAGATAAAATATGATAGACACCAAAATAAAAATAAAATTAATACTTGTTCAACCCTTGGTTAAAGATTATTTAACTGATTTATGCTATTTTTTGTTTGTGTAATCAGAATAATATTTTCTTTAAATTTTTTTCAACTTTTTTCCTTAAGGTCAGTCCACATTTTTATGTATAACTGAACCTTTTTAATATTTTATAAAAATGACAAATATTCTATAAATTAAGTGGCACAAAACTTTAGATGATTTAGTACGATGTTAAAGCATTTTTAGTATATAATGCTTGGTTAAAAACAATATTTTCTTAATTTAATTTTTGGTTAGCATCGTACTATCTTTTTAACATTTTATTCAAGTTAAAACCACTAAATGTTCATTTTACTTTATTAGGATCAAACTAACTCCAAATGGAAATGTAAAAATGCTATGTTTGCTTGTCATTGTTTTAGGCGTGTTCTGGGTTTTATTAAGAAAATAGGCTTAGCAGGATACTTAAATGTTAAAAAATGTTTAAAACCAAGATAATTTTACTAAAAATCTTTAGAATTAGAAAATTGTTACCTTATCATCAGACTGTTTAAAATTTTGCCCTAAAATTATTTTAACTTTTTTTCAACAATTTTACCAAAAATTGATTATTTTTGTAACTTGTTTCTTTTATTTTCTCTTCCTCCTATATCTCTTTTCAATTAATTTATTGATTTTTTTACTTCCAATGTATACAGGAACTATAATATCGTCGGTTAAGTTCACTTTGACAAATTTTACAGGAGGATCAAAAAACAAACAAAAATCCATAAGGCTGTATATACAAAATCTGATTAAAGAAATTTGTGCAGAATGTATTACTTAAGAAAATAGCATTAAAATATTAATTTAAGCCAAAAGTGAACTTAGCCGACGATATGGGAAACTTATAGATTCGAAAAAGTAACAATCAAACATAAAATTTCGATTAACTGGCTGAACACAATGCCCTGCTGCAACTGGAATCGGAGCCACAGCTGCAACTGCTTTCAAAAAATGTCGTTCGTCGTTTTTTTTATCTGCCCACAATGAGCTGTAGAGCTTTTTGTATATTTTGAAGAAAAAAAAACAGCCACGAATTTATTATACACTTTTTTTATTTGCAAGATTTTTCTTTTAATTTATATTTTTTTTCGCGACAAAAATAAGCACTAAAAACTTCAATATTTTTTCCGGCTATTTTTTATTCATATAATTCGAAACGTCAAAACTGCTGCACGTGAAAAGTTAAAAATTCGCCAACCAATGCGGCTCCAACTGCAGCTCCGTCTACAGTTGCGTTCCATTCTGCTCGTAGCATTGATTTTATGTGTATTTAATATTTCGACAGGTGTTCCAGCTCCGACTCCGGCTGCGGCTCTGTCGCATTGTGTTTAGCCAGTAAAGAGGAAAAGAATTAGGGGTTTCGTATGCCTTTATCAATTTATCACTACTGGAGAGTAGAGAAGGTTTAAAATTTATAAATTCATTTTTAATAAAGAAAAAGATCAGAGATTCTTTGTTTTTGACACAAAACTTTTTAAGAATGTTTTTTTTTGACAATTTAAATTATCTGTTATCATAATTCTATTTTTATAAATATTTAAATATAAATATAAGCAATTTTAATAAATTTCTCTTAGTTTTAAAAATATGCCAATTACTAAACACGTCTAAAATTTTAAATAATTCCAAACAAACCGAGTTGACTGTAGTTCCTTCTTTAACATCCATAAACCAATTTAATCTCATATTAAAATATCCCAATAAGTAAAAAATACATAAATTTGAAATAAAAACTTAAAATTGTGTTCATGCTATGTATACAAATTCTAAAATTAAAAAAAAAGTTCTTACATTCAGGTTGTATAGGTTTTGTCTATTATTATTGATTATATTAATTGTTAGTGATTAGATAATATTGTGCTTGGAGTCCAGTTCAAGTTTTAGTCACTTATTTTATATTAACAAATTTATTCATCAGCTGGATGTCCAAATTTGATGTTCAGAATTACCCCCCGACGACCAAAAATTAATTTCCTAAGTGGAATACCTGTTTATAAAAATTAATTGCAATTAAAAAAAATAAAGTCTGGTTTATGTGCGAATTTGTTTCCAACCCAAATATCACAATTTTCCGTTATAACAAATCCTATATAGCAGTATTATTTTAGCCGTAGAAAAATAAATTATTTTATTTCTAGATTTTGAAAGTGAAAATCTTCTGACACGATTTGGAAAGAAAGTAAAATTGTATAGTCTTTGTTTTGTTTCTTAATGTGCTTGCTACTGGTAGAGTTAATTAAAACTAGATTAGATGGCATTGCCTAGATGATGAATATATGCTTTAAGGTTTACAGTTAATATTTTTGTCTTTAGTCGTTTGAAATGAGTTAATTGTTGTCTCGTATGTTTGTTTTTTTTTTTTGTTTGAGTGTGAACTAAGCTAATTTAATTATTATCTATAGAAACTAAAAATAAGCTCAAATGTGAAGTATAATTTTTTTTTTAACTCAAATAACATTTAAATTTAATAAATTCATAAATATATTTTAACGACTTGACTTAACAGCAACTGGCAGTTTATATAGCATGGCAGGTCATTCTATGTATTTTTGTTGCTGTTATTGTTTTTGTAGTTTAAATAGCCTTAAGTGTTTTTGTCGGTCTTAATTGCCTTGAGTTAGCATGTAAGAGTGTGGAAGACTTTATTATGAAAAACTGTCTTGCTCTGGAAAAAAAGATTTATTAGTATATGTTTTAATCTAGTCGAATATATTGTATTGAGGCTTGTTCTTCAGTGTTCGTTGTAAGGTTATTTTCATTTTTATTATTAGTTAAATAAGCGTTTTGTTGTTATGAAACACTTTCTTTAATTCGATGAAAGTTATGAATATTTTAGATAAAACTATAATTTGGATTATTTATTAATAATATCGAATTTAAAAATAAATTAGGTACCTATGTATATACATTTACATTTCCGTGAAGTTATGTAAATAATTCTTTGCAAAAAATAAATAAACACAAATATGATAATTTATAAATTATTTTTGAAAATAATTAATTTATTTCTATAAAATAGTATTGAATGGTAACGTCTCATATGTATCGGTGGAAATGGAACAAAGGTTAAACCAACTTAACTAAGTACGAAAATAAAATGTTTAAGAAAATGAGAATTCAAAAATATTTTTTAATGCAAAAAGTAACATTTTGTAAGATATTGACCCAGAAACTAGTCATTAGGTCTCAAAATCTGCAAGACGTTTTAAAAAGTATGTTTCAGCAGGATTTTCTTTTTTAAATTAAAAAAAAATTTCCTTAACTCTTTTTTAATAGACGTACATAATATGTTAGGTTATTTATTTTTCTAAGAAATTTTGTTATCCTCTGAAATCTTATGAAAGTTGACAATTAATCGTTAAAACCTTTAAAAATCATTACGTGTCAACTTTTAGAAAAATCGACTAAGTTGTTTTAAAATCAGGGGTGGATTGGGAGTCAAAGGACCTCCCGGGACTTTAACAAAAGGGCCACACAATAGCTCCGAAATTTGTATTATGTGTTTAAGCTAACAAAAAAATAGATTTTTGAAAACATAAGGTAGGTCTTGTTTACTGTTATAGTAAAAATTTTATAAATGATGTTTTCTTCTTCTACCGAGACTTCGAAAATACTCACATACTTTTCTATTCTGTTTTTGCGGCCATGTAACATGGAATAAGTGGGCTTCCTGAGATTCTTTTGGGGCCACAGAAGCTGTATATTTACTGTAAGGCCCTTAGAAATCAAATTTTATAAGAAAGTTTTCTTTTGAACGAACAAAAAGTACCTACTGCAGAGACTTTCATACTTTTTTTATTTTCCCAGGGGCCCACGGGGTAAAATCCCGATTGCCCGGTGGCTCAGTCCGCCCCTGTTCAAAATATACATATACATGTTGGTTTTTAAAAAACATCTTTTAGAACATTTTAAATAACTATTAATACCTACTTTTAAGAATCTTCTACAAACCTAAACAGATTTGATCTAAAAACAATTTTTTTTTTAAATAAAAGAAATATCAAAGTAATTGAATATCAAAGCAATGAAAATTGTTAAAAAATCAATATAATTAGAAATAAATAACTTCTGAAATTGAACACCATCTGATTTCTTGAATAAATCTCAATTTATGAGAAAAAACTTTTGAAAATCGTTGCAGGGTTTTTTTTTTTGTTATTATTTTTTATACAAATATAAAATATTGTAAACATTTTTAAGAACAAAATTGGTAGGTAATTTTTTAGCATTTATCATTGCGGAGTTAAAAAACTTATTTAAAAAAAATCATCTACCCATTTTCGAAAAATAGTTTCTAAATTTTTTTAAAAATCTAAAAATTTTGTTTTTGAAAATTTTGATATGCAATATGTATTATTTAAATTTATTAGAAGTTTTTGTGTGAAAAAAAAATCATTAAATTCGGTTCAACACATAATGAGATAGTCGAAAACCAATAAAAAGATTCTATGAGAGATACCATTTTTAATCGATAGAACACATTTTGTTTCTAAAAATATGGTAAATCATACTAATATTAATTCACATAAAAATTAGAATCAAAACAGTAGGAGCCGTTTTTGAGACAAACGATATTTTCTTTATCGGTTTTTAAATATTTTTATGAGATGTACTGTTATTTTTGGTTATAAGAATAATTTTCATTTCAAATCTGCAAGATGATGTTAAAAAAAATGCTGGGCGCCAACTTTAATAAAAACCGATCAAGTCTTTTTCGAATTATTAAGTTCTCAAAAAAAAAAATATTTTGAAAATTTTGGTATATAATTCTTTTAAATTTTTTGAAAACATTCTTCATAGAAATATTTATCAAAATTTTTCAGTTGAACCGTTTTTGAGAAAATCGAAAATCTAAAAAATGGTTCTAATGGAAGGTTGGTACCATATTTGTTTTATAAAATAGCAGACTTTTTGAAAAAAAAAATGATTGCACTTTTAAAAATAAAGCTGTGGGCACGTTTTTGAGAAAAATGAATTTTTCATTGTTTGCTAAAAAAATGTACGGCAGGTTCCGTTATTTTTGGTCCTAAAAAAAATGAAAAACATGTCAGGGGAGTGCCCAAAAAACACTTGGTACCAAGTTTAAAGAAAGTCGACCCACTGGTTTAGGCTGCAGCCAAAAGGACAGGACAAACGAAATTGTGAGACCCACTTTTTTCAACTTCGCATCATCGTATAATGTCAAGTTTGATCAAAATCTCGAGTTCGATAAAAAAAACGAAACAAATAAATAAATAAAATTGCCAAACAGTACATACATATGTATTGTGTATATATTGCAAAATAGTGTTCCAAATTTAGTAAAGAAATGAAGTGGCAATTTTTTTTTTGGGGCCAAAATTTGACGATGGGACCACCAAGTGACTTCGTGGTATGGCACTTATGGTTTTGTTCTTTTTTTGTTGAAAACTAAAAAATTCAAGTTTAAGAAATAGTTAACAAATAAAACGTATCTTACCTATGTAGGTATATTCTCAAGAGCTTTTTATATCTAAACCAAAAATAGTACGTAAGATGTTGAGAAAAAAATCAGTTTGAAATTTTGAGTTTGAAAATTATTTTTTCAAAAACTATAGATAGATATAGGAATAGATTTCTGGGTTTAAAAAAAGCTTATATCATTATAAGTTTTGTCGTTTTTTCTATTTTAACGCCTATGTTCCGTATTTCGCACGAAATCGAATTTATATCGATTTTCAATTTCACTCGAAATTAATTTCTATGTTCGGCAATTCGTTCATTTTCGGAAATTTAAAAACTTTTCACTTTTTCTTATCATCATTAGATTTTTGTTTTACAATTTATTTTGACAATTCGTATATGACAGCTAGAAAAGTTCACTGTATTCTAGAAATAATTATTTTCAAATAAAAAGCAAAAAAAAAAAACATTTTGTTCAATTCATTTATTTATTGTACATTATTAAAATATCTTCATTCATACCTTCGATGCGTATAGTTTTTTTTTTACGATATTCCTTTGTTCTTTTAATTAGAATTTTATAAACGTTTATTTTTAAAGACTCACAATCATTCTGCAGAAATTCTAACAGGTTTAGTTAACCATTTAGAGTTCCCCAAATGGGTTGAGTCACATGTTTTTTTTTTTTGTAGCCATGATTCTTTGTTGAATACGAATTCGAATTAACAGTTTCCATATTAAATCTCATCAGATGTTCATTAATTTATTAATTACATTTAAATTACCAACTTCTTGAAATAAAAATATTTTATCACATGGAATCACTATATTCATCACTTTTTTTATTTGTTTGTTATTCATTCAACAGGTGTTTGATAGCCATTCAATGACGTATGAAGAAGAAAATGATCAAACAGATACAAGTCGAAACCACAGATTTTCTCCGAATTCCAATATGCCTTCTACTAATGATGAGAATCCCAGTCGGTCATACATTAAACCGAGAACAAGCAGCGAAGTGCTGGCAGAACATCTAAGAGCACAACAGTCATCGAATTCTAATCTTGGCGTTCAACACTTCAAATCGAATCGTGCTAGTGGACGTTTATATCCACAACAATCTGAAGAATCCAGTCGAGCTGGAAATTCAGTTAAAAACTTCCCCCATAATTCGGAGAGGACAACAGAAGGTGGTATTTATATTATAAGTGGAAAAAGTACGAATAGTAATACATCGACAATGGATCGAAGAAAGCACAACATGATGATGGTTCCTCAAAATACTGCTAGTTATTCATCAGCTACTGGAATGTCATCGGTGTCATCAGCAAATGGCATCGGAAGCGAGAGTAGTCATACCACAAACGACGTGATATCGGAATGCCAAAGTAACTATGCCGGTAATGAAGTGGCAAATGGTGATTTTCATTTTGTAACACCTGCAGAATCTTCTCCAACGAAAAATTTATCAAATGGTGGAAGTTTTAATCATAAGAATGGTTCAACTGTGAAGTTATTACCTGCGGGAGATGAAGACTCAAATACACAGGTTAGACGATTTTTTATTTTTAAAATTTTATTTACATATTTTTAAAGGTTTCTTTATATAAGGTTGTTTATTTGGCAACCATTTGTTTATGTTAAGTTATTTATCATGTTAGTATGGATGATCTTGAATTTTAAGGGAAGCTATACATAAGTATATGTACATATATATCGTCTAGTCTAAAATCTAGATAATTTTATTAGAACTTATAAATTAAGCCTTTGTCATTTGATAGAATTGAGATCTTATTTTATATTACAAATTTAAAGTTGATTGTGTTTTTTTTGATATCATAAACCGGAACTAAACATGTCTCGTAGGGAGTGGCAGTGTGCAATATTTTATGCGTTTATTGCGCTTTGTCCTTATCGTGGTTTATAGCATAATTCGTCTTTTTATAGTTGACGGTACTCCAACGCATTGTTAATGCGCCAATCTACCTTCCACTCCAATCTGTACCTTTTTTTTTTGCAATTTTGTTTAGGTTGCTTTTCTTCGTTTTTTTTCCATTCTTTTTATAATGAGTCACAATTGACATTTAAAAGAGATCGACACTCGAAAGTGATTCAGACAAAAAAAAAAACTAAAAAAAAAATTCATTGAATAAAATACAACAGTTGATTTTGAAAATTTTTACAAATCCGTTCTATCACCTGTTTTGAATAAAAAACAAACTTTTGTCGTTTTTCGTTGGTTACTCCTTTTTCACTTCACTTATCCCATGGGATATGTACTAATAGCGTTTTTGTTTAGTCGTCCGATCGCATCCGAAACCATTTCGAATACTTTCCTGGAGATAGTTTTTCGTCTGAAAATATAAAAGAAGAAAGAATTTCAACCAGAGATTATGAATTATCAAGATTGGAAACCTCGGCTGTCATTCTGGTTTGCCTACAAGCATAAACAAAATAGCGGATGGTAGTGAATTCTAATTTTTGGACTAGTGTCCACTATTTAACGCAACCTAGTGTAAAAATATGAATTCACCACCGTATAAATTGTTGTTGTAATTCACATCTATTCATCGACACGAAATTAAAAAAAAAAAAAAACAATGTAAACAAATGGGTTTTGGGTGGAACGTACGAAAGATTCCTATTTTTATAATTCATAAAATCTCTGATTAAAACTACAAACACACACACATGCGTACATTTTAAACGTCAAAATCGTGGAATGTCGAATTTTGTTATTTTATTTTGGAATTTCAATTGCGTCAATTTGTGTTAGGCCAGCGCATGGAACTAAACAGTTTGGTTTCGATATTGAGTTCTATAGGATCATATGAGAGTCCGTGAACGCGCATGGATGTGCACCGCGCACATCCATTCCCTATCTTTTAACCCTAAAAGTCGTTTCAATAAGTAAGTCCCCTTTCACACGAGGAAACTGAGTTTCCAGCAACTTTCAGTTTTTGGCTGAGAAGGGCACCAAGTAAGAGGATTGAACGGTCTACGATTGGTGCGAATTGAAAATTAAAAGAAACCGTCAAAAAATCTCCAGCAACTTGTTTCCTCGTGTGAAAGGGTACTAAGAGTGTCAACGCAATCGTTAATGCAATGAGAGCTTTCTTCGTTGATGATGACATAGCTTGAAAATTTTGGGACAGATTTTGACTTCATTTTGACGTCAGATTTCATGCTTTTACCATCTAATCGTAGCTTAAGAAGGAGAATTTAAATTTCAAAGTCGAAATATTACTACTTTGCTGAATGCTGTTATTTTACTTTTTTCTCTTAAACCTGCTATGCTATTATATTACTGTAACAGTAATTTAATGAATTTAATGAAACCATGCAATTTAAAACCAATTATTGTTTTATTAATATAATGTGAAGCTCATACCTTTTGCTACGACCAATTAGTTTTCAACGAAAGAAGCAAAAAACAAATTGAACTTTGTTTTACTCAAATCTTTACATTACATTCACAAATCACGGTCGATGTCAATGCTTTAAACACGATTACCAATATTACATAATAAAATATACTGTTATTTAATATACATGATACCTAGTGCTATAGTGATGTTTTACTCTTTACAAAGCGCGTGGATTAATGTTTTTATAATTATTATAATTATTTATACCTAGTCACGTCATAGTAATGAAATCACATGTTTCCGGTAAAAAAAAACAGTAAACACAAACTTTTAAATCTACAATAAAATTAATATAGACAGACAAACGAGTGTGTGCCTGTACTGCTTCATTCGGCATAAAGTTTCATTTCGTGGCATTGATTGCGTTCGTCTCGTCACTGACAAAACAACTATTCGTACGTAAAAGCCAATAAAATTGATACTCAACTTGCTTTTGGTATACCAATGATTTGTTCATATCGAGTGGTTTTTGTGGTTAAAATGGTTACTTCGGGGGTTACTGTTATTTTAATGAAACTTAATACAAAAAATATCTTCAACTTCACGCGAAGTGTTTATTTTTACAAACAAAAAAAAAACAAGAAAAATACCCGGAAGATGTATCTATAGATATGTTAGTATGTTCATCTCTTTGCTAAAATTATTTATTCTCGGCGAATTCATCTTCATTGTGACCCTTTTGATTCCTCCGTATATAGAGGTGAATGGCATTACAATAGAGTGACTCATCTATATAATCGTATAGTAGTAACTATACAAAAGGCTGTTTTGTGCAGTTCGCAGACTCCGAACAATCAATATTTGCCTCAGAAACAATTAATTAAGACAGATTATCGTGCTTCCCCATAATCATATTCAACTCAAGTCGCACAACACAAAACGGGAATCTCTACAATAGCGAACGTATAATATAGTCTTTCTTAGGCATAGACTTTGACTATAGAGATCAGATAGTATAGAAGCATCCGCACCCACGCCAATTTCGCACGATTTTTACTGTTCATTTGCGAAACTATGTATATACGAGTATAATTCGAAAAAGTGCGGTGGTTTCAATTTTCCAGCTCTGAGATGAATGCAGCTGCAGTGATGTACAATTTAAATGCAAATTGGCACCTTCCCGGTTATAAACTTCAAGTTTTGCAAGTGTCAAACTGAATTGTTGTAATCTGATATGATTCAAGAAGGAGGCGCTTTTTATACTGCAGATGTGTCTTTCGATTTAATGGAAATGTTTCCTTGAGATAATAACAGGATGGTACCCCAGTCCCCATCTACTATTGCATGATTAGATATTTAAGCTGCGAGATATGATGGTATATATGTGGGATTTTATTCAAATTTTAAAAATATTTATACCTACGCCAGCAAAATGTGCGTTCGTATATTTAAATAAAAACAAGTTAAACTACAAAATTAAAAATTGTACATACTTACAAATTGTATACCTAGTTGAGTCATTCATTTTACAATTATAATTTTCTGCATTTAGATTTATTTGGGTCTAACTGCAATAATTATAATTATTATTGTAGTTAGTTGACAAAAGATATTGTGAATCATTCTTTTATGAATGTGTTTGTTTGATTAATCAGTTGACAGATAGGTCAATCTAATTATAGTACCAATTTGAGAATTAAACTATGCGAGCATTAATTAATGCGTGCGCGTTCACATAATCTAGTTCTTTTATATTCAAATTAATGAAGAAATGAAAGAAGGAGTTTATTATAAATTTTATATTGAATTTATGAACGACAATCATCATAATTAAGTAGAGCGGGCTGAATGATTAAATATACATAAAAGTTAAATATAACACATTTCCGATTCAACTTTCGATTCGAATTGATTTATTTTATAAAGGTTTCGAAGGCCATCACAGCAGGTATAACCATCATCATCATGTGAAAAGTTTTAAATTAGTAGTTTTTTTTAGACACGAATTGTTTTTATTATTATTTGCAAATTTTTTATTTTTTTTAAACAGCTGTATTTTTTTTTGAACATAAAAAAATCGATTGTGGTAATTTTTGTACTAAGATTTTTGCTTTGATATACAATAGAGATTTGAATTTTATACGAACACTATTTACGATCATCCGTTTATAAAATTTAATATTATTGAGTCAAGAGATATTAGATTAAAATAAACAAAATAAAATTAAGGCCAATTCGTTGGAACGAAAAATAATTTCTCGACTTAAATTAAGGTTATGAATACCATTATAATTTGTCTAGTACGAGTACCTATATTATACTAAAAAAAACTTTATGGCGCAAAATTTTAAACAGTTCTCGTTTAAGCAATAAACACGACTCTAGTTAAAACAGTCCTTTATTTAAAAATTCTTGTTTAAATTTTTCTAAATTTTAAACACTTTAAACAACTATTCTAACTAAAGAACCTGTTTAACAAAACGTCAGCAAACTTTTGTGAAACACGCCTAATTTTGACAGCTAAATAAATCAAACAGAACGAAAAATTAAAAATAAAAACTATAAGAACTCAATCTGTAATTTTGCCGAGTTATGGGAAAGTGTTTCGAGATTTTAAAACTTTAAAATAGTGAAAATACTAAATAAAAAAGTGAAATAAAAGTTAATATAGTGAATACTTCCAATATTTTATAAAAAAAATCATAAAACAACATGAGGTGCTGCGTTAAATCGTGTAAAAACACCTATAATATGGAGTTTTCAAATTTTTCTTTTCACGGGCTGATTGTGTCTCATATTCCACATAAAGTAATGTGAAGTGATGTTTTTTAAGTTAATACATTATTTGAGAATACTTTTCAATTGATATTTCGTAGCATTTTGTTTGAAAATAAGAGTACACTTTAATCACGGAAAATTACCTGAACCCGATCAGCAAAATTGAAATTCTCGTACAGGGTCGAATTAGGTTTTGTTGGTGATGGCAAGGCGCTCAAATCCATTGAGCGCCCGTAGTGCAGAGTAATTTTACTTACTTTATATGGAATATAAGACACAGCTTTCCTGTGAAATGAATGAAATTACACCGCTTGTAATAGGTGTTTTTACAGCATTTAACGCAGCACCGCGTGTAGTTTCCTATATTTGTACATTTTTGTATTGCATGTAATCACTTTAATTACTTTTATACCACTTGTTTCTTTAATTTACTAAGCTATTTTACTATTTTAACGATTTAAAATTTCAAAACAATCCTATAACAACTGCACGCCTTCCCTGTGTGGATGCATTTGTGTTTGTGTAACTCACAATCACAGTGATAAAATCCCACACATAAAGCATACTTTAAAATGATAGAGAAGCGTTTTGCTGGTTTTAAAGTTAGAAGACCTCTTT
Source organism: Epistrophe grossulariae (assembly GCA_929447395.1). Taxonomy (NCBI): domain Eukaryota; kingdom Metazoa; phylum Arthropoda; class Insecta; order Diptera; family Syrphidae; genus Epistrophe; species Epistrophe grossulariae. Next base: position 116,540,062 of record OV839568.1, read on the forward strand.
AACGCTAAAGTATACTTTATGTCGTTTAAAATTTACAAAGAGCCGACTCTCATTCTAAAGTTATTATTTAGAGCCGACTCCCATTTTAAAGTAGATTTAGAGCCGCGTTTAAAAGTTTAAAATTTTGCGCCATAGTTTTCATTTTTCAAGCAACAAAATCAAAAGTCTAAAAAAAATTTTAGTATTTTTTAAGAGGCAGTGCTTTAAAATTAAAAACAAAATTCTTCACCAAAAAATTCAACTTTGTCGAAGTGTACCTAAGTCTGAATTTCCTGGAAAATCAGGCTAATCAGGCTGTTTTACGTCTAAGGAAAGTTCTGATTAGTTATATCCGGCACATAACCTAAGTTTACCTGGCAAGAAATATAAATAATAGCAATTATACAGCAGAAGCCGTGTTTTATTATCTACGGATCTGGATCGGGATCATCCCATGAAAATAAAACGATACGGATCCATAATGACAACAGTGTTATATGCTCATCTCTTTTTTTTTCTTATGTTTGTTTATTTTTCATGTAGATATTGTATTCTTTCTTAACACTACAGTTTGTACTCCCTAACGACTAAAGAGTCGTCTACTCGCTAGAATTAAAACTTATTTTCGGATCTTTAAAATATGTAGATCCATATACAGAGCAGGATCCAAAGTTGTTGTTTTATTACGTGTTAAAAGATGATCCCGATCTAGATCCGTAGATAATAAAACGCGGCTAGAATTCACAAACAAATGACTGCACTCGTTCACATTTTGCTCACTCTGCGTGACTCATTTGACGTTTCTATGTTTTATCTCACTCCAACCGCAAGATATGAAACGATAGGTAGATAGTTAAGCGAGGCCGCATTTTTTCACTTGACTACCTATCTGCTTCTAATAATGTTGTGAAATTGAGATGAAATAAAAATTACTCACGCAGAGTTGGTCCAATATGAACACTGTCAATAACCTAACCCAGCGGCTCCATTGGAAATATTTGAGGAAAATTTTTTTCAATCAAAAAGTGAGCAGGCGAATCCAAAATTTTTTTTCCTCCGCATTTTGACAGCAAAGCTTGCGAAATTTTGCAGAGGAATCCTGTTCATGAAAGTGAGATTCATGAGATTCATGAGATTTCCGAGATCTCATTTTCCTGAACATGAAATTTTGACGTTCCAGCTTTTTCAAAATCGCTTCTCCGCGATTTTGCTTCGTTTTGAAATTAATGTCGAAAATATGAGAAATTTATTGAATTAAAGTTTTTTTTATTATCAATAATAGTGATTTTAAAGAGCAAAAAATACATATGAAAGCGTTCGTAATTTCAATTCTGACTTGACAACTGAAATTACATGGCATTTAAAGTCCCACCCAGGAAAAATATTGCCATTGAAATGGACATTACCTCAAATATAGCCAATGGAATCACAGCGTTAAATCCCTTTTCTGCCGTTGTTTTGAGATTTTTGTAGAATGTACGTTATTATATTTTTTGAGTTAAGCGTGATTTGGAGTAAAACACACTCCAACTGGGCGAAGTAAATTATAAAAATTTGTGAAAAATGCTGTGTGATAAATTTAATGTTCCATTAAACCGATTTTGTCAGTAAAGTGTATTTTAAATAACCGGAGTTGACTGTGTTCAAAATCAAATTGCATGCGGCCTGCATTTAATCTTATTCAGAGTTTTTGTTTTCAAAGCTCATGTGCTTATTATATGAAACAGTGATGGAAATCGACTTTTTTCGATTGTACTGAATGCTGAAACAAAATAGTACTGAAAAAGAACAAATAGTACTGGGCTCTTTTAAATGGATAAAAACTAGCAAGCACCCAAATTTAATTATAACATTGATTTATTAACAAGAACAAAAAAAACAATTCATTTGTTATAAACATTAAGGCAATATAATAAGGAACTTCTTTGTTATAGCTAAATAAATAACGGACGGATCCCTTATCAAGTAAGGAGTTTAAATCATTATTAAACTGTCAGGTTTATTTTGCCATTAAAATAATCGCTGATTTTGCTTCCTAAACATCAGAAAATTAAAAATAGAATTTTCAATGATTTTTACGTATAACTGGTGCCTTAGATAAGAAAATAATAGTAAGTTAGGTAATTAACATTTTTTTTTAACTCTAAAAGTTCTTCTTTTTGAAGAGGATTGTTTGTCACCTTTTTATTCACAAGATATTTATTAATTAGAAAACTGTGACAACATTCCTTTTTTAAAAGATTTTCGGTTTCTACAGTGTAGAACTCATTGGAACTTGTAATCGATTTCTTAATTTATTATTATTATTTATTGTATTATTCATACTAGAATGTCAGTTTACTAGACTTGACCATTCTTTATTCCGTCAATTTCATTGAATTTCTGAACAACAACAACTTAAAGGTGCTACCACCAATTTTATACGAATTAATTTATAATGCTTTTTAATTAATTATTTGTAGTCGATTTCTTAATTTAGTTTTTATTATATTTTGATATGAAAAAATTCTTTCAACGTTTGCTAAAGAATGAGGAACACAAAAGGCACCTGGAATAATTCGATGAATATTTTGAAACATAAACATTTGAATTAATTTTTCAAATGCCAAATTTTTGCCCAAAATTCCCATACAGATAGATTTCTCAGTTTCTTATTATATTCGCAGTCAGCCAGAGCTCTATATTCGTTGTTTATAGCTTCAATATTTGTGTGTTCATTAGGTAAAAACTTTAAAACAAATTGAACGATAGAGTTAACTTGACCATCCAATACTGCGCTTTGTGAGAAATTTTGAAGCGCGTTTGAGAAAACGTCATCGAAATCCAATCTTCTTCTAATATCTTAGCAGAAATGTTATGAAAAACATTTTAGCATGATTTTTGAAGCTCTGCATAATTTTTTCACTGAACTTTTTATAAGTGTATAAGATTTCACATTCGGTGACGCAATATATCTCCATAACTGGTAGGCGATTTTGCAAAAACCAATAAAGGCTTTTCATCAAAAGATTCCCTTATATAAAATTTTTACATAATTGTTTAAAAATAAATTTCATTGTTGGAAGCAAAATAATAACATATAGATGAAGATAATTAGAAAAGTAATTCTGTTTAAGTGGAGCGATTGAATATATTATGATGAGCCCATCTGTCGTACGTGGGCGAAACGCAACTTTTGGAGTTGAGGTCACTTGAACTTAAAAATTGGAAGCTAAATATGTACTCTTATATATTCAGTTCAGTATTTTAAAGTGGGGATGGTTTTGATATTGGGTAATTGCAGGTCACGCACATAGATTTTTTTAATGAAGATAAGAGAAAATTATCAATTTTGTACAGACAATTCAAAATTGTACTGAAAATGGCAAAGATGTACTTACGTACTGAGAAAATCAAATTGTACTGAATTCAGTACAATAGTAAGGCTTTTTCCATCAGTGATATGAAATACTAAAAACATCATAATGAAGTTTTTTACATACATATGTGCATACAATTTTTATTATAATAAATGATGCATCGTCATCATTAAAATAAAATAAATAAATAATTTTTTGTATAAATACTTACGACCATGACCATGACTAGAATGACCACTTCATGAAAAAAAAACCTACAGAGCAAAGAGCAAAATAAACTGCATCAAATTGCATTGACCTTGGTAATTTTGTTTTTAATGTCATTAAAATAATGTGCTTTTTTCTACCATTTAATATTTTTTTCATTTGCACTGCTGTTATATTATGTATTTTAATGTTGTATCCAGAAATAGAAAAATTGTGAAATGTATATAAGTTTATTATTATGCATAAATTGTTTGATTTTATAAGAACAAAATTATCTTAACTTCCTGAATATTTTCAATTCCGAATTAAACACACATACATACATTTGTGCAATGTTCCTACATATAGTAAGTTGTAGTTATAAAAAAATATGAACAACTTAATAAAGCTAAAAAAATGTAAAAACATCAAAATAATACTAGTAGTACTAATTGCATTTATTTTTTGTTTGTTTTAAAAATTATTATTATTTAATGATTGTTTAGACAAGTAACTGATTGCAAAATTATAACAACATCGGTCAAGTCATCAAGTCAATTTTCTCAAAAAACGTCAAAATTCTTTTTCTGTAATGCGAATTCGTTGCCAAAAGATTGAAACGGATTTTTTCTACAATTTACAGTTTAATCAAAATTGTTCCAGCCTTTTTCAAGAAAATTTGAAAAAAATTCCGAAATCGTTGTATGGCAGCTATCCGTTTTAGATAAGTTTACGTAACCAGAATTCGAATTTCCCTTCTAAAATTGCTCTGTAATAAATTTGAAGAAGAAGAATCTGCGACACTGAATAAATAAAATTGGTCAAAGAGCTTATGGGCTGAGGCTTTTTTTAATTTAAGATATGGTTTGGGGATTTTTTCATTTGATTGGGTGGCGATAATTCTATTTTGAATTTTTTTTGTTTATGATCCAATTTTTTTAATGAAATTTAAAATTTAACCCTTAAAAGAAAATTAATTAAAAAAGGCCTCAAAACCATAAAGTTGAAGTAATTGTTACTTTTCGTATACCTTTTTTCGGCCATTCTTAATTTTTTTTTTTGGGACCAAATTATATTATTATCATGTAAACCCTTTATATCAGTAGCTCAAATTTTCAAATAATTATAAAAACAGTTAAAATTATTTAAATCATAAAAGTATGCTTCAATATTTCTTACTGCTGCCATAGACAAAAGAAATGACGTTTCTCTTGTCTTTGCTGCTTAAAAGTATGCATTGAATTTTTGTTTACAGAGAAATAATTAGAGTATACTTTCGGATGTTATATTTAAAAAAGTAATAGATCAAGAGATTCAAATTAATATTATTATCAGCCGTTTTTATTTGCAACTTTACATTAAGCGCGCTTTAAAGTTATGAAGCCTTTTTATTTTGAAAAGTGAATAACCAACTCAGCAACGTAAATATCAAGACAATAACAAAACAAAGTGATAAAAAAATACTTTGTTATTGTAGACATAGAAATCAAAAATTAATTTATAATTGTTTTTGTGTAGGCAAAGATTTACTGAGCTAAATATTCACTTTTTCAAAAAAGACGGTTAATGTAAATTCTCTTATAATTAACATGCGAACAATTTTGCATGTTGACTGTTGAGTGTTGATAAATTTGCGTTCTTTTTTCAATTGGCCAGTTTATAATAAAATAACTCATAAATTTTCCTCTGTCAAATTGGAAGAGAAGAATAAAATAAAAATAAAATTTTTCATGTGGGAGTCAAAAACACTTCCAATCAGAGCACAATCTATATTCTCTGAAAAAAATGGCTGAGCATACATAATATGTTCTGGAGTAAAAAGCAATCCGCAGTCCACATAATATAATTTTTAAGTAATTCGACAGATAAAAAATCAACAAATTTTCATCGAAGACTGAGCTGTCAAAAAATCTGTGTTTTCATTCTAGCTCAGATACATCAGAGCGTTGATCAATTTGGGATTCCTTTTTCAATTGGCCAGATTATAATCACTCAAAGATTATCGTCTGTCAAGTTGGAAAAGAAAAAAATTAAATATAACCAATATTTTTCGCCAGGGAGTTAAAAACACTCTCAATCGGAATGCGATCTATACGTTCTGAATAGAATGGTCGAGGATGTGCACTGAAGTTAAAAGCAAAGCGCGCTCAACTTAATACTATTTTCATGTAAACCTGTGTTTTTATTATAGATCAGATACTAATTAGAGCGTTAATCAATTTCAGATTCTTTTTTGAATTGGTCAGTTTATAATCACTCACAAATTTTTCTCTGTCAAGTTGGAAAAGAAAAATTAAATTTAAATAATATTTTTCACTTGCGAGTCCAAAACACTCCCAATCGAAGTACGATTGAGAAACAGCTGTTAAAGTTAATATTTTTATAATCGTGCCTGTTTCTTTTGGATGCCTTGTTTTTTAGTCCCAGTTCCAAAGTCGAATTAAGTGGCACTTAAGTGTGCAATATAAAAGACTAAATTTCTACATAAATACCTAAGAAAAAAATATTTTTTACACAAAAATGTTTTTAATAATTCGTTTAGCTTTGTTTTCACTTTGTGTAGCATCTAGCTTATTAGCTTTCCAATATGCAAATTAAATATGTTGAAGCTGAAGCTCTTATAAAATTAGATCAATTCATTGCACAACACCATTATTATAGGTATGGTATTGATGAATTAAAATTGCATGATTTATTTATATTTAACACATTCATGCAAGTTTTGCAACAAATGTTTTATAAACAAAAGTTAAACATGCACTTATTGGAATCACTTTTGAAGTTTTTTTTTTAAAAGGGAGATAGACACAATAGTGAGGCCTCCAAGTCTCTTCACACAAAAATATCAGCCATAATGTTATGATTACTTCAGAGATTTTCCATACGACTGATTCCTGAGGATAGCTTGATGCTTGTTATACTGTGTGATTCAGAGCTTAAGTTTCTGACGTCAAAAAGCAAGTAGCATGAGTTTTTGTGTTATAGATTGCCGCTTTATAAAAGCATCAAACAATAACAATGGCATATATCACTACAGCACCAGTTACCACCACCGCGACCGTCTTGAACAAACAATGTGGAAGCAGAGTAAACGTATATATACATAGCTTGCATAATAGTTTATGGCCATGCATTCCTTAACTCTTTCAACCGGCCGCGAATTATAAGTGATCCACAGATACAACAGTGAGCTCGGTGGTTTCCTTGTGCCTTCTGAATTGGACTTCCATAATTCCATGGTGTGTTTCTGATTTAACAATGCATGACAGTCTTATGTCAACATCATAGCTTCATGGATAGAGGCGCACTTTATAAATCTGCGAGAAACTTTGCGATGGACATAAAATGTTGCGTATATTATAGTTTTCTTCGTCATCGTCAGTGGAAATTTGAAACTTACTTAGCTAATATACATATATGAAGTTATAAAAAAAAAAAAACTGTCAGATATATTGGACTATGCACAATGTGACAACATTTTCAACAGACTACTGAAATTGAAATATATTTTCCTCATTGTGCGACGAGCTGTAAAGAAGATTCTCCAATTACCATGGTGAAAGGAGCCTGGTAAGAGTTGGTTTACTTTTTTTTTTTTTATTCATATATGTACATATATCAGATTGGGAAATGAAACGCGCTTGCTTACCTATATATTCAGACATTGATTTTTCTTTTACTTTGGACATCTGGGGCTTATTGTGCGTGGTCTGTCATAGTTTTGAGTGATAGCCGTCGAGAATGTTAAAATGATCAAACTCAAACGTTATGAAGATTTTGAAAAGTGTTAATAGTGATAAACATTTAATTGAAAATTCTATTTACATTAGATTTGTTTCTACTTGATATTTATTGGGACGTTGAATATTATTGGAGAATATCTTAATATCTATTGTAAAGTTTAAGAAATCAATTTTTAGTTAGAAGGTTAAGAGATGATTTTTCAAATATTCAGCCTTATTGTGAGTTTCACCCGCACAACATTCCACCTGGAAAGTTTGACATTTCACTTTTCGCCTATTGTGAGTTTCAATGGGAATTTCTTGTTCGAAAAATTCCCCTTATTCACATTCATTTTTGTGCGGAATGTAATACCAGGTGTGTTTTTTCCAAGCCCAAAGGAATGCAAAAAAAACGATTCGTGGCTAAATAATTTACATGTTAAATGCAACAACAACTGATCCCCAATGGGCTTAGCTAAATACAGATAATTTTCGGGGCTTAACTTAAGCACGAAGAGAAACTGTATTACCGGCGGGAATTGCATACTTGTTATCGATAGTTTGTATGGAAACTCCATTTTTTCTCTGTAATGGCGTCGCTAATCCCCGATATCGTTTTTTTCAACCAGTTCCCTCCGGGATTGGAAAAAAAACACACCTACCGAAATTCACAATAGCTTTTAAAATTCCGGGCTAACAAAAAATTTTAAGGTGAAATATTTTTTGAGTGAAACTTATTTAGCCAGTTCACGTTTCTAAGATCTCACTGAGCAAATGTCTGTCAGCTAGAATGAGGAGAAGAAGAAACCTATAAAACCTATACAAAATTTCTCCTTTAGAAGTCAAAAGCGCTCTCCATCTCGTTATAATAAATTGATCAACTGCGACAAAAAATAATTGAGCAAACGAATCCAAAAAATTTCAGTCTCAGCTTTTGACAGCAAAAGTGAGGAATCTCACTGAGGAATTACGTCAGATTTCTGAGATTGCTGAGATCTCAGAGATCTCAAGAAACCTGAACTGGCTAATTGTAATATCGAATTTAGAATTTTTGACATTTTATTAAAATTAAAATCATCAAATTACTATTTTATCTTTTTGGTATCACAGCTACTTCATTATATGAAACTTTGACATTTACAAATGTCAAAAAGGATATGTTTGATTAGTTTTTTCCACGAACTGTCACGTTTTAGGCCTTTTCTGTTCAGAAAATGTTGAAAACTAAGAAAATTTTAATAAAAAGCTTTAAAGCTAGAAAATTGTTAAATTTTATCATAACAATTCCTAAACAACAGGCTGTCTAAAATTGTTTGCAATTTAGTTTATTAATACCTACAGTAACATTGTTGACAGAAAAGAGTTAACAAAGATATACAAATACCTAAAATAGTAAATTTGTTCTTTGATTAACTTTGTTTAAATTTTTTTTTTTTTAATTTTCTACAATTTCTCTAAATGCCTCCAGTTGCTTGAAACTCGGAGCAACTATAAAGCTATTCGCCCACTAGGAAACTTACGGTCTACTTTTAGGAATTTGACATTTGTTGTTTTGTTTTGACATTTATTTTTTTTTTGTAATATCTAATTGTCTGGCTGTTTATAAACGGAAATGCCATTTCGTCATCCTTTTTTTGACAGATAAAGTTGCCGGCTGCTCGGTGGGTTATTTACGTAGAACTAAGTTCCGTGGGCAATTAGAAGCAGCTTAAAGTTGCCAGCAACTTTTCCAAGTGGGCCTTATGTGATTTTTTTTACCAAGCTTGAAATTTCTTATAAATTCTCATAAACTGAGTTTTTTTTTCTTTAGGTTTTTACAGAAAATTGTGAAGTTTTAAGTTACCTAAGTAACCTATATATAGGTTACTTTGTTATTATATTATAGTACCTTCCGTACTTACTTAACCTACCTATACACATGTATCACAGGTACAGTAAAACCCGCTTAAGAGAAACTGCAAAATGTCACTGTCTTTCTTTCACTTAAGCGGGTTTTCCACTTAAACGAACCCCGCTTAAGTGAAAAAAAATTGCACTTAAGCGGATTTAAAAATTTCAGAAAGGGTTCTGACATATCAGAAATTCCAAAGTTCATGTTCGTGATGAAAATTTGGTAGATGTGAAAAATAAAAAAGAAGTAAAAGCGTTCAGCAAATTTTTTGTTCTGTTCTATTAATTTTTTTTTCACTTAAGAGAGCTTTTGTCAATGAAAAATATTAAATTTAACTAAAAATATGTTTCAGGTATCCGGGTTTTTCACTTAAGCGAGTTTCGCTTAAGCGGAGTGTTATAAAGGTAATTGGTCGGCAAATACTCGGGGATGTAAAAAGTGTTTCAGATAAGCGGGTTTTTCTCTTAAGCGGGTTTTACTGTATAATAAAAAATAATAATTAATTTAAAAATTTTGGCTTTTTCATATCACGCAAATCCATTAAAAAAAAGAAAGAAAATTCTTTTCTTTTTTATTTTCATTCACAATAAATCAATGATACATGTTAGAAATATTGAATAAGGTCTTCAAACATACGCAAACAATTATGTTGATGGTGAGACTTCTTTTACCTTCATATCATCATGTTGACGGTTATTTTTTTTTCCAAATATTTAATTTCATAATTCAAGGTGATTGTGTTATTTGACCGTTTATGATTACTAGGTATAAGGAAAGGCTGATGAGTAGCGTTTTGAATCTGGGATTAGGTCATAAAATAATGAATGTCATTAAAGAACCTAAGCTAGACTTGATTGCTCAAACTCCCATATATCCAATGCTTTGTTCAAATTTTTTTCTTTTTTTTTTATTTGCAAGTGGAGAAAAAAAAACTCATTAAGCATTCATGTGACGAAGTATTTTTTTTTTTGTTTTTGTTGAGAATTATTATACCAACACCAAATAGCTAACACACTCACAATGTATTTTATATCATAATGCGCCTAAATTTTTAAATTTCTAACATCACAAGTAGAAAGAAAAAATAAATCAAATGAAAGTACATATTACGATTTGAGAGTTAGAAAAGTATTAAAGTTATATGTATCTACATATATAGCTACGAATATATTGTAGCTAGATTAAATAGTTAGTCAGTACTTCTTTCATTAAGCACGATTGAGCTTTTCGCACTTCGCTTTCTGTTGTAGATACACATGCAACTGCAAAGTGATTTTCTATTTAATGTATAGGTACCTAGATATAGGTACACTTGTAAATAGACCTTTAAAATGTTATGATTTTTTTGTAGATATATTTCCCACAGATATGACAGTTGAGTTTGATTGTTTGTTACTACTAACAGTACTTGACAAAATGAAAGAAGAACGTAATTAGGTATTTTTTTCAAGCACTTTTTTAATTTACCATTTTTGTTGGGCTTTTATAAAATACTTTTTATTCAAAAAAAAAATTAGACATTCTTCCCAAAAATTCTTATAAAAACGAAAATTATTTTTTGTTCAGTTACAGAACTTTTCATTTGATTTCCCATTAAAAAAAGGAAACAATTTGATGCTGAATCTCTGAAAAACATTGGCTCAAAATTTAAAATACCTTGATGTGAATTTATTAAGCATGATACCACTTAAAAACTTTCTAACTTTTAAGCTCTTTACTTAAATGTTCTTAATTACTTTCAATATTTTAAAACTCCATTATGAATATGTCTTAAACATTGACAATTAATGCAAAAAAGTAATCAAACATACCTTTTCCCTTTTTTTGACAGTAAAATATTTCCCCTATTTGGAATTTTCTTTAAACCGAGAAACTCACAATTCAGCAGAATACCCATTTTTTACTTTTTGCACAGAAAATCACAAGCTGTCAAATTTTGATAATGAAGATGAAATTCTCTAAAAAAATGTCAACAGTGCGAAAAAGTACTGGAACACAAAATCCCACAATTTCACAGTATTCATGTAGATATAATGATCGTCTTCAGAAGCTTTTTGCACTACAAAGTGTGATCCGATCCTTTCTAATTTTGATTTTTTTATTGCATTAAATCAATTAGTATTTTTATAATGTCGTTTTATTGTTGAATTTTCGGACTTTTAAGGTTCCCCCACACCAACTCCTTTTGCATTCATTCCTAATGCTTCAAAAAATTTACATTGCTTGATCCGAATAATGTTTCGGAGCATTTTTCTATTCCTAATTTCACAAATAAATAGACGAGAAAAACAAAAAAACACATACATATAAAGATTTTCGTTAGATTACTTGTCAAAAGTGATAATAAATGCTTAAAGAAGACATTTCGCTAATTGATGCTTTCGCTAGTTGATGTTTTTATATTCGATTGGAATCAAAAAGTAAAAACCTCGGACCAATTTTTTATATTATTTTTACTCTTGATGACTGCGAGAAAGTAATTTTCATTAGATATATATAGTGAGAATATTGCTCACTGAAGTCAAAAAAAATAAAAAAAAAACGATCCACAGTGACGTTTTGAGAAAATGGTATTCTTGCTGAAAAAAAAGGTTTAACAACCTATAAAACAAAAAAGTACTGACTATTTCCCACGGATTTTGAGTAGGAAATTTGAGTGGAGAAAAAGTTATTGTAAATGCCAGTAGATTTTTGTTATTGTTAACTTTGACTGACTGGGTTGCAGTTTCTTACCAAAATACGCCCTATATTTATGTATCAGCATTCAGCTGGTCCCATAATTGAATTCATTGTGTTATAAGCCGCATTAGTATGTATTTTTTTTTGTTTTTTCCCTCCTGTAAAATTTGCAAAAGTGGACTTAGCAGTTTTACGTATTTAGCCGACGATATTCAATATGACTTTCTCGAATTGAATTATATTTTTTTAAATAAATTAAAACAACTTGTAAGCATTGCTCCTGTGCGGTGTTAGTTTACATTCATGATGAATTGCCAAACCAATTCTTAAAATATTCGAGAACTGTCAAATTGGTTGTCACAGAAAACAATGCTGTCTTCACTTCTAAAAAAATACCCTACTATATTAAGAATACGTGGATCAGCTATTGTAAATTTCATAAATATAGATTTATTAAAGAAATCCGAGGGTATTCATCAAGTTGGCGTCATAACATTTTCAGAAATCGATTTATTCAGTAGATTTTTGACATTTTTTTAGTTTACTATAAGATAAATACATGTATGTATATAATAACCTTGTTCGTTTACTTCCCAAACCTACCCATTTCTACCATTTTTAGCCCGAAAGACTGTCAAAGTTCATATACAAAAAATAAAACTGGTAGAATCTGGCAGTTTCGGACAAATACGCGAACAGACCTAATATGTAACACGGTACTGTATTTTTATGTGCATATATATTTTTGTTAGGTGGCATAAAATGGCGGCTACCAAAGTTTATGTATTTCTTGTAAAAACAGGTGAATAGCATTAATACTCATACCCTTATTAATAAACTCAAATCAAATATGAATTATTTTAAATCAGTGAATTAAGTAAGAAATCAATATACAACAAACAAAAGTTAATTAATATTAATTAGTTAATTAAATATTTTTGATTGACCAATTCTTTGGATTTTAAATGGTTTTTGAGTTTTATCAGAGCGACCAAAAAATCCTTACAAAACACAAAAATTATTAATTAGTCAATTCATGTAAATTAAATTGGTTAACGAGTAATTAATTTTAAAATACCTACGATATTTTTGCCACCGACTATAGATCAAATGAGAAAGTGTGTGTACAAAAGATCATATAGGTACTTTGTGAGAAAGTATACATATGTGTGTTGACTTAATAAGAGTTCTTGTTAAATGTAGTAGATTTTTGTAAAGATTTTCAACTTAACATGAATTAACTAACTCTTTATTAATACTAACTCTTTATTAATAAATATTTTATTTTGCAAATTAATTTTTAATCAACGTTTTAGTTGATTTGTGAACTCGAATATAATTAACAAGCTTTAAAATCACATTATATGACCGTACATAAGCGCAAGTAGTTAAAAATCATGTGCGACTCAGTCGTGCACTTTATTTTCTTTTTGTCGGCGCATTTAACGTTTAAAAAATGGGCAATGTATTTGTTTAACCTGCTCCTATGTGTACCCCTGAGTTCTTAATTACCATCTTCAAAAATTTGTTAAGCCCAGAAATTTAAACAATTTTCAGTAATTATACTACCTTACATCTATCCATAAATACATTTAAGAACCTTTAACTTCAGAAAAAAAACCATAAAAACTTGCATTAGAATATATCTATATAAAAGTAAAAAATGCATTAACATAAACCAAGATCCATTTATGGCTCACAATGGATTCTTTAAAGCGGAACTCCCCCTTCAAAAATTCAAAAAAAAAAAGAAAACTGAAGAAATAACCTAGAACATAAAATTATCATTTTTATCGTTATATCATAATGTGCTGCTATCTATATTCTGAGCTGTAATTATTGTGTTGCACCTTGCGTTTTTTATTTTATTAAAAAAAATTAAAATAAAATTATATACATATATAGAACATCTCAGCGACTTAAATCGAGCACCCCCGCTTTAAATAATATACAAAAGCTGATGGCTTTTTCTTTATTTATTTATTATGATCATATTCATATGATGTTCAGGGAAACCTAAGTGCTATCCAAAGGTACTCACTCAAACGTAACCAAAAAAAAAAAAAAAATAGAGTGTACAACAAGTATAGGTTAGGTATAGTAGTAAAACTTCCCAACACCAGTGTTTCCCACCCATAGTACATCCACGTTCACAACCACCAGCATTTGGTCGGGGAACACTTAGTTATAGGTACTTCAAATCTCCTCCATCAAGCATTGGATTTTAGATACGAATTTTTCGAAGGCAGGTTTAGTCTTTCGTTTTGCATTAATAAGACCGCTTGCCATAAGTGAAGTTTCCTCCGGTTGTCTTGTAGTTAGATAGATAGATACCTACTTTTATTTTGTACCTACATTACGTTTATTTGTCACAAAACCGCAGTTTTGTTATGAGTTTTTTGTTGGTGTTTTTTTAACTACCTAACCTATAGTCGTTTCAAAGTGACTTACATAGTTTGATTAACGGTTTTACATCTATCTATATTGATCTATCACAATACATATGTATAGCCCAAGGGTGTTTTGGGGATTCGGAAAAAAGAATTTTGTCGCAATCACAAATCACAAACATAACAAAGTTAGCAAGTAGCTTTGAGAGAGATATACATATGTACATACTCGTATGTACATAGGTACTTTAAATTTTCGGTTTAAGCCAGAGGCCAAAAGTGTAAACGTCATTGTTGTTGTCGTCGTCCGTCGTAGCAGTCGCTGCTGCTCGAAATTTCGCTGACAGATTGGGTTCAGTTTTTTTTTTTTTTTTGGAGTGTCCAAATGAGTTGGTTACCGTAAATTATTATTTTGGTATAATGTTCCTAAGATTTCCGGTAGAATTTTGATTGAACAAAACAAAAATGATTTTAAATTGCAAAACGTGCAAATTTTGCAGATGAAGTTCCAAATAAATCGAAATTGCTTCGTCCCCCCAAATGTGAATGTGGCAAAACATATACTTAAAAGTTTTTCGCTAAAGTCATTGGAGCGTCTCCAAATTTTGCATTCACTCCCTTTTAGATCGGTTGAATTTGGTAAAAATAAAAAATAAAAATAATTATCTACCTCAAGTTTTCGCATATAACTTGACAATAGAAAAAGTATATCTTGAAACATTATGTGAAGATTGTACATCGTTTATTGTTTTTTGTTTGGTTATCGATTCGCAATCGATCCGATCGGTTGTTCAGATAAATTTGGGACACTATCATTGCCTCGTTGATTGCCTTGTGTCATATTTTTTTTTTTTTTTGTTTCATCTGCGACATCTGAGAAATTCAACCAACGGCCAATAACCTTACTAAATGCAAGAAAATGAAAAGTTCTGCTATCCATATAAGCGTTGCAAGATTTGCCCAAGGATGGAAATACCGACAGCAAAGTATTTAGCGGATTATCTTTATGTCGTTCATGAGGATGTGCCATTTAGATACTATGGAAAAGTAAGTAAAATTCGTATTCAATCTCAATATGTTGTAAGAAACCGCGGTTTATAAAGTGAAAATTCTTCTTGTGTTCTTTTTCTTCCTTCTTTGCCATTTTGGTGTCTTAACAAAATTATTTTGTTTTGACGAAGTGATGATGAATAATGGTGTTCACTGTTCATTGACTTGAGCGATTTATGAAGTCATTAGTTTTGAGTTTGTCGAACTTCAGTTAAAATTATGTTTGTTTTGCGGTTTCTTTGTGTTATATTTGCAACAATCTGCAGTGTAAGTTTTAAGATTATTACCTACCACAAGAAAAAAAAATAAGAAAAATATCAACAAACTGCTGATGGAATATGCAAATTTCCGATAATTGTAGCGGTTTGAGAAGTAGAAGTAGGTATATTATTAAACGTTTGATGTGATGTGTTGGTGCCTTGTAAAATGTGATTAATGAACTTATTGAGTTTTTTTTTTACCGATCGATGTTTCGCTTTCTTCGCACGATTTTTTTTTGTTTTATGTAGATAATATCTATATTATTTAAACAAATAATGTTGCGTATAAGTATAATAATGGTGTATTTTGCATAATTATTCCTTTTACTTTCAAACTTTCAATACAAAACAAAAATTGAAGATTATGTAGAATAATTTATATCTCTGAAACGATATAGATGTTAATTGGTACCTATTTTTTTGTGTAAATGATAACATTTAAGTGTGATATATCTAGGTGCCTTATTAAAATGTTTTGTGTATATAAAAAAGTAAATAAATGCCTATTTAGATTCTAATTAATTTGAACATGATTTGTGTGGGATTGCCTACATACTCCGGCAGTGACAATCAAATAAAAGAAATAATAACTTAAAAGGTGTTTTGTGACGTAGATTATATATGTATATTCTTTTCTTTTTTATTTTTTCATTTATTTCTGTAGGTGGGCTATTTATGTTAATTTTGTTTGTGTTTTTTTTTCTTTTTTTGTTTGAATTATCATTGTTTTATGTTCAATCAAGTGTATAAAAGAAAATGTAAATTCAAAGCTTGTTTTGTGATGCTATTGTCAACCTTGAGATACCGCACACTATTTTGGACTATGGCCATTCAAAAATGAATTTAGATACATGATTTAATTAAGCTCTAAATGCAAGTTGGGTAGCAGGTATCAAATCGAATTTGATAAAATATTTAGTGTGACCAGACTTAAGAAAAATGATATCTATACTTATAAATTTTGAATAAAAAAATATATATCTACTTATTTCATGCGGTTCGAATAAATAAATAAATCTGTAGCAGTAAGACAGAGTAGCTTATGTTAAAAAAAAAACAGTTTTCGAGAAAAACGCATTTTTGTCTACAATCTGTAATAAATATAGCAATTAATGTAAATTTTTGTTACAAATTAAAAGATAGCTTTTAAACGGGTAATTATTTCAAATTGGGGATTGGACAGAAAAGTAGCTCTCAAACTGTGGATTACTTACAGTCAAAAAACCGAAAAATCGCTTATGTCGACATAACCTACTCTGTCTTATTGCCACAGAAATACATATAGACCTAAGCTGTGTTGTTGTCAAGTATGGAGTTGCCAGAATCGAAATTAACTACGACGAATTTTTTTAATTCCGATATGTAGTACACACATTCATACATTGTACATGTTAAGTTATGGATTGGATCTGTTTGTCTGTCTGTTCTTTCGATTGCAGTCTAAAAACGGGTGGTTTGGTTTTCTTTAAACTTCTAGCGTTTTTTGGGCTTTCCCCCGACACGTTTTTTTTTCATTTTTCGTAAGAATAAAAATAACGGTACCTACTGTACAAATTGTTTATAGCAAATAATGAAAATCTTTTTTTTCTCAAAAAAGTGCCCACAACTTAAAAAAATCAGTAATTTTTTTTAACAAAAAGGCAACAATTTTAAAGAAAACAAAATTCAAAAAAATTGTTGTAAATGGTACCTCCCACAGAATCATTTTTTGTTTTTTGATTTTCTCAAAAACGGAACAAGTGGTATTGATCAATTTTTTTTTTTCAAAAACCTACAAAAATAAAAATTTGTTTTTTTTGGATTTTAAAGAAAGTTTCCAAAAATTTTTTTGAGAACTTAATTCGAAGACGAATAAATCATTTCTTATTAAATTTAGCGCCAAGATGTTTTTTACGTTATCTATCAAATTTTAAACAAAGGTTTTTTCTTTTACCAAAAAAATAACGGTAAAAATCTTTAAGAAAAATCTCATTTTTCTCAAAAACGACTCATACCATTTTGATTTAATATTCATAATATGTGAGCTAATATATCAGAACGATCTACCACATTAATGGACAAAAAATTGTATCTATCGATTTTTAACGATATTTCTCATAGAACAATTTAAATGAAATTATTATTGCAAATCAAAATTATCAAAAAAAAACATTTTAGATTTTTAAACAATTTTTCAACATTATTTTTTGAAAATTCAATATTTCGAAAATAGGAAGGTACATGATTTTTTTCAAACTTAGTTTTTTAACTCCAAATATGTATTATAAAATGGTGTGACAATGTTTTTAAAATATAATTATTTTAAAAAATTGCTTTAACAATTTATATGTTTTGTTCTCATAAATAAATATTTAGTAAAGAAATCAGATGGCATACATAGCTTTGGAATCAAGCCTTAAGTGTAATTGCTATGTGCTATATTGTTCATATTATTCTACTCACATAATACTATCAATGTACCTTAAACTGAACTACGTTTTTGGGAGGTGGCATAAAACATATAGGCTCCTATAACTAATTTATTTTTGTATAAGATAAATAGTTTTTAAAATATTAAGGGCCAGTTGCACCAAACGCTTTTAAATATTTACTGCTTCGTTAAATTTTAAAATGGCATTTATCGGTTGCACCAACCAATTTTAGTTTTAAAAGGCCGATAAACAAGCCAATAAACTAAAATGCCATTTTCCCCCAGTTAAGTTTTAAAACCGAGTTTTAACGAAAATATATTAAAAAAAAATATTTCACTTTTGATAGGACATTTGAAAGTTACAATTAAAAAAAAATATTCAACATTAAATAGATCGTTGGAGATCCATTTTAAACCAGGTGACATCTCTCATAATGCTATCTTACTCTAATGAATTTTAGCAAAAACTGGTTTCAGTGGATTTTGGTGCAACTGGCCATAAGACCATTAAACTACAGTAAGATTGTACATAACAGCAAGTTCGTGCGTTTTATTTTTGTTAAAGTCAGTACGAACTACTGTCTGGTTGGAAACAACCCACCATTAAAAGTACCTGAATTTCACATTATAAGCTAAATAGATTTATATATTTTTTATACAGATCATTCTTAAAAGTCTAAATAATATAATTAAACAAATTTTGTTTTGGATTTTGAAAAAAAAAATCAATATTATTTTTTGAAAATTTTCTATTTCAAAACAAAAGTGAAAAAATAAACTTTTAATAAATATGTGTACATGTTTTATTAAACAGTTATCATAATCCATCAACAAAAAAATACTAAAAAGTGAAGTTATAAAATAAATTCAAAATTTTCCGAAAAATTAACCTCATTTTTAAAGAAAGTAAATTTTGGCAAAACAACACCGCGAACCCACAAATTAAGCTCGAGGATGGTTCTTTGAAAACCGAAACGCACCGCTCAATTCCTAAAAATTATGTTGTAATATAATAATCATTGTTAAAATTAAATAAATTAAATTTGTTTTTAAAAATTGATTATTTTTAAATCATTTTATTTTTTTGTTTTTATTGTTTCATATATCCCCATTTTTATGTTTAAACGGTTAAAACTTTTATCCAGTTACTCCTATTTTTACTTTTTACTATGCAAGTTTTTGTTTTGTTTAAAATAAATATCTAAGTTATGATCAGAATTAACACTACGATCGCGATGATCGAGATGTCCGTCCATCAACTGTAATTTGATTATTTTATTGTGATTATCTAAAACATAAATTCGTATTTTCGTTTTAGCTCATCTAAAACGCGAAGCTCGCATACTATTTCAGTTTTTTCAAATTTTTGCGAAAACGATTCTTAAGGTTTCTGATTTAATTTAACAATATTGCATTCAAAAAATAATTGGTTTCTATCGAAAAACCATTTATCCATTTTTTTGGTACTTCTGACTTTTTTAAGATTTTTCGTTAAAAACTATTAACAAATAATTGTTTATTACAACTCACAAGAGCTAGTTCGTACGATCTAGTCGTCTATATTTTTTTTCACTTCCGCTAAAAAGATTTTTAAATTCTGTTCTGCATAGACCTATAGAGATTCCTGCATAGACTTACAGAGATTTAAGATAACCCCAAAGAAGATTTCTCAATGAGTTTTGTCGAATTTCTTTCAACAAAAGAATCGAATTTTTTTCTAAAAAAATCGATTTTTTTTTCTGAACAATTCGAATTTTTCTGTCAAAACAAATCTTGCTAATTTTGCAAGATTCAAGAAAGATTTTACACCGATTTGCACACAAACACTTCCAAGATGTGAACATTTTTAAATGTCAAATTGAATGTCGCGGTGTTTTATTAAAACAATTTTTTTTTATGAAAACAAATTGTGTTTTTGGTTACAACGAATTTTCGGTGAATTTTATAGTAAATATTTGTGCGTTAATTAAATAATAATTAATAAATAATAATTTCCAAATTATACACATACACAATCACAAAAAAAACGATTCTTTTCGAATTTTCGTATTCCTTTCAACGACAGACAAAATTCGATTCTTTTGTTGAAAAGAATTCGAAATTAAATCACTCGATTTCGGTCGCGAGTTCATGTTGCCGCTGCGTGAGGTATCTGCATGATCTCAATTCGCTCGTGAACAATGTCCACCGTCGGTCGTAGCATCACTGCTACCGTCCTGTTGGAATTTTCAATTTAGTTTTATTAAATATTGTTATTTCCAAAAAAATTATAATTTGACTGTCAAAGTTCATATAAAAAAATAAATCTGGTAGAAATTGGCTATTTTGGACAAGTAAACGAACACACCTATTATGTGTGTTCAGTATATTTTGCCATTTTACCATGATTAAGGTAGAACTAGAATAGGCGGTAGCTGTCGGAAGCTAGTGTCAAAACCGAACGAAAAGTTGCTTTCCAAAACGTCACCCATAATTACGGTGACCATCCGTTCATTATAATAATGAACAGTTCAGCATTTGAAGATAATGTTCATTATGAATTATTTGTTGAACAAAAACATATAAATGTTCAGTATTTCAGAAGTTGTTCATTATTTTTTCTGTATTTATGTAGTACAAATTCCTAAAAACCATAACATAAATATTAAAGCAAAATTTAATGGCAAAATATAAAATATAAAATAAAGATGCTAACGTATCCTAACCCCTTGAAAGAACGAAAAAGACATCTAGTACAATTTTATTTTGTTAAATGCTCCTCAGAAAGAGCTTTTTCTAGGTACAGTTCAATAAGACCCACGGAAATAAAGCCCATGGGTCATATTTCACAAAAATATGGAAATAACACCTGCAGGCCATTTTTCCTTTTTGGAGTGGCAATAAGACCCACCACAAAAAAGCATTAAATTAAAACCCGCTATATTTTTTGCCTTTCTGAATTGGCATTAAGACCCACACTTAAAGTACCTATTCATACTTTGCTTTAAAATATTTTTCAATTAATGATTTTAAAACGAAAATTTTTTTGACTTTGTCAATAGTTTTATAGATACTTTGAATGGCCCGCTTCGCGAGTTCAGAAAAATATCAAAATCCGTAAAAAATGAAATATGTTAATATAGATTTTTTTATTTGTAAGTTTTTTTTGTTTTAAAATTTAAGTTTTATGCAAACAAAGACTGAATTTCTGATTTCTGTACCTTCATTTTTAAGTAGATATTTTTTTAAATTAAATGGAATAATTTTAAATTGAGTTAAATTTTGTTGCCTTTTTCACATGTTCATTATTTGAAATTCTAAAATATGGTCACCGTACCCAAATGCACTTGAGTGGATGAAATGTAATTTTTTGATTTTTGAAGCTATATATCAGTCCACTTACAAAAGAGCGTTCGGTAAGCGCACTCACGTCCGACGACAAAAGTTAACCTAAACGAAAAGTTCCACTTCGCAATTATATGTGCGCCGTGCGCGTCATATGAATTTCTTGTTTTCGCTCGGTTTCGTACGACCACGTACGTGGGCTTCAGCCTATTCTAGTTCTACGTTAAGACTTACGACGGCAGAAAAACACTAGTAAATAATTCAAATTAAATTTTTATTAAAGATTCAAATACAACCCAGTTACTCGATAAATTCGAATATTAGATTTTTTGAATTCACTATATTCAAATTAGTCGACGCGACGCACGTACCGCACAAATATGGCATTTTTTTAATTAATGGTAGAAGATTATATTTTCAGTCAAAGAAAAGTCATTAGCATTTTTCCTTCAAAAACTTTACGAACATTTATGGCTCTCTTGGAGATCGTGTACCAAACTGTGAAGCTGTATAGCTGACCACTTGTTTCAGGAGTTTGTAGATCAGGATCTTTGTCTATTAGTTGTTCAGTTTTTTTGCTCATTGATGGGTGCAGACGATGCAAGACCGATGTTGCAAATCCGTGTGGATAGTTACAATATTAAGGTTTAGCAATTCTCTGCCCTGTGACTGTCTCTACCGGTTGAGAGTCCCTCGAATTCGAATAGTCTGTGGATGTGGGGGTTCGAGTCTACGGTTTGCTTACAGGTCGAGTGTTGCTCTTGAAAGATAAACTGCGTACTTGGAATGATTGTGTTTTCACCAGAATCGTTAAAGTAGAAGTGTGGCAACACTGCCACATTGAAGTACATACTATGTCTGCAGACAAATACTGAACATTTGAAATTTTGTTAACTGTTTTTATAGAAGAGTTGATATTTGTTCTCAGCAATGAAATCAAATTTTTACCAAAAAATTATATAAATTATACCATTTCTTAGAAATTGTTTTTAGCAGTGGTTCAGCATGTTTATTTTTACGAACTGGCGGTTGATTTTCAACTCAGAAAATTTTTGTATTGGTTGATTGAATTTTTCATGGATTGACGTAGTTCATTAACTATATAAGTTTTTAATCATATATTTATGTTATTCTATTATTTTTATTATTTTCTTTTTTGTATTTTAATATCAAATAATTTGTATCTTTTTTTATTTTCAGACAAAATGTTCGGTATTTCGAGGTCTTGTGCTGTGCATTTGCCTCAATGTATCCTATGCCAATATTGTTCGATTTCCACGTGAACTGGATCTATATGGTTCGGCATATTTAATACCATATTTAGTACTACTTTTTCTAGTCGGCCTGCCAACAATATTATTGGAAATATCAATTGGCCAGTTTTTGGGACAAGGAGCAGCGCACACATGGAGATCATCGCCTATTTTTAAAGGTAAATTTAAATTTAAACAAAAATTAACTTTGTTTGTTTGGTCTTCACAATGTAATTTTTTTTTGAGTTCGTATTTGCAAAATAGACAAATAATTTTGTTAAAAATTTAAATTTCTTTACCAGAAAAAGTATCGATTGCATCATTTTAAGAAAAATGTCAATTCCCAATATTTCACG
Organism: Epistrophe grossulariae; assembly: GCA_929447395.1. Classification (NCBI taxonomy): domain Eukaryota; kingdom Metazoa; phylum Arthropoda; class Insecta; order Diptera; family Syrphidae; genus Epistrophe; species Epistrophe grossulariae. The sequence goes on from OV839568.1 coordinate 116,562,921, forward strand.
ATTCACTTTTCAAATCTGTGAAACTAGCATTGTTCCAGATTTTTGGAAAGAACATTAAGCTTCACTTTACATGAAGTATACGCTTCGAGAGATTTTGTTACAGTTATTTTTGGAGCTAAAAACTATCACCCCTACAATCAAAAATGCTTAGCTATCTTCTAATTCATAAATCAACCAAATTGTTGGTCGAAAATTTAAATTCACGAAATAAAATATCTTATTAGTGATCAATCAACAGCTATTTCACGTTAAGTACCAAATCTTAAAGAAATCTTCTACTTTTAAAAGGAACTATTATCGCTAAAGACTATTATTTATTCTGCACATTTATACTTTCTCACAAAGTGTGAACTTTTGCACACATATACTTTCTCATTTTAGCTTGTAAACAACATTGTGTCAGTAGCGTTTGGTTTCTTTTTATCTCTAGTTGTTGGAAAAATATAGGAGGTATTTTTAACTTAATCAAAGGGCACGGTATTGCCCACCCAAGTTTTGGCACTACACCCTTTTTACAAGAACAAACTCAGGGGATTTTTAACTCCCCTCTAACTTCAGTACTAATAAAGTCAGGAACTTCAAACTCGAAATATTTGGTGGGCTCTAGCCAAGTACAAGCACCTCATTAAATTTCAACTTCTTAGCGTAAGTTGTTCCCGAGATATAAGACGTCAAAAATCGCGAAAACCGTAACTGACTGACTGACTGACTCACTGACAGATCATCAAAATTATGGAGCACTTCCCGTCACCGTAGAATCTTGTTATTCTGCACAGCGGTGGGCCTGGTGGTGCATACAAAGGAAAATTTGAGGTTTTCCATTTAGGGGGCGTGGTATCCACCTACTTTCCCAGAATTGTTATCAATTATATAGATCACTTCCGATCGCTGTAGAATGATGAAATTTTGTAGAGCGGTAGGGCTTAAAGTGCATACAAAGAAAAAAATAAAATAATTAAGGTTTTCTAAATTTCTATTCAGGGGGCATGGTATCCGCCAATTTGACAGAATTTTTACAAATTATTTAAAGCATTTCTGATTGTTGTAGAATGATATAAGTAGGTATCTTACGAGGTTTTTGACTGGCAACAAATAAATATCTTTGCAAAAAGGAGTAAGATCATAACCAAAACATAAATGTTAAAAAATAGCCAAGTTCTTATATATATAAAAATCTGTATATGTAACAACTCAGCCGTGAAAAGTGGCGCAGGGACATAAAGCCCAAATTTTATTTTTGGGGCTTATGTCCCACTTGAGTGGGACATAAAGCCCAAATTTAATTTTAGCCTTAAGTCCCACTCAAGTGGGACGTAAGCCCCAAATAAAAATGTTGGGGGTTATGTCTCACTAAATAAAAACTATACCAAATGATAAAAAGAAACTTTGCATGCAGCAAATTTTTTTTTGCTAGAATGTGCTTCTCATTACGCACTTTACCCCCCAAAGAAAGTGACTTTTGCAGTCTGGTGATGCTTATCTAAATTATAAATATTCTGTCCAACAAAAAGTTGTAAATAATTAGGACCAGATTACGAGTTTATGGATTATAAAATACGGTTATCGTTTTTGTAAATTGCACAAGATTATAACAATGTATGCTTCTACAAACCACAAAAAGATTTCACAACAAACATCTAATTGTGTTTTTTTTTTTAATTTTTTTTTAACAGGAGCATCTATAGTCAGCAGATTCGCATCTTGGTTAGCGTCAGTATGGATTTCACTGCAGGCTGTGATTTCCGTAGCATACATTGGAATGTTTCTAACCAAAATATTGCCATTCAACGAATGTGTGGGAGATATAAAATTAGCTTTAGTAAGTTCAAGACTTTTCTTATATTTCTCATAAAACTTTTTCAAAAAAATATTTCTTCACATTCTTTTTCGCAGAATGGATACAAAGTGGTTGGCAATAATGGCGTTGAATGTATTCAAAAGACTTTCTTAACACCTTTCTGGGAGAACCCATTGTATTTTGGACTCTTAGCAATAGGTTTAATATTTATTTGGATGACTGTTATGTTTTGGTAAGTTATTGAATATCCTTTAAGATTTTGTTTTTAGTTTATTTTTTTTTTTCAATTTCAGCACTCACAATGCCAAAGTCTATAGACGTATAACATTTTTCTTCGGACTTATTGGTTTTGTTTTGCTCTGCTCACTTACCACATGGGAGGTACATGGTTCTTTGGAAAGACAATACTTTCCCGAACTGTGGGAATTCAAAGAGACACTTCTTTTGGACAGTTCAATTTGGTTTAATGCTCTTGTTCAAGTGATCTATGCCACTAACATCGGCTTCGGAGCTCTCCCAGTGGTAACAGGAAAATTTCTCTACAAAGGTGATGCAGTTCGAACGTCTGTGGTGTATCTCTGCTTTAATCTACTTGTGAATGCAATCTCAGTCACATTGTTTATGGTTCAGTTTGATAATTTATCCTCGAGAAGTTTAAGCAATCTCGAAGAATTAAAACCACTCACAGCTATCTATGATCGAGTATTGAATGAACCAACTGGATTATTGGCCAAACTTATTCCATGCCTAATGTATACACTGATTGTAATCTCAGCGATTGTTTCGATTACTGTTGCGATTTATACTTCAACTCGAATGGTTCCTCGCCATCCAAACTATGTCATAAGTTTAATTGGGTTCGTTGCAGCTGTTATAGCACTAGCCGCACCAAAGTTCATTATTCCTCGTGTCCTGGACACCAGAATTGTAGGCACTCTAGTGATCACGGCACTTATCTTTGACCTCATAGCCACCACTTGGATCTATGGGGCTAAAAACATCTACACGGATCTGGAGTTCTCCATTGGTCGACCGATCTTCAAAGGTTGGGTATATCTATGGTGTTTGGGTCCGGCTTTTTTGACAGGAGTTTTGGTTTGGTGGTGTGCTGATGATGATGAGGGTGATCTTCTATCTGCTTACATGCCTCGATGGGCTCCTATTCTCTTTGTCATTGGAGTCATTTTAATTATAGCCTGTGTGGAAATATTCAAACAGGTTGATTACAACTTCTTTGGAATGATTTGCGAAGCAGCGAAGCCTGCAAAAGAATGGGGACCAGCCGATCCATTGGCCAGACACGCCTGGAAGCAATGGCGATCTGTGTGTCAGGACACTGGGAGGAAAGATTTTACCCTTCGTCGTCGTGGTACTCGAGACTACACCCATTCCATAAAGAAGGGTCAATACTCGACATCAAAATATGGCACAAACAATTGGAAGTCATCAACACCTGGCAACAGTTCGCCTAATTACAGTGGTTCTGTATTTGGTGACTCAGCAATCGAAGAGGACATTAGTGTGGACAAGTATTCTGGTATAAACCAACAATTTACAGCATTTCAAGGCAATGATGGAAAGTCAATGAGATATTCTAACAGATCCCGACAGCCCGTCCCAACAACACCAAATGAACGACGGATTCCTCAACATAACTCCAGTGCAGCTGAACGACACAAAGAAGTGGTCTACATCCGGCGATTGTCGAATGGCGAAGGAAATACTCATTCAACGCGAATAGAGATAACACCTTCTAAGGAGTCCATTACTTATGGCACACGCAATCCCATGGGAAGGAATCTAAATCAAACCTACAGTATTCCACATCGAACGAACAGTGTGAACAGACATCCTGCTCAAACGAATGGTCAAATTCCAGTGGCTGGTTTAGGAGACGTTGCCGCTGGCGATCATATTTGTTGGCGAAAATTCTCCGTTAATGCCGAAGAATACTCCACCGAATTGTGATGTCGTGATGAGGGCGCCAACAACAGCCGCCAAAAGACACCATATTTTTTTTTTTTGTAAAAGACTTATCGTTTAATTTAAGGGTTCTCACCGCCTTTATAAGAAATTTATTATAAATAATATAGCGACACATTATATATCGACACTGGTTTGATTTCACACTATTTTGTAAATAAATTATATCTTTTTTTTTTTAAGAAAAAACAAAAATAATGATAAGAAAGTAACCAGAGGAGAAATATGACTTTAATTATATTCTTATTATTTATGTTAATTTCTTATAGCAACTTTTGTTAATTTGTAAGTAAATTTTGTAAATACGTATATTGTTAGTAAAAATAAAAAACAAAACAACAAAAATTAAGAATGGAAAATAAAATATTACACTCAATGAAATTACATCTAGACATGTATACATATTTTTATTTTAACTGTATGATTGTACAAAATTTAATATTTTATATTGTTTAAGCCACGCTGTAGAAAAATGTAAATTTGTCCACCCATATTTTTTTTAAGGGTTTGATTAATTAATTCTGTGCGAAAAAAAGTAGAGAGTAGAGACTCCTCGAAATCATCTGCTACAATTATCAATTTTAGTCATCGAACAAAGTATTTCGAAATAATTCCAAAAAGGGCTGAGAAACATTTTTTAAATATTTTCAATGAGCTATCGAATTTATAGAACCAAAAGTTCATACAAAAAATAAGAAAATGCGTAGAAATTCGCACAAATACACAGTCTTAAAGTAAAGGAATACACCTAATGTAATTCTTATTTTTTCTTCTGTTTTCGTCACAAGCGCATGTTTTTCTTTTTTTGATTGAATGATTTAAAAAAAAAGAGCTTAGACTACAAAAGAAAGACTTTTAGCAATAAAATGTGTTATTGTGTTATCATCCTTGGCCCTAAGCAGGCTGAATTGGTTAATTATATGAGTTTACGACTCTCACTCATCACAATTCATCTTATACTTATAAAGAATAATTTGTAAAACAATTGTACACCCAGGCGTATACGCACTTTTTATTTTATATTTTTAATTTCTTACTACAAAATTTCCAAAAAAAAGAGTTTCTTCATTTTTTGAACATTTTTTGAAACTTTGCTGTTCTCTATATTTTAAGGCAACCACCAAGAATCTCGTCTTTGAAAAGAAGATAAAAAACAAGAATAAAAAAACATTAAAACCTAAGGTAAAAAGTCAAATATTATACATCGAATATAATATCTTAAGATTATGCAAGTTAAATTGCTTCTCTCAATTTACCAGTGCAATGATTTACTAGTGACATCTGTTTTCTCATCGCAGTAAGATTTCTAAATTTCTTTGACAAAAAAATAAGACTGATATTTCTTGGATATATACGCTCAATAATTTTCATATTATCATATACATGTATACTTACATTACATAATATGTCAATTATGAGTGACATTTCCTTTCGACGCACAATTCGGAAAGTTACTTTTCGTAAGTAGTTTCATTTTATTATCCACATGATCTGATCCAGATCAAATTTTAATACGTAAATACAAAACAACATTTAATCCTTTTATAGATCCAAAAAACTAGCAATTTTGTATTATTATTATGGAAAGTAGTGTAAACAGTAGTGCAAAAAAAAAACCAACAAACACATAAAAAATATACAAGTACAATGAAAAAAAAGAGATGGTTATATACCACTGGCTGTCACTGTGATCCTTTTCGTTTTATTATGAGGATCTGATCAAAATGAGATCATGTGAATAATAAAATGCAGTTATTAGTGTGAACTTCTGACAGTTATAGTTCTATCTAAAAAATTCAAAGACGGAGCTACCTTAAAGGTTATATGTATATCTAAACCGGATAAGATTTAAGATTCTAAAATAAACTGAGAATTAATTTAAAAAACGATTATACTGCAAATTCTTCTACATATTTAGTTTCAATCGAATAATCTAGATATATATTTAAGTAACTCTTGAAAAGCGGAGGTAAAAACTAACTTAATATCACAATCGCAATTATAAAGGCTATTTTATAACTGAGCAGTTATTTTTTAATTGCAAGTGTTTTTTTTCGAATTCATTTTGAGTGTTTCTAAAATAATTGAAGTTTCCCACTAAAATATGTTTATTTAAAAAAAATATTTACTCTTATATTATGGTTTTATGAATATACATACGAGAGATTTCTTCAATCACCAATCATTTCCCAACTTGTCAATAAACAAGACATACAAATACTTAGAAGACATGAAAACAAGAATACTTTGTGAACAGAGCTACAGAAACAAAGAGTGTATACATACAAGTGGCTTAAGCTTTTTTTTTGGTATTTGCATATCTGCGCTAGATATAAGTCATGAAAAAACGCAGCTATAGTAAGTACCTATATTGTTGCATATTATCTGCATTTTATTATCTACAGGTCTGAATAGGGGTTATTTTTTTGACACAACACAATAGAAATGATTTTATTAAATCAGAAAAACACTTTTTAAAAAAATGTGAAACGTCAACCATTGTCAAATATGATTTTCGCTGTGTTTTTCATTCAATTTAATTTGGAACGCTTTCCTATGATGTTTGTCAAAATCTTGTTTGTAATAATAAAATTCTAGTCAATTCTTCTTGAAAAGTAGCAAACTTTTTTCGTCACAAGAATTGTTGTTGTTGTTGTTATTTGTTTGTATTTTTACAGGCTTGTGGTAATTCTAGTCCGCTGCGACATACACGTCAAATTATAGTTAGGAAAGTAACAGTCAAATTTTTGTTGCGTAATAGCTTTTTAGCTATAAATATAAACCCAACAAAGATATAATAAAACAAGATTAATACTACGTTTTCAGTTGAAGCACATGCAGGTAAGTAATTTCGTTGAAAATTTCAAAAATTTGACTCCATACAAATTCACATTTCGAAATGAAGTAATTTTAACCAAATTTGCACAAAATTCAGTAGGAAATCATGTAAAAACTTTACTTTAGTAGAATTCATTGGAAATGTAAAAATTCAAAGAGAAACAGAAAGAGAAAACAAAAAAAAACAAGAAAAGATTAACTGTCAAATCAAATTTTAAAATAAAATGAGCTGTTATAGAAATTAACAAATTAAAGATTAAAACATTTTTTCTGTAATTTGCGAAATAACCTCATTTATGATCTAATGAAAGCGTAGTATAAGACTCTCACATATCACAAATCATCTTATATTGCCGATTGCACCTGGTGTTACCTTCGGGACTTTTATGAGTCCTTTCGACGGCTTGGACGTTTTGTTGACGTTATGTACCTATAGTGACCGATTCACAGAGGGGTGGAGATTTTTTTTGGCCATCGTTTCACGAAGACAATTGTTGAATTAGGTTTAAGAATTATTTCGTCTATATGAGTGACGAACTTGAGTTCCTGGTCAAATAATATGCCAAGGTCTCGATTATTATGAACTGTGGTCACTGGGAATGGGTTGATCATGGAGGAAATATTCTGTCAAAGCTATTTTTTTTATCTGTCACAAAAAGCTTACATAATAGGTATGTTCCTCTACTTTGAAACTCGGTGCATTTGTGTGAATTTCTACACATTTTATTTTTTTTTATATAACTTTGACAGATTTTTTAAATAGAAATGCACACCAATGCACAGAGTTTCAAAGTAAAGGAACTAGGCTAATAATTGCTGTGTTTTTCTGTACATTTGCAGATTAGTATTAATTAGTATTAATTTTATACGATGCGAAATTGGCAGTATTTATATAAAAAACTGTCAGATTTGTGACAGATATAAAAAAACTGTCAGCTTTGTAAAAGAAATACTGCCAATTTGTCAGTCACGTTAACCCAGAATAAAATAACTAAATCACTTCTCCTGACTATAGGCGTTTTTCTTTTTTAGTTCAAAGCAGAGCCTGAACTGTCAAAAAAATATTTGTGTTTCTTTTTTAGCTCTGATCGTTCAGAGGTTTAAATCTGTGTTTCTTTTTTAGTTCTGAGCATATTCAGAGCATGCTCTGTGAGCTCAGAATAAAATAGTAGAGTATAAACGGAGTAAAATGCTGAACACAAACGAGTGACATTTGAAAGGCGGGAAATAAAACAATCATCTTCAAAACAATAAAAATGTCGGAAGAGGCTGGTTGCTCTAGTGGAGAAGGTGGGAACTTTTGAAAAAATGTCCGAAGTAGGTTTGGAAAAAAAACGCAGTAGATTCAACTTTTTCGCAGTATATATATAATATATATAATTTTCAAAATATAAATAAGACATAACATAAATAATTTAAAATAATAAATTTCTGTCATAGAATTAAACAAATATTTTGTGGATTACATTTACACGTTGAATGATTTTTTTTCGTAAAATCAAAAGTGTAGTAGATTTTATTTAAAGACAGTAGATTTATATTTCGAAAAAAAAATGCAGTTAATCTACTGCAATTGCAGTAAGGTCACAACCCTGATCATGACAGTTCAGTGCTCAATTTGTTTCATAATTTAACCAGAGAGCTCTGAACATTCTCTGCTCAGAACTTACTCTCTTTGCTTAGACTCTGCTCAGCTCTGAACAATGTATTGAAAAATTGGCTCTCAATGTCAGATTTTTTACATTTATTATTTTTTATGAAAAATGGTTTAGGTATTTATTGTTTGTTAAAGGCCGTTAAAAGCTATTTTGAATCAATAATTCAACAAAGTCCATTAAAATAGTGCTAAGTCTTCTACTTGGCTGATGTATTTAAGTAGTATAGTATATTGAATTTGTATTATTAAAAACACCTTCTTATTTATTTTTATTGTTTTGTTAAAAATAAACTTGAATTGAATTATAGAGTTTACAATAGTTTGTTTTTGCATTGGAATTTTATACAGTACCGTTTTTTTTGAAGTAAAACTTCTTTTGCGGCATGGGGGTAAAAAAATTTTCTATGGAGCTGTCAGTGACATGTCAAACCGACATACAAATTCCCGTCACGAATTACAAAAATTCAGCGTCACGATATTATATTTTCGTTAAATGCAATGGTTCGTGCATTTAATATATTCGTTAAGATGGTTAGTGAATTCGAGTAAGGGTTTTTTGTGGGAAGAATTTTATTTCTGAGGATTTTTTTCTGTTGTGTTGGATTTTCGGCCATTGGTCGATTTAATGCGAGGAAGCATAAATTATGTATAGTTGTAGGTTTATTGGTTTTGCATGGAAATATTCTGCAATCTATTGTGTCTCTCGCTCATTGGGTGTTGTTGAAGTAAAACTTCTTTTGCGGCATGGGGGTAAAAAATTTTTCTATGGAACTGTCAGTGACATGTCAAACCGACATACAAATTCCCGCCACGAATTACAAAATTCAGCGTCACGATTTTGCAACGGTTCTGAGTTTCAAATCGGGTGCTCTGAGTGGTAGGACTTGAAAAATACTTGCCCTGTTGTCGTGAAAGAAGTTTTACTTCTAGCGCGTGTACATAAGTACGCACGCTCTTTTGTTTTTTCTGTTAAGACTCCTTTTTCTTACTCCTTTTGAAAATGCTCGGAGGTAACGCTTTTCCAACCTTTTTTTTCGCTTTTCTCTCGTGTATCACTTGAGGCTCAATACAAGGAAAGTCATAAACCAGAACAGGAAAACGAAGTAAGAAAAACCCTCAAATATTATTACTTATTATGTAAATCGATAAAATTGGTCGAGAAGCTTTGGAAATTGAACAAAACTCATATGATTTGTTTCAATTCTCATCGTTTCTCGGCAAATTTTTTTCGATGCAAGAGTTACACATATTAGACACCTGACAAAAATATCAAAGAATTTTTTATACAAATAAAATTTACAATTCAATAATTATTTTTTGTTAAAAATGCATTTTTATTTATTTTCCTGATGCAAATTAATTTTTCGTTTCAGCTGATTGTCAGTCATTTCAAACAAAATGGAAAAAATCGTTCCATTGATTTAAATTCCAATTTTTATTTATCCCCTGGCAGAATAACTGTTGTTGTTATACTCTGTTTTTATGTTTAAAAATATAAGACGAAACAAATATTATAAGCAGAACACACAAGTAGTTATTGCTTTGGAAAAAGTTGACGAATAAAGTATTCTTATAATTTAATTGAAAATTATGCACCGTTTAATAGCCCCCATTCTTTAAAAAAATATTATAATTAAAAACCAGACTATCATGAGGGTGTTCTTAACAATTTATTGAATTAATGGCTAAAAACTAGTATTTGCAGTTATTTTTTTTACATTATACTATAGGAAAGGAGTATTTCAGGATTTTTATCGAAATAAAAAAAAAATTAAACTTTCTCCTTAAAATGAATAATTTTGGAAATTGACTTTCACTCAAAGGATTTTTAAACTTGTTATAAAAATATTTATTTGATAGAATTATTTTTGTTATTTATACCCACATTTTTGCTTTTTTTTATTGAAAGCAACACCATTAAATTTGCATACAAACCGCTAAGTTGCAAATCAGGTTGAGTTTCAAAACAAAGTGGGCAGATTTTAACACAGGTATAGGTAACATATATATGTATGTAGCTCTGATTGCTATGCCTCTTTCAAAATTTGGAAAAATCATTAAGCCAACGAAAAAACAAAATTATCAAAACTAGATTCGGTATGCATAATTGATCTCAAATAAAATTTTATTTGTTAACATAATATTATAGTCTGTTAAATTATTTAATTGTATATACATACATATTTGTTTTATTTTGAATTGTGAATTTTGTATTATTTATTTGAATGAAAAAAAAGACCAGATTTTTCTAACTAAATCATTCATGAGAGTATAAAGTTGGTGTGTTATAAACCTTTTGGTTCAGCGGCGTCCGGCGATAAGAAATATTGGTTTTTCCTTTTGTAGTACAAAAAATGCTAAATGACCATAAAAATCTTGTTTTCAAAGTAAGTAGAGCCTATAGGTAGGTACTTTAAAGTTGCAATTGCTTTGGAAACAAGTTAGAAATGTTTTTAGAGTTTATTTACATCCAAGCAAGCAAGAGGACCAGAAAGACTTATTTTTGTATTTTGCATTGTAATGACACTACGCAGTGCATGTCCAATGATTCTCATATTTTATCAATTTGAGAAATAAAATATAAACTCAAATTCAATACAATTTTGTTTATTTATTTTACTTTTACTTTTATTTTTAAATTTAAAGTGGGGTTTTTAACGGATCATGTTAAGTGGGGATATTATTAGAAGTTGTATAGTGAGTTCCTGGGAGAGAATATACTTGTACGAAAGGTATATAAAGAATAAACTTTATAATTCCGTGAGTTATTTGCCTAACGAAATATTCTTGATGTTTTAGTATGGTGGGCGTAAGATTGAAGCGGATTTGATGTTATATACGTGGGCTATATGTATAATACGTGGATCCTTATATATAAGAGTTTGTACATGAAGTATATCATGGTAACTTCGTGTCTTTTTTTAAGAGTTTTTGCAAATTGATCAATTTTAATCGATCTTTTTTTAGAGGGAGGGGATGGGATTTGTATAAGATAACATAATAATATCACATCATATAACTGTCACGAATAATTTTAAGATCTCGAAAATAAAATAAACTATTGGAAAAGCTACATGCTACGTATAAGATAATATGTGTTCATATGTTATCAAGCATTTATTTGTCCAATTCTGACGTATCCAGTATGGTGGAATATTAGTCCGTCATATATGGAAAAATATCGTATATTTGAAAGAAAATGTCTCAGAGCATGTTTACAGATGTACAGAAGCTCACATTCCGATTTTCAGCATTATGTCCCCAACAAAATACTTCTAGATAAATCCGGTTTATCGAGAATTGATAACGTTATCTTAGACCTCGTGAGAAATCACTTTTTACGATCAGTAAATGTTTCAGATAATGGGTTCGTTTCCGAATGGTTTTATCCCAATCCTCAGTATTTTAGAAATACTTTGGAGAGTGGGTATATACCTCCGGAAGGGTTTCTATATCTGGACCCATGTTTTGTAACTCGGCGATAACTTTTCGAGGCGAGAAACGGTGAAAAATGGAACAAAAATGGAACAAAACTCATAGGAATCCTATGGGTTTTGTTCCATTTTTCGCCGTTTCTCGCCTCGAAAAGTTATCGCCGAGTTACAGAACATGGGTCCTGGAAGCACATGGCTACCTATCGAATTCGACAAACGTGCCTATAATATACCATCCCTTTAAAAGAGCGACTGACAAAAGAATATTATATGAACCTGAGTATTCGGTAATCGATAGCATAGATCTAAGATACTGCGTAAGAAGAAGAGAAACACAAATACTGCGTAAGCATACCAGAAAGAGATATTTATAGCACTGAACGTCTTGACAGAGATAAATATTGGTGGCTCGACTGGGTTGCAGCTGATAGTTAGGTTAAGCGGGCTGGATCTGGTTCGCGGTTTTTACTTCACTGATTTATTACGATAAATCGATGGAGTGACTCTTGCGGTTGCGGAATGGGTCCTGTACTGTTTTAAATTTAGTCTTAAGTTAGGTTTAAATATTAGTCTTATGAACTTTTATGTTTAGTAATTAAGCTGTATTTTTAAGTAAACAAAATTAAACATATTTTCAAAGGTTTTTCTCAACGTTTTCCTTATTGATAATACAAGAATAATTATTTAAATAATGAACATAAGTAATGCGTACCTTCGTGGTCATTTACCAAAATTCAAATTTTTAAGTCTAGTTTTTTAAGTTTATTTAAGCTAAGTACCTAATTGTAATGTTATGAGAGGCAAATAAACAAATAAAAAAAAAATGATAATATGTGTTTTTGGGAATGAGGGTGTAACCGTTTACGGGCGAAGGTTAGTAATTCGAATTAAGCAATATTGAGTTCGAGGAAAATCTTGTCGCATATAAGCTTGGAATAAAAAAGTTAGGTAATTTTTTGGAATAATGACGCAGTCAGTGGGATAGTATAAATTAACTTAAGAATTTTGATATCATTTTTGTAGTAAAATAAACATACAAAATATGTGTCCCAAAATTTACGCAAGATTTAAATAAGACAGTAAACCCAATGTTTTATTGAATCACACAGGATAAGGTTATGTGTGGAATAGCAAATCACACATATATAAGGCTTTGCTGGCACATTCGCACACTTTTGTTGAAATTTTCCATAACTAGACAGCTGAAATTCATTGATGCAGAATTGAATTTCTTCCTTCAATGCACGGGGTGGCGTGATGGGCGGTACCTATACCTTTTTATTTACAAAAAAATCATCACCAATTGATCCACCTACCTGCATTTTTCAATTGCTTTATCTTCATAGTTGACGAAGTTAATGGTCGGACCATTTTCATTATTTTTGAAATATTGTTCAAAAATGAAAACACTTATTGAGCCGGAATAGTAGGTACTTCCCTAAGAATTTTGATTCGAGCAGAACTCCATTTTCATTAACCCTAAACTGTCAGCTAGCTTTTTTTCTTACTTAGGGTTTTCTTTGGGACACCTATTTTAAATGAACAAGTTTTCATATAGGTCATATGCATAATATCATTCACCAGAATTTTATTTTGGATTTTTACTTCAAAAGTATGTATAATATTTTAAGCAAAATGCTTAAATGCTCCTATTTCACAAGGTGACGAGAAAAAGATACATCATCGTCATCGAAATCTCTTCGTAGTGTTTCTCTCTTAAAAAAACCAGTTAAAATATACAATCTCTTAACAATGTGACGAGAAAAAGTTACGTCAGTACTCAGTCGTCATCAGAGTTACCACTGGGATACACTTGTATCCCGGGGGATTCTTTTTTTTCGGTGGGATTCGGGGATAAATTTTTTTAAAAAAGACACATTTCTTAAATCATTTTAACTCAAAGAAATTTAAGTTTTTTTTATGATAATTACAACTTTATTTTATTCTATTACAATTTTTGTTTGTATATTAGTGAATTATTAAAAGGCGTGTTTTTTTGCAAGAACGGGGGGAATTGGATGAAAAAAACGACGTCGGTGCTAAAAAAATTACATGTAAAATGCAACAACAACTAATCCCCAGCGGGCTTAGCTAATCCCAGAGAATTCTCGGGGCTTAACTTAAGCTCACAGAAAAACTGTGTTACCGGCATGGATTATATACATGTTATCGATAGTTTGTATGAAGACTCCATTTTTTTTCTGTGATGGCGTCGCTAATAATAATTTTGTCTGCGGTAACACTGGTCGTCATCGTCATTCAAATCTCTTCGTAGTATTTCTCTCTTAAAAAAAAAAAAATTGCTAAAAAAATACAATATCTCCTCCATTATAGCTTGAACCAAATCACTTGGCCATTTTACTGCGATGCTCTCTTTTAATTTCTCTGCAGACACACAAAAAAATACGAAAATCACTGAAAAAAAGAAAAAATGCTGGCGTTGTTGTCATTATCGGTGCTGCGAATTGCGAAAATACTTAGCGCACCATTTTTGTTCTCTTAAATCCTCTCTCTGCGCAACCGACCGATATCTAAGTGATTTGGTTCAAGCTATACGTCAGTTATTCGAAAAATTGAGGAAAACAAAAAGACTGGACGTTAAACGACGAAAAATATTTTATTGTGTTTTATTATTGTATTTCATTATTTATTTTTTAATTCATGTTCTTGTTGTACAACAATTTTATTGATAAAGAAAGCACTTTTTAATGCACAAAGATCGAATCCGTTCACTTGACTCGGTGATTGTGTCCCGTATTGTACAACGAAAGGATCCCAATTCAACTCATTCGTTCAAATGAACGATATATTATGTTTCGTTCTTTTAAATCGTTCTCAATCAAATCATGATGCCCATAGACAGACACAGACAGAAAACTTAAATAATAAAAGTAAAAGAAACAACCCAGCAAACATTTTCATTTAAATGATTGACCTTAGTGAACAAAATCTTCGATTCTGAATTCATTTCTAAATCGATTTGGGTCCAAGTTCCTAAAGGTAACGATACCTCACATAATATGAATCTTATAAATGTTTCATAATATGATGAGTAAATCCTGGACATAAGTGAATTTAAATAGGACGCTATATGTATATTCGTTTTTGACCACAAATTGATGAGGCATTTTTGAATCATTTAAATGATTCATAAATGAAGTATCGTTACCCCAGAAGTTTGAATTCAAATCGATTCAGAATTCATAATCGAATAATAAAAGATACTGCTCCGAATAACTGCTTTGGTTATTTTGTTTTTGAGTTGGCTATAATTAATAAATAATTTTATAAATTTTATAATTAGTGTCCAATATATTTGCCTACCCATTATCCATTAAAAAACTCAATTGAATTGACTAATTTTGTCTTTGCATAACTTTTGTCTCAGTTTGGGTTGCTATACAAGACCCCATTATAGTTTTTCGAAACGAAAGGAAAAGAACATTAATTTCTTTCATTTGTTATGAATAAAAGTTTATCCATCCTATTTACCTCTTTGCAAAGGATTACTTGTTTACGTTCACTTTTATTCAACTACAATAGCCGTTTTTTAGTATCAGAATGGATCTATATGGATCATCAAATAACAAACATAACAACAACAACACATGAACCTGCTCTTTATCGGATTTACGTTTCATGATCCGAAAATAGGCTGCTGATTCTCGCCACTATGGGGTTGTTTTATTTTCGCAGGATGTTCCATATGGATCGTGGGTCATAATAAAAAAACGGCTAATGAAGGAGAACCGAATCTCATCATTTTAATCGTGAAAAAATTTTTTCACCTTTTCCCTTCATTTAGCCTAGTACGCTGCTGATTTGAAACGGAAAATCCCATATAAAATTGAAACAACGAAATCATAAACGGAAAATTTTGTTCTGCTTTTCGATTTGCTATTAAAAGAGCGAAATTTATAATTGTAGCAGATTATTTGGAGAAGTCTCCGCTCCTTTTTCGCACTGAATTAATTATACAGACTATTTATTGTGTGTGCAGAAAAATGGCATTTGAGTTTTATTCGTGTTTTTTTTTATTTATTATTTTCTTATATCTTGGGTTACTGTGATTTTGTACGTTTATTATTTGTTTTGTTTTTGGAATTGGTGAAACTCTCGAAGGATATTTTCCGTTGTGTTTTGGTAAGTGTTTCGTTGTCTAGTTTGGAGATCACAGACAAATTTCGTTTCGCATCAGCAGCGTACTATGCTTTAGTAAAAATGATGGATTTCTAATGATATCTTTCGATATATATTGTTATTATATATTCTTCATTTTTGCTGAGTGTTATAAGTGAACACTCATCTAAATGTTTTCTGCGATGTCTTTCTTTTTTTGTGTGATTTGATTGAGAACGTGGAATGAACGAAACATAAGTCTACAAAACTCAAACGATTGATATTGGAATTGATTTTTTTTGTTTAGTGTGATTGCAATCGATCGTTATTTAATCACGATTGACACAGCTTTAATTTTTAAGAGATAAAAACTTCAAAAACATCTAGTCATTCATGCATGACATCTCATATTTCCGTCGAAGCAATAATAATAATAATCCGGATTTGTACTTAATTCTCAGAAAAAAGTTAGAATACACCTGTGTCATTAGGTAGGTATACATATAACCAGGCTAAAATGGGAATTGCATTATTTAATTTTGAAGTTCACTTGGTTCATTAATTTATTTTTGAGTTTTTATAAATTTTTGTGTTCCAAAAGAAATACAAAGTGTTAAAAAAAATAAATATTAATTATATTTCAATAAATAAATGATATTATTTTAAATAACTTAAAAACACTTATTTTATTTATATGCATTGCGGGAGCTATGCTTCCATCGTCAGTAAGTTTTATATAAATAATAATACAAATAACTCATTACAAACAAAAACAAACTACACAAACAAATTTATAGTAAGTGAAAACTGATTAATAAATACAATATTTTGAAAAGAGGTGTAAATTCATGTCGTGTTCTTTTTTCACATTTATAATTAAATAATAAAAAAAACTGTTACTTTTATTATAAGAAATAAATTTATTGAATGTCAAACGTAAAAACTATTCATGTTTAACTCAAACAGTAAAAAAAAAATATATATGTATAAATCTATGCGCAAACCAACACGATGGCGGTGGCGTTCGCGATAACTTTTATCGCGCGATAAAGATGAGTTCAAAAACCTGCTCATATCAACGCGATATATTGTGTAGCGGGCTAAGTTGTCAGGGAAAATACAAGCGTTTAATTTTTGAAGTTTAATAAAAAAATCATATAAAATGGAATTCCCCCGAATTTTTTCTAATCATTTTTCAGTATTTGAAGTCATTTCAAATTTTCTTTCTTACACTAGTCATTTTTCTTTAAGCTACGCGCAAACCGACGCGATGGCGGTGGCGATCGCGATAACAATGTGGATGTCGCACACGTAAATCAATGGAGGGGCACACATCAACGCGATATGTGGATTGCGTTCACGTTCCACTACTGCGTTCAGTACGCGACTGTTCTTGAACGCAGCAAGCACCATTTGATTGCTTTATCGCCTGAAGAAAAATGACAGTTTAAAAAAGAAAATTTGAAAATGACTTCAAATACTGAAAAATTAATAGAAAAAGTTCGGGAGAATTCCATTTTATATGATCTGTCAAACAGATTATAAAAATATAAAAAAAAAATAAGATATGGTATACAAATATATCGCGTTGATGTGAGCAGGTTTTTGAACGCATCATTATCGCGCGATAAAAGTTATCGCGATCGCCACCGCCACCGTGTCGGTTTGCGCATAGCTTTAGGCGATATAGCGATCAAATGGTGGCTTGCTGCGTTCAAGAAAAGTCGCGTAACTGAACGCAGCAGTGGAACGTGAACGCAATCCACATATCGCGTCGATGTGTGCCCCTCCATTGATTTTCGTGTGCGGCATCCATATTGTTATCGCCATCGCCACCGCCATCGCGTCGGTTTGCGCGTAGCTTAAAGCTTCATTATAAAATTTTAGGATGGTTAGGAAACTCAGCGATTTTTACTTTAAAATGAAGTTTTATCTTAACACCATTGAAATACAAAATCTTCTGGAAGGTTTTCGAGACAAACTTCTATACACGTGTATATATTTAAAAAATGTTTCAATACAAATATTTTGGCAGTAAAATTCATAAAAGCCCATATACTAGCAGCGTTTTTTTTTGTTTTTAAGATCCAGCTATACGAACGTGGTTTAACATCGGATCAAAATTTCAACCCAACCCACTGTATGTGATTCCTTGCTAAATAGTTTTTGATGTGAAATGTTTTTTTCTTTTGTGCATGTTTTCTTTTGCTAAACCGAATTCAAATCGTATAAATAAAATGTGTATAAATTGTTGGAGCAAAAGTTCGTGAAGAACCAGGCCCTAAAGGCTTACATTCTCAACCATTCCTTTGTTTGTTTGTTAGCATATCCAAATCATAAGGTTTATCCATCATGGTCTATAAATGCTTCCACGAGATTTTGGTTGCAAAAAACATCTATACAAATTAAAATACAAAACCATAAAAGTTGTGAAATTCAATGGTATTTTTTTTTAAACTGTAATTGCTTGAAACATAGATATACATTTCAAGTTTTGTTTGTCCATCCTTTTATAAATAAAGCACCAACAAATAAACACCAACAAACTAACAACAAGCTAAACTAGATATTTTCAAGATCAAAAACATTTATGTTAATTTTAAACTAGTTCTATTAAAATCTAAATAGCTTTGTTCTTGTCGGTACGTAGATATGTATATATTTTAAATAAATAAGTATCTTTTTTATTTATTTACAACACCTAATTTGTGTTTTAATTTAATTGAAAAAAAAGACAAAAAAAAATAATTTCTTCGTCAAAGAACTCTTTTAATTTCAATTTTGTTTTTTACGTGATATATGTAAATAAAATAATATATCATGCAAACACATTTATGAATGAAAAATTAATTTAATTTCAATTATAAAGATTATTATCAAAATAAAAGAAGAAACACTTACCGCCATATTATTCACTCGATTAATCCAGTTTAAAACCAAAAAATTTAATGTAAATACATCCGAACTTAAGTTTTAAACTGGATTAATCGAGTGAATAATATGGCGGTTAGTGTTCAACTTTTGGACTACTTTTTAAAGCATTCTCATTAGATCGTTTGAAATTCATTGAGTATTAATTACAATGTCGTTGATTTGGGTTGACGACACAATGGCTGATTCATTTGGAATCCTAAAATGGAACTTTTGTTTGTCTTTTAGTTCTGTGAAAATCCAAGTAGGACTGATATTGTTGTGGTTTAACATCATGAAAAATAAGAAGAACTGAAAATAGATAGATTTTTATTTATTGAATAATATCTTCGTTTGCTTAAAACTTTTCGTGACATCTTTATTTTTATTCGTGAACACTTACTCACTCACTACTCATGCTTAAGAAACAAAGAAAATTTTCGGAAAAATTTTAGAAACATTTCAGAAATATATTCGTATCCCTGAAATGTTTCAAAAATAGTTCTTTGGTGTGGCCACATCGTAAGTGAATTTGTTTGTTCCACAATTCGTTCGAAATCATAATTGTGAATTTGAATTTCAAAAATTAAAATTGATGGTCTGCATTTCGGTTCATTCAATTTTATGAACGTATTCAATCCATTTTGTTTATGGCTTGTAAATTATTTTTGTAATTGGTGAAATTGTTCTTTTTAGTAGTGTTTTTATTTTAAGGGTAAACATTTGAATATATTTAAAAATCTAATCAATTTATCAGAACAATATTTCATACTCACGCTATGTCAGGTAGATGTTAAATATGCCCGTAGAAAAAGAAGTACTTCTTATTATTAGAAGGTATAGGTCGTTTATTTTAAAACGTCAAATGAATGTCAATTTGATCGTCAAATAATAGTAATTTTTTGAGGCAGATATCGTTAAATATGCAATCGTCCTGCTTGTACAAAATCTGTTTGATCAGCGTCAGTCAATTTTCTTGTAAACGCATTTAACGTTTACGAACACCCTTTTTAGCTGTTCTATATTTTTGTCGTCAACTCAATTTTTTGCAGTGTTATTGCAGTTTTGCGCCGCAAATGATGTTTTCGAACATAAGACTTTAGCAAACCTTCTTATAAACTGTGCCAGGCCACGGGCAAAAAACAAAAACGAATATTTCCAATTTAATTATTAGAAATTCTAGTCTTGTTGGAACGAAATCTATGTGAGATGAACTGAACTTAACAAAAATTGTGTATTGACGAGACCTTCACTAATCAACTGATCAGTCCAAGTGAGATCGCTGCGACGAAACGCCAATTTTTGTAGGACTAAAGACCGTTAAAAGCTATTTTGAGTCAATTATTCAATAAGCACAAATTTAATAGTCTTCCACTTGGCTGATGTATTTCAGTAGCTTATAGAGAATTTGTACTATTAAAAAAAAAATAATCCTTCTTTAGCAAACTGCTTTATCGAAATAATACTTTTGCATCAAAATTTCGTTTTTTTGTTTTCAAACAGTTGTCTTTTGCAATTTAGTTTTATTTCAAATAAATGCTAGCACATTAAGACTTAAATCATCTTATACAGCTAGTGAAGCTTTAAAATGCAATTGAGATAAGCTACTGAAAACAGAGTATTTTTACAATATTAATCTTGCTATAAATTACAAAATTGTTAAAAAAAAAGAAAGGACTGAGTTCCAAAACGTCAAACAAAAAGTTTCATTTTGACTATTCATGCACACCTGTACTGGAACGTATCCCGGATGCTTTGCATACATTTTACTTTGCATCAGTTTGACATTTCGGTTGATGATCATTTTGTTTTGTTAAAATGATTTTATATCGTAGATATCAAAACAAGGGTGAATAACAAACCAAAATTTACAAAAAAAAAAAACAGTAGAAAAACAAACTAACTTCTCTCAAGGCTCAACTGCTTTGTTATTTTACTTTGAAACTCTGTGCGCATTTGTGTGAATATCTAAATATTTCATTTTTTGAACTTGACAGACTTTTGTGTAGAAATTCACACAGATTTTTAAAGTAAAAGAACTGGGCTCACATTTTAGTTTTAACGTCAAATTTTCAAATGAAAATATTCCTGTTTATCATTTTAACGCATGTCAATACAAAAATTAATATTTTCTACCATTTTATTATTATAATAATCATGAGTGGCGATACAGAAAACTATTTTTAATTTTATGTCAAATCATTAGCCCTAATTTCATTTATCGCAAAATTTGAAGTTCTTAAGATTTGGTGCCCTTAAAAGAACTTAAGATAAAAAGTCCTTTGTTTTTCTGTTTTTTTTTTTTTTTTTTTTTTTTATTATAATCCTTTGTTAAAATTCATTCTTTATCAAGTCGAGTTCATTGGAATTAAAATGATGAAATTTAATGGAAGATTAATAGTAGGTATACATATTGCAAAGGCCACAATTTTTAAGCCATAAAGAGATATTAAACATAAATAACAAAATCAACCATTATTCATGACGAAAGATTAATTTCATTGCATGTGATATTTTGACTCAAGGTCATTCTATATTGTATAGCCCTTTTAACATTTTTGGTGCCGTCACACCATTTCTGGGTCTGCAATTCAACTGAAAAAAAATAAATATAAAAAATGCACACGTCAAGACCCCTGTAGTCCCGTCTTCTTGAAAGTAAAGTACAAAAAATTTACCTACTTTTATCAAAATAAACAAAAAAATCTGCAAAAACAAGTCACACAGCTAAATTAAACATGTTTTTGGATACCGTATGTTTAATAAGCCCAGACCTCACTTAAATCACACCTGACTAACTGTCATTTAATTAATTTAATATTCATCCATTTCAAAAATAATGTCCACGAGTGTCATATTATACCGTCAGAAGAAACAAACTACCATAACAAGTTAAATATTTTAATTTGATATATAAATATATAAATGTATGCCTGATGCGTAATTCTATATTAAAGCCGCCTAAGCGGAAGTGAATCTTGGAGGAAAAATGCAGATAATCTAAATATTAATGCGGATCTATAAAAAAACTGATACAGAAATATTGATGAAGATATTCTTGGCGATTGAGTCAGATGGTGCAGATAAAACAATACAAATTATTAACTGTTACCTTTATAATAACACAATAGAACGAAATTAATTGTATTAAATTGAGACACTAATATTCATGAATAATAATTTTCGCATAAATTCGGTCGATTTATTTAAACATGCATTGAGAATAGGTACATTTAAAGCTAATTAAACGATAACAAAGGAATATCGTTTTTGTCGCAAACCGGATGCATGAGCAAAATACACAAAGATGTCCCGTTTTAAGGAAATTATTTTAAGCAATTTAAGAATTAATCTTAATACACTGAAGAAAAAGTAATGAGATTACTTTCATTAAATCTAGAAGGTTTATCATGTTTTTAAGTACATAAAAGTTCTAATGGATTAAATTATTTAACGCCGATTTATAAATACATAAAAACCATTCTGATATTCTTGGAAATTTAAATAATTATTTGTCTGGATTTATTGTTTTATTAGTTTGGATTAGTGGATTTATTAGTTTTTTTCTACCAGTTTTTGGGACCAAATAAGAAAATAACAATTAAAATAAAAAGTTTGCATATTTCATAAAAGAGTTAAAACATAAAAACAAACACATTAAAAATAACGACTTAAGCATAGTAAGCAGCTGAAGCGAAACGAAAATTTCCATAAAAAAATTGAATCAACGAAATCCTAAACGAAAAATTTCGTTTTCATTTTTATTCTGCAGTACGCTGTTCGACGAGTGAAATTGATAATTGTAGCAGATTATTTGGAGAATTCTCCACTCCCTTTTGGCACTGAATTATTTGCACGAACCATTAATAATGTCTTCGGAAAAGTGACATTTGTGTTTTATTTGTTGTTTATTTGATTACAGAAAAGGCTTCTGTGATTTTATTGATTTTTTATTTTTATTTTTACAATTGGTGGCATTTATTTTTTCCGTAGTCTTTTCGTTTACGTTTTCGTTTTCGATTTGGAGACCACAGAAACAAATAAAAAAATGCAACAGCAAAAACTCAGCTGCTAATATTTGTTTGTACTTGCATTTGTCTACTAGTTTCTAATGGAAATCAATGTTAAAATTTTCAAAATTTAGGCCTTAAAATCAAGGATTAACATTAGGCTAGCTTATAGAGGTTAATGTTTTGGAATAAGTAGTCTGCAAATTTCGATTTTATGCTTGGTCTTCTTAAGTGGCATGACGCTATATCACAATTTCAAAGGTTCTTATGGTTCAAAAGACGTTGAAAAATAGTAACAATGTTGTAACTAATTTTAAGGAAAAGATTTTTTTTTTGTGTGGTATAATATCAAGTAGTTCCTAGAAATCGTTCCTTTCAACTGTAAAAATATCTTAAAATCGCTTCACTTCGGTCAGTTACAAAAAAGTTGAGGCTTTTATTATTACACGTGTATTTAGAACCTAAACGTTTACACATGTTGAATTTTTTTTCTTACTACATGTGTATTCGTGTTACGTGTAATTAGATACAGGCTTAAAACCGAGTGCTCTGGTTTTTAAGCCCTTTCATCCATGGCACTTGTATGTTTGAAGCAAGAGCGAAGAATTTAAGTGCAAACTGAGTTGAAATTTTTCTCAGACTTGATTGCTCACCAACTAAATTAATAATTCGAAAGTTATAAAACAAAATGTGGTCGTAATGTGTGCACAATGTAGCGGTGTCAGTTATTTGGAAATTACCACCCACCCGACACATGTAACATGTGTCTTCTTCAGCGACAAGTCCCTTTATTGGATAAACTGGTATACGTATGTATGTCAACATTCAACAACCAAATTGTTGGATTTGTGTAGTTTCCAATCCACAAACGAGGTCCACCAATTGGCTATGCATTCGCAGAAAATCAGTGTATTGTGGATTGTGAGACAGTGAAATTAAAAGTTTAAAAAGTTTTTCTTCATATATGGATTTCCCCATATAATATAAGGTAAATTAGGTGTGTGTTTTGTGCATGTTTATTCGCTTAAAAAATAATTATTGCCACGTAAAACAAAATGGCACAAAATTTTAAACAACCTTATGTTAAATTAAAAAATTTACTAACTTTAAAGCTTTTACTAAAATGTTCTTAGTTTTAAACTTTTTTTTAACTAGTATTATACTAAAATTATTTTCACATTTTTGAATGTCAAAGTGACATTTGAACGCGAACATAAAATAGTGCTTTCAAAATCTTCTTTTTGTTAAAATTCATAAATTCATTGAAAAATTCATCCTTTTGACAAAGACCTATAATAGGCGTGTTTTTTTGCAATCCCGGGGGGAATTGGTTGAAAAAAACGACAACGGGGATTAGGGATGCCATCACAGAAACGAAATGGTGTTTTCATACAAAGTATCGATAACAAGTATGTAATTCAAGCCGGTAATACAGTTTTTCGGCGCTCTTAAGTTAAGCCCCGAGAATTGTCTGGAATTAGCTAAGCCCGAAGGGTATTAGTTGTCGTTGTGTTTAACACGTAAATTTTTTTGTTCCGACGTCGTTTTTTTCAAAATGAAGTTGTTTAAAAGTGGGCTCCAGGTCGATTTTTTCATCCAATTCCCCCCGGGCTTGCAAAAAAACACGCCTAATGTGCTTTCTTCGTGTTCATTTGAAGACATCTTCAAATATTCCAACAACTCCTCCTTGTTGCTAAAATTAAGTTTATGAAGGCGGATTTTTTCTTCGGATTTAACCCACTCTTATGGTTTGTCTTGCTTTTTGTTCAATACGGGTTTTTTGTATGGAATATTAAGTTTGGCCTAATTGTAGTACATACTTCTATGTTATTCGAAGCCAGATTTACTAACAGACATTCCTATTTTAATATTGCAAACAAATAAAGAAAGAAAAAATATTTTTTAAACAAATTACAACACAAAATAGCTGACAGCTAAAATGTCATTAAAATATCAGTGCTGCCAATTTTTGTTTTTAACTGTTTTTTTTTTGTGCGTTTTTTAATGCACTTTTATTTTAACTGAATACACTTTATTTCAAACGAATATAGTTGTAACAAAACAATTATAATATAATATTCATACCTAAATTCGTCACCTTATGAAATTAGTAAAAACATTTCATAAAAATTTCTAGTATCGGAAAATGTGCGTGTTTTCAGGGTTATTTTGTGGTGTATTAAATTAAACGAAACAAATTTACTTTTTCACAATCTTAACCACCATATTATATGACACATAATTGTAGGGTATTTTTTTTTTGTTGTTGTTTAATCTAATGACAAAAAAAACCAAAACGATACGACAATGAAATCATGTTTTATTTGCATATGAATTTTTTTCTGCACGGGAAATATTTTCGAGGTTATATAATTTTTATATTTTTTTTAATGTTTGTTTTTTTGTTTTCTTGGATACTATAACTACTTAAATTGTCTTTGAACCCGGTATCAATTTTATTTTAACTTTTAAAAATATGTACAAAATTAAGGATGAAAAATTTGAGAATCTTGAAATAATAATATTCTACAAACATATAATGCTATTCTTGCCCCAACCCTCTTCTATAGAAATATCAATATTTGTATACTAAGATCGTTAGGGTTAATTTAACAAGAGAGACAGAAATTTATTAGATTTTTCAACAAAGACGATTCTTTAGTGAATAATCCTTATGCAGATGTCCTCTGTAGTAGCCCGTAGCATAACAGTTAGTGCGAAGGACTGTTACTTCAAAGGTCTTTGATTCGATGCCACCTAAAAACAGAAATGTTTTTTACGGGTTTACTGCCTCTTTCAAGTAATTAAAAAATCCTTCAAGAGTATCTCATGGCAAGAAAAAGTACTTCTCACCTTAGCCGTTTGGATTTGGCAGATAATATTAGGTCCCCTCCAATAAAACGCTCACAGGAATGGTTGAGAATTGTAAGTCATATGCCCTGGTGCTATTTGAGCTGTCGCACCAGCCAATATATTTTTTATTTATGAATGTCCCCTTTTATTCATCAGATATTTAATATCAGTATTATTTTTTAAATGAATGTCAAAGGGCCGTAGAACACGGGCAGATTCTTTTTAGTTCTATGAAATATTTAATATATATCATATTTCTGAACACCTCTGATTCTAAAAGTCAGATGACATTTGGTTAAGTTTATCAAAGAAATTTGGTTAATTTTCCACAGTAAAATCCTTGGGGAATTTTAACCAAATTGTGTAAATCATTTCTCATACAAAATTTGACATTTCATTAACCAAATAGTAAACTTAACCAAATGGTAAACTTATCTAATGTTTTACAACATTGCGTGAATACCCATAATGTGTTTCTTTCTACCTAAGAACCACTAAAAGAGTTATTTAAAATATTTTTAAATTGGTACCTGATTCTGCGATTGCATATATTAATTCATACATTAAAGAGTTAATAACCCTGAAAACGAAAGGAATTTATATATTTTAATGAAATTTAGAATAGACTGGAATATATGTACATGCATACATACATGTGTACATATTAAATTTATTTTCATCTTCTATGTTTCCTTTTTTTTAATTTTTTTATTGGCATTTTTTTTCTTCAAATCTTGTTATATTTACATATATCAAGCAAATTAAGTTCTATTCACAATAACGCAAGAAAAAAAAATCAAAAGTTATATTTGCTAAATTTAAGCCAATTTTTGGCCAATAAATCTTGATTTTATTAATAAGTGGGCTCATTAAATTAATTTTATTTCGATTCATTTTAGTTTTATTGGTATTTCTTTGAATGATTTTTAATCTAAAACAATATAGTTTCTTCATTTTTAAATTAAGTATATACATTTTTTTGTTGTTTCGAAAACCTGTATTCCTTTCATTTATTTTTGATGATGACCTGTGTGTAACTTAAATATATACAAAAACGTGCGTGCACATTAAAATGTATTTTACTCATTATGTTAATTTTATGATCACACTTGATAAAAAAGTAACTCAACTTACCTACATTATATATTATATAGCCACAAAATTACTCATACACTATACAATTTATGGAACAATATTATGAGATATTCATTTTGTTTAATAAGTTATTTTTAGGGTTCGTTATAGGGTTGACCATCAACCCCTTGAACTGATGTTGCTGTTATCTTAAATTGAATTGGCGGTCGTATTTTTGATTTTATGAAAAGAAAAATTGGTTCTACAACATTTGTAACTTACACATTGAACTGAAAAATTGTTTAAAATCAACTGTACTAGAAATGAATTGATTGATTAAACAGATTTTTAAATTGTTTTGATACCACTCTGTTCTACATTTACTGATCTAATTTCATTAACAAATCTTAATTTATTTAAATTAATAATAAATAAATGTGAATTCAAGAAATTATTTTCGAAAACAAAAATCATTTACCAATTTTTGATATATCGAAGCTGTAAAGAAATAGTTTTTAAGTTTTTTTTTTTAAATACAAAATTTAACATTTTTCAAATATTTTGATTTTTAATATTATTCGTACTTATAAGAAGCTCTTGTAAAGGGTGTCCCTTAATTCGCTCAAGATTTGAAATTTAAAGAGAAAAAAATGGTACATTGTAATTTTAATGCGTGAATTTTGGATAACCCTTTACAAGAGCTTTTATAATAAATCCAAAAAATATTAAAAAATCAAAATATTTAAACAAAAATAGATTTTGGATTTTTAAATTCATCAATAAACATGTAAAATATAGCCATTTGTACGGTAAGGATTAACAAAACATACAGCTTGACAGCTGACAGTTGAGGGTTATTAAAAACAGAGAGCTACATAAAAGAACAACACGTTTTCATTGTTAAGCAACAGTATGAAAAAATAATGAAGGTTTCGCGGTGATTTTTTTTAATATTTAGTTCTTAAAAACCAATTTTGAAATACATATATTTAAAAATCAAAATTTTGGTAAACAATACAATTAAATCCCCTAAAAACATTTTCTATAAAAAAATTGATCAAAATTACAAAATTAGTTGAATCGTTTTAGAGTAAATTGAAAATTAAATAAATGGTTATTTATGAGATGCCATTAATTACGATTTTTTGAATTTTGTATTCCTATGAAAAAATTTTGTTGGTCAACTTATTTTCTTGACATCAAACATTTTTAAAGTTGGGGGTGTCTGATAACTTTAGAAAATAACGTTTATCCTAATGAAACCCTTTCTGTTTTTTAATTCTTAAAACATTTTGAAAGGATTATTTGAGCAGAAAATTTTGATCCGGCTCGAAGGACCACAATGTTTGTACATATATAATCACAAATTTAATTTTTTTTTATTCAGCTTGAATGACCAAAATGTTTGGTAAATTTTCGAAAATGTTTGTTTCAAATACTCAAGGAATTAAATGGCAGATAATGATGTCGTTTGAACGTTATTCACAAAAATATTTCACAACAATTAGAAGGAGGAACAATAAAATAAATAAATAAAGGAATATAAACAAAAAAAATAAAACTGGTAATTTTGAGCAAGTTAATGAACAGACCTTTTTTAAACACTTTCCTTAGGTCGAAGTCGCAGTTCACCTATAACCTCCATTCATCCATAGATGTTATTTAATATACAATAAAAACTTTAACATAATAAATTACATTATATTTATATAAAGTGTAATTCCTCAAAATCTCATTATAATTAATTCCTTTTCTGTTGACACTTTTTTGTTAATTTGCTTAAATTCGGTGTTGTGTGATAGCAATTCCTTGAAAACAACTTTGATACTGATTTAAATTCATATCTAATGACGACTATGGGGGTAATTAAAAAGTCTTCCGAGTTCCGAGATTGGTCGTAAAGCTTTTATTCAGGCTAGTCGCTTTTATATTATGTGTATATAAAGTGCTTTGATTTATTATAAATGCTGTTAATGATTTAAATTATATTTTATTACTTCTTAATTTAATTTGTTAAAACACAACTTATGGTCCATTGCCATCGTCTGATCTCTACGCCAAATAAACACCTTAATCTGAGAAGATGCTTTACTTATATATATATGTTTGTATATACAATTAAATTAGTTTAACATAAAAAGTCACCCGCAGTGTGAGAAGGAATATTTCAAACAAAACATAAATCTATGATGGATTTTCTGTTAAAGGTCAATCGTATTTTTTTTAATAATTAATTAAATAAAATTGATATAAATATATTTGTGAAAAATTTTGATGGTGTTGGTAATTGAAATAACTAAATCGAACAAAAATATTTTTGTTTACAATTTATTTCTATTCAGTTAGAATATGTATTTATTTTTTTAAGTACGTTAAGAGTAAATAAAGACATTTATTAATACATACAATGGAAATTATTTGTTTTTTGGGGGGAAGGTGGTTTTACTGGTTTTGTAATAATTCGGTTACTTAATGTTTTGCATTTCTGAATTTCTGAGATTGTAAGAAGAGAGCTACTGATTAGAGGTGTGTTTATAAAGTGTGAAAACTCTCAGTTGAACAATTGTTTTTTTTTTGTTTTTTAATAACATTTTAATTTTTTTGCAACTTCTTAGATTTCAACTGGAACTTGCTTTAATATCTATTCCAATCAATCAACAAGGAAAAATATCAAACTCTTAAGGCTTCAAAAGCACAGTAATGGATAAATTAGACGAACTACTTAAAACTCATAGTAAGTTTTTTTTTAAATTGTTCAAAACAATTTTAAGGAACATAATAACACACTACAGATCTAGATCTCCAATTAGATTTTGCAGAAGTAAACACATATATAAATGATATCAAAATATGTGTATCTCATCCAGGGCCGGCCTGAGCCAAACTTGCACCCTATGCAAGATTTGTAATAAGCGCCACATTTATATTTGCACACATACATACACATGTCAAATGGTAGTAAATATTTGTTTGCGCAAGATTGATTACATTGGTGTTAGGCAATAACGCCCAAGGAAATAACTCCAAAATCGATTTGGAAATATCACCAAAAAAAAAAATGGAAATATGTACCGCCGAAATTTATATTTTTCCAAATCTTAAGTTGGAAATATCGCCAAATATTTTCAATGTAAATTGTTTTTGTAAAATTTGGGCGTTATTTATTCAATTTTGGGCGATATTTCCAAAGTGAATTTTCAATAATAAGATAATCTTAAAAAAATCGCGGCGCATAGTCGATGAGGTTTTTCTGGATTTTCTTTTTTGGGCGATATTTCCAATTCTGGGCGTTATTTCCCATTTGACTTTTAAAATTTTTATTTTGCGCGTTTTTTCCTTTAAAAAAAAATTAAAGAATTGGCAATAACGCTCAAATCGAGCAAAAAAACAACAACAATTATTCAGAATTTTTTTGGGCGATATTTCCAAAAAACACAACTTTATAACTGTCATAACGAACTTTCCAATTTGAGAAATAAACTGTCACAATTTAAAAAAAACGAAAACATCATACAAACATCAGCAGGTGGTTCAGTATAATTTTGGTATCCCACATAATATATGTATTCACACCCTATGACTATTTAATATATATATTGTATTTAATACAACATTTTTATATTCCATTAATTTTTTTTTTCCTTTTTCTGAAATTAAAATTGTTACTTTTAAAATTTTGTATAATATAATTTAACTTATGTCGTTTTCGATTGGATTTTCGGATTGTTCTACTCCTTTTTGTTTTTAATTGAATATGTACATAGTTGAGAATTTTGCCATTTAACAAAATAGCTACCTGTTCAAACATTTATATAACTTTTCACAAATAATCGAACGAAAAACTGTATAATATGTATGTATTGGAAACAGAAAAACACTCCAAAAAATCATTAAGGGTATTCATGCAACGTCGGAAAAGCATCATAAACGTGGTAAACGTCATAAAGTTTACGACGTCGTAAACGAATTGTGAAAATTTGAATGGAAAATCTTTTGCAACAAATCTTAAACTTTCCGACACAAATTTGTGTGTTATAAACGATATACATCGTAAATATGGTAACCTTAGAAGAAGAAATAGAGGAACGTTCATATCAAGGAAAAGCTTTTTTCAAAATAGTGTGAGTTTTTTACGATTTTACGAATGAATACCCCTATTGCCTATTTTAACTTTTAAATATCATACTAACTCCAAATGTCACTTTGACAATGTGAAAATATGGTATGTTTGCTTTCTTGTTTGCAAGAACTGTCACTTTTTTAGACGTGTTTAGTTCAAGTTTATCAGTTCATGTTTATATGTAGGTACTTTAGTTTAAAAATGTTTAAAACAAAGAAAATTTTAGTAAAATGCATTAAAGTTATAGTACTTAAATTGTTTTAAAATTTTAGTGAATATCGAAATTATGAGCATTTACAGTGATATAAAGTGACATAAGGAATTTTTCAATATACAATCCGCATTTTCCTAAATTTATGTACATAGTATATACAAAAAATATTTTACGTACAGGTATATATATAGGTAACAAAAATACACATATCAATGATTTAACATTATTTAATAGCCTAAATGAATACTTTCATGCGCGGTTTGTGACAATTAGCACGTCAGTCCTCAGAGCAAGCGTATATAGCGAACTTGGGCTATTTTATTATATGCCCTTGAAAATATTAAAATAGAGAAGAATTTTTGTGCACTATAAAAACAATTTTTGATCTTGAACTGTGTTAAATGTTTAGTTGAAATATATGTCAACGTTCGTTAAAAAAATATGTTTGATTTAAATTAGTAATTCAGATATGTATGTACATACCTAATTATGATGTATTTTCTTTTATCAGTTCAAAATTATGAACAATAGAAAAATATGTTTTATGCGGTGTTTATGACCAGAAGAAGAAGTTCCTCCAGATGTATGTATGTATTTGGGTAAACAATTACATAAGAAAATAATAATTATAGATCCCTAATCCAAAAACTGGACGAATCTTAAATATTTAAGTTCAACACAAGAGTTTATGTGATAGTTTACCCTAAGGAAAAAGTAAAACATAACCGTTTAAGTTGAACATAAATTTTTAAATTTAATTTCAGAAAATTGGCCTACGTTTTAAACTTTATTAGCTACATCTGTAGAAGCTTTTGCTTTTCAGTTTAGGAAAAGTCTTGAAAAGTTAATAAGGGGTTTTTTAATTCATAACCACCTGAGATACTGGATTGCGGAAAACAATCAACTCCTTTGCTGCCATAATCGGATTTTTTTAAAGGTTGTTGTTTTGGTAATGCTTGAACGCTTGGTTCTGCTGAAAATCACTTTAGATGAGCTATACAAAAGACGATTTTAAGTTGCTTTTCCATATTATCGGATTCACAGAAGGCATTGGTCTTTTTTTATCTATGTGTGTCAAAAATTTAATGTTGGTCTATTCAATTTACTAAAATATTTCGATAGCCAGACCTTTTTTGTTTTCAGTTTTATAAAATTCTTAAAAAACTAATAAATGATTTTGAAATTTTTAAAAACTTACGAGTCTCGAATGCACCAATATCGCCATCCAAATTAATTTTTTTGAACAAATTTAAATAAATTGGGCAGAAATAAGGCAATATATCACTTTGGATGAAAATATTTCGAGAATCAGGGTTCGTAAAAGTTTTTTGTTTTTAGTTTTAGAAAGGTCTCGAAAAATTTACGATTCTCAAATGCAGAAATATTAATCCATCCAACATAATTTTGTTTGAACAAATTCAATTGAATTGAGCAGAAATAAGTTGACGTCACTTTGGATGAAAATATTTCGAAAACCAGACCGTGCAACATTTTTTGGTTTACAGTTTTAAAAAGGTTTGTAAAACTATAACAAATAATTTTGAAATTTACTTACGAGTCTCGATTGCAGAAATATCGCCATCTAACTACTTTTTTTTTAAGTGGCATCGAAACTGAATAATTACACTTTGGATGGAAATTCTTCGAGAACCACCATATCTAGAAGCTTTTGGTCTTCAGTTTTAGTAATTCTGATGAAATATAAAAATTAAATAATAAATATTATTTTAATTTAATTTATTTATTGTTTTATTTATGTCTATATTTCTTTTGTTCGTTTATACATTTATTCTGTTATAAACTTTGAATAATAAAAACTTATATTTAAATACTTAACATTTGGCGTTTTTCTTTTTTACCTCAGAGCAGATCACCGAGCTGTCAAAAATAAATTCTATGTTTCTTTTTTACCTCAGACAAATCAGAGCACATAAGTCGTGTTTCTTTTATCCATCTGAGCTAGCTCAGAACATGATCTATATGCTCAGAATAAAATGATCGAGCAAATCGAGCAAAACGCTGAGCGAAGCCAACTTCATACAATTTTTATGTAATTTGACAGATTACTATGCATATGACATGTTCAGTGCTCAAGTGTGTTTCATAATTAAATCTGAGGGCTCCGATCATAATCTGCTCAGAGCTTTGCTCTGATCACTCAACCTCTGCTCAGAGCGTTGCTCAGAGCCAAAAAAGAAAAACGCCAATTGTCTTTTACATTGAGCAGAAAGGACTCCGAAGAAAACAATATCCTTTGAATATGGACATGATATATCTATAAGAATTAATTCAATTAAACGTAAACAATTTACTTATAGCAACAGTCTAAAAATGAATATTAATGTCCCCCATAAATTTATGAAATAATTTAAAAAAAAATATAGTTGCTATTCGAGCTAACGATGGCCGGCATAGCCAGACTTATTAAATAAAAAAAAAAAAAAATTGAATAGCTCAAATTTACTTCAACGAAATTTTTTGAATGACACAAACTCCTGTTTAGTTATATAATAATAATAATTTTTGGTATTTAAGTTATTTCAATAAAATCAATTTTAAGTTATTTCAATAAAATCAATTTGCTTTTTCTGTAGGATATTGTTGCTATAGCAAACGATATTTTTCTATATTTATGAAGGTATTTCAATTTAGTTACCCTTATTTACATAAATTTAACTATCCTGCTGTTTGGTGCAAGTGACTTTCACCAACTTACTATAAATATTAAGAGAAACATTTTAATTAATTTTATTTTATTGGGTTTCTTCTGATATCTTCAAGAGATAATAAACTGGTTACTTTATTTATTTCTTTTTTTAAATATGGTAGGTTAAGTACATATGTATACATAGGTAATGTAGATATATAGCCAAATATATTGAATTTAAATACAAAAAGTCATTTAGTTAAAACAAATTTGAGTTATCTCATCTTGTCATTGTAGACTTTTTTCAATAAATTGTTGATTAATCAATATTTCCTTCTTATGTTCAGAAGTTCTTGCTATTCTTGGACAACCATGATATATATCAACTAGTATCTCTGCAGTTGTGTTTTTTATCGACGTAAAAATAGAACATTAAATGCGAGTTCTCCAATACTGAACAATTCATAATGAAGTCAAAATTGTCGACGAACACAAACGAGTTATCGATTGTTCTCGAAATAAATATATTCACGAAACTTTAACGAGCATTATTCTCCTGTCTAAGTATTTTGGCCATTTAAAATTTAATGACCGATCTTCCAAGCCACATCCTTGTGTTGCCTTGTTATATCTCTCCAAAAGAATTCAAAATGCTATTGAAGGCTTTCACATGTAGTTGATGTTTCTTGGAACTTCAAACCTTTTTTTTATGTTAGGAGGAAATAGTGGTTCTCATTTTAATCTAACAATAAATCATTTCATATAATATTTCGTCATGAATTGAAATAATTCGTATTTATATACTAGACATTAATAATGACATTGACAGAGGGACATTGGGAGTTGAAACACAAAAGTATTCAAAAACAAAACCCACGCTAACAAAAAATTTCTGAATCCAGATATATTTAGGAAAAAAATAAATAAATTATTCAAATGAAAATTTAAACAATTATGTGAAAAAAGGAGTTATTTCATTCTTAACGTTCAGTTAACATTGTTGATTTTAAATCGCGGCCATTTTATATGGATGAGTGAATATAAACACTTTCCTAATGTTCAATCTGTATAGCTTGATCTATAAAACTAAATTAGTTCATATAGCCTTCATCATATATGTATGTATGTAAACATAGCTTTTAAACAAAGGCCTATGATTTTGTGAAAAAAAGTAAGTTACCTTGAGCCGAGATGTGTGTTCAAAGACCTACAAAACAAAATAAAATTAATTTAATTTAAATTTAAATTTAAATCAAAATATATATAGTTAACCATAAGACTAGTTGGCCCTTCAGAACGACTTGCAACAAGTATTAGTATATAAATGTATAGGCATATAAAAGTGTGAAATGATCTGCTTTTTTAATGAATTATTTATATTTAAAAAACAAAACAAGTATTGTTTCGCACATACATAATAATAGCTAATAGCCATGCTGCCTATCATGCGTCTCAAATATGCGAAAATGTCTATTTTTATTATTCTTTTTGTTTTAGGAGCAACAATAATCTCAACATAACAACTAAATTAATTGATTTTATTTTTTTTTTTTCATCAAAGATATAAAAATCGTTATAAAATTTCTATGAAAAAAAAAACTAATCGGGTTTTTTCTTCAATTTATTTAATTTTAATTTATTCAAACATCACATAGAACTTGAAATACATTTTTTTTTTCGATTCATTTTGATGATACCTATGTTTTTTTTTTATTTTATTTTTCTTGGGAATTCACGTTTGTATATTTTTGTGGTTTTTCATACCTAAAGTCCTGTGTTTAAAATTTGTATTTTTGATTCTATTAAGAATTTTTGCGATGAATAGTTTCAACACTTAAATTGTTTCCGGAATTTTCTAAAAAGGTATTAGTCGAAAAGGATGAATGAACCCTTGCGAAATCTTAAACTTGAAATCTAAAATAAAATAAAAATTATTCCACTATAGAGTTAAAGCTAGTTTTTGAGGTTTTTAAGAGATAAATGATCCAGAAGCAAAGATATTAGTAAAGCCTCAATTGCGGGCATAAATATTGAGTGAAGATTAATTTTCTAAACTAACTTAAACGAATACCTATTCAAAGATACATGGTTTTTGGTATTTTCAAATATAGAAGGCTCAACATTTGTAGACAATTTTGTAAAAAAAAAAAGCTGTCAAAAGAATTCCCCTCTTCTTTGCGCTAGTTGGATACTTAAAAAAAATTCAGAAATATCACAAAGTAATAATTTTTCAAAATCACCAAGGTCGAGTTTAGGCTTTTGAGTGAAAAAAAATTGGAAATTCGATGGAAATTTGATGGAAAAACAAAGTACATATACAATTTTTAACGCTTATTCAAGTTCGATTATTTTCTAAGGAGCGTACATCTGGAGTTTTAGAAAATGTTTAATGTTGTAAAATTTGCCTTTCTTCATTTTATTTGAATTATATTACTTACCAAGTTACTTGTCTTAACTTAAAAACTATAAAACATAGATTATTATATGTCAGAATTACAGAAATGTATAATTCAAGATTATAAAAAATTGATAAGCTCCTACGCAACTCAGTTTAAGAAACTCTGGTATGAGGATTGGTTGAGATTGGGAGAAGGCTGTGGCTTAACTTTTAACATCGAAATAAAATGCTTCACAGCTACGAAAACTGTTGTAAGAAATAATTCAAAACACTGAATATGAAAATGAAATGAAATGAAATGAAAGAAATAATTCAAATCACTGATGAAAATGAAAGGTACAAACTTTAGAGAAATATCGAGATTAACAACACAGAGAAAGTACTATATGCCAAGGTTGACTACTATCTCAGTGACTATATAGTTATTTCAACACTTAAATACCTGTCAAGTGTCATTGATAAAATAAATCACAGATGATGAGATTTCGAAAATGTTTGTATACAAAACACAAGAATTGCTAATATTTAAGAAAATGTACTAGATTATTTTGATCTATAATATTATAGATTTTTATTACATCTGTGTATGTACATATTTATACAAGTTAAATATATGTATATATAAAACACAACTTTATCTTTTAATAACTTTATTAAGCAAGAATTATATTTTTATAATTTAGGGGCTCGTCAGTCGTCAATTGTCTCACGTCCTAATCGCTTTGCTGCTAGCAATATCATACCCGTATTCGTTTAGCTTCTATCTCATCTTCATCGCTACTTTAGTGTTACCGTGGAATTACATATATAACATTAACATTTTTTTAAATTATTTTTTCTTATAAACAAAAAAAAATTTTTTTTTGTAATTTTGATTTTGTTCCCAATTTTTTCTCTCAAGCTTTTATCATAATTTTTTACCTTAAATTTTCAACGTCTAGGCACATTATAGTTTTCAACCACGAAAACAAGTTCATGGGATCTATTCCTGTATTTTATTTATATTTTATTTCTTCCCTTTTTGTTACTTTTTAAACGAATCATCTTTTTAACAACTAAAGTATCTTTGAAAAAAAATCTTTTCTCTCTTTTATTACTTATGTATAGGGCTGGGGTTTCCATGCAAATGCATGTTTCTTGTCACTACATTTAGAAGCCTAAGACCAAATTATCTTTACGAAACATAAATTTTCCTATAAAATGGCATTTAATCGTAAGTGCATATTTTGCATATTTTCGTAAGATGTCGAGTCGAAAATCCTGGATCGAGATGTTGGTTTACTAAATAATGCATTATGTGCACCGACCCTATTCCAACTCGATATTAAGATCCTTAATGTAAACGTAGTAATAGTCGACAAAGTGAACGCGTCTATTGAACCAAATACCTTTCTCACTTTCTTTGAACTCGATGGTTTGGAAAACTTCCAATTTGTCGAGCAACAATAACGAAAGCGTTTTTAATAAACTTACAATTTATGACATTTGTTGTTTAAAAAACGCTCCTCTTACTTCAGTTGATGTAGAACGTTCTTTTTCTCTTTTCAAAGGCCAAACAGGCAAAGTTTTGTGTTTGAAAACTTTAAATAAAGTTTCATTATTTATGTGAACAAAATATATGAAAACATTATGTAAGTTTCAGTTACATTTTGAAAGATATGTATATATTGTTTCGTTTTAAATAAGTAATGTTATTGTTATTTTGTTAACTTTTAATGTTATCTTATCTTTATTTCTGTTAAATAAAAGACTGAATTCTTTATAAATAAAAACTGAACGAAAAATGTTTTTTTTTAATTTTTTTTTTGACAAAAATAAGGTAAAATATTTTCCATTTTTTAGTGCATATTTTCCATTTTTAAGGGCATATTTTAAGCGCATATTTCCGATTTTTAAGTGCATGACAATCCCAGCCCCACTTATGTATATTAACTTAACTTATCTTTAAATAAAAGTGTGACTTATATGCACTTTACATTCACTATTTGTTTGTATTTTATCTTTTCAGCTTGTAACCGATAACTATTTTAAATCTTCAACATTGGATAAATAATTTCTTTTATTGAGGTGTAATTATTTAAAGTAAATTCACCATTATACAACATATTAATTGTTTTAATTTGTCATTTCAGATAGATGTTCCTTTTTCCAAGTTCGATGATCAGCTCTTTTGTTTCGCTTTAGAAGGAAAAAATATTATTTTAACTCCGATTTGTGTAGAAAAAATAAATAAAGTTAAATAATACTTAAAGTAAACGTTTTTTAAAATTCTTTTATTTAAGTTTTATACTCTTTACATTGAAATCGTTCAGAAAAAATAAAACTACTTACGCCCAATTTCTTCACAGAAGTACTAAGCCAACTTAGTACCCAGTCTAGCTAGACCTGGTACTAGCTCTGATACTCACCAGTACCTGATCTAAGTTCACAAAGCGGTACTTGGAACTTAATACGTCTTAAACTGGTCTAATTCAGATTTTGGCTGTATTTTGACATATTTAAATAATATTTTGATATTAACTGAAAATATAATTGATCTTACTTTCGTGGGCTTCAGGTCTTTTTGTTATAATTTATTTATATAACAGACGACGTTTCATACGTGTTAACGTACTTCTTCAGGTCTCTAAAAATGTATAGTGATGTTTTTAAATACAAAAATCTTTTTTAGAATACTTTTCAGCATAATTTGCAATTTTTTAACTACATGCATATGTACATTTTGCTCTGCGATCTATAATCTAACTAGTTCTTTGTTTAATGTGTTTCGCATTTATAAATAAATGAAGTAATTTTAATATTAGAAGTGTCGTATTTGTTCCTCCCGTTTGTTAAAAAATATTTAAAACTTTTTTGCGGTATACCGAAGAGACGCGAAGTTTAGAACGGAAGCGACGCTGCAAACTGAAATCAATGTGATACAGATTTGCTGTGCAACCTGGTACGAGAGATATAGCCTAAAATCTGTTCTTAATTCTCGAACAAATGGGACCACTAATGAAATAATGAGAGCGGATTGGATGTCCATTGCTGAGAGATTTAATTCTCATCCTATAATAGTGTGTTAATTTTTTTTTTCAAATATGTAATTTATTACAAACTGTCTTTTTTTTACGAAGGTTGCATCTCAGTTTGCCACCGGATTCAAACAACTCCAATGAAGCAAACACATAGGAAACGATTACAGCGTTCGCGAAAAATGCATTTTTTTTTAAATAAAATAATCAAAACATAATAAAGTTTTTTTTTTATTATTATTTATGCAATTGCAAAAGAATGTCTTCCCTAACATTACGATTCCTATTTATGCGGATAATCACCGAATATATAAAATTGAAAAAACAAAACATAAATTAAAATAAAATTCAACAAAATTAACAAAAATGCATTTATTACACTTACTTCTAAACAAACAACCAGCCAATAAATTATCAAACGAATAAAATTATTTGGCCTGATTCGAGTATAAACGTGCTAGACTGCCGATTTAAAGGTACTAGATAATACAAGTATTCGGAATTGATACTGATTTGAGTATTTATACTTTAGAACTAGTACCGGTACTTACGTTAGAACTTTGTGAAGAAATTGGCTGTTAGTGATTTTTTTATAAAAATAGAGCTAGAAATAAATTCGTGCAGAACTAGTCTAAGTCAGATTTATAAATTTAAAAACGTTATAACTCCGGAAAGTTCAAAGGAATGCATTGGCATAAAAAAACCTACCTATGTATTATTTTTTAAGCTGAATCATAAGGTCTGTAGGTAAAATTTAACAAATTTATTATATCTGGTGATTTTTGGACATAGAATCATTGCCAACAAGTCCGTAAAATACTGACTTTCAATATGATGATTAAATTTCCCTAATAAAATTCTGAAGGAACTCCTGTAAGTAGGAACAACAGGTTTCCTTATGACGTAAGAAAGTTTTTTTTTTGAAATTTTGGACTTAGACTAGTTCTGCATTGTAGCGACGAATTGAGATAATAAAATTCCTTTAGTTTTCAAGACCAGATCGAGAGGAGACTGTTAATTTTGACTTAAATTGACCAAGAGTTTCGTTGACCTCGATGATAACGTCAAAAAAAAAAAAATAAAAAAATAATTTTTTTTAAATAAAATTGAATTGTTCACTGTCAATATTTAATTTATAAATACATATTTTATCAAATTAGTGAAAGGCTCAAAAAAATAAATAAAATAAGTCAATTATTAAATATTTAAATAATTAAACAGATATATAAATTAAATACATAAATAAATATACAAATGAAATAAATTAAAAACAAAATTAGAAAAAAATTAAATACAACATTCTGAAGACTCAATTAATAACTTTTGAGAAATACAAAGGTGTTTTAGCAAAATGCAATAAAATGTTTTTTTATAAAATGAAATTAAACCCCAAAATTTATGTTGGGGTCATATTTCAAAAATTAAATAAGTAACCAAAAATTTGAGAATTTTCGTTGTTATTGATTTATATGCATATTTTTGAGACCTTATTTCATTTTTTCTCTTGGGCCTTATTTGGGCTATATTTTGTTAAATTTCAGAATGTAATTCATAGCTGAGTGTCTTATTTTTTATTTAAAATGCACAAAAACTATATACGTACGAAGTAGTAAAATAATTTAAGAAACTATTTTGTAAATAGATATCTCGAAAACCTGTGATCTGATGAATAAATTCAAAGTTTAAATTCAAAATCAGCAGCACTAGCGCATCGAAAACTGTTCAAGACTTGGTATATTAGTCTGGTTTTTTATAAAGACATTTTGTAACTCAGTGATATTTAGCTCGAGAAAAATTGCTTCGAAATGCATTAAATCTTCTTTGACAAACCGATAAAAAATGTTATTATTGCTGCAACACACCATATTAATGTACAAAATGTAATTAATCGCTGAATAATAATAAAAAAAAAAGAATTGATCTGAAGTTAACAAATTGTTTAAATCGTTTATAATAACAAACTTAATAGACAAACTGACAATCATATATACAGCAACATAAGTTACAACCATCGCGCAAAACACTTCTGTTCTTTGCAAAACCATGATATAAATAAAAATACTATAAATGTATATTTATTTTCTTATAGTTGTTCTTTTTTCTAAAAAAGCTTTGCTGCCATGAATGGAACTTGCTTAGTACAAGTATGTGTATATAGTTGTAGATATATATATAGGTACGCCTTCCAATTCGCAAAATATATGTTTATAAGCAATATGCATTATATACAGGTGCAATCAATCGGCCTGGTCATTATAGGCTGTTGCAATGTGCAATTTTCCCACACATACACACACCCATAAATCCATGATGCTCCAGAGGTCATACACTCATAGCCCCAGACAAAAATCTACAAAAAAAACAGTAACAACCCAATTTTCCACTGTTAAACAGGTTAACAACTTATATTATTGCTTAGAGCCAAGAAAAAGAAAAATACCTATGTATATACATTATTTTAAATTCCACATTTTGTTGGTATTTAATTCATGTGAACAAGAAAAGCTTCCAGTATGCTATTGGGTTACAGTCTCAACGTCTGGAAAAAGCCTACCTTAACATTAAACTCGGAAACCACGATCACGATCATCAGCAACAACAAGCAAAACCATTGCAGTAGCCATGGTTTTGGTAAACGAGGTACTTGCCTCCCAAAATAAATGATAAATTTTAACTGTGATGAATTTTCAAAGGCCACTTATAATCCATCCGTAATAGATTTGATTTGTAAAAATTATTTGTACCTAAGATGCCACCGGACTAGAAAAATCTAACCAGTGTGACAAACAAATATCTATACCTAAGCTACATGTTGCTAAGTGTAATAATGAAAAAGAGCCTCTATGTCCCATAAATACGAAATATAGCATTTATTTTTTTACAATTTTTTTGTATTTGATTTTTAGTGGAATTCAGATATTGGACACAGACATAATTGATACATTTTGAAAACCTGTGTTTTGGAAACTATTTGGTTTATAGAGATGGTTTTGGGCTCAAATTAAAGAAAATGTAGTAGCCTTGTATTGTAAAGCAAAGTTATTACCGAAAACAAGTCACCAATAATTGAAAAAATCGCGAAAATTTTGCGGTTTTTTAGATTTTTGACAATGTTGCGTTCGGGACTCAAGGTCGAAAACTTGGGTTATTCATAAGGCCAACATCATAAACAACTTATCGCAAAATCAGGTCTGACGCAATGTCACACCATTTCAGTCGACAAGGTTACTGTATTGTTTTGTTCTTTTTTTTTTTTAACTAGACGTTGTAACATCTGGTTTTTAGTATTTCATTTTAAATTAATAAGACCATTAAGTATTTAAAACAAAAATAGTTACTCACATAAAATTTAGAAAAATGAAAGCTAACTTTTTTTTGCAAAATTTTGAGTTTGAAAGTAATTTTTTCAAAACCTGTCGATTAAAATATTTTTTTTTCTTTATGAAGATTCGAAATGGGTTTCTAGCTTTGAGAAAAGCTATAAGGATTTTGAAGCCGATGGTGCCGTTATTTTTGTATGGTTCTTTTTCTATTAAAATTTTTTTTTATTGTAATTGAACCTCCCACCTAAACGGGGAGACTTGGATACCCCCTCCCATACAACTTTCTTCTTTTGACCCAATTTACACACTGTATTAATTTGATGCATATTATGCCAAAGACCACTTATTTGTTATTATTCTGTTTATTGTACCTACTGTTTTTTGTTATAAAGTTATTGGCGCAAAATTTTAAACAGTTCTCGTTTAAGCAATAAACCCGATCTAGTTAAAACAGTCCTTTATTTAAAAATTCTTGTTTAAATTTTTTTAAATTTTAAACAGCTTAAACAACTCTTCTAACTAAAGAACCTGTTTAACAAAACGTCAGCAAACTTTTGTGAAACACGCCTAATTTTGACAGCTGAATAAATCAAACAGAACGAAAAATTAAAAAAAAAAAAACAAAAAGAACCCAATCTGTAATTTTTCCGAGGTATAGGAAAGTGTTTGGAGATTTTAAAACGTTAAAATAGTGAAAATACTAAATAAAAAAGTGAAATAAAAGTTAACATAGTGAATACTTGCAATATTTTATAAAAAAAAACATAAAACAACATGAGGTGATGCGTTAAATCGTGTAAAAACACCTATAATATGGAGTTTTCAAATTTTTCTTTTTACGGGCTGATTGTGTCTCATATTCCACATAAAGTAATGTGAAGTGATGTTTTATAGGTTAATACATTATCTGAGAAAACTTTTCAATTGATATTTCGTAGCATTTTGCTATAAAAAAGCAAATTGTTTGAAAATAAAAATATACTTCAATCACGGGAATTAGCTGAACCCGATCTGAGAAAATTGAAATTCTCGTCCAGGGTAGCATTAGTTTTTGTTGGTGATGGCAAGGCGCTCAAATCCATTGAGCGCCCGTAGTGCAGAGTAATTTTACTTACTTTATGTGGAATATGAGACACAGCTTACCAGTGAAATTAACAAAAATTACACTGCTTGTTGTTAAATATAGGTATATTTAACGCAGCCCCGCGTGTAGTTTTCTATTTTTGTACATTTTTGTATTGCATGTAATCACTTTAATTACTTTTATGTCACTAAAGAAACTTTAATTTACTAAACTTTTTTACTATTTTAACGATTTAAAATTTCAAAACAATCCTAAAACGAAACAGATCAAAATTCCTTTGGCTGTCTAACTGCACGCGTTAAAATGTTTAAAATTTTGCGCCATTATTGTTAAATTTTAGAAAGCTGTATTTTGAAAATTATATAGGTTCTAAATTGGCAGTTTCAGGCTCAAATCGTAGAGCAAACTTATAGTCGAAAATTAGTCCTTTAGGGTTTAAATCATCAATAACTGAAAAAAGCGCGAAAATTTGGCAGATGGATATTAATTAGTTCTGAGTAGAGGAAGCCTTATGAAGATGCTTTAGAGGATAAAGTCACTAGACCCTGATTCTTCAAGAGTTGTCGCACCACCAAATTCATTTATAATAAAGGTACCACCTTAAATAGTTAATGAAAAAGTTCAATCATACAAATTCAATGGAAAGTGTTGTTATAGTTGGTTAAACTGTTCAACTGTGAACCAATTTAATATTTAATTTGATGAAT
Organism: Epistrophe grossulariae; assembly: GCA_929447395.1. Lineage (NCBI taxonomy): Eukaryota > Metazoa > Arthropoda > Insecta > Diptera > Syrphidae > Epistrophe > Epistrophe grossulariae. Next base: position 116,607,107 of record OV839568.1, read on the forward strand.
TTTTTTCAAATTATGGTTACAAATTTTACGGGTTTAAAGGCACTAACTGGTTGTTATATAAACTTTGAATTGGAAAAAAACATCTTCAAATAGTAGATCATTAAAAATAGTAATATTTTAATTTTTTCATAAGGATTCCAACTGGTTCACTGTGTACCAAAGAGTGGAGTCAGTGATCACCCGGTGGTACACAGTAAACCGATAATAATATTTATATATTATCAATAGTTGAGTTAAATAATGAATTTGTCTAAAACAAATCAGAAACTAATCTTTTGCTTGAGAATAAAAAGAAATGTTTATTAATTTTCATGACAAGATTCATTTAAAAAGAAGCAATAACAAAACATAAATAAAACATTTTAATTTATTTCACAAAACCGAATAAAAGAAACACGAAGGTAAAAAATAAAACCAAATAAATATTAAAAACTAGGTCGATTTGGAGCATTTTTCAGGAAAACAATTTTAATCTGCAGTTTTTTGATTGTCATTGAATTAGGTCATTTTAACAAAACTAAAAAGTGTCTGGCAAGTGACATGGAACTAAGCCGATTACACAGAAATGTAACTTATTTTTCATTTGTTTTTATAAAAATGTCGATTTAAGCCACTTTACATTTTAAGAAAGAAAATAATAAAACAAATAACTTAAGTACAGATTTCCTTAGTTCACTGTGTCCTTTTTTGAATTGGTTAACTGTTGGACGTACCGGCTTTTTGGATAAAATTATACAAAAAACTTTTACTTATTTACTGCTGAAAACTAATTAATAACCAAAACTTTAAAAACTTGTATTAAACAAATATCAATATGTAGGTATATATTACAGTTACAACTATAAAGAAAACAAAAAGTACCATATCTAGTTTACAACCAGTGAACCAAAGAGTGGAAAACTTCAACTGTTGATTAAACGAAAAAGGTTCAAAAAGCGATTTGTTCTCGATTTGTTCTATTTTTCCTGGAAATCTGAAAATAAGAATAATTCATTAGGACGTGGTTCATTATGGATTATAAAAGAAATTGGAATGACATAAATCAAGTTAAGAAGAAAATATAAGTACCTATTGGCTACTAGAATCTTTAAATTTTTTGTATAAAAAAATGACTCCCTCTTTCAAAAATAGCGAAGAAACGCTTTTTTTCTCATATTTAAACGGGATTATCTCAACAATCTGAGCTGATAACAAATAACGGATGAAAGAGTTTAGGACCAAAAATAAGTTTTAGACCAAGTTTGAAAACAAAAGCACAGAATTAAAATTTTTCATATTTTTTGATAAAATCATCAAATTCAAAGAATTCTTTCTTTTAAAGTTTAAAAGTAAAGACATTCAACGGAATTTGCCAGTTTATGGCTTGAGACATAGATTTTTTAGCGGTTTATGATTTTATAGTTTTACGTATCACCAAAAGGTAAAAGACTGTGTTGACAGTCAATGCATTTTGGGACAGCATTGACCAACTGGTGCCATTTATGTGATCGTCAACTTGATTAACACAGTTGACAGTATATTGATGATATTTTAGAAACGTCAAGAAGGCAACGCGTGAATCATCTACTTTTACTGTCTTATCGTAGCTTAACAGTAAAAAATTTTGGTCAAATTAGAAAAAATAGAAAATTTAAATTAGTAAACAAAACATGTTTTTTGTCAGGCAGATACTTTAGGAGATATTTTGACAAAAAACAAGGACAAGCCCAAAAATAAAGCCGTTTTTGAGATGGATGGCGGGGGGAATTGGAAATATTGAATATTTCAACACTTTACCAACACAGACCACATTTTAAAAAAATTCAAACTACCTTAATTTTAAAGAGTATTTATGACAATTTGACTGGATTTTTAGTCATTTCCTAAAAAATATAAACAAAAAATCAAAAATTATTTTTTTTTAAACTTTTTTCACACTATGGTAATAAATAAATTACTTAACTACGGTAATAAATAAATAAACTAATAAATTACATAACTCAATATGCTAAACCATTTAATAGCCTTGAACTCTAAGAGCAATTGAATGTCTAGTCGTGTATGTTATTTCACTTCTATAACAATGTCATTTAGAATTTTTGCAAAACATACATTCATACCCCCAATAAAACAAAAACAAAATAAATATAAGCATAAGAAATTGACATTTTTATCTATCCTCACCTTCGCTACGCTCATGACCCAAACCCACCACCAACGCTTGCAAAACGTCAAAGCATTTTAAATCGTCATCATCATCATCAAGTGGGCATCTTCAAAAGTACGAATAATTTAAATCCACCATCGCATCGCGCATACCACACACATAAACCAACAACATGCTATGGGAGCTTTTTCTTTCGTTCGTTCGTTCGTTCATATCAGCATGTATCGACGACGACCACCACAAGGTGGCCTGGCCAGCTAGACCAGATCTCCATTGAAATCTGGTTCCAGCTGAGGGTAAAAACCATTTGCCAAAAGTATACACTTCTTCATCTTGATCAACGTCGCATCTTCGGGGTCTCAAACAAAACCTGAGCGACGGTCCTCATCGGCGACAACTATACGACAACGACGGCAGAGACAGCGGTAGCGGTGGCGTAGCATCTTCATCGAGTATATATAGAAAATTTATAAGATTTGTTATTTTAGTTGGTACTCTACACTCTGTCTAGCAGTTAACCACACTTCACCACCTGTGTCTCTTCTTTATTTCGCCTTCTGAAAATATTGGTCTCGCTATATCGGTCAAATTCATCAACTAATTGAATTGTGACACGATAGGGATATCGTTTTTTTGTTTTGTTTTATAATTTTTTTTCGTTTTAAAAAAACAAATCCTTGAAATATAAATTTCGGTTGGACCAACAGAAAAAGACAGGATACTCCTGTGGATTAAATCGCTGCTTAATAACTAAAGTGCTCATTATGGTGAGTAGTTTAAGAATCGTTTTTTTTTTTGATTTTTTTTTGTGAACAACAACCCTCATGGTCAACATCTTGTCTTCGATAAATTGCATAAGGATATTATGTTGTTGTGACGGACGGTTGGGGTAATACAGTGTGTGATTTATAGTGCAGTGTCAAAATGAAAAGAACTCTTATCGAACTCATATTATGCTCTGAAGGCAGCAATAATAACAACAGTCATTGAATTATTTGTGCAGTTTGAATATAAAAATGAGCATTCCATTACACTGCTGCTGGTACTGATGTGGTCGCTGGACCATTGCATAATTATAAAGAATACTATTTATCAATACATACAGCAGATACAATACTATAAGACCCTGCAGTGTGTGAGCAGTTTATGTTTTCTGTCGATCTGCTTGATGTTGCAGTGACATTTAACTTTTGATTTATACATATTTAGCCTATGATGTGTGAAGAATCCAAATGACCCATTGGTGTTGATTTGTGCTTTTGTATCTACATATATATAGTGCTTGGTTTATAGGATTGTGCTTAATTAACACTTTTAGATGGAGATGTTGCATTTTCATCTTTTCGGTCGATTGGCCAATCGAATTAGGTGCATTTGAAGATGGATAGATGATAATATGAGCAGCCGTTGTCGTGGCGAACAAGAAATTTAATTATGTATTTGATTTTTAGTTTAATCTTGTCTTTTTTGTCTAATGTGTGACACATGTGCCGATTAAATTTGTGTGCGTGTTTTTATTTTATTTTCTTCTTTTTTTTTTTAATTTTCAATAACATTTGCAAAAATGTTTTAATAACTCGTGATGAGATGAATTTTTTTCCTAAATGATAATATTATGATGTTAGCAAGAGTTAGAGGTCTATATCATTAATTGATCTGCATTAAATCGACAATGACATCTGACTTGTATATGAACATTTAGAGAAGTTTTAATTATTTTGTATACTTTCTGTGTTCATGAATGAATAAATGAAAGAAAAACTAAAATGCACGTCTGTGTCACTAGTTCTTATATCCAAAAGAAATTAATGGGGAATAAATTTAGGAAATAATTTTTTTAAGGACATAGTTTATTTAAAGGATATAAAATGTATAATGTTGTTTTATAACACTAAAATTAAAATAAATTTATAAAACAATAAACAAACGATTAAATTAAATTTTTTTTTCATAAGATTAAAAGAGCTCACAGGAAAAACGATTTAAGCCTATGTATTACTCAGATTGATTCCGCGAAAGATAAAAATATAAGTGCATATACTAGCATTAAAAAAAGAAGTGAAATAAATTAGGGGAAAAAAAGGAAAGTTTTGTGTAGCTATAAAATATGCTTAATTATAAGACATAAATTAATTTTATTTCCTTAAATATTTATTTATTCTTAAGCTTTAAATTCATATAATATTATAAGTGTGATGCTATTCTATGCTGCTCGATTAAAAATTCTTTAGACATTTTGTCACTTTCGACCATTAACTCCTTGCAGGATTGCTGATATATTGAGCTGAAGTGTGAATTCGTTTTTGACAAAAAACATCCGTATTCTGTTTTTATTCAAAAATTTGCACTAACGCTTTTTGACAAAAATAATGAGCTCAAAAAAATCATGAATGTGACATTTTTCATATTTTGCATATTCAACGAGTAATAAGCAATTATAATTTATATGTGATCGTGATGAAATAAAAAAAATATTTAAGCATGCCATTATGCCATTTTTTATAAAAATATTGGTAATAACTCGTTAAATATTTCAAATATGAAACAAATAATTATTTTATAAATAAAAATATAAAGTCTAACTGCCTTGTCAAAAACCAAAAGCATCTGGATGTTAATCGTGAAAAAAAAATGGATTAAGTCTTTAATTTATTCAAGATAGTGGCAATCCTGCATGGAATTGATGTTCAATAACATGAATTTAATATCCCTTTAAATCAGCATCTCTGCTGACGGTGACGTAAATCTAACCTAACCCTATACATCACTAAAAAAACGATCACAAACAAAAAAATGTTATCTATAATAAATTACTCATTTGGGATCTGACTAACATAACATATACTTGCATAACAAATTCAGTAACTTACGATAAATTAAAACATTTGTTTATTATTGGTTATTCTTTTTCCTGTCTATTCAAAATATAAGTCAATACTTCTTGCATGCATTCGAAAGGTACTTATCTGATACCTAAAAATACTTTAGTATGGATTTTCTATACGTCCAACGATACGTGCAGTATTTTAAAATCTGATTTCATAATTTCTATCATCCCATCAATTTTTCTAATTTTGAAAATTTGATATTCGTTTCTTAAAAAGATAAAAATTAAAAATCACTAAAAAATAATTCCATTTTTTTATATTTTTCAAAAATTCCTTACATTGGAAAAAAACTCATAAATCAAAAATTCCTAAAATATGGATTTATATTTTTGAATCCCTTTTCGGCCAGTATAACAATTGGTCACCATCAGACATCATCCTGATCTATTATCGACTTTATATCTCTACTATTTTTAGATTTTTTTAAAATTATTCTACGACTTAAGGTGTGTTCCTTTGGGCCTTGCAAAATACAAAGTACTTTATAGTACTTCGCAGTAGATGATTAATGAAACGCTTTAATTTTTGCCAAAAAAAATCTAACCTCAATGTAGACGAAATCTTTGTTGTTTTTATTTGTATTTTATTTTAAATTATGGAAAACATCAACAACAATAATTTACTATGTAATTTATTCTACTGAAGGTGTCGCTTTCTTGCGTGGATTCATTTCGTTACTATACATTATTGAAGTGCTTTGAACTACTTTGACCATAGAGTAGAAGTAGTTGAAAGCAGTCAGAAGTACTTGGCAGTAGATGCTGCAGCCCAAAGGAACACGCCTTTTGTCATATCGAAAATATCTATCGATTAAATAAATATTTGTCTAAAGCCTCTATCATTTAAAAATAAATAGAGGTTCGTTTTTAATCAAGATGGGAGGAAATCTTGAAAGGTCTGGATGGTAGAAAAGTTGAATTTAAGTACTCTAGCGATGGCAGAAATAAATTTTCCTATCCAATGAGGTACATATAAAATACTCTTTAGAATATGATTAACTAGAAATAATGGACTTATAGTTACTCGCGACTGATTTCTAGGGAAACCATTCATACACTAATTGTAGGTATACACTTCGTTCCTATTAAAATTAAATTGATCAAGTAAATCCAAAAAAAATAAGACTCAGCAAAAGCAAAGGCAGCAAAAATGAGAAATTGTATGTTCAGATTTCTGAGATTGGAAACATATGCCTACGTTCTGAAAAATAATTATGAAAAAACAAATCATATGAGTTTTTTTTTCCATTTTCCCACGTTTCTCGGCCATTTTTATTCACTGAACGATGGCACTGAACTGGTTATATTATTGTTTACGTCAGTAGTGAAAAAATTTTCATAATCTGAGATTAAAAATATATATGTTAGCCAGTTAAGGATCAGGTTTCTGAAAAAGCAATTTTTCAACAAAATTCCTAACTTTTAATTTATTTGCTGAGATTTGCTTGCTGAATTATTTTTTGACGCAGTTGATCAATTTATGAAAAAGAGATTGAGATTGCTTTTAAATTCTTGCGGAAAAATCTGGTTTAGTTTTAGGACTTAGGAATATCTCTTTAATCTCAGAAACGTGAATTAAATAAATATAATGGATATAAAGCTTTTAAATTTGAATAATTTAAAAAAAATTAATAAATAAAAGAGTTTAAATTATGACTAAACAAAAATATTAGTTATTTTTAAAAATAAATCTGATGCAAAACAAATATTTATACAATTGAAAGTTGAAAAAAAATGAAATATTCTATCCTTAACTTAGTCGTTTTCAAAGAAACAGCTTATAAAGGTTCTATTAAAATAAATTTTAATTTTAATTTTAAATAAATCTTTAAATATCAAAGTTTTTAAAGACTCATAGATTATGTAGAAAACAATCATGAATCATCCAGAACAACCTCGAATTTAATTTAAATTAGTAACCGAAAAGAGTAGTTCCTCTCTTCAAGTGCATTGGACTATCATTGGTTCAAATTCAGCCTATTTCTTACCAACAAAGTGCTCACTTGAAGTCTCTATAACAGTTTTTTTTATAAAAAAGAAACCTAAACCTAGTCTAAGCGAAAAAAGAGCGTTTAATTTGAATTTTTTCTAGTTATCTTTTATGTGCCAATACAAATCATTTTACTATCAGATGATTAAAAATAAAAACATGCATGATGATTTATCACATAACCCAGTCATTTTTGAATAGGCTTTAAGAAGGCAAAGAAAAAAAGCAAACAAAGATTAATACCTAAAGAAGAAATTAATTCGATGAAAAAATAGGTTGCGCACTCATGGAGTATAAAATTGATTCAAAACAACCAAGTCATTCCTACACGGAAATCACAAATCATACACAAAAAAAAAAATCGTAATTTACCGATGAAATTGTTTTATCTAACGTTGATTGTTAAAAAAAAAGAAGTTGTTAACATAAACCATTGAAGTACGAAATAAAGAAAATCTTAAGCATGCGCAAATAAATTTCATAGATTATAACACTCGCATGTACTTATTTAATGTCTTTTTATGACCATAAGTTGCATAAAATTGAAAAATCATTTGCAATTCATTAAACTGCAATGAACAACAACAAAAAAAAATATACATATAAAAAACTTCATTCGCATATCCATTCCATATTTCATGATCCAATCAATATATCTATGTTTGTTTTTGTTACAAGACAAAATGTGTATAAGAAAATTTATTCAGACTCAATGGAACCCTTGAATAATTATAATATTATGACCAATTCTTATATGTACATATAGCTATACTATATTAATTATTCTAAAAAACCCACTTGAATCGTGTATTGTTGCAAAAAAAAAAAAATTGTTTTCTAAGATTTTTCAAAAAGTTTAGTCAACCCACATTTGGAAAATGATGAGCAGAATTACTAAAGTTTACATTGAATTTATTGTAAAAAAATTAAACTTGTCTTTTAAAACCTTGATTAATTGTTTACAAAATTGAATATGCACATTTATCCATCTTGTTTAAGAAAATTAGAATTTTATTGATTCACCATGAAGAATCTCAAAGATATAAACATATGTATATGTAGATTCAATTTGTCATAGACCTAAACAAACCCATTTGTGTCAAAGGAACCAGTTTTGGTGTCGAAGTTTATTTACAACAGAAACCTTGATTTATATAAATCAATTCTATTTCATAGCTCAAATTATTATCATGCGCAAACAAATAGATTTTCAAACACCTTGACATATTTAACTTCCAAAAAAACCCAGCATTCTCAAGAAAAAACTCCTGTTTTGATGAATGTATTTTTTTTTTTGAAGATAATAAATATCGAAGTACAAGTCTACAATGATTCATAAACGAGTGTGAAAACTTTTTAAATTTTAGCGTCATTTTCCCCACTCGATTAATCCAGATTAAAACTCAAATCCGCATTTATTTACATTGAATTTATATTCATTTAAATCCGGATTTAAGTTTTTAACTGGATTAATGGAGTGAAAAGTATGGCCGTTAATCTAAAAAAAAAAACAGATTAATTTTCAAAAAATTGTTTGCCTTTAATATCTAGTAAGTTTTCCTTTCATTTGGATTAGAATCACAACAATCTAAATAACTTATCTAATCGCAAACAAAATGTTCGTTCTTGTTGATTCTCATCCAAAAGAGTCTCTCAATATAAATTATTTTTTGTATTGTAAATTCTTTGAAAGTATGTCATAGTGTGATACAACTAAATGATTCTATTTAAGCCCAACACACTTCAAAAGCTGAAAGGTCAAATTAAAACAAGAAAATAATTTATTATAAGTTGTGGAGGTCGTTAATTCGCCCTTTTTATATTTGTTTTATATTTATGATTTGTTTATTTTATTCGTATATATTTGTATAGTTTATTATTTTTAAAGAGAAGTTTATCTTTAGATGAGTTCATAAATCAAAATAAAATTCAGAATTCAGTCAACCGTATCTCATTTGTAGGTTATAATTGAGGGTGTATAGGTGGAAAAAGCGCGTTAATAGCCAATTTGTTTACATATTAAGAGACACTTCTTTCTATTTTCATTTAAACTTCAATGACATTGAAAGCTTCGATTCCATTCGGATTCCTACAAAATTATAAATTTCCATTTCCTATAAAGGTGACAAAAAGAAAACCCGAATAGAAAAGAAATAATGTAACAATAATGTTACAAAGACGTACAAAGATGTACTGACATCGTTAAATATTTTAATATTTTTTTGGAGAAACTATAACGCTTGTTAAAGTTTGTCGGAATAAAAGGATTAAATTTCTACTTAGTTAGTCTTATGTATGTCAATTTAATTTATGGTTCAGAAAAAGAATGATATCACACAATATTATAACTTTTGTTATTTACCTCCTCTTAATGTGACCTTGAGGACAAAACTAACAAATTTTGAAAGTTATAATCAAATTCAGTTTTGAGACAAAAAGCTATTACGGAGCAAAAATTTCATTCCCATGAATATAATTTATGTATACATATGTATATATTTTAATGCCAAGAATACAATTTTTTTCGCAAATTCTTGGATATTTTATAAAACTCACAAAAATAACTTCTGATGAAATTTTAATAGAATTTCAAAGAAAAAAAAAAATCTAAATATTTTATTCTTTAATAATTATGTTTTTTTTGCAAATAAATTGAGTATAACAAGTTTTTTTGGTTGTTTGACATTTCTCTTAAATAACGGTTAAAAAATGCACTCAAATATATCAATTAACTGTTTGTGTAGCATCAGGTTTTCTAATTTTTAATGAATAAGAAAGAAATTAGCTAAGTTAACATTTATGGCTATAATACCTAGATTTATAATATTCAAGCTTTCTGTTCGATCATAAATTAAAATATTTAATATCCATGCAGCATGAGCAGCACAAAAATATCAAGATGATTATAATATCATTTATTAAATTCATATGTATCTACTTACAATTAAATCAAATTTGAATTTGAATAAATGTATGTAGGTATATAACTTTAATAAAAAGCAAACATCATTGCTCTATGTCTTTTTTTTTTAACAATATTATTTACATTGTTGCCCTGAAATTGTGGCTTTAGACGATCGTATTTTATTGCTTTTGGTTATTGAAGCTAATTAATCATTAACTAAATTCCATAGGAAGCTTATTTTACACAAACCAACTAAGTGATTAATTGCACATTAACATTTATAATACTGCATTTGCTGAACTAAACATAATTCTATTGTCCATCAGACCATGACCTATACGTCTTATAATTCCATCATACCAAAAGAAAGAACTACGAAGTCAGCTTTAAGCTCTTTTTCGGATAAAAAAAAATCTCTTACAACCTGATGGTCTCTTCATGGTCAACTAGTAGAGGAATCTGGTGTTCACACCCTGCGCACCCTGTAGGGATACTCGTACTCATCATACTTAAAAAAAAAAACCAAAAAAACAGGCATGTGGATGTGGAAATCACCGTTAAATTAACGACTCAGCTTATAACTATAAGAAACTTGTCTTCTTCTTTTAATTGCTTTCCGAGACTCTTTCAATAAATTATATTCACATCCAAAATATTTATATTCATAATAATGACGATCTTAATGAGTATTGAACATGAATGCAAATATACCTACAATATTGCAATGCAGTAAATTCTGCAATTTTGACACTCTAAGTAGATATATCCCATAAATGTTCAAGACATTTAAACGTTGTGTTAAATATGAAGCAGATATAAAAAATACATTTATATCAGTTTTAAACCAATTTTGGCGAATTTATTAATCCGAAATTAATTGTTTGACCTCGTTATAAGATTTGTCTTAAATTATTACAGCATCCAATTGATATATGTATGAACCTACAATTCAAGAATACTGCAGACGACTATGCTGAATATCTTGTCTTCGAAGACGACGAAGTATAGTTGAGAAAATTGATGAATTCTCTTTTTGTTTATATACATATATATATATATTTTTTTTTTTTTTTTTGCTAAATGTAGCTTTTATTGAGGTAAATCGTATTTCAGAGGTTGATCGTGACACATCTCTGGAAACCACAAAGCTGTTCAAAAACGAGTGTGTCCATCAGGTTGTTGAATGTTGATAATTTTGTGTTTACATAATTGAATTGAACTTTGATGTAATGTAGGTATATAAGTGCCATCCGTAATTGTATAATTTTGTATTTTTATTTTCATTTCGACTTTTATGCTTACAAAAAAAAAATTCTGCACAATTCAGGCATAGCATGATATATTATAGGTATAGTGTTGCCAGATTTTTTGCACCCAAATGCAAACAAAATTCATTACTAAAGTTCAATGCGCGCATCATGGAGTAAATATTAAGGTTAAATATTCAATTATTTATTATTTCTGATTTATGGAACATGGGAAAACAAGTTCTTAGCTCTAAGAAGTTTTCTGATGAATATTTTTGGTTTCTCATTGCAATTTTTGAACAATTTTTTTGTATTTTTAACTTCTTTGTAATTTATCATATTTTTGATGAAGCATATTGAAGTTGATTAAATGCTTTTTTAAGATATAATTATTGTTCATATAAAAGTTATTTATAATTGGTTAATAATTAAATTAATTATTGAAACAGATAATATTATAGATATTTATTACAAAATTTTTTAATCTCTTCGTGGAATTTTTTTTTATATAAATGAAAGAGTATAAACCTCCTTAATAATTTGATACGTATATCTCTACATTTCATGCACTTTGTTGCCATCTTCAATTTTAACTTTGGATATCATCGTTAAAGAAATGGAAAACCATACAAATTGGCTTTCTAGCCTTTTTTTTCCATCTCTGCGACCTTTTTGTCAATATTTTTGCATGGCGATAATTAGTTATCCTAGCAACATGGCTGATCCATTGCAGTTTTTTAGTTTTTACACATCTTCACTCTGCAGATTAAGTTATTTCTCTTATTCTAGTATACTTACAACTCTTCGCTACCTGAATATGAGTGATTGCTCTTTGGTTAGTTCCAAGTCTTTAAAGATAAAATAAATACAAAATATCAATGCAACGAGAAAACAAGACTGGGCGTGACGAGATTTCGTCGTACTTATCAATCCCATTTTAAACAATGAAAGTTTACGCGAATTAAAGCGTTTCTCATCGTTTCGTCATGCCATGAATTCGCAGATGACGTTTTTAAAATTTTACCAACAATCTTATAGAATTGAACAAACAACTTTAATATAAAACACATTAAATGAATTTTCATGTCCAGTCTTATTAAAGCTACATCATCTCTAAATTGTATTAAATTTGAGTTTCTACACTGTTGGTCGTGTAGTTGATTTTAATCTGGTTCATTATTTAGCCTGCTTCCGAGAGTTTTTAGTTATTAATTAATTATTTCTTCGAGCTCATTTGGTGTTTCTGCTATAAATATATCTATATACAAAGCAAAAGTAAGAAAGCTTTTCTTATCTATAGATCAAGATTTTCGATATCGATGTTTCTAAAGGGCCCTACACAACATTCAATGTTACTCGTCAGGTAATATTGACGTTTTTCCCTCAGGTAAAATTGATGACAAAAAAGCCTCTACATGATCAATGCACATTGTCAATTTTGCTAGGGAATTTGTTAGTGTAGTTCAGTAAATCAAACATTTTGTCAATGAACATTGAAGAAAATCAAAATAATTTTGTGTTTCATCAATGTATCAATTTCACTTGTGACGAACATTGAAATGCCTACTAACGATCAATTTTACCTGAATCGAGACTCGTTCAAGTAATATTGTCAGGTAACATTGATCGTGTGTAGGGCCCTTAAACCTTTTTTCTAATAATGCAAAGTCCTGGTGATAACTGATTTCTCTATAGAGGAGTACTCTATCCATTTAAAATACTGGACTTTAACAACTTTTGGACACAACTATTTGAAGTTGTACAATTTTATGTGGGATGCCTTGCTTTTCAAATTAGGAAGAAAAAGTTCTAAGGCAATCAACCAAAAGGTCACGAAACCAAAAACAATTAGTAACAGAAATTTTTGGATAAAATCAAAATGATTTTTTCTTAAACCTCATTAAGTTATTATGATTATAAGATGACACCCAATAATTTTGAAACCAACATATAGCTTGTTATTTTATTGTGGATTTAAAGCCCATAACCTGAAACATTAGATATTTAGAACTCAAGTTCTACGCGTCTAACTAGCACCATATCGTAATTTTTTTTCCGCAAATTTTCATAATTTTTAAACATTTAATCGACTCTTTGTTGTACTGACTGGTTTTCGAAAGCTTTTGTTAAGAAGATAATTATGGCAACAACTTTCCCAAATATTGTTTAACAAAGTTCTGAAATGATTCATCAACTTTTGAATTTTGGAAAACAAAAATCTTTGATTTTATTTTTACGAACACCACTTTCTTGTATGAATTTTTGGCATTTTGTAAAAGAATCGTACCAATGATTATTTAAAAAAATTTTAAAAGGTTTTAAAAGGTAATTTTTTTGCGTGAAGTTTAAATTTTCAAAACAAAATTTGTTTTAATGTGTTGTAAATATTTATAAAAAAAACGCTAATTAGCTAATTTTACGAATCATTTTTTTTTCCAAAATTACTTTAAGTGTATCTACAAACTATTTTTAAGTTAAACCTTGTAAAATATCATGTGTTTGAAAAAGCTGCAATAACGAATTGAATTGAAATTAGAACAGCTATTGTCTCTACTTAAAAAAAAATATTTGTGGAAAATGACAGCACAAGTTGAGCCCTTCATATCTTTTTTTTAATAATCAAAAATCGCGGGCTAACTTCAAATATTTTTGACCTCTCTCAATAATTCGTAAATACAAGGAGTCAAATTATAGTAATTTTAAGACGTTGACCTTGAAAATAAGACTATTACAACTAAAGTTACATATACATAAGCTTAGTTGTATTTTATACATAGTTAAAAAAACGCTTGGAACACAAAAAATAAGAAAAATATTTAAGGAACGAAATGTGAAATTTTTCTTATGAAATCATAATTTCGCAATAAAATAAAAAATGATTTTTCACTGTCAAATTCAAAAGGTCCTTTTCTATTTCAATATTGCAAATTGCGATATGATCATGCAATAATCGATCTTAAAGAAACTTGAGCCGATCCCTATCATCAAAATCAATTTCACAAGTTGTAAACCTTTCTTCATGCAAACAATATCATATATACCTATTACCTAGGTATTTTTAATTATGCAAGAGTTAGTTTTATAATTATTTTATTTTCAACGAAAAAATAAAAACCTGTACACAACTTAGCAAATTTAGCCATAATTTGTCTGTGAACAGCGAGTGTGTAGACTGTAAACGTATAGAAGAGTAATGTACATCAAATCTTTGGTGCTTGAGAAGTTGTTGCTTAGGTTATAAAAGAATGTTAATGAATGTTTATTTTTTGTTTACAAGTTAATTTTTTCTGTACCGCACCAACTAAAAGGGATTCAATTAAATTTGAATGTGACATAGTTTAATATATATTTAATGGTCATGATTGCAGAATTTTAAAATTTTTCCTCCATAGTAACATAAGCCGTACCCTCTTCACGCCATCCATAGGCAAAATATATTTTTTTTTCAGGTGCGATCAGTGCGGAAAATATTGAAGTAACTATAAATGGCCAAGTAAATATGCAACTCATCAGTACATTGGAGGAGTTGTTCACTATTCAGACATAGATGAATGATATGACGACTAAAACGAGTTAAAATGAATGTAGCTATAAAATTGAAGAAACCAAATTTGGCTGTCACGAGAATTTGTCAATAGATAAAAAAGATAGACAAATGATTTCAGAGAGTATAATATTATGTATGGGTACATCTTCATTATTTGCAATGAAGAATTTTTATTCATGAAGTTTAAAGAGTTTGCCCTTTACAATACAATGAGAATCAACACGAAAAATTCATTGATTCAATATAATCCTAAAATGTATAGTCTATAACCAGTCTTACCTGAAGTCAGTTTCGATCGAGACAGTGCAGACAGTTTATTGCTTTAAAATCTTTAACTTGCATTATTACTAGAAGATGTGAAGAACATAAAAGTACAAAATAATTTGACTTTTTTTAGATAAAACGTACAATTTATAGGCGTGGTTTACTCAAATATATCTCAGCGCGCACTCAATTTTAATTTGTCAGAGATAGAATAATTGTTTCATGGTCTCGTGAGAATTTTTTTGTTTAAACTTTAACTTTCAGTTGTCAAAAATCAATCTAACTCAAAGTGCGACAATATAGTCTAGTCAATAGCCGCGTTTTACTATCGCCAATAACCCATATGGTTCACCCTGAAACCTAGATCCAAATTTGTTTTTTTATTACGTGTTAAAAGATAACCTTGACCCAGACCCGTAGATAATTGGTGTGTTCAGAAAAATGAGATCTCAGAGAATTTTCTCACTCAAAAAGTGAGCAAGCGAATCCAAGATTTTTTTTCCTCAGAGTTTTGACAGCAAAGCTGAGAAATTTTGCTGAGGAATCAGGTAACTGAGATTTCTGAGATCTCCGAGATCTCATTTTCCTGAACATGCCTAATAAAACGCGGCTAATAAAGCCATAAAAAAGCCCAATTAGGAAATAATCGCCAGGAAGCTGGATTTTGGTATAAAGCCTCACAGTATTCTTAAGAAACTATTTAAAGTCCCCATCGATATGACCGCCGCTAACAATTTTACGGGGGATTGAAGGCCCCCCAAAATGGTTTTTCAGGAATAACTCCCAAATGGTAAATTTTTACAGAAAAAATGTCAAAGACTAATTTGTATTTTACAAAATTTTCTGATAAAAAATATTAACATACTTTTTTTCATAAAAATAACAGTTTTCGAAATAAACCAAACGGAAGAGTTAAGGGTTTTACTTGTCTATATACTTGGGCTGCTTAGTTCAAAAATTGTGCATTTTGTGATAAAATCATCAATTTTTTTTGTTGTTGGTACATTATATGAACATGATTTTAAGATGTTAGCCCACTTTATTTGCCCACCCCTTTAAGTGGGAGGGTCAAATTAAAAAAAATATATTGAAAATAGAAAATGAATATAAAAACACAACGGCAACACTTGCAGTATTATGTTATACCTTTTTAAAGCCAGTAATTCATCCTTTAGTTATAATTTTCAATTAAGTTATTTTAGTGCTTAGTTTTTGAATAAATGATTTTTAAACTTTACATTTTGATAATAAAACTGGAAAACTATACGTAATAGTTTCATAAGAACACTGTTTAAATAGTAGTATAAGCGATAAAATAAGCGGTGTTCGAGTGATGATTAACTGTTGTTTTTGTATGGTTTTATTAGATATCATTTTTTAAATAATTGTATTCTAAGTGGGATATAGGCCTTTTTTTTAAATTTTTATAGCTCGTTTCTGTATTCTGCCCAAAAGACTCAAATGGGTTAATGGACAATATTTGAGTTGAACTTAATATTTTGGAGTTTGGATGATTGTATGCTAAATCAGAAAGGGAGACAAATAACTTGCATTTTTGTAATATGCAATCAACAAAATTGCTTTGTTACTCGTACACCTTACTATAATGTATAATTATACATTATTTTATTTACAAATAATTTAATGGGTAAACAAATTAGTTAGTACCATATTTATCTTCGCCTCATTTCACGGAATTTTCTGGTCATTTTATAAATAGATTTTTTATCCAGTAATTGTTTTGTTTTAGTTTTGCGGATTAAATGAATAACAAATTAGTAACGAAAAATACCACTGCAGGCTATATGAATTATCAAAAAAAAAAAAAAACAACAAAAAAACAAACAAATTCAAGTTATTCTATTTTTTATCAAAATGTCGTCTTAGTGCCTACTTAGTTATTAATTTACTACTTTTGTTTGTTATTTTAGGTTCAACCAAAAAATATAAAATAATAAATAAATTAAGATACCTAATTAAATACTTACATATGTATATAAAAATATACAATAAGCAAATATTTCGTAACACAAATTTCAAGAATAAACCAAAGCTCTCGGCAAAGATATTTCAACCGCAACAACAAAATTTCAACAGAGCTTAGTATATTTTCTTTGGAATCTTTTTTTTTATCCATATGACAAGTTTCACACAAATATATAAGTATAATATTATAATATTATCATTTTTAATAAAAAAAAAAAAGGAAACAAATTTTTCAAAACAGTTTGCCAATTCACTGACACAGAAATGTTGGCAAACAACAGAGATTGGCGACGCTAAATCAGAAACTAGATGGAGTTTTCATACAAACTATCGATAACAAGTACATAATGTAATTCACGCCGGTAACACAGTTTTTCTTATTGGTCTAGCCTAGCCCACAGGGAATTTTAGTCCAGTCAATGGGCGTGTTTTTTTGCAAGCCCGGGGGGGGATTGGTTGAAAAAAACGACAGCGGGGATTAGCGACGCCATGACAGTAAAAAACATGGAGATTTCGTACAAACTATCGATAACATGTATGTAATTTATGCCGGTAACACAGTTTTTCTGTGCGCTTAAGTTAAGCTCCGCGAATTCTCTGGGATTAGTTGTTGTTGCATTTAACATGTTAATTGTTTAGCACCGACGTCGTTTTTTTCATCCAATTCCCCACGGGCTTGCAAAAAAACACGGCTAATTTAATTCACGCCGGTAACACAGGCGATTATAGTCCAGTCAATAAAGCATTTGACTCGGAAAAAATCGCCGGAAAGCTGGATTTTGGTATATAGCCTCCTCATATCATTATTAAAAAAGAAGAAGTCCCCATCGATATGAGTGCCGCTAACAATTTTACGGGGGGTTGAAGGCCCCCCCAAAATGTTTTTTTAGGAATAACTCCCAAATGGTAATTTGCACAAAAAAAAATGCAAAACACAAATTTGTAGCTTGGAAAATTTCATACAAAAAAGATTAACATACTTTTTTTCATAAAAATAACCGTTTTCTAAATAAACCAATCGGAAGAGTTAAGAGTCTTACTTTTCTATGTAGTCGGACGCCTTAGTTAAAAAAATTGTGCATTTTGTGATAAATGCATCAATTTTTTTTATTGTCAGTACATTATATGAACATGATTTTAAGATATCGGCCCTTCACACACCTAATGTAGAAAATAAACCTTTGTAGGTAGTGTAGTTAATTCATTCAACTCTGAGTACGATTGAAACTGAAATTCATAAATATGTATGTAAAAGGGAATTTCGCATTATTTTTAATGGGTAAATCCCTGATAAGAAAATTTTGCATTATCGAAATCTCGCATTTTCGAAGTCTATCATTTTCGAAGTGTATCATTTTCGAAATCTTGCATTTTAAAAAATTCGGCTCTATCGATTTTGGTTGATCAAAGGAACTGTAGGAAAACTGCGTTACATGTTTTTGCCAGAAACTTCGCATTACGGAAATAAGATTTTGACATTTTTCACATAAAGTTTTTCTAATGGCTTGACCAATATTGTATTTAAAAATTTTGAAAATATTACAAATGCAAGGTAGTGAGTGCCGGGACTCACGGTGCAGATGTGTAAACATCAATGTTTGTCCAAGTGTCGTAGTTTTGAATATACCCAATTACAGCGTTATGTGTGACACATAAATTAAATGAAGGATTTAACATAGTTTTCTTTCAAATGTAATCATCACTTCCAAATTAATTCTATATCACAAAATTTTTTTGTTGTAAGATATATTTTAAATATCAAATCTTTGGGCTGCGTATTTTTCGTATATTTTATGTGTGTTATCTATGAAAAATAAAATATCTATCTTCATATATAATGTGTGACATTAACGTATTACACGTAAGGCTCAAGTTTTTAGTTTAGAAAAATCCATTTTATTAATTCTATTGGAATTTTTTGTTCTAATTTTTCGTTAAAATGTTGCTCTATTATAGTTTTTAACCACAATGACAAGTTTCTGCAATCTATAATCGTGCTACTTTTTAACTTTGCTTAGATTAATAGAGTTTTAAAGAAAATAAAAAACTAGTTCTGATCTTGACAAAAAAAAACGATATCATACAGAAACGTGCATATCCCAATATGACAAGTCCAATTTAGTCCACCTTCATCTCCAATTGTAATTTATTATTTATTTAATTTTTTATAAATAGCTACATTCTTATGTCAACAAAAATTGCCACCTTCATTTTGATTTATTAAATTCCATTAGGACGTATGCAAATAAACCAGTAAAACATTCAGATTACATGTTCTTGAAAATTCTTTAACGCCTACCCATGAACCTTAAATATTATGCATACGAAATTTATAGTTCATTTCATTGCTGTTCATTAAATTAACTCCCGTGCTAAACAAAAAATGTTATCTGTGACACTAATGTGATGGCACAAGCACAAACCTGATGTAACTAAATAACCACAACCTTCTGGACAATTTTTGATCAAATTGAGCTAAAAGTTTCGATTGTATATGAATATTCTTAAATTCAAATCCATCTATACTAAATAATCTACGTATGTAGGTATAATATCGGAATTAATCATTTCAAACAAAAAAACCACATATTTTCTTAGTTATGTAACATAAAATTAGACTTCTTAAAAAAATATGCAAATTTCTATTTAAATAAATATATACGTACATATTATATGAACACCACACATGTCTTGTCTATAGTCTATCCAAATTAACACGCGGAACTTAATTTTTTTTTTTTTTTTTTCTAAGTTTAATAGGAAAAATCAAGTTTTTTTTATTATCTTCCTAGTATAAGTTATTTATAATTCAGACTTATGATTTTAAGTTGGTTATAAATAATTTTTAAAAGGTTTTTGTTTTTTTTTTTTTTTTTGTGTTGTGTACGAATAAAAAAAATTTACATCTTATTTCAAAAGAATCTCGATCACTTTTACTTTGTTTTGAAACATGTTTTTAATTATATCGAAAGAACATTGGGGGAAGACTGGAATAGGAATGTGTAGTCCGAAGAAGCTCAAAGCTCATAAATAAACACCTTGTTTTAAGAATCAACTTTCAATTTCAAACAAAATGTCAAACGTTAGTCGGAGAAACTATGCAAATTTCAGCATAATCAGTGTTGATGGGTTCAACGTCTTCAAGGTTTTCAACTAATCTTGTAAGACTCTACCCCCGCCCCGTATAGTGGTTTTATCCCAACTTGTTAGATGATTTTTTTTTAAATAAATATATAGACTAGGTGATTTTGTTTTTTGTTAGTTTGGAATTAGGAAATATTAATTTTGGGCGAGTTATCTACGAATGTTTTAGTTTATTAGCGACGAGATGCCAGTTTGGGAATTTTTTATCTTTTTTTTTTATTCAAATTTAACTTGTTTGGATACTCACAAGCGCGGATGGCTATATTTTAGCTGATAAATGATGCAACTTAGCATAATCGAACTTGAACTTACACGACCTTGAGATGTACGGTGGCAATAATCTGTTTAACCTAAGATGGTCATAATTTATTAACACGAAGAACCTATACCAAACGCTGATGGACGGATGGTTGACAAACGGTGATGGGACAACTTCCATGGTAATATTGGAAAAACCATTAAATAGTTAAAATTGTTTTTGGGGGACAAAATATTGACGTTCTTGAAAAATTGTTTAAAATACCATGGCATTGATCATGTAAGAAAAATATGTAAAATTTTTGTATGGGTATCAAAATTATCTTGAACCCGCAACTCATGGGTGTATTATAAATTTAGTTAATTTATTTCTAGTTTGAATGTTATTCTGTCCCACTGTATTACGAAGCGTTAAAATGTTTAGGAAATGCTAATATTGCATGCACGAGGAGGGCCCCAATATGATGATGGTTTCTATCATCATGTTTTAAAATCATATTATATTTGCAGATCGGTGTTGACATGTTGGTAAGCAATTACTTCATACCTTTGCTGATACTTAAATATTGCAATTTGAAATGATAATTGATAGGTGCGTTAATTAAATTGGGGTTACGTATTATATGTTTGTTAACTATATGTTCGCGACGTTAAGTTGCAAGATGTTGACTTAGTGAATAAGGAACTATAAATATAGACCATGATCGATACCTATAGCCTAATAATTTACTTGAAATTGAATCTTAACAATAAAAAAATTCTTGATTAAATGCTTTATTTCTTTTTACAGAGGAGCGCTATATTATTATTAGCGCTTTGCGCTGTTGGCTTGTACGCGGAATCTGAGGTAAAACAAAAAACACTTTATAACATTGTACTTTCCAATATTTCATTTAAAAAAATAAAATAATATTCGTCCTATACATATAGATTCCAAGTGCTGAAAATGTCTTAGAATTTGAAAATTCTGGAGATGAATTAATACGAGAGACTAGGGAAATTGATGGTTATAATTATGAAAAACCAAAAGTACCATTTACAGAGCCTACCAGAAAGACGACCGTATATGTCCCGCAGACGACACCATACCGTCCACCAACAACCCAAAAGGTTGTAACTACTCCGAGAACAACACTCAGGACCACACCCTACGTACCAATTACACAGAGGACAACTCCATATGTTCCAGTGCGTACTACTCAAAGGACAACACCCTATGTACCAATTACACAGAGGACAACTCCATATGTTCCAGTGCGTACTACTCAAAGGACCACACCCTATGTACCAATTACACAGAGGACAACTCCATATGTTCCAGTGCGTACTACTCAAAGGACCACACCCTATGTACCAATCACACAGAGAACAACTCCTTATGTTCCAGTGCGTACTACTCAAAGGCCAACAACCTATGCTCCGACAACACCACGAGTTATTGTGACACAACCTACACAAAAACTTGTAACTGGTTATACATATCCAACACCGGACAAACCATTCACTTATCCAACAACACCAAAGCCATATCAACCAACAACATATAGAACCACTCCTTATGTGCCAATCACAGTGAGGACAACTGTTAGGCCTACAACTAGACCTCCACCACCAACACCACCACCAACCTACTTACCACCATCAACTCCGCGTCCAATTCCAACTACAAGGAAGCCACCACCACCAGTGACAACTCGCAAGTTGACAACTCCAGTACCAACTTACTTGCCACCATCAACTCCTCGTCCAGTTCCAACAACAAGGGTTCCACCATCACCAGTGACAACTCGAAAGTTGACAACTCCAGTACCAACTTACTTGCCACCATCAACCCCTCGTCCAGTTCCAACAACAAGGGTTCCACCACCACCAGTGACAACTCGCAAGTTGACAACTCCAGTACCAACTTATTTGCCACCATCAACTCCTCGTCCAGTTCCAACAACAAGGGTTCCACCATCACCAGTGACAACTCGAAAGTTGACAACTCCAGTACCAACTTACTTGCCACCATCAACCCCTCGTCCAGTTCCAACAACAAGGGTTCCACCACCACCAGTGACAACTCGCAAGGTGACAACTCCAGTACCAACTTACTTGCCACCGTCAACCCCTCGTCCAGTTCCAACAACAAGGGTTCCACCACCACCAGTGACAACTCGCAAGTTGACAACTCCAGTACCAACTTACTTGCCACCATCGACCCCTCGTCCAGTTCCAACAACAAGGGTTCCACCACCACCAGTCACAACTCGCAAGTTGACAACTCCAGTACCAACTTACTTGCCACCATCGACCCCTCGTCCAGTTCCAACAACAAGGGTTCCACCACCACCAGTCACAACTCGTAGGTTGACAACCCCAGCCCCAAGGCCATCACCAACAACATCGAGACCAAAACCAACTGGTTACACTTACCCTACTCCTTTAAACCCACTGACATATCCACCTAAAACAACTCCACGTCCAATTCCAGTTGTTACCACTCGTAAGCTAACAACTCCAGTACCAACAACTCGAAGACCACCACCACCAGTGACAACTCGTAGGCCTACAACTCCAGTGCCAACATACTTGCCACCAACAACTCGTCGTCCAGTTCCAACAACAAGGGCTCCACCACCACCAGTGACAACTCGCAAGTTGACAACTCCAGTGCCAACATATTTGCCACCTACAACTCGCAGACCACCACCGCCAGTGACAACTCGTAGGCCTACAACTCCAGTGCCAACATACTTGCCACCAACAACTCGTCGTCCAGTTCCAACAACAAGGGCTCCACCACCACCAGTGACAACTCGCAAGTTGACAACTCCAGTGCCAACATATTTGCCACCTACAACTCGCAGACCACCACCGCCAGTGACAACTCGTAGGCCTACAACTCCAGTGCCAACTTATTTGCCACCAACAACCCGTCGTCCAGTTCCAACTACAAGAGCTCCACCACCACCAGTGACAACTCGTAAGTTGACAACTCCAGTGCCAACATACTTGCCACCTACAACTCGGAGGCCTCCACCACCAGTGACAACTCGTAGGCCTACAACTCCAGTGCCAACTTATTTGCCACCAACAACCCGTCGTCCAGTTCCAACTACAAGAGCTCCACCACCACCAGTGACAACTCGTAAGTTGACAACTCCAGTGCCAACTTACTTGCCACCTACAACCCGTAGGCCTCCACCACCAGTGACAACTCCTAGGCCCACAACGGCAAGACCAATAACCACACCTCAGCCCAGGTCAACCCCTGCCCCAACATACTTGCCTCCAACTCCAGTCACTACTCGCCGACCACCACCACCAGTCACAACTCCTAGGCCAACAACTCCAAGACCAACAACCCGTCGTCCAGTTCCAACAACAAGAGCTCCACCACCACCAGTGACAACTCGTAAGTTGACAACTCCAGTGCCAACATACTTGCCACCTACAACTCGCAGACCACCACCACCAGTGACAACTCGTAGGCCTACAACTCCGGTGCCAACGTACTTGCCACCTACAACTAGTCGTCCAGTGCCAACAACAAGAGCTCCACCACCACCAGTGACAACTCGTAAGTTGACAACTCCAGTGCCCACATACTTGCCACCTACAACTCGTAGACCACCACCGCCAGTGACAACTCGTAGGCCTACAACTCCAGTGCCAACTTATTTGCCACCAACAACTCGTCGTCCAGTTCCAACTACAAGAGCTCCACCACCACCAGTGACAACTCGTAAGTTGACAACTCCAGTGCCAACTTACTTGCCACCTACAACCCGTAGGCCTCCACCACCAGTGACAACTCCTAGGCCCACAACGGCAAGACCAATAACTACACCTCAGCCGAAGTCAACCCCTGCCCCAACATACTTGCCTCCAACTCCAGTCACTACTCGCCGACCACCACCACCAGTCACAACTCCTAGGCCAACAACTCCAAGACCAACAACCCGTCGTCCAGTTCCAACTACAAGAGCTCCACCACCACCAGTGACAACTCGTAAGTTGACAACTCCAGTGCCAACATACTTGCCACCTACAACTCGCAGACCACCACCACCAGTGACAACTCGTAGGCCTACAACTCCGGTGCCAACGTACTTGCCACCTACAACTCGTCGTCCAGTGCCAACAACAAGAGCTCCACCACCACCAGTGACAACTCGTAAGTTGACAACTCCAGTGCCCACATACTTGCCACCTACAACTCGTAGACCACCACCGCCAGTGACAACTCGCAGGCCTACAACTCCAGTGCCAACTTATTTGCCACCAACAACCCGTCGTCCAGTTCCTACAACGAGAGCTCCACCTCCACCAGTGACAACTCGTAAGTTGACAACTCCAGTGCCAACATACTTGCCACCTACAACTCGTAGACCACCACCGCCAGTGACAACTCGTAGGCCTACAACTCCAGTGCCAACATACTTGCCACCTACAACTCGTCGTCCAGTGCCAACTACAAGAGCTCCACCTCCACCAGTGACAACTCGTAAGTTGACGACTCCAGTGCCAACATACTTGCCACCAACAACTCTTCGTCCAGTTCCAACAACAAGAGTTCCACCATCACCAGCGACAACTCGCAGACCTCCACCACCAGTAACCACTCCTAGGCCAACAACCCCAATTCCAACTACAAGGCCACCACCACCAAGGACGACCCCAGCGTTGCCACGCACATCGACACCAGCTCCAACATACCTGCCACCAATCGGTGGCTACAAATATCCAGTTCCAAACCCCCAATTCGTCTACTAAGTGATGAATAGAACAAAAACGAGCAGTAGCCTCTAAGCCAGTTACAAAAAAAACACACATTTTGAACCTTATACGATAGGTAGATGGAACAACTTGACAAGGGCTAGATTCTTCTAGTCATTGCAGTGGGTAGCCCTTCTTTTTTATTTTCCCTTTCCCCAAAAGACGGACTGTTGACCTAATACAGCAGCTGCTTACCGTTATTATGTAAAATAATTATTGAGATAGGTTTTTTGTTATTAATAAATTATAAGAATTATTGTAAAAAAAAATGTAAAACTATTCACATATTGTGTCTAATTGTTTAACTCGTAGTCAAGAGCGTTCTCGCAATGCTTGTAAATTATAAAATAAATTTAATTAAA
This sequence comes from Epistrophe grossulariae, assembly GCA_929447395.1. NCBI lineage: Eukaryota > Metazoa > Arthropoda > Insecta > Diptera > Syrphidae > Epistrophe > Epistrophe grossulariae. The sequence continues at coordinate 116,632,607 of OV839568.1, forward strand.
AGATCAATTTTCGTTGGCTTTTGTTAATTTATAATATTTCTGGATTTTAAATTTCCTGCCTATCTGTATATATCCGGCATCTGGGTTTGCTTAAAGGATTCTGCTTCTCTTTGTCTGCATGGACATTGTTTTTTTACGTTATCTAAATTTAAGTGTTGTACCTACTTTTATACGTTTTCTCTTTGAAAAAAAAGCCTACAATAAACGAATTATAAAAAAAAATGAACTATTAAGTGTGTTTTTATTGTTCGTTTTGGCGTTGAATCCGGAACAGCGAATTAAAAAGTCTTGAACTATAACATCAAATTAGTGTTGATTATAGAAGGTACAATAGGTCAAGATAACACTAGTTATAATACGTTTGAACTTTTTAAATTATATTTTCAAACTTAAATAAAATTAAGTGGCAAAACAAAATGTAGGTATGTAATGTATGCAGCTTTTCCATGAAGTCATATTATTAAAAACAATACATAGGTTACATAAAGAATTCTGACGCTTATAGTGCTCTCAAACAAAATGTTCGCACGACTCAATACCTATCCACGAAATTAAGGCAAACAAAGTCCGAAATGTAAGTAAATCAAAATGTTCTCAGCGACACATATTCACAAAAGTAGTCAACGACAGATGTATGCTCATTGCTAACGGCATAAGTACGAAAAGGGCAAAGGCCATCAGTTGTATTACTGTATATTGAACGGCTACACCATTTTAACCATTTTTTATAGAATTTATATAGAGAAGCCAGGCCATGGATTCAATAGCGCTTTGGCTGTTGAAATATTTGCGGATATCAGAAGTTGATATCAAATTTTCTTTAAGACAAAAATTATTTTATTGCTTAAAGTTCCATCTGGAACACGAACACGCTAACAAAGATTAGGAAGGCGAAACGACAAGCTTGTTTTCAACCTGTCTTAGTGCACACCACCACACCTTGCATCTTTTTGTTATTTTTTGTAATACCTACGATTGTTTGACTTTATGATGACAGGACGAGGGGAGCCAGAAAGTGAAAGAGGACGATGAGCTATGGGCGGAATGGCGGATAAGAATTTCAACCCAAACGTAAAATATCAGCATGTGAAATCACGACGGAAACTTCATAATACGCCATCTCTTATCTCATATTTATTAGCTCCTTCTTGTTTGAGAAAGTTTTAGAATAAAAAAAAAAAGGTGGATACAGTAATTTCAATATTTTGTTTCTAATGATACGTGTTTCGTTCCTGTTAGCACTCGAGTAGCCATTTTTAATTCTTTGACACTTTCAACTTTGACAACATGTGCAATATATTATCTAAGATTTGTGTACTGTGGTCATATTTGAACACCGTCTATTGTCTCACTTCGACGTTCAGCTGTCGTTAGAACAAAACCACAAATCCACACAAACATATAATGTGCTCGTTGAAGGATTTAATAGAAATATAAGGCGTGTTTTTTGCAAGTGCATAAGAATTTGACGAAAAAACCGACATCGGAACTAAGCGATTTACACGTAAATACAACAACAACTTAAGTCCATATGGACTTAGCTAAGTCCAGATAATTTTAGGGACTTAACTTAAATCAAAAACTGTATTACCGGCGCTAATTATCATTTTGGCATCGATAGTTTGTATGAAAACGTCGAATTATCTGGGCCATAGAATGAAACAATTTTTTGATAAAAAAAATGGCGACCACATGGAATTCGTTTTGTTTTCCTATCAACGACTTGAAATTAAGATCTGTTCCTATTTAATTTTATTTAATAATAATAATTTCCTATTAATTTTCTTTTTATTTTAATGTGGCGTGGCTGATAAGTTTTTGTTTTGTGTGCTTGCAGGGTCTTGAAAGGGTAGTGATGACATTTTGTAATAGTGATTTAGTATGATTTTGACAGATGTAAAAATCTGAATCAAAATGAAAACTCTAATGATATTGCATTTAATATGTGTATTTGTTCGACAGCTTACAAAATAAAGAGTGCAGGAAACGACGGAATTGAGGCAGAAATGCTTAAATACGGAAAGAGACTCTAACACCAATATATTAACAACAATATTTAATGAAATTTTAACAACCCAACAAATACCACAGCAATGGAAACACAGCACTATAATATTAAACATAAAAAAGGAGGGAACATCAATAACTATAGACCCATCTTATATAAAAAATATACAAACTATTCTCAAAGACATTATACAAAATAATGAAAAAATTGTTTAATGACAATCAGCCTCGGGAACATGTGTGATTCAGAGAAGTATTCTCAACTTCTGACCATCTACAGACGATTAATCAGATCATTGAAAAACACAATGAATATAAAAACCTCGAGCAGTGTTAGAACCATAGAGCAAATATTATCTATAGAGAACCGACTTCAGGGCTTTTTCTCTTTCACCCTACAAGCTGCACTGAGAGATTTCCGCTACAAGGGTGAGTATGTGTTAGTTGCCCAATGCATTTTAAATGGAACCGCATCATCACAATGATACTGTTATGGATTTTGTGTTTTTAGTATGAAATTTTGAACGGTTTTTGTAGCTGGTACAAGCCTATCATTCTGGCTTTAATTTGAATTTTGAAAATCCGAACATTGGACCTAAAGATATAAGCTTTTAAAAGAACGCAAATCAGTTGTTTTTCATCTTTTTGAGCTACTGCCCAGTAGGAAATTTCATCCTCACTGAAAAATTTCGCTGAATTCAACATTGAATTCAAATGCCACTTCTTCGAAGAAACAGCAAGCACTGATTTAGTTACTGTAAAGTAATGCATAGTTTCACCAGTTCATGGTTTTATGCACATTGTCTGCTTTGGAAATGGGCAAAATTTCGAAACACTCCTTTCTTTTACCTGGCACACAAAAATCAAGTGAGTTTAATGCGGAATTAAAAGATTCTATTTTAATAGGTAAAATTATGCGATGATTCAATCGTTTACAAGTAATGCATAAGTTCAACAGTTCGTTGTCTAGATCCACTCGTCTGCTTTGTAAAGTATACTTTGAGAGAGAAGAAAAAATAATTCTCCCACGACGCGACGCTCTCTTTTTTTTCTTGTTATTTCCCTGAGCAAGAAAAGAATGAAAACTACCCTTTCCTTTACCTGACGCGATCAATATGAGGATTTCTGTGAAGAAAAGTAATGTATCCTTTCATCAGACATTTATCATGCACTGAGCATTGTGTATATCTAATTTAAAAAATTTACTTAGAAAAATAAAATTCACAGTATGTTCATGCTTTGGTTTTTATAAAGGTCGGTAAAAATTGACCATAATTTGCGTCTTAGAGACGCATTTTGGAGTTTAGGTCACTTACCTTTTAATTGAATTATATTCAATCGTTCCAACTCAGGAGAAGTATTTTTCTAATTTATGAATTAAATATTCAGCGATTAAGCAACTCCCAATTCCCGATTGATTACACTACTAAATTTTCATCGAAAATAATAAATATTAAGCTGATCAATAACTAAGTAACACGCAATTAGTGACTTTTTTGTTGGATATTCATCATATTTTTCATTGGCAAATATTGAGGTAGTGAAAAAACAAGTCCAAATTATTTAGCGATTTCATAAAAGAATTTTCATCATATTTTTCATCAAAAATTAATGATCTGCACAATGCACAAAGGAAGCGGGTGCTGCTCCCTTTCCTCAAGGAAGAAGCAAGATATTCACCATTGAATTTTTAGAAATTTCCCACTGGGTGGCGCTATTTGTTGTTGTATCAACAATTCACACGTATTCACGGACAAGGAATTTAAGAGAGTTTTCTCTTACTGTGCTCAAATAAAATTTGCGATTGTTTTAGGCAAGGGGGTACGAGTCGGTTCTCTAGATAATATGGGTACTCTATGGTTAGAACTGTCAAAACGCCAAACTGTCAGTTTCTTTCACCTTTAACTTGAAATTCCTGTGTGGAGCTGTGGCGAGTAAGCTAGTAAAACATATAAACACACAGATATTATTTATAGTTGAGTAAGAATTGCAAATACAAAATATTTTCATGTTTTTTTCAATAGATGGCGCTTAAAAAAAAAAACTAACCATTCGATTGACCTATAACTATTGTAAAGCGTGTTTTTTTGCAAGCCCGGGGAGAATTGGTTGAAAAAACGACAGCGGGGATTAGCGACGCCATGACAGTAAAAAACATGGAGTTTTTGTACAAACTATCGGTAACACAGTTTTTCTGTGCGCTTAAGTTAAACCCCGAGAATTCTCTGGGATTAGTTGTTGTTGCATTTAACTGGTTAATTGTTTAGCACCGATGTCGTTTTTTTCATCCAATTCCCCCCGGGCTTGCAAAAACACACGGCTATAATTTCATTATGAAATTTTAATAATAAGTAAAGAAAAGTTTCAGAGCTTTGTCGATAGATGGCGCTAAAAACCAAAATATCAAATTTATCTAAAACTCAAAAACTAATCACCCGGTTGATCTGTAAATTACAAAATATATTCCTTATGAAGTAAGAAGGATAGAAGGCGTTAAGCACCAAAATCTAAAAGTTTGTTTAAAATTCAAAAAGTTATCATCTGATTGAGCTCAAACTTACACAATATATTTGGAAGAAAATGCAGTTAAATACAAATATTTAAAACTTTTCAATAGATGATGCTCATAATCAAAATCATAAAAAATTATCTTAAACTCAAAAACTAACCTTCCAATTGAGTTGGGAATGACCTATATTCCTTGTGAGATTAGTAAATTCACATAAATTAAAAATTAATTTTTCTGATATATGGGGTTGAATACGAAATACATACTCAAAATTAGCTTAAAAATCAAAAACTAACCATGTGATTGAGGTGAAACTTACAAAATATATTTAATATGAAATAACACTACAATTAAACCAAAACTATTCAAGTTTTTGTTGATAGATGGCGCTGAAAACTAAAATAAAAAAATGCTCAAGACTCAAAATCTAACCATCCGATTGGAATTAAACTTATAACCTATAAGTCGCAGTAAATAATCGAACTCAGATGTGTGGTTTTTTTATTTTTCTTCTAGTAAAACATAATAATAAAATGTATTAAATTTAAGCTTTCAAAAATAAATATCTTATCAATATTATTGTTTTGTAAGTTTTAAATAACAGAAAATAAGGAAAGTATTTCTATAATTTACTTTGTATATAAAAAAAATAAATAAACAAATTAATTATTAATAACGGCATCATTTGCTTGAAACTGTAATAAATTTTCGACTGGAAACCGAAACGTTGAAAACTTTTCTGATTTCTCAGTCCTATTTCCCGATGAACTTTCATTTTTTGACCTCAACTCTACAGGCTCTTCGATTCTTGATTGGATGTAATTTTCCACAACCACTGGGGAATCTTTGAGTGATTTTACCTTTTGGTAATCATAAGAATTTTCTGTAGAATCAACGTCATCCTCGAATGATCTATCACCCACGTCACAGTCGTTATAAGTTTTTGATGTTTCATTTTTGGTCCCAATTATATTTCCAGATCTACGTTCATGAACATCAGCATGAATTACATCGTAAAGATGGTTTTGTGGTAGCGGTGGTGCAGGAGGAGGAGCAATATTATTTTCCTTCTTACTTGGAAAAACATTTAAATGTACCATTAATTGATTTGGATTGGATTTGGGTTTCTTGTCGAGAGGTTTGCTGACCTCATCGGTTATTAGTACATCTGACTCCAATGGAGACTTATCTCGCTGATAAGCACTTGAGTAGAGACTTGGTGAATGAGCTAGTTTGCCCTTATATCGCTGTGGATTGTTCATGTTCATATAATTGAAATAGCTTGCACCATTGTCAACGGGCATGCCGTATGGTGTGCTTATTTGTGATGGATAAAAAGGTTGGAAGTTCTGAGAAACTGGTTGGATAGTTGTTAAAAATGGGGCAACAGTCAAGGGTGCTTTCTTTCCACTGCGTATTGGATAGACTTCGAGCTTAAGACTGAAGGGTTCATGTTTCAAATTTCTTTGCCCTCCCAAGCCTTTCAAGGAATTATTAACCCTTAGTGCTTCTAAATAGTAATCCGTTGAAACAGGTCTCTGTCCACTTGGTTGAAATACCAGACCTGGAACAGCGGTATTATTGGTTTTCTTCTTTTTTCGATTCAAACCCATTTGCTTCATTGCGAGTGAGTTAATGTCATTCAATGATTTTGGTTTATAGGGGTAAAAAGGATCAAATGCAACTCGTTGGTAGTTTACTTGACTTGGAGCCATTTGTGGCTGCAGCTGAATATACCTCCGAAAAACATTTGATATTCCACTATTCTGGAGATTCTTAAAGGATCCTGATATATGAATTCCAACTGGCATTTGATATTGATTAACATTCGATAATGGTTCCTGTCTCAAAATGTCCTGAATATTGTTTACTTTGTTCTCTTTTTTCTTTGATTTCTTTATCTTCTTGAATTCAGATGGTTGTGGTCCTTCGAGCGGAAAATTAAATGGTCTTGGTTGCTCTGATTCAGATTCAATATTATAATGCCTACGATTGTCACTCTGTGTGCGTGTTAACCGTGGAGGACGTGGTATTTGATTACTAAACGACGAACGGTCTGTTGACGGATGACGTTGTTCGAAATGATTGTCAGGCATAAGTGGCATACGCCACTGTGCAGGCAACAATAATTTACCTTTTCCATTCCGGGGATTATAGTAATTAGGTTGTACTGTGAAATGCTCCAGTAGGTGGAGAGTTTCATGCTGCTGCATTGCTGCTGGTGATGTATGCATATGTTGCATGTTCATTAATCTGTGGCGGTGGTTTGATGGTTTAAGAGGTCTTAGTTCTGATAGTGGAACGAAATGCATTGGCATGCCTTTGGAGAAATTATTAAATGAAGAGTGCGATGTGTTTAGATGTGGATTATGTGAAGCAGTGGATGATATGCTTAAGACCATCAGTAAAGTCTGGAATTATAAAAAAAAAAAACAATTTATTGTATGTATAGTTATGAGTATGGTTTTAATATTTAAATTAATATTGTTTACAATCTTCCACTTCTTCCATTTTAATGGTAAAAGTAAATTATCAAGTAAGTAAGTAAGTGCCTATAACTTTGGTCCAACCATAACCGTTTTGAAGATGTAGATCAATTCACGTTTTCTAATAAGGTGAATTTCTCCAGTAGCATGTAATAAACGAAAGAGCTTATGTAAAAACTCGAAAAATTGTTAGGTATATTAAATTGATAACACTTGTTGGACTCAACATGGAGTCTTAAGCAATATGAAAAGAACAAAATGAAAATTAACCATCAGTTAAAATATAATCGACTTTAACTTTAATAATACTTTAGTTTATGTTTATTTTTTCTTAAGTCAATGAAATAATCCAATGTTCTTTTAATTTTTTCCTTACTACACTGAACATAAACTGAAATTATAAACCAAGGTTTTGAGTTGGTCAGTGAGTTCGAAAGCAAGTTACAAAAACCAAACGATTAGAGTAAAAATATCAGGTCAATTTAACAACGTATGTATTTGAATTAGAAAAAATTAAAAATTAAATAAAATTTTTTAAAAATTTAATTTTATAATAATTTAAATTTATTTACAACAATAAAATTTATATTTATTTTTATTAGAGGCGACGGGTTTCGGTTGCATGAACCATTGCAATGTTTTTGATTAAATTATATGCGGTTGATTTAAGAAGATACCGTGTTAATTTTTGAATAAAATAAAATAAAATGAAATGAAATAAAATAAAATAAAATATAATAAATAAAAAAACTGGATTGCAATTTCTTTATAGAAAAACAAAAAAAAATAAATCTTATTAAATAAAAATTACTCTAAATTCTAAACTAAAGGTCTTTTTGTGAAAAGTTAGGTAGTTCCAATTCCAAAGCAGTCCACAAGATATATTGTTAATTTAGCAGTAAAATATTGACAGTTATTCAGGTACGATTTTCAGGTTGATTTGACAAAATTATTTATTGTAAATTATAAAAGCTTTCAAGTAGAATTTTCAAGTATCACATCGTCGGCTAAATACGTAAAGCTGCTAAATTCACTTTTGGTCGAAATTGAGATTTTGATGCCATTTTCTTAAGAAACACAGTCTGCACAAATTGTTGTAAACACTTTTTTCCCATCTAACATAGTTGTTGCAGAATCTTAAAGAAAAGATCAGTTTTTATACAGAACCTTATGTGATTTATTTTTATATTTTTTACTCTCCTGTAAAATTTGTTACGCATTTAGCCGACAATATGTCTGTTAATTCATCACAATTTTAAAATCTTGTATCTTCTTTAAGTATCAACCGTGTTTTAAAATAACTTATAGTTTGTTAATTTAAGTTTAATTTAATCTGTATTCTGTTGACTTCCCTGAATGCAACGGTTCATAAATTAAAGTTTAATGAATATACTCATTTAACTTAATTTCAAAAGTTAAATTTAGGGATCTTATTAAATTAAAAAAAAAATAGAAGTTTACCAAACGAAAATATGAACAAAAAACAAAACAATACTTAATTACATTTTTCGTTTTGATATACAAAGTACGTTACTGTTCAATTTAAAACAAAAACAAAACCATACTACATGTCTCAGGTTTGCCCACCGGTTGTCCTCCACCTCTGACGTTTTTGTTTTTAATTTATTAATTAGAAATGTATAAATAATAGTTTTAAAATATGACAAATAACGCATTGTCCCAGAAATCAAATATGTATTTAAGTAAAAACCTTGAGTTATGAATAAAAATTATTAAAAATTGATTTAATATTTATACATATAAAACTAAAATATATTAATATATAATTTTTAGAGTTTTATAAAAGATCATAACCAATTTGAAAACGTCGCGTCGTCAAATCTGAATTAAAAAGTTGCGAAGAAGACCTAAAGCCCAGTAAGCAGCAAAATTTTAGTTGTTTAAAAAGATAACATAAAAGGAATTATTAATAAAAATTATTTACAGTAACAGTAGTGTGGTTACATATATAGAATTATATGAAATAAAATCATTTGAAAAATTAAAAAAATATAAACAGATTCTGTTTAATTTGTTATTTAAATTATTTTTTGGAAATTTTAATTTGAATTTAGTCCTCTTTTATACGAGAAGATTTTGTCTCCGACGATTTTTTGTTTTTAGAATAGAAAGGCACTCGAAGCTAAAATGAACAAAATTACACCGTTCAGCGCGATTAGACATTCATTTTCACATTTTACGTAGGTTATAATAATCTGAATTTAAATCCAACTTCAGATTTCCACTGTCACTTCAGGAGTGGACTCGGCTAAGTTGATGAATAATTGTCACATCAACGATAATCACATGTGATTTGCATCGAGACTTTTGTCTAAATAATATGATTCAATGCCATTCCAATGACATTTGCCAAAAATATAGTTGTCATAGTGACATTTTAAAATATTTTCAATGACTTCTCGTAAATTATAGAACCAAAATGGTTCATTTACAATACAATTTTTATATTTTCTTTCATTTTCTGGAAGGTAGTAAACTATTTTGGTTACAGAAATGCTTGTTTTTGTTTGATTGAAATAAAATACATAACTCAGAAAAAGTTTTATCAATTTTGTAACTCTTTAGTCTTACTGCGGTGACATAAACGTCAAATTTATTAGGAAATGACAATCACAGTAGCTATCAAATGTGAAATAACCCTTACATAGACTGAATTGGTTGATTGTGTCTCTCATTTCGCACAAATCAGCTTGGCATATTTCACCCCGGGTTCAAGTATAAATGTGAGAAAAACTGTTTTTTCGATATTTGTTAGGTTGCGTTGAAACTTCGGAAAATGAAAATGAAATTGAAAACTATATTCATTGAAAATTTTAATTGTTTGTTTTGAGAGGTTTGGTTTGTTTGGTATCAGTGTTTATTTATATGCCAAAATGAATATTATGACTCAGTTATTAAATTTAGACAAACAAATTTTTCATTTTGGCCCAAGATAACACATAAAATAACTTTCATTATTTTAATAATTGCAATACCTTACCATTAATTAATGAAATCGTAAAAGTGATTGTATGTGAAAGATTGGATAGAAATAAAATTGTTTTTGGAAAGAAATAATAATTGAGCCATAATTATACTGCGATTTTTCTTTCAAAACGTCTCAAAATTAACATTTAAAATTTTCAATTATCGTTTTCTATTTTACTACAGTAAAACCCGCTTAAGAGAAATCTGAAACACTTTTTTCATCCCCGAGTATTTTTCGACCAATAACCTTCATAACACTCCGCTTAGCGAAACTCGCTTAGGTGAAAAACCCGGGTACCTGAAACATACTTTCAGTTAAATTTAATATTTTTCATTGAAAAAAACTTAATAGAACTTATACTTCTTTTTTATTTTTCACCTCCACCGAATTTTCATCACGAAAATGAAATTCGAATTTCTGATATGTCAGAACCCTTTTTGGAATTTTTAAATCCGCTTAAGTGAAATTTTTTTCACTTTTCCGAACTCTGCTTAAGTGAAATTTTTATTCACTAAAGAGGGGTTCATTTAAGTGAAAAAAACCCGCTTAAGTGAAAGAAAGACTGTGACATTTTGCAGTTTCTCTTAAGCGGGTTTTACTGTAGCTTCTGTTATTTAATATACCTTTAATTGTGTAAACAAATTTGGATCGTTTTTAAAATTTCTGAAATGAAAATATATAACCTTTAAATATTTCGTTTCATTCGCAATTCTTAATTGGTAATTATGCGAAGCATACAATAACCAATTTAAATATTATAAATTGAATTTTAACGTTTATAAGCTACTTTTTCCTTCGTGCAATTTTTTTTAAATAAGTCCTTCTGCTTATTTTAAATATTTAAGTTTCATTACACTAAATTGAACTGTTTTACTTTTTTTTATAGATTAGGGCTTGTTTCACAATGTCTGAGTTAAGTTCTAATTAGTTACTCGACACATAAATATTGAAACAGGGTCATAAGTCCACAAACCAAAAAATAATATTTTTGCATTTATAACCTATTCCAGTCGTCAAAAAACAATTGTAAGTTTTTCTCCTGTGGACTTATAACCCTGTGCTAGTATTTATATGTTAAGTAAATAATCCAAACTTTACTCAGACATTGTGAAACACACCCTAAATTACTCAAAAAATTTAGTAAAAACTATATTTTAACTTAAATCCTTTTATTTTCGGTTTTTTTTTAAACTTAAAACTTATTATATCGATGTATTTTGCAAAACAATTGTAAAGTTAATGTATCACCACACTTAAAAGTATGATTAAATAATCACCACTTTAATTTATTAACAAAATTCTCGATTTCTGCTGACATTTTATTTAAAATAATTAGATCACTGTTTTTTAAGGTTTTTTTTTAAGAATTTGAAATTAATTTATTTAATATACAACACTTACTAAAAAGTTCAACAACATTCCGACAATACACGAAATAAATATTTTACAAAATCCTTTTGTTTTTGTTTAAGAAGCTTAAAAAATATCTTCTTTTAATTTAGAAGAGAGTTCAATTTCCATTATTTAAAATATCAAAAATTACAGAAAAACTTTAATGCATATATTCTATGAAAATAAAAATTCTTAAACCTTCTTCGTTCAACATCTGAACACAACTGCAAACTATTTCAACACTTAATTCTTCTCCCATAATGTTGCATGTGTTCCAAAAGAAAGTGTATCTTTTCTGTGTATCGTGCAAATTTATAAAATCATCTTAAGATCAGAAAAGCGTGAAAAGAAGAGTAATTGTGCGTTGAAATCAAAGCATTTTTAGATAAATGATAAAGCGAATTAAAATGTAATTAAAAAAAAAAAAAACAAAACAAATATAAACAGAAAGGGGTGGAATCTTAATACACATTCGTTACATTTGTTAAATTCGTATTCTCAATTTGATTTCATGACTTAAATGAACATTTGCTTCCTTTAAATATTCACTTGAGTCCATAAATCCAAAACATGGGCTTCACATTGTATTTTTGTTCTGTGGGTTGGTGGTGTAGACTGCTATCCCTGTTTTTAGAAGTAAAACTTATTTTTGAATTTTAGCGATTCCAGCTCAAAAAGTATTGTTTTTGTTACATTTTTGAATCAAATCAGGGTTGCCACGTGTATGCGCCCAGCTTAGAAAAAGCTACGAATATATTTTATGTAGAAGACACTCTTAGCACCAATTTTTAAAATTGAAATTGGAATTAAAATTAATTAACTTAAAATTAGTTTCAAAAATCTTAAGCCTAAATTTTATAAAACAAAAATACAATTAAAAAGTTATTATTACTAAAAATTCCAGCTTTTTTTAAGAGTGCAACAACTTCGCAACTTTTTGGTTTTTTCATGCAGAATGTAAGAACTGATTTTCATTTTAAAAGATTTCAAAATGGTATTTCATGTATTTATGACATCAACTTGTTAATAGAGACGGCAAAAATTCTTAAAAAAAAAATTTACAATATTTAATTTTATTAATCAATTTTAATTTTTTTTTTTAATTTATAGGAAATATTTGTCAGTATAATTAATTTCATCTACACCTACCGCAACATTTTTCATATTTCTATAAACTGTCGTCACACATTAGCAGTATATTAATAAATCCGTTTTGTCATAATTTTATGCAAATAAAATGAGTTTGAAAAAAACAATGACGGCATTATTATTAATCTCTATTGTTCCGATTAATGTTTATTTTCATCGTAAAAGATCAATCGATCATAATCAAGTTCTTTTTATTGAATTTAATGTTTTTTTAGATGATTATTTAATAAAAAATAAAAATTGTTCATACATAATTAATTAATTTGTATGCACCATTAAAGAACAATGGTCGTAAAATGGACAATAGTCAAAAAATCTCAATGGAATGCTGAAGCGCGTATGATGAACTCTAAAGTATTTATTTTAAAAATAATAGTGATAGCTTAATCTTATTGTTTACATATTACATACCTATAGCGAAGGAACTATATGAGGCAAATGGGTTTTTCAATTCGTCATCTAGACAAGAAACATTCCAATTTCGATTCTGAAATCAAATCATGAAACAATTAATTTTTTAGGAAAGAGAACTGTCATTCATGTACATTCTCCTTCTGAAAAGAAGAACAATTCTTCCCTGGATTCGCTAGAAAGAACTATGTATAATGAAAGCTGAATTTTTCGAATCTGTAAGAATGCTAGTCCATCCGAAATTGTACATAAAAACGGTCAAAATTTATATTTTGAAGGAATTCAACCACCACCCTCATAACATTTGTTTTTATTTTTTACTAGAGTCTTGGAATATACGACTGTATTTTTAATTATTTTCTGACGTTTTCCATTTTGTGTCCCCTCGAATTTCTTTCCTAGGGAATTACATAAAAATGCTCGGTGTTTAAATTAAAGGGAATCGGTTTAGCAGGGCTGAGACGCTGACCACAAGTAGAGAAAAGTTTTTGTGTTCTGCAAAACTGGAAATTACTGTGTTTTGAAATTTACTGAAATTTCATGTTTTTCGATACATGGCGCTCACAAAAAAAAAAAAAAACAACCATCCAATTGAGATAAAACATTAGGAGTGTTTTTTTGTGCAACCCCGGGGGAATTGAATGAAAAAAACGACGTCGGTGCTTAAAAATTTACATGTAAAATGCAAAAACAACTAATCCCCGGCTTAGCTAATCCCTGAGAATTCTCCGATCTTAACTTAAGCACACAGAAAAACTGTTTTACCGGCATGAATTACATACATGTTATCGATAGTTTGTATGAAAACTCCATGTTTTTTTTGTGATGGCGTCGCTAATCCCCGTTGTCGTTTTTTTTTTTACTAATTACCCCCGGGCTTGCAAAAAAACACGCCTATTGACAATATGTATGATGGCACTAAACACCAAAATATTAAAATCTGCTACGACTCAAAAAAGTTGAAACTGAAACAAAATTTTAAATATCAAATATATTATAGAAGTTCACATACATACAAAGTTTTAAATTTTGAAAAACAAAATCGCAAAATTAGCTTAAAATCAAAATCATAAGAAAATCGTAAAATCAGAAGATATAAGAGTGCACTTAATTCAAAAGTTTTTTTCAATTTTTTTTTTTTTGTTTTTGATAGATGGCGCTGAACACTAAAATATGAAAATTAGATAAAATTCAAAAAACTAACAATTTTATTAGGCTGATACTTACAAAATATATTTTTTTTTTATGAAGCACGAGGTGTTCTTCAATCAAAAGTTTAAGGTTAGATAGCGGTTAAAACAAAATTAAAAAATTACCTTAAAAAATAAACAATATAAACTTGAACAGTATATTTTTCTTATAAAGTCAGAAGTTCTCATAAATTAAAAGTTCTTAATTTCTCTGATAGGTGGTGCCATCTTACGTTAGCGCAACAATTTTGTAAACATTAAAAAAAAATTCTTACGCTATTTTTAAGTAAGGAGTTTTTAAGGAGTTAAAAAATTAATTTTGAAAAAAATGATCAATTCGAGATATGTATCGAATTTAAAAAAAATAATTTTGATTTTTTTTTAAATCCCAAAATTTGTTTGAAAATATTGATATTCAATATAATTCAAACTTATTAGAAGCCCCTGTGTAAAAAATTTCATCAAAATCGGTTCAACAGATACCTAGTGAGATAGCCGAAACCCAAAAAAAGGGATACCGTTAGTAAAATACAAAATTTGTTTAAATAATATGGTAGGGCGTACTGATATAAGCTCACATACATTTTTTAATGAAAATCGTAGGAGTCGTTTTTGAAAAAACATATTTTTCCTTAACGGATTTTAAATACTTGTTATATGGGAGGTTATGTTATTTTTAGTTATAAGAAATTTTTTTTAATTTAAAACCTGCTATAAAATGTTTAGTAAGAATCGACCAAGTCGTTTTCAAATTTTTTTAAGTTCTCAAACAAAAATTTTGAAACATTTTTAAAAGTCCAAACAAAAATTTTATAACTTGGTATACTTTTAAAATTTTTTAAAACATTCTTCCTAAACAAAATTGATAAAATTTGTTTACATAAAATAGTAGCCCTTTTGTAAAAGATTCACAGATTTTTTTTTAAGTTGTGGTCATGTTTTTGAGAAAAATAAGATTTTCAATATTTACAAAAAAAATTCCTAAAAAAAAATTAATAAAACAAAAAAATGTTAGACACCAAGTTTGAAGAAAATCGAGGCTGTAGAAGAAAGGACAGACAGAATTGCGAGACCCATTTTTTTTGGTTTCGCTATCATCGTAATGTCAATTTTGATCAAAATCTCCAGTTCGATTTTTTCACGAATCCATAACTTTCCATATATGTAGTACCTATACATATGAACATATTATGTTAATCGCAAGTAAAAATTAAAATATCTCAGCCAAAAAATAATTTCTTCTCAGAGAACCATCGGTTTTTTGTGGCTTATTTTCAACAAAGCTCTTATATGTGCAATATTAGCTCGGGTCTTAGCAAATGATTGGAGAGAGAAGCATAAATATAGCGTGATTTCCGTACAAAATTCAAATTTGAGTTTTTCACAATTACTTTTTTTTATTAAATTTTATAAAGTAACAAAATTGCACAAGGATTTGTTAAAATTATATACTTTATAAAATTTTTAAGCAAAGGAATTTGATATTTTCAAAATATTTATTTTTGAAAAATATTTTCAAAATCAATTTTTAAGATATCTTTTATTTATTTCATGAAAAAACATGTTTAAAATCTCCAATATCAAATCAATAAAAAATGCAGTACAATTTTCAAAAAAGTTATTTTAGAAAAATACTTAAAAAAAAGGAATTTTTATTTAATTGTTTTAAAATATAAAATTTGATTTTCTTAAAATTAGTTCTGAACAGATTTTTGTTAAAATTTTGAAAAGAAAATTTGAATTACCCAAAATTAAAAATGTAAAAATTCATCTGGCATTTCTTTATTTCGCTTTCGCTTTAGTCGTTTTCTTTTTTATTCATTATGTTTTTCAATCATTACGCAATTAACATTCGGCGTTTTATATTTCGCTTTTTTCAATAATTTTGCAAAAATTATTTGACTTAAAGGCCGTTAAAAGCTATTTTGAATCCATAATTCAACAAAGTCCATTAAAATAATGCTAAGTCTTCTACTTGGCTGATGTATTTCATTAGTATAGTACATAGAATTTGTTTTATTAAAAAAAACCTTCTTATAATTTTTTGTTTAGTTTTTTTTTTTTTGTTATACGTTGTTTGATATTTGACCAAGTGTTTTTTTTTCGCGAAATAACGTATCGCCGTTTCATCATTTTTTGTTGATTCGTTTTTTTTTATTTGACATATTCAATTGTTTCCCATTTTTTTGGCTTTCAGAAATTTCAGGAAAAGAATTTAGGCCTGTTCAGGAAAATGAGATCTCGCAATCTCAGTTACATGAACAGGATTTCTCAGCAAAATAATAAATTATAACCCATTTTATAGTTTACTTTGGCCCTCCAGGGTGGGTAACTTATGACTCTGGGCAGAATCAAAAACCACTTTTTAATAGTGGAAAAAATTGTTTTCTTAAATAAAAAAATTCTGTAAATTAACAGGCTAGTTAAAGGCGCAAAATTTGTTTTGAAGTTTAAAAATATACGTTATACTGTTGCCTCCTAACAACATGCAATCAATTCTTCACCAAACAAACTATCTTCGTTTCAATTCACAATAGTGTTTTGTATATTTTCATTTACTACTCAAGAAGATACGGTTTTCAATTTCCTTTCTTCAACTCTTTCTAAACAAAACAAGTTCACTTACCTGTGTGCAAATCAAGTATACGTTCATCTCTTTCGAATTTCACATACGTTTTCATGAAAAAGCAGAACAACATAACAACCGATTCTAGATACTTTGCCGGTATGATATATAGATACAGATACTTTTAATATTGTTTATTTTTGTTTAAGTTGCGCTCTTGGCTTGCTTCTTGATTGAGTCTCTTCTACTGTTGCAAATTTTGCAAAGATCAGAAAGAGACAAAATAACAAACACACCATCAATCTAAATGCTCGCTCTATACTCTTTGCAGAAAAACCAGTATAAGATTTTTAGAGTTTGGATTGGATTTCGTATTCAGGTATCGCCGAGTTGTCTGTTTTTGTAGTTTAAGTTCAGCTTGATCTTTGTCCGAGTGAGGTCTTGCTTGGCGGACAAATGTTTGTATCTATACAAACGAAACTAACTAGATAGATACACACATTTTATATATATATATTTTCTTCAACGGTACTCAGTTATATTATTGGTGATATCATTTATGAGATATTATCTATGGAATTAAAGATAAATTAGCATCTTATAGTGTGTCGCTGCATCTTTACGTATAGGTATATTTGTGACCGCATTACATTAAGCTGATGGGAGTGAATTTCACCTGCCATTTATTATTAATGTTGCAAAGTGATACAAAAAAAAACGAGTCATAATTTATGTATATGTCTTCGCGTGAATCAGTGATGGTTTCTCAAATATTACGAAAAAAATGTTAAGTGTCAAAGAGCACTTCATCATATTGAGGGTTTGACAACGAAAAAAAAAAAAGTATTGCTTAGTGATTGTGATTTGTATATTTGCGGTTTTATTTTTGCATTCACCATTATTATAGGTATATATTCAAGGTTGAGTATCACGATCGGTGGAGTTGTTCGGTCTTCGGTCAAATCCAGTTATAAAAGCGAATCGATAAGAAACAAAACGAAAGAAGTAAAAAGAAAAAAAAAATAAATACTGATCTCGGTGTTGAGGAGGATTTTCCTGCAATTGGCAACACCGCGCGTTGTGCCAATTCTGTGAATTCGGGGTAAAAGTAAGCCACTATGCGATCATCATCATCTTTTGGATGGCATCTTCGGCAGTATGGCCAGTTTCCTTGTATTGCTGCACTTCTGCACATAGTGCTTCTGCTTCGAGTAGCAAAATGTCAACTAGAAAATAAACCACCATATTTTGTACCTGGATCTGGAGATATGGCGCGGTTTAGCCTTTCCGAGAACACACCCGTTGGCAGTCCGGTTTATCAACTTAAAGGTTTGTTTTCTTTTGAGTGTTTTTTGTTGTTGTTTTTTTTTCTTTTTGAGATTTTTTTGCTTCCATATCATTAATCTTTTTAAAAGTGAAATCCTTTTATTTGAATTATGTATGATTCATTTATGAAATCTTTATACTGCTTGTTCGCAAAATACCTATATTTTTGTTTGACATAATTTATAAAAAAAAAAACGTATAAAATACTGAACTTTGCTGATCACGCTTTTGTTGTTCGTGTTTGGAGAGACGACGTGCAAATATAGCAATTTTGTGATTTGTTCTATTTTTTGCTCTTACAATCAAATTGCACAGTTTTAATTTGAAAGTCACGTTCAAGAACACAAATTTGAGAATCGTGGGTGCAATAGGGGAAGAAAAAAAGAAATAAGGAAGGAAGAATACAACTTTAAAAGCATATAGAAATTATAAATTGTTTAGTTTAATTTGAACAAGCAGGTAGTTAACTGTGTATTGAGCATTTTTTGACAAGTACGCTAAGAATAGAGACAAATAAATTAACACAATTTTGTTTTTGAGACTATTGTTTTGTGGTCTGACGACCTTCATTTCCGAGAATATTATTTTTTGCATAGGTATTTACCGTTTATAACCGAGATTTGATATGAGATATTAAATTGATGGAATGTGGGTTGAGAAAATTTTACGTCTTGTGATATTTTGTACCTACTTAAATATTTTTTGCATTGATCATGGATAGGTTTACTTTACACCTTAAAAGACCGCGAAAAGGAAATGTATTTTGAAATTGATTAAGAATTTTGAATTCATCAAATTTTTGTTTTGTCAATCTTTCTAAAAATTAAATTCGTTTGTTTTGCATTTATGTATAGGTAAACATTAGGGTGTCCCTTATTTTACTTGAAAAGCATGCCCCCTTATTTTTTTAGTATGTCTCAGACCTGATCATATGAAAAATATTAGCTTCGTAGACCTGTAGGAACCCGGTCGACTTGACGTCAAAGATAAGAACGAAAATTAATGTGAACCAATTTTAAGTGTTTGATGAACTTTTTTTTTCTTTCAATTTGTTGCTATTTAATAGCAATACAAATCTATAAATGTCATTATTCAATAAAACCTTATCAAACATGTATTATAATTAAAGTAGATATTTCGCTTTTAATGTTTCATTTTTCCAGTCAGAATACGATTTCTCATGCTTCTACATTATACATAGGTACCTACCTGTTTGGAATTTATTTACTTTTAACTTTTTTTAAAAACAAGTTGTTCTTTAATGTAAAAGTAGACCGCTTACCGAATTAACGTCGATATGATAAGATTTACATAAGGTTTAACTCAAAATATAAAAATAGATAGGTAATAATATACTCTGACACGCTGTAAAGATATTTTGTAACAAACTGAAGAAAAAAAATAATAAATCAATTATGTATCTATCTATCTATCTACTCTGACACAGTATTTTGCTTATCTTCTGCGAATAACATCACTTTATTTTATAAATTTTTGATTTTTTTTTTAAATGTTATCTATTTTATTAGTAGGGTAAACTGGTAAATCACTTGCACTCACACTGTCTCTATTTGTTTTAAAATGAAAATATGAAAAGAACACATTTTTCTTGCGCCTTGCATCAAACCATATTGCGATCGGTATGCGTGATCCCATAGCCGAATTCGGTTCAACTCATGTCTTTGTGTTTTTTGCATCGGCACGTATTTCTTGTTTTGTGTATTGTTTTTGTTTTTATTGAAAAAGTGTGTGCTGTTTCTTCATTACAGTTAAAGTTAAGAAGTTTTTTGTACTTATTTTTACCTAAATTTATAAAATTTTGTCGATTTGTTTGTTTCCATTCAATAGTTTATTTATTAAAGAAATGTTTTTGCAAAATATCAACATGGTACACAATAAATCAATTAAAATCGGTACACAGTGAACCACTGATTTAGGTTCCAGAATTCAAATGATTCAATGTCGATTTTTCGAATATGGATGTTTGCTAAAACTAATCAATTATAAGCAACTGAATTACATTTTTTTTTTTGTATTTCAGTTCCTTAAATTGTAAAAAAAGTAACTTTTTGCGATTTTTCAAAAGTTGAATTGTTAAGTTTTTTATTTATTTTTTAATAATGCTAAAAGAGCTTTTGTTTTTGGTTTTTAGTTTGAGGGAAAAATAATGTATGTACATACATATGTGTACCTATGAATTTTTTTGTATTCAATAAACTGACTTTAAATCCTTGATTCACTGTGTACAATGCACTTATTAGTTATTCACTGTGTACATCCATATTACACAGTGAATCACATGGAAAGGTAAAGTTCATATAATTTTTTCACTATCTCAACATTAAAAACGCTCTAAAATTTTGTGATAACATTAAAGAAAAAGCTGTGGAAAAAAAGCACAGGAAGTAAAAAGTAATTCACTGTTGACCAGTTTACCCTACATTTAAAAATCTAACCATCAGAATGAATATTATTTATTCAATTTTTATGTAAATATTTATAAATTAACCACATATCTTATTGAGCGAACGAATTTCCACCTTCAGTGCGGTACTAAAGTTATCTTCTTCAAAATCTTCGAAAAAAGTTGATTTATGAACATAGTTCTTTTACAAGTTCTTTAACGTGAGTTTTAATTGTCGGATATGTCCAAGGACAAGTCCGTATTTAAATTGAGGAAAAAATAATAGACTTAAATTCTGGATACAAATTATTGCAAGGTATTCTTTTTGTTTTTTTTTTTTGCTATTCACAATACAAAAACATATGCACTACCGCAAATAAACTGCGGGTGAAATCACATTAAGAGATAAAATAACGACATGCGTAATTAATTATAAACCTTGTATTCTTTATATTTTGAGTTAAATCCAACAATTTTGGATGTGTAAATATCAATGCCAGAGGAGGGATAAACTAAAAACGTGTACCTTACACGTGTCTACCTTACGATATTGTTGCATTATGCATATTGAGTACGTTCAATAACAAAAATCTGGTTGTGACGAAAAGATTTCTAATTTTTACTAAAAACTGCTTAATCCTTAACATTATTTTGTGTAATGTTTCCAGCATACTGCCACACCCTTTTTTTTCTGATGTTTAATTTTTTCCTTTGAATACCAAAATGTTAAAATTTTAAAGATTGAAAGAATGTTAACAAAAATTTTTGAACTTCTCCATCTTTTCTATAGAATATTATAAAATTGTATGTTAAAGGTTTGTCCAGACCAAATGAAACTTTCCTAAATAATGTTTTAAATGTTTAAAAGAAACACACGAAAACATTTGAAAAATGTGTTTTTAACGCCCACGTTCTGTATTTCTCTTATTGTGACTTCACATGACGAAATTGAATTTGGATGTTTTAAATTTCGTTGAAAATCCTAATTGTGAATTGGAAATGTTCGAAAAAGAAAACTGCTGCAGACCTAAAAGAGCCCTATAGAAACTTAAAAAAAGGATATTCATTATGTCGTCACTACAATGCAGAACTAGTCTAAGTCATATTTAAAAAAATTTCAAGAACAACCTATAAGTCCATGAAATACTGTATTTCGACTTTAAGATTATTTTTCATTATTAAAAATCTGAAGGAACTACTGCACGTAGGAATATTCGGAATATGTAGGAAATGGGCGGAATACAATCTTATAAAATAATAAAAAACTTTTTTTTTAATTTTGGAACTAGACTAGCTCTGCATTGTAACGACGATGTGAGAGTTGCATTGCAACCTTTCCATCGAGGTATCGCACAATAAGATTTTTTTTACTCAATTTTGATCGTATATTCTAAGGAAGTTTTTATATAGCGATATTTCCGCAATCAAGTATCTCAAGTGGTTGTAAATAAAAAATCTCAATGTTGAATTTAGGCACATCTTGATAAATAAAATTTTATTCACTTTTTGAAAAAAAAAAAAAAAAATAGACCCCTTTGCTAATTTTTGCTCCAAAAAGTGATTTTTTCAAAAATGTTTCCAAAACCCATCGAAATTCGAAATATGCATCAAAAGAAAGATTTTTTAAAACTATAAGCTGAAATCATCTGTGTGATTCGCAAAATATTTAAAACCAAAGTTACATTTCGGACTAATTTCGAAAATCAAATAGAGATATTTCTGCTAACGAGACTCGTCTGTGGTTTCAAATTTCAAAATTGCTTATAAGTTCTTGAAGACCTTTCTTAAAATGAAAACTAGGTCTGGTTCTGTAAATATTTTCATCCAAAGTGATATTATACCTTATTTCTGCCCAATTCAATTAAATTTGTTCAACAAAAATATTTGGATGGTGATATTTCTGCAATCGAAACTCGTAAATGGTTGCGTTTTTAAGTTCTGAATTGGAAATTCAGATGAAGATTTTAGAATCAACTATTTAGCAATGATTGACTATATAATAACGCAAATGAAATTTACATACTGTTTTTGGGTGGAGTGATTGTTAAGTATTCTCTTCGATTTTCACACAATTATAACGATAGTCGTTGTAATTTATACTTTGACTTTTCTAAATTGAAATGTAGTTTAATTGTGGAGTCGGATGAACATAGTATTCTTATAAATCAAAGATCAATTTATGTGCCCCATCTTCGATCATACGAAGCTTACAGCTGAGTTAAAACATCGTCAATCAAAATTGTAAACAACATTGGACCAAGAATAGATCCCTGTGGAACTCCCAAAAAAAGATTTAATGGGTGAAACTTTTTTTTTTTTTTACAAATAACAACGGCTTGATTTTCACTGTTCTCTGTCTTAAACCATATTTAAAAAAATAATATTAAAGACCCCGCACTAAATGTATGAACAATTTTTCCCAATCAAATTGTCTTTCATACTTCATACCATTCTGAACAAAAATCTCTGTGGGCTAAAAGTTCAAAAATTAATATATTCAAAATTAACAACTTTGTTTATAAAGACACTGTTTATGAGGCCCCGCAAGGTCAGGGTGCTCGGCTGGTGGGCATACTTCAGACTTTTCAAGTCACCGAAGCGCATCAATTAACACCTACTTTTAATAACGATAATCTGTTTTAACTGTTATAAATTGGCATTTCTCTAGTCTAGTCCAAAATAAAAATCTATTTTTTCCAGGTTAATAATTGTGACAAAAAAAAAATGTTTCGCGAAAGCTGCTGATTAAGAAAAGAATAACTATTATTCTAGCCTAATTCTGACCCTACAATTAGATATATTAGCAGATTTTTTTTTAATTTTGTATTTTATTTAATTTATAAATTTCGATTAAAACATGTTTATAAACAATAAAAATTACAAAGAATCAGAATAAAACACTATTTAATTTTATAGCTGGCTGTTACTGATACACTTTGTCTAGACCGGTTTATTGACGCAATTTAATCAACAATATACTCAGCATCGGTAAATAACTGACCGCAAAAGCAAATTTGAATTTACAATGAATATTGAGTCAAACGCCTTAATGAATGTTTGATAATTTTCCTTAAAATAACTCTTTTAAAAGAAATGAGTTGCATACATATGTACTACATAAATGTATGTGTGTCTGACATTTTTCAGTAGATGAATCAGCATCAACTAAATTACTCAATATTTCAATACTTTATACATAATAACTTCATAGATTTTCTAATGAATATTGTATGTGACCAGATGCTTTAAAATAATGTTACAGTGGGCCATTTTGTTCATTTTTGTTTTGTTTTAATTTTGTCTAAAATGTCTTACAAATGATTTTTCATCTTGTCTTGTAGGATAAGAAAAATATCATTTAGCAATGAACATTGTACTTAACTTACAATTTTGTTAAAGTTTTTAATAGATTTTGCTGAAAACAAAAAATTAATATATGTACTTAGTTAAGCGCGGCATTTTTTTTTCGACAAAAAAACAAATTTCGAAATATCGCCCAAATTTATATTTTTCCAAATCTTAAATTGGAAATACTCCCCAAATATTTTCAATGTTAATTTTATTTTTGTAAAATTTGGGCGGTATTTCATCAATAAATGGTCGATATTTCCACACAGTTTTTTTTAATTTGGACGTTATTTCCTAAATTTTAGGCGATATTTCCAAAGTGAAATTTCAATGATGAGATAATCTTAAAAAAAATTGCAGTGCATAAACAGTGAGGATTGTATGGGGGGGATTGCTGCCTCCCTGCTTGGGCACATTATAGGATTTGGGGTAGGTGGGTGTATGCAAAGTCTCTTTTTGATTTAAAGAAACTGGATTTGATTTTTTGAAAAAACTTTGCATACACCCAGCCTGGCACCTACCACAAATCCTATAATGTGCCCAAGCAAGGTGGTTGCTGGGGGGCAGCATGCCCCTTCATAGATACCTCACTGTTTATACGCCGTTTTAATTTCCAAAATCCATATTATATATGTTAGTAATGAGTTTTAGTATTATTTGGGCGTTATTTCCTAAGAATTGGGCGTTATTTCCTTTTCTGGATTTTTTTAGGTAATATTTCCAATTATGGGCGTTATTTCCCATTTGACTTTTAAAATTTTTATTTTTGACGTTCTTTCCTTTACAAAAAAAAAATAAAAAATTGGAAATAACGCTTAAATCGAGAAAAAAATAACAACAATTGTTCAGAATTTTTTTGGACGATATTTCCAAATCCATTTGGGCGCTTTTCCTTGGGCGTTATTGCCTAACGCCATTAAGCGCATGTACATTGTACAATAGACTGAATCAACAAAAATTTTAGAAGTCTTCGATTTTCAATGCCACAAGATTTTTAGTTGAATTTAGTGAAAAAATTAATCTAGCTAAAATTTCAGCCCCTTAGATTAATATTTTAAGATCGCTCATCGTTAAATTCAATTTTACATACAAATCGTATCGGAACTTTTTGTTATTTTATAACTTCAGAACCGGTTGCTGTTAAAGGTGATATTTCCAAAGTGATAATATCTAATATTAAAAACGTATTTTTAAAGGAAATTGAATGTTCTTTCAAAAATGTCCTTAAATATTATTTAATTAATGTATTAGTGAATTGCTTGTCACGTCGTACCTAATTACATACCTTGTTATGTGCAATTAAGTTATTTCGTAAGAAAACACATATTTAAAATTTAATCAGCAAAAGCAAACAAAATAAATACATTTATTCACATAAATGTATTTTTCAAGATTTTGTTTCTGTAAATGCGTTATAATTGTTTTCTTGGTTTTTCTAATAACTTTAAATGAATATTCTTCAATTTTACCATCAACTGTGCGTGACTATGATTTGAATTAAGAAACAAATTCTTATAAAAAAACACGTTTTTTTTTGTTTTAAGATTATTAAACTCTTGTAATGCTCTACTGAGCGTAACATAACTCTAATTATTTTACTTTTGAAATACTAAAAAACAAAACTTAGTTTTCATGTTATATGCGAGATATGGATATAGTCAAAAAAAATCTTTTACTTATATTTTTCATTCACATCTCTATAACTCATCTAAGCCTATTAATCAAAACAACAATAGATGCTAAATAATGGTTCATAACTTGAGAGAGAAAAAAACCTGAATTTATAAAGTTATACCACATTCGCTTTTAAATCTGGTCAATAGAACGAACGATGATGTGTGATGGTTTTTTTTGTTGTTGTTGTTTTTATCTCACTTGTTACTACTTCAGATTTGGACGTACCTACATACATTCACCAGTAGTAATATATAGAACGCCTATAGGATTTTTAGAAAGTGCAAATATTGACAAGACAGTCCAGCAGACACAAGAGCACGATTTACTCTCAAGAATATTGTAAGGTTATACCATTAACTTTGAGAAGTGGAATGGAACAATATAAATGTTTGTATGTTTACAGTGTTTCTGTTCAAGACACCACATTGCCACCGATTATACTAGTTTGCTAATCATTTCTCGCAAAAGAATATATTCAACTGGCATCCGGTTGTAACTCGGACGAGATAGAAATTTAAAAAAAAATATCAATAACAATTATGGGTATCATTTTGACCCATTTTCAACAGTCAACAGCTATAGTCGAGGAAGTAGCGTTGTACATATATTTAATATTTCTTTAATATATAATTAAAGTGTTTCTGGTAAGGAAAACAAGAGTCAATTTACAATTAACAGACCCATCTTGGATTAAATATTTTTGTGAATATCCCGGTTTTTCTAAGTTACAGACAAATTGTGAGAAAAAAAACCAGAGAACGAATTTTTAGTACAGTTCTTTATTGCGATTTGGGGTGAATTCAGCCAACCCGATTTTTTGCTTTGGGAAAGTAATACCCCTTAAGTGGTGTAATGATTTAGGTGTTTACTCAACGAACAAAAGTTTCGAAAACTGCTGCCCGTGAAAAACAATTGTTTTTTTTTTAGGTGGCATAGGCTGGGAACCGATCCCAAAACATTCGGCGTAACTAACCTATGCACTTAGCACCTATACCACCTTTAGCTATTATAAACCAAGTTTCTATGACAGTGATGAACTCTTAACTTTTTGTTTATAAATATATCTTCAAAATAAATTAACTTTAAATTAAAAAAATTAATTTATTTATTTATATTAAATTATAAATTTATTAAATTAAAATAAATACAATAATTCTATACCAACTTAATTTTATTTAAGTTACAAAATATTCGAGACATCTTTGATTCTGTTGATGACATAATTTATATACTACATTCAATATTTGTCTAAAAGTGGCAGCGAAAATGCAACCCTACCACCTGGCCTATTACCAAGCTCTCCCAGTGTCCACGATGCTGTGGGATCACTGTTAAATGAGAAGTAACAAGTGAACTCAAAATTGAAAATAAAAAAAAAATAAAAAAAAAAATAAAATAAAACCTCATGACACCTTTTTTTTACAAAGTTCATTAACGTCAAACAGCTCCATTTAAAGATCATTCAGATGCCATTGAAGTTGTTATAATTTATTTATTTCACCTGCTTTTTATGAGATGTCATCAAAAACGTCCATGTTTGTTTTGAAGATATAGTTCAACCACAACTTTAAATTAAAATATATGTTCTCATCAGCCAACACATAGTTAGATGTGAACCTATTTAATTATGTCCATATAGGGTACATAGCTTAGATGTTGTGATGATACGATTAATTATTATGGTCAACATCAGTATAGCAAATAAAATAACCGAGGCAACTTGATTTTAACTATATATGTCACTATATTGAGTGTTTGTATTATGTGATTGCATTTTGACCTCGAAGTAAAAATAAATCTTTGGATATCTATACAGTAGTTACATAAAATGTGAATGTTTTATTAAGTTTTATCATTTTATAATCTATTTGAAGGTAAAGGAGATTATAAAATGTTGATATCAGTTATACTGTGTACCACATTGGTTACGTTACACCTTAAGCTCTTTTGTTAAGCCATTTTTATTCAAACTGTAAATAGATGTATAATAAATAAATTTTCATTAAATTAAATGCACGATTTGATCGCATGAACTTGCTCTTGTGGTTCAAGGCTTCAAAGAGACTGAGTATATTGAAAATTTTAAAATGTGTCTACACCAAAGAAACGTTTCAGGAACCATTGTTAAAAAAAACTTTTCTAAATTGTTTCGCATGCATATGTTTAGAAAACATTTCTGAAACACTTTAGACAAATTTTTGAAATATTTTTTTTTTTATGTGGATGTTTCTTTGTTTTCCATTGGATAACATCCTAATTGCTCCACAATTTTCACAAGATTTTTATTTTTATTCATGAACACTCACACACTCACTTCCTATGTAAATGCTTGAGAAACAAAATAAAAATTATCTGAACACAATATTATCGTTATGTGAACGAAGTTTTATTAAACTTATTTTAAATACTACACAAACGAAGTTAAATCAAAATGCTTGGAGATGTTTAGCAGAAAATTTGAAAAAATGCCATTGGTGTACTATACTTATATTATTATATTGAAAAAAATAATTTGTTTCATTTTTAAAAAGAACTACAAAATAAAATAATGTTTCCCAGCCTTATACATATCGCACCCTTAGAATGAAAGTGACCTAACCCAAAATTTCTGTAATTTCTGATTTTTCAATAAACTAACCTTTAAAAGCGAAATGAACTCTAAAACCTGGGGCCTATTTCACGGAACATACATCACATATATTGTATGAATGTATGTACCTTAAAGTAGTCGCCAAATTTGGCTCATATGTAAATTTTGAATTTTTAGAAAAACTATGCGTCAACTTAGAAAACGTATAATTAAAAAAAAAATTAAATTTTACGCCCACTCTATGGGGCCTATTTTAGGTCACATACATTTCTGTGATGTATGTGATGTATGTTCTGTGAAATAGGCCCCTGGAAGATGCCGAATTTTTGAGTTAGGTCACTTTCATTCTAAGGGTGCGATATATTTAAAACAAAAAAGGTGGGGCACATACAACTTACAAGAGAAAATAGTAAAGAGTATAAGTGGGGAAAACGAATAGGTTAATTTTTAATAAACATAATACTTGCATTTTTTGAGCATTTTTTTAGTAGGTACCAAAAATAACGACACCGACCAAAAAAACTTTGTAGCAATAAATGGAAATTCTTATTTTTTCAACCACGAGATCATTAAAAAAAAAATTAATAATTTTTAATATATATATAGACTACGGCCCAGGGACATAAAGCCCAAATTTTTCCCACTTGGGTGGGACTTAAGGCTCAAATTCAATTTAGGCTCTATGTCTCAGTCAAGTGGGACGTACCTTAGCCCCAAATAAAAATGTTGGGGGTTATGTCCCACTAAATAAAAACTACCAAATGATAAAAAGAAACATTGTATACACCCAACCTCGCACTTACCCCAAATTCTATAGTGTTCCCAAGCAGGGAAGCAGCACTGTACTAATTTTCTCTCAAATAAAACATCAACAAATTATTATTATCTTCTAGGCCTCTAAAAAATTTGGGACTTATGTCCCATTGTTAATAAAAAATATTTGGGGCTTGGGTCCCACTTGGGGGACTTAAGGCCCAAATTCAACTTAGGCTTTATGTCCCACTCAATTGGGACGTAAGCCTAAAAAATTAAATTTGGGCTTTATGTCCCTGGGCCTCCCATTAAACCTCTTTCTTTTTTATTTTGATTTTTTCGAAAATGGTTCAACTGATTATGATAAATTTTTTTATAGAAAATGTTTAAAAAAAAAATTAAAAAGTATTGTATACTAAAATTATGGAAAATTCTTTTTTTGATTAAAAAAAAATTAAACATTTTTTTGAAAACTTGAAAAAAAAAATAACGTTACTAACATACAAGTTTTTAAAAATCGTTGAGGAAAATCTTATTTTTATCGAAAATGACTGCTACGATTTTGATTCAAATTTGTGTATGAGCTAATAAATATTAGTATGATATCTAGCATATTATAACTGGATCAAGTTTCGCACTAAGCTATTATATTCGCTTATGGAACCATTTTTGTTGATTTCAGAATATAT
Organism: Epistrophe grossulariae; assembly: GCA_929447395.1. Taxonomy (NCBI): domain Eukaryota; kingdom Metazoa; phylum Arthropoda; class Insecta; order Diptera; family Syrphidae; genus Epistrophe; species Epistrophe grossulariae. Next base: position 116,662,093 of record OV839568.1, read on the forward strand.
TTTATATTGAACTGATTTTAATTAAATGTCATAATAAAAGGTTAGCATATCAACACTTTGAAAAAATCAAGTTTTGGATTTTGAAAAAAAAAACATTTTGAATTATTTTCTGATAATATCCAATATTTCAATATTTGTAAATTATTTCTTCAAAATTCAATTTTAACTCCGTATGAATATTAAAAAATGGCGTACCAATTTTAGTACATCGTCTATAGGTGTCAAAACAATTTTAGAAGTAGTTTCATACATTTTATCTATAATTAAGATGATTTTTAACAATTTTTTAGTTTAAGCTGTAAGTTCTATGCATGCATACTTAACAAGATGCTATATTATTTATTTTGTGTAGGTACCTTCATAACACTATACCTTAGTCCAAACTAAGTTTTTAGTAGGCGGCAAAATATTACTAACTATTTCATTTAATTCCTTTCAAAAACAGATGAATACGTTGACAATATTCAGACATTCAGACCACACTGTAATCATACATAAAAGCAAGTTCGTCCGACCTATTGGTTCATTTTATTTTATATTGTGTACAAAGTTTTTTGTGGATTCATCTCCAGGTGTATATTTTTTGCAAATTGACAACTTTTTATTTGTTTTGTTTAAATATATGCACCTTTTGTTGCATAATCCCGTGTTATTCGATAACGTTTTAAGTATCAAGTAAAAGAAAAAGATGTCAAGAAGCAACTTACAAAAATATCCTGCTCATAGATGATGATTTTTAAGTTTCAAATTATTTTTAAAAATTATTGATGGAAACAACTTGATTTAAAAATGAAATGAAAGAACAAACTTCTGACTTAAAAAACAGATTTAGTCCTTTATTGTAAATGTTGACGTTGTTTTGAAATATTTATTTCATTTTAAGTATTTTTTTGTTAAAATTAACCCTCCTACCCCTTTCTTCTTCTGAAAAATTTTTATCAAAAATTTCGGTCTACCATTCAATCCATATAGGAATCCAAATAAATCGATTTAAAATCGATAAATCGAAATATTGGGGAAATTGGGTTGGGATACACAAAATAAGTGTTTTATGCTTAAGACAACAAAGTCCAAAATCCATTGTTCCATTTTGATAAAAAAGTAACGCCTTTATTTTTCCAATAATAAATTAGTTTTTGCCCATTTTATTATCAAAAACTAAATTTAAATCAACTATGTATCTGGTTTAAAGTATTCGACTAAATTTTTTTTAAAAACATTGAAATTTAAAAACAAAAATGGAACTAAAAAAATTTAAATTTTGGAAAACATCAATATTTTTTTTATTTTTTTTTTTTTTCTCATTTCATTTTGATGAAATTGGTATGAAAATAAAATTAAAGAATTTCTGGCTTTAAAAAAAAACTATAGCAACATATCTTAGGTGTTATGGCAGCATCTTTTTAAAACATTATTTTTTAATTTAAGTAATTTTTTTTAGAAAACTACCCCAAACGCGTTATAGGAGGGAAAATACCCCATCAGATCTCGTGTCGTTGCAACTTGTAATTCGTAGCGTATTGATGTAAATATGTACCCTTTATACATAAATTTAGACTGAAATAAAGAATTAATAAAAAACAAAATTCAAATCTAGATATGTATATACATTTGTTGGAATAATTCCCAACCCTCTTTCGATTCAATCAACACGATCTGGTTTTTTTCGCATCTTATAAACATATAAACTTAAATCCAACTGTTTGAATTCCAACATTTGAGACATTTTTTTTTATTTTTCAAAGATATGAAATCAAGCTTGATTGTAAAGCTGAAACTAGTTACGACAGTAAGGAAGTTTTTTTTAAATCAAATAATGATTAATTCAAACATAAAGCAAGCATTCTTTAATTAATTCCTTTTCTATTGCAATTCAATATGTATTACCAAAAAAAAAATACAAAACAATTTTGAATCCAAATATTTTTTATACTGTCTCGAACTCATGACTTATTTATAGGCTTTTTATATACTTGATTCAAGCAAAAGCAATAATTCAACTATCTTCTAGCATGCATCAAAAACTGTCTAAGAATTTAGTTTCCCTGCAGGCATATTCCGCGACCTCATTTTTTTGATTCTTTTAAATTATTGAAAAATGTACAAGAAATCTAGTCTTTGTGAGTGAGGACTGAGAACTACCATTGCTTTATACATTATTTTTGAAGAAAATAACAAACTGATGTCTTTCACGAACACGAAATAAGAAACTAACAAAACGAAAAAAAAAAAAAAATTAACAAAAATAAAAAGGTAACAACTTCACACAACAACTTATAAGCTGACTGCAATGGACGGACAAAGCGACTTAATATAGCAAAGTGAAAGTCATTGAACCCAGAAACAACGCACAAGTCTAACTTCTGTTTGTTACCTTTTCCCAACATTTCCATAAGACGAGACAGAGTAAGTTGTAGTACCGCATACTTTGGCCTTAACGACACTACCCCAACAACGAGACGATGTGACGGTTGCGGGGAGAGGGCAGCGTGGCTTGCAATCCTGGCTCAAATGAAAGGCAAACAGTAATACAGCTAACTTGCAATGATTCAAACCTTGAATTGTTGTAAGTTTTTTATTTATTTTTTGTTTCTTTAACAACAGCGCATTCCCATTAGTTGGTTGCGGAAACAAATTCACTGAAAATTGATTTTAACGTTTGTTTTTTGTATTTTTCTTCTATTTTTTTTTTTCAATTTATAGAACCGCAAACAGATTATTTCTCAGAGCACTAGATTAGATGGTTATTATTCAGCACGATCATTGGGAGCTGATGTAACCTTGTGCGAGGAAGAGAGGTTAAAAAAAGTAATTGTTATTCTGAGGAGGCCCGTTTGTTTTCTTCAATTTACTGGCGTACATTTTACGGTTTGCTTAAAAAATGTCTGCAAAAGTCAATGTCTTACTTAAATGAGTGGTTTCCAACGTGTGTGTTAACAAGTTGCATTTAACCAAATTGAGTTCGAAAATATGGGGCACTAAGCCTATCGAATAAACCGCCAACTGTTTATTACGACATAAACATACCACATACCATTCAGAGCGAAGTTTAATTGTAATACATCTTTCGTGCAGCAAGTTAAAAGTTGAAAACTAAAAACTGAAAGTAAACTAGTTGCGGAGGAAATCCTATACAGTTAGCTTCAGCTATGATCTATGGCTGGAATCAGTTAATTTTCTTACATTACCCAACAACAACATCTTGAGATCTATTTTTTTTTTATAATTTGCATTGCAATTAAGACATCCACTGATCATATAGCGTGCATCTAACGCATGTCGGTATTTTTATTAGAGCAGAATTTAATTGGCCGATGTTGAAATGTATCGCCATAATAAATAAGGTGCTTTTAAAGTGACTACCTTACCTTACTGAAGGTATATTCGCGGTGAAGACATATTTTTGAAAATTAATCTAGATAAATTTGAAATACTAGAGGGGTGATAAAATGATAAATGGGTTACGTTGAAAATATTATGCGGTAAAATGTAGTTGATTTAGTTATGTATGTAGTATGTACCTACAAATATTTAAAAGTAAGCAAACCATTTACACGAAGGTGATCGATATCCAGTCCAGTCGATGTCATCATTTGAAAGTTGAAGTCCTTGAACTTGAGTATAGCAAATGCAAATAACCTTCGCTTTTTAAAAGGTTTACAAAAGGTTTATAAAGACTGCAATTATACGTTTTCTTAATATTGAAAGTAAATAATATTTTATAATAATAACAAATAAAATTGTATTTCTTTAAAAAGTTTTGATTTGGATTTATAAATTCGGTATATTATGTCATTTTGATTGATAAACAAAAGAGCTGACCTACGAACCTTATTTTAAACAAAATATCTATTTTTTCCTTTTTTTTGTTATATTTTTTTTAATTTGAATTGGATAAAAATACGAGCCACGAAGAAAATAAATTTATAAAAATGTTTTTACAAGGTAGGGTAAAAGTAAAATGTCATTTTTTGTAAATATGATTAAATATCTGCAGACAGATGTTAGAAGATTTGCTGTGTTGGTTTTTGGGCATTATTATAGATTCTAACAGGGCGGAACAACCGTTCACACAGCACGGGCAACAATGAAGATTTTAAAACACTAATTTATGAAGTTTTTACATTAACTTTGTCCCACATTGTATATGAAGCTTATGACCCTTGTAACCAGCCTCTCAGGAAAAAGAAACATTTCAGATGTGCGCAGGGTCGCATATGTTATGAGATTCACAAGACATTGGGATTTATTGGGTCTTTTTTTGGCGCAGGGGCATAAACTACACAGGATAAAAGTTCATAATAGACGTACATATGTTTGATGCATTATTTATTTATTTTTTAAGACAATGGATTATAAGTTTATAATTTTGGATACCGCATAAAACTAAAGTCTAATGCAAAGCCCGCTATATTATTCTTGCTTGTTAAATTTTTGTTAATGAAAACTTTTTCAGGAGACTCACGAAATAAATTTCAATTTATGAGAAAAAAGTTTGAAAATCGTTAAAACGGTTTTTAAAAAAATATTCAATATTATTTAAACTTTGAGAAGCTTTTGTGTAAAAGAATTAAATTAAAATCGGTTAAACAGATAATGAAATAGTCGAAAGAAAAAAAAAATGTTTTATGAGAGATACCGTTTTTAATCTACAGATACATTTTTTGTCCAATATTATAATCGCAACAAAGAAGCCGTTTTTGAGAAAAATAAGATTTTCCTTGACTGTTTTTGACCACTTGCATAAAAGCTTCCGTTAATGTTTTGGTTATAAAAATAATTTTCATTTAAAATCTGCTAGATAATGTTAAAAAACTGTTTGGTGCCAAGTTTAATAAAAATCAATTTAATCGTTTTCGAATTATATTAACAAAACAAAAACATTCTTTATTAAAAAAAATTATAAAAATCAGTTTTTGATAAAATCTAAAAAAAGTCTAAATTCCGAATAATGGTTGTAAATGGTTACAACCATTATTCGGAATTTTTTATGAAATAGTAGCCTTTTTGTAAAAAAAAATTATTGAATTACAAAAAAAAAAAGTTCTGGGCACGTTTTTGAGAATAATAAAATTTTCATTAATTGCTTAAAAAAAATTGAGGTACCATTAGTTTTGTTCCCGAAAAAAAAATGATAAAAACATATCGGGGGAATGCACAAAAAAAGCTCTAGGTATCAAGTTTAAAGAAAATCTACTCACCCGTTTAAGCTGCATTCGAAAGGACAGACAGATAGACAGAATTTCGAGACCCAATTTTTTCGACTTCGCTATAGTCGTTATGTCAAGTTTGATAAATGACAAGTTATGGAATCGTAAAAAAAATCGAGCTCAATATTTTGATCAAACGTAGGTACCTATTTATATAATATCGTAAGTAAAAAATAATACTTTGGTAAAAAGCCAATTTTTGTAGGTTAAATCTTTACAATTCTTATTTCAATTTGAATTTCGGATTTCGAAAAAGTTTCTCGACAATAGACCATATGTTCACTTTTAATATCAAATTGTCCAATCACATCTGGAAAAAGGAACCAAATTAAATTTTTTTTTTTTTTGATTTAAGAGCAGACGGGAAATGTCTATTTTGTTAGCTAAGTCCAATGGGACTTTCGACGAAAATACTTACATTATACTGAATAGCCCAATAGCGATACAAGAACGTCCATTTGGTATGAGGAGTTTAAGACACTCACCGACGGAGTTGTACATAAAGTTTTTTTTACTGTTATTCTGTTTTTAGAAGTTTTTGGATTGGAATAAGATTGAAAATACTTATTTATGCGGCGGTTATTCTGCAGAACCAGAGTCGAACTTTTCATCATGAATTAGGCGCATTGCGTAGTAAAAATTAATAATTCTTATATAATAAAGGAATTCAAAATATTTTTTAAAGTTTCGGGCGGCCGCGGTGGCGAATTTTCAAATAATTTTTTTTTTTAAACAAAAAAATATAAAAAATTTATTGTTTTTGTTGTTATTTAAGCGGACTGTATTGAGTAAAATTCAATGAAAGTTATTTTTTTCACCAAAAATGCCTTTTGTCCAGAGCCAAACTGTCCTGGCTCTTCAGTTATAGATGCTATCGTACCCTTCTAAGACGAAAGATTTAAGTCGATGACTACTGACATAAATATATATTTAGCAGCATTGATATGCTGTAAATTATATTTTTCTAGGAGGATTTATTAGATTCCAACACCTAGAAACGAGTTCTTTGCACAAAACGAAAAAAACTTTCATTGAATCAAAAAAAAATGCAGTTAAAATCCTAAATTCAATTCAGTTCAGTTCTGAAGTAGTAGGTACCGGCCCAGAAAAATTTGTTTTTTACTTCGAAAAAAATTCCAAGAATCCTGAATTTTAGTGGCAAATCTGATTTTTGTGTGTTTGGAGTTTGCAAAGCTTTTGATTTTGTGGGGGAAAGAACAAAATTTAGTTCTTTGTAATAACTCGAAAACTAACCGTTTTCTGGAAGAAGTTTCAAGTAAGAATTGAAGCTTGTGAAATTCAAAAAAATTGCAATGTTTTTTTAAGGGCAATGATTTTTGAGAAAAAAGTGTGCAAACAGGTTTAACATTGCGGTGATGGAAAAAAGTACATTAAAATTAACCTCTGATAATGTAACATTCGCGTAGTATTTTTGTCAATATTGGTTCTACGAAAAAAAAAAAATGTATCTTTTTGGTGTAGAATTATAAGCTAAAATTTTTATCTTAACATTTTTAACATAAAATTATAATTTATTTGTGGGCTTTTTGATCATTTATTTCTTATCCGAATTAAAATAACTCCATATTTACTCCCTGTTGAAATTTTTCAACTTCTTCAATTCAATTCAATTCAATTCAATTCAATTCAATTCAGGGTCACAATGTATTGAAACTTATTAAACAAGAATTAGATTTTGAATATTAGAAAACATTTTTTGTGAAACTTACTTGTGATTTGCTCGAATATTTGTTTTATAATTTGTATGTTTGACTTAATAGATAATTAATTAAATAAATAAATAAATACATAATTTAAAACAATGTAATACAAAAAAACTAAACCAAACTGAAAAAAAACTGTTGTATCACAGGTTAAGCTTGTCTTCATCCTCTTTGATATTCATGGTAATTAATGTTCAAAATCTTATTCTTGTTGTTTCAATAAAATGGTTTCAATAAATTGTGACCCATGAAGAAGTTGAGAAATTTCAATGAAATGTAGGGAGTAAATATGTAGTTGTTTTCATTCGCATACTAAATAAGTGATCAAAAAAGCCCACACATGAATAATATTATTGCAATTTGAATATTTGATCAAAAAATAGATACCAAAAAAATAATTTTTGATGTTTTGAAAGAAAAAAAAACCCTTCACCAAGGAAATTGTCTTTGCTTGTTGGTTAGTTGATTTGGGCTTTTTTTCTTATTTTCCTGGTCTTAACTATGTATTTTTATCAGTACTTATAATAGGTAGTGCTTAATATTGTTTTTATGATTTTAATGTTTCAAAACATTTATATGATTATTTTAATGAGTTAACTACAGTTTGCTTCAAAACAAACATCAAATTCTTTATGGGACTCGTCGTTTTTTTTCTCTTCGTATATTTGTCTTGAAAATAAAAAAATAAAACAAACGTCATCATTCCTTTGAAATAAAAAAAAATAATATAAAAATGTGTGATTTTTTTTTCACTCTCAACAAACTGAAAAAAAAATATATACGCATCCATTCACCTTGGGAAGTCATTAGCATGTGTTCCCACAGTTCAAGCATTGTTTTTTTTTTTTTTTTTTAACTACTTTTCTATTCTATTCTTTTATGCTGAAAAAAAATTATTCTTGATTATGACTGATGAGATTATTCTGATAAACTTGCAAATCTAATGATAATTTTGTTGATTTTTTTGTATTTTTTTGTTCGTTCCCAGGAATCGACCCAGAAGAAAGCAAATTAAAATACAGCATCTCGGGGCCGGTGTTTTCAGTTGACCGAGATACGGGAGTTGTACGACTGAGACAGGAATTAGATCGCGAGACGCAGAATTTCATTGAACTTATTTTGAGTATCACCGATGAAGGAATCTATGGAACCGAACCGAATACAATTTCTTTGCGAAGAGAAATTCCAGTACGAGATTACAATGACAATAATCCGATATTTGTTGGACGACCGTACAGTGTATCTGTAAGTGAAGCAACTGCTGTGGGATCGGTGCTGGATGTGAAACCCAACATAATAGTAACTGATCGGGATGAAGGTGTGAATGCTGAAATTGAATTAAAATGCTTTCAGGAAACTAAGAGTGAAAATGACATTTGTGATACTTTTCAAGTTAGCGCTGAAAAAATCTCTGAAGGGAATTACACAGCTAGTCTGACTCTCCTTAAAGAACTCGATTTCGAGAGCCGACCTTCGTATATAATGACAATTATGGCACGCGATAAGGCTATTGGCAATCAGTTGAGCTCGTTTGCTACCGTTTCGATTAATGTGGTTGATGTCCAGGATCAGCCACCTATTTTCACGAATGCCCCTTACTCTGCAACGGTAGAGGAGAACACTCCATCTGATCAATCTATTCTGACGATAACTGCCATCGATGGTGATGTTGGTATTTCTCGAGCGGTAAAACTGACCTTGGAAGATGAGCCTTTTGGTCATTTCAAGCTGGAACCTATTGGTTCATCGAAAGAGGATAAAGCTATTCTTCGCACAACAAACGTTCCCCTTGACCGGGAGAACCCTGAGATTCTTCAAAATGGCGGAGTTTATGTGTTCACTGTGAAAGCCACAGAATTGGTAAATGGTGAAGAATCATTGGACTTTTCCAAGACCCAAATTACTATAGTTGTCACCGATGTAGACGACCATGATCCAGAATTTAACGAAAATCTATTCAACATATCCATTCCGGAGAATCTGCGCAATGGAATGCCTCTGCCTGGTCTTTCGGTTTTCATCAGTGACAAAGATATGGGCGACAACAGTCGCTATCAGTTATCTCTTCGACCAATTAAGAATGCTAATCAAGTGTTCAGCGTAAGTCCAACTGTCAGTCAGGGACGGACACCTGTGGTTGTGAAAATTCTCGATTCGAATAAACTCGACTATGACGTCAAGGATCCAAGTTTACGTATCTTTGAATTTGATTTAGTCGCTTTGGTAAATGGTGAAGAGAAATCTAGTGCTCGTGTGATTGTAAATTTGCTCGATGCAAATGACAACTCACCGATATTTCAACAAAATGCTTATCGATTTAAAATCGAAGAGAATCGACCAGGAGGAACAAAAATTGGTGACATCAAGGCAAACGATAAAGATTCCAATGAATTCGGTGCAATAAGATATTTGCTAAAAGGTTTTGGTTCCGATAATTTCTACACTGACCCCGCAACTGGGGGTTTGTATATTTTCAAAAGTCTTGATTACGAAAAACAAAGTTCATACAGTCTGACGATAGTAGCAAAAGATGGTGGTGGTCGCGAGTCAAATGCAAATGTATTTGTTGATGTGGTAGATTTGAATGATAATCATCCGGTGTTTGAGAGTTCAGAATATACAAGGACAGTACGTGAAGGAGCAATAGATTTTGAGCCACAATTTTTCGTAAGAGCAATTGATATTGATGGTCCAGCACAAGGTGGTGGAAAGATAAAATATGCAGTAGTTTCAGAGAATAGCATTTCGGGAAATGTATTTCAAATTAGTGAACTTACAGGAGAAATTACTCTTCAGAAGGCAGCAAAGTCAATGGATACCGAACGAGGGGAGTATGAACTGATTATCTCTGCTACGGACTATGGTAAGTACCTCTACCTCTCTAAAGTGGTTTTTTGTTTGAGACAGGGTCGAACGCAGGTCAATGTTCATAAAAGTTCCGAAGTATTACATAAATATAGGCTACAAGAATTTAGGCCCCATGGAATAAGACCCCAAAACTTGAAATAAAAAATGGCCCAATGCAATTATGAATCAAAAAAAAAATATTTGAAAATTTGGTATACAATTGTTTTAAAACTTTTTAAAACATTCTTCATTAAAAAAATTGATCAAAATCAGTTGAACCGTTTTTGAAAAAATCGAAAATCAAGGAAATGGTTCTATGGGAGCTCCCTACCATTTCTAACAGCACTTTTCGTAAACTTTTGTTTATAAAATGGCAGTCTTTTTGTAAAAAAAAAATGACTGATTTCTTTCAAAAGAAGTTGTGGGCACGTTTTTGAGAAAAATAAGATTTTCATTATTTCCTAAATTAATTTAAACAAATTAACCCAAAAAAAAACTAAGTTTATAGAAAATCGACCCACCCGTTTAGAATGCAGCCGAAAGGACAGACCTACTTTTTTCGACTTCGGTTTATCAACGCAATGTCTAGTTTGATAAAAAAAAACATATATTTTTTTTTTTTGTCGCAAAATCGTGGGCAGAGTTCAAGGAAATATTTAATTTATTTCATTGTGAAAAAAATCAGTGCTAAAAAAAATTCCCTGACGGTTTTCGAAATTGCCTGACTTTCACTGACCAATTTTTCGTTCCTCGACTTTGCCTGATTCTCCAGTCGGGTGGCAATTATGTGATTGCTGGGTCCGCAATAAACGGTATTTTTCAATATTTTCTTAATACTTTTTGAGAAAACAATTATGTATGTTTTAGCAAAATGATATAAGACCCCAAAATGTTTTTCATAATAAAATGAAATTGAACCACAAAATTTATGTTGGGGTCATATTTCATTGGGACTTCATTTTACTACGAAATAAGGTCCCAAAAAAAGAGGCTGGGTGCGACCGATACTGGTAACTTCCAATTGGTGCACTTGGTAATTAGAGACCCAAAATTATTTTTTAATAAGAAATGCAAGATCTTCGAAGACCTTATAAGAGTGTTCAATATGCAATCAAGTGAAGGCCAAATATGGGCCGCAATTGTTCTCGAGATGTCCGAGACGAAAATATTTTTAAACTATTTTTAGTAGTTTTGTCAGTTTTAGTTGTCGAGATATTCGAGACTAAAAACTTTTTTCAACAATTTTAAGTAGTTTCTGGTGTTTTTTTGCTTTAAAAAAAATTGTCAATTGAATATTTTTACAAACTTTATATCAGTTATTAACAACGTCATTGTGTGTAGAATAAAATTAGTCTGGTTTCGAAATCAGTGTTTTTTCTCAAGATATTCGAACCAAAAAACGTTTTTCCAACAATTTTTATTATTTTTTTTTTTGTTTTTTTGACAATACAAATTTTTAAAATCATACCAGTAATCAAATCATGTATAAGATAAAATTAGCCTGAATTCAATATCATTGTTTTTTTCTCAAGAAATTCGAGCTGAAAAACGATTTTTTAAAAATGTTTGCATGTTTTTTATTAAAAAAAAAAACTGTCTGATGATTTGTTGTTTAAATTCTTTCCAATTCTTCATTACGTCATTATGTATAGAATAAAATTAGGCCGAATTCATTGGCATTTCTTGTTCTCGAGATATTCGAGACGAATTACATTTTAAAACTTTTTTTTTTTAAATTGCCATAGTAAGGGCCAGTTGTACAATAGTGGTTCAGCCTCGGTTCAAGATTTTAATTCACCGATTTCGGCGGATTAACTAAGGTTCAACTCTGGTTCAAGTATGTAATTGGTTATTATCACACACTTGAACAGTAAACCACTGTTGAAACGCAACTAATCCGCCGGAATCGATGGATACAAATTGCTGAACCACGGTTTAAATATTTGTACAACTGGCTCTAAGAAAACCACCAAATGAATCCTTTCTGCACTTTATGACTTTAATTATATGTAAAATAAAATTTATTTGAAGTCAATATCTCTATTCGTTCTTGAGATACGATGAACGAAAGAATGTATCACGAACGTACGAACATACATACATACGTTACATACACACACACAGACATACAAAAATCTCTCTAAAAACGATGGATTTGAATTTTTAGGAACTCGAAACGTCGAGATATGTCAACATTTTCGATTCGAAAAATCGGACCAATTACAATAACTTCCAAATGGAAGTCACTAAGACCCTAAAAAATTAAATAACACCCCAAGAATTTGAGCATTTTCATTTTTATTATTTTTTTGTATGCATAATTTTGGGGCCTTATTTCATGGGTACCAATTTCGCGGAGCCTTAAATATACAAACTTTTATAAAAAAATTTATTAAACTCACCATGATTAATATTTTGAAAAGGTTTTTTTTTTTTTATTTAAACTTTTTCAAATTCAGTGATTTAAATTCAAGTGTGACTTAATTTTAATTCAACTTTTCTCACAGGTACCCCACCACTCCAAAATACAACTCGTGTCCTTGTCCGCGTTGGAATATCAGGAAACCAAAGACCAATATTCAAAGGTCATTTTCAAAATACAGAACACGTTCCAGTTATAGGACCACCCAGCTACCGAGTGTCAATCCCAGAGAATGCACTGTCCGGTTTTAATGTAACAACTGTATCTGCTCTCGACCCTGATGGCTTAGACTCATTGCTAAGGTATAGAATTGTCGGTGCAAATGATAATTTTGTAATCAATGAAAGGTGAGTTTTTTTTTCCAAATATTCTTTAAAATTCTTGTTTACGTTTTTTTTTTTATAGAAGTGGCCTCATTCAAGTTTCCCCACAAGCTAGATTAGACCGAGATTCAAATATGGATAATTTTGAAATTGTGGTCAATGCAGTTGATGCAGGTGTACCAATTCCAGAAACTGCCACCACAACTGTTTATGTCAATATTAAAGATATCAATGACGAACCACCAAAATTCGAACACTCAAGTTACATAGGTTATGTATCGGAAAGAACAGACATTGGGGAAAGAGTTCTTAAAGTAACTGCTTCTGATAAGGATTTGAATGCAAAATTACAATATCAAATTAAAGGTTATGTTAAGGCCACAACAAAAGCTGGAGTTGCCATTACTAACTTAAGAAACAACTATAATGCTAACGAAGCTTTCCGAATTAATCCAGAGACTGGAGATATTCTTGTAAATGGAGTTTTGCGGCATGATGTTGCAGCAGTGATAATTTTCACAGTTGAAGTTCGTGATCTAAATGCCGAAGTCAATGCAGAACTTCAAGTTGACACAACTGAAATCACAATTTATGTGCAATCGTTTAAGGACACAAATCCAGTTTTTAAAAATAAAGGCTGGAAAAGTTCGAAACCTGTGGTAAATGTCAAAGTTAAGGAAGAAATGCCTATTGGAAGCACATTATTCACACTCACTGCCGAAGATCCAGTAACCCAACTTCCGATTAGTAATTTTCAACTTGTCGATACAGAAGATCTGGATTTTTTCAATCTTCTACAACGTAGTGGAGAAATAATGCTTAAAAAACGTTTAGACTACGAAGCATTGACATCTAATGTATTTGAATTTCAAGTTAAGGCAATTTCTGATGATGGAACACGAAGTACCATTACCAAAGTTAATATCACAGTAGAAAATGTCAATGATAATGCTCCGATTTTTGATCAAACCTCATACCATGCAACTTTGATCGAGAATAAAATGTATCCAGAAAAAGTTATAAAAGTTCATGCTACCGATCAAGATGCTTCACTTAGCCCTCGTGATGATCATCTTGGTTACCATAGGGTTGTGTATTCTCTTCAGGGCGAAAATTCAGCATTCTTTAATATGAACAATGAAACAGGGGAGATTACAATTGCTCCAAATCAAACAATTGATCGTGAGTTGAATTCGAAAATACGTCTAATTGTCAAAGCCGAAGATTCACCTGGAATGCCATCGGATTCTAAACAAAGTATTGTCGATCTTACCATTGATATTCTCGATGTAAATGATAATGCTCCTGAATTCACAAAGAAGAACTACACAGCAGTTATACAAGAGAATGTTCCAGAAGAATCATTTGTTGTTAAGGTGTTTGCCCATGACCCAGACGAAGGTCCTGGTGGTGAGATACGATATGATCTTGTCGATGAAGGTGAGGTTAAGGGTTTGTTTCGAATCAATCCTTTGAATGGTGAAATCACAACAAAACGAGAACTAACTGGCAAAGGAAGATCTGAACCTTATGAGCTGATGGTAAGAGCACAAGATAATGGTGGGCAAGTTCAAAAGCAAGAGTCACTTTGGTCAGATGTTAAAGTCACTTTGTACATTGGTGATGTCAGTGCAAATGATGGAATTCCATATTTTATTTCACCAAAAATTGGAGAATTTGGGAATGTTCTAGAGGTAATTTAAATATATATGACAAATCAAAAAGAGAATATAATAAAGTTTTTATTTATCTGTACAGAATGCCACATTAAATACGCGCGTATTTAAGGTTAGAGCTAGTGATCCGGATAGTCCTAGTACTCCATCTGGGACATTATTTTATAGAATACAAAACGATACAGCTGATGCAGGAGCTTTTGAAATCGACGAAAATACTGGTTGGATAAGCACTGCTATTCCATTAGATCGTGAAACTAAGAATATATATAATGTTATATTGGAAGTTTTTGACAATGGTCAGCCAAGGCAGTCGGCAACGAGAATTTTGAAAATCAATATTTTGGATGTCGATGATCATGAGCCTAAATTTGAAAGGGAATTTGTAAGTAAAAAAAAAACACAAATTTTGTACTGTTTTATTGTAAACTAGCTGGTCCGCCTGGCTGCGAGCGGAATTTTTCATCAATTTTAGCATCATAAAAAGTGAAAATTAAATGTATAGGAACTTCAAACAACCCTTTATATGCATAGCAGTCTAAGGGCGTATAGCCATCTGTTGGCGATCCCATTTTCATTTCATAAACCGATTGTCAATTTCGTAGTGTTACGTCATTCATTAGAATCAATATTTTTTCCTTGCCATACAAAAAGGAATTGACAAATATCGCCCTATCATATCATCTACCCCTGAAAGTCTGCAATTTTTTCACGATTTTTCCAAATTTTCAAAAACTCCAATTTTCAGGTCCGTAGTGTGTTTATCTCTGGTTCATTTCGAATCCAACAAAAAAGTCCCCATGCAATTTGGATGATTTTTAGCTGAGTACAAAACATAACTATAACATACTTTCAGGGGTGTATGGTGGATATCTGAAAACTTGATTTTGTAGGTCAAGGAGAATAATATTGATTCTGACGAATGACAAACACTACGGACAATCAGCTAATTTTGTCTAGCGATGCCACCTAAAAATAACTGGACGTGCCACATTTCCTGAAAACCCTGCCATTTTCTAGCTATATGATAAAAAATGCAAATACATATGTACTTCTATTAAAAGATTGGAAAAAACTGGAGTTTCTACCAATTGGAGAAATTTTGTAAAAATTCAATTTATTTTAAGTAAAATAATGGGAATAGGAAAAGCAAATCATATTAAATTTTTTCGTGACACCGTCTCACGAAGAAGTTGTGGTGTCAGAAAAGCACTTTCGTGCCAAATCGAAAATGCTGATAATGTCCCTCACGAAAGTAGAATCACCAACAAATGGCATGTTACAATTTGTGTGTTATTAAATTATTGGAGCGTTCCAAATGAAAGGCACGACTTGGGTCGTACGAACTTGCTCTTGTGCGTTCACACTGATGGTTTTAAAGTCTGAATAATTACGATCTATAAGTCTGATTTTAAAAGAAATACGTTAGTTATGGGAGCCTAAATTTTATGGCACCTGCTTAAAACGTATTTTAACATAAGGTAATATTATGTGAGAATACAAAAATTAACAATATAGCACCGCGGTGCAGATATGCATTATGCATGCATAAAACTTACAGTTTTAACTGAAAAATTGGTAAAAAACTAATACATAATTAGAAGTAAATTAATTAAACAAAATCTGAAATTGTTTTGACACCAAAGCTATGTACGCCATCCGACTTCTTAAATAAATCTTATTTTTTGTGAAAAAAAAAATTTTAAAATCTTTGGAGCGGTTTTTTTAAAAATTAATTTTTTATATATGTATAAAATTTTTGAAAACATTTTTAAGAAAAAATATTGAAACACCAATTTTAGTGTTTATTAATGCAGAGTTAAAAAATAAATTTTGAAAAAAAAATCATCTACTCATTTT
Organism: Epistrophe grossulariae; assembly: GCA_929447395.1. Taxonomy (NCBI): domain Eukaryota; kingdom Metazoa; phylum Arthropoda; class Insecta; order Diptera; family Syrphidae; genus Epistrophe; species Epistrophe grossulariae. The sequence goes on from OV839568.1 coordinate 116,678,155, forward strand.
GCCAAAAATCGAATTTAAAAAAAAAAAAAAAATTCTCGTGTAAAAATTTTTCCACAAAATTGGTTCAACAGATTATGAGGTAGATAATCGAAAAACAAAAAAATTGTTCTAGAGAGATACCGTTACTAAACGGAAGATATAAATTTTTTTTTTAAATAATGTAGTAGATCGTACTGATATTTGCTCCCATAAAAATTTTTATCAAAATCGTAGGAGTGGTTTTCGAGAAAAAAAAATTTTCCTTACCGGTTTTTAAACACTTGTATGAGAGGTACCGTTATTTTTGGTTATAAGATTAATTTTTATTTAAAATCTGCTAGATTATATTAAACAACTGCTGGATGTTCAGTTTAATAAATATCGATCAAGTCATTTTGGAATTATTAAATTCTCAAAAAAAATGTGAGACTTTTTTAAAAAATCAAACAAAAAATTTGGTATAGGTTCAATACTTTTAAAAATTTTTTTAAACATTCTTCACAAAAAAAATGATTGAATTTGAACCGTTTTTGAGAAAATCAAAAGAATGGTTCCATGCGGGAAGTACCATTTATAACCATTTTTCGAAAACTTTTTTTTATAAAATGGTAGCCTTTAGGTATTAAAAATAACAAAAATTTTTTTAAGTTTTGGGCACGTTTTTGAGAAAATTAAGATTTTCATTTTTTGCTAACAAAATTTGTACGGCAGCTACAGTTATTTTCGGTCCTAAAAAAACGCTATGTAACAAGTTTAAAGAAAATCAATCCACTCGTTTAGGCTGCAACTGAATGGACAGACAGAGAGACAGACAGAATTGTGAAACCCATTTTCTTCGATTACGATGAAGCGAAATCGAAGAAAATTTCAAGTTTGATCAAAATCTCGAGTTCGATTTTTTTTAAGAATTCATAACTTACCATATATAAGGTACCTACCTACATTCATATACAGTAGAATCTCGAAAAGATGAACAGATATAAAACAGGGCCCCTTCATCTTTTCAAATTGTTCATCTTTTCAAATATCAACGTATGTTTGAGGATATGAAGATATAGTAAACATTAAAAATTATTAACATAACAATTTAAAACAAGCTCAAAAGTATTGTTCAGGAGGAACTAAAGGCAAAGAAGAAGTAAAAATTATGTTGGGAATAAAGTATTCATCTTTTCGAGTACAAAATTTTAACCCGTTCATCTTTTTTAAAACTGAAAAGTGAACATTTTCCGTTCATCTTTCCGAGCTGTTCATCTTTTAGAACCGTTCATCTTTCTGAGATTCTACTGTTTGTGCATCGCAAGTAAAAATTCATTGTAAAGGGTTTTTCACTTTTTAAGATGTTGAAATTGATGAAAAATTTCGTGAGAAGGCGGGCGGACCAGCCAGTTCCTTATAGTTTTATAAATTTATTAAACAAAATAAAAATATTTCATTATAATATGATATTTTGGCTTTACAGAACGATCGACCATTTGAAATGGCAGTTCTTGAAGGTCAACCTATTGGAACGATTGTCGGCAACTTAACCGCTCTTGATGAGGATATTGGAGAAAATGGAGATATCGATTATATCATAACTGATGGTAATGCCGACAATATTTTCGAAGTTGAAAGAACCAATGACAGTATGGCTTTGATACGTACTACTCGAGAAATAGATCGTGAATTAGTTGAGTCCTTCACTATAACAATCAAATGTTTCAAATTAAATACGAAACCTTCATTTATATCATCATCAAACACACAATACGATCAATATGACTTATCCGAAATAAGAGTTCAAATAAAAATCCAAGATATCGATGATAATCTACCGCAATTTGCAAGAAAAAATCCCTCTGTTGGAATTCGTATAAATGTTCCAATTGATACAGTTATAGCAACAATTCATGCCACTGATATAGATGCTGAAGCACCTCCAATTGTATTGATCATTGATAATGTTACTTTTGTACCGCAATTCTATAAACGAGCGAAAAATATGTCTCAAAAATCCGTTGGTAGCTTATTCACTCTCAATAACAAAACTGGGGAACTTCGAACTGGTGGATCGTTTACGAATTATGTGGACGGATATTTCCAGCTACGTATTCGAGCAAATAATTCGGACAATATTAAACGTCATACCTTCAATAACCTCAAAGTATTTGTTATACGTGACAAGTCGTTATTGAAATTCGTTTTTGCTCGACCACCTGGTGAGATTCAGGGAATCATTCAACCATTCCAAGAACAACTTCAAAAGAAGCTGAAGCCAATGAATTTGGAAATACATATTCTCGACACTCAAGTGCTTACCAGGCCGGACATGAGTTTGGATTTCACTTCTACCAGTTCGTGCTTTCAAATATTTAAAAATGGCGCAGCTATACCTTTGATTGAAATGCAAAAACTTATGGATTCGAATAAACTGAAACAGGAGCTTTTCGATACTTACGTTGAATTCGGTGTAAGTCAAGTGGAAGCCTGTTCGATTCGAGGACATGTCGCTGCTGCCAGTTTAATGTCATCACCTGGAACTTGGCTGGTAATAATAGCTGCTTTTATAGGAGTCGCAGCTATTATTGCCGCATGTACTGCTTGTTGTTCAGCAAAAAAGTAAGCCGCTGTTTTGAATTGAATGAATTAATTTTTAAAGAAAATATATTCTTACAGATACAAAAAACACTCGAAGAGAATGCCCACACCAAGGCCACCGCCTGAACCTTTCGGAGTTGGAGTACCTGCAGTATTTTATTCCGAACCAATTTACGGGCCATTGTAGTGAATTCCTAGAAAATTTATTCATCCTCACTTTTAAGAGATTATTTAAGAACAAACAAAAAAAAAAAGAAGAAAACTACTACCTTTTTGTAAATATTATATAATTAATGTTCTCCTAAACTACTTTTAATTTAAAGTGATGCGCTTTTTTGAATGATAAGTTTTGTGATAAAAATACTCAATTATAAACTTTTGTAAGTAAAATTTTTGATTTTAATAAGTTTTCGTAAGAATGCATCGGGTCTATTTTACTATTTATAAATGTGTACTTAAATTATGTTTAATAATTTGGTGTTAATGACTACGCTTAATCTATTGCCATGTGAAAAAAAAGGCGTTTGGTCACTTTTTATAGCTGTATAATTGTATAACATCTTTGAATCGAACTTAATAAATTTATATTATGTATTAATTTTTAAGTAAGAAATTATTTTAATTTTTCTTTAATTATAATCTATATAGTCTGATGTCATGCTGACTGTATCATTATTAGCATACTATTATTCACTCGATACATCCAGATTAAAACTTAAAACCGGATGTATTTACATTACAGTTCTCGATTTGTATCTAAATTCTAATTACACGTGTATTCGGTTTAAGTATAGTAAAAAAATTAAACAAATGTACCCGTATGTACTTACGAGGTTCTGCACTTTAACCGTCGATATTTTCATGATTTGTGAATCTTCCTCCAAGTTCAATGATATATGAAGTTCTGAATTCATACGAAAATAATTTTCTGTACAACTTCAGGATTTGAGCTATGTTTCAGAAAACTTCATAAATTCCAGAAAACGCATCTTTTTCTGCCCGAATCCTTTTATGTTCATCGCGTAAATTTTTAGCGAGATCCTTTTCTTGTACCAAATCTAAGTTTACTTTTTGAAATTCGTAGCTCAAAGGCACACGAATTTGTTGCTAAACCAAATTGATAACCTGAAAACTAATTTAAAAATTCGAGGTCCAAAGCTTTTTAAACATTTTCTTGGCGTCACTTCCCGAGATTGTTATTTCAAATCGACGATTGCTTCATACTTTGACACCCACCGAGTTTGATTTAATCTCTTTAAAGTTTTTAGTTTTTTGAAATTTCATCAGATTCTTCGTAAGTGTTTTCCAGAATCGACTTTATTTTAGTAAATGAAGGGATGCATTTGTAGCCTGAATAACGAAGAAAACCAAATTTTGATCACAAATTTGTGAATTTGTGCGCTACTTTTCAAATTATGGAAAAACTCGTAGGTACCTACTTGTCGGACAGATAGAGAAAAGACAATGATTTGAGAATTCAAATAAGTCAACATATAGTTGACGGAACTGTGTGTACAATTTGCTAATAATGTGGAATTTTTATGATTAAGTAACTTATGGTAAAGCTGAAGACTCATGGGAGGCATTGATCTCCCCCCCCCCCCCTCCCTTAAAAACGCCACTGTATGTATTTGATATTATGTTACACTAAGATAAAAATGTTTTCCAAAAAATAAATTACGACATTGTATTTATTTTTCAACGACTTTTGGAAGTAATTACACGTGTATTGCTAAATACACGTCTAATTATAAATACACGAATAATTTGAACACGGGTATTCGTGTACGCTGTATACACGTGCAATAGGGGACTTCAATTTCATTGAATTTATATAAATTACATCCGGGTTTTAGATTTAATCTGGATTAACCGAGAGATTATTATGGCGGTTAGTCTAGGAAGATTAAATAAATCCATTCACACGGTCTCAACGGAATGAAGTTAGCCACATTTAAACATATTTAAGTCCAAACAAGCGATACGGTTTCATGCGATAATTTTAATCGTGGTTTAGACTCGGTTTAAAATGCAAATTCACCGATTTTGATACGGGATAAACTGAGGTTCAACAATATATTGTTCAAGATTAAAGTACATATTTTGATAATAACCAATTGCATTACTTGCTTTAACCCTTGTTAAACCTCAGCTAATTCACCGAAATAGTCGGAATTGAGACTAAACTACGTTTGTACAACCAACGTAAAGGCCAATTTTTCAATGCTAGTGTAATTCGAAGTTAAACCAGAGTTAATTAATCATGCAAATAAATAAAACATGAGTTAATATACAAAAACAGTTTCTAGAGGGGGATTATCTTTAAGCTGTAAGTTGTCAAAAACCTATCGAAGTTCCTGCTATGAAAATAGCCTTTTCATTATCAAAATCGAGATGGTCCCACTAATTTCTGTTCAAATTTGTATTCAGAGCGATCTGGATATAGCTTTGTGTTGTTGTAATTCCTTTTAAAAACACAGCCGATTTCAAAGCAGATGATTCTAAAATAAATTTCAAGCCATCTTAAAAATTCTGGTAGACTCATCTATCCTATATGAGAAATGTCAATACTAGCTGACTTGCGTTAAGAAACTGACATGGATACTCGAGTTTCTTAAAAAGGCTATCCTGGTGTACCAGAACTCAAACAATTAAATGACGTTAATCATCCAAAATCAGTTAATTAACAATTTCCATGGTTTTCAACTCAAATTGTTAGTTAACATGCACATTAGATGATTTACCTGTTGCAATAATCGTAGGTTAAGAATGGGGTTGAGGTCATTATTCTGTAAGTGCCAAAATTCAGTTTCCAAAACTCTGTATTTCAAAATTCTGTAATTTAAAATTCTGTAAATCTAAATTTCTGTATTCCAAATTCTGGAAATCTAAAATTCTGTTTTTCAAAATTCTGTTAAACCTTTATTCTGTAATAATTCAAAATTCTATATCCCAAAATTATGTATTTAAAAATTTAGTAAATTATAAAAGAAAAATTGTTTTGATAATGAAAAAAAGTGTGCACTTTGGATAGCTTTGTGTGCACTTTTTTTCATTATCAAAACAATTTTTCTTTTATAATTTACAGAATTTTTGAAATTTAGCATTTTGGAGTTCAGAATATACTGTATTTACAATTTTCCAGAATTTTGTATTTACAGAATTTTGATATACAGAATTCTAGATTTACAGAATTTTGATATACAGAATTCTGGATTTACAGAATTTTGGAATACAGAATTAAAGATTTACAGAATAATGAAATACAGAATTATGATCATACAGAATTTTCAATCTATTTCCAGAATTTTGGTCATACTGAATTTTGTAATACAGAATAACGACCCGTTCCCTTAAGAATGTTTAGCTATGAAAAAAACTAGCCCTTAGTCCAGTATTAACTGATCGGAAATTTTTTAAAGTTAACTCGGAGTTAAATTGAGATCTAAACTCACTAAAAAAACATCATGTTTCAAAAGTGAAATAAAGATGATATCACACTGAAAAGGTTGGCATCAAAGTTAAAATTAATACTCCACAGCGTAAGAGCCAGTTTGTTCACATGTGGGTTAAATCTGAAGCCATGAATTTCAAAGGTATAAACTAAATGGAGCTAATCAACCAAAATCGACTGATAAGCGATTTACATGATTTAGAACTCAAATTATGGATTCCTTTATTAAAATATATTGGTTACCATGCACATTGCACATACGATAATTTATCAATGGCAATAATCCCTGGTTAAAGATTAGTAGCTGTGAACAAACTGACCCTTAGGCCAACTGGTAAATCATCGAATGTGCATAATAATCAATTTTTTTTTTTCAAGGAATCCATTATCCATAATTTAAGTTGTTAATCATGATAATCGCTAATCACCCGATTTTAGTTGATAAGCGTCATTTAGTTAGAAGCTGTGAAAATTATCGTTCAGATTTAACCCATACAGTGGACAAAGCGGCCCTAAATCATCTTCTGATTCAAATCGGGTTTTATTTATTTCCATGGTTTCAGGTTTCATTTAGCCCTGACAAAATGACCATAAATAAGTCCAGTCTAAAAAAACCTGCATTAATATTGGAGACCTTTGTTTACCCTAATCCTTGAGGACAATGGCCAAATTTATTTGGGAACTGGCCCTCAGACCAATAACAATGAGTCATATGTCATTGAAAAGTTATTTTTGTGTATAGATCAATTGTTTTTATTCAATAATTATGTATATCAATTGTTTTACTTATTTTGGGTCATATCTTTTTTCCCACAGAAAATAGGGATAAATTGCTATACAAATATTTTATGTAAATAAATAGACCTTTCCAACGATATATGATTCATTGTTATTGGTACGAAGTCCAAAATGACCATTGTCCTTTTTAAATTAGAATAATTTCATTATTAACTACAGTTATAAACGAACGAATTTAATTTTGATTAATAACACTTTACACAAGCACAAAATAATTTTTTATATATTGCACACAAGACAAAAACATTTTTTATCATACAATTTCTTTTTTTATCTGAATATTAAATATTTACTTTATAAATTTGGTTCATTGCGAAGGTTCTGAATATTTCACCGAAATCTAAAACAACTATAATAACAGTTATACACTTAAGTAAGTATTTATTTTTGTTTGTTTAATTTGTAGGTATATGAATATCTGTACAAAATTTTGTTAATGTGTCCTACTTTATTTTTATTTTTATGGAATAATAAATTTTAATAAAAACAAAAAAAAATATAGGTACACGTGCATGTGATATAAAAAAGATCGTTAGTTCACAATTTAAAACAGTTTTCAACATTTAGCCCAACAATACACACAGTTTATCAGAATGAAGTTCTTACTTTCTGTTATATCATTGGCATGTAAGTAAATAGTACGTAAATTTTGAAGATAAAATTAACTTTTTTTTTTAAATATATACTTTCAAAAACAGTGCTAGTAGTAGCCGCTGCTGGGACTTTCATACAACCAAATTTTTCAGGAGCTGACTATTGTACAGATGAATATATTCCACTGTGTGCAGAGACTCAAACATGCACAGCATTATTCGGTAATCTATGTAAATTCAATCGTTGGAATCGTAAAGCAGCAAGAAGATGTAAGGACTTAATATTTATAAAAATGATTGAATTTAAAAACAAAATATAATATATCGTATAATTATTTTAACAGATCAATTTTGGACCGTCCCCAATTGGAAATGTAATTTATTGGATCGTTACAATAACATTCATTGTCAGACTCAACAAGAAACCGTTTACCTTAGAAATTCCCAATGGTATTGAAAAATTAAACAGAAAACCTTCATTGTTTTAAACTTTTTCTTATTATTCATTTAAACGGAAAGTAATATTTTTGCTTTCCAAAGTTGGTAACACTGATTGGAAATATTTGGTGAGCAAGTCTCGGACTTGGGGAATCCGGTACGCAGTTAAAGAGCAATATTTTGTATTAATATATTAAACCAGTCAATAAAGCATTTGACTCGGAAAAAATCGCCGGAAAGCTGGATTTTAGTATAATATAGCCTTCTCATAGCGTTTTTATTTGCCCCTCCCACCTAAAGGGGTGGATAAATAGAGTGGGGCGATATCTTAAAATCATGTCCATATAATGTACCAAAATGAAAAAAAAAATTGATGCTTTTATCACAAAATGCACAATTTCGGAATTAAGTCGTCCCACTACATAGAAAAGTAAAACCCTCCAACTCTTCTGATTGGTTTATTTCGAAAACGGTTACATATTTGCATGAAAAAACGTATGTTAATATTTTTTGTAGGAAATATTTCAAAGCTACAAATTAGTTTTTGGCATTTTTTATTTACAACTTACCATTTGAGAGTTATTCCTGAAAAACCATTTTGGGGGGCCTTCAACCCCCCGTAAAATTGTTGGCGGCGCTTATATCGACGGGGACTTTTGACAGTTTCTTAAGAATACCATGAGGAAATTATATACCAAAATCCAGCTACCCGGTGACTATTTCTTAATTGGACAGTTTTTATGGCTTCATTGACTGGACTATATGTTAATTACTTTAAAACTTCAAAGCTATTTATTTTTCTAAGGCTAAACTCATACTGGAGCTGCGAGCAGAAGGGTGCACTGTGGTCCAAAATAACTTTTTTGGTTGCAAAAATCATAATTTTTGAACGCATGATTTTATTTTATTTTTAAAGGAAATTTACAAAGCTATAAAAATAGTGATTTTTAAGAAAATTGCTTCACAGGGTGTTTCTAAATCTCAGACTGAAGTAAGATTTTCTTTGAAAAAGGAATTAACAGAGAAAGGTATTAAAGAAAAACTTTAAAAACAGTTACATTTTTATACGAATTTTGTAAAAAAAAAAGTTTGCGGCTATATAATTGTTCACAGGGTGTTCCAAAATAATTTTTTTTACAAGAGTGAATGCATAAAATTAACGAACCAATTTTTTATGTTTTTAGCAAGTATTTAACAGTATTTTTTTTTAATTTTGTAGCTCATCGACATATCTTATAAAATGTTTAAGGGCCATTTGCTGAAACGAAACTTAAATATTTAAGTTCTACATACTGGCTTAAGTTCCTCTTATTGGTTTGCACCAACAAAAATCTTAAACTTAAAAGGTGCTATGTAGAACATAACTTAGGGGGAAGAAAAAGTAGAACCTAAATTTCCTAAGTAGTACATAAAGCAAAAAATAATTTTGTTGTCAATTTTGATTTAAATTTGTCAGAACAATTAGAAACAAATTTATAAAATGAAAATGAATTTCAAAACGCTGCTGGACGTAATTGAGGATGATGTTATTGTTTTCGTCGTCGCTACCGAAAATTCGCGTTGGTGTGGGGGAACCTTAAAGCTTACGCATATACGCATATCTTCATTCTATTAATTAGATCGTCAAGATTAATGTGTTAAAACCTAGGAAAAAACATCATAAAACAACGTAATTTTCAGTATGAAGTGATAGGTAGGTATGTTTATTTTTTATAATAAAGAAAGAACAAATCCATATAATGGGTTAAGTTAAAGTAACTTAAAAAGTAACTTAAAACTGAAGTATTTTTGTAGTCAAATCTAAGAGATCCATATTATTTTTTGTTAAAGTATCCTTTTTAATTTGTTTGAGGATCTCTTGCTTGATTTCAATGCCTATTAAGAGGGATTTTTTCTTCAGTTCATTTTCGGGCTTTAGAGTAGCAATTTGCAATTCAGCCAAATCTATTTTGATTTTTGATAATTGTGAGTATTGCTCACCAATTTTTGAACTGGGTAAGCTCGAAGCTATGGGCCATTTTTTTCTTTTTAACTGGATTTTCTTTTTCCTTCGTTGATGGACATTTCTCTTCTGAGCTTCTCTTTGTGCATGAAGTTGGGATTCCTCTTCCTTTTTTCGGCCATTTCAAATGATGTATAGGGATGTACATAGGTATAAATAATATTTTTTTTTCAGTTTTGATGAAAATAATTATTAAGTTTGACACTCAATTAATTCATACAAAGCTAAGATGAAATTTTTTTTTTTGTTAGCAACGTAAGATAAATAAATTTAATCTTAAAGCTACGCGCAAACCGACGCGATGGCGGTGGCGATCGCGATAACAATGTGGATGTCGCACACGAAAATCAATGGAGGGGCACACATCGACGCGATATGTGGATTGCGTTCACATTCCACTGCTGCGTTCAGTTACGCGACTTTTCTTGAACGCAGCAAGCACCATTTGATCGCTATTTCGCCTAAAGAAAAATGACTAGTGTAAAAAAGAAAATTTGAAATGACTTCAAATACTGAAAAATTAATAGAAAAAATTCGGGGGAATTCCATTTTATATGATTTTTTTATTAAAATTCAAAAATTAAACGTTTGTATTTTCGCTGACAACTTAGCCCGCTACACAATATATCGCGTTGATGTGAGCAGGTTTTTGAACGCATCTTTATCGCGCGATAAAAGTTATCGCGATTGCCACCGCCATCGCGATCGTGTCGGTTTGCGCATAGCTTAAGAACTAAGTTCCACATAGAGCTAAGTTGAGAATAGTTAAATTCCAGATTTACGATTCGTTTCAGCAAATGGCCCTAAGTGACTTATTTTATGTGAGACAGTGTAGGAAAAAAGTAAACGGACCAAAATTTTAATAAATAATTTGTTTTTATTTTTTTATAAAATAAAATAGAATACATAATAGGTCTTTTTTAAATAATTATAGAAACATCATTGGCATCATCATTTTCAACATTTACCACTTCTGGGCAATAACTTTTTTTTAGCTCTTTTTGAGATCTCAGATAAAATAATTGGGTCTGATTATATAGCAAACATATTACAAAAATCTTCATTTTGACGTTTTCGTGAAACTTGCATGTATTTTGGTATCGATATCGCTTGTAGTCTTTATTATAAGGCAATATAGAAATCAATCTCATACTTTAAGCAGGTTTCAGGTTTCAAAAACAAAATGTATTTAGGATTATGATTTTCTTTATTGGCGACGTTAATTCCTATTTATACCTACTTTAATTTTAAAAACTCTTTTAGTTTAAGAAGAATTTATTCAAAAAGCGTCGTAAAAGTGGGTAGATTACAAAAATTTAATGTTCAATATAATTATTAATATTTTTTTCAAAATATTGTACATTTATTTTTTTAACAATTGCAATTAAAATAAAAAGGGGCGTGGAAGTGGATCAAGATAACAACAAAACTTATTGAAATAAGGAAAAAACTTTACGCTCTTTTGAGAAAAGAAATAACTCAAACATTCCAAAAGTAAAGGTAGAACTATAATAGTCGGAAGATGTCGGAAGAAAATTCTCTCAGTTCACTTACGCATGGAGCGGGTGGTGAGCGCTCTTCACTTACGAAAGGAAAAGTTAACGAAAATTGGTCGAAACGAAGCAAACCTCAATTATGGGCACGTCATATGAATTCTTTGTATTCGTTTCGTTTCGTACGACCACTTACGTCGGCATCCAACTATTATAGTTCTACCTTAAATTTGGTTTTAAGACTAAAATGTAGCACCGAGAACATTCTTTTTTTTTTAAACAAATTACATTTTCTCAAAACATTACAAAAAGTTGCAGCTGCAATTTTACATATGGTTTAACAAATAGTCGGGCTTAAATATCCTCATGGTAATATTTCAGCGGGACCTCTCAAGACTTTTTTTGTAGCTCTATTCAAACCTCAAAAACTCATAAAAAAGAGATTTATTTGGTTTATTTATTAAAAATGTTAATTTTTTTTGTATTTGAAGTTTTAATTAACTTACAAACAAAACAATCTCGTAGCAATGAAGACAATAAATAAATTCGTTTTTTGTTTTTTTTTTACTCTAGAACAAAATTGCCCAACATTGAAAAGCTTTATAAAAATAATTAAAAAACAAAAATGTTTTGTTTGTTGTTTTTGAAGCTCTGTATTTATTTCTATTAGAAATAAAAAAAAAAAAAAACAAAAAAAATCGGATATTGTATTTTTGCCGCGACTATTCCCTTTTTGGACAAGCGCAGCAGGTGAAGAAATTGAAGAAAAGTAGGTAGGGTAGGTTTAAACTGGTGAGTTTGATGTTCGAAAGAAAAAAGTGTGCGGTTTTAATAAGGTTTTAAAATGCTATGATACGGCAACCAACATCACCTCATGCGGATCTGAATGGATTCATTCCATTGCAACCCCTACCTCGTATAGAAAGTGCTAAACAAAAATATTTGGCCAAACAAAATATCAACCCGATTTTTTTTTGTGAAAATAATTGACGGAGTAAGTATTCAAAAACTTTTGTAATTAAAAACAAAAAAAAAATCTTTAATATGTATACGAGAAAGCGGCACACACTGATAAAAATGCAAAATCTATGTAAACATTTGGTCAACATTTCATGTAAATATATTAATTTATGAAATTGACTTTGTTCTATTATGAGGAATTATTGATGAATTTGAAAATGCATGCGGGAAAACTTATTTTAAACCATAGCTCTTGTTCAAACAATCCAATCTTACAACGGAACAAGTTCAAGTTCTATATATTATTCATTTAAAGTGCTTCACTTTTAAAATGTTTTGCCAAGCTATCGGTTGAATATTTTATATTTTTTTGTAGTAGCTTTAAAGTGAAGGTTAGTACCTACAATAGTAAGAAAAAAACTAACAGCTTTTAAGTGGTCATACAGTTCGTAAGATTTGGATAGCCTCACACATAGTTGGTTATAAAATTAACTGTTTTTGGTACTTCTTTGAGGTCTTATTAGAAAATTTGTAAATTTAACTAATTTCTAAAAGCTAAATCAATTTTCTAAACCAATTTTGTTTACAGTCACCAAAATGTGTATTATTTTATGTAACATTAGAATAGCCTCACAGTAATTATATAATAGAAATAAAAAGCAATTGTATTTTTTTTTTTAATAAAATAATTTGTATTTATTTTCTGTATAGTTAACACAATATTTTAGTACTTTTTAGAGCCCTCGCTTGTTTTGAATTACGTTAAAAATGCCATCGTTTAAGGAATCATACAAAATCATTATTCGATTCCGTAAAAAATCTCAAACGATTCCTTAAAAATCTTACGAAATGTAAACACTGGGCCACTGTATATCCTCCAACCTCCATAAACATTGAAAACCCCACACATTTTTAATGAGAGTTGGGTGGCCAAAATAATTGCTCTTTATTCTAGGTTTACAACGTTTTAATAAAATCTGTGTAAAGTGGCGCATAGTTTCGCTGCAAAAAAAATCGACAGTGGTCCTAAAATACACTGAAACTGAGGCAAGAATATTTCCAAAAAAGGTATTGTATTATTTCCCCAATCGTTTGAATGGATGCTGTCTTCAGCATTCCATGGCATTCGGTAATGCTAAATTAAGCAACTATATAGTTTACGCGCATTGTTAAACGGTGGTTTTTTTCTTCAGCTTTAAGTGATTTAGGTGTTTTGACAAATGTCATTGGAAAGTATTCAATTGAATTGAATTAAGTTGAATCACCTTACCCAGACGGAAAACTCAATGACAATCACATGTAACTATGGTTGCTGTGACAATCACATATAACCTTAGCCGATTCCACGCTTGTTTTATGTGATTTTTTTTTCTCCAACGTCTATTATTAATTTGTTTGCTTTCAAACTTTTATCTCTAGTTTTAGATTTTCTAGAATTAACTTTTATGAATGATTTTCTTGTATTAAAAAGATCTATCGATTACAAGAAAATTCAACTATCTACCATATTTCGTTTATAAAATCGAACCTAGACCTTTTTCTTAGTTTACCCTAATTTAACCTACTGAAATTCTGATTTAAGAATTTTTAAATCATTTTTCCTTTCACATGATATTTTTTTTATATCACTAAAACCTATACCGTATGAGCTGGGTCATATAATTGAAGAAAAAAAAAACACAAAAATCGACCTTTAATGCGTGGCAATGCCCAATGCCTTGACCATGTGCAAATTGCTTGTTTAGCACTATCTAAAAAACTGTGTACTCCTCATCTGGTAACTCGATGAAGGTAGGACTGTAAGTGAAAATACTTTCAGTATAATCTGTGACTTTGACCAAAGAAGTTTGAAGTAACATAAATTTAAATTAAACTTTCATTTAAAAATAGTATCTATTAAAAAAATTACCCCATAAATAAAATAACAAAAACTATTACTTATAAAATTTATATTAATAAAATGCACGACTGGACTGCACGAACTTGCTCTTATGTGCAATCACACATGTGGTTTTAAATCTGAATTGTTTAGATCTATTCATTTAATTTTAAAAGAAATAAATTAGTTTTTAGATAAAATTTTTTAAACAATTTTAAGAACAAAAATTGGGACTCAATTTTGTAGCATTCAATAATGCCGAGTTGAAAAATTAATTTTGAAAAAAAAAAAAAAAAAAATTTTTTAAATACATCGAATTTTTAAAAAATAATTTTGAAATTTTTTTTTTAATCCAAAATAGTTTTCTTTTTGAAAACTTTGATATGCAATAATATTCAAACCCATTATACGCTATACAAAATTTTATTAAAATCGGTTTAGAAGGTAATGCAATTAAAAAAAACGGTTCTATGAGAGGTACCATTTTGAATCGATAGATACATATTTTTTTTCAAAAATATGGTAGATCGTTCCGATATTCGCTCACTATTAATTTTAATGAAAACCGTAAGAGCAATTTTTGATAAAAATGAAATTTTCCTTATCGGTTTTAAACACTTGTATGGAAGGTACCGTTATTGTTGAATATAAGAATAATTTTCATTTCAAATCCGCTAGATAATCTTAAGAAAGTGCCAAGTTTAATAAAAATCGATCAAGACGTTTTCAAATTATAAAGTTCTCAAAAAAAAAAAATTGAAACATTTTTTAAAAATTCAATAAAATGTTTTGAAAATTTTGATCAAAAACAGTTGAACCGTTTTTGAGAAAATCAAAAACCAAAAAAAAATCGTTCTATGGGAGGTACCATTTATAACTGCGGTCACATTTAATTGAAACTTCTTACTTAAACAATAAGATTTGATTGAATTTCTGAACAACAACAACAACTTAAAGGTGCTACCACAAATGGTATACGAATTAATTTATAATTCGTTTTAATTAATTATTTGGCTGGAGATATAGCTATTTCAAGGGGTGCCAAGCCCTATCATCAGTCTCCTTATTAGTGGTGCTGAGCTTTAATCCAATTTTATTATGAAAAACTTTCTGCACACCATGAGATTCGAACCCACGCATATCAGATTTGTTCAGTCTTAGAAGTCGTATGCACTACGCATTCCACTACTTTAGACCACTGACGTCACAGGTCGAGATGTGTATCGTTTGTTTATCAAATGCATTTGGAGCATCAGCATTTTTCTAAGTGCCTTCAAGTATGCTGACTTGTTCCGCCTCCATTTTTCTCCATACCTTATTTCAATAGACTACAATTCGTAGTACGTATCAAAGGGCGGAGAGGTTGGAAGATCGGTAACAGACCAGCTACTATTAAGTTATTATTATTATTTATTGTATTATTCATACTTGAATGTCAGTTTATTAGACTTGACTTGACTTAGATTTGATTTTGAACACTGGAATACATTTTTATATAAAACTTAGGTAGGTACTTGTTTTTAAGATAATTCTCTCAAATAGTTTTTTTTTTCTATCTATATGATTTGATTGACTAAATAATAAATAAATAAATAGTTTAAAACAACAATAGTTTAAAACAATTAAAAAAAGCTTTATTTAATTTGAATATTTAAAATGAAATTAAAAAATAATTCTTATTGAAAACTGAAATCAATTGATTGAAAGGGTTATTCAACCATAATTTGTTCTGCTGAAAATAAAAGCACTATGTATATAAATACGGGACACCAAAGTAAATATAAAAATTGAAAAAAAACGGGACGAGACTGTCCATAGAAATACGGGTTTTTCAGAAAAATACAGGTTACATGGTCACCGTACATTTATAAGTAGTGACTTCAATTTGATGGTACGTCTCACACCCTTGTAGCACAGATAATAAACTAATAGTTTATTATCTGTGCTTGTAGACATCACATTATTTGCTTGTTTACTCAAATCACAAATATGAATCTGTTTAGTTTTTATTTGTCGATATTTTTTTCACTCCAAATCATTAAATATTGACAACCATAAATGTTATTGAAGCTCATCTGCTGAGCTAATTGCTTGCATATACAGGGTGGGTCAAAAGTTTCTTCCTAATTTGAATACGAAGTCTTATGGAAAAAGCTCTAGAAAGAGCTGGTGCTCATTTGAAGGACATTATATTCGATACTTACCCAAAAAACCTCCATAAATCATACTTTGTGATTCTGAAATAAAGGATCCCCCACACCGAAAACAACAATAACAACACGTGGTTGTCAATGAAAACAACTCGTTGTTATTATTGTTTTCTCCGTCGCCACCGAAAATTCGCGTTGGTATGGGGGATCCTTAAATTATTAATAAAAAATTAAATTTATACAAATTATAATTAGGAAGTCACTTTTGACCCACCCTGTATTTGCAAATATGAACAAATAAATTCAAAACCCCCTTCATAATTCACAGAATCTCAACTATATAAAAGCGCATCAGCTCGAGTTATGAATTTAGTGTGCATTATAGAATTTAAGTAATAATTACTGATGATAAAATAATTCTATAACTATGAAGGCTATAATTGTATTCATTGTATTTGCATTAAGTAAGACTGGTGTTCCTTAAAATATACATAATTTAACAAAAAAAAAAGAATAACAATTATAAAACAAAATTTATTTAAGTGATAATTTTTGGTGTATCTAATGGCCAAAGAAGATGTCCAGAAATGTGTCCTTTTAACTATGACCCTAAATGTGGTTTTAATGGAAATTGTTATAAGCAATTTCCCAATAGCTGTGATTTTAAATTGACAAATTGCAAAACATCTGGAGGTTAAGATAACTTAATTTATGTAACTTAAATATACGTAGTACAAAACACAATTTTTTCTTTTGTTTACCTTTGCAGCTTTCAGAGAAGTTAATTTAGATTTGTGTGAAAACCCATCAAACAGGAAGTGTTGAACTGCCATCCTACTTTTGATCTTTTACAAACTTTATTTATAAATAATAAAATCAAGAGTTACAAAAAATAAATAAACTTAATTTCACTGAACAAACAAATGCATTTGTTTCTTATGTTTTTATATTAACGATTTTATACATGATCCAGAAAAATGTTTACAGTAGACTTCTTAAAAAATATATCTGATGGCTGAAACTTGTTGATCTTGACTATTTAATGACTTTCTAAATTATGTACCTAGGTGGTTTTGTTTTACATTCATAAATGAGATTTTTATTATCCTTAGTCAATTAGGCATTCTCTCATGACCTTGAAAAAAAACTTTAAAAAATCATTTATAAAACAAAACATTTAATGACATCAATTTTTATTAACATCAATTTTTATTTAAACTTTAGGTATATAGTATATACGGTAGGTAAACCTTTAATTTCTAAGACTTTTGGTATTTTTTGTGCGTTTAACGGATTTAAGTGAAAATGGGGGTTGACGTATTTTAAGAAAATTGATACGTTTATCACATAATTGTGATTCAAACGATTCAAAAATTTAAATACATAATGTTTAATTAATTCCAAAAAAACAATTTTTTATACAAAAAATAAAGAAATCAGTTTTAATTTGAAAAATTTTAAATTCAATTTTCGCTTTATGTAGGTACATCTAACTTGTATAAGACTTGTCTTCATCAAAATTAATTTATTAATTATATTAATGAAATTTATATGATCCCAAGAAGCACTTTCTGGTGTAGTAATTATAGTACTTTTCTTTTCTCACAGAATATTGTTCTTAACCTTTAGAATATACCGAATTTATTTTTAAAAATTTTGCTTAACGATTAATCACATCACGTTTAAAACTAAATCTGGGTGTAATTACATTGAATTTATATTAATTTACATCTCAATTCAATTTTTAAACTTAATTTTAATTTTTAATCGAGTGGATAATATGGCAGTAAATTATAATAATTTTTGTAAACTGGCATAGTAAAAAAAATAATTAATGAAAGGTACATTTGTATATGTACATACCTATATGTATACATATCTATAAGAAAAAGTTATTGACTATGACAATAGTTTCTTAGTCAGCACTACGCACGATTTTTTATTGCAAGCATGAGGAAATGTTTTGGATCAAGAGAATTTTAAACTCAACATCAAGATAACGTTTGAATTAAATAAAAGCCTTGGTTTGGATGAATGTCTTGTTATCAAAAACGCAAAATAGCTTTATCATTAATTGAATTGATGAGTGTAAGAACACATAATCTACTACTTATACGGTACAAAGTACAAATATGTACACATTTAACAGAAAAACAATTTTTTTACAAAACAATAATATTAGGTTCACAAAAAGTATAGTAGTTTTATCGAACACAGATTTATGGTACTTTCTGAAGAAGGCTCCCCAAATTCAAAATTAAAAAGTGAATGATAAAAAATTAATATGTTTAAAAATAAACGAAAAGCTAAGTGAAAAACAAATTTGGGGTGTGAAAATTCAGGGACCTTTTAATAATAGCTGTTCCAATTTTAAAAATAAAAACCATAGTTTCGCAAATAACGGTATTGAAAAAAAAATTAAATATTTAGATATACAAACGTCGGTGACGTCGTAGGCTCTTTACCTACGCTTACATATTTTATGTAGATACTTCTACATCTTTTCTCATTTCCACATACAAACGTCTTATTTGTCGTACTTCCATAACTTTCCGGGAAAATAAAATCCAACAGCATTTATCTTCAAACAACAAAATTTTGAGTCACGGTTGTATTGAAGCGAGTTAAAGCAAATAAGCGACAAGTTTTAATTATTGCAAAATTATTTTAACAACTATGACCAATTTCTTAGGTTTTTCGATCTTTATTTTGCGTAGAACGCTTCTCTGGTACCTGCATATTATTATGTACATATGTATGTACTATGTACTGTATTTTTATTTTTTACACATTGTTTTTATCCCGAAGAAAGATTTAATGTGTATAAGTGTAAGTGAATTAATTTCGATGAAGACATCAATTATGTTATCTTTAGCAAAATCACTGATAATCGGAAGACAATTGTAGTAAATACCTACATATAGGGTATAAGAGTGCTAAATATGTTTGTATTTTTTTTATTTCAAGTGCCATAACCGTTAGATTCTTTAAAAAAGACTAGACGAATTAAATGCATTTGTTTGAAATAAAATAATAATTTTTGTATTTATACCATAAAAATTCATACTAGTTACTCCTTTTCATTATCTGATAAACAGAAGATGACTGGTATCAGCAATAATTTGTTTTGTCTTGATAAAATTATTATCTATCACAACCAGAAAAAAATTAAAATAAACAAAACAAAAAAATCCACCTGTGTTCATAAAACCTCGTGTTTAGCACAAGTTCTCTTCAATATCGTTTTTGTAATTGCTGTTTTATGTCGTTCCAGTTAATTCAATAAACTGCGACACTTTCAAGAGCTAAGATTTCATATCACCCGCATAATCTAGACCTAAATAATACCGGCACTCCCAAGTTTCAACAAATAAATATTTTTTTTTTTTAATTTCATTGTCAATTCGAAATGCGTGGTTTTATATTTTTAATTTTTTTAATTGCTGGTAAGAAAAATCAAAACTATAAATCTATTTAAACTTGTAACTAATTAAATATGTTACAACCAGCTGCGGTAGCCATTGATGTCTGTGATAATAACTGCAATGCAATATGTTCACCTGGTGGACCAGCAGTCTGTGTTCTTAACTCAGACAGATATTGCTTTTCAAAATACAAGGACTGTTGTGAATGGAGTGAAATAAAATGCAAATTTAACTTGCGTAAGTAGATTTCAAATAAAATTGCCTACACTTCATGGTTTATAAGAAAACATAATATTTCCTTCTTTCCCACAGAACACAATTTGTATAGAATGGAATATTGCGAGTTGGAACACTTTAAGTGTTGAACCAGACCAATAAATAAATCATAAATATTTTAAGTTTTAATTCCTAAATTAAGTATAAAATCACAATAAATGCAAAAATCTTTTCTTTTTTTTTTGTTAAATAAAATCCAGAATTTCTAACGCCGTTTTTTCTTTTCCAGCTTTCGGATTTTATGTTGCCTTCGAGCGGCATTTATTATATCCGTTGATTGTTTTTGTTCCTTAAAATAGAAGTATAAAGGTGTTTTTTTAAAAGCATTATTTTCATTATTATAGTTTAGAAACATACTTCGCCAATTTCTCCATCAGTTCCTTGGGTTTCTTGGGAGGTGGGCAGGAAAATCGATGATGCAATGCAAATAAGTTGGAAAATTGCTCCAACAAAGAGTCCATAGCGTAATACAGTATTGAAGATGTCATCTTCGCTAAATTTATCTAATGTCGAAGTGGTTGTTTCCATGCTCAAGATGGTTTGGAAATTTTAATTAATATTTTGTTTTTAGAAATTGAGGTTTTGGGTTATTTGTTTACGATGGAAGATTTAAGTTTGATAGATGTAAAACGTCATCATTTTGACAGGGATGTTGTGAAAGTTCCTCTATTTTCGTTCTGTGGGAGGAAGATTGTTTTTGATGGTACCCTATTACACGATGATTCTTTGCGTCTGACTCTTTTCGAACATAATGAGTGCGAAAGAGAAAAAAGATGAGACGAAAGACCACTTGCCCTGTGAGTAGTGGGCCAAGTTTTCTGAGACTCTTTTTGACGTTTCTTTTTATATAACTTTATTTTGATGATTTTCAAAGAAAAATTCGAAAAAAGAGTCAGATGCAAAGAATTATCCTGTAAAAGCATGCGACTCACTGGAAAACCTAATAAAATACCATTGAAGAAATCGTGAATAACGACGAAACGTTGGGAAAAAGATGAAATAAATTTTGTTTTATTTGCATTTAATTTCAAATCCACCAAAAAGCCTGCATAGTTATTCACAAAATTTAAATTATGAAATTGGTCGCATAAATATTCACTTCTTTTTGTGTTGTTCTCTATTCTGTTTCTGTTTTCTATACATCAAATTTTGACATTTTCAATAGTTTCCAATGGGTTTCCAGTTTCCACTATTGATGCATTCCACTTGGGTGTGTTTATAAAGTTTTAAAGTAATTTCCAATTAAATTTTGTGCAAATTTGGTTGAAATTACCTCATTTCGAAATATGAAATTGTATGGGCAATTATATAATTTGAAAATGAATCTGGAAATATTCAATTTTTGCTAGTGTAGCAAGATTCGTTTTGACAGAAAAAAATCGATTTAAAAAAAAATCTTTTTCAGAAAGAAATTCGACATCAGTTTCCTCGTGTGAAAGGGGACTAAACAAAAGAAAAACTAGTGTGAATTTGAGCTTGAACGGGTTTAACCTTATGTAACCTCACCATAAATCGAGTATCGAGCAATGTGCAAAAATATGTCAAATGTGAAAAATTCCTAAAAAAATCTTCAACTTTTCTACAGCACACAAATTTTAATTCAAAAGAAATTGCATTTTTCTTTTAAAAATAAAAATGTCAACTTACAGAATCGGTTCGGTCAGTCGACATTTAATACGTAGCACATTTTCGCAGTCTTTAAAGTTGCAAGAAACACAACAAATTCGTCGATTTGCCGCCTCTCCTGTGAAATCCAATCGATGGGGTACACTCAAGTTGGGTTTGATTGGTGCTGTCCTTGGTGCAGCATCAGGAACAACATACTCCCTCTATTCGAATTGGACAGATAGAAGTTCGCATATGGAACATCAACAAATACGGGCCAAAGTTATCGATAATTTGCCGAATATAAGAATTACAAAGAAATATGTTAATTCCAAGGACACGTCTGGTCTTGAGTTGATTCTCTTCCAATTCCAAACATGTCCGTTTTGTTGTAAAGTA
The DNA here is from genome assembly GCA_929447395.1 of Epistrophe grossulariae. Classification (NCBI taxonomy): domain Eukaryota; kingdom Metazoa; phylum Arthropoda; class Insecta; order Diptera; family Syrphidae; genus Epistrophe; species Epistrophe grossulariae. Next base: position 116,700,186 of record OV839568.1, read on the forward strand.
CGGGCTTATTTAGATTTCATGGGCATCTCATATTCAGTGGTTGAAGTTGATGCAGTATTACGTCAGGACTTAAAGTGGTCAGAGTATAAGAAAGTTCCAATGGCGTTGGTACGTCGCAAAGATGGAAAATACGTCCAGTTGACCGATTCAAGTACAATTATCTCGGTTCTGGCTTCGTATATGAATAATCCCAAAGAACAAGATCCTGGTGAGCTGGTAGATTTTTATCCAGAAATCTCTTTCTTCGACAACGATGGAAAGAAGAAGAGTGACATCATGAACAAGTATTTCTTGATGTATCAGGACAAGCCGCCCAAAGGCGTCACTTCAGAAGATCAAGAGTAAGTCGAATGTCGATGTATTTACTTAAAGTATCCTCTAAAAGTTATTCTGTTTCAGGAAAGAACGTAAGTGGAGAACTTGGGCTGATTCCCATCTGGTTCATTTGATCTCCCCCAACTGCTATAGATCCCGGGCAGAGGCTTTCGAGACATTTGAATGGTTCTCTGATGCCGGCGAATGGAGTGTACACTTCCCCAAGTGGGAAAGAGACCTTATGGTATATGCTGGTGCCACTGCAATGTGGCTCATCGGAGGAATGTTAAAGAAACGTTACGGACTCTCGGATGATGTTCGTTCGCATATTTATGAAGCATTGGACAAGTGGACGGATGAGTTGAAGAAAAAGAATACAAAGTTCTTAGGAGGAAGCCAACCCAATTTGGCAGATCTTTCGGTCTTTGGGGTGCTCAGTAGTATGGAAGGATGTCAGGCATTCAAAGATTGCTTGCAAAACACACAAATTGGTAAGCTATAAAGTTTTATCGGTATCTTTTCAAATGTACCTTGTTAATGTTTTTCTTTCTTAAGGCGAATGGTTCTATGGCGTCAAGGAACTTGTAACCAAAAATCGCGGAACACTTATACGAGAGAGGATCGAAGGAAAACTACCAATCGATCAGAGAATCAGTCTTAATGCTTAAAAATAAAACAACGAATCATAATCACAGGAAATTTAAAAATAGTTTTTAAAGTTGCAAAACAAGTTTTATTTTAATTTATTGGGAAAATACATAAATCTACAGAGGAAATTACATAATATATCATGACAACCTTTTAAACAACAACGGGCGTATTTATTAGATTTTTACTAGTTAGACAGTGTCTAAATAGTTCGAAATACTTGGAAATGTGCTTTATTTGATGAAATAAAATGTTACTTTAGCCAAGCTTTAGACAGCCGAATCCGTTGTCTAAAACCCTTATTACGGTTGTCAATAATCAATTGATAGTTGATAAATAATGAAATTTGGTACATTAAAAATCAATTTATTAAAAATCTGATCAACTATTCTGTTATAATTATCAATTTTCTTGTAATTCACAACGTTCTGCACCATTCTCAATGATCAAAAGTTGTCTGAATTTGGTTTTTTATTATCGATTTTCAATATTTATCAACTATTGATATAATTGACCACCGTAGTAGGGGTGTAAGTTAGAAAGTTCTCAATCATCAAATAAAAATGTTTATCTATAACTTGGGCGGCTGTCCAAAATTAGAGAAAGTTTATAAATACGACCGCAAGTATGTATGTAGGTACATTGATTTTTGTGTTTAATTTAAATGAGGTGATTTCGTTGAAAATCCGATCCCAAAGACAAAGAAACCAAAATCTAGTTTTATAACCAATTTCATAAACAAACCTATATACAAATTTATATATAATAATAATATAATAATTTCATTCTTAATTATATCGGACCATTAAAATACTTCCCTTTCATATGTAAAGTGTATACAGGGAAAAGGCATTTTTAATTACAAAGCTATAGTTGTTTCATCAATATCAACCTATCCATCAGAAATATTCTTCAATAATTAAATAAAATTATTTTGTAACATTAAATTACTTCCGAATTTACACAATGTGCTGTCAAAAAAAGAAAAAATCCATTTTCGGAAACTTGTAGAATTTGTTTTTTCATTTAGACAGATTTCGTTGTCATTCCAAAATATTCACGTTGGTTTTTGAGAGCCTTTTAAATGATTGCTTGGTTACTTGAAATTTTTATCAAGTTTCCGAAAACCTGTTTTTGTTTTTGAAGTAATTTGAGAAATTTTGTAAGAAAATTTGACGTTAGCAAACAAATCACGACTGCCCTATATTTCGAGAATCGTTTGAAAACAGAAACCACAAACAACTTCAGAGCGATGTGTCAATTTCTAACCCAAAAGCCAAAAAATTAATTGTCATCGCTTCAGCGGCATTTGCAAAACTTCTGATTTTATAAATTTGTTATTCCAATTTTAATTACAAAAAAAAGTATGTTGAGTGCTGGAAATTTCCCCGAATACCGTGTACCCGGTGTACAGCATGATGATTTCTCTCCTTACGAATCTAATGGCGGGTAAGAATAAACTGTCGCTACCAAATAAAATGATTTTTATATTTTTTCTTTGTTTCTTGAATTTAGGAGCATCGTGGCCATTGCTGGAGATGATTTTGTGGTCATTGCAGCCGATAGCCGATTAAGTAGTGGATATTCTATCCACACTCGTGATCAAAACAAACTTTTCAAGCTGTCACCACAAACAGTTTTGGGTTCGACTGGCTGTTGGTGCGATACTCTGGCACTGACTGCTTTGGTCAAAGCTCGAATGCAAATGTATGTGCATACTCATCAGAGGACCATGTCCACTGACGCTGTTGCCCAAATGTTGTCCATTTTAATGTACAACAAGCGTTTCTTCCCATATTATGTGTCAAACGTTTTGGCTGGCTTAGATCAAGAAGGCAAAGGTGTCGTTTATAGCTACGATCCTATTGGGCACTGTGAGCGTGCTAAGTATCGTGCTGGAGGTTCTTCAGGACCGTTATTGCAACCAGTATTGGATAATCAAATTGGCTACAAGAACATGGAACTGGATGAGAAGCCCGTGCTTACTAAAGAACGTGCCACCGCAGTTGCTATTGATACTTTCATTTCAGCCGCTGAGCGTGATATCTACACTGGTGATGCTGTTTACATCAATATCATCACTAAAGATGGGGTTGAGGCTAAGGAGATTCCTTTGAGGAAAGATTAAGTTGAGGATTTTTTTTAATGAATTTGTAATTGTATACCTGGTCTCCGGTTAATAAAAATTAATTCTACTAAAATCTATCTTGTTTTTTTCTTTAAATTTGGTCAGTTTATATTTCGTCCTCAGTAATTTTTCCTCCGTCAATAATTGAGCAGACGAATCCAAATTTTTTCCTTCAGTATTTGACACAAAATTTTGATGATAAATCCAGTTTATATTTGTGATATTGCTGAGATCTCAGAAATACCTATAAACTGACCAATTTCAACAGAAAAAAACCCAACAAACAAATTAAAGAGAACAATGGCAAGTAAAAAAATTTTGTTAAGTTGTGAAATACATCTAAACTATCACTGAAAACGAAAAATTGGTATTCTTTTCCCTCATGGAATTGTTTTTTCGATTAGAACTACATACCTCTCAAATAACAAATAAAATAGTGTTTGAAAAAGTTTTGTATACCTACCCAAATTTCCAAAAACTATTTTTTTTGATTTTTAAAAAAAGTTCCAAAATTTTTTTTTGAGAATTTTTATTAAACTTGGCACCCATTAGTTTTTTAACATTATCTAGCAGATTGTAAATAAAAATTATTCTTATAACCAAAAATAACTGTACCTCCCATACAAATGTCTAAAAACCGGTATTAAAAATCTCATTTTTCTCAAAAACGGCTCCTACGATTTTGATTAAAATTTTTGTGTGAAATAATATCTATACGATCTACCATATTATTGGAAAAAAATTATTTGTCGTTTAAAAATGGTATCTCTCATAGAACCATTTTTTTGATTTTCGACTATCTCATTACCAGTAGAACTGATTTTAGTAAAAAATTTTGCACAAAAGCTTCAAATAAGTTCTAATAATATTGCATACCAAAATTATGAAAAGAATAAATTATTGAAAGTGGGTAGATGATATTTTTTTATACATATGATATAATTTTATATATAAAAACTATTTTTTTTTTTAAATCGCTCCAACGATTTTCAATATTTTTTTCTCATTGAGATTTGGTTAAGAAATTGGATGATATACATAGCATTGGTGTCAACACAATTTCAGAGGTTGTTTAACCAATTTATGTTTAATTACATATTTTGTTTTACAATTTTTCAGTCTAAACTGTAAGTTCCATGCATATTTGCAACACGGTGCTATATTGTTCATAAATAAATGTACCTACTCGCATAATACCACCTTAAACTTAACTACGTTTTAAGTAGGTGGTATACAATATAGGCTCCCATAACTATTTTATTTCTTTTATAAGTTTTTGTAATATTAAAACTTTAATCTTTAAACTTTTAAATGTGATCGCACATAAGAGCAAGTGGTGCTCATATTTTTTACATTGTACTGGTAAACTTCAAACACCTGGAATCTGAAAGGAAAATTAACTTCTAAGGAATGAATAGAACACAAACAAATAAATAATAAAATGCGTCGAGAAATACGTGAAGTAAAAATTTACACTTATTTTTTCTTCTCATCTACTCCGAAGCGCATTTTCAAAATTCTCTTCGCACACCAATTTGTAAATTAAATTTCAGGTTTTTGTTTACTTATACCGAAATAAATATTATCGCTTTAATTAATTATTGATCGCCGCCGATTCACCATTGTTAGCTATTACTTGGACTTGGAAATACATACATATATTTAACAAGTTTTATTACTGTCTTTCTTATTAAAAAAAACACTCTGACTTGAGAGGGAATTCCGTTGATTCGTATCTCATTCTCGAGTGTTTGTGTTTGTTGCAGTATCTTCTGAGCTCTTTTCTGAACCAGAAATCTGATATAAACTGGTTCTGATTCAGTGAAATAACTTCTGAATGTCTAACCCAAGCAAAGTTTAGTTATTTACGAATACTTGAGCCCACTGGTTGGTTTTGCTCCTAAAGAGAAATGGCAAAATTGGTGTTTTTGTCGGCTTTGCTGTTCGCCGCGTCGACAGCTTTTGCATATGAAGTTCCAAAGGCTGAATTTAAAATATTTTATCCCAAAGGATTTGAAGTTTCTATACCTGCAGAGGAAGGTGTCACATTGTTTGCTTTCCATGGCAAGCTCAACGAAGAAATGGATGGCTTGGAGGGTGGACGATGGTCTAGAGATATTTTGAAGCCTAAAAATGGTAGATACATTTTCAAAGAACGAGAAACTAGTTTAAAGCTAGGAGATACCATATATTACTGGACTTATGCTATTTACAATGGACTGGGTTACAGGGAAGACGATGGAGTGTATGTAGTAACAGCTTATGATAGTGCCGGCGGTTCTAAGACACCATCTGTATCTCCACCTCCTCCTACAATGACAGGATCCGGTGATGCTTCTTGTCGTCCTAGTATTACGAGAATGAACAAAGATTTGCCGGTTCGATGTGCTGGCCAAATTCTCTTTGAGGAGGATTTCAACAACAACAATTTGGATATGAATAAATGGACGATGGAGCGACGGTTCACAACTCAGCCAGATTATGAGTTTGTAGTTTACTTACACAACAGTGAAGTTTTGAAAATCCGAAATAGTATGGCAGTTATCAAGCCTATTTCTACTACAAGTGTGTATGGAGATAAATTCTTGAGGAAGGAATTTAATTTGGGAACTAATTGTACCGGCATTTTGGACACAGAAGATTGTACACGAGCTGCGAGAACTTTTGATATTTTACCTCCTTTTATATCGTCACAGTTCTCTACTAAAAATTCTTTTACTTTCAAACATGGTAGAGTAGAAATACGTGCAAAAATGCCAAATGCTCCTTGGGTATTTCCACAGTTGTTCCTCGAACCAGTTGATACACGTTATGGCTCGAAGAATTACCAATCTGGACAGATGAGAATTGCTTTAAGTCGCAGCAGTGGTGGAGATTTGGCCAATGAGCTCTTCGGTGGTGTTATCATTAATGCAGAAGAACCTTTTAGAAATGAAAAAATATGCAAGAGAGTTGGTTCTCCAATCGATTGGTCAGCCGATTTTCATATATTTAATTTGGAATGGTCGGCAAGTAAAATCATTGTAAGTGTGGATAATGAAGAATATTGTACCATTGAACCAAGCGATAATGGATTTTCGAGTTTGATGGCGGCTGGTAAATCTCTACCTAATAAGGAATATTTGGAGGCAGGTTCAAAAATGGCACCTTTCGATCAAGAGTTTTATATTAAATTAGGATATGGTATTGGTGGACATAAAGACTTTCCAGACGATACTACATTATGGCTGAAAGAGAAACCATGGATAAATGGACATCCTAAGGCAATGAAATATTTCTGGGATCAGCAAAAAAGAAATTGGATGCAGTGGTTGAGTTCGAGTGCAGCATTGGAAATTGATTATGTTAGAGTATATTCAGTTTAGGTTGAAAAATTTATGAAATACTCATTTTGTTTGTCTTAGTAAAAATAAAATTCTTTTGATTGTTTGATTGATTACGACTTGGTTCTTTTTGTTTTTGACTGCGTTTCTTTTTTATTTTAAATAGGTCTTGAAAAAGAAATAAAATAGTTGAAAAATGCAGTGCAAAACCGAATAACTCAACTAACAAAAAAAACACCCATCGTTCGGTTTAAAATAAGGCAGCTAAGTGTCTACAATGTTTTACTAGAGTGCTCCTTTTTTGTATGGAGTTTTTGATATGAAACATATTTGGGTTAATTTCTAGACTTATTTATGTGGGGGTTTTCACATTGAAATGCAACAGTTCGTGACTTGATTTCTTAGCGTATGATGATGACAAATGAGATTTCTATAATAATTTATTGGATTAAACGTCGAAAAGCATTAACACTCTCAATCATTTATTTATATATTATTTCTACTGTCAGGGTCCTTTTTTCTCTTTAATGAAATATGCAAATCCAGTAATTTAGGTATTACTGGATAGGAATTTCAACGTAGTGATGGTATCGCACAAAAACTTTATGTTAAACCGCACTATTTTTTATGAAATTCCATAATTTCAAATAATTCAAAAAATGAATAATTTGACATAAAAAGGCTTCAATTTTAATTTCTTGAATGAGTGAAAGGGAAAAATATACTTCTGTAATATAATATTCTCTCTTTTTCGCCGCACCTTTAAAAATGACATTTCCCCTTTCCAATTAGTAATATTTTGGAATGTGAAATAAGATCGGTTCAATTTATTGAGTGCGTTCCCTCATTTAGATCATCTGTGAGTTTATACCAGAATTTTTCTGGACACAAGAATGTCAGTCAGTTTTACATTTTAGTTCCAACGTCCTTCTGTGGTTTCATTTAAATACTTTTATATATATTTAAATGTTATTTTCTTATATAAATATTCATTACTTTATATTTATATAAAAAATCTTTTAGATAAAAGTCACACAAATTTGTCTTTTATCATCATATAAATTATTTCTGTTGTCAAACTCCTTTTTTCTCATTTATAAAATAGTCAAATCTACTAAATAAGGTATCGCTGGATAGGAATTTACACATAGCGATTACATTGCGCAAAAACATTATGTTACACCACTTTATTTTCTATAAATTTCGGCAATTTCAATATAATTCAATAAATGAATAATTTGACATAAAGAATGCCTCACTTTTAATGAGTGAAAGAGAAAAATATGTATTACTTCTTTAATTTAAAATTCTCTTTTTTTCGCCGCACCTTGAGTGAGTGGGGGAGAAACATATTTGTTACTTCTGTTGTTTGTATTCTTTTTTTCTCATTTATAAAAAACCGAATAAACCTTAGAATAAGAAGATAAAAAAGAGGTATATATTACATATAGGTGCACTGAATGTGAGTGAAGCACCAAATTAAAAAAAAAGAAACAAAAAGGTGCCTATCTGTCATTTTGCCGATCTAAAGGAAAGTGTTTCGAGATTTTCAATCGTTAAAATAGTGAAAAAAAAGATAATTAAACTTAATAAAAAAATAAATTAAAATTGAGAATATAGTGAAAACTTGCAATGCTTTACTAAAAAAAAAATAAAAAATATCATGCGGTGTTGTGTTAAATTGCGTAAAAACACCTATAATATGGAGTTAACAATCTTTTCATTTCAAGGGCTGATTGTGTCTCAAATTCCAGATAAATTAATGTGAAGGGATGTTTTCTATATAAATAAATTATCGTAGAATTCTTTAAAATTTTGCATTTTGATATAAAAAAGGCAAATTTGTTGAAAATAAAAAAAATATACTTTGAAATGTGATACGTCAGGTGTCTATCTGTCAAAATAGAAATTGTCGTCCAGGGTCGAATTAGCTTTTGTTGGTGATAGCAAGGCGCTAAAATGCATTGAGCACCCGTAGTGCACAGTAATATTTCTTACTTTATGTGGAATATGAGACACAGCTTATCTGTGAAATGAGTGAAAGAGAAAAATATGTATTACTTCTGTAATTTCTCTTTTTTTTTCGCTGCACCTTGAGTGAGTGGGTGAGAAACCTTTTTTTTCGGTGCACTTTGAATGAGTGGGGGAGAAACACCTTTATTTGTCACTTCTGATTTCATTATTACATCAAATATTGTTAACAATGAGGTTTTGTAAAACTAATTTGTTCATATCAATAAAGAATGTATTTATTTTCTTCAAACATTCTATTTGAAAATTTAATTGCAAAACCTTATTGAATGTGCGAAATTTTCGCACGGGTCTTCTGGTTAATATTGAAAACTTGATATAAATCAACAGTTTTAAGTTGGGTACCACCAAGTTTAAAGTCGAGTTATAGCTTGGGCTATAACTTGGGATAATTATCAGTGCTTAGTTTAAGTATATAGAACTATATAGAGTTGCATTTTACCATTGAAAATTGAACAAAAAATCGAAATATTATCCAATCACATAGATCCGTTGCAGAGGCTCTTTAGAGTATTTGTTTACTCGTAAAAGAATTTATTTACTTAAAAAATCAGGCCTAGTATTTCCTAATAAAGTAAAAAAAAAAACCAGCGAAAAACACAAATAACGAGCCAGATTATATTAAAGAAAAGAAAAACATAATGGGTCTTACCAACAACCAAATTTTAAGACGACTTAAATATTCAAGTAAAATGAACCATAATGGTATGGACTATAAATAACGAAGCATACATGTTTCATATTTAAAAGTCCGTACCATGTTATATTCATTATTTAGGGTCTACTTAAATATTTAAGTCATACCATGTTTGGTTTGTTGTATAGAGTATATACCATTATGGTCCATTTTGCTTAAATATTTAAGTCGTGTATAATTTGTTGGGCCCTATATTTTCCCATTTAACCAATTATTTTTAATTCTTCGAATTCAATAATTTATTTTAAATAATCTTTTTTGCTTACAACATTTGGTAGTTCTTTTCGCGAAATTAAGGTGCTTTTTCATTAAACCGTCTCTGTTGGTGAATGCTCAAAACTGTTTGGGAAGCCTCGGGACCAATTTTTTGCAGTTCGACTGTGACATGAGAAACTTGAAATTTGATTTGAAAGAAAATAATATTCTTTTTGGCTGACAATATCCCAATTTGAGCTTATAGACGGTCAATTTCAAATTATTGCATTTACTTAAGTAAAATGTTTTAAAAAAAATTTAATTTTCCCGGTATTGACGATGAAAATTTTAGTAAATAAGAACGCTAAACACAAAAGCTATTACGAAGTTTTTTGTAGCAAAAATGCTGCTGTTAAATCGCACATAGAAAAGCTGTGGACACTGACAAACAAAAAATTCAAAACACAACAAAGACAGTAAATCAATACATATTATTGGTTTTTCGTCTCCAAGTGTGTATTTTAAATAAATCAAGTTTTTTGTTCTTCAATTTAAAAAAAATGTTAAAATTAGTTTCGCGGGTGGTATAATTTTGATTTTCAAAATTATCGAAATCGCTCCGGTCTATTGTTTATTCTATTTCCAAGAGGAGAAATTAGAATTTTTATTTTAGCTCATCTAAAACGGTTAGCTTTCATACATCAATTTTGTTTTTTTTTTTTCAAATTTTCTCAAAAACGACTCTAACGATTTTGATTAAAATTCGTTGATGTAATGTCTAGATCAGCAATCGAAATACTGTATTTCATGTTTTTACCAAACAATTTTTTATGTATATCTATCATTTTGGTGGCTGGACCAATTTTGTTAGAATTTTGCAATCCAGTGCTTTTGAAAAGTTCAAATAATAGGCGTGTTTTGGTGAGAAACTGCAAATCAGTCAAATCTTACTTGATAAAAGTAGTTTGTGTAACTCAAAATCAGTGGGAACTGTGGATCGTTATCTTGATGTTTTTACTTCACTAAACTATATTCTTACCAAAACACGGATAATATGACATTTAAAAATTTTTCAAAAATAAAAATCATTTATTTAGTACTTTTGACATTTTAAACACATTCTCGTTAAAGATATTATTGAGTTATTGAACCATTAACATACTACATCTTCAATTTTTATCTGCATTATAGTTTTTAATCACAAGAGCAAGTTATTGCCATCAATCTTCCATATACTTAACAGTTAGTTTTCTAATAAGATATTCCTTAAGCTGAACATTTGGACTTTGTGTTCTAATTGTAGAGATTCTTTCTTAAGCAGCGCAACATGAATGTGAAATTAAAAATGAGCTTCTACATGTACATAAGGGTGGTCGTTAAAAAAAGTTCATCTTGGATTTTTATTTTCATGTCCTATGGACGGACATCGGGTGATTCCCTTAAAAACTCACACAAATCTAGGGTATATGGTAGGTTGAAACCACGAAAAAATATTGTATGGGAGGGGGGTGGTATATCCCCGCGTTTAGACGGGAGAGGCAATTTTCTAAAATAATTACTTAAAATGGATAAAAATTTATTAAAAATCAACGAAAAAATGAAAATTAAAAAATCTACAATTTAAAGTGATTTTTCTGTGTGATTTTACGGGAATCACCCGATATTCACTTTAATATAGGTTAATTTTTTAGCCGCTTATAGGTCCGTAGGACATGAAAATAAAAATCTGAAGAAATTAGGGAATTATTTTTTCTTCTTGACTTAGACCCATCCAAGATGAACGTTTTTTTTACCACCTACAATAACGACCACCCTAATGTACATACATACATACATATATCGTTTATTTCATTGTTTCAAAATTATCTCTACAACTCAAATATTCTTGAAAATCCAAAATTTTTAAAACGACATCACTGGAAATACCTAATACGGGTTTTTCCAAAAAATCTTAAATGCCAGAGATAATTGTATACGATAAAACGCCAATATTATGCCAATAATATATAGACATAAAAACTAGTCGCTTAACATTTTGTTTTCATATCAGCATCAACTTAATGTATGTACATACCTACATACATAGGTAAGTTAAAAATAAAAGAACTAGTTTTTTTTTGATAGATGACTAAGGTTGGTGCATAAAATTTATTTTTATTAAGTATAATGAACCTAACGCGTGATGTTAATTATGAATAATTATTGTTATTTTATAAATAGGCTCAAATGTATGAATTATTACAGAAAATGTATTCGAAAGATACATACATATGTATGTATACCTGCTGAGAAGATTAAAATATTAAATTTATAAGTATTCTTGTTAGTAGTTAAAGTTATAATTAGAAAATCAATTGATTATAAAAATAAGTGTGAAAATTAAAGATGCAGTGTTCTTAATAACACGGTCAAAAGATCAAGAACTTTTTTTTATTATGATAACCTATTTCGAAGCCGCCTGAAGTCATCTCCTTTTCAATTGTGTTATTTATTTTCTTATCTATTTAATTGGTACGTGCTTATGATCTGGAATTTCCAACATTAGAGAATTCATCATATAATAGCTCTAAAATTCAAACTTTACTACATACTTCATCTTTTTGAACAAAAGTTGCTTGTTTTACTACTTTAATGTTGATGATTGATAGATTAGGTTTTATTTTTCTGCAAATAGTATTGGTAACAAATTATAAACGCTCTGCCTTATAGACAATAATAATTGTATTAACTTTAGAAATTAGTTAAAATAGGTAAGCAGAAGTTGGGACTCAAACTTAAAAACTGCTTAAATATTGATGAATCGTGAAGCTTTTTGGCTTAACAGAAACAATTTGCATATCTCCGAGTGTAAAATTATGAACTCCAATGTCAAACAACAACTGGTTCCGAACAAGTGAACTCTTGTGACTCAAACAAAGTTTTTTTTTTTTAAATTTTGTATTTGTATGTTTTTTTTTTTTTATTTCTATTAATCTGTATTATTCAATTGAATAAACTCTAATATAATCAATTTTCAATGCAGCATCAGGACCCAACCAGTGATTCCAGTTATTTTTCTGCTTATTCCAAAAATTTCTCATTGACTTAGGATGAAAATTCATCCATGGTTTCTCCTTCAGCCACAACGATGGATCATCTGGAAAGTCATTGTGTCCACCAATACCATAACCCAATCTGATGTAGAACTCTTGATCGAATGGTGCCATTGATGATCCCGTTTTAAGATACTCCCTATTTGGTAGATACTTTCCATTCACTTGCATATCGGAAAATCTTTTGTTGTCTGGTTTAACACTGCAATATTCTTCATTGTCAACACTAAAAGTTATTGTATTATGTAGCCATTCCATTTTATATACATGAAAGTCCGCTGACCAATCGACTGGAAGACCATTTCGTTTACACATTTTAACATTTCTATAGGGTAATTCGGAATTAAGTATAACTCCTCCAAATAATTCATTAACTAAATCACCACCATTATTGCGACTTAATGCGACTCTAATCTGTCCAGATTGATAGTTCTTAGCACCGTACCGAGAATCAACTGGTTCCAAGAATAACTGTGGATAAACCCATGGAGCGTTTGGCATTTTAGCTCGGATTTCTACTTTTCCATGCTTAAAACTAAATCGTGCTTTCGTCGAAAACTGTGTTGATATAAACGGAGGAAGAATATCAAGACTATTGGCTGTTCGTATGCAATCTTCTGTATCCAAAATACCAGTACAATTCGGTCCGAGGCTAAATTCTTTCGTCAAAATGTCTGCACCGTATGTTCTTGTTAGAGGAACAGGCTTCAGAGTAGCCATTCCATTGCCAACTCTAAAGACTTCATTATTGAGTAAATAAATAACAAATTCATAGTCCGGTTGAAAAGCGAATCGTCTTTCCATTGACCATTTTAAAGGATCAACATGGTTTTCATTGAAGTTCTCTTCGAATATGATTTGCCCAGCACAATCGACAGAAATCCCATTGTTAATGGTTGTAATACTCGGTATACATTCACCTGGACGACGGGTATTGCTTAGTGCTGTTGCTGCAGGTACCACCGAAAATAAAGGCAATGTAGCAGTGGAATTTCCTACCTCCGGAGTGTAGTGAGTAACCACATAAACTCCATCATCTTCTCTATAGCCAAGGCCATTGTAAACGACATAAGTCCAATAGTAAATTGTATCACCAATCTTTAAAATGGTTTCTCGTTCTCTAAAAGTGAACTTTTCGTATTTCGCTTTGACAATATCTCTTGCCCATCTTCCGGCTTCGAGGCCTTCCATTTCTTCATTGAGTTTACCATGAAAAGCGAAAAGCGTAATATTTTCATCAGCAGGTATAGAAACTTCAAAGCCCTTTGGATAAAATATTTTAAATTGCGCAATAGGAACTTTGTATCCCACAGTTGGCTCGGGTGTTGTAGATAACGCAGTATCGGATTGTGCTGAAAACTTCGTAACCAAATATTCTCCATTGTCTTCTCTGTAGCCCATACCATTGTGATTGACAAAAGTCCAAAAATAAATTATATCTCCTAATTTTAAACTCGTCTTACGGTCTTCGAATAAAAATCTGCCATTTTGAATGGTCGTAATGTCTCTAGACCACCTACCGGCTTCTAGGCCATCCATTTTTTCGTTTAGTTTACCGTGAAATTGAAATAAAGAGACCCCTTTTTCGGCAGGAATAGACACTTCAAAGCCTTTAGGATAAAATATTCTGAACTCGGCATGTGGTACTGTGTATCCCACAGTTGCAACTGTAGTCGAAGAAACATCAAACTGTTCTTGCGGTGATTGCATCGAAACTACAATAATTCCATTATTTTCTTTAAAATCTAAATGTTTGTGAATATCCATCTTTGGGAAATTGGAAACTGTTTTTTCAATTGATCTTTCGGTTGTTGTGGCAGCGGCTACATGTTCCTGTGATAAATATTCTCTTATATGAAAAGCTCCATTATTCATTTTGCGAATATTTTGATGATTGGAACCAAGAGTTTTATGTCTCACCGTTGCTTCGGTTCTACCAGTAACTGATTTTTCTTGGGATGAAAATTTTCCTACGAGAAAAGTTTCATCGTCTTTTTTGCGCATAACATTTTGAGTGCTGGAGGAATTAAAACCAATTGTATCCACATTTTCTCCTTGTGTTGAATAATATTTCGACACTACAAAAACTCCATCGTCTTTTCTGTAACCCAGACTGTTATGAATAACAAATGTCCAATAGTATATGTAATCACCGATTTTTAAACTTGTATAACTGTCTTCGAATACAAATCTACCATTCTTACTTGTTGTAATTTCTCCTGACCATTTTCCGGCCTCTAAGCCATTCATTTTTTCATTAAGTTTCCCATGGAAGGCGAAAGAAGTAACACCTTTATCAGCAGGAATGGACACTTCAAAGCCTTTCGGGAAGAAGATTTTAAAATCAGCAGTTGGAACATTGTACTTCTTTGTTGGTGTTGTGTTTTCGTTGAGAAAAGTATATTCCTTTATCACATAGACTCCGTTGTCTTCTCTATAGCCCTGACCATTGTTTATAACAAAAGTCCAATAATAAATAATATCTCCGACTTTAAAATTCGCCTCACGATCTTCAAACACGTATCTTTCATTTTTTTTCTGTGATATATCTTTTGACCATTTTCCAGCTTCCAAGCCGTGCATTTGTTCGTTAAGTTTTCCATGAAACGCAAAAAGTGTTATATTCTCCTCGGCCGGGATAGACACTTCAAAGCCCCGTGGATAAAATATTTTGAATTTAGCTTTAGGAACTTTGTAAACAATTTTTTGTACGTTCTTTTGTGTGTACTCCCTGACATCATAAACACCATCATCTTCTCTATAACCCACACCGTTGATTATAACAAAAGTCCAATAATATATTCTATCCCCCAACTTTAAACTTGTTTGATCATCTTTGAATGTAAATCTACCATCTTCTGATTTTAAAATATCTTTTGACCACTTCCCTGCTTCTAAGTCAACCAAAGGTTCATTAAGTTTGCCATGGAAGGCAAAAAGAGTCACATTTTCGTCTGCAGGAATAGAAACTTCGAAACCTTTTGGGTAAAATATTTTAAAATTTGCGACTGGAATTTCGTAGGCTTTACTTGTATACGTAATTGCGATGAACCACAAAATTAATAAAGACGCGAACTTTGGCATATCCATATGCTTAATAATAATATACACGACTAAATAACTCGAGATTGAGTGACGAACTAAAACTAAACGGCATAATTGAGCGGTGATTCGATTAGAGTCAACAAAAAATAAAATTTGGATATACCTAATCAGGTTTTCAATTAGTACAACTAGTAATGAACTATTAACATTTAGGCGTCGCGTCGGAGGGAATTCCACCATAAGTATAAACTTGTTCTGCAAAGTATATACAGGGTGATTCGAAAAAGATGCGAGCCTTTAGGTTAGGTCGACACAGGAAAAATATCGTAATAAATTAAGGCGGGAGGGGAACATTTATAAAAAGAAGTGAATTTAAATGTAACAAAAAATTATTAACAAATAACGTCAACAGTTACAATATAATGCTATGGCTTTTTTAAAGTCACAAAACTATTATTTCATTAGGAAAGTGTTGTCGCTGTTTTTTTTTTATTTTAAGTCAGTTTCCCTCCTTCCATAAGATCTCTTTCTTGTGTCGACCTAACCTACACCCTCTGGGTTTTTGTAGTATATTATGTGAATCACCCTGTACATTAAACATTCCGCTATACATTAATAATGTTATAGAAAATCAAAAATCATTAATGAGTCATAACCGGGATGTCTTGTGTTTTATTAAGTTTGATTTATATTTTTTTTTTTTTAATTTTCTGTCAATTGAGTGCAAAACTTAACCGATATTTATTTTTGAGATTCCCAAACTATATTAAACAAATGAGACATAAAATTCTCATTGTTACTGTTTTTGGTCAAAATGTTTTCATATGGATCAAGTCTACTGTGGTTTGTGGCGTTTTGTTTATTTTATAACTTCTATCTTACACTGTTTATAGGAAGGATATTTGAAGCCACGGAGGATTTTCCGGTCCGGAAAACAATTTTAAATCAGCTTCAGATATTCTCAATAAGTAGATATTTTTTTTAAGCAAATAGAAATAACAGTTTTGTTTATACTTTTTAAACATTGAGTTTATTTAAGAAATCTACTATTTAAAGTGAACATTTAAACTACTTTATTATAGTTAAGACATATTCTGTTAAATAAATAAGTTTAATTTGTTAACACTCATGTTTGTTTATTGAAGCATAAGATTCTGTATAATTTTTCTCTTTTTTTTTAGGTGAAAACAAGCTCGTATCTCCACAAATAAAAATCAAACAACCTAGAATTTAAAAACAAAAAATGAAAAGCAAATGTTTTTATTTATTTATAACTTTATCATTTAATTCAGTTTAACTCAATTAAAAGAAAAACAAACAAAAAACATTGTACCACTATTAACTTTTAGTAAATATTTCTTTAAAAAAAAAGCATTTTTTTTCAGTTAAATCAAAACGATTTCCACTCGATATAAAACAATATTATTTAATCGCGATCAATATTGAGGAATTGAATATTTAACCCAAATAAGTAGGAATTTATGCTTAAAGTCAAATTTAAAAGAAACACATTAATATCAGCAATACATAAATTAATTTTAAATTGAATATAAATATTATTTTGTGTACCATCTGCGTTTTGTTTTTTCTGTCCAGAAGAAATAACACAGGAAGTTTATTAGAGAGAAAAATGTTGAAACACTATTAGCAACAATAATATTTAAATTGAATTTGTCTATTTTTGCTGTGAAGTCTACGTACATTATATAGTTTCAAGTGAAGGGTTATAAGTATAAATGCTGCTGCTGCCTCTTTTTTTTTTTTTTTTTTTGAAAACTAGAACAAATTTAAACGAAAATAATTCTTTTTTTATTTATTATTATTATAATTTTTTGTTGTATTATATAAATTGGTTATTCGCCCCCTGATTTCATGCCAGCATGCTGGTATTCTGCGATTCACTTTTTACCAGGAGGCGCCAGCGGTTGACCGCGATCCTTTCCACGTAATTTTAACCCAATCACACGCTCGATCTTGCCGAGAATTACATTGTTTGGAATACCTCGTCCAGCTTCATAATCGGTCACCACTTGAGTCTTTTCACAAATTTTCTATAAACAAAAGATTATGTGTTGTTTAAAAGAAAATGTAAATTTTATGAAAATCACACATACACACACCCAATCACTGGACTTAAACAAAAAGAAGATAATAAATGAATTCATGAAACGAAACCGATATTTGAAATGACGAGTTAGGTTTATTTAACAAGCATATAAAGAACTTTTAAATTGTTAATATTTTGTTACACTAAAATTGGATACAAATTGAAATGAGATAACAAAGCAAATTGAGCCGGGTAAAGAATTCTATATTCATTTAGTGGGGCTAAAGAAGGAGCCTCTGTCCGCAGTAAATTTTTATTTGATTTGAAACATTGTTTAGCTCAATGGTCATTAAAATTTACATAGTATGTACGTTCATATTTAATATTTTAAATTTTAATTACATTCTAAATAATTTTCTAGGAATTTCAATTTATACAAACAAATTTGGCTTTTGAAATGAGTAAAATTATTTATAATTCTTATACTAAAAGGCAGATTAATGAATGCTTGAAGTCTCATATAAGGGATGCTGGATTGGGCTGTAGATGTTCTGTTCCGGGTTTCGTTAAATTCTTCGATGTGTCTTAGGTTTTAATGAACATCTCTTCTTTCAGGAATTCTTGATTGGAGATATTCGGGGCCTTTGGGATATATTAAGGCATTTCAATTGAAATGATCACACTTAAGGATTATCCATGCACAAGGCTAATTATTATGCAGTGTTTGAAGCCTCGGCTTTTGCATGATGTTCTCCAAATAGATTATACTCGCACAATATTCGAAATGGGGTTTCACAGTTATTGTAAAATTTTAAAGATTTTTCTTTGGTTCTTGCTTAATGTACATGTTAAGTTACGATTATTTTCGATATGTATACCACACATTACTGTACGTGCTATACAATCATAATAATCTTAATGGACGGATTCAAATCCGTTTTTATTGCATTTTGGAGGTATCAGTTTATAGCTTTTTTATGAAACTCATGGTCAGATAGACTTTTGGTCTTTGTTGACGCAAGTTCCCGACTACTCCTAAAAAAAAAAACTGATCCTTTGCATTTTATACGTGAAATACTAGGTCTGTTCCCAAGATTTCTCGCACTAAAAGTTGGTCAAATGTCAAATTTGAGGAGTGGGGATGAAATGCTCTCAAAGAGAAAGAAAACTGAAAAAATGTCTGGAACGGGTTTCGCACTAAATTGGACTACTTTTTAAACGTCAAAAAATATATTCGACTATGGTTGCCGTAGATCAGTGATAAATTTTAATCAAAATTTTCAAGAATCACATCCCAAGAAAATAAAATGTTAACAGAGAATAGACGTACAAGCTTACATCAAGTATATTAATATACAAACAAACAAATCTTTAATTATACATTAAATTATGAAGCTTAAGCGTGTTTTTCTTCAAGTAGCACTATATAATATAAGTAATACTCAATATTGTCAATTTTTAATTTTCTTTTTAAGAAATAGTTTTGCTTATTGGCGTAAATTTTTTGTAATTAGTTGATTAGTTAAAAGATTAATAAAATGATAAAAAGTATGCTTATCTTTCAAAACTAAAATCAAAATAAAATTAACACTTGGGCAACCCTTGTCCGGCATTGTTATTTGTACTCAACTGACAAATTACGTCATCTGACATACGGCAACCAGGCATTTGACATCCAGCCCAGAAATAGCCAGAAGAAATTCCTCGGACTAAAACTGGCAAGAAGGGGAAATGTTTTACTCTCTCGAGCGCGCTCTCGGCACGAGTACGATAACTATGGCGCCAAAATTTGATAACGGTTTTTTGTAGAAGGGTCAAAAACAAGCATTTTTTACTATGGGAGGGGGGGGTCTACCCCGCTCCGTTTAGGAGGTAGGGGCAATTTTAGAAAAAAATGACTTAAAATGAAAAAAAAATTATTAAAAAACAACGGCAACACTTAAAATAAAGTACTATACCGTTTTTGAAAGCCAAAAGTCTGTTCTATAGTCCTAAATTTAAATTAAATTATTTATGTCAATAGTTTTTGAAAAATTCGCATGCAAACTCAAAATTTTGATAAAAAAATATGAAAAAAAAAAGTTTAGACCAATTTTTTTCAGAATTGTGAAATGAAGTGCTAAATTGATTTATTTTGGTCAATGCTACTATTAATTTTGAATCGAAAACAAAAAACCAAATGGTTTTATGTCTTCTAGTTTTTGAGAAAATTGAAAATTACTAAAACTACTTTTTATGAGATTTTTTTGTTTTGCTTGCTTACATAAATACATCAGTGCTAGCACCCAGCATTAAGGCGTATAAATAGTGAAATATGTATGGGGGGGCATGCTGCCCCCCTGCAACCCCCCTGCTTGGGCACACTATAGGATTTGGGGTAGGTGCGAGGTTGGGTGTATGCAAAGTTTTTTTTTGCATTTACAGAATCTGGATTTAAAGAAACTTTGAATTTACCCTTTATATAATCAACTAAATAAATGTACATACGTAGCCCAAAGTTGTCATTGGATGGGTTGATTGTATTCCTACAATTTTTGTCACCTTTTTTCTTAGAGCTTTTTTCGGAGCACCGACATATCCAACCGAACTTAAAATTTTTACATTTTTCTACCTTCATCGGTAAGTTGCAACACTGTGGTGGAGTTGACGTTTTAGTTGGAATTAGACCAATTTCTTCTAAAAACGCGATGCTTTTTTCGTTGGTCGACACCAAATCCCCGAACGAACAAAATATTGAAAAATTATTTAATTTAGGATGAAGTAGTGGATGCTTAGTCGCCATTCTTTATTCACAGAAAAAATACTTCACTCTTACAATAAAGTTGAATAACGAATGACCTTGGTACACAATAACTTGCACCACATTTGCATGAAAAAAAAACAACGGTACAAAATCGAATGTTTGTTTTTTTTTTTTGTGATCTAAGTAGGTATACTTTGCACATTACAGTTGCATTATATAGGTATGTTAGACACAAACAGTAAACATACTAGGTACATATTAATTAAAAAATTATATAAATTTGCTGCATTCGTACAGTAGCACCTAGGTAATGTGAATTTTTCATAACGCATTACATTTTCATGTCTGAAAATTTTAAATGTGCAACTTTGGGCTACGTATGTACATTTATTTAGTTGATTATATAAAGGGTAAATTCAAAGTTTCTTTAAATCCAGATTCTGTAAATGCAAAAAAAAAACTTTGCATACACCCAACCTCGCACCTACCCCAAATCCTATAGTGTGCCCAAGCAGGGGGGTTGCAGGGGGGGCAGCATGCCCCCCCATACATATTTCACTATTTATACGCCTTAATGCTGGGTGCTAGCACTGATGTATTTATGTAAGCAAGCAAAACAAAAAAATCTCATAAAAAGTAGTTTTAGTAATTTTCAATTTTCTCAAAAACTAGAAGACATAAAACCATTTGGTTTTTTGTTTTCGATTCAAAATTAATAGTAGCATTGACCAAAATAAATCAATTTAGCACTTCATTTCACAATTCTGAAAAAAATTGGTCTAAACTTTTTTTTTCATATTTTTTTATCAAAATTTTGAGTTTGCATGCGAATTTTTCAAAAACTATTGACATAAATAATTTAATTTAAATTTAGGACTATAGAACAGACTTTTGGCTTTCAAAAACGGTATAGTACTTTATTTTAAGTGTTGCCGTTGTTTTTTAATATTTTTTTTTTCATTTTAAGTCATTTTTTTCTAAAATTGCCCCTACCTCCTAAACGGAGCGGGGTAGACCCCCCCCTCCCATAGTAAAAAATGCTTGTTTTTGACCCTTCTACAAAAAACCGTTATCAATTCTTGGCGCCATAGTTATCGTACTCTCCCCGCGCTCTCTTTTGTAAGAATTAGCACAACTTTTGAAGTCTGGAACGACTTCGGACTAAAAATGACTAAATCTGGCAGTCTGAAACTGTTTGAAACTGGGTGTGGAACACACTTACTGTTTGAAACTGGGTGTGGAACACACTTAGTATGTTAAAGCGAATCAAATTGCGTATAACTTATAAACATATAAGGCTTTACCATTTTTACTTCATTTTAGGTAGTATTAAACATGAATGCATAATTTTCGACGTAGAAAGCTTGGTAATAGTCAATAACAATTTGCAACACTAAAGCTCTGTCTACACTTATTACCTACTTACTCATATTACTTTTGTAACTGCTTGAAAAAATGAAGCTTACATTAAGCTTACAAACAAATAATTTTATTTTAAATTTGATTTTAATTCAGGTTGCGGTTAGCAATTTTCTGGACCAAAATTTAAGTTTGAATTTGTTAGTAAGGGCTTAACTGAAAACTAAAAAAATGGCAAATGGCCCAAAAAATATTCCAGTTTTGTCAAAATTTATAAAAAATATAGTTTTTCATTATTTAACTTGACTGGTTGAATGTTTGATTGAAAAAAGTTTTAAGCATCCGAGGCATACCTATACAAATTTGGCGTTTCATTTCGGTGATCTCACTTTCGGTGGGAATGGCGCAGGTGTGGGTTCGAGCCCCACTCTAGGCACTATTATTTTATTTAATCCCCTTATTTTCAACTGAACGCCACCCGTGGGATTTAGAGAGATAAATGAATACCTTATTTCTCAGTCCACTGTGCCAACAAAAATTCTTTCCTATCCTTCTATTTTTTCTAACTAGTGCCGTGCAATTTAGGTTGCAATTAAAAGACCTTAGGTCTTACAGGCACATAGTTAAAATTATTATTATTATTATCAATTCACTTGTGAGGACCATGTCAATATGTCATTTGTTTTGTTCAGTTAATCTTAAATAGATTATTTCATTTATTTATTTACGTCTATTTGTATTACGATTCTCTTAGACTAAATTCAATATTTATATCCATTGAGATTGGTTGAATTCGCGATTGGCTGTAATGCAATTATGGTTTCTACTACAGAATGTAGATTCTTTTCCAGTATTTTTTGGCGAATTGTCATAACATTACGCCCAAAAATCCATAAATAAGTGACTTCTCAACTTAGTAGGCAAACAACAAATGGCTGCCTTTACCTTTCCCCCAAGTTAAAAGAATTTTTTTGCGACTCACATTTAACTGAAGAAGAAAAAAGTATTTGTACACTATGTGTTACGTATTAATTGACTCAGTTGATACGTCTCAGAAAAACATGAGTATGATTTACTTAGATGACTACACAAACGCAACAAAATAATAATAATAAAGAAATACAAAAAACATACCGTTGCCAAGTCTTTTTGACTGAGACCCTTGGCATTGCGGCCTTGCTGAATGATTTTGCCAACATCGAGTGGAATTTTATCATGTTTCAGTTCTTCAGTCTCGCGGTCCAACTTGGCAGTATTCTTAGTTGTGACATGTTGCTTATTAGTTCCTGCGCCAACTGTAACGATATAGTTTTGTAATTAAATCTACAATTTCATCATGAACTCAGCATGACGTATTAAGATAACAAATAATTAATTCACGCAAAATGGTGAAATATTTTCTCATTTACCGGCAGAGAGAAAGTAAAAATAAAAACATTAAAAATATTTTTTTTTTCAATGTTATTTCTGGAATAGAAGAAAAAAGAAAACAAACCACTCAACTTTGTTTGCATTGGCAAACAATTTAACTTTTTTTGTTTTGCAGAGATAGCTAATAAAGAAAATAATAAAATATAATTTTAACTCATATATTTACACTTTTGTTGAGTGTCGACTGCTACACCCTGACGACGTGCATGATTTATAGCACTTTCCGTCTTTAGAGTTGAAGCTTTTGGTGCTCTTTTACGTAAAACCGTAACTGTATCCCAATCGGACATATTGAAATCTGTTTTAGATGAAAAAAGATGAAAGCTTATACAATTTTTTTAAACTTCGATTGAAGTTGTTAGTTTAATTACAGAAAATATATTTTTTGAAGAATATAATATAGAATTTATACACAAAATCGTGATTCCAAGATATGACGAAAATGTGGCTCTTTTTTTGGTATTGGTTTAAGCAATGAAGTTGGTAGCGGTTTTAAATAAGAATTGTGGAACGTGTGTTGTGAAATGAGGTTGATGGTTTGAAGTGGTGAGTTTGTAGAATGGCTGCAGGGGAATTTATGTAGCACATTTAAATACATCAGGTTTCATCGTCGAAGTAATCAAGAGTACTATGCTAGCCATTTTCAATGGAATGCACAAAACTGCTTACCTCACAAATCTCATATACTCGCACATGAGAACACGAGTGATTGGTAGAACAATTGAGAAATAAACCTTTGTCTTATAATTCTGATCATTCACAAATAAACTCCCCCAGTCACTTTAAGGCCAGGCGCGCACATGCAACTAAACAGTTTGGTTTCGATTTTGAATACTATTAATAGTAATATTCTATTACTAGGGGTATTCCCGATCTGATGCAACTGGTCTTGTATCATTGCAAAAATGCAAAAGTGTAAAATTGCTATTCCAAGAGCCAGTTGTACAAATATTTAAACCGTGGTTCAGCAGTTTTTATCCAACGATCCCGGCGGATTAATTGAGTTTCAACAGTGGTTTACTGTTCAAGTGTGTGATAATAACCAATTACATACTTGAACCTGCGTTGAACGTTAGTTAGCCGAAATCGGTGAGTTAAAATCTTGAACCGAGGCTGAACCACTATTGTACAACTGGCCCTGAGATTTCATACATTATTAATTTTTTATTGGTAAATATTTACATAAAAGGGCATTGATAAAAATATGATTTATAACAACAGCTTACTACTCTTTAGCTATAATCTATAATGGCAGGTGACGAAATGTTCTCCTCGTAATGTTCAAAGCTGCGAATTTCTATTAATTTTAGCCCGAAGTTATTTTAACTTCATATATATAAAAAAAAACAATAGTAAAATTCGTAGAAATTCCAAGTTTTGGAAAATACAGAGAACCATCAGTTCTCAAGGCTTAACTACATAAGCCAAAAAGTACTGAAGTACAAAAGTAAAAATATTTTTTTTACCACTAGCGCCGTTGTTTTGTGAAAAAGAATACACAAATTTGTTTTTAAACCAAAATTTAAGCTTTCTGCATCATTTTTATAAGTTTTCCAGTCAGAAACACTATCCTAAAATGAGTTTGAAAATTTTCACTTTTTTACTTTTTCACTTTTTTGGCTTATGTAGTTAAGCCTTCACTCTGTTTTACCAAACCTTATAACTATGCGGTAGATTAGGCGTTTTTTTTTTAGCCCCGAGCGTGGCACTGAGCTGTCAAAAAGAAAACTATGTTACTTTTTAAGTCAGAGCGCTCTGAGCTCTCAACTTGCATTTCTTTTTTAGCTCCGAGCTCGACCGGGGATCGCTCGATGAGCTCGGAAAAAAATGACCGAGCACATCGAGCACAAAGCTGAGCGCGGCTAACTTCATACAATTTTCATGTTATTTGACAGATATGAGAGTTCAGTGCTCAATTGAGTTTCTTAAATAGATCGGTGGGCTCAGGCTACGCTCTGTTCGGAGTGAGCTTTATTCATTTAGAGCCCGCTCTGTGCCCCGCTCGGGGCTAAAAAAGAAAAACGCCTAATGAAAATGGGCCCTACCAATAATCAAAATATTAAATATTTCAGTAAAATGGACCATAATAGAATGGGCTCTAGCTAATAAACCATATATAGTATGACCTTAATATTCAAGTGGACTCTTAATAATGAATCATATATGGAATGGACTTCAAAAAATTAAACATTACATGAATGGTGCATTATTTGGGATCACCAGAATTAAGGTTAATTTTACTGAAATATTTAAGTCGTCGCTAAATTTGATTATTAGTAGGGCCCAATGTGTCCCTAAAGTGCAGTTCCACCGAGTGCGGTTTTACCTTAACCTTGCACGAAACTGAACGAAATTTCAAGAGTATGCTTGTTTGTAAAACCTAAATTTATGCTTTCTTCATCACGTTGGTTATAGAATTCCAATCTCCCTTTTTAAATCACACCTTCTGAACATAGCCCTCTTTCTCTTTTCCTATACTATCGCCCTCATGTGTTCACCTCTCACAACAATCCACACCCACCAATTAAATACAGGAATGTCATTGAGGCAAAAAATATATACAAAACCAAGGAAAAGCAAAAAATTTTCATTGAAATGACAAAATGTCAGACTCCCGTGAGTAGAGAAGACGTCGTCGGATTCTTCTGTGTCGACGAAAAGAAAAAAAATTAAAAAAGATAGAAAATATCAATAAATAATAAAAAAGAAAGTGTTTAAATAAAAACAATAAAAAGGGATTCTTGCAAAAAAGATCAACTTTGGAATTGTTAAGTGAAAAACATAAAAATATCCAACTCAATCAAAGAAAAAAGTTTCTATAGGTGTGTGTGTGTTGAGTTTGTACGCAAATTAAAGAAAAAAAAAAGTGCTCCATCGGCCGTCGCCGGGGGATTTATCCGTATTTCTCATCTCTCGTTTTACAAGTGCATTGCATTTTCCTTGTTGCCTCTTCTTTCTCATGTTCATATACTCATAGTCGGCTGCTGCTCGTCGTCGTCGTCTTTCCCCTTGTTCGCTTATTGTTGCTCTTTACTGCTGCTGGTGGATCTGATTCTGAATCTGGCTCTGGCTCCAGGGAGTGGATTTCTCAAGGGCTTTGGTTACGCGTATACGTTCGTTATTCGCGTCGACTTTTTTATATCCATCCGAATTAAATTGTAAGACAAACATAAATTTATCGAAAATACAGACATTTAATTTTGTACTGAA
The DNA here is from genome assembly GCA_929447395.1 of Epistrophe grossulariae. NCBI lineage: Eukaryota > Metazoa > Arthropoda > Insecta > Diptera > Syrphidae > Epistrophe > Epistrophe grossulariae. The sequence goes on from OV839568.1 coordinate 116,726,450, forward strand.
TAAAAAAACGAGAATAATAAAAATAAGATTTTCTCTTCATTCCCCGATTTATTTTTCTTTTCTTGTTAAACGCAATCGATTCCAATAAGGAATTCCATATATTCATTTTGTATATATATACAACAACTATAATATATACGAGAAATTGCGTGTACGTGTCTGCCGATGTGTATGTGTGTAAAGCGCAGCAGGAAAAAAATGAGAAAATTCTTGTCAAGTCGTGTTTAGAAAAAAAAACATTTTTTTTGCAAAAGCGGCGGCGAAAAGTGCAAAATTATATATTTTTTGGATAAAACAAAAGTTACAAAAAATGTGTTTGGAATTATTTTCATCGAGCGGCGTTCATCAACTTCTGAGTGTAATCGGTGTTTCGTATTCCTTATTGGATCCTGGTTGTCCCCCCTTGTCGTCGATGTTTTTGTCTTCATCTTCTTGGTGTGTGGTGAAATTGTAAAATTTTCCTTCAAAGTAGGAAAAAAAAAAGAAGAATTTCCACGGAAAAATAATTCGAGTTTTGGGGTAGGAAATAGAAATCAAAAAGAATTCACTGTGCACTGACAAACAATCGGCGACATACACTATAGAGTGAGTTGGTGTGTGTTGGTTCTTTTCTTTTTCTGTGTGACGTAGGAGGAAAAGACAAGAGGGAAATAATTGGCCAGCGCCATCATCACTATGGGGGCACAACAGGCCAAGGATCGGTCGTCTGGAAGCCAAGGAACTGTCAGTTGTATTGGGATTAGTAGCAGTGTTGGCATAAGTAGTAGTTCCTCGAGTATAAGTGGTGTGGGTGGGGGTGGTGGCTCAGGTGCCTTGGGTGCAGGATCCACCCTTCGAGCGAGCCGCATGAAGTCCCGTTCATCCTCGTCTTCAGCCGCCGCAGCAGCACCCTCGACTTCAACAAAGGATAATCGCAGTGCAATTGGATTGAATATCTTCAGCGAACACAATGGTGAGTTTTTTTTATATTTTTATTTTTTTTTCTCGTCTTTTTCCCTTTTCTCGTATTTGTATAGTTTTCTTGAGTGAATCTATACATACATAGATATAACTGTATGTTGAATATATGTATTGAAAGAGGGTGTGTTGTTTAAGTAGTGTGTGTGGGAGTAAAAATGTATTTGTACATAATGTACATGGTTGGTTTTTGGAGAGGTGAATATTGTGAATTAGTGCAAAAGGGTGGAATGCATTTTTTTTGTTTCTATTTTCAATTCCTGGTTCGGTGGCTCGTTTTGTAACCGCCGTCGTTTTTCTAATAATTGAGAAGGACTGAATTTGTGAATTAGATAGATACCAACATATTTCACAAGATATACATATGCAGAAAGGGGAGTCGTAAAAAATACTAAGGTAGGTAACTGGTTAATATTAAGTTATTTTCTTTTCCTATAATTGGAAAAGTTCAAATTCCGACATAGGACATTAGGTATGTATGTACATATTTAATAATAAAATATTTGTATGTTTTGGCATTATTAAAAACACTTCCATTTCCAAAAAACGATTTAGCACCGTCTTCATTTAGCTTCTTGCATTGCAAAACTTACAAACCATCAATGGGTCCTAGTGTTAAACCTGGGTAAAAAAAAATGCTATAACTTTAAATTTATATATCTTAAACAGCAGTGTATGTAACTGTAGCTGTATTTCGTAGTACTGTAGCGTAGAAAATAGTACAGAGCTAAAATGTGAAGCTGAAGCAAAATAAAAAAATAAATACCTTACTAAGAGCCAATTTAAATTTGTACTAGAAGCTTCATCTGTTTTTATATGTATTCAACTACCAAAGATATTGTAACATACTTAGTCACATCAAGCAATCTTGGAAAGAATCAGTTGGGTATAGTTCCGACAAAAAAGATGCCTCTTAGTGACTTTCGGTCAGTAAATATGATGCCACTATACGAAAAATTAATTGAAAAATGTGAAGTATTACAACTGCTACAACATTTAGAGGATCAGGGTTTCGTGCAAATCACTCATGTGAATCTAGTCTGAATTTGTTGATAAATGAGTAGAGAAGTGATATAGTTGCTGTTTTCTTAGACTTCAATCGCGAAATCCTGCTAATCAAATTAAAGTAGTATGGCATAAAATATCAGGGAGGACACAATGCACTTATGTCAATGAAACCATATCGTCAGCAATCAGTGTCAATGTAGGAATACCGCAAGGCACAATATTGGGAGTTCGGTTATTTCTTATGTTTATCAATGATATGAGCAAGATAATTGAGTCCTCTAACTTATTTTGTTAGCTGATGACGGTTTGCTGTACACATCGGGAAAAAATATTGCGGAGTGTCAAGAAGTAATTAATTAAGATTTAGAGAGAATAAACACATGGCTATTTAGATGTAATTATGTAAGTTCGTCCATAATTGTTAACATATCCATAGATAATGAACAAATTGAACAAGTAAAACACTTAAAATACCTTAGTGTTGTCTTGGACGAAAATTTTTACTTAATGATCATATAAATTAGTCATGTAAGAATATATCAAAAATTATCGGAGAAAAAAAAGAAAAATATAATATGTTTTGATCAAACATCAATTTGATTTCTGTGCTAATTTTTTTTATGTGTCCACAAAATCACACAGACAGGTTACAATTAGAGGAAAATAAGGTTATAGGTATTATCTATTTTAAAATGTAGTACCTAGATGTATACACCAAGTACCTAGATGTATACACCAATGCCATTTATATTAAATGTAAGCTAAAATGGTTAAATATAAATCAAAGACTATGTATATACCACCATATGTATATATTTGTATACAAAATTAAAAATAATATGTATTCTGGTTATCTATGCGAAAATGTAGGTACGAATTAAAATAAGTATTTTTTTTATTTGAAAAATCTTTGTATTTTTTTCTGTATTTTTTTTTTATTTTCAAGTCATATGAAGTTTATTTTTTTCTTTTTAAATAAATTTGATTTCTTACAACGCAAAATAATTGGTAACACCTTTTCCTATGTCCACATAAATCCCCTTTTATTTTATACCAATTGATATTTATTACCTTGAATTAATTGTAATCTGTTTATCTACCTGAATTTACTCTTCCTTTTTTTAAAAACCATAAATCGCTCAACAGCTGGACACAAACCAAAAGAATTTCCGTTGAAACATTTACCAAACAATAAAATATCACTTGGCCAAGCCACAACCACACATGTCTGTCAAGTTAGCATTACCATTTCAAAATTTTAAGATTCTAATAATTGGATTAATTGTCGTGAATTTGTCGTAAATTTGTCGTGAAAGAAAAAAATTTGTCGCGCGTGTTTTTTAAAAATTAACCCCTGGTAATGCTAACTTGACGGTCAAGTTAGCACTACCACCCCCCAAAAAAAATTAAAAAAAAAAAAACGAGTATGCCATTAAATGTCGTGAATTTGTCGTAAATTTGTCGTGAAACAAAAAAAAAATTCGCGCGTGTTTTTTAAAAATTAACCCCTGGTAATGCTAACTTGACGGTCAAGTTAGCACTACCACCCACCAAAAAAAAATTAAAAAAAAAAAAACGAGTATGCCATTAAATGTCGTGAATTTGTCGTAAATTTGTCGTGAAATAAAAAAAAAAAATCGGAAATTTTTTATGTAATTTCGAAAAATCTCACATTGCGTTTCATCAATGAATATACAGCCTAACCCAGACTTTGAATTGCTGTATTTTTTTATCGAAAAGAGATTTTAATGTGGAATTTGTTTAAACAATTGTCGCTCGACGTCCTTAAAGAGTTTTGTCAAAAAATAATTTGTCGCGCCTTGATTTGTCAAAAATATGACGAAATACCCCAAAATTGCATTTTTTTTAAATAAATCCAACATTACCACAACTTTCAATTGCTGTATTTTTTTATCCAACAGAGATTTTAATGTGGAATTTGTTTAAACAATTGTCGCTCGACGTCCTTAAATAAGTTGTGTCAAAAAATAAATTGTCGCGCCTTGATTTGTCAAGAAAATCACCTAAATATGACGAAATACCCCAAAATAGCATTTTTAAAATAAATCCAGCATTACCACGACTTTGATTAGCTGTACTTTTTTATCCCTGGGAGTTTTTAATGTGGAATTTGTTTAAACAATTGTCGCTCGACGTCCTTAAATAAATTGTGTCAAAAAAAAAATTTTTTACAAACATTTTTTTTTGTGTCAATAACCTTTTTTACAGGAAAAAAATTATGTGCAAAAGGCTATTCACATAAAAAAAATTTTTGTAAAAAATGTTTGTAAAAAATTTTTTCTTGACACAATTTATTTAAGGACGTCGAGCGACAATTGTTTAAACAAATTCCACATTAAAAACTCCCAGGGATAAAAAAGTACGGCTAATCAAAGTCGTGGTAATGCTGGATTTATTTTAAAAATGCTATTTTGGGGTATTTCGTCATATTTAGGTGATTTTCTTGACAAATCAAGGCGCGACAAATTATTTTTTGACACAACTTATTTAAGGACGTCGAGCGACAATTGTTTAAACAAATTCCACATTAAAAACTCCCAGGGATAAAAAAGTACAGCTAATCAAAGTCGTGGTAATGCTGGATTTATTTTAAAAATGCTATTTTGGGGTATTTCGTCATATTTAGGTGATTTTCTTGACAAATCAAGGCGCGACAATTTATTTTTTGACACAACTTATTTAAGGACGTCGAGCGACAATTGTTTAAACAAATTCCACATTAAAATCTCTGTTGGATAAAAAAATACAGCAATTGAAAGTTGTGGTAATGTTGGATTTATTTAAAAAAAATGCAATTTTGGGGTATTTCGTCATATTTTTGACAAATCAAGGCGCGACAAATTATTTTTTGACAAAACTCTTTAAGGACGTCGAGCGACAATTGTTTAAACAAATTCCACATTAAAATCTCTTTTCGATAAAAAAATACAGCAATTCAAAGTCTGGGTTAGGCTGTATATTCATTGATGAAACGCAATGTGAGATTTTTCGAAATTACATAAAAAATTTCCGATTTTTTTTTTTTATTTCACGACAAATTTACGACAAATTCACGACATTTAATGGCATACTCGTTTTTTTTTTTTAATTTTTTTTTGGTGGGTGGTAGTGCTAACTTGACCGTCAAGTTAGCATTACCAGGGGTTAATTTTTAAAAAACACGCGCGAATTTTTTTTTTGTTTCACGACAAATTTACGACAAATTCACGACATTTAATGGCATACTCGTTTTTTTTTTTTTAATTTTTTTTGGGGGGTGGTAGTGCTAACTTGACCGTCAAGTTAGCATTACCAGGGGTTAATTTTTAAAAAACACGCGCGACAAATTTTTTTCTTTCACGACAAATTTACGACAAATTCACGACAATTAATCCAATTATTAGAATCTTAAAATTTTGAAATGGTAATGCTAACTTGACAGACATCAACCACACGCAATTTCATGCTGCTGATACGACATTCAGCAAATTCTCCCATTTCCGACATCAGGCTGTAATGGAAATGGAATAATTAATTGTGTAAATCTACAGACGATTCCTGTTTGCGAATCGAAACATGGAGGTCATTGGACATTGTATCCATTCCCAAATGGAAATGATTTCGATGGGAAACTGATTTTCCATATTATTATGCAACATGAATCATTCATTCATATCCCATCTGACGAACCTATTATAAATTATGGTCGCCGTAGTTGTGATAAGTAACAAGAAAATGGCCATGAAATAAACAAATATCGTTCTAAGAGAAAATGTCTACTAAAAATCAAAGTGAATAAAAGAAAAAAAGAAAATATCTTGGGATATACCTACCTATTTAATTGGATTGGGATTTGAGAAGCCCTTGAGATGGTCTCCTTATTTATTTTAGTTTTTTTTTTGGTTGTGTGTTTCGGAAACGGGCTAGCAGAGACTTTATAAATCTCGTATTAAATTCATTACTTTTGATGTCGCAATTTTCTCTAATGGAACTCAAGCGTGTTTAAAAAACACGCATACAAATTACCCGCACCCTAGAGCAAGAAAAGTGTGAGAGAACAAAATTAAATAAAAAAAAAACAATGGACAGAATAACGCAAAATGAAATATAAAAAATATAAAGAAAAAAAATAAATTTAAATAATTACGCGACTGGGGGTTGTTCTGCTTTTGATTATGTTGATTGGACATAAGTGGTCTGGTTTAATCGATAGTGTTGCCAAGTCAGTAAAAAAAAGTAAAAAGGAAACGTAGGACAGACGAGCTGGAATAATTGGAAGGTTCAAGCACACGTCATTATTTCATTAATTTGTAATGGGCCTCTTAATGTTAAATCGGCCTTTGTTGTAAATGCGTTTTAATATTATTAAGTTATTAAGTAGTGTAATGTGTACTGTACATGTATGTGCATTGCAAATAGGTGAATATATGTACCTACTTAATCTGCATAAAATAAAAAAAACTTTTTAAGTCAGTCTCGATAATTGACAAAAAAGCGTACCTACCGTATGAAACGACAAATTGAATTGGTTTACAGGAAATTTAAAAAAAATCAATTTTTCGGCAGATTTACCCCTCATTTTACTAACACCAATACAAATTTAAGCTGTCAGCTTGTTTTTGATTTGAAATTTATTCGTTTTGCGAAAAGTTTGCTGAAATTAATAAATAAAATCCTACTGAAAAATGGAAGCAGTTTATTATGAGTTTTACTGCGCATACACTTTTCAAAAGACAACAAGTTTGAATGTAAATTTGACAGCTATGCCACACTAGTTTCACAGACAAGAAAGTACACCATTACAGTGGCAACAAAAAATCAATTTGAATTGTGTTCCATTCGCGAAGAAAAAAATCAATTTTTTTATTGAAATCTGAATTTACCAATGGAAAACCCCATTTAAAACCCATTAAAAAACAAAGTAGGTAGCTTGTCGCAAGAACCGCATCCACTGATATTCTTGCATCAATATGAAAAAAGTTTGAGAACATTTGAACTGATTATTGTTTCGAATGTTTTTTTACTTGTAGTGTATTCAGGTTTTGAAAAATATCGCATTTCGAAAATAGGATTTTGAAGTTTTTTGAGAAAATTGCCTCAATTTTGAGTTATTAAAAAAAAGCTGTATAATATGTAGGTTCTATAGGGCAAGTTGTTGATTCGTAAAGTAAATTGAACTCGAGATTTTGATCAAAGTTGATGATAGTGAAGTCGAAAAAAGTAGGCCTCGAAATTCTAAAATCGATTTTCTTTAAACTTGGTAGGTACCTAGCGTTTTTTTTCCCCGACACGTTTTAAAATTTTTTTAAATGAAAATCTTATTTAGTTTAGTTTAGTTCAGTTTATTTGATTCAATGAATGCCTACACAATTAAGAATATATTTCTTATAAATTAGTGTGAAGCTTAATTTAACAATTATTTTATGAGGAAAATCTACTTAACATTTAATATCGATTGAATAAGTTTTCATATCTATTTGTTTTATAAAAATCACAAAAAAGAAAAAAGAAAACACCTTTTACAAAATGTTAAATTAAAGAAAAAGAAGAAAAAAACATGACATCGCCATTGTAAAAAAAAGGGTTAATTTTTGTTGTTTTTTAAAAAAAACTAGAGAAAAATTGAGTTAGTTTTGAAAATAAGACCGTAGCTCTCTACGAAACTGTGCTTCGCCACTCACTTTCCTTATTTGCCTTGGTATGGAGTTCCACAGTCGTATGGCATTGACGAAAAAATTGCCGCTCCAAAGTTAAACAAGAATAACGAGGATGTCTGAGTTGTTGGGATCTGTTGGAGGAGCTCCTATTGAAGAGCCTGCAGGGTTGCTGTGTATTTTTCTCAAATATGTACTTGCCTAAAACTTAAAAACAAAAATTGGTGATTTATTTTACAAAAAGTAATTTAAATTAATTTTCAATTTTCTCAAAACCGGTCCAAATGATTTTGATCAATTTTTTAATGGAGAATGTATTAAAAAGCATTCAAAGAATTGTATACCAAAGTTTTAAAATTTTTTTTTTTTTTGATTTTTAAAAAAGTTTCAACATTGAGAACTTAATAATTCGAAAATGGTTTTGTCGATTTTTATTAATCCAGCAATTTTTTAACTTTATCTAGCAGATTTCAGATAAACATTATTCTTATAACCAAAAATAACGGTACCTCCCATACAAGTGTTTAAAAACCGCTAAGGGAAATCTTATTTTTCTCAAAAACGACTCCTATGATTTTGATAATTTTTTTTATGTGAGCTCATATTAGTACGATTTAGGTACCTACCATATTATTGGAAAAAACATTGTATCTATCGATTATTAGCTTTATCTGTCATAGAACCATTTGTTTGACTATCTCATTATCTGTTGAACCGATTTTAATGAATTTATTTTACACAAGAGCTTCTAATAAGTTTGAATAATATTGAATATCAAAATTTTCAATAAAAAATTTACAGATTTCACTCATAGAGTAACTATGGGGACATTGAAAATGACTTATGTTAGCTCGATAAAATAAAAGCATGAATAATCTTTCTAATTTGTATCCTATAGTTGCACTAAAACTTCTGAAGCTGTCTAAGAAACCATTCTTCAGTCTGAAATTACAATATATAGCTAGATATTTTTAATGTCAAATCCCAATTGGCGGTTAAATTAATGTTGTTCAGTTCAGTTTATTTAATCACGGCATTGATGTTCAAGAAAATCAAATATTTGCTCAAATTTGCTCAAATTGATTTACAAGTCTCTCAACTTGTTGAACTATTTATATATAGGCAAGTTATTTGATTTACTGTCAAAGTGAACCCTTTTTAACGCGAGACTAAATTTATAAATAATTTGATGTGATAGCTCAAACTCAATGCAAACCTGATTTACCTAATTTTTTTTAGGTATTCTATAATATTTTGCATTTTGAACTCATCTTTTAATAAATTTAATAAACTCGAGTCGTGTAATTTCTTAAGACAATATTAATGGTTTTGACAGTTAAGGAGTATTCTTTTATCTGAGTATATGAAAAGCAAAGCACCAATTAAGTTGACAGCTGAGTTAACAACCAAATTGAATCTTTTTTTTTTTTTTTCATTTGAGGACCTTAAGGTATAGAACTGTAATAGTCGGAAGATGTTGGAAGAAAATTCTCTCAGTTCACTTACGAATGGAGCGGTCGGTGAGCGCTCTTCACTTCCGAAAGCAAAAGTAAAAAATTGGTCGAAACGAAGCAAAACTCAATTATGGGCACGTCATATGAATTATTTGTATTCGTTTCGTTTCGTACGACCACTTAGGGCGGCATCCGACTATTATAGTTCTACCTTCAACCTTGAACATCTGAACATTAGAACTAAATCTATATAAGTTTATTAAAGAAGTTCAATTATATTGCAGTACCTATGAATATTCTAAGTTCAATAATCGCATTGGCTTAGACGTAAGTAAAGTTTTGTAACATAAATTTATAACCTGAGATTTTACTTGCATTCTTAGACCTTAACCTCAAAGATCCGATAATTAGAACAGAAGATAAAAGCTTACCAAATTAACCCTTTTCGATGTTTATACATATTTAAGTTGCTTAGGTAAGTTAATCCTACCTCTAGACTGATTAAAGTTAACTTAAATACCTTAACCTTCAACAACTGGCCCTTAGAACTAATGTTGTAAGTTTATTAAAGAAAATCGCAAGTAGGTAGGTACCTTTGCATATTTCAGGCTCAAAAATAACATTGGTTTGGACGTAGGTCAAGTTCAAAAATCGCATTGGCTTAGACGTTGGTCAAGCTCAAAAATCGCAATGGTTTAGATGTTGTTTTGTCACATAAATTTGTAGCCTGAGATTTTACCTTAATTCTAAGACATTAACCTCAAAGATCCGATAATTAGAACAAAAGATACCAAATCAACCCTTTTCGATTAGGTATTATATTTAAGTTGTTTCGCTAGGTTAATTCTACCTCTAGCCTGGTTAACCTCAATTTAAATACCTTAACCTTCAACATCCCTTATAGAACTAAAGTTATAAGTTATAATCAAAGAGGTTCAAGTATAAGTCTCTGTACATATTCTAGGTTCAACAATCGAATTGATTAAGAATGAAGTCAAGTTTTGTCACATAAATTTTGAAGCCTGACATTTAACTTATATCAAACCTTAATCTTTAGGATCCGATTATTAGTACCTACAGAAGTAAAAAGGCAACCAGACCAAATAAATCAATCCTTTTATATAAATGTATACATACATAATGTATGTACCTACCTACCTATATAAATACGTAGGTATATGAATTTTGTTGGCGATGCTAACAAAGCCAATTTTTTTTATTCAATTTTTTAATTTATGCAATTATTTATTTTGATGAATTAAACCTAAACGTTTTTCACCTACACTTTTATGTTATTTCAATTATTTTTTAACTGAATAAATTAGTTTGATATTTTACCTTCATTTTAAGACCTTTATTTTAAATATCCGATTGTTAGAACAGAAGTTATAAGCCAACCAAACCAACCTAATCGTACCATTACGAATAATATTTGCAAAATACCTAAAACAATTTAATCAACATAACATTTTACAGACATACCTAACCTACTTAATAATGTAGCTATGTATGTATGTATATCATTTTTGTTCCCGATTCGAAGCCAATTGTGTTTGCCACCAGCCACAGTGCAGTGGTGGTTTTTTATTGCACACATTCCACTCCAACCAACGCGCGTCTTGCCAATACCCTTACAGCAATGTATATTCTTTGTGGGTACGTTTTTTTCTTTTTCTTTTTGTTTTCTTGTTCCTCACGTCATTTGCCGTGATGAAATTAGTTCTCAAAAGCCAATCTTTCACGTTTTTAGTATGAAATTTTGTAAGCTTTTGCAAACATTTTGATGCAGATTTGTAGCCTGTCATTTTATCTTTAATTATCTATCTTAATGTTAAGCATCCGATAATTATAACCTGAGTAAAAGGCTTCTAAGTGCGCTCAAATCGAGTGATTTTAAGATTTCATACAAATTCAACTATCCTCCACTGAAGCTCGTCGGTTGGCGACGATCAACATGTAGGTACGATTCATCGATTGTGTCTTTAGGTTCATTTTGGAATTTTCTTTGGTAATACCAACCAAAAATTCGATCCTGAGCCCCCTATACGCTAGAGTTCATTTCGTTCATTTGTTATATATTCATTTGTTCATTTAATCATTTTGGTAACACCATATTTTTCTCAAAACGACCCTATAACCATTTTCAATGTTAAAATATATTAGATTTTTGTAAAAATTTGATAATTTTAATATTTTGTAAATATGAAGATGTTTTCTTTTTAATTAATTTTTTAACTCCGCATTAATAAATGCTAAAAATTGTTTTCCTTAAAAATGTTAAAAATATTAAAAAACCGTACCAACGATTTTCAAATATTTTTTTTCCATAAGTTGATATTTCGTCGCCCGGGAATTGTTTTGTCGTAAACGCCAAAATTCACTTTTCTAAAGTGGGTATGCAGTTCTATATTTTCAGAGGTCCTCTTTCCATTTCTGAAATCAGATTTGACCTATCATTTACCGTTAATGAGAAAATCAGTATGCATTTGTCGTATATCCGCACAAGTAACTCATCCTTTAGTTTTGTTTTGTCGTATCGTAAACGCCAAATTTTGGAATATACGACAAAATATCCAAGTATTTGCGCGAAATTTTTTTTAATATTGTTTTGTCGTACGTATATAGGATTAACTGCATTTTTTTTCAGTTACAAACAAAATTATTAAAAATCAACCGCATCACTTACAATGTCATGTTATGCCTTTTTTAAACCCAAAAATCCATCCATTAATTCCGGTTTTAAATTTATTTATTTTTATGCAATAGTTTTGGAATAATTAATTTTCAAACACAAATTTAAAAAAAAATGAAGAAAGTTTTTTTCAAACTCATTTTGTTCAAAATTTTACATTATTTTCTAGTAATTTTGTTTTTAATATTCAACTCTCGTATCAATTTGTATTCAAACACCAAAAACCAGATGTTAAAATGTCTTCTAGTTTTTGGAAAAATCGGAAATCTCGCTCGGTTCGTTATTGCATTCAACTAACGCATTTGTGTTTACTTTGTCGTATGTGTTTGGGGATCTAACAAAGTGATGATTTTCGTGGCGTATACGACAAAATGATCTTGGAGATAATCCTCTACAGATTAAAAACTAAAACCGACTCAACAATCTGGAATACTTTAATCAAAAGAAGATTTTCCACACAAAATTTTATTAAAATTGTAGAAAACTTCATCTTTCAGTTTCTTTTTTATTTAAACGCGAAACTTCAAATGCGATTTCCCAAAATTGCTCAAATGGTTTATACGACATAACAATTCTCGAGCGATGATTTGTTTAGGAAATTAGATGGTATAAATCGCTTTGGCGTCAAAACAATGTCAGATGTTGTTTAATAAATTTATTTTTAATTGTGTATGTATATTGATTTTTTAACAATTTTTCAGTCTAAAATGTAAGTTTGCGGGCATATGTGCAACAGGGTGCTGTATTCTTCATATAAATATGTACTCACATTATACTACCTACTTTAAACTTAACTAAGTTTTTACCAGGTGACATACAAAATAGACTTCCATAATTATTTATTTCTTTTAAAATCAGACTTAAAAACCGCGCGACCCAGTCGTGCATTTTATTTTATTATTTTATTTAAAACAAGCAACACAAAAATTAAAAAAAACTTACCTTTGGTCCCGTTTGTTCATGAGACATTTTTTCTAAAAAAAAAAAATTAAGCATGCAAAAACCTTAAATAAGCACAGAATTCATACAAAAATATATTTTAGAGTTTTTTTTTGTCGCAAAAAGAGCGTCATAAATTCTTTTCTTTTGCGACAAATTCACGACTACTCTGCACTACTTTTTTATTGTTTTTTTTTTTTCTCAACACATTTCGTCACTACAATGCAGAACTAGCCTAAGTCACATTTACAAAAATTTTCAAGAAGAACCTTAGTCCGTAAAATCCTGACATTCGATACTATGTGTATTCTATTATTAAAATTCTGAAGGAACTACTGTACATAAAGGAATATTCGGAATATGTAGAAAATGCGCGAAACACAACAAATTTCGTTATGACGTAAAAAAAAATTCATTTTGAAATTTTGGACTTAGACTAGTTCTGCATTGTAGTGACGATTTAGGATATAATTTAACAATTTAAAAAAAACTCACTTAGCATAATGTCACATTTTCATTGCACCCCGCCTGGATTGTGATGTCACACTATCACTTTTAAATAAAACTTCAAATCATTGTCCATCAAGTTAGCGTAATCATATCAAAATTTTGAGGTTCCAATAATTGGATTAATTCGTTTAATAAAACAAATTGTCGCGCTTCAGTTAAGTTAACATTACCACTCCTCAAAAAAAGGTCAAATGATCTCAGAACAAGAATGTTGTAGATAATTGCATTGAATTTGTCGTAAAATAGACATGAAAAAAAAAAAAATATTGCGATTGTTTAAAAAAAAATCAAATAAAAACCCTAACATTTAATTTTAAACAATTCTCGCTCGATGTCTGTAAATAAGTAAGTTGATTTTCGCCCAATTTGAGTAATTAGACATGTGACCAAAATTTGCAAAAACAAAATTTCTTTATAACAACTTGATTGTTCTAAGTTGCATAACAAAATAAACAACTTCCATCCATAAACAAAATTATTCATACATTATAGAATACATTTATTTAAATGTTGAGTTATCTTCATCATGTTATCATTAAACATAATTATTCAAATACCCCTCTAAATAAAAAAAAATAATATAATAAAAACGGAAAAACAAATAAATGAAATAATTTTATTTGTTATTTGTCGCGAAAAAATATGTAAAATATATAATTCTAGCTTATACGTCTGTCCACACTCAAGTATGCAAATTTACAAAAAAAAATAAATATATAAATTCACTCATTGTGGCTCAGTTGGCAAAATGTTGAAAAATAATCATGGGCACCAGACCGGATCCACTTCTTCTGCGAAATTTCAAAACATTTTTTTGCGAGATTTATCATCTACAGAGATTCTAACAAAGTCACAGAGAATATCTAAAAAAAAAAAAAAAAAAAACCATTAAATTTCATTGCTGATTTTTTTTTTTTTAATAATTCATTGTGTTGGTTTCTGGCAACAAATTTGTATGTCCGTTTGCCCTCTCCAGTATTTCAAGTTGGCCAGTGTATCCCGTAGTTAGGTTATGTAATAGGATGTTTTGTTGCAGCTAACTTTACAGCTTCACATACTTCCTTGATTTGCGTATAGTAAAAATAGGAGTTAAGGAGAAACATGTTAAAATATAAATTTTTGTTGATTTCTAAAACATTTTCACTGATAATGTAGTTAATATTAATAGCAAAATTAAATATTTAATTGGAAAATCCTTATAACGAAAACAAAACATCAAGCTCTACAAAACTTCAATTTTATTAATCAAGAAAAAAAATGAGTTTGCAGTTTTTTGGAAGGAATGTTGGTATTTTTTTGTTATGATAATTGATTTGCGCTGGAGTTATAGAGCAAGTAAAAATAACAATTTTAATTTCGCAATAATTATTAAAAGGTAAATAAAATAGGTGCTCTCCGATTAAAAAAAACTTTAAAACCCTCTCTCTGCTGCTTTAAACCTGGATAACAATGGGACAAGAACCACTATTAAATCATAATCCACAAGAAAAAAAAAAAAACAAACAAACAAAACACAATACAATACAAATTAAAAATAAAAAAAAAATTCAAAAAACTGTACTAACATTTTGTTTACCCTTCCTTCACAACAAGAACCGGCATAATTTTTGTTTTTATTATTTTTCTTCTGTATGTCTGTGTAAGTGAAGTCGGTCTCAACTTTTATTATCAACTTCCGCAATCTAGTTTAGAAGCTTGATAATGATGATACGATTATATGCCTCTATGTGGTCTTTATTCTTTTTTTGTTTGTATTTCTTTTTTTTGCGTGAAGTAGGAATTGAAAAAAAATTGTTTAGTATTTAAGTTATTTTTTTTATCTAACAATTTTAGAAAAGTAGGTAGGTACTTGTTCATGTTTCTGTATGTATGTTAATATGAATTTATGTAATAAATTTTTTTCTGATTATGATGTTTGGTGAACATTTAATTGTTTGTTTTTTTTATTATTCGGAAGCAGAAATTGTACGTATAGTCTGGCTATAATTTGTTAAATAAATGAGTCATTCTCTTCCAGTTGATTGTTACTTGTGATATGTCAAATCTTAATCGCTTAAATTCTGACTGTCAGTGGTTGACAGTTTGACGACCATAAAACTTTGGATGAATTTTTTTTTAAACATTTCAGAACTTTAGTGGTAATATACTAATATTTGTGAAGCCATAATTATTTGGGACTAGCTGGCCCACCCCAGCTTCGCAAAGGTGGACAGGCGATTCATTTTGCACTGCCGACACATTAGAATAGTTTAACATGTCCATCATCTGGTCGGCTTGCTTGGCCATGGCCACTGAATCACCACTTCCTATAGAAATCACAGCGCGGACTTGATCAGGTAAACGTTCAAGCCAAAAAGACTTCAATACATCATCGGGAAGCTTGTTATTTGAAAGCTCTTTCATTCGTTTCAACAATTGTGTTGGCTTTAAGTCACCCAATTCAGCTTCTTTGACCAATTTTCTAAGCTTCTTCTGGTCTGAATCAGTGTACTCGGCGATAAGAGCATTTTTTACTGTTACATATTTGTCGTTTTCTGGTGGCTTGCGTACGATGTCAGCTACTTGCATTAGAACTTGTGCATCTAAAGAACCAATTACGTGGTGATATTTTGTTTCATCGCGTATCACTATTGCTATGGCGAATTGAGATTCCATTTGAATGAAATAAAGTTCCGGTCGTTCTTTGCAAAAAGCCGGTGGTTTAATGCTAACGTGATGCATTTCGCCCTTTGTGATCGCAGCATTGTTTTCATCGCCTTGACTTTCCCTTTGAATTCGTTGGTCATCTACCATTGTAAATAATTATTGATTAAATTTACTAAATGAATTGATTTAAAATATTGTTCTTTTTTCGGGGTCACCAATGTAGATTGTCTCAAATGAGAATCTATCTTTTAATAAAATAATTAATTTGAAAAAAAAACAACAACTTTTATTACAATTAAGTTTAAAATAACAAACTAGAATGAAAAATAATAAGAAGAAAAATTAAATGAAATATCTAAGAGAACAAAAGATTACATAAAAAATATTAAACAGAGTGTTTTTAAAACAAGTACAAAATTGAAAATTAAGTGTTTTTATATTAAAGATTAACTAATTGATCAGCTACATGTATATCAATAAATGTAACTTTATAAAGTGTTAGTTAGAAAATGAGTATAACTGAATAGTCAACATTTTATTTTATTTTGTATAGTAGAATAGTGTATGACAATGCACTTTAGGACATTGAACAGCGAGTGTTAATCATCAAATTTTATTTGCAAAATCTATGTAGCGAGATGCATCAGTTCCAAATGGATCCCTAAAAATAGAAAGTGTTGTACCTACTTCTTCCAAAACGAAACCGCCGATGTGTGGGTTTCACCAGGATGGCGCGGCGTACAAGACAAGCGGGTATATATGGTAATCTCGCGCAGCTGTGACTTGAAATGGCTACCGAGATAATATATCGCCTATAGACTTATATCTTTGGGAATATCTTAATTTGCCAACTCTATGAAAATAAACTACAAACAAGTGAAATTCAGGGAGATTTATGTAGCAGCAAAATCATCTAAAATGGAAGCTCCCGAATACGTGTTGCCAAAAAAAGCCACGGTGGAAAGACGTTTCTATTAAGTTATGACTTATGCTGTATACACCATACATTTAAAAAAAAAAAAATATCTCAGACACAATTTGTTTGTTTTTATTTGTTTTTTTTTTTTTTTTTTTTTAATTTAAATTTAATTTTAATATTAATTATTTTGTGTTTGATGTGCGGATTAAACTGAATTCAGTTTGAAATAGGTATCACAACCGGTTGTAAAAGAAGAAAAATGACAATAGTTCAATTTAATTTTTTTTTCAGTTAAATCCGCACATACACACAAATTTGTAAAATAATCAGAAGTACTGATATACGTTTTAACATTCTCATTTGCCTATAGGTAGGTAATAATTTTGAGGGAATGTATATGAGATTTAATTAATTTCTGCATGTTAAATTATTCAAATTATAAAAACACATAATGAATTGCTATTCTCGTCAATTTTTGCCAAAGGAAATATTTGAATTTGCATAATGTTATAATATGACGAACAGTTAGGTAGTTTTTTTTTTTTTTTTTAACTAATTGACCTTAACATTTGTGTGAAATCAGCAAGCTTTATCTCATTCTCAAACCAAAAACGAAAAACCAGTTCTTTTTTTTTATGAAAAATCTCACAAAAATGCATACCATGAGCACTGATAACCCATTGTCTTTGTTTTAAATACATTTTTCTATTAAACTAGTTCTTTGTTTTCAAACTCTTTTGCGGTTCCACTTATGTTAAACACTTTATTCAATTTTAGTTAATATTTTTAACAATTTATTTAGTTTATTGCGTATTAATTAAGATTGAACTACTGTATTTATTTATTAAAATTAATTTTATTTATATGAGAAAAGTGAGTAGACAATTTTTTTTTCTGAAATGGCTTTGGGGCACTAAAATTGTATCAGTAGTTGCAAGCAGTTAAAGTTAGTGACTGCTTGTTAAGAGATTGTTAAGAGTCCACATTGGGTTGCAAATGCCATCAAAAGTACCTAAATTAGTAAGCACAGAACAGTGGGTAATCGACAGGTACTGAAGTTAATTGAATAAAAAAAATCTTTTAACTTAAATCAAAGGGCACGGTAGTGCCCAGCCAAATTCTGGCACTACACCCTTTTTACAGGAACAAACTCAGGCGATTTTCGACCCCCCTCTAACTTCAGTACCAATAAAGTCAGATACTTCAAATTCGGAACATTTGGTAGGCTAGCCAATCACAAGTACCACACCAAATTTCAACTACTTAGCGTAAGTGGTTCCCGAGATATAAGACGTCAAAAATCGCGAGAACCGTAACTGACTCACTGACAGATTATCAAAATTATGGAGCACTTTCCGACACCGCAGAAACTTGTTATTTCGCACAGCGGTAGGGCTGGTGGTGCATACGAAGGAAAAAATTTGAGAGAGAAAATGAGAGAAATTTATTATTTAATGATTACTGACTAAAATTTGGGGGTTCACATTGTCAAGTTTTCAAAACGTTTTGAATTGTGAGTAATTAAAAGAAAACTTGCCAAGTACCCCCCAAATTTTAGTCAGTAATCATTAAATAATAAATTTATCTCATAACTTGGTGTTGTTTCAATATTACTCTTCTTAAAATATTTGATATTAAACCTTCATAAAGTTAGAACTTGGCATACTTTTAGATCTCACTACTTTTCACGGCTGAGTTGTTAAATATACAGATTTTTATATAGAAGAACTTGGCTGTTTTTTTAACATTTATGTTTTTTGTTGTGATACGTACTTCAGAATATTACAAAAAGTTAAGAAAATTTTCAAATGTACTTTGGTTGATATTACTTGCAAATTATTATTGACTAATACCAAAACAAGCTCAGTACTGAAGGCTTTCGAGTGACTAAACGACTAAAACCAGTTAAAAAGTGCTGCAGTTAATTGAGTTTTAGTCAATTAACTGCTTTTATTAACTGCAGTCATAATTTTAGTACTGACTGCTGACTGTTTATTTTTCAGTTAAAGTACCCAATCACAGTATTAACTTGCATTGAATTGTTAAGTTAATTAACTGTGACTTTACTGACTGCATTACTAAAGTACTGTAGTCTTTTTCAGCTCTGGTAATCGGGAGTTAAGACAAGTAAAGTTAAGTCAAATAAAGTCAGGAGAAGACTGTTCACATGAGAGCGACCAGCGACCGAAGAATAATATGGAATAAATCGGGATTTAAAATATTTAATAAGCAAAAATTCTTCACAAAAACTAGACAAAATGGTAGAAAACTTATTTAAATTAATGTTAAGATACTAAAATTTGCGTTTTAATAGCTAAAATAAGAGAAATTTTAGAAAATAAGTTGGTCGTCACGAACAGATTGCAATTCGTGATAATCACCCTAATCAACGACAAAACTCTAGAAGCGGCGAGTTTTAGTAAAACGACTATTGTTTTAATGGTTAGAGGGGTGAATAAAGAAGAGAACGGGAAAAGTTTAGTTTTACTTAAACGCCGATTAACGCTTTTGGAGCCGTGTCGTTTTACTAAAACGCCTAACGCAATACGGGTGAATATCTCGAAAACCTAACCGTATGGAGCAATTCCAACTTTCAGTACGACAAAAGAAAAAATTTGAAACAGACTGATTTCTGTGGCAAAAATACATGTTGCTTAAAATTGTTTCATTGTATCGTTTATGACGATATTCTTGCGAGTGTAAAAATGTATTCAAAAGTAGTTATTTTAGTATTTTTGCTTCTTCTAATATAAGTACAATGAAACCAATTTTCGTATAATGTGATCATTAGGTAGTTGAAATGTTTAATTTAATGTAGAACTTTTGTATGATGAGTAATTTGTGTGCCCCGATCTACCCTATACAGATAAATACATATCATGATCAATGGATGATGGCATGATGAAACCCACTTGTATTTTTGGTTTTCTTCATGAGTCAGTTGAAGAAATTCCATGTTCCTCATTAAAAAATTGAAATTTTTGAATTATTAATAAAATAAAACGAGGTCTTGAAAAGTCTTTTCATATCATTGGATCTGATTATAAAAAAATTTATCACACGTCGCGGTCACAAAGTAGAGCAGAATGCCTTAAAAGTTGGTATCGCTAAGAATCTGAATTTTTAACTTCTGCTTCTGGGAACGATATTAAGATATCCTTCGACACACCCACTAAAACGCCCATTTTTTATTAGTCTCCTTTTCTATATCCACATAGTGTTGCCGGATTGTCAATACGTACATAAGTAAAAAAAAATAAATACATGTTTTTAGAAAAAAATGTATGGGAAGTGGAAAATAGACAGGCAAGCTGCTACAATTTTCTAAAAGATTGACTCAAAATGGAAACAAAATTATTTATAACCAACGATAATACTAACTAAATTAAGCTACAGTTGTTTTTTTTTTTGTGAAAGCCATAAATCTAGTCTTTCATTTTATAATTAAATTATGTTATTGCAATTTTGGAAACAAAATTAAAAAAAAAAGAAGTTATTCTGATTTTTTTTCTTCAAAAATTTTAGCAAACCGTACCTATACTAGTCTGGCTCTAAATATCCAATGTTCTTATCAATTTTAAGTCAAGCACCAGACGCCACATTGTTTTTAATAAACAGAATATTAACATAAATTAGGCAATGCGTAGTTTAAATAATAATAATGTATTTATTATCTGTAATAACAAATTTTTACAAGTTCATCATAAACAAATTCCTAATTTTAAGTGTTTATTTCGAGGGCAGCCAGGGTCGATTTAAGGTAGGTATTTATTTTTGTTTACTTTATCTGCTTCTATATATACATTTCTGTGTATCATAAACTTTTTTTTTAGAAGTACAACTCTTGCAGGCAGTGTTTTATTAATTTGTTACAAATTCTATTTATCACTATTTAATTGAACTTGTTGAATGAATTATTGATTCTAAATAAATTGTTTTCAACGAAAATTTAAAGTTTCCTCCCAGCGCGGCGCGACGTGGCGGCGCGGCGGCATTCTCATTTGAATTGGAATCATCAATTCATTCTGTTAATACGCAACAATATTTTTTTTACGTTTTTTATTTTATTTTGAATAAAAATTACCCAGTTTTATCCCAAAAACTTTAAAGTCGATAGACAAATGGAACACATCCCGGATGCTTTGCATACACTTTATATTACACCAGTTTGACATTTCAGAACGCGCATTTTATGATGTTTAAAATGAAACAGCGGTTAGATAGCGTTTTAAATAAACGACAACAACAATAAGGGTGAATAAACAAAAAAAACATAATTTACGGAAAAAAACTAACAATAAAAAAAAAAAAATAAACTAACTTCGCTCAAGACACCAAATTTTTGTTTCAATTTCAGTTCAAACGTCAAATTGTCAAATCAAAACATTGAAACAAAATTAGATGCGTTTGCTGCTCCGTTAATGCGCATCGCTGACATCTGAGATGCGTTAAGAAACTCATGAACTTGTCACTTTTTTTCTTATGACATTCGGAACTCATGACTTTGCATTTGGAACTCATTCTGTTTGTTTTTATAAAACTTACCGTTTAATATAGTTAGTCCCCTTTCACACGAGGAAACAAATTGCTGGAAATTTTGATGTTTATATTTTTTAATTTCCTTAAAAATCTCTCCTACCTTTCACACGAGGAAACACGAGATTTTCTGTGCTTTCCTTTTAAGGGGAGATTCAAATTACTCCCTTTCCTTTGTGCCCTTCTATCTAGACACCACTGAAAGTTGCTGGAAGCTCAGTGTCCTCGTGTAAAAGGGGTTTGATATGCGAAAAATTGACAGTTTCATCATTTTCCTTTCTTGAAATGGCGATTAGCCTAATCAAGACAAATTCTAAGCCTTTTTTTGTAAAGAATTTCATGTTCTACAAGTTTTGTGTGAAGTACTATTCGATAGCGTTTACTGTTTATACTATACCGATACTTTTGACATGAATAAAAAAAAGCAAAACAAATATTTGTAACTATTGAAGCCTTCTGAATGCTTCCGACGCACATGTTTTTTCCCTCATAGCTTGGTACACAACTTTTCAAAACAAAACAAAATTGTTGGGGAACTTTTTTTTTAACCAATCAATGCAATTGTGTTATGTAAATATGTAGGTATATGAAAAAAAAAATAAAAAAAAAGCAAACATTTTCAAAGTCTGTCGTGCACTGACTCCGTATAGTCCTAACCCGCCCCGCAGTCTCCCTTTATTAACATTATTACCTATACCAATGGCTTCGGGATCCCACAGCCCGTTTGATGAATGAGAAAATGACTAACAATCGATGTAGTAACAATCTGTAATTAGAGAACCTAGTTATTTCCACTTATTCTACCTCGGAGCCTTTGTTTGCGAACTCTTCGTGTAACAAAACAACTGATTGTTTCTGTCATTGCATGTTCACATGAGCAACGAACTGCAAATTGCGAAGTGTAAATTGGTATTGGTAGTCACTATTTAATCCGACGAAACGCGACTTCTCAAAATGATTACTTTTTTTTTTAAAACTTTATATAAAACCTGTCTACATCGTTGGTTGCTATTGCTAAAGCTATGTCTTATATCAGAAGCAATGCTGCTGAATGACTTTCCTGAACTTTGACTTTGAAAACAGCACGATGTGCTGCTGTAATGAAAGTTTTTTTTTTATTTTTTCCTAATTTAAAGTTTTCCCTATCTCGAGCGAAATTACACACCTTTTCACATCTAGAGTAGAGGTGGACATTTGACACCTCGTGGCACTGCAATTCCAACTTAGAGTATCCCAGCAACATGAATAAAACATGAGTTGGAATCGTGTTTCACCACGTCCGTTGACGATAAATGCGACTCGAAATGCGATGACGATGACGACGACCGACGAAGGTGGCGGCGGCAGCGGCAGCGGGTTCACATTATGAGATGATGTTGATGAAGAAGAGAACCATGTTGAAGCTGGTGGTGGTGGTGATGATGGTGAAGTGGCGGCATGCAATGTGTTGTGGTTGTGTGATATGCGGTAATGTTTGGTGATAGAACCCATCAATTGTGGTCACACCGAACTGGAGATGAAGAGTACCTATATATGTACATAGGTATGTACCTACCTATTGTTATGCAACAGTTTTCCTTGCTTTCCTCCATCATCCAGTGAACTAGAACCGATTCGAAATAGGATCACAACTTTATTCTCATATTATATCAAAGGTTGAATGGGGAGAGTTGAAAGAGAGTGGGGTCAATTTCAGTTTGGTTTTGTGGATAGGTAAAGAGAACAGAACGTTGAAAATATTATTGGAATTTATAGAAATACATACATAAGAAAAACACCTCAGTATCTTCGTAAATTTATCAGAGATGTACATGGATATCGATTTGTTCCTAGTGCATATATGTATAATTTATGGTAAGATATTTTTCTTTTCGAGGATTTCAAGAAAATAATAGATTATTTTATATTTAAAATCTTGAATAAGTAGAATTTAATATAATCGGAATTTCCCGGTATGGAAAAATGGAAGCCAAAGTAAAAAAAAAATTTGGACCCCCATTTAAAATAATATAATATTTATTATTATTATTTATATCAAAACACTGAAGTCAATTAAAAATATACCTAAATATTGAATTAAATGTTAAATAAATAAAATAAATTGGGTGGGTGACAGCTCGTGTATAACCAGGGCCTAGTGACTTACAACTGTCAACCAGTCCTGTGTGCGTGTTTATTGGCAGGAATGGAGGGGACCTACCATTTTTTTGCCGAATCCAAACGGCTAAAATGAGAAGCACTATTTTTTTATTGAAAAAATGTTAGTCTAACTATATTTAGAAAAAATACTACAAATAATGATACAAAATAAAAATCAGTCATAAAAAAATGTTTTAAATCGAAATTCGAAAACCGTCAAGATTTAGTATAGGATCCCAGGAAAATTAGATAAAATAGGCCAGACTTCGAAAAAATACAAAAATAACTGAATAACTGAAAAATACTGAATTTTGGTACAGAGCTTTAATTTTATGTATGTTATAAGCTTTTCCTAAAAAGTACTCTAAATTTTGACTAGGGATTAAGTTTTTATGTGTTGAAAAACTGTCTATTTTTTTTTTAATTGCTCAAAAACTTTAATTTTTTTTTTTTTGAGAAATTTAGATGTTTCATTCTTCGTATCATTCATATCTTCGAATAAAAAAAAAACCTGATAAATTTCGAAATATTTACCAAAACTTCTACCCCATTTTAACTCCCTAAAAAATGTTAACTCCCTTAAAAATGTTAACTCCCTAAAAAATTTTAACTCGGTTCAAATTTTAAGGTACGTTTTAGAAATTTAAGCCAAAGGCTCTTAACATGTCGGAAATTTTTGAAGTTTGGTCAGTTTTCTATCTAATTTTCTTTAGATATGTTTACTAAGTCTGTTGTTTTTTAGTCTGTACAAATTTTAAAATCAATTTTAAACTTAAATTCCCAACTAACTAGAGTGATAAAACGTATTGACCACGAGACAAGACTAGATGGGACTTTTGTAAGTCTCGTTAAAATCGAAAAATATCAGTATCTTCTTATAGTATCGGTCTAGTTTTCTTCTCGTTATGATCTTTGGCTCGTTACGTTTTTGTGTTTTGCGATTTCTATTTAGGCTTCTAAATTATTAAAATAAAAAATTCAATTTTGTAATAATAAATGTACTTTGAAACTCTGTGGTTTTCTGTGCATTTGTATGTGAATTTCAGTCTAATATCGTTCCCGTACTCAAACATTTCGCAGTTTTTCACAAAAAAGAACGCTCGCGAGAGTGTTAAACATTTTCCCTACCTGTGAATTTTATGTCTAAGAAAATTCTTTGGACAAAAATTCACAGTTCAGCAAAATATCAATTTGAGAGTAAATGAATGAAAAGAAAATATCATTTCGTGCGTGTAATTCACATAGATTAGTATTAGTACTGTGAATTTTCGTTCCTGTAATTTTGCGCAGTTTTAATATTTTTGAGAGAATTTTTTCCTTGCTTTTCAAAATCTTATGTACCAATCTCGTAAATTTGAAACAAACAAATTTACTGACGGAGAAAGATTTCTTATTTATTCTGAACTGTTTTTTGTTCACACGGAATTTTTCAACATTTTTTCAATAGGAATCCAACAAAAAATCGTGTAAATCGGATAGAGTTATGCGCGTACAAACAAAAAACCAATTCATTTTGTATACATACATATATTGTTTATATGTACATACATATGTATTTATATTATAAACATGAATGAATAAATTGGTCTTGAGCAGTTTGGTGTACTGCTTTTCTATATTTCTTAATCAGAAAATATGTACAAATTTGAAATATCAGGTTCAGTTTTTAATTAGGAATGAAACTATTGACACGTTTTTTTTTTTTTTGTTACTCCTGTATCCTGATTGTTACTAAAAAAAGTGAAATGAAACCGAGTAAAACCTGAAAACTTAATGCAGGTAATTTGTAAAATATTTGATGCAGTAAATTTTGTTTGATTTATGGAAGTTTTTATTAGAGTGATTAAAAAAAAAAAAAAAACAATTTAAGGCCCTTTTTATTTTCGTCTTTTAGAGAAACATTTCTTTTTTAGCTCGTTTTAAAACAAAATCATCGTCTGCTAGCTCTCTTTGTGACGCAAATTTTGGTATATATACCACACTCCATATTCTAAAAAGACTAGAACTGTTTTGATATGGTGAACGCCACAAATCCCTGCTCAATTAGTTAGTCGGTCACTTTCTCCTAAAATTGAAACTTTTTTATTTTTGCTCATTTAACAAATTTTCATTCTCTGCTGCAAGTATATATATTCTTTACTTATAGAATTAAAATACCTTAAAAATATAAACGAACTTTTTTTTTGTTGAAATATCTCGTAACCAACGACTCTTCATTGAACAAAAATTTAAAGATTTGATTGGTATACACCAATATCATAAAAAATGATGAAAATACCTTACTTTTGCAGTTTCTTCAGCTTATCCCCTTCATAATCCACACACAAGCTACACTTACTGTTAAACACAATCACACCACCATTTTACACCACAATGCAGCGTTGCCAGACTTTTAACAAGTCGATTCCGTTTTTTTTCATGCAAACATTTTTTTTTCCCTTTTTTGATTTTAGTTTTTCCGGTTTTTTCCCCTTTTTTTCGGGAAAAAAAACGTAATACATGTTTTTATTTCGAAAAAAATAAATAAAAATATTTTTAAATGCTAGGTTTATCACATCCATATTAATTTATTTCATAAGACTAGCTTCAATATTTTTGTATCACAAATTTATGTTCATTTAATCTAGGACTATTTCATCTTTGTATGTAGACACAAACATTCTTTATCTATTTCTAGTTCCACACAATTGCGATCTTTCATTAACTATTTAGTATGGAGAATTCCGCAAAGTGTCCTGTTTTCTAACTTATTTCTTAACTTAGTTTTGTTCAAGTTTATTGCTGAAAAAGCCCTCTCAGCGCTTGCTCCACTGTGTGGAAGACAAAAAATATATGAAACCAATTTTTCAATATTTTTGAATCTACCCTCATCAAACTTCATTAGTAAAATATCCTTCCAAAATTCTTGAATCAGTCGGTGTAGCTGATATGTCAAAGTTTCTTAGGACCTATATTCCATATCTAGATCACTAAACTCAGATTGAGTAAATAAATGAGGAAAATGTCTACAAAGCGGAATAAGCGAAGAAATACTCTTATTTTTTAAAGTTACTGGATTAATAAATTCGATGAGCTTAAAGACTTGGCCGTCATCAGAAAAATTGAATCGCTTTAAAATTTCTTCACAAGCTGTTAATAAAAAAATTACCCGATTTGCCATTCCAGCATAGTTGAAGTACATTAGAAATGAAAAAAGCATTTATGTATTTTAAAACTTTGAGTAAATTCTTTTTTAAATTTGCTCTTCTTCGCATACAATTCTGGAAAGTGTAGGAACAGGGTTGACCGAATTAACTACACTACATTTTCTACATCATTAATTACGCGTAGTTAATTTAATAAACTACACGCCTTATTTTCTACAAATTGTTACGTTTTCATATACAGTAAAACCCGCTTAAGAGAAACTGCAAAATGTCACAGTCTTTCTTTCACTTAAGCGGGGTTTTCACTTAAACGAACCCCGCTTAAGTGAACAAAAATTTCACATAAGCGGAGTCCGGATAAGTGAAAAATAAATTGCACTTAAGCGGATTTAAAAATTCAAAAAAGGGTTCTGACATATCAGAAATTCAAATGTCATTTTCGTGATGAAAATTTGGTGGAGGTGAAAAATAAAAAAGAAGTAAAAGCGTTCAGCTAATTTTTTGTTCTGTTATATTAAATTTTTATTTCACTTAAGAGAGTTTCTTTCAACGAAAAATATTAAATTTAACTGAAAATATGTTTCAGGTATCCGGGTTTTTCACTTAAGCGAGTTTCGCTAGTTTCAAAGTTACAACTGACAGATTTGATATTTGAAACTAAGTTTGCTACAATTTGTTTCATTAACTATATTTAACTACGTTTAACTACATAAACTACGTAGCAAATGTGAAAAATGTAGTGGCCATCCCTGCCTACGAACACTTCTCCTTTTTTTGGTGTCCGTTTTATCTTCTTCTCTGATTCTGTTTCCTCAGACCAGTAAGAACATAGCATGAACGCAATAATTTTGTCTATTCCCCGCCCTCTTTCTCTACTCGGCGTTACACTTTTTTGAAATTCTGTTGATTTTTTCACATTGTTAGTAGGTATGCCTCCGCTAAAAAATTTCTAATGTTAAAATTCCTGCAGTTTTTTTTATACAAATTCATTTTAAACTCACTGATTTCAGATCGTTTTGATATGAGCATCTCATTTAAAAAGTTTTGGTATTAAAACGTGAAAGTTTTGGGCTGACTGTTTTTTCCGTTTTCTGGGTTGGTTTTCCATTTTTCCCTTAAGGGTCGATAAATCCCGAAAAACGGGAAAAATCCCTCAATCTGGCATCCCTGCCACGATGTCATTATTGTTATCTATTTAAATAAACACGAATCAATCATTTTAATTCTTGTTTATGTTGTAAATATCACCTCAAATGCGACATAATATCCCTCAAGTAAGTACTTTTAATACATATATCAATTATCAAGGTCAGCAGAACAATTTTGTTTTTTATGATGGCATCATTGAGCGCTTACTAAATGCTGATTAAGTACCCAACAAAACAATTTTATGCTCCACGAAATCATATTTCCAAATGATGTCCATTTCTGAAAGTAATTTTATTTTTCTCTGAAAATATTATGAGAAATTAAAGTTAAAAATTACTTAAGTATCAACAAAGTAGTCAGCTTGTCACTTTCATTATTTTAACTATTTACCTATGTAATTTTCTCATAAGTTAAAAAATAATCTCTTTTCTTCTCAGGAAGAGAGAGGTCATGGAAATATTTATACTTCATACTTCATTCCCAACAAACAGAAGTCAAAAGTTATTTTTAGAAAAAGAGTAAATTCCTTTTATTTTGTTTTCTTTGTTTTGTATTATATTCTTCTACGAACGGTATAAGATTATGTACACTGTCAAATGTACATACATATGTATCTAAAATATTAAGGCTGATGGTTGAATTGAGTTCATCTCAAAACTCTAGTCCCAAAAGTGACAACATGTTTGTTTTTGTTTTTTTTTTGTCTCCTTTTTTTGGAGGGAGTCTTTATCTTTATTATTTAAATGTATCTATCTTTTTTTTTTCTTTTTCTTGGCAATTTTTTAGTTTGCACATACATATACTCGCACATATCTATTTTATAAATCTTGACGGAGAAAAATATTCTAAATTCCGAAAATATAACGACATCTCTGTCATCATAGAGTGCTTGAGTTGAAGATGGGATTATTTTTTTCGTCACTTCTTATATAAACTTCTGATGAATCATAAGCCAATTATTTTATTTTTCCATTTCTTTATAAAATGTATATACATATCTGTGTGATATTTTTATTCTAAATTCGCACAATTTTAACCATCATTAAATTATTTATTTTTACTTTTTCTACTTATCTCTCTCTTTTGAAAAAAAAAAAAATAATAAATAAAGATATACCTAAAAAAAAAAACATGAACTTAATGAAAGTCCTTTCCTCTTTTTCATATTTCATGGGTTTAAAGCACACAAATTTATGGTGCTATTTATATATTAAAGTGTGGTTTAGCGAAATTGAAATTGTAGAAGCATGTAAATTCATGAAAGACATTATATAAATTTGTTTTATTGTTTATAGGGGCCTTAGGTCTTACAGATTAATGGAACAAAAAACACAAGGTTCTAATTTCGGATAAGATACCTACAATCTTGCTTAATTTTATGAATGTGTTTCTTTCAACAATTAATTAATGTTTTCCTTAAAAGAAGGTTCTTTTAGAACACTGCAGTTGTAATTGTTTTTTTTGTACATGATTTCAGTCTATAACCTTCCTACAATTCCATATTCAAGCAAAGGATGTAAAGATGTTACTTAAACTTGAAGAAGAATTTCTTGAACTTTTTTTTATAGCAAGAAGTCCTTGAACTTCTGAATTACCTCGTAAAAGTTGAATTTTTCTATTCATTGTTTTAATTTTGAGACGAGAAATTTCTTGTGCTAATTTCAATATTTATAGACCCACTCCTCAAAAAAAAAAAATAACATAAATCCAACGATTCTTTAGTAGCCCGTGGTTTAATGCTTAGTGCGTAAAAATGTCACGCCGCACTAGGGCCAAAATGACTTTTTTGGATGCATAACTTTTGAACGCATAAAGATATCTCGCTATAATTTTTTTTTTTTGGGGGAGAAATATTTAAGGTTATAAAAATAGTGATTTTTTAAAAAATTACTTTACAGGGTGTTTCTAAATCTTAGGCTTAAGTAAGATTTTCTTTTAAAAAGGAATTAACATGAGAGAAATGAATTAAAGAAAAATGTTGAAAACAGTTAAAATTTTACGAATTTTGTAAAACAAAAAGTCTGAGGTTATTTAATAGTTCACAGTGTGTTGCATAACAATAGTGGATGCATAAAATTAACGAACCAGTTTTTGATGTTTTTAGCAAGTACGCACATATTTAAACAGTATTTTCTTCATTTTGTGGCTCATCGACAAATCTTATAAACTATTTAAGTAATCAATTTGTTTGTGTGTATGAAAAAAGTCAACAGACCAAAATTTTAATGAATAATTATAAAAAAAATATTTTTTTTTTTATAAAATAAAATACATTAGGTACATACAATTTCTATTTTTAAATAATTATAGATTTTAATTTTCAGTAAAAAATCAATCAAAACAACAACGAAAAGTTTCTTATTGAAATAGGGAGACAATTTCACGTCCTCAGCTCTTGAAACATTCCAAATAGTCCATTGAAATATTACAAAATTTTGCCCGAACTTTGCATTTAGTATAGGACAACGTTTTTTTTTAATGTGTAGAGTGCATCAATGTGAGTATACGAAATCATTTTCGGGGCTGGAACCCCCCCCCCCCCATTTGGCCGCTATCTTGAAAAAGGGGTAAGAAGCCCCTTTTCTCAATATCTTGAGAAATAAAGATCTGACAAAAAAAATGTTGTCCATTTTTGTACAATTTTTTATCTACAATTTTGGTTAATCGACTTTTTACCGTTAAATTGAAAATAAAAAAGATATAGCCAATAATCGACGAACATTTTCAAAAAAAAATTACTTTAAAGGGTTATAACTTTTTTTCTAGCAGTTTTATTGAAAAAAAACATTCAAGATGTTTTTTGTAGATCATTTTATTACGAAAAATTTGGTATACCCAGTTTTTAAATTCCATCATTCAACAATGGGTGCACACCAAGAAGTAACAATTTTTTTTATTGTTTTTGTTTTTATTTTTATACACGGTGATAGATATAAGGTGCACCAAAAAGCTAGAGCAAGTAGGTTAAGTTAAGAAAAGAAAAAAATCTTATAGGAGGGGGGATCTATTTCCACCCGTTTAGGCGGGAGGGGCAATTTTCTAAAAAATTGACTAAAAACAGAAAAAAATTTATTTAAAAACAACGGATAAACTTACAATATGATGTTATACCTTTTTGAAAAGCCAAAAATCTCTTCTTTAATTTTCATTTTAAATTTAGCATAGTAAAGTGAATAGTTTTTGAAAAATTTATTTTCAAACTCGAAATTTTGAAAAAAAAAATTAATTTTTCAAAAACTTTTCACTAACACAACTTAATTTAAAATGAAAATTAAAGAATAGATTTCTGGCTTTTCAAAAACGTATAACACGACAGCTTCTTTTTTATTAAAAAAAAAAAAAAAATTAAAGGCTGATGGCTTTATTGTAAATGCTTTTCATATCTTTGCTATTAACTGTAATTTAAAATGAAATACCTAAATTAATTCGTTTTTTATTATTTTTTTTTTACTCAGAACAAAGCTGCCCATTTTTGAAAAACTTTATAAACCGATCAATTTAACAAAAAATTATTTTGTTTTTGAAGCTCTGTTTATATTCTAATGAGAAGTAAAAAACAAATAAATTAAAAAAAACATCGGTTTTCGTATTTTTGGCACTACTTTTGGCTTTTTGGACCACATGTTCATCGAAGGTTTGAGGATTGAGTCACAGCTTCTGCCACCTTAAAACAGAAATTGTTTTCACAGATCCATCAAGAGTATATCTCTTGTCTATGTCTCATCTTAACAATTCGAATTCGGCAGAAAATTGTAGGTCCCTTCCATTCCTACTGATAAAACGCACCCAGGAATTGTGGATAGTTGTAAGTCATTAGGTACTAGTTCTCTAGGAGCTGTCGTGCCACTAAATCATTATCTATATATATTATCCAATTTTGATACCTTTCCGCCTGAAAAAAAAATCTAGTTTTAAACGGGGCTCTAGACAGTTTTACAGCCCTGTTCTAGCAAACCTCACTGATACCTTACAAGTAAACAACAACCTCAAAAGGTGAAGTAAAATTGATTTTTGTAAGGTTTTCGTATGCTGGTAGCACCGTCACAAATTGTAAGCCTAACAAGAGCTATATAAATTGTGATCTCCTTTTTAGTAGCTCACAAGTCACAACTCACAAGTTTGACATTTTATAATCACAAAAAAAAAATTATTCAATGATTCGGTTCATTAAAAATTCAGAACTTGACAATAGAATAAAAAATTCACCTTGCTGTGGTGAGTTTTTGTAGGGTTTCTTGTGAGGATTGTCTGAGAATACCGAATTAATGTTATCGAATCACAACAACCTCACAAGAGCTTTTGACTTTTGTGACTTGTGAGCCCTCACAACGCCAGAATAACCCTGTTACATTGATACTAACAAGGAACTTATTCGCAACACAGGAGTGCAATGTTGAAAATTAATGCCCTCCTGGAAAAATGATAAGTTTGTACCAACCGGAGTCAAGGTCCTGTGAAGTTTTCATTAGGAAAAATCTAGACGAGTAAAACTTGTCAAATACTCGTAAAGTCTTTTCTAGTAAAAACTTGTTGGAAAAGTTTTGCTATCGAAAAAGAAATACTTTGTATCTCTATACTCTTTAAATCAAATTATAGTAAATGCAAAATTATTCATTTTCAACATTGATATCTACTTTTCCATTGTGAATTAGTCCAAAGGTAATTAGCGTATCAAACCTCTCTCAAACCTTTGTTTTTAATTTTAGTTTGTTTCTTGAGACCAAATGGCTCATAACTGGCGAGGACCTAACTAATTTCGATTTTACGTCAGACCTGGTATATTTGATTTTAATTGTAAATTTATTTCTCCTGAAATTCTTTTGAACCAAGGTCGAATCAATTCGAATTTGTTTTTATAATTTCCTTCTATAATATCTCCGGGTTTATTGACTTTGTATTCTTCGAAGCGCCATCTTCTTGATGATTAAATTTTGCAAGACATTGCATTAATAAATTATGCCATGAGTAACACAAATTAAAAAAAAAAGTCAACGCGTCGCGCGTCGTCGTGACAAAATACACAAATACACAATCTTTAAATTGTTCCAAGTTCAATAACATATCCTCCACATTCGTTTACTATACAATTCTTTTGCGTTGAAAGTTTCATTCATTCACCATTTTATTGAAGCTTGACGAAAAAAAAAAAAATTAAAGCTTTCGCCAGCTAAAATGAAAAACCAAAAAAAAAAAACAACACCTAGACGATAAAAGCATGTTGGTTCGCTAAAAAATATGAATAAATGTTCATGAGATGAATTTTATTTATTTTTTTTTTGTGCAAGATAGACTAAGTTTCTGAATGACAGGTATTTGGCCCAGTGCACCAGCAACAGTTGTAACCTTATGATGAGATGCCTTGAATTAAAAAAAAAAATAATTTATAGATCTATGTACATTCCGTTACCTTGTTTTTTCTATATTTATATTTGCTACTATTGAAAGTTGGCAAAGAAGGGCACAGTCCGGCTTTAGTTTGCAGAAGTACACTGCACGTCGATTGATTAATGCGATATTTTTTGTTGAAACTTTTACTGTATATCGATTTGCAGAAAGTTTCCATCCTGCAAAAGTCATATTCAGTCGTATTTATAAAGCTTTGTTAACTTTAGCACACTGTCCAACTACAAAATCCTATATATAAACATGTCCATGCACTGCATTTGATTGTCCAAACTTATTGTAAAATGGCTACATTCAATGAACAAAAAATTGAAAAATTATATTGAAAGCAATGACATGTTCATTGAACGTATCCAAAAGTTCACGAAATTGACAGATTACAGGGATGTCAGTGAATAGATGAGGACATATTATTTAAAATGCATTTATAAATAATGAGATGTCCAACTATTTAGACAATTACTAGGTGGACAACCCTTAAAGTGTGTTCTAAGGAAATCAAATTGATTAAAAAGTAATTGAAAATCCAACAAGTTTTTAGATTAAAATTGTATATGGAAAGAAACTCCAAAAGTACATACAATGGTTACAAACGTGGCTTCACTCAAGTGATTCGAAGTGTTATACACCATCATGAATATATGCAAAATGCGTTCATCAGTAAGTGAAGAATTTAACACGGCAACAAAAAAAACACGCTGGTGTGTAAAACCTTGACCCCTGAGATTTTTCATTTGAGCTTACAATTGTTTTAATTTATTTATATTTTGTATTCATTCACTTCGAACGTTCGCTCGCTTATATGTTTACTCTTTTTTTTCAACACACTTCAGCAATGTTGTACAGTTGTGTATATAATATTTTCTCGAAAGAAAATAGTAAAAATGAAATCAAAACTAAAGTAATGGATATATGGAAATATTGGTGTAGTAATTTTAGATTAGTACAATAAATAAATCATTTATTTGGATAAAGAGAGCTAGGCAGTAGAATAAAATAATTATGAATATTTGTTTCTATAGCAAAAAATTAAATTTTAATATCGGTTTTCTATAATTCTCCTTAAAAAAAATTTAATGCATTTAGTTTTATGTTCGGATTAATTAAAATAAAATATTAATAGAAATAAACTTATAGAAAATCTTTCCTACTAAAGCTACGATTAGACGGTCAAGATAAATGGTCATTGCGTTGACTCCTTGACGTCATCAAAAATATCATAAATATACTCACTGGCAAGGTATAAACTGTTTCAACGCATGAAACGTTGACAGTCACACGAGTGACACCAGTTGTTCAATGACGTGTTATCCGTCTCAATGCCTTTTTATCCTCTGGCCCGAAAGTGCCAGATTTTACCAGATTTTTTTTTTATATGAACTTTGACAGTCTTTCGAATTAAAAATGGTAGAAATGGGTAGGTTTGGGTAGTAAACGAACAATGTTAATGTTAAATTGCTCAAGCAATAAACTGTCAAAGGGTGTCTACGATGTTGATAGATAAAAAAAAAACACAAAAGTCAAAATTTTAAGATTAATGGCGTTTTTGTTGGTAATCCGGAAGAGAAATGCCAATGGAACGCTTTTATCGATTCTGAAGTATTAGCGCTTCTTGTTTCGAATTCAATTCCAGAAGAGTTTTTAGGGCTTTTGGATGACATTTGGATATGTCAATATATAGTTTGTTGCTTATCTGTCAAGCTATAAAACTTTCAAATTCCATTGGGTGATGGCTGGCGATGTCGATCGATTAAATAACCTCTAAAAAATCATAAATGTATGACATTTTATTATATATGTACTTCTGAAATATGCGATTTTAGTACTTTCGGGTGACATTTGAAACAAAATATTTGATATACCGCAAAATATAGCTTCTCTATCTTTGAAGTTATAAAATAACCAATTCCATTGGAATACATATATAGCTACGATGTCGATGGACAGAAAATCCGAAATTTTTTTAGATTGAGATGAAGGTCAATGCAGGTAAAGAATTCTGCTGTGTCAACGATAAAAGGTTTGTTTGGTATCTTTTTTAAGAAAAAGGTGTAAAATGTATCAAACTTTGAAAGAAGGAGAAAGAACCCTCATAGAGGGGAAAACTTGTTAAAAAGTTAACAAACCGACTGCCCCACTTTTTTTTATAAAATGTCACTTTTGTTTACAAGACGCCAAATGGCGACAAATCATTTTGAATCTTGTAATTTTTAAATTGTAAAATTATTTTTTTACTGAAAAATGTCGAACGAAAGTGACAGACAGCTGTGTATTTGACAGTTTCAATGCAATTCTCAACGCATTTAGACGCTGATTACACGACTCGTTTTTTCAGTTGTTTTTCCTTTCGTCTTTTTGACAGCTCGGGTGAGGGATGTAGAAATGTAGGGGGAATGAAGCAACAAATCCATACATTTCCACAAGCTGTCAAAAAGACGAAAGACGAAACAACAGAAAAAAAGACTCGTGTAATCAGCGTCTTACAGAATGCAGATCTCCTTTCGGTTGCAGAGGTGCTTTTGAACACTGCAATTTGGGACAGAATTTGACGCCATTTTGACGTTAAAAAAAGAAAGTATGCAAAAGGTTTTTCAATAAGGACATAATAATTTTGTATTTTAATGACGGTGTTCACATTGAAGTTCTTCCGAGGACTTTTTTCACGTCTCTGTATTTTTCGCACTCCAACTTCATGGCGAGAAAGAGGCGGCCAAAGTTAAGCTTCTTTTTTTCGTCAAAAAGTGGGAGTGAGATAAAGTACAAAAATGTCAAAGAAAAAGTCGGAGGAAGCAGTCCAATGTGAACACCGTCAATAGAAACGCACTCATAAACTTTTGATTTATGACCGACAGGTCAATGTCGAAACGTCAGTCAAGGTTTACTCATTTATCATGGTGAATTTAACGAACGATCTTGACGTTTCCCAACACGCGTCCGTGCATCTGTGCGTGCGTGTAAGTTTAATTGACCAAATTAAACATTTTTCATTAACTCAGTCTCAATGAACAGTGACAGTTTTTGGACAATTTGTATTTCAGGATAAATTTTTAGCAAAAGTACTGGAACACTTAATTTTGGTATTGGATTTTTAATTAGCATATATTTAGCACCTAATGGTGAGGTCATAAAGAATTTGTTCTGCTGATTTTGGTCTGCTAACTTGAGGCTTGAGGGACATCTGAAATTCAGAGGCAACAATTTATTCTCGTCTAGTGTTGAAGTTGACGCTTACTTGATATACGCTTAATCGATATAACTCTTCTCTTTGAAGTACATTATCCCCATTTTTTTAGATAATATATAAAAAATAAGTAAGTTTAATAAAATTTATTGTGATTGTCGGAAACGTATTCTGAATGTTCATCGAAAAATTAGGATTTAAGTTGTTGCTGTATCAGATGTCATCAGTCTGTTTTAACATAAGATTGCACAAAAATAACTCTATCGAAATAGTTTTGAATATTATTTTTAATGCTCCAAACTTTTGATATACCTTCGATTAACATTTATCACAACCAAAGTTGAACGACAACCAATTAAGTAGAATTTTGCTATTTGCTCTTATTATAATTAAAATTATTATTTTTATTTGTTTCTCGTTAGTCCAACTGATATATTATAACTTGCCAATTATATTTACCGACGCCAGAAATCGTCATTAAACAAGATGTTTTTTTTTTTTTGTTACTAAAATACGCTGCTTCTGTTCAGTGTGCAGTGGTACATTAATAACATCACGTTTAAAATTCGACTTGATTTTATTTTTATCAAAAATTAAAATTACTCCTTTGCTGTTGCTCCTGTAAAAAATGTAATCGTTCAATGTTTTTTTTTTTTCACAACAGACACTCCATGAAAGTAATTCGAAAGAAATTGAAAACCCGGTCCTTGCCCGCTATAAATAGTAAACAACCTCCGCTGTGCAGCACACCGCGTCATCGGCCGCGCGCCGTGCGTCGTCAGTCGTCGTCGAAACTGGTGGAACGTGCAAACGAAAACATGTTTCCATGCGGAGAGTTTTATTTTGTTTCTTTTCTTTGATTACTGCTGACTGTTGCTGTTGTAGTGCGCTGCAACAACATTTAAGAGTTTGTTTTGTTGTTTTTTTTTTTTTTCTTTACGATCAGACAGGTTTATGGTCCTATAATTAAACTGCATGTTGTCCCCATCTTGGAATATTACAGTAGCTGAAGCCAATATATAGCCAACCAAAATGAACGCGCTAAATCACCATCGTCGTCGTCGCTCGTCACAGCAGCGCGAATTCTGAAAGTGTTTTGTTAATTTGATTTCAAATCAATTAGCCCAGGAAATGATTTTCCTTTTTCTTATAAGTTGATGTGAAGAGAGGAAGGATGAAGAAAAGAAACCTGAAACCGATCCAAAGAGCAGGGCGTAACTTGATGGCTTCTGCTTTAAAAAAAATTTATGTATTGGTATGTAAGTATGTATATCGTATATCTAGGTATATAAAACGAAAATAAAACAACTTCGTGTATCAAATGAGGCAAAATAATATGCTCAAACAGGAACACGCACTGGAAAAAAAAACAAAACAGGATTCAACCTGTCTTTAGCTTGTTGATGGTGTAGATGTTGGATTTGTTCAGTTTTATAGACAAAGTTGTTGTCGTTGTTAATAAATTGTTGTCCTGTTTGTACATAAATAAAAATAATATTTCCCCAGGAAATATTATTTCCTTTTATTCTAACGATGTAACCTAATGCGATGATATTTTTAATTCATTAATGAAATATGATCTGAAAAAAAGGAAACAAAATTGAAAATCGTAAAAGCGTTTTTTTTAATCATATTTTTCTTGCTAAATATTCATAATATAAATGTAAGTGTGTTTCAAAAAAAAGTTAAGTGAAAAAAGAAGTCTGTGGCTCTTAATAGGCTTAGTCCAGTCAAACCTTGTCGGTCGTTTGAAGTTAAAAATGACTTTTCGTTGCAAAAAATCATAAATTTTGAACGCATAAAGATTTGACATTTTTAAATACACGGATTAGCCGCGTTATAAATATTTAATATTTAGCGAGTTCAATGCAGTACTCACCCCGAACGTTTCGCTTCAAATTACATTCGTGGTTTCCCGCAAAACACTGAACACTGTTTTAAAATTTTTAGATTACTGGTACTAATTTTTTTTTCAAAAACTTTCTGTTAAAAGAACTTGATATAAAAATATAATTTTAGAATGGATTTATGCCCTAAAATACGGCTATAGCATGTCATTGTAAATGTTGCCGTTATTTAATAATTTTTTTTAAATCGGTCCACTTGTCTGAACAGAGGGAAATAAACTCCGACAAAATTGAGTTTTTCGATATTTTGGATATATCCTGCCTATTAAAACGTACACTACTGGAAAGGAAAGTTTGCCTTTATTTAAAAATTTTGTGTTAAAACAATTCGATGGTTTCCTGCTGCTTTATCTTAATTTTTCGTGTTGTAATCACTGTTTTATAAATTCTGTGGCAAAAAGGAAAAACAGCATAAGTCACTTTTTACAAGTTTTCAGGAGAACAATTTTAATGTTTCTTTTGCGATTACAAATAGGGTAAACAATTTACGGACGAAGTGTTACAGTTTATCAACCGTAAGAGATAAAAGTACGAATAAAATATGACAGTATAGATTCGCATATTGCGCATCAGATACTGTAATAAACTCAATTTCGACATAAGTCGACTTATGCTGTTATTCCTTTTGGCCACAGAATTATCTTGGTAAAATATCTTAACTCCTTTTTTCTTACTTTGTCTTATTTCAATTTACCGTTTCTTATAATTTTAAATAAAAAATAAAAAGTCATGTTGGCGTTAAGACAGTTTTTTAAGATAAGATGAAATAGTAGGTATTCCAGAAAAGTTACGAAAGATCAGCAGGGAATCATTGAAATATTTTTTAGTCATTTTGTGGTTGCATGCAATCTAGGGCTCATATGGCTCTTTTGGCCAAGTTAAAAAAAAAATTCTCATATTTTACATGAGCTTTTAAAAAATTTATAAAGCACCTTTTAAGCCCAGTGATGCTAAACGATGCACACGAGTGTCATAACATAATGAAAAATATCCTCGTTTTTGTCGTTACAAAATTGTTGTTACGATATAAACAAAGCGACATAAAATACCCTACTGACAACAAACGTATACTATATAGCAAAGCAACAAACTCTAGGACAATGTGCTAAATGACATTTTCCATCATACACATATATACATTAGTTTGTGTAGCAGTTCTGTTACAGAATTCATCGAAAAGCCTTTCCCACCCTCAAGCGTTTATGTGCGGTGCTGGACAGGTTTTATGGGCAAAACACTCACAAACAGTTCACATTGAATATTATTTACGAGCTCCATTAGTTGTGTGACTGTATGTCATATATGTACGTATAAGCTTTAAGGAGTCTTCTTCCTAAGCGGCAACTAAAAAAAAGGAGTATAATTTTAACCTAATGACAGGAGACTAGAACTTTAGATTCTAAAATACAGAGAAGCTATAAGCGACAAACGAAATGGTTCAGCTTGTGGGTATATATATAGTGAGTGTAATTTAATGCTTCGCCACCGCGAATCCTCTTGTGCTGCTTGGAATGAGACAGAATACATGTTGTTGTTTATTTTTTTTTATCACATTTCCATCCATATGTGTACGTGTCATCAGTGCTGCATTAGGAACAGAAGAAAAACGAAGGATGTTTGGTTGCATTATTCTATTTGCATGACCAGGCAATGACAAGAGACAAGAGTTTTTCCTTCCCTCTATATAGCTTCCATCATAATATCCAGCTATACGAGAATACTCATTCACAATGGTTCAGTTCAGAAGAAACATGATGGTAGAAGAAATTCCGTTTTTATAAGTCTAATGCTATGTACCTACTGTATGCTGTTGTAGGGTTTCACATTATATCCGATGTCATGATACAACACTTCTTAAAAATTGAGGGGGGGAGGGTGACTTTCTTTTTTTTATTCCATGTGCATTTTTTGTAGAAAATCGATTTTTCTTGTGAAAGTTTTTTGTTGCTTCTGTATATTGAAAGGAAAAATCTTTCAAACGCAAATCGTTGCATGAGTTAATAGTTCTTTCTTTTTAATCTTAAAAGAAGCCAAATGCATACGTTTACTAAATAGCTTCACAAGAGCACAGTAAAGGTTTTTTTTTTTAATTTGTTACAGAGACTTGAACTTTGAGAGGTATTTGACATTTAAAAAAAAAAAAACACACACACACACACACAATCATTGTGTTGATGGTATTATAGTGATGATGAGGATATCATTAACTTTGAATGTGAGAAAAACTGTTTGGAAAATAAAATGTCAGCAAAAAATACTGGTATTTGAGAGATAATGATATGCATTCCTAATGTGGGGGTGTAAAATGAGCGATACACATCAAGTAATATACTCGTTCTAAATAATAGATTTGACCTTGAATGGTAGGTATGTACTTAGAACTCGAGATGCGATTTTACAGACACTTTAGACATTTATCCTTTTAATGGAGTGGGATGGGCAACGTTGAAAATTATTCATTTTAACTTGGGTAGTTTTTGAGCTAATGCGTGATATGGAATAATCACAAACTGTTTGTCAATTGGATTTCAATTTTCATTTAATTTGTTTTGTGACATTTCAGCATCTGTCAAAAATTAAACTTCAAATCGAATGAAACGGGATCTTAATAATCCAATTGACACATGGCCTTAATATTGATTTACTACCTGAACGCAATGGAGACGGAGCTGCAATGCAACTGGAATTGCAGCTGGAATAGCTGTCATCGATGTTTCAAATTGTATGAGGAAAAAATGAACCGGAAAAAAATATTTTACCTTTTAGTACATGTTTGTTTTGCGAAAACAATTATTAATTAAAAGAAAGAATATTGGAAATAAAAAAGTGGATAATAAGCCCGTATCTTAATCTAGTATTTAGGAGCTATTTAAGACCGATTTTATTCACTCAAAGTTGAACACAACTTGAATTTGTTTCTATTCACTCAAAGTTTACGTTTTCAAGATTCGATTTTCAACTCTAGAGTTGATCAACTTTTGATTTCTCAATTACTCAAAGTAGAAGTTGTTCGAGTAAACTAGAGATTTTTGTTTGTTTGTTTTTATTTTTTATAATATGCGCACACTCATGGGTTATGAATACCCTTAACACGTAATTTAAAAAATCATAAAAAAAAATTATGCCTGATTAATTTCCGAATAAAGCTGACCTTTTATAAGTATAAAATAACCTTTCAGATGGTATGCTTTTTTTTGCGAAATTTCACTAATGAGGTGCTAAAAGTCTTATACTGTGATCTTGAATTTTTTTTTAAAAATTCAAAAAAAAAATCTATGCCTGACCAATTACTGAAACTAGCTGAACTTTTATCACGATCCGGTGGCCTTTCAAATGGTATACTTTTTTTGCGAATATCCCATAAATGAGGTGCCAAAAATCGCTAATGACCTTGAAAAAGTTCAAGCTTGGATAACAAGTTTTCTAAGCCTGACCAATTTCTGAAAATAGCTGACCTTTTTTGACCAATTAGTGGCCTTTTAGACAGCATACTTTTTTGCGAACATCCCATATATGAGGTACTAAGATCCCGGAGCCCCAAATCTCGTAAAAAATTTTAGTTTTCATTTTAAGAAAGATTTTGAAAAATAATAAGAAATTTTGGAATTTTAAACCACTTATACGAGTTTCGATTGTGGAAATATCGTGATCCAAACTATTTGACAGGGTCATTCGGTTGGTATCTAAACAATTTTTTGCATACCTAAAAGTTTTTCTTGGTGAATACCTATATGATTAAAGTGCTAATGATCCACTATTTTTTAATAATTTTTTTAATACAATTTAAGAAAAATTGAACACAAAATAACAAACACAATAATATTAGGCATGTTTAGGAAAATGAGATCTCGAAGATCTCAGTAATCTCAGTTATGTACATGAACAGGATTCCTCTGTACAATTTCTCAGCTTTGGTGTCAAAATTCTGAGGAAAAAAATATTTGATTCGGTTGCTTTTTTTTGTGTGAAAAATTTGTGAGTGTGAAAAATTTTTGAGATCTCATTTTTCTGAACGCGTCAATTACATCGATATGATTGACACATTCAAATTTAAAAATGACAGTTTTTGTTTTATATTTCACAAATATCCCAAGGATATTTTTCAAACTGGAAGTTAGCCAACTTTAGATGTTCAACTGGAGAGTTGAGAAAATAAATTAGTGAATAAAAAGAAATTTCAACTTATTTCAACTCTCGACCTGAAGTCAACTCTTAAGTTGGCCAACTTGAGAGTTTGCCTCAAGTTGAGCAATAGTGAATAAAATGACCCTAAGTGTTCTAGGAATCCAAAAACAAATTTAAAAAAAAAATTATTTTTTAACAAAAAAATTCAAATTCAAATTTTGCGTTCATTTTGGAACAGCCTTTATGTAGATAAGTATTGAGATTTGGGGCAAAAATTTCAGTCCAAAATTCAGTTTTTTTTTAAATGTCAATGTACCTACTTTATTTAGGAAATGTTTTACATATAAAAATTAAGCACTCCATCCAAAAGACGCTGGAATTTGGAAATGAAAGTCTGATATACTACTGAACCGCAAAAAAGTGCTGTACAAAAATTTCCAACAGATTGATCCACCCATAAAAGTGCCATTGACATTTTCGTCTTTTCAATTCATCTTAAATATTTCTTTATATGTATTTTTCATCTAAATATTTTTTTTTCTTTCAGGTAAGTCATTGAAAATCATACCTAAGGACCTAATTACATAATATGTACATATTTTCATATTTTAAGGTAAATAAATAAATTTCTTTCTTGCATTGTCAAAATATCATTTTAAATACATTTTAGAAAATTTTCAGTACCTTTATAATGAGGCAGGTTTTTTTTAAAAAAAGAAGAATCTAATGTTCAAATAATTTAAAGCGAAGAAAAATAATCGCAAAATATTTATTAAATCTTCTTTAACAAAATATAGGAAAAATAACTTCAGAAAAATATTCAAAATATGTAAGTGCATACATAAATAGTTTCTGTATTAGAGAGATATAATAAAACACCCCTATCAATTATCAATTGACAGTTAGGATAAACATTGAAAATCCCCATTTAACAAATCGATTAATAAAAAAATTGATTGAAATTTTGCATCCAGGAAAATAAATAGTTATCACTCAATAGTTGATCAGTGGTACTTTGTGGCGTAATTGTTAGTGCGTAGGACCATTACGCCTAAGGTCTTGGGTTCGATTCCCAGCCTATGCCCCCTAAAAACAGAAATGCTTTTCAAGTGTTACTGCCTCGTGTGAGGAATTGATAAATCCTCCAAAAGTATCTTTTATCGTGAAAAAGTGCTTCTCACCTTAGCCGTTCGGATTCGGCAGAAAATTGTAGGTCCCCTCAATTCCTGGTTGAGAGTTGTAAGTCACTAGGCCCTTGTTCTACAAAAGCTGTTGCGCCACCCAATTTATTATTTTATTTTAGTTGTTAAATAAATTGAGTTTTTTTTGAACCACATTTGTATATTTTTCAACAATAATAATATAATTGACAATCGTAAAACGGCTAAATATTATGTTGAATTCTTTCAACCGTTTTAGATGATCGATTTAATTGTTTGATGTGTCATTCAAGAGTAATTTTACACAAAAATTCATTTTAAATATTCAAAGTGGCCCCAAAAAGCCAAAATTTTTCATTTTTGTTGTTTTTAAATTTCAATAGAGTTTTTGATAAATCATTTGATTTTTAGAGCTTAATAAATTTAATAAAATTTAGTACAGCAAGCAAAATTACACTTTTTTTCAAATTAGGTCTGTTTTATAAGAATTTTATTTTCTTCAATTTTACTTTAGAATTTAAAAAAAAACAACAAAATCAACACTATTTTTATCAGTTTTTGAAGTTTAAATTTAACTACAAAAAAAATTGATAGATGGCGTGCAAGTATCTTGACTTTGAATATTTTGTCAAATCAAATACAAAATTCTAGACCTATTTTATTTAAATGTCAATAACATCCTAACTTTAAAA
The DNA here is from genome assembly GCA_929447395.1 of Epistrophe grossulariae. Taxonomy (NCBI): domain Eukaryota; kingdom Metazoa; phylum Arthropoda; class Insecta; order Diptera; family Syrphidae; genus Epistrophe; species Epistrophe grossulariae. Next base: position 116,770,667 of record OV839568.1, read on the forward strand.
AATTATAGAGAACGATTTTTATTTTTATTTTCGACTTTCTTCGAAGCGGTGCAATAGTTTTTGATTATAGATTCAAAACAGCTTTTAAAGTTTTTGATTATATTTTTTAAGCAGAAGGTTCTGGAAAATATAAATATGAAGCATTAACAACAAAATATTCCAAACAAAAATTTTGAATTAAAAAAGGATTCGACTTATTTTTTTTAACCTCAATATTTCGAAAGCGATGTTGTCAATTTTTCTGAACTGTTTTCAAATACGTAAATTTTGGAATATTTAAAAAAAAAATCAGCCAAGTAGAAGACTGTATAGATTGAACCAAATCACTTGGCCATTTTACTGCGCAGCTCTCTTTTAATTTCTCTGCAGATACACACAAAAACTACGAAAATCACTGAAAATCACTGAGTTTTGCTTATAGCTTCGCTTACTTTACTCATTAAATATCTTGGGCACCATTTTTGCTCCCTTAAATCCTCTCTCTGCACAGCCGACCGTTGGCCAAGTGATTTCGTTCAAGCTATAGCATTATTTTATTTGGACTTGTTATTGATTCAAAATAGTTTTTATCGGCCTTCAGTCCTACAGAAATTGTGGTTTCGTCCCAGGGATATCACTTGGACTCATATTAAGATTAGGATTTGTCTTGTTGGATATAATTCACACTAGATATTCGTCACGAAATCTATATAATATGTAAGATGAACTGAACTTAACATAAATTGAGTATTAAGAAGGCCCTCATTAGTCAACTGATGAGTCCAAGTGAGATCGCCGTACAGTGGTCGATTTGAGGGTCGTTAGCTGGACTTAATTTTAAAATACACTTAATTTGCTTAAAATTCAATTCAGCATTTCTAAAACCTCGGGTAGTTGAATTATAATATGTCCTTTGGGAGTTGACGGAAAGCTGTGATTTTAGGATCAGAGGAAATCAGCAAATTTTGAAGTAAATCAGTATTTGTATCAACGCGGGACATATTCCTGGAAAATACGACTCTAAAACTTTTACAATCTTTTTGATGGACTTCTAAAATATCTTCTGACAGCTGCCCGACAAAGATTCATTAATTTCCTATAAAAGAAAAAAATTATTTCCGAGAAATAAATGGTCGTCCTGAAAAGCGCGAATAGATACGTTTAAAAAAAAAGACACAAAATGTTTCGGGGGGTCTCGGCATTTAAATTTACTATTCAATTAAACATTAATAATGAAACTTTAAAATTACACTACTTTCATGCTGGCACTTTGCGGCACATTTTTTTATCCTCCAAAAAAGAAAAAAAGCTCATATGTCGTTACCATAAAAATGCGCTTTCAAAAAACTTTTATTGTTAGTAAATGTAATTTTTTTAAAAAACAAAAACGCGTTGTAAATAACAATACCTACTTACCATTGGCAGTCTCTGACATACTTTTTTTGTTTTTACTCACAAAATCACCTTACAAAACTCTTGTAAACCTGCTTCTTACAAAATCAAAAGTAAGCAAAGTTCATTAGGTGGCATTGTGAAGCTGCCACATGTAAGAATCAAAAGATTTGGGATTTTTTGTTGTTGTTTGGCTATTTATCTGTTATCCAAACGGTTTTTTTAATAACAATAGGCGTGTTTTTTGCAAGCCCGAGGGGAATTGGTTGAAAAAAACGACACCGGGGATTTAGCGACGCCATGACAGTAAAAAACATGGAGTTTTCATACAAACTATCGATAACATGTATGTAATTCATGTCGGTAACACAGTTTTTCTGTGCGCTTAAGTTAAACCCCGAGAATTCTCTGGGATTAGTTGTTGTTGCATTTAACATGTTAATTGTTTAGCACCGACGTCGTTTTTTTTTCATCCAATTCCCCCCGGGCTTGCAAACAAATACGGCTAATAATACACATCATTTTTGAGCAGCTAAGGTTGTACTAAATCGGCCAGAGTGGGCCGGGACGAAACGCCAATTTCTGTAGGACTAAAGGATATTAAAAGCTATTTTGAATCAACATTTCTTTTTGTTTGGTAAAATAATCAGGGTGCACCATAAGATTAGAAAAAATAATTTTAAATCAAGCCGTTATTTACCGTTCCTTTTTTTTTTTTTTTTTAAATTTCGTCTTTTTTTTTATTATCAGCCAGTCTTCTCGATTAATTATTTTGTAGATAAAATGTACTTTTTTTTTGTTTGCTAAAAAATCACAGTGTTCTCATTAGTTGGGCCGTACTGTGCTTATAATTTACATAATATCTACGTTATCAAGTCTAAGGCTTTTAATTTATTTTCTTATCGTTTATATTAAAAAAAACGAACACAAAACAATTCTGTTCATCTGACAAAGGAGAACAAAAAAAAATGTCATGTCATGTTAATGACTCATTTCATTGTATAATGAAGATCGTAATATTTGCAGTAGAACCAATTTCGCATTCACACAAAATGTGCAATGTCATATATTTTACTGTGGCATTGATGTCGTCCTACTCTCTCACTCTCTCTCTGTATCTGAAATTCAGCTGAAAATAAATATTTACCTAGACCATCACAGAGCAGCAGAGCTACTTGATATCTTTCCCTTTTAAAAGGATACTATCGATTTAAAAAAAAAAGAAAAGTAAAACGTATGTACAACAATGGCGGAGTCCTAGCTGCTAAAAACATTTAGTGGGGTGTATAAGTAGGCAGACAATTTGGCAGACTTATATGATTGTAGTTCTCAAAGTGCCTTTTATTTACATTAGGGGACGATTTACCACCCATCCTCTCTCTATAATCTACCAACTTTACTTTTATAGGTTTTTTTTTTTTTTTCATTTTTGTTTATTTCTCCCAAATTTCTGATGTCCTTATGGATTTTGGCAAACAATCATAATCGATATTAATACCACCACACAAAATGTTCAGAGGAGCTCAGTAAAATAAAACTAGGGGAGGTACAAAAAGGCCAAGGACATTCGTGTAGGCATGGAATTCCAATTCAGTGCTATTGTTCGATTTCTAGGGAGTTTTTTTTTTTTTTTTTTGTATGACAAAGGCGAAGATTTTCCAATTTGATGGCCATCGATTGGTAGAAAGGTCGAATCAGCAGCAGTACAGATAGAAAACAGGCTTTCTATAGAAGATATACGAGTAGGTATACTTTATATGCGACACATGTGAACAGCATATCCGCATATGAGTTCTATATGAAAGTTAGATAAGTGCTCGAGGGCCTACAGGGACAATAAGCTGTTACTTCAATTATTTTGGCTGATGGTAGAATATATAGGATGAAAGGGGAAGTGTCATTGTATATCATTAGATATAGTCCTTTGGTTTTATTTATTGAATGCAGCTCTTGTATTTTTCGTTGTATATTTTTACTCAGTTGAACTGTGTTAATTAAACCGAGGGTCATGGGCAATTAAATTAGTTTGGCTTTATATATATTTTTTGGTTTTGCGATTTCATGCCAATTTTCGAGAATTTATTTTTCTGTATATTTTGTTTGTTGGTTTTTTTTGCCGTGATGGGATTTTGAACATTTTTGCTGGCCCACAGTCAAAACCATTTTCTATGAAATGAATACAAAGTGAATTTTTTTTTGCGAGTCCTTTTAGAAACAAAGTTGGTTGCGGGAACATTTTTTTTATGAAAGTTTGGCTTTATATACTTTTATAGAATGAAATACAAGAACTTGTGAATGATTTTGTTTAAATGAGAAATATGTTCAGTTGAGAGCAATTGGGAAATATTGAATCAAAACAAAACCTTTATCATTTTTCATTCATCAATTAAACATTCAGTTAACTGTCTAGAGGGAAAATTAGGTACCTATACATAATTTTTGTCTTGATCTGTTGTAGAAAAATTTTTCCTTAAAAATTGTAAGCCCCACATTATTATGAAAATAGCGAATCGGACATAAAAATTTTCCAATTTGTATTTTTTTTTTTTTTTTTTATAATTTTTTTTCAAGTTTTCTTTCACTTTATTGCTTCTAGAAAATTGGTTTATTGTTTTCAAAAATTCACTCTCAAATACGCAGCCATTTTTAATGTCAAACCATCATCGGAAATAAATACAAAAAATTAATTACAAAATTTGATTTTCACAAACAAATAAATGAACAAAACAATAAAGAAAACTTCTGTTTGATCAATTTATTTTAATATTTAAGTAGATATTTTATTATTCATAAGATGTTTTAACAATTTGATTGAAATGCTATGACAATGCCAATCATTGGCGTCCATGCCAATCATTATAGGTTGATTGGCACTATTCCAATCATTGGACATGTATTTAAATTAAAAAATTTAATTTTCAGTTGATTTTCTTAAGTAAGTGCACTTTTATAAAGCATGTGATGAATTCGTAAAAAAAAAATTGAACTGGAGATTTTAATCAAAATTGAAAATACGATGATATAGGGAAGACGAACAAAATGGGACTCGAGATTCTGTCCATCTGGCTGTCTATTCAGCTGCGCAGCCTGCAAACGGATGGGTCGATTTTATTTAAATTTGGTAGTATTTTTTGGAAATTCGCTCATCATATTTTTTTTTTTTTATTTTCAGAACAAAAAAACCTGCCATACAAAACTTTTTGGCTAAAAACGGGTCCATAGAAAAATTTTAAAAATCTTCGAAGCGGTTTTATAAAAAAAAATAAATTTTTATATTAGATTTTGTAAACATATAAAATATTAATATTAATTAATTTGGAGTTAAAATCTCAATTTCGCAGCAAAATAATATACCCATTTTTAAATATCGAATTTTCAAATAAATATTTTGAATTTTTTTTTAACCCAACATTTTTATTTTTAAAATTTTTAAACACATTATAATTTGAAATTATTAGAAGATCTTGTATAAAAACTCCGTTTAACCGATAATGTAGAAAATGGTTCCATGAGAGGTATACAGTTAATAATGCCTTAACGTAAAATTTGTTCCTGTTAAATGGTAGATATAATATTAGCACATAGCCAAATTTTAATCAAAATCTCGTTTTCGACAACAATAAGATGATCTTTAACGGTATTGAAAAAAAGTCGTAAGGAAGGGACCGTTATTTTTAGTACAAAACTAATATTTAAAAAAAAATTTTGGGGGAAGTCCAAAAAATATTGATTCAACTTCGTTAATTATGAAGAGAGTAATTGAATTCAGGAAGACTTAATTTCAGCCACTTTTATGCATAAGGGTTATAGAAAATTTCGAAAAAAGAGTGTATATCTGCTAGTAAAGCCGTGAAGTAAAATTTTGAGATGTGCTATTCCATACATAACCCTCGACTAATGTATTTTACGATTTAAAAATAAATCTAAAAAACCAAATTTTAACTCACAAATTCAAATATTTATTAATAAAGAATTGACTGCTAATTTACGTTAATTAACACATTTTAATGGAAATCTACGGCTTTTAACAAGAAATCAACTGTTACCAAAAAGTATTATTTATTCTGCACACATTTGTATACTTTCTCACAAAGTGTGAACATTTGCAAACACACTTTCCTATATTTGAGCAACGTTTTTTTTTTTCTATAATTACTGCTTCAACGATTTTTAAAAATTGCTGTTTAAATTTTTTCTTGTTTTGTGATACTTTGAGGGAAATTTGGCAATTTTTTTTATAATGCTTTTTCGAATCCTGGCCCGTTTCGACTTTTTGGTTGCTAAAATCATAATTCTTAAACGATAATATCGTAACAATTTTTGCTTTAACTTAAAGGGAATTTTTAAGGCTGTCAAGCTGGTGAGTTTCAAAATATCTTTAAAATGTGTTTCAGTATATTCAGTTGAAAAAATAATTTTTACTTAAAGCGATAGGCATACATAGTTTATATCTCACTTTATTTAAAGTCTAAAGTTTAGATTTATAGTAACAGCAGAGTGCTTTGAAACTTATTTGAGTGATACAGTGGGGAAATAACAAAATAAACAAATATATGCTAGACAGTAGGGAAAAATGAATATAAAACATTATTATTTTTATTTTTTGTTAAATAAGTGTATATTTAAATTTTTGTACTAAAAAATATTTGGTAGAAAAAAAAAATTAAACAAACCAAAAATATATACATCATGGTGTTTTGGATAAGATGCAAACAAAAAAGCCTAGAGCGTTTAAGTTAGGTCGAGACAAGAAAAAAATCGTATGGCAGGGGGTCTATTTCTCCTCATTTAGGCGGGAGGGGCAATTTTATAAAAAATTAACTTGAATTAAAACAAAAAAAAAAATATTAAAAATCAACGGCAACACTTACAATGTCATGCTATACCTTTTTTTAAATCCAGAAATCCATCCAGTAATTCGGTTTTCAAATTAAATTTTTTTTTGTTTCGAAAAAATAAATTTTCGGACTCAAAATTTTAAATAAAAAAGGAGTGACTTCTTCAAATCAAATCTATCTAGCACAGCTCTATGCAACTTAAGGCAGCTGAATTTTTGGGATTATGTGAACAAATATATAAAGATTTAAAGGCGGGAATTTGTGGAGTTTTTTTGTAACTCAATGTAAAGTTAAAAAAGTGTGCCCAAAAAGGTGTTTCAAAAACATTAAATTCAAAAGTTTTTAAATAAAAAAAAAATCATTTTTATTTTAATAATAAATAATAAATAGCCTTAAATACATTTTGTGGTACCATTTTCTCAAAAAGTATTTGACCGATTTCGATAAATTTTATATGGTTGAAAAGCCAGAATTGCGGAGATGTGCAGAATATACTTGACACACGCATTTACACACTGTGGATCATTTTTGTTTTTGCACTGTCGAGCACTGTGCATATTGAAAAAAAAAAATTAAATTAAAAAAGAAAAATGTCGAATTTCGACACAGGGCGATACTAGTAATAAATAATTATATCAAGTAAGGCGCCAGTAGCTTTCATTGAAACTCATCATTGAAAATTTTACTTGATAATTTTGAGGCACCTAAAAAGTGAAATCAGTGACTATTTTAATGCAAATAAAAAGCTAATAACTCAATTATTATTTCTAGTCAAAAAATATTGCATTTGGACCCAGCCATCGCAGGAAATGAATTTCTTTATTTCAGTGATTCTACCTTATCATTGATCATTGAAATCGTTTTATGCGAAAGGTAGGGCCAAAATGAAATATTTTTTTGACTAGAAATAATAATCGAGTCATCAGCTTTTTATTGGCATCAAAATAATCACTGATATCGCTTTTTTACGGCCTCAAAAATGAAAATTTAAATTTTTAATGATAAGTTTCAATGAAAGCTATAACACTAGCCCCTTAAACAAAAAAAAAACAAAAGTTTTTTTACGCACTCCCTTCAGTTTTTAACGCACAACTACAACAATAAAAAATATTTTTTTTTGCCACTATACCTACAAATTTTTCTACTTTGACTCAATTATTCATCCAAACGGATTTTTTTTTTTGATTTCTAATGGTCCAAAACATTTGTTAATTCAATAATCTTAAGAGTTTTGCATTATAGATCCACCCGAAAAAATAATAATTGTCACTAGATTTGCATTAACCGGCCACTGTGCGGTTGCAGCTCTCAGTTCCCAGATCACAATATCCTATTTTTAAGTCGATAGAGCTCTAAGTTTAGCTGAAAATCGAGAAACATGATTTGGAGCTTTCCATGAACCTATACTTGTTCTCGGAACAAAAGAAGGATTTTTTGAAGGTTGTATTTTTGTAGCATACACTTATGCAAAGGTGGCGCAACTTTAGAATCATGGCATATACCCATAACTAATTTATAAACTTACCATTGGTAATTATTACAACTGGGACCTATTTCACCAAACACTTTTCACTTTGCAACTTTGCACTTTTACTTTGCGTTTCACCAAACGCAAATTTGCAAAGAGGAAATTATTGAATTGAAAAGTTTTCCTCTTTGCAAAGTCTTTGCACTTTGCAAATTTTGTGAAACACTTTGCACTTTTACTTTGCAGGAGATTTTTTTTTTGCAAAGTTGCAAAGTGAAAAGTGTTTGGTGAAATAGGCCCCTGGTCCGATTTGTCGAATCGAACATTTTGACCTACACTCCACGTTTTCAAGTCCCTAAAATCCGAATCCATTATTTTTAGAGAGATGAGTGTGTGTACGTTCGTAATACCTAAAAATAAAGATATCAACTTCGGCTCAATTATATTCTACATATGTATGTACAACGACGTTATGAAGAATTGATAAGAATTTAAAAAAAATCAACTGATATTTTTTTTTAAATACAAAACTGATAAAAATAGTTGAAAAATGTTTTTCGTCGCAAATATTTCGAAACCAATTAATCCAAATTTGCTCTTTACTTCATAAGGTCTTCGAAGATTTTAAATTGAAAATTTTCTGCAAAAAAAAAATAACATCAGGTCTCTAGTTTTTACGGGCACCAATATGGAAAGTTACCAATGTGGGTCGCACCCAGTCTCTGTTTTTTTTTTTTTTTTTATCAGCTGAATAGCTTTACGATCACAGCTCGTATATAAATATAGGAGCAAGTTTATTTAAAGAAGTTAAAAAAAAAAAACAATTTTAATTGTTGGATCGGTGCAATATTCGTGTGATTTTTAAAATTTTGTATTCAACATCAAGACTGTTAAATGGGGAGATACTTCATTTCAAGTGTAAATTATTTAAATGTCATGTAAACTCGAGTATAATTTCAATTAAATTTTTTGATTTGATGATTATTTGTATATCTTACAATTTATCAGCTATCTTAAGTATTTTTATTTCAATAAAGTAAGATAAGACTCCAATAGTATGCCTTAGAATAAAATGCAATTCAAGTTTGTCTCAAAGGTATACCTATGGATACAGAGATATAATTTACGTGGTTCGTCTCCCCTTTGTTTAAAGCTGGCACCGTATAACAGACGACACTATTGGAATATTAAAACCTTTCTATGACTTTTGTCAGCTTTTGTCTAACAACCCATCATAAATCAAGAAAGAAAAAAATAATATATTATTGTTTGATATATGAGCTCAACAATATACTGAGCCAAAGGGGAATTAGCATTGATTTCATTGCCAAACCACAAACAATTTCACTTTTTCCATATACATTAGCACTCTCGAAACAATTTTGTATCTTTATGAAGTGCACAAACAAACAAAATATACAGATATATATACATATATACAAATATACAAATAGTAAATGCAATAATGATAGAATTACTAATTTTCTTTATGCACTTGGATGGCTTTTTACGGCTCGCACGCACCCAAACCTTGCTCCTCACGCAACATCATATAATATAGACAATAATATGCTCTTTGGTCGTAAAACGCTCGCGCCATCGCATCGCATAGCAAAAAAATGCAACAAAATGAAATAAAAAAAAAATATGTTTATTAAAATAAATTATCGCCTCTGTGAAGGATAAATAATCACAATTGTTGACTTTTGCACTTCAGACACGCCTACTATCTTTACTTTACTTACAATTTATTTTATTTTATTTTTGTTTTTATGAACAAAGTCAATAAAAAATTAGATATTCAAGTGAGCATGTGGTTCGGTTCGGTCCGGCATAAGCGGATGAGCGTTGCATTTGTTAGTATTAAACAGAAAAAACCTCCCTTTATCAGCACCCCTCGATAAAATACGATTTTCATTATTTTTTTCCCAATTACTCGTGGGGTTTTATTTTTAATATCTAACTTCATACTCAGGAGCAAAATAAACCACTCACTTCGATTTTTTTTCTACACAAGACTTAAAGAATACAATATCTTGTGTCAATAGAATTTTTAATTTCAGAAAAACAAGTTCATTAGAAAATGTTTGGTAAACTTCACTTTTTATTCTTCTATATTATGTTTCCACCGAAAGTTAATCCTATAGTTTAAATCTATGTAGTGTTTCCGCCTCATGGATTAACTTTGACAAATACAAATATGTGTTTTAATTTTTTTCAAGTGAAAAAGAGATAGAAGATTCATTTCAATATCCACTGTCCAAGTATGAAAAGCAATCGATTTTCGAATGAATCATGCGTTCAGCGCTCTTTGGATTAAAGTTAGTTCGATTTAAAAATCTACTGGCCCCTCTGAACATTTAGGGCCAGTTTGTTCACAGTGGGTTAAATCTGAACAATGACTTTCACAGCTTCTAACTAAATGGCTCTAATCAAACAAAATCGCCTGATTAGCGATTTTCATGATTAACAACTTAAATTATGGATTCCTTGAAAAAAAAAATTGGTTACCATGCACATTCGATGATTTACCAGTTGCGATAATCCTTGATTAAAGATAATCAGCTGTGAACAAACTGGCCCTTAAAAAGATAAATGTCTCATCTACTACATCAACGTAATAAAATGTGTATGGTAAATTCCTCGAGATTTAAATAAAATTAAGAACCCTATTATGGTAAACTTCACTGATATCTCACAACGTCACAACCTCACAAGAAGATGTAAAATTGAGTTTGTGAGGTTTTCGTATTCTGGTAGCACCATCACAACTTGTGAGCCTCACAAAAACTATGGAAATTGTGATATCCTATTGAGTAGCACAGAAGTTTGACATTTCATTATCACGAATAAAAAAAAATTTACAATAGCTCCGTTCAACAAAACTTCAGAACATAATAATCGAATATAAAATATTCACCTTTCTGTGGTGAGTTTCTTTTTTGAGATGTTACTTGTGAGCAGGGATGGCCGAACTGTCACTTTTAAGAATAAACTACGTTTTTTACATTTGCTACGTAGTTTATATAGTTAAAAGTAGTTAAATGTAGTTAATGAAAAACAAATTGTAGCAAACGTAGTTTCAAATGTCAAATGATCTGTCAACTGTCACTTTGAAGTTTGAGTTGAATTGTTCACTTTTTTTATTTATTTACTATGTATGTATAGCAAACGTAACAAATTGTAGTAAATAAGATGATATAGGTAGTTTATTTAATTAACTTGTGAGGATTGTCTGAGAATATCGAAAATGTTATGGAAGCACAACAACCTCACAAGAGCTTGTGACTTGTGAGCCCTGTAAGAATCAATTTGTTGCAACAGCTTATCATCTTTAATCATAGATTATTGGGACTGCTAAATTATCCAATGTGTCTGTTGACCAACATTTTGTCAAGAAATCCATAGTTTGAGTTGTCAAATCATTGCTAATATCAGCTGATTTTGGATAATTAGCGCCGTTGGGTAGTTGATACCTGATAAATATATATTTTTTTTAATTTTTTCTTTTCACTGATAATTATTAAATCTCTGTAATTCACAACATTATTCATAATTCGAATATTAAAACTTATATTAATTAGTATGTAAAATATAAATTGATAATTGACAATCGTCATAAGGGTGAGCACCTTTGAAAATCATATTATAGATTTAATCCACTGTGAACAAACTGACCTTAAAGCTAGGCGATTTAAATTTAAACTCGGTCGGTATTTAGATTAGATTAGATAAGATTAGATAAGATTAGATAAGATTAGATAAGATTAGATAAGATTAGATAAGATTAGATAAGATTAGATAAGATTAGATAAGATTAGATAAGATTAGATAAGATTAGATAAGATTAGATAAGATTAGATAAGATTAGATAAGATTAGATAAGATTAGATAAGATTAGATAAGATTAGATAAGATTAGATAAGATTAGATAAGATTAGATAAGATTAGATAAGATAAGATTAGATAAGATTAGATTAGATTACATTAGATTAGATAAGATTAGATTAGATTACATTAGATTAGATGAGATTACATTACATAACATTACATTACATTACATTACATTACATTACATTACATTACATTACATTACATTACATTACATTACATTACATTACATTACATTACATTACATTACATTACATTACATTACATTACATTACATTACATTATATTACATTATATTACATTACATTACATTACATTACATTACATTACATTACATTACATTACATTACATTACATTTCATTACATTACATTACATTACATTAGACTAGACTAGATTAGATTAGATTAAATTAAATTAAATTAAATTAAATTAAATGAAATGAAATTAAATTAAATGAAATTAAATTAAATTAAATTAAATTAAATTAAATTAAATTAAATTAAATTAAATTAAATTAAATTAAATTAAATTAAATTAAATTAAATTAAATTAAATTAAATTAAATTAAATTAAATTAAATTAAATTAAATTAAATTAAATTAAATTAAATTAAATTAAATTAAATTAAATTAAATTAAATTAAATTAAATTAAATTAGATTAGATTAGATTAGATTAGAATAGATTAGTTTAGATTAAATTAATTAAAATTAAATTAAATTAGATAAGTTTAGAATATATTAGATTGGATTGCCGTCTGCCAGTCGTATATATGTACATATGAACGTTGTCTAACTGCAGCCTTCCAAGTTATAAATAAATATTTTTAATTGTTGTCTAAAGGTTTGAGAAAAAAGACCGTGTGAACAAAATTCGTAGTTAAGTTAATTGATTATCTAAATCTTGACTAATATGATAATTTATTTAACTAAATAAAGCACCTTACTAACTAGGTAACTTTTTCGAACCATTAAGACACTGCCTAACTAGTCAACCATCTAAGAAAATTTAATGAACATGACAGATAGTTTTTAGCTCTGACAGTTAGTTTAAGACAACGTTAATTTTGACAAACTTCAATTGACAAAAAATGTTACTAATTCTGACAAAACGTGACAGCTGTACATCTTGTTCGTATACTTCCCGAAACTGTCCATATCTACCATTTAAATTTAAAAGACTCAAAGTTCATATAAAACTGATAGAAACTGGCAGTGTTGGGCAACTAAACGAACAAACCTACTATGTGTCTTTAGACTATTCCACTTGAAGTTTTTGCCACTTAAGAAAGACTGTGTGGTTTTTCTTGTACTTGAGTGTATAAATTATATTGTATTATCTATCAATTGATTGATCATTTTCGATTGAATCACGAAAACTTAAATAATTTATGTTAAACATACTTTTATTTTTTTTTTTTGTTTCTTTGAATAAAATTGAAAGGAGTGCCTTGTATGAGTTGGTATTTGCGGTAAGAAGGGTCAAACGAAAACGACTTGAGTGCGCCAGCCAAACAACTCTCCTTTGACTTAGTGCTCATATATAAAAAAAAAAAAACAAAAGTGAAATTTTTTCCAATTTCAACCCAAGATCAATGCAAACACCGCCACCGCAAAGCACCGCGCAGAGCTCGCTTCCCCTTTTCATGAATAAATACTTTTGTTCGTGATTCATGGACATTAAAGTAAACAATTAATTGAGCTGTGGGGCACTTGTAATTATTAACTTGTTTCGAATTTATTTGATTATCTATTGGCGTCGTCGATCGGGCGTGGTTTTTATTTGTTTTTTTTTTTTTTTTTTTTTTTTTTTTTTTGCAACAAGTGCAGAAGTATTATTACGTGTAGCAAAATTTTAAGAAGTTGTTTAGATAAAAATATACTTTGAAATGAATTGCACGTTGAAAACAATAACGTCAAAAAAATATGACTTTTGAGATAGAACGATATTCGAGTTAAAAATGTTTAAATCTTTATCATGAAAACATTATTAATATATTTTTGAAAGATTTGTCACTTCCTCACAAGAGGCAGTACTCCTGAAAAAAAAATAATATTTTTAATAGGTATGTGTGTACTTGGAAATTTTTATTTATTTTAAAATTTGACCAAAATCGATGAAGTCGTTTTTGAGAAAATTTAAAAAATATCAAAATTGTTGTACTGAAGCTACCCGTCCTAGGTGAAGCTACTAAAAAAGCATCGACTTTCTCCTCTAGGGAATGACATAAAAAATGATCTTTACCAAATTTGGAGCAAATAGATTCATACTTTTAGGCTCTAGCTCGATCTACAGTGGACATTGACTTACAGTGGTTCAATTTGTATGGGGCAGTCAGCCAAAAATCGATAGAATCTGAACCACTTAATCGAATAAGATGAAATTTTCAGTCATGGTGAGGGATATTAAAAACAATCATCACATTAAATTTCCGCCCACTGACACGCCTCTATTAAAAAAAAAACAAGTCATTTAATACTCAATGGCGAAACAAATAAGGATTGTGTTATTTGAAGAATTTATAAATAATTTGTATACAAATATTTTTTGCCACGCCCACTTTTTTTTGTACCATTATTGGAGATAATATTAGAGAACAAAATATGTGTGCGTATTTTCAAGATTTAAATTGTATCTTTTGTTCTTAAGGGAGAAACCAATGTTCGACGGATTTAAAATAAAAGGAATATTTTTTGGGCTTATACAAGGGGTTCAAAATACATCTTTTCCATATTTTTCATTTATTTTTTGTCTCACAAAAAAAACTGCACGCAATCTTACCAATACAATGTGATGATTTTCTTCTTCTCATCCAATACACAGCTATCAAAGAAAGCTAAGATGCCTAGATCTAAATTGTACCTCATAGCCCTCCATCACACCTATAAATGCTGATGGTCAGGTGACATTCCATTAACTTGAAGAAAAAAAAGAAGATAATTTTATGTTCGGTGACCGGCTTCTTCCGTTTGCATTTCTTATTCTCCTCAGCAATCAGCGCACATAAATGAAGGGAATATTATATTTAAAAGTATGGTAAAAATGCGAAGGCCCAGACAGGCTCAACGATGACGACGACCGACGACGGCAGCACGGTGCAATGCACACACTACCGAACTCATCGTAAGATGGCACCTTTTTTGCTTCTTCATAAATGCAATCGGTTGTAACTTGTAAGTCTATTAAGGAACTAACTCATTCCCACACGTAAACAATCCAAAGAACCGGCGTAGATTTATTCCCATTGTGCAAATCAACTTCACAAGACTCCGCACCAACTTCTCTTTAAGCAATAAACCGTCGTTGTTGGTTGCCGCGCACCGCCCCGCTTCGTCTTTGTCGTCGGCGTCATGCTATGTCTTCTTCGTCATGCTGGAATGTGGTTTGGTAACGAGCAAACAACACTCTAAGGAATTTCTTGAATTTATGATTTGCAAAATTCTCGAGAGATTAGGCAAAAGCATCTGGCAGTAGCAGCAGCAGCAGCAGCAGCAGTAGCACAGGTTTCCCTTATAAAATACGACGAACGTATATAATATACACAAAAGGATTCACCTTCTGGCTTGATTGAGTCTAGGTTCGGTTTGGGAAATCGGTTACAGTGCAGTGAATTTAGGGAATTCGAATATAAGCTCTTCCCCGAAGCGACGAAGCCGTAAAGATGGCATGTTTCCGGAGAAATGAGAGTTCATTGATGTGAGATTTTGTTGATGTTGTTTTTTTTTTTGAAGAAGAAGAAGAAGAACTACAGGAAAGGGAAGTTTATAATGACGACAAATGATAAATTGTGTGTGAAATAGGAACTTGGAAATTCTTTCCTTTTCTTTTGGTTTCCGCTTTCTAAAGGTAGGCTTTGTAAGAAGGAAAGAAAATATTTAAGGTTTCAAGTTTTTAAAAAGTTCTTGGGAGTTCTCAAATTGGTTGACTTGATTTAATTTCTCACGCAATTGTTTTGAATGTGAATGATCCTTGAGAAAAAATTATGTTAATTAAAATTACTTGTTACTTGAAACTGATTTTGGCAAACCTTTATATCATATGGACAAGTTAAAGCAATGAGAACTTGGGTAATCTGATAGTAAGCTAGCTTAAAGTACATTTAAATCAATTGTACAATGAACCGCTTGCTAATTATAAAAATAGTTGTCGGTTTTAAGTGCAAAATCATTTAACACGACTTACCTAATGATCATGTAGAGGTGGTAGGTAGGTATAAATGCTTTCAATATATTATAGCCCTGAAGTGTTGATTAGTATTTCCGCACATTCTTATTTCCATCTTCTAATTAGTGTTGAAAATCAAGCTTTGTAATCTCTATAATTGAACTTGAGAATGTATTTCCTTTAGAAACGACTAAAATTTCTGTTATCTTTCCTCCAAAATTTAATCTTAGTTTAGATTAAATAAATCTAATGTGCAATATTTGGTACCTACCGTACAAAAAGATTAACAAGTAAAATAAATTAAATTTGACAGAACCTTTCAAAATGTTAATGGTGTTTCATTTTTTTCTTATGAAGTTGAAGTGCGATAAAGAAAATTTCATTTGTGTCAAACGATGACAAACAAAATTGATTTTTGAATGAATGCGTTCAGCACTATTACCTAATGTGTCAAACAAAAAAAATACCAATTTTTGAATGAATACTTTCAGTGCGATAATAGGTTAGATCAATTTGTAAAACTATTGGTCTTATGAAGATTTATTTATTTCAGAGGTATTTTGTGATCTGTGGAGACATATTATATTAGCTTAGATCTTTTTGTTTCACTTTTAAATATTTTTTTTTAACTTTTTTAATTTTTGTAAATTTTCCAATGAAAGTTTGAAATTTGCAGCTGGCATAAAAGCATGCAAAAAAAGAGACAAATATACATAAAACAATCTAGTTTGTAACAAAAGTGTTACTGTTATTCAAAAAGAATGAAAGTGACTGAATATAAACAAACTTATGTGGTAAAGGGAACTAGCATCACTATACATATAGCTTGAACTAAATCACTTGGCCAACGGTCGGTTGCGCAGAGAGAGGATTTAAGAGAACAAAAATGGTGCGCAAGATATTTAATGAGTAAATTGAGCGAAGCTATAAGCAAAACTCAGTGATTTTCGTATTTTTTTTGTGTATCTGCAGAGGAATTAAAAGAGAGCTGCGCAGTAAAATGGCCAAGTGATTTGGTTCAAGGTATTCCTTCCTTCTGCACATGAAAATAACTTCATGTGTTTGGAAATAATTTATCGGTGAAGTAGGTGAGAAATTATTTCATCTGAAAAATGTGTGAGGTTATTTTCCACTAGAAAATTTAATAATCTTAAGATTTAATTTAACACATCTAAAACTGTTAAGTCCACTTTTGACCGAAATTGAAATTTTGATGCCATTTTCTTAAGAAACACGTTCTGCATTGTTGTTGCAGAATCTTAAAGAGAAAATCTGTTTTTATATGGAGTCTAATGCAAATTATTTTTGTTGTTTTGCTCTCTTGCAAAATTTGTAAAAGTTTAAGACAGTTGTGCAGTTTTACGCATTTAGCCTATGAAATTTGATATTGGGCAATCCGGTATTATTGTTCAAGAAGATGTTGACGCATAAGCTCCTGTCTGGCGATTGAACATACCCTAAGCGAACCAACGGAATTGCGTCAGCGGGGCAACATACCCGAAAAGGGAGTTGAAATCTTTTGAATCCGTGAAGCAGGCCACGTAACGTTATGTTCTTAAAAGTGAAATTATTTCCCACTTTGCCCGGGAAATAATTTTGTTGTAAATTTCACTTAAAAGTGAAGTTATTTCTCACTTATAGGGTCAGAAAGAAATTCACCAATAAAAAGTGAAATTATTTCCCACTATAGGTGAAGTTATTTCCCATGTGAAAATAGTTAACATGAAGTTAGTTAGTAATATTGCCAAATGTCAGGCCACAAAACAGATCTGGCCTGTGCTGGATCTGAATCGCTCTAGGAACTTGTTATCTCTAAGCAGACTGCACATTAGCTCCGTCATAGGTGTCATTACTGGATACTGTCTAATAGGCAAGCATGCAACAAGGCTTGGTGTATTTTCTAACGACTTCTGCAGGAGTTGTATGGACGAAGAAGAGGAAGAATCGATTGCTCACCTTCTCTGTATATGCCCTGCTCTATCTCAACGACGTAGGCTCCACTTAGGAGAATTTTACTACAAAGATCCTAGTGATCTGGCAAGTCATGACATTAATAGTCTCGCTCGCTTCGTAAGAAGCTCTAAATAGTTCAACGAGTAGGAAGAAAGTTTCCTAGATTCCTGTGGTATCACAATGGGCCAACCAATGGCCTAAGTGTGTCCAGCGTTCTGCTGACAACCACATAAACCTAACCTAACCTAACCTAGTTCCTTGCACCTATTGTGTGGGCTAATAATAATGCTAGTCAGCTCAGTAGGATTGAGAAACAATACAACTTGGCAGTGGCAAATATCTAATCATTTGGCTTTGGTAGTACGATGTGTCGGACATCGGTTTGCTCCTTAGTAACGGCAAAAGAGGTTTTGGCAGTTTTCGAAAACGACATTTAGGTTAAAAATGTAATTTGTTTATTTATTTGACATTCTTTAAAGCAAACTGCAAAAGTCAACTTTTCTAAAATCCAAAACGAAATTTTTATGCAAAAACATTATTTTCGATAAGCTATTTTGCTAAAGTCATCATGTTCGAAAACATCATTTGCAGTGCATCTCGGCAGAACAAAAATCCAGTTCACTACAAAAATATTGTTCGTATAAAAGTCAAATGTCTTTGCAAACAAAATTGGCTAACGTTGTTTAAACATAAGCTCTGTTCGTGTACTTTCAGGACAAAATTTGGCAATCTATCAAATTTGGAGGAGTCGAGGTGAAATTCTCTCAAAGAGAAGCGAAACGAAATTACACGAAAGCCTTGAACCAAAATATTTGCCAATTTTTAAACGTCAACAAAAAGTAAACAAGCAAAAAAGTAAACAAAGCGAAAAATATTGAAATTTGTATTATAACATCTTATTCTTCATTAAATTTGATGATGAACAAATTAAAATTTGAATTGTAATTATTTAAAAATGGTAAATACACAGGATCATCACGTTATTTTTTTTTTTTTTTTTTTTAATCCCAAATTCGGTGAAGAATTATAACTACAGTAGAACAGAATTAAAAAAACACTGAATTAAAGCACACTTCACAAACAAGGTTTCTTAAATTACCTAAATATATTATTGATCCATTTTTTTTATAAAAAGATCACTTCTTTATAATTATTATATTTCATTTTTGTAAATAAACGAATTAAAAAATCCACTTCTACCAAGATAAAACAAAAAGTAAACAATAGCCATTTTGTTTAAAATAGATTTTAACGGCCTTTAGTCCTACAAAAATTTGGCGTTTCGTCCCGGCGGGGGCGGCGATCTCACTTGGACTCATCAGTTGACTAATGACGGCCTTGTCAATACGCAATTTTTTGTTAAGTTCAGTTCATCATAAAATTTTTTGTAGCACTAAAGGCTGTTAAAAGCTATTTTGAATCACTAATTCAACAAGTCCAAATAAAATAGTGCTAAGTCTTCTACTGAGCTGATGTATCAATAGTATATAGAATTTGTATTATTAAAAAAACCTTCTAATAGCCATTTTGTATTTTTGTTGTTATTCTTTGTCTTTCAAATTGGCTTCTGACAGAACACAAAACTTGCCGGTTTCTGCTCCAACAAATTTCTCGGGTAAAACGTGTTAAGAAAGGGAAATAATTTTCTCTCTCATGAGCGCTCTTTTCTGCTCGAAACTACCCAAAATTTGAGTACGCGAAAACCTTTGGACAAAATTTGGTAGTTTCGGATGAGTACACGAACGGATCATATTGTCAAGCAATACTATTGACAACAATAGGTCTGTTCGCTTACTTGCCCAAAACTACCAGAATCTACCAGTTTTATTTCTTTAATATGAACTTTGATAGTCTTTTGGGCTAAAATTTTTTAGAAATGTGTAGTTTTGGGAAATAAACGAACAAGCTTAATATTATGTGGCGTAAAAAATGGCGACCATTCGACGATCAAATTGACTTTGATTTGCAGTTTTTGTAAACGGCCTTTTGGTTAAAAATGAGCAAACTAGACTTAAATCAAAACCAAACCAAATTGAGTCTGATCGGGTGGCACCCGTGAAACAAATAATTAATAACGAAAAAAGCTATACGAAGACAGTCCAACACCACACAGTTGTAAGAGCCCGAAGATGGAAATTGTTTCCGAAACGCGTCGCTAATTTAAAATTTAAAGTTGTGTTAGTTAAAGTTATTAATAAATAACATTTTTATAAATAATTTATTTTATTTTATTTTATTTATCTTTTATTTAAATTGTTTCATTCAAAAATGCCCAAATCGTGTCAATTTTCCCTATTTGTGTCTATTAAGATAATTTTATGTTTCCATTCATTAAAAATTTTTCTCAAGAAATTCTAATTTTTTTTTTATAAATTAAACTACAACAATTTGTTTGTACCTATATAAATTGTATGTTTTCAAAAATCGATATAAGTAAAATAAATCCCAAATGGTTTGGAAAAGTCTCTTCTTCTCTTCTATATCCTTTCTTTGTTGCTTCAATAATCCGTGATTTCATTCATTCATTTCACCAGTAAATTAATCTCATTCGGTATAACATGCCCTTGACACATGAATTTCCCAGTTACATGCTAAACGTTGTGTCATTGCTGCGAATTAATCCTCATTTCTCGTATACCTCCCTTTTATTTACCATAAAGTCAAAGCAAAGTAATTTCGTGTAAAACACCTTTAATTACATACACAGTTTTTGCATCAGCAAATTTATTCCCATTCTCTTTCTCTCTCTCTTTGGCTGCTTTAGATGACAATATCGCATCAGTCCTTGAATATTCTTGTATAAGCTGAAATATGCCACCCTGCTTCCCCCGCGAACACCTAGAAACACGTCATAATCCGGTTGCACAATAATTGCATGCAAATGCAAACCCATATAGCCCAAACTCAAACCCAAACCCATTAACCCTACGCGAACCCAACAAAGTGCAAATCCACTTTACCGCTTAAGAAAGAAGATTGTGAGGAGCTGTGCTGTGCTCAACACATTTATGCCTAGCCCTAGCCAGGCCGCCAGACTGAATAAGTTAGACACCATCAACTATACGACTATAACGATAAAAAGCATGACGCTATGTGACAGAAGAGACAGTGCGACATATATAAGTGTTTGAAGCAGAAAAAAAAAACTCCCAGAGTTTCCAGCCATACAGGAAAAAAAAAAAGTTGGAAGTCGGAGTACTTTCGTTAATTATTATAACATTCCACCCTGGATGTGAAACCGAGACCGGCAAACAAAAGAAATTTCCAAAGGAGTCTCTTTGTCTGTGGGAGTGGCAGAACCCCTTCACCCAACTCTTCTTTATACACATATACAATCACGTAAAATGTAATAAGATAACGTTCAGCCATCATTGGTAGGTTGGTATGTATGCTCTTAGATTTAATTAGCGCTGTCTTCCATGTCCGTCTACATTTCCTTAAGCATAAATTGTATTGCAATGTAGTCGCCGCCGTCGTTTCTTTAAGCTCCGTATTTCATTGTTGTTGGTTTCAGCTTTTGTATCGAAAGAAACAAAAGAAACCGAATAAAATGTTTAAAATAAAAAAAAAAAAATATACAGAGGACGTTTTGCCTACCTGAATGAATGAATATCTTTCCATCTCTCTATAATATTGTCTATAAGAGAGATAGAAACAATTAAAGACGAAGTTCATTGTAACTTTTGTTTTACGCGGAAGTTTAACTCCATCTACTTGTTCTTCATATTCCCGTCAAATGAAGGTTGATGTGAAATAGCTTTACACGGAAAGAAGTCGGAGCGCATATCACGACAAATGGACGCAAATTCACGAAAATTATGTGCAGTTTCGTACCCTCGACTCATTTTTTGTAAATCACAACTCTTTGTTTGTAATCACGAAAACATCGCAAAAATATGACATTACAAATTAAAAGTACTGAATTACAAACCAAAAGTTTAAATCCAGATCCCGAGAGAAAAAAACGATTTCAATCAATTTGTTTAAAATTGCAGCTCATTTTTTTAAATTTGCTATTAAAGGTATTTAGAAATTAAACGATCAGGGAGAGATTCAAGAGTTGAAGAACGTAGAATTTAAACTATTTTGTTATAATTTGCAACTGCTTGGTCTTAATTTGCAAATAATTATTTTAGATTTTAAAACTCTTAGTGGCAATTTATTCAATCTGATGGAGATATATTTTCGCCGTTTATAAATCTTTCGATAAGTTTACAACATTTTGATTGCAAATCACAAAAAAACATTTATAAATTAAAACTATTTTGTGGAAGATTTAAAGTCTCATTTGTAATACACGAATCAACTGTTCGTGATTTTCAAACTTTTAATCGCAATTTGAGAACTACCCTGTTGTAAAACACAAATATTTTCTTTAAATTAAGATAATTGTGTTGCAAATTTAAAGAATTTTTTTTTAAAATACAACTTTTTTGTTGCAATTAATTTCGTTCATTGAGAAGATTATAGTGTTATAGTTAAAAATTACAACAAAACGGTTGTGTTTTACGACCTGATAATTGCAATTTTAAACTATAAGGTTGTAGATTACTATTTTTTAGTAGTGAATTATGGCTTATTAGTTGTAGATTACAAATATTTGATTGTAATTTACAATGAGAAATTTGTATTTCTACAGAAAAAGTTTGTAATTTACAATAATACGGTTGTAATTTACAATAATGTTATTGCAAATTAGCGCTGTAATTTTGTAGATTTCAAATATTTCTTTGTAATTTTAAAATATATATTTGTAAATTACACCAAATTTTTTGTAAATTATACTTACTTCGGTGTTATTTCTAAAAAAGTTTTTTGCAATTTACAACGTAAATGCATAAAATCAAGCCTGTGCAGTGGTAAATTATAACTTATTTGTTGTAGATTACAAATATTTGATTGTAATTTACAATGAGAAACTTGTATTTCTACAGAAAAAGTTTGTAATTTACAATAATACGGTTGTAATTTACAATAATGTTATTGCAAATTAACGCCGTAATTTTGTAGATTTAAAATATTTCTTTGTAAATTTAAAATATATATTTGTAAATTACACCAAATTTTTTGTAAATTATACTTACTTCGGTGTTATTTCTAAAAAAGTTTTTTGCAATTTACAACGTAAATGCATAAAATCAAGCCTGTGCAGTGGTAAATTATAACTTATTTCTTGTAGATTACAAATATTTGATTGTAATTTACAATGAGAAATTTGTATTTCTACAGAAAACGTTTGTAATTTACAATAATACGGTTGTAATTTACAATAATGTTATTGCAAATTAACGCCGTAATTTTGTAGATTTCAAATATTTCTTTGTAAATTTAAAATATATATTTGTAAATTACACCAAATTTTTTGTAAATTATACTTACTTCGGTGTTATTTCTAAAAAAGTTTTTTGCAATTTACAACGTAAATGCATAAAATCAAGCCTGTGCAGTGGTAAATTATAACTTATTTGTTGTAGATTACAAATATTTGATTGTAATTTACAATGAGAAATTTGTATTTCTACAGAAAACGTTTGTAATTTACAATAATACGGTTGTAATTTACAATAATGTTATTGCAAATTAACGCCGTAATTTTGTAGATTTCAAATATTTCTTTGTAAATTTAAAATATATATTTGTAAATTACACCAAATTTTTTGTAAATTATACTTACTTCGGTGTTATTTCTAAAAAAGTTTTTTGCAATTTACAACGTAAATGCATAAAATCAAGCCTGTGCAGTGGTAAATTATAACTTATTTCTTGTAGATTACAAATATTTGATTGTAATTTACAATGAGAAATTTGTATTTCTACAGAAAAAGTTTGTAATTTACAATAATACGGTTGTAATTTACAATAATGTTATTGCAAATTAACGCCGTAATTTTGTAGATTTCAAATATTTCTTTGTAAATTTAAAATATATATTTGTAAATTACACCAAATTTTTTGTAAATTATACTTACTTCGGTGTTATTTCTAAAAAAGTTTTTTGCAATTTACAACGTAAATGCATAAAATCAAGCCTGTGCAGTGGTAAATTATAACTTATTTGTTGTAGATTACAAATATTTGATTGTAATTTACAATGAGAAATTTGTATTTCTACAGAAAACGTTTGTAATTTACAATAATACGGTTGTAATTTACAATAATGTTATTGCAAATTAACGCCGTAATTTTGTAGATTTCAAATATTTCTTTGTAAATTTAAAATATATATTTGTAAATTACACCAAATTTTTTGTAAATTATACTTACTTCGGTGTTATTTCTAAAAAAGTTTTTTGCAATTTACAACGTAAATGCATAAAATCAAGCCTGTGCAGTGGTAAATTATAACTTATTTCTTGTAGATTACAAATATTTGATTGTAATTTACAATGAGAAATTTGTATTTCTACAGAAAACGTTTGTAATTTACAATAATACGGTTGTAATTTACAATAATGTTATTGCAAATTAACGCCGTAATTTTGTAGATTTCAAATATTTCTTTGTAAATTTAAAATATATATTTGTAAATTACACCAAATTTTTTGTAAATTATACTTACTTCGGTGTTATTTCTAAAAAAGTTTTTTGCAATTTACAACGTAAATGCATAAAATCAAGCCTGTGCAGTGGTAAATTATAACTTATTTGTTGTAGATTACAAATATTTGATTGTAATTTACAATGAGAAATTTGTATTTCTACAGAAAACGTTTGTAATTTACAATAATACGGTTGTAATTTACAATAATGTTATTGCAAATTAACGCCGTAATTTTGTAGATTTCAAATATTTCTTTGTAAATTTAAAATATATATTTGTAAATTACACCAAATTTTTTGTAAATTATACTTACTTCGGTGTTATTTCTAAAAAAGTTTTTTGCAATTTACAACGTAAATGCATAAAATCAAGCCTGTGCAGTGGTAAATTATAACTTATTTCTTGTAGATTACAAATATTTGATTGTAATTTACAATGAGAAATTTGTATTTCTACAGAAAACGTTTGTAATTTACAATAATACGGTTGTAATTTACAATAATATTATTGCAAATTAGCGCTGTAATATTGTAGATTTCAAATATTTCATTGTAAATTGACAGTATTTATTTGTAAATTACACTTAATAAGTTTTATTTTATTTAAATTTATATGTTATTTTAAGAAGATTATACAATAACTTAAATAAATAAACCTTTTTTAAGAAACAAGAACAAGTTTATATTTTAGTAAAAAAAAAACATTATTTATTCAATTAATGTAAACTACTATATTCATCTTAACATTAAATTTTATCTTATTTTAATTCTTACGTATTAATCTTATTACAATGATTTTTAACATGATTTGGTTTCTGATAAAATTATATAATAATTATATTATAAAATTATAGATAGATTCGATTTATTATTGGTTTTATCTTTGTATATAGGTACATATTACATTGTTATTTACAAAAATTAGCATAGCATAATTATGAATTATTTTTTGAAAATAAAAGTGGAATTCTTTTAAATTTTTAAACTATAAAATCAGTTGCCTTAAATTAGCATTAAAAATTTGACAATTTAAAAACATTACGACCATCCATTAGCGTATACGAAAGGAAAGGTTTCATTTGAAATGAATCTATTGAAAATATTTCGTATTCCGTCCTTATATGTGATATTATAAAACATTGAAAATGTTGATCTATGCTTTTTATAATGACTTCCTTTACCAATAAAAATGTTTTGTTTTCAAATAAAGCTATATCTTTTATTTTGAAAAACATATCGCTTTTGAAAACAAAAAAACTTGTTTTATAAAGAGTACCTTGGTACTGTATTTCAGAGTAAAACTGTAGTTGCTCGTAGTCTCCAAACGAAATTGGATTTCTTATTATTTCATGAAAATAATTAATTTTGTCCTTTTTTTTTTTTAAACTACTGTAGTTATTATGTTTAATCTTACATGAATTCAGGAAGTATGCGTGTTTAAGTGAACACTTTTTTGCCAATGAGTACGGTAAGTTTCGACGTGATTTTGTAGCGTTTGTATAAGATTTCATTTCCCTATTTTTCGATTCAAAACGCATACACCAAAGAAATTTCAAAGGACCAGAATATCTTATTAGAGAGCCATAATGGGTCATTAAATGGTGTTTAGGTTTTAAAGTGTCATTAAAAATTTCTATATACATTGCGTGATGCTTTGAAATTAAAATTTCAGTTTCAAATATTTCTGCCTCTGTAAAAGAAGATGATGAAGTTTTAAACATAATTTTTTCCAATAATAGTATGTATTTCCAAATCTTATTAACTTTTGGAATTTTATGACCCACCATTAACGAAAAAAAATGCAACAATGACATTGTTTCTCTGGCACTAGCTTGAAGTTTTTTTCTTTTAAATGAGAAGGTTTTATCTTTGGACACTTGTTACGTGCCTCGATTTCACCGTAATCGAAAAATTCTAACTTATCATTTAACTCTTCAAGAGTGAAAAATCCTTGCGAAATGAAATATAAAATACTGTTTGTGAGTCCGTACTTGATAACACCTTCAAACGTATCGTGCATCAAATCAGAATAAAAATTTTCTGTGACATGAAATGAGGGAATTTCATTGAGAACTGATTCAAATTTTATTCCAGATTCTGAATACGTTTTATTAATTAGTTGATCTTCGTAGTTTGCAATAGTTCTATAAAGCAATCTATTTTCTGTATCTTTTGTTTGGTTTTCAACTTTAGGACTTAAACAAATTCTGCAGTAAAAGTTATGACTAAAAGATTGTGTAAATCCTAGCAAAAGATTGAGTGCCAAATTATCGCCGACTATAAGACCTAATAAAAAACGTATGTTAAGAACTTGATCATTCTTAATTTTGAAATCTATTCCTTTTGTTTCAAGAAGAACCAGCTGATCCACAAGAATTTGAATACATTTGTTGCTTCCGAATTTTTTAAAATCTTGTGTTCTTACGAACATGACAGGAAAAATATGGTCTATGCGAGAACTTAGCTCTCGGGAAAGTGAAGGAATATTTATGTAAAATGCTGCCATAGCTTGCGATCCTGAATGACTTCCCAAAGGGTTACCAGCTTCAAAATCATCATAATATAAATTATAGTTGATGCACAAATCATTGGGGTATTTTTCTCTCTTTTTTTTCCATAGATCACCCTGTAAGAAGTCTGATGTAATTGAATTATCGCAAGATTCAAGTTTTTTTATGTGTAATAAAGCATCTTCTAAGTTGTTGGAAGTTTCAAATAAACTTTTGAAAATAAATGATATTGGAAGAATTGTTCCCGATATTAAACTATCAGAAAAGTTAGAAAGACCTTTTTTATTCACTAACTTTACTGTTTTATCTATGACAAACTGTTGAGGTTCTTCAATCAACTTTAAGTCCTGTAAAAATGAATGCAATTTGAATTCGGTTCCAAATTTCTTAAAAGGATCAGCACAATACTCAAAAAGGTCAGAAAATTTTTGTTTGACTGTACTATCAATATATCTAAGGATAGGGTTTAATTTTTCAAATATAAGTTGAAGTAAATTTGAGGTATCAGATATAATCTCATCTATTTGTTTTGCTGTCATGTGACTATAACTATTAAGTTTGAGTACAAAATCAAGACAAACATTTTGAACTTCTTCTATATTTTCTGTAGAAAAAAAATCATCATTATTTTCGGTATTACAATCGATGTACACCGGGTTGTTGCAATCTTTAGATTCTTCAGTTAGACTTATATTTTCTGGAATTTTTGAAATATTTCTATCGACAGAGAACTCTATTTTACTGAAATTGGAATGTTGTTCCAAATGCCTCTTCAACTTATTAATGTTCAGAAATTGTGATGTGCAATTATCTTGAACACATTGATATTTTTGGTTGGCTTTAAAAATATGGAAACATTTGAAATGAGTGATAAGCGATTGTATCGACTCGAATACATGTTTGCATTCAAAACAAGTAAACATCGTAAAAAACGTTTCCCTACCGTACTAATAAAATAAATGGTTGCATGTGCATATCATGGTTTTTATATACATTTCTTCTTTGTTCAATAAGGTCTGTATACGCATTACAATTATTTCCCTTAAATATAAATGAGTTTTGACTATCTGCAATACTAAATTTCATATGACTAATTTGGTCTTTAGATACAAATATGTGGAAAATAATAAACCAGTACTAGGTTTAGGATACTATAGCAAGTGATAAATATAAGAAAGTGTACCTTTAAGCTTAATTTACACTAGTGTAAGTTTAAGGATAATAAATAAGGTGCTACGCACTGAAAGTTAAAGGTGCTACGCACTGAACGTTAACACTAGTGTAAATATTTGAATAAAATAAGAAGTTAGTTTTAAATGTAGGAGATGATCATTATTCATTATATTATGCAAATGTGTTTCCCTACCGTACTCATTGACTAAAAAAAGTGATAATTTGAACATTATACAATAAGATACAGCAAATTGTTAATGTTAGTGCAGAAGTTTGAAAGGAAAATATTTCAAGCTTGAATGTTTTAAAAAATGATACGCTTTCATTTAATCCAATTTTATATTGATATTAAAATGCAGGAGATAGTGCTTAAAGCAATTTGGTCATTAGACACAAATATGTGAAAATATTAAACCAATACTAGATTAAGGATACTATGTTAGTGATAAATATAAGAAAGTGTAAAGTTAAGGTCAATTTACACTAGTGTAAGTTAATGGATAATAAATTAGGTGCTAGGCACTGAAAGTATAACGTTAACACTAGTGTAAATATTTGAATAAAATAATTAGTAAGTTAAATATAGGAGATGATCATTATATGCAAATTCTTAAAAAATAATAAAGGATACAAAATTTAAGTTCTTAGGAAAGAAAGTATATTATTAACGTTAGTGGCAACGTTCGAGCTAGAAATATCAAAAATTTTACATTGTAAAAGCTCCCAAACCGAGTAACATTCTTTTTGGTAATCTAAATCAAAAACGTAGTGAATCTTAAATGCACACGAAAGTGCTTTGATAAAAGAATCAAACTTGTACATAATTGTGTCATACACTACTTGAATATTTGTTATTTCTGAAAAGTCTTCATTTGAAACTATCAAAATAAATGGTTGCATGTGCATATCATGGTTTTTATATACATTTCTTCTTTGTTCAATAAGTTCTGTATACGAATTACAGTTATTTACCTTAAATATAAATGAGTTTTGACTATCTGCAATGCTAAATTTCCAGGTTTTCTTTGTGACTTTATTTTTGGAATGACCGCCAGGAGGTAAGACTGCATGTAGAAGTAATGTAAATACTATATCTCGCTGCTCACCGGTACATGTTTGGAATGTTTTTAGTTTTGCTAAACTGTATTTGTCTTTAATTTTGTGTTTTAAAATCGGCATCATTTCAGCTATGAAGTCTGTCCATTTGTCCAATAAAATTAAATCCTTGCCTGGATGAAGATACTCGAAATCGATGTCAATCTAGATTCGAAATTTATAAAATTTATTAGTATTTCCATAACCAAAAATTCTTAATAAATATATTAAAAGATACTAGGATCTATTTGAATGTCACATAAGTCATCGTTTAGCATATAGATATGTATATATAAGTATATTCTCCGTCAAATTATGTTTGTTAACTGTCAAGGGGAAATCGTTGCCATAAAATAAGCAAGCGTTACAAAAGAACGACGAGACTTACAATATCATTTTATACTTCTTTTTAAAGTCAGCAGTCCGTTCTTTTATTTTGTTTTTAATTCAAATTATTTAAAAATTATTAATTAAATTTTGTTTTTATTTTATGTCGATTTAAAACAAAATTACCACCCCCTCCCCCTCTCCTCTAGGAGGGTGAATCATCTTGTTTAGATGAAGATAAACAACATGCCTGGTAGTACATCGTAACACAGCGAAAAGTCTCAGCTCAATGATTTTAAGGCTAAGTATTCCACTGTTTTAATTTTCAAAGAGAAATTTCGACTTTTTACACAAAAAAAACTCAAACAAAAGTTTTCATAACGTTTAAAGAAAATTAATTCAAAAACTTTATTCAATGTTAAAGAACTTGTGTTTTGATAGCTTTCCGTATTTTTGAACAATTTTCTGAAGTAATTTATAATGATAAAATTTCAGGTGGTTTTAAGAGGTGATATTATATATTATGTATAACGATTAAGGGTATATTTCTTTAAATTACTAATACTGATAAGAACATTAAAAATAGTAAAAGCACTTAAAAGAAATACCAATCTAGGTCCTTCCGGTAGTAAGAAAGATGGCCAATCAACTAGAATAATTGTAATATCCTTTGTTTTTAAATCTTTAATCTTTTTCGATCGAATTTCTGTTGTTGCCATCCACTTGGTCTCTAATGTAGCAAATGGAGTGGTGTGGGTCTTTAACCACTTCTGATCCTCAGAATGTATAGTTGACTCTATATAGAAATTATAACAGCAGTATTTTAAAATTAATGCTTTTATAAATTAAAGGACTTAAAATATTATTTATGTATAGGTAACAGTGAAACTATGGTTGTGTCTTTCTTATGATATAATATCTACTTCTTTTATCCGTTCATCACGAAATTGTACTAATCTATGTATATACATACTATTTCCATTAAAACACAGCACAACATATTTTCACTTCCAAATCAAAGAAAATAAATAAGAATGTTGTTTCCTCAAAAAAAATAAAAAATATACGTATATAACCCCTTATTTTTTTCACTTATTTTGAATTTTTTACGAAACATTTTCAGGAACATTCACGATGCAATGCAACAGTCATATATTGAAAGCAGATAAAGTAAAAATAAAATTATAGTTAAAGTTACATGACATCGTGAATGCCCTCCTGTATAAATGAACCATAAATACAAACCTATGTTTTCTATTGTTTCTGTAAGTGACATTTTTTTCCTTTTAGACATAACTGGTAAACCATTTCGACGGAGGCGAGCTAAGGTTGTCTTGTAAATGGTTTGAAGTCGCCCCTTTTTAGTGGCTTGATTGTAGTAGACAAGCTAAATTGAATAGTAAAATTGTTCTTGTTACATGCATGAAAACTTATTTAAAATACCGAAGGCTCATTTGGGAAAGTTTCAGATATCTGTTTTGTTATGCATACAAAATCATCGTGTCTCATTAAATAATTTTGTTCCGTGTAAAATTTAACTGCTTCTTGTATGAGTTCCTCTCTTAAGTAGTCCGGAAGAAATTTATTTGCATTATAGGCAATACTAAATTTATTATGAGAACTTAAAAAATAGGCTAAGTCCTAGAAAAATGTCATGGTATTAATGTGTTTGTGACATTAAAAAGTCAGACTAAGTAGCTATCGTTGTCATGCATCGGTGAAACGAAAACATTTTTTTTTTAACAGGGCGGTCTAAACAATATGTAAACATTTATTGCAGGCATCGAAATTATGGCATATTATTATTTAAACAATTTTGAGGTTTTAAATTGAAACACTGAAAAAATGAAAACACAACAAAACATAAACAATGCCCGCGTTGTTTGAGAACGAAAAAATCCGAATAGGTTAAAACAGCTGACAAAAAGAAAAAGAAAGTTTAAATTTTTACGCGGCTATTTGGATCATTTCATTCTTAAAAATTAATTTCTAAAATGCATTTCAAAAATATTTTTATATTTTATTCCTTTACAAAGAAAGAACAACCAACAACAGAAGGCCTGACACCAGAAAACCAAATTTTAGGAACAGACATCATCAGAACTTTCCTAACAGATTACAACAATACAAACCGAAGCGGATAGCTTTGGATAATATTCTAATTGGGCTTTTCTAGAAACTATCTTTGTTAAAAGTAAAATATTATCACAGATGCATTACAATGATCGCTATAGCTGTCCCATTATATGAAAATTTTTGCTTACAAAAGATTGAAGCGCATAATTGCTTCTCGACGAAGTTGATGGGGTCGAGGATTGGCTTTGAGAATGCAACCAGTTTTCTACTCCATCCACTAAGGTATGTACTTTTCCAGCGTTCTACATGAAAAATAAGAAAATCATTCACAAGCTAAGTCAAATATAA
This sequence comes from Epistrophe grossulariae, assembly GCA_929447395.1. NCBI lineage: Eukaryota > Metazoa > Arthropoda > Insecta > Diptera > Syrphidae > Epistrophe > Epistrophe grossulariae. The sequence continues at coordinate 116,802,422 of OV839568.1, forward strand.
AAAAGCCTTACTATGCCATTTCGCCAAGTTGAAATTTTTGATCTAACTTTGACCCGATTGCCAACGTCAGTTGGAAATAGTGTCAAAAGGTCGTTTTCGGTCAAAAGTGTAAGGGTATTCGCATCAACAATGTTAAAATCTTTAAAATATTTATCATTATCATTTCATCCATAAAAGTAAAACTAAAATTAAATTTGCTAACTATAGCCCAAAATAACAGAAACTCAATTACACCAAAAACTATTCGGTATGAGAGAAATGCTCATACGAAAATAGCAATTGTTTCCATTGGTATTTACAGATGTCAATATAATTTTAATTATTTTTCGTGGCTTATGGAATACGGTATTAATTTTTTTTTATCATGATTAATATGCGTAATTTCGTGTCTGTTACATTATTTAACGAAATATTCACCCCATCATTGGTAGAAATTTCTTGAAATCGAACGATGTATTACGCTCTTATTTCCAAGCCACTTGCTTGATTTCGATAATTGAAACGGTTCCGAGTGTTGGTTTTAGTTGTCAAAGTGGATCTAAAAACCAAATTAAATTCTAACAAAAATTTGTAAAAATATGCATGTAGAAAACATTTTCAACATTTTCAAAATGAATATGAAAATGAATAAACACTCGGAACCGTTTAATCTATCCAAAACAGCAAGGAGTTTGGAAATTACATTGTAGTTTATCTACCAATTTAAAAAAAGTTTATTAAAATTGGTTTCATAAAAAAAAATAATTTTGAAAATCAAAATATTTTATATTTTATTATTTGTACCTAAGACTATGCCACAAAAGGCTAGGGCGTGCAGATTTGGAAGATACAACCAAAACTCTTATGTGAAGGGTGGTCTATTTCCTTGAAATGGAAAAAAATCAAACAAAAATCAAAAATTTTTTAAAGCCGGAAATCCATTTTTATTTTGCTTCTTTTTATTCAAAATGTTTGTCAATAGTTTTGAAAAATTAATTTCCAAACTCAAAATATTTAAAAAAAAATATTTTCAAACTAATTTTGTTTAAAATTTTACGTTATTAATTACTATTTTTAGTATTTAATGACACTATTAATTTTAAATCAAGCACTAAAAACCGGATGCTTTAGAGTTTTTTAGTTTTTGAGAATTAAAAAAAAATACAATTTTATTAAAAGACGGAATAAATTTCTGACTTTAAGAAAGTTGTAGTATGACATTATAAATGTTTCAGTTTTTTTTTATGATTTTTTTTTCTATTTCAAAACTTTTTCTTTTGAAAAAAACATTACCCTTCCTCCCTTAACTGACCGTCCGAACCAACTCATTTTTTTCTTGTCTCGACTCAACCTACACGTCCAAACCTTTTGTCCCATCTTATGCAAAAAGCCCTGTATAAAGTATTCCATTACCAATGACCAAATCAAAAAACATAAAATCGTATCTAATTACTTTGAAAATGTTGATGGAACTCTTCCAGCTCCAGCGAGGTAAGAATCTCAAACAAGCTTTCCATTTCTAACAAACGAAGCACACAAAAATACAGCAACAACCTAATATTTAATTTAAAAAGAATCTCTACATAAATTGCTATTTTTTTTAATGGAAATATTTTTCAAAAAATATTACCTTTTTTACTTGCACTATGTGCAGGAACCGCCAAAAAAGAAAAAAATGTTATATGGCACAAAATCTTCAGCAGCAATCGAATATTTAATTAAAAAGATATTCATGTAAATATATTGTTTTTTAAACGAAAATATTTTTCGAAAAATATATATCTTTTAATACCTACTGCAATTTGTGCAGCAAAGGCCAAAAAACGAAAAAAAAAAAGTTTAAAACGGCTCAAAAACTTAAGAGCAACCTAATATTAAATTTAAAAGATACAGCCAAACCCGTTTAGTGAAACGACGAAAAATTAATTATTATTTCACTTAACCGGGGTTTTCACGTAAGCGAACTTGGATAACTAAAAAATCTTCACTTTAGAGAGTCTCGGATAATTGGAAAAAAAAATTTCGTAAATCCTTATCTCGATTTTTCCTAAAAGTCCTAAAAGTCTTTTTCGAAGAAAAAATATTGAAAATTTTTCTAAGTCCTAAAAAAAAATATTGAAAATTTTTCTAAGTCTTTTTTCCAAAGAAAAAATATTGAAAATTTTTCTAAGTCTTTTTCTCGGGGTAAAAATTTTGAAAATTTTTCTAAGTCTTTTTTCCGAAGAAAAAATATTGAAAATTTTTCTAAGTCCTAAAAAAAATATTGAAAATTTTTCTAAGTCTTTTTTCCGAAGAAAAAATATTTAAAATTTTTCTAAGTCTTTTTTCCAAAGAAAAAATATTGAAAATTTTTCTAAGTCTTTTTCTCGGAGTAAAAATTTTGAAAATTTTTCTAAGTCTTTTTTCCGAAGAAAAAATATTGAAATTTTTTCTAAGTCTTTTTTCCGAAGAAAAAATATTGAAAATTTTTCTAAGTCCTAAAAAAAATATTTAAAATTTTTCTAAGTCTTTTTTCCAAAGAAAAAATATTGAAAATTTTTCTAAGTCTTTTTCTCGGAGTAAAAATTTTGAAAATTTTTCTAAGTCTTTTTTCCGAAGAAAAAATATTGAAATTTTTTCTAAGTCTTTTTTCCGAAGAAAAAATATTGAAAATTTTTCTAAGTCCTAAAAAAAATATTGAAAATTTTTCTAAGTCTTTTTTCCGAAGAAAAAATATTTAAAATTTTTCTAAGTCTTTTTTCCAAAGAAAAAATATTGAAAATTTTTCTAAGTCTTTTTCTCGGAGTAAAAATTTTGAAAATTTTTGTCTTTTTTCCGAAGAAAAAATATTGAAAATTTTTCTAAGTCCTAAAAAAAATATTGAAAATTTTTCTAAGTCTTTTTTCCGAAGAAAAAATATTGAAAATTTTTCTAAGTCCTGAAAAAAATATTGAAAATTTTTCAGTCTTTTTTCGAAGAAAAAAAATGAAAATTTTTCTAAGTCCTAAGATTTTTCTAAGTCTTTTTTCCGAAGAAGGAATATTGAAAATTTATGTCTTTTTTTCTGAAGAAAAAATATTGAAAATTAAATATACATATATATATAAATATACTAAAATAAGTCTTTTTTCCTGATTAAACAAATTGAAAAGTAGCTACTAATAACTTTTAAAGTTTTTAAACGCAAGTCTTGAGGGGCTTTATCTGAATTACTAGGTACCGAATCTGAGAAACAATTCTCAAAATATATTCGGAAAACAAAAACTTTAAATGCAAATCTTAAGATAATTGAAATTATAAATAAAAAAATGTACAATCATTCTATTAAGATTTTTTTTAATGCTTTTTTTTATCAAAATTTTCTCACTTTTTGTATTTTCGTGATTTTCTGTTGAAACATAGGCACAGATATGGAAAACTATATAGATATTATGTATTATTATTATCTTAATTTATAACAATATTTTTCGTTTCTTAAAAATGCATAGTATTTTGTGTTCCAATATTGAAAATTGCTGGAAAAAGTCTCCAAGAAACGAATCTTTTGAACAAAAAAAAATATTTATTTAGTAACAAAACAATAATGAAGAAATGCTTTTTGTTTGGTTTTTTTTCCTTAACCTAGTTTTTTACTATAAAAATATAAAATTTCTAGGGAATATTTTTTTCATATATCAGGATTTTTATATGGAAAATTTTGTTGAAAAATGAACGGGGTTTAACTAAGTTCTTTATTTAAGTGGTTTTTTTAGTAAAGCAGGTTTCGCTGAAGTGGGTTTCACCTTATTTATATGAATATATAGCTTTTTTAAACGCAAATATTTTTCATAAGAAATTAAATTTATACCGTAGGAAGATATTTATGTAAATATCTAGTATGAAAATATTTTTCAATAAATATATTAATATTGCAGTTTGTGCAGCAAAGGCCAGAAAACGAAAAAAAGGTTAAAATTCACAAAATCTTCAGCCGCAATCTAATGTTTAAATTAAAAGACATTTACGTAAATGCCAAGTTTTCTTTAACGAAAATATTTTTCGAAAAATATAAGTTTTTTATTTACTATTTGAAAAAAGTGTAAATGGCACAAAATCCTCAACATCAATCTAATATTTGATTAATAAGATACTTATGTAAATGTATAGTTTTTTTTAACGAAAATATTTATCATAAGAAATTACCTTCTTTTATTGCACTATGTGCAGGAACCGCCAAAAAGAACAGAAAAAGTGTAAATCGGCACAAACCTCAGCAGCAATCTAATATTTGATTAAAAAGATATTTACGTAAATATATAGTTTTTTTAAATGAAAATATTTATCATACGAAATTACCTTTTTTTATTGCACTATGTGCAGGAACCGCCAAAAAAACAGAAAAAGTGTAAACGGCACAAATCCTCAGCAGCAATCTAATATTTGATCAAAAAGATATTTATATAAATATATAGTTTTTTTAAATGAAAATATTTATCATACGAAATTACCTTTTTTTATTGCACTATGTGCAGGAACCGCCAAAAAAACAGAAAAAGTGTAAACGGCACAAATCCTCAGCAGCAATCTAATATTTGATCAAAAAGATATTTATATAAATATATAGTTTTTTTAAATGAAAATATTTATCATACGAAATAACCTTTTTTTATTGCACTATGTGCAGGAACCGCCAAAAAAACAGAAAAAGTGTAAACGGCACAAATCCTCAGCAGCAATCTAATATTTGATCAAAAAGATATTTATGTAAATATATAGTTTTTTAAATGAAAATATTTATCATACGAAATTACCTTTTTTAATTGCACTATGTGCAGGAAACGCCAAAAAGAACAGAAAAAGTGTAAACGGCACAAATCCTCAGCAGCAATCTAATATTTGATCAAAAAGATATTTATGTAAATATATAGTTTTTTTAAATGAAAATATTTATCATACGAAATTACCTTTTTTTATTGCACTATGTGCAGGAACCGCCAAAAAAACAGAAAAAGTGTAAACGGCACAAATCCTCAGCAGCAATCTAATATTTGATCAAAAAGATATTTATGTAAATATATAGTTTTTTAAATGAAAATATTTATCATACGAAATTACCTTTTTTAATTGCACTATGTGCAGGAACCGCCAAAAAGAACAGAAAAAAAATCCTCAGCAGCAATCTAATATTTGATCAAAAAGATATTTATGTAAATATATAGTTTTTTTAAATGAAAATATTTATCATACGAAATTACCTTTTTTTATTGCACTATGTGCAGGAACCGCCAAAAAAACAGAAAAAGTGTAAACGGCACAAATCCTCAGCAGCAATCTAATATTTGATCAAAAAGATATTTATGTAAATATATAGTTTTTTAAATGAAAATATTTATCATACGAAATTACCTTTTTTAATTGCACTATGTGCAGGAACCGCCAAAAAGAACAGAAAAAAAATCCTCAGCAGCAATCTAATATTTGATCAAAAAGATATTTATGTAAATATATAGTTTTTTTAAATGAAAATATTTATCATACGAAATTACCTTTTTTTATTGCACTATGTGCAGGAACCGCCAAAAAAACAGAAAAAGTGTAAACGGCACAAATCCTCAGCAGCAATCTAATATTTGATCAAAAAGATATTTATGTAAATATATAGTTTTTTAAATGAAAATATTTATCATACGAAATTACCTTTTTTAATTGCACTATGTGCAGGAACCGCCAAAAAGAACAGAAAAAAAATCCTCAGCAGCAATCTAATATTTGATCAAAAAGATATTTATGTAAATATATAGTTTTTTTAAATGAAAATATTTATCATACGAAATTACCTTTTTTTATTGCACTATGTGCAGGAACCGCCAAAAAAACAGAAAAAGTGTAAACGGCACAAATCCTCAGCAGCAATCTAATATTTGATCAAAAAGATATTTATGTAAATATATAGTTTTTTAAATGAAAATATTTATCATACGAAATTACCTTTTTTAATTGCACTATGTGCAGGAACCGCCAAAAAGAACAGAAAAAAAATCCTCAGCAGCAATCTAATATTTGATCAAAAAGATATTTATGTAAATATATCAAAAGTTGTATTAAACTAAGATACGTCCCTATCAGCTGGAGAAAAGTCAGAGTAGTCTTTATTCCGAAAGCCGGCAAACCGACACACTCGACTGCAAAAGACTACAGACCGATTAGTCTCTCTTCGTTCCTCCTCAAGACACTGGAGAGGATCATTGATCTGCATGTAAGGGACCTCCTCAATCCAAACAACTTGTGCAACTCCCAACACGCTTACCTTAAAGGTAAGTCAGTGGAGACCGCGTTGCACGAGGTTGTTTCACAAATTGAGAAAAGTCTCGAGCACAAAGAATACACCCTGGCAGCATTTTTGGACATCGAAGGGGCGTTTAATAACGTTAAAACGGAGTCCATTAAATCTGCTCTGGAAGAGGTTGGAGTTGAATCTGCCATCGTGGACTGGATTTATTCCATGCTCAATGGTAGAATCTTAAACTCGCAACTTGGGAACACTATTGTCGAGAAAACAGTTGCAAGAGGCACACCACAGGGAGGAGTAATCTCACCTCTGCTCTGGGTCCTCGTTGTTAACAAAATTCTTACAAAATTTAGGAATAAGGGCATTAAAACTGTGGCCTATGCAGACGACATAGTAATCTTGATATCAGGTAAATATCTTACCACCATCAAAGATATTATGGAATCTGCGCTTAAGGAACTATCCTTTTGGGCAGCACAACACGGTCTCGGGGTTAACCCTGCAAAGACCGAGCTAGTTCTGTTCACGAAGAAAAGGAAATTAGAGGACTTCACTCCTCCCAAACTTAACGGAATTCCTCTGAAACTTTCCAAGGAAGCTAAATATCTTGGCGTAATCCTTGATTCGAAGCTAACCTGGAAACGGAATACAGAGGAAAGAATGAAGAAGGCAATTTGTGCTTTCTATACATGCAAAAAAACATTCGGTACACGGTGGGGAATGCGACCGCAAGTCATCCATTGGATGTACACGGCGATCGTTCGACCCATCCTCACCTATGGTTCGATTGTATGGTGGAAGGCCGTAGAAAAGATTAGCTATCTCAATAACCTTAACAAGGTACAGAGATTAGCCTGTATAGGAATAACAGGGGCACGGAAGTCTACACCACAAGCAGGATTGGAGATCATTCTCAACCTTCCAGTCCTGGACGAATACATTAAGGGGACAGCAGCCAAAAGTGCATTTCGACTTAAAGAAATGGACTCTTGGAAGCACAGCACTTATGGTCATGGGTCTATCTTGAAAAGATATGACGATCTTGATGTGACTACTGACTACGTACCACCCGTTATAGATTTTAGGAAAAACTTCTCCACTTTAATACCCGAAAGGCATGGTTGGAAACCCAACTCACTACTCGGTGAACAGGGTATACCTCTCTACACTGATGGGTCAAAAATGGAAGAAGGAACAGGAGCTGGAGTGTTTAGTGAAGCTCTTAATATTAGAGAATCATATAAACTACCAGATGAATGTAGTGTCTTTCAGGCTGAGATTTATGCTATTGAAAAGGCAGCCGAAATAGTTCACAGGAAGAAACTGAGCTCTTCAGAGATCACATTCTTCGTGGACAGCCAAGCTGCTATCAAAGCGATAGCCAGTGAGACTATAAGATCCAAGGCAGTTGCAAAATGTCGAAATACACTGAACAATATTTGTTACTCCAACCAAGTCAAACTCTGCTGGGTCCCTGGACATAGCAATATAGAAGGGAACGACAAAGCAGATGCACTGGCAAGGGAAGGGTCAATGTCAAATAGAGACAGTCGTAGCCAATCAGACACGAGACCGGATGTTCCGATTGGCGTGATCAAAAGGAAGATAGACCTAATAACGAAAGAGAAAATCAACAACTCCTGGATATCCAGGAACGATTGTGACATCTCTAGAAGTTTATGGCCTCTAATCAACGAAAAAGAAACTCAGTATATTCTATCGCTGAGTAAAAAGAATATTAGAACCCTGATAGGTGTACTAACGGGACACTGTGCCATTGGCACAATGGCCACTAGATTTGGTGTATACGCACCCGATTTCTGTAGGAGCTGTCAGGATGTTGAGGAAATAGAAACCATTAAGCACCTGCTCTGTGACTGCCCCAACCTCCAAACAAATCGCCTCCGTTACCTTGGGAGCAGATTTGTTGGAGAACTGGACGATCTAGCGCAGGTCTCAATGGCAAACATGAGGAAATATATTGATAGTACGGGCTGGTTCGTAAATGACCCAGTCTATGTGAACCATTAGTTTAGTTGTTATCTCTGTTATAGGGGATCACAATGGACCAACAGGCCCCCGTGTACGCACAGCCTCAGGGCTGGGCACGCCCCTCCTAACCTAACCTAACCTAACCTATGTAAATATATAGTTTTTTTAAATGAAAATATTTATCATACGAAATTACATTTTTTATTGCACTATGTGCAGGAACCGCCAAAAAACAAAAAAAGTGTAAAACGGCACAAATCCTCAGCAGCAATCTAATATTTTATCAAAAAGATATTTATGTAAATATATAGTTTTTTTAAATGAAAATATTTATCATACGAAATTACCTATTTTAATTGCACTATGTGCAGGAACCGCCAAAAAGAACAGAAAAAGTGTAAATCGGCACAAACCTCAGCAGCAATCTAATATTTGATTAAAAAGATATTTACGTAAATATATAGTTTTTTTAAATGAAAATATTTATCATACGAAATTACCTTTTTTTATTGCACTATGTGCAGGAACCGCCAAAAAAACAGAAAAAGTGTAAACGGCACAAATCCTCAGCAGCAATCTAATATTTGATCAAAAAGATATTTATATAAATATATAGTTTTTTTAAATGAAAATATTTATCATACGAAATAACCTTTTTTTATTGCACTATGTGCAGGAACCGCCAAAAAAACAGAAAAAGTGTAAACGGCACAAATCCTCAGCAGCAATCTAATATTTGATCAAAAAGATATTTATGTAAATATATAGTTTTTTAAATGAAAATATTTATCATACGAAATTACCTTTTTTAATTGCACTATGTGCAGGAAACGCCAAAAAGAACAGAAAAAGTGTAAACGGCACAAATCCTCAGCAGCAATCTAATATTTGATCAAAAAGATATTTATGTAAATATATAGTTTTTTTAAATGAAAATATTTATCATACGAAATTACCTTTTTTTATTGCACTATGTGCAGGAACCGCCAAAAAAACAGAAAAAGTGTAAACGGCACAAATCCTCAGCAGCAATCTAATATTTGATCAAAAAGATATTTATGTAAATATATAGTTTTTTAAATGAAAATATTTATCATACGAAATTACCTTTTTTAATTGCACTATGTGCAGGAACCGCCAAAAAGAACAGAAAAAAAATCCTCAGCAGCAATCTAATATTTGATCAAAAAGATATTTATGTAAATATATAGTTTTTTTAAATGAAAATATTTATCATACGAAATTACCTTTTTTTATTGCACTATGTGCAGGAACCGCCAAAAAAACAGAAAAAGTGTAAACGGCACAAATCCTCAGCAGCAATCTAATATTTGATCAAAAAGATATTTATGTAAATATATAGTTTTTTAAATGAAAATATTTATCATACGAAATTACCTTTTTTAATTGCACTATGTGCAGGAACCGCCAAAAAGAACAGAAAAAAAATCCTCAGCAGCAATCTAATATTTGATCAAAAAGATATTTATGTAAATATATAGTTTTTTTAAATGAAAATATTTATCATACGAAATTACATTTTTTATTGCACTATGTGCAGGAACCGCCAAAAAACAAAAAAAGTGTAAAACGGCACAAATCCTCAGCAGCAATCTAATATTTTATCAAAAAGATATTTATGTAAATATATAGTTTTTTTAAATGAAAATATTTATCATACGAAATTACCTATTTTAATTGCACTATGTGCAGGAACCGCCAAAAAGAACAGAAAAAGTGTAAAACGGCAAAAGATATTTATGTAAATATATAGTCTTTTTAAACGAAAATGATTATCATAAAAAATTACCGTTTTTAATTGCACTATGTGCTGGAACCGCCAAAAAAAAACCCAAAAAGTATTAAACGGCACAAATCCCCAGCAGCAATCTAATATTTTTCAAAAAATATATCTATTAATATTTTAAATATTAAAAACGAAAAAAGTTTTAAACGGTACAAATTAAAAGAAATTTACGTAAATGTTAAGTTTTCTTAAACGAACATATTTTTCGAAAAATATAAGTTTTCTTTATTGAAAAAGTTTTAAACGACAAAAATCCTCAGCAGCAATCTAATATTTAATTGAAAAGATATTTATGTAAATATATAGTTTTTTTAAATGAAAATATTTATCATACGAAATTACCTTTTTTTATTGCACTATGTGCAGGAACCGCCAAAAAAACAGAAAAAGTGTAAAACGGCACAAAATCTTCAGCAGCAAATTAATATTTAATTTGAAAGACATTTACATTAATACCTAGTTTTTTTTTAAACGAACGTATATTTTTTTCATTTTCACATTCATAATGAAAATGAAAACTACATAAAATTTTTTCGAGATTTTTATTATAATTAAAAATGGTTTTCAGAACCATTTTGATGAATGTGATCAACACTCGAAACCGTTAAATTATCCAAATTAAGGAAGTGGTTTAGAAATAAGAGCATGGTAATTTTCGTCGATTTCATATTTAAATGCATCTTGTCTTATGTACCAATTTCATTAGATTATTAAAATTGGTAGAAATTGAAGAAGATTTCAATTTTCAAGTCGAAATATTTTATATAGATTTTTTGTACCTGAAACTATGCGACAAAAGGCTAAGGCATAGGTTGGGTAGAGATAAGAAAAAAAATATATATGGAAAGGGTGGCCTATTTCCTCCTGTTTAGAAGGAAAGAGCAATTTTACAATGTTATGCTATACCCTTTTACAATGTTATGCTTTTAATAAGACAGAAATTCAGTCATTTAGTTATTTTTAAGAATAATTTTTGAAAAATTAATTAATTTGAAAAATAAATTAACTAAAAAATTTGAAAAAAAAAATTAAAAAATAATGTTGAATCAAATTTTACGTTTTTAACTAGTATTTTTTTTTTAATATTTAATGTCCATATCAATTTTTAGTCAAACACTAAGATGCTTCAATGTCTTTTAGTTTTTGAAAATTGCAAATCAATTTAACTAAAAGAAAAGAATAAGAATAGACCTGGCTTTGAAACACGGTTAAGCTTAACATTGTAAGTGTTTCTTTTGTTTTTTTTTCCAATTTCAAGTCTTTTTTCAGAAAATTGCCCTTCCAACCTATATCTCTAGTCAACCTATATGCCCTAGCCGTTTGTGTAAATCACCCTTTATATTGTTATCCATGAAAAATCCCAGAATTAATAAAGAAAAATTTGGATTTACTTACTTAGAAAATGTATATAAAGCTCTTCTCACTCCGGCGGGGTAAATACCTCGTAGACGCAGCCTACACTATAGCAATCTGTATCTTCCAACTCCCTATCGCCTCCCACATCCACATAAAATTCTAGTTCTTTTAAACGTTAGTATTTTTTTTATAATAAATTATAATAAAGTGACCGGTTTGTCCTTTTCTTTTTCGTAAATCAAATCAATGGACTTGATTAAAGAAATGGAAAAAATTATTTTTTGAGTTCCATGTAATAATAGGTTTGAATTTTCATATTTCTATCATATTCAACAATTTTTGCATTGTTTTTTAATGATTTTTGAAATTTTTTTCAGAAAATTTCTCTTTCAGCCTTAACTAGAAATACACGACCCCTTCTATAGGATTTTTTCTTGTCTCTAACCATTATTATCTTATTTAAAACACCCTTTATATTGAAATCTATGAAAAATTCCACAATAAAAAAGATAAATTCGCATTTACCTACTTAATTAGAAACCAGAGCAATCTGTATCTTCAACTCCCTATAGCCTCGCACATGAACATACAATTCTAGTTCTTTTAAACGTTAGTGTTTTTTTTATATGAAATTACCTTTTTATTCCACTGAAGTAATCAATTAACGCCAATTAAATTGCACTACTTGCTCATACCCACGCCAATAAAACTACGAAGTAGCTGCAGCACAAAATGAAGCCTTAATAGATAACCTTTTCTATACGATTTTTTCTTGTTTCTAATCAACCGAATCTTATGTAAAACTCCCCTTATATTGAAATCCATAAAAAATCCCACAATTAAAATAGATAAATTTGCATTTACTTACTTAGAAAATGTTTAAAAATCTCTTCCCACCTGCACCACAGCAATTTGTATTTTTCCAACTTCTTTTCGCCTCCCACATCCACGTGCTCAAACCCAAGCTAATAAACCTACGAAATAGCTACCGCGCAAAATGGAAATGAAGCGAACAGTATAAATGAAACTAAAAAACTAAGCTAACAACTGGCTGCCAACTTCATGGTTTTTGTCTCCTCTAGCACAAAATGATCGGTTTGTCCTTTTCTTTTTCGTAAATCAAATCAATGGACTTGATTAAAGAAATGGAAAAAAAAAATTTTGAGTTCAATGTTATTATAGGTTTGAATTTTCATATTTCATTTCATATTCAACAATTTTTCCATTGTTTTTTAATAATTTTTCAGTTTTTTTCTCAGAAAATTGCTCTTGCAGCCTTAAATAGAAATAGACGACCCCTCCTATACGATTTTTTCTTGTCTCTAATCAATCTTATCTGATGTAAAACACCCTTTATATTGAAATCCATGAAAAAATATAAATTCGCACTTATTTAATTAGAACATTTTAATAAAGCCGCCTACGTCATAGCAATCTGTATCTTCCAACGCCCTATAGCCTCGCACATGCACATACAATTCTAGTTCTTTTAAATGTTAGTATTTTTTTTATAAGAAATTCTTTTTATTCCACTAACATTGCACTACGTGCTCAAAAATAAATTCTTTTTATTCCACTGATTATCAATTAACACCAACAAAATTGGGCTTCGTGCTCAAACCCACGCCAATAAAACTACGAAGTAGGTACCGCACAAAATGAAGCCTTAAGGGCAAATAGATGACCCCTTCTATACGATTTTTTCTCTAATCAATCTAATCTTATGTAAAACCCCCTTTATATTTATATTTATAAAAAATTCCACAATTAAAAAAGATAAATTTGCATTTACTTACTTAGAAAATGTTTAAAAATTTTTTCCCACCTGCACCACAGCAATGTGCTTTTTTCCAAATCCTTTTTTTTCGCCTCCACATCCACATAAAATTACGCAGCAATCTAATAATAAAAGAAATATTAATATGTTTAATTATTTGTAAATATTTGTTTCTAAGAAATTACCTTTTTTATTCCACTGAAATTATCCACCAACGCCAATAAAATTTTACAAAGTACCGATACCGCGAAACGAGAACTCAACGAGACGACGACGACATTATTAATGAAACTGAACTAAAATCTAACCGGCGTCACCATTGCGTCATCTTTTTCGTCTGCTCAAGCACAAAAGTAATCGTTCCGTCCTTTTCTTTTTCGTGAATCAAATCAGTGATACCAACTTTTATTTTAAGGCACGCTCAGACTTGATTAAAGAAATGGAAAAAAGTATATTTCGAGTTCAATGTAATACTGAATAGGTTTTGGTTTGGGAACTTGAAATTTCTTACAAATTTTCACAATTCGGTGGCATAGAACACAGCTTGTGAAATTTTGTGTAGTTTTCAATGCTTTTATTTACTTATAGGCAAGTTATACTTTTTTTGAAGTCAGTATTTTTTATTAATGTATTAAAATTTTTTGCAGAATAGAATAGAATAAAGAAAGACAAAAAGAACTCGTTGAACAGAGAACGATCACTTTTTATAGCCCTTTCACACTACCCCATCGACTTTAAACACAATATGTCAATAAAAAGTGGGATAGAAATACTTACGACTGCCAAATTTGTGTGAAGAAAATGATTTTCATATTTTGCTTCCACACTCGCATCCAAACAAATCAATTCACCATAACCTCAAATGGTTTTGGAATCAATCCTAAAAATGTCATGTATTAACACAATGTCAAATTGATGCGATGCGCTGTCAAATCGTGTGGGTTGAATTTCCATATTTTGATTCCACACTATGACGCTGATTACACGACTCGTTTTTTCAGTTGTTTTTTCATTCGTCTTTTTGACAGCTCTGGTTAGGGGTGCAGAAATGTAGGGGGAATGAAGTAACGGAACCATACATTTCTACAAGCTGTCAAAAAGACGAAAGACGAAAAGACGAAAAAAAACTCGTGTAATCAGCGTCCATGAGACACGATTTAGACACTGATTACACGACTCGTTTTTTCGGTTGTTTTTCCTTTGGTCTTTTTGACAGCTCTGGTGAGGGGTGTAGAAATGTAGGTGGAATGAAGCAACGAATCCATACATTTCTACAAGCTATGAAAAACACGAAAGACGAAACGACCGAAAAAAAGACTCGTGTAATCAGTAAGACGCTGACGCAGACCTTTTTGACTTGTGTAGTTCATGAACGAACTAGTTCAAAAAGCAGCTCTTGCAAGTGAACTAGTTCACCATCTCATAGACCCTGTTTAGACTGTGACTTTTCAGTAAGCCAGAAATTCAGAAACTGGTCGTCATGGCGTAGTGAGCAGTCTCAGTCTAAACAGGGTCATAGTTCAGTAGTTCAATTCATTTACGAACTAAAGAGCACTGCAACAACAGATTGCCCTAAAAAAGCGAAAAAAAAATCGAAATTTTTCGCATTTCTTAGAGGTTTTTTAATCCATCGTCATCGTAGCCATCCTTCAATGAAATTTGACAGTTGATAGCTTGACAGATAGGTGAAAACCTATATTTTGAGGTATAGAGAATATTTCGTTCCAAATGTCAACGGATTGCCCTAGAAAAGCATTTTTCCGGAGCAGACAAAAAATCGAAATTTTTCGCATTTCTTAGAGGTTTTTTAATCCATCGTCATCGTAGCCATCCTTCAATGAAATTTGACAGTTGATAGCTTGACAGATAGGTGAAAACCTATATTTTGAGGTATAGAGAATATTTCGTTCCAAATGTCAACGGATTGCCCTAGAAAAGCATTTTTCCGGAGCAGACAAAAAATCGAAATTTTTCGCATTTCTTAGAGGTTTTTTAATCCATCGTCATCGTAGCCATCCTTCAATGAAATTTGACAGTTGATAGCTTGACAGATAGGTGAAAACCTATATTTTGAGGTATAGAGAATATTTCGTTCCAAATGTCAACGGATTGCCCTAGAAAAGCATTTTTCCGGAGCAGAAAAAAAATCGAAATTTTTCGCATTTTTTAGAGGTTTTTTAATCCATCGTCATCGTAGCCATCCTTCAATGAAATTTGACAGTTGATAGCTTGACAGATAGGTGAAAACCTATATTTTGAGGTATAGAGAATATTTCGTTCCAAATGTCAACGGATTGCCCTAGAAAAGCATTTTTCCGGAGCAGACAAAAAATCGAAATTTTTCGCATTTCTTAGAGGTTTTTTAATCCATCGTCATCGTAGCCATCCTTCAATGAAATTTGACAGTTGATAGCTTGACAGATAGGTGAAAACCTATATTTTGAGGTATAGAGAATATTTCGTTCCAAATGTCAACGGATTGCCCTAGAAAAGCATTTTTCCGGAGCAGAAAAAAAATCGAAATTTTTCGCATTTTTTAGAGGTTTTTTAATCCATCGTCATCGTAGCCATCCTTCAATGAAATTTGACAGTTGATAGCTTGACAGATAGGTGAAAACCTATATTTTGAGGTATAGAGAATATTTCGTTCCAAATGTCAACGGATTGCCCTAGAAAAGCATTTTTCCGGAGCAGAAAAAAAATCGAAATTTTTCGCATTTTTTAGAGGTTTTTTAATCCATCGTCATTGTAGCCACCCTTCAATGAAATTTAACAGTTGATAGCTTGACAGATAGGTGAAACCTATATTTTGAGGCATAGAGAATATTTCGTTCCCAATTTCAACGGATTGGGCTATAAGAACATATTTCCGGAGCAGAAAAAAACTTCTAAATTGTTTGTATCTTTCCATCTATCGCCATCGTAGCCATCCTACGATGGAATTTGACAGTTAGGGGACAAATTATATTTTGAAGCATAGAGAACATTTCATTCCAAATCAAGCAAGGGAAACAACTTTTATATTAACTTTGCACAAATCAAAAATTTAATTTTTTAAGATGTATTTGAATTGAACTGGTGAACTAAATAAACTAGAAGAGCGGGTTCAGTAAATACTTTTGAACTAAACTGTGCGCTCTTTGAATTGAACTGAAGCGCAAAAGCGTAGTTAATACTCAGTGGGATAGTGTGGAAGGCCTTTAAGTGGGGTCAATCCACTGCAGCACTCTCTACTTGTATTTTCAAAGTTTTATGTTATTACTACGTACCTAATTTATCTGAACTTTGAAATTTTTCACATATTTTTTGAAGAGCCAATGGAACACTCCAATGATATTCGTTCAATCTTTAAAGAAATCTACTGGTTTAAACATACCTTAATTATGAAATTTATTGGCAGCACTGATTGAACTAAATACACTAAAATCTTTGCCTCGTTGATGTTTTCTCTTTTGCACGCCCGAATTTCGAGATTGTGTGGGTAAAAGAAAAGCCACCATCAACAGAGACAATGATTTTGGCGCCTTTAGTTTGGACTTTGGACTTTAATTGAAAATAATGTCGTTTTCGGTTGGATTTTGAGAGTATTCCGTTCCTGTCGAAAAATACGCAATTTTTTCACTCCTACTCCAAATCTTCTATTTTCGAATGAATAGAAAACTCCCAAAATCCAACCGAAAACAAAATACATTTAAGGCGCAAAAATTATTTCCTTATCGCATTATCATTGTAGTATTGTCTTCTCATTCGCACGCTCTCAAAATGCATTACATTTTTAAGTGCAAGCGAAAGAAAACAAAACACAATGCCAACATTTACACCCAGCTTGCATCCAGTGCTTCAATAAGGTTCCCCCACACCAACGCGAATTTTCGTTGGCGACGATGAAAACAATAATAATAACAACGTGTTGTTTTCATTGACAACCGCGTGTTGTTGTTGTTGTTTTCGTCGTCACCACCGAAAATTCGCGTTGGTGTGGGGGAACCTGTCAAAATTTGTTTGGGAAATCTTTTCCAACTATTCGTAAACTTTCCGGCAAGAATTTGTGTCTTAAATGAATATGGTAGATAAACGTAGAAAATGTTTTTTAATGGTGTTATGACAATTGGCCAGTTTATATTTTAGAGATCTCCGCTTCCTCACAAATATAAATACTTACTTTAGCTGTCAAAAAGTGAGACTGAAATTTGTTGGATTCGTCGCTCGATTTTTTAAATTCCTTTGAACACAATTCAATTTGTTTATATAATATATTTCATTCTCTTGCTCTGTCAAAGAGACGGAGGAAAATTACTGAGCGCTCTCAAATATAAACTGGCCAAATGACTGAATCATTTACGTAAAATATTTAAAAGGCCATTAATGAAACGTGTGTTG
This sequence comes from Epistrophe grossulariae, assembly GCA_929447395.1. NCBI lineage: Eukaryota > Metazoa > Arthropoda > Insecta > Diptera > Syrphidae > Epistrophe > Epistrophe grossulariae. The sequence continues at coordinate 116,819,960 of OV839568.1, forward strand.
GAAACTTTACGATTTTAAAGCGTGGTACACATTATCGACCACGTATGACAGTTTTGCTGACAACTGATAGTGTGTGCACTCTGTTTGATGGTTTGTCAGGCAAAATCAAAAAAAAATATTTGGCATTGAATGACAGTCAGCGTACTGAGAATGTGTTTAAAAAAACAAAAGTTGGATAGAATTATTCACGACTGCCAATTTTGAATGAAGAAATGATTTTCAGATTTTGATGCCAAACAAATCAATTTCACCATAACCTGAAATCTACAAATGGTGAGGAAAGTGTGATGGTTTTAGAATCAATTAAAATAATTTCGTATGTAAACACATATGTCAAATTGTATGGGATGAAATTTCATATTTTCTTTATATTAAGGCACATGATTTTCTTCCCACTTTTTCACAATCGTTAATACTCTGTGGGATAGTGTGGGAAGGCTTTAAATGTGTACGCGAAACCTTTGGCGCAAAACTGATTTCAGACAAAACTGTCCATCACGTTCGATAATGTGAACCACGCTTTGAGACGTTGAGTTGCTATTATGATACGTTTTATTTATTTTGCTTCAAATTCAATAGAAAATACATTCTATATTCAAGCTTATTGTTTTTGCTTTTAATAATATTGAACTGTTTTGTAATACTATATAGATTAGAGAAAAAAACACGCCTAATGTTATTCACTTTATATTGGTCTTTGTAATTTTTTTTTTTCACATGAGCTCAATACTCAATGAAATATATTTCATTGAATCTAGAACAACTAAAATTTGTTTGCTCAAGCAACTTAAAGTTGACTAGTGGGTGTAAGGACTTATCCTTGAAAAATATCTACAAGTTAAAACATACCTTAAATATGAGATTGGTAGCACTGATTGCTTAATAAAAACGGGAAGGCGCTAATCGTTGCTTCGATGATGTTTTCTCTTTTGCACGCACCCACCCAATGATATAATTGACAAGTTTCGTCATCTTTTATTCTTTTCTTGTGATTTAGGGAAGTTTTTCTTCAAAAACCGTCTTGCAAAACTAAAAAAACTTAAAAACTAATCAGAACAAAAATATAAATGTTAAAAAGTAAACCAAGTTCTTCTATATAAAAATTTGTATGTAACAAATCAGCCGTGAAAAGTAGTTAGCTAAATTTTGTCCATTAAAAAATACATTTTTCTGATCATTTGGAATTGTTTTAATTATAGCTACTCTAAAATAATAAAATAAGAACTTGGCGTACTTTTAGATCTCACTACTTTGCACGGCTGATTTGTTACATACAGGTTTTTATATAGAAGAACTTGGATTACTTTTTAACATTTATGTTTTTGTTCTGATTAGTTTTTCATCAAAAAACCATCTATTTTAATTGTAGGTACAAATGATGTGACTCTCCTTGCAATTAATGGCCTGGCTTGGACTGGAATATTAAAGCCCAAGGTTTTCACCGGAAACCATTTTCTGCAATTGTAGCTACAAATGTTGGAAACTCTCCTTGCAATTAAGTTTTTGCAGTTTTTCATAGAAAACCATCTTCTAATTTTCAAAACTCTCCTTGCAATTAATGGAGTGGCAAGTTTACAATTATTGTTCTTGCTATGCAGTTATGCCTACTTGCCACTCCATTAATTGCAAGGAGAGTTTTGAAAATTAGAAGATGGTTTTCTATGAAAAACTGCCGTAAATCTCAAGATTGCCACTCCATTAATTGCAAGGAGAGTTTTGAAAATTAGAAGATGGTTTTCTATGAAAAACTGCCGTAAATCTCAAGATTAAAAACTTATTATAGTTTTCATTAAAAAAACCATCTTCTGTAATTGTAGGTACAAATGTTGGAAACTCTCCTTGCAATTAATGGAGTGGCAAGTTTACAATTATTGTTCTTGCTATGCAGTTATGCCTTTCCAAATTTTCTTATCGAACGTTTGGTGTCGAGTTGAGGATACTGGATGAACTTATGTGTTACTATTCCACCAATTGCAAGGAGAGTCAGAATTGCATGACTGCAAAGCAAGAACGATAATTGTAAACTTGCCACTCCATTAATTGCAAGGAGAGTTTTGAAAATTAGAAGATGGTTTTCTATGAAAAACTGCCGTAAATCTCAAGATGAAAAACTTATTAGTTTGCATTAAAAAAAACCATCTTCTGTAATTGTAGGTACAAATGTTGGAAACTCTCCTTGCAATTAATGGAGTGACAAGTTTACAATTATTGTTCTTGCTATGCAGTCACTCTATGAAAAACTGCCGTAAATCTCAAGATTAAAAACTTATTATAGTTTTCAGTAAAAAAACCATCTTCTGTAATTGTAGGTACAAATGTTGGAAACTCTCCTTGCAATTAATGGAGTGGCAAGTTTACAATTATTGTTCTTGCTATGCAGTTATGCCTTTCCAAATTTTCTTATCGAACGTTTGGTGTCGAGTTGAGGATGCTGGATGAACTTATGTGTTACTATTCCACCAATTGCAAGGAGAGTCAGAATTGCATGACTGCAAAGCAAGAACGATAATTGTAAACTTGCCACTCCATTAATTGCAAGGAGAGTTTTGAAAATTAGAAGATGGTTTTCGATGAAAAACTGCAGTAAATCACAAGATGAAAAAACTTTTTAGTTTTCCTTAAAAAAGACCATCTGCTTTTAATTGTAGGTACAAATGTTGGATATCTTCTTTTCTTGCTATGCATATTTTAGCATAAAAGTATTTGAAAGTTGTTTACGGCCATATTATTGACTTTCTTCAGAGCTAGTTTTACTGAAAAACTAGTGCTATAGAGGTTTTGAGTTTTAATCGAAAACAATTATTGATTTGATTTAGATGTCAAAATATGTACATATGAATATTTTGATTTAGATGTCCAAGTTATTAGAATTTATGAAAATCCCCTATATAGAAATAGTTTTTCAGTAAAAATAGCTTTGAAGAAAGTCAATATAGCCGTTAAGATATTTAAAGAGCAAGTTATATTGTTTTTAAAACAAATCTGAAAATGTAAGATAGTTCTGTTTTACAAATATATTTAAAATTAGCTTCCATTGTTATATGGGTTCGAATGCCGAAAATTTTTTGTTCGCCTGGAATTTTAAAAGCTATTGTAAGTTTTGACTGAAAGAAATTTACATTTTTCCTCCAATTGTTCTTTCGTTTGCCTACTAAAACTAAGTGAAAATTTAAGCTGTTAATGGTATTACAATTCGCCCCGAATTACTCCTCGCAATATAAGAGGATTTTTCGTAACATGAAATATTTTTCGGGTGAAACTCACAATAGGCGAACAAATTTCCAGGTGAAATGTTTTTTCGGGCGAAACTCGCACTAAGGCCAATTGTTTTAATAATACAACTGGTGATGATAAAATGCAGTAATAAATCTTTGTAAATTACGATTTCCGAGTGCGTCGCAAATTAAAAAAATTAGTTGTAGATTTGATCTTGTTGTTGTTTTGAATCACCATATCTTTTTTTTTTGTAAATTGCAACTTGAAAGTGTAAACTTGCGAATTACAAACTATAGTTATAGATTTTAGCTTTCTGTTGTGATGAATCACCAACAGGTTTTTGTAAAATACAAATTGAAAATGTAATCAAAGAATTTAAACTTTAGTTATAGATTCTATATTTTGGTTGGGATGAATCACAAAATATTTTCTTTTGTAAATTACAACATGAAAATGTCATTCCCCGAATTAAAACAGCAGTTTTAGATTTGATCTTGCTTTGTTTTAAATCACCACATCTTTTTTTTTGTAAATTGCAACTTGAAAGTGTAAACTTGCGAATTACAAACTATAGTTATAGATTTTAGCTTTCTGTTGTGATGAATCACCAACAGGTTTTTGTAAAATACAAATTGAAAATGTAATCAAAGAATTTAAACTTTAGTTATAGATTCTATATTTTGGTTGGGATGAATCACAAAATATTTTCTTTTGTAAATTACAACATGAAAATGTCATTCCCCGAATTAAAACAGCAGTTTTAGATTTGATCTTGCTTTGTTTTAAATCACCACATCTTTTTTTTTGTAAATTGCAACTTGAAAGTGTAAACTCGCGAATTACAAACTATAGTTATAGATTTTAGCTTTCTGTTGTGATGAATCACCAACAGGTTTTTGTAAAATACAAATTGAAAATGTAATCAAAGAATTTAAACTTTAGTTATAGATTCTATATTTTGGTTGGGATGAATCACAAAATATTTTCTTTTGTAAATTACAACATGAAAATGTCATTCCCCGAATTAAAACAGCAGTTTTAGATTTGATCTTGCTTTGTTTTAAATCACCACATCTTTTTTTTTGTAAATTGCAACTTCAAAGTGTAAACTCGCGAATTACAAACTATAGTTATAGATTTTAGCTTTCTGTTGTGATGAATCACCAACAGGTTTTTGTAAAATACAAATTGAAAATGTAATCAAAGAATTTAAACTTTAGTTATAGATTCTATATTTTGGTTGGGATGAATCACAAAATATTTTCTTTTGTAAATTACAACATGAAAATGTCATTCCCCGAATTAAAACAACAGTTTTAGATTTGATCTTTCTGTTGTTTTGAATCATCATATCTTTTTTTGTAAATTGCAAATTGAAAGTATCAACTTACGAATTACAAATTATAGTTATAAATTTCATCTTTCTGTTATGATGATTCACCACTTTTTTGTTTGTAAATTAGAAACATAAAGTGTTAACTACTGAACTTCGCCCTTTAGTTATAGATTTGATCACTCTATTGTGATAAATTTGCAAATATTTTTCGTAAATTACAAACTGAAAGTGTAACCAAGAAAAATGTCAACGAAATCTAAAGTATAAGTCGTAGATTTGATTCAAAATGTTTGTAATTTACTAATTTTTCTCAAATTGTAAAATACAAATTCTTTTACTGATTTACAAAATCACAAATTTTGTAAATTATCGTGACTTGAGTGCTAATTCAAAACTTTAACTTATAAATTTAAGAAAAATGAGCGTTAATTCTAAAAAAAAGCGCATTTTGTAAATTTAAAACGAGAAATTTGTAATCGGTAGTTTCGAATTCTCTCCGTGTAGTGTGTAGGTATAACATTTTTTTTTTTTTAATTTTAGAATTCCACCAAAGTTATTCTTTTAAATAAAATAAAGTTTAAAGGCGAACTAAATAATATTTTCATAATGGTCCTACCTACATATGTGTTTATATTTGTATTTGTTTGTTAAATGTCAGATTTAAATCAATTGATAAAATTCTGTTTAAGATTTTTGACCTTTTTCGTTATACAGTCATGATCATACTGTTTTTTTATCAACAATTTTACAAAAAAAAATAAGAAAATATTATAATGAATGGAATTTATCATGATTTTTTGATGGTTCATCTCATATCGTGTTATGGTTAATATTTTTGTTCAACACATGTTGGAGTTCAACACTATACACAAAAGCAAGTGAACGCTATTAAGCATAAAAATATATATTTAGTCATCTTAACTCTTGTTTTCACAAGAAATAATTAATAAAATTTTTTTAAATGCAATGGAAATTTCCAAAAGACACAACAAATTCATAAAAATAAATTATTTTATGAAATCGATTCAAATATTTTTTTCTTACCGTACCTCTCTCTCTTTCTCTCTTGCAATTAATGCATCAGAAATAATTTGACGTCTAATGTCAGTTGACATGACATCTATACATGCATGGTCGATAAGTTAAGTCGAAATTCTAGGCGATGTATTTTGTTTGGCTCTATATATTTCAATATTGCTGTGAAGTATGAACACCAACTTATTCCGGTGAATTGGAAATAATTAATATATCACACACAAGGAAACACCTCATCATTGAATTATGATTACAAATAAGAATTCATGAAAGAATTTGCCCACTGAAAGTAGAAATACAAATTTCTGAAAATATACATATTTCTAAAATGATAGAAAAAAATAAAATAAAAATTGCTTGTGGATGTGGTAGCCAAGAGTAAAAGAACTAAAACTGAAACATCGATGGCATGTGCATAGAGATAAACATTATATACCTACTACATATCTACATATGTACATATATGAGCTTTATAAGATCTGATGATGGAGGTGGATTCTTGTGCTGTGATGTTATGAAGTGATAAATGTTATTCAAGCTTAACTCGTAATTCGATTCTGGATGTGTGAAAAGGTAGAATCGAAAAATGTCAGCATCTTTTTCATATATTTTTTTTTACCACATCCATTTTCATCTTCAATTTGTGGGGATTGATTTCATTCTAATACGTTCGAGTTGAATTAGGAAATGAATTTAATTCTTGATGGATAAATGTTTCGGGAATTCATATATAAAGTTGAATAAATTGTTCTTCAGAAGGTACAGGGTATGGAATGCCACAAGCTTATTGGTTTTGAATTAAAATGAAACCCACTCCACTTTCCAATTTCTGTATAGTAAAACATTAGAAAATTTAATTTAAATTGGTTTTAAATAAGGTGTCGGTCAAATGGCGTCCCCCAGAGTTCATACACTGCTGAAGTCTCTTTTCATAGTTCTTGTGCATTCTTCCGATAATTGGGTGAGTTCCAAAACGCATCAGATTTGTATATTTAATGCAAAGTCATGAGTTCCGAAAGTCAAAAGAGTAAATGGTAAAAAAGTCTTGAAATTCTAAACGCATCCCAAATGCCAACGATTAACTAAACAGCAAACGCATCCAATTTTGTTTTGATGATAACATTTATCACTTCATAACAATTTGACGTTTGGGCTGAAAGTCCCTTTTCACACAAGGAAACTGTGTTTTCAGCAACTTTCAGTTTTTAGGTGAGAATTGCACCAAGTTAGAGGAATGAACGGTCTACGAATGGTGGGAATTGGAAATTAAAAGAAAACGTCAAAAAATCTTTAGCAACTTGTTAACTCGTGTGAAAGGGGACAAAGTGAAACAAAAATATGGAGTCTCCAGCGAAGTAAGTTTATTTCATTTTTTTTTTTCAATTTAAGCCTAGTATACAGTTCTTTCAAAAAAAAAAAAAAATGGTGAAAAAGAAATTTGTTTACTGATTCAAAATAGCTTTTAACGGCCTTTAAGTCCTACAAAAATTGGCGTTTCGTCCCGGCGATCTCACTTGGACTCATCATTTTTTTGACTCATCAAATTTGTTTACATCAGAAAAATGTGTGTGGTGAAATAAAAAAGAATAGGACTCTTCTTCAGTTATAATACATATAATATAAAACAATTTAAAAAAAACTACCGACAAGCCGAACAATCAAAACCAATTCAAAAACGGTAAAATATGTTTTTTTTTGCAAAACAATGTCACCATCACTGTTTTGCGCGAAAAAGTATCCGTGGTGAATATACATTTTTTTCAACCAGGTTTGTTCTCAGTTCGATAGTAAAATTTTAAACGTCAAAAAAATTATTTTGCGATAAAATCACTCCCTTAAGAAGTACATACATGTTTTTTTCGAGGAGGAACTAGGCTTTAACAAAACAAATGATCATAAAAACGACAGCTAACCGCTCTTTCATTTTAAGCTGCATAAAATGCTTTCCGAAATGTCGAAACTGATGCAAAGTAAAATGACATAATTTATTGAGCTAAAAGTTCTTGGTAATTTCATCCTACGAGTAATTTCATCCTACGAAAGCTTTTTAGTTCAAGGAACCTAAGTGTAAGTTTTTATAAATCATTTAGAATACAAAAAAAAAACTTCTATTGCTGCAGCAGTTGGTGGTTAGCACAGTAACCCAATTAGCGCTGCATGGCGTGATTTTTATAAAATGGTTATTAAGTAAATTCTAAAATATTTCCCAAAAATAAAAATTATGTTGCGTACTCAAAATAACAAGAGTATGTTCAAATAGTATTAGAAAACTTCAACTTATCTTCTTTTTTTTTAACTCACTCAAAATGGTAACATAAAGATTTTAAATTTTAAATAAGTTGGCGTATAGATAAGATTTTGCGCCATTTTAACAAATTTTTAATCACATAGATAGTTGCCAACCGACTGGAAAGTCAGATAAATTCATGGAAAGTCATAGGGAACAAAATTTTGGTCAGGAAAAGTCAGGGAATTTCGAAAGTGATTTCAATTTAGCAGAGCAATTACCGGAAAATGCTTCAAACGCAAGGAAAGTATTTAGGAGCTATTTAAGTGCTATTTATAAAAAAAAAAAAAATCAAAAAAGTGGTTTTAAAAAAAAATATTTTTCTAATTTCCATACAAATGTTCTGCTTACTTTAATTCGATTTTTCTCAAACAACTTAACTTTTTTGGACCCAAATCTTTTTTGTTTTTTTTTTTGTAAATCATGGAAAATGTTTCTGAAAATTATGTAGATGAGCTTTAATCAAAAACAATTGGTTCGAAAAAAGTCAGAAATATCAGATCAGTTAATACAGAGTAAATTGATTAACTGAACTGATATTTCTTACAGATTCAGAATTGTGAGTGTCAAAAAACTATCGTAACTGAAGTTAGGTAATAAGGAAAGGATGATTTTCGTAGTAAAGAACTTCGATTTCGGTAGGTTTTTGACAACTTATAGTTAAAGTTAATCCTCCACTGAAAAAAATGTTTCATAAGTTAATTCGGGTTTAATTTTCTTTGTAGGGTTTAATTCGGGTTTAATTTTCTTTGTAGGATTAATTAACTCGGATTTAACTCAGATTTAATTCATCACTGAAAATATTATTTTGATTATAACAACCTAACTAAATTGTGATGTTATAGGAAAGACAATTGCGAAAATTTTTTGGATGATTTAGTACGATGTTAAAGCATTTATGATGATGCTAGGTTAAGTTAAAAAAAAATTTTAATATTTTACAAATTTTAAACGAGATAGCATCGTACAATCTTGTAACATTTTTAAAATCACCAAAATGTCTGTATACCTTACCTAGCACCATACTTACTTCAAATGTCATCTTTGACAATTAAAAATGTTAAAAGGGTATGTTTGCTTACTTTTTTCCATGAACCGTCACTGTTTTAGACGTGTTCAGTTTATAAACCACCATGTTATTCACTCGATTAATCCAGATTAATAGTTATATCTAGATGTTAATTATAAAAATTCAATGTAAATATATCCGGATTTAAGTTTTAATTTGAATTAATCGAGTGAACAATATGGCATTAAGAAAATAGAATGTTTCCTACTAGTTAAAAATGTTTAAACTAAGAACATTTTAGTAAAGAGCTTTAAAGTTAGAAAATTGCCTTAACATTAGGCTGTTTAAAACATTGCGTCAATATTTTTAAGCTGCTAATATTTAAAATTTAAATATCATTTAAAAATCTACACACGTGTTGAAAAACTAATGGTTAATTGGCATTTTTTATTTGTTGAGTACTTCAATAAATATTTCTCAAGTTGTTTTATTTTGTTGCTGTTGTTCATTTAAGAATGCATTCTAGCACTATACAAACTGCAGGTACCTATATAAATAGCAAGAAAATTTTTCATTATGAAGAACACAGCCTTGAATCTTACTGAAGGACTTTTCATCTCTCTTATAAAAAACATCACAGTAGAACCAATTAATGTTTTCTTTTAAAAAGTCTTATTGGAAGATTCTTTTTTTTTTTTTTTTTTTTATTTCCAAACGACAACCAACTTGGTTGTTTATTCCAAAGAATTATTTCTTTTATTTTTTATCATTTTTTATTTTGTGTTTCATTTTCTCAAGAATAATAAATTTACCCTTTCTTTTGAAAAAAAATATTTGGTACACAAAGCGATGTTCCCCCAATATATGTAGTTGAACTACCATTATACCAACCTTTGTACATACATATATAAATATACGTAATATAGAGTACGAGGATATAGTAGTCTTGATTTTTGAAAAGAAAGGAAGAATAAAAAAAATAAATTAAAAAAAATACAACCATTCATCCGTTGAAGATGAACTTCTGTATACCTATCCCCCCTTATATGCATTGGTGGACCCAACCAACCAACCCTGATTTATATATAGGTAGATATTTTTAATCAGAAAAATCCTCTTTTAAATGAAAACTAGTGGAAATAAATTCTCAAGGGCTTTCCTTCCTCTACTTATGCTCTTCTTGCGATCGTTTTTAAGGAAAGCAAATAAAATATTAAAAATGTCACACTTTGTTAAGGCGTGCAGCACAATAGTGAAAGGTGGGCACAATATATCTTAAGGTCGGAGTGCAATTCAATTAAATTCAATTAATTCATCCGATAAAACTCAAGTAATCATGAGTATATTTCTAGCAATATCGAGCAAAATTATAAAAGAAGATATCTGCGCTTCACGTGACTTGAAAAAAAAAAAAAACTGTGCTTTCCCGAATTATGCCCACCGACAGAGGGCCCTGGCCCTGGCCCTGGGATTTCTTTAGTTACTTTCACTCTTTATAACTTAATTGCTAAACTCAAGGAAAACATCGGGTAAATTTAAACAGAAAATAAGGTTGTTTTTTTTTTTGTTTTTTTAACTCAGTTGATCGTGTTAAATATTTTACAAGATACTAGATTTTAACGTTGTGTCGTGTTGAATCAACACAAGATAATTGTAAACTCAACATGACACCTTTTTAATTTAACATTATCTCAAATAGATAATTCTGTTTAATCAACATGAAAATCCATATTATTATACTGCCAACACTTAATTGTAGTAAAACTTACATGTCTCAATGTTTGATGAAAGAATTGAGATCCTTCAAACAGTTGAAGAGAATCCGTCGAACTGAACGAACGTCTGGGCAGATCAGCTACTAAAAAACTGGTTATTTACGTAATTTTATTTTATTTTCTGGTACTTCGATCCGATCTGTAACTCGATTGCCCGATTGATTAAACATATGGTAGAGAACATCAACATTGAGATCAGGTTAGATGCAGGCAAAAATATCTTTAAATTTTATACACAAATAAAGTTGTCTGTTTTATATGAAAAAATGTACTGTAAAATCAACAAAATCAGAAAGAGACCCGTAACTTAACAATTTAAATCGATGATTTGCTTTCTTGTGCTATAATGGTGACACATATTGTTTTCTGATCGGGTGAAGTTCCAATTCATACACTTCAATACAAATTAAGTGCCTGTTTACATAGGCATTTTACTGAAAGGCGAAACCAGTGAGACAGGTAGATTTATGTGTGCGTAGAAACGAGAAGGGTAAATTCCATCCCAAAATCCTTCTCGTTTCTACGCACATAAAATCTACCTGTCTCACTGGATGCGCCCTTCAGTAAAATGTCTATGTAAACAGGCACTAAGAACCTAATCACGAGGCTATGTTAACGTAAATTTAAATGAACAAACAAAGTTCGAAGTAAAGATTTAGATTTTCAGGTACAAAATATTTAAAATAATAGGATAAAATGTTAATTCAAAAGGCTATGTTATAAAATTTTACAGATATCATGTTGAAAAACAAAAAAATGGACTTAGGGAGTTTTCATAGACAATGCTTCATATGCTGTTTTGACCAGAATCCATAGATTTTTGGTTGAAGTTTCAGATTCCTATAATTTTCTGGAAAAATTTTTTTTAAGATTTACTGAAAAATTCTAAAAATCGACTTAAGCCACTTGACCATTTTAGTAAAGAAATATTTAAATAAACGGTTTAAACGCTCAAAAACTAACAAAATATATTTGAGAAGTGCACATAAGTCAAAAGTTTTCAATTTTTTCCGATAGATGGCGCCGAATGACAAAATCTCTATCTATGAATAAAAAATTAAAGTTGGCTTATGTGTGGCTTCGAAAACTTTTAAACCGATTTCGCTGAAGTTTTCAGAGCTATATATTCCTATAGCGGTAATGTTTAGAAATTGGTTTAATGAAAATCTACCTTCTGCCACGCCTACTTTAATAAATATTTTATTCTCTTCTCCAAAAATGTTAACATTTTGTAAATAAGCTTTCAAATTTACCTTATATTGTAATCTGTAAATTTTTCGCCCACTGCCACGCCCACTTTTTGTTTATTATAGTTTTCTCTCTATGTAACGTCTCTAGAAAGTTAAAAACTTGTTATTAACCGCTCTTAAACTTAAGGTATGACATAATGTAAGTTTTTGGAAATACGAACAGCGATACCACGCCCACTCTTCTAATACTATCTGAATTTTATGATTATGTAGAAATTTTGTAGTTTAGCTTTATTGAATCGTTTAGGTACATGACATCTGTAATTTTTTTTTTTCTGGTACCACGCCCACTTCTCTTATATTCGAGTTTTTTCTCTTAGATAAGGGAATACCTTTAGAAAGTTGAAATTTTGTTTTCAAGCCCTGGTTTTAAAAAAAAATATTTTTCTAATTTCCAACAAATGTTCTGCTTACGTTAATTCTTTTTTTCTCAAACAACTTAACTTTTTTCGACCCAAATCTTTTTTTTTGTAAATCTTGGAAAATGTTTCTGAAAATTAGATAGACGCACTTTTAATTTATCAAAAACAATTGGTTCGAAAAAAGTCAGAAATATCAGATCAGTTAATACAGAGTAAATGGATTAACTGAAGTTATATTTTTGACAGATGCAGAATTGTGAAAAACATAACATAAGCCACTCGGCTACTTTCTTTGATATGGATGTTTTTCAGAAAGATCTGACAACGTCTTAACATCTCGCTTGAAGCACCAGTACTTGATGTTCATTTGAATAGGAATGAAATTCTCTGTTGTTTTTTTACAAAAACTATACTAGAACCTTTAAAAGAGCATATATGAAAAATCATCATAGAAGGATATGCGTAAACATGGAGTCTTGGTCGCGTAACGTGCGTCATCCTAGACACTCAGTTAGAGAGTGTCAGAGTAGTTTCTGGTTGTATGATTTTTTTTTTCTTCAACCTTTAGAGGGGAAGTTGATACGCTTATCGTTCCTATGTACATATATGTATGTATGTTCATATAAAAAACAAAGCAATATGTCCTTATGCAAATTTTCTTATTTGCGTTATATATGGGGTAAGGCGACTACTAGCATAACGTTTGTAGATAATTTCAAAACAGAAGAGTCCTCGGGACATGATGGTTGAAGACATTGAGAGCACAGAGAGTGGTAAAGATGTGGTGAAAAGAAATGCCGGAAGGCAAGTTTCATATATCAAACACACATTCACAGTTGTAGGTATTTAGCTGGCGGTTTTTGCGCAATTCCCACCCACTTATACTATATATATAGATGATGATGAGAATAGTAGGTATACGGGATCAATGGTAGCTTAAGCATTTCTATTCTCAAGTAGTTCAAACAAGTCCTTGTATGGGTATAATGGTTTATTCAGCGCTTCTACTATAACTTTATGTATATAGGTAGGTTAGGTATGTTTAGGTATGTATGAATATGCGTTAGCTATATTTTTTGAAAAGATTAGCTGTGACGGTTGGACTATGAATAAGGGTTTTCATTTCTGGGTTACTAAATATTTTCTTCTTTTTTTTTTTTTTTTGATAGAATAATTTACAAGGTCGATTTGAAGAAGTGACTGAATATTGAAGTAACTTAAAACGTAATACTTTCTAATTTCGACTATATAATTTGAATAGAAGTGTATCGCTATAGGCATAGTTGGCATCAAATGAAAAGAATATTTGATGAAATAAAATCGATATTTGTTTTTTGTATTTTGTATGGTTATGAATTTTATATGTAGGTAAGGTACGTATATTTTTATTTTGAACTTAAGGGCATCATCATTGTAATTAAAATCGGTCATCTTAATAAATATCGAAAAAATAAAATAGCTGCATTTTATTATCCACATGATCTGATCCGAGTCAAATTTAAACATCAAAATACTTAAACAACATGTAATCTTGCTTTTTATCTGGATTTATTTCAAGATCGAAAAACTATGTAATTTTTAATTATTATTATGGTAAGGTAGTGTAAACCGTAGTACAAAGAAAAAAGCCAACAAACACATGAAAAATATACAAACTTAACGAAAAAAGAGATGGTTATATACCACTGGTTGTCACTGTGATCCTATTTATTTTTTTATGAAGATCTGATCCAGATCAGATCATTTGGATAATAAAATGCAGCTGATATTTTTCAAAAGTTTTCGCAATCCAAAAGTATTGATGTGAATACAAATATTTTTTTCAGTATAATTAGTTCAAAATTAGCAATGAAAAATAAATAAATATTTCGGCTTACACTTCCGAGAAAACTTTATTCACCTCACACAATTATTTGCGTTCAAATATTCTTTGCATGCAAAAAAATAACCATTTTTTGCTCCTCAAAAATAAATTGAACACAAAACGGGTTGCATTCGAAAATATAAAAACGTTTTCTAAAGCCTTGGATAATACAAAACTATAAACAAAGAATAGGTACATAATTATTTAGAAATGCACAGTGGTCAATTTGCTGAATTTTGGCAACACAAATCATTTCACACGCTATTTCTTGAATGAAATTAATTAATTAATTAATTTCGTACACTCATTGATTTGAGGACACTGAAACCGACTGCAAATTTTGTGTCTTTTAAATTGGGGACTTTAAAATTTAGGTCAGAATTTGGTACAAAATTTCTAAATTCACAAAAAGCGTTGGCTAAATCGGCAATAAAGTCATATAATTATACGTCTGAAATATAGTTAACTCAATAATTTGCTGGTCAGTTAGTTATTAGCTGCCCAAATCCATAATTTTACTTGGAATTTGTATCAACATTAGGTGCGTTTCTTTCTACAATTTCTACACATTTTTTATTTTTTTATAAGAACTTTGTCAGACTTCTGTGCAGAAAATCACACAAATGCACAGAGTTTCAAAGTAAAGGAAAACACCTACAGTCGTATTTATTAGATTTCCTTAAAACACTCTTGGACAGTTGTCCTACTAGCCATTGTCTAAATATTTGGACATCTCCTTATTTATAAAGGCATTCCAACAGCTGTCTAAATATGTTCTCAAACACTCACAAACATCCCTGTAATCGTGTCAATTTTCTGAACATTTGGATACGTTCAATGAACATTTCATTTAATTTTCAGATTTTAGTGCATTGAACATACCCACTTTAGAATAGGATTGGACAGCTAATTGCAGTGTCTAAGTTAGACACTCGATGGAACATGATTATAAATAAGATTTTGTAATTGGACAGCTGTCCAAAGTTAGACATACTTTGGAAGGGGTTTATAAATTAGAGTGCTTGTATTTTTATAACTGTCAACTGTCAGAATTCTTATCTCGTTTTTGTTGTTCGTCAAGAAACCTTCTGAAATCCTCTTTTG
Source organism: Epistrophe grossulariae (assembly GCA_929447395.1). Classification (NCBI taxonomy): domain Eukaryota; kingdom Metazoa; phylum Arthropoda; class Insecta; order Diptera; family Syrphidae; genus Epistrophe; species Epistrophe grossulariae. The sequence goes on from OV839568.1 coordinate 116,835,198, forward strand.
AAAAGAGAAAATATGCATCTGGATTTCAGCTAGAAAATATATAAACATTTTTAAGACATCATTAACAGTTAATCTCAAACCAAAAGGTAAAGTTGCTTTCACCACCATTTTCGGTTAATTAATTCATAGGTAATAATTGTTTTAAATTGTTTGGTCTCCATTTGAGAAATAACGGGTGATTTTTTAGCTGGTTTGGTTTTGGCAACACTGGTTTTGACAGCTGACGTGTGTTTAGTACCTTGTGTCACTGTTAAACAGCTTCAGTTTGGTTTGCAATTTAACCATGGATCGTCTTACAAATGAACAACGCTTGCAAATTATTGAATTTTACTATCAGAATTCGTGCTCGGTGCGAAATGTTCATCGCGCGCTGCTTCCATTTTATGGTCGGCATTCTCGAATTCTGAGCAGTCTATTCGGAAGATTGTGACCAAATTTCGCACCAAATTTACTTTGTTGGACATTAAACCACCAACACGTTTACGTACTGTGCGTAGTGAAGAAAATATTGCGGCCGTATCAGCTAGTGTGACAGAAGACCGCGAAATGTCGATTCGGCGCCGTTCCCAGCAGTTAGGCCTTTGTTACAGCACTACGTGGAAAATTTTGCGGAAGGATTTGGGCGTAAAGCCTTTTAAGATAAAGCTGGTGCAAGAACTAAAGCCAGCCGACCTACCACAACGCCGAATTTTTGGTGAATGGGCTCTTGGAAAGCTGGCCGAGGATCCGCTTTTTTATCGAAAAATTGTGTTCAGCGATGAGGCTCATTTTTGGTTGAATGGGTACGTAAATAAGCACAATTGCCGCATTTGGAGTGAAGATCAGCCAGAAGCATTGCAACAGCTACCAATGCATCCCGAAAAAGCCACTGTTTGGTGCGGTTTATGGGCCGGCGGCATTATTGGGCCATATTTCTTCAAAGATGATGCGAATCGCAGCGTTACTGTCAATGGTGAACGCTACCGAGCGATGATAACAAACTTTTTTTTGCCCGAAATGGAAGTTCTTGACTTGCATGATATGTGGTTTCAACAAGACGGTGCCACATGCCACACAGCACGCGAAACAATGGCGCAATTGCGAGGCGAGTTTGGTGAACAGTTAATTTCACGTTTCGGGCCGGTCAATTGGCCGCCTAGATCGTGCGATTTGACACCATTAGACTATTTTTTGTGGGGGTATGTCAAGGCTAATGTCTATAGGGACAAGCCCGCTTCGATTGACGCACTGGAAGCCAACATCCATGCATTCATTCGTGAGATACCGGCCGATATGTGTGAAAGAGTATGCCAAAATTGGACTCAGCGGATGGGCTACCTGAGACGCAGCCGCGGTCAACATTTGCATGAAATTGTCTTTAAACATTAAATTGCAAGGTTCAAACTATCGATTCAAATAAATATTTCATTCATTTTTTCGAATTTTTTGTGTTTTTTTTTAAAAAAAAGTTCTAAACCTCTTAAAAAATCACCCGTTATAATACAACAATTTAATTTGCTCTAATTAAACATACATATACTATCAATTTCTTTGAAATCATCTTTATACAAACCTAAAACAATGGCAAAAAAAAACAAGCAAAACCTCCTTCTCGATTGTCTCATTTTATTCCTATGTATGTACTCGTATTACATACAACAAATTAAGCATAATCAAGAGAAATTATTATCAATGGATGAATGAATAACTGAGTTGTAGTTTTATCATCATCATCGTCATCCTGTCTGAACAATAGATTTTCATAATCACCACAGTACCATGAATAATGTCGTGTAATTATTTAAAAATAAATAAATAAATAAAATGTGTGTCACAAATTAATTTCAACAAAAAACCAACCAACCAATTCGTATTTCCACCCCTTTTATATAATATGCCCATTGAACTATGATTGATTATATCTACATGTACATATGTTCATATACATAAAACAATTAAACGCTTATTAGATTTTTTAATCATCTGCCAATTCATTTCAAAAGTCATGCCGATATAGACAAAGGGTGTTTTTTTTGTGTTAATCGAATCGAAAATGTCAAGGGAATGATTTGTATGATCATTTAAAGTTAAAAAAAACAACGTTTAATTTTTTGGAAAGTCATTTCTCCAAAAGTTATCACTACAAATAAAGCTGTTATAATATTAAGCAAGCCATTATACGTGTCAGTCCATTTTTGGAACACTTTATCAAACTTTTCTGGTTTAATATTTTGAATAATGTGTGAAAAGTATTCTTCGATTACTTAAAGAGTAGTTGATTTGTATAAATACATAATGTCAGTTCTTTAAGTTATTTCCGTATATCAAAATTGAATTTTATAATAATTTTCCTCCACGAAATGGAAGTTTTGTTAAAGTGAATTTTGATTGTCAAATGTCATGGTGAACTGTCAAAAAATATTAGACATTTGTTTCAAAGAAATCAGTAACCATTTGACTAGCAACACTTATTGCGGAAGTTCGACCACATCAACAAAAAAAAAAAACACCATCTTTTTTGTAGTGTACATAGAATCAATATACAAAAAAAAACTTAAACTAACCACAATTATTTTATTTTGCTTCGACATTATGTGTCCACAAGTTTTTCATCAACAATTATTTTCTTTTTTTTTTCTCCGCTTTAGGTCCGATGATCAGGAGTACACAACGTGATACGGGAAAATATCAAATGCATTTAGGTAAAATAAAAAATAAAACTAACTTTAAATAATAAAATTGAAACAAAAACTATTCAATAATATTGTACATATTATGCATATTATACTCGTAGCTGTTAGAAAATTCGTGTGTCTATATAATGCACTGCCTAAATATATTTTTTTTTTTTCTTTTTAATTTGCGTATACAGCTTTTTTATGATGCATTGCACTGTGTTTTGCAAATATTAAAAAAAAACCTACAGCAATAATAAGCTGATTAAAATGCCTTTCCTTGAGCTAGAATTTAAATTGAGAGATTGTGTGTTTTATTACTAGCGGTATTTATGTCACATCATATATATAGTTCAGTAGTTCTTCGTATAGTTTCATAGTTTGAATTAAATGAAAGCACCTTTAAATTTTGTTTCGTAGTTATTGTGTTTGTTCTTTTGCGAATACCTATTAGCTATATAACCATCGTGATTAAACCGAAATATATTTAGCACTCAGTCTGTTTTATGTACAAAAACGATTTCACTAATGTTTTTTTTTTTTTGTTCGCGATTGCTGTCTATCTGTTCTCTATAACTCTGTTGAAGTAATAATTTAAATAGAAATAATCATTTTAATATACTCGTATGTCCCACGTACTTAAAAGAATACAATTATTTCCCCTAGCCCCATATATTCGAAACGTTAAACCCAGTGCACATGCAAAAGATAGTAGTAAAAGGTTTAGAAAACAACGTGCATGCCACCCAAATTGTTCGTTTTAAATGTTTTGGGCTGGGAGAAATAATTGTATACTTTTAAGTGTGTTATAGTTTTGTTGGGCTTATAAAGTCTTGGGTTATATTTTACCTGCACTAAAACTGAAGCGCCTTTTAACCCTTTTTAGCAATAATCAAATCAAAGCTTGTTTGTAAATTTAATGTTTGTTTATTAAAATCAATTTTTTTTTTGTTAAAAATCAGATACAGTTACCCTATCGTCTGTTGCATTTACCTCTATAAAATCATAAATTTCTTTTAAAGTTATGAAATTTTTGATCATTTTTGGTACAGTAAAACCCGCTTATCTGAAACACTATTTCATCCCCGAGCGAAACTTGCTTAAGTTAAAAACCCAGATACCTTAAATATATTTTTAATTTTATATTTTCCATTGAAAAAAAAACCCTTTTAAATGAAAAATGAAATTCTTATTCAATAAATTATTTTTGTGTTATTAAATCGTTGTTGTATATTCAAACTATTTTATTTAAATTTTTTTTAGGCAACTCCAAAAGATAAATTCAAATTTGTCTAGCTTTAAATTTCCACTTAGTGTAATCAAATCAAAGTCAAATTGAAAATGGTTTCAATTAGAGTAGATGAGCAGAGTAGTAAGGTAACTACAAACCGCCAGAGGGCATCTGATTAAGTTAAGAGATTTTTCATACAAATGGACATTTTGGGTTTGTTTATTTATTCTTTCCGGATAAAGAATAGAAAAGACAGAAAATGAAAATATTTTTCTATCTAGAATATCCAGAATGCGATAATTAAAGAAACAGATATTAATTAATATTAATGTTTTCATGGCAACAAAATCTTTCGCCATTATTTCTCAATAATTTATAAAAGCTGTCCTAATTATATCGCACCCTTAGAATGAAAGTGACCTAACTCTTTTTATCGACCTGGTTTTACAGTTCATTTCGCTTTTAAAGGTCAGTTTATTGAAAAATCAGAAGTTACAGAAATTTTGAGTTAGGTCACTTTAATTCTAAGGGTGCGTTTATTGAAAAATCAGAAGTTACAGAAATTTTGAGTTAGGTCACTTTCATTCCAAGGGTGCGATATATATGATAAACATATATGAAAATGTACTTTTAAAGAAAACAAGTGACATTTCGTCATCAATTAACCTTTGCAATAAAATGTGCATCAACCAACAATCAACAAATAAAAAACAATTGAATCTACATAATAACAAAACCAAAGAGTATAAATAAGGTGATTCTGCCACAAGTTTACTATAAAAGGGAAATTCTACACATACTTTCTCATTTTATGTGAGTTCTTATATACATACGTGGAAGAATTTAATAACATGAGAAATTGTTTCTACAATTCCTCGATTTTTTTTTTGTTGATATAGATTCCACAGAATATGGAGAAATGACAATCACATACAAGATGCGTAATAGATTCTAATTCTACTAGCAAAGCCATTTCTGTGCATTACATTGAACATTTCTAGCAAAGTATGAATTCTTTACCAAATCCAAAGGAACACTGTTATATTCTACAACAACAATCAGAAGTGATCCAAACAAACAATAGCATTTGTAGGTAGATGTCAATCTTCCTAAATAAAAAATTCAAAAAAATTTTATTTAGAAAGCATGACCTAGGTACATAAAAATGTGAAAATTTAAAATATATGACAATTCTTTTTCTTGGTGGCTGTCCCTGGAATGACTTGGAATAACGACAGATTTATCAAACCAACTATGAACTAACAAACGAAAATATGTTCGTTAAGCCATCAGGTGGACAATATTCAGCAAAGTTATTCTTTTTTTAATTTCTTTCAAAATTTGAAAAATATATTTAAAAAAAATTATACATTTTCAAAAACGGTTTAAGTCGAAACCATCAATCAAAGACGTAAACAGCAACGGTTACGTCGAAAGTCAACCTTAATATGTCCCCACGCACCCTTATTAGGTCCGTTCGGTTACGCACCAGAAACTACCCAAAACTACCATTTTTACCAGATTTAGTCCGAAGGCGTTCGCGTACGCAAATTTTGGGTAGTTTCTGGCAGGAGAGAGCACTCATGAGAGAGAAAATAATTTCCCCTTCTTGCCAGTTTTTACCCGAGAAATTTCTTCGGACAAAAACTGGTAAGTGCTGTGTTGTGTCAGAAGCCAGTTTGAAAGACAAAGTACAACAAAAAAAATTACAAAATGGCTGTTGTTTACTTTTTGTTTTATCTTAGTAAAAGTGTAGTTTTTAATTCGTTCATTTACAAAAATTAATTATTTTAATAAAAGAAGTGACGTTTTGATAAAAAAAATTAATAAATTATTTAAGAAACTTTGTTTGTGAAGTGTACTTTAATTCAGTGTTTTTTTTTTAATTCTGTCATACTGTAGTTATGATTTCTTCATAGAATTCGGGATTAATAAAAAAAAATTAAGTGACGTTCCTGTTTAGTGTCGTTTTTCCATTTGTAAATACTTACAACGTTAATTTTAATTTTTTCATCATCAAATTTAATAAAGAATATGAAATTATAATGAAAATTTCAATATTGTTGCTTTTACTTTTTTGCTTTTGTTTACTTTTTGTTGACGTTTAAAAACTGACAAATATTTTGGTTTAAGGCGTTTGTGTATTTTCGGACAGTTTCGCTTCTTTTTGAGAGAATTTCACCCCCACTCCTCCAAATTTGACAGTTTGCCAGATTTATTCCGAGAAGTACAGGAACAAACTTATTATGAAACTCAAGTATTGTTATGTCAAATGTCATTAACCTTGTTCGTTTACTTGCCAAACCTACCCATTTCTACCATTTTTTGCCCGAAAGACTGTCAATGTTCATATAAAAAAAATAAATCTGGTAGAATCTGGCAGTTTCGGGCAAGTACGCGAACAGACCTAATGTCAACTTCAAAAACGTAAACTTAAAATTAGCCAGTCATGTTTAATTGTAATTTTGCAAGTCATGTTTTGATTCAAATAGTTCCTTTCAATTTATAATATATATTTTCAAAAATAAGTGTGAAATAAAACATTTCGAATTATAAAGTTGAATCAAACATCGTCTGAATTTTCTTGTATTTTATTGAGAATATCAATAAAGTTGATTTTTTAATACAACATTTATTGGTCCATTGGACTTCGATATTTAATAAGTCTGTGATAAATAACTTTAACCTTCTGTGATTGAAATATACTGTGATACTATAAACTAAAAGCTGTGATTCCTCTAGCCCAATCCGAAGGCGGACGCTTTTAAGTGGTGCATTCCTGTTATACCCCCAAGCCCCTACCTTTAATTGAAATTTTACTGAACTTCGATTTAACGTAAACTTAGCCTCTTTTCTAATACGATTTTTTGAAATGGAAGAGTATTATCATTCCATCGATTTTGTCTAAATAAATGTACTTTTATTTTGTACTTTTCACTTTTTTTAAAGAACCAAAACCTCTCCACCGTGCCTCCAGACTAGGAACTTTTAGTATAATATACGCTTGGGGCTGGGGTCCATATACTATACTTTAACCAATACGACTGCATTATTTTTCGAATTTATGTGTAAATTTTGTTTTTAAAATTAAATCTATACGACTTCGAACCAACTATACTAAGAATTAACTACGAATTTATATCAATTGATAATTCCACTGTAAAAATTTTAATTATAAAGTAGGTACCATTGTTTCTGGGATTAATCCATTATGTATTTATTACAAAAAGTAGCTTTTCAATAATTTTAACTTAATTAGAGATCATGATATCTATAAACAATTAATAATGGTAGTTTCCTCCTACAGCGGCGGGCGGTGGCGGTGGCGTGCTTGCTTGCTGCTTTAGAGTGTCAATGAAAGTTGCGATATGGTACTTAAAATTCATTGAATGGCGAGCTCTCATAAACGTGATTAAAGGCAAATAGTCATAAAGTTTCGCATAAATGGCTTGTGTGATGTATTTTGTATTTATGTGTATAGGGTGTTGTGAGTGTATTTTATTAAATCAAAGAACAGGTGTGCAGACATTATAATTATTAAAATATCGCACACGAGTATAAGGTAAGTCCACCAGAATTTCAATTCAGTTATGGAAACGTACGTATAGGCACTATAAAACATTGTCGATGATTACTTTGCTTGGATAAAATTCGAATTTGATTATATGAACGAGTAGGTATAATATGTACAAATAGTTAAAAAAATATAAAATTATTTTCTTATGTAACTCAGATGCGTAATGTAATTTTGTTTTTAATTTCTAATTGAGTATAGCATGTACTTTGAAGGTCGCCATTAGTTTAAAAACATACAATAATACGCAATTCACGATAAGACACATAGCTTTAAATGCATATGATGTTTTAACCCTGAGAATTATTTCCGCAATTTTTGAGTTTGGTACATTTCTTTTCACAGAGTATGCATGTACATATGTATAACTCATTAAGGTCCAGTTGTACAATAGTGGTTCAGCCTCGGTTCAAGATTTTAACTCACCGATTTCGGCGGATAAACTAACGTTCAACGCTGGTTCAAGTATGTAATTGGTTATTATCACACACTTGAACAGTAAACCACTGTTGAAACTCAATTAATCCGCCGAAATCGGTGGATACAAATTGCTGAACCACGGTTTAAATATTTGTACAACTGGCCCTTAAGGGTATAGGTAATAGAGGCTTAAGTCAAAAATCGTAGTTTTCCAGAAAATGAACTGAAAATTTAAGTAGGTAATATATATTGTATTGATCACTTTTTGCAATATTGTCCCGGTTATTTCTATCGGAAGCAACTCTTTTAGTATAGTACGTAGCTGAAGCGAAACGAAAATTTCCATACAAACATTGAAGCAACGAAATCATAAACAAAAATATTTCGTTTCATTTTTGTTCTGCAGTACGCTGTTCAACAAACGAAATTTATAATTGTAGCAGATTATTTGGAGAAGTCTTTACTCTTTTTCGCACTGAAGCCTAGTACGCTGCTGATGCAAAACGAAATTTTTCTGTGATTTCCAAACAGACAACGAAACGCTTGCGAAAACACAACTGAAAATACCCTTGGAGAGTTTCACTAATTGCAAAAACAAAATCAAACATAAAGGCAAACAATCAGAGAAACCCATGATGTAAAAAAATAATAAACAACAAAAAAACACAAATTAAACTCAAATGTCATTTTTCCGCACACAATAGGCGTTTTTCTTTTTTAGATCAGAATAGAGTTCTGAACAGAGTCCGAGCATATCGAGCATGCTCTGAAGATCCTCTGAACGAAGCGTGTTCTGAGCGCTCTGAACTATTTTTGAAACACACCTGAACACTTAGCTTTTTTTTTCAATTTCACCTGTCAAATGCTTGTGTTCAGCATTCAACCCGGTCTGCTCAGTTATTTTATTCTGAGCTCATAGAGCGCGCTCTGAACAAGCTCAGAACATGTTCAGAACGAAAAAAGAAACACAAATTTGAAGCTCTGAACGTTCAGAGGTAAAAAAGAAACACGATTTTTTTGTTTGATAGTTCAGGCTCTGCTCTGAACTAAAAAAGAAAAACGCCTAATAGGCATGTTCAGGAAAATGAGATCTCGGAGATCTCAGCAATCTCAGTTACCTGAACAGGATTCCTCAGCAAAATTTCTTAGCTTCGCTTTCAATACTCTGAGGAAGAAAAATCTTGGATTCGCTTGCTCACATTTTGAGTAAGAAAATTCTCTGAGATCTCATTGTTCTGAACACACCAAATAAATATTGAAAGGCGCATCCAGTGAGACAGGTAGATTTTATGTGCGTAGAAACGAGAAGGATTTTGGGATGGAATATACCTTTCTCGTCTCTACGCACACATAAATCTACCTGTCTCACTGGTTGCGCCTTTCAGTAAAAAGCCTGTGTAAACAGGCACTATAATTAATTCAGTGCGAAAAAGGAGCGGAGACTTCTCCAAATAATCTGCTACAATTATAAATTTTGCTTTTCGAACAGCGTCCTGAAAAACGAAAAGCAGAAAGAAAATTTTCCGAACTTTTCGAACAGCGTACTGAAAAACGAAAAGCAGAAAGAAAATTTTCCGTTTATGATTTCGTTGTGTCATTTTTGTATGGGATTTTTTTTAATTGTCTGCGGAAAAGTGACATTCGAATTTTTCTTTGTTGTTTCTTTGATTACAGCAAAGGCTTCTGTGATTTTTTTTTATTTTTCTTTTCACAATTGGTGACATTTATTTTTTCCGTAGTCGTTTTATTTACGTTTTCGTTATTGAATTGGAAACCACAGAAAATTTTCGTTTCGCTTCAGTTGCGTACTGGGCTTTAGATTTTAATACGAAACGAAAGAAAGAAAAATCTGAATTTTATTATATATCAAAAAATCTGCAATAACTGCATGGATACAAATAACAAAACACAAAATAAACATATCGTTTAAATTTAGTCAGCGTCGTCATCGTCATACAACGGAACCAACTTCACTTATATCGATCGCGAGCTAATGGCTGAATTCCAAAACGCATCAGATGCATATTTGATGCAAAGTCATGAGTTTGTAAACGCATCCCAAACTTCAGCAATCCACATTAACTGAGTGGCAAACGCATCCAATTTGGTTTAGATAAAGTATCCATTTGACAATTATTTGGCGTTTGAACTTAAAGTCAAACAAAAATATGTAACGGGTGATTTTTTAGCTGGTTTGGTTTTGGCAACACTGGTTTTGACAGCTGACGTGTGTTTAGTACCTTGTGTCACTGTCAAACAGCTTCAGTTTGGTTTGCAATTTAACCATGGATCGTCTTACAAATGAACAACGCTTGCAAATTATTGAATTTTACTATCAAAATTCGTGCTCGGTTCGAAATGTTCATCGCGCGCTGCTTCCATTTTATGGTGAGGCTCATTTTTGGTTGAATGGGTACGTAAATAAGCACAATTGCCGCATTTGGAGTGAAGATCAGCCAGAAGCATTGCAACAGCTACCAATGCATCCCGAAAAAGCCACTGTTTGGTGCGGTTTATGGGCCGGCGGCATTATTGGGCCATATTTCTTCAAAGATGATGCGAATCGCAGCGTTACTGTCAATGGTGAACGCTACCGAGCGATGATAACAAACTTTTTTTTGCCCGAAATGGAAGTTCTTGACTTGCATGATATGTGGTTTCAACAAGACGGTGCCACATGCCACACAGCACGCGAAACAATGGCGCAATTGCGAGGCGAGTTTGGTGAACAGTTAATTTCACGTTTCGGGCCGGTCAATTGGCCGCCTAGATCGTGCGATTTGACACCATTAGACTATTTTTTGTGGGGGTATGTCAAGGCTAATGTCTATAGGGACAAGCCCGCTTCGATTGACGCACTGGAAGCCAACATCCATGCATTCATTCGTGAGATACCGGCCGATATGTGTGAAAGAGTATGCCAAAATTGGACTCAGCGGATGGGCTACCTGAGACGCAGCCGCGGTCAACATTTGCATGAAATTATCTTTAAACATTAAATTGCAAGGTTCAAACTATCGATTCAAATAAATATTTCATTCATTTTTTCGAATTTTTTGTGTTTTTTTTAAAAAAAAAGTTCTAAACCTCTTAAAAAATCACCCGTTAGTTTTCTTTTTCGTTAATATCTAAATACAGTTGTCTGGACAGAAAAAACAAAATTAAACGAAAACTACCAAAATTGAAACTAACACATGGTCAATACTTGCAGTCAATTTTAGGTGCAAACTGCACAGACGTAGTTTTGTTATTGATTGTTTCACTTTATCGTAAATGGCTCTTGAGGTAAAGAAATCTCTTCCATGATAGACTAAGGCTAAACTCATACTGGAGCTGCGAGCAGAGCGGCGATGCGAGAGGTTAGTAGAGCGTTAAAAACAAACACATGCTTTCTTATGAGAACTGATACTTCGTTGCTAGAGGCCTCAGTATGAGAGCTCGCATAAGAACACATTTGTTTGTTTTCGTCGCTCTGCTCACTTCTCGCATCTCCGCACTGCTCGCAGCTCCAGTATGAGTTTAGCCTAAGAGCCCACAGCTATTTTGATAGCTCTTTACTTTTCATATCCAAATGTGAAAGTCTTGCATGCCGTAGTTAGGGCCTTTGTCGCATATTGGAATCCATCAATTCCGATGTTGTTGTTATCATAACGGAGGGTTTCAGCGTAAGCTGAGTTCTGAATACCTACTGAAGCGCTCAAGGCAACGGCGAAAAGATCAGAGAAGACAATAACTAATTTCATTTTGAGATTAGCTTATAGTTGTCGTTGCAGAGATAACTGAATGATGACATTCTAATAGCATCAATCCAATTTAAACTGTCGCATTTGATACAATTTTGGCAAACCAAACCAGTAAATTAATTCAACAGGCCAACTCAATAATGCCAAAAGTTGGTGGGCTGCATTTTTTATGCTAAGTAGTTTAAATGCTGGCCGTCGAAATTATACTTTTAAACAGACGAGACGCAATCATTATTATATATCTATGAATACTTAAGTCGCAACGGCTAAGATACTATTTAATGAACGTTCTTGTACAAATTAGACAGTTTTATGGATAAGATATTTCTGGATTATGTTGTTTGTCAGGATGTTACTTTTTTTGTATGAATAAGGTGTTGGGGGGGGGGGGGGGTGTCAGTGGGTTTTATAGAATTAACTATAAGTAATTCTTATTAATTTTCTAGTTCATGTGTTTTAAAGATTGATTTCTATCTCTATTTACAAAAGCAAACTTAAAAGAGAGAATGGGCCTTACACCAATAACCAAATTTAAAAACGACTTAAATATTCAAGTAAAATGAACCATATTGGTATGGACTATAAATAATGAACCATACATCACATGTTTCATATTAAAAAGTCCGTACCATGTAATATTCATTATTTAGGGTCAACTTAAATATGTAAGTCATACCATGTTTGTTTTGTTTATAGAGTATATACCATTATGGTCCATTTAACTTGAATTTTTAAGTCGTCTCTAAATTTTGTTATTGGTAGGGCCCAATATGTTTTTAGCTGGAAAATGAAATCATTTAAACCAAATATTGATTAAAAACTTCATTTGGTTGTGAAGGGACTTTGTGTTTTAGCATTTATAAGTAATTTTGATTTATGTACATAATATTATAGGTATTTATGTGGTAGTGAATTATGAACTATACAATGCTAAAGCCTTTATTCGCTCTTATTCGGACATTTTGACTAGAAATTTGGGCGATTTCGGTCCGAATTTTATCGTTTAGGGTTACTATCCCAAATGTCAAACTGATGCAAAGTAAAATGTTTGCAATGCATCCGGGATGCGTTCCAGATGCTCATGAATAGTCTAATGCTAGCACATCAAAACTGTTTGTTTGAAGTTTTGGAACTCAGTAAATGTCATCCAATTGTCTGCAAGATTCATTTTTCCTTGATATAAGAAGTATTCAGAATTTCTCCAACCGATAATTCCAACTGATGAATAAATCGTTTGAGGGGGGGGGGGGGGGAGTTGCCAATTATCAATAAATATTTGTCAATTATCTATTAAAAATCAATATTTAACAACTCAATTGATAAAAGTTTTTTGATACTTGAAAGTGGTGCAGAGCGTTGTCAATTACAAGAAAACTGATAATTATTGCTGAATAGTTGATAAGTTTTAATACACTAAATTTTAATATTATATTATCAACTACCAATTGATAACTGACAATCTTAATAGGAATGTTTTTCATGTTTTTTTTTAGGATTTGTGGAAGACCATTCTGATGGCATTTTCATAAAAAATCTTGAGCATTCTAATCAAGATTGAAAAAATAACAATTAAGAGCATAAAGGTGCGCTCAAAATCACTCCAATTTTGGAAATACAAAACAAACTGGTCCAATATTATAGACTTGTGCTTTGTGATTTGGTGTATTATTGTTGTCTTAAAAGGTTGTTAAAAAAGGTGTCATAAAGCGTAAATGCAATTTTCTGAACTCCCCTACAATCTTGTACCTATTCGTCGAAGAGTATTTTATGTTTCCTAATTTTGTAAGTAAAAAAATTCTCTTGAACTATTACTGACCAATATTTTTGACAACTGTGTATTTCCATTAAAAAGTTAGTGTCGAAAATGTATCGAACTAACAATTGTTTTTAACGTTTATCTCGTCTGAGTCAGAAAATATCGAACAAATTTTTTTGTGAACCACTCAATATCCTTCGCTTCCATATATTTTTTAGGATTTAAGATTTAAAAAAAAAAATACTAAAATATACACCGTGAAAATATTAGCCAATATTAAGCGAATAACTTGCGTCCCTTCCGCCTCTCCTGTTGCAATTACCATATAAATTTTTCAATATTATTTTCCAAAATTGTGAAATTTTTCATCAACTTTGCATTCACATTGATGGTGGACTCAATTGTAATAAGTCTGTTCCATACCCAGTTTCAAACTGCCAGATTTAGTCATTTTTAGTCCGAAGTCGTTCCAGACTTTAAAAGTTGTGCTAATTCTTGCAAAAGAGAGCGCGCTCGCAAGAGTAAAATATTTCCCCTTCTTGCCAGTTTTAGTCCGAGGAATTTCTTCTGGCTATTGCTGGGCTGGATGTCAAATGCCTGGTTGCCGTATGTCAGATGACGTAATTTGTCAGTTGAGTACAAATATCAATGTCTGAAAAGGGTTGCCCAAGTGTTAATTTTATTTTGATTTTAGTTTTGAAAGATAAGCATATTTTTTTATTATTTTATTAATCTTTTAACTAATCAACTAATTTCAAAAAAATGTTTACGTCAATAAGCAAAACTATTTCTTAAAAAGAAAATTTAAAATTGATGAGTATTTCTTATATAATATAGTGCTACTTGAAGAAAAACACGCTTAAGCTTCATAATTTAATGTATAATTAAAGATTTGAAAGTTTTTCATAATAAAATTGGATTAAAGCTCAGCACCACTAATAAGGAGACTGATGATAGGGCTTGGCACCCCTTGAAATAGCTATATCTCCAGCCAAATAATTAATTAAAACGAATTATAAATTAATTCATATACCATTGATGGTAGCACCTTTAAGTTGTTGTTGTTGTTCAGTATATTAATATACTTGCTGATGTAAGCTTGTACGTTTATTCTCTGTTAACATTTAATTTTCTTGGGATGTGATTTTTGAAAATTTTTATTAAGATTTTCCCCTGATCTACGGCAACTCTAGTCGAATATATTTTTTGACGTTTAAAAAGTAGCCCAATTTAGTGCGAAAACAGTTCCAGACATTTTTTCAGTTTTATTTCTCTTTAAAACCATTTCATCCCCACTCCTCAAATTTGTCATTTGGCCAACTTTTAGTGCGAGAAATGTTGGGAACAGACCTAATGAAAGGCTTTGCCACTTTCCCAAAAATGTTAATACATAAATTGTGTAATGTGGAAGATTATATTTCTAGGTGCCTTCCACATGGCTATCTCACGAAGTGGAATATTATCGTTGCACATAATTTTGCTTCTAATTTCTAAAATTTTTAAACTACAAAAGTACAAAATGTGAGCACATTTCATAATGATATATCAAATTATCACCGTAGCTTTTGAAAGAAAATTTATAGAAAACATATTCCTTTACTCTCCACGTCACTTGTTTTTCTATAAAAAATCATAAATCAATTTTACAGCACCAACAAAAAAAAAACACCTTTAACTCGAAACTTGAAATCAAAATACCATAGCCCCCGCCCATCTCGTTCCTTTGTGCCTTATTTAAATTCAGTTGATTAATTTTCCAAATATATTCCCTGTGGAATTGTGTTAAGTCATTGGGAACGAACCAATAAGTATTTAAAATCAATTATATTATATCCAGTTCGTTTTCCCCCCGACTACTCCTCGTTATAGGTTTGTGTACAATCTGTTGCCCTTTTGAAGTAAGAAAATTCTTATTTTGATTTACCATTTTACCCGCAGTATATAGCAACAATATAATATAAATTGAGTAAATTGAATAAATTAAATTAAACGATTCATGACACGAACTACGAGTATACGTACATTTTGTGAGTTTTCTACATTTCGGTAAAAACATAATATTTGGAGGGTTCTGTGCTGTGATGAAGTTTAAATCTAAAATGAGGGACCCTCTTGTGTGTCTGGTCCGGAAGAAGAAAAAGAAACCACTTCCGGCCATCCTATAAGTTAAATTTTAAACTGTTTTTTTTTTTTTTTGCATTTTCTTTAGAAAGTTTTGAGAGGAAATGTAAATTAGCGCCCTCACCACCAACAGTCCATCGTTGTGAGTTTTTTTTGGTTTTGTCAACGACAACTTGATAGACATTTCCTCTGCAATACAACATACCTACTATGGATGCACTATCTTATATATATTATAAAGTTATTTATTTTTAATTAAAATTCAAATCCTTTGCTATTTATATACCCGTATCCAGTATTTGTATTTAATTTTTCATTGAGAAAGTTTTACTCAAGTACTATACACAAAAGTTTTTCTTCTTTTATTTTAATTATTTCGTTTTTTTTTTTTTTTTTTAATTTATGGTTTTAAATAAACTTTTTTTTTTGTCTATTGGTGATATTTCAGAAATGAAAAAAAAAAAATCATCGACCAAACTTTAAAAAAAAGTGAAGTGGTAAAAAAAAGTGAAGTGGATTTTTTTTTTGTTCATATTTACCAGGACAAATTTTGCATTATTCAAAGTTAAACTGCTGCTATAACCGAAACCTTTTTATTGGTGTCAGGATAAGCTTATTGCTGTAATCTTTTTTGTTGCCTATAAATATTTAAATGTGCGGTATAAATGGTAAAAAACTATGTATTTTTTTTTTTGGCATGAAAATTTTGTCTCGAATTGCATGCCCGGACTGTGGCTAAGATTTTCCTTGCAAGAATTTCAACGTTTGGAAGCCTGAGAGCGATGGTTTTGTTTTTTCCTATACGAATTCTATATGGAAAGAAATTGGATAAAAGTCAAAGTTATGAATAAAAATCAGTGCATAACAGAGTTGTAAAGACTGCAGCAGTCTTTTCGGAACTGCAGTTAATTATATAAAATACTTTTAACTTACAAAAAGACTAATTTCAACTTACATAAAGACTGTAACTATATAATCCGACAATCGCAGTCAGTACTAATATACTGGTTTTGGTTTTAGTCAATAAGTCTTTTAACTGCAGTTTATTAACTGTAAGTGTTTTCACTTATTTTTAGTCTTTTTACTTGTAAAATCTCTCTTAAGCCTAGTACATACTTCCTCGTGAAGTGAACTACCATCAGTGGAGAAAGTGAATGATTGACACAATTTGCTTGACTTTTACAGGTTTTATGGTCAAATTGTCAAAGCTACACCAAAAATCAAAGAGTTCCCGTACATTTTGCGCGTGAACATGGTTCACCGCTCGTGAACGCAAACTCTCCATTTTTTGTCATGGCTTCACGATTCACAAGTATGTACTAGGCTTTAAGAGGATACTTAGGTTACCACAATTATTACATATTTCTATTATTATTAGAATTATAAAGTATTTAAGTGAAACAACTAAAAATAAGTTAAATGACTTACATAGTTAATTAACTGCAATTAAAAGACTTTCAACAGACTTTCCTAGCCATATAATGCATTCGATACATCCAGATTAAAACTTAAATCTGGATTATAAAATTTAAATCCGAATTTAAGTTTTAATCTGGATGCATCGGGTGAATAATATGGAAGTAAAAGACTAAAACCAGTTAAAAAGTACAGCAGTTAATTAACTGCAATTTTACTGACTGCATTTCCAAAGTACTGCATTCTTTTGCAGCGCTGGTGTAAAAGTGTAATTTATACAGATTTTATTTTCCATCGCCCATCTGCAGAAAAGGAGTTTTAAATCATCTCGGTTTTCTATAAAAAAAAACCAAATGTATTGATTTTCATAATAAAATAAAAGTCGTCTTTTAAATTACAAAGACGGTGGGCCTTAATGTTTGTATCATCATATATGGTTAATCCGTCATTGTCTGTCTATTCGAGGACAAATTGTACGATGTAATACTAAAGATTTTCTTGTATAAATATATTGTTTGGTATTTTATACTGCAGTGAATTTTAAACGAGGATAATGATACCCATTCCTTCCAACTTATATCTAAGTTTGAACTACAGAAAAAAAAAGAAGAAATTAATTCTGTTCAAGATAAGCAATTGTCATGATAAATCCAACGAAGAAAAAATCTCGGTATTTTAACCAAAAATCTTTTATCTTCTTTTTCATTTTCTCTGCTTAAACGTGTAAAATAAAATAAAAAAAAAAAAAAAAACTTATAGGATTTTGGAAGGCATGAGGACTTGAATTTATTTGTAATCCGATTCAAGAGTACGAAAAAACACAGAGATTTCTGTAATTTTTTTTTTTTTATTTCTGGTAAAGATAACCTATTTTTTACGATTGTAAACTATTTTCCGTGAACTTTCAGAGAGCAGGTATCACACGGATTTAACTTATGACTTATATGGATTGTCGGTTACACACAGCAGATGCATTTTATTATCCACATGATCTGATCAGGATCAAATTACACTTAGAAAAAAAAAAACAAGGATGATCTTATACAGTTTATTTGAAACTATTTTATTATAAAGCCCATGAATAATGCATATTTGGGAAGGATGCAATGAATTATAAATAAATTTAACATAACTTTGAAAAATTAAAACGCATTGATTGTGTTAATGAAAATTTAATTAAATTTCAGCGATATTTAAAACTTAATGGCTTACACACATTATTTATCCGTATCCGTATTTTAATTATTACTTTTTCGTGACCTTTTTGAATTTATAAAAATTGAATCTTATTTATGTGTGCTTCATGTTTTTCGTTTTGTTTTTTGCTATAGAAACATAGACGATGTTTTGTAAGTGGTTACGTACTAATATAAAAAAAGTAAGCAAACATACCAGTTTCACATTTCTAATTGTCAAAGTGGCATTTGGAGCTATAGTTAAGGTACTATAAAGATAAAAAAAAGCTTGCTCTTCTCTTAGGTATAGCCATTTAATTTGGTATAGCATTCTTTTCATTGTGCAATCACTTTTAAACGATTAAGATTTTTTGCCTGCTGTTCTAAGTCACCTGAATTCATATTGCAGCATTAAAATTAAATTAAACTATGTCCTAGTTCCTGCAGCATTAGATACCTATTTGAATTTCTTTTGTCGTGGTGATATCTTGTAGTCAAGACTCAAGTTACCACCGTTCTAATTTTGAATGGAAAGGAAATTAAATTAATCTCGGTCGAGATTGCAGCACTTAATTAGCAAATAAAGCCTCCATCATTAAATCCTCGAATTTCCCTTCTAGTCTAGAGTTCCCATCTTAACAGACCTTCATTTATCACAAGTATCTTTTCTTTTGAATTCCTTAATATGTATTATCAAATACTTTCCTTCGTCTCACATACAAATCAATTATTGCGCCTTGTTTTAGAATTCATAATTCGGGTCAAAATTAAATTTTGAACAAACAAAAATAAGAATATGAAACTCCCAGATGTTTTTTTTTTTTTTTGTATCCCATCTGCATAAATATAAATTGATAATCTCGTTTTTATTTTATTGAAATTTTTTTTTTAACACACTTCATTTCCCTTGATCAATTTTCTATATTTCCAATTCCTTTGATACCTTTGTTTATATACATACATATATTTACTTCTGACAGTTTGTAACAGAAATATTTTTGAATTATTTATTGATCAATATTGTTGTTTTATAAATGCAGCGAATCAAAAAGTTATTCTTTCCTTGTTGATTTTTTTTTTGTATCAAGATACATAAATGTGAACACACCGGAAATTATCTTGATGCCTTTAATACGTTCTTAGGCAATTCAATTGGGTGAAAAAGTGTACATAGGTACCTACATTTTGTCTGCCATCAGTCGGGTTTTCTCAGTCTTCACAATGGCGCACAGTGGAACAGAATAGCCCGAAAATTTGGAACAAATAAATTATATAATTAATTCCGTTTTAATTTTTACTGTTTAGGGAATGAGATACCTAGTAAAAAAGAGCTACTCTTCTGTTTTTTCATCAAGCATTATATTTTTTGTTTGATTAAAAAATCTTAACTATTTTGTCATATTGATACAAAATTTTAATTGAATTACTAAGATTTTAATATATTACAGTTGATTAACTTAAGATTTTCCAATGAATGCGTTCAGCGCAATATAATAGTATAGGTTTTCATAAAAATATTAAAAAGTGGATCAACTTTGGCAGTTCTGTTCAAAATGCAAATAGTGTTTCACTTTTTCTTCTAAAGTAAAAGTGAGATAGATAGTTCGATTTGCGTCAATTGTCAAACGATGAAAAAAAAAAATAATTTCTGGAATATCGACCGTATACCTACTCTCGAATATTGTAATCAGCGCAATATGGGAATAGGTGTGTTCGATTTGTAAAACTATTGGCCATAATATGAGGATTTAACAAGATTAATTTTTATGAAATAAATTTGTTTGACAAATCTTCGAGATTTGAAGAGGATACTGTTTAAAAATCCAACCTGTCATTAATACATCTTGTGCCACTGTGCTTTTATTCTGTTTTGCATGAAAATATTGAAAGACAATATGTACGTATCTTACTAATTAGATATTTCCGGTTAAGTTATTTATGAAGGAAGTATTGTTTTCCTGTTTTTTTTTTTTGTTTTTGCTTTGTTACTTGCAATTGTAATTAATCATTGTCCGAAAAAAAAATCATCAAAAAAAGAAAACAATGTGTTGTTCTGATTTATTTTTACTATAGCAGAAATTTAATTAATGTTCCAGAGAATGATGTTTTCCACAGGGTAATTTGAACAAGAAAAATATTACAACATGTATCTGATCTAAACGCTTAAATAAAAACAAATGATTTTTCACTACTTTTTGTGCAGATAAAATTATACTCACAAAAGATTAGACTAACACCAAACATTTGAAAACAACACCAGCAAAAGAAAACTAAATATTGATTTATGTTCTATATCTTACAGTAGTAGCAAAAAGGAATTCAATTGAAGGTACAGAAAATAGCTCGGATGACATTGATGAATGATCTTAGTTTTAGCAAAATACCATACGAAGTTAATTAAAAAAGAACTTACTTTTTTGACTTTAGCTCCTCCTGAAGGTTTTAATACTAACCAGACTTAATGATGAGTCACTTAAAAACACAAA
This sequence comes from Epistrophe grossulariae, assembly GCA_929447395.1. Lineage (NCBI taxonomy): Eukaryota > Metazoa > Arthropoda > Insecta > Diptera > Syrphidae > Epistrophe > Epistrophe grossulariae. The sequence goes on from OV839568.1 coordinate 116,855,774, forward strand.
GATAGACTCTTCATTTTTAATAAATGATATTTTTTTTTGGTTTTCTTATTCATTTAAAAAAAAATACGAAAAATACTTTAGAGGGTTGATTTAAACAATATAGTAGGTTCTTTAGGTAGTAATTTTCTTTCACAACACATTTTGAATAAATATTTATTATTTATTATTATATCAACGAAAAGTAGAACGACATTATTCATTTATAATTTTGTTGTGTAATTGATGTTCGGAATTTTTCGTTTCGCATCAACAACAGTGGGATTATCAGGACTTTGGCTACAGCCAGTACTGATTTTTTTCTTCTGAAAAACAAATTTTTGAACACATTAGCCTGCATGGTTTGGGTCATAAAATCTAGTTGACTGACATAAATTTTTAAGATTGTTATGTACGCAAACTTTTCCATCTCATCCATCTTTTTTTAACACTGCATTCGCGCTATGCGGTCAAACTTTATTGCATTGTTCCGCAGTACTATTTTTTTTCAAAATGTTGCATCTTTATTTTAACAAATATCTTAGCAAACGTCAATCGAATTCTGAAATGTATTTTAAATAGAAATAATTTTGTAACTACTGAATGATGTGTCCAATAGTTATTTTAACGTATTAGAATTATTTTTATTCAAATAAATTCACAAACAAATGTCTGTGCTTATCTTTTTGGGTTTATTTATTTTTTTAACGAACAGGTTTGATTTCAAAGAGCAACACAAAATCTCTCTCAGAAAAAAATAACAAAAACACAAACCTGCAAATCACTATTGACAATTTCATGTTAACTGATCTGTCGGCCGAAGAGAAAAGTTAAAAGTTCAGCTAAAAAATTCAGAATTAAATAAAATAAAATTAGTGCTACAACGATGGTTTGTGCCGTTGTGCGTGACGGATGGTCACGAATTTTCTTTTTTAATAGTATTTCATCGAATTAACAGCATTGTAAACCATTTTCCGCGAACATTTCAGTAATTTGTCTGTTGGTGGAGAATTATTACCTTGCGTATTAACTTCGTCAATAATACTATTCTTTTTTCTGCAGGCAATACAATTATAGGCGCCTCTGTCCATATTTTCAGTCCGCATGTTCATTTTATCGCATAATGAAAAAAAAAATTCCCACAGCTTTCAATTAAAAAAATGAATAAAACTGTGCTATTTTTTTGCCCACTTAATGTAGTAGTAAGGAATCCCATTATAATGGGAGTGTTACAGTCCCTATAACAATATGCATGAAATAAAATTCAAAATATCGGCAAATCTTTCCAACTTGCAATACTTTTCTGTCCATTAATGTAATTATACATTTTCTTGTAAACATACATAATAAATTCAAGATTTTGCTTACCTTAAACAACAAAACCTGTACAACACTATTTGTGTTGCATCATTTATATCAACCATAATAATTAACCTAACTGAACTATAAATAATATGTTCATCTTGACTATATAAGAACTCTCTCCAAATAGTTTAATGCCACCGACAAAGAGTTTTTTGTTGCATATTTTTTTCTTAATGGAACCCCAGCATGAATTGCTATTACGTCCAACGCTTAACCACATTCATCTATCTTACTTGGCGATAAGAAATCAGATGTCGTATAACCCATTCCCCAAGAACAATTAAATGCTACATCGAAAAAAGCATTTAAACGTTTCTTGATTATTATAAGAGATATATAATTACACGCCTCAACTGGATGTCTTAAACCAGTTTCACCTCCATGTTTCGCATTGTTACGTTATAAATTTCCCCAACTATGTATACTCATTTTCATTGAAAAGAAGAATAATTAAATAGAATTGAAATTTAATCTGCAATAACTTGCATGTAATACTTTTGATTTTAAAACAATGTATTCGATTTTATTCTTATGGATTGACGATTAACGGATTATTTTTCTTTTATTTGCAGAAGCCCTCCTGCAGTCACGTCCATTGCCTCACATTCCGCCCGGATCGAGTCTACTAGAAGCTGAATTAATTGCTCAGAGTCAAGATGGCTCATTGCATAATGCACAAAGTCACAGTCAGGGACCAAGTTCGACGACCTCAGGCTTTGAATCAGCCCACCGGTGGACATCGAAAGAAAATTTACTAGCACCCGGTCCTGAGGAAGATGATCCGCAGCTATTTGTTGCGCTCTATGATTTTCAAGCTGGTGGAGAGAATCAACTTAGTCTGAAGAAGGGCGAACAAGTCCGAATATTGTCATATAATAAGTCAGGAGAATGGTGTGAAGCCCACTCAGATTCGGGGAATGTCGGTTGGGTACCATCGAACTATGTGACGCCATTGAACTCGCTTGAAAAGCATTCATGGTATCACGGACCAATATCGCGAAATGCTGCTGAATATTTGTTAAGTTCAGGAATAAATGGAAGCTTTTTGGTGCGTGAGAGTGAAAGCTCCCCGGGACAGAGAAGTATTAGTTTAAGATATGAGGGTCGAGTCTATCACTATCGCATTTCGGAAGACTCGGATGGTAAAGTATACGTAACGGCTGAGGCTAAGTTTAATACTTTGGCCGAGTTGGTGCATCATCATAGCGTACCGCATGAAGGTCATGGACTGATAACACCCTTATTGTATCCCGCACCAAAGCAAAATAAACCTACAGTTTTTCCATTGAGTCCAGAACCGGATGAATGGGAGATTTGTCGTACAGATATTGTGATGAAACATAAATTGGGTGGTGGGCAATATGGGGAAGTTTACGAAGCTATTTGGAAGCGATATGGCAATACAGTGGCTGTTAAAACACTCAAAGAGGACACAATGGCCCTGAAGGACTTCCTGGAAGAAGCCGCTATAATGAAAGAGATGAAACATCCAAATCTTGTGCAACTTATAGGTAATTATTGTTTTTTTAATTTGAATTTTAATCAATTAATGTAATATTTTCCACTTAACAGGTGTCTGTACACGAGAACCTCCATTTTATATCATCACAGAATTCATGAGCCATGGTAACTTGTTGGACTTTCTACGATCTGCTGGCCGAGAAACATTGGACGCAGTAGCTCTTCTGTATATGGCAACACAAATTGCCTCTGGTATGAGTTATTTAGAATCGCGTAACTACATCCATCGAGATTTAGCGGCACGTAATTGTCTTGTTGGTGATAATAAGCTTGTCAAAGTGGCCGATTTCGGTTTGGCCCGATTGATGCGTGATGACACCTATACAGCACATGCGGGAGCTAAGTTCCCTATAAAATGGACAGCACCAGAAGGTTTGGCTTACAATAAATTCAGTACGAAGTCTGATGTGTGGGCATTTGGTGTACTTCTTTGGGAAATCGCCACATATGGAATGTCTCCTTATCCTGGAATCGATTTGACTGATGTATTCCACAAACTTGAAAAGGGCTATCGCATGGAACGACCACCGGGTTGTCCCCCAGAGGTGTACGATCTTATGAGACAATGCTGGCAGTGGAATGCGCAAGATCGACCCACTTTTAAGAGTATTCATCATGCTCTGGAGCATATGTTTCAGGTGAGTGTGAAGATGTGATGCGGACGGTTCTTTTTTATATTCTTAGGTTGTGTCTGCTTCATAGGAATCATCGATTACGGAAGCAGTTGAGAAACAATTAAATGCTTCACAAACCCTCACCCCACAGATGGGAAAAAAGCCGCAGATGGGGGGCGGTGGTGGTGGCGGAGGTAGTGGAGGTCACCATGATCAACAAGCTAGCACACCGCTATCAGGTACATACATTTCGAAAACAATTTGTTTAATGAATGTTGTGTAAGTGTAATTTTTGTTTTTTTTTGTTTTTGTTTAGAAACGGGCTCCACCTCCACCAAACTGAGTACATTCTCTAGCCAAGGCAAGGGTAATGTGCAAATGCGAAGAACCACCAATAAACAGGGAAAACAAGCTCCCGCTCCACCAAAGAGAACGAGGTACGCTGCTATTTTACAAACAAAGAAGTGTTCACACTTGATCTAATTTTTTGTTTTTTCAAGCCTCCTGTCTACTAGCCGGGATTCAACATACCGTGATGACGATGGGAAGAATTTCGTTGAAGAACTGAATACGAATGGTAGTTGTATTAAGAAATCATCTTCTTGCAGTAGCTTTATTATCGATATTCTATTCCGAGGTATTTGTCACCTGAGTAAGGGATTAAAACAACATTTCACCACATTTATTCCATTTTCGATAACAATAGTATGTGTATGTGTTGGTGTGCATGTATTATTTAAATATGCATCCATAAAATAACCAAATATTTCATATGGTGTGTAGCTAGCTAACTAATTAACCAACTTAAATAAAACTCGAATCAAAACCAAAATAATTAATTAACACTAACAAAATTGAAAATATAAAATTTAATTATATAAATCTTAGAGGAGCAAAAATTAATTTTTTGGGAGTCATCGACATATTTTATATAACAACTCATCCCAAATCGAATCCATGTATTCAATCTTGTTATCCACTTGGATCTTAAATTAAACCTGGCGTAAAGTTTGTTTATTGGCTTGTTAAGAATGCTTTCAAAAATATCCTTATCATAAATTCACAGTAAACAAATTAAGTTTATTCTAGTTTATTTTCTATTAAAGATCATTGCCCTCGCCCAATTCACTGAAAATACAAATCCACGTTACATCTTGTTCTATATTATTCGCAATTCTTGTTACTTAGACTTATTAAACTAAATCATATCTCAAAACAACTAACGTACGTATGTAAAAATATTTACCAATATTACCCTCTGCCCGAATTTGTTGAAAACAAATAAAGATACAACTATTTGATGTACACATTTCTACATTAATCCATGAATGTGTATTATTTTATATAAATTCTTTATTCCCTCTAACAATCTGTGTGACAAATACTTACAGCAATGCTTATTAGTTTATATTATCACAAATTCAAAAGTTACTAATCAATCGATTTTTAACATATTTATCTTATTTTGAAATTTAGGCTTAACCCGTGACATAACCAGCTTGGCTAATCGGTGTGATTCAGAAAACGACAATCCAGACGCTGAAACCGATGGCGACAGCATGGATTATAATAACAAAATTCAACATTCCCTAGGACATCACCAGAAACCCGTTCAGCATAGTTCATTTAAGCGACCCACACCAGTTATGGGAAATCGTGGCTTAGAGACACGCAACAGCAAACGATCGCAACAGCATCCGATTCATAGTAAGCATTCAATGGACCATACCCAGCATCATAGTTTGGCTGGAGTGATAACGCCACCCTCAAGTCATCAAATAACAGTGGGTGCTTTGGAGGTGATGAATGTAAAGCAAGTGGTGAATAGATATGGAACATTGCCTAAAGTTGCCCGGATCGGTGCTTTCCTTGATAGCTTAGAAGATTCCAGCGGTGTTCAGCATTTAAATCATAACACAGTGGTTTCAGATGTTCCGCCTCCACCACCACTTGCCATAGGAACTAATGGTGTAATGGCTCGCAGCAATAATCTTACCAACAGTGTAGCCACATTCAAAGGTGGTCAACCCCAGATGATTCGCAGCAATTCTTCAAGCGGTGTTACGATGGCAAACAACGCATCAGCAAGTCTCAATAAGCTACAGCGTCATCGCACTGCAACTGATGGCTCCATAATGACATTCTCCTCATTCCGTGGCTCTAGCAATAGTCCAAAACGAGCTCAACAATCAGCTAACTTAGATTTCCCACCACCTCCGCCAATAGATTTGCCCCCACCACCTGAAGAGTTCGAATCGCCACCACCACCGCCACCACCTATGATTCCCATTCCTCCACCAGCGCCAATAAATAACAACGACGTTTCGAATACCGCACCCAGTGTCGAAGAAGCCAGCTCGAGATTTGGAGTTAGCTTACGCAAACGTGAACCCTCTACTGACTCGTGCAGTTCTCTTGGAAGCCCCCCGGAGAACCATCATCAACAGGATAACAGCATGAAGGAAAAACTCGAAATGAAACTCATGGCCGAAATCAAAGAACGAACTAATCCAGCAAAAATGCAGAATAATCACCATCACGATGGCCGAGAAAATGGTGGCCAGCAAGTAGATCCAGTGTCACAATTGGTTACTGAACTAGCTGAAAGTATGAATCTTCCCAAGCTAGACAAAAAACAACCGTCGCATTCTCCCGCGACAAATCAAAGTGAATCGTCTAACACAAACACATTCAAAGCTCAACTTAAGCGTGTAGAGCCTAAGAAACTGCAAACCCCACCACAGAACGATTCTAATACAATAATTGACTTTAAATCGCGACTTCGTAAAGTCGACAACAACAACAGCAATGGCAACGAAGCCAAAGAAAATCAATCACATCAACAGAATTCCCTAAAAGACGACAGTACTAACTCGGACGATAGTACGACCAAAAACTATAATAATTCCTTTAGAAAAGACAATTCGGATCGACATAATTCTGATAACAATCCGAATGAATTACACATCAAGCCAAAATCTAAATCACAGATCGAACTGAAAAAGACTGAAATAAAAATCGAAGTTTCCGTGCTCCATAGTTCGGGCGACCAAGATAACAATAAAAAGGACAGCAATCACTCGTTGAAATCTTCAACTACTGCGGCCACTGATTCGGGAGACTCCTCTGAGGATGGTAAGCGCCGAAGTACTGGCAGTATAAGTAGTCTGAAAAAATTGTGGGAGCCCAAAGAATGCACTCCCACTGAGACCCAGACTCAACTCTCGCCGAAGTTGGCAATGAAGAATCATTCAAATAACGAAAACAGTGAGATTATAACAACCGGGACAACCCCAACCCCGCCAGACTCTGTGGCCGACCAGCACCAGTTGCTTAACAAGAATAAGCCAGCAGTTCCACTAAAACCTACAAAACTAACCATTTATGCAACACCTATTGGCCAGAAGATTAACACCGATGGCAACACCAATTCAAATTCAACAACTCCTCTTGCCAACAACACATCTTCGACACAAATCAATCGTGAAAGTATACTAGAGCTGGTAAGTCTGCTCGAGGGAAGTTTTAAACTACCAGTGAATTCGATTTCAGCTTCACAATGGCTTCAATTAAGTGATAAGCTGAATATCCTTCAAAATTATTGTGTAGTGTTTGCCGACAGTGAAACAATGCCACCGCATTCAAAATTTCATTTTAGAGAACTTGTGACCAGAGTGGAGGCCCAATCGAGGAGTCTTCGTTCGGCGGGCAGTAAGAATGTCCAGGATAATGAAAAATTAGTGGTTGACGTGGGACAATCTCTTAAGCAGATATCAAATGCATTGCACAGGTAAAGTGGAAAAATAATATAAATCTTAAAAGAGAATGATTATTTGAAAAGTTGGGTTTATTTCAGACCCATGAGTCTAGTCAGTAAGCGAAAAAAGCATTTGCTTGTATTTATTTGTTTTCCCATGTCCCACATTAAAAAAAAATAATAATAAATTTGTTTTTTATGTAATATTTAAACATTGTGGCATACAAAATTAAAAATGGAAAATTAAAAGAGAAAAGGAAACAGCGAAGATGTTTTGCTCCTTAAAAAAAAATATATTAAATACTAAAAACATCAACATTACTAATTTTGTTCCATAGTTTTGTCTGTGATATGTTGGAACATTTTTTTTTTAATTACAAATTTTGATTGTATGAATATTTAAATATATGTATTATTATTTAAGTTTTATCTGCTCATTTAGATATGTTGTTTTATCTAAGATTTCTTTTAAACAATTTCATTTGAAAAAAAAAAACATTTAGACACTGCCATTTTTTGAAAAATGAAAACTTATTAAATTTAAATTTATTATTATTAAATTTAAATTTTATTCAAATAACATGTTAGACATTTTAGATGTTCATTATTGTGTTCGAAGTCGAATTCTCTGATAAACCAGTTAACCAGCTAATCAATCAGACATCTAAAAGTTGACTGCGAAAACAGCGCAAATCAGAATTTATGAATTTTGTTTACCACTTTCTTGTTATCTACCCAGTGGCGCCCAATTCCTAAATGTTATCTAAGAAAAGATTACATACGGCTGCGGTTTCTTGAGGAAGTAAAATACATTCTCAAAGAGTATAATAAGTAGACATTTTGTGTTGGCGAACATCTCATTGTGCTTCAATTAAGTTTACATAGTATATTGTTTTGGGTTGTTCAATTTATAATACATGGGAGTTTTTGAAAAAATCCTCATGAGTTTTCGCTAAAAAATTGCAAACTTAAAAAAAAAAACTCAGAAAATTAATTTTTGTAAATGCATTTGTTTGTCTTCGAGTTAGGTGCGTTTTTTAGAGCTTCAAATACAGCAGTTTTGATTTTTCACATATCCTTAAATTAAACTTAAAACCTAATATAAGCTGCTGGTGACATTAATGCTACTATATGGGTCACGCTATTAAGCGCCTTATTGAGGATAATTGGTAGATACATAATGTGTGTATGTAACACAAAAAATAAAAATATTTCTCAGTAATCCGCATTACGTAGCGATTGAAAGTTTAAAGGATTAAGGCCAGCTGTCAAATTTGTTTTTTCTTTTTTAGATCAGACACAACAGCATAAGGTACCTATATTATCTAAAGAACCGAGAACTCGTGCTCCCCTTGCCCAAAACACCCACAAATTTGATTTGAGCACAGTAAGAGAAAACTCTCTTAAATTCCCTGTCCGTGAATACGTGTAAATTGTTGAAACAATAACAAATTGGCGCCATGTAGCTCAAAAAGATGAAAAATTGAAAAACACCCGATTTTCGTTATATTAAATGCTTATATCTTTAGATCCAATGTTTGGATTTTCAAAATTCAAATTAAAGCCAGAATGACAGGCTTGTACCAGCTACAAAAAAATTTTGTAGGGTGATGAAAGAGAAAAAGCCCTGTAGTCGGTTCTCTAGCTTATATATTTACTCTATGCACAATAGTGCGCTGAACTTGTGTTTATTTTTTCAATCAGAGCTTTTGTGTTCCATGAGCTCAGAATAAAGTGTAGCTAAGGGAGTATAAATAAAGCTAAGCACCGCCAACTTCATACAATTTTCATGTAATTTGACAGATTGCTAATCATATGAAAATTCATTGGTCAAGTGGGTTTCTTAATTAATTCGGATAGCTCTGATCATACTCTGCTCAGAGCTTACTTACCTTAAAAAGACAATCTCCTAAGCATTACAAAATGAAAGTGAAAAATTATAACGGTTTAGTTTCTAAAGCTACTGTTTATGCTTGACGCTGTTTATATTGGGAAGATTGGGTCTGTTATCAGCATTTCTGAGATAAGAGGAGTGTGGGAGAGGACTCTTTAGTCTATTTTGCTGTTTCAATGCGTGGAATGTTGAAATTGTTGTTGTTTCAATGTATTTTGAGGCGTCTCAAAGCTTTAAATGTAAGCACGATGAGACTCACCTCAGTCTTTTTGATATAATATGTAAATGAATCTCAGCTGTAAAGATTTATTGATCACTTTTTAATTTTGTTTCACTCTTTCGATTTTAAGGTATTTGTACAAGATAAATCCTAATTTCAGCTTGTTTTCCATTATTTTACTTGTTATTTTTTTTAATAATAATTGCTAGGCTACAAGACAAGAACGTTTATGTCAGACAAATCGAATTTTATGATTTAATATGAACCTACAAATATATGGCTTATCTATTTGTTTAAATTTGTTCGTATTTATTTTAGAACTACGAAATGTGTAGTTACGCAATCAAAAAATGTAATAACTACGAATATAATTATGTTTATACTTTATTTTGAGCATATCATTAAAATCAAAAATTACATAAATTATCCTACAATAATAATACAAAGAAAACTTATTCACAGTTCGTTCGAAACTGTGGATTTTAAAAAGACCATTAAATGAGTTTAAGTACATACCTACTTATAGTTTGATATTGCAATACTACTACAATTTAAACTTCGTTTAAAAGAAGATATTTGCTTTAATTTAAAAAAAAAAAACATTTTATGATTGTTTTATTTGCATTATGCATGAGCATACATAATTATATAATCATTGCTTGAGAAACTCTTCTATTACGAATAATTTTTATTATAAGTTTTTAAATTAAAACTATAAAGATAAATTAAAAGAACAACAAATCGAAGTAAAATTAAAAAAAATATAAATAAACAAAATGCTAGTCGTACTCGTAAAATAAACAACAAAAATATAAATATAAAATGTAGTTGATCAAAAATTATGCATATGTATAAAACTAAAAAAAAGATATCGATATTTTCTCAAATATTTCCATTTGTTTTATTTTTTGTTTTAATTTTCAAACTTAAATCAAATGTTTTTTTTTTTCTTCTAAACTTAAATGATATGAAAGTTGGAAATAATAATCAAAATATTTCGCATTTTTTTTAAACAAATACAAAATAAGCAAATAAATTATTCATTACCCAAAGATATTTATGCAAAATGAAATTGATTTTTCGTTTTATTTTTTATTATTTTAAGCTAAACATTAAGTATTATATTTAAAATCAATTAAAAAAAAATATATGTGTACTGTAGAGCTTTCTCGATTTTTGTTTTTGGACTTTTATTATAATATTTACGATTAAAAATATATTATATAAAAAATATCTATTTTGAGTATAATATTTATAATATTATCGATTAATAAAACAAATATTAAGTAATAATAAAAAAAAGAAACAAACTATAAATACTACTCGATAAGATATTAATATAACAATTACGTATTATTATTATTATAATTTTAAAGTAATATACCGCAAGAAATATTCTAAAATAAATATCGTAAAACATAATTTTGTTATATAAAAAAAATCTGCATTTCGTTTAATTTAAAAAAGTAAAGATGAAAGGATTTTAAAAAATTCATCCCAAATAAAACCTTGGTTAATCTTTGGCGGAAAATTTAATGAAGCGATGATAACAAAAGGTATCTGAATTTTGGTAGATTTGTCCTGCTCTTTTCGGACAGAAACTCACAACTTTGCTTAATTTTGAAGGGTATGGATGAAGGCCTATCATACATTTGAAACAGCAAAAAGTACGTCAGCGTAAAATTTCACACAAATTCAAAATAGGAACAATTGCTGTCTTGAGAGGTAGGCGAACTAAGCGAGCCTGGGCCTAGCTTCGGGTGCATCCGAAAAATATCGGGAAAATAATAACATTGCGTGACAAAAAAAAGGTAACAAAATATACGCGGGCAGAGACCTATCACGTTTTGTAGAGCTTGTTGCACTGATTACAAAACGATATGTAAAAATTCCGTAACACCCCCAAAATCTGGACTTAGCTTCGTCAAATTTTCACCAATTTTAGATTTTTTTACTGTTTTGGAAAGAAGATATTTAGACCTTTTCAACAATGTATAAAACATGTGGTTTGGTTAAACCACCTAGACTGTATAAGCTGAACAATTTCAAAAATTCCATTTTTTTCGTCATTTACCCAACTTCGACATCAATTTAAAGCATATGTTTTGAAAACAACATCCTGTTTTAAAAATATATTCTAAAATAATATTTATTTCCAAACCAAATGAGGAAAATTGGCTAAGAAAAAAATTTTAACGATAGAAATTCCAACGTTAAGGTACCGAACAAAAATGTTAGTTTCGATTAGGTACCTCCCCAATTAGATGGAATTTTTTTTATATTTTTCTATATTATTTTTTATTTGTACATATTATATACACTTATCTTCACATTAATAGATTTTGTGTATTTTCACGTGAAAACAAAATACAGGTACCTACGCCTATTTTTATGAGACTTATTTTTTCGAGTGCTCTACCAACTTTAAAAATCTGAGGCAGAAGAGTAAAGTTGATTTAGTTTTTTCTAGGCCAATGATATCAGATATGGCATCACCAACTATCATCGAGCAGAGAACTGCTAACACTGTGAATTGGACAGCCGTAATAGATATGCTAGAAAAGAAAGGCCGACGCGAAGATACTACCAAATTGGTACAAAAAACGTTTTAAACGCTCCATTATTAAGGCCTGAAAATGTGATCCTGCCTCCACTTCATTTAAAATTGGGATATGCATAACAGTTTTTAAAGAAACTAGATGTTGAAGGCGCAACATTTCAATGCTTGAAACACACAGTATTTCCTAAGCTTAGTGAAGCCAAACTCAGGAAAGGCATCCTTGTTGGGCCACATATACGAAAAATATTTCAGGACCAAGAGTTCGTTGGGATATTGACTATTGAGGGCCAGTTGTACAATAGTGGTTCAGCCTCGGTTCAAGATTTTAACTCACCGATTTCGGCGGATTAACTAAGGTTCAACGCTGGTTCAAGTATGTAATTGGTTATTATCACACACTTGAACAGTAAACCACTGTTGAAACTCAATTAATCCGCCGGAATCGATGGATAAAAATTGCTGAACCACTGTTTAAATATTTGTACAACTGGCCCTGAGTGACGTGGAAAGACGAACGTGGATCAGTTTCAAATCATTATGCATAAACTAGGAAACAACAAGAGCCCAGATTATATTCAAGTTGTGGTTGAATTCTTAAGTGCGTACGAGAAGATGGGTTGCAATGCAACATGTCCATTAAAATACACTTTTTTCATTCACATTACTAGGTTTTTCAATTAAGCGAGTGTTATAAAGGTAATTGGTCGAAAAATACTCGGGGATGAAAAAGTTTCAGATAAGCGGGTTTTTCTCTTAAGCGGGTTTCTCTTAAGCAGGTTTTACTGTACCTACCTATAGTCTCTACTCTACCATCATCAAAGTGCCTGCAGCCCCATCCACCTTCAGCCACATCACAACAAACCTAAACAACACCTGCAACAGAAGCCATCGCACTCAACAAACGCAAACAGAAAAATACCTACATAAGTATGTAAATATGTACCTACATATGTATCTACATCATCATGTTATCACGCACATGCAGAAATAGATTTTAAAATGGCCGCGTTCAGGTTTCACTAGGATAGCCTATCTAAGACGCGGTTTAGATTGGGAAGATTGAGGCCGGTATCACGGCAGTTCGTAGACAAGAGAAGTGTGGGGTGAGGAATCTGGTAAGGCACGAACAAAACATAACAACCGGACTCATGAGTCTACTTTGTTGTTGTTTCAATGTGTGAAATGTTGAAATTGTTGTTGTTTCAATGTATTTTGAGGCGCCTCAAAGTTTCAAATGTAAACACGATTGCACTCACCAGTCCGGACTCAATCTTCCCAATCTAAACAGGGTCTAAGATACTCGAGTATCCAGTATGTTTCTGAACGCAAATCAACTGTTGTTGACATTACTCATTTAAGATAGCTTGAGATAAATTTTTTGGCAACAGCTGCTTTGACATCAGCTGTGATTTTACAAGTGATTACAACAACACAAAGCTATCCAGATCGCTTTGGATACAAACCTGAACGCGGCCAATAATTTGAATTGTTTTTGACAGTTTTATATCAAATTTCTTCATTTGAAGTAAAATTGTAGTATTTGTGTTCCAGTTCTCCAGTTCCGTTCAACAACACCAAAAAATCGTCTATGAATGGCACCTGTATTTATTTCATTCCTTGCGTTCGGTAAACTATCAGATAGGCTATCCACGCATCCAAAAATGTTCAGATACGTTGAGTTGTTTTTGCATCAGCTGTTTTGTCACAAGGGATTACAACAACACAAACCTATCCGGATAGCTTTGGATTGATCCCCGAACGTGACCATTAACTTGACTTAAACTGTGGACTGTAAAGTTACGACTTTAATAAATTTTTATGAATATGCCCCATTCCATTTAAATAAAAACAAAAAACAAAACAGAAAACAGACACAACACAAACAATTGAAAAAATGATAATAATTTTGACAGAAATATGCTACAATTCCCTTCAAGCAAATTCACTGACCCAACTTTTTCGGTCTTTCTTGGATCATTTCAAAACGGAGTGTCATACACACATTAGCACATTTTTTGTATATGCATGCAAAAAAAGAACGAAAATCGAGAGTACTTTTTTTTTACTGAGAAAGAGAGAATGTATGCAATGGTGAGTATTTGTTTATGGACTGAAAACAAAGGAGAAGACAACAAAAACAATTGACTTTTTTCAATGTGTTCACGTTCGTGCCCAGCGCAACAGTTTAATAAAAATTCCCTCGAGAAAGAAAATCAATTTAAAATCAAAAGTTAATTATTTAATTATTAATTACAAAATACATCGTGATGTTTCATTTTATATACAAACGATAGAAGAAAATAAATTGCATAATATTCTTTAACCACAAAACGCCTGTCTCGTTCGTTAATTTTTTTGGATCCGTTCTGGATTCCATTTTGTTTCGGTTCTCGCTGAGTATGGTGAAATGGGAAACTCTCTCTCTCACAATACATGCACAAAATGAGTCCGTGGTGATTCTAATTTCCATACTAATTTGAGCCGACAAACGCAGTTTTGCGGATCCATGTTTGGATTCGTATACGGAGTCATCCATACGTTGTTTACTACGTGCGCAGATCCAAAGCGGACTCGTTTGCTTGAAGGGAAGAGAATTCTTGGGTGTGTTTGGTGACTTGAGCTTTTTTATTACAAATTATCACAATTTTCTGTCAGAACCCATACGAAAAATATCCAAGTTTGCGAAACTTGGGGAAAATTTCAGGTTACCAAACAGGCATCTTATTTATTGTAGTAAATTTTCTTAAGGGATTTCTGGTTAACGTCAATTTACTATTCCACGGACATTTTGGTTTTATTCATGGAAATTTTTAACCCATAGCTTAACTCTTATTCCCTGCTTTAGTGAACTCGTGGAATAACCGTTTTTTATTAATTCGGTTGAGTGTTTAAAATATCAGAAATTTAGTGAAAGGCTTAACTACATAAGCCAAAAAGTACTGAAGTACAAAAGTAAAAATATTTTTTTTACCGCTAGCGCCGTTGTTTTGTGAAAAAGAATACACAAATTTGTTTTTAAACCAAAATTTAAGCTTTCTGCATCATTTTTATAAGTTTTCTAGTCAGAAAAACTATCACAAAATCAATTTAAAAATTTTCACTTTTGCACTTTTTCACTTTTTTGGCTTATGTAGTTGAGGCTAATAAAACCAATTTGTTCAAAACTAAAAACTTAACAAGCCTCAATGGGACACAGTTTTGTAATGGAAGCAATTTTTAAAAAGTTAATAATATGGCGTTGTTAAAACTAAGATTGTTTTCTGAATGTGGAATATGATTCGAAGATTAGCCTGTTTATTAATATGCAATTATACTGAAGTTCTGTTTGCGTTTTGTTATGAATTATGCATTTAAAAAAGTAGAAGACTACCTATTATATCTACTGCAGGTTCTAGTACATTCGAGAAGTTTATTTTCATCACTGGAAGGTAATGTACTCCCAACTGTATAATTTGGTTTGTTTGGCAATTTTAAAACGAGGCTACTGTTTGACATTTTTTTTAAAACGTAAAATCCCGCCAAAGTTCCAGTTTTTATTTTCCACTTCAGTCTTCAGTTTATCTGTTTTTTATTAATTTTGTACAAAGGTATTTCCTAGGTAGTAAGCTTTTTTTTTAATAATTGAAATTCCTTTACTATTGATATTTCAAGATGAAGCCCGTAAAAATGTACGTATTCAAACGAGATGGCCGCAAAGAAGAAATCCACTTTGATAAAATTACATCTCGTATACAAAAACTTTGCTACGGCTTGAACATGGATTTCGTTGATCCCGTAGCAATCACCTTCAAAGTAATAAATGGCCTCTACTCTGGAGTGACCACCCAAGAATTGGACAATCTTGCTGCAGAGACTGCAGCAAGTCTTACCACTGGCCATGCTGATTACGCGATTTTGGCCGCACGCATTGTTGTTTCAAATCTGCACAAAGAAACAAAGAAGGCCTTCTCAGAGGTTATAAGTGACCTCTACAATATGGTCGATAGCGGAACCGGTGAAAAATCGCCAATTATTTCAGATTTCCATTACAAAGTTGTGATGGATAATGCGGCGAAATTGAATTCGGCAATAATTTACGATCGTGATTTTGGGTATAACTATTTTGGCTTCAAGACACTAGAGCGGTCGTATTTGTTAAAGATCAATAACAAGATTGCCGAGCGTCCGCAACACATGTTGATGAGAGTTGCCGTTGGAATACACGGTGAGGACATTGACGCTGCCATCGAGACATACAATCTGCTTTCCGAGAAATACTTTACCCATGCCTCGCCTACTTTGTTTGCAGCTGCCACGAGGCGACCGCAATTGTCTTCGTGCTTCCTGTTGAGCATGGTGTCGGACTCGATTGAAGGTATCTTCAAATCAGTGGAGCAGTGTGCTCTGATATCGAAATCGGCGGGAGGCATTGGGATAAATGTCCATTGCATTAGAGCCAAGGGCACGGGAATTGCCGGCACAAATGGAACATCGAATGGTCTTGTGCCCATGTTGAGAGTGTTCAACAATGTTGCGCGGTACGTTGACCAAGGAGGTGGCAAGCGACCAGGAGCATTCGCAATTTATCTCGAACCTTGGCATTCTGATATATTTGAGTTTTTGGACTTGAAAAAGAACACTGGAAAGGAGGAAACTCGGGCACGTGATCTATTTTATGCTCTCTGGATACCTGATCTTTTTATGAAACGTGTGGAGGCCGATGGAGATTGGTCACTCATGTGCCCACACAAATGCCCTGGATTGCACGATGTTTGGGGCGAGAAGTTCGAAGAACTCTATACTCGCTACGAGAAGGAAGGACGGGCCAACCGAACTATCAAAGCTCAAAGTCTATGGTTTGCAATAATCGAATCACAAGTCGAGACGGGAACTCCATATATGCTCTACAAGGATGCATGCAATAGAAAATCTAATCAACAGAACATTGGAACCATCAAATGCAGTAATCTTTGCACAGAAATTGTTGAATATACGGCTCCAGATGAGATTGCAGTCTGCAATTTGGCTTCGATTGCTTTGAATGCATTTGTAACTCCGCAGAAGAAGTATGATTTTCAGAAACTAAAAGAAGTCACAAAAACAGTGACAAAGAATCTAAACAAAATCATTGATATTAATTACTATCCAGTGCCTGAGGCAAAAAAATCTAATATACGTCATCGTCCAATTGGAATCGGAGTTCAAGGCTTAGCTGATGCTTTGATTATTATGCGTCTTCCGTTCGAGAGTGAACTAGCACAGTTACTTAATCAACAGATATTCGAAACGATTTATTATGGAGCTCTGGAGGCAAGTTGTGAACTTGCTGAAAAGGAGGGTCCTTATGAAACTTATGAGGGAAGTCCAGTGAGTAAGGGAATATTACAATACGACATGTGGAATAAAACTCCAACTGATCTCTGGGACTGGGCTGCTCTTAAACAGAAAATCGCCAAACATGGAATACGTAATTCTCTGCTGGTTGCTCCAATGCCAACTGCATCTACTGCACAAATCCTTGGAAACAATGAATCATTCGAACCATACACTTCGAATATATATAACAGAAGAGTTCTTTCTGGTGAGTTTCAGATTGTCAATCAGCATTTACTGAAGGATCTAACCGAGCTGGACTTGTGGGATGATGATATGAAGAATGAAATAATTGCTAGTCGAGGATCAGTTCAGCATATCGAGAGGATTCCGGCTGAACTGCGTGAGCTGTACAAGACAGTGTGGGAGATTTCTGTACGTTCGTCCATTAAAATGGCTGCCGATCGTGGGGCATTTATCGATCAAAGTCAATCATTCAATATCCATGTGGCTGAGCCAAACTACGGAAAGTTGACTTCGATTCATTTCTTTGGTTGGAAGGCTGGTCTCAAAACAGGAATGTATTATTTACGCACAAAGCCAGCTGCTCATGCTATTCAATTTACTGTAGACAAAACTAGATTGGTAGGAGCAGCATCACAAAACGGCGATTCAGCCAAATCGACACCAGTAAAGGAAAGCAATGAACAACGTTCAATTCCTCCATCACCAGAAATGGCCGAGCGTGAAAAGAGAATGGCGGATATGATCTGCTCGCTGGAGAACAAAGACGCTTGTATGAGTTGCGGGTCTTAATTTTGTATTTTAATTTTATTTAATGTTTGTATTCTTTTTCTCATCTTATTTTTTATTTATAAATGTTAATTAAAATTCCTATGCATCAAAGTATTGTATGTTTGGAAATCATAGATATTAAATAATGTTTTTTTTTTTTTTAATATTGAATACTTCAAACATGTTCTTGTTTTTGGATTTAACAGATTTTAAAAGACTTCACAAACTATAGAAGGCTCTTGGATTTGAGAAACCTCCCGTCCATCTTAATGTCCAAATGCTCACAATTGACTCACTTTAGTAATTAAATTAAGGATTGCACTTCGACTGTGGCTATACCATTAAAAAAAAGGATGTACAATTAGCCAATCAATTTACTGACAACAGACGGCAGTGAAATGAGTTGATGAAGAAGTAAATGATGTAGAACTGTCGTGGTTGAATCTGTAGATTTTTGTGAAGGGAGCGGACGAGTTGGTGGGTAGTTTAAATTAAATATTTTTTTAAATACAAGGACATGAAATCGGAGAATCTAAGTTAAATATTCATGTCCAATCATGGCCACAAACTGTTCCACCAAATTGTTCCAAAAATTTGCTCCAAAAAATAAATAACATAAAAAGATGATTGATTTTTCCTCCACAACACAAACCCCACAGGGATCAATTTTTTTTTTTGAAAAGAAAATTCTAAAAATTTTCATCTAAGGCTGTTGTATGCTTTCCAAGAAGTAGGACTAATGAAGTTATATTCAACATTTTTGAATCGCTCTTTTTTTATTATTTTTATTTCAAATAGAACAAGTTCTTTTGAGTTAAGTCAAACTGCTAACTTTGTAATGTTTTAATATTTTTGATTTCTACTTCAAGTTGTTGAATCTGGAAAAACACAAAAAAAAAATTAAATAAACCACAAAAGTTGTAAGTCAAGCAATATAAGATTCAAACCTTCTCAAAATTCTTCTTCTGAACTGCTTCACTAGCTGACTTTCGGAATCCTTCATTTGATGTTCTTTCCAAATATCTTTGCAACTCTTTCTGTAATTTTTCCAATTTCAAATTATTTAAATCCTTAGCAGATACATCAGACTGCGGCAGTTTAAAATCCGAATTCGTTGAAATTCCTTTTGTAATATTCAATATTTAAATGTTTTGTAGTAATTTTTAAATTTTAATAAATTTTACCAAAAGAACACAAGTGACCTGCTGTTGAAAATAAATTGTATTCCTTTTTCGAATTTGGTTTTGAAGTGCGCTCCAATATGACTTCATTAGATAATGTTAAAGCCTTCATTTCTATCAGATACTTGCTCAGTACATTAATAGCTTCTTTATTTTGAGCAAAAAGATGTATTTTTGGATTGTGCTTCTTGGAAACCTTATTTCTGCTCTTAAGTTGGCGGATGGCTTGACAAATGTCAAGAATCTCATTGACTTCAGTCTCAAGTTTGGAATTTTTGTACAAAGACACATCTAGGCCCGAATATTTAGGCAGATACTGTTGTAGTTCTTTGGCAATAAATGGCGTGAAAGGAGACATCGCTTGGAGACCAAAGCTTAGACAAGTTGTGAGGGTAGCACAATGTGACTTGGCCTTTAACGCACCTTCAAAGATACCGGGTTTTGTTGTTTCCTTGAATTAAATTCAATGAATAATTGGAGAAGAAAACATTCCTCAAATGGATGATCGATCTTACCAAATAAACATCACAAAAATTTGTATAGAAAAAATTCTTCAAAGCCGCCACAGCCGTATGAAAATTATAGTTCTCCAAGCTGTTTTCACAAATCTCCAATGTATCAGCCAGACGGCTTAGAATCCACTTGTCCATAAGCTCAAGTTCTAGATTTTCTGGGGATATCTCGCCAACAGACATATTGATTTTGTCATGTGCTCCTAAAGTGAACCTCGTTGCTTGCCAAATCTTATTGAGGAACAATTTATTCGTGTAACATTCTGAGACATCGAAATTGATGAAATGACTCTTGATGTTGTGACTGCACACAGTGAATCGCAGTGCATCTGTTCCACATTCTGGAATTCCCGAAGGAAACATCTTTTGTAGTCCCTTGATAGATTTTTTTAATTCTTCTGGCCCGAGAATCCCTGAATTGTGGGATTGATTAATGTCATCTTGCATGGCTTTCAATGAGACACCATAGATTACCTGCTGGGGTGTGACGACATTTCCTAAGCTCTTTGACATCTTCCTTCCATGTGCATCACAAACAATCCCATTTAGCACCACGTTACGAAAGGGAATATCACCAGTTAATTTCATTCCCAACATTGTCATTCGTGCAACCCAGAAAAATAGGATATCATGGCCAGTTTCCATGACATCCAAAGGATATGATTTACGAAATTCTTCAGCTGGCCAGTTAAAGACGGAAAACGGCAAAAGTGAGGAAGAGAACCAGGTATCCAGGACATCGGGATCTCTCTCAAGTGAAAAATTGTTTGTGTTCAATTGTTTTCGTGCCTTTTCCATAGCTTCCTCCTCGGATCCCGCTGCAATCCATACTTCATTATCTTCAGTTTTGGCCAAATATGCTGGAACTTGATGTCCCCACCACAATTGACGGGAAACACACCAATCATGGCAGTCATTTAACCATCTGAACCATTCGCTTTCGAAAGACTTCGGATGCAATTGGATTCGACCATCACGAACCGCTTGAACTGCTTCATTGGCCATTTCTTGACAATGAACAAACCACTGTGGACGCAATATATATTCTATGACATCTTTAGATCTTGAACAAATTGGAAGACTCATGGTGTGCGGTCGAATTTCTCGAAGAAGCTCCTGCCTGCCAAGGGATTCTAGAACTTGAATTCGAGCTTCAAACCTGGGCAAGTCTGAAAAATATTCAAAATCCGGGAGAATCTTTCCTTTTTCAGAGAATACTTGAACAGATTCCAATCGATGGCGTTTCGCAACTTCGAAATCATTTTTATCATGGGCAGGCGTTATCTTCACTGCACCAGTTCCGAACTCTCGATCGACAGATGAATCAAATATCAATGGAATTTGCTGATTTCGAAATGGATGCCATAGGAAAGTCTTTTTATCTTTAAATTGAAAGTACCTTTCGTCGTCGGGATGAACAGCTACAGCGATATCACCGAGAAGTGTCTCCGGACGAGTGGTTGAAACAATAATTTCTTGGCTTTCTTCACCGTGCACCCTGTAAGCCAAGTTGTACAGCTGTCCGAAGGTGATGTTCTTGTCGTATCCTGGAACTGCAATCTCGGTTGGACCATTGATCTCTATTGAATCTACTTCAATGTCAGAGATAGCTGATTCCAAAGTGCAAGACCAGTTAACTAAAGCTTTTTTGCGTTTTATTAGTCCATCTTCGAAAAGACGAACGAAAGCGAGATTCACAGCTCTTAATTGCTTCTATAATGAGACCTTGTAACTTGCGGAAATGGACAATTAAGATAATATTCTTACCGTATCCATGGTGAAATATTCATTATTCCAATCCAAGGAGCACCCGAGTCGCTTGAGGTCATCAACTATAGAGCCACCCTTTTCGTTTTTCCATTTCCACACTTCATTCAAGAACTCCGTGCGTCCCAAGTCATGCCGGGAAAGCCCTCTTTCCTTTAAGATCTTTTTCTCAACAACAACCTGAGTGGCAATGCCAGCATGATCTGTCCCAGGTATCCATTTAACTTCGTAACCCTTTTGTCTTTTATGTCGGCAAATAACATCTTGAATAGTTGCCATAAGTGCATGGCCTAGATGTAGGTTACCTGTAACATTTGGTGGTGGGAGAATCATAGAAAACTTGAGGTCTTCACTTGTTTTTGTTGATGTTCCTTGTGACCACTTGGTGTATTTGTTGTTTTCGACATCTTTCGGCTGATAGCCTTGTGCTATTTTATCTGAATAAAATAAGTAAGTTGGAACACGCTTTTCTGTTAAACCTTACGATTGTCATACTTAAAGAGGAATATTTTCGGCAACTAGTTATTGCAGTTTTTCTTATTTTTAGAGAAAGGTATGGTGATTTTAATTGATAATAGTTAAATTTTAGAAAAGTTTGCATAGTTCTGATAATTTAACAAATGCTAAATATGGGATCCGGCTTTTTGACAGCTGTTTTTGACATTAGAAAATATTTGCTGAGCATTTTTGAAACACAGATAGCGCTACTATCGCATAACAGAAACTATTGTGTTCAGGGGATTGATTCTGGTGTTTTTATTCTAAACTAAGTTTATCTTACCACCTTCATTTACGACGTTTTTGACAAGAATTTTGATCGAAAAGTTTACGATTTGTTGGAAATTATTTCCCATATAAATTTTGATAGTTTTTTTACGACCTCGTAAACGTTGTAAAATATTTCCCATACAAATTTTGACAGTTCGTTTGCAACGTCGTAATCTGTCCGACGAGCACCACGTTTGTGATCGTTTTCCGACGTTGCCACACGCAACAGTTAAACTTAACCTCAATAAAAATGAGATGAAATGTGTGATAGAATTAGAACCATTTCTAAAAATTCTCATGTATTAACACATGTCAAATCGTGTAGGCTGGAATATCATGCTGTGTAAGATGGGCCGTCATATTTTGTTTCGACACTATTATTTATTTCTCGCTTTTTTGAAATGTGTTAATACTCTCAGTGTTAATACTCAGTAGTAAGGCATGTATTTATAAAACCATTCCAAAGATGTCTAAATTCAGACAGTTTAATTATTTACAAACATTTTTCATCGATTGCATAACATAAATACTAAGAGATTGAAAGTTGCATTTTTGGGAAGTAAACGAAATAGACAATACAACGTTTTGATAGGGAAGTTTTGTGATAACACACTCGCTGATTATGTGACTTCATTACTGCTCTTCGTTTTACTGAAAGGCACATCCAGTGAGCCAGGTAGGTTTTATGTGCGTAGAAACTAAATGGGTAGACTACACCCAAAATAGACCTATGCGCCAGATTCAAGTGACGTTCCCGGATTGAGCATGAAAGACTTTTTATTGAGTGAGAGATACACGAATTTTAAGGGCGTGAGATAGGGAAGGTAGATTGAACTGAGAAGAAGGTCTGATATTACTAATTTGATCCCAACTTTCAAATACAGATTCTTTTAGCCGCACTACACGAATGTGGAATGCGCTCGTACTTGACTCTAGTTTCCCTTTCAGAAATTCAAAACCTTGTATTTTCTTAAAGAAACGCATTGGACTAAAAGTAATAATAAACTTTATTTTGAATCTAAACGATTACAACTAACGGTAAGTATTTTAATGAATCCCGTCGAGTGTCCGCATAATTATTATAAAATACAAAAAAATGTTCAAATAAAAATAAAAATTTATTATCTCATGCTTATCGGACAATTGTTTTGCGTATAAGACAATGAAAATCCTCGATTCAGTATATCAGCATTTTCATTTGCATCAGTAACAGTATATAACACAAATGGTTTAGCTGAACTAGTTGTATCGACTAAACCAAGTCCACAAAATCTATCACTACCTAAGCTCAGACCACCCTGAACAGGTGCAGGAATAACAATGTAATCAGTGGTACATGTCTGGCTTTGAACAGCAGCAGTACCCAGTAGTGCTGGATCAACAGCACCAACATCATTCGTAACAGTAAATGAGTAAGGATCCTCACTTAATTGACTCCAAGTAATTGAACATCGACCTGCTTCCATTCGTACACAAATTCCGTAATTTGTATTTGCAAGTTGCCTTGTGCCACCCACTCCCACTGTATTTAACTGGGCCGATGCAGCTGGGGAATAATTGAAACTCGACACTGTACCAGTAACTCCGGTATAGTATTGCAAACATCCTGATGGTGCTCTAGTAGGAGATGTGCAAGCGATTTGTGCCACTTGCAACTGCCATTGTCTGTTAAATGTAACGGTCCCTGAAGTTTCAACTGTTATCACAATGGGGTTTAGACCATTGAAATCTACGTAAACATGCTGGCCTGTATTTTCACCACAAATTCGTGGGACCCTCGATGATCCTCCAGTAACAGTTAAAGTGTCAGTTACACAAGCTCCATCCCCATTTGGTGGTGCTAGTGATAATGATAGAAAATCAATGCGCAATTGACATATTGAAGAATCACACGGAATAACAGTCAAAGTACAACGACTGGCTCCGTTAAATGTGCCAGGATAATTTGTATTGTAGAAATAGGTGTTGTTGTTGCTAGTTGAGCCACCGCATGTTGCAGTATCTAAGAAATTAACATTTTTAAAAAGACTTACAATAAAGTTATCAATTAGTTTTATTACTTACAAACACAACAAACCGCTTGAGCAGTAATAGAAGAGCAAGATCCAGCTGTAACACCACCTCCATCCATACATTCTCCCCGTACTTGACATGTACCTGTCATTCGATTAGTACCAGTGCAAACATCATTTGAAAATCTTCCAATTGTATAAAATGGAAAAACTATAAATATTAAATTAAATTTAAAAAAAAATAAAAGACTATTAAAAATATGGAGTGTTGATTCGAAAATATTTTGTATCTAACTTAACTATTTTTGAAATTGTCGAAGCAAGAACAAAAAAAAGACAAGATTTCTGGCTTATAAAAAACTATATCATAATATTGTTAGTGCTGTACCTATATTTAAATAATTTTTCAAGTTTAATTTAAATTCCCCGCCTATACGGAGGATGAATTATTCTTCTTATATTTATATTTTCCATATCAAAATTAAAAAAAAAAAAACAAATGGAAGATATGTGTAGGTAGGTCTTGATTTCTTTTTGATTTTAAAATGTACTTTAAAGTTGCTTCTTATATAATTCTTAACTGAACTTTAAAAGCCAGACGGTTGCAGGTCATTTCATACAAAAAAAAATTGTAAACACCGCATTTTGGAGGATTTTTCGTACATATAGTTACTGAAGAACGAAGATTTATCAACCATTCAAATGGATCTATATTTCTTACCCTTTTCAATGTAGCTATATGTAGGTAAGTAGCCTTACCAAACAAATTTTTTAAAATACTCACAAACTTAGATAAACTTTGACATGAGTTAACATTAAAACTTTAATTTAAAAGTGTCTTTCGTTTTAAGTTGATGTTTCAGTTGGGTTAAAAAATAATTGATAATTATAAGATATAATCAGTCACTCACATTTTCCCTGTCTGGTTTCGGTTCTTAAAAGAGTATTATCTAATCCATAAGCGAACTTCAATAAAACAAGCCACACTAATCCAATAACAATAGGGTACAATTTCATCTTCGATATTTTTTCCGATAAAAATGTCTTTGACCGACAATAGCTCACGCAGGACTGAATTATTTGTGAAATGCTTTCATTTGAAGAAGTGGCGTTTAATCTTCCTAATGCAAACAGTCAATAGAAAGTGCTAATTGGTAGATCATCTCTCAGAGGGACAAAATGTGGGTCAGAATTTTTAAGGTCGCTTTAAAATATAAACGGGGACGAGACTATGACTGTTATTAAAGACGAAATGATGGTAAAGATTCACCAAAGAAGTTTATGGTGCTTAACAAAATGCTAATTGTCAATGTGCAGCAGTTTTGCATTCAATGTACAAATTGAAAATAGAAAAGTATTTTAGTAAACAAAATACATATTACAATATGAACATTTTCTTCATGAAGCAATTAATTCAAATTTCGAATGTAGATGTGAAGATCTAATAGTAGCACGGGGATAGAACAGAAAGTCAGTAATTAGTCATCATAGATATAACTAAACTTGTTATCTACAAAAGTACTCCATGCAAGGACCGAGTTGGTTATTTCTTCAAATTACACGAATCAATTTAAATTAAAGCACGATTATAAAACATCAACAAATCCTTTATTAGCCAATTAATCCATTCATTCAAGAAAAAAACATACTTTGATTCTTTATTCTATTAAGCTTCAAAGTTTCAGTTTTTTTTTTAAATTTAAGCTCTTAATATTAATAAAGCGAAATCGATTATCAATGTATGAAGATGGTCCTATATGGAATTTAATAAATTAATAACGACAAGTCTGCCAACTAAACACATATTTTTGTTAGAAATTAAATGGCGTAGATTCATTAAAGGTTCCTTCTTTATCTCAAACCTAACCGCCACATATTAACTTAATTAATCGATTTTAAAACTAAGTTCCGAATTAAAATTAATTTCAATTGATTCACAGCTAGTCAAAGTTCAAAATTAATCTTTTTTATTTAATAATAAATAGGTAGCGCAACATTTTGGGTGTTAACGTTCAAAATATTTTGTGCATCACCAGTAAAAAATGCCATAAATTTAAAAGCGTGTAAATTCGTCCTTTTGTTTTTTGAAAATTTCTAGAATGACCTAATATATGACCTAAGGTATACCTATAATACCAATCATGAAACCTAAATAATTACTACAACCTTGGATAAAAGAGTGAAATTCGGTTAATGCATTACTTTGACAGCATAGAGTATTACGTACTTGCTTGCAAATGAAAAATAGACTTGAAAACAAAGTAACGCAGTCAAATTAAAGTATCAGGCTATATTTTAGGTACCCATGCAGTCAAGGAGTCACTTGCTAACCAGAATATGAATGCTCTTTTCTTGAATTGTGACTATCAGAACTAAAACACCTTCATTGTGATAACTAATTTTTATTAATAACTTTTTCAAAGGATTTTCTTTTGGTTTAATAAAACAATTTCTATTCTATTTTATTCTATTTCGATGATAGCGCCAACCTTCGTCAGGGCTTCCTTCAGTTTATCAGCCTCATCTTTAGGAATATCTTCCTTGACCAACGTGGGAGCACTTTCAACGAATTTCTTGGCTTGCACCAAATTCATTCCCTCGAGAAGATTCTTGATTTCCTTGATTAGAGCGACCTTTTGTTTATCATCGAATTTCACAAGTTTCACTTTGAAGGATGTCTGTACTTTCTTGGGAGCGGCCTCTTCTTCGTCTTCGGCTGCTTTGGCAGGACCAGCAGCAGCAAATCCAACTGGAGCAAAAGCAGTCTCGGGCAAATTGAGTTTTTTCTTCAACAACGAGCTGAGTTCGGAAACTTCCAATAGATTGAGGGTAGCGATATTGTTGACGATGTTATCAAGTTTAGGATTTGGTGGCTTGTCCACACCCTCGGGTACTGGAGGCACAAGTTTCTCACCACTAGCAGCGGCAGCAGCGGTCGATGTGAAACGAGCTTCAAACATGCGGCTCAATACAGATGGTCTGTTGATAGTTTGACGCAGATGCTGAATGGTAATACGTGTGATACTCATTTTAATTCAGCTTATTATTGAAAATGCAAAGAAATCACTGTAGTTTTTAGAATTTTAGTTCAGGAAAATTATATCTGGAAAACCAAAATTCAATTTTTTCGAGGGGGTTATGTTACGACAACTGACAGCTGATACGAAGTAAGTGAAGCCAGGTGTTAGGGAAATTATGTAATAAAAAGTTGTAGTAGATTTTTATGGAAAACATTTTTAAAAAGTACAGCGAGTAAAACATTTGTCTGTATATTTAATGGTGTATTTTTATACTACGTTTTCATGAAGCCGTAATGAGGTAATTTCGTAAATACAGAAAAAGTGTGTTCATTGCAAATTTGCTAATTTCCTTTGACAACTTATTTCATTTTGAATTTCATTTGGCAGCTAATAGCTTCTTTTTGTTGTGTTCTCTTTCTTTTTCTGTTTTCTATACATCAAATTTTGAAATTTTCAATGGTTTCCAATGGGTTTCCACTACGGATGCATTCCACTTGAGAGCGAGTAGTAAAAATATTTAGACCGTGGTTCAGCATTTTCCACCGATTTTAGCGGATTAAGGGCCAGTTGTACAATAGTGGTTCAGCCTCGGTTCAAGTATGTAATTGGTTATTATCACACACTTGGACAGTAAACCACTGTTGAAACTCAATTAATCCACCGGAATCGGTGGATAAAAATTGCTGAACCACGGTTTAAATATTTGTACAACTGGCCCCAATTGAGTTTCAACAGTGGTTTACTGTTCAAGTGTGTGATAATAACCAATTAAATACTTGAACCAGTGTTGAACGTTAGTTAATCCGCCGAAATCGGTAAGTTAAAATCTTGAACCGATGCTGAACCACTATTGTACAACTGGCCATGAGTGTGCTCAAAATATTAGGGGTATTCCCGATCCGATGCAACTGGTCTTGTATCATTGCAAAAGTGCAAAAGTGTAAAATTGCTATACCCTAAGGGCCAGTTGTACAATATTGGTTCAGCCTCGGTTCAAGATTTTAATTCCCCGATTTCGGCGGATTAACTAAGGTTCAACGCTGGTTCAAGTATGTAATTGGTTATTATCACACACTTGAACAGTTAACCACTGTTGAAACTCAATTAATCCGTCGGAATCGATGGATAAAAATTGCTGAACCACGGTTTAAATATTTGTACAACTGGCCCTAACCCCATTGTAAAAAAAAAACTTTGCATTTTTGCAATGATGCAAGACCAGTTTGCATCGGATCGGGAATACCCCTATTTTTACGTTATTTCCAACCAAATTTCTTGCAAATTTGTTTGAAATTACCTCATTTCGAAATGTGAATTTGTATGGGAAATGAGATAATTTGGAATCGAATTTGGAAATTTTCAACGAAATTACCTCATTTGTCCCAATCAAAACGTAGTACCTATATATATATATATAAATATGAGTCAATTTCCCCCAATATGCATTTGTCGTATGTAACCATAATGGTGGATTTACATGTATCTTCATCTGAGTTTTGCTTTCCTTTTCTATGATATTTGCATTTAAAGTTTATTACCATTATAATTTTCAATTATTAACTAAAAAACCATAAAAAGCCGAACGTTTTCATTTTTATAGGAAAATCTATTTCCGAACGCATTCAAATTCATTTGTCAAAACAAATTTTGACATTTCAATTTCAATCATGTCTGACGACGAGAAATCAACAGAGAATTTAACAGAAATAAATAAAATTATTTTTAAAAAGAAACCCCGTAAAAATATTAAATTAAGGAGTAGATTTAATGATGAAGATGAAAAAGAACATGAAAATCCGGCAGAGATACTGTAAGTAAAAATTGTCAGTTAAAATTAAACTAGAATTAATTTAAAAACTTGCTTATAAAATAGTTCAGGCTTGGAGGAGATCAAGGAACGCCAAAAACTACGCGAACGACCAAATGGTGTGAGTATAGCTGGTCTAGCTTTGGGAAAAAGGCTAGCCCTAGAGGAAGAGATTACAATTGTAAGTTAAATTTCAATGATTCCATAAGAAATCGGTAATACCTATTTTGTTATAACAGAACGATCCATTTAACACAAAATCTGGTGGAATGCTTAACATGCAAGCTCTGAAGGCGGGTAAAATCAAAGAAGCTGACGATGCCTATGACGTTGGCATCGGCACACAATTTTCAGCCGAGACTAATAAACGTGACGAAGACGAAGAAATGATGAAGTACATTGACGAGGAACTGCGAAAAAGGAAAGGAGTAGCCAAAGACGTAGATGAACAAGAAGGTGACAAAACAAAATACATGACTCCAGAAGAAGCAGCTTTATTTGCTCTACCCGATCATCTTCGTCAGAGTTCCTCTAACCGTTCCGAGGAGATGTTATCCAATCAAATGTTAAATGGAATCCCAGAAGTGGATTTGGGCATCGAAGCGAAGATCAAGAATATTGAAGCCACAGAAGAAGCCAAACAGAAACTCGTGCAAGAACAAAAGAACAAGAAAGATGGACCCTCAGTGTTCGTTCCAACAAATATGGCCGTAAACTTTATGCAACACAATCGATGTAAGTTTATGTGAAACGATTAAAGTAGTAAGATACTTTACGTTTTTTTGTCTTTGATTTCAGTTAATATAGAAGATGCAGAACCAAGGAAAAGGAAAAAGCCGGTTGAACCCGTAGATAAAACGACAGGAACGAAGAAAGCCACTGACGACTATCATTATGATAAATTTAAGAAACAATTTAGACGATTTTGATTTCGTTTTGTAAATTTTTTTTATTGAATATAAATTTTTATGTACAAACTTAATGCTTTATCTTTTATCTTACTACTTCAGTAGGTACACAGAAATTAGTTATGAAAATTTTAGCAGTGGTGTCGAGAAAAATAAATTCATAAACATATACATTTACATAATATGTATTGTATACCGCTTTTAAGTCCTCAAAACAATTTTCAGTGCAGCACATAGTAAATCAGAATGGATATTTTAAATTTCATTGATTAACAAAAATTACCAAAATACAAGTAATTTTTTGCTATTTTTAAATGCGGGGGAGATAGATACATATTTTATGTAATCGCCAAAGAGTGCATTCGTTTTTATCGATTAAAAGCATCCTTTTGATTTTTAACAGTTAAATTGGGTTCTTAAATGTTGTATACATAACAGTATACCAGTACTTACAATTGTCTATTATGATATTACTTCATATACTTTGGTAGCGGCAGTATTAAATATTTTGAATATAAACGTCTGCAAGTAATCAAATGATACTGTTGCGGTTAAATCAAAGACCGTCGTGGTTGATTGGTTAAATTCGACTCACCTGAGTTCTGGAGGCCATCCAGGAACTACTTGCATGTTATCTTCCAAAATGCATTGCTCAGCTTTGCCCTATTGAGGGTGCATTCTGGAAGTTGGTTGCACCGAATCGTTGCGTCACATTAAGTGTAACGAGAAACTGCTGTCGACAATGTTTCAGTAATAATCTGATGTAATTCAACAGTCAGCTACAACTCAGTGGGTCATGCCTTTGGTTGGGTAATATTAGGAGCACAATAATACCACTAGTAAAATATTTTTTTAAAAATAAACAAATAAAAAATAAAAATTAAGAACAATATTTGATAAAGAAAAATCTAGAAAAAATTAAACCAAAATAACACTTTTGATACCCTTGCAACATTGTATGGCACCGATGCTTCGTAGCTTATATAAATATTTCAAAGTACCTTCAATCCAATTTAAACAACCAAACTAAAGTTCATCTTAAGCACTAAAAAGTTAAGTAAATGCGAAAAAAGAAAGTAAAAGTTAGTACGTATTTAGAAGAGATAGACATACATAATATGTAGTACATACCAGCTAATATAATAACAACATTGCGCACCCAAATGACGAAAGCTTTGATAAGATACACCTTTCATTGACATTAATTGCTAAGTATTTAGGTATAAGAGAAAATAAGATGAATATAAAGGTACGTACGTAGGTACATAATATGTATGTAGGTATACAGAAAAATATCTAAAACTTTGTAAAGCAGAAGATTACATCAACAAGGAATCTTTGGAATGGTCAAAGCTTAGATGGGTATGTCGTACCATCGTAATGAAGTGATGACCATTTTTTTTAATAAGTGACCCTTTCAAAAATATGTTTTGCAAGCATACCTGTAAAATTTTTGATTTCTATTTCACTTAAACTGCCAATAATTATGTGAAGATTTCACTCTTCATAGCAAAGGTAAAACTGATTTCCTGACGGAGTTTCAAGTGCACATACATACATTCATTTTATATCCAAGCCTGAGGCGTTGCAAAATTGTTTGTATTGATATTTTTTATTTTGTATATAAACAAGTAGCCGCATTGTTAATTCCAATTAAATAATTTATGACAAGACTACTTTTGTTTTCTTGTCTTAAGTAGGCGACAAACAGAAACAGTTGTTGCTGCATCCATCAATCTGGGCGTTATTTGTGCGAGTTCCAAATGAGACAAAAGAAATTTGGTATCTATCAATACAATATTAAATACCGTAAATTCTTCTTAACATTTGTATGTTGAAAATATGT
Source organism: Epistrophe grossulariae (assembly GCA_929447395.1). Classification (NCBI taxonomy): domain Eukaryota; kingdom Metazoa; phylum Arthropoda; class Insecta; order Diptera; family Syrphidae; genus Epistrophe; species Epistrophe grossulariae. The sequence goes on from OV839568.1 coordinate 116,887,589, forward strand.
TCTCTAATCAATCTTCATTTGGTAATGTTATTGCATGTTTTGAAAAGTCCTCTTCAGTTAAATTATTCACATTTTTTAATGTTGAATATAGGAAATTTCTCTTATCATTAATGAGTTGTTGAATTTTTTTTTGTTTTTAACAAAAAATTTTATTTTTATTCAGTTTGATCTGAATATTGATGTACTGTTATTTTAATTATGCATTAGAACTTACTTATGTATATGGTAAAAGATTTGCTGAAATTATTTTATAGGTGCCGCTCAAAGTTTTGTTGCCATGTCATTTGTATAAGAACAAACTGCAATGCTACAAAATGTCTTCCGAATGTGCACAAAATTTCACAAATTTTAAAAAATGTTCACAATTTTCTATCAAAACCCATAGGAAAAAAACACTCAGTTTTGGGAAAATTGTTAAAAAAAAAAATATCAAAAGCATAATATCGCCATCCATTTAAGTACCTAAAGCTGCAATGTCAAATTTTCTCTTCCAGCCATTTAGACTTTAGGTTAAGGCGAAGACCGACATATTTAAAAGACAGACAAAGCTCAGATGTATGTATGTACATAGTGTACTCAGATATTCCTTGAACGTTTATTGTTTTTAACTGTCGTTAAAATTTTACAACACATTGAAACAGAAATTGAATTCCCAAAAAACCATGTCATTTGCCATTTTGCCAATTCTGTTTGTGGTTTTATATGATAAATGCAAGTGCTGAAAGACTTTCAAATGTTTAATGCAACAAAATGAGAAAGAATATAAATAATATCGTAAATCATTCAAACCATGTTTAGTATAATGTCTATCAATATATTGCGACATAACTATAAACCTACAACAGTCGGTGCAGTGAAATAACAATTGAAGATTTATGAGTAGGAGACTTTAATACTGCGTGTGAACGTTGATAGTGAGTGAAAACATACAAAAAACTTTCATTATAGTATTGCAGTAGGTACCTATTGTATTTGGAATTGAAAGTACAAAAATTAGGCAAGTTGATTAATATCCGTCTCATGGATTAGCCAAATCAAAGGGGAACTATAAAAGGGCGATGCGAGCTATAAAGCGCGCATACATAATAAGTTTAAAAACAATAATGTAACGTAGTTATACTCAAATTTTAAGTCGAATGCAATTATCATTTAACTTCAATTGTTTTTAATAATTTTATAATGTTATTAAAGGGCGGTTAGTATTTACAGCTTTCAAAATGGGTTATTTGAAGTAACATTATGCAATTCTGATTCAAAATAGCTTTTAACGGTCTTTAAGTACTACAAAAATTGGCGTTTCGTCCAGTTCGTGCAGTTCTGCTATCCAATAATATAAAAACAGGTCTGTTTGTTTACTTCCAAAACTGCCACTTTCTACCCATTTTAGTCGAAAGTAAGTTCTATAAAATTTAAGAAAAGTAAGCTAAGTAAAGAAACAGACCAGACAGACAGAAACAGAATGTTGATGAGACAAAGTCAATCAAAACTGTTGAAATATTTCCCGCACCGTTACATTTTCTACATACCAAATTCAAGCAGTAACATTTTCATCTATAATTGTCCTGCTTCTTTAGAGTTTGACATATTCTTAAATTAAATATTAAATGAAGGCTATGGTTGTAGTGAATCCGTAATATGACAAACAAAATGTTCTTATCCTCAGAATTTGGTTCGTCAGAAGCAATAAATTCGTTGAAATTTATTTTTTTTGTACCTACATCTGCACCAGTAAGTTATGTAATTTTTCAATAAATTTAAAAATTGTTTGTCGCTAAAATTGGTCCAGAATTTCAAAAATATACACTAATTCTTCTATTACATTCAAATAAATTTTCAAAAAACATCTGCTCAAATTGATTTGATGGGTAGCTTTACAATCATTTATACATATATTTTTTTGAAATAAATTTTATCAAATAATTGGAGAGCACTTACATGCAACTTTACTTTTAGTTATTTTGAATTGAGTAGATAATAAGCTCAATGTAATATAATTTGCAATACATCTTCACTTTCCACAAATGTTTGATTTATTTTTTATATTATTTGAAAAATTTGCGCGATGTTTAAAATTTTGTGAAATCAAATCATTTAATAATTTCAATATATTTCTGAAACCAACTTGCTTTGAAAACAAAAATGTAAAGTATCTCATTGAACCAGAACTTCAAGTTCGGTTATCAACTCTTTTGTTTTAATTTTTACACAGGCCTAAAGAACTGAATATTATTTTCTGGTTGCGAAACCAGATTGTATAGTTTTTCAAAGAATTTTGAAACAATGGATTAGGTTGGGAATTTGAAATATAGAAATTTTAAAGCGTAAGAAATTTTTGTGAGGTTATATTGCATTAGTATCTAATTAGTTTTTCTCCAAACAATTCTTAAAGTTACATATGTATATAAAAGCACATTTCATATAAAATTTATTTTAAAACTTTCTAATCCTTTTATTCCTTATTAAACCTTTCAATAAGTCTGAGTTGTCAGTACTCTTCGCCATGCATTTAAAATCAAACGATTAGAAGGTTCGTAGAGAGAGGAAAATTGACCAGGTTATATAGTGAATGTTTCTCGTGCGACTTTGTATCGTCTCAACGTAAAAGGCCCTTTTAAAAAATGAAAATGTTTGTATATTAATATTATTTTATTTATATTTAAATTTTCACAAAACTTGCTCTTGTGGTTTTAGTGGCTTAGAATTTAAAAGATTTTATATTATTCAACATATACATACATATAATAAATTAGAAAAACAAAATGAATCATGAAACATCCGTTCTTAAATTGCTAAAAAAGCTCGAACAAAAGTTTTGAGTTAAAAGTATAGAACGCCATCTGGATATGTACCTGAAAAAAATATAAATTTATGCAAAAAGACATTCAAAGCTCGTTTTATTAAAAAAAAATAATTTGCATGTATAAAATTTCTTTAACATTCATTTCGAACGAAATCAAATTCAAATCAATTTTCAATTTAACTCGAAATGAAAATGTATGTGTTCTATATATAATTCGTTTGTTTTCGAAAACTCCGCAATTACTTCGAACAATCAAAATGTATGTTTAACCATTTTTAATTGTTTTGAAAAGTGCAATTACAGTGCTGATGAAAATGGCTGCAATATTATTAGCATTTTTAAGAATAAAAAAGGAAGCGCAACATAGGTATTTGTAAGTATTTAATTTACATAATTTAATTTCTTTCAAATAAATTCACAAAAATGTTTATCAAAATCGCTAGAGTTGTTTTCGAGATAAATAACTTCCATTCTGTATTTTTTGGAGCTTCATGATTGAGTCGAATCAAATTCGATTTTTTTTAAGTATCCAAAACTTGCTCTATAATACCTACCTGCATAAATCTCAAATAAATATGAAAAAGCATTGTAAATTAATTTTTAAGAAGGAGAGAAGCCAACTATTCATAATTTTTATATAAACTCTTTGTAAATTCTTTGTAAAGCTAGTACTTAGCTGAGTTAAATAAATAAAAGTCTTTAAGTTGCCATTACAAAGGTTTTTGAAAAAAAAAATTATTTCATGATTTAAAATAATTTTGAAAAATACAAACAAAAATAAAACTTTTAAAAAAGTAATGACTAATAAAAATAATTATTTAAATTAAACAATTTTTTGTTTTGAATTGTATAACGAAGTATTCATATCATGCTCCTTTTTTTAAAATTTGATTTTGAATAAAAAATAATAAAAAAAGAGCATTCACTTAAGGCTTTTCAAAATGGGTTCAAAACGACTAAACGGGTTTAATATTTTTAATCTAAAATGCTAAATACATTTATTAAATTTAATTTTTAACTTTAAATTTTTGTCAAAATTTTATAAAGTTCTTGCGAGATAATATGTAAGTTTTTGAAACTACCACAGAGAAATATTTTTTTTTTAAATTGAAATCAAACCTTTTTGTAACAGTCTTGTCTAATTGCAATATCCTTTTCCACCTACAACTAATCGTAAAAGGTAGTATACCTGTTCCTTTTCTTTTAAAAAATCCCACCTTCTAATGCGAAAGTAAACCTACAGCAATGTAGTAAACACCACAAAAGGAATTATACATCTTTCACTAATATACCACGCAACAATTAGAAAAAAAGTGCTCAAAAGTATGTTATTAAAACTTGTTTTAACAACACGCGTCACCGAGACTAAATGCGTTCCCAGGAGAATTTTCATTTCACAATTAAACTCGGACATAATTATTGTCTACGCATCTCTCCATTCATCTTCTTTTTTAATTTGATCAGATATAATTAACCAATGAATTTGCTATCAATCTGAAGGAATTAATAAAAAAAAAGTATGAAAAAAAGCTGCAATCGCAAAAAAAAAAACAAATACAACTGACTTCCCTTCTTTTCTTCGTTGATAATCGATCATAACATGTCTTGTGGTGCAGTTTAGTGATCATCGTGTGATCATAAAAAAAAACCTTCACAAGACGCGTGCACACAATGCTGGTGAATACAAAACAAAGAGCTTGAAGCGGCTCAGTTTAAATATTGATGAGATAAAATTCGAGACTCGAAACAAAACTTAAGAGATCCACCACCAGAAAAAGACTAGACCAGCACTCTACGCCCGATCGGTATATATAACTCTTTTCGTATTCAAGTCGTGGCTCAATCTTACCTTGAACTCGCTACCGTCGAGACTATATTCGCTATTGTTTAAGCTTAGACAAGAAAGAACAAACGACCCGACCCGCGAGACTTGTCTTTGGATTAATTTAAGCGCGGGTGCGAGATTTTATTTCATTTTACGTGCGATAAAGTGAAGTGAGCAAAAAACGACATTTGATCCGGAAGTATATATTGTTTGATCGATGATTGATTAAGTGTGAAAGTGACAATTTATATAAATTTTTACCTTTCCTTTCTCTAATTCCGTTATTTTGTGGATTAGTTTTTTTTTAATTGTTTAATTAAAATTTCGCACATGCACTTTTCTTCGTAAAAATAAATAAAATGGGTCTACATGCGATATTGGTATTCGCAGTGCTGCTGCCGCTAAGTATAAAAGCACAAGAAACTAGAGGTAAATACTAAAACACTTTTTTTTTTTTTTAATTTCAAATTCTATCAATTTGGACACACTCTATGAATCTGTTGTCGAAGAATATGGTTAGATATAAAAGAATTATTAAAAAAAAAAATAGAATATTCTGCGCTCTGATAACAAAGATAAAACATTTTTAACAGTGAATTAATGAACTCACCTGTCATTAAATTCCGACATGGGAACTATCACAATAGATTTTGTTGTTTTTTTTTTTAATTTATGGGTGAACTAAGAGTTCTTATAACGGACATCACACAAACTTGATCTTGAGGTGTGGAATCAAAACAGAACCTTGGTAGATGTTCCTATTTTGAAAACGAGTTTTTTTTTGTGACTTGACCTATACTTATTGAGGCTATGATGACCAACAAGTGAATTGAAGTAGTTTTGGAATTTTTTTTTGTATTTTTTATTTGTTGATGAAGTGTGAGGCTTTAATATAATAAAAGGAGGAATTTAGTTTAAGAAATGAGTACCCAATAAAAAATATTTTTTATGGATCAGCAAGCATTATAAAATTGGACGCGGGATGAACATTTGTGAGTTAGTTTTTCAAGCATCAAAATAGGTTAATTTTATTTCTTTTCTCAAAAGTACTTTTAACATTTGTGATAAAAATACTATAGAGCAGATAAAATAATAATATTCTTATTTATTATTTTAACCAAATAGAAATTTTGTAACATGAGTTGTGTCATTCAATTTAATCATACATATTCGATGCCGTTTTATGCATATATAAGAATATGTAATTAAGATGAGTCTAAGGGCTTGTTGCACAATGTCTGAGTAAAGTTCTGATTAGTAACTTCACACATATGTACATATCGAAGCAGGGTCATAAGTCCACAAACCAAATAAAATTACTTTTGCTTTTACCTGACAAGTCGTCAAAAGACAATTTGTTAGTTCTTCTCCTGTAAAATTATGACCCTGTGTCAATATTTAATTTGTCGAGTAACTAATCAGAACTTATACTCACCCATTGTGAAACAGACCCTAAATATCGTAGCTTGACCTAGTGATAAACATATTACATGGTCTAATTTGAATATTTGACTCAATGTTGTTTTTGTAAATAAACAACAAAGTCGTTAGAATTTTATTTTGAAAGAGCAAATTTTCAGTTGCAGCAATTTTATTGAATTAAATAATAAGAGTAACTTGGTAGAGACCAAATATATCGCCAAGCTTATGGTTATATCTGATGATTTTTAATGATTTTGTTAGTTTATGTACCAACGTTAATGTTTTGTGGAAATAATAAAAAAGAAACAAGTATTTTACCGCTTGTATGTGAGTTGTGCCAGTTTCTTTAAATTCTGGACTTATTGCCAAAATTAAAAACAATGTTCATTTTATTTATTATCAAAAAAATGTTTTTCTCATTTATGTAAATTATTTGGGAATACATACATACCCGCATCTACCTTCAGAATTTTTGAATTTAGAATATAGAAAAATAGCTTATGCTTTGATTTCATTAGAACCGAAATGAACTAGTGTCTATAATTAAGCAGAAAAATATTCATCATGAAATCTTTGTAAGATGAACTAAAAATTAGGTATTATTTTGAGACACTTTAAAAACAAAGAAATTTATTTTGAACAACATACTTATTTTAATGCCAATAAAAAGCTCTTGACTCAAATTTAATTTCTAGTCAAATAAATATTTCATTTTGGCCTAATCTTTAACATAAAATAATTTATAAGATTTCAATGATTAATAGTAAGGTAGTTCATTTATTGAAATAAAGAAATTCATTTCATGTTCAAGGTTAGGCCAAAATGAAAATTTGGTTGGCAAACATAATAATTAAGTAATCACAGCTTTATATTGGCATCAATATAATTAGTGATTTTGCTTTTCAAATGCCTCAATGATTTTCAATGAAAGCTATTAGCCCTTAGAAGTTAATTTGAACCAACAATTCTATCAGTCCAATTAAATAGTTCTATATAAGTCTTCTACATATATAAGATGAAGTATTGCAGTAATATAGAATTTGTATTATAAAAAAAGAATTTGTATATAGAATTTGTATTATATATATTTATAAAAAAGAATTTGTATTGTAGAGAATTGATTTTTTAATAATTTTTGGGTGTTTCTTTTTTCTGTACTACTGACATCTGGCGATGAAACTATTCATAACTAAAGTTCAATTATTCACTGAGATATCATCCGAGTTAATTTCGCACTGAATAACTCATCCTTAGAGGCCTGATGTTCGATTCTAATCTGAGCAGCATCCTTTTCTTAAAGTTTTCTCCATTGCAATCCATGATTTGAGTTAAAAAATAAACATGATTTTATGCAAGAAACTATTGAAATATTTATTTTTTTATTAAGCAGACATTAGGGAATTGTATGTACATATATATACACTCGTACATATGGTTCAAAATATCTTTTAAATGGTTGATGACTATGGTAGCATGCACGATCCTTTCTGATGAAATTTTCCAAAGCTTTTAAACATATTTGGCTATGTATCGTTGAAAGAGTTCAACATTTCAGATTCTAATGACAAGGTTGTTATGATCTTGTTTGCATAAACTTGAGACCTTAAAAACTCTGTCGGCCCATTCTAGTAGATAATGAGTAAGAAATGATCCACTAAAAGTAATGAAAAGACTCATGTAAGACCGAAAATATGGTAAGTGGCACCTTCCACTATCTTTAAGAGCAATATCCTTCTGGTAAGGCACAAAGAACTAAGAACAACTATCATGTTCATGTTATGTTAACAAACTAACCGACGCAATGAAGGTGCCTGCAGTGGCAAGAACTAATGATCCAAATAACACTTAACATTAAAAAGGTCCCATTTAACTCCTATGTACCTGTCAGAGTTATTGACCTATCAATTAATAAATTATTCGCGCAAGAGTTCATGGTTAACAAAGATCTAGTAATTCACGCAGTCAAAGCAATTGTGTATGTGTGCGTGTCGCTATTCGGCAAAAAATAGAGGACACTTAGTCCCAATCTTTTACCATATGCCCCAATGATAACTTTAAAAATCTGATGCCGCTTTATGTAAAATTAAAAAAATATCATGTCAGTGGAATAAATATTACTGTTTTCCCCTAAAAAAAATATAATGTCTATTTGCGTATTGTCAAAAAACGCAAACAGACCTATTAAATACATCAGATATTTTATATATTTTTTTTATTTCTATAGATTTAATTTTTTTGATTTTTTATTTTCTAACTATTTCGGATTATCAAGACCTAGTAAAAAATCTATTAAATACACCTGGGGCCTATTTCACAGAATTACATCATGTTCCTTAAAGTAGTCGCCATTGATTACTTAGTGAACCATTTGAATTTAAAAAAAAATTATGCGTTAACTTAGTAAAGGCTTAGTTTTTTAAAAATCTACACTCACTGATGTGGGGCATTTTTAACGCCACATACATTGTATGTGATGTATGTGCCCCTTATTATGTTTCTGTGACATTTAAATAAAGCTTTAAAGGTTTGATAATCTAAAACTTGAGTAATTCGTAACAAATTTAATTTATTTTAAAAAGTAAACTACAGAGATCGCATAGGATCAATGCAAAAGAAAGCTTATTTATCTTCTATCAATTAAAATTAAAACGAAGAGAACAAAATATTCAACATAATTTATTCACATTTTAGAAAAATGACATAATCCTGTTTGAAATTTATACAAGAATTCTTAACATACTCTGAATTTTAACATACACAAACCCATGGTAATGCATAAAATGCATAAAAACTAATAAACATACGTCAGATTAAAGTGAAATTGAATTGTGTATGTGAATCATTTTTTTTTTAAACGTGACTTTCCGGGTGTATCACTCTAAATCATTTCAAATTTATTGTCTTAACGATGAGTGAAAGCTATGTGTAGTATTTGTATTGTCAATCAATAAATTAAAATGAAATTAATAATCAGATCAGGTACCTACATATTATATATTGCAAATTGCATAAACTCTGCGTGCTTCTCTTAAATATTTTTTTTGGGACTAAGACAAAAGAGTTCATGACGAACTCCTCTCTTTCGGGTATGTATATTTAATTTTAATTCTTCTTAGCTTCGTTCGATCTATACGAATAATTCAGCACATGGAAATTGATCTAATTAATTCAAAAGCAGAGAAAGCTTCATCAATTTTTTTTTAAATGTAGAATTTTAATCCATTGAAATAAAACCAGGGGCCACTATGCAATATAAAATGCATGTTTAATATTACTTTTTGATGTTAATTTTCATAACGAATCTGACTGGAAATGGATTATAAGGTTATATCTTTTTCTTTACGTCTGTATGTTTGTATACCGCCAAGTTCATTTATATTAGTTAAAGGTTAAACCAATAGACTTAGACAGAGCTGCCTATAAAGTCATAGATGTTTATCTTGTATAATACAATGTCTGTTTACTTTCTCATAACTGCTAATTATTACCAAATTTAATACAAAGTCTTTCGCTTACTCAAGATGTGCTTGTATAAATAAAAATTCGGTAGAAATTTGCAGTTGTATATAGGAAGTAAACAAACATACCTTTTATGTTTTATAATCATTGAATTACATAAATAGCATTACTCCGAATCACTCGAATATTTTTTTCCCACAAATTAGCATAAAGCTACTTATACAATAATTGAAAAAGGCGGGAAAGATTTTGCCTTTCACTGTAAGATGGAATGGCAATAAAAACTAAATGCTCATTAAATGAAATGTTTAAACGTGACGATAAAACTAATTGAAATTGCGATAACAATAAATTTTATATGTTCAATGGTCAATCACAATGGTTTCTGCCAGAAGTAAGTTTTGCACTTATCACTTATGATTTGCACCTAATAAAATCTTATAATGTTAATTTGGTTTTTGAAGAAACAAAAGATACCATTTTTAAATCGAATCAACTTATTTTAAATAACATAATTAGAAACTATTAAAAATTACGAAATTTTCAATAAAAGGTGGCACTGGTTTCAGAAACATTTTTGACTTGTTTTTCTGAATTTGGGACAAAGCTGATTAGATTCAAACATATGTACATTCAAGCACACACGTTAAGAATTGGCATGAGATTGTTTCTAAAATTCACACAAAGAGGTCCATTCTATGTTTGGCGGTCAAACTTGACATGCATGGCGTGCAAAGTAAAATGTTTTTCTTATTGTTATGTCATCGTTCAAGTAATAGCAATAAATTCTTACTAGGTTATCAACCCGATTCTCCCCAATATCACTGAAACCTCACAAGTCATAAGAAGAGGAAATTATTGATCTCTTTGCAGAGCAAGTCATCAACTGGCATTCTACTTGTGTTTTGTTATTTTTTGTTTGCATTTTAAATATTTTGTATAAAAATGGAACTTTATTAGATTTGGGAGTTTAAAAAAAATTAATATTACGATCGTAGATCATCTGAGAATGAAAAATACAATTTTAACAACTGCACGTATTTTTTTAACCAACTAAAAAAGTTTTTTCACTTCCATTTTGAAAATGTATATGTAGATAAACGTATTTATTTACTCACTTTATTGCTAAAATTTATGTTTATTTAGCCTTGCATTTTTTAAGTTTAAAAATAAAATTTTATGGCCCAATTTAAAATATTTTTTGTGTTTTAAATAACCTACTATTTTAATTATGACACTAAAAAAAATCCACCTTTGCTGTGGTGAGTTTCGTTGTGAGTTATTGTGTGAGCATTATGGGAGAATTCGAAAAATGTTACCGAATAACAACAATCCCCAAGGAATAATCACAAAAGCTATGGAACTGTGACCAGCGTTGCCACCTTGCTAATATTGCAATTTTTATCTAAGTACTCGAAAAATTTTGTATTTTTATTTTGAAATAAAAAATCTATTGTGGAAAATTCCAATCTACTGCATTCTGTTTAATAAGCTACTGCAAATTTTTTGTTCGGAGTTTTTTCATCTTGATTTATTTATTTATCAGTTGATACATCGATCTGCTGATCACAAAAGTTTAATATAATAGCAATTTGTATACAAAAAATTTGTATTATTATTGATTTACAACGATCTCCTGCAATCTCCATCAAAGCAGAATAAAGTCTCAGAGACTCAATTAACCCATAATTATGCGAAATTGTTTAAAAAGAAACCTAAAAGTTGTGCATCGTAAAACTTATAATCGAATTTAATAAATAATTTGAAACTTGCTGCATTTAGAGAACTAATTCGAGGTGATTATAATCCAAACAAACAAAAAATTTTTGAATATAGAATTGCAAATTGAAACATTCGAATAAACAACATGTATATCAAGTATTTTTTTTACATCCTCCGCATACATTAAACAACAACAGTATTTAAGTAAGTTATGGAAAATCATTTATAAAAATGTTGAATAAAAGTGGAACCAAATAACTTCTTTATGGTAAACCAGATAAAATTTCTAAAAAATGTGAGTAGTACCCATCAATTTGAACCACTTGCTTTCTATCAGACAAATAAGAACTCAACCATTTAATAAAGTTGCAGTTAAAACCTAATTTTTTTGTATAGAAGGAGACCATGGTGTTATATGGTTACAAAATACCCTGTTCCATGCTGTTAAAATGCAGAAACTTAAAAGAATGCAAAAGTTTGTGTTTGACCTATACCCTTTATGAAACCATGCTGTTTAAAAGAGAGTGAATTTTGAACTGAAAAATAAAGCAGCTGAGTGACAAATTTTTCAAAAAAATTTTGGCATGACGAATAACTTCTCGGGAACTCACAATAGTAGCTAGTCTGAAAGAAATCTGAAAAAAGATTACAAGATGATTGTAGATCAACCGACTATTTTCAAATTCCAATTCACGGTGAAAACAATGAAATTTGAAAATAATCGGTTGATCTACAATCATCTTGTAATCTTTTTTCATTAATTTATTAATAATTCTAAACGAAAAATTTCATTGTTTTCACCGTGAATTGGAATTTGAAAATAGTGGTTTGATCTACAATCATCTTGTAATCTTTTTTCATTCGAATAAAAATATTTTTATGTACGTACATATTTTCAATATCTTATTTTGAACAATTGTTGGATGTAAATACCCCTATGATGTGCATCCGTATAGCGTCGCATTGGTCTCTGTGCGTTCGTATGTACACTATAAATATAGCTATGTAGTCTAAACGGGTGAACCGATTTGCTTCAAATTTGGTACAGATAATTTTTACATGATTCAATAGAGAAATTCGAAGTTTTGCTTAAGCTCATTTAATACGTGTATAGCTCCCATACAACAATTTTTTTGTTTTTTATTTATTTCAGTTCGAAAACCACTCATATGCATTAATTTTGAGTTCTTACTTACTGCATATCTTTTTAATGGCCAACCATTAATTTTGTTATAATTTTGCACTCCCCAGTTTTTAAACAATTTTGCATTTGCAAATTTTGGAAATAATTTTTTTTGTAATCTTTTTCATTTATCAAAGAAAAAAAATTCTTTTTTTCATAATATTTTGCCTTTTTTCTCTCCACAATCCACAGTCTACAAAAGCAGTCGTGCAAAAGCAGTCGTTTGTTATGAGTTGATAAATCACCATTTTTCTGCAATATTATAGTTTTCATAAATATGTGTACCTATGTCGAGTAGTATTGTTTGCCATTGTCATTTTATGTTATAAATTCATTTAAGGTGTTAAATAAAAATAATTTATTTAATTCCATAATCAATAACAAACCAAGATCCTTTCTTCTCCTTTCTACAATTGATCTCCCTCAAATTTCCAGATATAATTCCTAAACTGAAGTCTCTCACCTCTCCAAACACCATTTTTTGAGATTAGCATTTTCTTGTGAGATTCTACAACTTTCAGTATTTTTTAATTTCTTAAACATCAAGATTTATTTTTAAATATTTTTTAATGACTTTCTTTAAATAAGGCCATTAAAAAAATGTTTTTTCTTACAACTTACAATTTTAAAGCTTACTTTATGGTTTTTGAGTTAAATAAATGATCTTTCTCTAAAAGTGTTTACCAAGTTAAAGTTTAAATGTTTATTTTTTGTTTAGAAAACAAGCATTTCGCTTTGAAATAGGACATTATAAATTAAGTTTCAAAGATCGTGAATATTAAAAATAACAAATTTTATTACTTTTTGGATATTTTAAATATATGAAAATGCAACATACAATATTTAACGTGTGTCAGACTAAATTTTTAATGTTAAGACTCTTAAAAAACGAAATCGTTGCGGATGTGTTTTCAACGGAATGTGTTCAGGTCATTACTGTCAAAGAACACACCTATACCTTAACGTTACATACCTTATTAACTATATAATAAGTGTTAACTCTCTGTAGTCTGTGATTTACTATAGTTTCCTGTAAACTAGAAAAAAGGCGTGAAAGTAAAAAGTGTATGTTTAGTTTACAAATAGCATAACGCAGCTAACTGCTTAAACCATATTTTGTATATAACAGCTATATCTAACAATAATACTGTTTTTCCAACTTGTTATATTCCATCACAAAGTAAGATTACATATATTCATCCTAACATACTCCACTATATAAGTCCATTAACTACGCAATCACAAACAAAACACTTAATTCATTTCATCAACAACTTTCTCAATGGCAAGTCCATTTGGATCTTGCAACTTAGTGTTTTCTATTTGATCGCATGTCGCGCCAAAATGTGCAACCACACATTTGTTTTAAGTCTATATACGAGTGTATACATAGATAAAAATGCAATTCAGTTGTGGAAACCGGGTTCGCACTATGGCGACCTAGAGAAGTAGAAATTCCTCGTTGGCAAAGTTATTCCCAGCACTTGAGGACTATACGAAGAAGAATATCCGCTGCTGTATAGCTGCGGCTTTAGGCCAAGAGATATACAAACTCCAACGATGGATGCTGGTTAATTATGTTTACCTTTCAATCCCGGTTTGTAGATCTTTTTTTCTTTCTTAAAAACTACTATACTAGTCAGTCAGCTAGTATAGTTATAAGAAGATGATAACTTTCACTCTTCTGGTGTGTTGGAGACCGGTGAAATGGATTGGCGTTAACTAGCTAGAAATATTATCGATAATTATTGTTCTTCTAAGTTGTCTAGGCAGTTTTTTTTTTTTTTTTTTTTTTTTTTTTACATCACTATAGCCACCGGCCGGCTATAATATTAATTTCTGCTAAGACGTTAAAAGAATTAGCAGATGCTTATGAATAGACATTAAGTACGTAATGCCTTTCGAGGGTTTTAGCATCTCGATAGCATAATGCACGCGATTAGTACATTAAAAGAAGACTATACATACAGTCTACTGAGAAAGCATTAGTGTTTAATGGCATTAGTCTACTGACGCCTGCTGCTGTACTTAGTTCATTCCGTTTGGCAGACTCTTTCGATGTTTGGAATTGGATAGGTCAAATCGTGACAAGGGAAAACGAAGACACTTATGGCCTTATGTTTACCAAGGAATGCATGTGCCTTCATTTTCCACCCCCACATTCACGTCTTGAATTTTTTGTCCAAAGGAGACAACAAAAACAAAATTAATGTCATCTATGATGCTGTTGCCAAAAGCAAAAGTTCCAAATCACAAATATCTAGTGAAAGTTTATTTTCATTGTTGATTCAATATTTGGATAGAAGATTTGGCCTGTGCATTTTTTATTGTTGGGATGAGATGATGATGCTTCATTTGGTATTCTATGAGCAAAAGAGATCTTTAAGGATTTTTATTGTAGGTACAATTGTACATACTTGATTGGGTGGATTGAAAATAAATTAATGGTAATCGTTGTAGTATACTAGACAGGCCAATTTTGATTGTAATCTTTTGCACAGGAATTTACTATACGGGGGATATGATCATCACTAGTAGAAAGTTTTGAAAAATTACGTTTTTATTGCTGGGAAAGATCATTGTTTTGTAAATTCCTTATAAGAAGAATAAACATGATCAGGTGGAATAAAAAAAAGTCTAACAAATTGCAACTGTATAACCTCTAACGCAGTTATGTATGTCTAGGTAATGTCTTTTAAAGAACATATGGTTGGCATTTGCAGACACAAGATAGACATGCCATGTTAAAGTTTAGATACAAGCAGGTGTGAGGTTATATGGTAATATATGCTAGAAATCTTATTTTTTTTAAAGATGTCCACTTGCTTATAAGGTGACTTTTATAAATTGCACACCTGCTGTTTAAAGAAAATACTATGGTAAATTAAAAAAAAAATGCAACATATTTCTCAGAACACTAACAGAATTGCATCGGATATCGTATTGGATTGGTATAACAAAACTGCTTCAAGTTAGTAAAATTAATTGAAATAAGAAGGTTAACTTAGGTTTTAGCTTGACCTATTATATCCAACCTATGTAAACTTTTACTTACATTATGTTGAACATTAAATAATATTATACTCGTATACATACATAGGTACATATATTAAATTTTAATATCAAAGTTTAATTAATAAGTTCATAGCTTGTTATGTTACACATAAAATTAGAGGTTTTAAGAGGTTTTAATCGAACTAAGTTCTACATTAGCTACAAATCATGTTCCGATGTTCATGTTTGTGTTAGAACATTTTTCAAGACCATTGAAGGTTAGTTCACAACTCAGTTGATTTTGATGTGTGAACGTGAGCAAAATGTGTGGCTTTTTGATTTATTCTTTTTCCCGCGCAGGAACCGCATGAATATCGTCGGTCGGTTTAGATGGAACACATACTTATTAGATAACTTATGCACTAGAGAAAAATCATTTCGTAATTTAGAAGCTTCTGTTAATTTTCAAGTTTCATTTCAATTTTACTAACGAGATTAAGTCACGACCAAGAGCAAGAATATCATGTGGTACATATGTATGTAGATTGTAGGTATAGTGACAATGTGAAAATTATTATAAATTCTACAGGTTTTATTTAATGCCACCTTAATATAATCAAGTTAGAAGAAGTATTATTAACATTTTAATACTGAAAAATTGTTAGAAGTCAACATAATTTGAAATAAATTTATTAGGAAACGCCTCGAATTGTTTTGAACACAACGCCATCCGATTTATTAATAAATCCTTAATTATGAAAATACAAATTAAAAAAAAATCGAGCCGTTTTTTAACGAATAATAATTTTTAAAATATAAAATTTTAACATTTTGAAGAAATATAAAATTGTTACCCCAACATTGCCGTTACAATTTTTTTTTTAATATTTAAAAGATTAATCTGTATTTAAGAATTTTCAATAAATGATTTTGATATTTTTTTTTATCATGAACATGATTTTTTTGTAAATCTTAAGACGCAATATTAGTTAAATTTATAATAAGCTTCTGAATAAAAAAAATTTGTTTAAATAGGTAAAGAAAATATGTATTGATTAACTCAAAACTAAAAAAAACTGTTCTATTGAGAGGTACTGCTATAGTGGTGGCTAGTTGTAAATAATTCATAAAGCGAAAAATCCCGGTAGCTATAGCGTTATATTTATTTAATTATTGTTCATATAATTTATTTATGTTTCCAATAAAGTTTAAATAAGAATTTTAATAAATTTGACTACAAAAATATTTTCTCGCTGACAAGATGAAAATCGACCAAATTGTTTTCAAAATAAAAAATTTAAAAATTAAATTTTTTTTAAAATCCTAATATTTATAAACAATACTGGATATATTAAAACTTAAAAAAAATGTATAAAAAGAAGTTCAACTGTTTTCAAGAAAAGCGAAAATAAAAAATAGTTCTGTGGGAGGTGCTATTTATAACCATTTTTCGGAAAAGTTTTGTTAAGAAAAAGACACAGCTATTAAATTTAACTAATTTATTTTGTTAAATCTGTGGAGACATTTTTTGAGAAAAATAAAATTTTCTTTTAAGGACAAACAAATGTGACCGTTGTTTTGGTCCTAAAAAATAAAAAAAAAATAACCTGTCGGAGTAATGTCAAAAAAGACGCTTTTACCAAGCTTAAACAAAAGCGATCTTTCTGTTACGGCTGTGACTGAAATGAAAGCCAAATAGAACGAGAATCAACTTTTTTGGCTTCTCTCGAATCTCGAGCTCAATTTTTTTTACGAATCTATATAACTTGCTATATTTTGCAGTATATAAATATTGCAAATAAAAATGGCTTTCTTCATCCATTTATCAATCTTGAATATAATGTTATATACCATGTGCGTGTTCTTGTTCTCCTCCTCCATTTAATTGGGAACATAAAAAGAATCCAAAAACATTACTCGACAATATAATCGAAGGCTTTCGGAGTAGAAGGAATGAAAAAGGAGAACAAAAGGAGCATCTTCTCCGAACGTTCAAAAGAAAACGACGTTGAATTTCAAATATTTCCAGAGTTAATTGAGTAATAACTTTATTTTACGAACATACGAAGACACTCAAAAAAATTTAATAAATTCGTTTTCAGAATATTTTATTTGCAAATTATTTTAATTTTTATTAGATGAAACGATTAAGCTTAAAACAAACTCCCTTTTTACTTACTCTATAAAAAAATTCTTTTCTTTATTTTTAAAAATTATATACGTCCGAGAAAGTCAAAAATTTTTCTCGTTAATTTGGTTTTAGCTACAAAGAGTTTAAAAAATTTTAAATACTAAGTTTAAGATCATCTTAAAGCCGATAAAACATGACCAGCAACTATTATTTTCATGAAATTTGAGATGTATTGCCTACATCTAAAAAATGTCGATGATATACTAAAAGATACCACCAAAAAATTAAATTTAATGATTCATTATTTTAACTATTGTTGTAAGGCTAAGATCTTTCACGAAGCCACAAAAAAAACCTATCGTATTTACCTACACTAATAAGACATGTACTTATTTATATTTTTCATGGCCTGAAAGTTGATACTCAAAAGATACATAGGTAGGTACCTTCATATTAAGCTTCACCTAGGTACTTTAGTTCTCGGTTCATTACGGAATTGTTTCTTTTATACTTTCTCTCATTTTTGTATCTGGTTTATAATTTAATTACCATATTACATTAAAAGTTCTGATGAAAATGGATCTTAACCTTTTCTTTCATTTTTGTTTATTTTTATTTGTCATTTCAGAAGTATCGCCATACATAGATTTAGTATTTTGTCCCGCAAAATCACAACCGTGGAGTTGTGCGCGGCAGCAATCTGGACGCATATTGAACTTATGGAGTGATCAGCTGGACTCAGAATGGCAAAAATTTAAAGGTAAGTTCGAATAATTCCAAGAATTCATTGAAGATGAGATACTATGTTATATACTATTAGTAAACTATAGCATTTTAAGGGTATTCGTATATAAAAATAGAGAAATTTATAAAAGATTGCAAACATCATTACAGCGCGTAGTTATAAATCTATGTCAGATTTTTAATTATTACGTTGAGTAGGCAGAATGTAGAAATTGCGAATTAAATTATTACTATGCAACGGAATTTAATCGATATGATGCACGCAACTTTCTGTATTTTGGTGTTAATACTTCACACATTGACACTATTATGTTTAATAGGGTAATGATCTTAATTTTGATTAATTAATTGAGAATTATCGTTGAAAATAAATCCAATTTATTTTTAAACTTAAAGTCGCACATCACTTTGAACAAAATTATGCACTAACGACTAATTGATAAATCAGCAATCTATCATTAGATATTCATAAATTTAGCAAACTTAATAAAACTACCGAATTGTATTGAAGTTTTAAAATTTTCAGCCCTTTTTTTAAGCGCACTGAAAACCGTCGCGTCGCGTCGATTAGAATAATGACAAAAAAAAAGTTTGAACGTCAGCTCTTTCGTTTGGATAATTTAATTTTGTTTTTAATTTCTATTGATTTGGGTATTAACTCCAGGTCATCTTATTTATGATTATACCTACAACTAAAACTTAATTTTATTTTCAGTTGAAGCTGATCAACAATTTAATGCTACTCTGGAACGAAGAGGCTACAGTCAATCAGAGCTTTTAACCAAAGAAAAACCATCGTCACTTTTGAAAAGAATCGAATTAGGTACAAATTATATGAAGGACTATCTGGCGTACACATTTGATGGGTGAGTTTTTTAAATATGTAGAAATTTTGTTTGCCGTTCTCTTTAAAACTAGAATTTTCTATTTTACAGATTCTTAGGACGAGAATACTATACTGATGTGAACCGAGACGAAGATGAGGAAATCAGTGATGAATTTGTCGATGTTGAAGGTGAGATTAAGAAAGGGAGTAAAAAGAAAAAAAAGAAGAAGAAAAAGAAAAAGAAAAAGAAGGGTAATAAAGGGCATAGTGAAGAATATTATGATAATCATGTGCAACAAATTACACCATCCTCGATATTTCTTCTACAAACTCCTGAACACACTCATAGCAAGCCACAAAAATGGCATGACGAAGAAGAACAGGCCAGACCACAACAAGTTCTGCTTCTTCAAGGTACTGCAGGCAATGATCATGGTGGACATGGTGGAAAAAAGAAACGTAAACGAATGAAAAAGAAAAAAAAATCCAAAAAACGGAAACAATCCATGTTGACAGCTATACCGGCTTTATTGGGTGTAAGTGGAAATCAACATGACTACGAAGAAGATAGCTACGAATATGAACAAGATCACTCAGTATTTAGTTTACTTGGTTCATATGTTGGAGATTTCCTTGAAGGAGCCGAAGATTACGATGATGATGATGATCATGGATATGTGGTAGTAAAAGAAAAGGGCCGAAAGAAAAAGAAGAAACGGAAGAGAAAGAAAATTAAACGGCCGATAAAATATGGTAGAGAATTTTGGGGGTTATACCTTGGGTGGTTTGGTGGTAATGCCTGCGGCTACATAAATTATTACTTCTCTTCTTCGTTGTTTAATTTGAAAGTTCGCCAATAAGTGAAATAGATTTTTTTTCTTAAACCACATAGATAAATTTGATGAATTTTGTATTGCGGTTCGTGTATTGGTTTTTGGATATTTTTTTTATCGTAGGTTGGTGCCTCGGTTAACGATATGAATTTTGGTTTGTGTCATGCATGAAACTACGTTGTCGACTGTGAGATAATGTAGACCTTCTGCACAGGGTTCTCAAACTGTTGTTAGTTTTTAGTTGTAGTATTTATTTGAGATGCATTTTGATTTAAACTAAATTTATTTTTCTTTCTTTTCTTATGAAATAGTGTAGATTAGTTGGTTTTGTTAAAATTTTAAGTTTTGTTTTAAATATTGTAAGCTAGGCCAAATCTTATAAAAGGAATTTAAAGCACAAATCATTTTTTAAGTGCATGTTTTAAATACCTATTTAAAATAAGAAAGTATATCGGTCTGTTTTATTTTGATACAAATCACTAATTTTAATTTTGTTTAATTTTTTGTATTTCTATAAACACATAATATAATTATGTATTGAAACTATAGGTATACATTTTTAAAGTAATACAATATAAAATAAAAAAAAACAAAAACTGATTTTGAAATACTTTCTAGCATAGGACATCTGAGTATTGTCTTAGTTTTTTTTTAAGATACGTACATATATGAAATTATGATTCTTCTATTTCTCTTTTATTTTTTCTTCTTCTTTTTCTCACTCTTCTTTTTTTATTTAGGTTTCAGTTTTGCAAACAAAAATGTATTATTAAAAGTTATTTAATACAAATAATGAATATAATTATACATTTTTTTTAAATTTTTCTTTCAATCTGAATAAGCCCACTTTTTTATTAAAAAACAAAAAGATTTTATTTTGTCTACACTAAATAAATGTTTATTTGTATAAAGATGCCACATAAAAATTCTTTCTTTTTAAATATTAGATTATTATTTTACACATTTTGAATTGTAAATTTAAATTTTGTATATATTAAACAAAAGTTTAATTTTGGAAATATAATTTGATGGCATGTTTGTACACAATTAATTTGAATTTAAAAAATTAAAAATCATACTAACCCTCGAAATTTGAGTTTCTTTACAAAAATAATTAATATGTTTTTTTTTAATTAATAATTTTATATAGTAACTCGTGGCAAAAAGAAGAAGAAGAGGAAGGCCCTAATGAAATTAGCTTTGCTTGGAGGTTTTCTAAAAGCAAAAATTGAGCTTTTGCTTAAAATTCTTGGAACTCACCTGCAAATTAAATTCTTGGCCATAGCAGCTGTGGGTCTTTTAATAAATATTGCTCGATTTTGGATTGATCTTAAACGAGGAGGAGGTGCTCCACAAAAGGTCGGTATTTTAGATTTTTAATCTATATATTTTATGATTAAACCCCCATATTTACTTAACACTGGATTTTTTTTGTTATAAATAAACATGCACATTTCAGCACTATTATCACTGGCATTAATAAAAATAAATCAAAATCATAAAAAAATGATCAAAAGCGCTTAAAAAAAATAAAACGAGAACTTATACACGCTTAACACTTAACCAAATAGCAAATATAGGTATTACTTTAATATAATATATATTTTTAAATTGGTATTGTTTATTTTTACTTTTTAATTATTTTTCTCTACAAAGGCAAATATTGGTTTTTATACAATCTTTTGTAGAAATATTTAACTTCTGTAGAAAGTGAACAAACAAATATTTATAGAAACAAAATCCTTGAACAGTAGTTTAGTTTTCAAATAATTTATTTTAAAACTTGATATACTATTTTATTTGTTTTTTTTTGACTTATCATTATTTTAAACATTTATTTTTAATCTAAATTTGATAAAGTTTTTTTTTTGAAAATTTAGGTAATAAACGAAAATGTTACGTATTTAAAAGTAACTATGTATATGCTAATTTATAACAGTTTTGTTAATAAAATTAATGTTTGGTCAGCCCACCCGTAATGCAAGAGCCCTTGTCCTCGATGATCATAGTATTTGGGCACCTAGAGTATTTTGTAAGGCCACGCGAAATATTTTTCTAGTCTCGCGCGATTTTGTTTCTCATTGTTTTTGGTAAAACTATCAGCAATTCTGGTCTCGTCTGGATAATTTTTTTTTTGAAAACAAATTAAACAAATAATTCTAGCTGCGAACTGGAAAAAAATCTTCAAAGCCTAATGACGCATAAGGAATGTTTTAAATGTAATTTTTTATATTTATTGCCCAAGGTTTTTAATTTTAAGTCAATCCTAGTTTATACGTACATAGAAGCAAAGTAAAGTTTTCAAATGAAAAAAACAACTTTTTTCCCAGTAGATAAGAGAATGGGATTTATAAAATCTTAACTTCGCTTGAGTTTTATATACTCAAATGGCATGTGAAAAATCATTTCTTGCTGAACGAAACTAAACTTTTAATTTTTGTTTATGTTTTGAAAACTAAACTTTCCTTGGCTTTATTTCGATTTAACGTATACAAAATTAAAATTAATAAGTACAAACCCTTATAAGTTACATTCAGGTCTATTTGAAAATATGAGCATGAATTTGGTAGTTAAGTAGTATGTAGTTAAAAAAAAATGTGTATACTCAAATTTTGTATTTTACTTCTTATTACTATTGTACCACACATCAGGCGTGTTTTTTGCAAGCCCGGGGGGAATTGGTTGAACAAAACGACAGCGGGGATTAGCGACGCCATGACAGTAAAAAACATAGAGTATTCATACAAACTATCGATAAAATGTATGCAATTCATGCCGGTAACACAGTTTTTCGGTGCGCTTAAGTTAAACCCCGAGAATTCTCTGGGATTATAGTTGTTGTTGCATTTAACATGTTAATTGTTTAGCACCGACGTACGTCGTTTTTTGCATCCAATTCCCCCCCGGGCTTGCAAAAAAACACGGCTATCAACTTATTTCTCGTAAGAATATAATATGTAATAAGTTTAACATTTTTTTCTCTAGTTGCCTTAGAACACTGTTTCTAAGGTATCTTTAAAAATAAGGTCTTTCAATACTTTCATTTTAAAAAAAATATAAAAAAACTTTGAAAAACAATTAAAAACAATTTGAATGAATGTTTGTTTGCACTTACTGGATACAATTTTAATATGGTCTGATCTTAAGATAAAGTTTTTTAAGTAAAAGCAAAAAACCAAAGACATCGGAAAGTTGCCTTAATAAATACAAAAACAAACATTTTACAAAATATTCACGGATTTCAATCATAAAGTAATTACAAGGACATTGAAAATGGCTTTGTTTTGATAAATAAAACCAAAAAATTAATTATGATTAAGATTAAAATTTTGTCTCCTATTTTTTCACTTAGACAACATTCTCAGTTCTAAAATTATTTTATGACATCTCTCAATTTGCTAGTAAAATCAGTTTGGCTAATTTTTGTTATTTATAACCAATCCTCGTTTTCTATTCAACCAAAAAATCATGCCTAACTTTTTATTTGCAACAAAAAAAATCTGACCATTGAAACTCAAGTTATATGTAAATCTATCCGATTTGCCAATTTAAGTTGCTTCGCTTAATTAAAACATGACTTATGCACGATTTTATAAAAATAAATTAAAAGCTCTTTTATCTAAAATGTTCTTAATTTATCAGATTTAACCAATCTAAATGCCGAAATTTAGGAGAAATTTAAGTTGAAAGTTTGCTTCACATCCCTGGATACAAAAATAGGTTGTTTTCCTTTCAAATTTTAAATATATATGAAAATGCATTGTATGTATACAAATGCGAAAAAATATATAAGTAAACAAAAAAAACTAATGAAATATAAAGGAAAAGTGAGAACATGTTTATCAATTGTAGTCGCTATTACAATGGCGTGTAAAATTAGTTTTCCTTCATACGAAATAAAACACCATTTGTATTTTAAAAGTGTTGATGCCAAATTTTAAATTTACTTGTTATTCTTTTTGTGTATGAAAAATGTTGGATTCATAATTTGTATTTGCAAAATATAAAAAAATTTGACTGTAAAATATCATCTACACCTTTCTCCCTCGTTTACTGTATATGATGACATTTCACTTCACAATTAATGACACGTTTAAAATTTAAATGATATAAAAACGAGCTTTTGGATTATAATAGAGTTTAAAAGTATTTTAAGTGAGTTTTTAAATATTTAAAAGTCCTCTATGAAATCAGGCATAAGCCTGATATATTTGTATATTAATTGAAAAATCTAAAATCTTCAAGATTCGACCATTATATTAGAATTATAACTTAAATTATAAATCTAACCAATTTGCCCGTGTGATTGAGTTAATCCTACTCTGTGTGTTCTCAATTTCACACTCTCATTTATTGTACTTGCGAAATAAAGAAATACTAATTCTATTCTTATGCACCTTTAAATTTAATTTGTTAAGCAAAAATAATACTATATGCAATTATCACAATTTTTAGAAATTTAAATTTAAAATTTCACAACACTTTATAAATCAATAACATCTATATCAACTGTAAGTTTTTAAATTAATCCGTTAAAAGATAAAAGTAAATTACTTCGAAATATTTACCAAACAAAATGTGAGTAATAAAAAACAAATCAAAACTACCCGAAACTAATCCAAGAAAAAAAAATTTGAGAATCTAAATCAATTTTTTTTTTTAATATATTAAATATATTGATTAAAAAAAATCATCACTCTACCCACCCCCCATTTAGAAAACATTTTTTCGAATCATAATCAGTTATAAAACCTATTTCAATAGGAAACAGCCTTTAGTGCACAAAAATAAGTGTTTCGCCTGGCAATATTACTTGAATCGGTCAGTTGACTCGCAAGAGTCTTGAAATTCCCAATATATGTATTTTTTTTTTAAGTGACTTATTTAAAAACTAAATTTAAAATTTACTTAAAAATTTACAAAAACCTAAATGAAAGTACAAAAAACATCATACAGAGTTACGTGAACCAGATTTGTCTTCTATTTTATCGTCTTAGTATCAAATTTGGTGAAAATCTCTAATATTTCTAATATAGCTTTATTTGTATATCAAGAAAAATGTATCATTTATAGTTATACTTTTCAATTTCCAATTACATATTTTATACGATTTCCTTTCTTTCTAACCGCCTTATTTTTCATTCGATACATCTTGATGAAAACCTAAATCTGGATGTATTTGAATTGAATTTGTATAGTTTACATCTTGATTTAAGTTTTAATCTGGATGAATCGAGTGAATAATATGGCCGTAAGCAAGGGACATTTTTTTCAATTTTTATATTTAATAGCAAAACCTATCCAAGTATTTAAAACTTCAACTTTATAATTAAAAAAAAAAAACAATTAAAAAAAAAACCTTTTATGTAAATAAACAGCATGGTTTTGAATAAATATATTCTTATACATACATATATATATATAGAAAAATACCCACATAACAAATCATATATATATTATACATATATTTTTTTTAACCTTTTAAAAAACCTATACCCACACAGTTATTGTAAAATAATTGCATGGTATCCTTGGTGTTTGTCCATTTTTCACTTCAAAGAATAAATCTTTTTAAACGCAGGTTGTCTATGTTGAACATGCCCATCATCAGCATCACTATGAAGACCATGGTGAAGATTGGGGTGAACAAGGTGGAGGAAATGGCGGTAGCTATTGGAAACGATCTATACAAACTGATTTAGCACCAGTTCCAGAACAAACATCTGATAACATTGGTTATTATAATTATCAATCAAATGATCCAAATTATATGGCCTATCATTCTCAACTTCCTTCCTATAAATAATAAAATTTATATAAATGCATAATCCAATTTTCCGGGATACCTAGTTTGAAAAAAAAAATCAAGTTCATTCTACATAATATATTATTTATTTATAATTAAGTGTAAATTATTATTTTGATTAAAACAAAACTATGTTACTGGTAAGTTTAATTTATTGAAAAAAAAAAAAAAAAAAATAAATACAAAAAAATCATTGTTAATCATGTTGTTTTTTTTTTTGTCTAATGAATTATAACGGACAGGGAGGTAACAAGCTAAATGCCAAGTCTGATCATTTACACGTTTTGGCTATAAATAATAAAACTTTTCGAAATGTAGAGACAAAAAAAAAAAAAAAAAACGCTATGGTTCAGACCACAACGATGAATGAATTGATAAATTACGCGACATGGTGTCCAAATTTGTTAACATGTTAATAAACTATTTAGAAGTCTCATTGCTCATTATTTCTCTGATATAAAAATACAATTTAAAAATTCGCACCTTCCCAAGAAAGATAAGTCGTTTAAAACGTGCAATGCCAATAAAAAATATTGAAATCCATAGAGGGTGTTTTTTTTTTTTTGAGAGTAAATTTCTTTGAGTTGGGAAATTAATTTTTGGTCAAAACATGTTTTCAGTAAACTTTGAATAATGAACTTTTTAATTTAAATATTCAGGTACAAGTTAAATTAGCTCACTGTGGCTGAAATCATTTCGAATTTTTTTTTTTTAATTCAGTTTTGTCGATTTTTGTCTCGAGGTTTTCCATTTTATTCTTCACCAAGAAATAATTTACCAAAAGCTTGGTCTCTCTCTTTCAAAAAAGAAAAACATTAACATCAAACATTAATTCTATAATAAATATCTTTTAATTAAACAAAAAACAAAACAAAAATTTCATATGATATTTTCGTCATACAAACTTCTTTGTGAAAGAAAAGAAACACCCTTTATTGAGTGTGCGTATACATGAGGAAGCAGTTTTTGAATTGCGTATGAGACATACTAAACATTTACATAAATAACAAATTTGGAAAGCGAGTGTATTAACCTCCTCGTAGAAACGTTAACGTGTTTTTTTTTGTATATGCGAATCTCTATTGAAATTAGGCTTCTTATAACCTATCGTGTTTTATGGCTTTTTTATTGGAAATTTATTCCTTGATATGTCCCAAAAATAGAAGGAATTTAGGTCATAGACTGGAAATAGAAAAAGAATACTTATTTTTTTTATATCACAATGGTAACCATACTTAGCTATCCTTGGGTAGGAAATAAGACCCAAGAAAATAGCACAAATAAATGAAATATGAGTCCAAAAACTCAACAAATGGATTTTCTTAATATAGTTCAACTTTGTACAGAAAAATATTTATCCAGAAGGAAGATTCTTGAATCTAATCTAAAATTTTCCGGGTGGAATGTTGTTCGGGCGAAACTCAAATTAATGCTGAATGATAACGTTTCGATAGGATAATATTTTTTTATGATGAAATTAAAAATTTTAAATTAGGATTAACACACAGGCAATATATCGTAGCTAGATTCATAATTTCTTCACACAGATCAATGTTTTATCAATATTCATGCACTTCATTATTAATTAATTTTGTTTTCATTGAAGACTTGAGTAGAGAGTCTATTAGTATCATATAGAAATTTAAATCACTTTTCCATTAAAACTATACTTCTGTATATCAACAACGAAATAAAAAAATTCTGTTTTAAACAGAGGCGTAGCTACATGCGGTATCAAAAGTATCAGTTTGCCAAGGGTCTGTTTTTCTAAAAAAATATAAGACTTATCACATTTCTCCTTATAGCAAAAGTTATGATCATCCCGCAAAATGACAAAATCATCAGCATATTTTGTATCCACAGTTGAAAGGTTACATAAGTCGGTAACCAGTGCCTATACATTCTGTAACTCTCGCATGGATAAAATTGGTCGAGAAACGTTGAAAAATGGAACAAAACTCATACGATTTGTTTCAATTTTCATCGTTTCTTGTTTGATTTTGTCGATTCGAGAGTTACAGGACATTGTCACAGCTTAATAAATGTTTGTTATTTTCTTTTCATACCATTTAGGTATAATTTAAAACCCCAATAGTAAAATGGGTAAAACTTTTCTCATGCACGGAAGAATATAGAATTGCTAATATAATTTTCCGGTGAACTTGTATAACGTTTTTTATTTAATATTTCTAGGCCTGAGACTTTAGGAAATTTTGAAGGATTTCATCATCATCAAGTAATTAGTGAAATATAATAAGAAGAAGAATCAAATGTGACCAGGGCAGGACCAAACATATGTGCAAGATGAGCAAATGCACAGGGCGCAAAATTCTTGGGGCGCATTATCAGGAGCAAAATATAATCTGATCTTGCACAAACAAATATGTACTGCCATTTGCCATGTGTATGCATGGGTGCAGGTATAAAAAAGTGCGTTTTCAAAAAATCTTGCACAGGGCGCAAGTTTGGGTGGGGCCGGCCATGAACGTGACTGCAGTGTTGCTTCTGCAGGAACTCTATCTAGTTTAGCAGTTTTATTGATTTTCATTTTTCTAAGTGTTTTTTGCTATCAGCTCACCAAAATAAGATGATCAAGGGCAGGAACGGACGTTAAAGAAACAGAATAATTTATTATTGGTCTGATGGAAATTTTACTGCGCAACTCCATGTGTCAAAACATTTTCAAATTTAATTAAACTAATAAGCCAGTTCACGTTTCTGAGATCTCACTGAGCAAACGTCTGTCAGCTCCACTGAGGAGAAGGAGAAACCTGAATAAAATTTCTCCTTTAGAAGTCAAAAGCACACTCCATCTGTTTTTTTAAATTGATCAACGTGCGACAAAAAATAATTGAGCAAACGAATTTAAAAAATTTCAGTCTCAACTTTTTGACAGCAAAAGTGAGGAATCTGAATCTCACTGAGGAATTACGTCAGATTACTGAGATCTCAGAGATCTCAAGAAACCTGAACTGGCTAAATGTATAAGATTATTTTTACGGAAGGAGATACAATACATAAATAAAAATATAAATAAAATATGTATCGTAGTACGTATACTATGTACCTGAATATACCATTATTTTATGTTGAAGTACTGAAGTCTGTGTAAGATTTTATAAAGATAATGAGTACAATGTTATATGATATGGAAAGCTATAACTTCTTATATGTAGGCTTGTTTAAATAAACCTCTATCCATTCATTTTATCTTATTTTTGTCATTCTCAGCATATGAAATTCTCATATTATTGTGAGAAGAAATACAAGAAATGTCAATCAGTGGAATATAAGTGATTGAACTTATAAAGTCAGTAACAAATGTTCGTCACAAGTTATTAGATTTTTGTCATTGGCCGCGTTCAGGTTTCACTAGGACAGCCTATCTAAGATACTCCAGAATCCAGTATGTTTCTGAACGCAAATAAGCTGTTGTTGACATTTCTCATAGGATATAGATATAAGTATCCCAGAATTTTTAGGATAGCTTGAGATTAATTTTTTGGCAACAGCTGCTTCGACATCAGCTGTTATTTTACAAGGGATTACAACAACACAAAGCTATCCAGCGGCCATTCATTAGTGATTTCTCATAAGCTTCAAAGACTTTTAGTGCCAAAGGGACCTGACATATGATAAAATGCTGATCAAGAAGAAGAAGAAAAATTATTTTAAAAAAATTTAATTTACATCAGTATCTGATTCATTATGCTTCAAATATTTTGAAATTGAGAAATATGGGATCGCAGTTATCTCAAAATTAAGACAACAAAATTGAAAATTGAACAGCATTTAGCGGTCGCCACCAGCGCTTTTTCAATAATTTAGCTTGAAAATCGGAATTTTTCTCAAATGTTAAAAGCTGCAACTTTTGGAGTTTTGGTGCTAAAAGCATGAAATTTTCAGAGATTTCATAATTTCACCCGGTCCCGATTGAATTTCGAGAAAGGTGTTTTTTGAATCACCCTATTGCACAACTCTTTGTCTCTTTCTAAAAAGTGGCAACTAAATGAAAAAAATTAATGTGTTGAGTCATGAGTGTTCACTGCGATTTACAAGCATTTTGATTTGAAAGCATTCAGTAAACGTTTTTCGTCTAACGATTATATTTTGTGCGATAATTATAAAAAAACCTGACAAAGGACGAAACCTAGCCAAAGCCTGATTGGCATTAAAAGCCTGACCCGTCAGGCGAAATCCTGACGGATGGTAAGCCTATATCGGACTAATCAATTTTGTCCATACAGAAGCCGGAAATCTGGAAAAATTAAAATCGTATTAATTTGAGAAGCTTTGAAAGGTGTTTCAAAATGCAACGAGAAAAGTAGGTAACAGTCCATAGCAGTATTGTCTTGGCAGTTGTTCTCTCTTAAAAATGAATTTGAAACAATGGATTAATACAAAAAGAAGCAATGGTCCAGTCAGAAGAAAGAGGCCCCTAAAATTTGTTTGATGCGGGGCAACCCCAAGGGCTAGCTACGCCGCGCTTCTATAGCGTGGGTCTTAATTTAATACGAGAATTTACACAAAATACGGGAACAGGAGACCAGCAGTGGATGCAAACGACGCATGTGAGAATGAGGGTCATAATGTAGGTATAAAAGTGGAGGACAGTGCGGTGCTGTCTGGAAATAAGGCCGGCAATAAGGCTGTTGGGGAGTATTTTTTCAGGAACTCAGGTACCCTCACCGCACTCACCCGCATTCCCTTCGTCGATAATCACTATGCCATTCAGATTCGCCAGAATATTGTATAGGTCTCCTGCATCCCTGAAAACTAACAACAAACACACAGGAATGGTTGTGTGTGAGATGTACATATAAATAATCTATTTTTCAACTGGCGAGACTAAGTATAGATAAGCAATTAAAAGCTTCATTAGTTATCAGAAATACATTTTTTTGGAGAAGCCTTACAAATTCACAAGCTATAAAAGTATACAATTGTGGATGTATTACCTATTTAAGGTTAGAAAAAAAGAATAGTTGGGAATTTGTATCCTGTAGGCTTATGACCCTGCGTTAATCTATTTTTAGAGAAAGCCTTTCAAACAATGTGCACGTGCTAAATATTAAAACAATGATTCTGCCGAACGGAACTGAGCGTTTAAAATAATAATTATTAAATAGATACCTATACTCCTCGCGTTATTATTCAATGCGTGCATAATAAACATGTTTATCGTTTTATTCACAAGTCACTACACTTGTACACGCATCTTTTCCATGTCCTGTTCCTGTTCTCCAGTTGAACGCGTATACAATATGTGTGGTTTGCGTTTTTTTTTTTTTTTGCATATTCTCTTGGCATTCTTAGAAATATATCAATTGATTTTCCTGGCTACAATATGACTAAAGGTATGATTGGCAATAATTAAAATTAGCATTCCTTTAAATTTACTTCCTTTGCAAATAAGTTGTAATATCTATCCACATGAAATTATAGTTGATTGTTGCGCATGCACATATTCTCTGCATCACGTGGAAAAGTTCTATACGGATTGATAGTAATGAACAAACACGTGTCGTCTGCCACAGGAACCAAACAATATTATTCCCGAAGAGTCTCAATGATACTGGTCACAGATAAGCCCTTCTTCATTCGTATTCCATGTGAGCTATGATAAAGCCATTTTCGATTTCTCTTTCGGACAAAAAAAAAATAACACTTTGAACGAAGTTCACGTTCGATTGAAGAATGCGTTTTAGGGAAACCGTGCGTTGTCTTCGCGGTCGTCGTCAGGTCTTGCACCTTGCTCCAGCTCCAGAATTATATACCATTTAAGTTTAAGTAAACTACATTATACTCTCAAATAATGACCGGCTGACCAATTCTAAATATAAGAAAGTAGGCCAACAATTCCAGTCACGTGTGGAGTGTGCAACAAAATGAGATACATTGATGCGAATTAAAAAAGAATAAAAACCAACTCCGTTCGATATTGAGCTTCATTTGCTTCCGGAAAAGCTATGCAAGTTCACTTATAAATGGGCTTAAGTATATGGTAGGAAAGCTCTTCTTTAAATTAACATATAGGGATCCAAAGCAAATATGGAACACACTGCATTAATCCTCTACTTTTGTATTTTTTTATGCACACAAAACTCTACTCGTAAAACTAACTCATTTCAGATCAATTCAAGAACTCATCTCATGTCACTTAAACCTTCATGACATAATTTAGTTTCACATACCTGACAAGAATACTTAAAGCGCTATTCACACTTAAACTAGAGCAAAGAGAACGTCAAAGAATAAAACCCCATGAATAAGAATCGTATTTCAAAAGAACACAAATATAGAGCAATGAGATTTTAAATAGATAATATAAATTTATTCTTTGAACAAATATTTATTTATGTATATTTATTTACTTATATATACTTTGTTTGAAAATTGTGCAGAATATCGTTTAAGCATAATGAATGCACCTCAAGCACTTAAGCAAACTTTCAAAAGATTTCGACAACAATGCTGATAATTTTTGACAAGAATTTCTAAGTCAATTAGCGGATGTTGTGCAAGAGATTGAAAAACTATGAGATCATTGCTTAAGATAGGACCAATACCTATAGGTGGCGCAAAATCACCCTATTGGAAGATGTTATAATTTTTGTGATAAAATAGGCACAAATGTGTATCAACACTAGTGGCAGCCACTTGGCAGATATTATCTTTTCCACTTAACAGAAAATTTTGCAGAGGTCCAAATAAAAATGTCCATCATAATTTTTTTTATTTAGTAAAAAAGTAATTCAAAAACAAAATGGATGATTAATTTTGGCCGTCTTTGACCTTAGTATAAGGACGACCTGTTTGTCCCCTCGACTGGCTGTTTTTTTTTGTTATGAACAACGTAATAAAACAAAGAATTTAGTTAATTTTTTTTTTAATTTTTTGTATTTAATTTACAAATAAAACTTATGAGTGAATCCTGACGCAATAAGAAATGCATTACTTGGTGTTTAGCATAAAATATGATAAAAGCTCTCCTAATACGCTGCAGCACGATGAAAGAGAAATAAATGTGAGGAAATGAAAATCAACCTATACTTCCGTTTGAGAGACATCATTGTAGAAATTTTGAAGTTTTATTGAGTAAAGTTTATTAAGTTTATATATTGTGCACCATTATCTATGACTGTCCATTTATTACGAACTTAGAGTGTATTCATGCAACGTTGTTGAACCAACATAAACGTAAAAATGTTTACGATGTAATTAACGAGCTGTCAAAATTTGTCTCGTATACATCGCGGTCGTAAATGAAGATGGTAAACGTGATTATTTTTTGTAATGGTTTTTAAAATTTTTATGGATCATAAATGGTAAATAATCGCGAAAATCATTTCAAATTAAAACAAAAAATAATTGAAATCAAAGAGAATTAAAACCAGAAGTTTTTTTGTTATAGAAATAGCTTAGGTGAGATACAGTTTTTTTAAAGAACAATAACATTGAAGAATAAATAAAGTATTTTTTTTTAATCTCCAATAAAATAAATGAAATGAATATCGCCACACAATGGTGAAAAATAACATGTTTCGTTGTAAAAATCATAACTTGTGAAAGGATAAATGTATTGCAATAATTTTTCTTTTTCTTAAAATAAATTTCAAAAAGCTATAAAAATCATTGTAAAAATCATAACCTTTGAAAGGATAAAGATATCGTAACAATTTTTCTTTTTCTTAAAAAAAAATTCAAAAAATATAAAAATATAAGAATCATTCGCTCATCGCTGAAGTAAGATTTGGTCGGAAAATAAATTTATAGTAAGAGGAATTGAAGTAAAATTTTTTAAAAACAAAAACTGTCCCTAATTTTGTGGATTATGTAAAAAAAAACGTTCATTGCAATTTAATTGTTCACCTGGGTAATCCAGAATAAAATTGATCACAAGAGTAGATGCAAAAAAATAACGAACTGATTTTTTAATTGTTGTTCCAAATATTTATACATTATTCCCTTCCATTTGTTGCGCACATAAGGTAGATAATAATTTAAGTAATACGAGGGAAATTCAAATAGAGGCCCTAAGATCACAAAAATCTTATTTCAAAAACTCTTCTGAATTTATTCAAAAATGGGGTGTTAAAGTGGGCGGATTATAAATTTATTAAATGATTAATAAAACAAGAAATTGTTGGCTTACAATTTTTTTTTTAATTCTTAAGAGCAATTGACATTTATATGAAAAGGGGCGTGAAAGTCAGTGGAAATTTAAACTATTAAGATAAAAACAAAACTTATCCTGTTTGATATAAGAAAATTTCAAGTTATATATAAGCTCTTTTGTGAAACGAAATAACTCGGTTTTAGGACCACAATAGCTGTATTTTATTATTTACATGATCTGATCTGGATCAGATCCTCAAAATTAAATAAACAGGATCACAGTGACATCCAGTGGTATGTATATAACTATAATATATCTCTTTTTTCATGTGTTTGTTAGATTTTTTCTTTGCACTACAGTTTACACTACCTTATCATAATAATAATAAAAAACTACTTGTTTTTGGATCATTGAAATATAACCAGATAAAAAGCAGTATTACATGTTATTTTTATATTTACGTGGATCAGATCATGTGGATAATAAAATGCAGCTAATGTTACCACTGGGAACACGTTTTTTATTCTAAACAAATTATTAGGTATATCTCCAAACATTGCAAATAGTTGGAGCTTCATCTATGCATATGGTTTTCCAAATAGGGAGGGTACAAAATTCAGATAATTTTTGCACAGGATCCAGCAAACATTTTTTTTTGTAGCTTGTACTCTGAAAAAAGATAAAAAGTCTTTTTTCTTTTATTTATTAAAAATATCTTAAAGGTAATTTTTTCAACTTACTTTCTTGATCTGGAACGAAGTTGAACTTTAATTTTTTTGTTTGCTGTTTCTGAAACTCTGTTTTAATATTTCATAAAAAGAAGTCAAAACACTAACGCTATGTATGCACCAGCTGATTTCTCAAATAAATATTAATTGATTAGAAAACAATTTCAAAAATCGTTGTAACGGTTTTTAAAAAAATAAATTTTTTATATTTTATTGAAAACATTTTTAAGATAAGAAATTGGTGATCCATTTTTAAAGTGTTTATTAATGCCGGGTTAAAAAATAACTTAAAAAAAATTTTTCTATCCATTTTCGAAATATCGAATTTTCAAAAATTAATTTTGAAATTTTATTTTTTTTTCAAATCCAAAATTTGTTTTTTTTTGAAAATTTTTGAGGTATATTCATTTAAATCGATTCAAAAGGTTTAGAGATCCTCCGAGAACCGAAAAACAAATGGTTATATGAGAGACACCATTATTGAACAGTAGATACAAATTTTTTTCCGTTTTGGAATTATTAAGTTCTCAAAAAAAAATTTAAAACTTTTTTTAAAAATCCAAAAAATAAATTTTGAAAATTTTGGTATACAATACTTTTAAAACGTTTTGAAATTCAGTTGAACCGTTTTTGAGAAAATCGGTAAAATCAAAAAAATGATTCTAAGGAAGTTACCATCTACACCTATTTTTCGAATTTTTTTTAATAAAATTGTAGCCATTTTGTAAAAAAATTACTTAATTTTTTTTAAAGGTTGTGGGCTATTTTTGAGAAAAATAAAATTTTTGTTAAAAAAATTTGTACGGCAGCTACTGTTATTTTGGTCATAAGAAAATGAAAAAAAAAGTGTCGGGGGAATGTCCAATAAACGCTATGTACCGAGTTTATATATATAAAACATAGTAATTTATGACGTTTCTCGGTGTAATTTCCGGAAGCCTTCAGACAATTTTTCTTATATTTCGTTTTTGTTTTTGTTTAGAAGCGCTCTTAATATGATGTGAATTTACTTTCGTCATAGTACTTTTAGTCTCGCACGGTGTTTTTCTGTATTAACTCCCACTCCAGAAAAATACTTTTTTTATTGAAAAATTTATGTCTCCTATGGGCCCTATTTCACGGCACATAAATCACATAAAATGACGTAAATTATACCCCAGATTGAGTCAGTGTACATTTTTATTTTCAAAAAAATTGTTTTTTTTTAATTCAAATAGGCGTTTTTTTTGCAATAGGATTTCACATAGGATTTGTCGAAAAACGACATCGTGACTTATCAAAGTCATCACATCAACCAAGCCCATCACTGTTACAAAATGTCATCACTTCCCTTTCAGCTATATGGTGAGCACATAAAACAAAAATTAGTCAGTCACGCCACATTAAAATAAAAAGAAAATTCACAGAAAATTATTTTCCTTTACAAAATAAAATTTAAAAAAAGCATAGATCTTAATTTCAAGTCATTTATAAATAGTAGGAAAACAAAATAAATTTCATGACGATGATCGCCATTTTTTTATTTCATAAGAAAATTGTTTCATTCATTCATTCATTCATAATTAGCGTCGGTAATACAGTTTTTATCGGGAGTTAAGGGGCCAGTTAAATCTTTATTTGAAACCCATCCAATTTTAAGTTTTAAAGCACTTAAAAAAGCAAAATCAGTGATTATTTACTTATTAATTTTTGCCAACAAAATTTGTCATTATGGCTCAAGTTAATACGTCAAAGAAATAGCGCAAAATTTTAAGCGATTTAGTACGATGTAAGCGCATATTTAGTATGATAAAAATGCTTTAACATCGTACTAAATACTTACCTTACCTTACCATTGATCATTTAAATCTTAGAAGTCCTTTTATGTGAAAGTTTGGGACAAAATGAAATATTTTTTTTTACTAGAATGGAGTCACTATACTTATTATTGGCATCAAAATATTCACTGATTTTGCTGTCAAAGTGTCTCAAAATAAGAAATTAAATTTTTCAATGATGAGTTTCAACGGAAGCTATAACTGGCATCTAAGTTAAGTCCCGAAAATCATCTGGTTCATATGGACTTAAGTTGTTGTTGTATTTACGTGTAAAACTCTTAGCTTCGAAGTCGTTTTTTTCGACAAATCCATATGGACTTGCAAAAAAACACGCCTAATTTACACTAAGTCATCTATGGCGACTACTTTAAAAAACATATACCGTATGTGATGTAATTCTGTGAAGATTACTATCAATATTTGTAGATATGTATTAAGAACGGATTTCGATCTGTCTAGACACGATTGTATGTTTAAGAATGTCAGATTTTCCTTCGAACAAAAAAAAAAAAATAAAATAAAAACAAATTTGCCCAAAAATATTATGTCTTCAATTCAATGTTATTACTTGTTCAATGTGCGTACATATGTATGTATAGGTATAAGCTTAGCAATCTTAGCATATGACTTAAACTAACTCCTCATTTATATCCAAGCCTGCATTATATGTACTATACCTATATAATTATTATAAGGTTTGCAGACATAGGAGTTTTTAATGCTTTTAGAATAATATTAATGTGATTCTAGTCAGGTAAAAAATCTACTTACACGTACTTTTCATAAATTTTTTCTGAAAATAAAAACGACCAAGACGAGAATTGATCGATTGTCATAAATACATTTATGTGCAATGTATTGTAGTAGGTATAGTTGGGAGCTACACCATACCACACGGTGCCGAAAGCAAACCCGGCTGACAGTTTAAAATTACGTTGTTCTTGCAATACTCAGACTTATAATTTTTGTTCTCTGTCTATACTTCTGTGACGCCTTAATATGTACTCCACTCCCTTTAGTTAGAAAATTGAAAAATTCATTCAAGAAGAAACCGCATCCGAAAGTCAATGTGCAAAATTCAATTTCACTTGGAAACAGCAGCGCTTAAATTGATTCGAAGAATATTATTTGTGAATTGTGAATTGTCCCCAGATTTAGATACTCAGAAGGCAATTTATCACCGTTTTGGTCATTTGCATGAGGAATGCATAATATATAAAATCTATTAGTAGAATAGAAACCTGCGGGAATCAGGAGGGTATAATACTATATGGTTAAAAATAATAATTTACTGCTGGCGCTAACTTATTCTTCTTCTTCGATATACAAAAAAAAAAATTAGGAAAAATAGTTGAAGCAAATAATATATGCAAATTATTTGCTCAATTTGATTGGAGTAGATACTTCGAAAAAACATTATAAGGAAATCGGGGATACAATGAAACGCAATGATTTCTTAAATATATTAATTATGCATTTGTAATTAAGGAATAGCTTATTTTTTTCAACAACGACTCCGAAGGTGATAAAATGATTCTATAAGAGTAGATATCTGGGTAAGTTTTAAAGAGTTTTTCATATTTATTTTCAAAAATACCGGTTAACTTATTTTAATTAAATTTTGTAATCAAAACATAGAAACCGATATCCATCTACAATTGTTAAAAAATTAAAGTGAACAAAATTTAAAAAATTTCAAATTCAATGTTCTGGAAATAGGTTCTTTCATCATGAACATTTATTTTAATTAAATGATTAACTCAAAAATCAAACACTTCTCCAGAAATGATGCAGGCGTAACATTTTGTCCCATCGTAAAAATGAACAGTAATTTAAGAGTTTTCAAAGTTTTGTTTGTTGTTTATTAACTTTATTATTGCCTGAACATAATTGAGACAGACTGGAACTGCAGCTATAATAACTGTCAAAATATTCAATACACAACGCAGTGCATCTGCAATCGGAGCTGCAAGATCTCTAACTTGTAATTTTTTACGTACAGCACTTTTGACGAACAAAACATTTGACGTGTTAATTTGTATGAAGAAAAAAGAGCCGGAAACAAGTACTGAAGCTTTTATAATTGGTTATTTTTTTGGCGAAAAAACAATTATATATTAAAAGAAAAAATATCTGAAATAAAAAAGTGGCTAATAACCCCGTTATTAAGGATATATTCATGCAACATCGGAAAGCCAACGTTAACGCAGTTATAACGTCGGAAAATTAACAACGTCGTAAACTAATTGGCAAATTTTGTATGGGAAATCTTTTTTAAATAGTCATAAACTTTTCTTATTGTTATTTGCTAAATGTTCGTATATTTTTATTGTTTGATATTTGTTTGACAACTACGACCGCTAGATCTCTCTCTTTCACAACCTTGTTTGTTCCCCAAATCTACCCATTTCTACCATTTTTTAGCCCGAAATACTCTTAAAGTTAAAAAAAAATTAATCTGGTAGAATCTGGCAGTTTCGAGCAAGTACGCGAACAGACCTTACTTCTTAGTTATTATTTGACAGCTATAGAAAAAACTGGAAACTAGACCCAATTTTATTTTGTGATGTTTTTTTTAGGAAATCATTAAGATATAAAAAAAATTTTCCACCAAAATTTGGGTTTTTAAATTTTTTTCTGAAATGAAATTCTAATTTTACAAGGTAATAGATTTTGTTGTATAATTACAAAATGTAATAAATAGCTTTTTAAACATTTAGCATCAAATTCTAAAAGATTTACCCTTTTGTCTAAAAAAAATGTAACCGAATTCGTGTTATAGGTAATATTGATCGATTGAAGAATATTACAAACTTTTTTTATGTTCCAAAGAGCAGATTCAGGAGAATCGCTGCCAAACTTAGAAATTTCGATCTACATGAATTAAGTTATTTTTATCCAAGCCAATTGGTTAATTTCACTGTCAAGTGTGGGAACTAGTCCCTCACAAGTCACAAGTCACTAATTGGATTTACCCAAAACTGATGTTGCATACAAAGCTTACCCTACAATGCTAACGTGGTTATATTCTAGGTATGTAAGGTGTAACAAACAAACGACAAAAAAAGTACTCTCTATTTGAGTGACAGCTGGAAAATACAATTTGCAACTAAAAAATTCTGTTTGCGAAGTTCCATTGAAAATGAACTTCTATATAGGTACCTACCTATCATGTGATTGCATTTACATTTGACACCAAGAATTCCTTTTTTGACAGAAGTCAAAAATGTCATTGAAAACCTTTGCTTTGAATCAGAGATTATCAATTTCTATATACCTATTTGGCATTTTCCGTCAAAGAAATTGTCGGAAAGAATAAAGTAAAAAGTAAAGTCAAACAACAATGTGCCGCTCTATCTCAGCAACAGCTGAATGAATCTACAGAATGATTGACATATAACTCAGACATCAACTACCATACTCGCGTACCACACCTTCGGTTTTCTACTCTATATATACGCCATGGTGACCCAATATAGTTACAAAAGTCCCATCTATATATCGCTGAATAGTTCCAAATATCATTATGCTTTGTGCGACCAAAGAACAGAATATTCTAAAAGAGTACGTGTTTTGGTTTTATAAAGAAGCCTAGCAACCATTTGACAAAATTGCAAACGCGATTTATGCGCAATATTTTTTAAACGGTATACCCAGTTTTTATTTATTTTTATAATGCTGCAACGAATGAACAATCAATATTGGATTAATTTTGGTGATTTCATTCATTAAATTACATTTTTTTTGTTAGGTATTTGATGTGTGATTTGATTATGTCAATATCTTATAAAAGGGTAAAAACTTTCGACTTCCTTCCACTAAAACTTATTTATTTATTTTGTAGTTTATATACCTATAATTTAACAGCGAATTGGTAGGTGTGTTCCTTTTCTATAAAATTGTGCATTTGTGTGATTTTCTACACATTTTATTTTTTGTTTATATGATTTTTAACAGACATTTTGTGCAAATTCGCCAAAAAATTCACGTTATCAAACTGACCTAATAATAGGCTTGTTCCATGTCAGTAATACAGATCAGTTGTCAATAGTAGATTTGTTCGACGACGAAATTTGTTTGGTGTACTACTACTATTGCTCCGAAATCACTCTGGTATGTTTTATGTGCCACTATATTCGCCCTAAGTTTACTTGCAGCCTTACTTATTCAGATTTTCTGTGTAAGATGATGTTGGGTGTCGTATCTTGACGAATTATGTTAAAGAATTCGCATATAGGCCACTGGCTAGCGCATTACCTTGTTTAAAATATTTGTTGATATCAAAGATATCGGCGAGGTTCATGCCAAACCTGACAGAACAAAAATACGAGTTTTGGAAGGATGTCAAAAATTAAATTTAGAAAAAAATTTGTTTTTTTTTTTTAAGTCTAATAAATTTGTTTGAAACGGTTGCGGAGGGAGTCAGACTTAATTTTGGCATTTTTACTATTAACGAAATGTCAGAATTGATTCTGATTTCTTCCTCTGATTTAAATTTGTTCAAGTTTATTTTGTTCACATATAACTTGGAAATAGAACCAGTAAAAATTTGAAAAATCTTAGGAATCGTTTTCGAGAATACCGAATAATCTTCTTGCTAACGATGATATGACACGGACCGTTAGTTTTGTTCCTTAAACAAAATTCATAAAATGCTCTTAATGATATGTTGATAGTACATAATATGCCTAAGCAGTTCACAATTATGTATTCCTTCATTTTATCGTCGTACAATTTGATTGGGTTTAGAAGGGTTAAGACAAGCGTTGCCGAAGTGGCACGGTCGTGCTTTTTTGACACATAAATCTAATGGTGGCATCATTGCACAAAAAATTCAATATGACACCGCTCTTCCTATTTCCATTTTTTACTTCAAATAAACGAATTTTAAAGACATTTCAGGAAAATTGCTCCAAGTGGAGTAAAAAATAGATCACAATCTTATTTTTTGACAAATTACGGATAGAGCAAATTATTTATTTAAATTTGTTGTTGTATTTTACTCCATAATTGAATTATTTTTCCGCAGTGATTCACAGTGCATAGGGCTTTCTTTTCTCTTTAGCCATTTGTCGTGAAAAGAAAAGAGACCACTGTACTGAGAATCACTGTGGATCAAGTATTGCGGGTTTCTGAATCGACATGATAGTTTACGCTTTTTTTGTGGCACGGAAATTTTTTTTTGGGCGACAAAACTGGTTAAGACACGAAAGGGTGCGCCGTCTTTTATGTCGGTGAGCGAATATTGAATAACTTTTCATAAAAACAACCGATGTACATAAAAGAGGTTTTTTTATTTACGTAATTTAGCTTTAACAATTTATTTAGACTAGTTTTTAAATACAACAGCAATCAAGTGACCGCCTGTATTCACCAAACCAAATTACGCCATTTTTGCTGCATTTTCCATAACTTTTTCGAGGATTTATGGCGGTATAGCCATGATTTCGGCTCGAATGTTTGCTTTAAGCCTCTTAATGGTTTAAGGCTTGTTGGTGTTCACTTTACTCACTTTAATTATTCCAGTATGAAGGGGTAAAATCTGGGGTCAATATCGCCATTTTTTGACAGCAGGGGAATTTTTGTTGCAGAAACTGCATTGTTGATTTGCAGTGTGCCATGAATGGCTTACCGTCTTGTTGAAACTATTTCTTAGGCCTTTTTCGGGATCAAGTGCCTTTCTGAAGCTTTAAAATCGAAAGCGTGCGACTTTTTTACACAAACACTAACGAAGGCAACAAATGTAATAAAATGGATAAAAAATGTAGGTTATCAGTAATAGATTTAAAGTTCACCCACAGCATATAGGCTCTCTATATCGAACACTTAATTCTTTAATGATTTCATTAAGCACCATAAGACAGTTTTTGCATAATTAAACGACGCAACTGTAAGTCCTACCGGTTAGTTCTCGTTTTTTTTCTGTTCATTCATTTTCCTAAATTAAGTAATTGATTTAAAAGATAGGTATGTATAGAAAAAAAAATCAAACACTCGTTTATAAAAACCAACCTGTAACTAATTAAAATTTACTTTCCATAAAGCATAGGCTAGGTATAGGTAATAGGTATAGTAAGTTATATTTTAAAGAAATCTTATACACTTCAAAGTCCACATTGAAAACTCTATAATTTACATAATAGGCTTTCGCCTAAGTCTCTTCGGGTATACATTCATCAGCAGAACTATATATAAACTCATTTCCCACATGAAACTT
The DNA here is from genome assembly GCA_929447395.1 of Epistrophe grossulariae. Classification (NCBI taxonomy): domain Eukaryota; kingdom Metazoa; phylum Arthropoda; class Insecta; order Diptera; family Syrphidae; genus Epistrophe; species Epistrophe grossulariae. The sequence continues at coordinate 116,930,215 of OV839568.1, forward strand.
CGAAAAAAAAAAAAAAAACAAAAATTAAAATTCTGGATCAAGCACAAAATTGGCAAAGAACAACTGCACGAAGAGAGAGAGGGAAATTGGCGAAATAACGGTTGCTAAGATGCGTTTCTGCATGAAGCGTTATAAAGAGTTAGTGTCTTTACTCAATGGCTCGCGCTTTGAATTCTGGTAGCTGCTTCTACGCAAAGTAAGTCGTCAGACTGACGACAGTATATAGTTTCAGTACTTTGGTAGGTAGCTTATAGATTCAAGATAGTTGGTGCAAATTTTTAACTCAATCCAACCAAAGAAAAAGAACACAAATGCAATGATAATATAATATGCATTTAAATAGTCGAATGAGTTGAACAAGTTTAAGGGTGACTGACATGAATTCGTGTGCATATTTTGCATTTTCGCCGATGCATTATAACTTAGTGACCACTAGAATACGTTATCGAAAAAGATGCATATCAGACATGTGTATACAATGTATATATGTGCATACCTTAGCTACAACATGTGTCAGTTCAGTTGTTCTGGAAATTTTATAAGCCTTTGAAAAACATATCGCCCATGTGTCGCCAAAACTCTTGACATGGGAATGCAATTGCTTGGCTTGTGATGCGAATTATTATGTTAAGGAATAGCAGCTGATTTATTGCTCTACTGGCACACATTATCACGATTTAAGTGAATTGCATTTCTTACGAAAAACATTAAAAAAAAAAATGAAAAATGTTTCAAGGAATATTAAGGAATTTGGCCACCTTGTTAACTACATACTATATATAGGGTTGGTATTACAATCGTGAAAAAATTCGAATCTCAGATTTAAATGGTTTTACAATAACCTGGTGGTAATATTAATTTAAAAAAAATATGGGTGAGGCAGCATATTTTGTTAGTTGGTTTCATTATTTGTGTGGCAATAAAACAATCTTTAATACATATAGAAGACCTTACTGGCATCCTTTTGATTTTATATAGAAATCATATCAATATTTTACCAAAAAATTAAGAGGCCCTCACTAGTCAACTGGTGAGTTCAAGTGAGATCGCCGGGACGAAACGCCAATTTTTGTAGGGCTTAAAGACCGTTAAAAGCTATAGAAAAGTAAAACCTTTAACTATTCCGATTGGTTTATTTTTATGAAAAAAAGTATGTTCATATTTTTTGTAGGAAATTTTCTAAGATAAAAATTAGTTCTAGACATTTTTTCTGTACAACTTACTACTTGGGAGTTATTTCTTTTATTTTAGGAGGCCTTTAACCCCCTGTAAAATTGTTAGCGGCACTCATATCGATGGGGACTTTAAATAGTTTCTAAAGACAGCCATGAGGAGGCTATATACCAAAATCCAGCTTTCCAGCTATTATTTAATAACTGGGCTGTTTTTTAAGGACTTATTGACTGGACTATTTATTGTTATATTTTTATAATTCGCCAACTTTCACGACCCTTTTTGAATAAATTTCTTATATACTAAAAGAGTTTTTGAAATTAAAGTTGGTAAATAGGAATGAACATTGACAAAAAATTAAATTATAATCCTTAATCCTTTTTGTTTTTTGAAACCTGCCAAAAATAGGAGATTAATTTCTTTATTGCATTAAATCAATACCAAAAAGATGATAATTTAATTTTGCCTGCCCCATAAAAAAGACAAATATTTTTCATGGAAACGTCAAAGTGAATATTTATATATCACCGGAAAAAGTGCTGAAAAAAATTACTGCCCAGAACTAGTTAGATCTATTAAGTAATGAAAATATGATGATGCCAATTATTTTTTTTTCTTAAAATTAAAATGTATTATTTATTTAAAAAAACACGTAGGTACTAAGTATTCTTTTTTATTTTATAAAAAAAAATAGTTTATTAAAATTTCGGTCCGTTTACTTTTTTCCCACACAGTTTATAAGATATGTCGATGAGCAACAAATGAAAAAAATTACTGTTTAAATACTTGCTAAAAACATCAAAAACCCTGTTCGTTAATTTTATGCATCCGCTGCAATAAAATATTTTATTTTGGAACTTCAATAGTCGCAGACTTTATTTTTTACAAAATTCGTAAAATGTTAACTGTTTTAAAAGTTTTGCTTTAATTCCTTTCGCTGTAAATTTTTTATATGAAAATCTTATTTCTGCCGAAGATTAAAAAACACCCTGTGAAGAAGTTTTCTTAAAAATCACTATTTGTATAGCTTTGGAAATTTCCTGTAAGGAGAAAAAAAATTGTAGCGATATCTTTCTGCATTCAAAAGATATGATTTTTGGAACCAAAAAAGTCATTTTAGACCAAAATGTATCGTCATGAAACTTATAAAAGGTTGATGAGAAAGTCCAATATTTCGTTTCATCGGAGCCGAAATGAAGTAATTTCGTAAATTACATAAAAAAAGTGTTTTCATTGCAAATTTTGTTTGACAGATACATTTTGAATTTGTTTTCCAATTGGGTGTGTTCATAGGGTTTTTACGTTATTTCCAACCAAATTTCGTGCAAATTTGGTAGAAATTACCTCATTTCGGAATGTGAATTTGTATGGGAAATGAGATAATTTGGAAATTTTCAACGAAATTACCTCATTTGCCCCAATGAAAACGTAGTATAAGACTGTTTTGTGATACAATTTTTTCGACAGGCAACCAACCAAAGTTCGACCAACAAACTTTTAAAATAAAAATTGTAAATGGAAAACAAAATAGGGGCAAACTGAAATTTGGCAGATAGTGTCTGGTATAAAAAAACCACTTTAATTTCAATTTCCGACCTTCTATCTCTTGAGGGGTATTGTCACGCCCACTTTTCGATAGTTTTTCGGAAATTGCTCTCTAACGATTTGGATCAAATTTTTAGAGTTTGTTTTTATTGATTTGGATCTTGATTAAGTAAAATCTATGCATTGCCACGCCCATTTTTCTTATATCTTGATTTCTTGAAATTCACTTTAACAATTTGTGTAGAATTTTCAGAGTTTGTTTTAACTATATAGCTATATAGGTTGAGGAATATATTCAAGTAAATTTCACCCCCTGCCACTCCCAATTTTACTATGTATTAGTGGATGGATTTTTCTTAAATAACTTTCTCAAACAAACTCTGAAAATTCTATCCAAATCGGTTAAGCCATTTCCGAGAAACCAACCTATAAGGAAAGTGTGTGGATTTTACTAAACCAACTTCTTTAACCTTTTTCTTGCAATTCAAGACAATTGCCACTTCAATAGAGCAAGATCTATGTAATTCTTCCAATATATTTGAAGATAATTTTTCTCATCGAAAACGATCTGTTAGCTCTAAAAAATATTAACTTTGATTACAATTGAATAAAAGGGCAATATATCTACATTTATTTGAAATCAAGAAGTGTTTTTGTATATATAGCTTGTAAGAAGCGCCATTCCGGTGCGCCAGATGCAGCCGTTCGTTTCATTGCACCAACTCTGAATAGAATATTAAAACTTTTGACAGCCATATAATAGTGATATAGACTCACCAGTTACCAATATCGAAATAGAATGGCGTCAAACTGATTTATTTATTATATGTAGTTGCACAAAAGAACGGCTCTTATAAATATACCTATACAAAAATAATTCGCATTTCAATGTTGGAATTTGCGATAGATTTGCATAAAATGGACTTGAATTTTGGTGTGGCCGGGCTAGAAGAAAACACACCTACACACGCACGGACAAACAACATCGACAAAAAAAAAAGGAGAGCACTTCTTCGACCGACCGAGCGAGCACTTTATTTATAGGTGGTACCATAATTGGACATTCCATCTGAATGCTAATGAGACGTCCGTCCATCGTAGTCGTCGTCGTATATACGTCGCGTGGTTTCTGCTATCATCCAACAACTACCTTTTTTAAATTTTTGCATAGACCTAGATTAGGCACTCATTTTCAAATGCTTTGAGGCTTTGAGTCCTACAAATCGACCAACTATTCAATTATTCGAAAACTAAACAAACAGATTGAACAAAAAAAAAAAAGAAAAAGAAACGACCCAATGAAGAAAGAAATTCTCCGAATGACCATCTTTGAATATCAACTAGAAGCCAACACAGATAGGTACAATACGTCAAATGCATCGAGAATCCGTTGACGAGAACACAGTGGAGGAGGAACTTTCAAAAATTTCTACAGCACCACATTATTTGAAATTCCCTTGAGTTTGACAGTATCTTCACATTCTACATATAGTTGCAAATGTTTAACTATTTCAGGGCACGATGCAAAGCTGATGATGATCGGATCGCGTCGTCATTTCGGTCATCGCCATGGTATATACATATATTGGAAGTCTTTGAAACCATTATTGTGATGTCTCTTGCGGTTTGTTGGCGGGTTTAAAGGGCCTCAATTAAACGGTAGGCACGCAGAATAATTCACTTTTTAGCTGGAACCAAGCACGTTCCTTCTTCATACCTATATACCTACCTACCTATCTTCGAATGTTGTTAAATTTTGTTCAATATAATATTGTTCCCATGATGGGAAGCCCTGGGCAGGCTATGGTGTCGTATGGGCAGAGCGCTTAAGCGCATTCTGACACGTTGGGCCATCTTTGATATTGACCTTGTTTAAATAGACGTTTAAATTTTAATATTGGAAGTTTTACGACCGAGAGGTTTGCTTGAATTGCCAAATAGAGGATCCATATTGGCTCGCAGTTATATATGGGAAAATTGAAAAACCAAAGCTTACATACATATATACCTGTAGGTTGGTGTTGTTAACGAAGAAAAAGTGATTTCTTAACACTTAACAATAAGACACCACCGCGAGGTGTTTAAATAAAACTGACTGCGCTGATGGATATTGAATTTGTGTTTAGTTCTTATAAGGTAATAAGAAAATGGTTAGAAAATGTTAGAAATCTGCTCTCATTTTATTTTATTGTTTTTCAGCCCATTTATTAGGTGATGGAAATGTTTCAATGATAAAATTTGTTGAGAATAACTTTAGTTACTTATTTTACTGATTGTTTGATTAGGAAAAGAATAATTAGAGAGAAAGTGTTGAAAATTTTACTATGGTTTTAATGGAAAAGTTTGATTTTGTAACTTAATATTAAATGCATGACTGAATCACACCTATATAAACTTGATTTTATATCTCAAATTGTTACACGTTTTTTTTTAAGATTTTCATGTACAATCATGCACATATGTATGTTATTAATTTTATTTTAAACAAAAATGAACAAAAAAGTAAATAATTTGAGAAAAAAATGTAAACCTTTTCCAAAAACGAAAATTGAAAAGTTTTAATGAAATTTTCAACTTTGTTAAATGTTTCTTTTTTTAAAACATTTCATTTTCAAAATGAATATCGTTTTGCATTTGAAAGGAAAAATAGTAGCAATTACATATACATATTTAAATTTGCAAGATTTTGACATTTAGTCCAGTCAATAAAGCCAAAAAAAAACAACCAAATTCGGAAATAATTGCCGGGAAGCTGGATTTTGGTATATAGCTTCCTGATGGTGTTCTTAAGAAACTGTCAAAAGTCCCCATCGATATGAGCGCCGCTAACAATTTTACGGGGGGTTGAAGGCCCCCAAAAATGGTTTTGCAGGAATAACTCCCAAATGGTAAGATATACAAAAAAAGTGTCAAAAACTAATTTGTAACCTGAAATATTTCCTACAAAAAAGATTAATATACTTTTTTTCATACAAATAACTGTTTTGGAAATAAACCAATCAGAAGAGTTAAGGGTTTTACTTTTCATATGTAGTTGGGCGACTTAATTCCAAAATTATGCATTTTGTGATAAAATCATCACTTTTTTTGTATTGTTGGTACATTATGTAGACATGATTTTAAGATATCGGTCCATTCTATTTGTCCACCCCTTTAGGTGGGAGAGGCAAATAAAAAAAAAATTCTAAAATAGAAAATAAATATAAAAACACAAGGGCAACACTTACAATATTATGTTATAGCTTATCTTAAAGCCAGAAACTCATTCTTTATGTATGTTTTTGAATGAAGTTATTTTAGTGCTTAGTTTTTGAATAAATGATTTTTAAACTCAAAGCTTAAAAAATGAAATTTGAAAAAAAAAATAATAATAATTTTGGTAATTTTCAATTTTCTCAAAAACTAAAAGACTTACAGCCATCTGGTTTTTAGCGTTCGACTGAAAAATAATAAGAGTATCAAAAATTATAATCCAAATTAGTACCTAAAATAAAAAATTTTGAAATTTTTTTTTTCAAATTTAATTTTTAAAATTTTGAGTTTAAAAATCATTTACCTATTCAAAAACAAAGGACTAAAATAACTTTATTCAAAAACATACATAAAGAATGAGTTTCTGGCTTCAATAAATCATCATGATTTGAAACGTCTTTTTCAAGACTTTCAAATATATTAGAAGATACAAAATAATAACAAATATATAGACCGAGAGCCCACAGTAAATTTTGGGTGTGAATGATAGCAAAAATTCACTGGTATTTTTAGATAGGTCTTAACTTTTCATAAGCAAATATGAAAGTCTTGCTTTTCGTGATTGGGGCCTTTGTCGGTAATGGTGCATTAAAAATGCGTTTTTTTTTTAAAGCCCAAATAAAAAGTATAGCAACTAAATTGTTATATATTTAATAAAAGATCTGAGCGCCTAGACATGAAAATGGGAGTCCAAGACATCTTGGGTGGGGTTTTCGGCATCCAAGACGAAGCCAAAGATAAGTACCTATGATACCGGTCTCTAAATAAAATGTGATAGCATTTAGAAATATTTTCTCACTGATAGAAGCTTCCCCTCTGATAACATAATATGGTGATTCAAGACTTTTTCCATGGGTCCGCTTATCTACCAGATGCACTAAAATAATGCACTTTACCGACAATGGCCCCAACTACGACATGCAAGACTTTCATATTTAAATATGAAAAGTAAAGACCTATCTAAAAATATCAGTTAATTTTTGCTATCTCTCACACCCAAAAATAGCTGTAGGCTCATAGTCTAATAGAAATATAAAAACCAAAGTTTATTTTTAAATAATTTTTTAGGATTATCTAAATAGACCTGAAGAAGTACGTAAATTCAAACAAAAAAGACCTAAAGCCCACAAAAGTAGGATTCAATTATATTGAAATTAAAATGGTCACGAAAAAGGAATTATTAAAATATTTGTGTATAAACAAACAGTACACAAAACTTTTAGTTTAACGCTTGAAATAAGATTGATTTAAAAGAGAATAACTCTCAGAATGTATCGAAAGTATTAATTAAACCATTAATTGTGTCTCAACTATAAGTGAAAATTCAATAAATAATATCTTTAACTACACTACTTATAGCTAAGTTTTCAAAATGTTTGCATATCCATTTTTTTTGATAACACGCTCATACCTATGTACCTATAATTCTATAGCTGAATGTCAGTGTTCAATTATTTCAGTTGTTGTAAGCTTACATTTTGGATATGCCATTGACTTTAGCTTTCGCTTTTCGTGAGTACGTGCGTCTAAGTTTATTTAAAAAAAAAGAAAAAATTATATTTTTTATTCACATTAGATGCATCCGTTGAAAATTATTAGAGCTAAAGTACTTAGTGTGCACGTGAGAACATTGACAACATTATTTAATGCTCGTATGGAATATTTAAATTTTTACATAGATCATTAAATTTTTTTAGAAATTGTTTAGAAATATAAATGTTAATAAATATCTAATTAAAAGTTAGAAAAGTATTTTAAATATTATGTGCAATATGCATGTGTATATCTATTACAAATTTGTTGGGATTAAGGTCTTTCTTATTTTAATATAACTCAAAAGATGTTCACACTCACTTTGGGATGTCAAAATTTTTGCATAGCATTTTATTTTTTGGACGGGAATTGTAAGCTAGAATTAAGGTTAAAATGCTTTGAATGCTGTAGTATTGCGGATTTGTTTCAATTGTTGTAAGATTTTGTAAGAATGGCGTTAAAGGTAATAACGCCCAAATCAATTTGGAAATATCCCCCAAAATTTTTTTTTATCATCCAAAAAAAAAATAGGAAATATCGCCCAAATTTACATTTTTCCAAATCTTAAGTTGGAAATATCGCCCAACTATTTTAAATGTAAATTTGTTTTTGTAAAATTTGGATGTTATTTCCTCAATTTTGGGCGATATTTCCATTTTTTTTTAATTTGGGCGATATTCCAAAGTGAAATTTCAATGATTAGATAATCTTAAAAAAAATCGCGGTGCATAAACAGTGAGGTATTTGTGGGACAACCCTCTGCTTGGGCACATTATAGGATTTGGGGTAGGTGCGAGGATGGGTATATGCAAAGCCTCTTTAGCATTTAAAGAATATGGATTTAAAGAAACTTTTCATATACCCAGCATAGCACCTAGTCAAAATCCCATAATGTGCCCAAGCAGGGGAGTTGCAGGGGGGCAGTATGCCCCCATACATACCACACATTTTGTTCACCGTTTTAATTTTCAAAAATCCATATTGTAAATTTAAGTATTGAGTTTTATTATTACTTGGGCGTTATATCCTTTTTCTGCATTTTTTGGGTGATATTTCCAATTTAGGGCGTTATTTCCTATTTGACTTTTAAAATTTTTATTTTGGGCGTTCTTTTCTTTACAAAAAAAATTTAAAAAATTTGAAATAACCCCCAAATCGAGAAAATAAAAAACAACAATTGTTCAGATTTTTTTTGGGCGATATTTCTAAATCGATTTGGGCGTTATTGCCTAACGCATGTAAAAATACCAGGTAGACCTGAATATGTTGATATAATGATATTTTCATCACTTGAGATAAATCTCATGTTAAATAAAAATAACAGCACGGAACTACTTCCTATTTGGAAGGCGGCAGTTAAAACTTTCATTGGAACTCATTATTAAAATTTTTGTTTTAATTTTTTAAACACTTTTAAAACAAAATCAGCAATTATTTTTTTGAAAATATGTAATAACTTATGACTCAATTATTATTTCTATAGTCAAAGAAAAATTTCCATTTGACCCAATCTTTCTCATTTTAACAATTGAATAATTGAACTAGGTACCTTATACCATTGGTCTTTGAAATTTTGAAAATCTTTGTGTGTGGAAGGTTGGGCCAAAATCAATTTTTTTTTGACAAGAATTAATAATTCTGATGAATTAATTATTAATTTTTGTCAAAAAAATTTCAGTGTGGCCCAACTTTCCACACACAATGATTGGACTCAAAATAATCAATGATTTTGTTATTAAAGTACCTCAAAACTTAAAATTTAAATTTCCAATGATGGTTTTCAAGGTGCCATTTATATATATCATTAAAAACCATGATTGGAAATTTTAATTTTAAGTTTTTAGGTACTTAAAGAGTGAAATCATAGATTTTTTGATTCCAATTAAAATCTGATGAATCGATTATTATAATTTCTATCCATTTTTCACATACAATATCTTTTAAGATTTCAATGAACAATGGTAAGGTAGTTCCATCATATGAAATGATAAAAAATATTTAATGTGGAATCTTGGGCCGAAAATAATTTTGTTTTCTAAATTTTTGTTTTTTGAGTGCAAGTCTTACATATTTCAAAAGACTCTATAAGAGGACCGAAAAACGCGTGTTTATAAGAGTGTGAGATTCTTACTCTTCCCTTCACATTGCAACTAAATTGAAACTTATCTATAGTAATTTATTTTGAAAGAAGTTAAATATTGTGTTGCTGGTAACTTTCCAGTAAATTTTTTGGTTTTTCCCTACTCGTTTTTCATTTTTTGTTCAGATATCAAAATAAATAATTATTTTTCTTAAAAATGTTTTCAAAATTTTATATACATAATGTACCCATACAAAATTAATTTTTTAAAAAACCACTACAACGATTTTTGAATTTTTTTTTTCATAAATTAAGTTTTATTTAAGAAATCATAAGGCCTTAATGTCTGTGCCAAACAATTTTTAAGAAGGTTTTTTTAATAATACAAATTCTATATACTATCTACTGAAATACATCAGCCAAGTAGAAGACTTAGCACTATTTTATTTGGACTTGTTGAATTATTGATTCAAAATAGCTTTTAACGGCCTTTAGTCCTATACAAAAATTTGGCGTTTCGTCCCGGCGATCTCACTTGGACAATTTAATGATTAGGAATTCTAGTCTTGTTGGATATAGTTCACACTAGATATTCGTCACGAAATCTATGTATGATGAACTGAACTTAACAAAAAATTGCGTATTGACAAAAGGCCTTACTAGTCAACTGATGAGTCCAAGTGAGATCGCCGGGACGAAACGCTAAATTTTTTGTATTACTAAAGGCCGTTAAAAGCTATTTTGAATCAATTTTAGATTTTGTTTAATTAGTTAACATATATCTATGTATATTTATTTATTATATGTTTACCAATTATTCAGTTTGAACTGTAAGTTTCATATTATGCATGCGCATATTTTAGTATTCTCACATAATACTTCCTTGTATTAAAATACGTTTTTAGCAGGTATAGGCTCCCGTAACTAAATCTATTTCTTTTAAAATCAGACTAATAGATCTGAATTATGCAGAATTTAAAACCACAGTGGTGATCGCAAGTAAGACCAAGTTCGTGCGACCTAGTCTTGCATTTTATTTTGGCTTCGAATTAACATAGTATTTGCGTGCTCGCTCAGTACTTGGAATTATTAAAGTTCAAATCCAAGAGTAAGTTCATATTGACACTTTTTAAAATAAAATAAAATAAAATAAAATAAAATAAAATAAAATAAAATAAAATAAAATAAAATAAAAGGGCACGGTAGTGTCCAGCCAAGTTCTGGCACTACAACCTTTTTACAGGAACATAAATTTTTCAGAATTGAGTGGAAAGCAGCTGCACGATATAAGCAGCAGTGATTGAGTGAGTATACAAGAAGCTGTACACATTACATTCATACACACATATTGTTAACAACAGATTTTTAATATATGTATATGTACTCACCAAAAAAGATTAGCACCGGGAGTACACCAAACCCGCCCCGTTAAAACAACACATCTGAAAAAATTCCGTATGTATCCCAGTTGTTAAGCATTTCCTGAGAGATATATAGCGCAGCGTCAGTTAACTCTTGAATTAATTTAGCGTCGCTTTAATCTAAAAAAAAGATTAACATTTTTATTTAACCGATGCATGGGACAATTATTGTTGACGCGAAATTTAACCAAAATCAAAAAATTGCAAAGATGTTTTCAAAAGTGTTTATTAACAGTTTTTGCTGCAAATACAAAATTCAAATCTACAGAGAGAATAAACGTGCAGACTCCAATCAGCGTTGACGCCCAAAACCAAATTTCCGGGACAGATTTTCTATAAAACCGTGCCATAAAAAAAAACTAAAATTCATATAAAAAACATTATTCAATTGTGGGGTGAAATACATAAAAAAATTAGAACAAATAATTTGTTATATTCGTGTTTTGTGAAAAAATTGTTTCTTTGTCAGTTTTTACTCCATTTGGAGCAATTTTCTCAATTTTTTTTTAAATTTGCTTTAATTGAGGTGCCACAGTGCGACGATGAAATTTTCGTTTCAAAAAAGCACGATCGTGCCACTTCGGCAACGCTGATTCCAATTGCCTGAAAATATTAAAGTCAGTTCTTAAGATACAATTGTTGTGATAAGCAGAATATTTTAAGAGACTATTAATAAGCATTTTAATATGATTTTTGCATATTTACAAGTAACCAACTTATAGGTATGAAGAATTGTTAATTTTTTGTTCTTCTCTTTTTTTCAAACAAAGTGAATTTTAATTCTCTTCATTTTGATAAAAAATACTGCTATTCTTGAGAAACATTGTAACATGCTAAAATAATTATATCAAAAAAGATCTCAATTGTTTAAAATTTCTCCGAATTCATTGACTATACAAAAGCACTTGCACATATTTTCAAATCCTGTCTACTTAATCAAGCCAATTTAACTTTACTTACAAAAAAAAAAACGGCTAGAATTAACCAACTTTTGGCACACTCAGCACATGTTATCCATTTCAAAAAGACTATCAATCTGATTAAGTCAGGCGCGTATTTAAAATTATTTCGAGCAGGGAAGCATTTTCAGGAGCTAATATTATTTGAGTTTTAAAGGACTCGTGGGTTTTATAAAAAAATTATGTATGAAGATTTCTTCCATTGTAATTTGTGCACCATTCTCCTATTGTTATTGATTTATAGAGAACTTATAGCAATCGAACCCCGTAGAAAAAAAATTAAATCTGTTATTTCAATGTAACATGGAAACTTCAGCAAACGATTACGAGTACTTATTCTCATGAAAGTGATGTGGGAGGTGCATTTTTTTTCATAATTTATACTAGGCAATTTATTAAAACTATGGATAGTCATGTTTTAAGAATTTTGAAACCATGATAGTGTTCAGCCGATGGTCAGAAGGTTACAATTTTATTAGCTCCCCCTGCTCATGATTGTATCCGAATTCCGAACCTGAAACAATTACAGATATTCAAAACACATCCTTTCGTGTTTCTTCATCTTTCATTTCATATAATAAGATCTCTTCGTCTAGAAATTGCAAATTCAAACGTTGTAATAGTCGTTGGTAGTGATATCCCTTCATCATGAATCACTTTGTGTGAGCTCGAACACTGCAACAAAAAGTTATAATTCATATTTTATAAATATATGTACATACATATGTACTTGTGTACTTTTATTTAAGGTACAATCTTATCTTTAAGAAAAGATACAAAAAAAAAAGAACAAAAAAATTTCGCTTGACTATAATTTATTCGAAAACAAATAATGTTTGTCTAGATCTGTTCTCTGTTATCCACCCGCGTAGCTGATTTTCTTTTTGTCATTTGATTTCAACTTGGTAAAATGTAAAAAAAACTACTTAAAGTATCTATAGATATATTCTATAAGAACAAAATCCTCAAGTACACCATAAATATACAACAACAAAAAAAAGAAGAGCGCAAGAATCTTGTCCCCCATACAGTCAAACTGCGCATGCGTAAAACACCAGCTTTACCACCAATATACACGCAATTCTTTTTCTTCTTCCATCGTGTCTTCTTTGAATTCTTAATAAATCAAAGTGAAGAATATAAATTGGGACCTCCACACCTTGCAAGATCGCAGTTAGTGATTTTCAGCCATCGGAGCCTCAGTGAAATTTTGTTTCGTTATTTGAGGAGTTCGAGCTTTGGATTTGACCAAAAAAAGAAATAGTAAAAGACATATCCACAACAACAATTCATATAGATAATAATTTTACCTTTAAATCAAATACAAACATTTACTTCAACGGACAGAAAAAAAGGATCTCCCGCCAAAAATTCATATCAAAAGGATTATGTGGATGCATTATTTTTAAGTGAACAATTATATTATTATAAACGTAGTTACATCAAGTGTTGATTTAAGAATTTTTGTATCCAAAAAATATAAGTGATAAAATCTTTAGACTTAAAAAAAAAATCCTTGATAAAAATGAGGAACCCTTTGGTGATATTAGTGCTGTGCTTGTGCAGTTTAACAAATGCTGTGCCGCTTGGATTAAAGGTTTGTTTTTGGATCCTAAGACAAAAATAATAATTAAAAAAAAAAAAACAGAAAATCTGCCACCTGAGAGTGCATACGAGTATCAGAATTCTTTAAAGAATCTTATTTAAAATTCACTTCAGTGCTCAAAGATTAAAAATCGAAAACTTTTTATTTATTTTTCTCTTTATTAATTTTTAAGGATCGTCTTGAAAAAAAAAAAAATAAAAATAATCAAAAGAAGCGACAACGTGATAAAATTTTATTCGACAAGAGGAACTTTGTCATCATCAACTCTTTGCCCCCTTTTGAGTGTTCTTCCGTATATATAATTTTCGTCTGACACTCTTTTGTTAGTTTCTTGGAGCAAATCCAGCCGAAATTTTGTTTTATTTGTTTTTTTTTTTGTTAACTGATGGATTTCGTTCTTTCCGTTTTGTTTTTTTTTCGGCGCTGGTGAATATTTTTGCTTATAGGAAACTCCTTTCTGGGAATTTCGGAAGTTCATTAATGTGTTGTGCGCTCAAAATTCATAGAGCAGAGATAGAGAGGGTTTTAGTGAAATTAGGCGGCAACAATTTGAAGCGACCGCCGCGCCGCTGCGCATGGTGAGCAAGGCCTGGATAGATATACTATTAGTTTATATATAGTTATATATAGAGGTGTGCAAGGCCGGATGTTAGAATGAATAAGGGTTTTAGAAATAGATTTTTTTTTCTTTTTAGTTTGTTAAGATTTTATATTCTTACAAACATATATATACGAACAATTAATTATTATTAAAAAAGAAGGAGTTTGAATTTTTTAACAAATGACGGAGGTTTATTTAGTCAGTGAAATCACATTAAAAAAAATTGGAGCTTTAAGTTCTGATAGGTTAGGTATAGCCATTAATTTCTCTGACAAATAAATAGCTTCCACAATTTTTCACATGTCAAATGTATATACATATAGGTTCTCACATATTTTTAATTTTTTAGCCTAAGAAAAAAAAGTAAAAGTAGGATGCGTGAATATTTTTGACATTAGTTGATCAGTTTATAAATTTTCGAAATAGAAGTTGTAAATTTATAATATTTTTTACTCTGGAATCCTTTATATAAAATTAATTGAAGTGGATCATTTTATATGTAAAGTTTGTCTAAAAATGTTTTTCAACAAAACACTTCTGATACTTATATTTAAAATTTCATTGAAAACGATCATTACAGATTTTAATTATTAATTTTGAGACGTTTTAAAAGAAAAACCAGTAATTATTTTAATGCTTCTATAAAGCTTATGACAAAATTATTATTTGTATCTAAAAAAAATTTAATTTTGGTCCAATCTTTCACATACAAATAACTTTTAAGATTTAAATGATCAATGGTAAGGTAGTTCAACCATTAAAATAATAAAAGTTATTTTATGCGGAATCTTGGGGCCAAAATGAAAACAATTTTGGCTGGAAAGTAAAATAGTTTTTGTTTTAAATCATAAGAACAAAAAGAATTGATATGCCATTTTGAAGTGTTTTTTTTATTAAACCCTAAAAAAAATAAATTACAAAAAATTCGCAAACGCGTTTAAAAAAAAAATTTATTAAAAATCCAAAGAAATATTATATTTAAGAACATTTTCTTATGTACCATTAAGAATTAACAGAGCTGCCTTAAAGCTTCCGTATACAAACATAAATAGGTCGATCCGTTAACGAAAAGAATAATATTAAATTAAAATAGTGCTAAGTCTTCTACTTGGCTGGTGTATTTCAGTAGTATAGTATATAAAATTTGTATTATTAAAAAAACCTTCTTATGAAAAAAATAATACTTTTCGAGTAATGTTCTTTTTTTGATACAAATAATTTTTCTTTAAACCACTATTAACGGAAGGTACATTCAATAGAATGGGGTTACTTTAATTTTCGACTTTTCGCTAACAGATCAACCAATTCGTTTTAATTTTATTTTATATTAAAATTAAATCATAAATTATTCAAAAAATTATTCATTATACAAAATTATACAAAAATATGAAATTTTTTTTCGAAAATTCAAATAGTTAAGTGTATTTATTTTCTTTGGAAAAGTGTTAAGCAGTCATTTTTCAAAATGACATAACAATTTTTTTTGTTTTTAACCAAAAAAAAAATAAAACTTTTTAAATGTCTAAAAAATAAACAAATGAAAAATACAAAATCAGCCAAAATTATGAGGTAAATAATTCAGTATTAAGCAAACAAAATAATTTCTTTCCAATAAGTTTTATTAAAATTCATTCGGAATAATTGGAATCTGATGTAATTAAGTTTTTAGTAATTAATTGACTCCATTATATTTATGGACTTAACATTTATTGGTCCTAGAAATCGCATCCCAATTTTTTGCACCGCCACTGTTTTACGACTTTTAATTTTAAAATCCAGTAATTATTTCAATTCCTATTGATGAAGGGCATAAAAATTTTCAACATGGAATTTTTGGCTGAGTCTATGTAGCTAGTTCTCTAAAATACTGGGGGCCAAACTTACTTTTTTATGTTTTGATCTCAAAAAATGAATAAAACAGTAAAATAGAGGAAGAGGGCTATCAAAATAATTTTTTTTAAACTAAAACGTAAACATTAAAAATTAATTGCTTTTATTTGTTTGTTGAACATAAAATTTTTGGACTCAAGACAAAAATTATCAAAATTTTAAACTGAATATTATTCACCTTCAGACTTTCAGATATAAATATTCCTATTTATCTGAGAAATAAATTGACTTATAAAAATAAAATTATGAAATGCGGGAATGTAGCGCAATAATTTGCAAGCATTGTTTTGGCATAAGAATATATGTTCATGGTGAGATGGGGAATTATACTGAGCACAATTCATCTGTAAGCTGCTGTCACTAAAAACAGTATTACCAATTCAAAAACCAAACTTAAATAACGACATAATTGGTGTTTTATTTTTTTCAAGTTCAAGACATTGGAGCTAAACTCAAGTCCATATGGACTGACTGAGCTATAAGTCCACATAATTTTTGGGAGTTAAGGTGCCAGTTACCGATTTCTATTGAAAACGATCATAGAAAATTTTAATTGTTAATTTCGAGGCAAAATACAAAATTTGTATGTCCGAATGAAGGATGTTATTATATTTAGCCAACAAAAATTTTCATTTTGACCCAAGATCCATATAAAATTTTTTTTTATTATTATATGATTAAACTACCTCACTAATGATCATTGAAATCTTAAAAGTTATTGTAGGTCATAGGCTTTGATTTCGCATCAAAATAATCACTGGTTTTTGTTTTTAAGTGTCTCAAAACTTTAAATTAAAATGTTCAATGATTTCGAGAAATAGTATAGGTATTACTGGCACAAATTATTATCATTTTTCTATCGATAGTATGGAAACATCAAATTATCTTAGTCATCGAATGAAACAATTTTTTATGAAAACAAAATGGCAACCATTGGAATTTAGTTTGTTTGTTTATCAATTAAATTACTTATAATTAAGTTTTATGTTATTATTTAATTTTATTTCATTAAGCACAATAAGTTTGATATGACTGCTTTTAAACGATGCAATCACCCCTTGCGATTTTTAAGAAACTAGGCGGGGGACGTATGTGGTGGCCGGGGTAGACAAAATTGCTGAGGTTGAAAAAATTGTAGAGTTATCGACCTTTCTTCTTTGTGTCTTTTCGTGTTTTTTAGACATAAGCAGAGTGAAGAGTGTGCAGATATGTTTCCTTTTCTTTTAACAAAAATTGCAACCATTAAAAATCGCAGTGTTTAAAAGCATCCTTGCAACCGAAAGAAGACCAAAAGAGAAACGCCGCTTAAAAATCGCAATCGTCTTAAAGCAGTCTATGTGTTTGCTTTTTATTTCCGAAGTCGGTTTTTTCGTCAAACTCCATATGGACTTGCAAAAAAAACACGCCTAATGTGTACTTCCATTTAATTCCCCATAATTATAAAACAGAACAATTGTCTCAAAATAATTTTTGGTTAAAACAAGATATTTTAAACAGTTATATGCTAGGTACCGTTATATTTAGATTTATCAAGTCTTCTAGATAATGTTGAAACATCGCTAAGTGTTTTACATTACGATTTACTTAAGTTTTCGGGTTTAAAATATCAATTTAAAACAAATTATTTTTCCAAACAGAAAAACATTTTTTGAAAATTTTGGTATACACAACTGTTTATAGGTAGATTCAGAAATGTGACCAAAATCAGTTCAACGGTTTTCGAAGAAAGTCGAAAATTAAATAAAAAATTGGTTGTATTAATGGTACTATTAATAACAATTTGTGAATTTTTTTTATCAAAGGGTCGTCTAAACCTGTAATAATTAACTAATATAAAAATCTGTTGAACTCTTTTGAGAAGAATATGATTATGAATGGGCAGGTACCGTTTTTCCCAGAAAAAATTAAAAAAAAACAATGCCCGCTTGATATCTTCGTTATGTCAAGTTTCATCAAAATGTCAAGTTCAATTTTTTTTTTTGTAAGTTTTTTTTTTGAAGAAATTTTAGCTTAGATGATTCTACATAAAAATGATTACGTTACTTTTTTTCGTAAGAGCTCAAAATTCCCCAGTATACATTAAACCACGGTGATGTAGAAAAAAGTATATTAAAACAATAATAACTAATACTGTTACATTTTCTCTTCTCAAATTGCTATTACGAAAAAATTGTTATTACAATTTTTTATGGTGTTTTTTAAGACCTATAGCAACTTTTTATCACTTTTAACTATAAGAAAATATATAGTTCGTCATTTGTCCCAAGCCCAAAAGCTTTTAATCCTAATTCGAGATTATAAGAACTAATAGTTGATATGAGCTTTTAAAGTTTCGTTTGATACATTTTTTAATGATTTTGTTTGTTTTGTATAAAACCTCCGAAAAAAGTGCGATATGGTGCGCTGAAAATTAAGGTGTTTGGAATTATTATGAATTTTAAAATTTCATAACTGTCGTATTAAAAAATAATGATTTCTTTATTATATAGCCAATTATTGTATAGTTTCAAAATGATTGGTCGTATATGTTTGAGGCCAACGTTGAACTACTTCAAAGCATCAGTTAGTATCAATTAAACTCTGTGCCAGCCATAGACAGTTTCTATGTAGAAAGCAATCTTATCAAGAAAACTATCTTTAAAAACAATAGGCTTTAATTCTTCAGCATCATATAAAGAATATACAAACCATGCTTGCAGAATACATAAACTCGACTTAACACGTGTTTCAAAGGCTCAATTAATTATGTCTTATAACAATACAAAACAAGTGAAACAATATTGTGATGTACATTTAAGGAAATCAAGAAGTTCCGTATAGATAATTACTCAATAGTTCTTCTAAGGAGCTCTATGTTCTTTTTAATCATTTTTTTTTTCATTTTCTTTTGATTTTGCTATTTTGTTTTTGCAAATTACTAACACCTGACGGAAGGTTTGCAAAAATGATGAAGACTGTTTTAAAACGGTCAGTTTAAAAAAAAAAAAAAAAACAAATCACCCAAAATTCTATTTAAGGAATTGAGAAACTAAACTCTCTAAAACCATTTCAAAATATTTTTATCGCCGAAATTATAATGTTTCACTAAACACCTTCATTACGAGTCCCACAAGCCAGCCAGCCAGCCAGTAAGCAGCGGCGGGCGTGATCAGTGAAAATTAGAACACCAAGTGAAATTGTGGCTGGCTCTCTCTCTGATATTATATATGCTCACACTAAAGAATCCACTCTAAGAAACAACGACGACAACGCATTCAAGCCCGAAAAATTGTCACGCGCCATGAAGTATATACCTTCCGCAAATGGAATGCGCACTGCGCAGACTTAAGCCACAACAAAAACATTAAGCTATATCAATTGGGAGTGTATTGCTCCCTCAGCCGATTCCGTTGGTCTTCGATATTTTATGAATGAAGACTCGGTGGTCATCATTATGATGTTCATATGATGATAATGTCCAGGCCAATGGATGGATTTGAGCTTATATTGCGTAATCCGGTCACGTCCAAAATTTTCTATGACAAATAATGCAAATTTTTGAGCCGTTGCTACTATAGTGGCTTGCCTTGCTATAATATGCCTGCTGTGGCAGTTGCTTGGTGCAGAGGAAGTACTTGTCTGGGCGTCGTCATCGTTACGCAGTTAATGAAGAGGAAGCCCTCCCAATAGAACCCTAACCATGCACCTGCCTCAACACATCATTATAACTCGATATGGAACCCTATATGTCTTCCGTTTTTTAATTTTACTTATTTTTTTTCCTGCAGAAGAACATGGCCATAGTTCAAGAGCAGGAAGATCCAATGCTTGTGATGGCTGAAGATGAAGAAACAAGGCCAGAAATGATGATATCAAGACTGAATCTTCCAAGCAATGCGACATCTATTCGAGCTGACATCACTGATGGATTCTCATGTGACAATAAGACTTACGGATATTATGCTGATGTGGAGAATGAATGTCAGATATTCCACGTATGCTTGCCAGTGACTTATGCTGATGGTAAGGAGAATACCTTCCGTTGGAGTTTCATTTGTCCTGAAGAGACCGTTTTTAGTCAGGTAAGGTCATTCAAATAACTTATTGTTTTGACTTTTATTTCATTCGTTTCGTAAAGGAGTACTTTACCTGTATGAGATCCGAAGATATGTCGATTGATTGTGAGGAATCTTTCAAGTATTACGAGCTGAATAGGAACTTCGGTATGATTGAGCCAGAAGGGGTTCCTGCTGACGAAGTCGAAGAAGAAATGACTATGGAAGATATGTCCAGACAGCCATCACCAAGTCAAGGTGACGAAGAAATCAACGTACAGTCGATTGAAGCTGCGCCACCGGTGAAGAAACAAACAGTTAAAGTCCAAAATTCAAATCGTCGGAAAACTCAAACTAACCGCGTTGCCATTGAAGCCCAACGTAAGAAGGTTCAACCTTTAAGAAGATTACCTAAGCCTGCTGTTGTCGCCACAACTACTGCTAAACCTGTTGAGGAAGAATCTCCTATTCTAGAACAAGAAGTCGAGAAAACAACACTCAAATACCAAAGGCTTACCAAGCGACCAATTGCTGTCATCTCAGAACAACCTAAACCAGAGGAACCAAAACCTGAGAAGGAAGTTATTCGTCATGACCTATTTGCCCAGAAGAGGAAACGTCCACAAATCTACTTCCCGACGCGATTTGATGCTGCTGAACAGACCGATACTGAATCAAAACCTTTACCATATCTAAAGACTGATATTTTGCTCCAGAAGCCAGTTGAACCTGTTGTACAAAATCAAGCAGAAGCTCAAGCACAAGCATCCGAAATTACAGAAGTTAGCATTAAACCACAAGTTGAGTTGAAATCAGATCAACCCGAGAAGATTGAAATTGTGCCAGTTCAGAAAAAGGAACCAGCTTTTGTTTATATTCCTGTAAAAGAAGAAGAAAATCAACCCAAACCGATAATTCAACTTAAATCTGAAATTGCTTCACTGCCAGAGAATATTCCAAGTCGAGTTGAAGTCGTTGAAATTCCAATTCAGAAGCTCGATGAACCTTTAATGGCTGAAGGATCTGTTGTTTTAGCGGAAATTCCAGAAGTAGCAGTTCCAGAAGAACCAAAACCAATAGCTGTTGTGGAGCCTATGAAGGGTGAAGAAGAGGAAATACCCGCTGCTGAAGATGTCCTTCTGAAAAAGATTATTGAACAAACTGACAAAATGGTTGAATCAGAGAAACCAAAAGATGATGAAAAGATTCTCTTAGATCCGGTTTTAGAACCAGAATTAGTTTCCCTGGATGAGCCTGAACAGTCGTTGCAATCTTTAAAATCAGCTGATCTTCCAAAACCTTCAGAGCCAGAGATAATTGAAGAGGAGAATGTTAAGGAATCTAAAATTCCAGAGAATGCTATCTTGTCTGATGATATTCCACTTGAAAAACCAGTAGAATCCTTAGATAACACTAAGTCTGAGACTTTACTTAAAAAGGAAACTCCTGTAATTGTCGATGATAAACCTGAGTCCTTAGTTGATTCTAAGCCTGAGGATTTACTAAAAGTTGAATCTCCAGTTGAAGAGCCATTGATAGCTGAAGTCCCAACACCAGAGAAGCTACAAGAAGAAGAAGAAGCGCAAATGGCTTTAAAAATTAATGTTCCAGCACCAGAAGAACCTGAAGCAGAAAAGCCAAAAGATTTGTTAGAGGACCCAAAACCTCAAATCACGGAACCTGAACTTATAGAATCACAGCCTGAAGAACCTCTTATTATTGAAGCACCTGCCCAAGAACCTCAGATTCTTCTCAAATCCAAAATTCCTGTAGTAAAACCTGTTGAACCAATTGCGGTCGAATTGCCTGTACCAGCAATATCATTGAAAGCCGAAGCTCCTGTTCCTGAGATACCTTCAGTGGTAGAAACTCCTGCTCCTGAATTGAAATTGCAATTGAATCTCGGAACTCCCGCTGTGGAAAAGCAAGAAATACCAGCTGAAGTTGAAGCATCTTCATCTAATGAAGAGATTGCTAAAATTGTCGAAATAATTCCTGACGCTAACGTTGAAATTCCAATTGAATCGGAACCAAAGCCTTTAAAGAATCTTGTCGAACCACTCAAGGAAGTAAACTCAGAATTGCAGTTGTCTTCTGAAATTCAAGCTGAAAAATCAATCGAAGCTCAAGTTGATGAAAATGTTCAAGAAGCTGAATTAAGTGGTGAAAAAGTAATTGCACAATCTGCCACTGATAATGAAGAAGCACAATCCCTGATTCTGGACTTCATCTCAAGCCTTGTGAATTCAGAGAATTCTAACTTTGAACAACAAAGCGCAATTGTGAATGAAATGTCATCAGATAGCTTGCCTGAAGCTTCTATTGCTGAGCCTGTTATTGCTGAACCTGTTATTACTGAAGGTGAATCACCAAAAATCCAATCTCAAGATGATCAAATTAACCCACTCTATATCCCAATGATGTCCAGTAATGACCAAATGTACCAGATTCCAGTGCAAGTAATTGAAACTCCCGAGCCAGAACCTGAACCTATAGTTGCAGCCCCGATAGCTTTTGAACCTAAGATGCCATTAAGCGTTGATGATGTTGTTGAGCTTGTGAAAGAATCTCTAGACACTTCAGTTGAAAAAGAAAATATAATTCAAGAACCATCCAATGACGACCCAAATTCTCAACCAGATTCAGAAGAAGTCAAGCCAATCTATCACAGATACATTGAGCTTGGTTCAAATCTCTTAAAGTCAGAAGCTCTAACTGCTTCCGATGATGAACCTGTTGTCGTTTCAACCAAAAACGAAGAAACAATTGCAAAGAAAGTAGAAGAAGAAGCTTCCCTATCAGAATTGCCAAAGACTAGTGAAAAACTTATTGCAGAACCCGAACAGCTTGCCTTGAAACCAGATTCTCAATCTGAAGTAAAGGCCAAAGAAACAGAGAAACTTTCAGTTGAGGAAAAACCTGACTCTGTTGAACCTTTGAAGGAAAGTCTTAAGGAAGAACGAAGTTTGAACCGTTTTAAAATGGATCCAAGAAAGCGAAGGTTCCTCTTCAGGTCCGATGCTAGTTAGACTGATTCTAGATTAAACATCAACAACACAAAAATAAAAAAAAAATAAAGAACACAATACGAAATAAAAAAAAAAATCCAAAAGGAAAGCACATTCACATACACACAATACACCATCATTACCCAGCGAAGCCATATTAATTCACCCTAAAAAAAATAAAAGGCGAATTTAACAACTTAATAATTTTACAATATTAAAAAAAAAAAAACAGTTTTTATAGTTAAGTTTAAGAATCTTAATTTTCTTTGCTTTATTTTGTCGCCCCGCATTATTTTGTTGAACGAAAATAATAGAGAAAATGAAAATTTAAAGAAATATTGAAATAGAAAACAAAATAATATTATCCTTTTTTACGATGCAAAATTTAGGTTGATTATAAATTCATTCATTTAATTTTTTAAATTTAATTTTTTATTTTTTAAAATGAAATTCTTGACCTGAATTTTGTCCATAGATTTAATTTTAAATTAAAAAAAGCGATTAACTGTATTTTTTATTTCATTGTTTTTTTTTTCGTAAAAATTAATTTTAAGTCGAGAGATTTTAATGCGAAAATAAATAAATTATTGTTTAAAAAATAAGATGTTTTAAAAATTATTTAAACCCGAGCTTCATCCAAACTAATATCACTTTGGATGAAAATATTTTGAGAACCAGACCATGTGAACTGTTTTGGTTTTCAATTTTAGAAACATCTTAGAAAAGTAAAAGACAATTTTGAAATTTGCAACCAGTTACGAGTCTCCAGTACAGAAATATCGCCATCCAAATAATAATTTTTGGGTTAATTTTTGAAATTAGTCCCAAATATAACTTTGGATGTACACGAAGGAAAAATAATTACAAACCGAAAGGGTTTTTCGGTGGGTTAAGAAAAATGTGTTTAATATAACGAAATCAAGGGTAAAAATTACATAGTTCAGTATGTTAATTCTAACGTAGTCGGCTCGATTAAAATAAATTGTTTAAAATAAAAACCTAAAAAAGTTATATTAATGAAATAACTTGGTTATAGGATTCGTAAATTTTGAAGATCGTTTATGTTAAACGAGTAACTTGCTTAAAATTAACGGGTGATTTTTTAGCTGGTTTGGTTTTGGCAACACTGGTTTTGACAGCTGACGTGTGTTTAGTACCTTGTGTCACTGTCAAACAGCTTCAATTTGGTTTGCAATTCAACCATGGATCGTCAGCCAGCCGACCTACCACAACGCCGAATTTTTGGTGAATGGGCTCTTGGAAAGCTGGCCGAGGATCCGCTTTTTTATCGAAAAATTGTGTTCAGCGATGAGGCTCATTTTTGGTTGAATGGGTACGTAAATAAGCACAATTGCCGCATTTGGAGTGAAGATCAGCCAGAAGCATTGCAACAGCTACCAATGCATCCCGAAAAAGCCACTGTTTGGTGCGGTTTATGGGCCGGCGGCATTATTGGGCCATATTTCTTCAAAGATGATGCGAATCGCAGCGTTACTGTCAATGGTGAACGCTACCGAGCGATGATAACAAACTTTTTTTTGCCCGAAATGGAAGTTCTTGACTTGCATGATATGTGGTTTCAACAAGACGGTGCCACATGCCACACAGCACGCGAAACAATGGCGCAATTGCGAGGCGAGTTTGGTGAACAGTTAATTTCACGTTTCGGGCCGGTCAATTGGCCGCCTAGATCGTGCGATTTGACACCATTAGACTATTTTTTGTGGGGGTATGTCAAGGTTAATGTCTATAGGGACAAGCCCGCTTCGATTGACGCACTGGAAGCCAACATCCATGCATTCATTCGTGAGATATCGGCCGATATGTGTGAAAGAGTATGCCAAAATTGGACTCAGCGGATGGGCTACCTGAGACGCAGCCGCGGTCAACATTTGCATGAAATTATCTTTAAACATTAAATTGCAAGGTTCAAACTATCGATTCAAATAAATATTTCATTCATTTTTTCGAATTTTTTGTGTTTTTTTTTTTTTTAAAGTTCTACACCTCTTAAAAAATCACCCGTTAGTTATTGAAACTCAACAAACTGTAACCCAGAAGTTTCTAGTTTAATAAAATTTAGTGCACTTCAACTGAATCAGTGTGTAGATTTAAATTATTTTGTTTAATCGAGTTGAATCGTACAATTTAACCTGGTGAGTTTGCAGGTTTTATATTAATAATGTTTATTATTCAACTTAACCGAGTTGTACGTTGTTTTTAAACGTGATCATTTTTCTGCGTGTTAAGTTACATATATTTCCCATTTTAATAAAAATACTTAATTATTTTCTAATTCACGAATCTACTAAATCATTTCAAGAATTAATTCACGACTTAATTTATTAATAAGAAGTTAACTTCTTATTCATGTTAAGTAGCAAATCTTATCGAGAATCTACTACATTCAACCAAAACCATGCTTTCGTCAAAGTTCAGTATGCACATCACAATGTTTGAACTTTGGCACATGCACTTTCTTATTTGACCTTGTAAATTACATATACATAAATGTCACGTTTTGTCTATGTATAGTCAATGAAATAAATTCATATTTTGTTTGACTTATTGATAAGACTTAAGCTAAGTACAGACGATTGTCAGATCTTACAATATTGTTAGATGTGTCAGTAAAAAAACTGTTCCAAATGTCTTACAATCGTCTGAACACACAATTTTTATCATTGTCAGTCGATTAGGACATTGTCAGACTCATTGGTCATTGTCAGATGTTTTCATTGAAAACATCTTACAATTGCTGACAATTTCTTCATTGTCCGAAATGTCAATGAGTTGGTTAAAGAGAAATAAAAAAAGAGCTGACAATCAAATTGTCAGACTTTGGGAAGAAATCTGCCAACCGTGTGAACGAATAATTTTTCATTGTAAGAAATATGCAAATTGTCAGCTAATTGTTATCTATTGTAAGATCTGACAATCATCTGTACTTAGGTTTAGTTCGTTGATTAAAAATGTTTGATTTGAGTTTATCATGGAATATGTAAATTTTAGACCACTTTAATGTGCATAAGAACCTACTTATAAAAATTCCTAATTTGAATCCAATAAGTGGCTTATACTTCAATGAACCGAATGCGTTTCCAATTCGATTCAGATGAAATTTTCTTGTTGTATAACACATTTTTAAAATTCCAACTTATTATTTCTAATTGGAAATCTTGACAGAGTCATCTATTGGAAAATTAAAAAAACAATCATCTTATCATTCAAGTATTTTTAAGTTGCTATTATACATACCTATACCTAATGTTCATGACTGAGTGGCACAATTTTTGGTCTAAGCGGCTAAGCGTTTTATTTTTACTTATCATTATGCAAATTCATAAAAACATAGAGATTTTAATCAAACTTGAAATAATGGTTTCTCGCAACTCTATCTGTTTGGCATGTCGGTAAAACGGATGAATCGATTATAGGAGTATTTATGACAGTATACCCCCAGTGCCAAAAAAGATGTCCTACCATATTAAATTTTTAGACAATTAGCTTAATTTTCTCGAAAACCATTGTTACGATTTTAGTTTTTCTAAAATCACTTAAAACGTACGGTACGTGTATTATGCGATTTCATAATCGGCATGAGGTATTCATGAGTCGAAATTTTATTATATTGCTTATAGATGTTACTCTTAAAGTCGTCACGAACAGATTATAATTCGCGATGACCAATTTATTTTCTCAAATTTCTCTTAAAAAACTAAAACGCAAATTTTAGTATCTTACCAATAATTTAAATAAGTTTTAAACCATTTTGCCTAGTTTTTGTGAAGAATTTAGGCTTATTAAATGTTTTAAATCCCATTTGTTCTTTTATTCATCGGTCGTTGTTCGCTTTCATGTAAATGGGCCTTAAGTGTTAAAAGATGATCCCGATCCAGATCCGTGGATAATAAAACGCGGCTAATATGTAGTTAAAGTTTGAACAAAGGAATTCAAAATTTGTTTTCAAAACTTTAACAACAAAATTTAAATTTTATTTCTGAGGAATCCTGTTTGTGTAACTAAGATTGCTGAGATCTCATGTATAGCGCGTGCTGTTTTTATGCCCAACTATTTTTAAGAATAGAAAAATATTTAAACACGTGTGTATTCGAATGCAATTTGTGTCAAATCGGTGAAGAACTGAAGACAATTTTTTCATTGTTCGAAATGTCATTGAGTTGGTTACAGAGAGATAAAAAAAATGGCTGACAATCAAATTGGGTATGAAAACTACCAACCGTGTGAACGGACAATTTTTCATTGTAAGAAATATATCAATTGTCAGCTAATTGTTAGTTGTTGTCAGACCATTGACAGTTCTGACAATATTGTAAGACCTGATAATCGTCTGTACGTAGCTTTAGGAACAAACAAACATTTAAATTTTTATTTAAATTTTACATAATATATGTACATAATATGATATTCAAAAATATTTTTTCTGTCGAAAAATTGTATCAGAAAATATTCAGTTATTGGTAACATTTTCGTCACAATAATTAAATATTAAAAAATTTATTTTAATGTTTTGATATTATACTAGGTATATGTACCTATAACTCATATTTTATTTTGTTTTATATTATGTACATATGTACGTATGTAGATATTTATATTTTTAATTTTTTATTCATCACCACAAACCATTTCAGTCATTGGTTAAAAACCATTTTAAGAAGTTGTTTTAGTTAGACGATTTTAAGAGTCAAGACCTTTTGCTCCATCAATTCGAAAGAAATTTAGAAGAAAATGCGACCCATTTGTTAATTTTGTTGGTTTTGATTATCAAAAAAGTTTGTAACTTTTTTTTTTTTCATAAAAGATGTTTTAATACAAATACCAAATAAATTAATTATTCCATCAATAATTTTACGATATTCTTTATTTTTTATCATTTTAGGTGTATCTGCTGGCTTGTGCCTATATTTTATGTAATTTCACAAAATATTTATATTTATATATTGTTTATTATAGTTCTTAGCTTATTTTGTTGTTTTGTCTATTCATCACAGTCTATTAAGTTTTCATAGAAAAACAGTTATTATTTTGTTATTCTTATGTTCTCTAGAGGCACTTTATTATTGTTATTATTATTTTTTCATTATATAGTGGCCCATTTTATTATTTTAATATTTTTAACATTGTTAAAACACTGATATTTAATTATTTATTTTTTTTTTAAGAAAAAAATATGTTTAAAACACTTTTCTCATTTTCAGTCAATGTTTATCTTGTTTTATAGTCATTTATTTTTGTTTTTATATTCTTGTTATTTTTTTATTTTTATTTTAACCTATTGCACTGTGTGTGGTAAGATGTTTTTGTAGGTCTTAGCTTTGATTTTAAAAATCTAATATAATTATGTTAGGTATGTATATGTACATTTTCTATAAGTCACTTAAGGATGTTAAAGGCTAGAATTAAGTACTATTTAAAATTAATTATATTTCCGGTGAGTCTGCTTCGCGTTTTATTGTATTTATGGCTTCATGTAAAGCTGGACTCATGGCAAGGGCTGGATTTGCTACAGCAATTATATGTCCACCTGATGCTGCTATAACTTGAACTCCCAATGGAGATGTGTTTATGTTGTCGGTGGATTTTTGAGGTGATTTATTCGATTCATCACGTCCGCTTTCGAAAAATTCTCTATCATTCATCTGAAAGAATCAAAAATTACAAAACAAAAGTTACAAACAAAAGCACAAAATATAATTTAATTATTTAATCTAATTATAAAGTATTTTAATTATGTTGGATATAAATATTTAATTTTGGGATAAAAATTTATGTAAGTTGAAATAACCTTAATAAAAATTGCGTATTTACTAGTCAACTTATATAAGAATTCGAGTAAAACTGCACTGAAGAAATGCCAATTTTTGTGGACTAAAGAAATAAAAAAAAAACACTTTGGTATTTTTTATACAGTGCATCAGAGTGCTTTGACATGGATATTTATTAATTATTTATAAATTAAGCGATTTTGGCAACTTACGTACCACGATTTTAAAGTGTTCAATCTTACCGGCAATGGTGGAGTACTAGAATTACTAAACGAATATCTTGAATCTTCATTTTCGTTGTCTTCAAAATCAGATTTTGTAAGTCTTTAAAAAAAAGAAAACTTAATTATAGAGAATAGAGTCAAATATAAGTTAGTTTTTTTTTTGGTTGACATTACTTACGAGAACTTCGCTATATCAGACAAGTCGAATGGTGGTTTTGCAAACTTTTGATACATTGTAAATAAATTGTACCTGGAATCTTCCAATGAGTCCTTTGAAATAAATCGTATAGTATAAATTTAAATTAAAAATAAATATAAAGATGTAATTAAACTCAATCTTACTCATAGTTAGTATGTGCGTAGGTATTAAAAAGCCATAAGAAAAAAAGCAATTCCGGGACAGCAGCATTAAAAAGCGATGTTT
This sequence comes from Epistrophe grossulariae, assembly GCA_929447395.1. Lineage (NCBI taxonomy): Eukaryota > Metazoa > Arthropoda > Insecta > Diptera > Syrphidae > Epistrophe > Epistrophe grossulariae. The sequence goes on from OV839568.1 coordinate 116,959,754, forward strand.
AATTTTGTTAATGCTTAAAAAGCAGTTAGATGTTATTTCCTGAAAAATACTCTACAAAAAGCTGTACAGAAGAAAAAAAAAACTACGTTTCTTTGCCTAGATTAAGAAAACCAATGATTATTTACATTGAAAAAAGGAAGACATAAATGCTATTCCCATCCTAACCATTTTTTTTAATAATTAGAAAATATATTTAACTCATTAACTTATTTTTTGTGTATGTTTAGTCCAAAGAAAATATATTTTTAATACTAAAAAATATAATTGAAGGGTTTTGATCGCAACTTTATTTAGTTTGGTATCTGGAATATTGTCTTAAAATTCGACTGTGTAATGTGTACGAAAAATGTTTAAACTTTCCCTTCAATTTGGATTCTTTTTTAATATTTTTCCTGGTTCATTATACGTTACAAAAATAAAAACAAAATTATAACTGAGAACAAGCAGGTTTTTACTTTTTTTCTTTTTTTTCTTAAATTATTAGCTGCTGAGTGTTAATGAAACAAACATTGACTCAAGTGTCAAGATTAAGTCGATGAAATGAGAATGATAAATATATGTCCAAGAATGAAATCAATTCCATAATCTTATGTCTGCTGAATCATGGACAAAATATCTTTAACACGATCGACTTACAGTGATAGGAATAAATAGCAGGTGCGCTGGCATGAAACCCCAATTTTTATGGACTCAAGGCCGTTAAAAGCAATTTTTAATGAAGAAGACAAAAAATTGATAAGAGAATATTGGGCAAATTGTAAATTTTTGTCTTAAATACAGAAAATTTCGTTCCATTTTAAAATATAACTTGGATCATAAAAGTCTATAAGAGCTAGCACCCGCTTTGACTAATTTACTAGATAACTAACTAATTTTTTTTGCAAAAATATTTTTAAAAATGTTTTGTTAAATTAAATTCAAGAACTCGGCATTCGGCAACCCTTGCAAGAAGTTGGTCGGTTGAAATTCCGGATTTAAACTTTCTATAAAGTATTCTAACAAACTTTAAAAAAAATGTCTTTCCAAATGATTGCCCTCAAACTAATAAACGCTTTAAAACATGTAAGCAAAAAAATAGAAATTTATAAATAAATAAATTTGTAAGAAAAATCCAGAAAAGAGTTCATCCCCAAAAATCTTTTTAGAAAAAATGGAAGTATGTGAAAATAACATAATCTGAAAATTTCCTTTTTTAATCAAATAAAGTTTTTTATATGAAAAATAAATAAATAAAAAATAAAATAAAAATAAGCTTTAACTTAAAATTATAAATTAATTATAAATTTGAAAATTTCTTTTATTTTATTTTCGCCTTTTCATATTATTTATAATACAGTGTACTCTCTGCAAACGGACACCTCCCATAAGCGAACACCTCTCATGACCGGACAAATTTCAAAGAACAGGATTAAATTCAAGATTTTTCATAGTAATAACTCTCCCATAAGCGGACTCTCTAATAACCGGACGCGGACACCAAATTTAACAACCGCAAAAGAGTTTTTTTTTTTTTTTCAAAGTGCATGTGGAGTACTATTTTTCAATTTTTATAAGGTCTATTTCGGTATTTTTGAATAGTAAATCACTTGTAGGAATATGAAGATTATAGTGGTGTAATCCTCACAAGAAAAAAAATCACAAAAATTTTTCTTGGTATCCCGCAAACTACATTCTGTTTTTAAAGTGCATTCCAATTAGAATAGGAAAATTCTAGAATATGAATATGCTTATGCCTTTTTTAAAAGGGTTTCAATTTAATTTTTTCGTTTTCTCATAAGCGGACACCTCTAATAACTGGACAATTTCTGGGTACCAGCAGTGTCCGGTTATGAGAGAGTTCACTGTACAAACAACTTAGAGACCAGCAACCAACAATAAATCAAATTTGTTTTGTAGTCCTGCTTTATTATAATAAATTTTATTTTTTTATGGAAACAATATATAAGTTGTGCAAAGCAAATAAAAAAAAAAAAAACAACGAACATCATCACCAAGCGTACAGACAAAACATTAATAAAAAAAAACACCATATTTAAATTTTTTTTAAATGTTAATTCATATATTTTGTGTTCTATCAACTTATACAAATAAATAATTTTTTATTAATTCTATGATAAGTTTAAACTAAACTATTAAAATTAAATCTACAGCAAAAATTTACAAAAGCTAACTTTTCTTTTTTTTTTTAATTAATAATTTATTCTTATTTTTTCTTAATTATTACGTTTATTCTTCTGTCCATACATACATTACATAAGTTCTATTTTATTAATTTACATTAAAATAACATACAAATTTTTTTTTAAATTAAAAATAAAACTAATAAGCAAAAACATTAAACAAAAAATAACAAGTAATATTACAATTTAATCACAGATATACACACACTGGGAACAAATATTCTACAAGTTGCGACTCAAATAGTAAATACTCAACACAAACTAAAGCTAAGATACAAATTTCAACAGCTAAAATCTAAATTGAAAAAAGTTCTTTTTTTAGTCATAAAGCCTATTTGATTAAAGAAACCATGCATTTTAAAGTTCAACTTAGCGCCCTCAAAAGAATATATTTCTGTTTGCGTTTTTTTTGTTGAATTAAATGTTTATGATACGCATACCCACATTTAGGAAAACGGGACTAGCATTATAAAAGCATTTGGAAATAAAAATAATTAACTAAAAACATGCTGAATAATTAATAAAGCAATTAATTATAATGTTGGATTAATTTTTTTTTAGTAAAGCTGTGGGAAAAATTCAAAAAACCGCATTAAGCGTTATTTCATTTACAGCATCATTTTTTTGTAGCGAAATTTTTAAAGCGAACTGCACCCTAAAAGTGTAACATTCTCACCTTGTATTCAGGGGTCGTAATATCTGTTGACGACAGTCTCATTCTCTTAACAGAAGAAGTTTCTGACTGACTGCTATCGTCCGTCCTCTGCACCGGCTGACCTAAACCACACCTAGCAATATTTGCCGAATGCCCAAAGCCAGCTTCTTTGACAACTGATCTTGCCAACGGAAACAATTGATCGCGACGAGTTAGCAAGACTGGGATAAGTTTACAAAGCTGAGCTGCCGCTTCATTAACACAAACTTCATGCAATGTTAATGGTTTCTCAGGGCGACGTTTACAATCGAATCGACCATATATCGCTGAGTACTTGCGAATCTCTTCCATACGACGAGGATCATTTTCACTCATCGCGATCACTTGTTCCAGTTCCCTAGAGGTACGTTTTTTGGACGTTTGTGCTCGGGGTTCACCCCGTGGTTCCCCCCTTGGTAATTCTCTTGTAATTATCTCAGCAGCTACCAATGCAATTCTTTCAACTTGTGAACTCGTTAAAATTGGTGTTAACTGAGGTGAGCTTGAGGTGACTTGAGACGATAGGCCTGTGTGTGTTGGTGTAATATTACCAACTAATGGCACAACAGCTGTGGGTGGAATATTGGTGGCGATTTGTGAAGACGTTGGTACTGTACTGATAAGAGGTGTAGGATTAAATCCAGGAGAAATTGTGAATTTAGGACGAGATGTGGTAGGATCTGGAATATATGTAGGAAGTGGAGCTTCGGCAAATCCTGAAAAAAAGGAAAGAAAAATGTGAGAAATGGTTGTTTAATCATTTTTTTTCTTGGTAAACAATTTATATTCAGCGGCATAATTAACCGAGCAACTCGGTGAAAAATTTTTTTTATAAAAATGTTTAATGTTTTTCTTCAGCTCGTCTTCCGGTTTTGATTTTAAATTAAAAAATTTGTAACTTTTTGTAAATGTTTGTAATAATTTAAATGATTTTTAATAAGTTACGAAAATGTAAGAAATTAAGAAACTTACCAATAGAAGGCAACGTAGATTGAAACATGGCTTGATTATTAGCCCATTCATGTAGAACTTTCTGTAATCTCCTAACATGCAATGGTTTTGAGGCCATTCCAACCAAAGCCATTATTTCTAAAAATTCTTCCTCACCAGCCTCGTATAATTGTTGAACATCATCACCACCCATTTCGAGAAGAGTGTCATAGTATGCCAATAAGCTAGCCCTTTGCAAAACCCTATATAATTGCACTTCAGCTTCATTGCTGGGACGGGATGTTGCAACCACTAAAAAAGAGAACAATAAAATAGGTATATTTAATAAAACATAAATTAACATGTAAACCAAAATATTGATAAATAAATATGCAAAATTATACTTTGCATAAAAATCCCATTCTTATGAGTTTTCAATTTGAAGAGGTTTTTTAGTACAAAGATGAAATTGTTCTCACACTTTCATGTGATTGCTTGTTAATTAGTTGTTAAAAGATTATGCAAATAAAATTTAAGAATGTTGTGTCAAGAGGCTTATATAAGATTGGCGAAAAAAACCTATTTCAAAAGATATCTTTTAATACCTTAAGACCCACCACATCATATATTATTATTGCCAAAGAACTATTAAGATACCAAGATGATGCAAATATGCAAATTCAATTCGAACAAAATGCAAAAAAGGATGCACGCTACATATTTCCAAACACTTAAGATCCAAGTCTTTCTTATAGTTTTTAACTATTTGCATAATCGAATGATCCTTTTGCACAAAAAAGTATTCACCCTACTTACAATCGAATCGATGATATCTCTGTTAACACAGAGCCAGAGGCAGAGAGAAAGAGAGGGCTTATTGATTTGCGAAACTAAATACAAAAATCACAATTTTGCACATCAATGCGATTTGTTGGATTTGTTTTCACAATATCATTAAATTGTTATAAAAGAGTGATTTTTTTGTTACCTGCGATTTTATTCTTTTTATTTGTCATGATAACAAAAGACGTGATGCCATCACATAATCATCATTCGATAATGATGATTACTCTCTTTCGATATATCATGAGGGGTTGATTTTTGGCAATAATATATCTGCCTTGTTGTGTTGTATCCGAAGTATAAAATTTATCATCTTCAGGTATTATATTGTTTTGCTTTTGTGGTATTGAAGTGTTTCGATCGGTTTTTGGATTGTTGTCATACACCATATTTCCAAATAAAAAGAGGGAGATCAGATCGAAAAGTATCGAGAAGAGATCTATCAATTCAATGGGATGAAACTTGATACAGATAAAAATTGTATTGCACTTTTTATGTTTACACAATTTAATAAAAAAAAACAATTGAATCGCATCGTTGAGGACAGTGGTCATTGAAGGGTTATATAATTTATCAAAATTTTGATAAAGGGATTAGCCCATCAGCTAGACTGAAAATTTAAACAGAAATTTCAAATATTTGACAGATAATTGAATTTGATATTTCTGACCTAAATTACTACCTAATTTTTTTTTTTTTTTGGATTTTGTCTAGGTTAAATTAATCATCCGCCATTTTCTTTTTAAAATATTTTATCAAGAAAAACACACATTTTCCAAAAATTAGTTTCCAAAATTCTGTGTATTAAAATTCTGAAAATACTTAACTTTAAGGTTAAAGGGACATTGAACTGACAATTAGCCAAAACCATCTCAAATGTCAATTGTTAAGTTAAAATGTTTAGCGTTAACCTAATCCTTTTTTTTAGAGCATTTGAGTTTTTTTTTAACTAACGCACCAAATTTGGTGAATTAAAAAAATGTTGAAGTGGTTTCAAAGAAACATAAATTATTATTATTATTTAATGTAGATAAATAATTTTTTTTTAAACATTTTTTATGTAAAAATTTGGAACCCCAATTTTAGGTTTTTTGAAAATAGAAATATAAATAACATCATACCACCTTTGAAATATCAAACTTTCGAAAATTTTAGCACACCGAAAATATTTACATAATTACAATTTTTGAAGCCGTTGTTTATTAAAAAAATCCCTAACTTTCACAAAAATCGACCAAAAATGTTTTTATAAAAAAAAAATTCAAAAAGTAATTCCAAAAATACTTCTATTCTCTTTAAAAGCTTCTGTACAACAAACATTTCTCCAAATCAGTTCAACAAAATGTTTCGAAAAAGTCATTTTCCTCTATAAAATCCCATGAACTAGTTTTTGGGAAGCAGTTTAAATTTAAAAAGCCAAACTGCAAAATCATTCACAATTATCCTTTTTGGTCCAAAATCTGAAATCTGTTAATGAATAACTTCGTAAAGTTTAAATTGTATAGTCCAAAATTGTGTACTGAAAATTTTTATTTAAGTGCGTCCTTTTCAAAGTGGATTCATTAAATATTCTGTATGAATTAATATCATTTATTTTTTTTTTCCAATATATTTTTTTCTACAAAACAAACAAAGAAAAAGTTCGGGATATTTGGTAAAAAACAGAGTTTTTTTTTCTTTTAATTTTTTCAAGTTCGAATGTCAGCTCTTTTGTTTGAAATTTTTTAAATGTTTTTTTTTTGAATTTCTTTCCGAAACAAAATATCAGTACTTAACTGAAAACTCATTTTCCAAACTTTCATTTTCCAAATGCTTGTGATAAATTAAAGTTGAATTCAACCTTTGAATTACTTCTTTAAATACCGTTTGAGAGGGATTCCCATCTAAATGCAAAGAAAAAACACTTTTTTTTATGTTATATTGCATAAAAAATATTTTATATCCAAAAAGTTCTTAAAAAATATATAAAATAATAAATCCCTTTAAGAATCTTGTTGAATCATCTTTTCGCAAAATCGTTGGTAAATAAAAAAAAAAAAACAAAAATATCCAAAATTAATGAATTTCAATAAATTTCTTTCTCAAAGAATAGAAATATTTAAAACAAAAATCTAATTGCAATTAAAAGGTGTTTAATAATATCAATTTTCAGGTCGGATTCAAATTCCGGCATCCAAACAACTCTATAAATCAGAGACTAGTTTCATTACCAACAAATAGTTTCAACTGAACGCCACCAGTAGGATTTTAATGAGATTTTGTATCGCAGTTTATTTGCTATTCTTCTATTCCTTCTAATTTTCGGTTTGTTCCATGCAATTAAGGTTGCAATTAAAAGACTTTAGGTCTTACAGGCATATAATTAAAATTATTATTCATTATTTATTTTAGTTTCTTTCATCGGAGCTCAGATTTCTCATTATTTTTGAACAATTGAGCTGGTATTGTAATTTTGATGATTCTCGGCCATAAGTCAGCGTTATATTTCAGAACGCTTTCATGTACACACTTTAATTTTTTTGTAATTTTTCTTAGAAAAATTGTAAAATTATCCTAAAATCGTTTCATTAAATTGAAAGAGTTTTTTTTTTTCTCTAACACCATACAATTCGAATTAAAAAAAAAAAAACAAATTGTAAAAATATTGAAGTCAGGTATGTATACGTATTGTACATATTCCTGAAATCCATTTTTTTTTTCAATAAAATTATTTAATACCGAATTTAATTAAATTGAAATCGAAATCATAAACAACTAAACCAACTCTAAATCTTTTTGTCAATATTTGTTTTTCTCACTCTCACTCTTACTTTTTTTCTTTTTCGTTATTTAAATATTTGAACAACATTTATTCATATTTTTTTAAATTCTTCTTCTTCTTTTTAAACATATAACCTGACAAACAACCAAACCTTTACGAACAAACAAAAATATTGAAAACTTAAAAAAAAATTAATTACCATCAACATCACACACAACATGAATGATATATTCTCAAGATTTTTCCCATGATTTTTTTTTTCTAAATCATCCGCAACTAACATCATCGTATACAAAAAAAATTGTAAAAAAAAATTATTTCATAGCCAAAGATGAAGGAAAAAAACCAAAATTCCCAGAGTCCAGGTTCTTAGGAGTAGGCAAAACCATTGCATTGAAATTAACAAAAAAAAAAAAAAAAAAAAAAACGAGTGGCTGGATCATCATCCTTTCATTGCACGCACGCACATAATTTAGGTGCACACACCGCGAAAGAAGATCCTTATTCTTCCTCAAGATTTACACAAAACACCAACCAAGTAGACAACAAAAAAAAAAGCACCTCACGTACATTGTACAGTCATTGTCATCGTCATCTTCTTCGCGATTTAATATGTAGATCCATCTCATATGCATATGAGCACAGAGGGACAAGGATTCAGCTCTGTTATACCATAGCGCACCTATTCTTTCCCTTATAAAATGATAGACCATCTATTATAAGATCATAAAAAAAAAAACAACAGCAACAACAACATACAGGAGAGAGATAAGTCAGAGAACAGATAATACGGATGAGGTTATTTTGGTTCACCCCATTGTCGTATAGCTTCCTTAGTCTTCAACGTCGTTTTCGTCATCATCGTCGTCGTCGACGAAGAAGAAAAGGATAAAAGGGTCAATTTTTCTGTCATTTTTTATTCATTCTTACTTTTGCCTGTAATGAGGATATAAAAACCAGCGCCAGCTAGCACTACGAGTATACACACTATAACCCTTTTGTGTGTGATCGAGTCCTTTTTTTTATTTTCCTTTCCATCTATTACCGGAATTGTCTTTAGGTGTAGATATACCCTTTATGTATTTGTTGCTTCCCTGTATTTAACTGCTTAAGGTCATTTCCTAAGCACTTCATTTGCATATACTCTGAGTATAGAGAGAAAACGGCATTCTGGGTATTAGGATGTGTACGTATGTACCTATTATGGGTGCGACCAAGGATACTACTTTCTTAACGGGGATCCTTTTGTTTGCATAAGATCATTTTTTATGACCATAAGTGATTTTCAATTTTTTTCGATGATTTTTTTTTTCGTTCGTTCGTTCATATATGAGAGTTGCAGCGTGGAATAAATTTAAAGGATTATATTGTCTCAGTCATGGGAAACAATGAATCCTTGGTCGCTGAATTTCTTAAGGAAAATAAAAAAAAAAAATAGTTTAGTATGCAGAAACAGAAGAGAGTAATGATCCTTGTGAGCAAATGTCAGAATACTAACGAATTTTTTTCTTTCTTTCATATGATAAACTAAATAATTAATATTGATAGTGAGTATATGTAGCCAAGAAAAAAAATTACAAAGTCGTTTGCATAGAAAGATCATTTAAGACAGATGGGTTTGTATTAAGTAGAATATTATTATTAGGGAACTGTTTTTAAGTTGTGTGAAAGGATTATAATTATTCCTCAAGGATGAGATGATGTTTTATATAGTAAAGAAAATATTGGTTGGAAAAAATAAATTTACAGAAAAAACTGTGAATTTTAAGATTTATTTTAGGTTTTATTTTTTTCTTAGAGAAACTTGGATGACCTTCCAAAAAATAAAAAATTAATTAAATAGAACATACAAAATTTACTATCAAAAAAGGGGAAAATAAATAAAACATATTCAAAATCTATAGTAAAAAAAATAAGAATCTTTCAAACTAACCGGTATAGTAAAACCTTTTCAAAAAATATAAAGAAAAAAAAAATAATAAATTAGAAAAAAAAAAAATTATTTTTAAGTTTTTGCTACTAAAACAAATATTTTTTGCAACGTTTATGTAAGCGCTTTTGCTATTAAATGTAGATATTCAATATTTTGTTGATACCTTTCTTGTTTTTTTTTTTTAATAGCTATTTAATATTTAAATGCATACAAAAATTTTGCAAACACAAAGATTAATTAAAAACACTAACGTATACAAATGAGCTAGTGCAAAAACTTTATATTGAAAAAACTATTTTTTTAAAATAATAAAATAATAATTTTTTAATGGTAAAAATTTATGTTGATCCAAGGTTTAAGATATTTTGCAATTAGTTTAAGATAAACATCTTCAAAAAAAAAAACTGAAGATCGACAAGTTAAATATATCATTTAATTCAAATATATTTGAATAATTTAAAAATGCTGATGATTTAATCCTCAATTTTTTGCTTAAAAAAAATACAAACTTTTTATTTAAAAAAAAATATTCACACGCAATTCATTCCGTATCAAGCATTCAGTTTTTTTTTCATAAAATTTTTTTATATGATGAAAAAAAATATTTAAAACTAAAAAATAAAAAAAAAAACCAAAAGGTATGCAAATCACTTTCAGTCTCAACATTTTTAAAGATAGAAAAAAACTCCAGTTCCCATACCCAAGAAATGATAAGCAAAAAAAAAAACAACCAACATCTTCCTCAGAGTCTGCTGTCTACCTGAAACAATAAGTCGTACGTAACATGGACCACGGTCAAAATCGTTATCCCTTTTCTCGCGACGATGAATACGACGACGACGGCGATGTCTTACGGAAGGCAAAACAGCAAAAGTAAAAGCAAACAAAAACTTGAATCTAAAAATCCCTGTGCGAGTAAACAAAAAAAAAAAAGAAAAAAACTAAATCCTTAAAAATCGAAAGGGTTAACCAATTTTTTTTCTTTTTTTTTTTGGGTAAAAAAACTAATAAAAAAAAAAACTCCCGAAGCCGACCGGGAGGACGGACCCCTTTTGTTTAAATTATTGTTGGTGCTGCTGCTTGCTGTACCTAAACCTCACCTCATCTGCATACAAATTTGAATGGGTCGAATGAAACGCAACCAATTTCGCCTCGAGTCGCTAATACTCGTTTTGACGAAACGTGAGATTTACTCATCACTATTGTCAGAATCAGGATTCAGTATTTTAGGAAATATTTATATACAAAAAAACTGGCAGAGTTTGTTGTTGACGAGAATGTGAGACTACTACTTGAATATACCTAACTGAAAAGAGATATTCAAAGATTTTTTTTTGTTTAAGTTGCGCATCGTTTTTTTTTTGGTTTTAGTTGAAAAAAAAACTCTTTTTTTATCACTTTCGATTTTTTTTTCTTTTGCTGGTGCGCAATGGATGCGTCCTTTCGTTTATTTGTGGATGATATTTAAATCTTTTTTAGCGTGTGAACTTGGTATGATCGCATTTTTTTTGTTAATTTAATTTGTTGCTTGGGAGAAGATATTTTTTTTTCTAACTTAATTTGGGTGATTGAGTGATCTGAAAGGGTTTATAAGATTTTTTTTTTTTTTGTAAAGTTGATGGGAAAAAATTTAATTCTTGTATGTTGTCGATGAGATTAAAGTTAAATTTTAGTTAAGAAAATTATTTGATTTCAGTGAGTATTTTGGAAGACGAGTTGCTTTCAAATTATTGTTGGTTTTTATAAAAGAAAACATTTTTCAACATACAAATTTTATAAATAAATGTGGTTCCCAAAACAAATGCTAACTTTTTTGAATAATATTTTTTTTGTAGATCGATGTGCATTTTTCGGTTTTGGTTTTGTCTACGGGGCGAGGAAAACAATGCAGTAAAATCTTTAAAATAGACTATTTACTAGGTTTTCATTTGATTTGAAACGCATATGATTTACAAATCAATGGGAAATAACTTATAGAATTTTGTGTACGAATAAAATTTTCAATTCAACAATAATTTTTTGTCAAAAATGTATTTATTTATATTTCTGATGCAAATTCATTTTTCGTGCCAGCTGATTATTATTTTTCACAAAATGGAATAAATTATACCAACGATTTTCTATTTATTCCACTTAAAAAATTTCATAAGACAAATTGGACTCGAAAACTGATATAATTTTTCCTATTCTCTATAGGAAAAAGTTATCAAGTTCATGGATATTTCAACATTTCCTGATGAGTTTTTATGATCACTATAACTTGTGGCTAAGCTAAATGCACATCACTTTTATAGTTATTTCCTTATGTATCAAAGTTTATAATAATATTGGAAATATATAGTAAAGTATAATTTAAGCCACGTTAAAGAATACATTTTTTCTCTATATATTCTTTTTTATCGCCTTAAAGGTACTAAAAGGCACGTTAAAAATAAAATACATGACTAAGTTCTTACTTATTCTTATGTATGTTTCAAATATTGTGGTTTTAAAGCTAGAATATGAACCTTTTTATCTCAATTAAAAAAAAAAACTTTAGCATTAATTTTGTTTAAAAAAGAAATATTTTCAAAATTTTTAAATTTAATATTGTTTTAACTTTTAAGAGCCATTTAAAAGACATACGTGTATATATTCACGTATATATATTATAGTATTATTGTAACGTTAGCATTTAACTGATTTGTCAATAAAAAAAGCAATAGTTAAAAACATAAGGCAATTTCCTCAAAAAAAACTACATCCATTTATTACAGGTACTAAGTTTAATCAAAATCGTTTAAGCTATTTTCGAAAAAATTCAAAAAAAATGTAATCGTTGTAATGCAGCTAAAACAAAAATTCGAATTTCACCTCTAGAGAATGACACAAAAATGAGAATGTCAAAAGACAATTTAATAAAAGGTCCTTTTTAATATGTAACATCTTGATGTAAAATTGTGTTTCCTAATAAATAGTACATAGTGCTAATTTTCGCTTAAAAAGATAAATTAAAATGAGTTTTTAAACAGCTGTTGTATGTCGAGAACCATTATTTTTTTTTTGGTTGTAAGAATTTTAAAAAACTTGCAGATATTTAATATTAAGAAACCTTTAGGTTCTAACTTTCAGAAAAATCGACTAAATTGTTTTCGGAATATTGAGTTTTCCAAAATTTGATTTTGTTGCACAATACTATTTATACTTTTCAATAGTGTCTGTATAGAAGATTCATTAAAATCTGTTATACAATCTTCAATAAGTTCGAAAATCATAAAAATGGTTGTATGGGAGATACCATTTTTCAGACAATTTGTTTAAGGTAGGCAATTTTTTTATACAAAATTGGAAACCTTGAAATAGGGTCTTACGATTTTGGTAATTTTGTTAGTAAAAAAAATTATAAAAACTGGAACAAACTTTCATAAATATTTTATAAGAATAATAATTTTCTATAATTAAAATTAAAATTAATACCAAATCAAGGTGTATTTTTATCTTTGTCATTAAAAGTTTAATACAAATTTGAACAGAATCCCTTTACAAGTAGAGTTTTGTGAATATTCAATGTATTGAAAAAAGTCGTATAATTATATAATATGTATATAATTTATATAATTTTAAATGTAAATTATTAAATACTTTTAATTGAAATACCATTTTTTTATGTATACAAATTTTTTTTTATCAAAAATACATAGTTTACATAGTTTACAAAAAGAACTGCTCTTACGATTTTCGAATATTTTTTTATATCTGATTTCTGTTTTTTTGAGCTCAAAACTATTTTAAGAAAAAAATAAAAAAATTACATATTTTTAAAAGAAACATTTCTTTGGTCTATTTCACCACTTTACAATTTACAATTACATATTTGTAATAGTCCTGTATTAAATAAAAGTAATTTCATTTTTATTTTTTATTCTGACGCTCAAAAACTACAAAATTCAACAAATTTGTAGAATAACTAATTTATAATGTATGGAATTACTTATATTTGAATGCAAGATCAGTACTTGTTTGTAATTGTAAATTGTAAAATGGTGAAATAGACCACTGGATGTTAAATACGATGTTAAAGCATTTTTATTATGCAATTTTTGACTTATTTTTTATTTTTTTATTTAAACTAAACGACCTAATTTCTTTCATTTTTTTAGTATCTAACTTAATCTGTATGGTACTTTGACATTTTCAAATGTAAAAAACAGATATTTGTTTTGTAAGACTTTCGCACGAATATTCATCGATCATGGTAGGGTGTTTAGCTGTAGTTTATTAAGAAAATAGGTAATGTTAATTAAAAAATGTTTGAAATTAATAAAATTTTAAGTGAAAAGCTTCAAAGTTAAAAAGATTAAATTGTATAAAGGTTATATATCTTAATATTATTTTAAATGCACTTGATGGCAATTCCCTACCAATACACCAGTTATAAGTTAGTTTTAAGTAAATTATAGAAACAAATTTTCTCAAAGTGTAAATTATAGGTATTCAAAAAACTGATGTATATTATTGAAGTTAAAAAATTGTGTATGCATTAAAATTTCCCAGGACGTTTTTTAATGAAATTAGTCAAGTAGTTAACATAGACGCAAAAAAAATACAAATATTTCTATGAAAGGTACTTCAAGATATACCTATGTCCTATATAGTTACGTTTTTTTAAATTTTAATCTTCAACAAAATGGTTAATCGTACCTATAAGTAAAAAAGTTCACAGAAATTTTTATCAAGAGATTTTTAGCAGGAACCATTATTTTTAGAGGAAGAATTGCTCCCTGTTTATAGTTTTGAATCTTGGGAGACAAATATTGATTTCCATCTTTGAAGTGAAACTGAAAAACATTTCAGTATTGTTTTTTTTATTTCTAAAAAGTTTCCTCAATGGTTCTGGAGTCCTTTTTTTTGTAAAGGAAATATTTGATATGTATCTATCTATCTTTTGAAAATAAATATTTGCACTATCTGAGGAATTAAATGTGTAATTTCAATTATTTATGGAACTATTCAAAAAATATAAATCTTTAATCTGCAACTTTTGCTACCATAATAATAATGAGTTACCTATAATGAAAACAACAAATACTAAAAGATCTTTTTCGGTAAATACATTGCCAGTTGCCCATAATAAAATTATATTGCTACAATAAAAATTGACAATTAATATCAACAACTGCATTTCTACCATTGTCTTTATAAGAATATCAATCGAAATTATGATGAAACTTTTTCTCTGCATATTTTCACATTAAATTAAACGTCGATTTAATTTAATTTTTATTTTTATGAATATTATTTCTTGGACCACATTAAAAAAAAAAACACACGCACAGTATAACCAAACCATAAACGGTTTGCTTGGCGATCAGCACAATATTCTTAAAGACCATAAAACCCCAATCAAAAGTGCCACTGCAAAATAATACACAGTTCAGGTTCGAACAAAAAAATGGATATTCATCATGTTCTGGTATTGTACAACACGGTAGCGCGCTCTCTGTAACTCTGAAACCATAAACATATAATGCCAAGGATTCTAAAGATATTTATTTTTTGTTTTATTTTTTTTTCTGCTCTCGAAGAACTGTTGGATGGACATAAACACTCTACCATCGATGGGACACACTATAATATAATGTGAATGCTCAACTAAACAAACAGATTCAGAGAAAAGATAGATGAAAAAAAATATTTATAATTAGTTAGGGAAGTTGAGGCAGGGGAAATATACAATTACAGTGCGATGTAATTGGTTAGATGCACCAACTTAAAAATTAATTTTAATAATTTCATTCCATGGCGTGCACCGTTGAAATCATTTTGATACCAACGCAATGAACACCATTTGATTAATACCATTGATGACAAAAAAAATTTAAATATCTTTGGAGACGTATTGTTCACATTTTTTTAAAAACAAATTTAGTTATGAACGAAGATTTTTGGCTTTTATTAATGGCCAGTTAAAAATTTAAAAAAATTATCAATTTGTTTTTGGAATATATAATGTTAGAACAACAACTTTTAAATGTTTTTTTAAAGCCAAAATATTTTTTTTGATACACAATATTAAGCAAACTTTTAAGAATTTTCTGAAGAAATAATTTAATTTTAAGTGATCAAAATTGAGAAAGTCAAAGTCAGAAAATTGTAAAATTCCTACTTAATAGTAGATCGGAGTTATTTAAGCAACACAGAACTAGTCGTAGGAGACGTTTTTGACAGCCCTTTTTTAACATCTCTTTAATAGTTGAATCTTCTACCTAGTGTTGATCATAAGTTGCTGATTTGAATTTTTTTTTGAAATTATAATGCTGGCGTAAAATGATTTTTCTGCAATACATTCTCAAAAACATATTTGTCTTAATTTGTGAGTTGTTTTTGTACTTTGATATTTGAATTTCAGTTCAGATGGAAGCAAATACAAGCAGACGGACAAACCGCTTCAACTATGTATATTGTTTAAATGGCAGAATAAAGATATCTAATATAAACTACAAAATGAGCTTAATTTAAGCTAACAGAGCTTGAACTTTAAAAACTCACTATACGAAGCGGATTTAAAAATCGATGTCTGACTTATGCTTTCACTTAAAAGAGGTATCAGAAATAAAATGGAAGCCAATCCTTTTTCTACTTTTTCCCTAGCTTAAAATTTCAAAATATATAAGCTTTTATGTTGATCTTAATATTTAAGTTTCATTTCAGAAATAGGTACATAGTTTATATATATTTACGTATTTTTGAAATATTTGTTTTGGGTTTCGAAAAAATATTTGTAATTTACAAATATTCAAGAACTAGCTCGCCCGCCTGAATTCGCAAGGTTTGACAAACCTAAGTTTCGTAAAATATTAAATGTGTTGGGCGCCAGTTATATCTTCATATTATTGAAAGCCCCCAGCCCCATGCGTGATAAAAAGTATGCTATAACCTTTAATCTATCCAAAACCGTTCGAATTTGATTGAAAGTCACAAATTCAAATAAACATATTCATTATTCATATCATATCACGACTATATTATTTACTAGAACTAGAATGAGAAGGATTTATTTTAGTAGCAAGATCCAATTGAAAGAAAAGAAACTGACAGCTTAGAACAGTTCTTCTTATAGAAACATTTTTTTATAAATATATTTTCTTGTATATGTATAATCACCTCATAATTCAAAATATTTTTTAATACATTTTAAATGAGATGCAATTTTTTGTTTTTCTCCATTTGACCCTATAAATAGCTATTTTTATTAAAAGTTCATGCTCTATAGATAACTTTGAAAAAATGTTAAAATCTTGTTTTTACCCTATTTGCCTTATAAAAAGAACAATCTTGAAAATATCTAGTTGTTAATTAAAACGTCCATATCCTCTAAATATGTATAGCCTTTATGGAATCTAAAAGAATGTTAAATATAATACAGTACTTTTATTTTTACCCTATTTCACCCTATAAATGGTTTAAAAATTAAAAATATTAAGGCATAAAGCCATTTCTTAAGTAACTGTAAATTTTCAAACAAACAAAGATTTTTTAAAATCGTTTGCTATTTTTCGTTCTTACCCCATTTTACCCTATAAATAGTTAAATTTTGAGCAAGCAGTTCAAATATTTGCTTTTGTCAGTATATTTTTATTACAAAACTGAGGAACCCTGAGATCCCAAAAGAAGGCAAGTTCGCTAGTTTTGTCGATATGACATTGCTCATCAGAATGACCTGGAAGAAGTCAAAAAAGTTTCCCTAATGAAATTTACTTAGCCTATACTTATCTGTTTTTTAACTATTCAACTCAAAAAATTCAAAAAGAAGTAAACTAAAACTTCTTAAGACTTTATACCAATTAGTAAATCTTAGCTAATATTATGTGGAAAATTGAGAATATTCTTGCAAACGCGATTCTCTTAACGGATATTTAAGGTAGGTACCAGGGATGAAAAATCGTATTTCTTCAATGTATCAAAAGTTAAAAACACAAAAAGTGTAGGTATCGAATTGCACTTCTTGATTTTTTTTCAACAAATAAATTTTGTTTGAAGAATACCAAGATAAAAAAATAACCATATTAGGTACATTAACGTTTACAATTTCTACCATTAAACCGAGTTTTAAGTGGATTTACACTTATACTTCTTAAAATATCAAAAATTTCTCATACAAATTTATTTCGTTTTTAAAAAAGTCAAATCAATGTCAATTTGGTCGTCAAATGATCGTCATTTTTGACGCATATATTGCTATCGTCAAATATGCAATCTTCCTACTACAACAAAATAATTTTGATCAATTTTCTTGAATTCGCATTTATAGTCTACGAATCTGTCGGTAATCAAGACATAAAATTATTTTTTCTTTGTGGTGTAGTCTCCATATTGTGTATTTATTCGAAAAATAGAGAAGAAAAAAAAACAAATTTAAATTGATTTAAAGAAGAAAAACTTTAATTTTAAAAATAATTCAAATTTATTTATTTTATAATTTAATTATTTCACAATATTAATTATTTAAATTTTAACCTTAAAATTTAAATTTAAATAATTAATGTTGTGAAATAATTAAATTATAAAATAAATAAATTTGAATTATTTTTAAAATTAAAGTTTTTCTTTTTCTTTTTTAAATCAATTTAAATCAATTTAAATTTGTTTTTCTTTCTCTATTTTTCGCATAAAATTATGTATAGTGGAGACATGGAAACTAGAATACTTTGTGAACACAGCCACAGAAATAAATAGTGCACATAAAAGTGACTGAAGTGTTTTATTGGTACTTATATTTGTGCGCTCGTTATAAATTTGCAATAAAACGCAAATGATATTATCGAACATATGATTTAAGAAAACTGCGTTATAGAAAAAAATGCTTGTGCATAAAAATATCGTTTTTTGTCTAACAGTTGACTTTCCAGAATGCGTTTATGATTATCCTGCAATTTCATTTTTGACACACATGAGGTATGAAACAGTATTTGCATTTTGAAAAGTAATGTTTATGTAATACTTCTTGTTAATTTCTTTGTATTTTTGAATCTAAACTTTCGAAAAAAAATAAATTCTTTACCCAAAGGATAAATTAGCGTAATCGATTTTTAGCATTTTTCAGGATTAAAATTTGTATCAGCAGATTTTTGATTGTCATTGAATGAAGCCGTTTTAACAAAACTAAAAAATGTCTTCCAGGTGACATGGAAACAGGATTATTGCACAGAAATATAGTTATTTTAACATTAGAAATGTTTTGAGCGGAGGCATACCTACACACTAACAATGTGAAAAAATCAACTGAATTTCAAAAAAGTGTAACGCCGAGTAGAGAAAGAGGGCGTTCATGCTATGTTCTTACTGGTCTGAGGAAACAGAATACGAAGAAGATGATAAAACGGACACCAAAAAAAGGAGAAGTGTTCGTAGGCAGGGATGGCCACTACATTTTTCACACTTGCTACGTAGTTCATGTAGTTAAACGTAGTTAAATGTAGTTAATGAAACAACTTGTAGCAAGCTTAGTTTCAAATATCAAATGATCTGTCAGTTGTAACTTTGAAGTTTGAATTTTGAGTTAAAATTTTCAAATTTTTGTTGAAATTTTATTATTTCTCTAAATTTACTTTGTATGTATATGAAAACGTAACAATTTGTAGAAAATAAGAAGTGTAGTTAATTTACTACGCGTAGTTAATGATGTAGAAAATGTAGTGTAGTTAATTCAGCCTGTGCATAGGCTTTCCAGATTTGTATGTGAAGAAGAGCAAATTTAAAAAAGAATTTATTCAAAGTTTTAAAATACATAAATACTTTTTTTCATTTCTAATGTACCTCAACATGCTGGAATGGCAAACCGGGTAATTTTTTTCATATTAATATTTAAAAAAAAAGGTTTTTGGCTTAGTTAAATTTTTAGTCAAGATTATAATAAAAACAAATAAGTTAAAATAAACCAATTATTCCTATCACTAATTTTAACTGTATTACAATGAATTAACACAAAATAGAAAAATTGTATTCGAATTCTATAAAAGTGTATTCGTGTACTTTAGCCAAGTCAAATGTATCAAAAAAGAACAATTGTATTGACTTTTGCAACCGTGGTAGGTACTCTTATTATATTTCCGAAATATTTTTTTCGCGGGGAATTTGAATATTGTGAAAATTAGAAATGGAAAAGCGCTTTGTCTCTTCAGTAACTTAATATGGCTTAGCGTGGAATATATTAAAATGTTCCCTTTAAACAACGTTTAAAAAATACATGGAATTGCATTCGAGCTATGACGAAACAAAATAAAAATGAAAAATATTTTGACGCTCTCGTTAACAATATATCAAAAAATTCACATACCGAATTTAAATAGGATTTTAAAGTTTTTGAGGAAATTGACTTATTTTTCAACTATTGCCGTAGTCTCATTCATGACTGAATTGATTTTGTTACAGTTTTCAACCTGGTACTTCAATAATAAAGTATAAGTAACATTGCATTTAAAACTTTTACAAATACGTCAAGATCAAGTGTAAAATGATATATGAGCATATTTATGTTCACACAATTCCACAGTTTTTTCTTTTTGTATTTATTTAAATATTTAAAAAAATTACATAAATTTATATGATTCTACGACAATATCGTACGATATAGAGTAGTACATTTTATTTTAAGTTGGTCTAAACAATTGAACCGCAATGTGTATATATAAGATGGTTAAATGTGGAGGCCCAGGAAACCAGTTGCCCCACGATCCATCACCACACTGAGACTGAGAGAGTTTGTTCTGTGCACAGTAATGTGCGCTTTGGTGGGATAACATGGCAGCAGCATGCGCCGCCACCGCCGCTGCTGGCCGCTGGCAGCCGCGCCGCGCCGCAAACCATCGCTTAAAGACCCTCCATTTGCAATAAATAAATGATACGTGATTTTAATACACAAATAATGTTTGTAAGCAGTTTTTTGCTACCCTTTTTCGAACTCTTTGCCCCCTCTCCTCCTGTGTATATCTATACCTCCATTATGTCCATTATGTGAAGCAACAATATTGGTTACCAATTCTTTTTCACTTAATTTTGTATCCATCATGCGGATGCACTATAAGACCGGGGAGTATATCCTGCACCTATATATTGAAAGCGAGAGATGATGATGATGGTGAAGGATTTTTTATGAGTTTAGCACTTTTAAGGTCCAATATACACATTGAGATGCAGAGCAGTGAAGAATGGCCATCGGACCTATAACCGATTGCGTCCTAAACGATCACCACAAACATATATATACACAACATCAATGATCAAGAAGGAGGCTTCATTACAATTTTTTGTTTCTTCGTTTCTTCTATAGCTACAGCTTTAGTTCCAAACCCAGGATCACATCTTGTTTCATATCATATGGGTATTTCTCTCTAGACGATACATAAAAATTAAGACTTAAACAAAAAAGTCCAGCTATACAAGATCGGGTGAAGATGAGGCTCAAAAAAAAACACAACTAAAAAAAAATAACAACCTGCAACGCACCACATCCAGTCGCAAATATACAGAGGCTGCCTTGGTCCGTTTTGTTGTGTGATATCGGAAAAGTCTGCACAAAAACTAAAACTATTTCTCAAATACTCTTATAAATTAAGGAGTTTTAAGACGAAATTCCTGTCGATCAAAATTCCATCTGCCCTTTGCGCAATATATATGGTGGGGTAGTAAGGGCAAAAAACTAAAACACCATCCTGCCGCGCGATCGATGGTGGGTTGTTCGCAGATGATGTTGATGACACGAACTTGTACCGCGCGCTAATGTCTTTTGGTCGTTTCTTGAAATAGGTTTTTTTTTCGTTTGGCTATCGTATTTGTTGTTGTTGTTTTTTTTTTGTGTTGGTCCTGTGTGTGCTAAATGGTCAGTAAGGTATTTTTGGTGCACGCTGGGGGTAGAAAAACTGAAAAATTTCATAGCCAGTTTATCAAATAATCAAAACCAACAATAACAAAAAAAATTTCGTCTGAAGACATATTTTATCAGAGGGGATCCTTTTGGAAAGAGAGCCTTAAATTTTTTATTTAATTTTTTTTTTTTTACTGAATTCGGTTTAGTGGAATTCCTGTTTTCCTCTGGCATATTAAATTTTTAGCCGTAACTGATTTTTTTCTCTCTCTCAAATATATGTATGTACGTACCTAATATGTGTAGAAATTTTTGTACAAAAGATCCCGCATGTGTATTAATGATAATGGAATTTTTGGGTAGATATTAATCCTAAAGAAAAAAAAAAAAAAAAACTTCAACAATATATACCTCAATTTGGTCCCCTCTATAATAACGCCTGGTATCATGATCGTTTGCCAATAAGAGAGAGGAAACCAACCTCGTTAGGGGTTGGTTTGAGTGGATTTGTGACCGTCGTCATGGAGAATCATACATAGACATTTTTTTTTGCCTCTCTAAGGTACATAAAGTCGAAATTTACCTGAGTTTAATATATAACAGAGTAGGTAGAAAAAAAATCTGGGAGGGTAAGTTCAACGAAGGTTATCTTGAGGGTGAAAAAAATTCTATTGGTGGAAGAAAAGAAAGGATATTCTTTCTTTTCATTATTTATTTCTTTGGATGATGTTATCGTATAAGATGTTTACCATGCCTACAAGAATAGGTAAATAAGTTCTGAATACAACCAAGAAAAGTAAAATGGAAATAAGTTTTTTTTTTATTATTAAAATTTTAACGAATTTTTGCTTACAACCAGTTTTTATGAAATGAAATGGCCGTTATTTTTGGAAATAATATGCAAATTATTCGACATAAAAAGAACCATGTAAATTGTTTTTTTTTTTTTTTTTATTGGAAAAAGGGTTGAAATCTGCTCTGTTAAAAGAATTACTAGAGTAAACATAAAAATGTAACTGATTTTTTGATTTTTTTTTGTAATATTTGGAAGCAGTTCTAGTTTTATATACGCCTTAAATATCTTTGAAATTACCAATTTACATTTAAATTAGAGACTTTTCAAGGGATCGAAAATAGGAGCGTTAAAGAAAGATTTTTTGATACAAAACCAATCAAAATATCTTTTATTCAACGACTTGACTCAAATTATAATGAATGTGTATTGATCGCACGTACTCACTTCCAGTTAAAGTCTGAAGAATAGTTTTTTTTTTTTTTGGGAAAACGGAAACTCATTCTTTAAGTAAATTTTAATCGTATTTATGATAGAATTATTTTTGACATTATGGTTACGAAGTTTAATCAAAATCGTTATTTCGTTAATGCAGTTTTTTGAAAAAAAAAAATTACATATAAAAGTGTACTCCACCGAATTAGAAGCAAATGCTAATCTGTTTATTTTCTATGTAGTCCAGTATATTTAGTCAAGATGGGAAATTAATATTTCATTGGGGCAGACATTTTAGTTTTGTTACGAGTCTGAAAGCTTAAGTTCTATCTTTCGACCATTCACATTTTAAAGTGTTTTTGTCATCATGATGTCAATAATGAACTCAGTTTTCTTAACGAATGTAGGAAAAGAAATTTTAATTTTTGTAATCGATATATTTTTGAAATATAAAAACGTCGTATATATGACAAAAATTCGGAATTATCTAAGGTACCAGTTGTAGCTTGAAAATGATCATTGAACATTTTAAATTGTTTATGCTGACCCGTTTAGAAAGCAAATTCAGTATTTATTTGTATGCCGAAATAAAGGTTATGACTCAGTTATTATTTCTATCCAAAAATTTCAACTATACAATAACTTTTAAGATTTTATTGATCAATGCGTAAGATAGTTCAATAATTGAAATAATAAAATTCATTTCATGTGTAAGGTTGGGCCAAAATGAAATTTTTGTATGACAAAAATTAATAAAAAAGTCATCAGCTTTATATTACCATCAAAATAATCACTGATTTCGCTCTTAAGTGCCTCAAAACTTAAAACTAAAACTCCAATGATGGTTTTTAATGATAGATACAGCTGGGCCCCTAAGAATTGTTTAAAATTCGAAATGGGAAAGTAGATTTTTAAGAAATTATTTACATATATAAATCAGAATGATAAATTAATATAAAATATTTTATTTATGTTTTGGGATTTCAATTTTTTTTTTTTTAATTTTTTCGTGTACAGAATTTTTCGATAATTTTGTATATTTTTTTATTTTTATCTTTTTAGGGGATGGGTTTAAAAATCTTAAATAGAATATGATTATATGATGCAAATTATTGAATTATGTAAAATTTTAAATTCACTATATTTTCTGTTTAGCGCAATATTTCACATCTTTGAATTTAAGTATTTAATGCGTGCATGCGCATCAGGCAAACGGCAGAGTTGGAACGTCCTTACTTTTTAAGTTTAATTTATTTTAATAAATAATGCATTTATCTATCTCTCTCTCTCTAATGCGTGCATGAATAAATGTTGGTTTTCTAAAGGCGATAAATACACTAAGTAAGGCTAAACTCATACTGGTGCTGCGAGCAGAGCGGAGATGCGAGAGTTGAGGAGAGCGTCGATGAAAGAGGGAGTTGATCAAAGAGTAGGTATACATACACTGAAGCGTTGATAGTCGATTATCAGGTTTAAAACTGAAAAGATTTAAAATTGGTACTTTTTGAAGAAAAAAATAGAAGATGCATTGTCGCCTTGAATAAAAAGAGGCGCGAACAAGGGGAATTTCACCAAATACCTGCAGAACTTCGAATGAGTCCGGGAAGATTTTATGCATATTATCGAATGCCCTTTGTACGACTATATTTTCCAGAAAATAAAAAATAAACTATTAAAAAACTGGACTGCAAAATATCATACATTGAAAATTTTTCTTTTTTCAAATTTTTTTCAGCCATAAACTAGGAGCCGTTTAAAATGGAAGATGTAGTACATATATATTTTTTTTTAATAATAAAGGATGACCAAACTTAAAATTTCAATCATGAAACTTCATCGGGACAGAATATTTGCCAAAAGGTCTAATATAAGAGAATTTAAAATATAAGCTCTTGAAAACTGTGCATATTTTAACCACACCTATTAAATTTAATTAATTTAAATTATTTTGTATCATTATTTAAATTAATTTCCGTTAAAATATCGTTTTAATTCGTCTGTATATACAATTTTTTCATAAAACTTTACTTCGATAAGATCGAAGAAAACAAGTTTGTCTGAACGTGCCGCTCTGCTCGTTTATAGCAGCGCTGCTACCTCGTATGAGAGCTTTCGTAAAAACACATTTGTTTGTTTTCGCCGCTCTGCTCACCTTTCGCATCACTGCTCTGCTCGCAGCTCCAGTATGTGTTCAGCCAAAGATAGTATTTTATTTTATCAAATAAAAAAATATTTGTGTCGAAAAATTCAAGATGACGGTAAACCAGCAAGGGGTTTATTGTTGAAAATTCGGAGTTTTGATGTCTATTGGTATTTGGTAACCTAACGAATCAAAAGAAAAAAGTTTTCTTCAATGAAATATTGAATATACATAGATCAGTAAGATGGAATCAATGTTTCTTGAGTATACGATAGTTGATAAGACGTACAGAACACATTCATAAAAAAAATACACTGGATTTTATGTTATAGACTCGTTTAAAAACGTGATAAACTTACATAGTTTCAAAGAAGTTTCGAGTTTTCAAAAACATGATTAAAATTAAAACAAAAACAAAACTATCGACATTGATTAAATCACAGATTGATTTTAATGTACAGAGCCCGTTTGACCGGAGTAATAGAACCTAATTATCTAATAATAGTAAGATTAAAAAAAAATGTTAAAAAGTATACTGTAAAGGCTATCCTAAGCCAACGCGAAACATTCAGAACACCGACGAAACTTTCTTCTGCCAAAAAATATTAACTGGGCAATAAATGAGAGTAGGTACATCCACATTAAAGCAACGATGCGATTAAGGGAACCTTATGTAAGATATATTGGCAGTCGAAAGCTTCGCCGCCGTACCGAATTTTTCGCTTTGGTTTGGTGTCCGATTTAAACCCCACATGGTTTTCTATGAAATTTTTTGATCTATGTACATATACATACATATGATATAACTATAATTAATCATTCAATTATAATTTTTCTAACAATGATTTGCAAACATTTTTTAAAACAGTAAAGTTGAAATTTAACTAGAAAAGTTATATATCAGGGGCCTTATTCCGTAAAACGAAAACGATCAAACGATATCGTTTTGACTATACACATCTCTATCACATCTAAAGAGAAAGATAGGGGCAGCTATTACCAAAACGATATCGTTCGATCGTTTTGGTTTTACGGAATTAGGCCCCAGGTCATCAAAAAACTTGATGATTTTTGCCCAAGAAGAGAAGACAAGAAAAGCAGAACCACCTGTGATTGTTGTGGTAGATGTTGTTGCCTTTGCCACACAAATAACGTCTGCTGAAATGTTTCCTGGAACTGCCAACAACTTCAAGCTAAATTTGTATTATGTATATGATTTTTGTAAGAATTTCAGTAATGGGATCCAAATGGACCTCACGTCAGATGTACATATGTATGGAATATTTCTAGAAAAAAATCGCAGAAAATTCTATAAAATTTCACTGATCATTAAAACATAAAATGTGAACAGAATATTGAATTTATGTTGACTGCAGTATTAATTCTAAGGCAAAAAAATGAAAAATAAAATAAAATATGCTCTGGGGTCCAAATGGACCCCATGACTTAAAGGAGGGTTAAAATCATTATTTGTTTGTTGCGGCACTTGGAATTTGGCAAAATACAATTTTTTCTAACTGTGACTAAACAAAATTTTAGGGCTGGCAGAAAAACAAATGTCCAGGGCGGCAAGTTATTAAATTGAAATTGCGAACAATATCTACTCGTACCTAAGTCAAGCAAAACAAAGAATTTCAACAAATAAATCTAAAAGGATATTTGGGCATTTATGATCATTTAAGTGGATACAATTTATAAAAAAAGAATTCATCTTTTACTACTCTTCGTTTCATTGGCTTTTTTTTCGGTTTTCTCATGGTTTTTTTATATTTGTTTCTTGTGAAAAAATTAACTAATTAACACTATAGGTTTTGATGAAACAACTCAGCAATATTTTTATAGGCAAACATTAAAAACTTCCTCAATAGTTTTTTTTTTTAAACAAAAATCAGCTGCTGCGACAAAACTAGTTTTTTGATCCCAGAAAAGTCAACAATACCGAATTTTATTGAAAACTATTTTTAACCAATTTTGACAAAACTTAAAAGTCGTTTAAACAAAAACTGATCTCAATTCAAGTTTTCTAAAATTGTGATGACTTTAAATCTATAAAGCATAAAACCGGCACAGCTCATTATCACATCTTTTTTAAAAATCGATTTTATGGTGTGGAGAAAAAATATTCTGCAGAGGTTGGAAATGGGGTGGGGGGAGGGGATGGGGGGAGGCGGGGGGAGGCGGGGGGAGATCTGCATCTTTCACGTTTGAGTAATTTGTTGAGGTAAAAATATGAATTTTGTGGAAGTTTTTCCTATTAGACCTACTGAGGTACCTATATGTATGAAAAATATTGTTTATTATATAGATGCTTAATTTAAAAAAAAATCAGAAACCATTTTTTTAACCTTTATTCTAAGTTTTGAGACTGAAAATAATTTTCTTAAAAATTATTCATCAAAATGAAGCTTGATAAACAACACCATGTTTTCAAACAAATTTTCAAACAAAAATTCTTTTAATCAATTTCTTTGAATAACTAAACCAATGTCCTTTTCCAATTGTATTTCTCAAAGAGTTTAAGTCTTAAATGCTCAGGGCTCTTAAACTTAAATTTTTGTAATATTTTAAAATCTCTGTAGGAACTTTGCTTAAATTATAATTTCCCCATTAACCTTCTACCACTCTCCAATGAGTTGAAACACATTAATAGTTCAATTCGATATCAAACCAGTCATCCATAGACCCCTTTCAAAATATTTTATATTCTTCTATCATCCTCCAAATCCCAAAGGTTATGAAGTGCAACCTCAAAAAAAAAAAAAAAAAAACATATGTTCATCAAATAGATGTCATATTATATGATTTCATGTCAGGATGCGATTAACCGCGATAAAGACACTATGGAAATTTCTCTTTCATAAGATTTCCCGCCACAAGATTAATATCAATTTAAATATGCGTAAAAATGAATCTCAAATAAAATAAAAAAAAAAAAATGTGTAAACACCCACCACATCGTTAAATTGAAAGTAAACGTTTTCCCAACAAGACATGTGCATATACAGTTTTGTTGGGCAAACATATGCTTCAAACTTGAACCCTTTTTTCTTGTTGATTCCTTCTCTGCTGCTTATACCTTTTCAACAATCCATTGGATTTAGTTTGTGGATCAAGTCGACTGTGAGCAATCCTATTTTGCTTTTAACTTCTATACCAGGCAGCGGGCATATATTTTTAACCCTTTATAAGTGGAGGAAGAAAAAAGGGAAACCACCATCGCATCGGCATATGTCCGAAATTTTATTTTTATTTTTATTTTTTTCGGCGCTAGAATTGAATGGCGCTTTAAATAATTTTTGACAAAGAACCATCACATCCGTATATTAAATATTTGTATAATGACGTCATGATGATTTGATCCATACCTACAATATATTATGTTCTCCCACACATAGGTACATCATGCATACATATTTATGATATCAAATGTCCTAACTATTTACGTCTTTTTATCTTCTTTTTTTATTGTGGTTTTGAATCCCAGACGATAGACACAAATAATAAAAGCAACTAGCAAAAACTTGTATTGTATATTGTAGTTTTTTTGTTATAGTGCAGCCATCTACATTGTAATGCATTTATAGGATGTGAGTCCGAAAGAAATGAAAATGAAAAAAATAAAAATAAAACAGATATCACCCCGCCACAACCGAGTTATTGTATGCAGCTACAAATATGTAACATAGAAAAATCTCATATGAGGTAGATGTAGGTATCCAAAGGATAGCAAAAAAACTCAACGAAAAAAAAATGTTGTGTAGATACCAGGAGCAAGAAATTGGCGACTGGGTGGCTGAATTTTTTTCAACTCCCATGTGAAATCTTTTACTTTTTGTAACAAATTTCAATCGATATGAATAAGTTGTGAGAAAAAGTGATTTTTTTTAATTTCTCTCTCGCTTGTCTAGAGAACGGAACGATAGGTATAAGTTTATAAGAAAAATGCTATATTTAGGAACAAAAAAAAAACAACTGAAACAAATTGGATATTCTAAGCTCTAACCTAAACAAAACTTATATCCTGAGAAGTAATGTTGCTTTTTTTTAAGTGATTCCAGCTTTATTTTAATTTCCTGTTTTGTTATTTCAAAAAACATTGGCGAGAATCACACTGTTAGGAATTCGCCGGTGGTGGTGTGAACAGTGAGATTATTTCGCACCCTTACAATGAAAGTGACCTAACTCAAAATTTCTGTAACTTCTGATTTTTTAATAAAATGACCTTTAAAAGCGAAATGAACTCCAAAACTAGTTTGTAAAAAAGATACCGAATTTTTTAGTTAGGTCACTTTCATTCTAAGCCCTAAGGGTGTGATTTGTATCGAATGAAGCTGAAGATCCGAATTTTTTTTTGTTTTAGAATACCAGATCTCTATAAGTATCAATGATATTGGAAAATTTTAAACACCAAAATGTTTAGCACAAATTGTTGGTTATCTTTTTTAAATTTTACCTCGTTATATTTTTTTAAATGAGTTTTTAAACTTTTAAAGTTATATTTTTTTAGGAGACCACATAGATCACAATAAATGTTTTATAAACAAAATAAAAATTATTATTAATAAGAAAAAATAAATGCAAATAATCATGTAGTCTGGGTTATTGTTTTGAGTGGAAGGGGCCATCAACAACAATCACATCCAAATGTACAGTCAAGGCCGCGGGACTTAGGCAGGAGGTTGGAGAAAGTTCCTCTTTTGTAATACACATTTTTTAAAACTAAATATGCAACTGGCCACGAGACAAAGCAAACTGCATATTTAAGACTGAAATTTACTAAGAGTCTCGGTGGTAAAGTTTGTCTCGTCAGAAAAGATTAAAAATATTCAAAAATTGCATTTTTAAATTAGAAAGTTAAATTTTTCTATTGAAATAATAAGCAGTTCTAGATTTTAAATTTAGTTTCTTATTTCGTTTACAAAAAAATCCGATGATACCGAGACTAGACCGAGTAAGAAGACTCAAGGTTATATGAGATCGATACTGACAGCGAAATGACACTGAAATTTCTCGATTTTAATTACACAGAGGTGAGATCTAAAAATCTTTTCTCGGATCCAGCCCTGAACCTGGGAGAATCTTTGAATGGTACTTGACCGTGTCTTGTTTTATTAAACCTGTGGCATTTTAAATAAACCAAGTGTATTTTTTCCATAGAATTAAATTTACAATCATTAATAATTAACTGACATTGTTTCAACTTTAACATAGGTTTGTAGCACCATGCTATTGCCCTTCGATTCTACGGTAATTATTAACAAAATGAAAAAGTCAATATTATATGAGAGTTTCCAAAAAGAAAAACAATACAAATAAATGATTTTTAATTTTCAATTTTCAATTTTATTTTCGATAAAAAATATTCTTTTGGTATTTCGTCCCGGCGACTTCTTTGCAAGATTTATCAGTTGATAAAACAAGATTAAAATTCTTAATCATTAAGGTGAAAATGTTAACCCAGAGTATAAAGCTATTTTAAATCAATAATAATTTAAAAAATCAAATTATATATTTTAGGCCCGTTTGCTGACGATTTAAGTTGAATTTAAATTCTTAAGGGGTACTTTTTCCATGTCATAAAGTAATACTTAAGAAATTAAGTTCAACTTAAATCGTATAATGTGTAGTACCTATCAGCAAACCTCCCTTAGTGATTTATTTAATTAGTTTAGGAGTATGATATGTATAACATTTTTATACAAATTATCTGATAAAGTTTTATGGTTGTTAAAAATTTAAACAAAAACGGTTGAGTTTTTAACGAGAAATACGGGATAGTCGAAATATGGGTATGTTTGATATGTGAATAGGTACCCTACAATGGTACAATACGATGGGCTATTATCAAATTCACTTCAAATGTGTCACGTTAAAACAATCTGATACACCTTTGGTGTGGAAATTAATTTAAAGTAAATTAGCTAGCATCTACAGTGTAAAACAAAAAAACCTATATTGTTGTGCATAGTGCAAACCTAAAATAACGAAAATGGATATGTAAGAACCGTTTTCGAGAAACATGCTCATTGGACTAGAGAACTAGAATGGACTTCTTTATAGTTATTTATTATTTTTTTTTGAAGAGATATTCTAATAGAACGGCGAACTCTCACATAATGATTTTGCTTCCTATATTTGTTTGAAATTTTCTAATAATAATTTTAATTATATGTATTGCAGGTTAGAATTTTTTTAAGATCACAAAATTCTGATCGCGTTCAAATTTTGTATAAACAAAAGTTTCTATAAAATTTTAATGTAAAGAAGAATTTTAATTAACTCAATTTTTTTTTTGAAAATTAGTAGAAAAATTCTTATATACTAATAGCAAAATCAATAATCAATGTCTTCATATTTCAGAACAAATTCAAAAGTTTTTTATTCAATTTTAAGAATTCGATGCTCTTTAAGATATTCTAAAAATAGAAATTTTAAGAACATTAATTTTTCTTACATTACTTAGTACACATTAAATCTTGAGAAATTTAAATAACTTTAACAACAAGACTTAGATAGGTATCTGCGAAGCTATACACAATTTCAATTTTGCATATCATAAATAAAAATATGTTTAAAGTCCTAATCCAGAACCATTAGATAAGAAAATAATAAACTGAAATTTACAAAATATTTGCTAAACAAATTTTAATTGGCTGTTTTTCAATTCAATTAATATTTTGCAGTTTATAATTTCGCATTTCAAAAATTTCGCAATTGATTGCTTGGGAAGTTTTGTTCCATAAGTTTTTACTAACATACAATTTTTTTGTTGAAAAATATCGTTTCTATAATATTTTACCTCACAATTTGTATCTTGCATTTTATTATTTTGCTTTAAGCTTAGCTTAATTTGCACTTTCTCGAAGATATTCAGAAGAAAATTTGCGAAATACTGATTTAAATTTATTTTGATGACTAACGCAGTAAAATTCGCAAAAAGAGTTTTTTTTTCAAAACAGCCAAATTTTGTACTGTCAAAAAAAAAATACCAACTTCTTCTTCAAAATAACAATCGATGGTAATACTACCAGCTTAACTTTCACGTTAAACAATTTTCGGTAGATTTGAATTTTTTTTGTGGAGAATTTATAATTTTATTTGTGAATAATTTCCTAAACAGTTTTTTTTTTTTATATTGGACCAGGACTAAATGTTTCATGTGAACCTTCAGTTTTTTGGAAGAAATTTAAAGAGGAAAACAGTAGGTATACGCTTATAAAATTTTGCACAAAAAATATATAAGATTCTGGAAGACATATTTAAACGTGTCCATATCCAAGATTATGTGGAAAATAGATTAAAACAAAAAATTGATAATGTTAAAATTCGAGCACGTTTTTATCAAAATGTATTCTTTTTACAAAAAAAAATCATGAGAACATGTTTAAGTAGAATTTTATACAATTGATATTTTCTTTAAAAAAGTTGATAGTTTCAAAGAAGTTTGAATTTTCCTTGTTTCTCACAAAAATATCAAAAGCAGTGGTTCAAACTAGGGTAGGTATCTACTTTATAAGATGAGCTTAAAATGGCACAACATTTAAAATTAGCTTTGCCGGAATTTTTTCGAAGTCAAAGTCTAATTTTCCGGTTTTCATCTATAGAATGAAATGGAGTAACTTAATTTATTTTGTTTGTATTGTTTTTCAACGTGGATAAGGAGTTCTATAGAAACAACAAAATACAAACGCGCCTATTTTTGTCTACCCCAGTATATTTAAACACATGTTTGCAGGTATGCTGATGTTTTCGCAAGTTTTTCTCAAAATCTATTGGTTCTACGAAAAAAAGTAATAAAATCTTATTTGTGTAGAAATGTAAAACCTACAATTTATTTCCTTCCTTAAATATAGTTTTCGAGATATGTATTTCTAAAATAAGAACAGAATTTTAACCGCTTTTATCGTAAGCGTACTTTTAAGGAAATGCTTTAGATATAAAAATAAAGCTCTCCATAAAAACTAAGCTTTGTCGAAATTTCTTTCCTTTCTTTGTCAAATTTTATTCAAAAGTACACTTAAAAACTTTTTCCACTCAGTAGTCGCAATCTGTGTGAGTAAAATATTAGATTTAGTCTTAAGATCACCATACGTCATCAGCATGCAGAAGATCTAGTCAAACAATTGGTATAAACAAAACAATTTGTTCATCGGCAGCAACCATACAATATTTAGGTAAATGAGATATTTTTAACTGCTCAATGAAATCCGTAAAGCAAAGATACATATTAAAAAGCTTAAACACCCTTTAAATTTGATAATGATGCAGGTACACTTTATAATCTGCATGATTTTTGTCAACACAATTTTATCACTTTATAACAATGACAGCAATAAATTACTGTCGACAGCGAGAACTATGTGGTTTTTTGACAATCCATACGCACACATATTAATTATTTGACAGAACGATTAAAAAATAAAAACCAAAACAAAATCCAGTTGATACAAAAGTTGCCTTAATTCCATCCATATAACTAAAACTATTATCACCTGTTTCGGTAATTATTATTTTACAACGACTGCGTAGATAAATTTGGTTGGTCAAATAAAAATGACCATGGAATCACGCTCAATTGCCGAACGAATGTAAATAAGAAAAAAACCTCACATATAACTACGCGGCACACATTACGGAATCTGGTTATCTTTTTGTTTGGCCAGTCGAGGTAGGTAGTTAGTTGTGCATTGACAATTTAAATTCAATTAAACTGACAATTAAAATAAAAAAAGATTGGCTGTATAGGTACTCACTTGTTCCATTTGCATTGCGTCCAAAAATCTTTCCCGGTGGACTTAATATTGGACTTGAAGAGGCTGATGGTGCTCCAGATAGTGATCTCTGTCCCTCGGACAGTGCTCCGCTGGTAACTGAGATATTTGCATCTTCTTGAGGATTTGCCGACAAAAAGACACTACTAACAACTGTTGGCCCCGC
The DNA here is from genome assembly GCA_929447395.1 of Epistrophe grossulariae. Lineage (NCBI taxonomy): Eukaryota > Metazoa > Arthropoda > Insecta > Diptera > Syrphidae > Epistrophe > Epistrophe grossulariae. The sequence goes on from OV839568.1 coordinate 116,993,242, forward strand.
ACTTGTCACTGAAGTCGCCACTGTCGAATGTGTACTTCCAGATGGTTGTTCCATTTTTTTGTTGTAATTTTTTTTTTTTGTAAACAATTTCTCTAAATTTTCTCTAATCAAAACTAAAAATAACTAAACACATGCACTACTCTTTAAAATTCCACTAAAAAAAATTGTTTCCTACTCTAAATTAAAAAAAAAATTAAATCTAAATTTTTGTAATATAAGACCAAAAATGAAAAATAATTCAAATCACAGGGAAGATGGTTGGTATAATTCCTTGATATATTTTTATGTTTTAGTTTAAAAAAAAATCTTAGTCTTTAAGACTAAATCTCAATCTGATTTATCGTATTTTTATCTTCCAGTAAATAGTAAGACACACAACACAACAATTGTATATACAGACAAGATACAAAATTTTTCAACCGTTCTTGCCGAAGCCAGACAAAGTTCTGTTTCTGTTCACTCGCCACTATTTTGTTATCCAGTTCAAGTCCAATCCAATTCGACAAGGAACTTCTTGGAGGGAAATCTTTTTACCTTTTTTTTTTAATTTTATTTGTAGAACATACCACACGTCTTTGGACAAAACATAAGAGAAGAAGGTATCTACAAAAGAATAAAAATTAAAAAAAGGGATGTACATAAAAAAAAAACACCATACGAAAGGAATCAAAATGCTGGAAGACGAGCGAGCGGTATATATACGACTTAAAAAAGTGCCTGGGAGTGAAAAACATACCTAGACCCAGCATGGACCCTTCTTAACTCCTGATGGTTGACCGAGAGAAGCCTTTGCATGGGTAATGGGTATAGAGATTGGTGATATAGAACCTATGTATAGACCAGGGATGAACGCAACTAACATTGAACATCTTATTGGAATCTTTGGCTGGCTGATGGCTGATGGCTGTTGGGTGAGGATGTGGATGAGGATGGAAAGGAATCATCACTCCAGACTTCGGTAATGCTCCGCCCTGTGCATGGGTTTTAAGAGGCACACATTTCGACGGTAGGAAATTTGTGTTCTCCTCTATAATTACGTGAGCGGTTGATTTTGAGGAGAAAAAAAAAAGTTAATAGAAATTCAGAGGAAAGGGTTATTTATATTTTTGGTGAGTGTCAATGTGAATTAGAATTTAATAAAAAAATATGAGGCATTTGCAGCTATATATTCTACCAGTTTGTTTTTAGGGTAACATGAGTCTTTAGACTCACAAAAAGGATGGCAGGATACCTATTTAATAGAACTTATTTACTGTGATGTATTAAAACTCTGGGAAATATTTTTTTATGTTTTGTTTGAAGAACGATTTAGATATTTTTAGATGTTAGTCGAAGAGATAGAGGTGAGTGCTTTATGGTGGGGTGATATATATGTACCTACATTCACCTTAAATTTGAATATTTTTGGCGCGAATTTTAATGTAAGCACAGATTTTCAGTTAAAAAGAAACCTTCAAGGTAATTAATTTTTTTTTCCACAAGGCTATGAGAAAAAGATGAAATGTCTGAGAAATTTGTCCTCAGATATTTATAATATAAGATAGATACTTCTCAATTGATTTATGTGAATTGAAATTTAAGATTACGTTATTACTTGCTCTGTAGGTATATGGCAAGTATTTGTTTGGTGTAGTAAGAATAGAATAGAAAGAAAATTTCAGATGATGGAGAAGTCCAAAAAAGTGGTTTTCGTCATACCCTCCATTGTTATGTGCGTATATGTTTACCTATATCTATGTTCGTCCACATGTATACCTACGTCCTACATAAATCTAGGGCCTAAATGAGTGGACCGATTTCTCTAAAATTTGGTACAAAACATTTTTAGCTAGAGGAAAACTTCGAATTTTTATTTTAGCTCATGTACCACGGCTCGCTGCTATATAGAACCATTAAAATTTTTTTTTTTATTTTCTCGAAAACAATTTTTCGAATTTTTATTAAACTTCGTACCTTTATTGCGTTTAAAGTGGTTCCAAAAAAAATACTTTGCAGGTTTTATTTTGTGATTAGGTTATATTGTAGCAGATACATATATATCGTTAATGGCTTGACTGGAACTGTGTCAATTTTACAATCTTAGAAAAATAAATAATATCCCATAAATGTGTTTTTTTTTTGTTTCAATTAAAAATTCATTGAAATTTATATCAATAAAACCTTCGACAATACAGAAAAAAGCTGGTTTTGGCATTGACTTAGAAATGAATTTCGTATTCTTTAACCATAATATTTACTTACTATCCTATACTACTGAACCTGAACAAACGAAAAATGTCATTTATTAAACGATTTTATACCTTACAATATAAATGTATACCTACTATACCTGACATTTATGTCAAGTCCTGCATTCAATTTTAAGGATCCCCCACACCAACGCGAATTTTCGTTGGCGACGATGAAAACAACAATAACAAGATGTGGTTGTCAATGAAAACAACACGTTGTTTTTATTGTTTTCGTCGCCGCGACCGAAAATTCGCGTTGGTGTGGGGGAACCTTAATCTCTCAATTCTTTCAGTATATCTATATCAGTATATCAATATATTTTTATTGAAAATTATTTATGTAGGTATGTATTTCGAAAATGATTTATAGACGGGAGTTGTTTGTAAAAGTTGTGTGCCAAAATGTTTACAACCTTTAATTTAATTGGCCGTGCGTCGTTAAGAGTATCTACTAATACCTCTCATAGAACCTTTTTTTTAATTTTTTATTTCTCATTATCGGTTAAGCCGATTTTAAAAGCAAAATAACTATTTTAATATTCGATATTTAAAATTTCTGTTTAATTTAATTTTTAATTGAAAATTATTAAATTACCAAAGATTTTTTTTTAAACATCTTGAAAATTATAATTCATAATATCAAATTATTTCTTTTTTTTTAAAACCATTTTAAATTTCTTTTTTCATAAATTAAAATGTATTTATTTAAGAATTTAGAAGAACTGGCGGTGGTATAAAAGACAGGCTCGTATATTTTTTTATTTTTTTGTTTAAATCAGATGAATAGGTTTATATACTAAGGCTTTAAAACCACTGAGTGAATGGTAATAAGAGAAAATACGTGCGACCTAGTCTTGCATTTTTTTTTTCAATAAATTTTATCCGATGCTTAACTTCATTGGTGCAATGAATAGTTTTTTCATATTTTAACGAAGCAGTTCAGTAAACACTTAGAGCAATTTGGTGATACGAATAATAAAAAATATTTTAGTTCAACTTACACGCTTATGTTGTACCTATTCTCTAAAAAGTCACGAAGTTCATAAGTGTAGCTCAAATATTAAAATTTCGTTGATTAAGTTACGAAATTATTTCGTTAGTTAACCTGATTTAATTAATTAAATAAACTCAGAACATATCTTTTCGATGGTTATAATAAGTTAGTTATTCATTTAGTTTATGAAAAATACTAAACACCGTTGGGCATAATTTAAAGGAACTATGTATGTATTTTTTTTTTTTTTTTTGAAGAGCTCCTACTTAACCCTTGTTAAAAATGGTCTAATAGGGACGAAACAAAACTTTTTAAACATTTAGTTTTTAAATATTTAAGCAAATTAGGAAAAATAATTTCGCATTAAAAAAAAACAGCGCTTGAAAAAAAATTGTATTTGGACTCCAAGGGATTGTTTTCTGCTAAATCAATGTATTAATCAATTTTAGTATTGTATATCTTGTCTTAAATAACAACAAAAATAATACATTTTCTATTGTTTTGTTCTCCATCTTCGTATATCTTGCCTTTCTGCGTCAATATTTTGGTCAGATATTTAACTTTTAATGAAAAAAAAAAGAATTTTTTTTGCTTTGAACATTTTTAGGAAAAATTGTTTGTTTTCATTTTAAACTTAACAAGACGTAACTTATAGAAATTTGAGAAAACAGTTGACAAAAACTGTCTTTTTTTCGTTTGATTTTAATGATAAGTGTACAGCATACACCAAATTTTCCTCTAAACTTTCCAATCCATCTAACGTTTCTGCTAACCGAAAGTAAGCACTTTACAAACAAATTAAAGAAAAAAAAATGTGTTGTTTCTGTTTAGAAATTTATGCTATAAAGTGTATAGTGTATATGATTCTTTAAAATTGTATCCTAATGTAATTATTGAAATATTTATTTTTTAAAGAAATGGTAGATTTACCTTAAAACCAAAAAAACTTTTTTCAAACTCACGATGAAAGTTTACAAAATTTTTATTAAAATCTTTCAGGAAAAACCGTTTGTGGGTATTTACCTGGTTTTAACTACAAAGAGTATACATGGGGTATTTACTAATAATTATTAACTTGCAGAAATTAAAGATATATTGGGGTGCTCACTTAGTTGCCCTTATATTGAATACGATATTGCCGGGCTTCAATAAGTGCAGGAGGGGTCCATTTTGAAGATTTTTTTGTAAATTACGTAGGACACAATTTCAGCCAACAGTAAAAATAAAAAATTAATAAAACAGTTGTCATTTAAAACAAGATTTGTTTTTTAGGGGCCAGTTATAGTTTTCATTGAAATTCATCACTGAAAATTTTAATTGTTAATTTTGAGGCACTTAAAAAGTGAAATCAGTGATTATTTTAATGCAAATAAAAAGCTGATAACTCAATTATTATTTCTAGTCAAAAAAATATATTTCATTTTGGCCCAGCCTATCGCAGGAAATGGATTTCTTTATTTCAATGATTGAACTACCTTATCATTGATCATTGAAATCTTAGAAATCATTTTATGTGAAAGATTGGGTTAAAATGAAATAGTTTTTTTGACTATAAATAATAATCGAGTCATCAGCTTTTTATTTGCATCAAAATAATCACTGATATCGCTTTTTTAGGGCCTCAAAACTGAAAATTAAAACTTTCAATGATGAGTTTCAATGAAAGTTATAACTGGCCCCTTAAGGTTTGAATGAATAATATAATGGTGCGAAAGCTTGGCAGCAAGTGAAAGTGTGTTATCACACAAAAACCCCTTATAAAGATGTATTTTTATTCATTTTAAAATCCTGTCTGATTGAGTTCAAATTGGTATAACTTTCGATCTGAGGCTAGGTTTTTTAAGTTTGATACCTATGAAATAAAACCTGCAATATTGAGTCATACGATATTTTTCAGGATGCTCTTTAAAATATTTTTTTTAAATACCCGGTGTTAACTTATTTTGAAAAACATATAAATAAGGCACATCACTATAGTTACAATATGTTACTGAGATAGGTATTGATGACCAAAAGCAAAAAAACTTTTTTTAATTCAAAGTCAGATATGTCACCAAAATTTTGTATCTCCGAATTAAAGTTGGAAAATTATTTGCGTGCTTTTGTTTATGATTGCGAAATAGCTGTATCTTAGTTAAAAAAGTATTATGTAATAAAAAATCGCTAATTATAATTATTGTTCTACAGAAGCTTTAAAACATAAAGGCATTTTCATAGCCACTTGATTTTATCGTGTTTTAGTAAATAACATTTTATGATTAAATGGGTCACTAAATTCAGCTCCCATATATACAAAAAAAAATATATTTTCTGTGTATTAAAATATAAAATTATTGAATAATTCTACTATACGTATAGAAAAAGTTTTAAACATGGACATGCCAAACCACAAGAATTATAACTCCAGCCTATAAAAAAACTAGTTGGTAGCTCACACAAGTGTTTATTGTTTCATTCATATCTTCAACACAAGTATTAAAATTTATCTTAGAGAAATCAATTAAACTTACTTACTTACTTACTTCCTTTAAACTTCAGTTAAATTACTCTGAATACACTTCAATCTGTTATCTATTTAGGTATACTAGTGAATATCTTATATCGTTAATTTATTTTTTTAAATTTCGAAATTCTTATTCTAATCTATAAGAGAATTACTGAATGACAAATACATCTATATTTAAATTAAGCCAAGAACTTTATTGTTCGTAAAGTTCTTAAATGCAAATATACCAGTATATAATATGGAAAAAGTTTTTACATCAGCTCTTTTGTATGATACTAACAAAACTAACAAATGGAGGATGAAAAGAAATTCTTGTATGCTGATTTATATTGATCGATTGCTTATAGTTTTTGTACGTTTTTAAACAAGCAACAAGCATGAAAGAAAATAGTTCCGATTTTTTTCAGAAGAGGGCGCTAAAAAAATATTTCAAGCGAATAAGAAAATTATAAAAGTACATCCAATTAGAAAAATACATCAAAAATATCTGATTGGATGATATCGTTACCTGAATGCAAGAACCAGCTAACTCGATTTTTTAAATTTTTGAGATGTTTCGGTTTTTGCTACTTTGAATCGATTCGCATCGAAATTGTAACCTTTACTACAACCAGTAGCGCAGACAAAACATGGTTTTATTATTTTATCAATATACTATCATGCAAAAAATGGAGTGTAAAAAAGAGGCCAAAAAGTTTTTTGCGACTTTCTCAAAAATTCGAAAATTGAGTTAGCTGGTTCTTGCATTCAGGTGACGATATGATGATGCATGCTGGTCCATTGTATAACAATTTTATCAAGTCCAAAATGAAAATGAGTGAAGACACTCATATTTTCCGGTCAATATCAATATTGGTGACTTGAAATTAAAAAAAAATAACACTGTTTTTGCATGCCTATAGAGAATTTTACATACGAGAATATTTTTCAAACAAAAATGAGCAAGTCCTAAAGAAGTTAGCAATGGTATGTTAAATCTATTTGTATGAAAAAACCTTAACACCATAATTTAATTTGTCTTTTTTTGTAACACTTGATAAGTTGGAAGTGTTTAATGGAACTATTTGAATAGCGCCTCTATAGTAAGGAAAAAGTCCCTTTTATTCAGTCTCTTCCAAGAAATTTATACCACCAAATGCTGCATAACGAGATCTGAGATTTTATACAACAAAAAAGCTTCAATTCAAAACGGTTTAATGAGATTAAACAAATTTGTACTCTACGGCAAAAAAAAGAAGATTTCCAGCCAAGCATTATCGAGTTTTGTAAGATTATAACTGAAAATTGTATTTTATGAAAAGCGAAAAATAAGTCAATTTATCAATGTATCAATTTATCTATCTATATATCTCTATTCTACAAAAATGTATGCTATTATGGGACATTATGCTGCCTTTAAGGCAAATACTGCACTTAATAATCAAATATTAATTTCACAATTAATAATTATCTTAAAATACAAATGAAATTCCAATATTTTTACTAAAAAAAATCTTTTGTTTTATTTATATACATTCGATTCAATTACACGACTTTCAAGCCAAATATAAATAACACTCACTTAGAACTAAAAATAAATTTGAAAACAAAAAAATGAAAATAAATGAAAATAAATTGAACAAAGTCTTTGATATGTTGGTGTTTTTTTTTTTTTTTTCTTTTAAGGTTAACAAGTTTAACTACTCAAAGTAAACTCAAATTAACCCCATTTTTTGTCTAAATCTAATCACTCTGTTTTTTTGTCTTTCGAATATTCTTCCTCTTTTAACAGAGGTGAATTTTTAACACTGGTATATAGAAATTTTGAAACTTAATATAATTATTAAAACTAAAATTTCTTGTAATTTCAAAATTTTAAGCTCTACTATATTATTCGAGTAATTGAAACATACATTTTTTAAAGCCCACATTGCGTACATAGGTATGTATGTATATATGGAAATAACTTAAAACTATAAATTATTTACGCTTATAATTTGATTTATCCAACCGATAAATGATGACACCTTCACATAAACACCGGGCACATCTTGTCGTCCACAACCAAAGCCCCATGACACTAAACCAGCTAATTCATAAAATCCATCATCTTGACAAACAAGAGGACCACCTCCGTCACCCTGTGAGAGAAATATTTAAAAAAATAAAATTTGTATAACATTTTTTCTTAACACATTAAAAGTTGTTTATTTAAGATTGAAAAAAAAAAATTACCTGACAAGCATCGTTTCCTTCTTCGCCACCCGCACAGAAACTTGACGCTGGCAAAATGAAAATTTTCTCCGTCACAGCATTGACTTTACGAATACATTCTGTATCACTAACTATGGGTATTTCGGCTTCACGAACCCTCAATGGAATTGGACCAGCTATAGAGAGTTTTTGAAATATTTAAAAATCATCTTAAGTGATTGAGAATTTATTAAGATTCTTACATTCACCCATGTATCCGTAACCAGTAACCGTACAACGTTTTCCAGCAGCATGATTAACACCTCGTGCAGGTAGACATACCTAAGAGAAATAAATTCAAGTTTATATTTTATCAAAATTGTAAATTGAAAAGTAATCAATTACCAAACAAACACCATCCCTTAGCTCAGCTTGACCATGAAGTTTCAAAAGTGCAATATCATTGTCCAATGTTTGACTGTTATGATTGTGATGGATATAAGTTGTAGCTACCCTCAAAGTTTGAGCTCCAGGACTTCCGTATTTTCTTGTTAAGTCGTAGTCTCCAACACGAACGTATATGGCATCACCAGAACGAACAATGCTACAAATAAATAATTATTATAATTTAAGTTTAAAGTTTTTATATTCAAGCATTAACTCTGACTTTGTCTTTCTTGGGACCTTTAGAAATGTTCGATGATTTTATTAGTAGACAATAATAATAATAAAAAAATCTAAAATGTAACAAAAAGAAGTCCAGGATGTGCGAGTTTGAAAAGAAAACTTAATGATCTTCAAAAAAAAAAAAAAAAATTATATAAAAAAAAAAACAATTTAACCCCTGACATACGACACTGGCCAATTCCATAACAAAATACTAATGGTACAGTTCGTGCACTAGCCGTCCGCAAGCGACTTTCTGACTTCCTCGGCATCCCCAAGAAAAACACACTTTAACTCACCGGCGTTGATTTCCATATATCAAATATTATGTATCTCGATACCACTATCATCAGTGAAGGAAAAGCTGGTTACCACCGAAAATTACGAACATACGACTTCTTCATTTCAATTTCTAATCTAACTCATATTCCAGAAATAAGCAACTATACCCTGCACAATAGTAACAACTAACCAACGTATGGGACCACAAAGCAGTACAACTATTAAAATCCACCAATCAATTCTTCTACTGAAAAAAACAGCACATCATTTCATCAACTACAAACGACTGAGTCAAGATAGGCTATAGAGACGTTGAAGACACTAAAATGCTTCAACTTCAAAAAAGGAAACCATCAGAACAACAAAACCGACGCAATTATCTAGAATTGGTGGTCTCTAACGCACATAATTTCGGTAGTGTGTATTGAACTTCAGCGCACCAAAATTATGTTTCGAAATTCCATCCTTATCCAAGACCTTGGCATCTTAAAGAATATTGACAAGCTGATTAGACAAAAAAACAAATTCTGAAACATTAGTGGCCAACAGTACAAAGTTGAAGAATTTACTTTCTATTTCGAGGGAAACTTCGGGGAAAATCTGATCTGCTGATTCAGTTTTCCTAATCGAATTGAGGACTAACCTGCTACCTAACTTGGACAAAGCAACGTTCAGTGACACTGATCTTACAGGCGATGCAGTTGGGAATTCTATAAGAATAGCCAAAGAAGTCAGCGGGACAGGATGGTGTACTAAAATTTATTCTAAAGAGACTTGGACAAACTTTCATGATCTCTTTAACCATCATACTGAACAACTGAATCAACAAAAACTATACTTCCCCTTAAATTGGAAAACTTCAAAAATATCATCGTGTTTGCCGAAGAACGATGCTAGGAACATGGGGTGGTGTGAATAAAATGGAGCACTTGCTCAAAAGTCAAAACTCCACTTTTTAGAGAAAGTTCTTCATTTGATTTGAATAGAATTCTTAAATACTACTTCAACTTTAAAAATGTATGTAAACAAAAACTATGTAAACTGGTCTGAAACTACAGGTCAATATTTCTTCTCAACAAAAGATAGACTACATTTCAACTTGTTCTTTTTTTGTTTAAACTCACTGAACTCATTAACTCAACTCACTCACTCACTTACCACCAGGACTACATCAGCAATAAATAAATCCCCATCTTCATTTCTTCAAAAGTAGTCCCATAAAATCCAAACAAAAAATAATTCTTCTTATGTTTAAAACTTAGTATTGTTGGTATATCATAAAATCATCAAATACTTACTTTGTTACGCAATGTGCAGCAGTAAGCACCCACTGAGTACCAATTAATGCGGCTCCACATAAATATTGATTCAGCGAATTAATCAGCGCAACCTGCCAGCACCATTCGCCATTATCACCATCTTCACCTCCCACAACGCGTCCGCGGCGACGCATGCTGCTATTATAGTTAGTATATACCGGTCTTTGTTGTGGAATCTCAATGGCACTGTCCGAAGCTGACTGTCTAATGAGATTGTTTTCGATGAACTCGTCCCCATAAACCAAATCACCCAGTTTGTCATTATTGATCTGTATTGGGATCACTGTTGATCCCAGAATCAGACGTTCTGTAGTTTTCATGATGCCATTTGTCTTCAAAGCTGTGGCATCACTAATGTACACAGGATGGCGCATTTGTTGTTGTAATTGACGTTTTGCACGTCCATATTTCTCGCGGCGATAGTTAATATGGTTCAAGCGTAGACTGCGGCCAGTTCGGCGGGTACCTTTAACACCGCAAACGTATTTTGAGTAAACTGGTGGTCGAACAGTTGTCGTGGTGGTCGTTGTTGTGGTTGTTGTTGTTGTAGGGGGTGGTGGAGGTGGTGCTTGAGGAACTGTGTAATAAGAGGAAGATTTTTTTATTATTTTGAAATGAATTTATGAACAAGCATGGATGAGTGGATTTTCGTTCTTCATAAAATAATTTAAACAATTTTAATATTTTTGTTTGTGATGATGTTTCTAATAAAGAAGACATAATTGAAAAGGAATATTTATGTTTTATAATTTGCTCTGTAAATGTATTATGAATAATTAAAGATTGCATGGGACATTGTACCTAAATGACAAATGCAATATTTTGACATTTATGTTAGCGACCAGTTATAACTTTCATTTTCAACTCATCATTGAAAATATTAATTTTAAGTTTTGAGGCACTTAAGAAGCGAAACCAATAATTATTCTGATGCCAGAGCTGTGCCTACATTCTGTAAATCTTGCATCGATAAAATTAGTCGAGAAACGATGAAAATTTGAAACAAATCGTATGAGTTTTGTTTCATTTTTTCATCGTTTCTCGACTAATTTTATCGATGCGAGATTAACAGAACGTAGGCACTAGTGACTTAATTATTATTTTTTTTAAAACAAAATTAATTTTGGCCCACACAAAATGATTTTTAAAATTTCTATGATCATTGGCAACATAGTTCAATTATTGAATAAAAAAAGTCATTTTATGTGTAGAAGGTTGGGCCAAATTAAATTTTTTTGTTGACAAAAAATTTTGAATTGAGTCACCAGTTTTAAGTTGGCATGAAAATAATAACTTATTTTCGTTTTTATGTGTTTATGTGTTTCAAATTAAAATTTTCAATGAAAGTAAGGCGTCCTTAACAAAATACAGTTCTTATATACATCAATAAGCTAGTGTATATTAAATTCAGTATTTGAACAAAAAGTCTTTTACATATAAGTCAAACTTTCAAAACTTCAAGTGCATACGTTAACGGTTTAACTAATTTCTATCACAATTTTTACACAGAAGATCCTTTTAAGTTAAAATATATTGCATATACATATCGCCGCCTGAATACTTAAGTGCCCTATATCCATTTAAATTATTCCTCAGAAAACGAATTTTAAGGTTTGAAAAATAATTGCGTTAGTTTCTACTTAACAAATACGGCTTTTGAATTTTTATACGTATTATTTGAAAATTTCTTTTATGTAATTCGAAAACCCGAGGTCAAAAGCTTTTTTGGTTACTTAAAAAAAAATAAAGTGTACAAAAAGTCAGAAATGGGTATAATAGAACCCTCTCCCATACGAATGCGAAATCCATGAAAACCAAATAACAATTTTCCTATGGATATAGGACTTTTGTGCCACTGAATATTGGAAAATCAAAGAAAGCAAAAATAATAATATAATGCAAAATTTCTAGCATTATTAATTTTTATAAATTCATTTTTTGTGATAAATCATAAAACTAAAAAGTAATATTAATTCAGTGGCTTTGTACTCCTCTATACCATATTGGATTATTTTTAAGTCAATAGAAAACGTATGAAAATGGTTAATTATTTTAACACTAAATTATAAAAAATAGTAAAACTTAATTTTGGTCCATAAAATTTACTATAAAAATACATTAAATTTCAATCGAAATCGGTTTTAAAAATTCTTCAACATTCGTAGGAGTAAGTTTAAGTATTATTTTAAAGTTTTTGTTTTAATTTGAAAATTTTAATTTTTGAATTTTTATCTGTTTTGTTTTTATCCTTTTTAGTAAAAAAGAAAAAAAATCTTTAAACTTAAAACGACAAAAAATTACAAAAAACTTTGTTCAACGCAGCTAATAAAGGTCACCTACGTGAAGAAACATAATTGGTATTGTTTAAAATAATTTTGTTTCCTTGTTTTAACCTTATTTTAACCTCGTTTTTTACTTTTTTCAGAATATTAAAAAAAACTTTTTTTATGGCTGCTTTTGAAAAACAATCTTTACAGACACAGTTGATATTGCTAATTCAGCCCTGAAGAAGATTCCAACCAGAACTGAAACATCGGTAAATTCAATAAATGATAATTCAAATCAGAGACTGCATTTTTGGGTTTTTATCCAACATTTTATTTAACATTGCTCTTAATTAAACATAAAAAACAAAACATATTATATTTTAATTAAAAAAACTTCAAGAAGTTTGCAATTTAAGGAACACATGTGGTAATTAATATCTTCACGAATGTTTTTCAAATTCATTTAAATACATAAATAAATAAAAAAATAGTAAAATTAAAAAATAAAATAAATAAAGTTAATAAAAAGGCCTCCTTAATTTATAGCTACTTATGGGCAGGTACTTAAGAATTAGATTATTTCACAGCATTAGTTATAATCATTAAAAAGTTTTCAAAATGTTTATGTTATTTTAAAAATATAATTTTGTAAAAATTGACATCCTCTCGAGGCATATAGGGAAACATGGATATTATGTCTTTTCTTCTGCTGGCCGCGGCGAGTTGTTAGAAACCGAAATTTTCGGGAGTACGAATGCTGAAGCAGCTGATGACTTTGCTTTGCCACGCAGTGATCCCTTTTGCGCGAAGACTTCAACAGATGTTTCTTCGGCATACTCACCGTAATCCTCTCTGTAACCCACAAAGGATAAATTATCTTGCCTATAATTTATTTCCTTTGCTGAAGTGTACTTTACATTTGAAAAATTTAAATTGATGCTTCCAGAGTTGTAATTTTTAAAATCATCTTTTTACATTTGCATGATTTTAAGAGTCACATTATCTTAGTTCATTGATTTAAAATTTCGCAGAAGTGATATCGGGCTGTAGTAGCTTATATGTTTCATGTGGTTTTCGATCACTCTATGCACGGCATCTACCTCTTGTACCCGAGAATGTCCATGTATATAGAGCACATAAGCACCAAAAATGTTACTTCGTCCTAATAAATTATGAGAGCTTAAATGCCCTATATCCCATTTCCTGTGGATATTGGGCAAATAAGCATTGGAAATATATTTCAGTTGAATTTGCTCTATATCTATTGCCCATTGGGATATAGGGCATTTAAGCATTAAGTGTTTGCTATCCAAACTTTTCTACAAAAACTGCCCAACCTAGTACAAATTTTGGATATACGGCAAATAAGCACCAAAAGAACCCAAAAATTTGTGGTCTATAGAGCAAAACTCGTTTCTGTAACTTTGTTAAAAATTGAGATAGAGCAACGGGGATACGACAAAAAGAAAGAGAAAACTCGAATTAGTATATCTGCATTTTTAACTCAGTTTCCTACTACTTGATATGGCAAGAAAAGAATTTGGAAAAAATCGAGCTCAACTAGTAAGTTTGAATAAATATCGTATAAACGTCTGAAATAATATTGGATACCGACGGCATGTACACCATCTAATTTTTGAATAAATTTTTATTCACAAGAAAAAAAATCTACGATTCGTTGGAGCGGTTTTTAAATAGATCATTTTTGGAAGACATAATTTTTAGTTAAACTTTTTGGCACCCGAATTATAAGTAATTATTTATGGGCAGATAAAAAATAAATTTAAAAATTTATTTGAACTTTTTTTTTTATTGATTTAAAATTTAAGAATTGGATGTAGGTGCCGTTATATTTGTGGTTATAAAATCAATTTTTTTTTGTATGTATAATTTTTTAGATTAGATTACAAAAAAACCGCTTCGCTACCGAATTAAAAAAACCGAGGGGTTTCAAAGCAAGTATTGAGTTTTCAAAAAAAAAAAAAAAAAAAAAATTAAACCTTTCAAATCAAAAAAAAAAAATGTATGCATATTTTGGTAATAATAGTAGTGTAACCTACTATTTAAACTTTTCTAAATAATTCTTCATAAATCAAATTATCAAAATAAATTGAAACGTTTTCAAGAAAAACGATAATCAAAAATATTGTTCTATGTGAGGTGCCATAAATATATTTAAAAATTCAAAAACGTTAATAAATTTTACTACGCAATATTATTTTAAATTTTTAGTAAGTTTCTGTATAAAATATTTTATTTAAATCAGTTCAGTCGATAATAAGAAAGACCCACATAAAAATGTATGTACTCAGTACTGCTATTTTAAAAATTAAAAAAATCGATAAATTCGTTTTCGATTACATATTGAGTTTACATATTTTTAATTAAAAAAATATTTTTATGATACAATACTATTTAAGTTTTCTGCATAAAAAATTTAAATCATTTAAAACGTTTTCGACAAAGTCGTAAAAAAATTTGTTTCGACAAAAAAAAACTAAAAGTAGCCTATAGGTATGATAATTTACTGATTTCTTTTTTGTACAAAAATCTGTGAATCCAATTTTGAGGAAATTAAGGTTTATCTTAATGGATTAAATATTTATATTTCAGGTACCGTTATTTTGTGCGTTAAAAATAAAATTAACAAAACAAACATGTTAGAGGAATGACCAAAAAAGTCTAGGGACATAACAAGCTAAAAAAAAAAACGAGTTATTTATTTAGGCTGTAGCTGAATAGACAATTAGAATACCGAAGTCAACTTCTTTCGACTTCCCTAACGACGCACGTAATGTAAAATTTGGTCAAAGGCTTTGGTTCTTTACTGTCCAATAGTTTAAAAAAAATTTACACATCGAGTTAAGGTAGTTTGAAAGTCACAAATTACAAAATATATGTTCTGAAAATAATTCACTACAAATTAGACTAACGTTTTAATTGAAATTATTTGTATACTGATAGGAAATAAATAAAAATAAAATCATATTCGAAGGTTTTTTTTTGATGATACAAATTCTATATATTACAGAAATAAATCAGTCAAGTAGGAAGTTTAGCACTAAAATTACATTATTATTTAATGATTTTATTTAGAATTGTATATGTTTCTACTTGAGCAGTTTAAATTTTTAAAAACCACACTGGACATTCATAATTAATTTGTATATTTAGTGCAAAATATTTGTTATATTTTTTTTTAGATTTTTATTCCACCTTTTTCGTTTCCCTATTTTCACATTAAAGTAATAATGTTATAAAAAAGTTTTTTGATATTTTGACATATTTTGTATACAGCTTCAAACTTTTTAAATTAATTTTGTTAAGGTGTGGGAGGGTGCCACTGACACCCAACAAGAATTATAATATAAAAATATTTGAACGAAGGGGAGGGAACTAATAAAACTGAAAAAAAAGGTAATTTTTGTTTTTTTTTTTATTGAGAGTTAATTAAGAAATTTCAATACTATAAGGAACACCCTTGTAAGTGTATATATTAAGTTGTTAAACAAAGTTCATAAATTAAGTTCAATTAATAACAACAACAATTGAACTTGTTCTTGTGTTTTGCAACGAAAATGTGAATAATTTTTAATTTTTAAAGAAAATAAGTCAAAATTACTATAAAATTCATATTTTTTTGAATTTTGTTTTTATTTTTTCCAGAAGTTTTTGTTTTTATTGTTTTAACTTTTGAAAAGCAGCAGCTATCAAAAAATTAAATGTCAGTAGCTAAAATATGTCAATTTTGTCAAAAAAAAAAAACCGTCAAAACCATTTCCGCAATGCGATTTTGCTGGCAAAACCTGAAAAGGAGTTTTCTTACATTCACTCTGGTCATGTACGAAGTCGACTAAAATCGACTCCAAAGTGTCTTCTTAAAATAAAACCGAAAATAAAAAACGAAAAACAAAAAAATTCAAAGCCGCTTTTAATGAACAACGAATAAAGAACGAAAATGTAAATTCGCCTAAATATTTTAGATAACTCACCTGACATCGGAGGTGCTGGAATCGGTCCATATTGTGGGTAATGCTGAGGAACTGGCGTTTGGTATTGTGCTATTTGTGGTGGTGGTGGAGGTGGTGGTCCAGCTGGCATATAATTTTGATACTGATTGACAGGTGGTTGTTGTTGTTGGGGTGGATATGCAAGAGGTGGTGGTGCTTGAGGGTAATGAACATACGTATCATTGCGTGACATGAAATCTTGTTTCTCCAAAATTTTACTCTTTGGAGCACAACACATTTGTCCAGAGCGTTTGCATTTAAAGAGATTAGTCATTTCAGCATTTTCTAAAAAAAAAATTAAATTCTGATAAGTTAATAAATTAAGGAAATGTTAGAAAAAAATCTTACTGAAACAGGTGAAACTTAAAAGGCTCACTATACATGATCCTGGACATTCTTCTCGTGGATCTGGACTTGGTGTATTTGGTACAACATAAGGTGGGGCTGTTGGTGGCTGATTCTGAGGCTGAGATTGAAGTTGTACACTGCCAGGTCTTTGTTTTGGTGGACCAGCTCTGTAAAAATTTCAAAAATGGAAAATACAAATAAATAGAATGTCTTAAATCAAATAAATTGAAAAACTCAATTTCTTGACAAAGTTCTTGGAATTTTATAATGTACCTTGAGTTATCACAGCAAACAGAGCTTTTGCCACATGTCGTTGTTTGCTGTATAATTACTGATGGTCTCTCACAAAATGCTGCCATTAACTGTAACATACAATAACCCGGACAAGCTGGAATCTGATTGTTTTGTTGTTGTGGATACTGTTGTTGTTGTTGTTGTTGTGGTGGTCTTTGTGGCGGGCCATTGCTACCACTTCCTCCTCCTCCACCAGTAAGGGTATTTTCGGCATAGTTCAAAATTTGAGAGAATAACATATCCGAGACAGCTGATTGCAATGAAGCCGATGGTGATGGCGATTGGGGTGGGGCAATTTTTACTGGAGCTTTTGGTGGAACCTTCGCAGCAGGTTTCAATGGAACCTTAGCTGCTGGCGTAGGTTTGTAGCTTGGTGTCGTTGGAGGAGACTCGGATTTCGCATCTGTCACGCAACAATTACTTTCGCCAGGACAATAAGCTTCTGAGTCAATATCTTCACAGAAAAGTGAAAACAATCCACTAAGGCATTCACCGTCGCATTCCTTAAGGACCTGTCCGCTGTTATTGTTGTTGCTGTTATTTTCATTTTGTTCGTCTTCGTTTGACGTTTCCTCCTCTTGGGTGGATTCAGTGGTTGTTGTTGTAGCAGGGACCTTCTTCATTGTAGATTTATGGGGTTTTGGTGGAGAATTGGTCTTCACACGAGCCGGTTCGGGGGTGGTTGTTGTTGTAACCTGCGATAGGATAGATGTTTTTTATGAACTTTTTAAAATGAAGTTTTCAAAGTGTGTATTTATACCTTTATGGTGGTTGTGATGGTTGATGAGGAAGTGGTTGGAGAAGATCCTGCTGACTTTGAGGGCTGATTCTTTTTTGTTTCTTCAGTTTGATTCATCATATTATTTCCAATTTGATGTTCTGGAAGAATAAAATAATTATAGTTAGAAATGAGGCTCATAATTTAACAAATAAATGTTTTGTTGTGTACTTGCTGGTATGTAGATATCCTTGGGTAGTTTTCCGTTGGGAAACTCATCCAGCGAAACACAACACTTGCTTCCGGTCTTACATAGACCCGAGCTGGTTAGATAGGCTTCACAATATTCTGCGATTCTATCAGCAACACAGACTCCACTGCAAGTTTCTTCTAAGAGAAAGTTTTTTTTTTTTTTTATTTTTTTTTTTAACCTTAGTTACAGTTTTAAGCAAAATATTAAAATATACTTACTTGAAGATTCTTTATCATCTTTTTCAGCAATTTTTATTGGTTTCTTAGATAAAATAGGTTTTTTGGTTGTAGTAGTTGTTTGTGGAATTCTTTTTTGTGTTGGTTTTGGCTTAGGTGTTGTTGTTGTTGTTGATGTTGTTGTAGAAGGAAGTTTTGTTGAGGTAGCTGGTTTTGAAGTTGATGATGGACTTTGATTGGATGAAGTTGTATTTTTTCCTACCGAACTTTCTTTACAACATTTCATATTGGCGGAAGGACATGCAATATCGTGTAGAACTTCATCACATATTAAAACAGCCAAAGAATGCACACAGATACCCGGACAGTCTTTGGAATCAACTGTACTTGTTATAGTGTCAAGAAGACCTGAAATAAATGGAAATTATTTATTTAAGTTTTTCAAATTAACCAATTTATTTATCTATCTTTTTTATTTAATAAGAATGACTGCCCGAGGCTTAAAGACCCGACAACAACCGAACCAATTCGGCAAACATTTTAAAAGTTCGTTCTTATAAACAGCAAGATGGTTTGGGTAAAATCCCCTTATTTTACTGGCTTTACGTAACTTCCTTAGAAGGCTGTTAATTTATAATATAACTCTCTTCACCGAAAACCTCGTGTAGTTTTCTTTGGAAATCCGTCTATTTCCACGCCCACTATTTTTATTTATGAGACTACGCCTTACTTAACATCCATAGAAAGATGAAATTTTGCAATTAAAATCTCTTGAACTTGAGGTATGACATGTGTAATTTTGTTTGTTCCTGACACATCCACTTTTTATGCAGTTAAGTTTTTTTTCTCAAACATAAAAAAGCTTTCTTTGAAAATATGTTCAATAGGTGGCGCTTGTTCAACTTGTTATAAATAAGTAATCAGAAAGTCTTAAAAGAAGGGAATTATTTCTTTTACTTTAACCTTTTTGAGCGAAATGAATGCAGTTCTTAATTTCGAAAGCGAAAAGCTATGGTTTTCTGATCATAGAGTTATAATTTAAAACTTCCCGAAAATTGGGACAAAAACAATGAAGTCAAACTGTAAGAAGTTCGAGGAAGAAACGCATTAAATTCTATGGTGGGCTCATTATTTTCAAATATTTTATGCTAATGTGTTAAATATTGTTCTTTAATTGGCAACATTCCAATTCCAACTACCTTTCTAGTTCCGCTGTCCTATATTTGACCTAGTAAGAAAATTTGACATGCCACAAATAGTCATGCCATTATTAACCACTTCCCAATCAATTTCATTCTATTCAGTATGACAGTCTTTTTGTATATACCTAGTGGATGTTCAAATATTTAGCACAACAAATAATAATATGCCATCGGATCAATTATCAAAAAAAAAAAAAATATCAGATATCCAAATACCTCGACCATGATGCGTGTTAAAAAGCCGAATTACAAATTACTTACCGGAAAGAAAGCTGCCGGCCAATGAGTCTTCTTCGCAGTTAACAGCTATTGGCTTCGCGATAAGCAGACAGCACAAAACGGCTATACTAACCGTCAGTACTTCATACATTTTGTTGTTTCTTCTTCTTCTTCTTGTTTATTGTTTCTCTTTAATGTTTATTTTTTTTATTCTTTTATGCCTTCAGTATAAGATCTTGATTATTTATTGATCGTGATCGTGAGCTCTTATTACAAAGCCACTCATCCACCGCTGTTTATTTGTTTCTTTGTGTTCCCTTTTCGCACTCAACAATAATTATTCTTCATTTCACTTCTTGTGTTGTGTTGTGTGTTTTTTTTTTTTGTTGTTTGTTCATTTGACACAAATTCCAAACTCAAAAATACCCGCTGACGGATGCATCCAGATAAACAATCTTAAAATGATATAAAAATGAAATTAGTATAGTTTGCAATAAAAAAAAACTTTCGATTAATTATAATGACGACAATGTGACTTCACTTTTTTTTTTGTCGAGGTAGAAATTGTAAATTTGGTTGGTTTTTGTACTTTATTATCAGGTTCGAGGGAATGTCAAGGTCAGTGGCTTTTATGCTGAATCGGCACAAAGAAGAAAGAAAGTAATTTTTGTCGATTCATATTTGTCAGAGAAAAAAACAACAACAATTTTTCACAGAAATTCCTTTTTTGACCACAACTTTTTTAATTTTTCTTAATAATTTTTACAAAGACCAAAAAACAACTTTTTACAACAAAATTAATTTTTTTTTCGTAAATACAAAATTGTAAAAAATTGACGAAAACAAAATTAATTTTGTTGTAAAAAATTGTTTGGTCTTTGTAATATTAATAAAAAAAAATTTAATAATTATCGTCAAAAAAGGAATTAAAAATAAATGTAACTCTAGACTCAAAATTTGGTTCAAACTTTTAAGTGTTAATTATAAAATTAATTTAACATCAACAAAATAGTGAAATTGAAATTCTGAACATTTCTTGTCTCAAATCAAACTCTCAGAAGTATGTTAAGTACCCAAAAAAAAAAAATTCAAAAATCATTTTTTAATATTTTGACTAAAAAAAATTAAAAAACTGGGAACTCTAACCTTAATTTGAACTTTTGCTTTTGATTTTAATGGGGGAAAGGGTGAAAACTTTCAGTTTTTTTTAATGTTCCACATACGCCGTCGATGATCCAACACCAATTCAGTAAGCTTGAGAAAAACTATTTAAACTATTATTATATTTATGGAACATTCTTATGTTTTTTAAATACCACATTAACGGTTATCATCCTCATATTTGATATGCTCAATTCAAAATCGGACTAACCCACATTTTCAAAAAAAATATTTACTGAATACCGATTTGGTAGGTTAGAATATAAAATGAAGTCAGCTGCTTAGACGAAATTTTATTTTTCAAAAATAAATTATCAATAAGTTATGCCAACGGTGCATATGACTCTTTGGAGAATAAATAAATTCAAAACAAGAATTAATAATCTTTATTTTACTTAAAAAGAAATAAATTGGGTCGCACTTGCTCATGTAGAACCAGGGTCTAGTGACTAACAACTCTCAATTATTTCTGTACATGTTATTGGCAGAAATGGAGGGGACCTACAATTTTCTGCCGAATCCGAATGGCAAAGAAGAGAAGCATTTTTTCATGATAAGAGATACTCTTGGAGGATTTGTCAATTTGGATTTAAGATCACAAAGGCTAGATAGACATATTCTTCCTTAGCGCTTTTACCAAATTTAAAAAAAAAATCCGATATATTTTGATTCCTATTTTTCTCGGAGATTTCTTTTTATATCAAAGAAATTCATGTTTTAACCACAATTTTTTTTAACAAAAATTAATTTTTTCCATTAAAAAATTTTTTAAAACCTGTTGCTGATTTAGTTACATATATTTTCCTCCTCACAACTACTCACTCTCAATGTTTAATTTACAAATGTAATTAAAGTTCTTTTTTATTTCGCTTCAATGTAAATCCTTTAGGTAAATGCAGGAATTTACTACTTTACGACTGAAATTTCAGATTTTTTTTGCGTTCAACGACATAAATTCAGAAATCTGAAAATTCAGATGTTAAACTATTTTTATTGAACCCGCCCAATATGATAGTGATGCTCGGAGTTTCACCATTGCGAAATGAGGAAATTATGACAATAAAAAAAAGTTATGATTTAAATATAATAATATGTTTTATATAGCAATATACTACAGGGTGTCCCGAAATCATCACCACAGAAGAAAACAATGAGTTTCTGAGGTCATTTCAAGTCGAAAAACTTAAGAGGTAATTTTTTCGTGTTAGCTCCGTTTTCGACTTAAAACGATTTTTATGATTATTATTCTTTTTTCCTTTGACTGGCTCTAACTTTGCCAAACTACAACCGATTTTGACGTTATTTTTCTGTCTGTCTGCCAAAGTACCAAGTAGTATCTACTAAAACTAAAACTAAAAGAACTCCAACGATACCGAAACTACCTCTTTGGATATTACTCCGCTGACAGAGGATTTCATTGAAGAACTGAATCGAATGCCAATGACAGACTTAACCCTATACCTATTCGAGGTCAGAAAACTTGAAATTGAACGTGAATTAAGACAGGCAAATTTTCGCTTATGATTTCGTTGTGTCATTATTGCATGCAATTTTCGTTTTACCTCAGCGGTGTACTAGGCTTAGCTTTTTACGGTGACAAATACCGCCACAATAACGATAATTTGGCAGTCAATTTTGTTGAATAATATTTTTTATTGGTAGTGCAAGGTAAGTTAACATAGTGCAGTTTGACCATATAACTCTCCCTTATACCAGAAGATCTTGCTCAATTATTGAAGTGTTTAGAAGCGGTTAAAACTTGATTCCGATGAAAATTAAAAAATATATTGTTAGTTAGGATAAGCAGGACACATTTTCCAATAACATTTTTATGTTGCGAAAATCATTGGACCAAGAACATCCATTTAATGCACCGTTAACTTTTCTAATTACTATATAACTGAATAAATACCTACGCATTAACAGAAAATAGCAGCTGCCTTGAATTTCAAAGTACAGGCTCATTCATTTCGAGGTTTCAAATTGGTAGCACTGGCATTTGAAACCTGTCAAACTCAGCTGTCAATTGAAGTGTAATAATATTAGTTGAATGTTTGCCGGCCAACAAAAATTGGTTTTAATTCGGATCGAAAGGCGAACTCCGGGAAATCTATAAATTCGGATCATCAGCAACACTTGAACTTGCAGCAGCAATATTTTCGACTGAGCATGCATTACGATGATACACAGGCCTTACGACATCAGTATAACGCTTCCACTTTCTTCAAATTTCTTCACAATTTTACCGATTTCTTGCGCAGTCGGTCGATTACGACGACCATAATCATCGCGGAATGCGCGAAAAGTGGCTCTACTTTTTTACCACTTTTGTAGTAAGTTCTTAACACGTTGTTCGATTGTTAGCGATACATTATAGTAAATGGCAAACATTCAACTAATATTATAACACTTCAAATGACAGCTGATCTTGACAGGTGTTAAATACCAGCACTACCAACTTGAAACCACTGAATGAATGACCCGATATTTGTTTCTTAATTTTAATTATGGAGATAGTTCAATGATTTTAAATTAAATTAGATGCTATAAGTACTTTGGAAAAGTCGAATTGAATTTGGCAAAATCTTTTTAAATTAGTATCATATTTTAATAGTTTTAACATCGATTTACTTTTGCGCCATTATATTTCCGTATATTTGATTAAACTTTCAAATGGCTTCTTGATATAATAAAATGCGATGCTAGGAGTACCTATACTCATGTCGCAAGTAAAATCTATATAAAACTATCATCACAAAAACAAAAATAAAATTAACACTCTCTAATTAAATTTATGTTTGCAGATAAAAAAAAAACTATACAGAATATAATATATTTCATATTTTTCAATTTCATCTGCTGGTTGCGGCATATATGTATAAGCACGACAACAGGTGGGAAGAAATCGAGAAATCGAGCGCTAATTAAACTGTTTCGTGTAGCTGTTTATGTGTCACCATTACCACCTCCATCGTGCGTCGCGGTCGTCGCAAACAAATTAAGTTGCGTTTGCCGTACACTCCCGTGGAATTCAAGCGACAAGTGCTAACCTGGAAAAGGGGGCATTCTGTCATTCAAATATTATACCCACTGAGTTGGGAATGTGCTGTGCCGTGTTAAAGGCTGGTCTGCTCGTAGTCGTAACCCAGATACATTACAAATGAAGCTTACAGGGAAACACGGAGTTAAAGATTCTTTAACAATTTCGGCATAGCAATGGCAACATAGAAGAGACGAGACAGAGTGGTTGTAACAAAATATATAGTTGAAGCAAATGTCTGAGTTTTAGCAAATAGGTTATGAAGACTATTTATACTAACTTTATGCCAACTTCGGAGACGAGGTTCAAACTTTCCTGTTTTGGTCTTCATTTTTGTATTGCAAATCAAACGGAAGACCAACTAGTCAACTACCTACATAATACATATATGTATATTATACATTATTTAGATTCTTGAGTTTTATATAGCTTGTGTTGTCACCCATCAAGTCTTGAATCAACTTCCACGTCCGTTGCGTCGGTATTCGGCTTAGAGAAGCGAGGTGAGGTGCCTCAATTGATAACTTATAGATACTTCTTGGTAATGGTAGCATGCAACAGTTACACGGCCTGTCAGTCGGATGTGTTTTGATATTATGCTGCCCATTATGTCATGACCAATACCATGGTAATATAACCGTTATGCCTCATGTAGAATAGAGGACAAAAATAAGTCATAAAATACCAGTTTTATATATGTAGGTACTGAGCCTCTGCGTGGTGCTAAAAGGAATGTCATCTTTACTTAACATAAAGTTTTGCCTATACGGAGATATGAGCGTTTTGATTCTATAATGTTAAATATCTACCGTGAATAAATGATTTAAGAATCTGATAGTAAAAATTATATAATTATGAGGCTAAAGAGTGGAAGAGAAGATGAAAAATTGAAAGAATTTGTATCGGAATCACGTTTATAAATAGTAAATGATTTAATAACTTGTTTGTTTTGTGGGCCCAGTCCTGCTCCTGTTTGTTCCTTAAACTCGCTACATAAATACCTCACGATAAAGATACCATATATGATACCGGCGGAGGAACTGAAGCTCACAAGAAAAATTTCTGTTTGTTTTCAGTTCATTTTGATCAATTAATTTTGTAGAGTTAAAGAGAACAAACTATAGTTGGTTTTTTAGTTAACATAAAGAGTGCGTATGTTTAAATTGTTATTGCTCAATGCTCATAAACTAACAGGGTGAGGAAAGTGAGAAAGGTATCGCTCATCAGGCGTTATTTTCATATATTTTGGTTGTATGTATCAGTTTTTTTTTCACAAGGGATTAAAATATCAAAATCTACCCGAATAACTTTGGACAGTTCTTCGAACGCGACCATTCACTTATACACATAAATTGAAACACGACCTTAGACCATCTTTAGATTGGGGAGATTGAGTCCGGACTGGTGAGAGTCATCGTGTTTACATTTGAAACTTTCAGCACCTCAAAATACATTGAAACAACAACAATTTCAACATTCCACACATTGAAGCAACAACAAAGTAGACTCATGAGTCTGGTTTTTATGTTTTCTTCCTGCCTCACGAGATTCCTGACCCCACACTTCTCTTGCCTATGAACTGCCGTGATACCTGCCTCAATCTTCCCAATCTAAACAGCGTCTTACTCCGCTCTATCTCAAAAGTCGGTGAAGAATGTACTTAGGGCGGTGTTCACATAAGACATACTCATTCGAATTTTTTTGACGTCACTGTATTCTATCACACTCCTACTTTACATCACTTTTCTCTGGCTATAATTTTTCATTGGTAGGTACTTAAACACTACAGAATCAAATATTGTATCTCTTAACTTGACTGCCAAGTTAGTATACTACGAGAGGTCATTTTGAAAAAAAAAAAAACAATCGCTTAAAAATTTCGCATCGATAAAATTGGTCGAGAAATTTTGGAAAATGGAACAAAACTTATATGATTTGTTTTAAGGCTCTCCCAAACCAACGCGAAACATTCGTCGACGACAGTTTTTTGTTGTTGTTTAGCGTTGTGTGTTTGTCATATTTTTTATTATTGTGAATGATTCGCTACGATTTCGTTGGTTTGGGAGAGCCTTTAATCTTCATTGTTTCTTATTAACTACTTTTGCCGATGCGAAAGTTACAGAACGCGTACCGTGTAGTTTTGAAGTGGTAATGTTTACTTGACGGAGTTGAATTACTCCAATGTTAATATCACCATTGAATACCTACAAAGTGAGAGAATTTTGAACATTTTGGGGAAGTCTTGGGTTTACTCCCAGCCTATGCCACCGAAAAAGAAAACAGAAATGTTTTTCACGAGCTACTGCCCTTTGCGAGGAATTGACAAATCCTTCACGAGTATCTCCTGTCATGAAAAAGTGCTTGTCATCTTAGCCGTTCGGATTTGGCAGAAAATGGTAGGTCCCCTCCATTGCTACCAATAACTCGCACACAGGAATGGTTAAAAGGGCAAGGTTTTTACTCATGGAACACACTACCTAACCTACATATATACTCTTCTGTTCTTTTATAAAAGGTTAAGATACCCAAGAATCTACCAGGGCGTCTGAAATCCAGCCAGGCAATAAGATAATAAATTATGATCAAAAATATATTATTATATTAAATCTAAAATCCTCAATCGTGTTCTTGAAGTTTGTCTTTATTTAAGTTCCAGATGTTTGAGCTATAAGAACATTTTGGCCGCTTATGCTTGTCATATTGTGAATGTGCCATTATTTTTTAAAAATAGCGTCAAATGATCTACAAACAGTGATGTTAAACTAGTTTTTTGGGGGCAAATTGTCTCAATATAGTTGCACAATTTTGTTCATTTTAGTGATCAACAAATTTAATTAAAATCAAACTACTAATCTAATACGTTCATTGTAGTCCAAAATAGTTTATTTTACAGAAAAATGTAAACAAAAACTTAAACATAAATTTGATTTCGAATTCCTTTAAGGCTCTCCCAAACCAACGCGAAACATTCGTCGACGACAGTTTTTTGTTGTTGTTTAGCGTTGTGTGTTTGTCATATTTTTGATTATTGTGAATGATTCGCTACGATTTCGAGTTGGTTTGGGAGAGCCTTTAAACCAAGGAATCGAATTTTTTGCTAAAAAGAATCCAATTCTTTCTGTTTTTGAAAGAAATACGAAAATAATCGATTCTTTTCTCTGATTGTGGGACTTGACAGCAGTAATTTTGAAGTAAAACGTCAAAAAACAGTTAAAAATTTGCGTTTCCCGAGTGTCGTACTGAAAATTAATAATTCGATCTTTCGAATCTACATATAACTGAGAAGTTCAAGTCCCATTAAAGGACAGTGAGTCTGAATGTAAAAGTTAAATAATGTTGATTGAATAAGTTAGAAACTTCTTGCATCCAGAGAAAATATTTAAAGCTGCACTGTACTGTCATGTCATAATTTGACTTCTGTAATTTATTAGTTTGTGCATACAAATGTCATTTACAAGAAATTTTGTTTAATTATTATTTTTCCGTTTGTATAAAAGTTTAAAATGGTAAACAGAAAATGAGTATTAAACAACGAAGGAAACTTAAAAACAAAAATTGTCTCAGTCAAACTGATTTTTTGACATTCCTTTTCTTACTTTGAGAAGTCACTCGTAGAGGAGACCGGGGACAAAAGCAACATTTTTTACTTTTTAGGTTCCTGCTCCTTTATTTTTAGGTAATACCAGAAAACGAAATATGCCCACTTAAAGATGGGCAGTCGTATTTATAAGATTTTTGTATACTTAGACACTGTCTAACTATTTTCAAATTGATGGAAATATGCTTTATTTAATAAAATTAAATATCACATTATTCACGGTTAAGACAATCTACTTTTGTGTTTAAGTAAGGCAGCTATAAGACAACAATAAACAATGTTTATGAACACATTTTCCAAAGTTGGACAGTTGTTTAAAGTTAGACAACGTTTATAAATAAGACCAGGGTTATTTATCTAGAAACTGATAAAGTAAAGTTTTAATAAAATGATGAATTCACATAGCTGTTATCGCTTTTACAAGACTCAATTCCCTTGTTACTTTCGTCCTATACATCCAAGACGAAAGTAACACGAAGTTAACACTAATTTTTCATACCGTATTTGATCGATGATTCAATCATATTGCCTGATATGCTATGGGTTTCGTTTAATATATTATTTTGACCAGGTATGATTCAAAGTAATTAAAGATGAAAGAGGAGATTTTGACTTATTGTGTTAATATCAACGTGTTTATAAAATCGTAAAATCGTTCCTTGAATAGTTCTCCTAACATGGATACGAGGCATTCTAATTACGAAAAACACTTGATAACTTTCAAATAAACATTACAAAAAAATTTTGGATGAAATTAACTTGTAACAAGACACTTGTAACAACACATTTATTGTCTTTCATTACGTGTTTCTTTTGTCCCCAGACTCCCTTATTTATAGAATAAAAATGTTTAGTAGATGTTTACTATGTTGTTTAATTTAGACAACGGACTCGGTTGTCAAAACCTCAGCTAATGTCACTGATCTCTATATACACTGGATATGTGTATTCATACAAAATTTTTGAGGCAAAAATATAGTCGTGGCCGGTACCCTCATATAACAGTTTAACAGCGGCGCCAGTGGAATGGACGCTACTGGACCTGCATTTTCTTTTATTTTTTTCAATATTTACAGCCGCAATGCTGTTGACATCAACTGATATCAAATAAATGCTCAATTTCAGCAAATATCTTCAATCTCTTTCTTCGTTTGTATAGAGCGAGATATGAGGTCGTGGCCGGTAAAACCCTTTAAAAAACTTGCCTCACAAAAACAGTTATACCTACACTATAGGCTATTCACTATCCAGTGTATTATAGAGACCAGTGGCTAACCTAACATTTAATTTAATCTAAAACTAATATCGAACATTGTTAGTTTTAGCAGGACGGAGCAACCGCTGCATCCAGCCCGGGCAACTATGGAGATTTTGAAACTCAATTTATGACAAACAAACAAATACAACGTACCTAGGTAACTTTCCTAAATGTTTTGCATATATGTAGGTGCTTTTGTTTGATTCTTTTGGTTACAAAAAAGTGGTTTGTCTTTCATATTATAATATATTATGTATCTTGAAATATATGTATGTTTTCATCTTATGTCTGAAATTATTTACAAATTAAAAAAATAGGCAGCAGTTATTTTTTTTTTTAACAAAAAAGTTAAATAAAATAATCTATAATCCAATCCTGTAATAATTATAATTTCCTTAACGTAGGTATCACTTATAATTATAGGTGATAAGTTATGATTATGTGTATAATCAAAATCAAATCTTAAAGACATTATACAAACAGTAGAACGATAACCGGTTACACAACCCCACGAACCATAATTAGGTCAAGTACCTATAGCATCTGCCTTTAACTCGCAATGACTCTATAATCATCGAACAGAGTTGAAAGCAAAATTTATTTTCAAAATCTTTAAAAAGCACAACAACGATTACCAGAGTAGATATTATGTTTTATTGTGCAAACATTTTCCAGCGAAAGTCCACTTTTATTACATACATACGTTCTTCCTCTATATACTATCTACCTGTAATATGTAAAGTTCTTGCATCTTGATTTAAACCTTTTTTTTAAGTGGTTTATCCAAACTAACCGACCAACCAACGTCATCTTTATGAAGAAGGAAAAAACAACAAAAATAATTTCACTGTACCTATACAAATACTTATATCTAAGTCTTCGGAAGTTCTCAATTAAATAATAATTAACTTGTGATACTTGCGCGGGTCATCGAAGTCAAAACCATCATTAAAAAAGCCTCTGGCAATTAAACTGACACCGACACATCAAAAACCAAATCCAATTTCGGAAAAGTATGTCACATAAATGCAGTTTATAGAAACAATAGTTTCATACACTAAAAAAAAAAAAAAAAATATACCTACACAAGAGAAAATCCAAACGGGAGCAAACTCTTTTTTTATTTGAAAAACAAAAACAATGGCGATCGGTTTTAAGAATTCCACCCGCACTCGAATGGATTTTAACACGTCTTCTTCGTCGTTACTCGAAATCGTTTTCGATCCACGTACTACATATATATATATATATTTATTAATTAGGATTAATGCCG
Source organism: Epistrophe grossulariae (assembly GCA_929447395.1). Classification (NCBI taxonomy): domain Eukaryota; kingdom Metazoa; phylum Arthropoda; class Insecta; order Diptera; family Syrphidae; genus Epistrophe; species Epistrophe grossulariae. The sequence continues at coordinate 117,023,229 of OV839568.1, forward strand.
CTGAAAGATACTCTAACGGTAATTTCTACTTTTTCACTTCAAAAAATAGTTGAAGATATACAACACAAAACACGCAAAGTAGAAGCACTGTAGAAGAAGTCTTCGTTTCTCTTCGTTTTCTGCTTCTTCTTTTGTCACTCCGTTAGTTCTCCTTGAATAAATAAATTAATTAGTGTATCAATTTTATATATAGATACAAAAACTATCTATAGGATATTATTCTCCAATCCCGCAAAGAGTATAGAGAGAGATGAGAGCGCGTTAAGAACGTTAGCGAACAGTTCGAAAGTTTAAAACATACTGAAGTCTTCTTGGCCATCGGATTCCTGAAGAAGGTCTCCAGCTGTGCTAAGTGCTGCTGCTAAGTCGTGCTCGTGGCATGAAGAAGAACCAGTGAGAAAAAGAAGAACTACAACAACTCAACTTAACCAACAACGGTCCAAACGTATAGATGACCAAATCAAACGACAAGGTGTGTTTTGTTTGTGTGCAGAGAAGAAAGCGATAAGAACAAGTAAAAGAACCTTCATCACATCACCACCATCATCATCATCATTGGCGGTGGGTGAAAAGGTAAAAATAGTATGAATTACCACCAGTCCGCTTGAGACGGGAGAAGGTGAGCACAACAAAACGAGGTATAAGAAGATACAAAAATAATACCCAACATCGATCGACTAAGTTTGGATTTATTTACTTACCTACCTGTTGATGGATAGCTATAGAAATACAGGTGATGAAAATCTGCATTTTGTGCAAAGTCCATGGGAATTGGATTTTATTATGTAGCGAACAGACCATAAGAAGATATAGGTACATACAGCAAAACACAGAACAGACCGGAGGTATGTACTTAAACCCGATTCCCGATGTTTACAATCTATTGACTTTGGCAAGAGGTTTTGTTTGCTTTGGAAGGAAGTATACTTATGCACAGGTACATATTAGCTGTGTTTTATTTTCCCCGAGATCCGAACCAGATTGGATTTGCTTACGAAAATACATGTATTACAAAAACAACACAAGATCCAACTTTGTTTTGGATTTGGATTTCCAAATCCGTTTTGAACACACACCCTTAATTTGTAAATGTCGTCAGTAGTGTAAAGAAAAAAGACAACGGGTGTATCCAAATAAAAAAAACAAAAGGAAAAAAGAGTTGGGTATATAACAAGTTGTCACTGAGATCCTGGGTTGTTTTATTTTCATGATCTGATCTGGATTGGATCTGGGGGAAAATAAAACGCAGCTATTATCTTTCAATCTATTGTTTCTTTTTAAATGATGAACAGATTATCTTTGCATAGGAACGAAACCTTGAATTGCCTAAATTTCAACCGTTTAAAATTCTACAAATAGGAAATTAGCTATTGGACATCATAATAATTAAAAACAAAGAAAAGGAATATACATACTTAAACAAATTGTTCTTTGTACAGAAAGTTAAAACAAATTGATATACGTATTTTTAGGGTGACCATAGCTCTTTAACAAAATGCATTTGTTCCTCTTTTATGAAACGTCATAATATCACAAAAAAGGTCAAACATGATAATATACGTAATACCAAAAATTAAGATATCAATTTATTTTAAGACAATTTAAAATTTTAAGACAAAATTAAAATACCGTAACATTTATAATTAATTAGAAACTAATGGTCTTATTTATAAAAGTTGTCTAACTTTGGAAAAGTTTTATAAATACGACCAAAAAAGTCCTATTTATTAGATTTTTGTCTACATAGACACTGTCTAACTATTTTCAAATTGGTGGAAATATGCTTTATTTAATAAAAATAATTATCACATTATTCACGGTTAAGACAATCTACTCTTGTGTCTAAGTTAGACAGCTATAAGACAACTATAAACAAGGTTTTTGAACACATTTTTCTAAGTTGGACAGTTGTCTAAAGTTAGACAACGTTTATAAATAAGACCGTAAATGGTTATCGAATTGAATCGATATATCACTAATAAACACCACACAACCACTTTCTTCGTTTTAAGTTCCGTTTTACAATGTCTGAGTAAAGTTCTGATTAGTTACTCGACATAAATATTAGGCACAGGGTCATAAGTCCACAGTAGAAGAACTTGCAATTGTCTTTTGACGACTTAAATAACTTATAAATGCAAAAATGTTATTTTTTGGATTGTGGACTTATGACCCTATTCCAATATTTATGTGTTGAGTAATAAATAGAACTTATTCAGACATTGTAAAACAAGCCCAAGTAAATAAATAAGAGTTTAAGTAATTACAATTTGGATAGAAATATGTCAATAACTTGACCTCGCAGAAGCTTTTACATAGAAAGATCTTAAAAAACTAATAAACAGTTTTGAAATTTGCATTCATAATTACGAGTCTCGATTGTAGAAATATTGGCATCCAAATAAGTTTTTTAAGTTGATTTTTTTTTAAATAGTCCGATGTAAATATTTTGCGATCCAGACCACGTACTAGATTTTGGCTTACAAATACGGATATAGTTTTTAAAGATCTTTTTTTTGATGAATATTTCAATGGGTTCTGGAAACATTTTTGAAAAATCATTTTTTGAAGCAAAAATTAGCAAAGGGGTTAGTTAGCCCATTCTTTTTTCAAATAGTCAATAAATTTTTTTTGTCAAGATGTGTTGAAATTTTTACAATGGCTAAAAGGTCTGTGAATTTTCAATTCTGCACTGAAAACCTCAACCTCTTAGGAAGGCTTGGTTGCAGAAATATTGCCATCCAAAAAACATTTTCGGAGAGTTTCCACTGGCATACCTACTCCATTTATTGCTAGTAGCGGTTATACGTGATCAGCAAAAGTTCTGGTTGCATCTTGGTTTGCGATGTCAAATTTTGTTGCAGCATCCGCTCGACATCGTGATGTGACGATGTTCACATTGGACATGCCTTCTCCGACCTTTTTTGATGTCTCTGTACTTAATCTCACTCCAGCTATACTCTGTACTTTTTCTTTGGCACTGAAAGTTGATTTTTATGTATACATTTACATGAAGTTAATATTGTTTTTGATTTGTTTTTTAGAGTTTTCCAATTTCTTTTTTTTTTCAAATTACATTGGGATAGAATACAAAATAATTTCGCTTGTAGCGCAACCACATCCTACACTATAATAAAAGTAATTTGGCAGCATTGTTCATATAACCATTCACCATTGTGAATGTACTTTATCATGAACATAAACCAATTATGTTCACAATCAGAAATGTCATCCCAATACACAAACCTTTCGAAAAACATATGATTTTGACAGTTTTCCATTTATATATTTTTTTTGTGTGTGCATTTTTGTTGCTGTCAGTTTTGTCATCCTCATCCAACTTTCTCCCGAAAACAAACGCAGGCGATAAAAAAAACCACGACTAAAATTTTTGCAAGCCAACTAAAAAGAGTACGTGTCCCTCTCGGCCGATTCATAGCTATCAACGCTAAACTTTACTTGCTTCGCTATTTCATTTTATTCATTCGATTTGCAAAATTATAATTATGTGTTTACCACCGCAAGTTGGAAGTCGTTAATGTTTTTAAGTTTTAATTTCACAATCTACAACCAAATTCAACAATTAAAGGAAAGTGGCTAGTCAAAAAAAAATTGTCGTGTGGGAGTTATCAAGGGGCGGAATACAATACAAGAACGAGTGCAATTAAAGTTGATAAATATTATCTTTTTAAATCCCAAACAATCTTTCAAATCAATGTACAAACCACTCTACATTCATCAAGACGACATAATTCGGTTTAAAAATTCAACCTTCGTGTAGTGCAATCTGAAAATCAAGCAAAAAGGCTTTTGTCTAGAACAGCCACGACCACGACCCTCCAAGAGCACAACATAATGTCAGTGTCAAGGCAGGTCCGCGATTATTCATTTGTTTATGTTCTTCTGGCCTTTCTGGTCTGTACAGCATTTGGTTATTTCTCTTCAACCACAGAGACAAATGACGACAAAAGCTGTTTCTGTGAGGTAAGTATCGAGAAGCTGATGAGTGTGTGCAGTGGTTAGTTAGACGAATTACAATAAATTTGCTTATTCCAGCTTAAAGGGTCAATAAACGATTGCAGTTGCAACGTGGACACTGTGGATCATTTCAACAATGTCAAAATCTACCCTCGACTTAAAAGTCTTCTGGTGAAAAACTATTTCCGATTCTACAAGGTGAACCTGCAGCAGGATTGTCCATTTTGGCCCGACGACAGCAAATGTGCTATGAAATTTTGTCATGTGGAACACTGCGAGGAGAAGAATATCCCCGCCGGACTCAAGGAGACCACCGATGAGGTGCCCGCATTCAAAGTGAGTTAAACAGTTTGTAAAACACAAAAAAAAGAAAACGAAAGTGTTCATTTAAAATTTTAATTTTTATTTATATTGGAAATTAGATAATTTTATTCTTTTTTTCTCGTTTTCTTTTCTTGTTTGTTTTTTTTTTTTTTACGTTTCTATATTTAATGTTCACAATTTGTATTCCATTCGAATTAAGTCACGAAATTATCATCGGGCGACCTAATGACTTAGATAAAAAAAAACGGGTGTTAATAAATTGGACGGGTAATCGAATGTTTTGTAAGAATTTGGTCAAAGATAACGAGTTAAAAGATTGCTGCTGACTACATACGTCATTTTCTCAAGGTTGTTGTTGTGTATGACTTCAAATCTAAATGATGATAATTTCTTCAAGGTTGGTACCTAAGGATTTATTATAAAATAAACGGATGTATGTAAAATGAGGCGTTTTTACCATAAAATAAAACTAAAAATAGTTAGAGGTAACTGATAAAAAAATAGATGGAGGACTTAAGAGATTGCAAAATTTGAAATTCAAAACTTTGTAAAAATTCTTCACCAATGAACGGAAAAAAATTATTTTGCGTTGAATGTCAAAAGAGTCAGACAAATATCATCTTAATAGGCAATCTCCAGCCTGGGAAACCACCCTCCAAATTATAAAAGCTCTGAGGTTTATGCACTATATGTACTAAAAGGTTTACGTGCCTGTCTACACGGTCGTTTAAATCAAAATCGTTTTAATGTGCACCTTAGCTACACGTTGAAGAAAAATCATTTCAGTTCAATAAAACCTTCCCTATCTCTCACCCTTAAAATCAATCTAGATATCTCACATTCAAACTATGTACATAATATGTATAAAAAAAAAATTATATTATTTTGAAACTGACGCAATGGTGGAGTTTTGGTGGAATTTACCCTTCTGTTCTTTAGGCACGTAATATTAAAATGCCAGATACTCTGATTTGTAGAAAAATCGATCCCTAGATTTTATTCAGACGTAACAAGAAAATGATGGAGAAATAAGTGGGTCCTACATTTCTGTATGTCTGTCTGTACCTCAACCTACATCTTAAACCGCTAAAGCTACTTTACTTCATTCCAATCTGTATGAGAAATTGAAATTTTTGTAGCTCAAAGAAGGACATACAACCGATGAATAAAAGCTTAATAATTCCGGAAACGAATTTTCAGATTTTTCTTTTCGATTTTAGTTTTGTTTTACATTTTGATATTGAAATTATTACAATCTAATGGTACCTGCCATAGTCTTCGCTAATTTCTATTAAAAATTTAACATCATAAATTATAATGATTATTCAATATTAATTAAAAAAATATATATTTTTTGGATTTAACGTCCTTCAATCCCACTAACTGACGTAATTGACTTTTTAAAATCTTATGAAAAAGCATATTTTAGATATAGTTCTTCTTTAAACCACTCGATCTATTTTTAAATTCCAATTCAAATAGAAATATAAAAAAAAATCGTTTTAACAAAAGCACATTGAAAAAACGTTTTGTAAAATGTGAAAAAAAAGCAGTTAAACATTTCATTTGAGATAGGAGACCTATAAGAGCAAGAATAAGTACTTGATCTTTAAATAAACATAAATAAGTTTAGTAAACATATATATTTACTTTTGTGTTTTTATTTGGCATTAGATTAAACTTATTTAATGATTTATTAAGTAAGCACGCGCTATACTTCATCACTTTAAAGTGTTAATTTGTCCATGAAAATAAATTATCTTGGGACAACGTGACGTCTTAAGTTTGTCCAACGCAACGTTAAAGCTATCTGCCACGTACCACTCAAGGATGATTTAAACCCCCGAACACACAGTGGGACGAGTGTATGGCGAAATTGGAGAAATTATTATCTCGTGTTTTAATGAATGAAATCTTGTTATTTTGCAATTCACATATGTTACAAATAGATCAATGTTAAAAAACTTTATTTTTTATGAATACAAGAGTACTAGCTGTCCCTCCCGGTTTCGTTTGGAAAAAAAGAGTTGAACAGCGAACTTTGTATAAAATGTTTTCTTTAATTTTGGTCTAAAATTTGCATTAATAATAATAATGACGATTTTAGGTTAACTTCAGCTATAATTTCCGATTCTGCAGCAATTTCAGGCAAGAGTTCTGATTTATATATTTAATATTTATAGTAAACTTTTTGACAATAGAACGGTAGAAGAGCGTACTTTCTCTTAAGTTCAAACACAATACTAAGCTTTGCTGCATAATTAAAGCCTTATCTGAGAAGAACCACCACTAATTTCAGGCGCATAGCTTAGCTCCTCTGTATCCACATGTGTTCTTGTATGTGACGTTTTTTCGTACTTCACTCTGTAAAATCCTTTGGGTGCCTTCCTATGCTGGTGTCTGGGAAAATTGGATTATTAGTATCAAATCAATTGCGAAATTTAAAAAAATTGTGTGGTACCAGCAATCTGAGGTTTAACCATCGGTCATTAACTTGCAAGAACTTGTCCCGTTTTCTTTGGCATTGATGCCATTTTTGCTTTACTTTAAGAAAATAAGACTTACGTTTTTGATTTTAGGTTAAAAATATATATATGTTCTGTTGACTCTTCTAAACCTAGTAAATCATGAATTTTAGCAGCAATGCTTGTCAATTAGATTGACTTCTCAATTTCCATGTTCTCAAAAGGTCGCCATTTTTTATTCATTTAGTTCAATCTGCAAATATGTCAATAATTATAAAAAAAGGTGCAAATTTGCGTGATTTTGTCTAAAAATAAATAGTTAACGACAAAACAGAAAAGAACTCGAGGATGAATTTTTGTGTATTTGAGAAAAGTTAACTTAAAAGTAAATTTTTCACAATTTTTTTAATTCAAATTAACAATGCTTTGAATACATCACATAAAAAAAAAACACAAATTAGAAACAATTTTTTTAAGCGTCATGTCACAAATTCCATGAGTAATATTATTATCCATGGTAAAATAATTATCTATGCGCAGAAGTGTATGTACTCAGGTTAAAGTAAAAACCTGTATTGCACTACTTAACAAAGCCAAATTATTTTAATGCAGTTAGAGAATATACATGTTTGTAGGTCATCAGACCTATCAATCATTCAAAAGCAATGCTAAGAGTTGATTTTTATATATTGCTATGGGTCTACCCACAAGTGCAATTTAATTTAAACGTAATTTTAAACGGAACTAAACATAGTTGCAAATTGTTAACTTGAAAAAATAGTATTCAACCTGTAGACAACTCAAATAATATACAAACTCTGGCATTTCAAAGTCTAGTACGTTTATAATGCAAAATAAAAAAATCCATCATTCTACTTTGTTTCTTATTAACATTACAGTTGGGGTAATCGTGATAAAAAAATAAAATATATTATTGAATTTTTTAACCTTTGTGAGAGTTTCTAGAAAGAAAAAAAAAAATCACAAGATGAATAGACTGCTAATAATTACTGCAAATATATAATAATGTATATAATGTGTTCGAAATCAATTCTCAAACGTAAGCATTTTTCTCTTTTGGTTTGATAACATAACATGTAGACGTGACTGATAGTGAGAACTTATTATTTCGATTGCTTTTGATTAACATTAATTAGTCGTTGAAATGACTATGCTTTTTTTTTGTTCTATATTTTCACCACCATAAAAAAAGGCTAGTTAAACAGGTAAAGAGTCAGATAATATGAGCTAATTAAATACTTTATCAAAAACAGAAGTCGATGATGGGTAGAATATAAAAACACTTAGACTTATTTATATGGTTTTGTAGATTTATTTATGTATATGTATTTAAAATAATAATTTGATGAAGAAGATTTTTTTTTTTGTTATTCTTTTTTTGTTTATAATAAACTTATAGCCTAGTTAACTACGGGAAAATTGCTTGTAAATCATCAACACGTAATTGTTCACACCAGTTGCAGCTGAACCAATTTATTATGTGCATATTTATATCTATATGTACTTAAGAGAAATTAATACTGACAACAAATTATTTATAACAGTGTAATCTGAATATTATTGCTTTTTAATGTTTACAATTCAAATAATTCATGAAGTGTTAATTAATAAGTTTTTCAATAACGCATTGAAATATTAGACATTATTGTTGTAAATTAAGAAGCAGTGACAGTAAATACTTAATATTTACTTAATAACTTAATATTATAATTTATTTAAATATTCGTTTCGATTTTTTTAATTCGATAAAAGCTCAAAAACCCAGTCTTTAAAATTAAAAAAAAATTTAGTCAAGGTGTGGTTTCTCGGTCACTTTCTCAACATTTTTGACTGTATGGATTAGAAAGGGGTGCTTATTTTGAATGTCATAGTATAAATAACTTAGTTATGGGAGTAAAAGCAGACCTAACTGTAAGGGAAACTGCAAGGCAAAGCAAAAAAGAAAAGGAAACAACTTTCGATAGTGTACCGCCCTGTGCCTAGTTTCAGTTCTTACCAATTTTCATTTATTTTATCTACGTACCTACAAATTTGTAATTTGTCACAGAAATCTATTATTCTCAACTTTTGTCATTTTTCCTTTTATATTATAATTATTAAATTTTTATCAATTTATGGAATTTTAAAAAGTGAAAATGAAATTAAAAAGGTCTTAAACAACCTTTTATAATGAATTTTTTGGCACATTACAATGTAAATCTGAGATTGTAATGCTATCTGTTGGCGATCCCATTTTAGTGAGGGACAAAATTAGCCGATTGTCAATTCCGTAGTGTTTGTTATTTATATATTTTCTCCTTCCCAACAAAGTAAAATTTTCAGATATCATCCCATTAAAAAACTAAAAATAAAACGAATTCATTTTTATATATTAATTAGGTTACAATATAATGCTTAAATTCAAAATTCACCTTCTCTTATATTAATTTTCCATTCCAGTACAGCAAAGAAGGTCAAATGCTTGGTTGTGCCGAAGACGACTTCAATACCGAGTTAGGTTTTCTAGATACCAGTATAAGTGATCATGTTCACAAGGAATTTGCTAAATGGGCCGTACACGACGAAGCCGAAGAAGATTTCTGCATACTAGATGACATGCAAAATGGCGCTCAGTACGTAGACCTCTTACTCAATCCCGAACGTTATACTGGCTATAAAGGAGATTCTGCCCATCGAATCTGGAAAAGCATCTACTTGGAGAATTGTTTTAGAGCAAATAACAGAACTAAATCACTCTCTGAGTTTATTCCGCAATTAGAATTACGCGATGTGTGTTTGGAACAAAAGGCTTTCTATCGATTAATATCTGGACTCCATACTAGCATAAACATACATCTGGCATCAAAGTATCTACTATCGGACTCAAGTGATTTCATACATCCCAAAGGTGTATGGGGTCATAATTTGGAGGAATTTAAGAGACGCTTCAGTGCCAGCACTACAATGGGTGAAGGTCCACATTGGCTAAAGAACTTGTATTTTATATATTTAGTAGAACTGAGAGCTTTGGCTAAAGCTGCACCGTATTTGAGAAGAGAAGAATATTACACTGGAATCGAGGAAGAAGATAACGAAGTGAAAATGGCTATCAATGATTTGTTAAATGTGGTCGAGTATGTTAGATGATTGTAATTTAAAAAAATAAAATAGTAATTCAAAGTTTCATTTCAGATCGTTTCCATCACATTTTAATGAGCACGTACTCTTTTCCAGTGGATTTGGAGCTATTAAACTTAAACACGACTACAAAGAGAAATTTAGAAATATATCAAAAATAATGGATTGTGTTGGGTGCGACAAATGCCGACTTTGGGGAAAATTACAGGTATTTTAATAAATTCTTTCGGGTTACATATTGTGTTTAGGACTTTTTGTATTTATTTTTTATATTTTTCTTACCTACAGACTCAAGGACTAGGGACAGCATTGAAAGTGCTTTACTCAGAGAAATTAGAAATTGCCACCGAACATGGTCTGTGGGACAATCAATTTACCTCACCGGAAGCGATATTCCGTTTGACAAGATCGGAAATCGTAGCTCTCTTTAATGCATTTGGAAGGTAATGTTTAATTTTTTTGTGTAGATTTTTGAGATTCTTAATATTTTACCTTTATTTTCAGACTTTCAAACAGTATTTATGAACTAGAAAATTTCCGTAAACTTCTAAGATAACAAAATTTAGCTGAGATGCCTTAAAACGGTGTGAAAATTCATCGTTTGTGAAAATGGTTAATTAATTATTTAGAGAATAAATTTGAAAAACAAAAATAGTCAGGGATAACTGTCCCCTTAAGGGCATCCATAAAAAATGTACGAATTCAAAATTCTGCTGTAGAATCTTTGAAAGGTTCTCAAAAGCTTATTTCCCATTTTAAGATCTTTTGTCGTTCTTATAATGTGCAACTTTTGTCAATTTCCGTGTATGTGCTCTTAGCCAGTAAAAAAAATTTAAAATCTTATTTCAAATTCAAAGAAAATTAAAACAAAAATATACGCAGCTGAAGCGAAACGAAAATTTTCTCTGGTCTCCAAATCGATAACGAAAACGTAAACGAAACGACTACGGAAAAAAAATGTCACTAATTGTAAAAAAAAAATAAAAAAAAATCACAGAAGCCTTTGCTGTAATCAAAGAAACAACTAATAAAAATATAAATAAAAACTCAAATGTCACTTTTCCGCAGATAATTAATGTTTCGTGCAAATAATTCAGTGCGAAAAAGAGTGGAGACTTCTCCAAATAATGTGCTACAATTGGCAATTTCGCTTGTTGAACAGCAAACTGCAGAACTTTCCTTTAATTTTTGTATGGAAATTTTCGTGTAGCTTCAGCTGCGTACCATGCTTTAGAAAAAAAAATGCTTAAGATATAACAAATTAATTTTTTTTAATTAAATTTTTTTTTTAGTTCATTGTGTATTTTAATGAAAAAAGGAGTTATTTACTAAATTTACATCACATATAATAAAACAAGTTTATTTTATAAGAAACTTACAATTAGTGGAAAATTGTTAAACAAAATCATTATTTTATATATTTTTAGTTTAGGTTTTAAGTAATTTATTTGTATACAAAAATGTGTATGTATATTATGATCTGCAATTTTTTTAAGAAAATAAAAAATGGTAAATTTTTACTTGTAACTGTAACATTTGATTTTGATTTTATTATTTGTGTGTCATAGTGGAGAGCATGACCATATTAATTATCTGTGGTACAAAAGCGATATTTCAAGGAAACAAAATTCCCCTTGAGATTACCGAAAGGGCCCAATATATAGCAATCTTATTAACCTTTATGTGCAATTATTCGTATTTATATTTTCAGAGAGAATTTAACAAAAATATTTTTTTTCGGAGGCATATAATTCTAAAAACTCTAATAATTTTTGCCTTTATTAATCTTGCTGATACGAAAATTATTAGGTGCGGTCCTTTAGTTTGAAACTCTGTGATTTTCTGTCCAAAACTTCACATTTTATTTTTGTTTATGTATATGAACTTTGGCAGACTTTTGATTAGAATTCGTAGAAATTCGCAGTTTTGGACAGTACGGGAATAGACATTTTATTTAAAGTTTTGTTTTCCGCCAATTTTAAGATATTGGAAAATGCTCTAGGATTTTGCCTTATGTTAAATTCATAGGGTTGATATATCACCATATTTTCTATGATCGTCCACTCGGGAGAAATAATAGCATTTTTTCCGTTATGGACCTTGATAAAGCATTGGTTCCGCAAATCTAAAATCTAACTGCAAAAACCAACTAGTGATTATCATCAGGTCACTAGTTCGTTTTTGCAGTTAGATTATGTATGTTACTCATTTTTTTATCAATCATACTTTTATTTACAAAAACTGAACCCCATTTGGATTTCGCTTTTCCAATGTTTCAGTTTCGATTCAATTAATATCGAGTAATATAATACCATCTCAATTAAACATCACTTAGCAACCGATTTTCTTTCTTCGACTGTTTACAGTTTGTCAATAAAACAAACAGGCGTCAAAAAATAAACATCTGGAAGCTTCTTTCATCGTGTACTCTTTAACCTACTCCGGAACTTCCACAGTTACAATCGAGAAGTACTTTTAAAATGGTTCGCTTACATGTCAAACGTGGTGACGAAAGTCAATTCCTTTTTGATACTAAAATTTCTGAAGATGTTTCTTCAGTGCTACAAGAAATAACATCTATTTATAATGGTCGATTAAAAGTGTACCGTTTGTGCTATGATATCGAAGATTTAGCTAATCATGGTACAATGCTTCCTCCGGAAATGATAGGACTTACCGATGAACAAATTGAAGAGCTTAAACTCAAAGATACATGGGCTGATAAATGTATTCCGTCTGGAGGATTTGTATTCAATGAAGATAAAATTGGACGCCGAAATGGACATCAACCTAAAGAAAATATGAGAGCTGTTTTATTGAAGGCAATTGAAGATGCTAGGAATGCAATCGACAAGGTGGGTAATTTGGGGGATGAAAGATTTTATTTTTAAAGAGTTATTGATTTTTTTTAGAAATTGGTTCTAACTAATAATCCAATGACACTCAAGATAGTTGAAGAAGCAATTAATCTGTTAAGGGGAGCAGTAACTATTGTTTATCCAATGCAACTTCCGCCACATGATGTTATTCGTATGGAGTTCACAAATACGGAGGATTTAGCTGGAACTCAGGTATGAAACAAGGATACAAAACAAAAATGAGGCATGACATAATTTCAAGAACTTGCTCTTTGTGTCAAAAATTATAAGGTGGCTTCGAGGCGAAATTTTTTAATTAACTTTATTTGCTTGTGTTTTTATTTTTGTTTTATCCTGTTTCTATTCATATACTGACATCATTTAGAATGAGATGAGAATGTGTTAACTCTACATAAGTTTAATACATTTTGTTGTTAAATGAACGCGCTTTTTTGAGGCAGTAAATCAAGAAAAATGCGCGATTTGTTGGCAGGAATATTTTATATTCGGGTAGTTGGGGTAGATTAAGCGAACTATGTTTCCGTGTGTTCATTCTCAAGATAGTTGCTTGGGGCTTGTGTTTGAACTTCGCACCTGGAATTATGTATGTCCAATGTGACAAGGTACGATAAACTGCGATTCTATTTTTGGCGAACTTAAGTTTTTTTTTATTTTAAATTAGAATATATTTTTTTACTTTATGAATTTCTATTAAAATCAAGTATTTTTGTATATATTACATATTTTATTGTAGCCTTGAGCCATAAAAGCAAATACATATCATTCAGTCCTGGATCTAGTTGATTCTCCATTTTACCTATAGGTACGGACCTAAATCGGATGTTTTGAAGGTTGTTTTTTGGTATTGCGATACCTAAGTGGAACTCTCAAGATCATCACTGTGTCATTTCTAGGTCGCTTGGTTTATCTAAAAATCATTTTAGAAGAGATACAAAAGACGATTTTATATTTTTATTTATTTTTTATTTTTTTATAGATATATGTTTCAAGCTTTTAATTATGGCGGAATGGTCTATTCATTTTCTGAAACCGTAACCTTTGATCAGTCTCAATTTCAGAAATATCGTCATCCAACCTTTTTTAGGATTACATAGAAACAAAGTAGTTACACTGGATAAACGTTTTTCGAGAACCAGACCCCGTAAATGTTTAAGTTTTAAGTTTTAGAAAGGTCTTAAAAAACTAATAACCAATTTTTAAATTTGCAATCAGTTACGATTCTCGAATGCAGAAATCGTCATTCGACCATTTTTGGGTTGCATCGAAAAAGGGTAATTACACTTTGGATGCAAATATTTCGAGAACTAGAGAGCTAGAATCTTTTGGTTTTCAGTTTTAGAAAGGTATTGGAAAGTTAATAGGAGATTTTCATTCGCAACCACTTAAGATTCTCGATTGAGGAAATATTTCTGTGCAAAAACTTGCCAATTTTCACATTACGAATATGCTATTTTTAAGTTTCTAGGTCTATTCGCGTACTTGCCTGAAACTGCTAGATTCTACCAGATTTATTTTTTTTTAAATGAACTTTGACAGCCTTTCGGGTTAAAAATGGTAGAAATGGGTAGGTTTGGCAAGTAAACGAACAAGGTTTCTATATGGCTCTTATTTCGGCCACAAATCGAGTTTACAGTTTTCGCGATTGCCACAAACATTCTTTAGGTAAAATAAATTTTTCAAACATTACTAACTACGTAATATTAAAAAAATACATTTTTTTGTTTAATAAAAGGCTTCCAAAGAAGTAATTGAGCCATGTAAAGCTCAGTTATGGTTTGCTGGACATCAATTGCTACCAGGAAAAAAATTATCTGATAATTTGGGATCAAATGATAAAACAAAGGTTTGAAGTTTCTCTGCAAAGTTAAATTTGACAAAAATGTTTAATTTTTAATTTTTTTTTTATTTTGAATCAATTTTTTTATAGGTTGTAGTGAAACTTAATAAAATAGGTGAAGGACCACCAGGACGAGAAGCCGTTATCACTGAAGATATAAAAAAACGAATGATGGCCGATGCATATCGACGTCAAGAAGAATTAAAGGTGAGTTTAGACTATAAGTTTAAGGCACCTAAATTTTTTATATTAAACATCTTTTTATACACACATAATATGTATATAGGTAGGTACATTATGTGTATCTATATTTTTTTTTAATTCTTTGGTGTTATTTGTTGCCAATTTAAAGGTAACCGAAGAAGCTTGTGTGCATAAAACTGCATCTTAAAAAATATGTATGTACATATGTACATACGTTTTGATTTTTCATTTTCGTTTTAACTAGCCCACCCGGCAATTCGCTCAGAGTTTTTTTTTATCAGTTTTAGCATTTAAAGTGAAAATAAAATTTATAGGGCTTCAATTAAACATGACACAGTGATTTTTTTTGGTGCGCTTTAATAATTTTTAAAACACAAATATATAAGTTTGAGAGCGTAACGCCATCTGTTAGAGATCCCATTTTCATGACGGACAAAAGTAGCCGATTGTCAATTCCGTAGTGTATGTCGTTCCTTAGAAACAATATTTTCTCCTTCCCATAAAAAAAGAAATTTTCAGATATAATCCAATTTAAAAGATCAAGTGACTTCAACTCCAAAATGCCTTTCGCCCAGGTACGACTGTTGTGCTCATCAGTTTGGTGCTGTTGTGTCTTCTAAGACACAAATCATGATTGATACTTAATCTTATAAAAAACAAATGAATGTTAATTATATTCAATAGCTCCTCCGTAACAGAAGTATGTAGTTTTCCTCATCTTCGTTATTATTTCCAGATATCGCCACCACACCATTTAAGGTTCCCCCACACCAACGCGAATTTTCGGTGGCGACGGCGAAAACAACAATATCAACACGTGGTTGTCAATGAAAACAACACGTTGTTATTATTGTTTTCGTCGTCGCCACCGAAAATTCGCGTTGGTGAGGGGGAACTTTTAAACCTGAAAGTATTTAATTTCGTGTTGTTACGATTTTCCGATTTTTCCAGTTGAAATTTACAAATTTTTAGATCCGTTGTGTTCTTACCTGGTTGAATACGAATTCAACAAAAAATCCCTTGCTCATGGGATGATGTTCAGCCGAGTTATGTTCGCACACACCAAAAAACGAATTTATTATTATACATATGTATATTTAGATAGGGTTCCTGACCCGATAAATGAAATCCAACATTTAAGGGAGAATTAGGCAAAATTAGCTTTACCCTTTGTCCGGAGAAAGCTTAAAATGAATCTGATCTCTTATAGTTCTTATAATTTTCTCATTGCCAAAAAAAAACCCGATTGGGAGACAAACAAAATTAGAAAAAATTTTTATAGTTGAATATTGATTTCCGATTGGTTTTAAAATACTTTCGTTTTAAATATCTAGGTGTTGTGAAATACTTTTTGCTTTCAATACGTACGGAATGAGTGTGCTTTGATTTTCGATCGGATTGAAAATAACTGACATTTGGAAAATCATTTGAGTTTTCGTGTCCGAACAAAATTCACACGGTATTATTCGTATATTATTAGATTTCTTTTGTGATTTAATTATTTTTTTTTCAATAAATTTGACGATTAGAATTTCGTTTTTACTGATTTCGAAAGAAAAAAAGGCTTCAATACAAGCTGACGTGAAAAGGAAAATCAATACACTTTTTTTGAATCCGCATGGAAATCAATTGCGTTTACGGATTTGATTCGGAACGGAAATCAGAACAGGGGTGATTATGTAAATACATAAATGTCTCAATATTAAAATATGTAGTGCAGCTAAAGAATCTACATATATTCCTATGTGTACATCAAGCAATTTGAACATATTGAACAGACTGCGTCACTTTTTAATACAATCAAGATTAAAATTTATTAATATTGTAGTAAAAAGCAAGAAAAATAAAAATAAACAAAATTTAAATATGCATTATTTTGAAGGCGCTTTGCAGTTTTTCGAGGCACAATATGTTAATTAGTAGACAAAATTTCAATCGCAATAAGATTTCTATCCTCATTTGTGAAAAACTAATGGAGAAAAGAATGTTATTATTATAATAAAAATAATAAGAATAATAAATTGACATACAAAGATAAATAGGTACTCTTGCAAAAATACACATTCATTATTATAGCTATTACGAATTACGAGTATGTATACATAATATTTTCTGTGTTGCATTAATTCTCAAAAGAAATTTCCTTTTGAGAGAAAATTTTCTTGTGAGAAATTTCTTTGTGAGAAATTTCTTTGTGAGAAATTTCCTCAATTTATTTCCTCTCCCTTTTCTAATAAAGTTCTATTATAAAATGTAATAATTTTTGTATTAAAAGTAAAAATGTAATATTTGCGATGTATTAAACTTTAATACATTTTTGGTGTTGTCATATATGTAACCCAAAAAATATTAAAAACTACACCAACATTTTTAACCGTGTATCAATTCTCTTTCTGTAAAGTGATAAGAAAAATATATTTTCTTCATTTTAACACCTTATGCAATTCTAAATAAATATAAGTATGCGAAAAAAGTACTAAATGAACAAAATTGTACACTGTTGGCGTATGCGTACCTTTTAGTTTTGTTATACATATCTGTATAAGCTACAAGGAAAAACATCATAAGTGTTATTTTTGTCAAAATCAACTATAATTTGAATAAAGTAAATCTTTTTAATTATAAAAATTAAATCTAATTCTAGAAATTTTATTTGTTTCTGCGTGTACACTCCGTCCATATTTTGTACCCGCTTTGTAATCGCAAAGCAAACATTCAAATTAATCTTGCAGAAAACTTGCAAAAAAAGACTTATGTTGTTTTTCCTTGTTGCAACAGATATATTTTTTTCACTGCTTTGTTTGTGTGTTTTTTACTGTAAATGTAATTTTACTATATCGTCGCTGTAGATCGAATACTTTGTAACCCAGAAAAGTTAATTTTTCAGGAGAAACAAAAAACTTGATATAAAAGTATTGAGGACCAATAACATTGACTTGTTTTTTATGCGTTTAGCTTTGCAACTATGGTTCTCAGGCTAACAAGGTATTATTAATTAGATCCGGAAACTTGTTTAAAAAGTTAACTTTTCTGGGTTACGAGGAATTCGATCTACAGCGACGATATTTTTTTAATAAACTGATAATTCGTAAATCGAGGTTATATCCCATTACTCCTATAAAAAGGGCCATAATTTTGTTCCTTGACACCGCTATCTGTTTTAACTTGTTAAGTAAAATATTATTTAAATACAAAATTTCATCAAAATCGTCAGAACCGTTACAGAGAAAATGTATGATCAAATTTGATCATAAAAACATATGATATGTGATTTGCATAAGATCCACAAAAATTCTGAAGCATTGTTTTCTGGGCTAACACAAGAAAAGTTAGGGTTAGGTTAGAAAAAAAAAAAAACAATTTCAAGACTTAATACATATTATAACTTTTTTCAAACATAAAATCACCCAACAAAGATTTTCTAAAGAAAATAACAATAATTTTTGTAATTTTCAATTAAAAACAAAGAAAAAATTTAAATATATACTTTCATTTGATTTTCAGCTTTAGACTAAAAATTATTGAACAAAATAAATGTTTGAAATAAAAATATCACATAATAACGTAAAATTTGAAATAAAAAATCGATTTGCTATGTTTTTTTCAAAACTTTAACGTTGAAAATTTACAAAATAAATATAATTAAATAAAACTATGCATAATTAATGTTTGCCATACAAAAATAGCTTGATAATTAACGTTTCCGTTGTTATAGGGTTAATTTTTTTATTGAAAAATACGGTCAACAGTTAAAAATTTGTCAGAAATTAATATGCATAAAATTGTAAGTTTTTTTATATTTTGAAAAGGTTCTACTAAATCAATCACCCATTATAAGCTAAAGCTTAAGAAGTACTCTTGATTTATTTAAAACTCCATCTCCTTGTTCTTTAAAACCTCTGAAAATATTTTGATTTAGAAAATAAAAAATTATTTAATAAAAGAATATAGTTTATTTTTCAAAAATTTATTTTTATGCATACATCTAAATGTCTAATGACATAAATTTTTATAAATTGTTTTTGTTTTTTTTTTTATTTAAATACACTTTCAAAACCTTGTAGCTTTTCATAAAATTCTTTTTACAATAAATTTACTATAATATACATATAGTTTTAGAAACATCAATGTGACACATATATTTTTTTAATGTGTTGGTTATATTTAAAGTTTTGTTTTTAGTACTAACAAATAGAATATAATACTATAAAAAAATATTCATTTTGTGCAGTTCATTAAGTGTGGGCCCTATTATTTCTTCTTTTTAGATATTCATACATATAATTGTTTAATATTAAATTGTATACATTTCTTTTTTTTTTTATTTGTATCTAAAAAAGTTCTACAATTTTCTATACATACATTTTCTTTTCTTAGATAAGATAACTGGCCAATGAGTGCATCGGGATATACATAAATATTAATAAAGATTTTCTTTTCTGAAGTTTAATGTAAAAAGGCACATTTTTTTCTAAAAAGTAAAAAATGTGTACAATAAATTATACAATATAATAATTTATTTTAAAATTTTTGTTTATAGATTTTTTTTCATTTTAAATGTTTAATATTATCGCAACAAGTATAATGTAGGCAATTGTTTTCCCTAAATTTTGTATGACATGATAAAAACAGAAATAATTTTGTTGGTATTTATAAAATTTTAAACCTAAATTATGGTAAAATATTTAAACATAAATGCATACGGTGGGAGAGTACTATAATAACTTTAAAATAAATTATCTATACGAGTATGAGAGAGGTACCTAATCTTTTTTTTCATTTTTCTACTGTATCTGTAATTAATAAAATATCTTTTGACAATTCCTTTGCTGTACGTTTTTAAAGTAAAAATTTTCCACTGATCTTAATTAAATATATTTTCCTTCTGAAGATCTAAAGTTTCGTCTTGATGGTTTACCTGAAAAAGCAAAATAGATTATGAAAATAATCGAAAGCCTTCGTAATGGAATGACGAATTAAGTAGTTTTAATGGGAAACATTTGGCCAGCTGTGATTTTCCTTCATGGGATTAAGTTGAAAATACTTGAGGGAAGCCATTTTGTGCTATTTTCAAGATTGCAGCACAAAATTAAATTAATTAAATTATGAAAAGCCATAAAATCAAATTCGTTCACATACTATTCACTTATTTATAAGATCAAAGTCAAATGTTGTTCATTTTATTGCAAACTCCGTGTCCAAAAAATACAACCATCCATTAAAAAAAGGGAAACGAAAATTCGCAGCGAATTCGTTATATTTTTTTTTTTTGATTTAATAAACGTTATTTTATTGATTTTATGGGCAATATTAAAATGTTTTATCATATTAATTATTAAATATGTATATTAAACCCTTACAGCCTTATTTATTAGATTTCACTAATACTCGTTTCAACCTCGGACTTGCTCCGTCTTTACGCCACGTCAAACAAATTCTTATTTATTAAGTCTATTTAGCGGCGGAGTAAATTTGCTCCGACTTTACTTCACCTCTAATCCTGAAAAACTTATTTATAAAAAAATAAACGATGATTAGAGGCGGAGTAAGCTAAAACTGGTACATAGTAGGATTAAAGCCGTAGTAAAGCCGTTTTATATATAAATGACATGACATTTAGTAACTAAAAAGGAGTGTAGAAGAAGTTTTTTTTATCCATTTGTTACTAACTGTAAGGCAAAATGGATAGTTATTTTGCATTTATAAATGATTTAAATTCTTTAAACGCTTTAGTTGCAGTACAAAACTCGTTTAATCCCATATTATAATAACCAGAGAGATTGAATTTTTTTGATAATATATTTGACATAAGGAGGGTGTAGCTAAAACCGTTTGACGTGGCGTTAAGACGGAGTAAGTACTTCGACTCGGTTTAACTATTCCGAGGTTGAAACGAGTTTTAGAGAAATCTAATAAATAAGGCTGTAAGATTGTAGCAGTGGCGTTGCGTGGGTTTTTGCCGCCCGGGGCAGAGTCAATTTTTGCCGCCCCTAGCAACTTTTTTTCTGAGGCCTTAAATTTTTTTTTGTTGGTTAAAAAAAAAATAAAAAAAAGTGAAACAGCTACTACCTTGTTATAATTTAGGTTTTATTAATATGTAGATTTATTCTCTACTTATATGTATATACCTACATAGATATGAGATAGAAGCGTCTAATCGGGTGATGATTCCTGAAAAACAAGAAAGAAAACCGCTCTGCCCTTAATTGTTATTATTCTTATTTATGTTTATTAGTGTCATACAAATAAATTAACCCATAGTGCATTTTTGACAAAGTTTAATATGGCACGTTTTTTTATTTTGAACAAATTTTAGAAAAATTGCTCCAAATGGAGTAAAAACTGTCAAAAACTTTTATTTTTTGACAATACACGAATAGAGCAAATTATTTCTTCTAATTTTATATGTATTTCACCCTAGAATTGAACAATATTTTGTTTTGATATAAGAATTTGAGTTTTTTTTTTCCTAAAATGGTACGGTGTTTTAGAAAATGTGGCTGGTAAATATTGTTTTGAGCGGCAACGCTGCCCATAGTTGTTAGACAAATGACTAAGATTATCTGATTACCATTTTTTTAAAGTAAATGAAGCATCAGAAATGTTGGTGAAATCTTATTTCTAACTTCGTATATTTTAAGTTACACCCAACTCTTTTGTTTTTGATTTCTCGGTAAAATTATGCTTATCAAAATTGTAGTAAAAAAATGTGGTTGAATATTGTTTGTGGAACTTATGGTTCTGTAGATTCGGTAAAAACCCTTTTACACCTCTACCCGCCAAATGGGAGGGCTTCAAAGCCCGAAAAACAAGTTTTCACACTCAAACTGATCCCTTTACACACCAAAAAAATTTTATCCTGTCAAAAATGCAAGGTCAAATGTAGTTTTAACTCCTTTTCAACGCTTTTAAGTGATATTTATCTTAAAAGAGATTTTGTATTTATATATTTTATGTGGTTTTATTGTTTGGAAGTGAATTCCAATTGAAGGAAAATTGCTGTATTACCGCTCGAAAACTTTTAAATAATTTCTTTGGACTGATAAAATGTATCCATTTGATGGAAAATTGATCCAAATTAAAATATATAAACAGATCAATCACAAATTTCTTAACACGTCTGTTTTAATAAATATTTTAAAAAATTGCCGCCCTCTAGCAAACTACCTTCATGATATTTTGGAAATTTGCCGCCCCTAAAATGGATCCAAATGAAAAGAAAATATAAAAACAGAACATACAAAAATCTGTTTTGATTAATATTTTAAAAAATTGCCTCCCGGATATTTTGAAAGTTTGCCGCCCGGATATTTGGGAAATTACCGCCCCTAAGTAAAGTGCTGCCCGGGGCCTGTGCATCCCTTGTCCCTGCCACGCTACGCCACTGGGTTGTAGACAAAATTTTTAGAAGCTCAAATGCCACAATGTTATTCTTAACCGACGATTTATCTATAGATAAAACAAAACAAACTGAATAAACATAATAAACTAATCAACTGAATTGTGCAACTCGAAAAAAAAAAATATATACACATATATAATTTATCAGCACAATCCCAACGGTATTCACAATTGTTTCAGTTTCATGGTTATATAATTTGGGTTCATGTATGTAACTTTAAATGAAAAGAAAAACAACTCCGAAACAAATTGAACAGGTGTTTGGGGACAGCTTTTTTGTTTGTTTTAGTAGCAAAAAAAAAATGATATCGACAGGTGCAATGGAAGTTAGCAATTCATTTATAGGGATTTCAATGTTGGGTCTATTGTGTTTGGGATCAAAAGAATACCCATATCAATATAAATAAATATAGACAACTTTAACTGTTTAATTCAAACCTTAAAAAGAAAATGATTCGAAAAGCTTTTTCGTTATATTTGAACTTTCTACTTCCCTCTGCTAAAATCAGACTTTATTTACTTTTTGGTGGGGTTGTCTATTTTTCCCGGGGATGAAGAAAAAAAACATAAATTTTTTTTGTTCATTTAAGGATTTTTTTTGTAAATTAACCCCATAAATTATTAAAAACAACACCAAAAATATTGTGCTATAGTTTTTTTTATCCATTCAGTCTATTCTTTAATTTTAATGTTAAAACATGTAATTGTAATTCACAGTTTATAAAACAACATTTTAAATCTCAAAAGCAAAAACAAAATAACAAAATGAAGGAAGCTTTTCGGAGTACCAGTTCTTAATATCCCAAAAAAATTGCCTTCTACTAAAATACGGTATTTTTAAAATCCTTTCTTCTAAAATACCGCTTATTCAAAATCCCTATATGTATTATAATCCCGCTTTTAAAAATCCCGTCAAATACCACAAACATCTATCGGTATAATAAAAAAAGGGATTATAAGAGACGGGATTATAAAAAAGAAGGGATTATAAAAAATAGGATCATAAAAGACGTGTTTTTAAAAACCGGGACTATAAATAGCTGGACATGGAACCCAACCCTAAAATGGAGATGCTTTAATTTTATGAGCTTCTAGTTTTGAGAAAATTCAAAAAAAGAAAATAGAAAATAGAAAACAATATAAAAAAGATGTTTTTGAGAAAACAAATAGTTTTGGTAATTTTAAATTCTCTCAAAAACTAAAGGACATATGTAAAAGTATCTGGATTTTACTTTTGAATTAAAATTGACAGACTATATTGTCGCACTTCTATGAAAACCTAAGGCGAAAATAGAAATTGTTCAAGAAGCTGCCTGCTGTGCCTACTCACGTACCTATATGAAAAAATTAGTCGAGAAACGAGAATTGAAACAAATCATAAGATTTGTTCCATTTTTCAACATTTCTTGACCAATTTTTCCTTTTCAGCCACTAGAAGAGGCAAAAGGAATCATAGTACAGAAACGAGACAGACATTGGTATTAATCTAAAATTCATTTGAATTTTTAATGTAATTTTTGCAATTAGGAGGTTTTGAAAGAAAGACGACGCTGAAAAAATTTAAAAAATTATATAAAAATTTGAAAAAATAAATAAACTCAAAATATTGAGTTTTAATTTAAAATGATTTTTTTTTTAAACTTCGAATAGAAATAACTGATGAAAACAACATAGATTTTCGGCTTTTAAAAAAGCTATAGCATTACATTTGTTGGTGTTTTTTAATAATTGTTTCCATTAAAAGTATAAGTTTTTAAGAAAATAAAATGGCAGACCCACTTAAACGGGGGGATATTATAGACCACCTCAAATACGATTTCTTTCTTCTTTTGAACCAATCTATACGCTTTGGATTTTTGTTGCATCTTTTTTAAGCTGCGCAACACCATCTCTGAGGAGTCATCTGCACGCGTGTTCATCAAAGAACGTTTGGAACTATGACTGAGTTTATGATTAAAAGCTTCAAAGGAATACTACATTAATAAAGTCATGCCTTGATTAAAATCTCTCTTCTATAAAAATAATAACGTAAATTTTCGTTTGTTCAAAATCTTAATTCTCCGAAAGTTCTTTACCAATTGCTTTGACATAACGTTGCATTTTAATACAGCGCCATCTGTTGGAATAAGTATACAATCTACTCAAGCTGTACTGAGTTTTAAGTAATTCCTCAGTTTTCTTGTCAAAATACTAAGGAATATAAACATTTTTGAATCGCTTTCTCAAAATTTATTTATTTATAGGGTAAAATGGGGGGAAAAAACATTCGATTTTAAAAATTCGATTTGCGTTTGTAAGACCTTATTTATGGGATGGCTTCATGGTAAAATGGGGTGATAAAGACATTAAATATTTTTAAATACTTCATTTTAAGAACGGGTAAATATTTTTCAAAATTAAACTATTTATAGGGTGAAAGGGGGGTAAACAAAAAATGTCGAAATATTTAAAACCTTCATTTTGTTTTTGAAAGATTTACATATTTGGTTGGAGAATATATTTTGAAATTTTTTTTTTATTTAATTGTTTATAGAGTGAATTAGGGAAAAACAAAAAAAAAAAACAACAATCCGATAATACATTTTCTTCCTCAGCAATCTTGCAGTTAAATGAACAGTATTAAAAAGCTAAAAAAGTATCAGTTTTGCTGTGAAAATACTGATGAAAGAAAGTGGATTCAAAAATTGTCTGATTATAGGGTGAAATGGGGTAAAAAACAAAAATAAATATCAGACTTCAGAAAGCTTTTTGTGTTTGAAAGTAAATTTATTTGACAATTTATTTCGAAACTAAAAAAAAAATTAACTACATACATACATATCATGTATGTACATTGTACATATATAAATATAGTGTGAATTGGGGTAAACATTAAAGGGATAGATATTTTTCAAAGCTTAGTATTTCCCAAAAGGGAATATAAAAAAAATAGTGTTAAAAAAAAGAGAATAAATGGTAATTTTATTAAAAAAAACTTTAAAATATAAGACTTTTCCGTGGGCAAGCATTGTTAGAATTGTCAAAATGCCGTTTTGTTTGTTTGCAGTTTTGTCACTTTTGACTTGAAGTTACTGTGCAAGTAAATTCTTATCCTAATTGATAATATTACTAAGATTTTTTTAACCCATGCCGGTGTGGTGCTTTTGACATTAAAAAATTAATTTTATATGGAATAAATATTTAATCATGTAATGCCATCATAGCTTTGAGCCATTTAAATACGATTGGAAAAGTCCTGTAAATGCTTCCTTTTTGTTTTTTTTTTCAAGAAAGACTGCATGCAAATGAGAAAATTTCCACTAATGCTAATAATGCCAAGAAATGTTAAACAAATTTAAACGAACTGAAAAAAGGTCAAACACAAATAATTTAATATGTAATATCTTTTCTTTTAATATGTATGTATGCTGTAATAACTTTTAAAATATGTAAAAGGAAATGCTCTACCTTTTGGGAATAGAATTAACGTATCGAATTCAATTCCTACCCACAGGGTTTTTACATCATTTATTCACAGATTTTGGCAAAAAGTTTCCCATCCATAAAGAACAAAAAGAAAATTACTGAACCGCAAAATACACCCTGACAAAAAAAAAAAAAAACAATAAACAGAATTAAAAAATTCATTTATTTGTTTTTTTTTTGTAGGTAAACAATACAAAAAATAAACAGAATTAATAAATTCGTTCATTTGTTTTTTTTTTTTGTAAGTAAATAATTTGATTTCGTGAGTTTTAAGAGTTCATGTAAATTCAAAATATATCTACAACTTTAAATAAAAAAAAATAGAAATACCCATCTTTCAGTTTCAACATAAAAATGCATTAACTTACCCTTATTTTTCTAAACGATTTTAAAATTATAAACAGAATTAAATTGCTCCACTGCAGTTGACTTAATGAAAAACTTAAGACTCCTATGGGGCTGGTAGATGATGGCTCCTGAAAACAACCGTCCGTAATCCATTTAACATTCTTAATTCCTCATGGACTTTGCTATATCCTACCCATTCTAACCTTTTAATTACATACCTTCAAGCAATAAGCTTTTATACTTTATACGAGTATATAGACTAATGCAATTTTATATGTTTTCTGTTTTTTTTTTCTTTTCTGTCGTAGTTGTTGTTGTTGTTGATGTTGTTATTATTTTTGGATTCATATTATATCCTTCTGGTATACACGGCAGTTAACGAGAGTTTTTGAGTTTTGTAGAATGTTTTTCTTTCTTGTAGTTAGTCCAGTCAGCCATGTTTAAGCGTATAAAGATGTACATATGTATATGAAGAGTATAGATACAACATTAATATTCTTAGAAGAAAAACATATCAGCAATAGGATGATACAGTAGTAGTAGTAGTTGTAGTAGTAGGGTGATAAAAAAAAGAATGTGTGTGTGTGTGTTGCATATTGATTGCATTTTTAATTTCATTAAATGACCACTAATGGTTTTTCTGGAGCATCACACTTTGATGCCTTTTCATCGTGGAAGGCATTATCGGCTGTCTCTTCGCAAGGACTTATTGGTATTAATGATTTTGTACTTCCGATCATTTCATGAGTATCGGTGGGTTGGTCCGCCTATATTTGAACGAGAAAATCAAATTAAAATGTTAAGTGATGGGATTTTAAAGTATAAGTTTAGGAAGTTGATGAAGAAATTAGTTTCAAATTGAATTTCCATTTGACATGGTTTGTTAGAATTTTGCCAAGCTGCACATTTTATACCAACATTTATAAAAAAGGGTCATATAAATATTTTAAACAAAGAATTTACAAAATAGAGAGTGTTTTTGAATTTATATATTTTAGATTTTATTGTTCCTCAATGCTTAAAACATTAACAAAATTTTTGGCGTTTTAATATCCTTGTGCTCCCTCCCTTAATTTACCAATTTAATTTGTAATCGACTTATTTCTATTGTTAAGAGAAACTTAAACTAATTTTAAAGTAATGATGTCGTTAAGAACACTCTAATTAAGTTTTTTATTTATTAATTTCCCGTATGTTAAATGGCTCGCTTTTAATGGGCCCATTTAAATTATAATACTTTTTAAAAAGTAACTAAGAAACTGATTACTTAAATCAGTTTTAATAGAATGTCTATTTATTTTTTTATGCTGTGAATTTTTTATTGACTAATTTTTTGTTATGACTTATTATCATTGTAACCTGATCTGAAAGTGCGATAAGACAAATAGGCCTATAAATTTTAGACTACCTTTGACTACCTTAAATGCTTTTGATGTACTGAATCCAAGTCGGACCTCAACATTGTTTCAACATATAAATAGAGTTTTCTAGATTGTCTAATCAAAAATTTAAAAAGCGTTTTCATGCACTTTTAAATTGCAAATCTCAAAAATCATTCAAACGTTATGAAACAATCTTGGAGTCGGATTTGGAATCAGTGCATCAAAAACATCTGGAAAAGTATATTCTGTTTGTTCACCAGAAGGTTGTTTAATTTTGTTTTCGTACAGAGACTAAAAAAAAACAAGTGATTGACACATTAAATCAACAGTTGAAGTGTTTTAAGTGAAATTTAATCGTTTAATTGAAATTCTAACGAAGATTGGTAGATCAAAATCCTTAAATAGTGTTGAAAGAGCTAAAATCGATTTATTAAGAGAGATGGGTAGATCAAAATCCTTAAATTGTGTTGAAAGAGTTAAAATCGATTTATTAAGAGAACAAGGACTGACCGGGCGTACTATAGCTTAAATAGCTTAAAAACCTACTTAAGAAATAACGATTTGTACGGAAAAAACATGACAGGAGCTAAAAAAAACGACAGCAAAAGCAGTAGATCGAAAAACAATTTTAAGATGTGCTTCCAATTCTTGTGACTCTGCGGCAAAAATAACACAAAAAGTTGGTGTTAGTGCAAGCGTTTCAACGGTCCTTAGAGTAATCAACAGTACAAATCATCTAAAACTAATGAAACTTCAAAATGGAAAGGTATACGCTTCGAATTCTCTAGACTCCCTATGAGTTGGAAAAATGAGTTGAAAATTATTTTTTTTTAGCTATAGTACGCCCGGTCAGTCCTTGTTCTATTAATAAATCAATTTCAACTCTTTCAACACAATTTAAAGATTTTGATCTACTCATCTTCGTTAGAATTTCAATTGAACGATTAAATTTCTCTTAAAACACTTCAACAATGAAGATAATGACCTTGTGTCTATTCAGTTGACGCAAAAAAAAAACTGCATTTTTGAATATGAAACGCTTTGAAAGAGAGCCAGAGAAAAAATAACGGTACTTTTTGAATTATTTTTCCTTATTTATTTGCTAAACATCATAAACAAACAGTAAGCATCATCAAATGATACATTAACGCATAAGGTTTGGAAAAAATGCACAACGTATACCTTAGAAAAAGTTTTTGCTTATTCAGTTGAATCGGAGTGTAAATTCAAACTAAATCTACATACATATCTGGCGCGTTCAGAAAAATATAAGATGTCAGAGATTTTTCTCAGTCAATAAGTGAGCAAGTGAATCCAAGATTTTTTTCCTCAGAGTTTTGACAGGAAAGCTGAGAAATTTTACTGGGGAATACTATTCATGTATAACTGAGATTGCTGAGATCTCCGAGATCTCATTTTCCTGAACATGCCTTTTTGCCATTTGGTGTGAATTAACTGAACAGATGTTTTTGACACATATAAAGCAATTGAGGACTTTTATTTAATTTCTTTAGCCATATAGTACGGAGATCACGCTAAATTTAAGTCATCCTACAAAAAAATTGTCTCCAAAGTTTAGCCTTAAATCAACTTTGAAGGTTTGAATGAACAACATTCAACAACACTTAAGTGTTGTTGTTCATTCAAACCTTCAATATTAATATGAATGGTGCGAAAGCTTAGCAGCCTAACTGCAAGTGTGTTATCACACAAAAAAACCCCTTATAATTTGAATTAAATTCTTGACCCGCGTCATATCTTTCATACAAATCTCCCTCCTTATATGTGTGTTCAACGAATTGTTGACTTATAAATCGAGTACGGAGAAAATAGAAAGAAACCGAATCTACAACAACAACTTGTGTGTGGCTAGTAAAAATGCTGGTTGATTCAAATGGATTTGTCAAAAAATAAAACCTAAATTGGGATGGACCGATTACTTGACCTTCGGTAGCGCAGTGCGTAGTGCGTATGGCTATAAAGGGAGCTTGGTCTACTTCGCCTCCCAGTCCTGTGGCAAAAAGTTTTTCTAAACAAAATTTAACAAATGACCAAGCACCACAAAGAGGAGTCTGATGATCGGCGTGGCAGTCGTGAATAAACTATAACTCCAGCCTATAAAAAACTTGGTGGTAGCTCACTCAAGTGTTGTTGTTCAATCAAACCTTCAACATAATTTGAATCTCCTACCCACTTAAAAAGCCCATCTCTACCCTTTGCATTTAGTTTTGTCATAAGATATAATTTAATTAATTATTAAATTTAAAAAACACACTTTCATAAATACATATGTATAACTAAATGTTGGTAAGAATATCATAAATGATTTTAATGAGTGTATACTACTTACTGGCAAATCTGCTAGTCCTATTGGACAATCTTCATCTTGATATCGTAAATTATTTCTAAGCCCCATACCAAATGCTCCATCGCCATCTGAATCATCTGTTGAACAAACACACCGCATCTTCGCATCATCACCAACCTTAAAAGACATTTATTTTTTAATCAACACATTTTTGATTTCTAAAAGTTTAGTTAAAAAAATTTGAAATGAAATTAAATGTTTTAAATTTTAATATAATATGTAGATTGTAGGTACATATTAAGGTCTTAGGCCGTGTCCGAATTGCGTTAAAATGTTGGTTAAAACTTGACGTTTGGTTAAATTTTGACACTAGCGTGGTGAATAAAATGAGTTAAAAATTACCCAGCTCCAGAGCAGGGTAAAATTTGACACTAGTGGTTATATTTTGACGTTTCTCAAGAAAGAGAGAAAATTGAATTTGAAATTATTTTTAAAAGTGCAACATTGGACAATGAATCAATGTTATGAATTTTGAACTTTCATGTGCATGTACACATACCTCGCGTAGTCGTTCTGTGTTATAGCAGTCCTCGTAAAAATACGCTGATATTAATTTAAAAAATATAAAAGAATTAAAATAAAATACTTCCTCAAATTGTTATTCATCTTGCAAAATTAATGCCAATTTGTTGTTTTTTTTTTTTTTAGTTTGTTGACAGCTGTGTACTCGTGTTCGCAGACTGAATAATCAAGCAATACACAATAGGATTTTTTCCGTAATGTTTGGGGATATAATCGATGCAAAACCTTTAAAAGTAAATCAAATTAAGAAATGTGTACTTTATTCGCGTCGAATTTTTATTTTGATACATTTCAAGCTGGATTTTGTATAAAATATTTATTTTCTGGAATAATAAAACACATTTGTGGTAAGGGAAATTTCTTTAATCTTGCGGGAATTTTAACTAAAAATCCCATTTAACCCATCCTATTTTAATCTAATTCGGATAGCAAAAATAAAGAGACTATCCCATTTTAACCAAACGTCAAAATTTAACCAGTGGTAGAAAATTTTAACGCAATTCGGACACGGCCTTAAGTTGCAAAATTGCAGTTTTTGTTTTTTTTTTAGTGAAATGGATTTAGTCATTCATTTAATTTTTCGATTGGAATTAAAATCTTAATCTTGGAAAACTATACTTCTGCGCCAAAATAGATTAATTTTCTATCTTCTGTCGACGTTTTGTAAGCTTATGAGGAACCGAATCTTTTGATTTTTTGTAAACAAAAACATCCTAAAGAGTAAGGACTAAAACCCCAAACTAAAAAGTTAACAAACTTAAAGTCATATAACGTCTGTATCTATAACGGTATTTTTGTCAGATAAAAGAATTTAAGAAAACCGGTCTTTTTATTCAATTGGCTGCAGTCCTTACAAATATATTTCGTTTGTCAAAACATTGTAATTGAATATAGTTAAGATTTAAAGGAAAAAAAAGTACATCGACGAGGTGGCCACGTGATCACATGTGCAACTTACCTTCACTGTATTCGTTATGATGCACAATGAAATCGATGAAAGAACAAACAGAACAATTGGGAGGATAAGTGCTATCAGAAGTTCCTTGTACGTTTTATCCAAATCAAATCGTGCAACCACGAAAGGAACTGATTCGGCCTGTGAAATAAATAAAACAATTTTATTTTTATCTCTCACACTGCAGTAGCTTCTTAAAATTCACCACAACAAACTACCAATTTTACCTTATTATAAAAACACTGATATCTTGATTGTGCTGTATCATTATCACCATCACTACCATATCGAGCAACAAAATCCTTGCATTCCCCTCGAAGCGTATTCACACAACCCTCAAGGTTAATGAATAATTTCTTGAAACTATAAATTGTAAGGTTGTCTTGTTGCGGTAGAAATCTCTGGTCTGGATCTAAAATATTGCTGCTTTTGTCATAAATTTCCCAAAATTGAGTGAAATTCATAAAAGGATGTGGAAAAATGTCGTGGTCTAGAAGTGTTCCATTAAGGCAGTCAGTAGCTCTATACAAAAAAAAAAACATCCGTTACATTTTATCATGTCATTGCAGGGCAGATTTGTATGCCTTTTACAAGAAAAAGAAAAAAGGAAAAAAAAAACACAAGCTTACACAATTTTGTCGCCATCCTTTGCTACAGTCATACAATTTGCCAACAAATCGCCATCATCTTCTTTCCAGAAATCGGTGGGTGAAATGCGAACTCCCTTGTTGGGGCCTCGAGCTTCATTAAATGCCACTCCGTGTTCACATTCCGCAGTAACTAGATTGTTGTCCTGGAAATAAAATTTTTAATGTTGATATATTTTTTTGTTGTTGTTTTTATTCCTTTCACATGATGTCCCTGTGAAAAGGTCAAAGTGCAAAAAACATATAACATATACGCACTTGCATCAGCAGGACATTAATTTTTGTTGTAGTTATCTTGGAGCAATATCGGTCGCATAGGAAGGGCTTCTTTATTTTCGTACATTGAAGACCTCTGCATTCGAAGAATCCGTTTAGCTTTGTGTTGTCCTTTTCAGAATTCAGTGTGGGCCCATCAGCTTTATGATGGCAGAGAAAAAACTCCGACATATTCTTGCAGTGTCCTGATATAGGGAATGGTTGGTTGGTGGGTGGGTGAAAAAATGACAGGATGTTTAGCAATTTACACAGATAAACTAATTATTGGTATGTTTGAGTGATAGAAGTGAGTAATTGTAAGGCATGTGCAGCATGTAGGATATATACCATTTACGTTATTACTAGGATAAATATAGACTTACCATTTGAACAGTTAAATACACCACGTAGGTTGTTGCATGCTGTTCCATTGTTGCAGTTAAATTTCTTTAAATTTTGTAAATCGATCTGAAAAATTTATAAGTTTAATTTTCTGAAGAAGAAGTTATTTTTCAATCCTCATTATTTCTTAATCAATAGTTAACACAACATCTTTAATGAAGTCCTTTTGACAATGGCGGAAGGGTACACAATGTACAAATCAAAATAAGACAAAGTAAAGAACACAAGGAACATCATTTTTATTAGAAAAATTAAACACCATAGAATCCCCTTTAAATACAAAAATACGCTATAACTCGGTCTTGAGTATAAACATTGGAATTTCTTTAAGAAAAATTTCGTAGGTTTAAACAAGTCACCACAATACGATTATTGAGAAGTTAAAAAAAATTATAAAGCACATCTCGATCGGTTTGTATTTGCGACTTAGTCTAAACCTAGCCAAAATCTTGTCATCACTTAAACTGAACATCACGTCGATCCAAACCCAATCCTGGTTGCCTTATACTTTTGCCAGTGGAGCAAAAGAAAGAATTCACCAGAACTTCCTCAAATCCGTTAACGTTAGATGCCCAACAATTGACATCTAATTGTCGAGATTCTAGGAATCTATATGGCCGGAAATTTCTAAGAGAAAAAAAACAACAGCTTCCCGTACCAACAACCTTAATTAAAACAAAAATGTGTTTAAAGGTGCGCAATATCTTATGACTCGTAAATTACTATTCTCAACCATTGCTGTATGCGTGTTGTTGGTTTGTAGAATTAATTGAGTTTCATCATTATATCGCAAACATTATAACTTTAATTATTATTATTATTTATTGTATTATTACAACTTTAAATTGCGTATTGACAAGGCCCTCACTAGCCAACTGACAAGTGAAATGGCCGGGACGAAACGCCAAATTTTTTTAGGACTAAAGGGCATTCCATCGATTTGGTTAATTGTTTTAAACACTATTGATCTTAATTTAAGAATTACATTAGTTTTATAGTTTCATCTTAGATACCTAAAAAAACATATTTTCTAGACTATTTTATGTCGCTGAAAATGAAAATGAAAGAAAATACTTCAAGATGTGTTCTCAAATACTGGCATAAATCTACTTAACGATTTATCCAATTAACATGCATTGTACATCTTTTGAAAGATGTCGCTTTCCAGAGACAGAGACAAATTGACGTATTTCCAGTAAATTAATTTAACTAAGTTGTGTCACTTCAATAGTTGGTATCACAACAAAGGAAGGCCATTGTAAATCTAACGGCATTTGAACGGATTCTTTTCTTTTGGTAATCTTGTGTGAATGTATGTGGTATTGCAATCAAAGCAAAATGTACTAAATGAATAATTAATTAAGTTTAGAATATATATGTCACGACAGAAATACAGTTAAATTTAGCTAAATTTAAAAAGATAAAGGATATTTCGCTGGTAAATGCTGTCATCTATAGTAAATTATTTCTATTGATTTTTAACATATATGTACATATGTATAAACACTTATAATAAAATTAGTTGAAATAAATTTTTTGATATAACTGCAAAATATATTCACCCCTGTTCTGATTCCGATCCGTTTTAAAATCCTTTCGTTTTCAAACTTTAGGTGTTCTGAAATACTTTTCGCTTTCAATACCTTCGGAATGAGTGTGCTTTGATTTTCGATCGGATTGAAAATAAATGACATATTTTGAAAAGTAATTTGAGTTGTATGTCGTGTACGAAGTAATTGAAAACATTTTAAAATGGAAAAGTCTCTCAATTTCCTGCGGTATCTTCTCGTCGATATAGAAGCTGAATATGACGATTGCTAGCCTCTTCTTGTAACTCTATTGAGTGAAGCACCATGGTTAAATCCATCTTTTTTATCTCTATATCTGTTTAGACATGTACAATGTACACAGATATTAATAAATAACATTGTTGCAACATTTAAAACATCTCAACTTACGTTTCACTTAAAAAGACACGTATAATATTGATTGTTTTTACTGATTTATTTAATTTTTTTCAAGAAATTTGACGTTTCGAATTTAGTTTTTACTGATTTCGAAAGATAAAAAGGTTTAAATACTAGCTAAGGTGAAAGTGAAAATCAGAACACTTTTTTTTGAATCCGTGCGGAAATCAATTGCGTTTACGGATTTGATTCGGAACGGAAATCAGAACAGGGGTGATTATGTATAAGTTTTAAGGAAAACACTTTTTGTCGCTCTAGATATCAACAAGTATAGTCAAGATTTTAATGGAAATTTAATATCTTATTTGGAAATATAATAAATTGACAACCATCAACCCCTTTGCAGTTCTCTTGAATTAATGAGTTGACTCGTTTTTTCGCCAACAAAAACCATGATTTTTATTTTTAACACGCAAATAATTTTGTTACAATTTTCAAAATATAATGTTTTTTTTATATTTCGAAAATTTATCGAGTGATGATCAGTTAATTATATTTAAGAAAATAGAATTGAATTAGCACCAATTGTAAACAAATTATATTACTCGTTTTAATACACAAAATATGAAAAAATATAATACATAAAAATAAAATGTTGTAGTGCTAATTCTTTTTGTCAAAATTGTTTCTTTTCGATAAAATCAAAAATATGGATATTATTCACAAAAAATAATTCAAATTTCAATTCAAGAAAGTGGCAATCCTGTTATAGGTTGATGGTAGAAAATTCATATTTAAGCTTCCTCTACACCTATTAGCTTATAGAATTGAACAAAAAAAATGTTTTCCCCAATGAAATATTAAAAACGACCTAATAAACCAAACTTTATGTATTTAAATATTTGTAATTATCAATCTTATATTTTGCTTTGCCTCCAACTTTACCTGATTGGTTCTATTAAGATTTAAAAAATCAATTTGATACTTTATAGCTTTTAAAAAAAAATATGTTTCCCAAAAATTTTAAAAAGACATATCGTCAGTGAAACCTGAAAAGTGTGTAGCTCCAAATTTTATGAAAATGTGATTTTAATTGTTTTTCACTTAAGCGGGGTTCGTTAAAGTGAAAAACCCGCTTTAGTGAAAGAAAGGCTGTGACATTTTGCAGTTTCTCAAAAGCTGATTTTACTGCAATATATAAATTTAAATAAAAGAAAAGTAGTGAAAATATCAGAGAGTAGGTACGGGGGATAACATAATAATGAAGCCATTTTCACTACGTTTCTACAAATATTTTGAGATGTAAGCAAAACTCTTGGAAAGGAAAACAAAATCTTGGACAGATAATTTCTAGTGATAAAGACATAGATATATGTATGTACCTACAAAGGCATGTTATAATGCGACATATTATGTAGATTATAAATTTATAAATAAGAGTGAAGGGACAACTTAAGGTATTTTGGCAAAACTGACAAAAGTAATCATATTTGTAATTAGTTTTTCTACGTGGTTAAAATTTGTTAATCAATATACGAAATTTGAGAGTTTGAAAAAATTATTTAAAAAATGCATTCTATTTAAATTTTTTACTTGCGATTTATATAACCAAGTTATGGATTTGTTAAAAAAAATTCAAACTTAAGCATTTAATCAAATTTAACGTAATGATGATTGGGAAGATGAGAAAAGTGGTTCTTACAATTCCGTCTGTCTGTCTGTTCAGCTATACAGCTAAACGTTAGTTCGATTTTTCTTACAATATAGAGGGCTGCAACAATATAGAGGGCTGCAACCGGAACTGGAGCTGGAAAAGCTGTGAAAAAGTGTTGTAAGTGCTATTTTGATTTGCGACTATTTTGGGGGATCAAAAAAATATACAAAGAAACATTTTAGTTTTTCTCGAAAAAAAATAATCAACTTATTTTGATAAATTTTCTTATGGAGAATATTTTGAAAAAATTAAAACGTATTGTGTAGTCCAAAAAATAATTTTTTTTAGATTAAAACTAAATTTTTGAAAATTCAATATTTCGAAAGCGACTTTCTCGAATTTTTTTAAACTTTGAACTTTTTATCAGATTTTAAATCTTTTAGCCAAAATTATCGGTACCTTCCAAGCAACTGCTTAGAAACCGTAAAAAAACTTATTTTTCTCGAAAACGACTCCTGATCGCTTCAGATTTAAATTCGTTTGTGTGCAAATATTATAGTAAAATCTAGCATTTAACAAGATAAAATTCTGCATTTAGCCAGTAAAGTTCAAATATTCAAAAAATTAAATTTATTTATTTTATTTATCAAATATTTAAAATTTCAAAATTATTAAATTAAATTAAATTGTTGTTAAATAATACAAAATAGCGCAATTACTACTTTTTTTTTTGTTAATGTTTAAAAATATTTATATGAGACATTTTTTTTAAATAAACGCTCGATTTTTAAAATGTTCAAAAGTTTATATCTGTTTTAGTCTTTCTATGAAGCTTAATTTTTCAATATGAATTTCTAGAATAATGGATTTTGTGACACAATAAGCCAAATTTTTGGTATGATTTGCTTTAGATTTTGAGTTACAATAAAATTCAAAGTAAAGCCTGTTCAAAAATGTTTGTCACTTGTGATTTTTTTTTTTGTGTGCATTGTTTGACTGTACTATATTGTTATTTTAAACAAAAAAGTAGAAAACTGATGTTGTTGAATTTTAAAACAAAGCGAACTTTTTGATATTGGTAAATATTTTTTCTTTAGACACAAGGATGATTTTGGTAAAAAGAATTAGGGATACAAAAAGTACTAATTTGATTATTTCAAACATTTTTATTAAATTTATTTACGGCGCGGCGCCAGCACAGACACTTGTCTGTTTGACCTCCTTTATGGTGTTAGTTACAATTTCATGTCAAAATAATCTTAAATTGACGCGACCTTAAAAACGCTCACTATTCAAAGAAACGAAAGTGGTACAATATTTACACGTATGTAGGTCAAATATACGTTTCATGTAAAGAAAAATGATGAAATTTAAATCAATTCAAAACATTTTTTTCGTCATACTGTGGATAATTTGCTTCAAATTGAAATTCCCTGTTGGGGTAATTCGAGTTTTTGTGCTGGCTCATCTAGAACGAGTGTAGCATACAAACAACCATTTGTAGTTAAGTAAAAATTGATGGCGTGACAGGTCGTGGAAAACTAGGGCCTATAGCAACTTATATGTAACTCTTAACAATTTTCATTTCATTCATACATTCATTCATTCATTTGTGCGTGCCTCTAGTTGGCAGGGAAATTTTCTGCCACATCCGAACGGCTAAGGTGAAGAGAACTTTTTCATTAGAATTGATACTCTTGAAGAATTTGTCACTTCCTCATAAGAGCCTTCAATAATCTACTAAATAAATAAATAACTTTTCATCTTTTCCATTTAGAACCATCAATTGTATTGTAACTACTTTTTAAGATTTTCACCTTGAAAAAAAGTTACCAAATATTAAATATCGTCATCAAACGCTTTGAAATGAATTCAACTGACCAAACCAACTCTACCCTGATAATGCTGCCAATGATTTCTAAAGAGATAAATTGACACAGATAAGAACTTATTTGTACCATTTCCTATTCTTCCCCCCGCCCTCCTTCAAAACAAAAGCCACACTATCATTTTACAAATAATAAATAGCTCAAATTAAGGAAATCCCACACCACCGCTGATGTAGCCTTAGAGCAATAATCATTATAATTCTTAAGAAGATTTAATTATCTCTATCCTCCTGCCGAGAGATAGAGAGATATGAAGTTGAAGAATGATGATGACTTCTTCTTGAATTTTAAGTATCAAAAATAACATTTCTCTTTCCTTCTTATATAATTTTACACTTCGCACTATCATCGTTTTATATGTATGTATAGTAGGACTCCCACGAGGCGACCCATTAACAAAGACCTTATTTCCATTCAACCCCCTATACCCTATAGTAGAAGTCACCCTTGCTATATAGATGTATAGTATAAGAGCTCCATTGACTTTTAGTGAATCAACCAAAAAAAAAAAAAAAAAAAAAAAGATCTCTTACTCCCTCTTGTGTACGCTAAGGGAATCTCTTGTCCTCCCATCACAACCCACCCAACTTATATTTTTTTGATGAGTCATAAAACAAGACCAAACAAAAAAGTTCTTTTTGTTTTTTCTTACCATCGGGCATGAAGTCGTTGTTATCCTTGTGCAATTGTTGAGTTGAATATCGGTTCCATTACGTCGCACCACCGAATGAATTTGTGGACAAAAGCCGCTCGTCTTGGTCAAACACCATTCCCCACAGGAGGCCCATGGACAATTATTTGGCATTTGTATATCGACTGTTTGGCACATTACCGGATCAGGTTCGAATCCCGATTTGAAGGCTCTGCAAAAACACGAAATGGGAAAAACTATTTTATCATCCCCGTTTTATACAAAATCTGGGTCATTCAGAATGGATCAGCGAAGGACGCGCAGGGGGAGTTAATATGCAGGAATGGATGTTGGTATAGTTTTGTCGAAATATAGATCTACAACAATGGCACACTTACTGAAAGGAAGGTGAGTAAACTGCAACACTGAGGTAAACAATGGAAACACATGACAGTACCATGGTCAGCTGGCAGAAGCATATTGATCCACAGATTCGCTTATCCTGTTCAGGTATTAGTCTTGGTTTATTTTTTCGTCGACCCATTGTTGTTGTTGTGTATTTGCTGAGGACGTCCTTTTGCGGTTGACCTCAACGCTCAACACTGGCTGGCGTCTGTTTTTGTTTCTTTCAAGATGGTTTATCGTCTATACTATAGGCCTGCACATACAAACACAATAACTTAATTGAAGGGTACAAGGACCCACATTCACACACGGCAGAGATATAATATGAGTTTATTGTTTTGGATATTTCGCGTTGTGAATTAAGGTAAAATTTTTTTATAACTGAATAAAACAATCCGAAATGAAAATTTCTACGTTTTAACTTTTATTTTATTTTTATATTATAAGGCCACAAAAACTCACACTCAAGATTTGTATCAATAAAACGACATTAAAAAAGATTTTTATTGCCAAGAGTGTGGAATGGGGTTGGGAGGGGTTTTGATGTCTTTTAGATTTGACATATATGATAATATAGGTATATAGGATATTTTTACAAACAATATAATTTCACTGCAAGCTGTGGCTGGCTGAACTTGGATGATTTTATTATAATAAGTTTTGGAAATTATCTTAACACCATGAGAATGCAAAAAGCAAAAAAATAAAAAATATGATGAGGTGAAACTCGCGACGCGACCGACGTGAAGTCTTTAAAGAGCTCCAACAACTTGCAACAATGGAATGTCAATCTAAACTGAGAAGTTATTCCATTTTTTCGAATCATGTTTATAAATGAAGGGATGATAAAAGGATATTCCAGTTTTGTGAAAGTATATACAGTGGGGTTGTTGACTTTTGATAGAGGAACTATTTTATTTATAAACTTCCAATGAGCTTGCGATGAGTGAGTTGACTTTTCGAATGATTTAAAAATTTTAAGAGAGTCAATATTGGAAACGTTTGTTTTGAAAACCAAAATAAAAAATCAGGAACTTGGACTTGAATGTCCTTTACATTAAAAAAAAATTGAAATTCACAGGGAGGAAAAGTTTTAAGTTCAACATTTTTTTTAATTCTCGCATTTTTTATTTATTTTTTTAAATTTCAATGGTAATAAAAAAGGGCGTGTATTTTGTGGGCGTGTGAGTATAATACCTACAGTCAAATTAAAAATTTATTAAGAATTTCATTGTCAGCAATCAAATATAAATATAAAAATATCGCATATATTTTAATTAAATAAATTAAAAGATGCAAGTAAACTATGAACGTATTTTAGATTTAGAGAAAAAAATCTCACACTTCAAAATTTTTCTTATTTTTGAAATGAAAATTAAAATGCCATCCCTGTATTCTAACGATTTAAAGGCGCGCATGTTTCTGGAAAGAATTATTATCAAAAGCTTTACAGCTGTTATATGTTGATTAAAACTTTTAGGTTAACGAAAGGTTACAAAATAATTTGTATTCATGAGAACGAGACTTTATGTTTTTTTTTTATTATTCGATTCTTGTCAGAGTCTATAAGGTATATTTGTTTTGATTTTTTTTTTGGAAACCATAACAAGAAGGTAAAACGTATGTAGTAAGTTTGATTCTGTAAACAAGTGGTTGGTTGAACTGATGTTGGTGGCAGATAAATTTGTTGAATTTTTGTTGTTGTTGTAGAATGAGGTAAAATAATGTGGTTTGGTTTACCTACTTTTGAGGTATGACTTTAATAGGGATGTTTTTTTTTTATTTTATTAAAATAAAAAGGGAGAGGCACCGCTAAGAGCTTAATTTTTAATAAATTAATTATCTCAGAGGTAATTTTTAATTGGTAATTAAACGTTAATCTTTTTTTCGCTTCTCATTTAATCTTCTTTAATTTTAAAAAATATAAAAGTGTATAGGTAATAAAAGAACATTCATGTCTGTCTCTCTTTTTTGTCCGTAGGTATTTTGTATTTATAAGTAGCTACAGTTCAAATGGCTGGGTCAATTTAAACCTCTTAGCTTTTTTCTTTATTCCATAGAAAATGTTGTATTTCATTTTGGTAAAAACCAATTTTATGAAAAACTATGAAATTGCCCATTTCTGGTCAAGAGTGTATATGAACGAATTTAGTATCAAATGAAAGGTGACGTTGAGCCCTTTATATTAGTGAACAATTTTAGAAATCGTTCAATGGAAAGTCGAGATATTTGAGCTTGAAGTTGGCGATTGCTATAAAAAAAATATTAAAGTTTTTTCCACATGATTGCTCATAACGTGCGAAATAAATGACGTAGAAAAATGATGTCAATATATCAAATGAAATGTACCTATTTTTTTTGTGGCAAGAGTACGATAACTTAGGTACCAAGAAATGATAACGGTTTTTATAGAAGATTTCAATACAAGCATTTTTTACTACTAGATGGGGTTATATCTCCCTCCGTTTGGGTGGGTGGGCAATTTCATAAAAAAGTACTAAAAATTGGAAAAAAATATAAAAAAACGGTAATACTTACAATTAAGTACTACCTACATATATGTACATACCTTTATTTTAAGCAAATATTCATATTCTGTTCTATTAGCTAGTTTTTAAGTCAACTGAAATCTATGCATAGTTTTTGAAAAAAACGGGGTTTAAACTCAAAATTTGGAAAAAAAACCTTAAAAAAAAAAAAAAATTGTAATTTTTTAAAACCGCAAAATTATATAGTATTTTTTTCTGAATTTCGTTGCTCTAATTAATTCTTAATCAAAAACGGAAAACTAGATGATTTTATCACTTCTAGTTCTTGAGAAAATTAAAAATTACTAAAAGTTCTTTTTTATGAGCTTTTTGTTTTCTTGCCTGTTTATATGTACATAAATACAGTGCTAGATTCAGAATTGATATAGGCACTGACCACAAAAATCCAATTTAGCACTTCATTTCAAAATTTTGAAAAAAAATTGGTTTAAACTTTTTTTTTATATATTTTTAATCAAAATTTTGAGTTTTCATGCAAATTTTTCCAAAATTATTGACATAAATAATTTAATTAAAATTTAAGATTAAAAAAAGGATTTCTGGCTTTCAAAACCGATATAGTAACTCGTTTTAAGTTTTGCCGTTTTTTTTTCATTTTAAGTAATTTTTTTCTAAAATTGCCCCTACCTCCTAAACGGGGTGAGATAGACAATAGTAAAAAATGATTATTTGTGACCCCTCTCCAAAAAATATTATCAATTTTTGGCACCTAAGTTATCGTACTCTTCCCAATTTTGTCTTTGAAATAAAATTAAAAAAACAACGAAAAATATTTTTTTCCGAATCAATTTTTTAGAAAATTCGTACCAAAACAGGGGGAAGTAGGTCCCGTTCCATACGATTTTTTCTTGTCTTTCACTCTAGCTTTTTGTCGCTTAGTAAAATGGGCATCCCCTTTAATTCTTAATTAAAGAAACTTAATTTTAAATATACTGACATTTTTAACTTTTACCTCAAGCTCAAAAAATAAAATAATTTAATAAATTTGGTTACACGACGCACAAACTCATATTTATATGAAAAAAAAAACACGTGGCTTGTATTCTTCGTGTTGAATTGAAAAAAAATTGTTCTTAGAAGTTATTTCAACCATTTAATGTTAACAAAACTCAAGGACATTTTGGCTCTCTAAATATATTTGTTAGGGTGATCACGATTTTTTTGTTCTTTGTTATTTTTTTAGAATTATTTATTTGGTAAAAAAGATATTCACCTCTTTAACAATTGATGTTTGATTTACATGAATATTGGCTCAGCGAAATGGCCCCGAAATTAGGTCCATTTTTCACAATGAAATTGTATACCCCATGCAATAATGCCCCAACGAAATGAAATCAAAAGCTCCATAAGTAAATGAAATAAGACCCAAATTTTGTTTTACAATATTTATAATTTTTTTTTTTTTTTTCAAAAATGAAATAATACCTCAATTTCTTACTTAAGTTTATTTTCGAAAATAAAGTAAAACCCCACACCGTCATACAAAAAATTGCA
Organism: Epistrophe grossulariae; assembly: GCA_929447395.1. Lineage (NCBI taxonomy): Eukaryota > Metazoa > Arthropoda > Insecta > Diptera > Syrphidae > Epistrophe > Epistrophe grossulariae. The sequence continues at coordinate 117,066,328 of OV839568.1, forward strand.
TTTAAACTTGTACAATTTCTCTACAGCAACATATGTAATACTTGTGGTTCTCCTGTGCCCTTCAGCAATCGATTCCACTTGAATTTTCATGCATTCAGCCCAAATTTAAGAATTGGGGCCTTATTCCCTGGGGCTTAATTTTTCGATATTAAACAAGCCAATTGATAAAAGGTTTTGATGCTGCAGCCCATTGATATTAACATTTTTCACTCAATAGTGTTTTATTAATAAATTGAGTTTGAATGGACCAAATTTAAAAATTTATCAACTATCAATTGATAATTATTGTAATAATGCTGATTATCCAATTTTTGTCTTATTTTTTTTTAATTTTGTGAGCATATGCCAGTAATATAGCTGATTATTCAGGAGTATAGGCTTTACATATTTAGCTCTGTAGCGAAAGAAATTCCCCCGGAGTTTTCTACCGCATTTTGGGAAATTTTCTATCACGAATCATCTTGGGAAATATTCCTTTCAGTAAAAAAGCTATCGTGAATAATTTTTCTAGAGGACTTCTTCCCTATGTTAATGTAAAAATTTCCCCAAGTAAGTTCTTCGGCAAACATTATTTTGTGGGAGGTCCGCGATTGGAAATATTCCTTACCCGGTATTTTTTTGTTTTTCCGGGGGAAAAAGTTCCCATTTTGGGTTGGCGATAAGGCTGATTAATTAATTCTCAGTCGATAACAAAGCAAACTATTGTACCTAATTTTTTATGCGTTTTATTTAGAAAATATTAAAATATAAATTTTAGAAAATTTAATCAAACAAAAAAAACACGCTTAGGATGATGTTTGTATTATTTTGGTTTTTTTTTTCAATTTTGAACAGGTGAACATATTTTCAAGAGAAGACTAAAAAAATAATAAAAAATAATCTGGAATACCCTAATGCATAAATGTATTTTTACATACATATGTATATACATATGCACATATGGATATTAAATCTTAAAAATTCAAATCCACTTACCTATTCAAATCCAGAAGTAGTACCTACCTATGTTACATGCCTTCCAACCTGTAAAAGAATTTTATTTTACATATTTTCTTGTAATGCTAACGACATGACCTATTTTTTGATAAAAGAAATCACGTCAATTTTTTGTTAACGATTTTAGATTTGATATTTCGAAATATCACCCCCCCCCCCCCCTCTTCCACCCATATCCATATTCCATATAAAGCTAGATGAAGGTCGGCTATTTTCAATTGAAAGAATATGAAACATTACAAAGAAGCCAGTTCACTAATGAGAATTTCAAGTTAACGAAGATACATTCGTGGACCGAAAATCAGTAAGGAGTATAATTTGCCAAGAATTTCTATTTTGTCCTGCAATGTTTTTTTTTTTTATATTTTTGTTCGGGTTTTTTGTTTAATTCATATGAAGTTAGCAAAGCATCTCCTCCAAAAAGGGTTCAAACTTGTTATATTGAAATGTTAATTGAATTATAATTTTCGTTAAATATTCGTTTATGAGTTGTGATAATCAGCCTTATAGTGAGTTTCGCCCGAACAACATTCCACAACATTTCACTTTTCGCCTATTCTGAGTTTCATCCGAAATTTTGTGTTAAAAAAATTCCCCTTATTGTGAACATTCATTTTGGGCGGAATATAATAATAAATGTATTTTATTCATTGCTTCATAGCCAGCGCAGCAAAATTTCCCTTGGCAAACAAAAACAATTTCATTGCTGTCAGTAAAAAAAAAGAGGGCTGTGCTGGCGATAGAAATTTGAATTATTGAAATGAACGTATATAGAGTGATAGTAATCGTTTTATTCAGACTTGTGCTGCACTGGCTATGCAGCGATAAATAAAACACACCTGATGTGTATAGCCTAATTATCCACTTATTTTTAGTAAGCGAACGAAATTTCGTTCGGGCGAAAGTCACAATAGCAATAGGTTGAGGTCATTATTCTGTAAGTGCCAAAATTCAGTTTCCAAAATTCTGTATTTCAAAATTCTGTAATTTAAAATTCTGTATATCTAAAATTCTGTATTTCAAAATTCTGGAAATCTAAAATTCTGTTTTTCAAAATTCTGTAAAACCATTATTATGTATTTCAAAATTCTGTATCCCAAAATTTTGTATTTCAAAATTCTGTAAACTATAAAAGAAAAATTTTTCTTTTATAATTTACAGAATTTTGAAATTCAGCATTTTGGAGTTCAGAATATACAGTATTTATAATTTTCCTGAATTTTGTATTTACAGAATTTTGATATACAGAAATCTAGATTTACAGAATTTTGATATACACAATTCTGGATTTACAGAATTATGGAATACAGAATTAAAGTTTTACAGAATAATGAAATACAGAATTATGATCATACAGAATTTTCAATCCATTTCTGAATGAGAATTTTATCATATATTTTTTCCATGTTTTTCTGTTTTTTCTTTAATTTAAAAATCAAATTATTAAAAAAATAATTTTCTCAAAATAAAATTAAAGTTTGAATTTTTTTTGTAAATCCAAAAAAACTTTATGATGCAAAATAATCATCAAACCGGTCATCTGTAATATATTATTTTTTACTTAACCCCATTTTACCTGGCACCAAGTTGATTTTGTTCGTCAATAATCGATTAAATCGCCTGGACCTATATACTTTCCATCTTTACTGTTGTATTTATTCCTAAACGCAAAACTTGTGCAAATTATGCTAAGCAAATAATTCCAAAATGCAAATATAAAGATCCCCTTGCTGAGCAGATTGTCCCTAAACGTAGTAAATTTTTTTCTTGCGCAAATGTATTTGTGCAAATGTCAAAAATATCTTGCTCACTTCACTTGCATTTTAATTTATTTATTGTTTGGTGTGTGTGGGATTTATTTATTTGTTATTAAAGCAAAGTGGGTAGAAAAAATAAAAAATGTAAGGTAAATTTATTAAAAAACTGAACAACATTTCTTATAACATTAACATTTTTTAAATTTGAAAAACTGGACCCATCAAGAAGTGAAGTTGTTGTTAATAATTTAATTTGAAGTATGAATAGGTTCGGTTTTGTTCGGGAAAAAAGGCAAAAATCTAGGCCCTAGGGTGTAGTATCAAGGAAATATCGTCACATGAATGCATGGAACTAACTTACTTAATTTTTTTTATTTTTGAGATATTTGGGGTTTCTATTACGTTAAATCGTTTCGCACCGCAATTTTTACCTTTTACAACAAGCAGTAGCGCAGAAAAAAATATGCTGTTATTTTATTAGTACTATATCATGACAAAAATAGAGTCTGAAAAAGAGGCCAAAAGCTTTTTGCGATTTTCAGTTGACGACATTAAAAATTCTAAAATAATGTGTTCTTTTTTACATTTGTATTCTTCTTTTTGGTGTTATGGTGCAACAATTCAGCAAGATCTTAATAAATTTTTGTCCAGTTATTTTTTCTTTCTGAAACCGAAACACACGGTTAAAGTATATAAGTTAAAAACAAAGTGAAGTGAGTATAGAAACAAATTTGTTTGCAACACTTGAGCAAATATACAACCGAGTTAAATATTTATTAAAAAGCATTGAAAAACAAAAAAAGTCTATTTGGTGATATTTCAAGTGTTGCTAAAGCTTTCATGATTCCAAAACAAAAACTTGATTTAATAAGAAAATTAGGAAATGGATTTTTGGCTTTAAAGAAAGCTAAAGTGTTGCCTTTGTTTTTTATTAAATTTTTTGTTTTGTATTTTAACTCAATATTTTTGAAAATTGCGTGGAAATACAACCCACTCAAATACTATTTTGTTTTTGTTTCGAGCCAAGCTTAACGCTGCATAATCTTCTGTCGCATCTTTTTTGAAAAATAATCCGTATAAAAAGATTATTCCAAAATTGATCTTTAATTGTAAACTAAGATTAGTTTAACGGAATTTTCTATACATTTATTTAAATCAGAAAATTTTAAGCATAAACCCCATCGAAAAAGTCTTAATTAAAATTAAAAACTGAGTTTTTTTTGCGGTTTATTTCGATTTATTCATTATTTATGTTTTAATTTATTTTATTTTATTTCAAAGATAAGATTAACAATTTTTTTTATTTCTTGTTTGATTCAAATACAATTATTGTTGATTGTTAATAAATATATTTTTTTTTATTTTATCATTAAGTTTAAAAAAAAAAAACAACAAAAAAAAACTTAAATTTAAATTGTGTTTTTTTATGATTATAAGATTGAGTTTTCTAAAATTGTTATTTTGTTATTTTCATTTATGTTTATTTCAAGCAGTGCAAAAATATAATATATTAAGCTATTTTTTTTTAGAAAATTTCCTGGAATAATTTTTGTTTTTAATTTTTTATTAATTTATTTTTAATTTAGAAAATAAAATAATTGATTTTTTTTTTGTGTATAAAGAAACTTTTATTTATTTATATATTTTTGCTTGTTTATTTTTATTTTTTTGCACACAAAAGCTAAAATTAAGATTCCATTTTATTTGGTTCTTATTCAAAAGTACAAAATTTTTACGCTTTTTTATTTATTTAATTTTTTGCATAATTTTGTTTGTTTAATTTAAATTAAAAAATAAAATCCGCATAGATTCATTTAATATTTACAAAACATGTTGTGTAGATAACACATTTGATTTTTTTTTAATTTAAATTCTAGGCCATCATTTAATTATAAGTTTTAACTAAGAGTTTTAATAAATTGTAAATATAACTTTATCTAAATTTGTTTTTTTTTTTTTTTCATTTTTTTTATTTAGACAGATTTTCATTAATAGATCTTTGTTATTTTTTTCTCGAAATTTATTTCTATTATCACATCTTTTTTTATTATATTTTAATTTATTTTTTCGAAAAATATTTTTCTAACATTTGTTTTTAATTATTAAAATAAAATTAAATAACACTTTGATAAAAGGTTTAAGAAAATATTTCGATTTTTTTTTTAAATAGGTAGATAGGTATAGGAACAAAATAAAATTAATACATATTTCTGTACATACATATTTACTTTGGGGAAGGTATTATTGAAGAAGAAGTCAATACAAATTCAAAATAAAATTTGAGCTAAAGCAGATCAAGTATATAAATATACAGTGTGGTGGAAAATTAAATTACCGATATCAAAAAAATATATTAAACGAATTTCATATTATTATCTAATTGATTTATTGTTAAATTGACGTTTAATTTATAATTAATTTTATTATTAAAATCGTAAATAAAATAAAGTTTTCGATGTACGGGAATAGTGATTTAAAGACATTTTGATGTCTTTAACTTTTTATTGTGATGCCAAATTTATTCCAAGTCGAACATATGGATAAAATACATACTTCAGCGATTCTTTTCGAAGATTGTCAAAGCAAAAGTGCGGGTCCCTTAATTATTAAACCGAACAAAAATAACTAACATAAATGTTGGTACTCTTTACGAGTAATCATAAAGATTTTTTTTAAACAAAACTCTTAAGACCAACCGCCATATTATTCACTCAATAAGTACTGTTTAAAACGTAAATACGGGTGTATTTACACTGAATTTATTTTACATACAGATTAAAGTTTTAAATTGGACTGATCGAGTGAAATTCTTATTTATAGTTATCCGATACATATGATTAAGCGCACGGTCATAAGTCCACAAACCCAGAAATATTAATTTGCAGATTTAAAAAGATAATTGTAAATCTCTTTCTTGTGGACTTATTATTCTACGATTTAAGGTATGTGTCAAAACATTATTATGACATTGTGAAGCCATAAACTATGTATATTAAAGTTGGCCATTTTAAGTAAGTAAAACGTGAATTTAAAATTCCAAAAAGATATGAGTGTGTGTTTCGACAAAAATATTTCGACAAAGAAATCGGCAGCCAGTGTAGAAATCAATCTGAAAATATAGTATTTCATTTTTAACATTCCAATAATTTTCCTATTTTCTTAACCATTTAAATTTTGTATTATTTTTTTTAGGACTTTTAAAACTATTATTTTTCTAATGAGTGATTTACTTCCGCACCACACTGTAAATTATGTTAATTCAATAAGCAAAATTACAATTTATTACCATTTTAGACGATCGAGGCCAATTTTTTTGTGTTTTTTTTTTTTTAATTTGTTTCACTAATTTCATTCTAATTTGTATAAAATATTCCATTAATAATTATTAATCCTTATACGTATTACATTTCAGCCTAATTTTTGTTTTTTTTTTTTTATTTTAATTATTGATTTCATTTGAGAATTAGAAAAAGGTAGGAAGATAATAATACTGTAATAATGTGCATTAAAAAAGATTATTAAAAAAAAATACATATATGTAAATATGTATTGTAGTAAACCCAAAAATCAAAAAAATTTAAATTAATAACTACAAAAAACAAATGAAAATTAAAGTGAGTATTCAAATCTTTCTTCAGTTTTGGCAAAACGCATTTAATTTTTTTCATTTTCATTTTTTTGTTTTTGTATAATCTATCTACAATCGGTACACATGGAGAATATTTTTGTATATATTTATTTTAAATTTTTTTTGAAATAAGATTTTTAGTACTCCAGATCATCTTCGTCATCGCTGCGACACAGAAGTTTTCTAAAATGATTGTGAAATTTATGGTATTTTCTTGTTTTTTTTTGTTGCATTTTGAAAAATCGATGATTTTAAATTTGATAGACTAAAATCTCTATGCAACAAAACTCTTTTCTGTTTTTTTTTTTTTTTTTTTTTTGTATTTTGTCTACTCATGCATTTGACATCTACGAATCAAAAACAAAAATTCTTGTAAAAAAAGGAAATTGGATTTTTTTTCAGGTGGAGCTTGATTTTTTGACCATATTGTTTTTGTGTAGTGTGGAGTTGGTGGTAGGTATGTTGCGTTTGTGAAACCAGTTTGGTGTTTTTTTTTTGTCAATTATTTGTGAACCAATTTGTTGTAACTAATTGTCTTAGCTAAATTTTATTGATTTTGGTATGCTGAAAGTAATGAAATGATTTATAAATTTGATACATTAATCATTGTAAAAATTTCAGTTGCAAGTCAAAATTTTTTTTTTTATTTTCATATTTATTTTGGTAATTATTTAGTTTTATAATCATTTCTAAAGCTACATAATGTATATTGAAAGTATCTTTCCAAGTTTACCAAGACTTAATATGTTTTTCTTTTTGAATTTTTAAATTGTCCCTGTCAAAAATTGAATATTTTTTTTATTAACCGAAATTTTATTTTACTTAATATTAAAAAACTGCACCCATTAAAAAAAAATTAAGTAAATAAGTACATGGACACCTATACATAATATAACAACATTTTAACAACATATTATTTCTATATCGACATATTTAGAGGTAATGAAAAATCCAGACTTTCCACTACGTTTTCATAAGAAAAAAATGGAGTGATTTCAAATCATTTCATTTGTAATAAAAACTCACATTTCGAAATGAGGTAATTCCAATCAAATCAGTATGAAATTACGTGCAAAGCCTACGAACACACCCAAATAGAATCCGTTCTAATTGAAATCTATTGATAATGTAATGAAACACATGAAAAGCAAACAACAAAAACAAGTGATTAACAACCAAATCAAATTCAAAATGAAATGAACTGAACTGAACTGTCGAACGAAATTAGAAAATTTGATTGTGTGATTTGAAAAATCACCTCTTTTCGCAATTTATTGAAAATTTGGGTACTGTATACTAGAATGTATCAATGCTTTAAATATGTTATCGCAATTTTTTTTTTTATAAAAATTTGCCTGGAAATATTAACCCACATTTAGGGCTTGTTTCACAATTAAACTTCTGAATAGTTATCCGACAGATAAATACTAGCACAGGGTCATGTGCTCACAATCCAAACAAAATTAATTTGTGGATTTATAACCAAATTAAGTTATGGTCAAAAGACAACTGTGAAATGTTTTTTCTGTAAAATTGTGACCCTGTGCCCAGAGGCGGATTAACTCTCAGGCAAAAAAGGCAACTGCCTAGGGGCCCAGCCCCATCTAAGGGCCCCGTGGCTTTTAAGACAATTTTTTTGATAGGTGTATTTAAATTGCTTCTTCAATTTTTTTTAATAATAAATTAAATTTGACAATTATTGTGACTCAATTTCGTTATTGTAAACTAACAGAACACAAATAACTGAGAAATTTCTCGTTACTATTGAGAGTTGAAGTGTGTTTGAACTACGCTTCCATTCATTTGAATACCTTCGTCGAGTTAAAATGGGATTTATTTGTTTCGACGTTATAGTGGAAACACAAGAGACGCGACGCAGGGCTTTGAAACTTTGCAAAGCTATATAGTGTCAAAAATTATCTGGTGCGTCTTATATATCTAATGAAATAAAATGAAAGTAAAACAATTCGAATCGGGTGAAATTGAATTTGTTGAAGAATAATTTAATAATTTATATTTTATACTACGTTTTCAAAAGCCAAATGAGGTACCTACTTTAGTTACAAAATTTCAAATTATTTTTCAGGACATCTCAATCCCACAAAAAATCATATTTCTATTTAAATAACCACGTGATTTGGTTGGAAATTATGAACACACCCGATTTGAATCCTTTTTTAAAGCTTTGAAAAGCATTTGTGTTGAAATTTCAAAACCTTATAAAACCCCATAACACCTTGTGTTGTGGAACTGAAAAGCAGTTTTTCAGTGTTGGACTGAGCTTAACTTTCAGCTGTCAAAAATTTATCGAAATCGAAGTGCGACAAAATCGAGGTTTCACTATCGAAATCGAAATGGTGCCACTAAAAAAATTGCTTTCTTTTACAGTGTGGTAACTAGGTTTCCATAGATTTTTTAAAGAAATACCTATTAGGAGTTAATTCACCAAATTTGATGAGTTCGCTATAAGATATCCAAAAAATGGTCATATACAGGTAATTTTAAGCTGCTGTTTAGCTCTGGATAGGTAGGTATCCGAATTTTGAAATGCAGAATTTTGGAAACCAAATTCTCGTACATACAAAATTAGAACTCTAACCCGATTGTAAACTTTGATTGTATCAAATTAATATAAGTAAGAATAATAAGAAAAGAATTTGAATGGAAGAATAAAAAGAAAATAAGGCCAATGACTATAAAGAAGATAAATAAATTAAAAGAAACATTGATATAGGTGTTCGATTCGGAAAAAAATGACAGGAGGAACAAAACTACAAAAAATAAAAGATTGAAACTTAACAATGTTTCCATTGTTTTTTTTGTCTCAAAATATTAATTTTTTCATCAATTTTCATTTTTGAAAAATCAAATTTTGTTTAAGATAGGAGGGAGGCCCGAGGCTAGCATTGCCTTGGGGCCTCTACATGTCTAAATTCGGCCCTGCCTGTGCCAATATTACATTGTGAAACAAGTCCTTAGGTTTTATAATTGAAGAATTTAGATGTTTCTTGAGCTTTTATTATGAGAAAAACAGATAGCATTGTTATTGCATCAACAAAAATATGAAATCTGGTTCAATTAAATTTTTTTAATTATTTTAAACCAAAATATTTTTTTTTTTTTGTTATTTTCTTGATTTTCTTGATAAAAGACAGAGTTTTTAAAGTCTATACGTTTATTTAAAATTCAGTTTTCGAAAATTCCCACAAATACTTTCAAAATATAAAAATTTCATATAAAAACAAATTAATCCAAATATGACATAACTCCATACAGTTTTTTACGAGATAATTTAAATCTAATCAAAAAATCCTCTGGGAAATTAAAATTAATAAACATACCTACTTTTTTAACATAAGAAAAATGTTGGCAGTGTAACGAGCGGAATTGAAACTTGTAGGTTATTGTTGGAGAAGTATTCACTATTTTTTAATCCAGAAAATTAATTGCCCGGAACATTAATTGTGTGCGAATTATAATATTTAAGTTTTATTCGTGTTTATTTTTGTTATTTATTTTAGGTGTTTTGCAGGGTTTCACTAATTTTTTTGGTGAATTAGTGAAAGTTAAACATTGATATTGGTCTTTTAAATTTTTTACAGCATTTCATTTAAGTATTGGTGGAGATTATACGAAAATCTCACTTCACATCAGATTTATCTTATTCTCGATTCTGTCTCTCTAAGCTATATTACGAACATTTAATAGAGTGTTTCAGAAGTAATTGAATTCATCTACGGTTGGGCATTAATTGTTTGAGCTTGCTTACGAAGTTGAATTTCTTACTTGCGAACCGTTTCGTGGGTGCTGTTTTATAATTATTTTGTGTGTATAGAAATCCAAAAATGGATATATTTTCTAGGCATAATTTTTATGAAAATGCGGCGAAAATTACAGTGGTGACTGAAGGCCAAAGTTTTTTTTAATTAATTTTTTTGTGGTTTTTGAATCTTTTGGCCATACATTTTTTTTAAGGCAAATAAAAAAAACTATAAAATATCGGCACTAGATTTTGCCGAGACGAAGCGATTGCCGTAATTTTTATGAAAATGCGGCGAAATTACAGTGGTGACTGAAGGCCAAAGTTTTTTTTGTTTTTTTTTTTGTGGTTTTGAATCTTTTGGCCATAACTTTTTTTTTAGCGCAAGTAAAAAAAAAAAAAATATCGGCACTAGATTTTGCCGAGACGAAGCGATTGCTTTAAAATCGAACAAGTATTACGGCTTTGGTGGTTGTTCAAACTTCAGCGGACGTTTTGTCTGCAAAGTTCAGGATCATTATTTTCTAGGGAAAACACAAAATTTTGTATATATAAAAGAGCTTCCAAGAAAATTATGCCCTGATTTATAGTTTGGCTTTAAATATTATGCAAGAGAGAATAAAATTCCCCCAGTTCTAAAAAATCGAAAATTGAAACAAATATTTCTAAATTTTGCCGCTTATATTTAATGGGAAATATTTTCTTATTTTTGAATTGAATCTTTTTTCATTGAACTCAAAACTCACAGAACCTGGGGATTAAATTTCTGCAAGGTCTTCGTTATTATTTAGAACTAAAAAAAAGAAACTTAAGTAGACCGTAGGAAGATGGAGTTTTTTATACGGCTATTCAAATATAAAATGCCCCCAAAGTCCAAATTTTGATTTTATTTTCTTGTGTAATATAATTAAGAGCAAAATTTATTTTTTAACCTGATAGTGTCAGATTTGTTCTAGATAACATAATACAATGAAGGATCCAATTTTACTGATAATCACTTACGTAGAAAAATTATTAAAAATATGTATATGACATTAAGGATTCAGCATTTCAATAAGTTCCGGTGTAAGCCCTTACTTCTGCTAAAAACAAATTTTGAACCCCAAAACCATTATCAACTCAAGATTTCTCGTGAAAAATGAAGCATTAATTAGTTGTATTAATTCTTTTATTTTTAATCTCTCTTGAATCTATTTTCTGTTAGATTATTATTTTTACCTTGCAACTTTTCGAGGATTATTTTTTTAAGTGTTTTTAATAATGTTTTTTTCAATTAAATAGCTCCCAAAAATTATTATTAGGATAATAATCTAAACCATGCAATAAGAATTAACGGACAATTTCTTTAATATTCTTTTGCTAAAGCTTATAGTTGCAACCAAAACTACAGTTTTCAATACATTATTTCTCAAAAGAAAATCAAAATCCAAAAATTAAAAAATATATATCTATGTACATAAACAATTAAAACCAATTAACATGCATTTATTTTTAATTTTTTTATTTGGACGGATTTCTTTTTTTTTTTATTTAAAATAAATCTTGCGATCCTCGCGCATTGGATTTAACAAGAGTGACGACATAGTTATATCAGGCATAACATGGATTTTTACGAGCTTGCATTTTAAAGAAATATATATATATATAACATGTTTTAAAATATATTTTAAGAAGTTTTCTTTGTTTTTTTTTTTTTTTGTATAAGTTAAAAGATTTAAAAACATTTAACTCTATATATAAGAATAATAAATTAATTAAAAAATTCAATAACAAATCAAAACTCACTCTTCTTTAGTTGGAAACTTTTCGGCATAAACTCTTGATGATTTATTACACGCCTTGTCACAACACGGACAATACCAATAACTCAGGACACCAATTGATATTGCAAAAAGAACATTTGGTATTATTAGTGAAAGTACCAAATGTTTTAAATTATCTTCCCATGAATATCGACCTATTACAACCTCTGGATAAGCTCTGCTATAGTAGCAAGCAAACGGTCTTCCCAAGGGACTTGAAAAAAAAAGTTTTCAAATGTTATAAAAATATTTTAAAAATTGGAAAATTTTTATATAAAAAAAATTACCCATATTGCTTGGCAAAAATACTACAATTTGTCATTGGAGGGTAGCCACAGCCTTCAGAATTTATTAAAAATTTGGTGTAGCTCACATCCCAAATAACTGTATCCAAGTCTCTGGGATTCTTTTGCCATTCATCAAATGGAATTCGTGTGTAGTTCACGTACAATTGATGGCATCTGAAATATTATAGAAAAAAAAGTGTAAGAAATAATTTTTTTATTAAATGTAATCACTTCGGAAGAACTACTAGTACGTTTTATTAAAATCTTTATAGGTACATAAATATAAATGTAAATATAAGTGTTCGTTTATTGGTTGGTTCTTAATCTAAAATCTCCGAAAGTTCTTCACCGATTACTTTGAAATTTTGACACGAATACGCGCTTAAGTATGTCAACCCGTGCGTAGTCGGGGCAGTCTAGCTAGTACTGTAATATAAATCAGATTCAAGTACTAATATAAATCGAGCTTACGGTGAACTCTTTTTGTACGAAGACAGTAAAAAGGATTTAAATAGAAATATTTCAATTTCAATGGCACAAACAAAAGAAAGAAACCAACAAAAATCATACAAATTTGATTGAAATCTCGAAAATCTACACTTTATTGCTTTAAAAAAAAATAATAATTACAGGTTAGACACTTTAAGTTTTCCTTTCCTTAATTCTTGAAAAATAAATCTTTACTCAATTCTGAGATATCATTTTCCTGAACATGCCTGGTCTATCAAAATGATAGTAGGTGTTTCTGACTTAAACGTACTATGTACGTTACATTGGACAAAAGTGATCAAAGAAGTTTGTGCAGAATTTGAAATGGGCGCATTCAAATCTCAATTTTGGTCATAGTTCTAAGAAACTAAGTGAACGAAAATTTGATAAAAGTGCCTAAAAGTGTTAAACACATTCATTTTCGCCATTAAAAAAAAATAAAAATGTAGGTACGTAATACATTTTGGTTCTCAATAAAGTGACAGCTTTGAAAATATAACACAAGTCAATATGAATTTTGACTTTGAGAAAAGGGTATTAATTTTATATAAAGCTGTACCTATAGCCACCCGAAAATCAAATATATTTGATAGAAAAGTTTGTTTTGTAGCGAGGATAACGTTTTGACAGGTTATTTTTAAAACTATGATCTAAATTTTTATTTTGTTTTTAAATTGAAACAAATAGATTTTTAATTATTTTTGTATCTCAAATTATTGACATAAAATTATTATTATACAAAAATGACTTAATAATGCAAAAAAAGGGAGCTTATCGGAATCCCGCTTCTTAAAGTTTTAAAATCCCGTGTACTAAAATACCGTGTGGGATTTTAAAACCGGGATTTTAAAAAACGGGATTATAAAAAGCGGAATATCTAACCCAACCCAAACAAGATTAATTTCCAAATTTTTCATTTTTTTTTTCAAAATCTTGAGTTTGAAAATTGAATTTTTAAAAAGTATTCAATAAAATAATTGTATTTAAAAACAGAATTAAAGAATGGATGTCTGACTTTTAAAAAAGATGTAACATGACACTGTAAGTGTTGCCGTTATTTCTAAATATGTTTTTCTCTATTTCAAGTCTTACTTTTAAGAAAATTCCAAGATATGTTAATATTATTTATTCATTTTGATACATAGTGAATATAAAAATCGTAAAATGAATGTTAGGACAAGAATTTTTTTTTTCTTTTGTTGAGTTGTGTAATCGTTTTAAAGTTGCATCCTGATGCGAAATATTTTTGCAGCAAAATTTTATAATTTATTATATTATTTTGTTTAATTAAGTAATCTTAAAGAGAATGTTTGTTTCAAATTGATGAAATAAACTAATCTAAACTAAAACAAATTGATCAAATCTTTTAAGAGATAAACCATGAGCTAGAAGAGAAGTAGGTACCTATAAATTACTAACGCACATCGTAGAATCATTTGGGGAGATATTTTTCATCTGTGAGTAAAAGAACCTTTTTCATGCCATTTCTCTAATTTTAAGAAAGAATAAATCAAATCAACCAAACAGTGATCTAAAACAAACCACCGAAACAAAATACAATGAAATGCAGGAATGAATCACACGAACTTGATCTTATGGTTTGCTAATGCTAAAAGAGCTTTGTGTTTGGATTTTAGTTAAAGGGAAATATGTGTACCTATGGGTTAACAAATATATAAATGTTTTTTTACTCAATAAACTGTTCTTAATTCCTTGATTCATTGTATACCATGCACTTATTCTTTGTGTACACCCATGGTACACAGTGAATCACATGGAAAGTTTAAGTTCATATAATTAATAGGTAAAGATTTAAAATTTTATGATATCATTAAAGACCAAAAGCTGTCGAAAAAAATCAATCACCCCTGTTCTGATTTCCGTACCGAATCAAATCCGTAAACGCAATTGATTTTCGCATGGATTCAAATAAGTGTTTTGATTTTCACTTTCGCGTGAGCTAATATTCAAACCTTTTTTTTCGAAATCAGTAAAAACAAAATTCGAAACGTCAAATTTGTTGAAAAAAATTAAATAAAAGACAAAAAAACTCTAATAATAAACGTATAATAAGAAAAAAAAAAACACAAAAAAAAAATCTAATAATAAACGTATAATACCCAGTGTCAATTCAATTCGGTCACGAAAATTCAAATTAATTTTCAAATGTCAATTATTTTCAATCTGATAGAAAATTAAAGCACACTCATTCCGCAGGTATTGAAAGCGAAAAGTATTTTAGAACACCTAGGCCCATATTATTCACTCGATACATCCAGATTGAAACTTAAATCCGGATGTATTTACATTGAATTTGTATACTTTACATCTGTAAGTTTTAATCTGGATGTATTGAGTGAATAATATGGGCGCTAGAGTTTGAAAACGAAAGGATTTTAAAACCGATCGGAAATCAGAACAGGGGTGCATGTCTTAAATTAACAATGTGACATCTACACCGCAAGAAGTAAAAAGTGATTCACTATTGACCACTATGACCAGTTTATCCTACATAATATATGGAATCATTATCAGTTTAATCGATTTAGATTCAAATATTATTTGATTGCATTTTAAATATTTCAAAAAAAAAAAAAACAAAATTTGGATTTATAAATCAAAAATTTTGAGATGATTTTTTTAAATTAAATTTTAAACTGTGAATTTCGACCCAGTTGTGCATTTTTTAAATATTTTTGTATATAAACAAAATTCTTTCCCTGGAGATACCTAAATTTTATAATGAATAAATAAAAAATCTCCATCTCAACTCAATGTATACCCAAAAAGTATTTTGTTCGTTATACGCGCTCTGGCACGAATCGATCTACTATTTTTTATTTATTCAAAGATAGATAATTTAACTTACCTAATAAGTGACGATGTGCATCCTTCCCTACATGAACTCCATGTACAATTTTTGATTCCTTCTGCATATATATGATCGATTACAATGCAAGTAACAGGTACGGGGTCATAGTCTGCAATTATTGTTGATATTGCTGGATCCACAACAAATGGGATTAAGAACAAAAAAGCAAAAACCGATAATATTGCTGTCGTTCCTGTAAAAAAAAATAAAAAATAAAATTATTTGATCAAAATCAAATATAATGAACTTTAGACATGACGACGGTTTCAAAATACAAACCTAGGCACACAGATGTGTAAAATTTTGCCTTCTCTAAGAAGGTCTCGATTTCCTGTTCCTCTTCGCCATGCATTGATTTTGTTCGACTGCTATTTAAACTGACTTTACTGCCAGCCAAACTGTTTGTTGACGCTGTAGGGCTGTGTATTGATATTGATCCGCTTGAGCTCCTCATACTTCTCATTTTCGATTTCAATTCCAATTATTTTCGATTGACGATTGAATATTTTGTAGTTATGTATTTTTTATTATAAATTTATTCTTCAAAAAATACTTAGTTTCTATTACTTTGTTTTCTTTTTTTTTAATTTTTTTTTTAGTACATGCGATTTCAATTTTGCGATATAATATTTTCGATATGAATTTTGTTTCCGACAAAGAAAAAAAAAATTAAACAAAAACTAAAATAATGGAGTAAAATTAAACAGAATTTTAAATTGATCAGAAAAATAATTGTTTTCTACTTTCTTCTGCTTTTTTTTTGTTTTGTTATAGTTTTATCATATTTTATGCGAAATATGCTTGATAAATATAATACTTTTTTTGTTTTTAAATTTTGTTTTATTTTATTTTCCGAAATATTAATTAAATATTTTTTAAGATTTTGTTTTTTTTATCTTTTCTTTTTACAATGTCATTTATTTAAACTGCATATATATATGTTTTTTTATGATTTCGTATATCGTACAATTTTCTAATTTTTTTTTTTTAGTTTTTAAAATTTTTATTTTGTTTTTATTTATTTTATTTTTTTTTTTAATTAATTGTATCACGCATCCCTCCAAAAACGATTGGCCTTTTACATTGTTCTTTTAAAACTAAACTAATAACAATGAACTAATTCAAAAATGAACACTTTTTTTATTTGACAAAACTTAAAAGATTAAATAAAAAATATCGAACTGGAAGAAATTTAATTTTGTTTTTTAATAAATGTTTTTTTTTTTTTTTGAAAATGTTTGCTTTAAGTGTGTATTTTGTGTGTTGTTATATAAGTATATTTTTTACTTAAGTGTTTGATGGCTTAATTGAAATTTATTTTACCTAGGTAATGAAGTTTTTTTTGTTACTAGAAAAAATATTATTACTAATATTGTCTTTTGAAATATATATATGTATGTAGTAATTATTTACACTTTTGTATTGAAATTAAGGACAAAAGTATTTTAAGAAAATATAATATAGGGTGTAGAGTTTACAAACAGAATAGTGTGAGAGTGAAAAAAAAGAGAAACTAAATCCAAATTTTATAAGTTTTATAAAGAGATTTTAAAGCACAAAATAACTATATAAGTAATTTGTTTATTGTAATGCAAAAACTCCAGACTGGTGAACAGGGCTATCTTCTTGAAGTAGAGGAATGCCTGTAAGAAAAAAAAGGACGAAAATGTGTTATTAAATTTTTAAAAATTAAATTTCAACTAAGAGCTATTTAAATTATTTGGTTGTTCGTCTATGAATAACAAGTATGATTTTTTTTAATAATAATGTTAGTTATAATCAGTGATTTTAAAGACCTATTGAATACAAAAAAAGACTTGGAACTATGGTGACTAATCAAAGAAATGGAGACTATAATTTTGAAATACTGCAATGAAAGCTACTCGAATTTGATACATATTCGTAATTATGAAGAGTAATGCTTAATTTACACGACTGACAGCAATACTTTAGCTATTTATTGTCATAATCTCAAATTTCTATAATAATACATTCAAACTTAGCAAAAAATGGGATAGTACATCACAATCATTTATAGAAAGGCTAAACTTTGTATTTCATTATTGCTCAAAGCATGTAAATAACAAATAGTTAGTACGTTGGACTATTACGCTGGAGGTCTGGGTTTGAAGTAAGAATCTTGCCATATTCAACATAAATTTTTTTTTTGATAGGTATCTACAGTCTCTTGGGAGGAAGTGAAAAATTCTTGTAAAGTGCTTCTCATTTCAGCCTTTCAAATAAGGTCGAAAATAGTAAAAGTGTAGACCATGAGAAAAAAAAATATGTAGATACAATATTCGGATCTTAAAATTAAAGGTCATTAAATATTATACTATATGTATATACAGGCTAGGTGTGTAAAAAAATTATTGGAAGTGTCAGCTAATTCTATACTAAAATATATTGTTTGATCCCACCATTAATTTTATTTTTGTTTTTCCAAATGGAAAAGTTGATGAAAAACTTTAGAAATTCGAAAACCAATATCCTACAAAGCTGGTTTCCAATAGCCTTCTCTACAATAAAGTTGAACGCAACAAGAGTAACACTCTTTATAGAGGAATACCTTTTTTACAAAAAATTAAAAAAAGTATAAATTTAAAAAAATATTGAGGAGTGATTAAAAACATCAAACTAGAAACGTGATTTAATTAAAAATCTATTTTATTCATGCTATTTTAAATTCAAAAATTTATGAAAATTTTTGCACTAATTGCTTTAACTATGCCTCCCCCCCTCCCTCTTAAATATTGGTTGCTGTTTACTATCCATATCATAATGATCCGGGTCAATTTTTAACATGTAAATACAAAAACAACACCAAATTCAGCTTTCTATCTGAAATTATTCCAATGATCCAAAAATTAATTTTTATTGTGGCGAGTAGAGATGGCTTTTGTGTTTTGCAAAAATTGTAATGTAGTGTAAACTGTAAAGTTGCCGTTGATTTTTTTTAATAAAATTTATTTATTTTCAATTACCTATAGTTTTTTCTAGAAAATTGCCACCTGTCTAAACGGGAGAAATAGAAACTTTTCAGTAACTACTATTTTTTCTTGTCTTGAACCAACCTACACGCTTTAGCTTTTTCCCGCATCTTATACGAACCCTGCATCACAAAAAAATCAAATCGCCACTTAAGAAAAAACATTAAAAACACTACATTGGCAGCACTGATTATTGATTGACATTTTTGTTTTGAAAAATTAAAATAAGTATAAATTGTGAAAAATACAATCAATGAAACAAAAATCTTGTGTTAATTTATTTAAAAAATATATCTTCTTTATTTAAATATTATACGTAAAATAAAATTCATTTAACAAAACAAACAAGATGAAAAACCAAGAGCGAGTTAAATCCCAAGGAAAATTCTAGTTCGGAAAAAATTATTTTTAGCAACAATAAGAGTTTGTTGAAAAATTTGAAGAATTCTTTAAATAATCACGACGACGATGGAGACCTTTTTCTTCGACACAGACAGTAAAAATATTTATTTTATTAAATTCTATCGACATTCCCTCATTATTTTTTTATTTTTATTCAGTTCAGACATATGGATGAATTTTTGGAATTAATTGATGAAATTTCATATTTATTGATCAAAAATAAAATTTTGGAAGCACTTTTTTATAATCGCTTGATTCATAAGCGGAGGTGGTAATCGTCACTATGTGGAATTGTTGTTGTATTTTACAAAGAAAAATTAGATTTGTTGACATTTCAATTAAACTGCTTTGACTGTATAGGTCAAAAATGTTTAGCTTGACATTTTTAACTTTCCTTATCATATGTCTGATTTCCTGTATAGTTAGTGCATAAAAATATAGAGGGCAGTAGATCTCCCAAAAACATTGTTTTGTTCATGTTTTGATCTCAACAAATAAATAAAAGTATAGGTAATAAACATTAAATGTAATAGTTTTATATGTAGTTTACAAAAATTGATATCACCTGACAAATTCTCTATTTTGCCACATTTAAAATTTTTCTAAAAGAAAAAAAAATTGGACAAATTAAAAATTGAAAAAAAAAAAACATTTTTAATGTTGAACTCAAATGAATATATTTTTTCGTTAAGGTATTTCTTATTTCCCAAAAATTTTAAACAGACAGAGTTTAAGAACTATTACAAATATTTGCAGAAATAGACCAAAACTGGTTAAGCCATTGATGACATATTATACCAGAATAACCAAAAAATAAAACAATTTTATTAAAACAACTGAAAATATGTTTCCGTTACAAATATATATGTAGGTACTAGGTATATAGTTTTATTACAAATATATGGATATTACAAGTACGAAATTTAATCAAAATTTGTACAGTTGTTTTTGAGAAAATTTGAAAAACCACAATCGTTGTACGACAGCTGTGGGTATTTAAAGATGTTAAACGCAAAGTTAATAAAAAAAAACGGTTTTTTAAAATGCCATTGGACTGAACCAACAAAAATTGTTCCACTGATTGTGTTCAGAAGACAATCTTAACTTTCATTTAATTTTCCATTTAAAGAAAACCTTATGGGTCTTATAAGAATGCAGCTGAAAGTTGCCATTTTTTCAACCAAGGGAAAAAAAAACTTTTCTAATCAGTCATTTTGTAAATATTTGACCTTATGATATCGAATAGCCAAGATGAAATGAGTAAAATCCTACGGTCCTATCCGGAAAATTAGTAAATTTAATTAAATTTTCAGAATTTCATAAAAAATTAAAATTCTATGTTTATAGTTCTGATTAAATTAGATGAAATTAGATTCAAAGAATGAGAAGTAAAAAAAATGCCTTAAATGTCTTAAATATATTTTCTTTTTTTTATTTTTTGAATGAAGCTACAAATTAGTTTAGCCATTTTGAAAGTTTTCTATATCGTTCCTAAATTTGACTTTTTAATGTAGGTACAACAAAAAATCCATCAACTCTGCCACTTTCGTCATATTACTCATACCCAACAAATAAAACAAAGGAAAAAATAAACATTAATAAAGTAATCCATAAATCCACCACCACCACTGCCACCACCACCCAGTGATATCTCCATCCTTTTATTTTTCATATATATTATATTTTTTGTCCGCATGAATTCACCGCAGTCACGCTACAGTAATAAGAATCTTATACCAATACACGACAAACATATAACAACAACAACAACAACAACAAAAATGTGTCAATACTTTGCTCATTCTAATTGTATGTACCTATCTATATTTAAATGAATTTATGACTATAAAACATGGAACTGGTAATCTTATAATATGAGCTGACTGATGATATTCTTATTGAATCCCAAAGGAAAATCAAACTAACCCAAATTAATGACTAAAGATTGATTAAAATGAATCTATGTAGGTACGATGTATGTAATTTACAAAAAAACAAACTAATGTTCTGTTCTTTTATCTAAAACACACATATCAAAGACCGATTGTCCTACTGACATTTCTACTTCAAAAATAGAATTAATAGATACATGTTTGTTTTATTTTATTTTTATATACATATGTTTTTGTTTTTGTATTTGTATATTTTTTTTATGTTCGATTTCAGGAAAGATTTTAGTTAGATATATGTAGGTATACAAAGCACATGATATTTTTAGGTTATCCCGATGACACACAACTCAACACAATTTTTCAATGAAATTCCGCTCCAACTGAAAGCAGATAGAATATAGATAGACGTTTTGAAAATTTATTATATTTTATGAAACAAAACATCAGCGCCTCTATATGAATTAGAATAATGTTTCTGTTTTTGTTTTTTTTTTTAATGTTTAATTGGTTTTAGCTTACTAAATGAAACAAAAACAAAAAAAAAAAAAAAAAAAAAAATGTGAAAAATATCAAAAAAAAAATTTAGAATAAAAATAAAATTAACCCTTACGTGACGGATCTCATAGTGCCATAACCTCATCGCCTCCTCCTCCGCCAGTATCACCCAAGTTGCTCTGTGAACCCATATTATTCTTAGCCAAAATGGTATCGGTATCTACACATCCCTTGAATCGCATCTTGGCATCATCCCCAACATAGACTGTCTTCTGACAAAGAATCAAAATGATGCAAGAAACCACAAAGAGTACGGTGGGAACTGTCGATGCAATGACAAACTGTTGATACGTCACTTCCAAATCGAAACGTGCCACAACGATTTCCTTCTTGGTTGGGGCATAGAAGCATGGGAAACGGGCACGGGCATTATGATCGCTGCCATCACGACCGAAATCCTTCAAGAAATCACGGCATTCATCTTGGAGGGTGTTCACACAGCCCTCCAGATTTATCATCAAACGAGACTCGTTCGATATAGTCAGATCCACGTCGGGTGGGGCGATTTCGGCAATCGGTGAAGAAACGGCCACATGCAGATAGCTGAGATATGTGAAGTTCGTCAAATCCGTTAGCATGTTATTTTCCAGCACCGACCCATTTATACAATCCACCGCTTCAACTTTGTCCGAAGTGTTCTTGATGAAGTAGCACGATGCCATTACCACGTTATCCGCCGATTCGTTCCACACTTCCTCCTCTGTTTCGGAATTTATTGCATTTTGACACTGCGACAGATACACCTTGTCGCCACTTAGTATCACGACATTTTTGTTCCTGGTTGGAATATCAACGCACCGTCGATCACAATTGTACGGTGTCCGGATCTTTCGACACGTTCCACGAATGCATGAAAACAATCCGCTTATGTCCATGCAATTGATTTTTCCCCTCCGTCCTGAACACTTCAGCGGTTGGTCGCTATTCTTGAACACACACTCGAAGGCATCGGTTATGTTGAGGCACTGTCCAGCAGTACAATTGAATGTTCCCGTCAAATTCTTGCACTCATCATTAATGCAACGCGCCTTATCAGCACGTTCCTGATCGATGCCATAGCAAGTCTTATTTGCTGAATTCGTGCAATTCTGAAAGGTTAAATTGGTGCCATTGTTCCTCAAATTGACATAAATCTGAATGCAGGCGCCAGATGTTTTACTCAAACACCATTCTCCGCAAGAGCCCCATTCACAGTTGTCCTTGTTGACAGCACGTGTTGTTGTGCACATGACCGGGGTGGTATCAATTCCGCTCTTGAAAGCTCTCGTCGATGGCATATAAATGGCAACAGTCAAATACACCAATGCGACAGAACTCAGAACCAAAGTCATCTGACAAATGCATATTGTGCCACATATACGGTTGTCCTGCGGTGGGACAATTAGATCCTCGCTGGGCACCTTCTTCTTACCCATATCCTACGCACTCGTCCTTCGGATTTGTTTGAACAATCAATTCTTCCGTTGTTGAATTAGTTAGTTTCAAAAGCTGTGCTGAATAACTGCTTACAATGTGCTGAATTGATTAAAATTTTAGTTTAAAAAAAAAAATCAATCTTAGTTTGAAATTTCAATTTCAAAAATTAAAAATTAAATCACTTATGTAGATAGGACGGCCGTTGTTTTTTTTTTTTAGGAATCTTTCCGGTGGAGAAACATTTTAATTTTGTCTTTATTTTTTGCAACAATGATGTATGTAGCTACTACGCTTTATGATTCATGTAAATTTTTTTTCTAGGTTATGCAACGAATAGTGTTGTATATTCATGTATGTAGTTGTATGTGTGTATGGATGTATATGTATCACATTTGCTGAATCAATCACTTTAATTTATAAAAATTATATATTATTTTCCATTCTATTTGAGCTTTGTTTTTTTTATATTAAATTAAAGACACAACGGTTCTTATTTGAGGGCATCAAAAAAAGGATACAGGATGTATTATATTTGTCAGAAGGATAATCAAGGACTATACATTGAATTTTTTTTTCAGCACAATCGATATGGAAATCACAATCTTTGTTCGCGAAACGTTTGAATAGGTACAAAAAATTTATATGCGGAAGGAGGAAAATCCTTTCATTTCTACAAAGAATGTGTTATCCTTTCTTATTTTTTTTTTCAAATTATATATTTACAACACCACACTGAAATGTACGAAGTTAACTTGAATTAAGTTTTATTTTAACATTATTTTCAGAAATTTGAATTGAATTTTTGTTTGCTTGTTTTTTTTTGTCTAGTTTTTGCGAAGAAATTCTCGTATTAAAGCAAACACATATTTAAGGACACTCTATAGCTCTGATGCGGTATGCTAAAGGATTTCTAACTTTTCAAATAGTATCCCCGAGAATAAAAATATATCCCTGCAGAAATCAAAGCAGTGCGCGCGCATTGAATCAATAAAAGTTTTTCTCTCTTTTGGATTTTGCTTTTTTTTTTTGCTTTCTTTTCTGTGATATATGTTGAGGAGGAGGGGCTGATGAGGTTTGTGCCATATAATTTCCTTTATTTTCTTTTTTGCTTGAAATATTCTTGTTTCTGCTTTTAGTACTGTTACTGCTACTGCCTCCCAATTCCAATTTTGCTTTTTTTGCAAAGTTAAACAGTTAAAAGGGAAACTACGTAGATGTACATACATATAAGGACAAGTGAACTGAAAAGGTTTCCCTATACCATTGGATATGTTTTATTGAAGCCTAGAAACAATATTTAGATGGTAATTTCTTTCAAACTAGGATATTTTTTTCTCTGAATTAAACAACAAAAAAATAATATAAATAGGTAAATAGATATAAATCAGCAACAGCTATTTGTATGGAGATTGAGGCTCAATTTTTCGTCCTTTATTTTATTTTAGTAGTGACATGCTGTTTTGTCAGTTTTTTTTTTTTTTTTTGACCTGAGCACTCAGAGGAAGAAAATTGATTGATGAGGTTGCTGGAATTGTACACGAATATTAAAAGATTGTGGTAGGATTGGATTGGATTTGTTGTCGATTTTATTCCTTTTTTTTTGAAAAAGAAATAAAATGTAGGTTTTATGTTTCCCACGCATGTATTTAATGTGATTTAATAATATATAAAATTCAGTTGTGTTTTTAATATTTCTGAATTCAAATCACGCTCATGCAAAAGGATGTTATGAAGTAATTGAATAAATCGTTTGTATACAAATAATGAAAAAAACAAGGAAGTAACATCAAGGTATGGTCTATGAGATATTATATAATATATATATATGGTTTGGAATTTCAAACACTTTTAGAATTTTAATTTTACTGTAGAAATTTTGTATGAATTTTTTACTCTCATATAATAAATTTTAAGCCATAATAATAAAATACACATCTTGATGTGTACCATGTTCTTACCTACTTACTTTTATGACGGTGTTAATAATAGGTATTTACGTATGTATAGGATAACAAAAATTCTAAAATAATAAAATATGAAAATAAAGATAGTGAATGTTTTCGAGTTAAAAATTTTAAAATAAGTGTTTGAAAAATAATTCATTATAAATCAGAGTAACATTAACAGATTTTAAATAAATTTTATACTATTGAAAAAGAAATACAAATAAAAATAAAAATAAAAATTTTTATACAAAAGGAAGTATAAAATAATTTCAATTAATTGTTTATTTATAACATATAGTTATGCATTTTGATTTGTGAATTAATTTTTGATCAACGTTCTAGTTGATTTGTGAATTATAAGATAATTAGGCATTTTTTTTATTAAAAGGGGTGTAAGTTTTTAAAATTGAGATTAAATGTCAGACTACATTTTGGTTAGTATACAATTTATTTTTGGTGTTAAAAAATGTCTGCTAAAAGGAATATGTTTGTAAAAAATATTTTCGATTTTCAGAATTCAAAAATGTATAAAATAATTTCAGAATTAAAAATAACTCTCTACTAAAAACGATCGCGTAGCAATTAATTATACAATAGGAGAGGAAGGGGTTCTTTTAAGAAGTTTTAACAATTTTTATAAAAAACGTACAGGATTCGTTTTCGCTAAAAACTGATTTAAACAGTTCTATGGTACGTACCCTCAGTTTTTGCTTTAAAAAAGGTTTTTGTTTGAAATCTCCTTAATAATAGTAAAAAACCAATAAGTGCTTAGTTTCATAAAAATCTACCCCGAGTCCTTTTCGAATATTGTTTTTTCAAAAACCAAAGTTTATTTTTTCTTAATCTAAAAAAAAAAATTAATTTTAGCTAACATTATTACCAGAAGCTTCTGACTACACAATTTTATCAAAATCAGTTTGGATTTATTCGAGAAAACCGAAAATAACAACATTTATGACCAGTAATAACCATTTTTCGGAATTTATTTAAACCAAAAGGGAGCCCTTTCCTTTTAAAACGAACTGGTATTTTTTTTTTTTTTTGAGAGAAAAGGAGTTTATGTTCTGTAAATTTTTTTAAGACAGACTTGGCTAGTTTGAGGGAAATCGATTATTGCATTAAAGATGTTGTTGAATAAACAAACGGGCACAATTGCGAGACTCAATTTTTGTTTTCCCTCTATATCATTTGTAATGTCAATTTACTGTTTTACGTGATTTACTTCAAATTTGGTACAGAGAATTTTTATATGATTCGCATTTTTTATATAGTTCATTTAGAATGGGTAGCAGCTACATACATACATAACACTATTTCTCTTATTTAAAATTTTCTCGATTCAACTCTGCTTCAACAATTTTAATTAAACTTCGTATCCGTAGTAATCAAAGATATATTTGGGACATAAATTTAATTCAAAAAATAGGTGTTGGATTTTTGTTTAAGAAAATTGCCTTATTTTTGGATTATGAATATATTTTTAATATCTGGACTGAGTTTGTTTTAGTTTTAAAATTTTACAAAAAAGAAATGAAAAAATCAATTTTTGCAGTGCTTTTTACTATTTTGTACATTATATCTTATTTTTTATATTTTTACAGATTTTACGAATGCCTTATATTTATCATCGGACCCTTAGAATGAAAGTGACCTAACTCAAAATTTCTGTAACTTCTGATTTTTCAATAAACTGACCTTTAAAAGCGAAATGAACTCTAAAACCTGGTTGTAAAAAAGATGCCGAATTTTTGAGTTAGGTCATTTTCATTCTAAGGATGCGAATTATAATCTCATTAATTCATTAGGTGATATTTTTTTTAAACAAATTATACAAAATTCAATTGTATACATAATTTAATTTTATCGTGTAAATTTTATGATCATATAATATAACCGTCCAAAAGCACAAATTACTGTAGCTAAAATTGTCAATTACGTAGTTGATAGTTCCAATTTTCATAAACTCCATCCTCATTCACTGCTTTTTACTAAAATTTTGAATTAAAGACAAAGTTTTCCAAAAAAATTTTAGTAACTACCTCAGAAACGTTTTTTTTTTTCAAATTACCGTTCACGATTAAATTTAAAAAAAAATAGATAGGTACCTACAATTTCATTATATTTTGAAAAATCAATAGAATATATAATTAAAAACATGTTAATTATTTTTTTTTACATTTTGTTTAAATTCGTATAATTTTAAAAACTTAGAATTAACATACCAATTTTTTTTTAATGTTTAAGAATTTATATATTTATATGTACCTATACATAAATAAAACATTGTGCAAGAGAACCACTGTAACGATGTTTGTAAAATCTTTAAAATGCTTAAACAGTTGAACCATTAGAGGAAGTTATTTATTTATTTTTCTTTTAAAGGCATAAAATACAAAAGTGTGTCAAAACCTCCCCTTTTTATAACACAGTACTTACAAATGTAATATTCAACTTCAATATCCATTGCTAAAACCTATCTAAAAAACAAAAAAAAAAACCTTTAATATTAACTGGAATTTTAGCTCAATGTAATCAATAAAAAGCATTGATTATGAAATTCCAAATTCCCACAAGCATACTAGGAAGTACATAAGTATAAGTGTTATTCGTCAAAACCATCAACTGGTAGCGAAATTTGACCTATTATGACCTCCTACTTTATCTTGGTTTTTCGTTTTTTTTTTTTTTTTAAGGTTCAAGCTGGATTTATTAAAAGTATCTATATAATAATATATTATTAAAATCAAAGAAACAAACTTAATAATTTTAAATGTCATAATTTGAAATGTCAAATAAATCATATAAATAGTTGGATAACTATGTATATTCTGTATAATGTTAATTTTAAATAATAATTTCCAAACCAATTAAGCAATTTTCTTTTCATTTCATCATTTTTAATACTAAAATTAATGTAATAAAAATTCCATTCTTTACAGTTTTTAAATTATTTTGAATTTACGAAAGTTTTATCAGAACAAAAACATAAATGTAAAAAAATAGCCAAGTTCTTCTATATAAAAATCGGTATGTTACATAACAACTCAGCCGTGAAAAGAAGTGACATCTAAAAGTATGCCAAGTTCTAACGTTATAACGTGAAGGATTGATATCAAATATTTTAAGTAGAGTAATATTGAAACAACTTCAAGTTATGAGAGAAATTTATTATTTAATAATTACTGACTTAAATTAAATTTTGTGGATTTCCTTGGCAAATTTTCTTTTTACCACGCACAATTCAAAACGTTTTGAAAACTCGACCACCAAATTTTAGTCAGTTTTTTAGTTAGTTGTTTCAATAGATCTCACTTCATTGCACGGCTGAGTTGTTACACATAGGTTTTTATAAAGAAGAAGAACTTGGCTATTTTTTAATATATATGTTTTTGTTTTGATCTCACTCCTTTTTGCGAAAATATTTATTTGGTGTCAGGTCAAAACCTCGTAAGATACCTGCTAATATCATTCTGAAACAATCAAAAGAGCTTTATATAATTGATACAAATTCTGTGAAAATTGGCGGATATCACGCCCCCTGAATGGAAACCCTCAAGTATTCTATTTTTTTTTTTTTTTATGCACTTTAAGCCCTACCGCTCTGCTGAATTTCATCATTCTAAAGCAATCGGAAGTGATCCATTTAATTGACCCCAGTTTTGAGAAATTAGGGGATACCCACGTCCCTTGAATGAAAAACTTCAAATTTTTTATTTTCTCCTTTGTATTCACGTCACATCCTTCCGCTCTACCAAATTTCATCATTCTAAAAAAATCCGAAATGCTCCATATAATTTAAATCAATTCTGAGAAAGTAGGCGGATAAAACACCACCAAATGGAAAGCCCCACCGCTCTACCAAATTTTATCTTTCTACAGCAATCGAAAGTGCTGCATATAATTGATTACAATTCTAATAAAGTGGGTGGATACCACGCCCCCTCAATAGAAATCATCAAATGTTCTATTTTTTCCTTTACAGCATTTCAAACCCTAACGTTCTACCAAATTTTATTATTCTTCAGCAATCGGAAGTGCTCCATTTAATTGATAACAATTCTTGGAAAGTGGGTGGATACCACGCCTCTGAATGGAAAACCACCACTGCACTACAAGACCTATACCGCTCTGCGAAATAACAAGATTCTGCCGTGTCGGGAAGTGCTCCATAATTTTGATGATCTATCAGTGAGTGAGTGAGTCAGTCAGTCAATCACGGTTTTAGCGATTTTTGTTGTCTTATAGATTATATTAGAAAAAGATTTTTATTTAAGTTCATATAAATTATGCTAGCAAAAGTATCAAAAATCTTATTAATGTATAACACATTATTATGACGTAACATTTTATGTTGTCTATCTATCAGATTGGCAACACTGGCACTTGATGTCTTATATCTCGAGAACCACTTACTTTAAGGAGTTGAATTTTGATGTGACACTTGTACTTGGATAGCCTACCAAATATTCTGAATTTGAAGTTCCTGACTTTATTGATACTGAAATTAGAGCGGAGTCGAAAATCGCCTGAGTTTGTTCCTGTAAAAAGGGTGTAGTGCCGAAACTTTGCTGGGCACTACTGTGCCCTTTGATAGGTAAAGAGAAAAATAATTTACAAAAAATTATGGCTTTTTTGTCATATACCTACATATATCCAAAAAAAAAGAAATACATTAGCGAATGGTCTGAAGAACGAACTCTGTAAAAAATTGTTAGTAGCACACTCAAGTGTTTGTTGTTTCATTCAAAACCTCCAAAATTCATATGACTCACATAAATTAAGAGGTTAAGAAAGTACAGTACAATCTCGAAAAGATGAACAGATATAAAACAGGGTCCGTTCATCTTTTCAAATTGTTCATCTTTTCGAGCATCAACGTATGTTTGAGGAAGAAGATATAGTAAACATTAAAAATTATTTAAATAACAAATTAAAACAAGCACAAAAGTATTGTTTAGGAGGAACTAAAAGCAAAGAAGAAGTAAAAATTATGTTGGAAATAAAGTATTCATCTTTTCGAGTACAAACCCGTTCATCTGAAAAGTGAACATCTTTCCAAGCTGTTCATCTTTTAGAACCGTTTATCTTTCTGAGATTCTACTGTATTGTTTTTTTTATAGAGACAAATATAAAAGATTTTGTATTCTTTTGAATTTCGGCATAGTTTTTGACTTTTCTTTAAGCTGTGATTAAAAACATGGGGTCACAAATTCACTGATAAAAGTCCACAAAGGAGTTTTGGCCCACTTAGAACAGAAGCACAGAACAAATTTAAGATAAGATACAAAAATAAATTAATTTATTTGATTTTATTCTCATCAACTACCTACTTGCATACATTATGAGCATATAATTATTATGTATATGGATGTTTTAAATTTTGATAAAGCACACTTTTATAACAACCCTAAACAATCAGTTATGTTAAACCCTTAAAAGAAAAATCTCTATGGCTTTCTTATTACCTCTGCAAAGAATTAAAATATTGTGTAAGCCCGCGAGCATGTTAAAAAAAATAAAATTCAACAGCAAACATCAAGAAAGGACATAGGTAATCTGCATGCAATAAAATGTATTTTTTTGTTTGTTCTTTCTATGTCCTTTCCTTATTTTGTTTTTCACCACACACCTTTAAGGAGACTCTCCTAACCTATAGACCTAGAAAAACAAAGGCACCGCAGCCAATTTTTGCAAAATCTTACATTCTATCACACAGTCTTGGCACTTTCACTGTTCTTAAATAATATGTATATGTAGATATACACAAACACATACACGCGATATAAGTAAAAAGAACGGTAATTGTAACTTTCTCTATATATTATTAATGCAAAAATTAGATGGCGTTATATGTGCATGCAGGAACAAGTAAAACAAAAAAAAAAGGAAGACATAATTGTTTTGTGTGCCATATACGTAATGACCGTACTGGGTGAGGAATGATTAAACAACCACAACTCACCTGCAATAATTATATCACTCAACAATGACAATATTGTGTCGCGTACGTGAATGTGTATGTGTGTGTGTGTGGATGTAGATATAGATGTATATCCTTTGATGAGGTATAAATTTTCCTGCAAATGGAGTCCGTTTTGTAATTTATTTTTAACGCTGAGGCTCCGTTGTCCGATTGTCTTCGGTAGACAATTTCATGGATTTCCCAACACACCCCGAAGAAATTCTTTAAATATTTAATAGACTTTTCTATACACCATTATATTTTCAAAAACATTTAAAAGCAAGTCGTAGTTTTTTTTTTTTTTATATTTTTATTTTTAAAGTCCTTTTTCTAAGGTGGAGTACCTATGTAGTTCTTATGCCATACACTTATATCACAAACTGTTTGTATAGCACCAGCAAACCAGTGCACTTGAGCTGGTATATTATACGTTTACCGAAGCAGCAGGACTCTATTATAATGTGGAGATCCTTTGAGCAATTTATTTTTATTGGTTTTTCACAAAAGAAATCAAGAATTTTCTTCTAATTTTAGTCTTTATTATACACATGTATCCATGTGTTTATCTGCACTTTGAATAATTGTATGTTACGAGTATTGAAGTACTGGAGAGGAAGGATATTATTTTTCGATTGGGGTTCGTGGTTTTATTCTCACGTCATTTGTAAACAACGACGTCCACCAAAACTGAAAACTGGAAAATTCTTTTTTTGACACTTTTTTTAGGAGGACGAGTTTTTTTTTATTTTTTCTTCTTCTTTTTTGTTGGATTTTCGCTTTGGTGAGTTCCAGAGAAGCCTTTTGTGCGCATGTCCTGGTGTGTGGGCCTGAGTTTTATCTCTTTGCCGGAGAGCTTCAGCTTATACGGATGGTGAAAGATAGATAACATGAAACATTGATGGTGAGGGAATGGTTTATAGGTTAATTGAAATGTGGTGTGTTTACCGTCGGAGGTTTGGACTATATGGTGTTGTGCCAATGGCTATAAGAGGAGAAGGTGGTTTTATATGCGCCTACCTGATAGTATTGCTATTTTTGTTGTTAGTTTTGGCCGTGTGGTTTGTTATTACTTCCCTTCAAAAACTGTTTGTTATTTTTTTTTGGAGGGGGTGGTAGCACGTGCAGAAAATTGCATTCGATATGAAAGTATTAGCCTTTTAGTTTTATTGATATTTATATATTTTTTTTCTTTTTCATACAGATGGTGAGTCATCAGAGTTGTATGCCTACATAAATAAAAAGATTGAGATACAGAGATACAGAGACATTAGCAAAATGAGTATAAGAAAGAGGATTGTGACAGAAATAGGAATCAAGTGGTGTTGACATATCAGGAAGGCTTTCAATATAATATAGGCAGTTGATTTTTTTTTTTTTTTTTGAGATAAAGTCCTCTTTTAAGGAAAGTACTTCAGCTTAATGTTATTGGACATTTAAGTCTCTTGGGCATTTAAAGGTTTTGAAGAGGACATATATAAAAGCAAAAATATTGTACCACAACGAATTTAAGTATACCATATTAAAATGGGATTATGGGTATTAGACAAGAGGATTTGATATAAAAGGAAAGTTATTTTGACTTGGTTGAATTTTTTTCTTTAATAAAGTGAATATAGCTATATACTTATTTATTAATTTTTGATGCATATCCAAAACCCATAGCTTATTTATTAGAGAAATTGATGAAATTAAGTATTCTGTTTGATTATATATCGGATAGATATTGAATATCGCTTTAAAAGTGTTTTCTCTAAATAAAATTTCATTTAAAAAATAAATGAGTTGGGTGGTGCAACAGCTCGAGTAGAACCAGGGTCTAGTGACTTACAACTCTCAATTCTCAACCATTCGTATGTGCATGTTATTGGCAGAAATGGAAAGAACTTACAATTTTCTGCCGAATCCAAACAGCAAAGGTGAGAAGAACTTCTTCATGTCAAGAAATACCCAAACAAAATGTCATTTATTTAATCGAAATAAAATTTTAATTTTTTGACGAATACAAAACTTGATGCATGAATGGTCCTTTTTGTTCGTTTAGAAATTCTTATTTTTAGCATTAAAGATTTTTATAAAAACATGTTACCATTCCTTTAGTTTTCGAGTTATATTTTGATTTAAAAAAATTAAGCCAGATACCAATATCTATACTACACCTTAAGATTATTCGGACAATATTACTTTTTGCGAACGAACCAAAAAGTTTTCGAATGAATCAATTCAGTATTAGAGTGAGCGAATATTCATAAACTATTAATAAGATTTAAATGACCTTTTACTTTATAAGTGATTGTTTTGTTTAATGGGCTTCAGGTCAAAATATTCATAAATTCAATTGTCTAAGATGCCCCTAATTTGTTTGATATTTACAGATGAAGATGCATGTACGTCCATCATAAATAATAATTAATGTTAAATATTCTGTTTGCTTTAAAAAAATGGAAGATTTATTGCCAAACAGTTGTAATGTATGAAAAATAAAGAAATATAAATAACAACTAAAAAATGTCCACACTTTAAATTGTATTTTATGATTATTGTATTTATATTTGAAATGGGTGGTAAAAAAATGATAGTGATTAAAGTAAATTTGTGTTGCGATAGCGATGAGTGTTGGGCGAATAAATTAATTCATCAACCCATAGACAAAATTGCACAAAGTTGACCTCACCGTTCAATTACAAGCAAACGTTTGATTCGTGAAACGATTTTTCTTTTTTGTGTTTTTTAGGCATTACTATACGAGAAATACATACTCTTTACTTTATTAGAATTTTTAAAACAAAAGAATTAAGCATCATATTATGTGCAGCATTGATATATTTTTCGTTTTCGTTCACTGTGGCGTATACTTGTTTTTGTTTTGTATATATTCAAAAAATATTTCAAATTTATGTCTACTAATGACTTATAAATACTTATGGGTATTCCATGACTAAAACTTTAATAAAGTTTTAGAGATAGTATGATGTTTAACCCGTAATAAATTTTGAAAAATCAAATTTTGAACCTAATATCAAACTAAAATAGTTTTAACTAAAATTATGAGTCAATATTAATTTATTGAATATAGGTGTAGTAAAAATCTGATTAGTTACTTAACACTTAACTTCACACATAAATCTTATTTCTTAAGCAAATCTGAAATTATGAGAATAAAATTGAAAATCGAAGGAGCGGTTTTTAAAAAAAATAAATATTTTTTATATATGTATGAATATACATATGTACATTGTATAAGAAGAAGAGAAACACAAATAATAAGAAAATTATTATTTTTGTTTTTGTTTTAGTGGACTGTATTGAATGAAATTCAAAATAAAGTTTTTTTGTGACATTTAGTCCAATGCGTTTCGCCCAGGCACGACAGTTGGGCTCATCAGTTAGATGCTGTCATACCTTTCTAAGACGCAATTTTTTGGTCGATGGTTACCGATTCTTATATGTACATTGTACATTGTAGGTACATCTAAAATTTTTAAAATATTTTTAAGAAAACAAAAATTGAATCACAGTTTTTTAGTATTTATTTATGCAGAATAAAAAAATTTTCATTTAAAATCTGCAAGATAATGTTCAAAATGTGCTCAGTGCCAAGTTAAATAAAAATCGATCTGATTTTCAAACTAAGTTTCCAAAAAAAAATTGGAACTTTTTTTAAAAATCAAAAAAAAAAATGTTAGTTAATTTTAGTATACAATAATTTGAAAACTTTTTGAAACATTTCTCTTTAAAGAAATTCATCAAAATTAGTTGGACTATTTTTGAGTAAATCAAAAAAATAATGGTTCTATGGGAGGTACAAAAAAAAATATGTTTAGTTCATTACCTAAAAGTAACCAGTTCTAAAGTTATAAAATAAAGAAGCCAAAAACAAAAAATGTTCCATACGATTTGTATGAACAAAAATAAAATAGCGTTGAACACCTCCTAAGTTTTAATCTAAAGGCTGAATTTCTTAACAGGATCATCATTTCACTAAACTCAACTAAAAAGGCAGTGGCATTGAAAATCGGAGACATTTTAATTTTGTTGAATCAGTCTAGTGGAGATTCTAGGTACTATTATGGCAAGCTATGTGAAAAATTTATTATATTGCAAGTAAAAATGTAGTAGATATCAAAGGAGCAACATTTAGGGATTTTTTCATTTTTCGTACACTATGGCGTATACTTGACATTTTTTTATACGAAAAGGATTTCAATCTACTTCTAAATTAGGTATACTTAAATTGTAAATAAAGCTCATATTTACTTAATATATAAAAAAGGTAGGTATTCAATGACTAAAACTTTAATAAAGTGTTAGATATAGTATGATTTTCAACTCGCAAAACCATATTTTGTGAAATTGAACGGTGTCAAAATTTTTTTCACTACGAAACAGTTTTTAGTTTAAAAAAAAAATAATTTTGTATCCTTTTCATAGTAAAAAAATAAATTGAGTCCGTTTTTAATTGATTTTCAGTCACTAAGGCCTCCATGGCATAGAGGAAAAATCAATAAATTTCAAACAGTTTTGAAACACTTGTACATATGTATATAAGGTACTGTAATCGTTGGTTGTAAAAATAACTTGTTGAAAATTTTCTAGATAATACTGAAAAACCGGTTGAGGAAAATAGTAATAAAAAACGACTTATTCAACTCGAAATGTGTAGTAAAAAAAAAGAAAAATAACTTTTTGATAATTTTAGTTAAACTTCTATTTTTATAATCTTCAGAAGCTAATGTATCAACAAAATGATCAAAATCAGTTGATTCAAGAAAAACTAAAATTAAAAAAATAATTCTATGGGAAGTGACAATTTTATTTTACCAAATTTTTAAATAAATTGAATTTTTTCAAAAAATCTGCTGTTTGGAAACGTTATAAGATTAGTTTAAACTGCTTAACAATTTTCTATATTAGGTATCAGCTGTTGAATTTCGATACCCATTATTTCTTTGTCATTCTTGTATCATTGTTATGACAAGTTTGAATATAATCTCGAACTCGATTTTTTAATAAATTCATAACCTGTGCCATAGAACTTTATATCACAATTAAAAAGGGTTTTGTTCTTTGAAGAATTTATACCTATAGACAAATTTATAAACTTGACCCTATAAATTGGGATACAATTGTACTGTGAAATAAAGTATCCAAAATCTTCAAAAAAAAATTTTAAAATGCCTAACCGATAACCATTGAAATCGCCGAAAAATTTTGGCGATATGACACTGAAAGATCACAAAAAAAATAAAAACGTTGAATTGGCCATATGAACGTTCTACGCACAGTGATCCCTTTTGCTGAAGTTAGCCAAAAAAAACATTTGCAACGTCAATTTTTTTCAGGAAATTAGTACAATTTAGAACATTAAATCCAATGTCACTGTTTATTTTTAGCTTTTAAAATTCTGACAGTTGCTGTTGCAGTTTTAAAAAACTGCGAAAATAATAAATCTTACTTAAAATTTAAATTAATGACGAAACTCCAATTTGTGTGGACTATAAGGCTTTTAAAAGCTATTTTGAATCAATAAATAAATAATTGTTTTAAAACCATATAAATTCTTTATGTGAAGTCAGATTAAAATTCAGCAATCGAAAAAATAACAGTTTTTGAACTGTAATTTGAGATAGTTTCAAGTTTTTTGAGTCGTTGACCTAAAAATTAATTTTCAAATTTACAATTTTAAATTGCCAAAGTATTTTTTAATCCAACAGAAAGCCGATAAGCCTCCCTGATAAGGCAAAAGTACACAATCAAATCGGTTCGTAATTCCCTAATTTTACATTATGACAATGTTATTAAACCTCGCACTTATAAATGTATCCCAGAAAAATTAAAAAAAAATAATAACAAAACTTTATCTATCAAAACTATTTCATATAAATAAAAGAAAATATATAAATTTAATGTAAGAACCATAACCTCATCCTCATATTTAATTTAATTACATATGGTTTATTAATTTTTCTTTTTTTTAATTCTGTAAAGTAAAAAAAACCAACCTACGCAACTGACTTTCATCCCACAAATTTTATAGAAGAAACAATACAGTAAAAACAAAAAAACCTTAAAATGAAAACCCACACTAGTATTATATTTCTAAAATAATACATATTTTTTATTTTATCTCTTAAAGATCTTTTGCGCGCGCACAAAAATGTCAAATTTATTTCCAAAACATATTCTTTATCGTTACTCAAAAAAAAAAAAAATCCTTTACGACGTCAGCTTTATTTAATGACTTAACCCCAAACCAATTTTCTTTTTTATTGAAGATTTATATCATTTTGACTTTTTTTTGTTGTTTCACTAGGTTGGTCAATTGGCCCAAATAAATGAAACAAAAAAAATAATAAAAAAAAGAACAACGTCAAAAAAAAGATTCACACATTTCGCTAAACAAATGTCATTTCAAGTCTGAAAAAGTTCTCTCCTTCGTGCTTTTTTTTTTGTTGGTTTTCTCAAAATGAACTTTTATCTCTAAACTTTCCATTATCTCTCTTGTTATTTTATTACTGCTCAAAAAATACTCTCAGTAGCAGGCGCTCTAGTGAGCTAGCGCAGAACTATTTATAAACACAACTTTATTTTCTGACACTTATAGAAATATAAAAGACAGTGTTATAGAGTATACCCTTGCTTATTGTTGTTTTGTATATGTCTTGCTTTACTTCTTCCTCTCTATATAGACCAGAACTACTACCATAATCCTTTGTGTTTCCGAATGTTCCGACGACATCAAACGCGGGGCATAGAGCTTTTTTCTCCAAAACTCTCTCATCAGTGACAGTCCTTCCTTGGCGAGTTAAGCACTACTCTGGTGTTATTATAATGAAAAATAGTGTGCCCGATTTTTTTGCACTCAAAAAAAATATAATAATATAAATATATAATTGACCTGCTCTATTCAGGTCATAAATTAAGAAAAAAAAAAAAAAAAAAACACCTAACACTTTGAAAAAAAATCCTTAAAGTTCGAATAAATTTTCTGAATCGTTTCAAGAAAATCGGTCCGTTCGGTTTTTTTTTCTTAACCATTCGAAAACTCGTTCGCTAAATTCTTTTTTTTTTTTTTATGATTCATTTGTTTGATATGTATTAGCGGTGGGTGCAAAAGAAACTCCAACTCCAAAGGACCTCCTCATTATTTTATGTATAGATGTGTGTGTGTGTTTGTGTTGAATGGTGTTTCGTAATGCGCTAACACACAACAATATATACACAAGGAATTAGTTTTCTAGTTAATTTTATAATGAATGCATTGAGAAGGGACGACGACAAACCGTGCTGCCATAATACTGCACAAAGGATTGCAACACGCGTTTTTGTTAAAACAAATTTATCACAAACTCATACAATCGCGTAAATTCACTGCAACAAGGTTACATAAAAACTACACACACCCCAAGGAATAAGGAGCATTGAGGGGAGCTAGCAACTACATACTATACGGCGACACTGGAATACTGAAAAAGCAAAACATTTTATTATTATAATTGTTAACTTGTACAAATGAGAACAAATTTCTATTGGTCCTTTCTGTCGTCGTCGCTGTCGTCGTCACTGTCGTCGTTATCGTTGTCGTTGTCGTCGTCGCGTGTTAGTAAAAACTATGTTTTTTTATGCAATTCCGTCCGTCCATCACGCATGAATTCCCAAAATCTTCGATAAATCCTCGAATCTAATGAATCATACACAACACAATACTAGATGGTTACTTAATCATAAGGATCAAATCAAATAGGGGAGTTGTTTTATTATCCTTTTTACAGTCCTCCCCAAAAAATAAAAAAAAAAATAAAGTGAATATATAGTGTCCTTTTTGTTTTGTTATGTTACATAAGAAATTAGTGAGACTGTGCGTTTTTATCCCTCGGTGTAGTATATGTGTGTATGTTCTTCCTTTGGTGGAAATTTTTTTAATAAATTTTTAAATAAGAAAATTGTCCAAAGTTATACCATCCACACTGCTTAATGATTCGTAGTGGTGGTGGTGGTGGTGGTCGGGTGGCGTATGAGTGATTTTTTTTTCCTTCAATTTTTTTTTTGTTGAAAATTGAAAATAAAAAGGATTCGCCTTTATGGCTCGAGATGTTTAATTAAAAATGTTATGAAGCATAATTGAATCCTTCGGAGTGCGGGTAAAAGGTGCCGATTGTCGTCGTCGTTGTGTTGCGTTTTGCCATCAGAATAACATCAGAATCCTTTTAGAATCTACAATATAGACGACCCCGATTTGTATATATAGGGTTGACTTGACAGTACAGAGAGGGTGGGTGGCATTGTACCACGAATAGACTGTATACGTCACACAAGGCCCCATTGGTGCTATTAAAGCACAAGGATAACTGGATTTTCATCCGGAGAATTGGTGCTTATATGTGAGTTTGTATGTGTATTGGTGTGTGTGTGTGTGTGATAAATATAATGAAACGTTATGATTGTGGTAAGAAGTTGTACAGCTGCTGCCATACCACAATTATTGGCTAGTAAATGGAAGAATCTAGGTAGAATCTATGTCCTCATCAGACCTCAAGTAGCCATAATGAAGACCCTGTGATAGTACACTAAACACTACAGAACTCTTCCCCTCGTAACAAACAAAAAGAGCAGACAATTCAGATCCACATCACGCAGTCCCTATATAGAGTATAACCTCAACCAACTAAAAACAAACAAATAAACAAAGAAAAAAAAACAAACAAATCGTAAAGGCAATGGGTGACGAGCCGCCTGAAGAACGTACTTTCAAGGAGAAGCTCCTCTTTTATACAACAGCCTTCTTCATCCTGCTTGGGACGTTTAGTATGTTTGCGTTCCTTTTCCTCGTGCCGTTTGTCATCGAACCAGCCTTCACCACCATCTTCATGCAATTCGAAGAAGTGCCCGCATTATGCGAGACGATGTATCAAGACACATTCCACGGGGCGAAAAATTGCTCTTGGGCATCGTGTCGTGAAGGGTGCACCAAGGATATTTACGTATGCACCCAGATTCGTGTCAATTATCGTCTGAACCTGTACAATTATACGGATGAATTCAATTTCACCCAGTATCACATAGATTTGGCTTGGTCCGAGAGGGAAATGCCAAAGGTCAAGCGAACAGACCGGTACGAACGGGCCATACGGGATTACGAGTACGCGGATGGAGTGGCCATGGATGGCACTATGGGAGGTCTGGGGAGCATTAACTTCGACGAGAATAGTTTGCTAGACATGAGTCATAGTCTGTCGGGTGATGACGATGAAGACGGTGGTGGTGGCGATAGTAGTGATTCAGATGATGGTCAGCCGTTTGATCAGATATCGGAATTAAACAAAGATCTGATGGGCAATAATTCGAAGTATTTCTATGTTGGAGCGAGATTATTCCCCAATGTAAAAGGATGCGGCTATCCACCGATGTTGAATTGTACAATATGGATGAAGCGTTACATTAAGCTGAAATCTATGTTCCCCTGCTATTATTCGAAGGTGGATCCTAGCCTTGTGATAAGTGAATTAGACTATTGGCAAAATACTTTAAATTTGGTATACTCGATGGCTATACCGATACCTTCGTTTATTATTTCGGTAATTTATTTGACATATGCGTATTTTAAGATTTACAATGAAGACGAAGAGGCAGCACCGTTGGATGAAAATGCCGAGGATATTGATTTTGAGGAGGGCGATGAAATGGCTATTAATTCACACGACGATTCAGATGATTTGTGTGTGGATGTTATAATACCGAATGGTGGGACGTCATTATCGCCGGCTGCTTCACAAATGACACCGAATTCCGAGATAAATTCGTTTGGTCATCAATTGAAAGTACAAATGGCTGATGATATGTCAAGGGAGAGTCTAGATGCTGGAGTGATATCTAATTCGAATTCAGTTCAGGGGTAAGCTGAGATATGTATATGTTTTTGTTCATTTTATATATGTATGTATATTTTTGTATTCATCGTTATTCTTTGGGGGGTATACCTACTCATTATGTTTTTTATTAGGTCAAATATGGTTTTACCAAAATGATTAAAATGAACTAATAAATAGAAATAGATGAACATCTGCTAGCGTATACAGGGAAGAAAATTGAATTTTTGGTTGGTGTTAACGAAAACAGAACTGAAAAGGAACTTATCATTTTCGAAATTCACACTCAGTAGTGTAAGATGAGGTTTATAATTGATTAAGGTTTGACAAATTATATTCTAAGCAGGAAGTTATAGTAAAGGGGGTTGAAATATTGTTTTGATTGATAGAAATTTTTGAAATAAGGGAAAAACTTACACAGATAGGAAAATCGAAAATCAGAAATTAGACATTTGACAGAAATGATTCACCATTAATAACGATGTTGAAAAAATAATTTAATGGATTTAATGGAGTAAAAAGAAAATTGTTCTTGTTTTTGAATATTATTAATTTTTAAAACACACAAATTTTTTTGGATCATTTTTCACAAAAACGCCCACAACTTTTTTTCTTTAATTTAGCAATTGTTTTTACAAAAGGCTTCCGTTTTATTTAGAAAGAAATCCGAAAATCCCATTGTACCATTTTTTAATTTTCGATTTTCTCAATTCAACTAATTTTGATCAATTTTCTTATAGGAATATTTCAAAAAGTAATTTTTTAAAAAAAAGTTTAAATTTTTTTTTTTTTTTGAGAACTTAGTACATAATTTGATTTTCATTTTTGTTTAACTTGGTACCTTGCAGTTCTCTAACATAATCTAGCAGATTTTAAATAAAATTTAGTATTTTTATCAAAAATAACGGTAACTCTCATACAAGGGTTTAAAAATCAATAAGGAAAATCTCATTTTTCTCAAAAATAATACCTACGATTTTGACTAAAATTTTTACGATCTATCATATAATTGCAAGCAAAATTTTATCTATCCATTGTTAACGTTATCTTTAATGGCACTTTTTTTGGTTTTTGACTATCTTATTATCTTTTGAATCCATTTTAATGAAATTTTGTTTTGAAATAATTAAGTAAATATGTATATCAAAATTTAAACAAACAAAAAAATGTTGGGATAGTAATGCATATATGTACATACATATGTATATTCTATTTAAAAATAATTTTTTGAAAATTCGATATTTCGAAAATGGGTAGATGATTTCTTCAAAGATAAAGTTTTTAACTCCACATTAATCAATGCTTAAAAATTTTGTACCAATTTTGTATCTTAAATATGTTTCCAAAAATCAACCCTATATACAATTTTTATTTTTTTAACCGCTCCAACGATTTTAAAATTTTTGTTCTCATAAATTGAGATTTGTTTTAGAAATGTGTACCTAGATCTCTTTGCTGTCAAAATAATTTGAGTTTGTTTAATCGATTTATTTCCAATTATATAGATTTTTAAACAATTTTTCAGCCTAAACTTTAAGTTCCATACATTTGTGCAACACGTTGCTGTTTTATCAGATGAATAGTTTTTAAAATATTGAGACTTTAAAAGCACTGTAGTGTTATCGTACAAATGAGCAGGTTCATGCAACCCAATCGTGCATTTTGTTTTTCTTCAAAATTATCTTGATAAATATTAATTCATATAAATTCTGAATGTCTGTTAAAATTTTATGGGAATCAAAGAATTCTATAGAAATATTTTAAGTTTAATATTTCTTTAACGATAACTTCAACGTTAACTTGGCCCCAAAAAGTGTCTGCTTTTTTTTCGTAAAAGATCTTTTTTGACCACCCATTAATTTTTTTTGAATCACCCATAGTTATTGAATAAATTTATTTTGTAAAAGGGGGGGGGGGGGGGGGGCAAAAGAATGCCAACCCAAAATTTTTTTGGACTTTTGATTGGTCTCTTTTTGAGCATTTCTTTTCTTTTTTATTTTATTTGCAAAATTTGGAAGATGACCATTGTGAAAAACACAATTACATATCTTTGAAATAAGAAACTCCTCAAAAATTTTTTTTTATCAATTCACTTCCGATGACAGTTAATGGTCTACGTTCCGATATACATATGTTCCTGAATATTTTTGACGTCACTCGAGATAAATTCTGCACGTAATTCACATGCACATTTTAATCCACAGATGCCCATCATGAGAAAGAGCTAGCTGACTCTATTCATTAAATGGCGAGGCATTAGTATGTATATGCAGTAGCCTTAGCTTGTAAGATTTGTGAGACTTCTATCGTTTCTTTTCATCACTCTTATCATATAATCCGAATTTAAGTTTTAAGATTTTAAATATAAAAATGTGTTACATCTGATTACACATAAATAGCGTAATTTGAAGTTGAGTTTGGCAATCTTAATAAGCTTTTGAAGAAATGCCTTTGAATTGCTTCAAACTCTTCAAGGGGTAAATATCCGAA
The DNA here is from genome assembly GCA_929447395.1 of Epistrophe grossulariae. NCBI lineage: Eukaryota > Metazoa > Arthropoda > Insecta > Diptera > Syrphidae > Epistrophe > Epistrophe grossulariae. The sequence continues at coordinate 117,109,435 of OV839568.1, forward strand.
AACTTGAGCATCATAGCACATACATGTATTTACTGTCGAGTAGAAAACACGATAATTGGATATCAGATTGATTTTTTGATTCGAGAAGAACTTGGGCCACATTATGTGTAGAGCTTATTTGGCTTCAATGCTTTTTTTCTGTAGCGTGCTTGGTAAAATTTGAGTTATGTGCAAGCAAAACACCAATAGATATACTTAAATTCCTTCACAACTTAGATATGTACACTATTTGGAGACCAATTATATTCTGGTAGTAAAACTTTCCCAATATCTTGGTTCTATTGGTTTTTTACAATAAAGTCCCACGTCTTGCAAAAGGAATTCAATCTATTGATTTACAACTAGAAGACGAAAGGGTTTCGACCAGCAATTCCAAACCGTCAGCATAGAGCAAAATTTTGATAAGGATATCAGAAAAGAGTATTCTTCCTGGAAGTACGTTTTTAATAAAGTCGATGGACAAAGCAAAGAGAATCGGGCTTAAAACACAGCCTTGAGGAACACCTGAAGTCGTTTGTAAGACAATCCGAGAATTTTACACTTTCACTTCTTGACAATTGAGATGAAACTTATTAATACAGCTCAGAAAAAAAAATACCTGATGAAATTTTAAGTTACATAATTTGCTTCAAAAAAGATCTTAAAACTTTTCTGCTCTGGAATGTGAAGTTTTGGAAATAATTTGCCCAAAAAAAAAAACTAAAGCAATTACTTGTCTAAATACATTTTTGCATAGATATAATTTCAAATTGCTATTAGAGGCCCTTCACACTACAGACTTTCTATTGGCTGACATACAGTTTGGTCATGCACTTAATCAGTGGGAAAATATATGAAAGTGCACACACTACTGCAACAATTCAGTTTCGGCCGATAAATAAGTTTGATGAACCATACCATTTCTTTCAAACTATCGGTCGACTTTTTAATAAGTATAGAGCTCTACCGATTATTTTGTCGGCCGACATTATCAATACCTCAGTTTGATCTGAACTTTAATTCAGTTTGTTTTAAGTTCTGGATATTTTTACGTACATATAATTAACATTGTGGAACTTCTTAGTTTTCCATATCGCTTCTTGTCGAAACGTCATTTTTAAACCTGATAGAATAAGTTGAAAATAGATCCGAGCTTTATAAAGCAAATTTTTGGATGAAGCTTGGCTATGCTCATCTGATAAAAGGCATACATTTTTCTAGGGTAATTCAATAATGTGGAATGCATTGTGTAAAATTTTTCATTTAATAACCTATCACTGTTAATAGGATGCACCCAATACCAGTGTATAAGTATCGTTTTTACTTGTTTGTCATTCTATTTGGATTTGTCTTTGAAAGATTGTACGGAAGTCACTTGCAATCGGTTTTCACAGGTTACCTCAAAATAAAACAATACGACACCATTCAGGATCTGATAGATAACAATGTTTCCGCTATGATTTCCAAAATCCACATGGCATATAGAGAATTATTATTTACAAGGTTTTTGAATGAATAATGATGATTTGCCAACATATTGAACCCATGCAGAAACCTATGAAATTTCATCATTTAAAATTTGCCTGGAAATATTTGACAGTTGTATTGACACTTTCAATAGTTGTTTTTGTGCTTGAATGGATTTGCATCATTGTGGAAAAAAAATTAAGTTAATATATCTAATTTAGTTAAAGAAAAACGTTGTCGTTGTTGTCTACTTTGAATAAAACACTTTTGAAATAGTTTGAATTTTTTTGCAGTTAATACAAAATATTAGCTATAACCTATACAAACACATTGTTCTTCTCTTTATTAATTTTTAATTGTGATTTATAGGTCATTTAGGGCAAGTTGTGGATTTGTAAGAAAATCTAATTCGAAATTTTGATGATAGCATAGTCAACAAAATGTTGCTCTCGCAATTCTGTCTGTCTGTCCGTTTGGCTACAGCCAAAACGTGTGTGTCGTTTTTTTTAAATCTTGTTACCAGTGTTTTTTTGGACATTTCGTCGACAATTTTTTTTTTAATTTTATTCACGCCAAAAATAAAATTTAAATGTAAAACAATTTAAAAAAAAGTTAAAAAATCCTACATTTTTTTAAAAAAGAATTCCGAAAATGTTGTTATAATAGTAGGTACGTCTTACGGAACCATTTTTTTAATTTCGATATGACCAAGTTTTTTAATGGAAAATATATTCTTTTTAAGTTTTAAAAATATTGTTTACCAAATTTTTCAATTGTTTTATGTATTTTAAAAAAAAAAGTTTCAATTTGTATCTATTTTTTTTGTAAACTTAAAAATTCGAAAACGATTCTTGGGATTTTTATTAAACATGGCACCAAGGTTTTTTGTAACATTATCAAGCAGATATTAAATACAAATTATTCTTGTAACTAAAAATAACGGTATATACTATATAAGTGCTTAAAAAGCTGTAAGAAAAAATGCCTCCTACGATTTTAATTCAATGAAATTTGTACATGCCCTAATATTAGTAAAGTTTACAATATTATTGGAAAAAAAATTGTATGTATCGATTGAAAACGGTGGCTATCTTAGAACCATTTCTTTTGTTTTAGACTATCTCATTATCTGTTTAATCGATTTTAGTGAAATTTCTTACACAAGAGCTTCTAATAAGAACAAATAATAATGTATATCAAAATTAAAAAAAATAAAACAAATTTTAGATTTAAAAATTAATTTTTTTTCTTAAATTCGATATTTCGAAAATGGGTAAATGATTTTTTTTTTAAATTAAGTTTCTAACCCCGCATTAATAAAGGCTAAAAATTGTGTACCAATTTTTTTTTTCTTAAAAATGTTTACCTTTGGTAGATATATAAAAAATTTATTTAAAAAAAAAAAAACGCTCCCACGATTTATAAATTTTTTTTTAAACCAGAGCGAAAGATCTAAATTATTCAGACTTTAGACCCACAGTGTGGTTGCATATAAAAGCAAATGTGTTTGACCCAGTCGTGCATTCTTTTTTTATCCCTAAACAAACTGAGGGTTTTGATAACCTAAAAACACCAAGTGCAAAAATACTGATTTTTCAATATGTTTCAAGTTTTTCTCCGAAATTTTAAATGGATTTTTAAGAAGAAGATTTGTACTTTCAGAAGGGAAATTATTTGCTATTCATTTCAGATAATCTCAAACAATAAAAAAAACCGTATTATTGCACTTTAAGGTTACTATTTATATTTTGAAAACCTGACCTACCGGAACAAATTTGACCTCAGAATAAAAAAAAAACCTCTGGAAAAGTATAACCTGGATTCTGGTTTCATATAAAAATCCGTGTTGGGTAGTGTAATTTCAAGAAGTTATCTTAAAAAAAAAAGAACGTCTGATTCGAAAAAATAGCCTTTCGTTATCAGTTTCTTAATGCTCTTCAAAGCTCTAAATATCCTCTTCATTATCATTTTCAAACGTTAAATCTCATCGGCTCTCTCTTCAGCCGCATCATTGCTAATTAATATTTTCTCTATTTCATCCTCTTTCTTGGTGAGAGTTTTCATTTAAATTAAAAAAAAAATAATCGTATCACTAAATCAATTACGTTAAGGTAATTAATAATTATGTTTTATTTCTCTAGGTAATCTCCTCAAATTGAATCAGGATAACAAAATGTCTATGATTATTCTTTTATTTTTTGTCCTTATCTTTTTCTTGAAAAAAAAGAATAGATTAAGAATTCCAATCTGCTTTAAAGTTTTTTTCAAAAATCGAAATCGTTTTACTAAGAATCATCATCCTATAACTGAACGTTTTTCAAAGCCTATTAAATTCCACTTGACCGTGCATATAATTTCATTTGCAGCTGCTGGCAATTGCACTTCGAGGGCTGCTGGGTCTCTGGTGCCCTGGTGCTGGTTAGTCGAACCAAATTAATTACAAAAAAAAAAAAAAAATTGAAAATGAAAATGAAAAACAAATTAAATTGTCAATGATTTTGTGCCACCCATTTAAGCTTTCTGAAGAGGATTCATTTTCAATCAATCAATGTTGTATAGTGGTAGTGGAGGTGGTTGAGTGGAAACCTTGGGACCATATCATATCCTCTTTTCTTTCTTCCTGAAGTGCACAATTGTAGGTATACAATATACATATACATATATATGTTGTGTTTTAAGTGTAAATCTATCTAGCACTTTCGGTGTACTTTTGATCCTTTCAAGTTCATCTTCTCTGACTTTGTTATCACCATATACGAGTATGTGTACATACATATTACATACCTATATATGAATTTATGTATTTATGTAGATAGCAGGAGCGTTGGAAGGCTTAAGTGAATAAGTAAGTGATATCCATTTGCTGTGTGGAGATGATTGTCGTCAAATGTTAGTTCTCCTTTTCACCGTGAATAGGTTAGGTAAGGACTAAGGATTGTATATGGTTCCTCTCTTGGTGCTTGTTTGTCCCAATTAAGTGCAACACTCGTATATCCTTTTTTTTGCATATTGTTGTTATTGTATTTTGTATTTTTGTGTAACCTTTTGTTGTTGTTTCGAAACATCGTTAAGGGAAATTTATTTTTATTTTCCCTGAGACAAAATGAATAAAAACATGCAAGAGGGGCTATTTGTGTGTTTGTTTTTGTTCTTAAAGAATATACATACAAACATACATAACTACATAATCTTCCTTTTGTTTTTATTTTCAAGTTGTAATATTTTAGTTCTTTTTATTGTATGTTTGAACATTCAATTTCAATGGTATACCTAACGACAAGGATGCACAAGTTTTATATTATTTTTTTTAGTATATATAAGAATGTAGATATATGTACATATTGAATTTTTTATTGAATTTTTTGTAAAAAAAAATCTCTTAAGCTCAATGTTTCATATTTTTCTCACTTGGAATATGTAATCTGATAAATATATGTAGATTGATTTATAAGAAAAAGAACTGTGTTTACATGCAAAATTTATTGAATTAAGCTCTGGAATATAAAGTATATGGATATGTTAAATAATCTCTTTATTAAACTTAACTCTTAACAATAAGTTAATGCGCTTATTATATTTATTTATTTATTTATTTATTGAAATCTACGATATTACATCCACAGACTTTGCTTAGTTACTAAATTTTTAACTTAACCAAATAATTAATAAAGAATTACATAGAATTTTGAATAAGATAAGTAACGTTGATTTTAAATTGAAATCTAGGTACAAAAAGATCTAGGTCATCATAGTAGATGTTAAAAAGCTTACAACAATGAGAAATTGGCTCACGCTGTCCATAATTGGTAGAATGAGGTATTTCAAAAATAAATTGCCTCATTCGCAATGTTCTACTAGGTGCATAAATACTCAAAGAATGTAAGAATGTGAATAATAAGGAACATAAAATAAGTGGAATGTTATCTTAATCACTTTGAAAATAAAACCCTATTAGGAGAGAGTAAAATACGATATAACTTATAGGTGCAACAAAAAAATATCAGATTCATGTAGATTATTAAAATATTTTTATTTTTTTTACGAAATTTAATTGATTTCAATTTATAAGTTCAAGTGACCTCACCTCCAAAAATTGCTCTTCGCCCAACTGGCGTACCTGTTCATAGTTCAAGTTCAAGTGACCTCAACTCCAAAATTGCGTTTCGCCCAGGTAGGTACACCAGATGAGCGAAAAGCAATTTTTGGAGGTGAGGTCACTTGAACTTATAAATTGAATTATATTCAATCGCTCCACTTAAACAGACAAATTTTTCAAATTGTCTTCATCTATGGATCTGTTTTGATTCTTTTTGAATAGAATTCTTTAAATAAATCTTAAATTCTGTATAAAGGTCAATATTTCAAAATATTAATATTTAAAGCTTAAAATATAAATTTTTTCTTCTACCAAAACTCCTTTAACGTGGACTCGTAAAACAATAAAAATAAAAATCTTATGTACCTATTATTTCTATAGTCTAGACACTAGACTAACTAAATGAGATGTCAAACGAAGCGATATTACCTGGCTGATTCGACGAATTATAATTTTATTTTCAAAATGTTTGTTCAAAAACTGCATTTGTTTGTTTTCGTTTCGTCTTTTATTTTTATGTAATTGCGAGAATTCTCGCACGGGTAGGTTTATAGTTTATAGTTATTCCGATATTTTAACTTAAACACCAAAAATGTCATAACCAACCATCAAGTTGTACGTACCCTCCTACGGATTCATATTATTTTTAAGTTGTAATTGATTTTGAAAAAGTTAATGATGCCTTATGCAAAGCCAGCTTATATTTAGAGGTATAAAAAACTGAGTTATATTAATTTAATTGATTGTTCACTGTCACCAGCAAAATTGTCATTTCCGTGACAAAATTGAAATCCTTAAAAAAAATTTAATTAGAATATATTGCGGAGATCACAACAATAAAGTTGTTGATTGTTTTCGGAACAATTGCAAAAAGCTAAAAATATAATATAAATATAAAGGCTATCCCAAACCAACGCGAAATCGTAGCAAATCATTCAGAATAACACAAAATATGACAAATAAACAACGCTAAACAACAAAAAAAATCTGTCGTCGGTGAATGTTTCGCGTCGGTTTGGGAGAGCCTTAAAACGTAATATACGCGTTTCAAGTTTTCGTTCCCCAAAGATGTGGTATGTGTTTTTCATTGTTATAATAATATGATGATAAAATCCAATTTTTTTTTACAAAATATTAAGTAAAGTTCGATTTTATTTTCAAAAAAAAATAATTTCGGCGTCATTACATTACATTACATGACATGCAAAAAGAAATTTCAAAAAAATTCAATTAGCCGTTTTCTTACTACAGCATTTTTCAAATAAAGTTGTAAAGTGTCATTCGTGGCAAATATCTCGAGAACAAGAAATGCGAATGACTTCGGCTTAATTTTATTCTACAGATAATGTCGTAATGCAGAATTCGAATTTTAAAAAAAAATTAAATTAAATTTTTTAAATAAAAAAAAAAACTTGCAAAAAATTTGTAGAAAATCTCTTTTCGCTCAAATATCTTGAGAACATATGTACAATGATATTGACTTTGGGCTAATTTTATTCTATACACAATGCCATATTTGATCACTGGAATTATTTTTCATTAATTATAATTATTTGTATTGACAGTTTTTTTACAAAATATTAAGTAAAGTTCGATTTTATTTTAAAAAAAAATAATTTCGGCGTCATTACCATGTTTTTATTTCTGTGATCAAATCGTCTCTACAATGCCGAACTAGTCTAAGTCCATAATTAAAAAAAAAAATTTTTATGTCATAAGGAAACTTGTTGTGTTCCAAGCATTTTCTACATATTATTCTGAATATTCCTACGTGCAGTAATTCCTTCAGAATTAAAATAATAGAATATAATCATAATGCCGAAATTCTGCATTTAACGCACTAAGGTTCTTCTTTAAAAATTTGAAAAATGTGACTTAGACTAGTTCTGCATTGTAGTGACAAAATGTTGTCATTTCCGTGTCGAATTTGTTATTTCCATGATATAAAAAAAATGAAAATAGGTAGCCCACTAGATCAAAATGTTTAATAATGTTTTTTGACTGCTGATTAACACAAAAATTGTTAAATATGTTTATAGTAGTAAATGTCCATTTCGAGGTGCAAAAGATTATTGTTTTCAAATATTGGTATCCATATAGAAAAATTATTCAATAATCAAAATTTGATACTTTTGAAAATTTCAAATATCACAACTGTGTAGTTTAAACTTCAGCATATGTCTTTGGCTAGTCTCTTCTCTTTTTTATAAATTTATATTTGGCCATATTCAAAATAAAAACTTTAAGTAATTTATAACTAAATTGAAAGTGCTTTTTATTTTAACTTAATTAAAAACAGTGTCTATATAAGAAGGCACAAGAGACATAAAACTATACACCCCTAATAAAGTTATAATATTTTTGTCAGCTTGGTGATCAAATTAAAAATTGACCAAAAATGATAAATTACCACAAAACGTCAATTTATTAATACAATTTTTTAACTTGAAAAAATCCAAAAGTTGTGGCCTGCAAAAAAATGAATTCTTTTTTGGTCTTTTAAAATTAAAAAATGCAACTTTTGAAATACTCTGGTATAATAATATTAAAGGAAAAGTTGGGAGTGCCTGCTCAAAAATCTTTGAACGAAATTAGTTATGACCAATATTTTTGAAATTTTTCCAAACCGGAAACGCAGTTTAATGGAAATAACTGTTGATATTATACGTTTACGAATTTTCGAGTAAATTACATAAAAATCAATTTTGCCAAACAAAAGTTGATTGGTCAGCTAGTCCTTCTATATATATATGCATGTATAAATATATTTAATTTTATTTTTTTTTTACTAAAACAAAACAAAATATTTCTAGGTCAAGATTCGAATTAATTATCACTTCTATAAATGTATGGAATCGATCCAATTAATGGAGGTTATTATTATTTGTTATATCGTGCGTTTTAATAAATTGAATAATAGATCCGAATGTTTTAACTCATTTTCGTCGTCTTAACATAATTTCAGAAATTAATATGAAGAGCACATAGCTTTTACAAAAAACGTATTTTAACTAACTTTGTAAGAACTGCAGGGGGTTAAACTTGCGATTGTCTTATAGTTTCTGGGAGTATTGCTTTGCAATTTCACACTATGACATCATAATTCGTTGAACTAAGACTTCAATAAAAATGCATTAAAACAGAAAATAAAAATGTGACACGATTTTGATTTTAAAACCTAAGTTAAAATTGACATCTTATCAGAATATACATATCAAAACGAAACCTCTAAGAAAAACAACGGCCTTAATTATATTTTGCAAACAAACATATTTGTATACATATTTACCTTTTTTTTTGTTGTTTTATTCAAAATCTTTTGAAATCTTAAATTTTATCACTGAAATAGCTTCCTATAGGTTTTTACAAGAATTCTATAATTTTATACGAAAAAAAATTGAACTCAAACCATTTTATAATGGGTTTTCTAAATAACTTACGGGTATAAAAACGCTTTGATTGAAATTAAATTTGATTAAATCAATTCACATAGCTCTCAAATTTTGAAAAACATGTATTATTATTTATTATTATTTTATTATCAAAACAAATAATCTGGGTTATTATGTTGTAAATGTTGGATTTATAAATTTATTTAAGATGTAAATTTGATCAAATCAATATTAAGATGATGGAAACACCAAATTAATTGATGTTTAATAATTCCCCACTAGGTACGTCTATTGAGCTCTTATCTAAACGGATGTAAAAATGAATGGATTTTCTTCAAATTCGGTACAGACCAAATCTGAAAAAAATGTGTAACCTTTTAACAAAATTATTTTTTTTTATTATTTCACAGTAACATAAAAAATTAAATCAAACCCAGTTAAATTACGCGAGATTGTTCTTTTTTGAAATTAAGTACCTACATTCGATCTAGACAAAACAAAGCGATGTACAATAGGTACACAATATCACAATAATTTTTAGGAGATTGGGTTGAGATTTGCACTGTATAGTTTAGTTGCTATGTTAAGTAATTATTTATTTTGTTTTTAAATGAATAGAAAATAATTACAATTTTCAAGCTTAGTTTTTTATCTTCCCATTGGAAGTTATTGTATTTGGTCCGATTTGTCGAATCGAAAATTTTCGAGGTCCCAGGAATCCAAATCCATCGTTTTTAGAGAGATGTTTGTATGTGTGTGTGTACGTACGTTCGTACGTTAGTACGTTCATACGTTGGTACGTTCGTGATACATTCTATCGTTCACCGTATCTACCGTATCTCAAAAACGAATAAAGACAATAACTTCAAATATATTTTATTTTACAGATAATAACGTCATGACATGCAAAAAGAAATTTCAAAAAAATTCAATTAGCCGTTTTCTTACTACATCATTTTTCAAATAAAGTTGTAAAGTGTCATTCGTCGCAAATATCTCGAGAACAAGAAATTCGAATGACTTCGGCTTAATTTTATTCCACAGATAATGACGTAATGCAGAATTGGAATTAAAAAAAAAAATTACCAGGCAGTTTTTTTTTAAATAAAAAAAACCTGCAAAAAATTTTTAGAAAATCTTTTTTTTCGCTCAAATATCTTGAAAACATATGTACAATGATATTGACTTTGGGCTAATTTTATTCTATACACAATGCCATATTTGATCACTGGAATTATTTTTCATTAATTATAATTATTTGTATTGACAGTTTTTTTTAAGTAAAAAACTAACAAAAAATACTAAAAATTGTTGCAAAACGTTTTTTTTAGCTCGAATACCTTGAGAACACTGATTTCGAAGCCGAACTTATTTTATTCTATCACACACTATAACATAGTCCAAAGCTGATAAAGTTTGAAGAAACATTTAATTGACAGTTTTTTTAAAGCAACAAAATTGCAGAGCACAACTATAGCCTAGTTCCTTTACTTTGAAACTCTGTGATTTTCTGTACAAAACTGCGAATTTCTACACCAAAGTCTGTCAAAGTTCATATAAAAAAAATAAAATGACGTAGAAATTCACACAAATGCATACAGAGTTTCAAAGTAAAGGAACACACCTTATACAAACAAATTGTTCAAAAATGTGTTTCGACTCAAATATCTTGAAAACAAATAATGTTATCGACGCACGCTGGGATAATTTTATTTTAAACACAATTTTGATGGGGTTTATAAAAAAAATGCAACTGATGATTTTTTTTTAACAAAACAAATTACAAAATAACACTAATAAAAATACTCTACCGCTCGGATATTTTGATAAAAAATATTAATATTGACTTCGGGTTAATGTTATTCTAGACATGATGCCATATTTATTTAATGATATGATTTTTTTTATTGAATTGGCAGTTTTTTTTTAAACAAACAAAATAGACTACAAGAAAATACTAAAAATTCTCGAAAAATATTTTTCGTTTCGAATATCACCACAATTAAAACTGATGCGATGCCAGGATAATTGTATACTAATAATTTTATGCTCGAATATCTCGAGAACAAACGTCTCATTGTTGGTCTTCACTTGATTGAATTGAACGTCCTGATAAGGTATTTGAAAATCTTGAATTGTGAATTTTGTTATAACAAAATAACGATGATTGTCAAGTTTCCAAGGGCACCAATTGGAAGCTACCATTGTGGGTCGCACCTAGCCTATTTTTAATTTTTTTTTTTATGACATTGAACTGTTTTCTAAAACTTCATAGATCAAAAAAAACAATAAGGGCCAGTTTCACAGTAAAAATAAGTGGCACTTAATTTTCCCATTTTGGCATTTTAGTCGCAGTTTTACTACCTGATTAAGTGGAACTTAAGTGGCCAACATGGGAGACTTAAGTGTCACTTATTCCGAAAAGTTAACACTGGGAATTAGTTTTCCATATTTGGCACTTAAGTGACACTAACTTCACTGTGAAACTGGCCCTAAAATTCTTTAAAAAAGCATTTTTGTAATAAATTTCAAATATAACTACCTAAAGATATGTATGTTGAAGAATTCGAAAGAATATATAAACAAAATCCAAATTTTCAGTTTTAAAACATTTTTGTATTTTTGAACAGCTATTAAAAAACGCAACGTTATTTCCCCGAGTATATTTTTTAGTATTCAATACAGTATCTCAATTGGAATGAGATTGTGGCCCCTTGTGCAGCAATCTGAGGTCGAAGTGCATTTTTATTTTTATTTACGTATTATGTGTATCAAATTTTGCATTCGCAAAAAAGTAGGTACCTACATATACATATGAGCCTACCTATAGAACTCATGATTTTAGTAAAACACTACGGCCGGCGGCGCTTCGAAATAGAAGATAAAACAAAAGTTGATCATGCAGCTTTGTCAGATTTTACGTTATGTATGTCCAGTGGTCTATTTCACCATTTTACAATTCACAACTACAAATTTGTAATAATCTTGTATTAAAAAAAAGTAATTGCGTAATTATTTTTTTATTCTGACGCTCAAAAACGCTTCAGACAAGTTTAAATGAATACAAAATTGTAGAAAACTTTACAGATCAACTTTCACCTGTAAAATTTTCTTATAAAATTCAACAAATTTGTAAAATAACTAATTTATAATTTATGCAATTACTTACATTTGAATGCAAGATCAGTACTAGTTTGTAATTGTAAATTGTAAAATGGTGAAATAGACCACAGGCAGCACAAACAAAATTATTTGTAATTATGCAAAGCCCCTATAGTAATAAAATGTAGGTATATGCGATTGGTTCTTACTATTTCAATCAGGAAAAATAACTTTTGAATACATTTTTATTTTTACGTCTAAAGTTTTCAGGCCGGAAGAATAATGGTCTCTCAAGTGATATTTCTAAAAATAATTTTCATAATTCTAAAACCCTAACATACAAAAAATTATTGAAATCAAATTTATAACATTAAATTACACATAACAACAAAGATTTTTTTCCGGGAAAATAAGTATATTATATGTAGATTATCGGCATCCTGAATCTGAAAATGAAACCCATTTTCATCCATCAGCTTTAGTTTTTGAAATATGACATACGGATTCTCCTATAGAAAAAAAAACCTGCAATGCGGCGAACAAAAATAAAATTTTTCTTCAGAAGCAACCAAAAATGATCTTTTCCTTAAATGTTGGTCGTTTGGCAGATGGTACATTAGAATAAATCCATTTATTACGGTTATTTGAGTTAATACTATTTAAATTAAAGAGGCAAAAATAACAATCATCATTCGGATTTTTTGATTTTCGCCAGTTCATTGGGGTATTGAGCTTCAAAGAACGTCTTGTTCTACTTGACCATAGTCGCAAACTAACAACACAGTTTCGACAAATAGTTTTAGGCACCCAGAGCTTGTATAAATTACACATTTGCATTTTGAAGTAATCAAAATAAGCTGTTTTCACGAATTCTGTCACCAATTTTTTAAACAATTTAAGCTTCATTTACCGCAAATGTTACAAAAACAGTGTGGGATATTAAAACAACTTCTCCGTGATGTAGATATTGTTATAATTTTTTCATAACTGGATATTAACACTGTACCAAACTGCTAAATGTGCGACTACTCTACTTAAAATACAATAAAGCTTTGTAGGCCAAACTAAAGCTGATGGATTAAAACGGATGGAAGATTTAAATTTACCGTTTTCGAATATAAGAGAAAAATAAAAAATAATTCCGGAAAATTTTAAAAAGTTAAATTTGTAGGTACATATGTGATATATCAACATTTTAAAGGTGTGTAGGTTGATGCCTAATCTGTACCATGAAAATATACTTTTGTTTTAATTACATACATCTTTATATATAAAATTAAAATACAAGTATAAAAGATACTTGATCACATGTTTTCAAAAAAAATAATTTTTAAGCCAGCAGCATAAAGAAAATACATGTGATAAGCTCCACTCATTGGCATAAATCCCCATATATCCTTTTGAGATTAGCAGCTCCAATTTCATATCACTTTATGTTGGACTTTTTTGCTCGCTTTGTGTTTGTATACTATAACTATTCTCCTCTTGTGGGTGCCATTGTTATCTATGTCTATGAAGAAAGCATTTTTTTATTCGTATAATTCCTCGGGTGCATAAAATGCTATTTAACTCACATAAAGAATATATTCATTTGCATCGCGTTCTCCTGTATTTTTTTCTTTTTTTTTTGCGTAAGCTACAAATATACCTCACCACGCTCCACCTCAACTATACAATCGTATGAACTCTTCCGCAGTTTTACATCCTTATTGTATTTCTATTTCCAATTCAACTTGTTGCGCTAAGGATTTCTCTTCCTCTGTTGCGGCTTTATTATTTTTCTTTTTTGATATAAAAGAATCCATTGTTCTCCTATAACGAATCACATAAAACCCTTTATATATGCACTGAAATGAAAAGAAAAACCATTTTAATTGCCGTTGTTCACAATATCTCTTTCATATATATTTTTATGATGATATACAGGTTCTGCTGTTTTTTTTTTTTTTTTTTTTGGGTTGCTGTTGATAATTAATATTCTTTTTGTTTCTTTTACAGAAACTTGAGCAAGACGATGACGACCAGTATTTCAACTCCCCCTGGGCCGACAGCGGCAGTTTAAAACGCCAAGTACATGGTTTGGAAAATCTTAAATTTCGTTTTGGAAAGTAAAAACAAAAACAAAAAAACACACACAAAATTGTAGACAGTTAAGGGTATTCATAAATATCCACAAATTAATTATTACAAAAATAGAATATTATAATAAATAACTTTTTCACTCTTCACATAAAAATAATAAAAAAAAAAATTAAAAAAAAAAAAATATTATATCATTTGCATATTGCGTAGATTTTTTTCGTATTAATTCATACAAACCAAAACAACAAAAAAATATAGGTTCTTATATATAAAAAAACGGTCGCATTATTTAATATGTTTAAATATATATATAATTTTAAACAAAAATGCAATAACAAACAAACATAATAAATGTAGCTAGCTACATACAAAAAAAGTACTTCATATGAATTGCAACTTGAAAATCTGTACAAAATGAAAATAAAATGTATATTCATATAAAAACTCAAATAAAAAAGAAATAATATACTATGTACTTGTAATTAAAATTATTTCGATAATAAATTTAAAAAAAAAAATAAAAGCTTTAAATAATTTTATTATTGCCGCATGAGCATTGTGAATAAAATTGAAAAATAAAAATAAAATCATATATTTAATTAAAAATTTATTTGAACACAGTTTGGCACAAAATCCATCGAAGGAATATTTCTTTTTTTTTATTTTAAAGCTCACAATATATTCATTCTCTATATATGTATGTTTATACAAATATTTTTAAAAATAATTACCAGCTTATAATCGAGATGCTATTGAAAATAAAAATGCAAAGGCATCAGGAAATTCTCTTTTGTGAGGAAAAGTTACTTGTTTTTTTTTTTTAATATAGTTTTTCCACTTTTAAGTGAGTTAGTAAAGCTTTTAAAAAGCAGCACTTAAAAAGGCATTTTCAATAATAAAAAAAAATAATAATCAATACATAAAGAATCTTCGAACCATTGACTGTGAGGAAAGGGCATTAATTTATAAGGGCTGCTATGTATAAAATCAATCGAAAGAGGTGTCATTTCAAAAGGAACAAATGTTACAAAATTGAAGAGGCATTTTCATGTATCCGAAATTATCAAATTTTCATAATTTTAGTTGAAGTTTTATTTTTAGAGAAGATTGTAGTCAGCGCTCATTTTCTGTAATAAAACTTAAAATCTTATATATTATTTCTATAGTCTAGACTCACTTTAGTATTAAATTCATGTGCTACTATGAACATATTTGTTTACTCTCCAAAAGAAAAGTAGAATTTTAACAATGTTTTACCATTCTCATTTTGGACAATTTGTGAGAATTCGCTCGAATATTTAGCTTTTATTTTCACCAATTCTCCAAAACGCAACTTTAAAATTGATTCATTATTGTCATTTTAAAGAATTAGTTATAAACATTTTAGTTTCTAAAAAAAATTTTTACTTGATGGCCCATATATTTTAACATTTCCATACAAATTATCGACAGCAAAATGATAATTAGTGCCGGTAATATAGTTTTATTCTGGAGTTAAGTCCCAAGCACGTAGGCGAGGGACGTATGTGGTGTCTGGGTTTTCAAAAATTTCAAAGTAAAGAATGTGGAGAAATGTTCCTTTTCATTAAAAATTGCAATCGTCTAAAAACCGTATATGCAGTATTAAAAAAGAGATTATTGAGTAACTACTCAAGGAATTGTAAGCAGGATATGCATAGGTCCATAAATGGAATTGACAATATTTTATTCCAACTTTGAGTCCTTTCAAATAAAATTATCCTCTAATTTACATGTTGATCAAAAATGAATTCCCGAATTAAATTTTTGTATACTAATCAACAGAAAAACTGCTATTTGACATTTAAGCATAAAGCCTAGTACGCTGCTGATGCGAAACGAAAAATCCCATACAAAAATGACACAACGAAATCAGAAACGGAAAATTTCGTTTTGCTTTTCGTTTTGCAATACGCTGTTCGAAGAGTGAAATTTATAGTTGTAGCAGATTATTTGGAGAAGTCTCCGCTCCTTTTTCGCACTGAATTAATTATACAGACTATTTATTGTGTGCGGAAAAATGACATTTGTGTTTTATTTGTGTTTTTTTTTTGTTTATCATTTTCTTACATCATGGGTTTCTCTGATTTTTTGCATTTATGTTTGATTTTGACAGCATACTAGGCTTAATGCGCAGCTGAAGCGAAACGAAAATTTCCATAAAAAAATTGAAGCAACGAAATCATGAACGAAAAATTTCGTTTTCATTTTTGTTCTGCAGTACGCTGTTCAACGAGCGAAATTGATAATTGTAGCAGATTATTTGGAGAAGTCTACACTCTTTTTCACACTGAATTATTTGCACGAACCATTAATTGTCCGCGGAAAAATGACATTCGAGTTTTAATTTGTATTTTTATTTGTTGTTTTTTTGATTACAGCAAAGGCTTCTGTGATTTTATTTTTTTTTTTATTTTTCTTACAATTGGTGACATTTATTTTTTCCGTAGTCGTTTCATTTACGTTTTTGTTATCGATTTGGAGACCAGCTAAAATTTTCGTTTCGGTTTATCTACGTACTAGGCTTTAGTAGCAAATCTTTACGAAAATCTCCTCCAATTAAGAACAACTCAAAACTGAAGTAACCACCATATATTATATTAATAATATAAATTAATAATAGTATAAATTAATCTAAAATCTCATCAATTATTGCACTTCCCCGCGTATTTTTGACTTTTAAATTATATATTTATGCGTAACAAGAATATGCATTTTTAACATACATATCGACGCACGGTTAAAGTTCAGACCCATCGTAAGTCAAAAAATTCAATAAAAATATTATTAATGGAAAATAATCAGAATAATCAGAGCCACCTTTTGGCAATTTCAGTGTAACAATGTTGTTCAGGATAGTTTACAGAAAAAGGCAGAATTCAAAATCTCTTGCTATAGACCAGGTTTTTTTGATTTCTGAAAAACGTGTAAAAACGACTTACACGAAGATCGGCACTTTAACCATCAATATGTCGTTTTCGCTGTTGAATTACTGTTCGAGTAATATTTACGGAGTGTTTTATTGTTTTTTATTTCATAAAAGAGAAGATAAGGAACACACATATACATTAATATAAAGTTTTTCTTCATATTAGAGTTCCCCCACACCAATGCGAATTTTCGGTGGCGACGACGAAAACAATAATAACAACGTGTTGTTTTCATTGACAGCCACGTGTTGTTATAGTTTTTTTCGTCGTCGCCACCGAAAATTCGCGTTGTTGTGGGGGAACCTTTACTTGTCAAAAATAATAAATGCTTGAAGAAGCCATTTTGTTAAATGGCGAAATCACAATTTGGGGAGTCGATCTTTTCATTTTCGATTGGAAAAAAAAAGGACTAGAATAATCTGAAAATTCAATCGAAATGACATTAAGAGAGAGAAGAAGAATACTCAACAATGAGACGTAACGAATAACACGGAAGAAATAATATATATATGGAAATACACCGCGTGTCATATTTTATCATAAATCGTGAAACATTGGTATGTTCTTTCGAATGAATTGAAGTTTAACTTAAATGTAAAAACGCATTCTAAAGCAATTTCCAAGCAGGAAAAAAATAGCAATAATTAATTTTTTTAATGTTGCAAGTAGTTTATAATTATGAACAAAATAATAACATCAATTTAAAAACAATTCGATTCGTAGATTTTTTCTTCTATTTTTACAAACATATTTTTTTAAAGGTTACTAACAGTAGAAAGGGGCCCCTTTAATGGTAGGTATAGTTGAAGAAATTCTATGCTTGATATAATCATATTATTTACAGAGCTACAAAGTAGATTTTTTTCTCCCTTAGACATGCCATATTTTTTTAAGTTCTTTAATTTATCATTAAATAAGAATAATATCAAAGCATAACCGATATCCCTTTCATGATGGTCATTTGAGAATAATTCTCTTAAACGTTTTCTTTCCAGATAACCCAAAAGGAAAAATTCTAAAACTAATAAGCCTGGAAAATTAAAGCGCATAAACCAGATTTTAAGTAATTTTTTATTGCATCACTCATTTAACAAATTACAATGCATTCTAGTTAAAGTTAAGTTATATGTATTTAAAACCACAAACAGGAAATAGCCTTCTCTCAAATCGTATCCTGAAAAAAAACCGATACCTAAATATGTACATAACTTATGTGTCAACTTAAAAATCCAACGAAACCCTAATTCGCCGTTCCTTTCAGTATAGGAGACGCCATTTCCATTGACCTGAAAATGGATTAATCAATTTTTCTTCTCCTGGATTGACGTTAAGCTCTTATTCTTCGTCTTAGTTTCTGTAGGACTAATTTATAAAATTAAAAGTTCATGTTTCAGAAAAGAAATATTCATATGAGATGAAAGTAAAAGATTTTGTTAAACTACTTTTATTTTTAAATAAGATTAAATATGTAAATAGTTAAAATATTTCAAGAGTATTCTGCTAAATTCCGTGTGATCTCAATTTCTCAAACTGAGAATTTGCTGTTAAATTGTCAGTGAAAATTATTACTTTTTTCAATTTACAGACTTTAAGCAAAATGTTTTTAAAAGTTCAGGTTTCAGAGTGAGCGTTGAGGAAGTAGGGTTTAAGGAAAAACCGTTTAATATTGGTGTCTCGATAAAGAAAAATGATAAAAATGTGGATATGAAATGAAAGATAATGTAATAGGAAGGTCAAATTGATTTCCACATTCGTGTAGTGCTGTCATAGGAAAATGAGCTTATGAGTTAGTTAGTGAGTTTCTTTATACTTATTCGGAATATTCAGAATATTTGGAAAAAACAAACGTTTTGCGTTACTTTATTTACCAGATAATAAACCATTTTGTCGTTTCCAAAACATTTGGAAAGCATTCTTTTCATTCCAGAGTCAAATATTGGACGCATTCAGTGCAATTGACCTTTCTATTCTCTTTTATGACATGATTCACGTCATTATTTTTTTTTATTTAAAAACAACAAAACAACAAGTTCATACGCCATAAGTGCTACTCATTTTAAGTATGTACAATTTCATCCTTTTCCCACTTTAAGATATAATAACTCAGTACACAAAATAAAAACATGTTTATTCAATTATTTTGACATATCACCGAACAACTGATAATGCCATTCTTTTTGTTCTAGTAAATAAAAGTCTTTTCTATCTATTTTTGAAATTTTGAAACAAGGCCTAATATTTTTAATGTTCATGTAACATTTTTTTTAATTAATTTAAATCTACTTTTTTAATTATTCTTCTGTCTAAATTATGCCATGAAATGCTTAACTTTTTCATTTGTTTCTTTTTTATCATAATTATCATAATTATAGGTACTCACAAAAAAAAAAACATAATTACTGCCGACTATAGTTTGTATAAATTAAATTAAAAAAAAAACGAAATAAGAACTAAAAATCATATCCTTTCGATGATTTTTCGCCAATACTGTTCAAAAATAAAAAAAAAGTATTACGTATACATATGTACTGTGTGCATTTAAAAGCCTGCACTTTTATATTTTTTCTTTTACTCGTATAATTGTTTCTCCTTTCCTTAAAAAAAAAAAACATAAATCGAATATCATCACTATAATATACAAATTACACTATTTATTAATAAAAATTTTATATAAAAAAATATAATAAAAAAAAATGTGATCGAATAAAATATTCTAATTCATTGGCTCTTAAAAATAATATGTATTTAATATAATATTAAAAGTATTTACATATATAAACATTATATTATAACTCACCTTAAAAATGTAGAAACATATATCTATTTTCAATCGTGCGATAAAGATAAATAAATAAAATACACATTTGCATATACATACATAATTATTTATTAATTTTGCTATCCAGGAGCAATATCATTGGTTTCTTGTGAATATCGGAAATAATTATAGCTTTTCTCAATTGATATATTTTTTTTTTAAATAAAATTTATTTTCAAAGCAAAGTCAATTGCGGAGTTGTAATTTTTGTACATTTAGCTTATAATATTATTATACAAAATTAATATGGTAATTTTTTTTAATTAAAATAATAAGGTAATGTTAAAGTAACATTTAAAATGCAACGGGAAATTAAAATTCAGAATAAGAGAAACTAATTAAACAGGATCAAATTTCAACAGAATTAAAGTTATCTTTGTTGTAATATCTTTTTTGATGAACGAACATTGATTAAAAAAGTTAGAATTGAATAAAATATTCGTATGGACTATGTTATATAGTTAAGCTAATCTTCTGCTTTATTTCGGCTCGAGCCTTCATTTACGATTTCGCAACCTTTTGTTTTTCAATTTGACTAAAGTGGGGAATAAATAAAACAATCGTTGTACCGATTTTCGTTGTAGCAACGTTGGGTTAAATATTATACAGCAATCACACTATACTGTAGCGCGTTAGTCCTGTGACCGTAATACGACGTTTTCATTAGATCTGAAATGAAGTAATTTCGTAAATTGCAGAAAAAGTGTTTTCATTCTCTTAATGACTTTTGGCAGCCTATTTAATTTTGAATTTAATTTGTCCGTTAGTAGTTTGTTTCTGATTATTTATAAAATTTTGACATTTTCAATCGTTTCAAATTTGAATGCATTCCACTTGGGTGTGTTCACAAACAAAATTAAATAATTTGCCCCAATTGAAACGTAGTATAAAATATGCGATCGTCTTGTACACAGCAGCTATTTAATCTAATCCAGTCGCAATGCAATGTACAAAAAAAGGCCTGACCTGAAAGAAATTTTACTGTTTCACTCTTCTTTTATAATTCGTTAGAGGGGGTTATTAAGAGCATGTGTGTAGTTTTTCGGCAAAATCGGGCTGGAGCTTAAGCCGCCATATTGATTTTTCTTAAAATAGAAAAAAAAATATTTTAAACACGAAACATTCGAAACGAAACTTTGGCTGTCAAAATATAATCTTACTTAAAATATGTATATTGACAACTGAAAGTTTCGTTGCATCGTTCCGAATTTTCCGCTTTGTTTTTGGGGGAACCTTAATACTATAAACTACCATTTACGATACTTGTTCTAACGATTTTTCAAAAATATGTGAGCAATCAAATCTATAATGGCGTCAATCTGCATGATATTGGTGTTGAATCATCAGATCACTGTACGGCAAGAAGGAAAATTTCGAAACGTGTTTTATTTAGGTAAAAATCTCACCATTTCGGTAGTTATACCTACTCATAATTTTGTTTGTATTGTTGTTTTTCATTCATCATGACTAAACAATAATGTTCACAAAAATGACATCTGTCTAACCGAAACGCTGAGCGAGCTACATATATGAGCGATATAAATAAAAATGGCGCCTAAATTCCAAACTAGAACACCCGATATACATATCATAAAGTGAAATCAAGTGTTTTTTAAATCTTTTTAGATGTTATGAACAATTTCGAATTTACCTAACACAAATACAGTGATACACAAACTTCAGAATCATTCAAGATGTGTTCGTTTCTCTATAATTGTGAATCTGGTAAATAGGTGAGAATTTCCTGCTTCCTACTTTTTAACATTTGGCAGTTTGTAAATTTCTCTACAGAAAGTTAAAATTCGAACGTATAGTAAAGTAATCGATAAGAGTATTCAATATTAATGCATATTTTCTAATTCGTAAAATTTTAAACTTATTTCCACATTTAATATCGCATTTACAAAATTCTTTTCGGAATGTTAATTTGTTGTAAAAGATTTCCCGTAAAAAGTTCAACAGTTTGTAATGGTGTTGTACATTTTCCGACATTAACGATGGTTTTTCGACATTTCATGAATACTCTAGTTATTTTTGTCATTTTTTTTA
The DNA here is from genome assembly GCA_929447395.1 of Epistrophe grossulariae. Lineage (NCBI taxonomy): Eukaryota > Metazoa > Arthropoda > Insecta > Diptera > Syrphidae > Epistrophe > Epistrophe grossulariae. Next base: position 117,131,368 of record OV839568.1, read on the forward strand.
TTTTTAAAAAATTTTTAAATTTGGACAACTCCTTATTTATAAACGCATTCCAACAGCTGTCTAAACATATTTTCATAAACTCACTAACATCCCTGTAATCTGTCAATTTTGTGAACATTTGGATACGTTCAAGGAACATTTCATTTAATTTTCAACTTTTTGTGCATTGAACATACTCACTTTAGAATAGGTTTGGACAACCAATCGCAGTGTCTAAGTTAGACCCTCGATAGAACATGATTATAAATAAGGTTTTGGAGTTGGAAAGCCGCCCAAAGTTAAACATACTTTGAAATGGGTTTATAAATACGACTGGTAGTCTTCATATTATTAGGTGCGTTCCTGTACTTTGAAACTCTGTTTGGACAGACACCAAAACTACACATTTTATTTTCGCTGTTTTGCATAGTGCGGGAACAGATATACAATCTTTATATTTCGAAAATCTTTACAATGTCAACAAGTGAACAAAAACTAACAAACACAACTGACGTTTAATATTTCCGTTTTTTGAAAGCAAGCCCACAGAGAATTGAATTAAAAGAAAAGGTCTTGGGACTTCGTAACAGTTAATCCTTTATGGGCTTAGCTTAACAGATACAAAACTATTAAGTCCATATAAAACTGTATTTTGGGGCTCTAACTTTAAAATTAGTATGGAAACGTCAAATATTATTAAGAGTATTCCACCCATAATTTTCAACAAAAAAAAAAATGAGAAATGTGTCACTTGTTTCGTTGCTATGCCCAGATGTAGTTTTTCTGTGTCCAGATTAAGGCAAATCATATCTACCCCTCTCTAAAAAAAAAAAAAAACTAATGATTTCCCTCAAGTTCCTTAAAGTTTCAATATTGTGTTCCATTGAGAAAAATCATTAGTGTTTTTAAATCCTGAAATTCGTATTTTGATGATATGGACTTCCATATGAACATCATTGTGATTTTTCAACGAAAATAAATGTCACATTGTGAAAACTTGAATGGATTTCTTAAAGTCGTGAAGAATTCGCTTTAATATTATTTTTCCAAGCTTCAATTTTCATCTTTATAAAATTAATATTGCACAGAATGTACCTTTCCCTTTAATATGAACGGTTATTATTGTTTTCATGTCACTGAGTTTAATATTATTGAATTTTTTCTGAGAAATCCCGTACGAATCCAAATAAAAATTACATTGAAATTGAAATTTAAATTGAAATCCATTCTACCACTGCAGGGCATAATATAATATTCTGCTTGCCAAAAACCCTTGTTTTGACATTATTTCGTGCCCCTTGCTTAGTTCTTTATTATAACCTTTATGTCTTCACCTTTTTTTATATTATTATTTTATTGACACAAGCGGTCATGTCAAACTCAAATGTCAGAAAACATTTCAAAGAGTTTTTTTTTGTTCATTATTCTTTATATCCACCCACTTAACCATGTTGGTAACCCATTTGGCTATGCCAACATCAACAAGAATGTACATCACATACGAATTGGAAACGAAATGATGGATGCACACAAAATAACATAGCGAAAAAAAAAACATGGCAACAAAAATTTCCTTTTTATAAAGAAGGGGAATAATATAGCATTTTGTTTTTGCATTCAAATGTCAGGGAGACAATGCGGCCAAAGTGTATATTTGTATGTACTGTACCTTCTTTTGCTGGCAGTGTGGGTGGATGTGGGCTTTTTTTCAAACTAGAACAAAAAATTATTTATTATCGTTTCGGGTTGTCGAGCATTTAAATTGTACTTGACTGCAGAAGAAAATTTGGGCATAATGCCAAATATGTAATCATTCGTCAAAACGACAAAAGTGCCTTCTAATGATGCTCAATTGCATCACTAGATGGGATTAGTTTTCGTTCGGTTAGAGCTAGTTTTGTCAATGTCAAAATAGCAATAATTGTTGAATATCTTGTTTTTGTTTTTTTTGTATACGTCTCTGTTTCAATTAATTTCCACCTATAGCAATGGTTTGTTTTAATTTTTATGTTGAATATGTACTTTTAAAAATGTCTTTTTAGACAGTGATACATATGTGTATTTAAATAAAATGACGTTAAATTAAGAAAACAAATACCTAAGCAATAACAAAAGTGAATGTTTATTCTTGCTGTAAAAAATATTTTTCTAAGATTTATTTGTTTGTATTAAAACCACCGCTAAGCTTAAATAAAATTTTATCTGAAAAATATATAGAAAATTTAATATACCTTCTGAAGATTGCAACTAAATAAGCATTATGTATAAATAGTAATAGTGGTAACTTAACTAGCATCTTGTTTTCATCTATCTTATTGCTAATTGTTATTTGCCTTTTTTCTTATTCAAAATATTCGGATTAACCAGGATAATGGCGTCCCAAAAACAAGTCCATTGTGTGTGGGATATTTTTTAATAGCCACATTTCAGGTATGAGAAATTCAGCCTTCCTATATTTTTTATGATACGAAAATTTAAATTCCCTCCAATCTGTGAAAATCCGTGAATCATATCTCTAGAAAAAAAAAAAGGAAATTTCAAGCTCAATTATTTTCTGACAGAACTTGTTGGCAGAACTTGATAGATGAACCGTGCCAGTTCTTGTCAGCAACATAATGCCTGTTTGGTAACATGAAATTTTCACTAAGTTTCCCAAAACTGTATTTTTTTCAACGGGTTTCGACAGAAAATTTATTATAAATTTCTCATTACCAAACATACCTATTTATTAAAAAGCTGGCAACAACTTGCGAGGCCTAATAGAGCTTTGAGCAAATATTTGTTCGAGTTTTTAGGTCTATTTGGTAACGTGAAATTTAATGCGTATTTGCACAAAATTTCCCAAATGTTCACAATTTGATAAGAAAAAAAACTCAGTTTTGGTAAATGTGTTGCTAGAAAAAGTTACCAAACAGCATTTTATGTTAGTGTCAAAATCTAAATAAATTGACCACATTTTTTCTGTCAAAGAAAAATGCAAAATGATGAATGACATGCCAAATTTACGGAATCGACAGAATGCCATTATTTCTTCTAGATTTTAGCCATTTTTGCCATAGCCCTACTTCAAGACAAATCAAGGTTAGATACAAAACTGAAAATATTGCATGTAAACTCAATCCAGCATAAGAATAATTCAATATTTAATAATATGTATGTCTGTTTGGTAACTGCAAACTCTTGCTACAATTTATTGGATTTTACAGCATATTGTGCTACGTGCGTCTTCGCACAACGTTTAATTACCAAATAGACAGAATGATCTGCAGATGAGCTGTCAGTTTTCTGGCAATTCTATAGTGGTTTGTTAACACAAGACAAATTATTTCGGCACAATAAAGTCTGTTCGTTTACTTGTCAACAACTACAAGTTTTTAAAACATTAATTTTTTATATGAACTTTTACAGTTTTGGGATAAAAAAATGGCAGAAATGGGCAGTTGTGGGAAGTAAACGAACAAGGTTTATTTCTATTCGATTCACGTACCTAAATTGGCAAGATAAAATTTAGGTTCTAACTGTCAGCTGTTCATTTTCAATAACAGTTCTGAAAGAAATTTCACAATTTACACGACGAAAACAAACATTTTGAACAAATGGAAAAAATTATGACAGTTCTCCTAATAATTCGTAAAATTTGGAATTAAGCTGGACTTACACGATTGACGAATTGCCGAAAATTTTTGCTAAATCGTATGTAATATTTGTCATAAGAATGTAAATGGCTTAAATGACATTGTGTTCATTTCTTAAATCCAGCATTTGGATTATAGTTTTTAACTTATTTTATATTTTCTTACATGCATAATTTTGTTTGTAAATAAATGTTTATAAATGCAATTTTAGGTATCCACTATGTTGCTGTCTATTGTTTGAGAGACCTGCAAAGATTTATTTTCAAATTTTATCACAAATAAATTAAAAACTTAGTGCTTTAAACAATTTACAAATTGTTGATCGTATAACAAGAAATTAAAAAAAAAAAAACAACTATTTAAAAATTTACATAAATATAAAACTGCAAACTTATTTATTTAAAGGACTTGAATATCCTTGATCTATAAAAAGTTTCAAAGAAACATTCTTCAACTCACAATCATAATTATATACAATTACAAAACAAAAACATAAAAAACTAAAATCAATAAACAAACTCACAAAAAATTATCTCCTTAAAATTAATAAAAAACAAACAAAAAAAATATTATAAATATCTTGCAATCCAAATTATAGTTTTAATAATATAATTAGATTAAAACCGATACAAACAAATAAACAAAAAAAAATATGTAAGCAAAGCGAATCAATTTTAAACTTAAATAAAATTAAAAAATATTTAAATAATAAAAAAAACGGTACAACTTAGACCAATTCTCTTAGAATTAAACTTGACGTTTGGAATAAACAAAAATCACTAGAATATAAAATAAAACACACTCTATAGTTAAATAGAAATAATTTAATTTTAAAAAAAAGTTATTAGTTTAAAATGTAAAAATATATAAATATACATATATTTTTTAATAATTTTTAATGATTTTAAAATAATTTAATTTTTAAAAACTAGGTACGCTTAATACATTCTAAGTGAATGACAAAAAAAAAACAAAAGCACAACAGCAGCAAAAGAAACACACAAAGTTACCTATAGTGTAGGTAATCTTGAGATGAAAAACAAATAATAATTTTCTTTTTTGAAAAACAAAATTTATGCATAAAACAAAAAAATGCTAAACGAGAAAGTGATGAAAATATTCGATAAGTTAAAAAACATTGCAGTTCATATTTATTTTGGTTTATTTTTTATGATAATAACAAATAATGTAAATAAGAAATATATAGATAAAATGTTTAAAAAAAAAAAAATCAAACCATCCAATTATTGGACAGTTAATTTTGACTCTTATTTGTACAAGAAATAAATATAAACAAAATGAGACCGAAAATAAAATCTCTATGCGCCCATAAAATAATAATCTTTTTGAGCTTTTTCATTGCAAATTAAAAACAAAATAATAAATAAACAAAAATTCACAAGGAAACAAAAAACGTTGAAATAATACCTAATGTTATGTTACGAGAAAACTTTTGAGGTTATTGAAAAAAAAAGAAAGAAACGGTATATATCTATAGATACTAACTGGACTAAAAGAACAAATAAATTAAACATAATAAAACATGTTGTGAAAGCTTTAAATTAAAAATAATAATAATTGTTTTATTTAATATAAAAATGAATTGAAAATTACTTCTTTTTGTTTTAATTTTAATATTGCTTGGCCTAAAAACACAATTGCCCACTTTTCCTGTGTTTTACAAAATAGCCCTAAACCACATTAAAAACGAACGGAAAAAAAACAATAATAAATTGTTTCGAACTCATTCTCCAAAATGAAAACAAGACAAAGATAGTTTCTGGAAATTCGAAATTTAGTTTTGGCTACATTTAGGCGCCACTTATACACACATAGCTGTCATTGAAAACTATAATTAATAGTGGGAATTATCCAGAGCTCTTAATGGTACGTTTTAATTAAATTCTGTTCGACATTATAGGTACCTCATTTCCCACACACATTCAAATTTAATTCGACCATATTTGCAAGAAATTATTTTGGAAACTACTTAGTCCTCTTTCACACGAGGAAACAGAGTTTCCATCAACTTTAAGTTTTTCGACGAGAAGGGCACCCAGTAAGAGGAGATAAACAGTCTACAATTGGTGGAGATAGGAAATTAAAAGAAAATATCCAAAAATATCGAGCAACTTCTTTTCCTGTGTGAAAAGGGACTTATTTGAAAAGCTTTTGTATGGAAATGTCAAAAATCGATGTATGGAAAACATAAAGAGGAAACAACAAAAACAAGCTATTAACGGCCAATTTAAATTCAAAATAAAATGAGATGCTAAAAAAAAAAAACAACATAACATAGACATAATTGGAGTGTTCATAAAAATGATATCTCAGAAATTTTTCTCACTCAAGAAGTGAGCAAACGAATCAAAGATTCTTTTATCAGACTTTTGACTGCAAAGCTGAGAAATTTTTCTGAGGAATCCCGTTCAGGTAACTGAGATTGCTGATATCTCCGAGATCTCATTTTCCTGAATATGCCAAATTACTGTGAACTTAAATGTCTAAATGTCATGGATATATCGGTGCAGTCAAGAAACTGCAATAGACGTTTTTCTTTTTTAGTTCAGAGCCTGAACTGTCAAACAAAAAATTGTGTTTCTGTTTTACTTCTGAACATTCAGAGCTTCAAATTTGTGTTTTTTTTGAAGTAAAACTTCTTTTGCGGCATGGGGGTAAAAAATTTTTCTATGGAGCTGTCAGTGACATGTCAAACCGACATACAAATTCCCGTCACGAATTACAAAATTCACCGTCACGATATTATATTTTCGTTAAATGCAATGGTACGTGCATTTAATATATTCGTTAAGATGGTTAGTGAATTCGAGTAAGGGTTTTTTGTGGGAAGAATTTTATTTCTGAGGATTTTTGAAGTAAAACTTCTTTTGCGGCATGGGGGTAAAAAATTTTTCTATGGAGCTGTCAGTGACATGTCAAACCGACATACAAATTCCCGTCACGAATTACAAAATTCAGCGTCACGATATTATATTTTCGTTAAATGCAATGGTTCGTGCATTTAATATATTCGTTAAGATGGTTAGTGAATTCGAGTAAGGGTTTTTTTTGGGAAGAATTTTATTTCTGAGGATTTTTTTCTGTTGTGTTGGATTTTCGGCCATTGGTCGATTTAATGCGAGGAAGCATAAATTGTGTATAGTTGTAGGTTTATTGGTTTTGCATGGAAATATTCTGCAATCTATTGTGTCTCTCGCTCATTGGGTGTTGTTGAAGTAAAACTTCTTTTGCGGCATGGGGGTAAAAAATTTTTCTATGGAGCTGTCAGTGACACGTCAAACCGACACACAAATTCCCGTCACGAATTACAAAATTCAGCGTCACGATTTTGCAACGGTTCTGAGTTTCAAATCGGGTGCTCTGAGTGGTAGGACTTGAAAAATACTTGCCCTGTTGTCGTGAAAGAAGTTTTACTTCTAGCGCGTGTACATAAGTACGCACACTCTTTTTTTTTCGTTCTGAAGGTGTTCTGAGCTTGTTCATAGCGCGCTCTATGAGCTCAGAATAAAATAACTGAGCAGACCGAGTTGAATGCTCAATACAAGCATTTGACAGGTGAAATTGAAAAAAAAGCTAAGTGTTCAGGTGTGTTTCAAAAATAATTCTGAGCGCTCAGAACACGCTTTGTTCAGAGGATGTTCAGACCATGCTCGATATGTTCGGACTCTGTTCAGAACTCTATTCTGAGTTAAAAAAGAAAAACGCCTAATGAAATCTAATTTTTGAAAAACACACTTTTCATTTTTTTCTTCTTCTTCTTCTTTTTTTCTTTTTACAATTGACGCCATTTTAAAATTAAGGGTTCAAAATGCTCGAATAAAAGAATAATGCTCTTTTAAATACTATTTTCGTTTATCAAGTAGATTACAAATTAAACTCGTTAAATATTTATAAGACCAATAGTTTTAAAAATCGAACTAACCTATACGTACATCGCAAAGGCAAAGGGCCTTGCAAAGTGCTTTTTAATACTTCCCAGTAGATTATGAATGGAAAGCTTTAATTTTGCAAAAACGAAAAATCTAATACTAAGTTTTCACCGTCTGCTAATCCGAGATTTAAATAGATTTACCCTAAATCCTCATCAAATCTTAAAGATTTACCATACAAATTTAATCCTCAAATCTAGTAGATTAGAAATTAATCTTGTTAAATCTTCATAGGGCCAATAGTTGTACAAATCGAACACACCTATTCCCCTATTGCGCTGAGTACAATCTTCGAGAATCGAAAGAACATTTTTGAGAATCTAATATTTTTTTATCGTCGATCTATCTATGTATGTTCCACCTTAGAAGAAAAAATAAAACAGCATTTTGCATTTTGAAGGGAACTGTCAAAGTAAATCTACTTTTTAATCTTTTTATGCAGCGAAAACACTATATAGGATTTATTAAATATCAACTAGATTAAATTTCGGTGAAAACGTAGTATAACCTCTATACATAGATGTAATTTTTGTTGTTTATTTTTCTATTTTATTTTAGATTAGAGAAACTTATCAACAACAAGAATTTACTATTTTATTTCTTTTTACTCATAAGTGTCGCTTTCTCGGGTGGATTCAATTCGTTAATACGTCATTATTGACATACTTTGAACAACTTTGACCACAGAGTAGAAGTACATGGCACTGCAGGCTTTTCAGATTGTGCGATTTATCGCCCAACAGGTGATTTGAAATTTCATTTGGCGACATGAAAATCGATTTGGCGATGTACCACCAAAAAGGCGATATTTTTAGTTTTTGGCGATTTAATTTTGTATATGAAAAAGATCCAATGGACAACAATTAATACATATATTGAATTTATTGAGGAAGACTAGGTCAACAAAAGCGTATTGTTTTCTTTAATTTTAAGTCTTTGAATTGTTTTCTTTTGTTTTTTTTTTTAAGAACGGTTTTTTATGTAGAAACTAAAAATTGCGAAATTTTATTACATTTTTAAATTTGGTGATTTATTGGGTGGAAGATATTGAAATTTGGCGATTTAATATGCTTAGACAGTTTTGTGTGAGATTGACTGACATCAGTCCAAAACTATCAGTCATCATCGATAACGTTTATCATATTTAAATGAAAAATGTCATCTCATCCACTTCATAAGAAAAGCTAAAACATCATTATCACATATGCCAAAGAAATTCGTATAAAGGTTATTTGCACCAAATTTTAACGAAATTTGGCAGAAAAACATGTAAAACTTTACGAACACATCCATGTGAAATCTATTCAAAATGGAAACTACTAGAAACGTAAAAATTCGATTAAAAAAGGAATCAACAGTCAAAACAAAATATTCTAAATTACTATTATCGAAATGTCAAAATTGAGTCTGATTCCTTCCTCAACTCATTAATCGGATTTAAACATTTTCTGTAATTAAAGTTTATGTCTTTTCGGATAAAAATTAGTAGACAGAGATAAACAACCCTATTCTTCTAAACGTTCGCAGCTAAACCGACCTTAACCACCATCACTGAATACATCCAGATTCAAAATTATGCCTGTTTGGTAACTTTTTTTTCAACAAATTTCCCAAAACCGAGTTTTTTTTCTATGCGTTTTAACAGCAAATTGTGAAAATTTGTGCAAATTCGCAAGAAATTTCACGTTACCAAACAGACCAATTAAATCCGGATACATTTACATTGAATTTGTATAGTTAACAACCGGATTTAAATTTTAATCTGGATGTAGCGAGTGAATAATATGGCCGTACGTAAACAATTCACGTGAAACGAAAAATAGGTTGGAAGTTTCGGTGGAAACTCAATTTTGGCTCTACTTATTACTTTGGAACTTGCAACTTAAGTCTTCTGTGGTCTGTTAAGCTTGCAATTTTACAATTTCCACTAAAGCCTCAACTACATTGGCCATTTTTTGCAAAAGTTCAAAAGTAAAAATATTTTGTTTCCTTCTAGCGCAGTTGATTCGTAAAAAAGTGTATACAAATTGTTTTTTAAACCAAAATTTAAGCTTTCTGCATCATTTGTTTTTAGTTTTCTAGTCAGAAAAACTATCACAAAATCAATTTAAAAATTTTCACTTTTGCACTTTTTCACTTTTTTGGCTTATGTAGTTGAGGCTTAACACCACTTGGCCTCGACGCCAGTATAAATCCACTATCGAAAAACAAAATCCATTTAAAAAAATATGAAACGAATTTAATTTGTGCACTAAACACAACCACTTCAGACAACTACCATAGCCCCTCAAACTTGTTATAAAATCTCTCTGAATACATTCAGCCGTCATTTTTCCAAACAGCTGATCGCCAGCACTGCCATCAGTTCATTCGTTTACTGTTATTTTATGCTACTATTTTGACAGGTGTTTTGCATTTTTCTTCTTTTTTACTTTTGCTTTCAAACTTTTTTTCACATTCCTTCCATTCTTGACAGGTAGAATGTGTGTAAAGTGAAAAATTTTTGTAAACATTTTCCAAATCGACCGAAAAAATAAAATTAAATTTCTTGTCCTCCTCCGCAAAGAAGTTCGACCATTAACTTCTAAAAAATGGACAATAAAAAGGATATTTACAATTTGTGGGTGCAATATACAACAAAAGTGAGTTCATATTTTCTTCCGAAAATGGGAAAATTAAAGGTTGAGAGACGCATTTTAATCATGTTTTATTTATAATTCCAATTAACTATGGTTAAATTAGGAGAAGTTAATAATTTTCATTAACTAAGGACAACGCCTTGTTCCTCTGGGAATATGTTTTATAATAATTTGCCAAAAAAAAAAACAACAAAACGAAGCACCTTCCCACGTAATCAGCGAAAACAAATTTGCAGCTTTGTTGTTGCGTCGACGTCGTTTTTTTGTTCGTGTATTATAAAGTGGAATTACCTACCCTCTTGTTTTTATGGAGCTTAGGCTATAACTCCTCCCAACAGTTAAAATACTTATATAACACTTTCTTTAGCTTAATTGTTTACCTTTTTTTCCACTTCATTTCACCTGTTCGATGCGTTTATCCACAGAATGACGAATCCTACTTTCGGGAATTCATTGAACGTTTTGTGACAATCTGGAGGAATCAAATTGTCATCGATCTGGAAAATTGTCAGCGATGGGATGAAGTTAAGCCAGACAGTGGACCGCATTTGGGTCGTCTGCCAGATGAACTGTTACCGGCAGTTGGCAAATTTATTATCATTGCTCGGGACCAAAGTGAACAGGTATGTTGTTTAAGGCAACATGACTAAGAGACTAGTTTTTTATTTGTATTTCCTGATTTGCAGGGTGAACTAAGTGAGAATTCACTTAAAGAAATTGCTATTCTTATCGACTGTCTCATCATAATTTGTCGGCACTTCGAGAACATCTTGGCGGTCATCAAATATGAATACAAATCAAATTTGATTGCTATTTTGGGCAATGTTTTTAAGCATGTGAGTATAGAAATATTATTTTTTAAGCCGGGTGCGTATAAAAATTACTGTAGACTTCTGTGAATAAATCATTAAAGCTTTAACACGTAAAGTGTGACTCGTAAAGCATTATCACGTTAAGTTTACGTTTTGTTTTACCAGAGCCCCCGGGTGTTGATGATTGCAGATCAAAATTATTTTTCCTTGTTGTTTAAATAAATAAAAGATCAACAGCGTATTACCATTAAAAAATTTATATTTATGCTGTCTGTGACTTAGAATTCTCAACCATTCCTGTTGCGTTTTATCGGCTGGAATGGATGGGAAGAACATTTTTTAGCGAATTCGAACGAATAAGGTAAGAGAAACCTTTTCGTAACAAGATAAACTCTTGAAAAATTCCTCGCTAACGAAAAAAGACATTTTTGTTTTAGGTGAAATTCGATCCCATATTTTTCGGCGCGCCAGTACTAACCATTACTCCACGGAGAACTGGTTTATTACATATACATATTATATCGATACAGACAATTATTTAAAAATACATAATACAAATTTGAAAAAATTATTTTTTTTACTTTCTCCAGGCATCAGAAAATAAAAAAGCAACACCAGCAACTATGCAAGTTTTTAAGAGCTTTTCGCATTTCCTTGAAGTTATGTATGATCCATATCTGACGTGGCGAAGTTTCCTAAAAGGAATACTCGCTGATTATCAACAATTATCATACAAACCACATTCCGTTCATGTTGAAATTATACCCTTTATCTATGGTAATTATTATATTATTTTCAAACAGCAATATTTAATTTTATTTGATTTTTTTTATTTAAGATTGTTTTCAAAATGATGACATAATGAGATTCTATCAAATTGGAGAATCTCTAATACACATTCTAGGAGCTGTTGTATCTGGATCACAGGTATTACATTTGAAGCATTTTAAGTTTAACTCCTTTTTGCTTTTCTACTATTCGCATAAATAATATAACATTATTATCAAAATGTTTTTGCTTTATAATAAAAAAAAAATTGTCAATGTTGTACTATTTATTTAATAAAATTAATTTTTCTTGTTAAAAAAAAATCGTAAATCTAAACGTAAAAACACAAAAAAAAAACAATAATATTGCAGAAATCCTTAACAACTACTCTCAAAAATAAATCAATGTCCTCTTCTTATGGTGATGGGATAGATAGTTATGATCATTCGGTGAGTCTTAATAGTTTTGTCTTCTTAATTATGTGGTTTTTATTCTATGCAAAGTTGCATGGGTTTGCATGGGAAAAACACAAACAAATTAACTAATACTAACACTCGCTTTTATACGTTTTGTATCTTCACTTAACTAACTTATTAACTTTTTAACTTATTTTACTGCACTTTAAATTAAAAATTTCAATTACGTACTTAATTTTATATCGTATAAATTTTCAAATTAATGTTTTTTAATACACAAGCTTCAATTTTTAGTTAAATTCTAATACATATTCCTACTTTAAAAAAAATTCTGGCAGAATATCCAAACCAGCACTTATTTCGAATTCAAACCATTAAAGTGAATTAGGGTGCTTCGCAATCTCAGCGAATTGATTGATACAAGCATAACCTAGGTAGCTAGTTGGCTACAAAAACTGGCTATATAATTTTTACATTTCTTCTCAACTGGCTTCGAAAAAACAAATGCAGTTTGCCAATCGAGTTGCTAAAGTTTCTGTGCATTAGCAAAAAATTTTATGTATTGTAACTAGCTAGCGTCGTTGTAGTAACGTCGTTGATAATGCAAAAAGACGATTGTCAATTTTTTTTGCGAATATTAAAAAAAAAAATTTTTCGAGTCATGAGACTCACGGTTAAGATGTGTAAACGTTAATGTTCGAACAAGTGCCTGAGTTTTGTTGTTGAACGTACTCAATGGGTGCGTTCAATCGATTACGTTTTACATCTGAAATTTCAGATTTCTGAATTTTTGGAGCTTCTGATTGGCCAGCTGTCATAAAAAGTTAGATGACTTTTAGTGACTTTTAGTTACGTTTAGTTACGTTTCATTTGAATTTTCAGATAAGAAATTCTCATCTGAAAATTCAGATGAAAGTTGTTTGTGGTGGGGGAAGTGCCAAAAGCACACATAAAAGCTGAACTTTATAATTTTCGTCTTGTTGGTGGGTAATTTTTTTAGTTTTCGTCATGAAAATCCAATACTAATTTAAATGAACGAACTTTTTGTTTATTGTTTACTGAATTTCAACAATTTTTTATATTGATATTTAGAAAGTTTTTCTAGAAATTTGTAGGGCATACCTACATATCAATAAAAAAACTTTTAATGAAAATAATAAAACCTATTGCTGATTTAGTTGCATATAATTTCACCTCACAAGTACTCACGGTCAATGTTTAATAAACGAATATAATTAAAGTTCTATTTTATTTCGCTTAAATGTAAATCCTATAGGTAAATGCCGGAATTTGACACAATGACTTTCGACTGAAATTTTAGATATTTTTTTTGCGTTCAACGACATAAATTCAGGAATCTGAAAATTCAGTTTTTTAGCTATTTTTATTGAACCCACCCAATTACAATGTAATGTTTGACATGGAACGTATTACACGTAAGGCTCACGTTTTGAGTTTACACGTCAAAAAATCTGTTGAAATTATTTTTATTCGTTAAAATTGGATTCTTTCTGAAAAATTAATTATGACCAACATTCCGTCTTTATTTTGTAATTATTTGCCGCTTTCGTATTTGCACACTAGAAAATTGGGAAATTAATGAATCCATAAAAATTTTGTCACAGAAATCTTGGACAAGATTTCAACGCTCATTTAATTTTTTTGTCCCACTTAAAAATTCGCTGAGGGCTCATTTTTTTGTTTCCCATTTTAAAGTGAATGTGTTTTTAAAAATCAGTTGATAAATATTTAATGTTGTAAATTTTGTAAACCAAATTTGAAGGAAGTTAAATAGAAAATTTAATTTTATCGAAAGTTATTTCGCTATGTTATTATTATTTTAATATCCCTTGTGAAAAGACAGCTGATAACAGCTGATATCCGAGAAACTACCCAAAGTTATCCGGATAGGTTTGTGTTTCCAATTGTAAATTGAAATTTCAAAAAAGTTGGTGTTCTCCAAAAATGTATGTTCTGCATTTCGGTTCATTCCATTTTCTGAACGTATTCCATCTACTTTGTTTATGTTTTGTGAAATTGGGGCACTTGTAATTAGTTTTGTAGTTCTTTGTGCAAAATGTAAGCAAACTTTATATTTTTGTCTACTAAGTCATAAAACACGTCATGCAAAACTTTCATATTTGGATTTTAAAAGTTAAGTTCTACCTAAAAATACTAGGGCTGATGATACCCGAGTAATTCGGGTAATCCCCGTGAATCCGACTACCCGACTACCCGGGTACAGCAAAAAAAAACAAAGCAAAGCAAAAATAGGAACTGGGTGCCACAGCCATTTGTAAAATAAGTAAGTTTGAACTAATTACATAGTTTTATATTATATCTCATCAAGATGTTGGAGACATTGAATTAGGGCTGATGTTTCCATCGGTTACCCGGGTAATACCCATTATATCCGAATACCCGACCCGGGTAGATGATTAGCTATTTCAGGAAAATTTATAATACTCGTTTTATTTGCGCTCAAATTGAAAAAAAAACGTAGTTATGTACCTTGAAATCGTATAGCAAAGGTACAATCGAAAACTAGTTTTTTGGATTTTTGCCAATGTTCCGTTCGTCACTCGAGGTCAGCTAGACTAATATCATAAACAACTTAGCAAAAATCAGAACTACCGGATCTGATCAGATCCTATAAGACGACAAGGTTAATTGGACTATTAGATCAATTTTCATCCAAAGTGTAATTTTACGTTTTAAATAATTTAAAATGAATACACTTTCAATTTTGACAGTTCGAAGTTATTTGCGAAATTTTCGAAAAAGAACGAATTTTATGTCAGAATTTATTTCGAGTGAAATTGAAAATTGATTTATTTCGTTCGATATCATGAGTTCTATTAAGGCGTCAGTCATAGCGAATAGAAAAAGCATTAGGAAAAGTTAAAACAGAATAAATTTGAATACTTTTTCCTGACGGTTGGCGAACAAAAAATTCAGTCAGTACATCAACCTACTTGATGTTTTTTTTTTGTTTTACCGATGAAGCGGCGTCAGTTTTTTTCCACTAAACACGAATAAGTGGAACGAATTGTTCCATTTTATCAGAAATGACAATCAGCTGATACGGAAAAAGAATTTTCATCTGTAAAATTAATAAATGCATCTTTTAGACAAAATATTTCCTCCAATGAAGATTTTTTTTATGAAAAATATATTCCGAGTAATTTATCATCGATGCGTATCCTTTTTATATTTCAAATCGTATTATAAAGTATCAAATTAGCCAAAAAAATTGTTTTCCTGATCACTATAACCGGCCCCTAATCGGATCGTCAAATTTAAAGTCTTTGGACTTTTGGAAAACAAAAAAACATTTTTTCCTATTAAAAAAAAATAAGAAAGTGATACCCCTGAAAAAATTTCTACTTTTAACCCCCTATCCACATCGGGGCGTAGAAAACCTCTCTGACTTTTTTTATTCGATATCACGTTGCATATATGTACATACCTTTAAATCCTCATACTCTGAATTTCTGAATTTCTCAAAAATGAAAAAAAAGCGAATCCACAATAAAATAAGAATCTGTCTAAAGACCCGACAGCGCGTACGCGAAAATGATTTTGCGTACGTGAAACTATAAATTTGGGGTAGGTGCGAGGTTGGCTTTAAATCCAGATTCTATGCAAAAGAAAGTTTGCATACACCCAACCTCGCACCTACCCCAAATCCTATAGTTTGCCCAAGCAGGGGGTTGCAGGGGGCAGCATGCCCCCCCATACATACCTCAATGTTTATACGCCGTAATGCTGGGTGCTAGCACTGTATTTATGTAAGCAAGCAAAAAAAACATAGAAATGAGAAGCACTTAATATCGCGTACGCGAAATCATTTTCGCGTACGCGCTGTCGGGTCTTTAGACAGACTCATAAAATAATTGCCTTAGAACTCAGTCGCTTTGGCAGTTTATTCGTTACAGCAAATAACCTAGGTTTACTTCAGTGCGATCCGAGGTCTCAAAAAACACAGAATTTGATTGTCAGGGTGAGTTTAGTTTTTTTTTTTTTTTTTTCAAAAAACGCTTTACGTCGACCCCAGGATGACTTCATGGCTTTATCGACCTGTGTAATTCAAATCAGGTGCTTCCTCAGAATAACTATCAGGAGAAAAATTGTTTTTTTTACTTGCTGCTGAAATTAACCGTGAAACATAGGATAGTCTTAAGGTGGTTCGTAGGATGTTTAAATTTAGGTAATTACCGTTCTTATTTCTTGGGTTCTATTACTTAAATCATTGAATCGTTTCCAGTAGCCTTGTTATTTTTCATAATTTGTATGGTTTTGCAAAGTTTGAATTATGTTTGTGCTGAGAAATCCAGATATCGCCCAGTAATTATTTTACTTCTTCTTCCATTTCTATTCATTCTCTGCTTCCATCCATAATCCTATTCTACATAGCATCTTGAATTTTGAGAATACTAATGTCTGAAAAATGAAAATGTTCAAAAAATATATTTTTTTCTAAATATGCACAGTCATAGGCACAATATACGTATTGAACATACCTACATATGTAATATTTTTTTAGCAACACATATTTTCTTTAAACAATTTGTTTGGTCATATGTATGTATATTATTTTTATTTTCCATCAACAAAAACCATTTCAACAGCGAAATGGAATGCGTGCAATTTGTCCAGCAACGATATCGGTTTTAATGAAACTTCTCGGCAAATGGGAAACTGAGAATGGACTGCGTAATGTTTCTTTGAAATGTTGCGCCCTAATGATAATGGTTTTGCAACGCTCTAGTCCTGAAGAAGTAAGTCAAATAAAATCATAGAATCCATATACCTAATTATGAACAACACTTAAAAAAGATTTATTTTAAATTTCAGCGCCAAATTGAACTCACTACTATAATCCAACTTTATTGTGATGTACTAAATCAACTTTTAAGCACCGATCAGTTTAAGGGAGAAACATTTGATATAGCCGTCGAAGATGATGGAAGCAATACCAATGAAGATTTAGGCGTTGATGTGAATGCATTATCGGATACAATTGCAAATATTGCCAATTTTCTATCAGATATCAAGAATTCCAAGCAAATTTGCATTGCTATAATTGAAACGAATTTATTAGACTTACTTATTGGCATTCCAAATGAAATTAAGAGTTGGAATTTAAATCACACAATGATCTCGTATAATACAATTAGAACTCTTGCGGTTGTGACACATACTTCGACAAAGGCAGCAGAAATAGTTCGATCAACTGATAAAATTGACAAACTTTTTAGAGGATTAAAAATGTTGGGTGCTCCAACAGAAAAACTACTAGAGGCATGTTTTGGTTTGGCATTTAATGAAGAAAGTGAAGCAATTATGTTGCCTGAAGTTATTAAGAAGATTATTGAATGGATTCCAGAAATAAATGAAAGAGAACAAGAATTTATAAGTGGTTTACTTGTTAAAGGGTGTTCAAGTAGTTATACAATGTGAGTTTTATCAAATAGATTATTTTTCTTAAGTAAAACAATTTTTGTTTTTGCAGGAAATCAGTTGCATGTGAAAATCGAACAATCAAAGCGGCTTGTGAGTGTCTTCAACATTTTGAAAAACTCTCCGAGACATGCATTCAAAATCTCATCAAACTTATAGAGGAACTATCTAAACTTAGCATCATTCCAATTGAACTTAAACGTGTCATGTTTTTGTTGAAAAACGAAACTAAATTTCCACAGTCAAAACAATTACTTCAGGTAAATAAAAAATCCGTTAAATTTGCATAGAAAGTTTGAAAAAAAAGACTTTTTTGTGAAAAGTTGATAGCTATTCTTTTTGCAACCAATTTTAACTTTATAAAACAGTAATATTTTGAATCTAGAGATTTTGATCCGAATAGGTTCCGTCTTTAACAAAAAAGTCACATATTAAAATATGGTATATTCGTTGTTAGAAAGAATTCTGAAGGCCATGTCTTTAGACAAAGCTTATTGTATAAAATTATTAAATTATGATTTTTATTTTTAAATTCTTTTAGACTCTTGTAACGATATCTCTGCAAAGCTTGACCAACGGAAATCTATGCTCGCAGTATTTCAATCTAGACAACGATAACGACGGTATCATTGTTCCTGATATAAAACAATGGACAATGTCTGGTTCATATGGTTTTATATTCCATATTTTATTAAAACTCAACAATATAAATGAAGCAGCAGAAAAAAACTCTGGAAAAAACTTTCGCAGGATGTTACTTAAGTAAGAAGTTACTCAATGAGATATACGATAAATAACATACTCAATTTCTTTTTTTTACTTAGCCTTCGGACAATCAATAACACAGGTTTTGAAGTTTTTATTCAAAATAATGGAAATATAGTTGTGGCTGCTTTAACTCGCAGAGAATATCTCACATCGTCGGTAATGTCAAAAACACTTCTCGATGGACAATGGCATTATGTCACAGTTGCAATTACCCCTCCGAAACGACCATTCTCTTATAGCCAAATAAATATTTTTGTGGATTTCATACAAAAACTGAGTGCAACTTTGAAGGTTCAAGCTGTTAATGAGGTAAGTAATAGTTATTTGGAAAAATAATTTTCGGGTTATTTTTGATCCTTTTTTTAGCCATTTTGTTTCTGTGCTATTGGATCAAACCAATTGCCATCAAGACTAAGTGAACCACAACAAACAGATAGGCTTAGTAGGTCAGCATCTCAAGAGACCTCATCACCATCGTCGTACAGGGGGATGTTGCCGAGCATTCTCGAAAGAACTCTATCCACGAATGTAAGTGAAGTTTTGAGCTTTTTTTTTTAGACAAATGAAATTTTTTGAAACATTTCTAATGGTTTTTCTAGGTTTCGAATTATTTCACTCTCCCACTACGAACAAGCGCCACATCCTTCGATCCGAATGTGAAAAATTTCCCAATTGGAATGCAGGATACGGTTTTTGGTGAGCAAACTAATTTAAACGGACAAATTGGATCGGTTTTACTCGCCGAACCCACAACCAATCTCAAGACTATCTTCGATGGTGCAGCTAATTTTGCTTCGATTTTCTCACAAGACAATGAACTTTTAGATCTTACTTCAAGATTTGTATTTTGCTATTCGGCTGGAGCTTATAGTCATGATTATTGTCCTGACTTAATTCCAAGTGGAAAATACCCGGGAACTATTTGTGCTCAACATTGTCGACTTGTTAAAATTCAGGTAAACTCATAAATTCACAATGTTTTGAAAAAATTCTTTATATACTGTATCTTTTCAGGATACCATCAATAGCATTGGAGGCGTTCAATCTCTCCTGCCTATCCTTCATAGAATCACCAAAGAAAAAAATGATTTCTCACTGTCAACTGATAGTAGTGAATCAGAAAATCTAACTTCTGAAACAATCAAAACACCAATAATGGAAGAATTTTCTGATTGGGAAGTTCTTTCATCAAATTCTTATACAGAATGGAAAATGATTCAACATCCAATAGCAAGTTTTATGTGTTTCCTGCGGTACATAATACACGATCATGAAAATAATCAAGAAAACCTGTTGAACAGTGAAAGTTTGTCGATAATTGGAATGATGTTGCAAAAATGTAGTGCCAAACAATTTGATGTAAATGCCCTGATGGCAACTCATCTCTTCATTGAATCTATTCAAAATCAAAAAGTTAGAGCTAATGTCAATCTACTCGAATCTCTCTACACAGAGATAGCATTTAATTTTGGAATTTGGTCAAAAATGCATTTTCAAATAACTCTGGGACATGTTCAGTATTTGAGTGCAATGATTAAAAATGATCGGAAATATTTTCGCAAAAAATTTGGTGTTCAATTCTTTTTGGACATTATACGTCAATATTATGGAACACCAGAGAATATTACCGCTGATGATGCTGTAACCATTCGATCAACTTTGCTTGCAGTCATTCGATTTTACATACAAAAAGATGTAAATGTGAAGGAGATTCATTGTATAATTTCTTTTTTGGCATCAGTCAAGCATGAACATATTCTAATTGAGTTTCTGGAAATGATGATATTTCATTTGAAGAGTAAAAACTGCAAAGATCAAATGATTTTGCTACTGCATGAGCCACAGACTGCGAATTTGTTGTATAATTTATTTATTGAGAAGATCTATGGAGTGGAGGTGCAGGAAGCTGCTATTCGGGTAATTTATTTATGTATAGTTGAATGTTCAATTTATTTAAAAAAAAAAATATTAAAAAATATTCCCATATTCCATTCTCTTTCCTTTTTGAATCGGCATATTAAAATTTCAACTATTTTTCCAACAAATTTAAATAAATTAAATTCTCAATTAACTCTAAAAATTTTTCCAATATTCAGTTTATAGATTGTCTTCTAACATCATCACGAGTACATCAAAAATACAAACAAATCATCCGACTACATGATCCATCTCTAGAAAGTTCACTATTTCCGGGATTTTTCTCCTTTATGATACCAATGACCCTAAGTTCAACAATTCTATTTCACATGGTCGATGAGATTCTAACATCTGAAACAGATTATTCAGGAATTGTCTTTCTAATTCATCATATCTCATCGTGTGAATTACCAGTGAAATTAGAAATTGCCAAAAGGCTTCTTCAAACAACATTCCTTAAACAAAATTCATCACAGTCAATTGCAAAACAATCTGGATGGCAAGAATCAATTGCTAGACTATTAATACGCAAACCAATAACCAGTGCTAAGCCAGATGAAGAGAAACGCAAAAGTTTCGGAATAAATCTAAATGATGTATTACTTGAAGACAATGCAGATTTTCTCAATCAATCAGATTTGATAAGTTTCTGTGAACATGCTGTAGACTTGGAGGAGTTACAGCGAGAAGGTAAAGATGGAGCTTTGATTTTAAATGAAATTCAAGCTAGTGTCACTGAAGCTGCTAATGTTATCGAAAGTGAAATTAAAGGTGAGAGGCTTTTTTGTAGATATTTGTTCAGGGATTGTACATTATTTTTATTTTTTTTTTTTATCAGAATTAGCTGGTTCAGTGTCAGGAGCAGTTGCAGAGAATATAGCCAGCGTGTATTCAGTGATACGACAAAGAACATCTGAAATCCATGATACATTTGAATCACTTACAATGGGTGGTCCTCTAGAACATGGAGGAGGAGGAGAGGGAATGATTCCAAGACAACGAACTTCTTCAAATAGTTCAGCTAGCTCATCTCAGTCACCAAATAGCAGTGCCAAAAATAAAGACTCCATGGATGTAAGTCTCTTTATATTTCTTCAAATAATTTTATAAAACTACATATTTACTTTAATTTATTATTTTTAGAACGCAGCATTTGATTTCTCACCAGAAGCAGATGTAGACATGGAAGAACAATTAGTGTATCTAGTCACAAATATTTTGTTTTCAATATTCTGGAAGGGAGTCAGTAATGAGAATCCACAATGTTGGAAGGTACAAAATGATGATATTGTTAATGAATAACACTTTATTCTATTCGATTTATTTTTTTTTTACAGGAACGAGGGCAAGTACTGGGTTGCATCAATTTGCTTGCGTTGAACAATGAACTTATAGCATCACATTTATCTCTGCGACTGCGCATTCTAGAAATGGCTGTTGAAGCATCGCTCTCTGATCTAGCCGAACATGGCCATCAAACCTTAATTAATCAAGAAGTAAGCTTGAAGTTCTTGTATAACTATGTGTTTATTCTAATTTAATTGTTAATAGAATGCATCACAAATCCTACGAATGGTCTATGACCTTGTCGTACTTGGATCAAATGAAGATGAATCAAAAAAATGTTCCACAAAGCTACTCGATGGTGTTTTGGCTCTCTTAGACGCACTTATGGTATTCCAACAATCCACATCAGATGATTGGTCTGATATGATAAGATTGTGCTTAGGATTATTGCTTAAGTGCTCACATCATCCAAATCCTGGTGTTGTAGCAATGGCAACAGCAAAATTACATGCCATTTTACAAAGTCGTAATTCTGAAGATCCAGCTGAAATGGCATATCTTTTATTTAGTATAAACAAAGCTCTGGATGATGCTATTGAAGGTATTTCTAAAAGTACAATGAATGGCATAATATACAGATTTATTATTTTTTTTTTTCAGTTGGAAACCCCGAACAGTATTCATTTCTTATGCCTGTTATGAAAGCAATGCTTGAAAAATGTAGAAATGTATTTAATTTAGAAACAAATCTATCCGATCTACCACCGACATCATCGGGACCTGTGTTTTTTAATGATTTTCAAATGTACAGCACAAGCAGAAAGTGGAAGAATTTTATTGAGAAAATGGTAAGTGGTAGAATTAGTATTTATTTCTAGTTAATGTCTTGAGACGTGTTGATATCTTTTTGAGTTAAGAAAAGGAAACTCGCAGAAATGGTTTTTACATATTCTGAGCATCGACTGCGAGTCATCTACGATACTCCCTTGATCGTCCTTTTAGTCTTTGGTTCGGGCCCTGCAATTTGAAATGTTCTTTTTTACCTTTTAGTAAAACTTCTGATTCTTATTCGTAATCTATCATCTTTCTATTTCTTCAGTAGCGAGCTTCTTGTCTGAGAAGCCAGAGTTTCTCTCTACTCTTCTGCTCCTAGAGCTCGTGAGCAACTCAGATCCTTCTGTACAACGAGGTAATTGCCTGAAACAATGCTCTGACAAAGAAAAAACGGTTAGTTTACCGTTAACGATACTTATCTACTTTACAAGGTCCACATGATTTCAAAAAAAAGTGTAAGAAACAACGATCAGCAATGCAAAAGCGAGCGCAAGTCTTCCAGAGTTTAAAGTCAAATCAAACACATTATACTTAGTTTTAGCATCAAAATATAATAGAACCTTTTTTTTTTGTGTGTACATATTAGTCTTATTCAGCACCCTTAGATCTTACGAAATAAATAACTACAAATCAACTTTATTCTTATCACTAATTCTTAATACACTAACAAAATTCTAAAATAACTTATGATTCTTTGGCAACATTCCCGTACCATCGTAGATGTCTTCTTCTTGTTCGTTGCCTTTCACCTTAAAGTAAGTTGTATCAAAGACCAATCCTCGAGTTGGCTTCAAGGCATTTTCAGCTTTAAGCGTTGTCGTCGATACAGTTGGCATTTGTATTGCATCTGCTCGAGATGTCATTTTTCTATTTCGTTTCATTACAGGTGGCTCTGTACCAGCATAATAACTATGAGAATGTGATTTTTGTATTGAAATAACTTCGACATTTTTAAGATCATTCAAGGCAGTTTGAGTCTGAGTTCGCTGACCTCTTTGGGTATTGGCTTGTTGCTTTGTTCGTATTCTCATTGGATTCCATGAATGAGATGGAGAAAATTCAGTGATTTTCTGAATTTTACTTGATTCCTTAGGTTGGACATTTTCTTTTATATCCGAAGCATGAGCTGTTAGCTCGTCGGTTTGCTCAGTATCGCGTCCTGATTCGAAGGCTTCTTTTAGCTCGGGAACATCTAAGTTATGTTTCTCAGCTACTAGAGGAGCCTTTGTACGTTTCCTCTTCCGACGTGGTCTAAATGTACTGGTTGTGGATATGACCTCATCTAAAAACTCAGAAGAAGGAGCCTCAGGGACAGCTTTTTCCTCACTTGAAATGGGCATTTTTGCGGTAGTTTGATAACGGTTAGGTTTCTTAAAACGACGCTTGCTTGGGCTGAATCGATGGACTTTTGTGTTCGCCTGCTGAACTTGTTCGTGTTCTTGTGTACTTGATGTCGTGCTTATAGCTGAAGTTGATGGAATATGTTGAATGTGAGTACTGGACTCAGAGACATGCTCATGCTCATGCTGAGCTGGGACATTGTAGTTATTTGGAGGAAAGAAGTCCTCTTCATGTTCGGCAGTGGTGGACTCAAATGGAATCGGATCATAGAGAGGAACTTCATAACTGCTCTTTGGATAATCATAACCCGGTGGCATGTGGTTCTTATTCAGAGGTAAATCTTCTGGCAGATGGGGAGGAGGAAGGTATGATCCTGGCGGTTCTGCAAACTGTCCACTATTTGACTGATGATACGAATCCATAGGGGCATGGTGATTGCTTGGAGATTTGTTGTTATATTCTGGTGGGCCGTAGACTTGACTGGGAGGACCATAGTTATCAGTTTGAGGTGGCCCGTAGGTTTCATGTCCTTTTTCATAGTTGTTCTGCATAGTTGAATGTCCATGTTTTTGTGGTAATGGTTCAATATCATAAGATGGCGAGTGGATGATGTGGATGTCAGTTGGTGGTTCACCAAAGTCATTGTTGTAGTTGTAACCATTAATCGCCATTTTCTTATCATAACCTGGATATGGTCCTTCTTTAGACGGAAGCTCCTGAGGGTGATAAGGATGAGCTGGTGCTTCATACTTACTGTCGGGAATTTGATAAGACACCTGCTCTGGCTGATGGTGGTATTTCTTCGGTGGAGCTCCATAAGTAGGAAAATCTTCGTACTTCTGTTTTGGCTGGTGTGAAACTGGTTCAAAATCTTCGTACTTCTGTTTTGGCTGGTGTGAAACTGTTTCATACTCTTGTTCTGGCGACTCTTCATGATAAGATATTTCATAATGAACTTCTGGCTTAGAATCAAAATTAAATTCATGAGAATTATAGAATGATTCCTTTGGATTGCCGTAGACGTTAGGTGGTCTTTGGGCTATGTAAGTCTTTTGTGGCTTTGTAAATTCATATTGAGGTGCAACCTTTTGTGGCTTTATATACGTTTTTTGGGGTTTTGTGTATTCATATTGTGATGCAGTCTTCTTCTTTGGATAAGTTTCTCCATAGAAATCCAACTCCATAGCTTGTGTTTCGTAATTCGATTCTTTCTTAGGATATTCTGAACTTACTTCGTAATACACTTCGTCATAACTATACGCAGGTTTGTAAGCTAAAGTACTTGCATGAATTTCTGGTTTAAATTTGTAATAATTACTTGGTTGTAAACTTTGCTCGTAATGTGTAAACATGGGTCGATTGTTTTTCATTTTGGCAGGAGACTTTATTATTCTTGGCCTGTTACGCTGCTTATGAGGCTGAGATTTATGTCGTAAGAAACTTGGCGGTGGTTTACTGCGATATCTTACAAGTTTTGATGCGGTTGCATCGAGAATAGGAGGCATTGATGAATTCGCTGCCATTGAATTTTGAATTTCTCCAGATTTGACATTTTCTGTTGTCGCACAAAATGAAGTTTTTGTAACAGCAAGTATCTGAAAATAAAAGAAATAAAATCATAAAATAAACGTTGTATATAATTTATGATACATTTAGCTAGTTTTTAAATTCTCATAGGTATGCGAATTTTTAGAAAGAAACTGTACAAAATATCCTTTAAAAATTGTTAAGAAAGTAAGTCTGAATTTCTGAATTTTTGGGTTTCGTTTGCTCAATGATTTTGGGTTACAGGAAATTCATTAAAAACATAAAAAGATAAAAATTCATTCCTAACTTTTTTGTTTTTCAATTTTTGAAATTTTATGTATAAAGAAGATCAGTCAATCTTTTATTTGGCAAAATTCGTTTTTCGATACCTGCAATCTCCAGAATTGTAGTTTAAAATTGTGTTACGGGTGTGACAATATAATTTTACGACTAAACATGCAAACCTCGTAACTCTATTTTTTGTAAATTGTGTAGGCCAGTGATTTCTAATATTCAATAACCTACGAAATATATGGTATTTGGATATAATTTTGCATCTTTAGCCGACGATATGGAGGATATTCTATCGTAAGTGTATACGACGCACAGTGGGGTCACCTGTGTGGCAATGATGAAATGTAAACAAAAAATAAAACAAAAGAGATGAGAATGTATTGTTGTTTTTCCTTTATAAAATATTCGAATGCACCTAAACCTCAATTACCTAACATAAAATTACTTTGTTACATGATTTCCAACTCCAAAATGTGCACTTGAAGTAATCACCTTAGTTGTCTTTCAATTGTGATTTTAAAAAAAGTTTACAAAAAGGTTTGGCGTTTAGCTGTAACTTCGTGGAAGTATTTTTTTCTATTTTGTATCAAAAGTCGAGTGTGTAAATTTAATAGGAACTAGTTAAGATCTTTTTTAAAAGTTGAACTTGCCTTTTCTGTGCAGTTCTGAAAAGAACAGCTACATGACAACAAAAGTATGATTAAGATGTCAGGAGAAGAAGCCCTTTTAACTGTTGTGGAACCGATGTTAACAGCCCATCAATACAACGTTACTAGAAGTAAAAAGTCCGATAGATTTTCTTCATACAAAGTAATTCAATATGCAAAAAAAAGCTATCCGGATAAAGAATGTATGCATATTACTGCAGTTTAAGGATCAAATGGGACTTATTATTGATAAACCTAAGCCAGATTTTGGTAATTCAAATGATGGCAACACTGCAAGAAGATTTTTAACTTCTTATAAAATCCTGGGTATTGAAAAGAAGCTAAAAGCAAAGATTTAAAGTAATATCGCTAAAATTATTCCAGGAAATATTCCCGGGAGAAGATAAATGAAGATGTTTTTATTTTAATGTTGGAAACATTAAATTACAACTTCCATCAAAATGTTTGATTTGATTATTGATTTGATATTGATTTGATTCAGGGTAATCTTAGGATTTCTAGTAAGAACAAAGAAAGTGATGACGTTCTTTTATGACTGCATATATGCATGCGAAACTTACAGTTTAGACTGAAGAATTGTTTAAAAAGTACACCATCTTATTTTTTAAACAAATCCCAATTTTTGAGAACAAAATTTTGGAAGCGGTTTTTTTTAAATGCATTTTTGATATAAAAAATGTTAACATTTTTAAGAAAAAAAAAATTGGTACGCAATTTTTTAGCATTTATTGCGGAAAACAAAAATTATCCTTGAAATATTTTTATTATTTTAAAAATTTAGATATGCAATCTTATTCAAACTAATTAAAATCTCTTGTGCACAAGAGCTTTTAATTAGTTTGAATAATATTGCATATCTAAATTGATAATAGTGACACATAATGAGATATTTGGCCGCCAAAAAAATAGTTCTATGAGAGATATATTTCATCGATAGATAAAACTTTTTTCCTTTAATATGACCTTTAATTGTACTGATATTAGCTCCCATTAAAATGTTTAATCAAAATCGTAAGAACCGTTTTTGAGAAAAAAAAAGATATTTTCAATACTGATTTTTAAACACTTGTTTGGGAGGTTATTTTAGATCATAAGAACAAATTTAATTTAAAATCTTTTAGATATTGTTAAAAAACTGTTGGGTTCCAAATTTAATAAAAATCGACCGAGCGGTTTTCGAATCTTATCAAAAAAATCTTATTAAAAAATTATCAAAATTTTTTTGACATACAAAACTTATAATACATTAATACAAAATTTTTTTTTATAAAATGGTAGCCTTTTTGTAAAAAATTAAAGATTTTTTTTTAGTTGTGGGCACTTTTTTGAGAAAAATAAGATCTTCATTATTTACTAAGAAAAATTGTACGGCAGGTACCGTATTTATTTTTGGTCCTAAAAAAATAAAAAAATGAAAAAAAAAACTTGCTAGATACCAACTTTTAAGAAAATCGACCTACCCGTTTACGCTGCAGCCGAAAGGACAGAGCAGACAGAAAAACAGAATTGCAAAATACACTTTTTTCGACTTTGCTATCATCGTAATGTCAAGTTTGATCAAAATCTCGAGTTCGATTTTTTTTTACGAATCCATATATGTATGTACATACATAATATGTACATATGTGGTACCTATGTATGTATGTATACATATGTATGTATGTATGTACATACGTATGTATATCGCGGTAAAAAATCAATTTAAAAAAATCAATAAATCAATTAGTTTCGTGAATCAAGAATTCTTTGAATGAAAATTTTAAAATTTTATAAATCAGCCAAAACTCTTATTTTACTCTTTGCGTCAAGGAAAATGTTATTTGCTTTTTGTAAATACATTTTATAAAACAAATCTGTTAACTTTAATGTTTATTTTGGGTAAAAATTTTACGAAAAACGATTATTAATGGAACCTCTCATACAACAATTTTTTTTTATCTACGCCTTTGTCAAAAGAGGTTCAACTGATTTCAAATTAATTTTATTTTTAACACAACATTTTGAAAACGGAATGGTCGAATTTTTAGCAGAAAGGTTATTTTATTAACATTATCCAAGAGAATTTAAATAAAAATTATTCTTATAAGCAAAAATTGTGGTATTACAATTTAAACTGTTTAAACACCGTAAAGAAAAATGTTTTTTACTCTAAAATGACTCTAAAATACGATTTTGGTACAAAAATTTCTGTTAGAAAATTTTATATTAAGTCATTTTTAAAAGTTAGTAGTTCTCATAGAATTGTTGTTGTTTTCTTTTCGATGTTCTCATTATTTAATTTAAATTTTGTATACAAAAGCTTCTAATAATTTTGTAATAATATTTTTTTTAACATTGATTGCTGTGCAATGACTCGTAATTAAAATTTTCCATAAAAGCTCAACAAATATACCCATCACAGAGAAAATTTGATTTGATCTCTGCAAATATATATAAATTATTATATTCTTGAAAGTAATTTTTTCATTCAGTAAAAAAAGAGGCTATGTTTGCCCCTTACAAACAAAAAAATAGTACGTATACGCACTGGTGTACCGCATTGTATATAAATTGTAAGCAAACATAAATTTTCCGTATTGTTTTACTTGAACTAACTTCAAGACACACATCCAAATCATGATTTACGTCCAGTTATATTATGTTGTTATCTAACAAATCTCATAACATACAAAAACTCCAGTATGTCATTTCTTCGTTAAGCAAAAAAAAAAAGAGCTTTATTTATGAGTTATTAAACTGACCCACCACCTTACTTAACGAGGTCCACTCAACGAACATATGCCTATAGTTCATTGCAAATATGCACACATGTTTAACTTTCTCACGCTCAATATTATTATGCATCAGTGAAAGTGTTTTTAAATTGACAAATAAAATATTTAAACAGCATCGCCTCCGGATTTTGCGGAACATGTATATGCACTTGGGGGAACTATAAACAGCTGCCCGGGTATTTCTAGTGACAATATATGTACATAAATTATCTCGAAACTGTAAATAGGTATCACTGCGTTAATCTCCTCCAACAAAAAAAAAAAAAAAACGGGTCTCAGTCTGAGTTCCAGGACTTTGTGTACCATAGCTGAGATCACACAATTTATGATGACAGAGAAAAAACTCGTTTGACAGATTTTCAAATGAAATTGAAGCGAATGCCGATGACGGGACGACTCATATAAAGCTGTACCCAAAAAAAAAAAAAAACTTTAAAAGATTTGTTTTAATGGCAGCCGTTGCGTTGCAACAAACAACTTAACCGGGCTTTATACTCCTTTTCGGTTTAAATCAGCGCCATTGTCGTCGATTGTGTCGCGAGATAAAATGTGCGAATTGAGAATGTTGCTTGCTCTTGTTTCAATCAGTGGGGGACGCGCACTCAAATTTGAACTTGGAATCGACTGACAGCAGTAGCTGCAGCAGCGTGCGTTAACACACCTAACTCTGAAATGTTGCAAACTTTTGTTTTTGCAAAAAGAGAGGTCTACAAAAAAAAAAAAAAGTGCATGTTCGACCTAAATTACTGATATGGTGCGAAAAAACGCTGGGAGTGTTAATAGTCTAGGATGTTGTGTTATTTTTTAAGCCTACGCACTTTTTTATAAAATGAAATATCCGGAATTTAAATTGAAGACAGCTAAATCATAAAACGATAACTTTTTAGGACGTTGATAATTTTTCCAGGGTTATTATTATATTTTTCAGTGTTATTACTATTGTCTCCATAATAATTTTTACAACAAAGATTTTCGTCATCATCAACAGCTTCCAAGTAAGCGTAGAAAGTTTTGTAGCATGAAATCAGAAATCTCTATCATCGACATCTGATTAAGACGCGCCGGTTATATATAACTAAAACCAACCCAAGTGCAACATTATCTCATGGACTATAAAATCTGAAGTATACTTATTATACTATCCAAAGTTGATGTTTTGCTTATACATAAGATAAATGTGTCTGCGCCATTGGCACAGAGTTGATTCATACGCAGCCGTCAGTGGCTATTATGTGGTAATTAATTTGTTGTTAATTGCAGTCTTATAGTAGATTTGCTGCTGCCGCAGTGCAATGAGAAATCACAAAAAAATATTGACTTCGAGGAATTTCTTTCACCGATTTAGCAAACTAATTTACTAACTATCCTGCTCCTGATCCATTATGAATTCAGATGAAATTGGCATTTTACAACATTATCAATTTTTTTTATTTTTTTTAGAGAAAAGTATTTTTTCTTTCAGTGGAAAACGCAGGCCTTTTAAAAGTTAATTACTTAATTGTTTTGTTTAACTGCTTTTATCAAATCAATTAGTTATTATGTATGTATATATATAATAGAGGATTATTTTAAAATTGATGAATGTTTGATTGTTTGCATAAAGATAATGGTTATTTAATTATGATTTCGCCGCTGAGGAAAAGACTAATATGTAATTGCATAAATTTAAATTATGTGATAGCAGAATATAAATGTAAACTGAAAGTACTTTTATAATTTGCTTTTATATACACAAGCGTCACTGTGGTACAAAAAGCCAAAAGTCGGGGCAAAAATACAAAATCCGATATAATTTTTTAGTTTTTTTTTTGTTTTTATTTCTAATAGAAATATAAACAGCAAACAAAATATTTTTTTTAATTATTTAGTTTATAATTGTCAAAGTTAACAATTGTAATTTAGGCAATTTTGTTCTAGAGTAAAAAAAAATTAAAATACGAATTAATGTATTTTCTTTTTTGCAATTATGGCACATTCAATGAAAATCTTACTTTTATTCAATGTTAGGAGGCTGCTTTGTTTGTAAGTAAATAAAACTTCAAATAATAAAAAAAAAAATTCATTTTTAATAAATAAATCAAAAAAATCTCTTTTTTTATAAGTTTTTGAGGTTTAAATAGAGCTACAAAAAAAGTCTCGCTAGGTCCCGCTGAATAATTAAAATTATAGGATGTTTTTGCAGCTGCAACTTGAGAAAATATAGTTTGTTTAAAAAAAACCTTGTTCTACCTTGTTCTCGGTGCTACATTTTGGTCTTAAAACCAAATTTACTTTTGGAATGTTTGAGTTATTTAATTTTTCAAAAGAGCTAAAAACTTGAAGTTTCTCCTTAGTTCAATAAGAAAACGTTTTGTTATTGTCTTGATCGTAAAAAAATTCGCCCAATTCCACATCGCTTTTTATTTAAATTGCAATTGTTAAAAAAAATAAATGTACAATCTATTAAGAAACTATTAATAGTTATATTGAACATTCATTCATTCATTCATTCTGCCCACTTTTATGCCCCTTTTTGAATAAATTCTTCTTAAAGCCTAGTATACAGTTCCTTTCGAAAAAAAATACTTGTACTTCTTATGGGAGTGATTTTATCGCAAAAAAAATTTTTGACGTTTAGAATTTTACTATCAAACTGTGAACCAAACCTGTTGAAAAAAATGTATATTCACCACGGAAACTTTTTCGCGCAAAACAATGTTGGTGACATTGTTTTGTGGAAAAAAGAGGACAACGAATACAAATTTTTTATTTCAACTCAGATTTTTTTTCTTCCGAAAAAAAAAAAATTCTTACCACTTATGTTTTCTTTTTGTTCAAAAGAACTGTATACTCGGCTTAAACTAAAAGAGTTTTTAAAATTAAACCAGGTGAATAGGAATTAACGTTGACAACAAAGAAAATTATAATCCTAAATCAATTTTTTTTTTAAACCTGCTAAAAGTATGAGATTTATTTCTTTATTGCCTTAATAAAGACTACAAGTGATATCGATACCAAAATACCTGCAAGGTTTCACGGAAACGTCGAAATCAAGATTTATGTAATATGCTTGTTATATAATCAGACCCAATTATTTTATCTGAGATCAAAAATAGTGCTGAAAAAGAGTTTTTTCGCAGAAGTGGTAAATATTGAAAGTGATGATGATGCCAATGGTGTTTCCATAATTCTTAAAAAAAAAAGACGTATTATGTATTCTATTTTATTTTAATTTATTTTATTTTATAAAAAAAATAAAAAAAAATATTTATTAAAATTTTGGTCCGTTTACTTTTTTCCTACACTGTCTCACATAAAATTAGTCACTTAAACAGTTAATAAGATATGTCGATGAGCTACAAAATGAAAAACATAAAAATACTGTTAAATACATACTTGCTAAAAACAAATAATTGGTTCGTTAATTTTATGCATCCACTGTTGTAAAAAAAAATTATTTTGGAACACCCTGTGAACAATTATATTTTTTTTAAATTCGTAAAAATTTAAATTTAAGTTTTTCTTTAATTCCTTTCTTTGTTAATTCCTTTCTCTTTTAATTCCTTTATCTATTAATTCCTTTCTCTATTAATTCCTTTTTCAAAGAAAATCTTACTTCAGTCTGAGATTAAGAAACACCATGTTAAGGAATTTTCTTAAAAATCACTATTTTTTTAGCTTTGGAAATTTCCTTTATGAAGAAAAAAAAATTATAGCGATGCGTTCAAAAGTTATGATTTTTTCAACCAAAAAAAAGTCATTTTGGACCACAGTGGTCGTTAAACAGTGGTCTAAGAAAAAAGGTATACCTCAATAAACTTAAAAAAAAGAATTCAATTAAAATCGTACAAGTAAATATAAAATATAAAAATCAGTTTTATGAAAAGTACATTTATTTACGGCTATAAAAATAATTTTGTATTAAAATCTGCTAAAAGTTAACATTACTCAAACTTCTTACGAGTATAATCCCATAGCGTATGATCTTTCCCAGTTCAAAACAAAATATATAGATCAGCGAAAAAAACATACTCACTTTTGCATATTTAAAGTGAATATATATATATAGAATTATTTTAAGGCAACTAATTGCGTCTAACTTGAACAAAATAAAATGCGTTAGCTAAGTAAAGTTTGAATTTTATAAATTAAATACAATTTTTTCGTGTTGTGCCCTCGTTATGCAAATGATAGGCTGTCATTTTGGGTCGAACAAAATAATAAATTATACCGTGCGATTTTATAGTTGCAAATATTTTTAGCAATTTTTTTTTTCAAGCAAAAGAGTTAATAATAAAAAAGAAGCTAGCCTTCAGCTTAAAAATATTAATCGCTCAAGGTATATTTAAAAATTTGTTATATGTACTTATATTCATATGATATATTACGCACAAACGCATGTTTAAGTCTATAGAATAAAAATTTAAAATGACAGCATACTTACATATTTTTTTTTACATTAAACTAATAATTAAAAAGAACAAAATCAAAGCATTCTTACGTTGTGAGTTGAAAAACTCTTTCCAAAGTTATAAGATTAAGTATTGAATGGAAAACCAGACGACTTTAAGCCACATTTCAAGTAACAAGCTTCATTTTCTATCGCTTGGTTTTATCTTTAAGTAAATCATTATAACGATTAGATGCTAAATTAAAAGCATTTCATCTATAAGTTTCTGCCAACAATTTAGAGGTAAACTTAATACTCCGGGTGATAGTAATATTACTGCGGATATTTATTTCTTTAACTGGAACCTATCAGTGATATTATAATAAACACCTAATGCTTCATATTCACTGTGACAACTGGTGCCATTCAGTGAATGTTGTATTTAAAAGACCATAGGTCTTAAAAAAATGTATGTACATGTGTAGTTAAAATTATTGAAATACACACGATAAGGCTGACAGCAAAAGTAAAAATAATATTCGTTGATTTATTTGATTTCGTTATCAATGAAGCCTAAAAAACAGCCAAATTCGGAAATAATCGCCGGGAAGCTGGATTTTGGTATATAGCTTCCTCATGGTGTTCTTAAGAAACTGTCAAAAGTCCCCATCGATACGAGCGCCGCTAACAATTTTACGGGGGGGTTGAAGGCCCCCCAAAATGGTTTTCCAGAAATAACTCCCAAATGGTAAGTTTTACAAAAAAAGTGTCAGAAACTAATTTGTAGCCTGAAATATTTCCTACAAAAAATATTAATATACTTTTGTTCATACAAATAACGGTTTTTGAAATAAACCAATAAGAAGAGTTAAGGGTTTTACTTTTCTATGTAGTTGGGCGACTTAATTCCAAAATTGTGCATTTTGTGTTAAAAGCTTAAATATTTTTGTTTTTGGTACATTATATAGACTTGATTTTAAGATATCGGTCCACTTTATTTGTCCACCCCTTTAGGTGGGAGGGGCAAATTAAAAAAAAAATCTAAAATAGACAAAAAAAAACACAACGGCAGAACTAACAATATTTTGTTATAGCTTATCTTAAAGCTAGAAACTCATTCTTTATGTATGTTTTTGATTGAAGTTATTTTAGTGCTTAGTATTTGAATAAATTATTTTTAAACTCAAAGTTATAAAAATATAATAAAAAAAAAAAAAAATCAAAAACCGTTATTTGTATGAACAAAAGTATGTTAATATTTTATGTAGGAAATATTTCAAGCTACAAAATTAGTCTCTGACACTTTTTTTGTAAAACTTACCATTTGGGAGTTATTTCTGGAAAACCATTTTGGGGGGCCTTCAACCCCCCCGTAAAATTGTTAGCGGCGCTCGTATCGATGGGGACTTTTGACAGTTTCTTAAGAACACCATGAGGAAGCTATATACCAAAATCCAGCTTCCCGGCGATTATTTCCGAATTCGGCTGTTTTTTAGGCTTTATTGACTGGACTAATATAAATATGGAAATATTTTCGTTGGAATTGAAAATAGAAAAAGTAGATTTTTGAAGTGAAGTAATATTTTATATTAGTTAAACTTTAAAGCGGACCTCTTATACAGGGTGTCCCGTAACTCAAAGTCAAGCGGGTAACGGGTGATAGGGTAGGTTATACCTGTTCTGGAAAAAATAAGAAAAAAAATCTATCTCGCTTGCTTAAGTAATAATAGCAATATTTAGAAAAATAGTGAAAAGCGATACCCTAGACCACATTTTTAGGTACTGTGGTCACAAATTTCCGAATTTTGACGTGTTTATTTTTTTTACGTAATTCTAAATAACCATGCTATTGATTTCAATCACAAATTTAAAAATAAATATTGTAAGTTTCGAAAGAAAAATAAAGTTCGACTGAGTCATGTTTCAAAAAAAAATTTTAAGCTAACTTTGAAACTTCATAATTAAAAAAAAATGTACTACACTACCTTGGCAAGTTTTTTAAAAAATTGGCGCGTTTCATCAGGATTTCAAAATGGTACAACACTTGCTACTTATTAATTCGTAAAAAATATTTTTCATTTTTTATTTGCAAAAAGGACCTCAGTTCACTTCAATCACTTTTACGAGAATAATGCTTTATTGTACTTAAAAATCAATTTTACCAAGGTGTACGTAACATAAACAGAGGCACTAGAATCAGACACTGTTTGCCATAAGTAAGAGTAAGACAGATCTACATTACGTAATATGGTACGCTACGATCTACGTTCGGTACGCTACGTTTCTGGTTTTACTCGCAACATCTCACAATCGTGCGCTTTTGTTACCCTGGACTCGAAAAGTGTTGTGGAAATTATGTTAGTTATTATCTATTAATAGGTACTAAAAACTTCACAAATTTTTACCAACATATCAACTCTGAGAGCGTATAGTTACGAGGGAGCAAACTTTGTATACACGTTACATATGGTATACGGGTCACGGGTGGTACTTGTTTTGATTTAAAATTCGATGAGCAATGCTTTTCGGTATTCCAGTGGATCTTTCAATCGCACTGATCAAGCGCTGGGATCACATTCAATTCAATTTAATTTTAAACTCCTTCGTCGTTATGTCGTTGGGGTCTCCCATCTGCAGCGCCGCCATACGAGTACTAAAGGCAATCGTCCTTGCGAGTATGATAGGTGTCCATAGATTAACACCCGGTGGTCATGAGTGACGCCCCACAATTGGGTACCTTTCGATCCACTGGAATACCGAAAAGCATTGCTCATCGAATTTTAAAACAAAACTACTTCCACCCGTACCATCTGTAACGTGTACAAAGTTTGCTACCTCGTGACTAAACGCTCCCAGAGTCGATATTTGCAGAACAATGTTGGGGAAAATATGGAAGTTTTTAGTTCCTATTACTAGATAATAACTGACACAATTTTTACAACAATAATCGAGTCCAGGGTATCACAAAAGCGCACGATTGTGAGATGTTGCGAGTAAAACCAGAAACGTAGCGTACCGAACGTAGATCGTAGCGTACCATATTACGTAATGTAGATCTGTCTTACTCTTATTTATGGCAAACAGTGTCTGATTCTAGTGCCTCTGTTTATGTTACGTACACCTTGGTAAAATTGATTTTTGAGTACAAAAAAGCATTATTCTCGTAAAAGTGATTGAAGTGAACTGAGGTGTTTTTTGCAAATAAAAAATGAAAAATATTTTTAACGAATGAATAAGTAGCAAGTGTTGTACCATTTTGAAATCTTGATGAAACGCGCCAATTTTTTAAAAAACTTGCCAAGGTAGTGTAGTACATTTTTTTTTTAAATATGAAGTGTCAAAGTTCGCTTAAAATTTTTTTTTGAAACATGACTCAGTCAAACTTTATTTTTCTTTCGAAACTTACAATATTTATTTTTAAATTTGTGATTGAAATCAATAGCATGGTTATTTAGAATTACGTAAAAAAAATAAACACGTCAAAATTCGGAAATTTGTGACCACAGTACCTAAAAATGTGGTCTAGGGTATCGATTTTCACTATTTTTCTAAATATTGCTATTATTACTTAAGCAAGCGAGATAGATTTTTTTTCTTATTTTTTCCAGAACAGGTACAACCTACCCTATCACCCGTTACCCGCTTGACTTTGAGTTACGGGACACCCTGTATACAAATTTTGATCAAAATCAGTTTGGCCGTTAACGAGAAAATCGAAAAAAAAAAAAAAAAAACTGTTTTATGGAAGGTATACGGTCAATAGCAGTTATTGGTAAAATAAATGTTTACCAAAATGCAGAACATACCATACATATCGTCGGTAAAACCTGAAAAGTGTGTAACTCCATGTTTCACAAATTTTACAGGAGACCACTTTAACTTCTTACTTTTTGATTAAGTTTTACTGTTTTCCATTTTACTAAACTGCTAAACTGCCTTTTAGTCATCAGTTTTTAAAATCAAAGAACTTGCAGTATAATATGCAATTTAAAAAAATCTACAAAAATCAACTTATGATAAGAGTACAATCACAAAAATATTAAAAAAAAAAAGTAAACAAACAATCAGGTCCTTCTCCCCTCTCTGATTCGGTTTTTTTTTTTTTTTTTGTATACTCGTATGTCCTTGCTACATTCCTTGCGCACAAATTGGACAATAATTTTTTACATTAAAATAACGTAGTTACTAATTCACTTTTTTTTAAACACTTGGTTTTAAGTCCTTCGCTTCACAAATCAAACAAATTAATTCTTTCGAAAACAAATTCAAAGTCCATATTTCTTCACCATCAAAAAAATAAGGAACTTACGGTAAATAAAAATGCCAAAAGCATTTTATTCGAATTAAATTATTTCAATCTTAGGTATATATTCCAAAAATATCGCAATCACAAAGATGAACTTTCTTCCAAATCCAAAACCAAACTAATATCACACAAGGCTTTAAGACTTTCTTTTGCTAACTAAATCGTGAGCTATGAAAGTATCTAGTTTTATAAAAAAAAAAAAAAAACAAAAACAAAAACAAGATGGAAAGAAAGATACATCGGTAGCTATTTTACCATTTCACGCGCAGACATAGTTTATAGTTTTTTCCCATTTTTTTGTTTTTATTTTTTTTTTTCATTCATATCTCCTAACAGCTACATTTAATAAAAAAAAATACAAAAAATCAAAATAAAATTAAATAAAATAATCCCCGTAATAAAGTGGCTTCACGGGTTCAGCCATCTTCATAAAACTTCGTTATTATTTTTTTTTTTTTTTTACTCATTCGTCTTTCCACAGACTGTCACAACTGTTTGGTATTGGATTCGCCACTGTGCTTCAAGTTGTCCCATCTTCCCCATAATCAAGATATGGTGACGGTGCTTCAGCTGCAACCTTATAGGTGGCGGCTGTTGATAATGATGATGATGATGAGGTTTCCAGTTTCCACTACCACAACACGCCAAGTTACCGAACCTGTAATTTTCTTCGTTGATTCCGCGTGGTGGAAATCGGAATCGGAATCTGAATCGTCGCGTCGTCATCGTCATCATCGTCAGTCGTGGATCGTGGTGTTCTGCTTCGATGTGCATTTCACTTAATCCAAGTTTCCAAACGAATGAATTGGCTTGCGGCAAAATTTTACTTTTCACGAGACGTGTAATTCAACACGCTTCGTTTGGGCCTGTGTATATAGTGTGTAGTGAGGCGAGTTGTGGTGAGAAGATGAAGGAGAAGGATACAAACAACAAAATTCGTATAAATGTATGTTTCCTCACTTTTGAACTTGAACTTGTTGGATTGTTGATCTTTTTGCAACAACGATGATGACGACGCACGGTCGACGTCGTTCGTTCGTTCGTTTGTATGGATGTATAAAGTCTTCTTAGACCAAGAGATCTCTCACTCTCGATTTTTCTTTTCATGGTTACATTATTTGCAAAAATTTGAATTAAGCAAGCGATGAAAAAGAAGTTAAATCATATCCAAAAACTGGATGAAGCGATACGATATTTCGACAAGCGGTTTTGCACATCACGTTAGTTTAAGTACCTATATGATTATATCATCCGAAAAAGTTTTGCATTTGGTAGAATGAATACTTTAAATGCTTCCGTAAAACGAAGACATTAAGTGAAATGCAACAAAAAATTATGTTTATATTATAGGATTAAACGATTAGAAATGTTTCCATAATTGTAAGTATGCAACAGATGTGTCGTAATTTAAGAGAAATTAAATGGCTATTAAGTTTTTAAATCATTTTCTTATGATTTTGCTAAGAATAAGAAAAATTAAATTTTTTATAAAGTGAAATTGAAAATTAAATTCAATACTAAGGGCCAGTTTCACAGTGAAGTAAGTATCACTTAAGTGCCAAATATGGAAAACTATTTCCCAATTTCACAGTGTAAACTTATCGGAATAAGTGACACTTAAGTCTCCCATGTTGGCCACTTAAGTTCCCCTTACTCAGGTAGTAAAACAGCGGCTAAAGTGCCAAATGGAGTAAAAAAAATATTTCTGTGTTCAGAATTTCAAGCTGAACATTTCTTGTTTTCACATTTTTTTCTTCCCGATTATTAAGAATGCAGATATGAAATAATAAAATGAATTCGAATTTAAAAAAAAAAAAATGAAGAATGAGGTTAAGCTCTGAGTGAATTTTTATGAATGCTTTGGGTTCGCGAAGCAATCAAAGGCTAAATTTTGCAATAATACTGCGTTTAAGTTCTTTCCCAACAAAATTTCCATAACGAAGATAGGGTTTTGACATTTTCTAAAAAACAGTAACTATTTAGTTACAACTTTGCTATCGGGTTTACCTAGGGAAAATTTGGTCATAATCCCAAATTTTTTAGAAGCTATAAAAATATATGAAATATTTATTACTTTCCTACCAAGTTTTTACTTGCTATATATACATACACATACATATGTAAATATTTATAGGTATATTTTAAACAACGAACTCGAAATTTTGATCAAACTTGAAATTACGATGAAAGCGAAGTTGAAAAAAAGTGGTTTCGGAATTCTGTTTGTCTGTCTGTTTGTTCTGTCCTTTTGGCTGCAGACTAAACGTTTTTTGAGCAATCCCCCGGAAACATTTTTTCATTTTTTTTTCTTATAGGAACAAAATAATCAGTATCATCCGTAGAATTTATTCTTAGCAAATAATGAAAATCTTATTTTCTCAAAAATGTGCCCACACTTTAAAAAAAAATTCAGTAATTTCACATAAAGGCTACCATAAATCCTAAAAATATTTATAACTGGTTATTAATGGTTACAAATGGTACCTCCCATAGGATCAATTATTTGATATTCGATTTTCTCCAAAACGGTTCAACTGATTCTGCTCAATTTTTGTATTGGGAATGTTTCAAAAATTTTAAAAGAATTGTATACCAATGAACATTTTGAACAATTTTTGTTTGGGTTCTTAAAAGTTTCAAATTTTATTTTTGAGAAATTAAAAATTTGAAAACGACTTAGGATTTTTATTTAACTTGGCACATAGTAGTTTTTTTAAGATTATCCAGCAGATTTTAAATGAATATTATTCTTTTCTTGTTAAGTTATAATTAATAAAAAAATAACGGTACCTCCCATACAACTGTTTAATGCGGAAAGAAAATCTAATTTTTCTTTCTGTAAGTGCCAAAAATCGTTTTCGAAAATTCTGTATTTCAAAATTCTGTAAATCTAAAATTCTGTAGGTACTCCAAAATTCTGAAAATCCAAAATTCTGCAAAACCATTAATCTGTATTTCAAAATTCTGTATTCCAAAATTCTGTGTTCAGAATACAAGAAATTGCTTATAAATACTTTCATTAGAATCCAGAGTTCAAATTAATTTATTTTAACATTTTCAGAAAAAGTGTGTAAATCTTTGCTTTCATTAGAATTCAGAGTCCAAATTAATTTATTTTAACATTTTCAGAAAAAGTGTGTAAATCTTTTTCACATGTTTTTTAAATTAAATACTTTCGAGTCGCATTTGGAGGTTTTAAACGAAATTATATAAAAAACGTAGCAATTCTTTTATTTTCACAATTTTTAAGTTGATTTCCTCTTATTTATCGTCTGAATTTACATTTAAATTATAACACAGTTAACACTTAGGCACCATGTGGGAACGCTTATTGGTCATTTTTAGTTCGAACCGATTTTAGTGAAATTTTTTTACACAAGGGCTTCTAACAACTTTAATTAATATTGCATATCAAAGTTTTCAAATGAACCAATTTTGGATTTGATTTTTTTTTTTTTGAAAATTCAATATTTCGAAAATGAATTGATGATTTTTTTTTCAAAATTAATTTTTAACTCCGCATAACTCCATAAAGGCTAAAAAATTGCGTATTCATTTTTTGTCTTAAAATTTTTTTACAAAATTTTAGATTAAACAGCCCGAAATGCATTCAGGTTGGTGTTTTTACAGTTTTTATTTTCTTTATCTACCGTGTATATGAGTACCGTGTATATGAGTAGGTAGGTAAATTTCGTAACGATAAAAAAAACAAAATTCACGAGTTCAATTTTAATTAATTAAGTAGTTTAATAATTCTATTTCGCAAAACTGTATCATATATGTACATACATCACACCGAAGATTTAAATTTCAAATTAAAAAGTATAATTTATTTTCTAATGTTGGTTTTGCTGTAAAACATTATTTTTTTATTAACGATATATGTAAATGTAAACTATGTTCAAAGATACTGCCGTGTTTTGAATTACAAAATGCGGTTGAAGATTTTTTTTTTTTTAATTTGTATTTTAATCAAAGAAAAACACACAAATCGCATACAAAAATTTATTTGATCGAATTTCAAGCTGTTTACATTTCACCTTATTAGACATACCTACAATTTTTTTATAACTAAATATTAAAAAGCTCAAAGCAGTTCGTGTGACTCAATCGTGGATTTTATTTTTTGTTTGTTTCTTGAAAAAAAAAAAAAAACAAAAATCACCATGACTGGAATTACAATACCAAAATCAATAATTTCTTAAAACAATAAATGCTTATTTTCAAGTGGCTTATAATTAAAAAAAATTTATAAATAAAAGAATTTTAATAGGATTAAATTAATTTTTAAAATTACTAAAACAATTAATTTATATGGTTTGTGCTAAAGAATGCTGTCTGATTTCTTGAATGATTAACTCACTCATTTAGACAGACAAAACATTAAAATTGTTAGAACGGGTTTCTTAAATTTTTAAAATTTGACTCCAAAAATGTTTGGTATGCCAATTTTTATGATATAATAATATGTATACATTTAAAAATCTGTGGCCTAATTCCGTAAAACGAAAACGATCAAACAATATCGTTTTGACTATACACATCTCTATCACATCTAAAGAGAATGATAGGGACAGCTATTGCCAAAACGATATCGTTCGATCGTTTTCGTTTTACGGAATCAGGCCCCTGATTTTAAATAAAAATAACCCCAGTTTCGAGACATAAAATTTTCAAAAAACGAAAATTGATAAAATCCAAAAAAAATATTTTTTGTATTAAAATTTTCATATTTACTGTTGCAAGTAAGTTATTAAGAGGTTTTTTTTGTAAATTATTTTACTAAAATTTAGTTCTTCCCTACACAGACATTTTTGTATTAAAATCTTAGAACCGTTTTCAATATAAAAAACCTTTTTCTAAACGGTTGTGTGGCAGGTAATGTTATGTTTGGAACTAACAAAATAACAATTTAATTTCCCCAATAGGAAATAACTTAAATAACGGAATTTCAAGAAAATCACTTAAAGGGCTTAGACTGATCGATCGTATAGTGT
Source organism: Epistrophe grossulariae (assembly GCA_929447395.1). NCBI lineage: Eukaryota > Metazoa > Arthropoda > Insecta > Diptera > Syrphidae > Epistrophe > Epistrophe grossulariae. The sequence goes on from OV839568.1 coordinate 117,174,112, forward strand.
CAAGTTTTATTAAAATTTAGAGTTCTTTTTTTTTCATTCAAATTCGAAGAATTTCAATTTTGTTATGCAATGTTTTCTATGTTTATTTTTTAGTTCAAAGTGTGGCAAAGTGGCAAAATAAAAAAAAATAAAGAATTGAATTTCTGAACAACAAACGGACTAAAGAATGGTCAAGTCTAATAAACTGACATTCTAGTATGAATAATACAATAAATAATAATAATAATAAAGAATTCGATATAAATATTTTATCCTCTTTTCAAGGCAAAAAAAAACATAGAAAATATTAAACGACAAATCCGAAGCTATCACAATAAATTATTCACCTAAACAGTTTTCAATCTACTTCAATACACACTTATTATTCATGACCGATTCCACAAAGAAAAAAGTAGCACTTAAGTAGTTTAAGTTTAACTTTAAAATCTTTATTTGGTATCATTGAACGTGGAAGAAGCATAAAGTGATGCCATCAGGGTGTCGGGTGTAGTTTGGCAATATTTTCAGAAAACTCTTTACATACTTCAAAACTCAAACTTTGCAACCAAAATGTTAAACGCATAGTTTATTTGGATTTATGAAGCCATAAATTACGACCTTAAATATGGTTACCATATAAATAAATGCAGTTTTCATTGTTGTGAGTATATTATAATTTGTATTTGTTCTCTAATGATATTTATCGATTGTATTAATTATAAACTTTTAACCATCATCAGATTAATTTAAGTTAATTTGAATAATTTGTCTATTGAATTTTCAAAATTAATAATTCATTCAATCAATATCATATTATTCGAATGCGAATTTTTAAATAGAGAAATGTATAATTTTATTAGATTACTTTTAGACAAATCAAATCTCAAGATTTATAATTAATAATACATTTTCTGTAACCGCATAATTAGTGAAATCGCTTATGTGTTATATGATTTTTTGTCTTAAAATTCGTCAAACAAAAATTCAATCGCATAAAATTGTCCAAAAAAAATAATTAAATTTATCTTCCTATAACTTCTTCTTTTTTTTTTTTTTTGATTTATAGATAAAACCACTCTTCGATAACTATCAACGTGAAATCGAATTAACATTATGGGAACCCATAAATCGCTATTGGGCTGAATGTTATGAAGCCTGTAAAGCTGCATCCAAAAAACGTGGTACATTTCAAGCTGAAAATCGTCGTCACTTTCAGGTGAGTTTCCACTATTTTTTCTTATAAACAAACAATATAAATGCAGCCATATGATGATGATGATGATCTAATCGTCTTATATATTTTCAAATCTAAATCTATTATACAAAATAAAAAAAAAAATATTAAGACTTGGTGCAATGGCACTGATATTTAACGTTGTCTTCATTAAATACTCGTTTTAATTTTGTATTTTTTTTTTTGTTTTATTTTTTTTTTATATAGCAAAAAATTGTGGTGCCATGGAAAGTGCGTCAAGTGGAAGAAATGACGCGACTTAGCGCCTCAGCACTTCAACAAAAAACAAAAAGTAGCTACATTAAGAAAAAGTGGAAGACAGCCAAAAGATTCCTCTATGGTCCCCGCGGACCCTGGTACACGGGGTGAGTTATTTTTTTTTACAAAATGTCTTTAATCCTATTTATGTATATTTTTTGGTTTGTTGCATAAGATATATTTTCTACATTATACATAAGAAAAATATAAGGACCAGTCACGTAACCAGGGAGGTTACCTGAGAGGTTCAAGTTTCTCATAAAATTAAATCCTCCAACATGTATGCTAGGTTTCCACCTTGTCTTTCAAAGTTGCAGAAAGAAACGAGAAGCCTTTGTTTTTGGTGCCAGGCTTGCTGTCAAAGTTTGACATTTAAAGACAAATGAAAATCTAGCATCATTATTGAAATGAAAAATATTTTAATTTTTCCAAATTATGACCCCAACAAATAAAATATCACAATTTGGACAGACCCCAAAGTCCTAAAGCTAGCTCGATTTTGTAAAAAAAAAAAGTACTGCAACCGATTGTCTCAACTTAACCTCGATACTTCATCTTTTATTTCTTTTTTATTTACTAATAAGAAAGATACGATAAAAAAAATCAGAAGTGCCATACAAAAAATCTTTAAAACATTTAAACATTTTATCGATTTTAGAAAAAGCAATTCAATCTATTTGTCTTAATAAAATCTTGATCCTTTATTTTTTTTTTACTGGCAGTAGCAAAAAAGTAATCATGAAAAGAGTCAGAAGTCCCGATCAAAAATAATTTTTAAAACTTGAAAATCTTACTGCCAACAGTCGCGGCAAAAATACAAAATCCAATTTTTTTTAAAAAAATTTTATTTCTAATAGAAATATATACAGAGTTTCAAAAACAGAAAATAAAATTATTTTTTTCAATTGTTTGGTTTATTAAGCTTTTCAAAGATGGACAATTTTGTTCTAAAGTAAAAAAAAAAAAAAAAACAAAAACGAATTTATTTCTGTATTGCAACTGTGGCATATTCATGGAAATTCTTACTTTTCTTCAATGTGGTTGTTTTGTTTGTAAGTAAAAGTGATTTTAATTTATTTAAAATAATATCTTTTATTTAGTAAAATAAAATTTAAAATTGAAGAAAAACAAATTTTTTAATATGTTTAATAAACAAAAACACTTTTTTTATGAGTTTTTGGTAATTAAATAGAACTAAGTACCAACAAAATTTCTCTACGGCCCGCTGAAAAATCACCAAGATATTTTAGCCTTACTTCTTGTTAAACCTTATGCAAAAATTGCAGCTGCAACTTTATGAAATGTTTTGAGATATTGTTTAAAAGCATGTTCCTGCGTGCTAACATTTTGGTCTTAAAAGAAAATTTACTTTTAGAATGTTTGAGTTATTTCCTTTCTCAAAAAAGATGAAAACGTGAATTTTTCTTCTTATTTCAATAAGAAAAATACGTTTTGTTTTTATCTTGATCATACAAAAATCCGCCTATTTAAACGCCCCTTTTTAACTTAAATGGCAATTTGTTAAAAAATGAAATTACAATCTTTTAAACATACATTGTTATATTAGTGGGGCGGCTTAGTTAAATAATTGTGCACTTTGTGATAAAAGCATAAAATTGTTTTCATTGTTGGTACATTATATGAATATGATTTTAAGATATTGGGCCACTTCAAAATTCCGCCCCTTTAGGTGGGAGGGGCAAATTAAAAACAAAAATTACATAAGATTAAAAAAAAAAACATTAAAAAACAACGGCAACACTTACAATATCATGCTATACCTTTTTATACGTTCGTAAAATTTTGCAAAAAAATCATAATAAACTTTTTTTTTTTATTTTTTTTCAAAAATTTTAGTTTGAAAATAAGTTTTTCAAAAACTAAGCACTAAAATAACTTAATTTGAAAACAGAATTGAAGAATGGGTTCTTGGCTTTAAAAAAAGGTATAGCATGATATTGTAAGTGTTGCCGTTGTTTTTTAATGTTTTTTTTTCAATCTTACGTAATTTTTGTTTTAAATTTGCCCCTCCCACCTATAGGGGCGGAATTTTGAAGTGGCCCAATATCTTAAAATCATATTCATATAATGTACCAACAATGAAAAAAATTTGATGCTTTTATCACCATGTGCACAATTATCTTTTATATGGACGCTATGCCGCTCCACTATATTAAACATTCGATTTTTGTAATCCGCCCACTTTCTCTCTCTTTATTGAATAAATTCCTCTTAAAGCAAAAGAGTTTTTGAAATAGGAATGATCGTTAATCCATTTTGTATTTTGAAACATGCCAAAACCTATTAAATGTTGAAAATTATGATGATGGCAATGATATTTTTTAATGATAATTAAAATCTATAATTAATTTAAAAAAGACGTTTGATTTCTATTTATTTATTATTTATCTATATATAAAAAATTATTTTTTTAAATTTAAGTCCGTTTACTTTTTTCCAAAACTGTTTCACTTAAAATTGTTCACTTAGGGCCAGTTTCAAAGTGCACACTTAACAAAATAAGTGGCACTTAATTTTGACATTTTGGCACTTAAGCCGCAGTTTTACTACCTGAGTAAGTGGAACTTAAGTACCCAACATGGGAGACTTAAGTGTCCGATAAGTTTACACTGTGATATTGGGAATTAGTTTTCCATATTTGGCACTTAAGTGTCACTTACTTCACCGCGAAACTGGCCCTTAAACAGTTTATAAAATATGTCCATGAGCCACATAATGAAAAAAAATACTGTTAAAATACTAAAAACATCAGAAATGGGTTCGTTAATTTTATGCATCCACTGTAGTGAATTTTTTTATTTTGGAACATCTTGTGAACAATTAAATAACCGCAGACTTTTTTTTTTTTTACAAAATTCGTAAAATTTCAACTGTTTTTAAAATGATGCTTTAATTCATTTCCATGTTAATTTTTTTTTTTTTCTATAAAGAAATTTTTTTTCAGCCTTAGATTTAAAAACACCCTGGCAAGCAATTTTCTTAAAAATCACTGTTTTGCCTTAGAAATTCCCTTTAGTAATATCTTCATGCGTTCAAAAAATACGATTTTGCAACCAAAGAAATTATTTTGGACCACAGTGCTGAGATTCCAAAATTTTTCCAAGATTTTATTTTTCGGGCACTTTTGACTTGTTTCACGATAAATAAAGAAGAAATATTTAATGATGTATCAAGGTTATGTTAAGACAATAACCTTGTTCGTTTACTTGCCAAACGTACCCATTTCTACCATTTTTAGCCCGAAAGACTGTCAAAGTTCATATAAAAAAAATAAATCTGGTAGAATCTGACAGTTTCGGGCAAGTATACGCGAACAGACCTATATTTTTTCCAAAATCGAACAATTTGTAGGACTTTAAGGTAGAACTATAATAGTCGGATGCCGACGTAAGTGGTCGTACGAAACGAAACGAATACAAAGAATTCAAATGACGTGCCCATAATTGGGGTTTGCTTCGTTTCGACCAATTTTCGTTAACTTTTGCTTTCGGAAGTGAAGAGCGCTCATCGACCGCTCCATGCGTAAGTGAATTGAGAGAATTTTCTTCCGACATCTTCCGACTATTATAGTTCTACCCTTAGGGTCTGCCCAAAATATTATATTCGAATTGTCTGTACCGTTCAGGTCATAATTTTTAATATTTTCAATTGGTCATATAGTGACAGTTCTTCTTCGAAAACAAAAATGCTTCTTCTTTGATTCCAGAATCGAAGTAAAAAAAACTATCCCCCCCCCCCCCCAAAAAAAAACAATGCCAACGGGCCTGTTTGTAACATTAAAACAATTATCAGTTAGTGACTTGTTTGAATGATGGTAACTATTTGCGGAACTAGTCGTTTACTGAAGCAACAAATCAAAAAAAATGCCTTTCAGTGACATCGTTGTTACGTATCGCGTGTGGATAAAATCTCTTTTTTCTCATTATTGTATCTTTGTATGTACAAAATAAACCGTAGATGCAATTTTTCATTTTTAACTTTTGTAACATTGCAATTTATGCTGGAGGTGAAACTGTAGGAGTAATAATTTTTTTTTAAGTGGCATTGGTAAGTATTGTATCTACAGGTGTTATGATCTATTGATTCAAACCATATTTAGTAAGATTCTTAACAACAACAAAAAAAGATATCCGATCGTTGGAGTATTTATTGTTTATTATAATAATGGAGATTTTTTATCAATTTTTCCATCTGATTCATTCTGTGACATATTAAAAGCCCACCTACTGTGAAAAAGCCTTATAAATATATAGGTACATGCAGTAGGAGCAGCAAATTGTTAGAAATACAAAAAACAAAATTAACGGATTTACATTTTTGGATATGTACATATAATGACGTGTTCTTTGCTAATTTGAACAAACTTAACGCCTACTGTTTGCATCGCTGCTGCTGTGCAGCTTGCTGCGTATGGTAAGTATGTTAATGCCATTTGAATCTAATTTGAATAATATAAGCAAGAAACAAAAAAAGAGTCTGCATTCATCCAAGAGGATTAAGAGGAAATCTTAAGTGCTTAAAATTGTCCGGTGGGTGGTAGGTACATCGTACATGTGCCACACTGCATGACTAACACGCAACAAGCAAGTTATTTTTTATTTTTTTTAATAGACTGAAATTTTGTGTTAAAAATTTGTTGAACTATTCGTGATTTATTGCTGATTAAAAGCTGATGATAATGATGTGTTTGATTTGAAACCATAAGCAAAATGGGTATACATTATAGTTAGACAAATTAGCTTTTAACGATTTTCTGGCTCATATTGTCAGCATAAGTTTTAATGGAAATAAAAATTAAAAAAAAAACTGTTTTCAATTTCAGGTCAAGAAAACACAGAAATCGACTATATATTTATAAAATATGACTTGCAACAAAATTGTAAAGCAGGTAAGGGTTTTTAAGAAAAATTTTGATAAATTAAATGAAGTGATATAAAAAAAATAATTTCAATGGTGGAATATATGGTAAATAATATGTTTTTTTTCATCAATGAAATCTAAACCGGAAATCGATTTGAATCCGATTTTATCAAACCTATAGCCGATTTTGATCTTAATATTTTTTGTTTAGGTCTTCATTTAATTTATCACCATTTTTCTTAAAATCATAGCTGGCTGAAACTTTACAAGCCCATAACTGAAGAAATAGATCTCCAAATTCAAAATCCCTTTGTATAAATGTATATTAAAAAATAAAATAAAATATAAATAACACAATGATGAACGAATTTCAAGACCCACCACTTTTTTCGTTGTCCGCTTCACGTGAAATGTCCGATCCAACTTGATAACTAAGCTGAGTTTCATAATTTGACATAAAGAACTTTTTGTAGAAAATAAAATTTTCTATCGAAATACATTCAGCCTTATTGTGAGTTTCGCCCGAACAACATTCCACCCGGAAAATTTGATATTTCACTTTTCGCCTATTGTAAGTTTCACCCTAAATTTTGTGTTAAAAAAATTCCCCTTATTGTGAACGTTTATTTCGGGTGGAATGTAATGTTATTGACAGCCTAAATGTTTACTTATTTTTAGTTGGCGAACGAAATTTCGTTCGGGCTAAACTCACAATAGCTTTTAAAATTCCCGGGGCACAAAAAATTTTAAGGTGGAATATTTTTCGGGTGAAACTCACAATAAGGCTTATTGATTAAAAAAATCATAAAAAATATATAATAGAAATAAAGGACGTTTTCGAAAATGTCATTTGCTTCAAAAATTCTTTTGCAATATGCCCAAAAACTCAAACTGCAAAAGTCAACTTTTACGAAAACCCAAAACGAAATTTGTATGCAAAAGAATTATTATCGATAACGCAGTTTTCTAAAGTCATATCATGAAACCTGAAATTGGGTAACTCCAAATTTTATGAAAATGAAATTTTAATGTCATCTGTTAGTTTAGACGCTTATCTATAAGTTCTCAATTCATTTCACTACAAATTATCGCATAAAAGGCAGTTTAGAAAATGGAAAACAATACAACTCAATCAGAAAATTAGAAGTTTTAATGGTCTCCCCTAAAATTTGTTAAAATGGAGTTAGACACTTTTCAGGTTTAACCGACGATATGTTCGATAACTTCATTTGCGGTGCAACTCTGTAATAAAAAAAATTTGTTGAAGAGAAAAATATTGAAATGCCATAAAGTGTTTTCGTAAACGGCTAATGCGTTTGTAAGAAAATTGACTGTTACGTTGATCAAAGAAATTTTTTTCGGAAGCAGGACATATTTGAAGATAAGAAATATCTGCGTTACATGACGATCAGACGACGCATGTGACGTTAATTTGACGTTTTCAAAAACGGCCATGTTAACAAAAAATAAAAATCCAACAACTTCAAATTTTGTACTAAATTGTTCATATCTAAATGTTTTCAGTGCAAAAATAGCGAAGGACCATACCTTATGAAAAAAAGTAGCCTCTAATTTTAATATAAGAAAAACTGCATAGTCAGAAACATTGCCATTTTATTTTTTTGAGAGGATGCCTCTGACCCTGAATTTTGCAGACAAATTGAATATTACAGACCCCAAAATGGTTGGATTCTGCAAAAAAAAAATATTATAATGGGTTTGTTTAAACATAACCTTGATTCGTCATCTATTATTTCATTTTCACTTACGATAGGAACAAAGTTACGATAAAAAAGTTACGATAAAAAGTCATTAGCACCGAACAAAAAAAAACTTTTGGAAAATTTGTGAGTCCCACTATAGAGCAATAAAAATTAATCGATCTGAAATAAAAAATACTGCAATCGATTTGTCTCATTTATTTTTTTATTGACCGTAACAACATTTTGGACTCTATTAGCGCCATAAAAATGGTTCGATTTTGAAAAAAAAAATACTGCAATCGATTTTTCTAAACATTGGGTGATATGCATAAAACGGAAGTAATTACTAGAAGTATAAGGTTAAAGTAAAAACTATAACTTTTATAGTCTAAGGTTAGAATGAAAGTATTTACTTCATTTCGTTTGCATAAAATTAAGTTCATACTTGCTGGCAAATACTATCAGTAGATACTAAATTCATCCAAGTAAATACTAAGAATTCATCGGAAATTCAAGTAAATACTGTTTTTTGAACTATTTCGTGCTAATAAACACAATTTTTAAAAGATTAACACTTGTACATACAATATTCAATTAGATCAGATGTTGCTTGCATATTGTTGGGCGGATATCCTTTCTAATTAATGTATTCTTCCGAATGGAATAAAGGTTTCAATTTTTCAACATGAGTGCATTCCAAGTTCCTCTGTATATGATGAAAAAATGTATTTGCTAAACCATTCATCTTTTGCATCCAGTTGTTCTTCATAATTTGATGGAAATTTTATCAAATGGCTTAATCTTTTATTAGTTTGCAAAAAAATATTAACTGTTCTGAAACAGTATTTCGACTTAGCTTATATACATTCCCGAAAAACAAACCTGAGAACCGGGATTTCCAAAAACCCTGAAAAAATTGTATATATTTTTTTTAGTTATTTAAAATAAATATCTACATAAATAATGAACCATTTGCAAGAGTAAAACACTAGTTTAACCACATTTCATTAGTTTTAAAGCTTGGCTACTTATTTGATTAACTAAAGCTAAATAATAGTAATGCTTTTTTTTCTGAAGCGAATAAAGCTTTTATTTAAATCAGTTTCAAAAATAACCAAAAACAATTAAACGATAAAAGTAATGTCCAAGAAATCAAAATATGCTCTTCATATAAATCTAATCGATAGTCTTACAAGGCTAATTTCAATGACTTTTCAATGAAGTTTGCAAATAACTCGGTAAATATTTAAAGCAATCCCAATTTCAATAAACACAGTAACCAAAAATACGATTTAAGACTATTAGTTTTTGGTTCCCAAGCAACCTAATTAGTGGTTTAAAGCAATAAAGTATGTACTTTAAAATGTTCAAGTTTCTACTTTGCAACTTTGAAAAAATTAAGTAATTCCTATAGAAATAAAGTACTTACTTTTTTTTTATGCATGCGGAATAAATTTTTTACTGAACAAATTCATCCGAAAAAAGTAAGTGCTATGGCCCAAAGTAAATACTTGATTTTAAGCATTTACTGCATTTTTATGCATATCAAAAAAAGTAACTACTTTAAAATTCTCTAGTAAAAGCATTTACTATGTTTTATGCATATCACCCATTACCTCGATACGTCATCTATTATTTCTTTTTTATTTATACGGCAGCAAAAAAGTTACGATAAAAAAATCTAACATTTTGGACTCTACTAGGGCTGTAACAATGAATCGATTTAAAAAAAAATTAATTTTCATTCGTAAAATCTCGATTATTCATTTTATTTTACTAACCGTAAGAATATGTTATGAATTAAAAAAGTCAGAAGTGCCACACAAGAAAACTTTTTAGGCGCAGTGCCCTAAAAACAAAATTTTGGAAAAAGTACGGAAGTTGACTTTCCTTTGAAAAATCTCGATAAATCCTTGTACAGGTCGTAAAAAAAATTTCGGGTGCCCAATAAAAAAACTTAAAAATTTTAGACTCTCTCGAGCACCGTAAAAATAACTAAATTTTGAAAAAAAAACGTGCCTATTTTGTATTTACTGCCTGTAATAAAATTTTGAATTCTTACTAGCGCCGCGCCGTCAAAATGAATCGACTTTTTAAAAAAAAGTACCTCAATCGATTTGTCTTGGCAAAATCTCGAAACGAAATATTTAGGTTTTTTTTTAATGACCGTAACAAAAAGTTATGTTGACAAATGTTAGAACTACTGAACAAAAATGCCTTTAAAATTTTGGAAAAGAAAGTTACGACGAAAAAAATCAAAAATGCCGACCCAAATTTAAGATTTTTTTAAAGTATTTTGTACGCTGATTTCGAAAAAAAAAGTTTTTTACGGTAATCGATTGGCATTAAAATTCGATACGTCAATATTTAACTTTGTTTAACTCACCGTACAAAAAGTTTACGATGCAAAAATCAAAAGTGGATTACCAAAGAGCTTTTAAAAATTTTAAACTCTCACTGGTAACGTAAAAATTTATCATTTTTTGAAAAAAGATTTGTCTTTTTTTTTATTTACAAAAGTGCAGAACAAAAATACCTTTCACCTTGAAATATTGGACTCCTACTCATGTCGTAAATGGTTTTTTTTTTTTTAAGTACAGGAATCAAAACATCGATCGATACGATATTTTTTTTATTACTGAGCATACAAAAATGTTACAATGAAAAAATTCAATTGAGCCAAGAATAAAAAACGTTTAAACATTTTGGACTGTCACTAGCGCCGTAATAATGAAAATGTACTGCAATCGACATTGCATTTTGTGTTTAGTGATCGGAAAATTTAATTGTTGAAAAAATTACTCCGAAAAAGGCTGGAAGTTTCTTTTTCCTTTTGTAAGTCAGTAAGACGTTTTGTTTAGTGGAAAATCGCTTTTGCAGAAGTAAAAAAGTCGATATAATATTTTCAAAGATTATTTTTCGTACCGAGCGATGCATCGTGTTCTAGTTGGCAGTTCCTAGATCTCGAGTATGCTATTTTGAAGTCCCCAGGGCTCTTTGTTCAACCACTAATCGAATCAAAAGATTTCGCTATTGTTCAAACGTCCAAATATTTACCGACCGAAAATTTGATGAAACTTTTATGTTTGTATCTTGAAATACAAATTCTTAAAGCAAATATAGAACTGATAAATTTTAGTTTAAAAAAATCCAAATTCGAATCCCAGAGTGTTGTAAAAGTCGTGAGAAAACTTCTTTATATAGTTTTCGATTAAAGAAATTACACAAACAAATATTTTTGATTTGCACATATGTATAACGTTTATTTATTTATCGCGGTCAAACAGCCTTAACAATATTAAAAAGAATTACAAATAATAAATACATTTACAACAATAATATATATATGACACAGATTAGGCGGATTGAAGCAGAAGAGATATTCCATATACAATTAGAGAGAGAGTCTTTGATTTCGTTTGAAATACTACATCATCATCAACGTTTTCAACCGTGAATCAATCCTGGATAGCCTGGATAGCCAAGTGGTCCATGTGCTGCAGCCAATGGTAAGCCATAGGGTGCAGCAATCTTAGGCAGCAATGGTCCATGAGCTAGAAGTGGTGCTGGGGCCAGAAGTGGTGCTGGAGCCAAAATCTTAGCAACTGGTGCAATAGCCTTAACGGCAATTGGTTCACGATGAACGACGGCATTGAATCCGTTGACTGGATCGGCAGTGTATTCGACTAAACGCCTTGTGCCATCGGGTTCAATCAAAGAGTATGATCCTTGAACGGTATCTCCGCTTCGGCTTTCTTGTTGGTTCTTTACATCACCGGTTGTGGGATCCTGATAAGAGTAACTTTATAAATCTGCTCTGGAAGAGTTGAAGTTGATGGGGGTGACAAACTTACATGGACATCATAGCTGTAGCTGTATTGTGGATTTGGATCGTATGGCTCTGGAGCGGCGACCTTTGCAATTACTGGAGCGGCAATCTTAGCTATAGATGGATAAGCTGGGTAGGCCAGTGGAGCAGCAATTTTAGCAATAGCTGGTCCATAGGGTGAGTAGGCAGGTGGTCCAATGACAACTGCTGAGCTCACTGCCACAAGGGCGGCCAGGATGATCAACTGTTTCATTTTAAGAAAAAAACAAAAATTAAATTCCAAAATTAAGACTTTGAATAAAATATTTTGCTAGATTATAATTATGAAAAATCTGCCTTGCCTTTTGTACCATGTCTGTAAGGTTTGACAAATAAATGCTCTGTGATTCTGTGGCTGTCTAACCTTAGCTTTTATACTCTGATACGCCCGTTCGCCTAAAATATTTATTCAAAAATTAATTTTTACTTTCAGGCCTACTATACAGATACACCACTACCGTAGGCCTTTAGTTTTGCGCCTTTTATTTTCCTCAATGCCATTTTTGTAAACCATTCATATAGTAAGGCGGTGGTGGTGGCGGCGCAGCGGTTGGCGCGCGCTGTTCTATCTTTTTTATTTAATTTTTTTTTTTGTTGTTGCATTATTTTTCGCACTGCATCTTGGTGACTTATCAACATTTGGGATTTGTTTTTTTTTTGCATTCGGGCTTGGTACCATAATGCAAGTTATTTAACTATCGTCGTTAAGCGAGAATAAAGTTAGGCTTAACAAAACTGGTCCATGGCATTAAAGACTGCCGCATGCTGCTTACACTCCCGTGCGTCCGCGTCGTCGCCTGACATGCATCAGCATAGTCTATTTACACGTGAAAAATAATTCAGACTTACATACATAGCATGCATGTTCTCAAAGTCGAGATCGAGAGCGCGAAATTACGTTATTTGAGGGGGTTGTCAAAGTCGTCGAACAATTTAAATGACGACGAGGTAGGGCGGTGTTAGCGCGGTGGTGAAATGGTAGGTATAGTAGCTTGCGTTGGTGATGGAGGCACGTCAAATGGGCAAGTATCTCAAGGTGTCTAAGCTTCACAGGCTATAGGATGTATATGTTTGTCACTGTACAAAGTGGTGGTACCTTTTTTTCTTAATGCCTAAATGCCCTGAAGGTGTTCAGTTCATATAGAATAGGTACCTACCTACTTATCTACCTTTTCTTTTAAGACAAGAGCTGAAAGGAGATCATTAAATGTGCACCACAGCGGGGCTCACTTTTAGGTAACCGATATCGGTTTGTCGGTGTAACATGCATACTATTTTGTTTCTTAATTGAAATATGTTTAGGCTTCTGATATAGAAAATTTAAGATTATTATGCGACTTGAATATTTTGCTTAAGTAGGTGCATTATGTGCGAATAGTTAGAATTTTTTTAGAATTATTATAAAAAGGGATACAACAAAAATAATTTCCTATCTTTCTATGCCTTCTAACTAGTACCGTGCAATAATGGTTGCATTTAAAAGTCTTCAAATTTACAAAATTATTTTAAGGACATATTTTTAAAAAAGGTTTGCCATGCAAAAATGGGAATTGGGTAAACAACAACATCAGTCCGAATAGGCGTTTTACAAACGAAAAATAGCCAAATGAGAATTTCTAGTTTTGGCAAATTTTTAAGCCTGTTGGCCTTTTACGGGATTTAAGCCCTTATCATTTTAATCAGTTTAAAAGTTTTTTTTTCTAAAAAGATCTTAAAAGAAAATAACTACTACAAAAGCAAAAATTTTAACACTTCCTAGAACAAACTATATACAAAAAAGTGAAAAGTTATGATTTTTCAAACATCCATGGTTTCAAGAAAAAGGAGACTGAACAAAAATAATTTAAAAAAATATTTGTAAAAACTGCAGAAACCATTATGTCTGATGAACTGAACAAATGTCACGAACGCTTTAATTCCTTTATTTTTTTCATTTTCTTTTATGAAATGAAACAACACCCAAAATAATATCTTAAAGCCCTACGAATTTTAATAAGTAACGGGTGATTTTTTAGCTGGTTTGGTTTTGGCAACACTGGTTTTGACAGCTGACGTGTGTTTAGTACCTTGTGTCACTGTCAAACAGCTTCAGTTTGGTTTGCAATTTAACCATGGATCGTCTTACAAATGAACAACGCTTGCAAATTATTGAATTTTACTATCAAAATTCGTGCTCGGTTCGAAATGTTCATCGCGCGCTGCTTCCATTTTATGGTCGGCATTCTCGACCTTCTGAGCAGTCTATTCGGAAGATTGTGACCAAATTTCGCACCAAATTTACTTTGTTGGACATTAAACCACCAACACGTTTACGTACTGTGCGTAGTGAAGAAAATATTGCGGCCGTATCAGCTAGTGTGACAGAAGACCGCGAAATGTCGATTCGGCGCCGTTCTCAGCAGTTAGGCCTTTGTTACAGCACTACGTGGAAAATTTTGCGGAAGGATTTGGGCGTAAAGCCTTTTAAGATACAGCTGGTGCAAGAACTAAAGCCAGCCGACCTACCACAACGCCGAATTTTTGGTGAATGGGCTCTTGGAAAGCTGGCCGAGGATCCGCTTTTTTATCGAAAAATTGTGTTCAGCGATGAGGCTCATTTTTGGTTGAATGGGTACGTAGATAAGCACAATTGCCGCATTTGGAGTGAAGATAAGCCAGAAGCATTGCAACAGCTACCAATGCATCCCGAAAAAGCCACTGTTTGGTGCGGTTTATGGGCCGGCGGCATTATTGGGCCATATTTCTTCAAAGATGATGCGAATCGCAGCGTTACTGTCAATGGTGAACGCTACCGAGCGATGATAACAAACTTTTTTTTGCCCGAAATGGAAGTTCTTGACTTGCATGATATGTGGTTTCAACAAGACGGTGCCACATGCCACAAAGCACGCGAAACAATGGCGCAATTGCGAGGCGAGTTTGGTGAACAGTTAATTTCACGTTTCGGGCCGGTCAATTGGCCGCCTAGATCGTGCGATTTGACACCATTAGACTATTTTTTGTGGGGGTATGTCAAGGCTAATGTCTATAGGGACAAGCCCGCTTCGATTGACGCACTGGAAGCCAACATCCATGCATTCATTCGTGAGATACCGGCCGATATGTGTGAAAGAGTATGCCAAAATTGGACTCAGCGGATGGGCTACCTGAGACGCAGCCGCGGTCAACATTTGCATGAAATTATCTTTAAACATTAAATTGCAAGGTTCAAACTATCGATTCAAATAAATATTTCATTCATTTTTTCGAATTTTTTGTGTTTTTTTTTTTTTAAAGTTCTAAACCTCTTAAAAAATCACCCTTTATAATATTCAAAACGCCCTTGTCCCTATTTTCGAACAAAAATGACAACAAATAATATAAATATTGGGATTAAACTGTTATACCAGCTTACTAACCGGAAGTCATTACTTAGTATACATATAGCAAATTAATAATTTTTAAGTCTTTTTTAAGCCATATTATTACATGGATCACCTGTTTGGGGAAATTGGGGAGAAAATATTACAGATATGTATTGCAAAAAAATAAAAGAATGATCCTTAAGGTCCCCTGGCATTTTTAAACTCACGAGTTACACGCACGGGCAAAAGCATTCAAAATAGACAGGCAAATTGAAGTTCTCAATTATTTTTTTGTAAGAAAATGTGAATTTCGAGAAAACACTCTCATTAAAGAACATGATTAAAAATAAAAATGTAAAAAAAAAAATTAAAATACAAACAAAATTTATTATTTATAAATGTGTTTTTTTTTTATCTTTTTTTTATTTAAGTTTATTTATTACTTATTTACTATCCATGTCATATTTTAGGGATTTTAAGGAAAATTAGCTTTTTATGGGAGCTTATATTTGAATTTCACATAACATTGTTTTTATTACAAAAATAGTTTATTTAAATGTAGAACCGCATTAGTATTTGTCTGTATGTACAGAAAAATATAACATAACACCACGATTTCCTTTTTTTGTTCAATTTTGAGCTTTGAATTAACTTAATAACTTAATATTAAAATATTACCATTCTTATCTCTCACATTTTTACTTGCGATATATAGGAACTATGTATATGGCAAGTTTTTACCATAAAATTGGACTCGGGATTTTGATCAAAGTTGACATTACGATGATAACGAAGTCGAAAAAAGTGGGTCTCTCAATTCTGTCCGTCTGTCTGTATGTCTGTCCCTTCGGCTGCAGCCTAAACGGGCCGGTCGATTTTGTTCAAAGTTGGTACCTAGCGTTTTTTGCGCATTATCCCCACCCGTTTTTTTTAAATTTTTTTTTAAGACCAAAACAGCGGTACAAATTTTTTTACCAAAAAATGAAAATCTTATATTTCTCAAAATCGTGCCCACAACTTTAAAAAAAAATTCCGTAATTTTTTCTACAAAAACGCAACCATTCGTAAAAAAAAAATTTCCGAAAAGTGGTTAGAAATGGTACCTCCCATAAAACCATTTTTTTGATTTTCGATTTTCTCACCATTTTTTTTGGAGAATGTTTGAAAAGGTTTTAAAAGTTTTGTATACCAAAATTTTCCAAACATTTTTTTGGTTTTTTAAAAAAGTTTCAAAATTATTTTTTGAGAACTTAGTAATTTTAAAACGACTCAGTCAATTTTTATTAAGCTTGGTTCTTATAACCAAAAATAACGGTTCCTCCGATACAAATATTTAAAAACCGGTATTGAAAATCTTATATTTCTCAAAAACGGCTCCTACGATTTTGATTAAAATTTTTGTGTGATCTGCTTTAATCATTTCTGACAGCACTTTCAGATTACATTAATTTATATTTTCAATTAATAAGCTTTAAAAATCGAATATGTCCTAGAAACTAGTCGATAAAAACAACTGAGTCAAAAATTGTTGAGTATCATAAATACAAAAATAAAATAAAATAATATTTCTGATGTTCTTCATTTCCTATGGATTCTTAAAAAAATCGAACTCGAGGTTTCAATTAAACATGATATTACTCAACCTACAGCCTAAACCCCTGAAGCGATTTTCTTAACCAATTTGGATTATTAGTTGATTCCCTATAGAACGGAAATTAAATAATTTAATTAAAAAATAATATTGGATATACAATTTATCAAAAAAATATTATTTTTTATTTTTTTAGAAAATCGATATTTTGAAAACTTGTTTAATGAATTTTTTTAATTTAATTTTATAATGTATAATGTATATTATAAAACACTTAATAGCATACCAATTTTTTTTTTTATGTTAAAGAAATTTTATAAATATGTATCAAATTATTTTGTAATAAAGCAGTTCCAACGATTTTTATTTTTTTGGATGAATTCATATTTTTTTCAAGAATTCAGAAGCTATTCTTTATTTTGAGGTTAAATTATTTTTAGGAATTGCTTTAGAATTTTTTTATAATTAATATATTTAAATTTTTGTGACCTTAATATTTTAATAATTTTCAAAAAACTGAAAATTTTTAGCAATTTTAAAAATCGAGTTTCATGCCTTCTTTTCTTTTTTCTCTAATTTATACATACTTTAATGTTTTCATTATTATTAAATATTTAGTGTAATATTTAAAATTCTCAGCCGATGAAACCCCAAGAGCAAATTTGAGCGACTTAGTCGTGCATTTTCTTTCTTATATATTTTAACTTTTTTGAAATAAGGAATAAGCAAAAAATATGTTCAACGTCATTCAACATTTAAGAGTTTCTTTTGTATTGCGTGAATTTAATTTTTAAACGGTTAAATCAATAATCATTTTTTATTGACAAATAAAAAAAAATCCTTATTTCCTGTTTGCTTTATAATTTTTGACACAAAAAGTATTTTTTCGTAAATGCGACATATATATTTATATTTTCAAATAATTTAAAACTAATCATTGGCACTTTGGCGTTTATTTTAAAAAGCTGAAAAAATTAATTAAAATTTTTTAGGATCAGGGGACCGATTCTGGTTCTGAGGAAAAGTGAATCGAAAAACTTTTCACCCTTTCATACTAATTCCGATTCTCGTTCTGCAAAAATGTGAAACCAAAAGTCAAAAACTTTCATATGAATAATTTGCTTTTAAATGCCAGTTATAGCTTTCATTGAAACTCATCATTGAAAATTTAAATTTTAAGTAAGCAAAATCAGTGATTATTTTGATGCCAATATAAAGCTACAGACTTAATTATTATTTTTGTTCAACAAAAAATTTCGTTTTGGCCCAAGTTAACACGTGAAATGAATTTCTTTATTTCAATAATTGAACTACCTTACCATTGATCATTGAAATCTTAGAATTCTTTTTATGTGAAAGGTTGGGCCAAAATGAAATATTTTTTTGACTAGAAATAATAATTGAGTTATCAGCTCTTTACTGGCATCAAAATATTTACTGATTTTGCTTTCAAAGTGTCTCAAAATAAGAAATTAAAATTTTCAATGATGAGTTTCAATGAAAGCTATAACTGGCCCCTTACGCCGTCATTTGGGAGAGAATTTGAAAGGAAAGTGTGAATACGAACAAACAATAATTCTCAATTTAACCACATCTCCTTCTCTGTCCTATTTCATGAAGAAAACAATCTTTCTATCTCATGTGTTTCTCTTAAAAAAAAAAAAATAAGAAAAATAAGAGAATTGAACTGACTTCGCATGCGCTTCAGGGGGAATGATAAGGTGGTTCGGCATCGATAATATAGTTCGCCGGAGAGTTTTATTCATGAAACAAGAGTTGCATCAAGAGAATCGAAAAATTGAAAGCAATGCATGAGAGTGAATGTGACAACAATTTATTCGATTTAACATTTTAATATGTATATGTATTTGTTTAAACTTTTTAGAAGCTTCTTCGTAAAAAAGTTAACTAAATTTAGGGTCTGTTTCACAATGTCTGAGTAAAGTTCTGGCGGTCTAGCGCGTAACTTTGATACAATCGAGTTCATTGGTAGAATCGAGGATAAGGAGTTCCTAATTTAACTCGGTCGACTGTTTTCAATTCGATTGAACAAAATAAGGAACTGCCTATGCTCGATTGTGTCGACTAAACTCGATTGTATCAAGTTACATGCTGGCACCCCTGATTAGTTACTCAACACATAAATATAAATATTGGCATATAGGGTCATAAGTTCACAGGAGAAAAACTTACAATTGTTCTTTGACGACTTAAATAGGTTATAAATGCAAAAATATAATTTTTTTGATTTGTGGACTTATGACCATGTTCCAGTATATTCATGTGTCGAGTTACTAATCAGAACTTTACTCAGACATTGTGAAACAAGCCCTTAATGTAGCAGACAATTAAAAAATCGAAAATAAAAAAATACTCCTATGGGAGGTACTGTTAATAACAGTTTAAAGTTAAATTTGTTCCTAACGAATGATAAATCGTACCTGTTCACAGAATTTTTTTTAAATTAAAATCGAAAGAATCGTCTGCGAGACAAATAAAATCGTTATGAGGTATTTTTATTAATTATTTTATTGTTATTTTTAGTCATTAAAAAGGTTTTTGGTTAAAAATCTAAATGAAAATCGATAGTCTTTTTCGAAATACATATTCTATGTATTGAGTTTAAAAAAAAAATATTTAAAACTTTTTAAAAAACAAAAAAAAAATAGTTTTGCCAATTTTGGTACCTATACTAAGAAAAAAAACTAAAACTTAAAAAAAAAAATTAATTAAAAATTGTTTTTGAAAAAATCAAAAAATTGTTCCATTAACAACCAATTTCCTAAAAAGTTTTTACTGTCATAGGATAGCCTTAAACTATTAAAACTGACTATTCAACCTTATTCCGGCTGTCGTTTTACGAAAAGGACAGTAAAACGACACGGCCCTAGAAGCTTTAATTGGAGCTAAAGTAAAACAAAAACTTTGCCGTACTCTTCTTTCTTTACCCTTCTAACCATACATAATATAATCGTTGTACTTAAATACCAATTGGCGCTTCTAGTGGCGTGTCGTTTCAATGCCATTTTATTAAAACGACAACCGGAATAAGGACGATCTTTTAAAAAATTTGTGGCAAGTTTTTAAAAGAACAAGATTTTCGTTGATTTAAAAAAAAAATTGTATTACAGTTACCAATATTTTTGGTCCTAAAAAAATGATATCAAAAGTTTTAGGTAAAATCAAAAAAATGTTGAATAAAAATATTTAAGGAAATCGTGCGTCATGTCCATTTAGGTTGTAGCCGAACAGTCAGACAGACGGATAGATTTGATCCAATTCATTTTCTCAATCATAGTAATGTCAATTTTCATCAAAATCTTGAGTTCAATTTTGTTTATGAATTCAGAACTTGTCATATATGTACTTAATACAGTAGGCTCTCATTAAAAGGAACTGGTCAAAATTTTGGTAGTGTGCAATAATTTAAGTTGTTCCAATAACCGAGTCATAAAAAAAGTTTGAAAAATAAAACAATATTGTAAAATGTAAAATAAAACAACAAAAATAATAATTTAAATCATTACAAAAAATATATATGCACAAAAGATACAAAAAATACATATGGTATTTGAATATATGTAATTGAAACCTATTATTTGGTTAATTTGATTTAAAAAATTTCAAATTGTTCTTTGGAATTTTGTTGACAAAAATTTCGAAGGTCGACACCAAGTTTTCTTCAGCTACTACCGAGCGAGAGAAAATTGGCTGAACACTGTAAATATAGAATGCAACAATATGAGCGCAATATTTTGAGAAAAAGCTATTAAATAACTGCTAAATTGAAATAAAATTAAAACACAAACAAATAGAAACAAAGATAAAATTAAATAAAAGATCATGTACTTTTTGAAAATTAATTACCGAGTCACTAATAGTACAAAATTTTGGGTTTTGCTTTAACAGAGGTATTGCATTTATCGAGAATTCCTTTTTCCGAGGGCTTACTGTATTTATCCAAACCTGCATATACAGGGTGTTTTGAATAAGATGCGACAAAAGACTAGAGAAATGTTTAAAAATAATTGAAGGGAATTAAAAATTAAAATAATTAAAATGGATTTAATTTGACAGATAAAATACGATTTAATAAACCAACTAATTTTGTCCCTTTTTAAAAAGCATGGTTTCCACCATAATAAATGTAGGAATTCTTTTCGTTATCTCTTATATTTAATTCAATAGAGAAAAACGAATTTATTTAATCAAACGAATTTAAATTTGCATGTCAAATTCATGTTGATAGCAACCAATTCAATTATAAGTATCCATTCACATTTTAAAATTATTCGACAGCCAGGGAAACGCACTTTATATACATATATAGGCTTAAAATAATTTTAGTTTTTTTTGTCATGTCCCACGGAATGGCATATCGGCTTTTCCTTTCGATACGCTTGCACTTCCATAGTCTCAAGGCAATTTTGAACCTATGTATACTTGAGCCTCGTCGTCGTCGTATATCGCACTCGACTGCAGTTACATATAGCTTAGCTATATTACACATTGAAAGAGAAAGATATCCATACGCAACTTTGAATTAAATTTAGACCCAAATTATTATGCCACGCCTTAAGACTATACAAAAAGCCTTCAGCCATACTGCTTTTGTCTTTTATGACATAGAAGGTGTATTAAATTGATGTCAACTCATGTAACTACAAGACATATAGGTACCTACTCTATTTGGGAATAAAAGCGACGCGATCCGTCCGATCCGGCTTTAGATTATTTGAGATTCTAAACGTGCTACATGTGCGCTCGCAAAAATCTTAAAGTACCATATTATAATCTAAGGCAATAGTCGCTGTATATACGTGTTCTGTTGTGGCTTTGTGGATTATGGAGGCATATTGGCTGTAAAAGTGTGCTCGAATGGTTGTAAATTGTCCATTGATACGATCATTTTGTTTGTCATAGACTTTTTTTTTTTTTAAAGTCGTAGACATATACAACACTTGAGTATATATCATCAGCTCTTGACTTGGAACTCAGTGTATATACCTCAATGTTCACGTGAATAATTCATTGGATGTCAGTTATGTAAGAATTATTATAGCTTCGATTTGTTTAATAGAAATGGTTTAGTATTGTAAATAAATTTTGAACGGATATCATTATTAGCGAAGCAATTTGTTAAAGTTTAAATGGAGGACAGATTCAATTTAAAAGAAGAATGAATCTAGTTTCTAGGTCTAGTTGAATTGTTATATTTATTGAAAACAGTATTAAGTTTTATGACAGTTACTTTATACTTGTGAATTTATCTAAAAATGGAAAAAAAATTAGGCTTTAATTATTAAATCAGCCATTTTAGCGACATAATTTGCAAAAATCGATAAATCCTTGAGAGAACATTTGTCTTCATCTTGAGATTGATAATAATTTTGCAACCAATTATCATTTTTCTTGATCTTGAGATTGATAGTAATTTTGTAACCAATTTTCGTTACATTTACCAGTTCGATTTACAGTGATATAAGCCGTGTTTTTTGCAAGCCCGGGGGGAATTGGATGAAAAAAACGACGTCGGTGCTAAACAATTAACATGTTAAATGCAACAACAACTAATCCCAGAGAATTCTCGGGGCTTAACTTAAGCGCACGGAAAAACTGTGTTACCGGCATGAATTACATACATGTTATCGATAGTTTGTATGAAAACTCCATGTTTTTTACTGTCATGGTGTCGCTAATCCCCGCTGTCGTTTTTTTCAACCAATTCCCCCCGGGCTTGCAAAAAAACACGCCTAGAGATACACAGATTAAGAGCTATGGAAAATCGTCTTAGGCTAGGTTAGGCGCACACGCAACTTTTAATTTCGCGACAGCTCGTGGAAAACCAGGGTCTTGTGACTTACAACACTTACGCCCATATTATTCACTCGGTACATCCAGATTAAAACATAAATCCAGACGTAAAGTATATAAATTCAATGTAAATACATCCGGATTTAAGTTTCAATCTGGATGTATCGAGTGAATAATATGGGCGTTAGGATTAAGTGCGTGATGTTAGTTGGAAGGAAGGGAGTTGACCTACAGCTTTCTTCCGAAGAAGCATTTTAACTTAAAAGAGGGTCAACCAAAGTACTGTTGTCTAAGAAAAGTGTTGTCTGAAATGAACTATGAAACAACTGAACCAATTTCTATGAAATTTTAGAAGTTTTTTCCTATTAGCAGCGAGAAGGTTTAGAAAGACGTTTGAGAAAAATCCAACCACTGCCACGCCCACTTTTATCATGTTTTAGTTTTTTTCCTTATTGAATGTCTTTTCAACGTTAAAATTTCGTAATTAACCTCTCTTTAACCTAAAGCTTGACATGTGATAATTGAACCGCCCACTACCACAACCACTCCCACTTTTCTTATATTAGTATTTTATTCTTAGAAGGCTAAACAATTTGTTTTTCGCTTGTACGCGCATAACTCTGCTTAAAATCATCCGATTTGAATGGGGATTTTTTGTTGGATTATTATTAAACCAGGTTACACACTATGGAGCCTAAAATTGAAAATTTCATTCGGAAAAAGTTGAAAACCCAAAATTGCATACTTTCAGTAGGCGGATATTGACAAATTTCATTTTGTATGGGAAGGAGAAAATATTGATTCTGAGGAATGACAAATATGAGAAACTAAAAATCGGCTATTTTTGTCCCTCACAAAAATGGGAACACCAACAAATGGCGTTACGCTCTCAGACTGCTAAATTTGTGTACATAAATTATGGGAGCATGCCAAAAAAATTGACTGTAACGGGTTGTTTGAAGCTCCTAAAAATATTATTTTTCACTTTTTAAAATTGATGAAAAATTGGGTTGGAAGCGGGGCTGGCCAGCTCTAGTTTATTATAATAAATCTTTTTTGAGCTAAAACCATGATATGTGTTTTTATTATGGAAATCCGCTTACTACTAAGTCCACTTTTCTTATATTTGAGATTTTCCCCTCTTCATATAAAAAGATTTTTTTTAAGTTTGACAAATGTTCGATAGGTGGCGCTGTGAATTGTGACAGGGTCAAATTTGGATGTTACAGTTTGACAGACCACCATCAAAGTTGCCACATTAAAGTATTCTTTCATGGAAAAGATTTGTATGTTGTGTGTAGATTTTTTTCCGCCCACTGCCACAACCACTTCTTGTCTATTTTCATTTTCTCTTGAAGTTGATGATTTATTTTTGAATTTTCTTGATCTTTAACTATAGCATATTTATCATATTATTATTTTTGGAAAATCCACCTACTACCACACCCACTTTTCTTATATACCTAAATTGTATCCTTATGGGTATATTTAATATCCCTTAATGTTAAAATTTTGCAATCAAGATCTATTAAAGCTAATATAACAGGACATGTGTATTTTTTTTAAATTCGCCTACTGCCACACTCAATTCTTTTGTACTTAATTTGTTTCCTTATTGAGTGGCCTTTAAATGTTGAAATTTTGCTTTAATGTCTCCTTATAAAGACAGCACTACAAAAAACATTTGTTATTTTTTCAGAAAAAAAATGTATAATTATACAATCGTTATTAAAAAAATAAAACAAACAAATAAAGTTTAAAAAAATAAAAACAAACAAATCTTATTTATTAAAGTCCATAAATAACTTACATACTTTAAACAACTACTATTCAACTAATAATATAACACAAATTGGAACCTTTAACCGAAAGCTGGTACTGGAGCACCGAATGGAGCTGCAACTGGTGCACCAAATGGAGCTGCTACAGGCACTGCAGGTCTTGGAGCGATCAATGGTCCTCTTTGAACAACAGCATTGAAACCATTAATTGGATCAGCAGTATAGATGACAGTACGAATGGTGCCATCAGGTTCGGCTACAGAGTAAGAACCCTTAACAACATCACCTTCCCTAGTTTCTTGTTGACTCTTGCTATCTCCAGTCAAAGCATCCTGAACATTATAAGCGAAAGTATATTGTGGATGAGGATCATAGTCGGTGTTGATTGCAGCCACAGGTGCAAGTGGAGCAGCAAATCTTTGACCACCTTGCAAAAGGACTCCACAGTTAACTGCTGACACTAAGACACAGCATACAATTGCGAACTAAAATAACAAATACAAATAATTCAATTAACTAAATTAAGAAAACACAAATCAATCAAAAGAAAAACTTACCTTGATGAATGCCATTTTTTTAATTTGTATTTTTTTTATTAATTCCTGAGTTATATTCGTTATCGATGAACTTTATTGAATGATAACTTTCAAACCTTGACGTTGCTTTTAAATGAAAAACAAAATCCATATATCCAACTGTATAATTGATTGATTGAAGGTATACATGGCATAACAATAATTGCATAAAACTGCCACCCACCGCATTTAGTTCGAATAAGTCACCAATTCATTTCCTAATTGAATCGAATATGTAATCGTGAATTATTGCATTAAAAAGCGTGCCAATTTGGGTCCCTTCTCTATACTAAACTATATATATCTACATTAATAATAAAGTCTGTAACTCAACGGGAAACCCAAAGTATTGGTAAAGAAGTGATGTGATTAAAAATTTTGATATTTTGTATTCAAATTGATTGTATGTAGATCGACAGTAGTAAGTTAATATATAAATGTGGGTATGATGAGGTCTATTAAAAATATTTTTGAATTATTTCAATTTTAAAATGGAAGCCATATACAGTGAGGTCTATCAGGGAGTTCAAATAACAGACACAAAAACTATGAAAAAAATTAAAAATATAAATGATTTTTACGCTTTCTTTTACGACGTCTTAGATACATTTAATTACAGGCTGAGATATCAAAAGTCACTAAATTACAGTCTGAGTTAGCAGACGTCATTAAATTGGAGTCTGAGATATCAAGTAACACTAAATTACAGTCTGAGATAGCAGACGTCTATAAATCAAAGTCTGATACAGCAGTCGTTCACTTAATTACAGTCGGAAATAGCAGACGGCGCTAAATTACAGTCTGATATTATAGCAGTCGTCACTTAATTACTGAGATAGCAGGCTTCACAAAATTACAGTCTGAAATAGCAGGCATTATTAAATTACACTTTGAGATAGCAAACTCACTAAATTACAATCTAAAACAGCAGACGTCACTAAATTACAGTCTGAGATAGCAGACATCACTAAATTTCAGTCTAACGTAGCAGACGTCACTTAATTACAGTCTGAGATAGCAGACGTCATTAGTTTACAGTCTTAGATTTTTTTTTACGCTATCAGTACTGGTTAGTGTAAAAATTTGTAACATTAAATTTCTTTTCTCTTCGGGTTTCTTCACCTTCAGATACTGGGAAATAACAACTTGTTACAGTCATCATTTAGCGTGGTATTAGTTACAGGTTACAGTCTTATATAGCAGACGTCACATAATTACTGTCTGAGATAGCAGGCGTCAATAAATTACAGTCTAATATGGCAAACGTCACTTAATTACATGTCTGTGATAGCGGACATCACTAAATTACAGTCTAACGTAGTAGACGTCACTTAATTACAGTCTGAGATAGCGGACGTCATTAGTTTACAGTCTTAGATTTTTTATATAGCAGATGTCACTTAATTACAGTCTGAGATAGCAGACGTCATTAAATTACAGTCTGGAATAGCATATGTTATTAAATTACAGTCGGGAATACCATACGTCATTTCGGAAATTAATATTATGATTTCTCAAACAAAAATTAAATTCTTTTGTCTTTGAAATCTCAAAATAAATAATAATAAATTTGGCCCCACTGTTTTGTTTATATGACGACAATGACGAGACGTGTTGATCTGAAGCGCCGCGGCCGTGCCATCCATGCCGGCAATGGATCGGGCGACATAAACCTAAACAAGAAGTGTACGTGCGTTTTACAGTTGTGGCATAGCCTTGAGTAACCATCATGAATACAAATGCTCTTTAATAATTTCACTTTTGGCTCTGATTATAAAATCTGCAGTTGCATCGATTTAGTATATTTCAGTGGACATACAGACATGATGACATACTCCACTATTAGTGAGCTAATGGACACACTTTAAGCTAAAGTTTGTCCCATTTAGTGTGATGGGTCGATTGGGCGTGGGGACAGTTTTTTTTATTATTGTGATGAGTTTTCATTTAAAAGAAGCTTCAAATCATAAAGTCTGCATCATTTATACTTCAATAATTCAACTAAATTATACAAGGGACTAAGTTGTAAAAAAAGAAAAAATGGTTTTAATCAAGGTAAACTGAAAATAATAATAATCCTCATTAAATTTTAAATAGATTTATTAAATACTGATTATTCTCTCAGATTACAATTGCTTGTATTGTCCTAATATCAGCAGTGAGCTGTGGAAATTTGTTCCCGGGTCAAGGACTTATTGCACCTGTAGCTGCAATCAACACTGAACATGATCCACATCCACAATATACTTTTGCTTACAATGTTCAAGATGCCTTAACTGGGGATAGTAAGAGTCAGCAAGAAACCCGGGACGGTGATGTTGTCAAGGGTTCCTACTCTGTGGCTGAACCTGATGGTACCATTCGGACTGTCATTTATACTGCTGATCCAATTAATGGTTTTAATGCAATTGTTCAGAGAGGACCATTGGTTGCGTCCAGACCCGCTGTTGCTGTAGCTCCAGGACCAGTTCGATTATTTTAAGCAATTTGATTGATGATGATTTTTTTTTTTGTTGATTAGTGAAAGTGATAATAATTTATAAGAGTTGACTTAAGAGAATAATCGAAATAGTACATAATTAGACACAAGGATACAAATAGTAAACAGACAGAAGGACATTTAAATAAAATATATTTTTCCATAAAAATAACCTCTTATTGTTGAAAAAATTCTCAAACTTGTGCGGTACCCATTAACCTCATGAAGCTAGAGGACCTTTCATTAAATAACTTTTGCAATGGGTGTTTTTTAATAAAAAAAAAGTTTTTCAATTCCTTCGTGAAAAAAGACGTCTGTTAAAATTTGACCTCTTAATATTGAAACTTGCCTGGTCGCACTCAAAAAAATATTGGCATTTAATGAAAATTCGATATAAATCGACATTTTGGCCACTCGAATTTTTTTTGTAGATCATTCCTACAAGACCCTTGGATATATTGAGTTAAAAAATTCCAAGTACTCGCAGCGAATTTATATGAACACTATTGTTGATCGATGATCGTATGGAAAATCGAAAACTTTGACGAAAACTGAAACACGTAATTTTCCAATTAACCCAAACTTTTAAAAATGTAATTTTAAACTATGGTGCAATTTGTTTAAAAAAAAAAAAAAAACGATAGGTATATTATTTTTAAACCAAAATGTTAAAATCGAAATTCTTAAAGTTCCAAGTTTCTATTCAAGAGAGTAAAATATATTTTTTTAAACTCAGTTTGTAGATTACAAAATTGTCTACCAAAATATTGCATTTTCTAATAACTGCGTAAAAATCATTTTCATCATAATTTGAGCTCTTTTCAACTCAACTTTCGAGGTGGAGTACTTGATGCCATTCTTAATACCGTGACAAATTGTTTGCTTGGGGCTCTAAAATAGTCCTACAAATATAAGCTCAAAATTTTGAGGCAGAGAGATTCCTCATCGCCATTGATTGATTGATTGATGATTTTCCTAAAATTCTATCAAGTGGGAAACTTGGAAGGAATTCACTATAGCATATTTAAAAAAAAGATTTAATGCTTTAAAAAAGGTCTTAACCGGCGTTAGGCAATAACACTCAAAACGATTTTTAAATATCGCCCAAAAAATTCTGAACAATTTTGTTGTTTTTTTTTCTCGATTTGGGCGTTATTTCCAATTTTTTTATTTTTCTTAAAGGAAAGAACGCCCAAAATAAAAATTTTAAAAGTCAAATGTAAAAATAACGCCCAAATGAAATCCAGAAAAAAGAAATAAGGCCCAAATCTTAGGAAATGACGCCCAAATAATAATAAAATTCAGTACTAGCATTTACAGTATGGATTTTTAAAAAATAAAACGGCGTATAAACAGTGAGGTATGTATGGGGGGCATGCTGACCCCTTGCTTGGGCACATTATAGGATTTGAGGTAGGTGCGAGGCTGGTTATATGCAAAGTTTCTTTAAATCCATATTCTTTAAATGCAAAAGAGACTTTGCTTACACCTAACTTCGCACCTACCCCAAATCCTGTAATGTGCCCAAGCAGGAGGGTTGCAGGGGGCTCGTTTTAATTTTCAAAAATCCATATTGTATATTTTAGTACTGAGTTTTATTATTATGTCCCACCCCCCATACTACCGCCTTAACCAATGATTAATAAATGTGACTGTTTGGAAGAATAAAATCAGTGCTTTAGTGTAAGTTATACAGATTTTATTGTCTTAGGCTAGAAACTAACTTGCAATCCGCGCAACTAATCAGTTACAAAAAATTGAAAATAATATGATTTTCAATGTGAATGATCGAACATGATGCCAAGAAATCATTACGCTTAAAAAATTGAAATTTGTTTCATTTTTCTCGTGATGGGATTTTTGCAAGTTAAATTGAATGAAATACAATTACTCATTTATGTTCACATTCGCGATTTAAATTTTAACGACTAAAAAATCGTATAGTCGCAATAAGAAATAAACATGCCCGCAAGAAATGCCACTGAAAAATCGAAGCTATTAATTATAAATACAATGAAACCAGTTCTGCTTGTTGAATATTTTTTGTTTTTAATTGTAACTTGCGATCTTAATAGAATGGATTTTCATAGGAAATTAACAAATAAATATTTTTTTGTAACGTTGCATTTATCTGTATTTATCATTCAAACTTGTATGTTGTATTGGTTAACAATTAAAAATTCGAGCGACAGAAAATTACAAGTGCGGGCATGATAATTATTTGTTGCGAAAGCGATTTTTTAATCGCAACGACAAAAGACAGCAAATTATTTGTTGATATTTTTTTTTGTTAGGAATAATAACACTAGATCGCACTTGCGACTTGGTCGCTTAACTATTCAGTCGCAAGATTTTATTAAAATCGCAAGTGTGAACATAAACGTATAATAGCACTTGATTTATTTTAACTTTCGATAATTGCGTCGCATTTTATTCATATTTAAGTTCAAATTTTTTCGATTGAAAAGTTATGCGATCGAAATCGCAAGCGTTAAAAAAATTATTTGTTTTAGATTTTTGTGTCGAATAATAAGTTAGAAAACACTTGCTATTTCGATCGAGAAACAAATGTATAAGAGCCAATCCCCTCCTATTAAAGAAAATAATAAACTGAACACCTAAAATATGATATATACAGTAGGGTGGTCCATTTTTTTATTTTTTAGAAATTTTGGTGGCCCACCCTAAAATTTTGTTACATAGGTATATTGCATTAACCATGTGAAATTTAAGCTTATTTGCTCAAGGGCAACCTGGTGCTTTTGCTTTGACTAACGTGAAGTTAGTTAGATCTTTTATACTGTGTCATAATATGTCTGTTTCTTTTTACGAAGAAGAAGCCTTATCTAGAGGAAAACAAGTTCGGGATGATTATAATGAGCTTATAGAACTCACCATGATTGTTTTGAACAAACCACCTCAAAAGATTCACTGGTGATCACCGGGACCTATCCATCATGCTCGTTGGATGGCTAAACTTTTTTATGCTACAAAAATATTTCTCTTTAGAAGTCAAAGTGATATATTCAAGCTTTCTAAAAGAGAAGAGAAACAGATTTCTAGGTTTGTCAATTTTGGTGCACTTGTTTATACCAAAGCTTGGGTTAATGGCATGGGCCCTTGGCATTAGAAGCACCAGGTGATGATTTGGAACTTTGGAAGAGTTTGAAAGCTTACGAAGCTATTGCGGTACCTTTCTGATGAGTTAGTATCCTTCGCATTGTTTTCGGACAAGACTAGTTGTGCCAAGAAAAAAGCGATTGTTGAAGGCATGAAGATTGAAGCCAGCCCTAGTTTGATTAGTGGAAATTCTGCTTATTTATCAATTGATGTATCTTTAGGAGTCTTTGCTTCCAAGAGGTCCTTGAAAACATTTGACATTTAAGATATAAGATCCTCGTCATTTTTGCATATACCCCCCGAAACTTAGAATGAAAATTTCGATTTTATCGAAGGAAAAAAAGCCTCAGGAATTTACGTGTAGTAAACAAATACTGCGGAAAGGGGCGTTAAACTTTTTGAATATTTAATAAAGTTTTGACCAAGGATGAAGAAGAAAAGGAGTTAATCCTTCAGGTGGTTGAACAAAACAGAAAAATGGTGTCCACTGATACGTCCAAAAAAGCTTTATTAGAAGTAGTTTTAAGTAAAAAAAACCTAATTTTCTTTGTGATGAACTTTTTTTTTATTATAACGGGTGATTTTTTAGGTTTTGGCAACACTGGTTTTGACAGCTGACGTGTGTTTAGTACCTTGTGTCACTGTCAAACAGCTTCAGTTTGGTTTGCAATTTAACCATGGATCGTCTTACAAATGAACAACGCTTGCAAATTATTGAATTTTACTATCAAAATTCGTGCTCGGTTCGAAATGTTCATCGCGCGCTTTTATCGAAAAATTGTGTTCAGCGATGAGGCTCATTTTTGGTTGAATGGGTACGTAAATAAGCACAATTGCCGCATTTGGAGTGAAGATCAGCCAGAAGCATTGCAACAGCTACCAATGCATCCCGAAAAAGCCACTGTTTGGTGCGGTTTATGGGCCGGCGGCATTATTGGGCCATATTTCTTCAAAGATGATGCGAATCGCAGCGTTACTGTCAATGGTGAACGCTACCGAGCGATGATAACAAACTTTTTTTTGCCCGAAATGGAAGTTCTTGACTTGCATGATATGTGGTTTCAACAAGACGGTGCCACATGCCACACAGCACGCGAAACAATGGCGCAATTGCGAGGCGAGTTTGGTGAACAGTTAATTTCACGTTTCGGGCCGGTCAATTGGCCGCCTAGATCGTGCGATTTGACACCATTAGACTATTTTTTGTGGGGGTATGTCAAGGCTAATGTCTATAGGGACAAGCCCGCTTCGATTGACGCACTGGAAGCCAACATCCATGCATTCATTCGTGAGATACCGGCCGATATGTGTGAAAGAGTATGCCAAAATTGGACTCAGCGGATGGGCTACCTGAGACGCAGCCGCGGTCAACATTTGCATGAAATTATCTTTAAACATTAAATTGCAAGGTTCAAACTATCGATTCAAATAAATATTTCATTCATTTTTTCGAATTTTTTGTGTTTTTTTTTTTTAAAAAGTTCTAAACCTCTTAAAAAATCACCCGTTATTATAAATATATGAAAATATGAATAATATATAGTCTAATGTGTTAAGCTTTATTTTGGTTTTGTAGTAGATCAACTTTTTATATAAATTAACGCATTTCTTTAAGTTTCCTGGATCTAACTTTACTTCATTTTTTCATTAAAATGTGATACTTCAAAGTTGATGAGCACCGTCTTTTCATTAATTTAAAAGACTGAAACTTTACACACATGTTGTTATAGGAAGGCATAACAAAATTTTAAGGTGGGTTGCCATCTAGTATATAGTTTTTTTTTTACCTCATAAACGTGAGCCACCTTAATAACTATATACAGCCATTGACAACTAATTAGAAACGAGTCTATTTTACTGTATTTTTTCAAATAATGATGAATGTATCTCATTTAAGTTTTATATTTCGATCTTATTATGATCTTCGAGCGACAGAAAATTACAAGTGCTTCCTTCCTCTGTCAAATAATATAAGTAAGTACATTTAAATCATCCTGATATTAGAAACCGTTACGATTTTATTTTTAAAATGTGATTCTGTGTTGGTCAACTAATTAGAAACGGTTAAGTTTAAAATTCAAAATAATTAAAAATTTCAGCATTTTTTATAATAAACGGTGAATATTTAATAGAATTTCATATAAAATGTCTATTTTTACCAGAAAACCGTTAGGCAAGCGGTTTTCACAATGGGCAAAGGCAAGAGTTGTACACCGCGGCAATGCGCAAAGCTATTGTTGAGCTTAATAAGGCTGAATTGTCAAATCAACATATTGCAACCCAACTAAAATATTTAAAAAACATGCTTTTCGGTGCAATTGCTCATTTCCGAAATAATGATATCACATAAAATGTTCAGCGCCAAAAGAGACCACGGAAAACCTCAGTTTATACTGATAGAAAAATAGTTCAGCTATCGAAAGCAGACCCTAGAAAAAAGTGCAGCAGTCATGCGGCTTGAAATAATGGATGAATCTGATATCCATATCATTATTATTTTAAAAAATTCAGCAAACTAGAATCGTTTCTAATGAGCTGTCACTGGCTGTATGTAGGTTTTCTCAAAGCCAGAAATTCATTATTTGATTGAAATTTAAAAATTCAATTATTTTAATTAAAAGTTTAAAAACAAAATATTTGTAAATTAAAATATTTTTATTTATTAATATAAAAAATAATTTGATAAAAAATACTTCATCTATCTAATTTTTTTTTTTTTCAAAATTGTATGATAATAAATAAAAAAAAATTAAGTAATAAAAAAAATACCTACAGATTTAGTAACAATAATGAGTAAATATGTATATACAAAAGATTTTGCTAGAGTATACAAAAAAAAGTTTTTGGATTTTCTCAGAAATTTAAAAACGTTATCTGATTTTAATCATCCGCCATTTAAAAAAAAAAAGGGTAACAAAACATATATTATCTCTTTAAAACTTCGGGAAGCAACTCTGTCTGTTGTTATTTAGAAATTAAAAATGGTTTTTAAGGTGTATCTTATCCCATGTTGATCTAACCAAAAATATAAATAAGATGCTTTAAATTTACATTTTTCTGTGTATAATTAAAAAATTCTGAGTTTCGTCCGAAAAACATTCCACCCGGAAAATTTGACGTTTCAATTTTCGCCTATTGTGAGTTTCACCCGAAATTTTGTGATAAAAAAATTCCCCTTATTGTGAACATTCATTTCGGGCGGAATGTAATGTTATTGACAGCCTAAAGCCTAGTACGCTGCAGCTGATGCGCAACGAAATTTTTCTGTGATCTCCAAACAGACAACGAAACGCTTGCGAAAACACAACGGAAAATATCCTTGGAGAGTTTCACTAATTCCAAAAACAAAATAAAACATAAACGCTAAAAATCAGAGAAACCAATGATGTAATAAAATGATAAATAAAAAAAAAAACACAAATAAAACTCAAATGTCATTTTTCCGCACACAATAAATAGTCTGTATAATTAAATCAGTGCGAAAAAGGAGCGGAGACTTCTCCAAATAATCTGCTACAATTATAAATTTCGCTCTTCGAACAGCGTACTGCAAAACGAAAAGCAGAACGAAATTTTTCGTTTATGATTTCGTTTTTTCATTTTTGTATGGGATTTTTCGTTTAGCATCAGCAGCGTACTAGGCTTAAATGTTCACTTATTTTTAGAAGGCGAACGAAATTTCGTTTGGGTGAAACTCACAATAGCTTTTAAAATTCTGGGGAACCAAAAATTTTAAGGTGAAATATTTTTTGGGTGAAACTCACAATAAGGCTGATTATGTTAAATTCAAAATTCAACATGATTTCAAATGTTAGATTTTGTTGACATTTATTGTGTTCAAAGATGGATAAAATCAAAGGTCGTGAATTCTTCATGTGGACCTAACTCCAGATTATAGCAGTACGCCTTCCTTTTATGTATTTTTTTTTTTTTTATGTGTCGATAAATTAAAAATTTTAACACAAATTTTGAAGTTAGTACCATTTCGAACTCAATTTTTCTAAGCTAATGAATTTTTTTCTTTAAGCATTTAAACTTCCAATTCGACTTGTACGTAATTGAAATGTTTGTTGAAAATATTGTTGATGAAAAAAAAAACTTACCTCGCTATCACTATTCTTTAATAAGTAAATTTCTATTCAAAAATACTATTCTTTTCTAATTTTTAAATTACTTTTCACTAAACAAGAGCTATTAAAGCTCACACCTGAAAGGTTCAACGAATAAACTTAAATTAAATTGATTCGCCGCCACCCAAACTGTCACAACAAACATGTTTTTCTATACCTATATATTTGAAGAATCCTATTTTTGAAGAAGTGACACCTTATAAAATAAAATCCAACCCAACAATTTCGCACCATAAAAATAATCTTCAAGCTCAAATTAAACGTAACATTGTTAATTTAGGTATAGGTAAGTTAGGTTAAAAGTTGTTGTGAATTTTGCAATTTTATATTGCACTTTGTTAAAGAAAAGATTGGCTTAGAAACAGTAACAGAAACCTTCCCATAAGTCTCGATATGTGACTGACACATCGCAGTGCGTGCATGCAACACAACCAATATGCCTTTAATTATTATCACAAATCACAATCTTGCATCAGAAACAGAATTGAAATCACTTTTAAGACAATTCGGGCAAATTAATTAT
The DNA here is from genome assembly GCA_929447395.1 of Epistrophe grossulariae. NCBI lineage: Eukaryota > Metazoa > Arthropoda > Insecta > Diptera > Syrphidae > Epistrophe > Epistrophe grossulariae. The sequence continues at coordinate 117,209,392 of OV839568.1, forward strand.
AGTATAGGTACATATAACTGCGAAAGGCGGCCGGCCGGCCGGCCAGTTAGTCAGTCGGTTGGTTGGTCGATCGACATGCCATCGAAGCACATACCAAACAGATACAAGGTCTGACAGGTGGTTTGCGTTTTTTCCTATTCAATCGAAACAATTTTGATGTTGATCCACATTCAGGCTCCAGATTTAGACAATTTTCAATGTTGTTTTGGTTGAAAAATAGCATGTCTGTGTTTGCCCCCCATATGAAATGGAAAGGACCATTGACTTAGTATAAAATCTTAACTTAATTGAATGGCCATACAAATAACTGAAATGTTAGTTTATTACAACATAATATTCCACAGTTGAAAGGATGATTTTTCATATTGGGTTAGGTAAGATGTAGTAAAAGCCCTTTATTTAAATTCCGATGAAATTTTTAAATCAAATCTAAAGATCACGATAAAACAGTAAACACATAATTATTACATCTCCAAAGTGAAAATACTTGGAACCCGCGATGCAGCCCGCCCAAGGTACGGAATTGCGTGAGTAATACAGAGGACCCAAAAAGATTGTCCAAGAGAACGCGTATTTTTCCTATTGAACCCTTAAAACTGAATAAACTGAATATTTTTGAAATCACTAAATTGAGTCCAAAATTCACAATCAATGGGCCAGAAGACCACAAGAATTTCCTGTGGACTTAGCAGAGAGAATTTATGAGGAAAATGTTTAGAACTCTTTGTTTGCTATTGGGAACTCTAATCAGAACTCCGTTTTTTTTTTTTTTTTTTGATTTTTTTGGATTTTGAAAATTTTTGGTTCTAAGTCAATGGGCACTTTAATTTGCCCTAACTTTTCCAATTTTGCAGAACTCTTTCTAAAACCCATCAGGAACTCTAGAACTTTTGATTTTAAGTTGCAAAACATGCTCTAAACTTTTTTTTTCAAAAAATTCCTTGCTGCGTGAAGTTAGCAAAAAATTTCAACACTTTATTCGCCAGAACTATTGAAAAAAAGTATGAGGAACTCTTGAACTCTTTGTTTGCTACCGGGAACTCTCATTTTTATTAAATTTTAAACAATTCTTTTGCTAACTTCACAGGACTCCCACCAAGATGGGTAAAAATTCCACAGTAGATTTATGGACTTTTAATTCCCACCTGCAGAGTGGGTCAAAAATCCATCATGGACTTTTGGACTTTATTCTGTTTTTTTTTTTTGTATCAAGCTGTTAGTCGGCGAGAATTCTAACATGTCTTTTTCATGACAAGAGATACTCTTGCAGGGTTTGTCACATCCTCGCAAGAAGTATTTCTTTATTTATTGATATCGGAAATAAATTTTCCAATGAAATTTTCTTGGCTGATTGGATTTTTTTTAGTGGAGTTTCACAATAACAAAATCATTTTCGTGGAAATAAAATATTTCTGGCAATCAAAATTGCCGTAAAGATTCCTGATAAATTCCTGTAAAAAAATTATATTTGACATTGCTTGCGTGCGTGCGAATAAAACCACTCATAACGTTATGTTGAGTAAGTAATTGAATTGAAATTTACATAGTTCGCAAATTTACTAAGTAAAACATATTTTTTTTTCTATGCATATTATACTTGTATACAAGATTCAAATAGAGTTTATTAAAACGTACTTTTCTATTCACTATAAAATCGGCTAAGACTTCAAAATTCCTAGTTGTATATAATTGCAGCGAATTATAATTTTATGGAAGGTTTTTTCAATAAAAAAAAAATGCGCGACTGGAACGCCCGAGCTTGCTTTTGAGGTTAACAAACTTCATGAACATAACACATAGCTATATTTTAAACAACAAATTTTTAAAAAAGTGAAAAATAATAAGTAAAATGGATTTAAAAAAAAATATGTTCAATATTTTAAATGCAATATTTTTTTAAATAGGTATTCAGAAATAAAATTATAACAAAATTAAAATAAAAATTAAATTAAATTAAATAAAATTAAAAATAAAATTATAAAAAAGCTATAAGCTAAAAATAAAATAAATTTTCTCTAAAAATTACAAAATGTCTGTTTTTTGCAAAAAATTAAACACATTTTTCCTCTTATTACTTTGGTTATGATAGTTTGGTTATGGAAGTTTAAGAAAAGTTGTTTGAGAATATTTGAAAAAAAACCGAAATCGTTGTAGGGAAGCTGGAATTCCCAACCTATTATTGAGACTCTTAACCTAAAATTACAGTCGACGCTATGACGAAACCCTCTTTTTAGGACTTCTCCATCATCGTATAGTGTTAATATTGATAGCAACCTCGATTTTTTTTACACAAAACTTGCCCTATAGAGCAGGAAAAAAATATTTATTTTACATCTACATTTCATAAATGCAGTTTCCACTTACGTAACAGTTCATGTAGCGTAAGTTTTAATAAACAAACAAAAATCCAAGTTGAAAATGAATAAATTGTATATGAGTTGAAATTATTTTGCTCGTCACTTTTCAGAATATCCGGAATTCTAGGTTAAGTTCAAGAAAACTTGTTGTTGTCGGCCAACGATCTCCGCAAAGTTATTTATTTTCATTCATTATAGAGATGATATAATAAGCCTTATTCGTGATGCTCTCACGTATAGGTAAGTTCAAAATTCTTCCCCAAACCCAGACGCACAGACAGACATTTTGTGTGTGACTTCATTCAGACAAATTTCTAACAATCCGTTAAAAAACATCTGCTGCATCTTATGCCGTATTTCATATCTAGCACACAAAATGCGTACCTTTGATTTAATCGTTACAATTAAATTAATTGTTTGAATTGTCTCTCAAACGTCGACGACCTCATGGGTCTATCAGTATACACGTCGCCGCGGAGTCACGCAGTGTCTAATAGATTCAGACGCTTCAACTGTCTGACGGTTCGTCAGGCAAAAAAAATCTATCGTCAATGTAAGCAGACATATCTGGCATCTTGTTGTGCTCCATAAATGAGTTCATAAATGCGTGATCTCTTTTGGGGAAAAGCATTTACGAATTGAATTGATTCATTAAAAGTCAAAGTGCTGAGACTCGGTTGGTTGGTCGTCGCTGTCGTCGAAGCTAAGACCGGTTCTGAATTATGGTATACCCATCAAAAAAGCGATCACTTGCTGCCGCTCATATGGTACACCACCCAGAAAATTCTTCTGCAGAAGCACAAATCAACTTTTGTTTGCAGCTATTGGCATGGATTGCCATATATCGAACAGCGAAACATTGGACACTCCATCATAAAGTAGAGCTCATTGCGCTTCGTCGTGCGACTGTCAGAAAGAGAGGAGAAGAAGTGCAATCATTTTGGAATTGAACTAATTATTCAGTGATGAAATCAATCCAAACGTCAGATCAGCAGCTGGCCGACTACTCGAGTTGGTTGGGGCATTCTTTATGAGCGACGCACTTATAAAAGTGAAGTTATCCAAGGAAATGTATCTCAAACCAAAGTTGTAATCTTCTAAGTGCAGGTCGACACAAAATGATGTTCGCAAAGGTAAATCTTTCAGTTGTAGGTCTTGCCTGCATCCTTTTGATACGAAATTTTCACTTAACTATAAAAAAAAACAAAAAAAAACAAACAAATTGTGTTCTTTGCAGGTTGTTCTGTCAATCTGCCTGGCTGCCGTAGCTCAGGCAGGTCATCTGTCATACGGTGGTGGTCATGGATTTGGGGCCATTGGAGGATATGGAGGTGGAATTGGTGGAATCAGCCTGGCAGCTGCTCCGTCGATCTCGTACGCTGCGGCAGCCCCAGCTGTCTCAGTTTCATATGCTGCTCCTAAACTAGTTGCGGCCGCTGCTCCTGCGATATCATATGCTGCTGCTCCATCAATATCATATGCTGCTGCCCCAGCAGTTTCAGTTGCCGCTGCCCCAGCAGTCTCATATGCTGCTGCTCCATCAATATCATATGCTGCTGCCCCAGCAGTCTCATATTCCGCTGCCCCAGCAGTTTCAGTTGCCGCTGCTCCATCAATCTCTTATGCTGCTGCTCCATCAATCTCATATGCTGCTGCTCCTTCCGTGTCGTACGCAGCTGCTGCCCCAGTAATTCAAGCTGCACCGGCTATTAGCATCGCTCGACCAGCACCAGTTGTCGTCTCAGCCCCGGCACCTGTTGCAGTTGCTGCTGCTCCAATTATAAAGACCATCGTTCCAGAGCCAGTTGATCCCAATCCACAATACAGCTTCAGCTATGGAGTTTCTGACCCACACACCGGGGACTCTAAGTCAGCCTCTGAGTCTCTCAAGGACGGAGTGGTCCATGGAAGCTATTCGTTGAGTGAACCTGATGGTTCCATTCGCAAGGTCACCTACACTGCCGACAAAATCAACGGATTCAATGCTGTCGTCCAAAAGTCTGCCGGAGTCATTAATGCCGGACCAATCAAAGTAGCTGCTGCTCCAGCTCAGATTGCAGTTGCTGCTCCAGCTCCGATTGCAGTAGCAGCTCCAGCCCCCATTGCAGTAGCAGCTCCAGCTCCAATTGCAATTTCTGCTCCAGCACCACAAATCACTTATGCTGCCCCAGCACCACAGATCACTTATGCCGCCGCTGCTCCCACTGTTGTCGCTGCCCCAAGGGTGACCTACGCCGCAGCAGCTCCAACGTACGTAGCCGCAGCTCCGGCTATCTCTAAAGTGGCATACGCTGCAGCTGCCCCATCGTTCGTAGCAGCGGCTCCAGCCGTCTCTAGGATCTCTTATTCGGTTGCCGCTCCAAGTGTGAGTTATGCCGCTGCTGCGCCAACGTATGTAGCTGCAGCTCCAGCCATCTCCAAGATTGCCTACGCTGCTGCGGCCCCTACGATTGTTGCCTCAGCTCCAGCCTACTCGAAAATCGCCATCGGTGGCGGTGGACTTGCATTAGGTGGACTTTCATTAGGTGGAGGAATCTCCTACGGCCATGGACTCTCCTTAGGACACGGATACCATTGAGAGCTGCGGCGGCAATAAAGCCGACCCTTGCATTTAAATTTGACGCGCGCACATAAATCATTGAAAATTATATTTAAATATCTCTCTATATATATATTTTTTTTTATTATTATTTGTAATATACACGCGATATAGAAAATGATATATAATATACATAATCAAGATTGCTTGCATATTTATACATACAAATATGTATATGTATAATATTTTATCTAATCAGTCTATATATAATTAATTAATATAATTTCAATATAAAAATATTTATGTATGTAATCGTTAAACAAAACAAGACAAAAACAATGAAAAGAAAAGCAAACAAAACAAAGCAAAACAAAACAAGACCTAATAGTGAATTATACCCTGCATTTACTGAAATAAAGAAATTCAGTACAAAAATAAATAAAAAATTAAAAAAAAAAAAAAAAAACATTTCATTTTTTTTTTATTCTTAAGGGCACACGTAATGGATTCAAAAAAAATCTGTCTGAAATGAAAAATTTAGAAAATTAAAAGAACCTTTTTTCATAAATCCTTGTCAAAAAAATTAAAAATAAAAAGTTGAAAAATCATCAATAACCACAATTACACCATGTACACGAAGATTTAACTTCATTTTGAGCATTAACTCACGACTTTAAAGAAACTTACACAATTATTAGCAACTTAACATTTAAAACTAAATTTTTGAAAAATATCTATAATTCCATTTAATATTCACTTTGCAAAAAAATCACTTCTTGCAAAATAAATGTGCGAAGTGTCAGAATTTGCAAAGTGAAAAGACTTTTCACTTTTCAATTTTTCAGACTATTTTTGAAAAGTAAAAGTTTTTCACAAATTTTAAATAGAACTTTGCATTTGAATTCGTATTTTGCAAAGATGCAAAGTAAAACTTAAGTAGGGTAGGTAGGTATAAATGGACAGTCTGAGTCTCGCAACAACATGCCATGCTGGGCAGTTTGTCGGCTGGCTTAGAAATGTAAAGGGTTTGACCTTTTTGTATGGTCGTCTAGTCCTAGGAAAGATGTTTGAAGTTTATCCTAGAGCCAGTGCGCTTCGTTGTGCAAGGAGATCAAATCTTTAATCTTCACCTAAGTAAACTTAGAATTTATCAATCAAGATCAATTAAGCTACGATTAGGCTTCCTTTAAAAGATTCCACAATTTTAAGAAAAGGGCGTTTTTAGGACTTTTGGATGACAGATCGAAATATTCAATATACGTCAAAATATAGGTTGAGTTCATAAATGTAGAAATGCAGCAAGATTTGCTTTCATAAACTTAAATAATAAACCGCATTATCTTTGCATGGGAGCAGTTGAAAACTGTGTTCATAAAAGCAATATGGCAGTCACAAGGCGATCATGTTTGGAGTGATTTTTGTTTTTGCTGCCGCGTTGCAGGAACTTAAATTCTATAATTTTTTTCTTCGACTACCGCCTACTTAATATGTTGTTTGCATCTGTGAACCCTTTTTTGCAGTTATAGAGAACTGGCGCATACTTACAACAGTTTTTCTGTTCATATTTTTTGCATGGCATGTGCAACAATGCTGCAAATATGAACTCAGCCATAGTTTGTTTCATATCTGTCAAGCTATAAACTGTCAAATTCAATTGAAGGATGGCTACGATGTCGATGGATTAAAAAACCTCTATAAAATCAGAAACTTTTGAAATTGCGATGAAGGTCAATGCAGGTTACGTTGAACAAAAAACACGCTCTAAATACCACTCTGTCAATGAATTCTAGCTGCGTTGACCGGGTGATTACACGGTCATACAAAATAATCAACGCGTTGACCAAAAAATTCATGTTTTTTGGTAAACTCGTCATAATTTTGAAAAAAATTGGCTATGTCCATCGTTTTTTTTTTTTTTTTCATTTTCATAAAATTCCTCGAAACGGTTAAATTTGTTATTATTATTTTTTGATAGCTTTCATCAACAAATGCGTATTTTAAAATTAATAGGTTATGTCACATTCCACACATAAAACTACTTTTAAATGAGTAGCTAAAATATTAATAATTATCATTGAAATGTTCTAAGTGAAAATTGGGCTGCAATTAATTTTGTTAAAATAATTCTTCAAAGCAGAAGCGTTATTTTTAAGCATCTTAATAATTTTAGATTTTGCCTTTTTTTCAATGATAAATAAAACTGGTTCTTTAGTGAGAAAAACTTCACCTTTCAATATATGTGAGGTTGGTGTTTCCTACTTCAGATTAAAAACGATTAAACTTATTGTGGCACAAATATAATTTCCTATAAAATTTCTCGTATTTTATCCTGTTTCTGCGTAAAAATAATACATGTACATGGTTGTTACATTCAGTATTTGTAAAAACTTTTCTAGATGTATACATTTTTTAATTTTTTTTTTTAAATGTAAATATGAAAACTTTTTTTCGAAAAAAAAAATTACTAACATTAGAATATCTGCAGTTTTAGGGAGTTTTAGTGTTCTACATTCTAACCTATCATCGCTTGCGTAGAGTTCCTACTGCAGACGGCCTTATCCACTTTGTAAAATCATAAATAAAAACAATTTTTTTTTAGTAAAACTCATTTTCTGATGGATGCAACTCAACAACTTTGACTTCAAAAAATTAGCTGCGTGAAATAAGAAATAGGACGGCAAAAGTTGAAATGAATTAAGGCCCCAAAATTGAGGCCATTTTTCTTGCCTTGTAAGCATTAAACAAAAATTTTGCTGTAGTATAGTAGTAGTAGTAGTAAAATGTGATTTTATTGACATAAATAAATATACATTAATAATTACATAGTGCTTTGTTTACAATATTCACTAAAAAAAAGACATTGGCTTATGCCGTCAGCCGTCATTTTGCTGTATGCAACATGAAAATTCATGTTAAAAACCATCAGCGAGTAACAGAATGACTGAAGAAAATCGCGTGTTTTTAACACGATCTTTACATTGATACATAATTGCTGGGTTCACATATAAGCGATATTTTGTAAGTTCTAGCCTCTGAGTCCTCGATTAGCTGATTCTCAAAATATTTTTTGAGGTAAACAATGATGTTTTAGCAAAATGGCCCAAACTATTTTTCAAAATAATGAAATAGAACTACACAATTTATGTTGGGGTCATATTTCACTACGTTAATGCTAACGTTATAACAACTAACTAACTTATAACAACTATAAATTTTATTATAAACAAAGATTCATTAATAACACCCCAAAATTTAAGAATTTTCGTTGCTGTTGTTTTGTATGCATAGTTTTGGGGCCTTATTTTAATTTTTCTTTGAGCCCTTATTTCTCGGGGCCTAATTTCGCGGAGCCAAATAAGTTCTGATAAAGATGAATTCAGGTATAGAACTTTGATTTGACTTCTTAAAAGTATCTATAATTTGAGCCACTACTTTTGATTTATGGGGTGAAAAAGGAAATTTAAATGATCAAGGTTCGATGCGACAAAATTCGATCGAATCAAAAAGTTGTTTGCGTTCAAATTTTAATCGATAGCTTTATGGTGTCGTAATCTCTTGGGAAAACATCTGATGCAACAACGGCTTAATCTTAAATTTCTGATGATCGACAAAATTCGTTTTTCAATAAACAACACTTGCAATAAATCTCGAAACTATGAGATTTTGAGATTTTTTGAAATGTCAAAGTTAAAATTGTAGATTAAAAAATTCTGTCTATTACACTGGGTTAAACATACATTTTTTTGGAATGGTAAACAAAAATGACATTTGTTTTGCAAGCAAATAAACAGTCAACACGATAATTCCGTAAGTGAATGTTTTTGAAAAATCCATGAAAACAATTTTTTTCACAGCAACTTTAGAAAAAAACAGATAGGTGCAAAGTTAAATCAATCAATCAATCAATATACATAAATGTTTTCGAGAACTAAATTAAAAAAAAAAAATCACCCACACATACAAAACTTCCCATCCGTTTAGGTTTTAGCTCCGATCCGAGCGACCGATTTTATTTAAATTTCATACACACAGCAAAATAACAGAACTGGTAGTTTTGATACCTTTGATCAGTTCGTAGAAATAATCGACTTTATTTTCGGTGACATGTATAGGCGTTAGGGTGGAGCGTCGATATATGGAGAAAAATAAAAGTTGTTGTATCAATTTCGAATACCTCCATTTTTTTGCATTTCGATGAGTAGAATAATTTGACATTAAAAAAAAAAAGATTGGATTCTTTAGCCTTCTACCTTAGCTCAAAGTTTCGACTTTTTGGAACAAAAAAAATTTTTTTTTCGGAAACGTTAAAATTATTTCACAATTTCGAAATAAATTATATGATAATTCATGAAAAAAGAAAACACAAATTATAATATATTAACTTTATTTAGACAAATAAATTAACACAAACTTGAAAATAAAAACTTAAAAATTCAAAATACGCCATTCAGAAACTAACCCAATTAAACTTTTTATTTTGTTAAGTTGTAATTTTTTTTTTTTGTGGAAAAATGGCAATATATTTCAAGAATATATCTTATTTTTTATTAGCTCGTCTCTGGCCTTTTCACCAGCTGCTGTTATTGAAGCTTCGGTATGCATCTTCACACAGCGCTCAACAGCTTGAGTGTGACAAAGGAAGTCCGAAAATGACATGCCAATAAGATTATATTATATAAGATAGAAATTCTTCCAAATCCTGATCGCTATATAGTTCAATCCAACAAAGGGGTTGATGTAACTTGTGACTCGCTCCAGCTAAAAAAGATTTCCATAGCGCAAATATATGAAAAGTTTGAATTTATGTAGCGCCTTTTAACATATATCTCGAGAACGGCTAATCATACAATATAAGTTGTTATACATTTTTTATAGGAAATTTAATTATCTTTCTTTTTATTACAAATATTATTTTGTAGGATTTATACTTTCGGAAATACAGAATAAAACAAAAAAATTTACGACTTTTTTTTCCAATTTTGCAAAACTTTGACCTGTGGTAGAGGGCTAACAAAAACAATTCTTATTTTTTTTTAAATTTTTTACGGGTAGCTTACGTAACTACGCAACTTTTTAGTGCTATTCGAATAGCTAAATCGGAAAAAAAATTTGACGCTCCACCCTAATAGGCGTACGTTGTTGAAAAAATAAATAAAAGAAATAATTACATAATATGACTATATGTACCTAACTACTGTTTATTATTACTATGGTCTATGACTAAACCCGTATCAAAATATCTTTGGCACAGTGTGTTAGCAGCTCAATTAGAATACGTAATTTAAATTTATCTATGTGACTGCTTGAAATAAGCAATCGGTTAGCAATCTCTTCGAATTGTTATTTTGACATGAACAACGCCTTTTTGTGTGACTTATATAGTAGGGTGTTGAAACGTAGAAACTACTAAATGGATTTTTAATCCATGCCTGCGGTAAATTTAATCAACAATTTTTTGTTGTTGTTGTTAACTTTTCATTTAAATTTAATAAGAAAAATATTTTTTAGCTAGCTGAAGTCCCTAAAGGGTAACTTTTTTTTAACAATAGAATTGTGGGAAGCATTTTGCCAAAAAAAAATGATCATATCCGAGATATTTCCAAAAAAAAAAAAGAAGAATTTTTCCCCTTTGAACCCCCAAAGGTTGTAGCACAATTTTTATGAAATTTGAAAATCCTATAGAAAGCAACCTGCCAGAACTAAATAAAGTTCCCGCAACATCTAACATTTATAGAATTGATAAATCACCGGTTTAACTAGAATTGTGAAAAGCAATTTTTCATTTCTTAAATATTAACAAATAACTGATTTTTTCCCATTTCACCCCCTAAAAGTTGTAGCTTTTTGAGAGTACTTCAGAAGTTTTTTTTATGAAATTCGAAGATCCTTTAGGAACCTGCCAGAGCCCCAGAACTAAATAAAGGTGATACATTTCGCAAAAAGTCGCTTATAAGTTCTCGCTACCGGCATACATCAAACATTTATAGAATTGATAAATCATCGTTTTAGCCGGCCGGCCGGCTGGTTTGAATTGCATGTCTGGTAAAATGTCTATATTTTACCGGCAAAGTGAATGGCATTTCGTATATTGTATATGTACATATTTCTTCCAAAGCAGTTGGGCGTCTATGTGTAGCCTAAATTAATTGTGCCAAATAAACGTAACTTTTCTAAATCAAGTTTCTGTGTCTTTGCACCCAAATAAATCGTTATGTTATACGAGTATGTATATATCGTTTGCTAACAAAACCTTGCAACATTTTTTATTTTGTTTTCTACCACTGATATATTACCACTCTCAAAAAAAAAAAAAAAAAAAACAAATTAAAAACCATTGAGGTAACCATTTAATGAGCACGACAATTGTTCCAACCGAATAAGGGTTGAAGCTGAAGGCAGCCTACTAATTGCTTTTTTAAGCAGTTGAATGATGTAAGAGACAAAACTAAATGTTTTAAAATTAAATTAAAAATGACTTTCACCTTATTGGGATTAAAAGCTATACGAATGTCGTTTGTATATAAATTTTGAGACATTACATGTTGTAAGCTCATTCCAGTGCATTCGTATAGGATAACTTTCAAAAGAATGCTGTCAAATATTTTTGATCTTAGCTCTGATTCAGCGGTATCGCAATATAAAAGACACGTCTGTCATACTTCTATATTAAAGTATTTCTCTGAGAGTGACAATTTTCCCAAGCTGACATTTTTTCCAATATAAATTGATCTTATCATCGATTTTTTTTGTATTTATATAGAGTTTTGTCATCGACTGATGGCTTTTAACTATACCGTTCATGAATTATGTGAAATATATAAATCCCGCAGTTCCGTCTGTCTGTCTGTCTGTTTGTGTACAGTTCAAACTACAGACTAAGCCGCAGAAATAATTTTCTTCAATCTTTAGACTTTATATGGTTTTGATATATGATTTCCTTTGATGTAGAAATTGAAATAGTTTTTTTACGCTCTTGCGATTTTTGAAATAATCAAAAAATATTTATTGAATAAATCACACTTTGGTTTGTAATTAAAATGATTTTATAAATAGTTTTAGCAATTCTTTTAACTAGTGTCGTTCAATTCGGTACCGCTTCGAAATTTTGCAAATAAAAATTTCCAATAACAAAATCTTGCATTTTTTTTTTAATCTCGAAAAGCGGAATTTTGCAAATAAATAATAACACGCTTTTCATAATCTTTTAATAACAAAATCCAGGTTTTAACAATCGTGATTTTAGTTTGCGTATTTTTTAATTGCAGGATTTTATAATTGCGTGATAATTCGACACAAATTTCGTAGCCAACCCATGAAATTTAAGTTTAAAAGACTTATTACATACTACTTTTTCATTTGAGACGTTATTTTGCAAATTACAAAAAAAGTCTTTTCATCTCAAATTTGCTTATCTTGTTTGACAGCTCATTTGATTTTGAATCCAAATTGGCCGTTAATCCGTTGTTGTTTTTGGTATTATCTCTTTTTGTTTCTGTTTTTGTATCCATCGAATGTTGATATTTTCACCTTGTATGAATTCCACTTGGGTGTGTTCGCAAAGTTTTTACGTAATTTCTAAAAGAATTGAATTTAAAACAAATTTAGTTGAAATTATCTAATTTCGAAATGAGAATTTGTATGAATTAAGGTTCCCCCACACCAACGCGAATTTTCGGTGGCGACGACGAAAACAACAATAACAACACGTGGTTGTCAATGAAAACAACACGTTGTTATTATTGTTTTCGTCGTCGCCACCGATAATTCGCGTTGGTGTGGGGGAACCTTTAAAACGAGATGTTTAAAAATCGAATTTGATAATTTTCAATGAACTAAAATGTTTATGAGTTTGTTATGATTTTAAACCAATCTTAGGCTTTTGAAGAAGTGAAAAAGAAATGCAAAAAGAATACTCCGAACCGGTGTTACCTTCGGGACTCTTTAGAGTCACATTGACTCCTTTTTTAACGCCGGAATCTTTTTTAAATTTGATTCCTTTTAAAAATGTTGAAAAATTTTTTAAGCCACATGAATTCGTTCAACACGTTGACTTTTTTGATCTGTCACAGATACCTAAAACCATAATAATAACATCTGTATAACGCACTACAGAAAGACTTTTTTTGAAATTATTTAATGTGGTATTTTGATTTCATGGAGATTAATACTGGATTTACACGACTGAAAAATTGGCAGTATTTCTGTCAAAAAAATTTCAAAATGAATTTGTCTATTCTTTTATTAGTTTTTTTTTTTACAGAAATACTGCCAATTTGTCACTCTTGTAAATCTAAAATAAGTAGGGTAGGGCGGGGATAGTTGGCCCACTTTTTACTTGAAGTCTCATAATTATCAAACTACTCATAGTACAACTATGGAGCTGATATCAAAAGAAAGGATAAACTTCTGGCTTCTAAATGAAATCTTAAAAATTTGAAAATATGTAACTCGCCCCTATAGCGGGGCGAGTTGGCCCAGTGTGTGGGGTTAGCTGGACCAAGCCCTAAAAAGTAGCAAAGCAAGTCTCATAAAGGGAAACAAATCCAAAATTTTATAAGGAATTTTATTTAAAAAGGACAAACAAACTAAACAATAAATTTTAAATAAAATTTTAAAAATAAATATAATAGAAATATATTAAGGTTTAAAATAAGTTTTGGAATCGTAATCGCTGTTGTAATTGACGCATCGAAGAAGGACCCAATCCCGGCTACTGTTTAGTTTGAATGAGCCAACTTTCTGCAAGTATGGTATCTGTATATCCACTCCCAACCCTACAATCTTTCAGCGAATGGTTCGATCCACATTAGGCAAAAATATCCCAGTTCCTTTTCTTCTTTAGAACTTTATTTTTGTAACAAAAACCCCCTGGGCAACCTAACCCCACACCTGGTTTGAGAAGCATATTTAGTAATACATATAAAAATACTCAAAACTGTTAAATTTAACTCACAAAATATGAAAATACAATATATTCACTTATAAAAAAAACTTTACCACAGTCCTTAATCCTGGATTTTTCACTAGGAAAATAAAAAAACTATCCTATCCGCATTTTTTACTTTTACACTTGAAAAAGACAAATCTGTGTGTAGTTTATCTTCGGAGGGCACTATGCAACTGAAACCGATATGGCACGTGCTGGTAAGAGAGGGCGCTTTGTTCGTAAATGATCATTTTCTTGTAGTACTTTCAGTTTGTGAATAATTCGCGTGGGCCAACTTGCCCCGTGGCCCAACTAGCCCCGCTCTACCCTACTTTCTCACCGCTCATACTGAAAATTAAATTAAATAATTAATTAAATTTAATTAACCCTGCTCCGAACGTTCAAGCGAAAACGACATTACATATCTCCATATTGCGTCCTTTTGTCTCTTTTTGAACATTTACAAATTTTTAAATCATGAAGCTTTTAGTGAAATTCGAAATGACTCTTTATTTCGATCTGACATTTTATTGCAAATATTTTCATACTTTTTTGAAAATTATTGAAGTTTAAGTGCAACATTAACGCTCATATTATTCACTTGGTTATCCAGATAGAGACCTAAATCCAGTTGTATGTAAATTAATTTTAATGCATTAATTAAATCTAATTCCGAGTGAATAATAACTTGTTAAATCCACATTTTACGGCCATGTTCTGCATTTCGAATGAAATCGAATTTCAATTTCACGTGAATTGAAATTCCATGTTCTATAACACAATTCAACTAAAGAAAAAAAAAATTCTTGTCCTAACATTAATTTTACGATTTTTATATTTACTATGCACCAAAATGAATAAATATTATCATTATTCATTTAAAATTTTTGCTTTTGTAATGGTTATTACAAAAAACATTTTCATGATTTTTGTCTTTAAATTAATGTATTAGCCCATTAGGAATAAACATTTGACCTGTAAGAAATTGCATTGTTCACTTTTCTTTCACAATTCGTTAGAGGGGATTATTAGGAGCGCATGGAGTAGTTTTTGGAAAAAATCGGATTGGAGCTTAAGCCGCCATCTTGGAATTTTCTTAAAAAATTAACTTGAAATTGAAAAAAAAAAATTGAAAAACAACGGCAATACTTACAGTGTCATGTTATATCTTTTTTAAAAGCCAGATCCATTCTTTAAATCTGTTTTTAAATAAAATTATTTTAGTGAATACTTTTTAAAAATAAATTTTTAAACTCATCATTTTGAAAAAAAATTTTGTAAATTAATTTTTTTTTTTCAAAATTTTGCAGTACTAAGTAGTATTTTTGTTTAATACTTATTTTATTTCAATAATTTAAGTAACAAAAATATTTAAAAATCCATTTTTTTAATTAAAAAAAAATAAAAATATAAATCATGTTTTAAAAATACCCTATTAAAACGTTATCCTGGCTACAAAAGCAAACTTTTCTATGAAATATATTTGTTTTTCTGCTGACTATAGGTACAGATTTATAAATTTAATACCCTTTTATCAATGTCAAAATTCATGTTGACTTGTGTGATTCGTTCGTTTTCGAACATTTCGCGATTACTTTGAACTGTCAAAATTCAAGGTGCATCAATTTTCAATTGTTTTTTAAATTTAAATTACACTTCAGATGAAAATTGATTCATTATTATTGGCATTTAAAAGGGGAAAGAAAGCGAAACTCAAAAAAAAAAATTATCCGAACAATTTTGTGGAAAAAAATCTATTATATTAGATTTGTCTGACGGCATAAGTATACCTAAAAATGAATGGTTCAGATGAGTTTTGTATGCTTTTATTTGTATTTTCTTATATTTCCTACGAAAATAATGATTAATAAATACTAAAAGGAACAAAAATATTAAGTTTTCTTATGTTTTGCACCAAGAAATACCTACAAAACTATCTGCAAATGTACCAATTTCACAACGCATAAAAAAGTGCATTGAAACAGAAAACAGAATAACCCGAAATGCAGAACATCAATTTTCGAAATTCCAATTCACTATTAGCATTTCGAACGAATCGTGGAACACCCAAATTCAATTTCGTCATATGGCACATGTGAATAAGTGGAATGCAGAACATGGGCGTTAATCTAGTTTTTTAAATTCAATGCCGATAAATCCAATTGGATTTAAACTGGTGTTCGGAGGCCAGTTAAATCCATATGAATAATATGGCCGTAAGTATTTTTTTTTTAATTAAAACTCAACTCGAAGTTCATGACATATAAGTGCCTGTTTACATAGGCATTTTACTGGAGGGTGCATCCAAAGAGACAGGTAGATTTTATGTACGGAAAAGCGAGAAAGGAAGGTTCCACCCAAAATTCACAAATGCGCCAGATTCAAGTAATGTTCTCGGGTGAAACATGAAAGACGTTTTTTTGTATAAGATGAATTTAAAGATTGTGAGTTAGGCAAAGGTAGATTGAACTGAAAGGGTTTTTTCTTTATGCGTAGACACGCTTTCAGTAAAACGACTTTCAATAAAATTCATATGTAAACAAGCACTAAAGCATTAAAAAAGTTTTAAATGAGGCTATATGTATGTTTTTAAAATATAAAGTAGACAATCCCTATTCCCATTTGATATTTTCGAAAATATTTCTATAATTTTCTTGAATTTGTTTTTTATAAACAAAAAAATGACAACTTAATTATAATAAATTAAACCTGTCATTTTCAGTCAAATTTATTTTTCCAAACGCTTTGACATTACCTCACTTCCATCATTGAATCAAATATATAAAACCAAGACTTACATTGTTAAAATTAATAATAAAAAAAAAAACCCCAAGGTCAAAACTGAAGTTACTAACATTTCAATGCCAGTCACGTACTTGAATCTAACTGCTATATAGCTATGGTTGTGACCACTTGTGCGTCAAGCTGTCAACTTAACTCAACTGTAAATGAAATGAAATCTGGTCAAATTTAGCTTTAAATGGATTTCGAATAAGAAGTAAATCGAGCTTAATTTATTGTGGTATAAATTTCAATTCACCACACTAAAAAAAAGCACAGCAAATTAAACTTCAAGCTCTATAGTTTATATTTTGGCATAGGATAATGTGCCCCACATTCTCCAAGATAGTAAATATATAAATAAGTAGATGCGTGAGTTCAACACTTTAATTTGTAGATGTTGCCAACTTTTGGGTTATTTATTTAACTCTCAAATATTTTTAAATAATACAACTATGTGTGATGGTGACAAAATTTAATATTTTTTCGTATGCAAAACATGATTCATTAACACTTGGCACGATTTATTGTTTGTTTAATTTTACCTAAGAAATTAAAGTTAAACATTTATTAAAAATGAAAAATTCATTTTAAAAGAAATGAATGTCATATAGAAACTAAATAAAAAAAAAAACATAAATCTAGTTTACCTGTCTCAGTACAGTTTTAATACAAAAATATGTGTGCATCTATATGACTATCATACAAGTTGCACATGCTAGCAGCTGTGACTAAATACGGGGAAAATATTACTAAAACTATTTTAACCATTTTTCGAAAGAGCTAGATTTAAAGCAAAGTATGGCAAAAAGTTGCTGGTTTATTTACATCGGAATTTAAATTACGGAAAATTCGAATTGATTATGTAAGAATATACCACTGAAAAGAATCATTACATGACACTCCCCAATAATTTTTTTGTCGATTAGAACTCGAATGGGTAATTTTTCGGAAGCTAAATATCAGGTTGATATTTTTTTTTGATTATGATTGATATTTTCAATTCTTCATAGCAATAGGGTTTTTTCAGTCAACTCCATATCCCAAAGTTCGCATTCAAATTTTAAAAATGCATCTCCTTAAACAAGTAGTTTGAAAAAGAACTTTTCGAGACATTGGGATTTTGTATTATAGTATAGGTACCTAAGATAAAATAGTCGTGTTTTTTTTTTTTTGAAAAAGTGAAAAGCCAGTTTAGCAATTTTTTGTACATATAAATAATAACAAATAAAAGTAATAATAAATAATTTTGTTATTTTTTGTACAAAAAACAAAAAAATAATTTGATTTTTTGAAAATTTTTTGCTGAGTTGTTAAACACGCCTAATAAATCTGCTTGATTGCCATAAATGAAAAACAGAAAAATTAAGGCTTTAATTTTTTTTTAATCGGCCTTGCTAGAATGGGGGGGGGGTAGTCATCGCAAGAGCTCTCGGTAACAATAAACAATTTTTAAATAGGTTAAATATACCAAACAAAAATTTAGAAAGTTTCTTATGTAGAAATATTTTTTTAATTTGTATTTTATTAATAAAAAAGGGTCAAACACGGGAAATTAAAAAAAGCTAAAAATCTACCAATAAATTTTACAAAAAATTGTTAAAAACGAATAATTTATTGTATTCTGATATCAATACAATAAATATATATTAATACTTAAATAAGGCTTATCAACACTTAAGTCTTTAGCTGGAACACACAATTTTGCTATTTTTTCATTTTTTTAAAATGTGTTAACAAATTCACTTCCACACACCGACTGAAGAGGTAATTCATCAAAAAAAAGACTCAAAATTATGAGGAATAAGTTACAGTTTAAGAAAATAGAGTTGGCTGGCTAGGGTTAATAGTTTTTGAAAAAAATCGCTAACAAATGAGGGGATGCCAATAGTTGGTTCAAAAAAGGGGATGCCAATATGTAAAGGGTGTTTTTTTTAGACGTGCGGTTTTCAATCTGGCAATTCTTTTTTCGGAGTTGGTCTTTTTGACAGCTATCACTTGATTTATGCTCAGTTTGGTTTGCCATTTCATAACGAATAGACTTACTTCCTGAACAACGTTTGCAAATCGTGCAAATTTATTACCAAAATAATGGTTCGGTTCGCACGACACATCGCGCGCTGCGTCCAATATTTGGTCGACATAATCGCCCAGCAGAGTAATTCGAGCAACCATGGAACGGTTTTGCACCACGTTTACTCTAGTGGATGCAGAGACGCCGCCCGTACAGTGCGCACCAAAGACGCTATTGCTGCTGTGGACCAGAGTATCGAAGAAGACCCGAATGAGTCCATCGCGCGCAAAATTGGAGCTGTGCCCATCCACTTTATGGAAGATTTTGCCAGTATTTCCACGTCTAAAAAAAACACCCTTTACAAAATATGTCTGAAATGTCTTAAGATTTGTGCTAGTATGTATACTTTCATTCAAATATGTACCACATTTAAATATATAATTCATAATTTTGCGGGATGTTGTCAAAAGATTAGAACTAATTTTTGTGTTAATGCTTATATTATTTCCATTAAAAATGATTTTCAGACCAATTCTACTAATAGAATTCTTTATCTTATGTCAGATTCATATAATTTTAAAAATTATTATTTTATATTTAAATAATTTCAAGTTTTTGAGTTGTGAGTTGACTTGAAAATTATTTGGCAACTTTCAATTGTAAATGCTGTCTATCAGGTTTAATAAGATTTGGCCTGGAAATCATTTTTAATAAAAGAAATATCTTAGCAATTAAACTAAAATTAATTTTAATCCTTTAGCAACATTCCGCAACTTTTGGACTTGCTTTTCTAAATTTGTTATTTTTTTTTATTTTTAAATTTCGTAGCATATTCTGATTTAAGTTTTAAAGTCTCCATTATTCACAGCCAAAAATAGGCAGTGAATTCAGCGCCCCCAAACCAATAAGTGTATCAATTTCCATAAATTTTCGTCAATGATATTTGCGTGGGAAATAATAAATATCGTCAAAATTAGGTAAATAGACCACTGTATGCTGCAGGATGTTCAAAAGTTGTTTTAAAATTCCAAAATCCGATTTTATTGTCTGATTATTTTGTTTTTAATTTCTTATAAGAATATAAACAGCACTTCAATTAAACAACTGCCAAAATTTTAGTCTCTTGATTTAAAGAGCTCTTCGAAGCTGTATAGTATTAGTCTGGAGTAAAAAAAATAATAAATCGCAGTTTTATATTTTCTTTGAGGAAATACGAGATAATTCAAAGTAAATTAATTTTTTTTAATAATTAAAGGGCTTTAAATTTACTCTAACAAGTGAATTCGATTCGACTTAACTTTACAAACAGAACAGTAAAAGATGAGACCAAACTACTAGAAACTCATTATGCTTCACGACATAATGATACTTTTGATTTTGTAAGATCAAATTTTTTGTTTAAAACCGAAATTGGTACTAGAACCAGCGCACTGGAAAAAAAATCAACTCAAACATAATACTAGAACCAAGTTCACCATGTTGAGTGTTTATGAGCCGTTAATTTGTTTAATTAAAAAAAATATTTAAATATCAAATTTGCAATAATAAAACAGATATGGGATTGAAAAACCCTTGATAGTTCTAAGCCAAAAAGCAGCTAGTTTTAAGCCATTTTTTGTTAGGTATCTGAAATTACAGCTGCAAATTTGTTTTAAAAAAAAGTTACAATTTTAGAATTTTTTAATAAATTTGGTTTTAAATTTCGACACCATACCTTCTGTATAATGAATCTTTTTTAATCAATGTCCTTTACAGTTAAATCAGAAGAATGAGTGGCTTTAAATATTGTAAACGTGCTTTTGTAGACTTTTAAATAAGATTTTTCAATTTTGTTTAAATCCGCCTTCTTTTTATTTATTTGATTTAGAATCCTCAAAAGTATGGTCCGAATAAGGCATCGTAAGTCAAAAATTAAAGAAATTCTCTCAAGCTCTACAAAAACAATTTATGTCCAAAATATTTGGGCGATAATTATTTTATAATTTAAGTCAAACATTTCAAAAAATGAAAATGTACCAAATTTAGATGTTTTTCCCCCCTTTTTTTCTAAAATTAGGGAGTAGGGACCTAAAGAATCTCGTGATATTCAGTTGAATGTAAGACCAAAATGTCGACCCGATTTACTAAAGAAAACAATCCAAATGCTTGAGGAAATTATAATTGCAATAGAATAAGGAAGCTAATGCTGATACGTTTTAATTTTTATCATACAAATAAGGACGTAATTAAGAAATGCGACCTTACCTAAGTTATTTCCCGTCACCATCAATTTACCATTGTCTACATTGAATGAGATTTCGAAAGTCTCCTCTTATTGGCATTGATATTGATATTTAAAATGTTAACTTCGCAAATAAAAAGCTACAATTTGGAAAGCTTCCTTATACCCCATCACCATCATAGTAAATAATAGTGTTCTTCTTATTTAAACAAATTCACCCAAAAATATGTTTTTTTTTTGAAGCAGTTTACTTGAATTCACCTTTTTCTATGGTAAAAGCAGGTGAAGAACATGTTGGTATTCGATGATCTGGTTTTATAGTTTTTATTTAATTATGCGTGAGAGGACACACTATTGCCAAAAAAAAAAAAAACTTTGACCAAAGGCCTTCACAAGGCTTGAAAGTCTTCACATTATTTTTTTTGGTTATTTCAAACTCTTATACGCCCGCAGCCTATATGATGGCTTGCATGAAGTTGAAAAAATTTAATAGTATGAAAATTGAATAACAATTATTCCCCCGTGCATATTGCCATGGTATATTACCCGATTTACGTGCCAAGACTACGGATTACTATTTGGAAATTGAAAACGCTGAATTTACGGGGCAAAATCAGTTCGCGCGCCCCATCTTCTCCGGCATAAGTATATGAAATATTCAAATTAACAAAATGAGGTATGGAAATTTTGTTTTTCGGTATAAAAAGACGCACTGCCGTTTCAACAGTATGTCAGTTCACTTTAGAGCATCAGACAGTGAGAAACAATCCTTCCTAAGCCCACAATGAGTCCGCTTATTGTAAGTATTGGTTCTTTTGTCTTTATTCAACTCTTAGCACACACGCACTCGTACACTCCTTGGATTATTAAATGGATTACACTAATTCTTGACTTCATTCACAGATTGCAGTTCTTTCCACTTTGGCTATCTCAGCTAAAGCTGGCCTCCTCCCAGCAGCTGCTCCTTTGGTTGCTGCAGGACAAGCACCTCTGGCGTACGCCTCGCCTTACACCGCCCAGTACTACTCCGCTCCATTGATCCAGAGGGCTGCCTACGCTGCTCCAGTTGCCCGTGCCTTCGCTCAGCCAATCGTTGCCGCCCCAGCACCAGTCGTTGCCGCCAGATCATTTGCTGCCCCAGCTCCATTGGTTGCCGCCCCAGCTCCAGTCGTTGCCGCTCCAGCTCCACTTGTTGCCGCTGAGGAGGTCGATTCCTTCCCACAATACAGATTTGCCTACGATGTCCAAGACACCCTTACCGGGGACTCCAAAACTCAAGAGGAAAGCCGTGACGGTGATGTTGTTCGTGGATCCTACTCCCTGATCGAACCCGATGGTTCCCGTCGTATTGTCTCATACTACGCTGACGACATCAGTGGATTCAACGCCGTCGTTCAAAAGGATGTCCCAGTTGCCGCTGTTGCCCCAGTTGTAGCCGCCAAACAAATTTTAGCCCCTGCTCCAGTCATTGCTGCTAAGACCATCGTAGCATAAGATTATTGTGCCGGATCTCGCCCCAACAAAAACCCTCTTATACCTGAAAACAACTTAATAATATAGCTAATTGATCGCCGCCAAATTCGGAGTTCGTGGAATAATAAGAGTGACATCTATTGTAAAAAAAATTCAGTAAACTCTTCATTGTCATTGTTGTAAATTGCTTTCATCACTTCTTTCTTTTATTCTTGTCCTCATTGAAATTTGTAACAAAAATCGGAAGAACATAAAAAATATTTCAAAAAAAAAATATCTCTTTTTATTTCAATTTCACCTTGTTTTAGTGGTGATGAACGACGACGATGGAAGAAATTCTTAATCAAGCTCATTAGAATTCCAAATATGTGATTCCTCTATCCTGCATTAAAAAGTGATTTTCGAACGAGGTTGCAATAATGAACCTCTACGTGAAACAATTATTTAGATTTTATTTTTTTTTTTGTAGATGATTTCACTTTGTTTGTTTTGGGGTTTTAAAAACGCTTTATTCAAATAGCTTCAAAAAATGGCCACTTATATGATTGGTGGGAAGAATACTAATGTGAAATGACGTATAGTTTTGTCATAAAAATAATTTCAATTTGTTTTGAAAGAATTTTACAAATTGTAAATTGCATTTCAATTTGTGGAGTAATAAACCTTTTAAAACTGAAGAATTTTAATTGTTTATAGCAACTGAGAGCAATGCACCACTTCTTATAGTGTTTTTGAAAGTTCCATTGATTTATTTAAATTGTTATTTTTTTTTTTTTTCAAAAACTTACATGATGTGGAATTTTTCACTTTCTAATAAAATATTTAAGAATCTTGTACACTCCGGTTTGTACATACATTTTAAAGAGCAGTCTTAGTCAATCACAATCAGTGTCAGTAGTTGTCCGTAAAGGTGCCAGTTTCACACTGCACACTTAACAAAATAAGTGGCACTTAATTTTCCCATTTTGGTACTTTAAGCGCAGTTTTTCTTTCTGAGTAAGTGACACTTAAGTGGCCAATATGTGAGACTTAAGTGTCACTTATTCCGATTAGTTTACACTGCGAAATTGGACATTAGTTTTCCATATTTGACACTTAAGTCACACTTATCCTAGTGTAAAACTGGGCCTTAGACCCGTTGGTTGATACGAAATTTAAATATTTTAGTTTAACTTGGGCTTTTTCCTTCTAGCGAACTGTCACATTTATTTTATTTATTTTGTGAAAGATTCGCGATTGGAAATATTCTTTCCCCCGAATTTTTTTTTGTGTGTGTTTCGGGGATAAAAATTCCCCATTAAGTTGGCGATAAGGCTGTATATTTCTATTATTATTATTTATTATTATTTCATTGAATTTCTGTACAACAACAACAACTTAAAGGTGCTACCACCAATTGTATACGAATTATAATTGGTTTTAATTAATTATTTGGCTGGAGATATAGCTATTTCAAGGGGTGTCAAGCCCTATCATCAGTCTCCTCATTAGAGGTGCTGAGCTTTAATCCAATTTTATTTGAAAAACTTTCTACATGCACACTTAGGGATCGAACCTACGCTTAGAATAGTTTTCCAATGGTAGCAACATTTTTTCTATTTTTTTTTCTTAACATTTTTGTTCATTCACTTCTTGTTTCACAATATGTATTTCTAGTATTTTTTCCCTTAACCCAATTTTATCCTATAAATTGATCCAAAAAAAAATGTTTCATACTTTAAATATGCACAATTGCCAAATACAAAAATAAATTTTAAAATTGGATTTTGTTTTTTTGCCTTTACCCCATTTCACCCTATAAAAGGCTAAATGATGAAAATATATATTATTATTATTATTAAATAAGCTAAACAAATATCTAGGCCTTAAGTATTTTCCTACATATAACCCTAAAAAAGAAAATTTGTTTTTGTTTTTTCTTTACTTTACCCTATAAATAACTAAATGCTTGAAATATTAACTCATCTTATGTTAAATTTTTAAAACACACAAGGAATTTTTAAAAACAAATTTTTTTTTTCTACCGCATTTCACCTTATAGTTAAAGTTTGAGAAAATGACTTAAAAATATGTTTTCACAAACCCATGTTCTGTATTTCGAACGAAATCGATATTCAATTTCACTCGAAATGAAATTCCATGTTTTACAATTTGTTCGTTTTCGAAAATTTCCCAATTCTCTGAACTATCAAAATTGAAGGTGCATCCATTTTTAATTGTTTTGAAAAGTGAAATTACACTGAGGATGAAATTGGATGCAGAATTATTAACATTTTAAGCGAAAAAAAAATGAAGTGAAGAAAAAATGAAAATCAGAGACAAAATTAAATAAGCTGTTTTGAAAGAAAAATCTAATAATTACCTGATATCCCGTGAATTAAATTGAATTGAATGAATTATTTTGATGAATTTTTTATTTTTATATTCATATGTTCTTATATTTTCTTATAAAATAAAAATAAATACTAAAAAGAATAAAAATATAAAGTTTTCTTATACATTTTGTACCAAGAAATATAAAACTAACCTCAATTGTACCAATTTAATAAAGCATAAACAAAGTATATGGAATTCGTGCAGAACATCAATTTTAATTCACAATAAAAAAAACATGAGCGAGAATTTTGACAGCAAAGCTGAACATTTTTTTTGAAGAATCAAACAGGAAACTAACTGAGATTATTGAGATCTCTGTATACTGGGTGTTGCTTTTATGCCAAACAAATGGCGCTGTTGTTTAAGGAAAAAAACTATATAAAAACAGGCTTGTATGTAATGTTATTTCAAAATTTCAAAGAAATCGGTGATGAACTTTCAGAGATTTGCGATTGTACATTTATAATTTTTTATAAAAAACGGCTTCTCAGATTTAAAAAAAAATCAGTAAATTGTAATAGGTACTGGCTTTCTTTAGGTAAAAACAAAATTTCAAAAATAGTGATTATTATCAATGACCCCTTCCATAGAACAACTTTTTTTATTGTAGCTTTTCTCGAAAACCATTCAATTGATTTCGATCAATTTTTTGTGGAGAATGTTTTAAAAAGTTTTCAAATACCAAATAAGTATTTTTTTTTTTTTTAATTCAATTAATTCGGATTCATTATTTTTAGATTTGTTTTCAATATTCCACTGTGGGACAATTTTTTTTTCAATTTCATTATAGAGTAGATACCATATAAGAAGCTTAAATACGAATTTAAAATTTAGTTCGTTTTCCTCGAATAACATCCGCAACATTCGAAAAAACAGCCTTAATAATAACAAGGCGAATGTTCTCTACAAATTGTTTTTCATATTTTACGTTATAACCAAATGTTAATACGACTTTGCTAGTGCATAACAATATTTTGACCAGAAAAAATATCTATCCTATTTTTTTTAATTTGTTATCACTCGTTAAATATTTAAAACATGAAACAATATCAAGTTGAAAAACATAATTTACTTGTCAAACAAAAAAACTGTTTTTGTTACCGAAAAAAACTTTGTTCCTTTATTTAAGATGGTGGCAACCCTAAATTAAAGAATTTTAAAAGAATTAAAATTATATTAAAAAAATATATCGAAAAAGGTGTATTTTTCAGAAATTCACTACGCAAAACAAAAAATCAACCAAAATTCCTCTGCCATATTTTTATTACCATTCCAAAAATATAAAACTCAAAATTATTAAAAGAAAAACTTTATCCTGATTTATTGCAATTTATTTCTTAAACAGCTTTTGGCAGAAACTGTTACTCCAAATTTCTTGAATTATAGTTGAATTTGAAGAAGAGGCCATCATTCAAGACAGAATTCTTCTCTATATACCTACATATATGTGATTTTAAATCAGTTTTTATGGGGACAGTTGAAATTGTTTTCATTTAAATACATTTTTGAATCATATGTAGGTATGTATGATTCATTGACTCTAGAATCACGGGGCAAAAAAAGCTATGAATCAAATGTAATTCATGATGGCGTTGATGTCTTTTTTCTAAAAAAAAAAAATAATAATAAACTCAGAAATGTTTTAAAATCAATTAAATGGGGGCAATGAAATTGTTAAAATTAAGAAAAAAATAAAATAAAAACACTTGTTGCGGGTTGTTTAAACAAAAACAAAATTGCCATTTGAATTTATTTGCTTTGCAATTTTGCTGGATTACATACCGGAGGTTAAAAGCAGGCATAATCACCGCCACCAAATTTATACAATAAATTTTCACTGGTTGCTTGCTCACGTTGAACGATGATAACAACATCATGCAACGCTTTTCGGCTAAACACAATATAAAGTAATATTTAGCTGAAATAAAAGGTGTCTCAACTTTAAAATACATTAGGTGTGTTTCTTTACTTGCCAAAACTGCCACTTTCTACATTTACACCTTTTATTTCAGCTAAATTTTAGCCCAAAGTTCTGTCAAATTCCATATAAAAAAAATCAAATTGGACTAGAATTATAATTGACACTTTTGGGAAGTAAAGAAAATGACTTATTTCTTGCTACAACTTTACGTTTGAACCCTTCATCATCACTTGGGATAAGCCCAACATACTTCCCTACTCTCATGATTACTGTCTCAATTATTTCATAATTATTTATTTTTTAATAATTAATCAATAAAAATGAATAACTAAAAAATAATTAATTATTTATAATATTTTCTAAATATTTTTATTATTCAATATTTACTTCTTTTACTAAATAAAAACACAAAATGTTCTTATTTTGATTTATTTTATTTTTCAGAAAACCAGCCGAAGAATATTGGACCTTATCTAGTCACGAAAATGTGGCACGCATGCGTTTAAAACTCGAACCTCAACTCTATCCAAATAAGCATGAAAATGCTGCAAATCTTAGAGATAATGCTGCAAATGCTTGTGATACAAAGTAAATAATTTTTTTTCTTTTTTTTTCATCTTTTCACCAAAAATATCATTGCCCCTTTCCCACAGAGAACTTTCCGAATTCGATTCGACTATCAAAACTGCTGTGGTACGAGATTTTCTCGATGATGATAATTCAATGTTGGAAGAAGAACTTCGAATAACAATCGAAGCACAATCCCAACAAGATGTCCCACTAGAAAAAGCTGTGATCTCTCAGGAATGTGAATTAATAACCCTTATGACCAAAGTGAAAGGACGAATAGAAGTCAATCAGGCTGTTTTTACATTTATTGATTTAAGTCCACCGACAGAAGATGGTGAAAAGAATGATTTTAGGTAAATGATAATTAATTGAGATTATAAAATGATTCATAAAATAAATTTTCTTTTTTCATATAGATTTTCTATCAACAAAATTCGTGAAGTTCATTTGCGTAAATACAATCTTCGTCGCAGTGCTTTGGAAATATTTTTAGTTGATCAAACGAGTTATTTTCTAAATTTCACAACAAAAGTAAGTGGGCATCATTTTTTACATAGCTATAAAAATTGATCTCATTTTTCCATCCTAAAGACACGAAACAAAGTATTCACGAAGATTCTCAGCTTGCAACCACCAAATATCCTTTATGGTTCCGGTCGTTCACCTGCCGAACTTTTGAGATCTTCTGGGCTCACTCAGAAATGGGTTAACAGAGAAATATCAAACTTTGAATATCTTATGTATTTAAATACCATCGCAGGTATGTTTTAGTTTATACGACTTTATTCACAAAAAAGAAGTTTTTCCATCGACTCTTTCATATTTGTTTCAATGTAGGTCGTTCCTATAATGATCTTAGTCAATATCCAGTCTTTCCTTGGATATTGGCTGATTATACAAGTGATATTCTTGATCTCACCGATCCAAAGTCATTTAGAAATCTATCTAAACCAGTGGGAGTGGTAAGTTTTGTTTTGTTTTTTTTTTTTTTTTTCTTAAATTTTGGCATTTTGTTTTATATAATCTTGAATGTAGATAAATCCTAAAAATGAAGCTGAAGTTCGAACAAAGTACGACAGCTTTGAGGATCCCTCTGGCATGATACCAAAATTTCACTACGGAACACATTATTCTAATTCAGCTGGTGTATTGCATTATCTTTTGCGAGTGGAACCATTTACATCACTTCACATTGAATTACAAAGTGGTCGATTTGATGTAGCAGATCGTCAGTTTCATTCGATTCCACAAACTTGGAAACTTCTTATGGACAATCCAAATGATGTGAAAGAATTGATTCCGGAGTTTTTCTATTTTCCGGAATTTCTTAAAAATATGAATAAGTAAGATTTGAAATTTCACAACAATAATCTTTGAATTTATGTAGATATTGATTGTTTTTTTTTTTTTTGTTTAAGGTTGGATTTGGGACATCTGCAGCTGACAAAAGAAAAAGTCGATGATGTGATTCTACCGCCATGGGCAACAACACCCGAAGAGTTCATTGCCATCCACCGACGTGCTCTGGAATCTGAATATGTGTCCCAGAATCTACATCATTGGATTGATTTAATTTTTGGGTGAGTGGTTAATTAATGAATGACGCACCAATATCTTATAACTTTCCTATTCCAAATTTAAGTTATAAACAAAAAGGTGCCAAAGCCGCAGAAGCCTTAAATGTCTTCTACTATTGTTCTTATGAAGGTGCTGTTGATTTAGATAAAATCGCTAATCCCGTCGAACGTGAAGCTGTGGAAGGTAAATTACATGCTTTATTCACCAAATTCTAATTAATTTTCACGAAAAAAATGTTATTTGCAGGAATGATCAATAATTTTGGTCAAGTTCCATCACAATTAATGCGTGAACCTCATCCGAGACGCCTTACACAAGATGAAACCTCACTAAAACTAGTCCGTGCCGAATTAAAGCGTCCTGACCTCACACAATTTCTTGACAAAGTTGTTCAAGTTTATTGTGAACTTTCGACACCGAAAGATCCAATTGTCTTCCTTAGCTCACCTAGAAGCCCACCGCGGTCATTTCTACAGCTAAGTCCTGATGTATTAGTGAGCATATCGAAATCAAGTATTCTTGGTTGTAATTCATGGATATCCTTCGATAAGGATAGAGGTTTCTTATTAGAAATCGATGCTACCACAACGAACCTTAAGTAAATAATATCAACAAAATTAATTTTCTAAGGAATCCTTTTTAAAGTTTATTGAAATCCTTACAGAAACCGCAAGCGTATCTTTGGACCGTATCATCCATCATATAGCCTTAATTCACAAATGTTTGCTGTCAGTACAGACGGTAAACATTTGTATTCTGGTGGAATCTGGGATAATTCATTGCGAGTCTTTAATTTGCACAAAGGCAAAACAATAGCATCAGTGACACGGCACTTAGGTAAATCCAAAAAATCATATTTTCATAATCTGAATTTCTAACATAAAATCATTTGAACTATTTTCAGATATAATAACTTGTGTGTCATTGGATAATTGTGGATCCTATCTAGTGACGGGATCAAAAGATTGTACCTGTATTATATGGAGTATTCAATCAAATAATTATGGACATACAACTCCAAGTCCTAATCAATTGCATGCAAGTGCCGCTCAATTAAATACACACAATAGTTTCTCGCCTAAACCACTGACTACACTATATGGTCATGATGATGCGATATCTAGTGTGGCTATTTACACCGAATTGGATATGGTTGTGTCGGGATCTTTGGTAAGTCGAAACTTCTACTTTCAGTTGAGAATTAAGAATATTAGTTAATCTTAAAAAATATTTTATAGGATGGCACCGTTAACGTTTATACGATTCAAGATGGACAATTTGTGAGAACATTGAAACCAATTGGCTGTACAGAATCTTGTGTGCAGATATCATTTGTTACGTTATCTTATCAAGGTGAGTAAACATAAATCTTCAGTTTTTGAATTTATTCTTCATAACTTAACGGACTCTTAAAAATCCAATTGCTCTAATATTTGAAATTAAAATGGTTGTTATATGTACTTAAATAAAGCACACCTATAAATATGCAGTACATATTGAAATTCCGACCAATGCCGATTCATTCACAATAGCTCTCATTTGATTTTGGTTTGTGTATTCAATAAAGTTAATATTATGTGCCCTGGCTATAGGGTGAGTTTGTGTTATTTTGGGTATTAAAATTGTTATTATTATAACAGTTTAAATGTGGGAAAATATGGAAGAAGAAAGATTTTATTCAAATTGAATTTTAATCATCCAATTTATATTTGAAATTCCCACGATTAATGTGGTAGTGTGAAACATTTCATTTTATTTAACTTTATTTATCTGAAAAATACATATGCATTCTTAAAAAGTTTAAATAAAAGACAATTCGAAAAGCATATAAAATTCACGGAAAATGTAATTTTAAAATTATAAAAAAAAAAAGTTATTATTCGTGATTTTCCTTCACTTGTAACTTACATTCTTAGTATCTTGGTCTTAACCGTAATGCTTGTTAAAAATTTTGATGGCACCATTTTTTCTCGGTCTTCGAAACTGTCTTTCTATGCTATTTTCGGCAGGACCTTCTGCTTCTTTTAGGAATTTTGTTTACACGATTTTGACTAGTCTTTATTTCCTTAATTCTGTCGTAAATCTATGTAAGAGCTAGAACATAGATTAAAATAAATTTTATGGAAAAGGTCTTCAAAATACATACATAAAATTCAGAACAAAAATGTTCCACATACGCCACAGTAACCCATAACGATAAAAGAAAAGGAAAATACCAATTTATAGCAGTTTGTCGCTATTAAAAGTGGGTGTGCATTAACACACTTCATATTCATTTTTTTTATTTTTAAAACTCAAACGCAAACAAAATTAACGCAACAACTATGACAAACAGAAACAGAAAAATAACAGGTGACAATATGACGTTGTAAAAAAAATGTACCAGAATTATCCTAGTTCAAAAGAACTGAATTTTATTTCTATTTTGAAAAAGATTCGAGTTCAGAACATCTGAAACCTTCGACAAACTAAAATCTGAGTTCAACAATGAAAATTATTGTTTTTATCAATATAACTAAAGTTCCACCATCGACTTTACTTTAACAGCTTTCACAATGGAAATAACTGAGTGACAT
This sequence comes from Epistrophe grossulariae, assembly GCA_929447395.1. Taxonomy (NCBI): domain Eukaryota; kingdom Metazoa; phylum Arthropoda; class Insecta; order Diptera; family Syrphidae; genus Epistrophe; species Epistrophe grossulariae. Next base: position 117,240,724 of record OV839568.1, read on the forward strand.
CATTGGTAATGTTTGAAACCTGTATATTTTTATCTATGCCGGCGGTAAGGTAAAATAAAAACGTGAGCCTTACGTGTAATACGTTCAGTGTCACACGTTAAGTGTCACACATAACGTTGTAATTGGGTTCGCTTAGTAACAAAACTACGGCACTTGGACGAACATTGATGTTTACATCTTAACCGTGAGTCCCAGTACTCACCCAATTTTTTTTTAACATTTAAGTATAAGAGGAAAAACAATTGTGTCCAAAATGTTCTTACAATATTTTCCATTTTATACTATAACTTGTTAAGAAAGATATCACTACCCAATCAAAATTCTAGATTAATACTTAAAAATAAAACATCTGCACGTTATCTAAATTTATTCAATAGGTTCAAATGACGCAGGAACTTTTTTAAATATTTCCGTACTTTATTGACCTTATCAATTCTTGGTACCTTATACTTATATTGAAAAATCTAGATAATTATAAACATTTTTCCATAAAACTGTTTTTATCAAACAGAAAAATCTTTAAAAAAAATAAACCTGTTAAATTCTTCAATCGGTCATATCGTGTGATATTCCACCATTTCACCATCACCTTTTTTTTTTTTTAATTTCACAATCATTATAGCGGAAACTATCTGACAAACCATAATTTTTTGAAACTCATAAAAAGTTCCATGCATCATATTAACTTACTCACTAGTTCGCAGGAATTAACCCCCAGAGACTCATTCTTCTATGTATATACATAGGAGGTACTAAGAATTCCATTCATTTAATCATAGACATCACAATTTTTTCCAATCTTGACACTTGAGTTTTTCAATTTATAAGGCTGCCGTGTGCCGCGCAGATATCACGTGAAATTGACAAAAAAAAATCTCAAGATAGACGTGCTAAAACGGCAACTCATTTATTTATTGTACATATACGCATTAAACATAGATATGTAGACATTTATAAAATAATTTATTTCCCTTGATTGTGACGAGTGGCTGCTAGGCCACCATGAAATTGATAAGGAATGGCACATACATGTTGTTCCATTTTTTTGTTTAAATCAAAGGGAGCTTTTTTTACTTTTTAGACTTTTTAATCAAAGAAAGAGTAGGTAATTAATTGTTTATTGATCAAAAAAAAAGTTGCCATCAATGTCGTATGTTCTTGCTTTTAGGATAAGAAATTAAAAACCTCTTTTATTGCAATTTGAATCCAAGCTAATCACATCGGAACGCTTCGTTTTTATTTCTTTAAATAAGGGTATTCATACAATTTGTATGGGAAATGATTTTGTACAATTTGTTTAAAATTCTCCCATTGGATTTTGCTGCGGAAAATTAAGCAAATTTGTTCGATTAACTTAACCAAAAGTTGATTCAAAATAGCTTTTAACGGCCTTTAAGTCCCACAAAAATTGGTTTTCCGTCCGGGCGATCTCGCTTGGACTCATCCGTTGACTAGTAAGGGCCTTGTCAAAACACAATTTTTGTTAAGTTCATTTAATCTTACATAGATTTCGTGACGAATATCTAGTGGGAACTATATCCAAAAAGACTAGAATTCCTTATCGTTAAATTGGAAGTTTTTGTTTTTTTCCCGTGGCCTGGCATAGTTTATATACGAAGATTTTTTTAATAATACAAATTCTCTATAATACATCAGGGGTGGAATCGGCTAAGGTGATAAATGATTGTCACATCAACCATAGTCACATGTGACTGTCATTTAGTTTTCCGTCTGGGTAAGGTGATTCAACTCAATTCAATTGAATTGAATACTTTCCAATGGAATTTGTCAAAAACGTGGTTGTCATAGTGAATGTTTCAAATATTTGTAATGAGCTATCGAAAATATATATCGAAAATGACGTCCTTGCGATATAATTCTTAAAAAAACGATACTATTGTCACGTATCTTTTCGAGTTGGGTTGAGAGAGGTTTTTTATTTAAAAACAACTTCGAAATCTAACCACGCTTATTTGTATGTATATTATGAAGTTTAACATTTGACGTTTAACGAACAACTGATTAAATTACAAAGCATTTAACCCAATAAATTAAAAGAGCGCTCATGTAAACTTTTGTGTAAACTTCTCATTTTACACAATTCGTAAACTTACGACGTTGCATGAATACCCTTATTATGTTTAATTTTTTTGTGAACTTACTTATTGGAAGTATTCGACATTTTGGGATCATTTGTTTTGAGTTCAATTGTATTGGAATAATTTATTCAACATAACAAGTGGTATTTTCTTCAATATTCAGAAAACATTTATAGAGTGAAATTGTAACTCTTCAAGTCTTGTCTTTCTCTATTTTATCAGAAGTTCTATAATAAACGATTAACGATTAGGAAAATTTCTAGAATCATGAAATGTCACAAAATAGACAATTCATTCATGTCCAACTTCCAATTTTTCTTCTGTTAGGTCCATTTTTTAATTTTTTGGATGTTATTACTGTTATAGAGGTTGTATAAAGTTTGTTAATGGAAGTTCTGAATTTTCGAAATTAAATAAACATAATTAAGCTAGAATTTTAAGTTTAATACAATCCTTGTACATTTAATTTTTCAAGAACGGAAAATAAAAGCAAAGAAATACCATCCAATAAGAAGCTCCATTAAACAGTCTGTGTAAGACTTGCTTAAAAACCTTTTATAAGGTATTATTTGTTTTTACATCAAGTTCAAGAATTTGCAGATTTGATAAGTCTTGTGTAGAAAAAGCAAACGGAAGCATAATTAGCAAGCACACCTGCGAGAGTTATTTATTTCGATAAGTTTTTCTTAGCGAAGTGGTGTCTACTGCACAAGCCCAATTTGGTGTCGTGTCAAGTGCATGTGCGGAAAGCATTACTTTCGGTTAGTTTATATCAACAAAAGTAGTTTTGATTTGATGTGCAATTTTCATAGTGGCAGAATAGAATGATGTATTTCCATTATACTTCGATTAGGCTTCTTCTTAGCTTCGTTAAGCCTTTTATAAAATCCCGTAAATTTTCTACATAAGATTTGTTAATTTAAAAAAAGAGTATTTTGAAATAAATTGAATGTACTACCATGTAAAGATAAGCCCTTTTTCAATTCAATTTAAATTTGAAGTCGACTAAAAAACATGTAACGTCTCCCTGGCAAAAAAAAATAAATCTTTAAAACTATTTCGGATTCAGTTAATCCCATTAAGCTTTATTCAAAAATGCATTAAAGTTGGTTATGATTATAAAGAAATTAAGAAAAAACTGAATTGATTCATTGTTTTTTTTTTTCAATTTCTAAAATTGTCTTTAACACAAAAAACGCATTTTCCATTTATTCTTTATCAAATCCATAATACAACTTGCCTTTAAAGTGTTTATTCTTTCAGTAAATATGAGTAAATTAACCAAAGACGCACCGGTTGTTTGCAAATTTATCTGACATTTTCAAGATAAAAAGAAGGCAGTGTCTGTGTTCTTAGTGATTATCTTCCTTCTTATTCTTGTATAATTTTGTATATTTCATTTGAAAAAAAAAAAAAAAAAATACTTCACCCGCAATATTTCAAATGTATGTATACAATATAATATATACCTACCTACCTACTTTAAATATTATGATAAAAATGATAAGAAAGAAACAGAGTCCAAATAATGATCACGAGATGACTCTTATCGCTATCATGTGCTTCTTCACTCAAGTGCAATGATCAAAACGATGGCTCGTGAGTGTACTGTCTACACAAACTATATGTACTTACATTTTGCCCCACAACTTACACACGAATTGATTTTGATAAAGTTGCAAGTAATAAGTGTGGCTATCAATCCATTATTATATGTATATGCATGTGCGACGTACTTATTAAGTTGAGATGTAAAATTGACAATAATGGGATTTACAATATTAATTTTATTTTTTAATACTAAACATTAAGTAAAATTTCTTATTTTCTGATTGAAAAATTGCTAATCTCAAAACTGATTAAACAGGTTTTAAAAAATGATATTTAAAAACAGCACTACCGGAAATACGTTTTACTATACGATCAATGATCTTAGACAGTGTTTCCCATTTGCATTTTTTCCGTTAAAAAAAATAATTAAAGTTATAAAGAAAGTAATCCATAATAATTTTTAAACGTGGTTTCTTCAATGTTTTATTTTTCTTAATTCTCTTATCTCTTTACCGAACTGCTTTATGCGGCATTAGGCATATTTCCTATTTTGGGCGTTCTTCCCTTTAAAAAAAATTTAAAAATTGGCAATAACGCCCAAATCGAGAAAAAAAAAACAACAACAATTTTTTTGGGCGATATTTCCAAATCGATTTGAGCGTTATTGCCTAACGCCGCTTTATGCTAAGTAAGTCCAAAAATCTTTATGGCTATTCCAGAAAACGCCGTAAATCGTTTTTATAGACGGATTTGTATTTTCCTATACTCTCAAAAGTTCAATTCAACGTTGTATGAACAACGAAAGATCTTCGCATAACATATTAGCTGCATTCTATTATCCACATGATCTGATCTGGATCAGATCGTCAAAATAAAACAAACAGAATCAAAGTGACAGCTAGTGGTATATAACCATCTCTTTTTGTTATTGTGTTTGTACTTATATTTTTTGTACTGTTTTTTCATTTGAAAACACACGTTTTTTTTTAATAAAATATTAATTTTCTGATTAAAAGATTTCTATTTAATCCTTCAACCAACCCAGATTTGTGTTTTGTTTTAACGACTGCTAAACGAAAGAGTGAGTCACTATGGTGTTCACATTAGGCATGTTCAGTAAAGTGAGATTCGGAGATCTCAGTTACATGAACAATTCAAACAATGCCAAAATTCTGAAGAAAAAAATCTTGAATTTGCGTGAGTTACAGAAACACCTCTCAACTTTATACTTTGCTTAAAATCATTTTTGTTATTATTAAATTGAGTAGCATATGAACTTTGTTTTTATTATTTTGTAAATTAAAATTAGAAACAAATGGATATTCATTTTGACTTTCATCAAAGATAGTTATTAATTCTTATTTAAAAATAAATTGGAAATAAAACAAATTTGTTACACCAATCCCATTAAAATACAAATATATATTGCATTTTATTTTGCATTAAATATATAATTGGAAATCTTAACTCGTGCTTCCTTTTTGAGTGAGAAAATTCTGTGAGATCTCATTTTTCTGAACGCGCCAAATGTGAACATCGTCAATGAGTAAAAAAAAAATAATACAGACGATTGTCAGACCTTACAATATTGTCAGATCTGTCAGCGAAAAAACTGTTCCAAATGTCTTACAATCGTCTGAACACACATATTTGTCTGACAATATTGTTAGAAACGTCATTGTCAGACGACAATCTAACACAAAATTGTCAGGAATCTTACAATCGTCTGAACACACAATTTTATCATTGTCAGTCGATAAGGACATTGACAGACTCATTGGTCATCGTTAGATGTTTTCATTGAAAACATCTTACAATTGCTGACAATTTCTTCATTGTCCGAAATGTCAATGAGTTGGTTAAAGAGAGATTAAAAAAGAGCTGACAATCAAATTGTCAGACTTTGGGAAGAAATATACCAACCGTGTGAACCTAATGAAATCGTCATTGTCATTTATAATGCCCTTTCTGTTTCGATAATGAAATATAGAGCCAATTATCACAACCGATATTTTTTCCTTTCGATCAATTTTAAATTCGTTGTCTTTTCATGCGGATAAAAAATATCAGTAAGATGCTAATTTATTTCTTTTTTTTTTCTGAAACTAACGTTTCAAATAAAGTCGTATCTTTCACGGTGGCGTTTGATCAAATATTTTTTGCAGAATCAAACTTATTGACAAAACATGTCACGCTTACTCTGTTTTGTACTTTTTAAACAAATGTTTGTTCAGATTTTTCTTAATTTGTTTGCTTTTTTTCAATTTTCCTTTGATAGTAATCGTGCACGTTGAGCAAAACATATATAGCTAAGTGTGATTAATGTTTAAAAAAGCACACACGACTTAAAAAAAAAAAAACTCATTGATGTCATTCATTTGCGCATTTGTATATTATATATTAAGTCTGTTCTCTTGACAATGTTAAATAATCAAAACATTAATTTTATGTGTTTCAAAACTGTCATAAATAAACAAAAAGCTCTGTGACTTGCATAAGAAAGCGTAAATCGTAATAAAATTTATTATTTATCCAACTTTAAATACCTGCCTTCATTTTTAAAAAAATAAACACAATGAAAAGTGTTTGAACCAAACATCTGTGTTTAATTTTGTGTTGCTTGTTTAAGGCCTTATTTTATTAATCAAATAAAACAAAAACTGCTACATTTTTCGCAAATAGGTAACTTACCTACATAATATAATATTATAGCTTGGTTGCTAATGATGATGTTTACCACGTCATATCCTATGTACCTACCTATAAGCTTTTTTTTAAGGTAAATTTAAAATATAAGGCACATTCATTAAAATTATTGGCGCAAAAATTTTCGACGATTTAGTATGGTGGTAGGTAAAAACATGATTTTCCAGAAGTTAACTTAGTTAACATTTTTTTTTACATTTTATTAAGTAAAATCACCAAATATGAATACAGTACATCAACAATGCACGATCACGATGTTATATTACAAACATTCTTATTACATCTTTTGACAATTGACAGATGAATTGCAAATTTTGTGTTGAATGCAAATGTCGCTGTTAAAAACAAAATTCAATAAGATGATAATTAATATATCTTTCGTATTATTAATTGATATATGTAATTGTTAGTGTTCTTTCAAAATTTTAATTAGAGCAAAGGACGTAATTTCTTTCAAAATTTTCAAATCATCTCGTTTCCCATAAAAATTCACATTTCCAAATGAGGTAATTGTAATCAAACTTGCAAAAAATTCGGTAAAAAAATTACGTTAAAACCTTACGAACACACCCAAGTAGAATCCATTCAAAGTGAAATCCATTGAAGAAGTCAAAAATCGGTGAATAACGCCGAGTATACAGTTCCTCGACAAAAAAAAATACGTGCATTTCTAGTGGGAGAGATTTTTGCGCAAAAAAAATGGACGTTTAATTTTTTTTATCGAGATGTGAATCAACCCTGAGAAAAAATTTTATACTCACCACGAATATTTTTTCGCGCAAAACAATATCAGGTCCATTGTTTTGTGGAAAAAAAGAGGACAACGAAAACAAATTTTTTATTTCAACTCAGATTTTTTTTCTTCCGAAAAAAAAAAAAATTGTACCACTTATGTTTTTTTTTTTGTTCAAAAGAACTGTATACTCGGCTTAAAAATATAGAAACGAAAAAAGACGACAACCGACTGTTGACCAAATCAATTTTAAAATTAAATGAACTGTCAAACGAAAATAGCAAATGTGAGATGAAAACTCTTTTATCTGTTTTTTTTTTAACGAAATTAATTCATTCGGAAAATGTTTTGGGAGTGTGATAGAGACAGCTATTATCAAAACCATGATCGTTCAGTCCACCGATCGTTAAATTATTATGGGCCCAGAATGGTGGTGAATTTAGTATTTTTAGGGTCTGTTTCACAGTGTCTGAGTAAAATTCTAATTAGTTATCCGACACTTAATTTATCCGAAAATTAAATTCTCCCATTAAAAAACTTTGCGTTTCACAATAATCAATTAGCTATTCGTTCGTTATTCCAATTTTTCAGTCAAATTAAAATGTAAAACATTTGGTCAGTTTATATTTCAGAGTCCTCACTAATTTTCCTCCGACAAAAATTGAGCAGACGAATCCAAAATTTTTTTTCCTCTGTATTTGACATAAAAACTGAGAAATTTTGCTGAGGAATCCTGTTTATATTTGTGAGATTGCTGAGATCTCTGAGATCTCAGAAATATAAACTGACCAATTATATAAAAATTATTTATAATAGTCAAATGTTGAAAGTGTCGGGAAGATTGTTTCCAAGAGCTCTGGGTAGTAACAGCTGACAGCTATCGATTTGACATTGTGATGAATCATAGTGTGAGTGCGAGTGAAGACAGATTTGAATGTTTTTTTAATTTTAGTTTAATTTGCTGATCGGCTCTTCATCTGGCCAGTAAAATACTTAGAACTTTTATTGCAAATTAGACCTATTGAGAAACATAAATGTGGTTGTTAATTGTCGAATAAGTTCCATGTAGCTTAATTGGAACTGTAATCAGACACTGTGGAACAGACCCTTATAATAGAAAAAAATATATTACCAGTAGGAAATTCTTGAAAAATACAATTTTTCGAGATCAATTTTTAAAAAATTCGAAAATTGAAGAAATATTGAAAAAATTTTATTCGGAATTTGAATGTTAAATTGAATAACACGTAGCATTGAACCTATATAATTTATATTGAAGCTTTTTTATGTATCAACTTATCTTAAGTGCGTGTATTTATTTTGGGTTTTCAACAGACGATAAGCAGACTGAAAAACATGTGGTAAAGACTGCAGTCAGTAAAATCAGAGTCAATTTATTAAAAACTTTAAATAGAAATTAAAACTTTGACTTAGTACTTTAAATTAAAAACTAACCGACTACAGTCGGCAGTCAATTTTATTATTCTGACTTTGTAGTAAAATATAAGTAGTCAATTGAATATAGCACAATTAAATGATTGCAGTTGTCTGTTTCCAGTCTCACTTAAAAATCTACTTTAAATCATATAGTCAATTTTGACTGCATTCTTTTTTATTGTAAGTCAATTAAATTAATAAAGACCTGATCAGTTATCTTATACATATTGACATATGTCTACAATCCAAAATTATTTTTGGATTTATAGCCTGTGGGTCAAAAATAACTGTGATTTTCCGTCCTGTGGGCTTATGACCCTGCGTCAATATTTATGTGTCAAGTAGGTAATTTATTAGAATTTTACTTAGACATTATGTGACAAACACATACATAAAATAAATTCAGTAAACGGAAACGGGGACCTTTTTACTGTATGCGTTAACGCTGCGGCGTGAATCTGAGTTTCAAATAATTGATAATGGGAAAAAAAATAATATTATGCTTCACAAGAATAAATTGTTTTATTAAAAAGGATGAAAAGTTGTCAGAAGACTAAAAATAAAACAGGCATACAATTAAACAACATATAGTTAAGAAACTGCAGTAAAATCTTTTTAAAATATTGTCTCTTCCAGTTATTTAGCAATCCCGAAATAAAAATAAATACAAAATGACTTACTTACTACCTTAAACGAATAAGACTTCAAGTGATTAAAGAACTGAAAACATTCAAAAAGTATACTGCAGTTAATTATCTGTTAGTCAATTGATATGCTTTAGTTAACTGCAAATTAAGAATATTGAGCAAAACTGTTAACTGTAATAATTTTAAAGTTAATCTAACTTTTTAGTCAAATGAATGCAGTCACCAGGCTTGTAAAAGAATGCATTCTTTTGTGAATGCAGTCTTTTAAAAAATCATTTATTGAATTCAACTAAAAGATTGCATTCATTGATTTCACTTTGAGACTTCAGACTTCATATTATGCCATCACCATTCACTTGAATCAAACAGATTGCAATCATTTTTATTCCCATTCATTTTACTGCAATCAATTGAATGCAATTTTTTGGGAATTCATGCATTCTTTGAATTCATTTGCATTCTTTTATCTTTAAATTCCTTGCATTGCCATTTCCCTCCATAAACCCTACGTCCTCCGGCTCCATTAAACTTATTCTCCAGTTTCCACAGGGAAAAGGCAATGCAATTTTAAATACTTTAAAAAATTCGCCCACTACGTAAACGTAAAATTAACTAAAACACTAATATTGATATGCCTCAATAAATTTTAAAACTATGCAACGATTAAAAAAAAATAATCGGATGTTTAATTTTTATTTTTGAAAGAATATATGTATTTTATTTAAAAATGAATTTGGCCAAATCAGACGAACATACATAGTTCATTGATGGGTCCACTATTTTTTATTTAAATTTGTAGATCAGTAGCAAGCACGCCCACCTCTGTCTACAAAAATTGTGAATAATCTAATTTCACAATCTAAATCAAGCAACAACAAAAAAAAACTGATCAAAATCAACAATTATTCTGCTTAAAGTTCTGAGTGGTTTCTTCTGACATGTTTGATCGTGTTTCTGCTAATTTTAACAAAAAACAAAACGACAGATTAGCATGCGTCATATCATATAAGGTGGTAAGTGTATGAAGATATATGTTTGATTAAGTTTATTTTACAAAAACTGCCGGCGACATTCACCGTGACGTGTTTGAAAATTGATTAATATGAATTATTATTCATGTTTTAAATAAAATAAAGGCACGAGTACGATAACTTTGGCGCCAAAAATTGAAACGGTTTTTTGTATAGAGAGGTCAAAAACAAGCATTTTTAACTATAGGAGGGGAGGGGGTATATCTCGCCCCGTTTTGGAGGTAGGGGCAATTTTAGCAAAAAAATGACATAAAAAGGAAAAAAAATTATTAAAAAACAACGGCAACACTTAAAATAATAACAAAAATCTCATAAAAAAGTAGTTTTAGTAATTTTCAATTTTCTCAAGAACTAGAAAACATAAAACCATTTGGTTTTTTGTGTTCGATTCAGAATTGATATTATTATTGACTATAAAAAGCCAATTTAGCACTTTATTTCACAATTTTGAAAAAAATTGGTTTAAACTTTTTTTTTTCTTTTTTTTATCAAAATTTTGAGTTTGCAGTGAATTTTTCAAAAACTTTTGACATAAATAATTTAGTTTTTATTATTTAAATAATTTGGGCTTTTTTTGACTATAAATAATTTAGATTTCTGGCTATAGTAAGTGTTTCCGTTGTTTTTTAATATTTTTTTTTTGATTTTAAGTAATTTTTTCTTAAATTGCCCATACCTCCTAAACGGGGCAAGATATAGATCCCCCCCTCCCATAGTAAAAAGTGCTTGTTTTTTGCCCCTCTCCAAAAAACCGTTATCAATTTTTGGCGCCAATTTTATCGTACCTACTCTCCCCAAAAAAAACTAGACGTGTTTGCACGAATTTACTCTTATAACTCAATTCAATTGAACAACTAGAAACACAGCGTTAAAAAAACGCATTAACACCTCATAAGTAAGGGTCTTTTTCCCCTTTTGCCAAAAAAATGATGATTATTTCTTTAATAATTCATCAGAATTTATATATAAATTTAATTTCAAATAAAATTCAGCTATATATATGAATTTTATATATACAGTTGGTATGCAAATAGAAAAAAGTACACATTGTAATCTTTTGTGATAGAATTCTTATTCGATTCGTCAGGACAATCAACAATGCGATTAAAATTTCTTAATATTTATTTTAATAGACTTAGAATATGAATATGAGATAGGTCGTGGAGTAATGAAAAGTGCGTAGGACTGTCACGCCGCGCCGAAGGCTTTGGGAAACGAATTCATAAGCCACTTGAAAAGATAAAGTTTTTTTCACGTTTACAGCCTCCTACGAGGAATTGACAAATCTTCCAAGAATATCTCTTTTCGTGAAAATGTGCTTCTCCCCCTTAGCCGTTCAAATTTGCCAAATAAAATTTTAGGTGGTCTCCTCCATTTCTGCTGACAACACCCACACAGGATTGTTGAGAGTTGTCAGCCACACTAGGTTCTGGCTCTTCACGAGCTCTTGCCTTCAAAATTTATTTATTTATTTACTAGGCTAGGAACCGGCATAGGGATTTTTTTTTATCGTACCTCGTTAATAAATTGTATTTTTTCCTGACAGATTAAAATCTGAAAATCATTTTTTAAGAAACTAAAGCTTGTCCTTATAATAATGTACCCTACATAACTCGCAAGTGTTTTATTTTTGTTTTTGCTAGACAGACACTTGTTTTAACATAGTATCCATATTAAATAAATATGTACAGTAAATTTCATCACAAATGACGTCGCTACACCTACATATACAAAATTAACTTGTCCTTCTTTTTTAAATACACTGGATTTGAAAAACGATTTACCTATATATTAACAAAAACAGAAATAAAAACATACCACTTTATATTTTTTTAATTGAGATTATCTCTGACGAAAGCCAATTGACGACTATATCCGTCATTTTGTATAGTAATTTAATTTGAAAATAAATACACAAAATCTACATAATCTCTTCTTCTATCCCACAACCAACGAACCCCTCTTATTGAAGGTCATTTGTGAATTTTCAAGAGAAAGAGATTAGCAGACAAAACACGAAAACAAAATATAATACTGTCATCCATACATAAATAAAAAAAAAAGGCCAAAATGGGTGTGTTTGGTAATAAAAAAAAAATTGTATATTTTCGCATTGGCTAATCCAAGGATTAATCCCCTTGATGGGACGATGAAAAAGTATCAGCTTCTCAATGGGATAGCACGTGACGAGCCTTCGTGGTATATTATACGCGCACACTTTTTGATGTGAAGCAAATTATTGTTATTTTTTAGCTCTGGCATCGGACCAATATTATGTACATCAGAAGTGATTTAATCTTATAATTTTTTTTTTTTGCAAAAACAAAAAATAATGCAAAAACATTTGACAGATAATAAAATTCGAAAATATTATTGTTTGTTGATGAAAAATTTTGATTTCAAAACTGTTTTTTTTTTTATTGGATTTCGTCATATTTAATAATCACAATACGTAACGTCAAACATATCAATATTGCATACGTATGCATTATACATTTGTAGTATACTGAGCGATATCAACATGACAACTCTTGTTGGGATCTAATGGCTCAAAATAGATTTTGACGTAAAAAGGGAACGCACAAGATATTTATGTTAAGGTAGTCCCACAGTTATGTACAACAAAACAATATAATATGTTAATATGTGTGAAAATCTGCAGAGAAGAAATAAGACGAATAATTTTAAAAAATCAGAAAAATCTAATAATTGCCTGATAAAGCGTGAGTTATTTATTATGAATTGTTTATAACTTATATTTGTATGTTTTTATTTTTTCCTTTTAAATATAAAGTTTGCTTACATTTTGCACCACGAAAATGGAATGAAACGAAATGCAGAACATGAATTTTCATTTTCGAAATTCCAATTCACAATTAACATTTCGAATGAATTGTAGAACACTTCATTTTCAACATGTGAAATCACAATAAGTAGTTATCTGCATTCTACTTATATGGGCGTAAAATAATGAACTGAAATAGTGACGTTTGTGGCCGTTTTTCTTATAAAAACTATTGCTCTTGACAGCTTTGGTGAGGGGTGTAGAAATGTAAGGGGAATGAAGTTTCAATAGCAGGAATACAAATTATAAGATGTTTTGGGCTGATCATTGAAGTTTATGGTTTGACAAACGAATATAAATGAGCGATTACCAGATGCCAGCAAAAATCGTAGTTGAGAAACAAATTATTGACATTCAGGTATCGATTTTTAGATAAAATAAATGGATAAATTACAAAAACAAATAGTTTATGTAAATAAAACGCAAAAAAAGCAACTTCAAAAAAAATGTTCATATTTCATTTTTCATTTTTCAATTTTAACGTATCAAAATAGAAAAAAAGAAATGAACCGATTTTTAAAAACATTCGGTACATTTTAATCACTCATCAAAGCATTGCATATGCGAAGAACTTCTATAGTTTAAATTTCGAGCAGTAAAACAGTTTTTCATACTTAAATAGATTGTACATATCGCACCCTTAGAATGAAAGTGACCTAACTCAAAATTTCTGTAACTTCTGATTTTTAAATAAAATTACCTTAAAAAGCGAAATAACTCTAAAACCAGGCAGTAAAAATTTTTTTACTTAGGTCACTTTTATTCTAAGGGTGCGATATGAACAAGAAGTGATTCAAAATCATTTTAAACTATTAATATCTACTGTTTATTTTGCAAAAAATTCACCTTTAAGTTTTTGGCCGTCGAACTAATAAAAAAGTCTTCACGAAAGGGCCATTTTCAATTTATTTTATAAAAAGATAATTTCAAATTTCACAATCTATTTTATACGTTTGTTCAGGTTTTTCACGAAATCTATTGCTTCTACGAAAAAAAAGTATCACAATCTTTTTTGTATGTAGAATGGGAAAAGCTATAATTTTTATTTCCACACTTTTTCGAAAAAATTGACAATTTTCAATAAACTTTCAAAAAACATAAATTTCACATCCTAATTCGACCTCTCCTCCCCTCCTGAAAACTTAAGTCTGGTAGAAATAATAAAATAATAAACTCTATAATAATATATAAATATTAAAATTAAGCTCTCCAACAAAATTCAGTTTTATCGAATTTTTGTCTTTGTCAATTTTTGGTCTAATTTTAATGGGATCATCGAGTTCGACAACTATATATTTGTATATTATGGCAAGTTACTTAATTTGTTGGTTGATTGCTTGGTTCAAAGACGCATATACGATCTGTAGATTTGTATATCAAGAAATGTATGGTGTAGGTGTAATATACAAAAGCAGTACCTAAGTAAACTTCAACTTTCTGCTACAGCTACACCATATTTGTTCAATGTCAGATAGTCAGGGGGATCGTCCAGTTACATGATTGGATGTGACAATCCAGTATATGAGCCTCCGTCGCGTCGGTCGTCTGCTCTCTCCGTATGACATGAATTCTGAAATGGAGGTCAATATCTGCTCATGAAATCAGACATCATCCTTGAATTTAATTTAACGGATAAAAGTATGCATGATATACACAGGTTATGATATAAATATGTAGGTTATAGTTGTGATATAGGTATATTTAGTACTTTAAATTGAATTGATATTTTGTGGGATTTTTTACTTGTGATATCGAGGGTGATTTGCATAAGTGCATCAACGCCAGAGCGTTAATAGGTTGCGTTGAAAAAAATTGAAGTTAATGTGTCACCTTTAGGCGAAAGGGACAATTTTTAAAGAAATAATAATAATAACATATAGAAACAAAATAATTAAAAGAAACTCTTTTTTTTCACAATTGTACTGTATATTAAGTACTAATTTGGTTTATACTATTAACTGCAGTTATTAATTGTGTGTATGTTAAAACTTTGGGGAATACAAAATCCAAAATGACAATATTAATTTGTTTTGAGTTCAGATAATCAGATATAAGTTTTAGCCAAACTAAAAGCCAAAATCGGGTTAGGAGTCAACGGCACACTGTTTTAAGCTGTTTTTTATTTCACAATGATAATTTCGTTTTTTTTTTTTTTTTTTTGCTATTTAGTTAATTCGCATTTAATTAATTATTTGGCAAGCTTTCATTTCGCTATGTTATTGTTTCAAAAAACCTTAATTTTGCAAATTTCAAACCACAATTTTTACCTCGCATTTCATTATTTAGCATTTTATTTAGCTTATTATTCATCCCTTTTCTGCTATCAAATTTTTTAATTCACGTGAATTGTTCATTTAATTTGTCACAAATTATTCTTAAAACTCTTCAATCTTTCAAGTTCAAAGCTCTATCAATAACACAGGCCTACATATTTGAACTTTTTGTCGACCTTTTTTTAGATTTAAACGCCTATTGTGAGGTTTTGAAACCTTCCGATTACTAATCTGAAGTCCGTTTGTTTGTATCACATCAGGATTTTTCACAATACACAATCAAAAAATTGTGCTCAAAAATTGGTTTACAAAGGTCAAAAAAAAAAATGTTTTAATTGTTATATGACTGCTGCATGACAGCCAACATTTAACATAACTATATACAGGACATTATAGAAGCTCCTGAAACCGATTTTTTTTTTTTAAAGCTTTGGTTGATCGATTTTCTCTTATGAGTTTGGTTTGGATCATCACGATTTAACATCCAGCAAAAGTCCACCATCATGCTTGAGTTCCAGTTGCCTTGGTACCCATACCCACGTTCCATGTCCTTTTTATCCTGATGAAACATTTCCCCTAGTTCTTCACTTATGGCTCATAAGTTATTAGGAAATTAATTTAAATGTGAATGCAGATAATCAACTTTGAGGCTCATAAGACAACCTAATTTTTGGAAATTTTCAATCATGTCTAGTCTAGCTATCGTTGTAATCACATCGACTTTCTCTCTTGCTAATTTTATTCTTTTTTGATATAGATAATAATTCCAAGCATAATTTCATTTGTTGTGGGATTTGTGAGTTTGTTATCAACTTGGATTGCACTAATCTAAGTGATCAAACTCTAAGCTTTGGAAAATGTGATTCGTGCGAAAAGTTGTCTGTTTTATCTTGCATATCCTAAAATCAAAGATTTATGCTCTTTTTTTGTTGAAAATAAAAGTGAATTCGAAAATCTCAATCCCTCTTGCAGTTCTATTGCATTGAAAAGCTCTCGTGTCACCCGCTCTAAAGGTTAATGAACCAGTGAGAAAAAGCAAAATAAATATAAATTTGTCACTGCATAACGTCAGTGGAAGTGCTTCTTTTTCCCCTGCCCAAAAAAGAAATACATTTTCCCCTGTCCGACCGATTCGATTAAAGTGAAAAAATCGGTTTCTTCGTCAAAGTCGAATGCAAAAGCCCGCAGCAATACCGACTCTCTTGAGAGTGGGATAATTGATAAAGCTTGTGCTGTTGAAACTGGTGCAGTGGAAGACTCGTCAGAGAGAAAGAACTAATAGAGAGAGTCAAATTTCCTCGTCTCCGTCCCCTCGAAACCTTTTGTTTACATTTTTTATAACGTGTTGAATTCCTATCGGTGTGTACATGTTTTCACCTCGGGCAGTGCAAAACAAAAAAAAAGGTGGTGAGTATGCAAATCTTCTTGCATATGTATTTGTCCCCACATTTTTTTTATATGGAGTTAATAATTATACATATGCAAGATGGTGCGCAAGTCGCAACATCGTAGCTTGTAGGGTAAAAGAGAGCCACCGCCGAATTTGACTCTCTCTATTAGTTCCTTCTCTCTGGACTCGTTGCCTTCTTGTTCACACTCCCTGTCTGCACTTTCAGATAAAATTGATGTGAGTGAACTTGACGATGTCTCTACTCGAGGATTTGATGAATGTTTCATTTTTTCTGATATTGGCTCTGGACGCAGCTCTTACTCTAATGTTGCTGCAGGTGATGTTGTTGTTGCTGAAGATGTTGCTGCTGGAAGAGACTAGAGAATTGACAATTAATAACAGTTTTTCGCCGTTAGAAGTGGATATGCATTAACGCGCTTCTTCCGGTTGAAAAAAAAGCTTTGGGTGCCCGAAGTATGTCCAACGGCCCTGGCCTTGCGTTTTCTTAATATAAAATTTTTTCAAAAATTAAACAACATATGTATATACTACGGTATTAAATTTTTAGAATTCGACTAAATAGAGGAATAGATTTCTTGATTAAAAAAATATAGCATGATATGTTTAGAGTTGACGTTGTTTTTTAATATTTTTTTTCTTTTCTATAAGTATATTTTTTTTTTGAAGATCGAACCTCCTATCTAAACAGAGGATTATTTTATTTATTGCTTTAAACAAGTTATACATTCGTAAAAAAAATAAAAACCCGAAATTTTGATTAAACAATATTTGAATCGAAAACGGCTCCAAGAGTTTTTGATGAAATATTCTCTGTGTGCTGAAATTAGTATAGGGTCTGCACTAAGTACGAAACAATTTAAAAATAAATCGTTACCATTATTAACACTACCTACTATTGACCGTTTTATTTTTTGTTTTTTTTGACTTCTTATTATTATCTGCTAAACCCATTTAAATAATTTTGTATGCATGCATGAGTTTCTAATAAAAATAAATGAATTCTTTCTTGAAAAATTGATATTCAAAAACTAGCTGATCATTAACTTTTATTTTCAGCTGCACACTGAATTGTTAAAATTGGTTTATCACATTTTTTAGAAACCATGAATTCACAAATCAGGAGGTGTTCTTGCTTTTAGTTCAAACTATCAGAGAGTTGTTTAAGTAATTTTATTTACAGCGTGACGGAGCTGTAAAAAAGAATGCA
Organism: Epistrophe grossulariae; assembly: GCA_929447395.1. Lineage (NCBI taxonomy): Eukaryota > Metazoa > Arthropoda > Insecta > Diptera > Syrphidae > Epistrophe > Epistrophe grossulariae. The sequence goes on from OV839568.1 coordinate 117,258,664, forward strand.
GTACTTTGGTAATGCAGTCAGTAACGTCGTAATTAATAATTAATTGGGTTTACACAATATCTAGAAACCAATAATCTAGAGAGCAAAAATCTCGAAAGTAAAAATCTCGAAAACAAAAATCTAGAATTGAAAAAAATCTCAAAAACAAACCTAGAAAGCAAAATCTAGAAAAAAAAATCTCGAATCCAAAAATCTAGATTAACCATCCACCCAAGTGGGACCCAAGCCCAAAATATTTTTTGTTACCAATGGGACATAGGTCCCAAATTTTTTAGAGGCATAGAAGATAATAATAATTTGTTGATGTTTTATTTGAAAGAAAAATAGTACAGCACCCAGCATTACGGCGTATAAACAGTGAGGTATGTACGTTGGGGCAACGCCCTGCTTGGGAACACTATAGCATTTGGGGTAGGTGTGAGGTTGGGTGTATGCAAAGTTTCTTTTTATCATATAATAACAGTGTTTAGTCATCGTCAACTAACACAACTATATACCTAATCACAAGTGGGCCCAGAAAAATAAATTGTTTAATAAACTGAATATAATAATGAGTTTAATTTGAATTCCTTAAATATAGGTAGGTACAAAAAAATATAGAATGAATTATTTTTTTTCGATATTTTTGTTCATTCGAGATTTTTTCATTCTAGATTGAAAAATTGTTTTTTTTTTTTTAGATTTTTTGCATTCTAGATTTTTGCCATTCGAGATCATGTCATGATTCTTAATTAACTTAATGATTGAAAGCAAGGTAATACTGTTACTATTTAACTGCAAAATAAACAGTCAACAGTTCGTACTAATATTTTGACTGTATGAGTTAACAAAAGCAGTAAATTGAATACAAATTAATTAGCTGCAGTACTTTTAAACTGATTTTAGTTTTTTAGTCTGTTGAAAATTTTCAGTACTGCCTTGGTTTAAATCAACAAGTCCTTTAACTGCAGTTTTTTTTTTATAAGTGAAATCTACTCTTAAAATAATGTTAATTAACTGCAGTCAAAAGACTTATTGACTTAAACCAAAGCCAGGGCAGTAATGAAAACTAAATTATAACCAGTTAAAAAGTACTGCAGTTAATTAACTTTGAGTTAATTAATTGCTTTTGTTAACTGTAGCGCAGTCAGAATTTTAGTACTTCTATTGCTGCATCATAGTTAAAGTCTTTTTGTAAGTTACAAGACTTAAGGAAATGAGCCTTTTTTTAAACTGCAGAACTGAAAAGACTATAGAAATAAGGGTACCTATGTAGACGAAATTATTCGAATAGAAACAAATGTACTAGGAATGAATATAGAAAATAAATGAGAAAGGATAGCAATACAATATTTGATTATTTATATACAGGGTGTCCCGTAACTCAAAGTCAAGCGGGTAACGGGTGATAGGGTAGGTTGTACCTGTTCTGGAAAAAATAAGAAAAAAAATCTATCTCGCTTGCTTAAGTAATAATAGCAGTATTTAGAAAAATAGTGAAAATCGATACCCTAGACCACATTTTTAGGTACTGTGGTCACAAATTTCCGAATTTTGACGTGTTTATTTTTTTTACGTAATTCTAAATAACCATGCTATTGATTTCAATCACAAATTTAAAAATAAATATTGTAAGTTTCGAAAGAAAAATAAAGTTTGACTGAGTCATGTTTCAAAAAAAAATTTTAAGCTAACTTTGACACTTCATAATTAAAAAAAAATGTACTACACTACCTTGGCAAGTTTTTTAAAAAATTGGCGCGATTCATCAGGATTTCAAAATGGTACAACACTCGCTACTTATTAATTCGTAAAAAATATTTTTCATTTTTTATTTGCAAAAAGGACCTCAGTTCACTTCAATCACTTTTACGAGAATAATGCTTTATTGTACTTAAAAATCAATTTTACCAAGGTGTACGTAACATAAACAGAGGCACTAGAATCAGACACTGTTTGCCATAAGTAAGAGTAAGACAGATCTACATTACGTAATATGGTACGCTACGATCTACGTTCGGTACGCTACGTTTATGGTTTTACTCGCAACATCTCACAATCGTGCGCTTTTGTTACCCTGGACTCGAAAAGTGTTGTGGAAATTATGTTAGTTATTATCTATTAATAGGTACTAAAAACTTCACAAATTTTTACCAACATATCAACTCTGAGAGCGTATAGTTACGAGGGAGCAAACTTTGTATACACGTTGCATATGATATACGGGTCACGGGTGGTAGTTGTTTTGATTTAAAATTCGATGAGCAATGCTTTTCGGTATTCCAGTGGATCTTTCAATCGCACTGATCAAGAGCTGGGATCACATTCAATTCAATTTAATTTTAAACTCCTTCGTCGTTATGTCGTTGGGGTCTCCCATCTGCAGCGCCGCCATACGAGTACTAAAGGCAATCGTCCTTGCGAGTATGATAGGTGTCCATAGATGAACACCCGGTGGTCATGAGTGACGCCCCACAATTGGGTACCTTTCGATCCACTGGAATACCGAAAAGCATTGCTCATCGAATTTTAAAACAAAACTACTTCCACCCGTACCATCTGCAACGTGTACAAAGTTTGCTACCTCGTGACTAAACGCTCCCAGAGTCGATATTTGCAGAACAATGTTGGGGAAAATATGGAAGTTTTTAGTTCCTATTACTAGATAATAACTGACACAGTTTTTACAACAATAATCGAGTCCAGGGTATCACAAAAGCGCACGATTGTAAGATGTTGCGAGTAAAACCATAAACGTAGCGTACCGAACGTAGATCGTAGCGTACCATATTACGTAATGTAGATCTGTCTTACTCTTACTTATGGCAAACAGTGTCTGATTCTAGTGCCTTGTTTATGTTACGTACACCTTGGTAAAATTGATTTTTAAGTACAATAAAGCATTATTCTCGTAAAAGTGATTGAAGTGAACTGAGGTCCTTTTTGCAAATAAAAAATGAAAAATATTTTTTACGAATTAATAAGTAGCGAGTGTTGTACCATTTTGAAATCCTGATGAATCGCGCCAATTTTTTAAAAAACTTGCCAAGGTAGTGTAGTACATTTTTTTTTAATTATGAAGTGTCAAAGTTAGCTTAAAATTTTTTTTTGAAACATGACTCAGTCAAACTTTATTTTTCTTTCGAAACTTACAATATTTATTTTTAAATTTGTGATTGAAATCAATAGCATGGTTATTTAGAATTACGTAAAAAAAATAAACACGTCAAAATTCGGAAATTTGTGACCACAGTACCTAAAAATGTGGTCTAGGGTATCGATTTTCACTATTTTTCTAAATACTGCTATTATTACTTAAGCAAGCGAGATAGATTTTTTTTCTTATTTTTTCCAGAACAGGTACAACCTACCATATCACCCGTTACCCGCTTGACTTTGAGTTACGGGACACCCTGTATATTCAACCGGTTTCAAAGTAGACATCCCTTAGCACAAATACTAATACAAAGCTTATAAATCGCTGGAAAATGTATTTAAATTGGATCTCCTTCGACGCGACGTGGCGTTATTCGATCACTTTCTCTATGGAATGATTGCTTTGTCAAGGAAGAGACTTTAAAGTTATCTGACGTCTTCCACAAACCCTGGCCATAACCAAACATTTTGCAAAACAATTGAAGTTGTATATTTGTGCTAAAGGAATTTGAGTTATCATATTTCTCTCAAACACCACCGATATTGATTAAACTCAAACATTGTATATAACTATATTTTCATTCATTCATAATTAACAATTTTCTATCAAAAATCTTGTACACACTTATTTCTTAAGTCACCCTCACTTAATGACTGCCAAAGATGAACATCCAAATTCATGTTTACCAAATAATTGAACCTTGCATATTAAAACATATGATTATAATACAAATTGTTAAGATTTTATTTTACGTTAATGAATACCTAAACACACTTATCTGTATTTACTTTTAAAAAAATTCAAAAATTAAAATTCTTACCTATGAAAAAACCCAAAATATGGTATCTTCATATTGTTATATGTAGATTAAAAATTAATTGCCAGATTAAATAAAAAAAAAACACAACACAACAAAAGAAGACCTTAAACAAATTTATTTTATTTTTGATGATGACAAAATGCATTTAATTTTTTTTCGTTCCCAATTATAAAAAAAAAAAAAAAAAAAACATGTACATAATTCTAATTGCGCATCATATCTTTTCCTTGAACATACAAGTTTCATTCACTTTTTTTCTTATCGCACAATTTTCGTTTTGAAAATTGATAACGACAAAATTGTCGTCTACTAACCTCCAATTGAACCCTTCATGGATGAACATAATTATTGTATTTGTATAGTATAATTTTCCATTGATTGAATTGATGTGCATGAATGCCCAATCTCCCTTATAAATATAAAATAAAAAAAAAAAACCTTTGTGAGTGTGTTGAAAAATTTAATTAATTGGCACTATACTGATTGTGCGACTGAGGATTTTTTTTTTGTTGTTTTATTTTAGTTAATATACGCATCTCGGAAGAATTGATCTATTTAATATGACAAGATAGTCGTCATTCGAGATTTTGAATTAACTGTCACTGTCCGATTGTTTCAAACTTTTCGTTTGTCTTAATAATCTTGCGCGTTTTGACTTCATTTTAATTAATTAATTATACATGAAATATCGTTATCGTGTTACAACATTGAGTTATTTCAAATATACACATTATGTATATGAATTCCTGCTGTATATGGGAAAGAAAGGAATGCATCATCTGAAAAAGACTAAATGTTGAACAAATTTTTGCAATTATTTATTTAGTTTATTTAATCAGAAAATATAATTGCTGATTTCGGAGAAATAAAACATGACGTATATTTATGTGAATTTAATTCATAAACACGGAATATTTAAAAAACATCTCATTTAAAATTAAAAAAAAAAAAACCCTACCGAAGTACTTTTTGATCGATGATGACCTTAAATATTATAATAATGCCGCAATTATTGCGTTCTCCTATAGAAAAGAAATATAATATGATGTAAATTCTTCATAAATACGCCTCAGACAATTATACTAGTAGACGATTATGAGATTTGATTGATTTCAAAAATTCCATTCAAGCTTTTTTTTTTTTTAAATACAATGTACTTTATCTTTAAAAAAAAAAAACGATGTTATAAGATCACACGACATTTCCGTTCGGCCAAAGCCAAACCGAAAAAAAAAAATATATATATTAATTTGAAATATGTACTTTTAAATTTAGAGGAAACGACTATAGACAAAAAAAAATGACATGGAATTAGCTAGACATGTGATTTATATTATGTATATAGAAATAGCAGAAAGAATGACGTCAATAAATGCAGAACAAAAAAAATCCAACATTTAAAACTTGTCACAGACAAAAGTGATTCAATTAAGTTTCATAGATGTGTTACATCTGGCGTGGGAAAAAACTTTATACATTTGAATGAGAAAAATCTTCGAGATCTCATTATTCTGAACGCACCAAATAAAGAATATTTTTTAAAAATCGAATAAGGCAATTAGAATTATGAATTTTCATTATGGTATGTTCGTAGCTTGCACAAGACAACACGAATTTTTCCTTTGGAAAAAGTGTATTAAATTTATAAAGCTGTACCTATAGTCACCCAAAAAATCAAATATATTTGATAGAAAAGTTTGCCAGGATAACGTTTTAACAGGTTATTTTTAAAACTATGATTTAAATTTAATTTTTCTTTAAATCAAAACAAATAGATTTTTAATTATTTTTGTATCTTTAATTATTGAAATAAAATTATTTTTAAACAAAAATACTACTTAATAATGCAAAATTTAAATTAAAAAAAGATATAACATGACACTGTGTATTTTCGTTGTTTTTCAATATTTTTTTTTTTCTATTTAAAGTAATTTTTTTTTAAGAAAATTCCAAGATGGCGGCTTAAGCTCCAGTCCGACTTTCCCGAAAAACTACCTAATAACCCCTTCTATAACGAATTGTAGAAGAAGAAAAGTGAACAATAAAATTTTTTCCAGGTCAAATGATTATTCCTACTGGGCTAATATACTAATTTCAAAGCAAAAATCATGAAAACGTTTATCATAATAACCATTCCAAAAGCAAACTTTTAAATGAATATTGATATTATTTATTCATTTTGGTGCATAGTGAATATAAAAATCGTAAAATGAATGTTCTAACAAGAATTTTTTTTTCTTTTGTTGAGTTGAGTTGGTTGACCTCAATTCGTACTTACATTAGGGGCCAGTTATAGCTTTCATTGAAACTCATCGTTAAAAATTTTAATTTTTTATTTTGCGACACTTTAAAAGCAAAATCAGTAAAATATTTTGATGCCAGTAAAAAGCTGATAACTCAATCATTATTTCTAGTCAAAAAAATATTTCAATTTAGCCCAACCTTTAACATAAAATGAATTCTCAGATTTCAATGATCAATGGCAAAGTAGTTCAATCATTGAAATAAAGAAATTCATTTCGCGTGTTAACTTGGGCCAAAACGAAATTTTTTTTTGACAAAAAATAATAAGGGTATTCGTGCAATAATGTGAAACACTGAATAAGTTTACCATTTGGTTAAGTTTACCATTTGGTTAATGAACTGTCAAATTTTGTATGAGAAATGATTTACACAATTTGGTTAAAATTCTCCAAGGATTTTGCTGGATAAAATTAACCAAATTTTTTTGGTAAACTTAACCAAACGTCATTGTGACTTCTAGAATAAGGCGTGTTCAGAAATATGATAACTAAGTATCTCAGAGAACTAAAAAAAACTCTGCCCGTGTTCTGTAAATATCGCATTGAGATTAGTTGGCGATGAAAGTTTTGAATAAAAGCGTTGTTTGTACAAAAAAAAAATAATTAGGACATGCACATTTTCTGACTATTGATCAGCATTGTTTATTTACACAAATCCATATAATGGGCCATATGGATATACAAAAGTAAATGCTTTTACTTGTATTTGTTATGGTTTCCGAATTGCCATCGAAGTGAAAAGAACCATTTATTCTTTTTATTCTTCTTTTTATCAAATTTCAGTTGTGTTGAGCTCAGGACAACTTTTACTGCCGAAAACGAAAGTGAACTAAACTGAAGGAAAAGTAGATATCCTGATTTTTCTTGTATTCCCTCATTTTCGTTCGATCAGTGCCATGAGTTTGCGACTATTACAGTTCTACATTTAACCCCGAAATCGTTTTCTCATATAATTCCCGTCAGGCTTAAAAAAAACCTGTTTTTTTCGTGTACCTTACATTTTTTCCGTTCCGAGACATTCTGCTCCGATTTCAAGTTAGGTAGTTTGGGAGAAGTTCTACATTTAAAAATAATTTCGAAATCTGAACACGCTTATTTGTATACATATTCTGGAACTTCATATTTGACGTTTAGTGAACAGCTGATTCAATTACACCGCATTTAACCGAATGAATTAAAAGGGCGTTCACGCAAACTTTTGTGTAAACTTATCATTTTACACAATTGGTATAAACTTACGACGTTGCGTGAATACCCTTAATAATTAAGTCTGTAGCTTTATTTTGGCATTAAAATAATCACTGATTTTGCTTTATAAGTGTCTCAAAACTTAAAATTTAAATTTCCAATGATGAGTTTCAATGAAAGGTATAACTGGCCCCTTAAACTTGGGACAGTCAGTGATGCCTTAGGGCCATTTTGTTCACAGCTGATAATCTATAATCAAGAATTACTGCAACTGGTAAATCACCGAAAGTGCGCATGTTTACCAAATTCTGTTATTAAGGAATCTAAAATTTGACTTCTTAATCATTGAAATCGCTAACCATTTAATTAGAGGATGTTAAATTGATGGTGCAGATTAAACTCACTGTGAACAAACTAGCCCCTTAATCTTGTCCATTTCCATTTGATTAAAATAAAAAGCAACGCCTAATTGTCCTTAGAATTATAACCGCTAAGACATAATCTCATAAAAAGAGACAATCGGGCTAAAAGCGCACTTTTAAAAACCTCTAACTGTACCAAAGAATTGAGACAACAGTAAGCGATAAGTTAGAGAGCTCTTCTGCTATTGCTATATTCGTATTATCTCATATTTTTTTCCAGTACAAATGACCATTATGGAAATATTCCTGAACAAAAAAAAAATATCTTGAAGGACCTTTAACCCCCCTTCAAATTGTTAGTGGCTTTTATGACGATGGGGACTTTTTCAAGTTTCTTATAAAAGCACCATGAGGAGTTTATATACCTACCAAAATTCAGCTTTCTGGTGATTTTTTTTCGGAATTTAGCTGTTTTTATGTCTGATATGACTGGACTTTTAACAAAACTTTCTAACAATAGCTAACAAGCAGAGCAGAATGTATTGAATAGGGTGTAAACCCCCTCAAAACTTAATGTGAAAATAACAATGCTTCCCATATAGATCCCCCCTCTATCAAAGATATATACGAAATTGTGGAATTTTAGTTTGCTCACACTTTTTATGTTGAAACATTAAATTAAGTTAAGCGCTTTCAATTGTTATCTATGTTATACTATAAAACCCCAAACTGGGGCAATTCCTTTAATTAGGTATTTCCAATGATGCAACGACGACGAAAAAATATCCCGATGGAACTTAATGATTGTTGGTGGGTAGTTTTGAAAATCTAGACTAGAAACATTAGATTATTTATTACGAGTTAAAAAAAAAAGATGGATGACTGGTCTGGTTCTCAAAATATTTATATCGAAAGTTATAATATTTCGAACTAATTTCGCAAATCAACCCATATATATGTATGTATATCTCTCACTGAGACTCGTAATTGGTTGCAAAATTTCAAAATTGCTTATAATTTTTTTAAGATCTCTAAAACTGAAAACCAAACAAATTTAAGAGGTCTGGTTCTCGAAATATTTCTATCAGTGTAATTACTCTGTTTCGATGCAGCCCTAAAATAGTGGTTGTATGGCAATATTTCTGCCATCGAGACTCGTAAGTGGTTGCAAATTTCAAAATTGCTTATAAGTTTTTTAAGATCTTTCTAAAACTGAAAACCAAACAAAGTTACGAGGTCTGGCTCTCGAAATATTTCTATCCAAAGTGTAATTACTCTGTTTCGATGCAGCCCTAAAATAGTGGTTGGATGGCAATATTTCTGCCACCGAGACTCGTAAATGGTTGCGGTTTTCAGTTCTGTGCCTACGTTCTGTAACTCTCGCATCGATAAAATCAGTCGAGAAACGATGAAAATTGAAACAAATCATGTGGGTTTTGTTCCATTTTCCAACGTTTCTTGACCAATTTTGTCGATGCGAGAGTTACAGAACGTAGGCACTGAATTAGAAATTTATAGACCTTTATGCCAATGTAAAAAGTTTTACACATCTTGACAAATAGAATTTGATTGAATTTTTGAAAAAAGAATGGGCGGTGGCTCCATTGTTAATTTTTGCTCCGAAAGTGTTTTTTTCGAACATTATACCAAAACCCATCGAAATATACATCAAAAGCAAAGTCTTTAAAAACTGTATCCGTAACTGTAAGCCAATTTTTTCTACGTTTGTCTGGTTCTCAAAATATTTACATTAAAATTTATGTTTCGGACTTAATTCGAAAATCAACCCAAAAAAACATGTTTGGATACCGATATTTCTGCCATTGAGACTTGTAAGCGGTTGCAAATTTCAAGATTACTTATAAGTTTTTTAAGACCTTTTTAAACTGAAAACCAACAGATTTTACGAAGTCTGATTGTCGAAAAATGTTCATCCAAATTGATATTACGTATTCAATTCAATTAAGGCCGTGTCCGAATTGCGTTAAAATTTTCTACCACTGGTTAAATTTTGACGTTTGGTTAAAATGGCATAATTTTTTTTATTTTTGCTGTCCGAACTGGATTAAAATAGGATGGGTTAAATGAGATTTTTAGTTAAAATTCCCGCAAGATTAAAGAAATTTCCCTAACCACAAATGTGTTTTATTATTCCAGAAAATAAATATTTTATACAAAATCCAGCTAAAAATGTATCAAAATAAAAATTCGACGCGAATAAAGTACAAATTTCTAAATTTGATTTACTTTTAAACGTTTTGCATCGATCATATCCCCAAACATTACGAAAAAAATCCTATTTTGTATTGCTTGAGTATGCAGTCTGCGAACACTAGTTCACAGCTGTCAAGAAACTAAAAAAAAAAAACTAAATAAAACAAAACAACCAATTGGCATTAATTTTGCAAAATGAATAACAATTTGAGGAAGTATTTTATAGAAATTCTTTTATATTTTTTAAATATCAGCGTATTATTACGAGGACTGCAATAACACAGCAACAACTACGGGAGGTATGTGTACACTGGTACATGCAAATAATTTCAATTTCAATTTTCTCTCGTCAAAATTTAACCACTAGTGTCAAATTTTAACCTGATCTGGAGCTGGGTAATTTTTAACCCATTTTATTCACCACGCTAGTGTCAAAATTTAACCAAACGTCAAGTTTTAACCAGCATTTTAACGCAATTCGGACACAGCCTAACTAAAGTTCAACGATATTGTTCGGGTTCAAGTACCTACCTATTGGCTATTATAGTCAATTTAATTTTTGAATCTCAGTTAATCTTCCTAAATTGCGTGATTTGATTTCTTAAACCAATCCTTAAACAAGTTAGTGTTATGTACAACTGGCCCTAGGACTAAAATCGTTTCAGTGGTTTATGCGACTTCTCTATACCTACTCATAATGCAGGATAGGTTATAATATCTGTAGTTCGATTTTGATTTGTTTTACAAAGTTTTTGGAACCTGTTCTATAGTAGCTATAAGTAACGCAATAAAAAATGTATGTTGCTTAAGAAAATACACTCATTAAAAACTGCTAAGTACATTTAAAATATAAATGGTTCCAATTTGTATTAAACATTCTTGCAAAAGCAAAACATAGAAGGTGCTTTTTAAGTGGAATAAAGTGTGTTTCGTTTTAAATCCCTTTCATCACCTTTAACCAACTTTCAAAATCACATATGGTATACAATTTTTTTTAAACATTTTGGCAACCACTTTCAATTCAAAAGTCTTGACTGCCTAAGCCTTGAAAGCGTAAGTTTCCGATCCTCAGCTCAAACCACCAACAGACGTGATCAAACTAAGCGCTTTTTTTCATCATACGTGATTCGTGAGATTCGGTGATTCAGGATATAATTAAAATAAACTAAAACTTTCAGTTAACTAACGGCAAATTGAATTTAAATTATTGAGAAAAACAATTACTATATTTAAATACTTTGCACTCCTCACTCTGGTCAATTTATATTGCACCAGTTGTTACCAATTTTAATTGTTTCTGCTTAATTTTAATATATATGCATGTATAAAAACGTATATGTAGTCTTAAATCATATGTTATAGCCTGGTTAAGTGGAAATAAAAAATCCCCATGCATGATGTAAGTTTATTGAAACAACAAATTAGTTCTAGCTTTCCATCACTAAAAAATTTCCCATAAACTAATTGTTTTGAGTCACAACACTGACTGGTGGCAGCACGCCAATTAATTCCTACAAATCTGTGAACCGCGAGCAAACACCAAACAACCAATTAAAATTTTAACCAAGTCATTGAAACATGAGTCGGCCTGTTTCAATAGAAATTCGGCTAAGAAACACGCAGGTCAAGCTGTCTTTTTTATTGCATAAATACGTCATACATAAATCTTTGGGTCTTAATTTTGTTTTTTTTTGATTAGTTAATGTTGAAATCAAATGAACACCCCACATCTATTAATTACGGACTTATTTTTAAAACGAAAAAAAAGAATAAATAATACGAATAGAAAACCAATTATACGAATTTCTCTATACGGTTAATTCATCAGCGTAATCTTAAAACAACTTTATAAATAAAAGAAAATAGAAAGGAAGTTTCAATATGCATAATTTAAAAAAATAAATTTTTAAATTTATCTCTATTTCATAATTCGTCATCCTTGTGACGACATTTAAATAGTTTTTCTTTTGTGGTTTTAACTGCGCATAAAAGAAAACAGGCAGCTTGACAAAAAATCATTTTTGTTTGACAAAGACAGTAATTGATAGACACTTTGATAAGAGCTATTCAAAAACTTTCAAATGACCTGGGGTGTATTTTCGGATTTGAGCATAAACTATTATAATTGTATCGAATTGTAACAGTTTTAATTAATTGTGAAATTCGAAGAAATTCCGGAAACAAGACTCCTCAAATAAATTATATTTAGCTTGCAAGACACAAAGATTTTCTTTATACAGAGTTTTAATTTGTGTTTTTTTTTTGTCACATTATTTGTATAATCTACAAATAATTTCTGTTGCTAAGCAAACATGAGACTTCCCGTCGACAACGTCTTGGCCTTGTTCCAATAATTGTATCACTTTATAGACATCCGATCGGATGAGAATTTTCAATTGCAATTGGAGTCTCTCGTTTAAAATAAAAAGTGATGGCTGTGATGTTAATCACACTGATTTTTTTTTTGTCTATTGAATCATTTGATTAAAAAATACTGTAATTCTTTTGCTGTAACAATTTGTTAGATAATAAAATTATTCATAAAAACGTGAGTTTTGGGTTTTTTTTTTAATAATCTAAGGTCAAGTGTCAAATGTGTTTAGAAGGAAAGAAATTTGAAGAATTAAAAGTGTTAAAATTTAAGCTTTGTATCTAGATTAAAATACAACCATATAACCGCCTTAACGGGTGGGCCGATTTCCTTCAAATTTCCTTAGAGGAAAAATTCGAATTTTTGTTTAAGCTCATCTAAAACGGGTAGCTGTCATACAACGAATTCTAATGTTTTCAAATTTCCACAAAAACGGCTATAACCATTTTGACTAAACTTCAATCCTTTAAGAACAGAACTGCGTTTCAGGTTTTTGCCACTAAAAAAATCGTATTACAGCAATAGGGTTTTGAGTTTTTTTGAGAAAATTGACTTATTTTTGACTTAATTACGTACATATATATATATAATTTAATGGCTTGACCGATTTCACAATTTTTCTATCTGCTGCTTCTAAAAATTTCGAACCATATTGCATTTAAATATTTAAAAAAAATATATAAAAAAGTTGAACATTTTTTTGCTAGAGATTACATTTTATTTGTTTATTTATTTTTTTTTTTCAAATTGATAAACGATTTTGTATTCTTAATATTCGAGGCAGCTACAAACATACATAATAAGTATTGCTTTAGAAAATTTACAGAACACCATTACAAAAAAGCTTTTCAAAAAGATATTTTAATTTTATTTTGAAAATTCAAAATTTTAAAATTTGTGAAGAAGTGAATTTCCATTTCTTCCTTCACCAGAAGCTTTTAGAAATTTTTTAATGGTATGTTATATACCAATATTTTCAAAATATATTTTTTAAAATTTTTAAAAAGTAAAATTTTTTTGCAATTCGGCATCTGTTGAAAAAAAAACTCTTAGAACCAAAATAAATTTATTTCGAAATCCTGACGTAATAAAATAATTTTGAGGTCGATTTTGATTTTTGGGTATCGAAGACTTTCGAAAAAGTATAGTCCTGCTCCAGAAAAAAAAAATAAATGTAAGCATTGGGTAATGTTATTAACTAAACCGAATAAAATATTTTTTAAAGTTAAAAATTTTTCAAAATTAATTTTTAAAAAGTCGATATTTTAAAATCTGGGTTGATAATTATTTTGTTATTATTTGTTTTTACTCTTACATTAGCATAACTAAAACTAACCTACCAAATTTTTTTTTAAACGTTTACCTACACGATTTTCAAAATTTTTTTCTAAAAAATTGAGATTTATTAACAAAAATAGATCAGATAGCTTTGGAGTTAAAACAGTTTCAGAAGTTATTCAACTTAAAGTTGAACTTTTTCTTGCAGACGTCGTTTACGACCATTCAAAAATCGAAACCAATTTCTAAATAAGGAAAGAATTATATTCATTCAAAAGTCTACGAAAAAAACTTATATAAGAAAAAATCACGTATTTTTTTACAATATTAGCAAAAAAAAAACTAATAGATAGCCCTCTGTACCAGCGCATTCTCTTTTTCTTTCAATCATGACACACCTCTGATTTGAAGTTTGTGTTCTAACAAAACAAAAGGTTTTTTCCCCAAAACTTTGTTTACTTCAGAGTTCATTAAACTATGCAGCTAAAGCCATAGGTTTCTCACACAAAACTTTTATGGGGTTTTATTTATATTTACTAGATCTGAAGCGTCTGCTCCGTAAAACCTTGTTATATACACTTACTGAATTAATTTAGTTTTGATATATGAGGTTCTATGAATTGAACTTTGTGATAGAATCTTAAAAACCATCACAAACCACCAAGTAAAAAAAGAACGTTTATATTCAAGAAATTAAGAATGTTTAGATAAAAGGAATTTTTAATTCAGAAATACATGGAAGAACGTAGATCTTATACGGATTTTTTTACAGAAATGAGATTTTATCCATTTATTCAATATTGCTTATTTATCTTAGTAGTTGACAAACATTTGACATATTTTGATCGAAATGACAATTAATAATATTTGGGCTTTATTATATTAACAAATTGTTCTGGGCATTATAAAATTTATTTTGGGCTTTGTGGTGGCATTTTTTGAAAAAGTTTTTGGGCGCATTTGTAAAATTTTGGGCGCTATGACATTTTTATTATTTGGGCAAAAAGACCAAACGCTGATTTTAAATTGGATGCGTGCATATAGTACCCAAACAAAATGTCATAACGCCCAAGCCCTCGGTATAATTTTGCCCAAAAAATCGTACAACAACAAAAAGTTAATAAAGGGTGCTTTCATAAATGCATGGTTGCTTTATTTACATGCGATCCAATTGCAATCATATTAACGTCGTACAAAATATTTGCGCATGTGTTTTACGCTGCATTTATGAACACTTTTTCTGATTTGCGTCATAATGTCAATTTTGACCACTTTTTAAATTTTCTATTTTTAACGAATGTTTTAAAAATTCTCAAAATCATACAGCACATTGTAAATATTATTGATCTACATGTTTTGTAAAAATTTAAGATTTTTGAAAATTTTTTTAACATAGATATTCACATATGTATGTCTGTTGTTTTATTCATCACCTCAAAACTCTTTAATTACTGCATTTATAGGATTATTTTTTTTTTAATTCGCATCTATGAACATAGACAATTTATTTGATACATCAAACATAACTGTACACCCTACACGACCTTCACAATAATTAAATAAAAAATTGTTTAAAAATCTCGGAAAAACACAACAAAATGGGGTTGTTGTTCATTGCCAACCGACGTGTTTCAGTCCAATTTTTGCAAAATTCCAAAAACACCCGTTTTGGATACAATGGTCGGATTTTGAAAATTAAAAATTCAAATTAAAGCCACAATAAAATGCTTGTACCAGCTACAAAAAATTTTTGAAAACTGTTCAAAATTTCATACTTAAAACGTTGAGGGAGATTTTCGAGAAAAAATTTCATCGGGGCAAACGCAATGACAAAGAGGAATAAAAAAAAATAAAAAAAGTTTCCTATTAACGATGTACTGGTGGGAAGGATATGGCTATTTTAAAGACGGTCGAGTGTGTGCAACAAAAAACTTTACATCGGCGATTGCATGTGAGTTTTTATAGTTGCACATTTGCGCTGCAAATATTTGCGTTTTGCTTTTATGAAAATCTGACATTTATCATTTGCATTTATGAAAGTTATGCAGTCGTCAGACTTTCGCAACCATGCATTTATGAAAGCACCCAAAGTTGTTTTGGGCAATATGACATTTTCAATTTGGGCTTTATGGTTTTGGGCAATACATGAGACCTAACGCCGTAAGAACTGCTGGTCAAATTAAAAATACTTCAACTGAAAATGTTTTTACTTGCGATATATAGGAACTACATACATATATGGCAAGTTATGGATTCGTAAAAAAAATCGAACTCGGGATTTTTATCAAAGTTGACATTACGATCATAGCGAAGTCGAAAAAAGTGGCTCTCGCAATTCTGTCCGTCTGTCTGTCTGTCGCTTTGGCTGCAGCCTAAACGGGTCGGTCGATTTTCTTCAAAGTTGGTACCTAGCGTTTTTTTGGCATTATCCCCACCCGTTTTTTAAATTTTTTTTTTTCTAAGACCAAAGACAACGGTACCTGCCATACAATTTTTTTTTTTAAGGCTCTAGAAGCTTCTTTTTTAAGATTTATCTATATGACCAAAAACGTGCAGTAAAAATTTTAAAATTTATAATGCACAGTATGTCTTTTTAGTACTTATATCTATCTGATTACCTACATTTTTTATTTTTTTTTTTCCTTCGGTATCTACCTGCAGCATAGCAACTGATTTACAAAGTAAAATATAATTATTCTGACCTTCAAAAACTGATACTTCCTTAAAAAAAAAAATATTGAAATCAAATTGATAACATACATCTCGAATGAGCAACTCAATTTTCTATATTTTATGATTTTTTTTTTTTTTTAGGTCATATCGCTTTTAGTGCCCTAGACGATACATCACATTCTGTTCATGTTTGCAGCATCAATGGCACTAGTCTAGGCTCGAAATATGTGTCGGGACGTGTAACTGGTTTAACTACCGCCTCCGATTATTTAGTTGTTGCTGATGATGCAGGTGATATAACGATGAGTCGATTAAATGGGTGAGTATATATACATACATATAGTTCAATGTTAGAATTTATCATCGTTTCTGTCAAGAACAATACATAAGTACACATATAGGTATACAAGTAACCTTTTTACATTTTTGTTTGAAATTTATTGAGTTACGAAGCACAACGGTTTTAATCAAGTTCTCTTCACCTTTCTTCCATCATAATATTAATTATAAGTTGATAAGACCGCTAATTAGTTCATAAACGAATTTTTATTTTTTATTTAAAATATAATCTCCATTCTTATCAAATTTTCCACAGATTGAAACCAGTATTTGACATTCCATTGCACATACCGATACAAACTGTTGTCGTAACACCTGGCAACACTCATATATTGGCACCGTTACGTGATGGCCGATTGGCAGTTATAGCTGTTTCGACTCCTGTTGCTAACAAGAAACATTCCGTATTAAGTGTGTAGAAGAATCATGCTTTATATAACTATAACTATATCTAAAAGCAAACACCAAACACACACACACAAATCGAACAACAACAAAGTCCTTGAATAAGAAAATTATTTTGATTTGACAACGGCAAAGGCCATCGCATCGCAGCAAGTGTGCTCGACGAAAAAATAGAATCCCCACAAGGACCAATTGGATCTTGTTGCAAATATAGTAACTGTGTGTGGGGGGGGGGGCATCACTGCAGCGCAGCATGCCAATAAAAGTATCTTCAATTTTGTATTATTATTTGCCTGCCCGGTTGGTTTGTGGGCGAAAGTAATCTTAATTTGAATTTGTTTGCTATAAGAGTTTTTCTTTTGTCACTATATTATTATTATTTATTTTTCATTTCTTTTACTTGTTTCGTATATTTTGTCATCAATAGAATTGTCTATGTAGATGCACGACTCATCATTCCTTAAGATACAAAAATAGATTTTTAATTTAATATTTGTATCTTTAAATTAACTTTTGCTATATAAATCGAACGATTTGTGTGAACAGTTATTTATGAAACAAAAAGGACACATATTATTATTATTTTGTTATATGTAGGTAGGTATGTACACAATATCCTTTGTATGTACACAATCGTTAGGTAGAATATTTACAGTGTCGCGGATGAGGACAAAATGTGTAGAGATCTATATTCATTCTAATTACTAACGCCCATATTATTCACTCGATACATCCAGATTAAAACTTTAATCCGAATGTATTTACTTTGAATTTGTATAAATTACATCAGAATTTAAGTTTAAATCTTGATGTATCGAGTGAATAATATGGCGGTAAGGCAATATCATAAGTCCTGACAAAATGGTCACATTATACGAATTGATCGTGTGATAATTGATATTTGATTGTTCAATTACAAGATTGTCTGTGGTAGGATTATCAGACTATGTATTTTTTTTTTTTTACAAAAAAAAAAGAGTATTAGATGAATATTATTTTAATTAGTTAAAAGTATTTTTATATTTTAAGTACATTCATACATTTTACAACTTTTTATTTCTACTTTATATTTTTTATAAACTATGTTCGACTTTAGTAAAACATGTAATATACAATTATTTAAATACAGCGTTTTTTCAAACTATATACAGAAATATTAAGCAAATTAAAATAACATTCATGTTGGCATATTTTTTTTTTTTTTCTGAATTATTTTTTTTAGTTTTTTCTTTTCATTCTAATAACAAATTTAATTGTAAGTTATTTTTTAAAAAAAGTATTTGTATTGGAGCTGGAAGCCATTCCGGTTGCGACGAAACTTTTTTCAAAATAAGTTCAAAAATTATTTAAGGTAGCCCTTGGCGTAATGATTAGGGGGCAATTCACAGCATCGTTCTGGTCACTTAAGTGCCACTTATTGAGACCAATAAGTGTCAATATGGGAAACGGCAAACTTAAGTGCTACTTATTTTGTAAAGTGGGAACTGTAAAATTGGACTTTCCGCTTTGAATTGTCAAACAATACCGAACAAAAATACCACGAGAGTTTGACAATGGCTCACGCTCTATCTATATCATAAAACCCTGCTTCAAAATAGTACCACTAAATGAATCATCTTTTATAAAATTTGTTCCTCAACAAAGTAGGTCTGTTTTTTTGTGAAAAGTAAACACGGAAGATTATTAACTAGAAAAAAATGACTTTCGATATGTTTTCTTGATCTTAATCAACAATAATTATTGGAAATATTATTTTAATTAAATGAACGACTAGATAGCAAAAGCTTCTTCCATTTTGATGAAGGATAAATATTGAAGATGTATGAAAAATGATTTAATAATCTGCCTTATCACCAACTTAAAATCCCGGGGAAAGAATATTTCTTGACGTGAATCTCCCACGAAGTAATTTTTCCCCAAGAACTTACTTGGGGAAATTTTTACCATAACATAGGGAAAAAGTTCACTGGAAAAATTATGCACGATAGCTTTTTTGCTGAAAGGAATATTTGCCCATGATGATTCTTCATATAGCAAATTTCCCAAAATGGGAAAAAAAATCCGGAACAGGGTTGATGAGCTAAGTTAGGGACCAGTTATAGCTTTCATTGAAACTCATCATTAAAAATTTTAATTGTTAATTTTGAGGCACTTAAAAAGTGAAATCAGTGATTATTTTAATGCAAATAAAAAGCTGATGACTAAATTATTATTTTTAGTCAAAAAAATATTTCATTTCGGCCCAGCCCAGCAGGAAATGAATTTCTTTATTTCAATGATTAAACTACAATTATCATTGATCACTGAAATATTAGAAACCGTTTTATGTGAAAGGAGTCATCAACTGTTATTGGTATCAAAATAATCACTGATATCGCTTTTTAAGGGCCTCAAAACTGAAAATTAAAATTTTCAATGATGAGTTTCAATGAAAGCTATAACTGGCGCCTTATATTAAAATTTTCTACCATTTAGGCTCTAGCTTGATGTAGCCTTGGACTCAAAGAACATCACATTACACAATATAAGATTTGATTGAAACCTCAAAATTTAATTTTATATCTCATATTATGAAACCAATACCAGAGAAATAAAATAATTGTTTGGAAATATATAAGTAATGCCTTTGTAATGTGTGCGCAGTATAGCTCTCGATTTTCAGCTAATCTAATTACACGAGTATTCGTTTCACGTGTTCACGAGTAGTAAAAAAAAATTCAAAACGTGTATGTTCTAAATACTCGTGTAAATAAAAATACACGTGTAATTACAATTGTTATTATTATAAGCGTAACTTTTTTTGTAAATTAAGATATTTTTGCTGTGTAAAAGAACGGTTTTTAGGTATACAATTGATATTATGTCACACCCAAAAAAAAAATATTTTCCAAAAAATCAGTTTCGGCATTGTATCAATTTTGTTTAACTTTTTTTAACCATAAAATAGCATAAGTACGATTTGGAAGTAATTACACGTGTATTGCTTATAACATTAAATACAAGTGGAATATATAAATACATACACGTTTTCAAACTGTGAACTACTAACAGCTACTCTATCTTATTGCCACAGATATAGGTATTTAAATTAGATAAACGAATATTTTTATAGATTTTCCTCCAAATTAAAAACATTCGTTTTTATTTAAATATTACCTACGAACTTTATTTTTAAACAAAGATTTATAAAAAAAAAACAATTGAATTTCCAAAAATTATTTTTAGTTATTCCCAACAATGAGAATCAAAAAGAACGAATATTTGTTAAAAATTTTTAAAAGAAAAATAAACGTCAAATTTACAACTTACATTTACTTACAACATAGATTTGTAGATAGAAGAACTATTGAGTAAAATCTAACCTTTAGTGTTTTACACTCCACGTCACATGATTATGTACACTTTTTGTTCCATAGGAAGACTAAGAAATATATTATGCTTCAATTAAAATCGCAACTTTGCGATGAGTAAGCTTATTTATAATCTAACAATATTTTAATAAAACAATGGCAGTTAATAATTTCCAAAACATTCAAATGACTTAAGTGATATTTTGCGAATATTGTTTCTTTAAAAATGATTAAGTTGTTTTAAATGTTCAATAGATGATGTAAAGACAACTGTTTTGAAATTCTTAACATTGTATTATTTTACTGACTGTATTTTCAATACTTTTATTCATCAGAGCCTAAAAGCATGGATAAAATAATTTTCCTATAAGAATTAAACTTTCAAGATCTCTAAAACGAAATTGTTTATAGGTATTTTAAATACAGTATTCATTAAATTTGTCCGAAATAATTATTGAACAAATTAATATAGTATTTTGTAGTTTTGGTTTTATTTTCATTACATTCTCGTATAGTAAAAAACTTCAGGGGTTTTAATTTTTTTCTACCACAATTTTCTTTTGAACAAATAAAAATGATTCGTAATTTTTAATACGTCACCGGCACTGTTTTTATATATATATGTGTGTCTTAGATGAAAAACAAATCGTTTCTAAATAATAATATCTAAAGTAGCCAAAGTTAAATCATATACATAATAGTAACCGCTATTTTATATACAGCAGCAAAAGATTGGTTTCGCCCGTAGTCATATTAAACAAATAAATTACAAAAAAACATATACATATATCAATTTATAGTTGTTACAACAAAAAACGAAAAATTGAACAAAATAAAAATCGCAATTTGCAATCACAAATAATGTGCACATAAATATTAAATAAATACAAAAACAAAACAGAACAATAAAAAAAAATTTAAAATTAAAACTTGTTGTTTATTAATGTAGTCGTATGTATGTATGTTGGTATGTATAGGTATGTATGTATATTGTACTATTAAAATATTTTTTTTGTTTAATAATTAAATGCATACATTTTATTTTGGTTAAAAAAAAAATCTTTTATTGTTGTAGTATTAATATCTGAGTGAATACAGAATGTATAACAAATAAATAAATATATATCTACAAATAAAAGTATTAAAAAAAAATATTTTATTCTACTGGTTTTATTTTCATTGTTTTTTTTTTTTATTGTATTTTACAAGGACAACTTTTTTTTCAGGAAATTTGGCTTCTTCCGAATTCTGAATGATTTTATAAACGTATTTAATAATACAGATATTGCACGGAGGAGCTAAGTGTAACTAAGTGTAAGTGTACAGGGCTGGATTTTGACGCCTTAATTCCTTCATCATTCTATACTTATGAGCCTTTTGTTGTTTTTGGAAAAGTTTTTCAGTACCTGAGATTGCTCTGAATTAAATGAAAGTTAGTTAATCCTGCAAATAAATTGAATGCGTGTTAACACAGAAGCAGTTTTAAAGTGAGGGATTAACTTCAACTTTCATTTGACAAAAATTTATATTCAGTGAATCCAGAGATAACTCACCAAATTCGATAAGTTTACTTGGGTTTTAAATTGACTCAAAAAATTTTGTTTAGGAATTACCCTGGGGCCAGATTCTGTAATAAACGAAACGAAAGCGATCGTTTGTTTTTCATAAACTAACATAAGCAAAAACGATTGTTCGTTTTTGCCATAAAGAATACAGAATGTCACCCCTGGCTTTAACTCGGAAGCTGGGATATATTGATTTCATTTTTATTTTGTTTTTACTATTTGGGATGGAATTTCGGTGCCCCCAGAATGTCAGTGTCTTACCCCAGTTTGCGAATGAAGAAACTGCTACTGGATCCTTTTATGGATGAATTACTCAATTGAATTGGGTAATATTTTGATGGATTTTTTTTTGTCATAATTTCATTTAAGTGTTTTTTTTTTTTTTTTTTTAATTTTTGTGTTCAGGCAGAAATTAATTTGGCTGGTTCAAGAAATATTTTTTAAAGCAATCAATTAATATTATTTAAGTGTAATAAAAATATAAAATCTGACAACATTGACAAAATTGACATCAGTTAATTAAATATTTGTTTAATCATGTGACTGTATAGATACTTTGAAAGTATATTTATGACTTACTATATCTAAAAAAAGCAAAATTATGAATTAAAATTAATAAATATTTGCATTTAAAACAAAACCTTGACATTTTTATTAAAATAAAAGCTTAGAAGGATTTGTGGAAATGACAATGACTATTGAGCGCTTAGAAACAAGTTTAAAATATGGAAGGTGTATAGGTTAGATTAATGGAGTTTTGTATGAAAAGCCATTTCTCTCTAGAATTTTTAAAAAGATCATCTATCGAAACCTTGCATTTCTTCATCATTATCTTCATCATGTGACCCACGTTTGAAAGCATGACCGAAAAATTACCCGATTTGCCATTCCAGCATAGTTGAGGTACATTAGAAATGAAAAAAGCATTTATGTATTTTAAAACTTAATTAACTACACATTTTCCACATCATTAACTACGCGTAGTTAATTTAATAAACTACACGTCTTATTTTCTACAAATTGTTACGTTTTCATATAATATAATTTCAATAAAAATTTGAACATTTTAACTCAAAATTCAAGCTTCAAAGTTACAACTGACAGATCATTTGATATAATATGAAACTAAGTTTGCTACAATTTTTTTTATTAACTACATTTAACTACGTTTAACTACATAAACTACGTAGCAAATGTGAAAAATGTAGTGGCCATCCCTGCCTACGAACACTCCTTTTTTTGGTGTCCGTTTTATCATCTTCTTCGTATTCTGTTTCCTCAGACCAGTAAGAACATAGCATGAACGCAATAATTTTGTCTATTCCCCTGACGTTTCGCCCTCTTTCTCAACTCGGTGTTACACTTTTTTAAAATTCTGTTGATTTTTTCACATTGTTAGTTGGATGCCTCCGCTTAAACATTTCTAATGTGCATGTGGCAGAGATGATCGTTTTTCACATAATTATCATTGAAATTGGCGCATTCCATACCAGAACGAAAACCTTTTCCCCTTTAAGCTTATTTTATATATGTTCCCACAAAAAGGGATAAATCGCACAATCTGGTATCGCTGCCTTCCCATCAGTTATTAACATAATATGATGGGGCAGTGTGTTGACAGCTTAAATGAACTTGGCAGAATTAATTATGTTTCACCACTAAGTGAATAGCGGGGGACGTTCACATTATGTGCAGAGGGAAATAAAAAACGAGACGCTTTATATGCCAAAAAAAATTAAATACAAAAAATTATTGCGTAATATAACTGTATACATAAATAAACGTGAATCAACACATTATCAAAATCCCAATATTATTCATTCATCTATTCATTTCCTTCACTGAATTCACTGGTTTTAGACAGCATATTGTTGACTTAGCCTACAATATTGTTGATTATGTCTACTACATTGTTGACATTGTCTGCACATTGTTGATATTGTGAATATTGTCTAAACTATATTGTTGACATTATTGTAGGTAGGCTTTGCTGGCATTTGGCTATAGATCATTATATTAGCATAACGAATATTAATAAAAATATGCGCCTCTAAAATATTCTCGCTCATCACCATTTAATTCGAAACAATTTTGTAGGTGGAATAGGCAGGTTCCCGGGCCACAGTGTGACATTTCGCTCATTTAGCGGGATTAAATTAATAACGCTCAGAAGTAAATATATTTGTTCAATTTTTGTTTACTTATTTTTATGAAAATTGTTCACAGAATGGAATGTAATATTTTAAATTAATGTGACAAAAAATGGTTTATTGTTTGGTATGTACAAAATTTGCTGAACTTCATGTTCAATAAAACTTTTTTTTTTTGGACCACATCTTATACTTGCCAAAAATGGGTCTGAAGATATTAACAACCTATTCAGAAGGTATGTGTTCGTGTTGAATCTCGAAGTTTTTCTAGTGAAGAGTTCCCTAAATTTTCTATTTTCTTTGTTCCTGGCTTCTTTAGTTTTTTCCGAAAGTTAGCCAATTGGAAGAATACAAGTGGCAATTATTTATTTTCCATGAAATAAGACCTTGTGTACACTAACTGGCATATAATACCAGCCACAATTTTTATAGATACTGCAGTTCCCTTGTTTCTGTTGCAAAGTTCTCGAAGGCATTAAAGTCAATTGGGTACCCTGATCCAAGAACTTCTAAGATGATATGGAACTTTTTGATCATTTCTTCGTCGATTCCTGTAATTTCGGCAGTTTTTGCTTCATCTCTGAAGAATCGTCTAGCTGTGTTCCCATCATTAGTATTCTCTCACTGTTGAGTTGGCATATCAACCAATAATCCAGTTTCACATCTGATTCTTTCTTGGATTAATTTTTTGTATGGCTTTGACCTTTTCTTTATCATATTGGTCTCTTACCTGCCAAACTTTTATTGACAGTCTTGACGCAATGTGAATTGTGAAGTACACATTCCATAAATCCGAAGGATATTGGTAGTTTGTCTACAGACTTTCACGAGAGATTGGCTGGATTTTTCATTTCAGATGGTTTTGCATCGGAAATGTTACATTTCTGTGGTAATTACGTTATAGATGATAGAGCATTATATACATAACATATATACGATATGAAGAAGGTATTTCATTTAAAACTGTTTGTGGTAACATAAGGTTTTCCATTCTACCACGAACAATTATTCCTTTGGTATAATGAATGCATATAAGGCATAAATTAGTGCTTAATTTCCGTTTTGTCCCCCCCCCCCTCCCCCCCGTTTTTTATTAAAAGCACCCAACATCCTAAATCAACTTACCTTACTATTCAATATAAGATTATATTAATTAAAATAAAATAAAACTTTTATTTGAAATCACGCGAAGAAAAAAATAAAGCTCTCACTGTCAAAAATGACCTTTTTATGAATAATTGCACCCATCTTGAACTTTGAGATCATTTATTTTTTGTTACACATGCTTTTAACATTTGTTTGTGCGCAGTCATTAAGTGGGAGGTGTTAGCTACAAGAAAAATCGTTTTTGTTTACTTTTGTGAAAGTCAATTTTTTAATTAAATCCCGCTTAATAGACAAATTGTCACACTGTGGGGAGTGATCAAAGAAAACGCTAACGCCAAGGGGAACTACTTAATGACTTTCAATAAATCTGTTTTGATAAATTTAAAACTGCCTCAATTTATTCACTCTCCATTAAATTTAAATTTTTTATTAAACTGGGAAATTTATTCACCCGTCTTAACGATGTTTATCCCTAATGGATGCTTGATAATAAACGTTTTCTGTTTTATTTTATCTAAAAGTGTGATATGGATAGCTAAATTTAAGATACCTTAAATACAAAAAAAAATATAGACTATCATCCTAAATTGTATTTGTTTTGATCTCACTAAAACTAACTTCACAAAATATACTAAAATCTAACTCTCACAACAGGGACTAGGTATAAAAATCCAAAGCGGTTCCGGAGAATTTTGGATAAGCTGCTGTAGGGAAGTTCTGTGTCGATATAGGAACTATTTTTAAGCCAAAGAGGCTGCAAACGCGAATAAAAATTTGTGAAACACAAATAAAACAAAGATGAATAAAACTCAAATGTCAAGCTTTCTTAACCCTCTACTGCACGCACTATGATCCGATGTTTTTCATTTTGTACAATTAAGAGACTAAAACAAAAAAAAATTGTTAAAACAAATTTTATTAAAAGTTATTAACTTTTGCCACATATGGCTTGTGCCAGTTACACAGACAACACCTAAATCTCGATAACCGTCTGCAAAAACGTCTCCTCACCTGTGAATAAGTTAAAGTCAAAACTGAATCCCGAATTTCCCCTTAAAACCTCATTTATGTGGTGTTTTAGAGTTATACTGCTTAAGGATGGATTTTCTTTTTTGGCATAGGATGAGGGACGTCAAAAAGGATATACTGACAAAATGTTTCATTTCTCTTCGAGTAATGTTGACTGGCTTATTTATGTTATCTTGCAATGCTTTGTCGTGCAAAGATCTTAAAGAGGAAAATGGTTTTTCATCATCAGCTCGCTTTCATCGGTTTCAAGCACCTCCAGATGTTCTCTACAGTCCATTTCCTTATTCCAATTCGAGGGTTTTGTTTCTATATTTTTGCACTAAACTCTCGGTGCGCGCACTGTTAAATTTCACTGCGGTTTTCTGGATTGCACAAAGAAAAAAAAAAACAAAAACATAGAAACACATAAACAAAGAATTTATTTAAATGACCAATAGCAGTTGCCAAATACCAATATTTGGCGTTTAAAAATCAAAAGCCATATATGGCTTCTTGTGCAGTAGAGGGTTAATTAAATTAAAGGCTCGCTCAAACGCAAAACATTCGGAACGACCGGACGACGAAACTTTTGGATACCCATAAATCGAATCATATGTTAAATACCTTGACAGCCGAAAGTTTCATCGTCGTTAGAGGTGTTTATAAGGAGCATATGTGTAGTTTTTCGGGAAAATCGGGCTAGAGCTTAGGCCACCAAAAAAAAATAAAAGTATATTTAAAAACAACGACAACACTTACAAGTCATGTTATATCTTTTTTTAAAGCCATAAATCCATTCTTCAATTCTGTTTTTTTAACAAATTATTTAAGTGAATAATTTTTTGGAAAATTATTTTTCAAACTAAAAATTTTTAAAACAAAATTTGGAAACTAATTATTTTCAAAATTTTTCATTATTAAGTACTATTTTTGTTTCTTGTATTCAATTTTTAGCCAAGCGCTAAAAAAACAGATGTAAAATGTTGACAAAAAAAAACAATTAAAAAGTTTGAAAATTAATTTTTCAAATAATATTCACTTAAATAATTTGATTTAAAAACAAAATTGGAGAATGGTTTTCTGGCTTTAAGAAAAAGATATATTATGACCTTGTAAGTGTTGCTGTGTTATTTAAATATTTTTTTTATTTAGTAAATTTTTTAGAAAATTCTAACGAAACAAAAATGTACAATTAAATTATTTACCGGTCCAATGTTTGTTCCGACTGGGCTAATAGCATAAATAAAAGGGTTACATTACGCATCTGGCACAAAAGAAAATTGTCACTTTTTCAATAACTTTTGTCTGCGGAAGCCCTTATTTTTTTTCCTCCAAAATTCAGTCGATTGATCAAAATACTGATTTGTCATAGCTGCAGCGTGTTTTGTTTTCATGTGACAATTACCAAATATGCTAAAATTTGACTTGGGCTATTAGCCCTGATCCAAAATTAAAAAAAAAAACTTTTTTGGAATTGTTTAAACTAACAAAATTTATCTTTGTAACGCCCATATTATTCACTCTATTCATCCAGATTGAAACTTAAATCCGGATGGATTTACATTGAATTTGTATACTTTACATCTGGATTAAAGTTTTAATCTGGATTTATCGAGTGAATAATATTGGCGTAAGAGTTTTCTCGAAGTTTTGCAAGAGTATACCCATTTAATTCTCAAAGCACTTTATAATAATTTTCTTTTCTGGAACATCCTTTCCAGCCTTTGATGGATTTCGACAGTTGTTGACGTAATGGAAGAATTTTATTTTTGACATATTTCACCATTGATAAATTTGTCAAAGTTTTCGATTTCTCAGAACTTGTTTTGATTCATCAAACAGCCAAAAAAAAATCAAAAGCCCAAAACCCCTTATGATCGAATGCTGGACCCGACACTTATCGTGCACTTTTTTTAGTTTTACTTTTCTTAAAATCCAAAACACACCAGTTACTTCATATAAAATAAAGTTTTTGGTATCCTACCCATATCTTCAAAAATCTTCATGAAAAAAACAAAAATTATTTTTATATTTCAAGTTTTATTAACACGTAATTTTTTTTATTTTTTTTTTTTTTTTTCATTTTCATTTTCATATATATTTTCATCCTCACTAACAATAATCAGTTCATACAAAAATAAAACATCATTATACAAAAAAAAAATTATAGAAAGAAAAAACTATATTTTAACTTAAACTAAATATAAAATAAAATAACTTAAGAAACATTTAAATATTATTTGTGTTTTTTTGTTGTTGTAGGTATGTGTAATGAAATAATTATAATCTGCTGCTATTTTGTGTTTTTTTATGTTTTGTTTGATGAACTTGGAAAGTATTCGAGAACAAAAAAATGTAATAAATTAAAATAATAATATAAACAATAACAAATGCATTCAATGTAAAGATATATCATATATAACAATAAAATATTTCTTTTTTTAAAAACTATTAAGTAGATTTTGGCCGTTGATGATGATTATTAAGTTATATAACTGATTTGTACACACATACAGAAATACAAACAACAATAAAGATATTATTTTTTTTTTGTGATAAAAATCAGAACTTAAATGCTGCATTAATGATTTTTTTTTTTATTTAAACAAAAAAAATACTATTTTTTCTAGAGATTCTTCTAGTTAATTAAATTAATTCAAAAATTTTTTTAACTTAAGACTAAGACACTCACAAAATACGATTGGTTTTTGTTTTTTTTGTTTTTGGTTTATAAATATAAAATAGTAGGTAGTACAAGTGTAATAGAAGGTAATTGTTGGGATAGTAGTGCTCTCAAATAAATAAAAAAAAAAGTCGCTCTCTTCAAAAAAGTTAGTCAGCATAGGTTCCGAAAAAAAGAAAACGCTTCAAAGATCTTCAAAGGGCTTTAAGTAGAACTGGCTTTTAAAGATGGCTTTTTTTATTTTTAAATAGATATAGCTCTCATTGTTGCTTAGAATTTATTTGTTTAATCCCTCTGTAAACGAAAGAAAGAGAAAAAAAAGAAAGTTATAGAATTTTATTAATTTCTAAGAGAAATAGTTTTAAACTTACAAGTAAAGGGTAGACGAACGTCTCTGCTACAGCTTTACCCACGGAATTTCGAGCTACACACTTGTATGTTCCCATATCTTCCCACTTAAGGTCAGATATCAATAGTTCTCCAGACTCAAGAATCTTTAAATTAAAATTAATAAAAAAATTGTTAATAATCAAATCGCTTTGAAATAATATAGTCTGGTAATTCTACCTTGAATCGATTACTCTGCTCCGTAATCAGGCCCTCCTTACCCATCCAGAAGAGCTCAGCATGTGGCCTTGCATAGGCCTTGCATGGCAGGACAACATTAGTTCCGATGAAATCTATATGCGTTACATGATTAAATGTGATGATTGGCTTCTTTGGCCTAGCCAAAGCCTTATTCCCGAAATGGATCAGCTCCCTGGACTCTGTTGGAGGATACACCGTAGTTGAACCATAAACAATTTTCGAACCCGATCGTCCAACACAGGTGAAGACTTTCTTTTCACTTAGAATATGATCGATCACATATACCGATCGCACATTTACAATCTCACTGGGACTGGATTCAATCAACGAATTCATTTCATAACTATCCCCTTCGGGTAGTGACTCGTGTCCCGCAATCCATTGTATCGTTGGAGCCGGTGTTCCACCAATTTCACACACAATCTCAACTGGTGTGCCAAGCTTTTGCAGAATCTCTGGTGGTGGCATGCTGACCTTCCTGAAGCCATCCGGCACCGGAATGTGTGACCTTGGCCTTTCATCTTCAATCGAATTATTGTCTAGGTCATCGATTGCTCGGCTTTGGGCATCTATGGCCCCAAAAATTAGCAGCGCTATTATTAACACGGGTTTATTCATTTTCTAAAAATAAACAACAACAAAAAACACAAATCATTAAAAATTTTATTACAACATTTTTATGATGCCATAAAATGGCCATTACCTACATATAATTATTATAAAATCTATGAAAAATATTAAATACATATATGGGTCAACGAACCATGCGAAAGTTAAAAGCACTTCTTGATTAATATTTACGATGTGAACGATAACATAATAATAATAATTATTATTATTATATTATAGAGTATAACTGCATATATATGAGGGATGGGATTGTTTTGACTTTTGAGTGACATTTATAGTGACGTCAATTGGCAAGTAATTCATAACGATGACAATCGGAGGCCGCAACAAAGGAATATAATATTATTTGAGAAGGCGTGTCTTCTTTTATATTATGACAATGCATCGAAATGCTTATCTCAACATGCTTGAATAAAATAATAATAATAAAATACAAAAAAGACGATAGCGGACCTTTGAAGAAGCTTTTTTTTATTTTACAAAAAGATAACACCTATAAATGTACAATGTACATGTACGTTTAGGTAGGTAGGTTTTATGAAGCTATCACGAGAGTCAAAGATCATTTTGATTGTTTCGAATTTCTTTTAAAAGCATTTACGTATTTTGAACATGTTATCTAAGTATCATTAACAACGGCATTTCAATTAAACGACCTCTAAAAAATCTTAACATGTTTGACAGCTCAGGCTATTTGAAGGTTTTATAGCTTACATATTTATTGCGGGGATTTCAAACTATGTGTGTATAAATTGTTCAGGTTCAGTTGTAGATTTTTATTACGTATGGTCGAGGCATGATTCATAAAACGTTAGATGTCAATTTGACAGTTAAAGTTAACAGTGACATGCCAATTTATAACATTTTATACAGGAAGGTACTGTTTATGCACCACTGCAAGATCAGAGCCTTCTGTTGGTGCGCATACTTTTATGGTGATAAACTGTTATAAACTGGCATGTCTAGTTTTTTAAAGTTTAAAAACGTTTTGAAAAATATTATTTGAAAAGTCCAAAGGCCAACTAAGTTAAATTGGTGTTTTATGATTTAAAGTTTATAACTTGGTTGAATTTATTATAAACAGTCGAGATGTGTGTTACACTTAAAAGAACATTATTCAACTTTCGAAAAAAAAACGAAAAATTCAAACGATAAAATGTTCAAAATTCGAAATAATTTAGGTATCTTAATTTTTTTCAAAATTCACTTTATAACAGTTTAATTTGAAATCAATTCATTTTACAAAACGTTTTAAGTTTTAAAATTACGAAAGAATATTAACCGAAATACATAATAATCACATTCAAAAGAATCAAATCAATTTGGTTCACTAGATTTTCGATTTCGAACATCATTTTCGAAAATATAACTTGTCACTTGAAAATGTCAAAATATTTAATAGTAAACCTACATTTTCTTTATTGAATTGAATAATTTAATTTAATTTTTGCACACGTGTTACTGTTATTTTATTTTACACGAAATATTAAGTATATTAAAAAAACGTGTACGTATTTTTCTTATAAACTTTTTTATTTTTGAAATCTTTAAAACTTTACTCTATTCTAAATTAGATAGATGTTATTCATTGGCCAACTGATCAATGACTGATCTAAATTATTAACCCTGCTTATAAAGATATGGTTAACACGACCCCAGACCCAAGTCGAAAAAGATTCAAAATGGCGTTCGAAGAGTATTTAGGTTAGATAAGAATAAAATGAGAGATAAACGTAGGTACAAATAGAGTGAGATTGAATGAGTGAGTGAGAGAGATAGAGGGGCATTTTATATTAATTTTTTTTTTTTGCTGACTGATGTCAGAGGAAACTTTCACAGGATATACATATATAAAAAAAAATACGTGACATATAGGTAACGAGAAGCTCCCACATTATATTTTATTTTAAGATACCTACGTCTAGCATCTATGCAAAATTTCAAATTTATATTATAATAAAACTGACGAGACGTTTTTTTTACTTGTACTTTTACAGTGACTCAGAAATAAAAATCATGGGAATTAAGTTTTTGGATTTTTACTGGCATGAAATTTTTAATTCTTAAATATCAAGCTTGAGAAGTAGTAGAAGTTAAAAAAAAAACTTGGTTTTCAAGCTAACAAAATGAAGCACAAAATTGTACAAAACGTGGGAAACTTTTTGAAATTTTGAAATATAACTGTGGGAAAATCCAGGAAAATAATTAAACTCGAAAATTTTCATTTTTAAGCTAGTTCCGAAGACAATATTGTCCCAAGTAAAATAATCAAAGCATGATATCCCTTAATTTGATTCCAATGGTAAAATTGAAAATCGTATAAAACTATTTTTATGAGAAACAGCTAAGAATGAAAAGATAAATATATATTGCAAAATGTAGGACTTTGAGAAAACCAATTTTGGACAGGTAGAAAAAACATGTAATTGTGTAGAAACAATTTGAATCCAGAATTAACGTATTTAATTCGTTTTTATTAATATTATGTTGTTTTTTTTTGCAGCATTTTATAAAACCAAATTAAAAAATGTATAAAAATTCAATAAGGCAGAGAAAATGTTTTATTTTGTTTTAATTAAATTTAATTTAATTTAAGACAATTTTTTTTATTTTAATAAAATAACTAGGCAGAGTAGATTAGACTCTACGAATTACTTTAACTAGGTACCTACACAATCTTTTAACATAGCTAAGCTTTCAAGACATTGAATATTAACTGTAAAACCCTGAAAATCTAGAAATTGATTCTTTCAATTTATTTAGTTTTTCTGTTTTAAATTTTCTAACATTCAAAATGTTAAGAAAATTAATTTTTCTAATTTAAATTTTTCAGTTATTAATTTTAATTAATATTTATAAATTTGTTTTGTTCAAATCTCTTAGTTATAACGAAATAAATTTATTTTGTTAATTCATCCTCAGTAAATACTTGTGGTGTCATATTAAATATAATTTAAGTATCTTTTTAAACTTATATTATTTAGCCATTTATTTAATATTTAAGTAAATGTTTAAAAATATCTGCTTCTTTCTTTTTGAAATAAAGAAATCGTATTTTTCGTTCGTAATTATTGTTATTTCTTACTTATTTATAAATTGTTTATAAGGAAAATCTACAAGAACAATTTAACGATGATAACCACAAATAACTGCATTGATATGACTATCGTTTTCCATTTGTCGTGCAGAAACCTTCTGTCAAAATGACAGTTCTTCTTCTGGATTTAATTTCAGAATCAAAACCAGAAGGCTTCTGGACGACCAATGCTTATACTTTTTAGACGATAGAATCAAAATAAAATATTTCAAAAATTTTAATGATACCTTAAAAATCAAATTTAAAAGAAGCCTTTAAAAAGAGAAGTTCAGTTTTGCACAGTTTTCGACCAAAATAAAAAATTAAAAAATATTTGTTTGTTTGAAGAATTATAAATGTATCTATTAATATAGAAATATTCAAGGACGAATAAATAATAATTCAAGAAGCCCAATTTCTTAATAAATGGCAACCCTACTAGCATAACCAATCTTCAATTGCGTCATATCATACAAAATTCCGCCGGTAAAATTCTTATTCACTGTAAAAATGTCGTTATACTATTTAATTATGCCATCAAATATCGCCCGCGTTATAAGCAGATTCCCACAGAGATAGCGACCAACCATCGCACATAAAGCACACGTAGAGAAGAAAATAGCTCTATATAATAAATCTCAGCAAATATTGCGTCAGATTTTTCTTCTTTTTTCCAGTTCAATGCACAATGGCATAATATTCTACAATACTACGAGAATTACCTACACACTGGTCGTCACTCATTTCTATATTAAGTCACCTGTTACACTATGTTTGCATATAGATCAACTACCCTTATTCTTGATTTTACAAGATATTTAAAAAAAAAAAAACTTACCAGTATCATTTTTTTCTTTGCTCTCTGCAGTTTATAAAATCGTCGAATCTTGATTTTGTGACAAGATTTTATTTAAAGTATAATTTTTTTCTTTTCCAAATTTCTTCTTCCGATGATGATAAATCAAACTTTTTTTTATTTTAATCTTCTTTTTTATTTTGTTGATCAAATTCAAACTTGAATAAATTTTTTTTGATTTTTTTTGTTGTTGATTTATTCTTTAAATTAACTGTTATGTTATAAACGAATTACAATTCGCATGTAAATTTGTTTTTCTTGCGTATATATCGTTTCGATTGAAATTTAGGACTAAATCACTTAATATTGACATAGGTCCTTTAGATGCTTCCGTTGTGGAAACAAAGAAAATTTCTCCTTGAATGGGTGGAATTTTGCTTAAATTTTATTTAAAATTTTATAAAAAAATTTTATTTCGTCAAAACTCGAACGGAAAGATCGAAAAAACAAATTGCACATTCGCTGATTTTGAAACGTTGGATTGGTTTTTTTAGTGTTTTGTTTTCAAATTCAAATTTATCTATGAATTGAATAATATTTTATTTTGAGTACTGATTTTTTAACACTTTGATACACTTGCAGGTTTTTTCTTTTAATTATTTTCTTTTGCTTGGGGTAAATTGTTCTAACCGATCTTTAAAAACGATCGAAAAGGTTAATTCAATTTTTTTTTATAAAATGTATTCACTGTTTTTTTTAATTTATCTATTAAATTTTCTAATCGATCACGCTTTTCTTTGAATTATCAAAATTATTTAATTACAAGATCGTCACGAGACAGAAGGCACACGTTTGCAACAACTTGGAAATTGGAAATGGTGATGATTGATGAACAAAAAAAAAGTTGAATATATTGCTCTCTTTTTATTTTCTCACTAAAAAGTTATGTTTAACAGCCAAAAACTGTAACAGAACTGATTGTAAATTCCCACCGGTCGATCAATTTATATGTGCGCGGTGTGCCACTGCTGGTTGGATTGGATAGAGTCAATTCGAGCGAGCGTACGTTGTCGTTGTGTTGTGAGTTTTAGTAGAGAGGCAGAAACGTGGAAATTGAAGCCAAAGGAATGAACAGAGCAGAGCAGAGCAAAGTAGCAGCAGCAGCAATAGCATTATTAGCAGCTAAAACAAACCCAGACCAAGCCAGAAGCAACCAAAAATTCCTTAAATTTACAGTCCAACAAATATATTCGAACACACAACATGCAAACGCAACTAGTAGAAAAAGAAACGATCACTTTTTAGTTTTTGTGCCATACTGTGTATTAAAAAAGTAAGAAATGAGAGAAACATAAAATGCGCTCATTTACAGATGCTGGATTTATTAGAGGAACTATCGTCGATCGTCGGTCGCATTGCTGTCGTAGTCATGATAGTACATAGGTAGCAGTAGCATCTCCATGTAAAAGGTATCATAAGTAATTATTTCCCAATCGATCCTCTCATAGCTGATCTTAGAATGGGATAATTATACTCAAGTGATCTTGTCTAATTTGAGATCGTAGGACAGAGATTAAAACATATA
The DNA here is from genome assembly GCA_929447395.1 of Epistrophe grossulariae. Classification (NCBI taxonomy): domain Eukaryota; kingdom Metazoa; phylum Arthropoda; class Insecta; order Diptera; family Syrphidae; genus Epistrophe; species Epistrophe grossulariae. The sequence continues at coordinate 117,294,291 of OV839568.1, forward strand.
GTGACGTTAGCCATAAGTTTTCATTAAAAAAAAAAAAAAAAAAAACCGGGTATGACCGAGCGAGGCACGATCCGATCATCACTGATCGAGGCAGCAAGTTTTAAAGCTATTTGAATTAAATTTATTTGAAAACTAAACAAAAAAAAATATTTGTACTCCATTGAGAACCAACTACCGATATACTTACTTTTTAAAAAGAAATACTTGATGAAAAAAAATTCCAGGAGTAATGGTAGTGATTGTGCCGATCGTGTGTGAGATCTTAAGTGCCTATTAGCCATGCGATCGGCTTTTCGATTAAACTTATCGAGTTTGATTCAATTTCACACAAAAAAAAAAATAAAATAAAGAAAGAAAAAAATGCTTTGTTGAGCCGAAACTTTTGATAAATCGATCTACGTCTCGACATGATCGTGAAATAAAAATTATTAAAAATATTATAAGGATCTATAGATTTTTGAATTAAATTAAATGCGTTTTTGAGGTTTATATGTACATATACATATATGTAGATAATAATCGTAAAAGATTATAACAAATAGAAAAGATAGTTTATCAAGGCCAATATGGCATACCTAGACTACATTGGTTCGTTTCGTGACTACCAGCAGTTGAACTAAATTAGTTTTCTTAATTATAAATTAGATGTATCAATGAGACAATGATGTGGCATAGTTCTACTCTTCTTTTCTTTGGAAAGTTACGTCGAAATTTCATCAACATTATTTTAAATGAAATTTAAAGATAAGAAACGGCAATAAGATAGATTTGTAGGAAAGATTAATTTTTCAATTTAATTAAATAGTACTTTTTTCCATTTTTATTATTTGTTTTCGAAAAAAATAGTTAGCTCTTTTAACTTTATACAAACGTTGTATCGCCCTGTAACATAGAAATTACCTATGCCTTTATTTTAATTAATAAATTTAACAACGCTTTAAAAATAGTACATTAAAAGATTATACATTTTATTTTACCAACTTCAAATGCAAAAATCGTATTCGGGAGCTTAAACACAAAATGTTTGATTAAAGAATGAAAATTTAAATAAAAATCCCTACAAACAAAAATAAAAAAATAAAGTTTTCCTGAGCCGAACATGTCAAAATTTTAAATTAAAAAAGTAACATTTTCTCCTTAAAAATTATCTTTAAAATCATTTTAAAAAAAAAGATATGTAAACTCTAGTTAATTTTATTTTTATATGTTAATAAATTTAAGCCTGACGAGCGGATGCTCCTTAAGTTTCTTCATATTCTCTTATTTTACTCCAGCGCCAAGCGTCCTCTAGTTTTAAAAACTCCTCGTTTTTAGTTTTATTTTAAAGTGGCAAATTTTTTAAATAATATCAAGAGATTTTACTTATGTATGTAAGTCTTCCATTGACTATCAAAATCATCTTAGTCTGAAATTTAAAGAAAAACAGAGCGCATGTGAGTGCTGGTGGAAAAAACGAAACAAACGGATCTTAATTTAATGAAATGTCAACTATCTAAATGTCAAACTATAAAATTAGTCACATTTATCACGTATTTGTTCTTGTTCGAATTTTGCAGTCTACCACCAAGTTTTTAAAGGCTGTTTCCCGACTGGCACACCGATAATCAGCCTCCTTTTAGAGGTGCTTGGTCTTTTTGATCAATTTAATTTGAAAAACTTTTTTAGGTCAGCAAGCTTCCGTCAGAGCCAAAGGCACTACGCATTGCGCTATCGAATTGTCACGTGATCAAATCTATCCCAATTTAGGTTTTTATTGTTTGACAACTGCATTTGAATCAACCAGCATTTTTTACTATCCCACACAAGATGTTTGTTTTACATTCGGTTTCTTTCTTTTTTCTCCGTACTCGATTTATGTTTATGATTTAATTTATCTGGCGCTCGTCAGGTAAGACATTTACATTTAATGATCTGACCAACTATATCGCGACATGAAGTTTCGTTCAGTTTCGTACGAAATTGCGCGCGGTGTCGCTGAAGTACAGTTCCGCCGATTGCGGTTTTACCTTAGGCTAACTTTATGCTTAAACTTGATCACAATAAAATTTCAATAGTTTCAACTTCCAGTCGACTTAAATTAATAACTAATTAATTCTATTTGACTGTGGTGGAAAGTGCAACAGTCCTAAACTGCCGACGTTAGATCTTGAATTCTTTTTTGTCATTGTCGAGGGACAATAACGTTCTGAAATTCCGCTACTGTACGAAGGGCTAATTTTTAGAACTTAAAATAACAGAAATTCTCATCAATATATTATTTATATTTTGTTCATGTATCAAATCAATCGGGCAATTTTCCCAGTAGGAAAACGGAGCAGGTTGTCCGAGGGAAGGCAAGATTTTTTTTAGTTAAGCCGTGAGTGAATTGGTATAAAAAATAAATTTAACTTCGATGAAATTTAAATAAAGATTAACCGCCATATATTTTGATGTTAGTGACCTTTATAACTATATAAACTTTTGTTGAATGGGCTTCAGGTCAAACCGCCATATTATTTACTCGAATTCAAACTTAAATCGGGATGTAATTTAAGTCCAAACACATCCGGATTTAAGTTTTAATCTGGATTAATCGAGTGAATAATAAGGGAGGTAAAGAGGTTATAACTTGATCAGCAATAATGATTTTTTTTGTATTCTCAATCTTATTCAGAAAATATTGATCATTTATTTTTGATATAAAAAGTTGTAATTATTTTCAATTTTATCAAATAATTAAAATTGCGTTAATGCATATTTTATGTTCAAAAAATGATAAGAACTGCAAGTTGTTAAATATTGACAGATATTATAACTTCATTGAAAATGTCTGATGTAATTATGAAAAAGAATTTCATTTTCAAAATTCAAATAAAATAATGCAAGTGACTCTTTCTTTCTGCACAATGCCAACAAGACGAAAATGGTAAAAAAAGATAATAAACAAAATGTTATTAGGGGTGTTTCCAACAATATAGAATTGTATATCTATCTAAACATTTATCTACTTACAAATAATTTTAGGGGAAAACTATTTGGCGTACGTGCAATTTATTAGGTACTTAGGTACCTATATAGGGAAAATTTTCTGATGCAATGTAAACAATTCATTGAACTATGATGCGACCTATATACATACATATGTGAACATACTTATAATATACGCTTATGTGTTGGTATATTGTGACCTCGTGGTTCAGCAAATTGAATATTACCTCAGCAGGTAAAGCAGAGTGGCTTGATGTTGAGAATGATATAATATAAGTTGTAGGTATATACATTATACATAGGTACCTACGTGCGAAATGTGGAATAGTTTAAAAGTGATAAACATACTTAAGCGGAAGCATTTATAGACACAACATAATTAATTAATTCACAAATGGTTATTATAATACTATTGAGTCGTGTTTCTTGAATGGGTTAATTTTAGAATTAGGTAACACATTTGATAATATACCTACGTCCTACATATGTTTCCTTTTTTTTATTTTTTTTTTCTATAAATAGAAATCAAGTGTGGTGATTCATAGATTTTGATATCAGATTTATGAAAAAATATTGATGGGCCTTACCCATTTGCTGAAGCAAAACTTAAATATTTAAGTTCAACCAAAGTGCAAATGTGAAATGTAGCATTTAAATGTAGCGAGTTACATAAACATAAATATTTAGCTTTCATTAGCTGCGTTTTATTATTTACGGATCCGGATCAAGATCATCCCATTAAAATAAAACGATACCTACGAATCCTAATGACAAATGTATCATCATCATCTTATCTTGTATGCTCATCTCTTTTTTTCTTTTGTTTGTTTATTTTTCATGTAGATAAGTACTATAGCTGCATTTTATTTTCCACATGATCTGATCTGGATCAGATCCTCATAATAAAACAAACAGGATCACATTGACAGCCGGTTGTATATATATCTCTTCTTCTTCTCTTCTCAGTTTTGTGCAGCGTTGCCACCTTAAAATAATTTAATGTGCAACATTTTATAAAAAAAACACTTTGCCATTTTCGTGCCACTTAAAAAACAAGAGTATCTCTTGTCATGAAAAAGTGCTTCTCACTTTAGCCGTTCGGGTTCGGCAGAAAAATGTAGGTCCCCTCCATTCTTACCAATAACTCGCACACAGGAATGGTTGAGAGTTGTAACTCAATAGGCCCTGGTTCTATACGAGCTGTTGTGCCACCCAATTTATTTATTAAATATTTATTATTGGTTACTCAGTTCCTAAGATATTATAGACTTAAAAAATCGATAAAACCCTGACTGACTGAATAGACTAACAGGTCATTTTTTGGAGCACTTCCCGACTTTCGTAAAATCATTATTTCATTGAGCTGATTCCACATGGCAATTCGTTAAAATATAGTTCGAGGAATTCCCAAAACGCCGACGTGACCTTCGATTTCCTCTTCAAGGTCTATCTTGGAACAATTTTTTAATCGCTTACAACATCTCCCTATCAAGACCGTAAACTAATTCACTTTAAATTCACTGGAAGATGTAGAAAAGAGAAAAGGAAACTAACTCTCGTATAGTATACGAAATCCTCGTCTCTTTGATCTAACCACCAAACGTAAACCTAATAACTTCAATGAACCAATCTTTGCGGCAGAAATGATAATTCGAACATTAACTATTTCAATTTCAATTTAGTATTCCTTGCCTAAAACTCCGTCTTCGGAATCATTCTCCTCCAAAAAAACCCCAATCATATAGCTAATTCTAAGAATTTAAGTTAGATTTAGAATTAGTTTATCGTAAACCTAATTAATAAATGGAGCTTTTGCACCTGCCAACATTACAACCCAACTCTCTTGTCAGCCACAAGAACACGTCCTTGAGCATAACTTATGTACGAACCTTCTCTTGTTCTTTAATAATACCTAATATGAATGACAACCACTTTCATATGTCATCCATCAAATTTTCAACAGAAAAAAAATCAGTTCAATTTTTAAGTTCGCATATGACCGATGTTCTTTACTATACTTGGCCAATATGGCTTCTTGGTTAAAATTGAAGTCATTTTAAATGAATTTCAATGCTACCAGAATAAAGTAGGTATGTATGCATGTAATATGATGTCAGATTGAGCTAAATACTTTTTTAAATCACTTTATATATGATGTGTTGCAGATTGAACCTATGTACGAGTACGTATATGATTTAAATCCAAGAACCTGCCTGTGAAAACTAGTTAAAACCTGGTCTTAAGATTTTATTTCTTTTTTTCATCTCTCGATTCACAATAATAATTAAGGTCAATTTAAGTCAATTTAATCTTTTGCTCTTTTCGGGAAGGAGAAATCATAACCAGAAATTCGACTTATTAAACTTTACTGACATGCAGAGGTGCAGTGCAAAAAGCAAGAAAGTTCACATGTTATATGTAAATGTAGGTATATGTAAGTATAAATAAATTGACAGTGTCTTATTGAATCTGATACATATTGCTCTTTTCTACTCTCATTCTAGTTGCCACTGACATTACTGGATTATTTAATAGTTTAATCTCTCTGATCTTCTCTTTGAGTGTATAAATATATGTTAGTTAGATTGAAGTGAATTTAAACTTGATGTCGGTCATATAGATAGATGACATATACGACATGTACTGTCAGATCGTTTTCGCCTTCTTTTATAAAAACATTACCTGAATTGGCATTGATGATAATAAATCAAGAAAAAAAGCTGTAAATGTTCTATATTTAGTAGGAAATCACGACACAGGCACTTTTATAATTTTTGAATATTTTAACGTCGCGACGACGCACGTCGCGGTCGTCCAATGTGAGGAGTCCCCAAAATTCTAATTAAAAAACTCTTTCTGTTAAAAACCCAGTATATTAACCGCCGACCGGTCTTAAATAATTAAGTTTATCTTTATTAAAAGGGACAAGAGAACATGCAACAACAGCTTATCCTCTGCGACCTTAGCAATAAGGCCAGAGAATTTACGGGGCTTAGCCCTTAAAAAAAACTGTATTACCGGCACTAATTAGCTTTTTGTAATCGAATTAGAATTAAAGTGACATATGTACCTATGGAAATGTCAAATTTTGTCTGTCATGTCGTAAATTATCCCCTTTTTCGTTTATTTTTTTGTTTTATTCCCTCCGGGCTTGGAAAAAACATATGTAGGTACTTATTATGAAAAAATAGTTTGATTCGTTGGCCTAGGCGCCAGTTACAGCTTTCATTGAAACTCATCATTGGAATTTTTTATTTTAAGTTTCGAGGCGCTTAAAAGGGAAATCAGTGATTATTTTGATGCCAAAATATAAAGCTATTGAAATTATTAATTCTTGTCAAAAAAATTTTCATTTTGGCTCAAGTTTACACATGAAATGAATTTCTTTATTTCAAAGATTGAACTACCTTACCATTGATCATTGAAATCTTAATTATTATTGTATGTTAAAAATAGAAACGAAACGAAATTCTTTTGATAAAAAAAATAACTGAGTTATCAGCTTTTAATTGGCATCAAAAAAATCAATAGTTTTCCTCTTTAAGTGCTTCAAAACTTAAAATAAAAAAAGATCAACATTATATACATATTTGTATATTTTTCATGTGTTTGTTAGCTTTTTTATTTGTACTACAGTTTACACTACCTAACCATAATAACAATACAAAAAAGTACTTGTTTTTTGATCATTGAAATAGATCAAGATAAAAAGAAGGATTACACGTTGTTTTTGTATTTATACGTATTAAAATTTGATCTGGATCAGATCATTTGGATAATAAAATGCTGCTAATGAAAGCTATAACTAGCCCCTTAGGTATATTTTGACATTTTCATAGAAATTATCGGTTTGTTGGTAATACAGTTTTCATCGTTACTAAGAGTTAAGCCCTGGATTTATCTAAGTTCATTTAGACTTAATCTTTGTTGTATGTATGCAAAAATCACTTAGCTCAAATATCGTTTTTTTTCCACAAAACTGTATTGGAAAAAAATAGGGATCTAATTAAATTTAATTATGGTTATGGTGAAACTGATTTATTGACAGTCCCATGGAATTCTTTCATTTTTAGGTTAGTTTGACAGAAAAAATCTTCGACTAACTTACCTTTGTTTCCATCTGAAAAGACGGTTGAATATATAGAGGAGAAAATACCAATAGCAAATTGTAGGGGCTATAAACCGAAACTCGTCAAGCCAAAAGAGTAAAAGGCCAACACTGTGAGGTGGTCATTTAAAACAGATGGTATAATCACCCCTGAAAATCTTTGAGTTTACCCCCGACTGAAAGACGGCGCAGTATCGAAAGACCGCTCCTGAGATAACCAGGCAAGTGGTAGGGGCAGGGTAGGCCAAATTAACTACCTACATTTTCTACATCATTACCCACGCATAGTTAATTGAATAAACTACAGGCTTTATTTACTACAAATTATTACATCTTCTACATATGTACATGCATAGTAAATCTATAGAAAAATAGAATTTCAATAAAAAAACTAAACATTTCAACTCAAAACTCAAACTTCAAAGTGACAGCTGACAGATCATTTGACATTTGAAACTACATTTTCTGCATTTCATTAACTACATTTAACTCCGTTTAACTAGAAATACGTACCAAATGTAAAAATGTAGTTTATTCAAAAAAGTGACAGTTCGGACAACCCTGTGTCTACGTTCTGTAGCTCTTGCATCAATAAGATCAATTTTATCGATGCAAGAAATTGATGAAAATTGAAACAAATCATGTCATTCTTAATCCATTTTTCAACGTTTTTGAACCAATTTTATTGATGAGGGGGTCACAGAACGTGGGCACTCGATAGGGAACATCAACTTAAATTTATCGTTTGAAAATAATTTCTCACTTACAGTTGTCATTTGTTTCACTTTCAAAATTGGAATGAATTTCCATATGTAGCAGAATCCCGCAATACTATTTCAATGCAGCTAATTTTTAAATAACTAAGGGCTATAGTGTTCCGTCAGTACGGAGTAAACTCTAGGTTAAATCAGAGTAAGTTAATCCTGGAAATAAATTAAACCCGAGATCACTAATAAATGTGTTCCTTTACTTTGAAACTCTGTGCATTAGTGTGAATTTCTATATTTTATTTTTTTTTATATGAATTTCGACAGACTTTTTCACACAACTGCACAGAGTTTCAAAGTAAAGGAACTATGCTAATAAATCATTTTTTTAATCGAGAATTAATTTGAATTTCGAGTTGTCGAAAAACCATCGAAATGCGTAATTATGAAAATGGCGATTTCCGTTTACAATGGCCGCGTTCAGGTTTGTATCCAAAGCGATCTGGATAGCTTTATGTTGTTGTAATCCCTTGTAAAATCACAGCTGATGACAAAGCAGCTGTTGGCGAAAAATTAAATCTCAAGCTATCCTACAAATTCTGGGATACTCATGTATCCTATGGGAAATGTCAACAACAGCTGATTTGCGTTCAGAAACATACTGGATACTCGAGTATCTTAGATAGGCTATCCTAGTGCAACTTGAACGCGGCCAATATAAGAGATATTTGACACGTTACAACAGCATCTGTCAAAAATATCTATTCAATTAATCTCATACCAATAACACCATATTTGATGAGAATAAACTTGTTGAGTAAAGTCGGGATCTAAATTGAATGAAAACCTTGTTTCAGTATTTAACGAAACTATGACGATCTTGCACTGAAAAACTAAAAATGTTTAAATGATTTCGAGATCAAATCATCAAAGTACATCGAGAGCACTTGAATTATAACTCTCCGTGAAGCTTAAAAATATAAAGATAAAATCATCCTCATTAAATCTGGAATAAAATTCGAGCGAGAATTTTCACAATCTATCAGTCAGAGTTCTATATAAAAAGAACAAGTCAATTGGTTTCACAGGAAAACCTGCCTAAACTCATGGACTTTGTGAAACAAAACAAGTCAAACATGCAAGTTTTCTAGGAACCAAACCGTAACGTAATGCAATTTCCCTCTATCACTGTCCGTCTGCAGTAGTAGAGAGCTATTAATGGTTTGTTCTTATTTATATATATATTTATTTATTTTTTTTTTTTTTGTCGTTTCATGTATTTGTGCCGATCGCAACAGCAATTGCAAGATTTAAAACTATCAGTCGGAAATCTATAATTAATTAGATGGCAATTTATTTCTACGGCACACACCGTTTGCACTCTTTAGAGGACAATATTATACAGCGCGATGCACTTTCAAGTGAGTCAGCGTCAGCCGGGCAAAATGAGTTCTCATTCCTCTATATATTCCTCAGTTTAAGCCCCTCGGAGATCGTATAATCGAAGGAACGACCGAGAGACCGATCGTACGTGTCGTGTGGTAGTTTTCTATGCAATTAAAGTATCTATACTAGATGGAAGTCCATTCCGTTGCCAGCATTGTTCTGAAAGCTATAAGCTCGGGCGACTACATAGACAGAATGACTACAGCAGAATTTGCAAGGTTGTCGTGTCGGCGGTGGCGGTTGCGGTGGTGGTGGTGGTGGTGGCGGTGACAGCAGCGAAGGGCAGCGGCGCGCGGCGGCGGGCAGTAGCGGCAACCAACAACTGGCAGAGCTGAGAATTCAAAAAAAAAAAAAAAAATGAAAAAAAAAATGAAAAAAAAAATCCACATCAACCAGCTAAGTGGACAACAGAGCAAGCAGCAGGAGGAGGCGGGAGGCGCGAGGCAGAAGTTGGATCTTGTTCGCTTTTATATTTATGAAGGCGGGTTAGGGGCAGTTTTATGCGGTGCAATTTATTGGCTAAAGCCAACTTTGTAGGAATAAGCGTATAATCAATTACATTTTAATGCATGCGGTTTAAGTCTTTTAATCTTTTGGATCTGTAATCGTTGAAGTGTGTATAAATCGTTTAGAGATGCGATTTTTTTTGTTGCCATTCGGCTTCGGATCGTTTTATACCGACCCGAACGACCGGGGCGATCAGAGTGCAGAAATGTTTGTGTGTGATCGCGATTAACATTTTTTTCATTTTTTTTTTTTTTAAGTCGTTAGTGTTGCAAGTTTCGCCTTTGAAAATGGATGAAATTGAAATTAAATGGGCGTGTAGAGTAATTGCACTAATAAATAGGCTTTTGGATTACTTGAAATATAGTTTCTTTACAGCCATTAATAAGGAAAGCATATGTATATGTTTTTTCTTTATAATTAGAATGGAAATTACAATTAAAAAAATCCAAATTTCTATAGGTAGCTACAGTTTTGTGTTATAAGTGTGATTTTTTTTTTTATAAGATTTGGTTAGCTAAATGGGCAAATATGTGATTCAGGTGAAATTATACCTGAAAAATTAGAAAATGTGTAAATTGTTTAACAATGTTTAACAACTGTCTGAAAATTACATAACAATGGCTCAGAGATTCATAAATGAATTATTTTTGACATTTTGATGGGAATGTCAAATTTAGGAAATCCACAAATTTATTAAGGAAAAGTGGCATGGAAAAGGTACATGTCACACACACGGCACACCCGGTGACATGACTAACTGGCACTGGCTGACCAGTCGTTGGGGCTTTTAAATATAATACGGGAGCTTTTACACGTGCGCTGACCGAAACCGGACCCGGTTAGTCGGCAGCTATAGTTTTGTTTCGCTGAATGTAATAGCCGCAAGCCGGTTGCCGAAATCGGCTAACCGGTTTTCAAATCAGAGAAGATATATCAAATGACGCTTTTAAACATGTGCGGTTGTAGTTAGCCGGTTTTTGGTTTGTATGTGGCACAAGTCAAAATCGGTTAAATGACAAAATGAAAACTTAATGCAGCCCGCGTAAAAATGATTTATGTAAATTGCTGAATGGCGTTCGTTATATTAAGGGGATCAATTATAATTAAACAGACTTTTGATTTAAGATAGCACCAAAAATCATTTCCGGAAATAAGTAGTTGTTTGTAAATGCCAACGCTTCGTACAAAAAGTGCCATTTTAAGCCACCAACAGAAATTGATTGCACTTCATTTCAAAACTTATCTTCCGATATCTGAACCACAAAGTTCATCGCACATAATCCCAATTAAATTCCCCTGTAAAGCCTAGTACATACTTGTGAATCATGTCGTGAATCCATACAAATTTGCATTTTTGTTCACCCGTGCCGAGCGTGCTCGTGAAGCCATGACAAAAAGTGGAGAGTTTGCGTTCACGAGCGGTGAACCATATTCACGCACAAAATGTACGGAAACTCTTTGATTTTTGGTGTAGCTTTGACAATTTGACCATAAAAGCTGCAAAAGTCAAGCAAATTGTGTAAAAAATTCACTTTCTCCACTGATGGTTGTTCACTTCACGAGGAAGCGTGTACTAGGCTTAAAGGCTTTCGCTTTTTTATATGTACAAAATGAACATAAATACCTTGCAGATATATTTCGTAAGATAGATTTTAATTACTGACTTAGTATATTAATTTAAAAAGTTCTGTAAAATCATTTTATGGAAAGAATTAAAACTATTGTACAAAATTTGCCCTTTACCCTTTTACCATTGAAAATGTCAAAATTCGATGTATAGAAAATAGAAACAGAAAAATAAAACAACAAAAAGAAGCTATTAACTGCGAAATCAAATTCAAAATGTAAAAAACGAAATTAACAAATTTGTAATGAAAACACTTTTTCTGTAATTTACGAAATGACCTCATTTCGGCTCCAATGAAAGCGTACAGAAAAACTATGTTACCGACACTATGTTGTATTGTACTTGCATAAATTGTATTGGAAAAAATAAAAAAAATGTGAATATTTTTTTCTTAAAAAAAAAAACCATTTATAACATTCATATTTTTTTCTCTTTGCCTAATATAACTATTGCCTTACTTAGTTTATGCTTGAAATGATATACATACATACTAGATATTTCTACAATACAATATGAAACTCAATGAGTGAAATTGAACATTTTAATTGAAGATAAATCTGTATCTTAAAACTGCTTAATTTTTTTATCAAATAAACTGCGTAATTACAGATTAAAATGGTATAGATTAATTATTTATTCAATCATAAAATCCATGCATAAATAAAAGTGAACAAAATTCTTTTTTTCGTTTGGATATACCTATATACAATTTTTACTATTTGCTTTTAATTGCTTTTAAAGCTACTTCTGAAGATAAACCATTGACTACGCATGTCAATTTGGATGGCATCGCAATAACATTAAAAGCTTGATCATTAAAATGTTAATTCTTTGAAAGAAATAAAAATTGTATTAAATATAAAAAATGGGAATTTAACAAACACATATGTTAACGTTATTTCAATTTATGAATTTTATTAATTGAAAACATTAAAATAATGGACTTTTTTGATAAATCAAGTTTAAATTTAAAAAAAAAAATCTGACAACAATCATCGTTTTAAGATGAAGACAACAATTAAATGGATTCCTCATTCGCTATCGGTTTTTCAAGCAAATACGGAGAATTCGTTATACATAGGTCAAGTTTATCAACAATAGGCGTGTTTTTTCCAAGCCCGAAGGAAATTGGATGAGAAAAAAAAACCATTCGGGGCTAAATAATTTACATGTCATATGCAAAAACAACTTATCCCCAATGGGCTTATCTAAACCCAGATAATTTTCGGGGCTTAACTTAAGCACGGAGAAAAACTGTATTATCAGCGGGGAATTACATACTTTTTATCGATAGTTTGTATGGAAACTCCATTTTTTTCTGTAATGGCGTCGATAATCCCCGATATCGTTTATTTCAACCAGTTACCTCCGGGATTGGAAAAAAACACACCTGATATGAATGGTAATCAAGAACATCAAGAACAAATATCGCACCCTTAGAATGAAAGTGACCTAACTCAAAAATTCGGCATTTTTTTTACAACACGGTTAAAAATTCTGGGGTATTTTTTAATACAGCTCTTGTATTACAGCCGTATGCAATACAGCAAATATTACATTTTAATACTAGGGAAATATTAAAAAAAAATTCTAATCAATTCTTATTACATTCTAATATTTTTGTATTAAAATATCATTTGTAATACAAAAAAGAGTCGATTTTAACCCAAAAGAATAAAACATATCCCTTGTAGAGAGGGAAAATTTCTCTCTCAGTTGCCATTTCAAATATGAGAATTTTTCTAATAATTTTTGATTACATTCTAATACCTCCTCGCCCTTTTTTTGCTTCGATGCTCTTTTTTGTCAGCCATATTGAATATGAACATTTTGAACAGACTGCGTCACTTTTTAATACACCCAAGATTAAAATTTATTAATATTGTATTAAAAAGCAAGAATAATAAAAATAAAAAAATTTAAATATGCATTATTTTGAAGGCGCTTTGGAGTTTTTCGAGGCACAATATGTTAATTAGTAGACAAAATTTCAATCGCAATAAGATTTCTATTCTCATTTCTGAAAAACGATGGAGAAAAGAATGTTATTTTTCTAATAAAAATAATAAGAATAATTATTCCCAAATGGAAATAAATTGACATACAAAGATAAATAGGTACTCTTGCAAAAATACACATTCATTATTATAGCTATTACGAATTACGAGTATGTATTCATAATATTTTCTGTGTTGCATTAATTCTCAAAAGAAATATCCTTTTGAGAGAAAATTTTCTTGTGAGAAATTTCTTTGTGAGAAATTTCCTCAATTTATTTCCTCTCTTTTTCTAATAAAGTTCTATTAAAAATGTAATAATTTTTGTATTAAAAGTAAAAATGTAATATTTGCGATGTATTAAACTTTAATACATTTTTGGTGTTGTCATATATACAACCCTGAAAATATTAAAATTAATGCCAGAATTTTTAACCGTGAACCTGGTTTCACAGTTTATTTCGCTTTTATATAAAGGTCAGTTTATTAAAAAATCAGAAGTTACAGAAATTTTGAGTTAGGTCACTTGCATTCTAAGGGTGCGATATAATCTCAGAGCTGAAGGACTAGCACTTTAAGAAAAATAATTAAGAGAATGAAACAATTGAAGGAAATAATAATTAAAGGTGCGTTCCTTTACTTGGAAACTCAGCTGTGGTTAAATGTCCAAAACTGGGAATTTCTACACAAAAGTCTGTCAAAATTGGACAGAAAAAAAACATAATATGAATTTCCAATTTCTTAAGAGTGGTTCAATTTTCTAATTCTTTCTATTTTTTTTCTGACGTCTCTCTTATATGTACTTTCTCTCATATATGCAGTTACCAAAATTTCTGTGACAAACTATTATTTAAAATGTATATCTCCAAATTATCAGTATAGTTGTGAATATAAGAATATCCCTCGATAATACATAATGTAGTTCCCATGCGTCATATGACAAAAATCAAAATTCGCTGATGTCTATTAAATATCACCAGAGTTATGACTCATTTCAGAAAAATACAAAATTTTTTTTTTTAAGAGTTAATACTCCTACTCATTCAGAACTTATTTATGTATGGTACCTACTTCCTTTACCAATAACACTATTCATTCAGAATTCAGATATAATATAAAATAATGATTGTCACGAGAATCTTATCTATCATTAAATCTATAATATTTCCAAGAAAATTTTATTTTGAAAAATATTTTTTTTAATTCACCTGATTTTTTTTTCTTCAATGTCATAACTTAATTTTAAAAATGCTCAAAATGTGATTTGTCATTAATACCGTCTGTCGACATTTATAAAAGGAAATGATGAAATATTTAAACAAGATAACTAACTACTATATGTCCATTCTAGGTTCAGGTTCAATGTGTTACAAAAGTATTTTATTGCATTTCTTTTTTCAAATTCTATATAATAGAGCAAGACAAAAAATAAAAAAAAACTTAATGATTTAGGTATTTAATAACAAGTATCAGAGAAGGTACTGAAAGATACAAAGTGTGATGTGATAAAATGTAACAACCACTTATTCGGAACGTGCCAATAATTCAAATATTTGTTTTATTGCGTTTTCTTATAATGCTGCAAACGGATATTTAAAAAAAGACAATTATGAGCATTGGTCGCAAGTATCTACTTGCTGTTTATCTCAATCGTCTTCTTTTTATAGATTTAATATAAAAGGTTTCAGAAGGCTTTTGGACAACCATTGGAAAACGACATAAACCTGCAGGAGTATATTATAACGTCGCTGTAGGGAAAAATCAATTCGTCGGCTAAATACGTAAAGCTGCTAAGTCCATTTTTGGCCGAAATTGAGATTTTTTGAAAAATAATTAAGAGAAAATAATGATCCATTGCCCCTACACTTGTCTATAATTTCAATATTTTGTGTTGTTTTTAATGATGCGGTGAGTATTTCTTGTGGGCTGGGTAGTAAAACAGTCATTGTTAATTTTTGACACATTCAAATTTGACAACCTGCAATATATTACCTTATATTTTTGTGCGGGATAAGCTTCAACAATTTTTTTCAAATTATTGGTTACAACCAGCGCGCGTTGCCGATATAGCACGCTCGCGGTTTTGGAGGTGCCGTGAAATAAGGTATATAGAAATAATTCTAAATCATTTTTTTTTTCTATAAATATTGAAAATAATCTATGCTCGATTTTTTATACATAACGGAAGAGTAATTATGTTGAAAATATCTGACAATAATAAAGAAAAATAAAAAGTGGCAACAATGCGTAGAAATACAATTGGAAACTAAAGCGAAAGTTGGAATCTGTTTGGTAATAGTGAAGAAAAAAATTGGGAAATAAATTCGCCACCGCCAACTTAATTTCATATCTAGAAATACAAAATGAATATTTTTGTGTGAAAACCATTTCTGTTTTAGGTAATAAAATCGAATATTGCTAGCAATAATGTTGAAGATTGATTTTTGAGTTGGGAAATAAAGTTGATTACCAAAATGATAAATTAAACCGAATGAAATAATTTCTCTTTTTTTATGCAACTATATAAAATTGGAAATAAAATCGATCATCGCAAAATTCGAAACATCGACATTATTTCCAATTTTATGTGGATATAAAGTCGATTCGGCATTATTTCTGTCTACCTTATTTCGTGGCACAGTGGCACGAACAATATTAATATGGTAAATTTTTCTTATTCATATTATTTTACTTAAAATACATCGAATTTTAAAGAAAATTTTTCCAAATGGTCTAAAATTTAGACAAAAACTATTTTTATTTTTTTGACAATATATACAAAAAGATTGAATTGTATCTTTTAATTTTTTGTTGTAGTTCATCATTACAGCTTTTTTTATAAAAAAGAATAATTTGAGTTTTTTTCTTTGTTTTTGGATGGCAACGCTGGTTACAACTAGGGGTTAAAAGTACTTAACATATTTCGGTTTATGGACTTTGTAATTCTAAAGAAAATTCTTTAAATAAATAATAGAAAATCGTGAATTTTGATTTTCTTTCTTAAAGTACATCGACTGCAGGTTAACTGTGTACCAGGAGGTGGAAACTGTTAATCACATAATTTTTGTATTAAAAAAAAAATAATATATCAAAAGTGAACAACAATAAAATTGTTTCTAAAGCGGCATATACACACATCAAAATCTCATCAAGCATGGAAGAGTGTGTTAGTAAAACAAGTTTCACATTGAATATACACACATCAAGCATGAGTTTTCAATCACTCATTTATA
Source organism: Epistrophe grossulariae (assembly GCA_929447395.1). NCBI lineage: Eukaryota > Metazoa > Arthropoda > Insecta > Diptera > Syrphidae > Epistrophe > Epistrophe grossulariae. The sequence goes on from OV839568.1 coordinate 117,310,883, forward strand.
CGTACTTGTTCAGATGAGAAGACATGTGAGGATTTTTATCCGCTGCCAGTATTTTGAATTTTCTCATCGCTGTTCAATATGAAAATGAGCACATGCATGATCAAGCATTCAATCACAAATATACACTACGTCAATCTTGACTACTTGATTGACCAAAAATCAAAAAGTTTTGATTTTACTTCAAGCATACACACAACGTATACGTGTGGCAATTTTACTAATACACTCTCCCATGCTTGATGAGATTTTGAACTGTGTATATGTCGCTTAAAACAAATCAAAAACTTAAGTTTTATTAAAAAAAAAAAAGAAGTAATTTTTATGAATTTGTACAAAAAATTCAGGTATAAGTTAAAAGTTATAATAAAACATAAATTAAAGGCTCTAATTTACCTCATATGCATTCTTTCTTACAGTCTGAATGAAAGTCACCAATAAAGAAAACAACAAATCAAAATAAACAACTTTTTAGAATTAGTTCATTGTTAAATGATGTAAAACTGTAATAATGATATTTCTTAATAATTTTCTAACGCTCTTTAATAAAATTTTCTTAACCCTAAACACATTTTAACTAAGTCTCATTATCAAACTATTTTATTAATAAAGTCAAGCCGAACACGCCTTAAAAAGTGACAGTTCGTGCATAGAAAACTAAACAAACAAATCTTTTATTTTAAATTTCTAAATGTCAAAGTGTCAAAAATATGGATTTGATATGACAAATATAAAATAAGCATTTGGTGATTTCAACTTTATTAAAATGTAAAATAGTAAGTATATACATATAAAAAGCTAAACTCGGTTAAAATTTGCAAAACAATTGTAGGACCCTAACACAGCAGGCTAAGACATGAACATTGTATGGCAGCTATACCCATTCTAAAGTTAAAAAAAAGTTGGTACATACATTGTAATGTAAATCTAATTTATAAAATATTTCAAACTAAACTGAACGTAAATATTGTATCTTATAGAGACAAAACCTTTAATAAGTTATTTAATTATGTGATAGATTAAGAATATTGGTTACTAAAGTTTCGTATCTTATCGTTTATATAGTTAGTTCATGACCGATAGAAAAGTTTATTAAGGTTATTTGTTGTCATCGTACTTGAACATTATTAAAACTATCTACAATAATTTACAAATTATAGATAAACGCATACAAATATTTCAAAAGGATAGAAGAAAACAAGCTTTCCATGTTATATTTAACTTCAAATTAAAATATTAAATGTTTGTTATCATATTTGCATATAAATAAGAAGAGATTTATACACAATTTATTTAAACTTTTTAGTAATTTCTTTAAGAAATTTAATTGAAACCAAGAATCCACTTTTTAAACAACCATAAGTAATACCTATAAAATTTAATAACAAGAATGCTAATTATGGTTCATCTGTTTCCCCTCAAAACTAATATAAATAAAAAGCTTATTAATTATTTTTAAGTAGGTACTTTATCGAATATGTACTTGACTTTAAGACTGACTATAAATTTACTGACTTCACAACTTAATTAAGTTTTTTATTAATTTATGACTTAGCTGACTGAGCAAAAAAAAAGAAGACTGTTTGATTTTGAAATTATATGTAGGTATGCGTAGATATGTATAAGTAGCAATCTTGGGTTAGGTTATTTCAAGGTTACTATATTTATATGAAGTACAACTTAAGATAGAAGCTGTCTGTTGTTTTTTTTTATTGTTATTTAATATTGCTTATACTTGAATATAAATATATAAAGCAGAATAATGAAAATCAAATCGTGTTACGTGTTAAATTAATGTACATGTTTGATGCCTGTATTATAGGAACAGGGTATTTTGCATAATTCAAGAGAAGAAAAAAATCGTATGGGAGTAGGGTTCCATTTCCTCCTGTTTAGGTGGGATAGGTCATTTTCTAAAAAATCTACTTGAAATAGAAAAAAACATTATTAAAAGTCAACCCCAAAATTAACATACAATGTCATGTCACCTTTTTTTAAAACCAGAAGTTTAACTTTTTTATTCTGTTTTCCCATCAAATTGTTTTATTTTATTTTTTTTATTTTATTTTATTTTATTTTATTTTATTTTATTTTATTTTGAAAAAAAAAATTTAAAAAATTTTGTTTAAAATTTTAAGTTTTTAAGTAGAAAGTATTTTTGTTTGTAATATTCAATTCTATTAATTATTTTTTGGTAAACACTAAAAATTAGATTTTGTGACATTTTTTTACTTTAAAACTATACATGATCGAAGCTTGTACCTATGCCATCTGCCTAAATGGTACATCACAAAAAGGTCCATAGTTAAATAAATTAAGTTTATTAATATTGCAACTGTTTTTTCTTAACCCCATTTTTCTTCATAAGGGATACTATAACTTATAATTCATAAAAAAAATGTCACATGTTATTTCGATCAATTCTTCATTGTGACTCAAACTTGTGACAAACTTATTTATTTTTTTTTTATTTATTATCATCTGCTGTTGTTGAACAACTAAAGTCCAACGATATCATCTATACTAAATATTAATTGAAATATATATACCTATTGTCAATTTAAAACTTAACAATCTATGTATATATTCGCCATTTGGTGAGAAAAATCTACATACATAGATACCTACAATTGAATTCATCTAACCAAGTACATATCTATAATTATGTGTATGAAGTCACAACTTTCATATTATCTTCCTTACCTAATTTTGATCGAATCACTTGTAAAACACAACTGAATTGATAGACATCTTACAAAAGTTTTCGTAATTTTTTTTTTCAAATGACGTGGCATCATTATTTAAAAAAGAAATTATTTTACTTACAAAAAAGGCTGGGCCGTAGGCATACAAAAACTAAAAGTATATTTTTTTTTTAAATAAAAATAAGATTTTTGGATAAAACCGAATTGACTTTTTCTTTAAACCACATGAAGTTAATAGAAAAAATTGACGTTCATTTTACCCGATTTCTGGAAAAATCGTCTTGGAAAATTAGAGCAATGAAAATCCAAACCTAGTATACCTACACACTAAACAGCAAATAAGAGATTTTCAAAAACGAGTGAACTACGAGGCCAGTATCTCCAGCAAATGTGTTGACTGCAAATTAAAATAGATGGGCCTGCAGTTAACGGGATAACGGAATTTGTTGGTTGTTTCATTTTCTCTGAATAATATTAAGTATCCAAGCAAACTACAGGGTCATTCATTTCGATGGTAGCGCTAGCATTTGACATCAGTCAAACTCAGCTGTCACTTTTAGTGTCATAATATTAGTTGAATATTTGCCATTTACGATATTGGATCGCTTAACAATCGAACAGTAAGTTAAATTAAAATTATTAAAACTTACTACAAAAGTGGTGATTCAAACGTAGCCACTTTTCGCGCATATTTCGAACAATATTTTCTTCGGCGATGAGTCACATTTCTCACTCGGTGGGTTTGTAAAGAAACAAAATTGACGCATATGGGGCTCAGAAAAACCACAAGTGATCGAAGAGGTTCCCGCCGTTGCATCCAGACAAAGTGACTGTTTGGTGTGATCTATATGTTCGAAACGGTCATTGGTCCGTATTTCTTCGAAAATGCCAATGGGCAGACGGTTACAGTCAATTCGGAGCGATATGGTCGAAGCTAATCTACTATTATAACCGTGAGAAGTTTCCTGGTCGCGTAATTTCACTTTTTGGCGACGTCAACTGGCCACCAATTTCATGAAATTTGACACCGTTAGATTTTTTTCTGTGGGGCTACGCAAAAGATCGTGTTTGCGCGAATAATCCCCGAACTCTAGACGCATTTAAAACCAACATTACTCAAGTAATGGCCGAGATACCACTCGAAATGTGCGAAAAAGTGGTTACAAATTACCTCAAAAGAATCGCATGCTGCGAATCTTCCCGAGACGGCCATTTGAATGATGTTTTTCACACTTAATGCCGAAGTCCGAACTTTATAATGAAATAAAATGTTCATCAAAAATGTATCGCTGTGTGTGTAAAGCTTTACTTTCAAAATCGAAAAATCAATGACCCTTTACTTCAGGGGTGGGTCAATAAGTGCGCGAAAATTGAAATAGGGAACACTTTTTTTGGCAAAAAAACCACTTTATTTCTCAATTTGCTCGAAAAACTTCGTCCAACGTTTCTGCAATTTTTTTATTCTATCCAAATAAAAGAATATCTCGATTCTCGAGACTCGAGACTCGAGACTCTCAAAATAAGGGTTTGTTTCATCCATGACTTCTTCATTCGACCCAATCTTTTTCCGCCGAGCCATTTCTTCATGTTTTCAAACAAAACAGGATATGTTCGCAATATTGTGATATTGTGTAATATTGTGGATTTGATTGACCATTTCTGTTGTAGTAGCCTTCATTAGACGACCAGAATGTTCGCCATCACTTGTATTGATACGATCGATCCGAAATGGGATAAACCAAAGGTGAATGGTTCCAATCGATGGCGAAGAGACTCCATAACATTTGTCAAGCTTTTTCATGATGGTTTTTTTTTGTAAAAAATAGTGTTAAATAAGCACATGAAATTCACTTTTTTCCGTTTTTACGAAAATACTCGTAAGCTTGCAGTGTATAAAATGGCTTCCACAACTAAACTATTTGACAAATCTGTCTAAAAAATTTGGTTGCGTTCTTTTAAAAGATATTTTTTGGCAAACAAAATGTTGGATTTGAGATGGTAACATCATTCGTATTAATTTTTAGAAGCTTATGGATCCACACTCTTATTCGTAACATGCCAAAATTTAAAGTGTTACTGGATTGGATTTTAAGTTCTTATCCCTTACTGAAAAGGCGACTGATGATCGGCAAACGACTAAGGAAACAGAACCGGATGAAACGTTCGGAGCGAAAGTAAAGTTAAAAGCTTCGCTGTATTGCAATATCAAGTCAGTGTTGTTACTCTTACTATAATCGCCATAATATACAAATTAATTTTGGCAAGCGAAAACTTCAATGTCGTTTCAGGTTGTTGAAACACCATGAAATGGTCGAAATCCGCCAAATGTTTATTGATAAATGCCACTGAAACTATTGTTTTTAGCGGGAAACTTTCGAAGACCAAAGTTTTATTTGTATTCCCTTTTTTTTCTGCGCGGGAAATATTTTCGAGATTATAGGATCTTATTTTGTTTTTAATTTTGGACAAATGGTGAATGTCGTGATTTTTTCTTAATTTAAAAAAGAAAGTGTTTTAAGACATGACAATTTGCAACCTATAGTGTTTATGCGGCCTCGCAATGCTAGGGCCCTCCACCGCACCGAGGGGTATGCTTCTAGCATCCATAGATTTTTCTAAAGGCGCGCAAAGCGCACGTCAATGCACAGGCAAACCAACTTTTAATGGCAATTAACTGTTATAATCCGCTTACAAAAACCCAAACCTTTCTGTAAAACGTACCTACATTTTAGCCGCGTTTTATTATCGTCAATAACCCATATGGTTCACCCCGATATAATAAAACGATGCGGATCCTAATGAAAACAGTGTTGTATGCTCATCCCTATTTGTCTTATCATTGTTTATTTTTCATGTAGATAGGTACTGTCTTTTTCCTTACACTACAGTACTCCCTACCGACTGAAGAGCCGACTACCCGCCAGAATAAGAACTTATTTCTGGTTCCATAAAGCAAACCCTGATAGAAACCTAGATCCAAATTTGTTTTTGTATTACGTGTTAAAAAATAACCGCGACCCAGGCCCGTATATAATAAAACGCGGCTAATATCAAATCATTTGATTCAATTGAACATCTGTCAACGAAATCATCTCAGTCCGAGCCCAAACGATATTTAGAGGCAGAGAGAAATGCATCTTTATTGAACATCTGGACAAAAAGTACCAAATGTAAAAGAACAAATTGATTTCGTTCATTGCTATATTATTATAATTGTAAAGTTCAAGGGCTAAATGTGAAATAATTCTCAAATTAATTGAGCGTTTATTATACGAGTATACTTAAACTTTTTTTTCGCTACAAACTCTGCCTTCATTATTATTTCAACTTCTTTCATTATTATATTGAAAATGACAATCAACGACGCAAATAATGTCGTTTAACTTTTGATCTTATCGGAAGGTAATGTAGGTACCTATACCTCTTTTTTTTATGCGGTAACTGATAATTTTTTTTTGATATATACGGTTATAATATTGGAGTATTATTGCTAAATTAATGCGTAATAAGAAACCAACTTATATTGAGTACAAATTATTGGGTCTTTTTTTTCGTTTTTTTTTTTTTGTCGCTATCAGCAAGTACCTACTTCAAATTATAATTAGTGTCTCTGTGATAAAAGCGTTGCAAATATGGTTACCACTATCTTTTTAAATTGGACAGTTTTCGATTATTTGCTTTTATTTGATTGTTTGTCTTTGATAAAATTCATTTATGAGTATATCCATATGGGAAAAGACCCTGCTTATAGGGCTTTTGAAGTGTTGTCAGCACAACCGATACCATTGGTGTCGGGGTTCCTGTACATTTGATTCACTACTTCCGTCGTGTGAAATTGAAAATTTATTGAAATTTAAGGTAGAAACAGATTTGAAATGATAACATATTTGAGTAGGTTCTATTTCTATATTTACATACCTACTTAATTTGGAGTATTTCACCTTCAATAATAGGTAAAGGTACTTGAAGTTTGATAGCTCTTTATTAAACAAATTTCACACAAGAATACCGCAAACTACAAAAACGACTGGCAAAAGAATTGAATGTTGCTATAAAATTACTGTTGTCTGATGGACACCTGACACCTGAATTTTAAGTTTTAATTATATTACTACAAGAAATACATATAAGGAAAATCTTAACAATATACATACATATGTATATTGAAATTATTGGTCTGATTTTTTTTTATCTAGAATTGAGTCACAACTGTGAGAATCAAGAAACATGATATGAGCTGCTATTGAGTTTTATGTTGCTTGCTAAATATTATGTGGTTAATTATATTTGTGCGGTCTACATTTTATTAAACATGCTCTGAGACTTTTTGTGGTTTAAAAAAACATAGAATATGAGTAAATCATAAAACAAAAGGTGGTAATATAAATTGACATCAATGTCACATAGAAGGATTTTATTTCTTTATGTGTCTTTCTGTTTCTTTCTTAAGACAATGACAATAGAGAGAAAGTTCTTTATATTTAGTATAATCAAACTAAATGATATAGGAAATTATTCTACATATCTTCTATATATAAATAGCCTTAAATAAATTTTGTGGTACCATTTTCTCAAAAAGTAATGGACCGATTTCGATAAATTTTATATGGTTGGAAAGCAACGATTGTGGAGATGTGCAGAATATACTTGAGAAATGTATTTACACACTGTGGGTCATTTTTGTTTTTGCACTGGCGATCACTGTACATATTCCACAAATAAATACATAAAATAAATAAAAAAGTTTTTTTCCTTCAATATTTTCAAAAAAATTATGTATTTGCGAAATTGAACATATACATATGTACATACATAGGCAACAGCCAAAAAAAGGTTTTCTCCAAAAGGTCACAAGCAAAAGCGAGCCAACCAAAAAAGAAATTGACCATCTTTGAAATTTAAACACCAGTTAAACTGAAGTGAGTATTATGTATTTCCGAAATTGAAAGTTTTTAAAAATTTTCTCAAAAAGGCAACAGCAAAAAAAAGATTTTCTCAAAAAGGCCAGAAGCAAAAGCGAGCCACCCAAAAAAGAAATTGACCATCTTTGAAATTTAAACACCAGTTGAACTGAAGTGAGTATTTGCTATAAATAATTAGCCTTACAGAAATTTAGTTTTGCCATTTTTTTTTTACTGATTTGCATCAAAAATTCAACAGATTTGCATCAAAACCCGAAAACCTCAAGCCAACCACTCAAAGGTACAGTTAAGTTTTCAAAGGTTTTCTCAAAAAGGCAACAGCCAAAAAAAGATTTTCTTAAAAAGACCACAAGCCAAAGCGACCCACCCAAAAAAGAAACTGACCATCTTTCAAATTTAAACACCAGTTTGACTGAGTTGAGTATTGGCTATAAATAGTCTTAGTCTTATTATGTGTTAACAATTATATTTTTGCAAAGGTTTAGTTTCGGTGTTAAAATGCCGCGTCGTAGAACTTTAACAGGTCGTATCGAAAGACGAAGAAATACTACGAGACAATATCCATTGCGAAATAGAAGTAGTAACTTAAATGTACAAAATTCCCAAAATAATCTTTCAATGGTTGTTGATCATGATAGGATAAATAATGTTGAGATTTTGGTTGATACTTTTAAATGTGCTTTAAATATTGTACCTCGAAGTTTCGATAGTTTTGATTGTGGGCCACTTAATTTGTTTTGTAGTTTCTGTGAAGCTAAACATTTTAGTTCAGAAGTCACTCAAAATGATAAAAATTCTTTTACATCCTGTTGTCATAAAGGTAAAGTTTCGGTCCCTCCTTTAACTCATAATTCTTTTTTTCGTGAATTATTTAATGGTTTGAGTTCGATTGACCCTCTTGAAAAGCGTCGATCGAAGAATTTTTTTGAAAACATTAGAGCATATAACGCTGCATTTGCTATGGTTAGTTCTGAAGCACAAATCGATCAAAATTGTATGCAGGGTGTGTATCATTTCAAAATACATGACATATTTTATCATCGCGTGGGTGCTTTAACATCAGATCATGGACGATTACCCTGTTATGCACAGTTGTATTTTTACGATGTAGACACTGCGGTTGGTTATAGGTTACGTGAGCAGTCAAATATACGTTGTGACAGAGAGTTGATGCGTGATATTGCAATTGAGTTAGATCGCATTAACATATTTATTTATTCGTTTAGAACGATGCATGAATTTTGCTGTGAGCCACTGAATGTTTCTAAAGAAGTGTGTATGATTATCAAAGTTAATAAGAATTTAGATTTGAGGAGATTTAATGATGCCATTCAGACAGATGTGGCGGCTGTTTTCAGTACGATTGATGGTGAGCCACCATTTGAACGAAATATTATTGCTTTCCATAAGACAACTGGAAACGTTCGCAACATATCTGTGATAGATTCTTCATTAGATCCTTTGGCATATCCAATTCTATTTCCTAACGGTGATACAGGCTGGCATGTGGATATGGTTCATAATATAGCAAGCACATCAAGAGCGAATAGTCACAGAAATCGAGTGACAATGCTACAATATGTTGCATATAGGCTTGCTATTAGAAATGAGTTTTCATTCCTACATCATTGCCAAAAATTGTTCCTGCAGTGGATTGTTGATGTGTATGTGCGGATTGAAGGCTCACGTTTGCATTTCATTAGATCAAATCAAGCAAATTTGAGCTGTGAATTGTATAATAATCTTACGGATTATTTTGGTAATAGTCACACTGATGAAGTTTCTAATCTTGGACGGCGTACTATACTTCCATCATCATTTATTAGTGCACCACGTAATATGTATCAAAATTATTTAGATGCTATGTCCATAGTTCAGAAATTTGGTAAACCAAGTTTATTTATTACAATGACCTGTAATCCTAACTGGCCAGAGATAATAAATAATATCCATACTCATGATGCATCAAATTTTCGACCTGATATCATTGTCCGTGTTTTTAAATCTAAATTAAAAGAATTGATGAAATGCTTAATTGATCGTAAAATTTTTGGAACAGTTTCAGCACTCATTTATACAATAGAATTTCAAAAACGTGGATTACCTCATGCACATATTTTGCTCACTTTATCTGAACATGATAAAATCATTTCTATTAAAGACATAGATAGAGTTGTGAGTGCTGAGATTCCAAATTCGCACTCTCATCCAAAGTTACATGAGTACGTTAAACGATATATGATGCATGGTCCATGTGGTCCCTTGAATCCAAATGCTGTTTGCATGAGAGATGGAAAGTGTTCAAAAGAATATCCAAAAAATTTCTGTCCAATTACACGTGATGCTATCAATGGTTTCCCCGTGTATATGAGACGTGATAATGGTATATCAATTGAAGTTAGAGGGCAGTCTCTTAACAATAGATATGTTGTTCCATACAATCCGTACCTCCTAGCTAAGTTTTGTTGTCACATTAATGTTGAAGTTTGCACTACTGTCAAAAGTGTTAAATACATTTATAAATATGTGTATAAAGGCTATGATAGTGCCACCATTGAACTGAATGATGAGAACGCATCAATTGATGAATTAAAAAATTATATCAGTGGTCGGTATGTAGGATCTACAAAGTCTGCATGGCGAATATTTGAGTATGAAATGCATTATCAAACACATACTATTTACCGGTTAGATATACATTTGCCTAATCGGCAAAATGTGATATTCAGACCAGGTCATGAACAAAGTGCACTTCACGATGTTAAAAATACGAAATTGTTGGCTTTTTTCGAATTGAACAGAGTTGATTCTGTAGCTCATCAATTTACCTATACTGAAATTACAGAACATTATACATGGCATGATAAAGAAAAAAAATGGAAAAGAAGATTGCGTGGTGGTGATAAGATAATATCGCTAAGTCCTTTGAAGACATAAGTCGTTTGAAGACCTTAGAACATTTGATGACGTTGTTCATAACACATTTGTTGAAGCATGTCATGCAAGAGGTATTGCTTCTGATGATAATGAATGGAAAAAATGTTTGGATGAAGGCAAAAACTTTCAATCACCAAAGCAATTGCGCGATTTGTTTGCAACTATTTGTGCATTAAATATGCCAACTAATGCATTGGCACTCTGGAATGAGTTCAAGGATCATATGTGTGCAGTTTTGCAAGGGATTATGATACAAATGTGGCATATAATCGGACTCTTTTAGATATTGAAAATATTTTGATCAGTCATAATCTCAATTGTGAATCTTTCGGTCTACCAACTCCAGTTTCATTGCCGGATGGTTTCGATACAACTTTCGATCCTGTCGATGAAGAAATAATCTTTAATGATTTATTTCAAAATGCAAATAATGAGCAAAAAGAAGTGATTACACGTGTTCTACGTAAAGTGCAATATAACGATACAGGTTCGAATGTGTTTTGCTTAACAGCACACGCAGGTTGTAGTAAAACATTTGTTCAAACAGCAATTATACACAAAATGAATGCCTTAAATCTTCGTTGCATTGTTACTGCTTTTAGTGGTATTGCATCTACACTTTTGATTGGTGGAAGAACTTTGCATAATGCATTCAAATTGCCAATACCAATTTTAGAAAATTCAGTTGCTAAAGTTACCCCGAATAGTCCTTATGGTCGTTTTTTAAATAGTGCATCGTTAATAATAATCGATGAAATTTCTATGTGTCCGATTTCTGCATTTCAAGTTATAGATCGACTTTATAGAGATTTAGCAATTGACGAAGTTAATAAAAATTTGCCATTTGTTGGCAAAACTATTCTTTTGAGTGGCGATTTCAGACAAATTTTGCCTGTTGTTCCGCATGGAACACGTAGCTCTCTTATTGAGAATTGTATAATTCGTTGGAGTCTATTCGATTCATTTCACCACGTTACTTTAAAACAAAATATGAGAGCTAAATTAAATGAAGTTGAATTTGTTGATTTTTTAAAAAAAATTGGTAATGGAGAGTTAATGGAGTATCCACAATTTGGTGAAGATATGATCGAATTGCCACAACAATTAATTGGTAATTGGAATAATATATTTGATGATGTTTATGGTAACATTCGTGAAACGATATTATCGGACCAAATCAATGATGACTGCTCTTTGATCAATTATGATATTCTGAATCGCATTGAAGGGGATGAAACAGTGTATTATAGTTTTGATAAAATTATATCTAATGATGGTTCGATTAATGTAAATGATTATCCAGTCGAATTTTTAAATTCATTGAATGTAAGTGGTATGCCAGAGCATAAATAAAAATTGAAAGTAAATTCTATTGTTATGCTCATCCGCAATTTGAATACTTCAAAGGCTTTAGTCAATGGTACAAGAATGAGAGTGAAGTTTTTGCATCGTAACAGCATTGATTGTGAAGTTTTAACGGGAACCGCAACAAATACAAGAATATTGATTCCTCGAATAAATTTGACATTTTCTGGGACGATACTTCCGTTCCAATTTCAGAGGACTCAATATCCTATTATACCGGCGTTTGCAATGACTATAAATAAATCGCAAGGGCAAACTTTTGACAAAATTGGTGTGTTATTGAGAAGTCCAGTATTTTCACACGGACAACTTTATGTTGCTGCAAGCAGAGTTCGGTCCTTTGATAGCTTAAAGTTTTACGTGTCTAATGAAAGAGGGCAAGGAACTTTACTAAATGACGAGAGGGTGTTTACAAAAAATATAGTTTATAGGGAAATATTGAATCGACATTGATTTAGATAATTGATAATCATAACCGGTAGTGAAAAAGCTTCATTTAATTAAGAATATTTAATTTTAATTGTTGGATTCACAATCATTTTATCGAATTTCGATAAACTTTCAATTTTTGTATATGTATTTTATATTAACAAAAAAATTTTAAAAAATAATTAGAGTACCTCATCTTTCGATTTTGTTCGTATTTCTTTAACCTGTAATCGATAAAGGTTAATAAATTAATCATTTAAATGTTTTATAATTTTTGTTCAAATGTTAACTGAAAAATATAAAAAAATATAATAAAATAATAAAAAGACATTATAAAATAAAATTTAAGTTTACTCAATTAATTTTAGTTATTTCACCGTCTTTTTGTGTTTAGTTCTAATTATAAAGAATGGAAGATTTCAGAGTGGAATTCGCTAGATTGTAAGCTGAATGCCAGCGAGCGAGGAACTTTTCATTTTACTTATAAGTGAAGGTCGAATAAAAGTAAAATATTTCCATGAAGTCTTCTTTGTGCCTGATAAAGAATTTTATACTTCAGAAATAAATGTATCATTTGAATAATTAATTTTTTTTGATTTTAAATATTTTAAACTAATACAACGCTTAAATATTATGTTTGTTTGTGAGTTTTGCAGAAGTCATGATGCATAAGTTTCTAAGAATGGATATGATAGATTTGAGTAAAACTCAAAAACTAAAATCTTTTTTGTGAGATTAATTGTTGAATAATTTTTCTGTTACCTCTTGGCGATTTCTTCCAAATTTATATAAAATGATAATTTTTCAAATACCAAATTACCTAGCTTTTATTTGAGTCAGCATTAATTTCCATAGTGTGGTCTATGGTGTCGAATTTCGACACAGGGCGATACTAGTGACTAGAAATCTTTCAAATTTTATGAATGGCGGCACGGCGCTGTTTTTATTCAATCCATTAAATTTGAACTCATATGTTTTGTATGTATAGCGCATGCCAAACATCATTCTTGCTGACAGCTGTCATTCGTTGGTTTGTCAATTATTTCTACAGTTTTTCAATGGCATAAATCGACCACTCAATTTAGTTGGTTAGTAAAGTTATAAAATGGCAGCTGTCAGACTGAAATTTCACAGTGTTGATAAGTAATTCCAAAGATTATGTTCACATTTGACTAACTTAACCGACTTGAATCTGACTTCTATTATTCTGGTTCAAACTAATGTGAATACAACCCACATTATACACATATTAACTATGTTCGTTTACTTCCCAAACCTACACATTTCTACCATTCTGTCAAAGTTCATATAAAAAAATAAATCTGGTAGAATCTGGTTGTATCGGGCAAGTAAGCGAACAGACCTATTAGAGGTCAGCGTTTCCATTTTTGTTCAGTTCTGTGTATCTGTCAAAATCGAAAAAAATGGTGGATCCAGTGCCCTTTTGTTTTTCTAATTTCAAATAATTTATTGTTGTTTCTAATGTTGCGGTGAGCAGTTCCTATGGGCACCCAAACAACCATTTTTATTTCTGACACATTCAAATTTGACAACCTACACAACATATTCTTAGATTTATGTACTGTGAACATCGACGCATCGTTAAAACAAAACACAAATCTATACCTCGTTGAAGGATTGAATAGAAATCTTTTAATTACAAAAATTAATATTGCATTAGAATGGTGAGTTTCCAAATGAAACCAAAAAAATTGATTTTGTAGTATTTTAGTGGCAATGAGAAAAAGTACAGACAGAAGAAATAGTGCTTACTTTCTATAACTCTCAATCTATAAAACTGGTCGAGAAATTTTGGAAAATGGAAAAAAACTTATACGATTTGTTTCAATTTTCATCGTTTCTCGACTAGTTTTATCGATGCTAGAACGTAAGCACATGCAGATATCACAAAAGAAAACGTCTTTCTGACCATGAAATGGGAGAGAGATAAAGTATACAGAGACGTCAAAAAAAAGTCGAAGGAGATAGTCAATTTTGACAGGGTCAAACGTTGTATTGCAACGTCAAACGGCACAATGCTTAAACTACAGAATGAACTCAGTTCAAGGTTTAAACCGAATTATTTGATGAACTAAAAGTTGAGTTTAAACTTCTACTGTGAAAATGGGGTTGAAAGAGTTAAGCATAAACACAAGTAATTTTAACACATTCATTTGATTGAACATTATATAAAATGCATATTTCATTGCATGCGAAGAATAAAACTGCATACTAAATTGAAAAAGAAAAAAGAAGTAGAAGAAGAATAATATAATGTTCTTAATATTTCCCTTTTACAAGAGTTTTGTTTATTTTGTATTATCATTTTGCTTAAAGCGTTTGTGTTGTATAAATTTTTGTCTGTTTATTTTGTTCAATTTCTCTTCTATACTGATATGTGTATATGTATTTTATTTACTGACACAGTTATAAAATTTCCGAAACGGAATATTTTTTGTTCTTTCTTTCTTTTTTATTAAACGAACAAATTTATACTGAATACCGAAAATACCTTCTCATGCCAATTGTGATCCACTGTTATGAGATCGAGGGCAACAATTACATTAGGTATATGTGCGCAGTTAGTATATTTGATTAATAAAATTGAAACACGCTTCGTTAATCAGTTTGAATGAAGTCCAAAAAAAAGGCGCATATATCAAATTGCAGTCAAATTTTTTTGATTTAAATTGATTCGTTTTTTGATTTTTTTTTTGTTATCTTCAAATGAAATGTAATTTTTTTAAGTGTATATAGAATTATATAGAAATAAATAAAGTTGCATTTAAACAACTTGACAGCTGCGCTAAATGAATGACGAATGAGTCTGATATGATAACTAATATTTTTGTATCCTTATATGAAATTATTTTAGTTTATGAGTATAGACATATATTGTATATGTATATTTAAAAATGATTTTAAAGATATGAAAAGCATATACATATCTTTACATTTTGATAAGTATTGTGATAGATTGGAGGGTGCACACTGCATATATTAAGAAATCAAGGCCATTTTTTGGAAGATATCATTGAATTACCATAATTGAAAGTTTTTTATTTTTAAAACAAAATCAGCGAATATATTTCTGCATGACTTGTGTAGGTTATTTTATTGACAAAAAAATCTATTCTGGTTCAGTCTTTCGCACAATATTATTTTTTGATCATCTAAATCTTGGAATTCACAATATTTGTTTTGTTTTCACATTTGTTTCAAAACACTTGCATACCGAAGTAATATGCGTATTATTTCTAATCTATAACACTTTTAAAGCGAATAAGAAAGTATAAATATGTATGTGCATTGTTGATGATTCGTAATCGAGATGAATCTAACTTCCGGATCGAATTCGGTAATGGCGTAAATATTTCAAATAATCAGAAAAATAGTTCAATATTTCAATAAGGAAAATGATGTTTGACAGATTTTGCTCAGTAAAAAAGTTTAGCAAACAAATACAATTTTTTTTTCCTGATTATTTTGAGAGCAAAACTGAAAAATTTTGCTGTAGAATCTTCTTCATGTAATTGATATTGCCGAAGTCTCTGAAAGAAATTTCTGAGAAAATTATTCTACTCAGAATTGCAGATGTATCCCTTTTTTTTCTTTGTAATTTTTCTTATTGTTCGAAACATAAACGGAGTAAAAAATATGTATAAAGAAGTTTCCTTTTCATTTAAACAAAGCTAACATCTATTAAAAATCGCAGTGTTTAAAAGCATTTTTGCAATCCAAAGGACACCAAAAGAGAAACTAAGTTAAAAAATCGATGTCGTCTAAAAACAGTCTATGACGGTGATCACATTGGGCCTCCTACGACTTTTTTTGACGTATCTGTACTTTTTCTCACTCCCACTTCTAGAAGGAGATGCCTTTATTGGCCACCTTTTTCTCGCCATGAAGCGGTATAGTGAGATACAGAGACGTCAAAAAGGTCGGTGAAGAAAGTCCAATGAGATTTAATGGGAACGGGTCGTTATTCTGTATTACAAAATTCTGTATGACCAAAATTCGGTAAATGGATTGAAAATTCTGTATGATCATAATTCTGTATTTCATTATTCTGTAAATCTTTTATTCTGTATTCCAAAATTCTGTAAATCTAGAATTCTGTATATCAAAATTCTGTAAATACAAAATTCTGGAAAATTATGTGAATTATTAAATTATGTGAGTGAAATACTGTATATTCTGAACTCCAAAATACTGAATTTCAAAAATTCTGTAAATTATAAAAGAAAAATTAAGTTTTGATAATGAAAAAAATTGCGCACTTTTTTTCATTATCAAAACAATTTTAATTACATAATTTACAGAATTTTGAAATACAGAATTTTGAAATACGGAATAATGGTTTCACAGAATTTTGAAAAACAGAATTTTAGATTTTCAGAATTTTGAAATACAGAATTTTAGTTTTACAGAATTTTAAAATACAGAATTTTGGAAATTGAATTTTGGCACTTACGCAGAATAATGACCCCAACCCAGATTTAATACACGAAGAAACTGAGTTTACAGCAACTTTTACGCCCATATTATTCACTCTATACATCCAGATTGAAACTTAAATCCGGATGTATTTACATTGAATTTGTATACTTTACATCTGGATTAAAGTTTTAATCTGGATGTATCGAGTGAATAATATGGGCGTTAGTTTCTAGATGAGAATGGCACGAAGTAAGAGGAGTGAAGAAAATCTCCCCGGTCAACGATTTGTGGAAATTTTTGTTGACATTCCTCTTCAACTACTCTCGACCAAGCTTCTTTAAAAGGAAAATACAGAAATTTTCTACGATATTGTTTCTCCGTGTGAAAAGTACAAGAAATTTTCAAGGAAATAAAAAGAAAACGTCAAAAAAATCTCCAGCAACAGCATTTCGCGATAATGGTTACCAATAACTGTTGCAGCATTACATCTACCATCTTCATATAAATATAAATATGACCTAATGATGACGCTGGTCTTACACTTTGTCTCAGTCCATCAATCTTTTCTGGTGTAAGTTGGCATAATTTCAACTAGGTATATGTCTTTGTGTATGCAAATATTTAAAATTATTCATTGTACCTTGAATGGTTGACTTAATCCGCACATGGTACAACATACAAAAAGTCACGTAATATTCTCCGCGTACCTATATTCACAATCGAACAATTATTTAAATGAAATTTTTTAATTATTACAACGCGTTTTTAAGATATTTAAAGCTCTAATAGTAATTGTTATTGGACACTCTATAATTAGCTGTCAAATGTCATCTAATAAACAACATGGCAGACAAACAAAATCATCCTAAAACAGCACCCTGCTTTCACGAAAAGCTACCAACATTTTTTAGGTATGACGTCCTTTACGTTCTAACTTATTAATATGTACTTACTTATATTCACAACTAATAAAGAACAAAAAGTTTAGTTAAATTTAAATTAGTTTATAAAAACCTCTGACGTCTGTAGATAGGTATGTATGTATTCAGATTAAATACATTTATAACCTTCAATCAATATTGGTTCGTCCATACAAAAAAAACCTTAACCAAGAATTAAGATACAAATCAATTATTAATTTAAAAAAAAAACATAAAAAAATAAACCAACGTTTGCATTTTTATACCTACATATGTATATATCAACTGTTTTTATATTAACCTCTTAAATTTATTATTTTCAATCCAATTCACAAAACATCAACTTATTTAAATACCCAATATCTTATCTCAATAAGTGTCAATTAACTTTCTGACGTTGATTACCATTATAAGTATGCTAATAAAATGCTCATAAAAGATTGGTTATAAAAGATTAAACGACACAAAAAAAAAAAACCAAAATTCAAATGCAAATGCAAATCTGAACGTAGCTGCTGCTGAGCTGACTCATTCTTATGATTTCAAAGAAAATGAAGAAAAAAAAACTCGATTCCAATTTCGTCGAAACTCCATGAAACAACCTGTCGTATATATATTCTGAGAGAGACTCATTAACGCCGTGTCATGTATAATGCTCATTACCATTCATCATTGGCAGTTTTTTATTGCTTCATCATCTTCTTCTTCTGCATCATCATTCGTTGTTTAACTTTAATCTCATTCATCGTTGTTGACGTCCATTCATTTCTGGGCTGAATACGTGAAGAAATGCATGTGTTCTTCTTCATTAATGGTCAATGGTAATGCAGCAGTATAATAACATGGAAGATGAGCATTTTTCCAATGAAGTTATGCCAACAGCTTGGAAATTCCATACCAAAATTATTTCATGCCATCAAAGTAGCGACAACTATTTTTACCAAGTCTAAGAAAAAAGCCGGCAAAACGGAACGAATTGTTTAATATTAATTTTTATCCTTATTCTTATAAAACCATCATCATCATCCATAAGCACACACATGACCACCGATCGGTCGGGTAAGATTCCTGTTTAAAAAAAGAACGATCAAGAAGTCATCCACTCTCCAAAGCAAGCCTCCTGCTACTCAGATAACCTTGATGCAGTTGTTCCTGCCTAAAATGGCATTCAAGTAAAATAATTAAAAGAAAAAAAAAGAAAAACAAAAATTCAAAGCAGGTTCATTTCGATTGAGGCCATAAACGGTCATGTGGTTTGCCGCTCAAAGCTGCACCAACCACCACGTGCTGAGAGAACTGTCAAACGTCATCTCGACTTGTTCATTGCCTTGGTTCCATCATCTGTTTGCAACCGGCTTTCACCGGTTGTATATTCTTTTTTTTTTTATCTTTTTGTGTGTTCCCCTTAATTTGGTTGTTGCTAGGCAGAGGCAATGGCACCACCACCACCACCACCTATATCTGATACTCTAGCCATGTGGTCTTTTGTATTCATACATATATACACATAAGTATCTAACAATACATGGTGTCAATGGCATATTCATTGTACCTACTTGGCTGAGTTATGCCATTTCCTCTTCTATCGTACCGATAGGTAATTCTGAGGAAATGCTGACTTTCTCAGAATCAGAATGCATTTGGCTTCAAAGGAAACGTGTCTATCTTCACATCGTCCCATTTCCATCTCGATCATGGCATGACTATAGCGTAGCGACGATGATACCTGCAAAAAAAAATCTTAGAAATCTTTTTTCTTGCTACAGATTTCTTGTCGTGTGTCTTTTCTTCTTTTTTTTCGTTTAAGATCGATTAATCTACACTTAGAGAAATTTGTCAAAGCATCAATTTAAATTATTAAATTATTTTATTTTTAACTTGATAAATGTGAATAATTTTGCAAATCGTGAAGATTTATTCTTTTGAACTTTTTCTTTCTTAAGGTTGGATTTTTCAGTCAATAATATCTCTTCAGAAAATCTAGAGATAACTCAACAAATTTGGTGTATTAACTCTGATTTAAAACGAGATTCAGAATGATGAAAACGTGCCTCAGGAGTTAATTGAAGTTCAACTCCAACTAGGATGATTTCTCTCTCTCATTATCTCTCCCTCTCTCTCTCTCTCTCTCTCTCTCTCTCTCTCTCTCCCTCACTCTCTCTCTCTGGTACTGGCTACTGCACTTTCTCTTTCTCACCTTGAAATGGAAGCGAGATAAGTTAATGAGAAATCGAAATAGGTTCGTTCGTGTACTTTCTGGACTAAAATTTGTAATCTTTCAAATTTTGAGGAGTAGGGATCAAATGCTCTCAAAGAGAAGTGAAACTGCCATAAAAAAATACCCTGTCTAAAAAATACAATTTTTGATTTAAATTTTTCTTAAAATCCTATTACCACTTAGTAAGTAGTAAAGTACATTTTGTTATTTTCATTTTTTTCAAAAACTGGAATACATTTTAGATTCCAGCGTTTAACTTAAAAATGATAAGAGCATTGAAAAAATTCTTATTAATTACGTAAAATTAAAAAAAAAATGTGTTTTTTTCAATTTATTTTTAATTTTGAGTTTGGACATTAATTTTCCAAAAATACCTATATTCACTTAAAAAATTTGAGTTCAAAAAAATATTAAAGAATAGATTTCTGGCTTTAAAAAAAGATATTACATGACATTGTAAGTGTTGCCGTTGTTTTTAAATATTATATTTTTTTTATTTTAAGTAAATTTTTTTTTGAAAATTCCAAGATGGCGGCTTAAGCTCTAATAACCCTCTCTAACGAATAGTGAAAGAAAATTGTACAACTAAATTTTTTCCCGACTGCACTAGATAGTTTTTTGACAGAACACATAGAACTAAAAAAATTCTGTAAAATTCATTTTTTGGGCACTGATGTTCAAAAAGGGGAAACAAGTTACCTAATAACATAATATGTCGGCGAACTGAGATCAATTTGAACACCATTTAGAAGAGAAAATGAGCTTGTTCATATTTTTTAGCGATTGATTAATTTATACAAAAAAGAAATGGAGAGTGCTCTTGACTTTTTTTCGAAAACAATGATTAAAAGTACCTATATTCCTACTCAAATGAATTAAATTTGTTGTTAAAAAGATTCTCACATTGGCTGAAAAGTGCGAGTGGTTAAAAAAATGGACAAACATAATGTTACCACCGACCATTTAACTTAAATTTAATTAAATTAGCACTTAATCTAAAAGATTTACCATATATGTATTTATTTATTTAATTAATTCGTTTCCCCGAAATTAACCTTGTTAAATCTTTATAGAGCCAAATAGTTTTACAAATCAAACTAACCTATACATTATATTGCGCTGAACGCATTCATTCGAAAATTGAATTTTGTTTGCTTCTTTTCAAACATGAATCTTCATAACTGGCTGTCGGCTAATAACAATGCCCTGCTGCAACTGGAATCGGAGCCGCAGCTGCAAATGCGTTAAAAAATGTCGTACATCATTTTTTATCTGCCCATTTTAATAAAATAAATACAAAATAAAATAAGGACTTTCGCGTAAATTTAACTAACTTACGATTTCTCGTAAATAAAAGGAATTGACAGTGATTTAAATGAAAGTTTAGTACTTTCAGAATCTTTGTTGATGCAACATAACGGTATATACATACTTTATATTCTCAATTTCATAACTTTAATATCGCAAAGCCCATAAACGTAATTGGAATTTCAATTTCAAGGTTGGAATCAAATACAGCACATCAAAAACCATTGGAAAATTATAGGTAGTCTATTTTTCGAACCGAAAAAAAGTAAAGGGTGTTTTTTTTAGACGTGTGGTTTTCAAGAAGAAATAAAACGCATATTTTAATGTTATGGCCAAGAATTTAGCTTTATTATAAAGATATGAGTTTGTCATTATGTTTTAAAAATAAATAAATTCCAGCCGAGAGGCCCAAGAGGCCCCAGCTCCAATTGTTCCACGCGATCCAAACTGAGCATAAATCAAGTCACAGCTGTCAAAAAGACGATTGAAAATCACACGTCTAAAAAAACACCCTTTAGTTGAAATTTCGAAAGTAAGTCTAGAAATACCATTTTTGTTTTTAAAAGTACTGTTTACGCGACCCCGCAGAGCAAGGGCCTACGACGCGACCGCGACGGTGGCCGTTTTTTTCAAGCCATGCGAAGCACGTTAATAGACAAATACTTTCAGTTATGATAATCTATAACTGTTATAAATTGGCATTTCTCTAGAATCGTCCTTAAATTTTATCGACCAGGATTAAAAATGTTAGTAGTGACTAATTTTTTTTTTTTATTGAATTTTTCTCTGAGTGTACCTATCTACACGAAAGAGTTTATTTTATTTTTATCTACATTATAATCTAGATAAATAATAATGCCATAGTAACAAAAAAAGACGCTGTGATATGTTCTACTATCGAAATTTATTTCCAATTCAAGTGACAGTTCTATGAGACAGATGCGAACATAAACAATCTAGTACGTTATGTATGTACATTGTACATACCTAAATACATTTATATCGGTCACATCCTTTCAAACCATCCGGGCATTTTTTTGAATTTATAACTCAGCTCATACTATAAAAATATAATCACTTATAATGAATTACAATTTGCCTTTCTGTTGCCAATTTGATTGCTATATTATTTCTGATGCCCTCACAGTCACAGACAGAAAGTCTAAGCGTCCTCTTGTTTTTTTTTTAATTTAAAGTTAATTTCTATATTGACTCAGTGATGGCAATTTTTATCGAGTTTTCTAAAATTTGCTTGCGGTTAGGTTTTTATTTGTATTTATGTATCTTTTATTTCTATAGGTAGGTTTTTATGTATTTTATTTTTTATATACTTACCTACCTACATATCTCACAAACCACACCACGTGATGGTTTAATGGGCGTCTTTATCGTAAGGCATCATTCCGACATAAATTTTAATGTAAAGATTCCTAGAAACTATTAATGAAATCGAGGCCCTTTCATTGAAAAAAATAAAATTATTCCATTCACTTGATGGTGACGGAAATGGCTAAAAGAGAGATGGGAAACTTTTGATCAATGATGATCACTCAACTCATGAATGAAGACAATAAAATGGATATTGATAATTTTGGTTGAAAATTGCATCAGCCACTATGAATACATAGGTTGGGAGTATATATGGAGGTAAGCAGGTAGATAGGTATGAACATGTGTATGTATATATACGAACAACCATTTATATTATGTGTGAAAAGATACGTTATCTAATTCTTCAGTGGTAGGTAGGTATATTGTATCTACGTTTTTTTTTTTGTCAACTCTCGCTCTCTCTCTATAAGTATATTTGCCAAGACCCTGTATAAAGTATCTTATCTATAGTTTACTCTAGATTACAAATACTATGCTGGGTATAACAGTGAATGAGACAATATAGCAACATGAATTTTGTTCGAATAAAACCGTCATACCTAGACTTATATACATTTTATTGGTTGTTAATGGTGGTGGAAGGCATGATATATACCTCACACTTTTAGGCAAGGTTACACATTATAGTCAATGTTCATCATTATTTAACTTCAGCAATTTTATTAAGATATGTATTTGAAAAAGAGATTTTATATTTTTAATTATTTGGCAGAGATATTTTTTTGGAAATAAACGGTCAACGGGAAGTAAGTTTTGGCATGAAATACGAATTTTACAAAAATATATACATACTTTGAGTGAAAAACCTCAGAATTCAAAAACGGAAATACAGAATGTGAATGGAATGTCAAGGAAGTGACAAAGCAAAGATTTTTTAAAGCAATTGGCATGCCAAGAAATAATATAAACTTTATGTAGGTACCTATAATTTATTTTTATTTATAGACAAGCATAGGTCATATGTAACATTTCGGTAGCATTCATGAATAAGCAGGTATCTTACTTAATAAATATCTAATTATATTATACAAAATTAGATAGATACCTTTACAAACATTTAACTAAATTTTGCCATTATATAATACTTTCCTTATTACTCAGAAAATAAATTAACACTTTTTCGAGCACTATATTCTATAGGCAGTAGGTATACATATAGGTTGACTTATTTATTATTTATTATTAAAAAAATTGCACTATATATAGGTACTGATTTTTTGGGAAGTTTTTAGGATAGATACTAGCAGTGTAAAACCAAGTTTTCAGTTTTGAAATATGTATCTGTGCTAACTGCGTGTTGCTCGAAAAACCTCAAAAAATAAAGATTTTTCAAATCTTTGATTCAATTTTAATTTATATCCGACAAAGTTAAATATTGGTAGGTGTAAAGCTTTAGTTGTTGTGTTTTAATCGTTTCCTAATAATCATCTACCCCCATGTTTGGATCAGGGCTTTTAATTTCGTCGGGTGAAAAGATCCTTAACTCTAATTCGATGTAATACCTACTTGGATGCACTTATGCAAAAACGCTCAGATGACAAACCAAACTTCTTTTTACGACTTCTCTATCATTTGAATGTTTTAGTTTTGATTAAAACATTGATTTTTTACCTTCCTCTATAGAACAAGTAAACAATTATAATGTTATGAAAACAATGAAAATAGTGCACCTAACCAAATATTTTCAAATATTCAATTTTTCGGTTTTCTTTTTTAACACCAAGCGGGACCTGAGGCAATAGAGTTCGCTCCGAACCGAGCATGTATTAAACATTCGAAATTATCAGCTTTGTTTTGTGAAATTGCAGGAGTTTGTTTTCAACATTTTCTTTTTAATTAATTTTCACTTGATTCTGTCATCATACTGTCACCCATTGCAAACAAAATTTATAAAGTTAGCCGCAATCGTACATTTAGTACATTTTTTACAAAAGAATTTGAGTTCATTGTGAATAGAAAACAAATTCTATACATTTCGATTCGATTTTTTGTACAAAAATTTAATTTAAATATTGTAGATATGCATATCTAAGTGATCATAATATTTTTTCTAATAAAGTTCAAAAAAATTCTTTTATTATTCATTTTAAATAATTTTCGATTTAAATAATTTATAGTTTTACTAAAACATTTCTATAAAAAGTATTATATTTTGACTATTTTTTACAATAATTAAAAATAAAAGTCAGTAGTCAGCTTTTGTTTACTCCCTTTTAGCAACAAATTCATCATTTATGTTTTAACAAGGAATTAGATACAAATTTTAATGCAATCATTTACCCAAATGATTAAAGGTACTCTCATGTATGAGTAAACTTTTGTGTAAATTTACCATTTTACTCAATTAGTTAACTTACATTGACAACCCTTAATAAATGGCTTTAATTAGTTAAAATTGAGTAAATTTTCTTCTTTCAAAGTATCCTCTCTTTCAAAAGACTTTAAAATTAAAAAAAAAGTGTATCTACTAAATTATCTAAAACAATTAAATGTTACCTATCGCTGCATATAGTCATTAGTTTGGTCAAATGATTTACCTCACACTTAACTGCTAATTCAAATAACTAATAATATCTGTTCGATTTTCTTGTTTTTTTTTCGATCACCTGCCAATTAATCTTAATTGCTAATAATAAATCTTGCATGCGCTAGGCTATTAGTGAAGCCATTATTCTGGTGAAATCATCATATCATATGATTATTGTGAGCTATTTAAATATTAACCAAAATTAATTTTAAAACCAATTTGGTTATCGAACTGGTTAAACAATGTTTATCAGAATATATTAAAGTAAAGTACGGCATGCAGTTTGCACACATTTTTATTTTTTATGCTGGTACGTTTCACCGCCACCTATTGGCAGTTTCTCCAACTAGCCAAAAAGAGTAATTCTGGGGAAAACATTTAATAAAAAAAAATGTGGAATTCTTAGGATTTCTAAAAGAAATTTTACATATTATGTTAAGCTTGAGGTTCAAGGGATTTTAAATAGAAAATTTTAACTTTCTGTGATAAGTATAAGGAGAAAGCTAAGATGTAAAAAAATTGGGTAGTGGTAGTTGGCGGATTTTCAAAAAAAAACTCCACATGACTTACTTTAGACTCAATTGAGACCTTCATTTGATATTTGATATTTTAATTGAATTTTACTTAAAGTACTTGCAAAATCTTTTCGCTATTAAGAAAATTTTAGCGAAATCAGTTCAATTGTTTTCGAGTCTTGAGTCACGCATAAACTATAACATTATAATTTTTATACAGATATTGAGACTTTAGTATTCAGCGCGTATATACAAATTTGAAAACTTTTAACTTATGTGCACTCCTCACTTTATGACAAATATATTGTGTAAATTTTACACATATCGGATGATATTTTCTCAGGAAAATGAGGACTCGGTTACCTGAATAGGATTCCTCAGCAAACTTTATCAGCTTTGCTGTTAAAACTCTGATGAAAAAAAAACTTGGATTCGCTTGCTCAGTTTTTGAGTGAGAAAAATCTATGAGTTCTTATTTTTCTGAACGCGCCAATTATTTTATTTTGTTGTTTATAAAATCCAAAAAAATCTAAGGTACTTGAATTATATAAGCAAATAAGTGCGACTTACTGTTTTTTTTTTAATGACCTGAATAAAATTCTATTGGTGAAAGGTATAGGAAACATGTTTTAATAAACCAGATAAATTAAAACACCAACAAATTAATATTCAAGAGGCCAATGAACCTGCGATTTAAAATAGACGTATCATAGCATTGATGGATTTTATTCGCCCTAATTTGAATTCGTTTTACGATGTGATTAGAAAGATTACAAATTAACAAACACTATTTATAGTGCCTATATACTGTTGGACATATTCCAGTAGGCATTTCATATTGCGCTGTTTTCTTAGAGCAATTTAAGATTACGGAACTTAATAAAGAGTTTCCATTCATTTTGAAGTTGTATAAATGCGCCATTTTGATTTAATCCCAGTTTCAAAATTGTTTTTTTTTTCTCATTAAATTAGCAAATAAGTCATTGAATTGGAAACATTTACATGAAAATGGCATTTATTACGGTTTTAAATTGATCAAATTTAACAAAGCAGTTAACCTTTAAACTTTGGATGTTTGGTCCACTATGGCGTATACGTATTTTTTTTTTTGTTACTTCGATATTTCTGTTTTCAGTTGTTTTAAAACTTAAATTAAATGATAAAAAAGAAGGCTTAAGTATTTGAGAGAATTCCATGCGGTTATTTAAGAGAAATAGTGTGGTACATATATTCGATTGTATAAGATTCGTTGTTTGTATGAGATTTACAAATATCATTCGACTTTTAGTTTTGAGCTATGACTTTTTCGAACATCGAATAAGGTATGGTAGTTTTTCCAACGTTTCACCCGACACTTTTCTTATTCTCTCATCTTCTTTCGCCTTCCCAATCGTTACAAATGTTTCGAAAAAAATCATGACTTAAAATGTCATCGTGTAATAGCCAGACAAAGGCTAATTTATTAAAATGAACCCATTTCCATATTTGTTGCAATGACATTTCGAATAATTACAAATACAATACATATGTATCTCAAACATCTGTAAAGTTGTTTGAATCAGCTTAAACTGACATTTTCCGCAAACATTTCTATTTCTACATACGTGCGTGTATAATAAAAAATCAGTTCCCAACGTTTGTATTATGTATGTACATATAAATTGATTCCCAATTAAATATTATTGATGATTAAATTGATTGATCTCCGACAGCACAGCTCATCAACTGCCTTCAAATGAACAATTAACGTCATTTAGAATGAAAAAAAAAACATAAATGTAAACCTACGTTATTTAAGTTGAATTATGTCACATCACATGTCAGAATTGTATCATTTATATATACAGTTGTTAAGTGTTAACTTGCAATAATATTAATTCTTATTTAAATGCATTTTGGTTGAAAATGAAAGCTAATTGTTTATTGTACCTATAGCATTTGAAATAGAGGAAAGATATCCCTCCCAAAACTACCCATTTCTTCGAGTTTTAGTTCTAAAGATTGTCAAAGCTCATATAAAAAAATTTGTAGAATCTGGCAGTTTTGGGTAAGTAATCGAACAGACCTAGTGTTGGATTGTCATGAGTCGATTTTTTCTGTGCCGCCCGCGCCAGTTGCTTTCTTGAGTCGTGCTCAAATACTCAAAATTTGACAATATTATATATTTGTTGGTTTTTGTTTGACACTTTGGGGTTTGCGTTTTGTACATTTTCATGAATCGATTTACACAGTACGGCAAAAATCGACTCGTGAAAAGCCAGCAAAATATTGTAAGTCTTCTTTGTTTGAAGTAAATTATGTAGTTCTGCTCGCTTGTTCCAATGCAATCTTATGAGATTTGTATGAGCAGAGCTCGTAGCTGTCAAACCGATGCATGGCTGCCAATTGTACCACTGTAAAGTGGTACTATTAAAAAGAGTGATAAAATGAAAAATTCAGGGTAATATGAAAATGATCAATTTTCTTCCACATCGATTCTTGATCTGGTAAAAAAAATATTGTTCGATAACCAACAATTTGAAAATTCCTCACACAATATCTGGCAGTACATTTTACACAGTTTGATAGTTCATCGGATATGATCTGACATGATATGATTTGTCATTTCTTTATATGTGAACACCGTCTAAGGATTGGTTCTTGAATCTTCACACACATTCTATAATATAAGAGATGTCTATATGGCCAAGCGCGCACATGCAGCTTTTAGTTTCGGAACAGTTTGGTTTCGATTTTGAGCACTGTGGGCTTATATGAAAGTCCGCGCTCATGCATCGTTTCGAAACTAAAAATTACATGTGAGCACATGGCCTAAAAGTTATGGTAAAACTAATTTGTTCGATGCACATTGTGGAAGCAAAATATTCGACAGTCTCATGAAATTCTTTCACACCTTTAATTTAACAAGATATTGATGGTGAGGGGGATAATGTGAAACGGCTATAAAAACTTATTTCTACAAATTCTTTTACGATTCAAGAGAGACGTCATTGAATGGAAACAGTTTGGCAGCAACACAATTTTAGCAACACAATTGCTAGTTCCTTTCAACTTGTAAATGTTTTAATTTGACCCAAAGTAGTTTATCATTTTGATAGCTGTTTCCACTTACTCCATCGTTCAAGAACTGACGTTTATTCTCAGTGAACAAATTTTAACAACTGTCAGTTATATTTGATGACTGACAGTCCTCAGAGTCGTCACTAATTTTCCGTCGAGAAAAATTGAGCAGATGAACCCAAAATTTGTTTTCCTCAGTATTTGACACAAAAACTGAGAAATTTTGCTGAGGAATCCTGCAAAGTGACATTTGGTTTGATAATCAAACTATTTCCACTTTTATTTCAAATATGTTGTGTTTGACGCTGATTACACGACTCGTTTTTTCAGTTGTGTTTCCTTTCGTCTTTTTGACAGCTCGGGTGAGGGGTGTAGAAATGTAGGGGGAATGAAGCAACAAATCCATACATTTCTACAAGCTGTCAAAAAGACGAAAGACGAAACAACCGAAAAAAAGACTCGTGTAATCAGCGTCTTTGTCAATTCAAAGACAAACAATTTTGGAGTATTTTCACTTGTTATTTTTGAAATGACGCAAAAATAGGTAGGTAGGTACATTATACATCTTTTTTCAGTTGGTAAATGACAAGTGGAAAACTAGAATTAGATTGATTGAAAAAATAAGTGTGTCTATAACCTCGTTTGATTAATATCTCATCTTCATCTTTTGTATGAATTTATATGTAGGTATAACTCGCATCTCATTTCTACATACATAAATAATATGTTAATTATGTTTCACAAGTAGTAAAATACGTTGACATCAATTTTGATTTTATACGACATAAACTTTTGCGTTCTTAATATCAATTATGTTGAAGGTACCTATGTTTCTGTCAATTATTATTATTATTTTATTTACTACTATTCCAGAATATGACGTAGAAAATATCTTAATTGAGTGCAAAATCAACAAAAAAATAAAGCAACATCGAGACAAACCCACCCGAAGTGGGCACATCCGTAAAATATCAAAACAACAACATGTTTTTGTCAATGAATTTCATGAATGAATGGGTATGGATCTCTCAGTTCTCGACCAATATTGTATGACGTCTTTTTGGATGTTGTATCGTACGATAGTCAAGAAAATAATGTACAATACATACATAGGTATAAGTAGATCTATACTTATAAACAAGTAAAATATCTAAATATGTGATTGAAGAAATTTTCCTTTGTACCCTGCACCCGTACGATACCTATATAAATGTCATTCTACGCATGACAGATCACACGCCTTTCAGTATCTCAATTCTCAACGTTCTCGGTGTCGGCATATCGGCATCGGTAATCGGTTCGTTCGGTATCCATTATAGAAATGGACCCACCAACACTATTAAATAAATCATTTTTTTTTTTTTTGGTTGTGTTTGTACAATGTACATATATCTAATTGCGATAGAAAAAAACTGGTATTCAAGGAATTTAGGGGGCTCGTCCGACTCTCAATGGCCTCTACGACTTTACGAGTGCATTATCACATCCAACAAGCAACATGCCGCAACGAGCCAGCAGCATTGCTACGTGATCATGCGGTAGTAGGTACATACGAGTACGAATACGAAGGCCCCCTGTTGCTTCGTTGCATCCATGTGGCAATGCCGGTCGATGACGCATGGTCTCATTATTTAAATCGCGCCGTTTCGATCGTATAAAATCAATATGATTGTAAGTATGTATATGTTAATGTATGTTTGTAGGTATCTTACTATCTATGTATATACATGTTACTATCTCATAAATATTGTCAGTGCCAACATATTTAACGGTCGACGACTTGTCGCATTCATATTGGAGGTTGCATCAAATAACAAATTAAATAGAAACAAATGTTTGTGTATTTGTAGATTCATAGAAAGCTATATGGTGGCGTGACAATTAATATAATGATTTAGATTTTTCTTCGTATGCGCTAGCAAACACTGATGGAATAAGATGAGGCAAAATGCACGTAGGTATCTTTTAACCTCATCGAGGACCATGAAACGAAAAACTATGGACCTTTGTTCTTTATGTTAATGTTAATCGCATCAACATAACCCAACATACCACCTAAACAGATCAATTTAACGTTTTTAATCTACACGCTTAGGTATGTAGGTATAGCTTTTAAAAGTATTGTCATTCCATAATCTTCGTGTGAAACCTTATAGATATAGATATATTATAGTTAGCTCGGAGAGAGGAAAAATACAGAAAACGTTAATGTGGTTAACTAAGAGGGAGTGTGTTGTATGTATGTAGATATTTCGGTTATTCGTTTATGTAGGTAGTTCTTGTCTGTATATATGATATTGTGGTTGGTCAGTTTACAATACAAAGAAGAAGGGTTTCAATGTGTATGAGATCCATACAGTGGCATACAAAACGATATGAATTCACTCAGGATGAGCAAGTGTTGGATTTATAAAATCTGTTTTTAGGCGTAGCAGAGTTTACGAACATTATATTATAGATAGAGAGTATTCACAGTAACAAATTAGATATTGTATATTATTGAATTCTTATTTTAAATTCTTAAATTTACGACAATTTGAAGAAAATACCTAGCTCAATTCGATATTACGGTAAATTTTAAATAATTTGTTCTTCTGCTGCTGATGAAATAGCACAGCTGGAATATAATATTAAGATTAGCGTTATAATAGACCGATGAAACTATACAATCGCGGTACCCCATGGGCGAGAGGTAAAAGTGGAGAAGGATTTCAAACACAGAACTACTGGGTACGCAGACGCACCGACTCCACGAACAATTTTTTTGTCAAACTTTATTCCAGACATTTTTAATTTCTACGTTGGATGGGTAAATTATATTTAATGAAATTTCCTTGATTCGATTTCCGTGCGGGATGGTTTGATAATTTAAAAATAAAATAAAATAAAATAAAATAAAATAAAATAAAATAAAATAAATTAAATAAGGTTTTTTTTAATAATACAAATTTTATTTAATATGTATATACTGAAATACATCAGCCAAGTAGAAGACTTAGCACTATTTTAATGGACTTTGTTGAATTATTGATTCAAAATAGCTTTAACGGCCTTTAAGTCCTACAAAAATTGGCGTTTCGTCCCGGCGATCTCACTTGGACTCATCAGTTGACTATAGTGAGGGCTTTTGTCAATACGCAATTTTTGCTAAGTTCAGTTCATCTTACATAGATTTCGTGACGAATACCTAGTGTGAACTATATCCAACAAGACTAGAATTCCTAATCATTAAATTGGAAGTTTTTGTTTTTAGCCCAGGGCCTGGCTAGATTATATAAGAAGGTTTTTTTAATAATACAAATTCTACATACTATATACTGAAATACATCAGCCAAGTAGAAGACTTAGCACTATATTTTAGATGAGTCCAAGTGAGATCGCCGGGACGAAACGCCAATTTTTGTAGGACTTAAAGGCCGTTAAAAGCTATTTTGAATCTAAAATAAATTAAATAAAATATAAAATAAAATAATAATAATTTCGATAGACTTTCTTGTAACTTTCAAATGAGTAAGTGGAATTTTTTTATGAAGACTTCAGTGCATTTTTAAGTGTAAGAATACATTTTAAGGAGTTTTTCAAGTGGGTATTGCGGAAATCGATTTTCTTTAATCACTTTTAAATGAAGATATGTAGTTTGAATTCTTGTTTCCGAACAAATTTTATCCTATTTTAATGTATGAAGTATTAAAAAACCCTATTAAAACAAATTATTTATTTATTAAAAAAAATATTAATATGGACAGCAGATTTTCTAATTTCATTTTAAACTAGCTGTCTTATAGTTTCGTAAAAAAATTACTAAAGAAATTATTAATAAATATAACAGTTTATGTGTTAGGCCGCAGTTGAAAACCATCAGTAAACATTTTAATTGTAAATTTTGAAACATTTTATTTTACTGAATAAATAATTTCAAGGCACCAGCTTTATTTGTGCTATCAAAATTTCCAATGAATATTGTAAATAATAGCTATAGCGCTTTAGGTAGGCAGATTCAACAACTCCAAAGTCGAAATTTTATTAAATTTTAGTGTAGCAGGCCGCAACCCACTGCGTAATACAAAGTATGCTATAAACTGATCCATCCATATATATTTTTCTGAAAATATTTATTTATTTATCTAACTCATGTTTCAAAATATTTTTGTTTTTAATCCAATTTTATCCTATTAAATTTCCAAAAACTTCTGACCTTTTTAAAACAATCCGCTAAATAATATGTATCACATTTCAAATACAAAAAAAAAACATTTTAAATGGGAGGCTATTTTGTTTCTCCCCATTTCACCCATTATAAATATTTAAGTTTTAAAAATATTATTTTCTATATAACCTTTAAAAAAAAAGGATTTTTAAAATCGAATGCTATTATTGTTCTTTTTACTCTTTTCACCCTATAAAAAACAACAATTTTGAAAATATATGTAGTCATATTTCATATTTCATAATGTTAAAAATTTGATGGTATTTTTTAGTTATACCCCAATTCACCCTATAAATGGCTAAACTTTGGAAAGTATTAAGCTTAATGCTTAACATTTTTAAATCGAATGCTATTTTTCACCCCATTTTACCCTAAAATTAGTTAAATTTTAAGCAAGTAATTTATCATTTTTTCCTCATTGACAGTAAGATCGCTTAAGATTGCCGCGATATCACTATAGCTGGTATTCCTTTTATGCATAAAAGATGGCGTTTGTAAAGAACAAAAATTCGAATGCAATTTTAAAGCGATTGGCGTAGAACTTTCGAAAGATTATCTTTATAAACATATTACATATAAACATTTGAATTTTTATTTACGTATACATACATACAAAGATGACATAGATTTTAAATGTTTCTAGTGTTTCTTGTTTTTAAACATTCTTATGGGATCGACAATAACTTAGGGCCCTATACGACTCCCAATAATAATTTTAGATCCTAAAAAACAATGAACAATTATAAACTGCATTAATACTTTCAGTTACCCTAAAAGTTACACTACGTACAGACTTCTTCAGCTGATGTTTAAAAATATAGAAGGAAAATTTATGTTATTGTGATGTTATTTTATTAATTTTTAAGTAAAATTAATGAAAACGTAAAAAAAATTAATTTAGAATAAATATCTGCTATAAATCAAACAAGATAGGTGTTTTTTTGTGTATATTTGCTTAAAATAAAAGTGCACTAAAAAACCCACATCGTCGTTTAAGAAAAAACATTACAAATTTTGGCAGCACTGAAACTAAGCTCTTGTTAATTGTAAACAACTTTACATTAAAAAAAAAAAAACAAAACAAAACAAAACGATTTTAGTTTTTACAGTCACGTTGTTCTGAAATTTTACCTAGTGTGTGCGGCAGCGTCGGTAGGGCAGACTAAAAACATGAGCCTTAGGTACGTGTCACACGTTACTTACCACACATTACGTTGTAATTGGGTAATGTTTTTTTTTAATATTATTTTTGTCTCAGGTCAAAAACTCCTTAAAAAACTAAGGGTCTGTTTCACAATGTCTGATTAAAGTTCCAATTAAGCTACATGGAACTTATTCGACAGTTAACAACCTCATTTACGTTTCACAGTGTCTGAATACGTCTAATTGGCAATTAAAGTTCTAAGTATTTTACTGGCAAGATGAAGTGCCGATTAGCAAATTAAACTGACAAATAAAAATTCAAAACTTTCTTCACTAAAACTAACACTTCAATTCAACACACTTATACTACCTCTTATTATTCACATCTCTTTGAAACAATCCTCTCGGCACTTTTAACACATTTTAATAAGATGACCCACCTTGAAAAACTAACTATTTGATGATTATAAATATTTCTTCAATTTTTGACATGAGTCAAATTCAATTTGTCTGGAAAACTGGAATAACGAACGAATAGCTAATTGATCATTGGAGCATTTAATTTTAGGATAAATTAAATGTCGGATAACTAATTAGACATTAGACATTGTGAAACAAACCCTAAATCAAGTGTTTTATTTTATTTTCATAAAATATATACATATGTATGTATTTATGTACGTAAAAAGATAACTATTGGAGGGATACATTACAGACTATACTTGAAATTATTAAAATTTATTGAAATTATTATGTATGTAATATTTTTAAGATCGATATACGAATTAACAAATTTAAATAACATGTTATTGATATCATTATTTGTTTCAACTGGATTAAAGTTATTTTTTTAAATGTTAAAACAATAAAAGAACTCACCTTCTGATATTCTCTTCTTATCAAGTAAAAATATTTTTTTTAATATTCCCTACCTCTTTCTTGTGGTTTGACCGCACTGTTTGATTGTAACGAATAAACTGATAACCAGGCAATCTAATGCAGTCCACTTATAACCTATGCTTTGCTTCATCAAATTTTTTTTTAAATAAAAGTGATGCCAGCAAATATATAAAATTTATTCATATAAATAATAAGCAATGCGGCCAAACATTCACATAATATAAAAAAAAACTCTCACACACACGCAAACAAAACGAATGTGTTATTTTATTTAAAAATTGCGTCATCCATTTGTGACTTGAATTTTCTAAGGTTAATAATGTATGTACATATATGTAGCTGTAGTACAAAAAATTATTATACGTACATACTCTTTCTTGTGGTGAAAGGCTATAAAGAAGTACATAAGTAAGTACATAAGTAAAAAAAAAAAAAAAAAGAGGTTGTAGGTTGTTTGTTCGTATCTAACATTTTGTTAACTAAAGAAATTGTGAAATTCAACAAACATAATCGACGACATACAGTGTGACTAAACATTGAATTTTCAAATATTGGTTTATTAATACTACTAGGTATATTCTATATAGATTAGGAGAAAGGTAAAAATGTTAAAAGGTACCCACTATACTACATTGGTAAGACTTGATTTAAATGTTTCAATTTTTTCATGAAAAAAAAAATCAGAAGTTTTCATAAAAATAATTTTGAAGAAAGCGTGTTTTTTTTTAAAGTGGGATTACTCCAACGAACCTTGCCACAAAAATATTACGTTGGTGAAACTTGGCAAATGTTTTGTTTGTAATTTGAGAATAAAGAGTTTTTTTTAGAGTTGGAAGTGATTTTTTAAACTGAAATTTTATGTTGTTAAAATCGAAATGTATATAAATGTAGGTACCTTTATTATTCAAAGGAATTGTTTAATGCTGAATCAAATAATAATTTCATTAGAGGATTTTTACTGTTTAACATGTTCCTGGCAAATCTATTGTTTTATATACTCGATCTGAATCGGAAAAATCGGAAAGAACAACGCGTTTTCATTGTTTAGACTGCAATTTCATCTTGCAATTTTTAAGTCCGTTGGCGAGGGACCTTTGTGGTGGCCGGGGCAAACAAAATTGCAGATCTATAGCTCTTTTTTCTTTGTGCTTTTTCTTATTGTTCGAGACAAACGCGGATTAAAGAGTTTGGGAGTGTATTTTTCATTTGAGCAGAGTTAACATATTTATCTATTAAAAATCGGAGTGTTTAAAAGCATTTTTGCATTCGAAAGGAAACCAAAAGAGAAACGAAGCTTAAAAATCGCTGTCATCTAAAAGCAGTCTGAGCAACAGTTTAAAAAAAAAATAATGAAGATTTGATGGTGATTTTTTGAACTAAATAATTTTCAGCGATGAGGTTCATTTCCATTTTGATGGCTTCGTTAATCTTCAAAATTGTCACATTTGAAGTACAGAAAATAAACAACAAGTGATTGTTGAGAAACAAATACATCTACAATGTGTCATTGTTTGGTGCAGAAGCAGGAAACTTACCTACATTGAAGATTTTTTTAACAAAAAATTAAATATGACCTTCCCTAACACAAAAAAGTTTTTTTTTTTAATTTTAAATTTAAGGCCTGCTTGGTCATTATTATTATTATTTAACAAACAAAATTTCGTGTCAAAACTGTCGAAAATTTTAATCTAAGACACACGAACATTTATTATTTTATGTTTCATTTTTTTACTAGACTGAATCTCAAACTTTTTTTTTAAATATTTACTTTTATTCATTTATTTTTGTATGTTTTAATAATTTTTAGGATTTTTTTTTTAAACCAATGATTTTTTATTTAGTAACATTTTAAGAAACATTGTTATGCATTAAAAAATTTTAAAACAACAATTAGGTACAAGCAAATTAAACTAAATTTATTTTAAAAAAATAGAATATTTAGCCACAAAATTAAACATAATTGATCCTACTTTCGTGCCCACGAAAGTAGGATCAATTATATTTAAATTCAAAAGGTCACGAAAAAGGAATTATCACAAAATTAAACTGTATAAATTAAATAATTTTACGAAAGTAAACTATATAAAATGATTGTTCATTGTTTTGTGTATATTAATTGAGAATTTTTGGGAAGTATGTAATTATTACATTTACATCACTTTATAAATACAGCATTTAAAAAAAAAAACATCACATTAGTAATATTCTTATTAAAATCACATATTATATTCACATACCTGAGACATAATTAACAGGGGATTGTTTCTTTTTTTTCGATTTAAATTTTAAGACGACAAGCTCGGTTGAATTTTTTTTTTTTTAATTAAGGAAGCACGCAATTTATTTGAAACAATGGAATTTAGAATGATAATACAAATTCACTTTGGCGGTCAGTATATAATTGAAATCTAAGATAGAACTCTTCTAAAACATCCTGTTGAATGTATCTTTTGCAATTGTGAATCAAAAAGCTTTGGCACATGCCTTTTATACCATCACGTAGTCACTATCGGGCATATAACAATCACCCAATGATGAATCGAAATGCTTTATAGATAGTATAGAATTTGGTTGTTGTTGTTTTTGTTGGATAGGTTGAGATGGGAATCCTTGTTTTCAACCCCCTACTGTTTTGTGAGGTTGGATCTGAATCTTCTACTGGAAAAAATATACAATACCATAAACCAACTGTTGCATGTATATATTGATGCTTTTGAGTAGGGACGACGGGGTTCCGCGTTTTTGAGGGGGTTGGTTTGTCTTTTTCTTATGCCACCCCTAACCATTGGAATGGTTGCATTGAAATCAACATTTCTCTACGAAAAAGGAAATAATATGGAACATGTTGATATAGTATCTATATTGGACGTCATATATTATCTATCACGCAACAGGAATTAAGCTGGGAGTACTTGTAATAGGTAGAGAAACGAATAAGTGATCACAAATTGGCTTGTGCTGTTTTCTTTTTTTGTTTTTTAATTTTTCTTTTATTAATAATTGATTCGAAGAATTTTTGCGAGTAATTGTATGGGGATTCCTTTTAACGCCCACTTCTTGAGCAACACACGTTGGATTAATCATGCGTATAGTTTTTCTGGCTTTTGGTTCCCTTAAGGTTTTTCGTTATGTAGATCTTTGAAAGATTTAACAAGTTTATAAAACTCCCTGCAGTTCTTGATCCATGACATAAATTAAGAATAAGTCATTATAATTATTACATAATTATCTATATATATATTATATACCTTCTAGGATAATTCTTTCATTAACAAAAAGAAAAGTTAACAAATATTACAGTGTAAATGTATGTATATAGCAATCTAACATGTCATCATCACTTAAGGATTGTGGGGGACGTTTTTCTAATGCTGTATATATTATTGACATCATAAGATCAATGAACAGATGAAATATGAAGACTGTTTTTTTTTATTAAAACACCACATGGTGTTGAATGTGGGAAATTGGTTTTCAATTAATTCACTTATATAGATAAGGGTTAACAAGGCTTAATGGCTTCATTGTTTCAGAATCAATTGGTTCCTCATCTCCGGTTATTTTTACAAACAGCACTAGAAGAGGGATAAACATTATAGGTATGTTTCTTTACTTCAAAAATCTGCCACTTTCAACCCATTTTGGCACAAAGTTCTCTCAAAGTCCATAAAAAAAATTCAATTGGATTAGAATTGGTCAAAATTGGCAGTTTTGGGAAGTGAAGAAATAGACCTTACGGATTTAAACAGATACATTTGGTTTCATATGGCCAAATAGAAAGCTATACCTATACTTACCAATTATACAATCAATTTTCTTTGTTTTTATTTTTGCACGACTGGATCGCACAAAATTTGTCTAGTGTTGTAGCAACTAAAAAAAAAATTCAGAATTTTTTTTAATGCAATATTGTTTACTCTATAAGGAAACCTTAGATTGTAAATTTAAAACAAAATCGTTCAAGTTATTAAAATGTTTATATACGTTCTAACTTAAAAATAAAACAATTTTGTAATGCAAATTATTTGGCAAAAAATGCAGTTTTTTTAATCACTTTGGTCATGAAAAGTAGGTACAAAGTTTAATCAATATCTTTAGAGCCTTTTTTAAGAAAATTTGGAAAAATCGAAATCTTTGTAGTTTCTTTAATTAAGGATTTTACTAATTAATTTTTACTTGCGATATATAGATACTATATGGCAAGTTATGGATTCGTAAAAAATCGAACCCTGCATTTTGATCAAAGTTGACATTACGGTGATAGCGAAGTCGAAAAAAATGGAAAAAGCAATTCTGTCTGTCTGTCTGCCCTTTCGGCTGTAGCCTAAACGGGTCGGTCGATTTTCTTCAAAGTTGGTACCTAGCGTTTTTTGGGCATTCCCCCTATCCGTTTTTTCTCATTTTTTTAAGACCAAAAATAACGATACCTGCCGTACAAATGTTTTTAGCAAAAAATGAAAATCTTATTTTTCTCAAAAACGTGCCCACAACTTTTTTTTTTTATTTAGTAATTTTTTTTACAAAAAGGCAACCATTTTATAAAAAAAAAATTCCGAAAAATGGTACCTCCCATAGAACGATTTTTTTTGATTTTCGATTTTCTCAAAAACTGTTCAACTGATATTGATGAATTTTTTTATGAAGACTGTTTGAAAAAATTTAAAAAGTTTTGTAAACCAAAATTTCCAAAAAAAATTTTTTTTGGATTTTTAAAAAAAATTTCAAAATTATATTTTGAGAACTTAACTTAACTTAACTAATAGGTCAATTTTTATTAAATTTGGCACCCAGCAGTTTATTAACATCATCTAGCAGATTTTAAATGAAAATTACTCTTATAACCAAAAATAACGGTACCTCTATACAAATGTTTAAAAACCAATATCGAAAATCTCATTTTTCTCAAAAACGGCTCCTACCGTTTTGATATAAATTTTTGTGTGAACTAATATCTGTACGATCTACCATATTATTGGGAAATAAATTATCTATCGTTTATAAATGGTATCTTTCATAGAACCATTTTTTTGATTTTCGACTATCTCATTATCAGTTGAATTGATTTTAATGACCTATCTTATTTTATTATTATTTATTATTATTTATTTATTATTATTTTGCACAAAAGCTTCAAATAAGTTCTAATAATATTGCATACCAAAATTTTCAAAAAAATAAATTACATATTGATTTTTAAAAAAATTTCAAAATAATTTTTTGAAAATTAATTTTTTAACTCCGCAATGATAAAGGCTAAAAAATTGCGTACCATTTTTTTTTATTTTTTTCAAAATTTTGTATATAAAAAACTATTTTTTTTTAAAGTAAACAAAAACCATTTATTATATTTTGTTGTTTTTCTTTGACTTTAAACTGGCTTCTGACAGAACACAGAACTTACAAATTATTTGATCGAAGAAATTTCTGGGTTAAAAACTGTCAAGAAGGGAAAAT
Source organism: Epistrophe grossulariae (assembly GCA_929447395.1). Lineage (NCBI taxonomy): Eukaryota > Metazoa > Arthropoda > Insecta > Diptera > Syrphidae > Epistrophe > Epistrophe grossulariae. The sequence goes on from OV839568.1 coordinate 117,351,322, forward strand.
TATTTACCCATCTCATGGGCGATCTCATCTGCCTGAAACTTCACAAAATCGTACGTACACCAAGTACGAAGAGGTTTGGACTAAATCTGATAGAAAATAGTAGTTTTGATTAGTTTCGGACTGGTACGCGAACGAACCAACTGTCTCATATAAAGCTCAATTATCACAACAATTTGACACTTGACTTGATAATAGAAATGGTTATCCAAGACATTTTTCAAGTGGCAGACTTCTTGAAATTATAGTTTTCAAAATTAACCAAAAAATCGGTTTTTTACAGAATAAGGTATAAGTTTTTTTAATTTAAGTTCTAATCTTGTTATTTGTTATACCTACTTTTTTAACAAAATTATAAAGTATCACTTTCATCCAATTAGTCGCTACTAAAATATAAGCAAGTTATTAGAATGAACACTTTATTTCTTAAAAATTTAGAAATCAAAAAACTTAATACAAATATCCTTATAATATAGGTATAGTAACCTTAAAGTTTGTATTTACAGAACAAATGCAGACAAAGAAAGATATAATTTTTTTTTAAACCTGTAAGTCTACAACTACCCCTATTTCACCCCTTTAAAAAATAAAAACAATTCATTTTGATTCCTAATAAACAATGTTCAGAATTTAAGCCGACAAATTTCTAAGATCATTCATTAAATACAAAAAACTTAATTAATGCTTAGTTACATAAAATTTAATTAAAAGAACCACAAATTTTTACAATTTTTTTTTGAAATTTGAGTTTGAAAATAATATGTTTTGAAATATTATTACTAAAATAACCTAAAATTATTTTCTTGTTCTTTAATAAATGTAAGTTCTGCAGTTTTTTTTATAAAATATTTGTTTCTATTTTAAGGGTTTTTTTTTTTTTTTAAATTGTTCTTCATGTCTTAATAGGGTGAAATGAACCACCGCCCTGCTTTGTATTTTTTTTGTTCATATTGTACCAATCTACCATTTGTAGAAAATTATCTTCATTCAGATAAAAGTCTATTCATATTCATACTTTGTCCATTAATAAATATTAAAAGTGCTCCAGTTTCAAGATTCAACCACCTGTTACAATATTCGAAAAACAGATAATTTTCAACTTGGTTTCAGAAGTGGGAACTCTACCATATTTAAACAATTAACTTGGCATTTTTTGTATCATTTATATCTTAATTATCTTAATTGTTGAACTGTCTCAAATTTTTTTAAATATAAACGTTTTGGAGTAGATAAATTTATAACAATAGCCTTACGACGTTCTAGCCCAGGAAAATTAGGCTTTCACGGGCAACACAAAATTTCGGAGGAGAGCTTTATTATTATCTATGTAGTAATTTTCCTGGGTTCTACCAAAGAATAAGTGGGAGTAACTAAATTTCGTTTTGTTCAAAAAAAAACAAATTGCTACAGTTTTGTCTTACCGCAGCGGTGGTGGTGTGGAAAATTGCACATTTTAAAAAACTAATATTATATCTTTTTTTGCAAGTTTCTCTCGAAATTTATGGCTTCTATGAAATCAAAGTGTATGCATTTTTTACACTTAAATCCGCACTTAAAAAAAAAAAACTGATGGTTTTCGAGATATTTACAAAATCTGAATTTCACCCCCATTTACATAACTTGAAAATTTAGCCCGCAAGTCCAAATTTAGGGTACTGGTTTTAAGAAACTTTTGAGACCTAAAAATTAAGTTTTTGTCGGAATTTTTTCAAAGTATACCTTTTTGTCTATTTATCCTCGGAGATTTGAATTGAAATTGACATTGATTTTTTAATTCTTATCTATTCTTATCTTTTTTCAATCCCGAAGGGAATTGGTTGAAAAAAAAGACGATATGGGAGATTAGCAACGCCGTTGCACAAAAAATTGGAGTTGCCATAAAAACTATCGAAAACATATGTATGTAATTTATTCTAGGTTTACCTAAGCGCGTTGGAGCTTATTGCAATTAACATGTAAATTGTTTAGCCCCGAATCGCTTTTTCGTCTAATTTCCTTCGGACTTGAAAAAAAAACGCAAATAATTTCGTAAGTTATCCGAAATTTATGTTTTGGTTCAGGTTCATAAGTCCACAGGAGAAAAAAAGTCAATTCTGGTTTTAAATAATGGATTTTGTTTAAAAATAAACAATTGCATAGTATTAAAAACTAAACTATTATTTTCAACCACTCGAGTCTATTATTAATTGAATAACCAGAAAGTATGACTGAATCTACTACACTTTAGTGAGCTACCACCAAGTTTTTATAGGCTGGAGCCTGGATTTATAGCTATTTCACGATTGCCACCCCGATTATCAGCCTCCTTTGTGCAGCTTGTTCATTTGTTCAATTTTATTAAGAAAAACTTTTGCCACGACTGGGAGGTGAACCAGACCAAGGTCCCTTTATAGCCATATGCATTACGTACTGCGCTACCGAAGGTCGCGTGATCGGTCCATCCCAATTTAGGTTTTATTTGTTTGACAAAATGCATTTGAATTAACCAGCATTTTTACTAGCCACACACAAGTTGTTGTTGTACATTCGGTTTTCTCCTTACTCGATTTATAAGTCAACAATTCGTTGAACATATAAGGAGGGAGATTTGTATGAATGATTTGACGCGGGTCAAGAACTAAATTCAAATTATAAAAGGTTTTGGTGTTGTTGTTCATTCAAACATTCAGTATTAATATGATGGTGCGAAAGCTTGGCAGCCTAACTTCAAGTGTGTTATCACACAAAAACCCCTTATAACCAGAAAGTAGTTTAATTTAAATTTAGAAAAAAATTCTTATAATTTAAGGATTAACAAAAATTATACCGAAAATAATATATGAACTTATTATGTACATTAATTATGTTAGCTACATATACATAATATGTAGATAGTTCTCATTTTAACATTTAAGCACAAAAATGTTCATCAATATCAATATCTTTCCTCCATTAATACATCTTTCAATCAAAATCAAAAAAATATATTTAATAACGTATTGAGTTGTCACAGAATGTCAAAGATATCATTTCTTATAGACTGTCAAATTATAACATTATCTTTCTATAAATACTGCATACAGTTGTGAATGTTTATCCAACTTATTGTCGCTTTTTATCCTAATTTTTCTTTAGTCATATATTAAAATTAGATATCTGTGTATGTACATACTTGATTGGCATGCATTGCATATACTTTTTTTCAAACGAATTCACTTCTATTCGTCTGTTCCATGTATGGAATATGGAGTGTTCGATGAACCTACAACTCAATGTTATCTATATATAATCTGCATAAAAATTGGATTTCATCATTTCTTTCAAAAAGTGACTAAAATAAAATCACAAGTGTTGGGTCATACTTCACTTATATAAGTATAATTTTGTATTATTCTGCTCCATTTCATTACATCGAGTATAGATATGTGTCTCTGATTTAAACTTACTCCCGAAAGGAATTGACTTATTTATCATTCAATTTGCATTCGTAAAGAACTCACTTTAAAGGCTCATTCACATGAAGGCGATCTTATATACAATTGAATAAGAAGGAATGTTTAAGTATGAAAAGTTTTAACAACACAGACGTGGTATTTTTGCAAGTCCATAAGAATTTGACGAAAAAAACCGACATCGAAACTAAAAGATTTAGATACACATAAATACAACAACTACTTAAGTTCATATGGACTTAGCTAAGTCCAGATAATTTTCGGAACTTAGTCCCGATAAAAATTGTATTACCGGCGCTAATTATCATTTTGCTATCGATAGATTGTATAGAAAAAATGGCGATCATATGTCATGGAATTCAGTGGCGTAGCGTGGCAGGGGCAAGGAGGGCACATGCGGCACTTTGCTTGGGGGCGGCAATTTTCTAAAATATCCGGGCAGCAAATTTTAAATATATACGGGAGGCAATTTACTAGGGGCGGCAATTTTTTCAAAATATTACTCAAAACACACGTTAGTGTTAAAGATTTTTGTGTGTTCTGTTTTTATATTTTCTTTTCATTTATAGATCCACTTTAGGGGCGGCAAATTTCCAAAATATCCGGTAGGCAGTTTACTAGGGGGCGGAAATTTTTCAAAATATTAATCAAAACAGACGTTAATATAGTAGTGTGTATAAGTGCCTAGGACTGTTACGCCGAAGGTCTTGGGTTTGATTTCCAGTCTATGTCGCCTAAAGACAGAAATGTTTTTTCACGGGTTACTGCATCTTGCGAGGAAATGACAAATCCTCCAAGAGTATCTCTTGTCATGCAAAAGTGCTTCTAATCTTAGCCGCTCCGATTCGGCAGAAAATTGTAGGTTTTTCCCAATAACACGCACACATGAATGGTTGAGAGCAGTAAGTAAATCACTAGGCCCTGGTTCTACATGAGCTGTCACGCCACCCAATTCATTTTTTAATTTATTTATTTCTTAGACGTAAGTGTAAAAATAAATTTTTGTATGTTCTATTTTTATAAATTCATTTGGATCCATTTTTCTTCAAATGGATACATTTTATCAGTGCAAAGAAATTGTTTAAAAGTTTGCAAGTGATAACACTGCTTCACAGTCAATAATCGCAATTTTCCTTGTGTTTAATACTTCCTAACAATAAAAGGACATAAAATGCTGCTCTGCAACTGCATATAATGTATGTCCATGTACTCTACAGCTATCGATTTCGTTTGGTAATCCGGAAGAAGTCTCCGATCCGGAATGCCAACCGAATAAGTTGCACCACATTTAATTCAAGAAAAATAACAATCAGAAAATCTTTGTTAAGTAGCTTTTTATCTTTGAATTTTTTTAATTAATTATGTCAGAAAAAAAAATCGCTATAGGGGCGGAAAAAATTGACTCTGCCCGGGCGGCAAAAACCCACGCTACGCTACTGATGAAATTTAAATTTTGTTATCCTATCAATGAATTGAAATTAAGATCTATGTTTTTATTTAATGAAGAGAAATAATTTTCTATATGAGTTTTTTATATTATTTTACTGTGGCGTGGCTGATTAGTTTTGGTTTTGTGTGCTTGTCACAAACCTGAAAGAGAAGTGATGACATAAAACAAAACTTAAACTAGAACTGTTTATAACTGTAACTAGCAGTAAAAGCTATGACAAGCTAATTTTTAGGACTACGGAGGTAAAAAAAATCACACCTTATATTTGATTAACTGTGATGTATTTAAGAAGAGGTATCGCAGTTTCGAAAAAAAAAATGTACTTAGTGAGCTTTTATAGAATGACGACGATATGATGCCAAACTCGTTTAAAATTATATTAGACTAAGACCCCATGGCACACAGCTTTTTTTTGGTTGTGAATGGTAACAAAAATTCACTCGTATTTTTAGATATGTAGATTTTAACTATTCCGTGGTTGAGGTCTTTTTCTGGTAAAAAAAAATCAAAAGGACAATGTTTATTTACGGAAATCGAGTAAGCATTTTGATTCAAAATGGTGGCAACCCTGAAAGAGGTTAATGGGTGATAATTTGATTTTGACTGTGCAAAATGTTCATATTCAGTGAATTGCACTTTAATACCTAAAGCATTCTTAACAGAATAGTAATGGATTAGAAATTGGAACTAAGTTTGTGAAGCTCGAATAGCAACGCCATTTCCTCCGTTTAAAGGTAAGTACTGAATCGAAATTTTACAATAAAAATCGGAAAAAATAATTTTTATTTTCCTTCAAATTTCTAATTTTTTTTTAAATAAAAAACTACTAAAAATTGTTCTTAAATTTCTATTTCTATTCTTCAAAAATTCTCTATATAGGAAAACACAAAACATAAATCGAAAATTCCTCAAATACATATTGTACATATAAAGGGTCTTCTAATAGGGACCCGAACTTTCACAGTTGAAGTGTATTCCCCAGTGAAATATTAAATTCCCATAGATATATATTTACTAAACCCACATTTACTATAAAGGGAGAATGGTAAAATATCAAAATTTGTGGAAATGGTTCAAAAGAAAAGAAAAGAATATTAAGATCAACGTCATGTGCTTAATTTTATAAGAACGCCTGTTATCTTAGGCTTTTTTCGCCAAATCTAATTTTTGGCTTTATTCTCGTGTGCATGTTACTTAAGTCTGAATTGATCAGTTATAAATTAGCATTTCTGACTTTATTCCAGAAATGGTTTCGTTTTTCATTTTACTTTTTATTTTTTCGATGAATATAAGGTTGCATAAGAATATTTTATTCTCTTTTCTCTAAACAATGACTTTTTGCAATATAGCAGCACCAGAAATAACGTAGCGCTTGCAAGCTGCTAAACTCTCAGGATATCCTTCTTCCTATCGTTATAGTAATGTTATAGCTAGTTCCGGGAGGTCTTCGTATTTATTTTATTTTGTTAAGCTATAGATTTCTTTTTCTTTAAAATTAACTCAAACAAAATAATATCTAATTTGAACTGCGCACGTGTGAAGGCCATTAAGAACATAAAGTCCAATTCCCCAATGATTAAGCATTCTGAATGCACTTGGAACTGGGAGAAGAAATACATTTTTGCATTTCGTTGGGGGTAGACAATTACTGATGTGTTACTTTGAGGAATAAACAATGTGATGCAAATTTAGAGTAATTTTTGTTACAAAATGTTAGTTTAAATGATTTTCAACTGATTTAATTTTCTGAGAATTGAATATTTGTTGGATTTTCAGAAGGATCGTATGATTAATTCAATAAATTATTTTTAAAACACAGCTGTTATGTATGTACATATGTACGTTTTTTAAATCAAAAATTAAATATTATTTGCAAGTCAAAACTCTACTACGGTACAAGTGTTTCGATGAAAAAAAAAATAAATTTAAAATTAAATGAATGCACTACGCATTTTCAATCAAGTCATAATAAAGCTTAGGGTTAAGTACAAAAAAGTTTTTATACCAAAATATCCGTTGATCGGTTAAAAATAATACAAAATACATTTTGAACATGCTCAATGCTCTATGAGCAAGTATATGGTCTTGTGCGAAAAAATTAATTAAACCTAAAATTAAATCAATCAAGTCAAATATAAAACAAGTTTTTCTTAGAAAAAATAATTTCCATTGCTATGATTTTTGATGTGTACTGGCGGTAGAGTGAAAAAAACGTAACGTATCTTGTAATTCTGAGCCTCAAGTTAAGTTACGTAAGTTTACACATCTAAACCGTGAGTCCCGGCACTCACACTTTTTCTTCTTCGTATGAACTTAGACAAGTTTCAAAAAGAAATTGTAATTTTTATTTTGCTCCACGATGCTTTAAAGTATTCCAAAACATGCATTAATAAAGTTCCTAGCAAACAAATTTGCTGAACGTGTTTGTCTTTGTCTTTTGTGTTTGCAATTTTACGATTAGAGGATTTAATTTTTTATTTTTTTTTTTTTGTCGCAATGCAGATTTGAATTTTATCATAACATAAAACATAAAAAATCAAATGACAGTGCGTTAAATTATTTTTTTTAAATCTTCTGTCTTTCAAGAGCAAATCTTAACCAATATTTATTTTTTAAATTCTCAAGAGAGTCAAAATGTTAAAAATTATTTTTACGAAATTTGGAACAATTGTTTTCCTATTATTAAAAATTCTTTTGTTCTATAAATGAAACATTAAAAAATAAAATTAATGTAGTATTTATTTACTTGTGTAGCTATAAACATATGTTTATATTATTTAACAAAAAATATCTTAGCTTTTCCAAATACCTACATAGTTTCAAAACAAAATAGGTACCAGTTATAATTTATTACTCGTACGAATGTCCCACATATTATAACCGTTAAAAGCTGCATAAGCGATTATGTTGAACTTTAATATCTAAGTTTAGTTTTTTTTACATTTCACAAAAACTCTGTAAGACCATATTGAATAAGAAAAAAAAACAATAATGTGACAACATTTTTCACCAATATTGCTTTGTTTAGGACAAACATACTAACAGAACATACCCATGATCTTTTGATTACCTGTTGATTTTGTTATCACCTAAATCGTTGCGAAAGAGCTTCTAATCTCCTAGATTCTAGAATAGAATTTTAGAATAATTCTCTTAAATAATTTATAATCAATCAATGCGCATGCTTTATTTGTTTCTATTTGAATTCTCAAAGCGGAATCATCTGGTAAAAATGTACATATATAGGTACTCTTAAATTAATATAATGAACCATACACACACGCAGTGTTGCCGTAGTCTTTAATAAAACATTCTATTGAAAAAAAAACTGAACAAACATAAGAAATCAAAGTACCTACATAAATTTAAAATTAGAGTAGTTAGATACATTGGCGAAATTATTATTTTTTTAAACATTCCCAGATTGTGTCGATTAAGAGTGTCGTTAAAGTTTATAGTTTTTTGTATGATATGTACTTCTTTTCTTTCTAAAACTAAAATACAGAGAAGTCTAAATAAATCCGCGGAATGAGTCCAAAGTGAACACCGTCATACACAATATATGTACCTATTAAAAATCAGTAACTCCAAACGGCACTGCGCATTATTTAAAGCGTCATGTTTTACAAATCTATAAAAATCCCCGTTAATACTTGATAAATAACTTTGTACATATGTATGTACATTGTACATAATTCTATAATAATGTTGTGTAGTACAATGGCAATACTTTATCGGCAAATATTTTTTTCAAGGTCGCTTAAATCAGCACCATTCTCTTTCTTTTTTTATTTCGAAAATAGTTCATCGAATGGCATAGTCGAAGTGAGTAGTGGAAATAATAACAAATTGTCATTTATTTATTAAAACCTTTTGTTTTGTGTAATTAAGGTACCTACTTAAAAGATGAAAATGAACACATCTGTAATATTTGTAAATAGAGTGCACCAACTGTCCCTTCACGGTTGCAAACCAGTTCGATTATTGTCAACTTCAAAATTGTTTTCACAAAAAGAAGAGTAAGTTTATGTTATGTATCTATGTATGTTATTAGTAGGTAAGTTAAGTAAAAAGATATGTATGTAATTAAATATTTATAATGCCTATGTACAAATAATGATGATTAATAAATGGTATTAATTTTATTTATTTGTCCTAATTTTTATAATGAAAATGCAATTTGTTTATCTTCTCAAAATTCATAGAAAAAGCCATTTGACTTTTGGTCAGCAGATATTTATCGTTATCAAATTCAGTGTTGCCGTAGCATAACAATAAGTACGTACTTTTTTGCACAAAAATGAAGAATCTGTATAGGTATGTAGGTAACCCAAAAAAGACACTAAAAAATTTGAATTAATTAGTAGACTCATGTGATTTTCCAGCAGCTTCTACTAGATACTCTTTGAATACCCTGGTACCTACTAGTAAAATGGAATACATCAAAAATAAATTCGTGTGGTCCTGAAACTGAAAATTTTAATTTTATGGAATATGGGCATATGACACATGATTTTAGGATATTTTTTGATACTGAACCTAATAAACGACAAATAAAGATGTTATATCCTACCTTTAAAATGTTATAGTAATTTTTTAAATAAAGATTCGAGTTTTTTCGGTAGTACCTACCTACCAATGTTAACAAAAATTGCATTTAAAGCTTTTGTACATTTTTAATATCATTGGGTACCCTCCTCCACATCACCTAAGAGTTTGAGTACAAGAAGCGTTTTTTATTATGTCGTATCCCCAGTAGACCTAATCCACAGTTATTGTTATTTTTTGAAATTTGTTTGTTTTGTATTTTTTTTCTTTCTCTAATTTTTGTTTGTATTTTTTAATTACCTATTATTTTTTTATTTAGCATGATGGCCTTAGATTCCCATCTTCGTCATCTAAATCCGACTCCATAGTCCTTAACTGTTCTAGAAAGGACAATGGATCTAAATCATTTTCCAAATCTGACTCTTCACTTTCAGTTTTTTGTGAACAAAAGATGGATCCGTATCATCGTTCGCCTCTTCTTCATCATAGTTTTTAGAGTCACTATTTAAGCATACTTGACCATTACAGTTGATACAAATAACTGAACAACTTAATCCTGCCTTACGACATCCACATCTAGCACCACACCTCCGACTAAATTTACAAAAAATAGTTTTTAGTAGTAAATCAGGGGCCGGTTGGAGTAGAGTTCTTATTGGTTCCAGTTTTCAGGAGCAAGTGATAATAAGCGCAATAAGTGTTGAGCAGCAGAGATGTTGGAGGGAGAGAAACTAACTGTAGGTACTACGGAAAAAACTCGCATATTTGTTTAAGAATTTACTATAACTATTTTTAACATCTCTATTTGTCGTTTATTAGGTTCAGCATCAAAAAATACCCTAAAATCATGCGTCATATGCCCAGATTTCATCAAATTAAATTTTCAGGTTTGAATATCCCTCATTTTACCCCTCCCTTCCAAAACTACTAAAATAGATATAAATAAAACATTTACGCTGTTGTAGAGTTTTTTGTAATATGAACCCACTTCACATTTCCCCCTCCCCAAAAAAAACACCTTTTTCAACATATATTTTTATGGGATCTTGGGATCTTTAAATTCTTCATTTTCATAATAATTGCAACAATTAAACTCAGTTTCAGGACCAGACGAATTTATTTTTGATGTAGGTATTCCATTTTACCAGTACCGCATCAGCGAAAACCCCCTTTGACCCCCTGAAAATCAATGACGCGACACTCGGATCGATGGGGAACTTTCACAAAATGTTTGGAACACTTCAAATGAGCTGATTCAAAAACAAAAACCCTATATATATTTTATCCGAACTTTGGCCAAATTTATGTCTAATTTTCCTAGACTATCTCCAGTAATGCTATCTTTATATTGTCTAGGCCCTGTCTAACCCCGTTTTGGCCCTGACCAGTTAAAACTAAATTTTTTAAAATTTTGTTCTCAGATTATAAAAAATATTAAAAACATACAATAATGCAGCACAAGTATTTTAATCCATTGATTTCGTAAAGAGGACGGTTTTTATTTTATTTTTAAACCTCATTTATAGAAGTCCCTTATAGAATAGATTAACTTTAATTTTGGATATTTTAAAACAGATTTTTTTGTTTTCGCCGATTCAATAATCAATAATTTATAAAAATAAAGCAACAACGATAACAATTAGTTTCGCAATAATGCAAGGCATTATACTTCTGCTTCTATTAATATTTATCTGCAAAAAGATTTAACTAGTTAATTCCTAGTAATAGGCCTCTCGAGTATTATATTTTATACATTTTCGAAAAGATAGAAGAATGAGAAGAAAATTGATGATTTTCTGTGTGAGATGTGAGAAGACGGACATGAATGACCTAAAGCATTTATTCCATATACAAAAGATTCACTCTAAATGTTGTTAGGGAAAAACACCTGAATTTATAAACTATGTATATGTACTTGCCTTTACAGCAACATATTAACGTAAAAATTAAGTTTTAGCAGAGCGATCGTCATTACATTTCAAAAATTAAAAAAAAAATGTGCCATTAAAATTATGATGCCATTAAGTTAGTTTAAAAAAATGTGGGTAAAATTTGTTTTCCGGCATTATTACAATGAGTCCCTTTTATTGTCTAAAATGCCACATGATTCAATCCCAAAATTTCAAAGTAATCCATCCATCCGTTCAATCGGTACTGAAGGAAAATTCAAAAATACTTCGCATTTATAATTTATCATAATAGGATTTTTTAATTATTTGATAATTTTGTTTTTATTTTAAGATGCCAAGTCTTAGTCGTTGGCGCCGGCAGTGGAGGATGTGCTATGGCAGCAAAGCTTTCTTCAAAGCTAGAAAAGGGAAAAGTATTTGTTCTAGAACCTGCGGATGTAAAATTATTCCCAATCTTAAAACATATCCATACTTACGACCTTATTTTTAGAAACACTACTATCAACCTATGTTTACTTTGATCGGAGGTGGCATGAAGCGTTTAGAACAATCCTATCGTTCAATGTCTGATGTCCTTCCGAAGAATGCTAAATGGATAAAAGAAAAGGCTGTAGAATTTGATCCGAAATCAAATTCGGTAACAACATCATCTGGGCGAAAAATCATCTACGATGTACTTATTGTAGGAACTGGCTTACAATTAAACTACAATAAGGTTTGGTTTCTACTGATCGCACTTACATTCACTTAATTTTGTACATTCACTTTGTTCAACGTCAATTAAAAAAAAAAACGAATTTCATTATAATTTACAGATTCCTGGCCTCGAAGAAGCTCTTTCAATTCCAGAAGGAAATGTTTCCTCCATATATTCACCAAAGTACGTAAATCGAACTTATGAAGCCTTACAAAGGATAGAAGACGGCAATGCAATTTTTACTTTCCCAGCATCGCCTGTTAAATGTCCTGGAGCACCACAGAAGATAGTTTACATAGCAGAGCATTACTTTAGAAGGGTATATAAATTCTTTAGTTACTGAAAGCCTGCAAGTTTTTTCATGCCTCGTTTGAAATTAAATTAATTTATTTTCTTCCCGCCGCTGGGGCTTCTTTGTGCATCATTTTCAGACAAATAAACGAAACAAAATCAATGTCATCTACAACACTGCATTGCCAGTATTGTTCGGGGTGAAGTACTACGCTGACGCATTATGGCCAATTGTTAAGGCACGTAATATTAATGTTAATCTGAAGAGAAATCTCATCGAGGTGCGTCCAAATGAAAACATAGCAGTTTTTCAGAATTTAGACAAACCTGAAGAAACCTTTGAAGAAAAGGTAAATTTGAACATTCCTAAATTCTACCTTGAGATTTAATATATACTAATTTTGTTGTTCTCCAGTATTCAATGCTTCATGTTGTACCGCCCATGAGTGCTCCTGATGAGTTAGCTAAATGTTCTGAATTGGTTAATGAAGCTGGATTCGTAGATGTTGATAAGAACACAATGCAACATGTTAAACACAAGAATGTATTTGCTATTGGCGATAGCTCAGGATCACCGAATTCCAAAACTGCTGCCGCTGCAGGTGACCGAAAATTTATTAAATCCGTAAAGAAAATCATATTTCATTTTTTTGTATCTTCTAGCTGCCCAATCACCTGTAATCTATAAAAATATTATGTCTTTTCTCAGTGGAAAGGAATTAAAAGGATCATATGATGGTTATGCTTCGTGCCCACTTGTGACTGGATATAATCGAGTTATCTTGGCCGAGTTTGACTATGATTTAAATCCTTTGGAAACTTTTCCAGTGTCTCAGAACAAGGAACGCTATTCAATGTTTTTCATGAAAAAGGAATTGATGCCTTCGCTTTACTGGCATATGATGCTCCCAGGTTATTGGAACGGACCAGCGTTAATGAGAAATGTGTTGTCTGTTTTTAAATTTGGGACAAAATAGATATTAAACTTGTAATAATAATTCAGCTATTAAACCAATTAAATAAAAATGATGTATTTGGCCTTAATTTAATTTGTGAGCTTTTTAAGAGTGTCCATTATATGTAAACAAAGGATCAGCAAAAATAAAAACATCGATTTTTAAAGTAAACTTTTTTATAATTCAGGTCATGTGGTTCTTATATAATAAACAAATATTTAATTCATTAAAAAATATATTGAGAAAAAAACGTAAGAAATTAATTAAGTTAGTAAAAGAAAAAAACAGAATTTTAAAGTAAATTTTAAAGTCCGTGCACCAGGTTCCATCTTAAAATACTGTAATACAATTACATGATACGCCAAAAGTAGAACAGACAAAAGATATAAAAAAAACCAATAAATTATAGGGATTATACGAATAACTTCTTATATCTTGGATCTCTTACTGGTGTGTCCCTCGAGGCCGACCGTGCATCTAGACGAAACCTCATGTGGTTGCAAACTGGTTTCGGCCGGATTACTTGGTCTCTTCCTATGGGGCGATGGTATTGGTGATTTTTGTTTTAGACACTCCACGTCGTCAAAGACCACCTGCGCCCCTCCGGCGCAAGTTGGAATCACATTACCCTTATAGAGTTTTGTTTCGACCTCCCCATCGGTGTCGGCTTGTTGCGACACAAGACAGTATTTTGTTGACTTGCCAGTGAGATCTTTTACATCTGGAAGTTTATTGATTGATTTTCGATTAGGTAAGTACGGTTGCAGGATTGTGCCTAGAGGCACTGGATTTGGGGCTCGATGCTCTAGCCATTTTTCACCAGCCGAACGTGATCTGCGATGGCGATTGTTGGCAACTGGGACGCCCTAAATAAAAGCAATTTAAAAAATTTAACATACATTTCTTAAAAAAGTTAACATAACAACCAATAACATACCCTGAATGTCCTTGTTGCTCCATTTGTCTCACTTCCATTTATAACAGTCCTAGTCGAAGGTGTTGGTGGTTGAGAACGCAGCGGAGGCACTGAATTAACTTCGCTTAAATTCTCCGAACTATGTGAACGTATCAGGCCAGGAATGTCATCGGATTTGATAATATTTGATACCAATCGTAGCTTTTCATCCTTGATACGCATTCTTTCTTGTAGTTTTTGTCGCTGCTCCCGCAATTTAATTTCTAATTCACGATTTTTCTTATCAGCTTCAACGGCCATTTTTGAATTAAATTTTTTCTTTTGTTTTTCCTTTTCTTGCTCCTTTTGTGAGAGAAGATTTTGATTTTCTGAAAGTTTTCTCTGCAATTCATCGAGTTGACGCTCTCGATTACTTAATTTATTATTTAGAATATCAATAGAACTTTCATGAACTCGAAGTTTATTCTCGAGTGCTACAATACGTTCACGTTCGCTATTGTAGACAGCTTTAATAGATGCCAATTCTGTTTTTAAAGAGAGATTCTCCTTTTCAACTTGCACCAAATTTATTCTGAAGTTGTCACCTAAAATATTTAGATTTTTTGTATGTTAATTTTAATTATGTACTTTTTTGTTGATCTCAAATACGCAATACAAATGCAAACAAGGTCGTTCAATAAATATTTGGTATTATTATTAAATTGATTTGATATTGGAGATTTTTAACGTGTTTTTTCATAAAATAAATAAAAGATATTATTTAAGTAAATAAATAAATAAAATAAGTGTTTTTAAGTTATTTAAAATAATATTTTTTATTTATTATTATTAATCAAAAACTCAAATGGATGTGAAATATATCTCATCGTTTGATGGCCCAAGCATATAATGTGGAAAGGTAAGTGAAGGTGGTTATTAATGAACATCGGGAAGATTGATTTTATATTCTTAGAGACTTTAGGCCTCAGGCATTCAGTTAAAAGTGCATAGCCATATTTAACAATTTTCAAAATTGTTTTGAACGTGATGTGCAATGGGAATTTGAATAATAGTGCAGGTAAAATAGGGGTTTAATACGACAAATATTAACAGCTGATGACTGAATGTAGGAATAATTTTGTTTTGGTGCCAGAAATGCATTTTAAAAACATTTTATAATAAGTAAATGCATAGCATATTCAGTGAAAATTTCCTGGATTTTGTTAAATAGTATTTCAAGTGCACAAAACGCATTTATTCTCAAATCTACTTCAGCTGACATAATATCCATAAGCTATAAGTCTATTTTTTATCTGCACTATAAGTGAAAAAAGCAGTGTTAATTAAATATGGCTCATTTTGAAAAGCATTCGCCAAAAACAAAATTATATAACTTACCCAGCTCTTTGCATAGAGGATTTGATGTTAAATGTATACGAATCCATGTATTGTTCTTGCTATCTTAAGAAGGTTATAGCTTTTTCAAACAAAACAAAAAACAGTCTTACAAAAGATGCATTTAATTTTTTTAAGGTAGGATTCTGAAATATTTATTAAATTAAATACTTTTGAAAAAAAAAGAAATTAACTTTATGAATGCCTTGAAAGCGATAAAAAAAAATAAGAGCCAAAACTTAACTATTGTTTTTTTTTTTTTTTTTTTTTTTTTTTAATCGTGGAGGTAACTATAATTTGTATTAACACTGAAGTTTCAATGATTGAAAAAATATACAATTTAAATGTTTCCGGAATTTGTGTGCGGTCTTTGTTTAAGCTTGAAAATTCCTTATTTCGAAAAGGCTTTTTTATTTTTTTATTTTATTTTTCGAATTATCAGAGAGCAATTTGCTACTTTGCAAGAATTTATTTTGATAACTGCCAATTTCCCGTTTAGCATCTCATTATAACAATGACAAATTATGAAATGAAATAAGGGCGAACTTTGAATGAAAAATAAAAAAAAATATTAAAAGCGAACTATATTAGTATTAAAAAGCCAAGATAAAAATTGGAATGAAAACTTCATGAAGAAAATTTTCCAAACAATAAATTCGAAATGATTAAAACAAGTGACAAAAAATTGCGAAATGATCATGACGAAATTAAAAAATGGCAATAAGCATAGGTATTGTGTAGTATATTTGTATGTATTTTCCCTGATAAAACTTCTGAATACATGAACGTGTATAGTTCAAAAATGGTTGAGTTATTAGTGGATCAAATGTAAATTTAACAAAGGACATTCGTTAAAACTAAGATAAATTTAGTAAAATCTTTGTACAGTCATCTTCTTTAAAATAGCTTTTTATATATAAGATTTCTTTAACATCTCTTTGGTATCTCAATTTTTAAGTATGGCTGCTTTCATAAATGCATGGTTGCTTTATTTACATGCGATCCAATTGCAATCATATTAACGTTATACAAAATATTTGCGCATGTGTTTTACGCTGCATTTATGAACACTTTTTCTAATTTGCGTCCATGGGCGTTTTTCTTTTTTAGTTCAGAGCAGAGCTCTGAACAGAGTCTGAACACTCCGAACATACTCTGAGCGATCTCTGAACTGAGCGTGTTCTGCTCTGAGAGTTCAGATTTATTTAAAGAAACACGCTTCAGCAGCTGTCACTTTTTTTTTGTTCACAGTTTGTCATATTATTTGTGTTCAGCTATTCAACTCCGTCTGCTCTATCAATTTATTCTGAGCTCATAGAGCGCGCTCTGAACATGCTCTGAACATGCTCAGAGCGAAAAAAGAAACACAAAATTGGAGCTCTGAATGTTCAGAGCTAAAAAAGAAACACGATCTTTTGTTTGACAGTTCGGGCTCTGCTCTGAACTAAAAAAGAAAAACGCCCCATATGTCAATTTTTACAACTGTTTTAGTTTTCTGTTTTTAACGAATGCTTTAAACACAAATATTCACATATTTCTGTTGTTTTATTCATCACCTCACAACAATTAATTTGATACATCATACATAACTGTACAGTGTACACCTTACAGTGGAGAATAGTCCAATTTTTGCAAAAATTCCAAAAACACCCGTTTTGCATTCACTTAAATGCTCATATATTTGGATCCAATGGTCGGATTTTCAAAATTCAAAATTCATATTAAAGCCACAATGACAGGCTTGTACCAGCTACAAAAAATTTAAAAACCGTTCAAAATTTCATAGTAAAAACCTTGGGGTAGATTTTCGAGGAAAAATTTCATCGAGGCAAACGTAATGACAAAGAGGAATACAAAAAAAAATTAAAAAAAAGTTTCTTATTAACGATATACTGGTGGGAAGGACATGGCTTTTCTAAAGAACGTGGAGTGTGTGCAACACTCTTTCTTTAAGAAAGAAATTCAGATTGCATGTGAGTTTTTATAGTTGCACATTTGCGCTGCAAATATTTGCGTTTTGCTTTTATGAAAATCTAACATTTATCATTTGCATTTATGAAAGTTATGCATTCGTCAGACTCTCGCAACCATACATTTATGAAAGCACCCTATGTATTTAATAATTTACACCTAAAAACCTTATTTAAAAAAATGACTAACCCTTTTTCAAGAAATTGGTTATTCAAAAATTTTAAATCCAATAACTATTTTTTTTAATTTTTTACATGTAATATTATTTTGACTTAAAAACACCATCTCAATAGCTCTATAGAAATTTTGATCGAAATTGGTTAAGCCGTTTGCCAAGACTGGCAAAAATAAAAAAAAAAACGGTTCTACTGTTAATAGGTTTACGTGGCTGTCAGCAGAGACACTTGACACACTTAGACCATAGGTTGGTCCATTGTGATGACGGTTAATAACAGTTTTAATAATTTTTGATAATCAAATATAGACCATACCTAGAACCGTTTCCAAAAAAAATTAATAACCTTATCATAACGGTTGTATGTTAGGTACTGTTATTTTTTGGATTTTAAAAAGATTGCTTCATTGGTTAAGGATGTAGGTCGAGGTGCAGGAATATTATGTAAATAGGTAATGACAGACAAACAGACAGAATTCTGGGACCCAACTTGGTAGTCTTTTGGAACTTTTTACGATTTGTTAAAATACTGTCAATTAATCGGTAATATTTTTATTTCACCACCAGATAACTTTAAGTTAACTTAAAATTTACAAAATAAACGAATGATATGGAGGAGCTTTACATGAAAAATATATATACAAAAATTTGTTAACTTACATCGATTCTCGAGATCGGCACATAGAATTTTTCTTTTCTCAATTCGATGCATTAGATACTGCATTAGTTCTTGAATAGCTGAATCACCCTCGGGACTATCAATTTTATAATCGGGAAAGCCTGGTCCGAGTGTATATACCAGGCCAAGATCAACATCAAGTTTCTTAGCATCATTATAACCCAAATCATTTAGATTATTAACTGCAATTTTAAAGATTTTATTAGCCTTCCTGCGACCAGGTGTTAATCCATAATCCGGTTTCATCGGAGTGGCTCTGGCTATTTGAACTTCTTGTGTCATTTCAGCGAACTTCATTACTTGCTATAATAATTTAAAGGGTAGGTTATTTAAAAATCAAAATTTTTCAGTGAAATTTTCAAAAAAAAAAAAAAAAACAGGATAACTCACTGAATTCTCATCGAAATCTTCTACTCGTGGATTGATACAAACAACCATACACACCTGGCCTTCGCCATCAAAGTAATTTTTAAATAGATGAGTAATTTTGGAATCTCTGTAGGGAATTTTCTTTTGATTTGAGGAAGTTTGGTTTTCCCTCAAGTATTCTAAGCATGTCCTTAGAGTCATGAGGGAGTTATTAATATTTCCTGCCTCTCGCAAGCGTTGTCCTGTATTTTTAGTGCGCGACGATCTCTCGCTTCCAGCCAAATCGACCAACGACAGCTGACTCACGGTGATTGTTCGCTTGTCCTGGATCACAGTCTCACCTTGACTGTCTGTAGGTGCCTGCACCAATCTAACATTGAATACCGAATGACTGCGACTGGATTCGGCATTAAGGACTGTATGTCCCATACGTTTGCGCTTCTGGCCAGTCTGGAATGCTTCGATAGCTTCCTCGACGGACTTAATCTCAATTTCAGTTACTCCATGAACAAACATATTATGATTGGCATCTTCGCGGATGATTTTACTTTGTAACGTCCTAAAAAAGAAGTCTTCTTTAAAGAAATCTAAGATTTGCAAAAAACGCAGCTATACCTATAAAGTATGTATAAAATCGAACCTGACAAAAAGGATTTAAAATTCAATATAGGTACGTATTGAAATAATTTTTTGGGATGTTCAACAAAAAATGATCGGAGTATGAATTTAGGCTTTAATTGAAACCCGCTGGTACTGCTAATCTGAAGAAGGTCGTCTCAAATTCCCGAAAGATAGAAAAAATGGGATTCAGAAAAAAGCAGTGAAATATAAATCTTGCGTTTATTTTTTTTTTTTTAAGACATCCTTTATAAGACTATTCCTTCAATACAACAATGGGTCGTATGACCTAGCTAAGCCTCTATTGTATTGCTTGATCTGGATAACCAGCTATTTTGCAGAAAAATTTTAATTTGAAAATTTTTATGAATAAAGAGGTAAGAAAACTCAGGTACCTTTTTTAATTGAATGAAAACTCCCCTAGATAGGAGAGTCTCTTAAACCTAACTATGACTTGTAAGTTGTAATTGTAGTGTAGTAGGTACATAATAGAATAAAGAACCGTGAAAAGAAATAATATGTTAAAATAAAGAGTCTGTCTTAAGACCCGACTGCGCGTACGCGATATTAAGTGCTTTTCACTTCTGTTTTCTTTCTTGTTTAAATAAATACAGTGCTAGCACCCAGGATAATGGCGTGAGGATTTGGGGTAGGTGCGAGGTTGGGTGTATGCAGTTTCTTCTGCATTAAAAGAATCTGGATTTCAAGCCAACCTCACACTTACCCCAAATCCTATAGTTTCGCGTACGCGAAATCATTTTCGCGTACGCGCTTTCGGGTCTTTAGGCAGATTCTAAAATAAATTTGGCCAGTTCTTACTTTTGAATTCCTCCTTCATCTAGCAGATCGTAAACGCTGTTGTTGTACACCTCAATATAGGTGACAAAAACGGCAAACATATTGTCCTCATCAAGTCCATTGAGCGGTCTTGGTTCTGTCGAGGCTTGGGATGCAATTTCAGGATCAGAATCTTTACGTTTTCCTTTAGCAAACCTTAAATTCATCTCAGCGGCTCTTTCCAACATTGCATCGGCATCAGAAAGAATTTCAAAGCCATTAAGACGGTCCGGTTTGAAGATGTACTTCTTGGCCTGGAAATCGGATATAGTGCGGAAGAGTGTATCCAAACACCGTGGCATTATTCCACGCTGACGGGTGTCTCCAGTCATTGTATACGTTTTTCCACTTCCCGTCACACCATATGTGAATAATAAACTATTCTTACCCCGAATCAAGTTTTCCACCAGTGGCTGAGCTACTCCTGAGAAAACATCGCGTTGGGATGACGTCGGCTCGAATACATGTTTGAAAATGTACTGGGTCTCCTTCTGGGTGGTTTGTTTGTGATTCAGCGTGAATTCGGGTGGTGTTAGAACTATAGTGGTAGGATTTTTCACACGAATGCATGATAGATCTGCGTCTGATTGGAGCGGTCGAACTCTGCAGAATACATTAACTGGATCCTTTTGTTTTTCTGAAGAAAGCGGACGGATTTGTTGCGTTCTTGGTACTCGAACTGGTGTCCTTGCTCTGAATGGATTGTTTTTAAAAAAATATTAAAAGTATTTTAAAAAACGATAATCTATTTACTCACGTATTTCTCATCATTTTGTTTTAATGTGCAATCAATTTACAGGCAAATTTAAAGAAATATAAAAGAAAAATAAGTTATTAATGCATTTGGCTTTCAGTATTCAGTTATTTTGAAATTACGAATTTTCGGAAAGCTGGTTTGACAAACCGCCATTTTCGAAATTGTAGTTTTCTTACAGAAGATGTTTGTAAGTTGTTGAAATTTAAGGGTTTCGTCCAACTGGGTGTTTCTCTTTATTGGCTCAACACAATGCCATGCTGCAACTGAAATCGGTGCCGCAGCTGCAACTGCCAGTTCAGGCTCTGCTCTGAACTAAAAAAGAAAAACGCCCTATATTACCGATCCAGGACCTCCTTATCATTTCCCCTAAAGCGCATGCGCAGTCAGTGCAATTCTCTCATTTTTCTTGTTTTTTTAAAGAGACTAGAGAGACGCATGAGATAATATTTTTTCTTCATGAATAGGACAGACAAGGAGATGTGTTTGAATTGGGCCTTTCCAAAAACTATCTTTGTCTTTTCTCTTTCTAATTTTGACAAAACAACAAAAACAATACATGTGAAATCGAACTTGATATAATAGGCGTTTTTCTTTTTTGGCCCCGATCGTGGCACTGAGCTGTCAAAAAGAAAACTATGTTACTTTTTAACTCGGAGCGCTCCGAGCTCTCAACTTGCATTTCTTTTTTAGCTCAGAGCTCGACCGGGGCTCGCTCGATGAGCTCGGAAAAAAATGACCGAGCACATCGAGCACAAAGCTGAGCGCGGCTAACTTCATACAATTTTCATGTAATTTGACAGATATGAGAGTTCAGACTTCAGTGCTCAATTGAGTTTCTTAAATAGATCGGTGCGCTCAGGTCACGCTCTGTTCGGAGTGAGCTCTATTCGCTCAGAGCCCGCTCTGTGCTCCGCTCGGGGCTAAAAAAGAAAAACGCCTAATGTAAACAAAATATATTATGCTCTTGTCAGTGCAGTGTGGATTTTTAATATTTTCTGTGATTTTGTATATAAATAAGCTTGATAAGTTATTGAAATTGATTTATTGTTAAATTGGCGTTATAACCATCGTTTTATACGTTTTTATTGTAAAACAAATAAGCATTGTATTGTAAAAATATTTGGCGTTTATTAACTTTTGTTTGAAACTGACGTCTGGTGGAAAAACCCAATTGAGCATTGTTTGTTCGTATATTCACCCTTTCTATGCACAGATTCACTTCCAAATGCAGACGTGAAGCAAATTATTCATATGAATGTTTTTGACGTTTGGTTTCACATTTTCGCAGAACGAGAATTGTTCACACAAACAACATTCAAATGAATAATTTTCTTTCACGTCGATATTTGGAAGTGAATCTGTGAAACGAAAGGGTGAATACGAACAAAAAAAGCTCAAATCAACCACATGACCTTCTCTACCTATTCATGAAGAAAAAAATCTTTCTTTCGAGATATACTACCGATCCCGCACCTCCTTAACATTTCCACTGAAGCGCAAAGAATTCTCTCAATTTTTGAGGAGAAAAGAGAAATGCATGAGATAGAAAGATTTTCCCTTCATGAATAGGACAGAGAGGGACATGTGGTTGATCTGAGCTTTTTTTGTTCGTATTCACCCTTTCTTTTCACAGATTCACTTGCAAATATCGACGTGAAAGCAAATTATTCATATGAATGTTTTTTACGTTTGGTTTCGCAGAACGAGAATTAAATTATTCGAAAGATGAAAGTTTATCACTGACTGACTCACTGACTGATTCATTAACTCATCATTGTACAGCTTACTGTGTAATATATACAATATATTTAAAAATTTTTTCCTATTACCTTATATTTGAAAGTGCACACTAAAGCCTCAACTACATAAGCCAAAAAAGTGAAAAAGTGCAAAAGTGAAAATTTTTAAATTGATTTTGTGATAGTTTTTCTGACTAGAAAACTTATAAAAATGATGCAGAAAGCTTAAATTTTGGTTCAAAAACAAATTTGTGTATTCTTTTTCACAAAACAACGGCGCTAGCGGTAAAAAAAATATTTTTACTTTTGTACTTCAGTACTTTTTGGCTTATGTAGTTAAGCCTTAAGAAGGGATTTTTTGAAATTCTTAAATTTAATAGGGTAAACTTAGGTTTAAATAGGGTAAAGTCGGATTTCGATTTTCTAAATGGGTTAAGATAAAATTATTAATTTATAAAGATTTCATAGATTTTTTAATTCTAAGGTGTGTTAGGGGTGTTAAAAAAATTATAAAAAATTATTTTAACACTTACCAACGTTCAAAACGCAAAATCTCAAAAATCAATGTTTCACAAATAAATTCTATTAAATCAGGGGGTTCATTTATTTTTATTTTATTTACTATTTTGAAAAGGGCATAGAAATAAAAATTAGGCGTGTAATACAAAATTTTTATTTACATCGTATTTTTGACACACGCAATTTTTCAAAAACACTAATTTTTTTTTACCTTTTTTTCACACTCTTTATTTTTTATCTTTTTAATGCGGGTAGATAGAAATATGAAATTTTATCATCTTATAGAGATTACGGATTTACATGATTTCGGTGAAAATTGGATTTCTAAAGTGCCGTTGGGAAAAGTTATTCAAGTATAAAAAATTTTAAAAAACTTTTTCTAACGGTTTTCTAATAATATCTTTTTAATTAATAATCATAGAAGGTTGAAATTTTCACAGGTAATATAATTTATTGTTTTAAATGTGAATTTAATTTTATTTCAATTTTTTTATACCCTCAAGTTTAGATAACAGAATTATAAAGGTTGTTTTACATGTCAGCTTATTATTCATCAGTGCATGCACGCATGGGTTTCATTTTTCTTTAGTCCGCACGGCAATATGATAACAATGATTTTGATACCTCATTTGTTAATCTACCCACTATAGATTGATCACAATTTTAATTTTAGTTCAATCAAAAAATCCATTAAATTTAATCGAAATTACCCCATTTGTTCATTGCCAACCACCACCGACCAGTGGCAGATTACCCGTTATTTTATCAAAATCAGAAAATCCAAATGATATTGATGGATAAAATAATTCATAACTTCTGTTCTAATTGTCTGATCTTTCAAGATTAAGATATTAAAATAATCAGTAAATGTTAAGCTATAATTCTGTATAAAAATTATTGCGAAGGGGGGAAGCGTTCTATACGAAAAGGGATGGTAAAGAGGTAATAAATTCAATTTTCTGCATTAAAAATGCAAAAGTTGATGAAAATTTTACGAATTTCAAAAAATTATGTTCTACAATATTGTAGCCCTATAAAAAAGTCAATAGTGTTATAGGGGTAAATTCAACAAGTGCGGCGGGAGGGGGATTTAAATGATTTTTTACCATAAAAATCGATTTTAATCAAAAAAATCATCAGACATGCCATCATTAATTAATTAATAACTCCTAAAATTCTTAACGGATTCTCAAGATTAAAATCTTAAAATACTGTCATTAAAACAAAATGTATGTAAAAAAAATATCAAATTTTCATGACAATTATGAAAAAAATGTAAAAACAAATTGAATTAATGTTTTTTTACACCCACTTTGATTGATTAAAAAATTTTAAATAATATGTTATATTCAAAATAGAGAACAAAAATTTATTACATATTATTTATTAATGTATTGTCTAAATATTTGTTGAACATTTTAAAGTTCTAAGTCCAACAAGAATTAAGATATTAAACAAATTTTGAAATTAATTTATTTATAACATGCTTTTTGCGGCATAGTGTTTTCTTCATTAAAATGCTCATTACTTTTTACTAGAATAACGGATTTTAATCAAATGACTTTTATTCGCTTCCAAACAAGTAAGCGCTTATTTTGATATATAAAACATATATATCTATCATCGATTTAATACATTAAAACGTTCTAAAAAAAATCTTAAATAATTTTCTTGAAAAATAAATGAAAAAACGCGAAAATTTTTCTATTTTTGTAGGTATAATATACATATACCTACATATTTATATTTATTAAATATGCACGTGCGTTGGTGGTAGGTATTTCTCATTTGTAATAATACTAAAGGTACCCTCATTGTTGGTTTGGTTGGCTGATAACTTTTGTTCTAATGATCTCATCGTCTTAAAATTTAGGTAGAATGTCATTCAAGTGTACTTGACCTTTTTAATGAAACTTACTATGATGTGGGTAGAGTATATTATTTAGTTGGCTTATACCTTCTGTTCTATTAATCGGATCTGTAAGATTAAGGTCTTAAAATAAAGGTTAAATGTTAGGCTATAACTTCAAGTTAATTTATAAAAAAAATTCAAATTGAATTAAAAAAAATCGCTTTCGTTGATATGAGCTGAGCACGGGCTGGGCTGGGCATTGGGCAACAAATTTGATACTCAGATTTATAGAAAAGAGTTGATTTGGTCAAGTGATTGACTTGGCAAGTTGGTTACATTTTTAATAATGGTCAGATTTTCAAGGTGAAGTTTTTTAAATTTTGATTAAGTATCCGGCTAAACAGTTTTCAAAAAGTAAAAAAAAAAAAACAAGTTAAAAAACAAGTTATCAAAACAATTCGTACGGTTCACCCAAAGGTACTGTTAACTTGGGCGCCTGCCTGGCGACTGAACATACCCTAAGCGGAGCAACGGAGTTGCGTGAGCGGGACAGGGGACCCGCAATCGATTTTTATCGACAAAGGTCAAACTAAGTGAGTGCTTGGAATAAAAGGTAGACTAGATTTATAACTTGACGAGTAACAATGGTCAGATTTTCAAGATTAATTTCCCAAAATCAAGGTGAATTATCATGCTAGAGGTAAAAAAGCAGGTCAAGGGCTGACTGGGCAAATCGGATATAGATTTATAACTTGAGTTCTAATGGTCATATTTTTATGGTTAAAGTCTTAAAATAAAGGTAAATTATTTGTTACTATTAATATAAAAAAAGTATGTATGTATGTACATATAATAACATACATACCTACATAGATACATACATACATAGGTAGTTATGTATATATACCTATACTAATATAAGTTAGTGAATTGAAAGACAGAGAGGTATTGAGAGAGACAGAGAGATGCAGTGAGATCTAGAGAGAGACAAAGAGATACAGGGAGCGATAGAGACATACAGGGAGCGACAGAGAGATATAGAGAGATACAGAGAAAGACAGAGAGGTACAGAGAGAGACAGAAAGATATACAGAGAAATACGGGGAGATACAGAGACAGAAAAATATAGAGAGGGACAAAGAGATATAGACAGATAGAGACAAAGAGAGACAGAGACATACAAAGAGATATAGAGAGGTAAAGAGAGAGACAGAAAGATATAGAGAGAGGCAGAGATATACAGGGAGATACAGAGAGAGACAGAAAGATACAGAGAGGGACTGAAAGATAAAGGTAGATTCGAGATAAAGGTAGATTTGAGATCAAGGTAGATTCGAGATAAAGGTAGATTCGAGATAAAGGTAGATTGAGACATTGTCTTGCACATACATCGTGTGACTGCAGTAAAAGGTAGATTGAGACATCGTGTGACAGTTAGCGTAGCCAACTGTTCGGGTAAATATACTAGTCGGATTTAGTATAAAAGGGTGGAAATTTTTTCGATTCACTTTTTCACAGAACCAGAACCCTGATGTCATGTGGATTGAGATGTGTAGTCACAGACAGGATTTTTTAGGATAGCGGAATCACCTCATATTTAACAAAAGTAAACATAATGTCAAAACCCAAAGAAAAATACTCGTTTTCAAAAATACGTTGAAAAAAAAAATTACCAAACAGTCTCAAATTCGTTTCAGATACCCCTATTAGACGCCAGCATCGAAACACTTTACCGCCAAAGAAATCCGATTCTGTATGGGCATGTAATCGAAAAAGTTCTTGTATTTAAAACGGAGATTTTCAATAGTCTGACCGTTATTATTGTAATCAGGTATTTTGCACAACATAATGCAAGCACGATAATATACTCAATGATCAGCCTTATGTTGAGACTTTAGTATTTTGAAGATATAAATGCGATAACTAGGGCTAGGATTTCCATGCAACTTAAAAACGCTAAATATGCGCTTAAAATATGCTCTTAAAAATGGGAAATATGCACTTAAAATATGCATTTAAAATCATATATTTTACCTTCTGTCTCAATTTCTTTTCAATGAACACAAAAAAAAATTGGTATACAGTTTTTAGAAAAAAAAGTCAGTCTTTTATTATCTTTTAAAGGAACTAAAAAACAATTAGGTACACTAAGAAATTAAAAAATACACAAAACATATTGTTCCATGTTTTGTGTATAATTTAAATAAAAATAACATCAACTTAAGAAAAAGACATCCGTTCGAATTTTTTTCAAAATAACACAAAAAATAGAAATCGTTATCCACATCTAATCCTCAATATTTTCATATGTTTTATTGACATAAATCATGAAATTCTTCTTAAATTTTTAAAAATAAAGCTTTGGCGATTGGGCCTTTGCTGTGGTGCATTCTTAAAAGAAGAAATTTGAAGCGTCTAGAGTAAGAAGGGGTCAAGTGACATTTTTCGATTTTTTTTTTTTTTATTTTTTACCAATACCTACTGGTGTTAAGCGACAACTTAAATTTTGGTCTAATTCTTGTGTCTCTTTTCTTATTAATTACAAAGTTAGCTTTAGATAAAGGGGTTTACTATACGTTTGTTTTGAAGTAAACGTAAAACTTTAAACACTTATAACTCAAAACTTCAAAAATGTCACTTGACCCCTTCTCATTCTTAACGCTTCATTTCATCGGTTGTAAAGCTTCTCAAATAATTTTCATTACTGCCTGCCTTGCTGAATGCCTTGCATATATTTTCACTGTTGAAAATCCTTCATTTTTTGCTGGAACATTCTCATTCTTCTTTTGTATGGCTGGATCAAGAGTCCTTTAACGGCAGTTATTTTTACAACAGCATTTTCAACTAAATCAATTTGATTTTTTAATGAGTTCCTTCCCTCAAGCTTTGTTATGGTATGACAAAGAAAACTGTAGTTAGAGCTAATTAATATTTTTAGGCAACAGCATCAGAATCATCAAAATTATTGCCACTTCTTCAAACTCCTCATAGTACCTTGCGTAATGTACAACTGCTTCTATCCAAGTTCCCTACCTGGACCCATGTTCTGTAACTCGGCGATAACTTTTCGAGGCGATAAACGGCGAAAAATGGAACAAAACCCATAGGATTCCTATGAGTTTTGTTCCATTTTTGTTCCATTTTTCGCCGTTTCTCGTCACGAAAAGTTATCGCCGAGTTACAGAACATGGGTCCTGGACCCATAGGATTCCTATGAGTTTTGTTCCATTTTTCGCCCTGGGTCCCTGGACCCATGTTCTGTAACTCGGCGATAACTTTTCGTGGCGAGAAACGGCGAAAAATGGAACAAAAATGGAACAAAACTCATAGGAATCCTATGGGTTTTGTTCCATTTTTCGCCGTTTATCGCCTCGAAAAGTTATCGCCGAGTTACAGAACATGGGTCCTGGTAACAATAGGCTGTGGTGGAAGAGATGTTAGGGTATACTTTTCTCTAAAAAGTTCCAGGCGAGATGGTGCCTTTAAAAATATTTTTTTTTTTTCGTTTGAAAGGAATAATGGAACGCAATGAATTTGTTTTTATTTTCACCCAGTTCATTGATTCTAATTTTAATGGTGCGTTTGCATTTCTTTAAAACCGATGTTTTTCAATTTTATGGTAATTTTTTAAAAAATATGAAGGAAAATATGCATTTATTATAAATATATGCAAAAATATGTAAAATATGCATATATGGTCAAATATGCAAAAATATGCACTAACGATTGAATTCCATTTTAAAGAAAAATTAATGATTCGTAAAGACAATTTGTTCTCTTGCTTCTAGTTTGTCAAAAAAAATATGCATTTGCATGGAAATCCTAGCCCTAGTGATAACACTGTATAGATAAAACATTTTTCCCAACAAATCAATTCAAGAACAAATTCCTCAAATTTTAACACATAAATTTGATTAATAATCTTTATGTATGGGGGTAATTATCGAGTGATCTTAAGTTTTCGAGGACCATAAGGTTCCAGTTACAGCTTTCATTGAAAATTTAAATTTATTGTTTTGAGACAATTTAAAAGCAAAATCAGTGATTACATATTTTGATCCAAATAAAAAGCTTTTGACTCTAGTCAAAAAAAATATTGCATTCTGGCCAAAGGTTCCACAGGAATTGAAAAAAATATGTACCTTACAATTGATCAATGAAATCTTTGAAATCATTTTGTATGAAAGGTTGGGCCAAAATTTAATATTTTTGCGTGTATCAAAAAGGTGGATGCATTAAAATTTGTATCCAATAAAAACTATGTGGAGAGCTTTTGGTTGTTGTAATCCCTCGTAAGAACAATTTTCGCTCTTTATAATTTTTTTGAAAAGAAATTTTATACAAATTCTTCTACGGTACATATTAACAGTAATACAATTGTAATAAATATAAAGTACATAATAATAATTTTTCAGAAATTAATTACTTCATTTTTGTCATAAAAAGTTTATACTTCATGATCTATAGTACAGCATTAACAATGTTTTATGTATCTAACCCATTGTGTGCCTATAGGGAAATATACTTAACCGATCAGCTTTTCAAGATTTTTCGAAGATTTGATACGAAGAAAAACATTAACAAATATAATTTTTTTTTAATTTGTTTATTACTTCATTACTTGAAATTTGTTGTGTTGTTACTATAGGTAGGTAGGTATTAAAAGAAATTTAATGGTTAATAATTATTTTCTTTCCATGTGTTTTTCTTTATTGTTTTTTTTATGCATAAATTCTTCTTTTTTTTTTGGCCGACTGTAAAATTAAATTAAAAGGATTTTTAAGGCTACACAAAAGAAAATTAAATAAATTGTATGTGACGAAAAAAACCAATTGTTTTTAAAAAATTAAAATTAAGTGTTCGAAAACACAAATAATAACTAATTATTTTTTTTTATTTCAATCATTATGGAAATGAATGTGTGTTGTTTTATGTAGTAATATTACAATGATTTTTTTATTTTTAATTGACTAACCATGAAATTAAAATAAAAAATAAAGTTGTTTTTTTTTATCAAACATCCTTTCCACAAGTTTTTTTTTTTTTTGTTATTTATTTTATAATATGAAGGTGTATTGTTTTTATAATTATGTTATGAAATAACCTAAAACTGATAATAATTAAAATAGTTACTATCAAATCAGTCTATAATTAAATATTAGAATTATCATTTATATTTTACATTGCTAAAAATTAATGCGAATCTTGTATTACTACAATTAATATGTATACTTTTTTTGTATTTTGTTAAGTTGTGTTTCTTTTTTTCATTTTTCCATGGCAATTCTGTGGCATATAATGTTTATACTTTCTTTTGCATTTATGTATTTTAATAACAATATACATACATATATATTTTCACCAGTTATTTGTTTTTTCTTGAATTTTATGTTTTTTTTATTATAATTAATTAATTTTTAATACTAATGAAAAGATTAAAATAAGACCTGGATTAACAGTATAATTTTTATTTATTTGTTGTTGCTATACACTTTGTGTTTCTATTGAAATTATTTAAACCAATAAAACATAAGCAAATAATGTAAACGACAAATTATAAACAAAAACCAGCATTGATCAAATAAATAAGAAAGAAATATAATATTTGATCAACAAATTAAATAACAATTATAAATTAACAGATTTTTTTCTTTTGTAAAGTTTGGAAAAAAGTATCATCTAACGAAGAGAGGAAGCCACCAATTAAAATTTAATAACATAACAATCGTCTTTATTTATTGAAAAAAAAAGAGAATATATTTTGATCATTCTATTAAAAAAATTAAATAATATAGTTTGGGTTAAGTGACCATTCCTAAAATATTCATAATTTTATTCTAAAAAACAAAAAAATCTATAAAAATTATCTAAGAAAACAATAATATCGTTTTTATTTATTTGTTTTTAAATTATATGTAGACAAGGTTCGACAAATTCAATAAGTAACGACTTTTCTTCTCCCATAAGGGTATTGTAAACTTTAAATAGTGAACAATTTGACAGAATGAAGATTTTGTTGCTTGTACTTGATCTTTAATTTGGAACAACAAACAATTTCTGCAGAGCATTGATTTTGTTTGGAATATCTGTTAAACTTACTGAGCTTCGAAAAATATACATGTTTTTATGATTAGCCCGAGAAGTTTACATAGTATGTCTTTAATTTAACATTTTGTTTAATATAAGTTTATCTTTATATAATTTTGTATTAGTGTATAAACCATGCTTTACTGACAAAAACGTTTTAAGATAGACCGTCAAACCGTTGGTCTATCAGATCTTGTGTGAGTAGCTTTCAAATTTCATTTCCACGCTATTGGTGGAGTTCAAAAAACATTCAAAAGCTAGATTTGTGTTCTTGTAATCCCTTGTGAAAAAACACCTGATAGTACAACTTAATGTATCTGAAAATTTTTGGGTTAATGAAAAGCCTATAGGATATGTTCTCGAACCCAAGGATTATATCATACATTTGTGACATGTGTTAAATACACTGTGAGATAGTGTGGGTTTAAATGGATATGGAGATATCCTCCACCTTTAAAGAGCATGTCCAAATTGATGTCCATTTGAAAACATAGTAGTGTAATACACAGTGAAGCTTACAGCTATAATAGCATAGAACAAAAATAAACGAAAATTGTTGCATACATCACAAACAAGCAGCTTTCCATAGCATTGAACAAATAAGGCAGTTTAGATCATTCCGCAATATAAAATAAATTAAGAAAATCACAAGAATATGGTATGGAAACTGTGTATACAAAACAAAACAAACTATTAAATTTATTTCTTTTTAACAAAAGACAAAACATATAATTTAAAAAGTCGGTCATATCATAATATAAAAGAAAGCGTAATGAATATGATAGGATTTTTGTAGGGCCGAGCTAAAAGAAATATATTATCGGGTTTCTTATAAAATATCCCAATCAAATTCATAGACACTTTGAATATATCTATTCCATCACAAAAGTCTGGAAATGGGATATTTAAAAACAAGTTACATCAAAAATTTCACTTTAAACCCATTCATTTTTTTTTCTTTTGAACACTTTGAAAACGATATTAAGTAACAAATTCAATACCATTAAAATAAAATTAAAATTATGATAAAAAAAATATACATACACATATAATAGAAACGAAGATATTTAATAGAACGAAAAAAAAAGTTATTTAAAAACCCTACAAATAAGTATGAATCCTAATTAATTTTTTAAAGAAAATAATAATATAAAGCTTTTATGCGATCTGTGTGTAATTTCTACAAAAAATTCAATTATTACGAAAAAAAAGTTATAATTAAAAAGATTTATCTCCTAAGCACTAGACAGACATACATATGGATTTATATTTTATTAAACAAAAAACAAGTAAGAACTTTAGTAACTAGATGTCTACTTGGAGGCTGTCAACGAACGTAACAAATAAAAAAAAAATATGCATTACATCTTCGCGCTACCACCGCCCTCATAAAGCATTAGATACCAGTTCTACCGTATTTTTTGTTTGCATAATTTAGGTTTTTTTTTCATTTTTACAACACAGGTATACAATAATATGTAATTATTAAGTCTCAATTTGTTACGTTCTTGAAAGAGTTTGATTTGTTTTTTTTTTTGCCTTTAGCGAACATAAAAACACTATTTTTTAAAGAAATGTGCGGTATAGGTTTATATTCATAACAATTACTTGAAACTTATGAACATTTTACACAGGCACCTTCAACGTCAAAATCTAAGACCATAAGCTTAGTTTCTTCTGTTCCATTGCGGGATCCAACTGCACAAATGAGTTTCGTATCATTTGCTCTAGAAAAATACAAGTAAAAATATTAGTTTTGCTTTCGATTTGTCTGATAATATATATTTCTCACCGAATACGCCACACAACACCACCAGAACCTCCAGAATCTAAGGCCACAAGATTTCTTATAAATTCACCAGTTTTGACATCCCATAGTTTTACAGTACCATCATCTGAACTGGTGATCACAAATCTTGAATTGAATTGAAGACAAGTCACTGCCGACTGATGTTTATTTGGACCTGTTTCAAAAATTCAAAAATTTTATTAATAATATAATAATAGTAATATAATATAATTAATAATTTTTTTAGGTGTAAATTTTACAAATTGGTAACACTTTTTACAGCGATAGCTGATTTGTGCTCAATTTGGTTTTTAGTTTCAGGATTTAACGGCTTTGCATTATTTTTTATGAAAAACCTATAATAATCGATATAGTTAAGGATTTCATCTACCTCAAAGTACATATTATTTATTCCGCAAATGACACGAGAAATAACTTTAGAAAGTTGCTGTTAATTCAGTTTGGCGTAAGAAATGCGTTAAAAACTCTTTATTATAAATTAAATTGGCAGTTCTGCTTGTGGCGTGGGATGTTGGAAGATAAGCAATCAAATGCAAATGAATGAGTCGCGCGTACTTGGTTTAGAATTTTTTTTTTCTATGTAATTAGAGAAGTGTTCAAAAGCTTAATCAACTTTTGACAAAATACTGTGAACTAAAAAAATAAAAGAATTTCATCTTATTTCTTGAACAATTACGGAGAAAAAAAATTCAAAAATCGAGACGCCCGTTTTTGTTTAAAAACTTTTTAAATGCATATAAAATAAAAGAACATAGCAATCGAGATATTATATACATTCGAGTCTCGAAAATAACACTCTTGGCGCGTTTCTCTGAGGGAAACGATAATGTGGGTTGATTGTCTAAAACCTGCATTATTCTTCTGTTTTACCCTTAAAAATAAATATAAAACAAATTTGTGTGCTTAATTAAAACTACCTGAAAGTGTCTGCAAGCATTGCCCATTGGTTATGTCCCACACCTTAACTGTTGAATCGGCATTGCCCGATACCAGGATATTCTGTCGCAATTCCATACCAGATGTTAGGCTTTGATGTCCCATAAGTGTATGTTTACAATTGCCAGTCTCTACATCCCATACACGGATCGATGTGTCCAACGAGCCTGATACAACATGAATTCCGTCAAACTATTTAAATATATAAAAGGAATTAATATAAAAAATAAAATGAATTATGTAATGACTAAAAAAAACTCACTTGTAAAGAATATACGCGGTTTGTGTGACCTTGTAACGTATGAAGACATTCCTGTCGCTCTGGGTGCCAAATTTTCACCATATAATCATAGGCACCGGAAACAATTAGTTTCCCATCATATTGCACACATCGAACAGCGGCCAGATGCCCAACCAGAACATGCAAACAGTTGCCGCGTTCAATGTCCCAAACACGCAGTGTTGCATCCCGCGAACCACTTACAACTCTGACAAAGAAACAAAATTTATTTTGCTGATATGTATTAAGTAAATAACCTATTTTTTTCTTACTTTTTGCCATGTAAATGCATGCACCGCACAGTTGAAGTGTGCCCCAAAAGTGTGTGCACACACTCTCCCGTTTCCATATCCCAAACCTTCAATGTTCTATCCGTACTGCCGGAAATAATTATATTGCCAGACATTTGGGATGACCAAACTCCTCCGGTGTGGCCCACCAATGTGCGCAGACACTGTTTCAACGGAAAACCAATGAACTAAAATTTTTATAAATTAAGTGATAACAATCTTCTTACCCTTCCGGTAACGGCTGACCAAACTTTGAGCGTGTTGTCATCTGATCCCGAAACAATTCGATTTCCTGAAAATTGCAAGCACGTGATGACATGATCGTCGTGGCCTTTCAAGACTTTCGGTTCACGTATCGGACGCGAACGCCAATTCATTTCGATAATGTGCTGTCGCATGTAAGCTGCCTTCCAAGGCGATGCAATGGGAGGCATATTGCCAGCTCGGCCTCGCTTCGGTCGGTCTGTCTTCGGTTCGATCAGTATTTGTGCTTTGCGGCATTTTTCCTTCCACAAAAGGTTATCATCGCATAGGAATCTCCAGCTGCGACAGGTTTGCGCTGCCCTTAGTAGATCGGTTGGATCTAAATAGGCTAAAACTTGTAGCGCCAGTTCGCGTGGCAGTAGAGAAATGAAGTCTCTCTGGAATTGCGGTTCAATTACTTTCATCATGTGACGAACTTGTGTCGGCTCGCAGTGTTCAATCAGTCTATCGACGGCTAGCAGCCGCTCAGCGTGGGACCATCGCTGGAATTGCACCAACCAATCTTGGAGTTCTGGCGGGGGATTATCTCTTGTAGGAATCAAAGACCGCGGAGTACGGCGACCTAGTGGGGTCGAGGGACTTGGAATCAGTAAGAGGGTCTGCGAACTTCGAGGCGTTGAAGAATAATCATATGCAATACGTTTCCTTCCGCTGTCGCTCAAAAAATGGTCAGCATCTAGAAGGCGACTTTCGTTGAACTTCCGTTTTCGTTGAAGACCGGTGAATTCAGGGGACATGCTCTGTTCATGCGACAGTGTGTCCTCCGAAATCGACACCATTTGTATGTAGCTTGAGAGCTCAACGTCCTTCGAAAGAGCATCCTCGGAAAGCAAGTCAGAAGTATCACGTTTATCTCTCTGGTTGGAATAACTATCCTTATGACAAGTACAAACCTCATCGTCGGAACCTTCGTCACAATCTGCCCAAGTCTCCTCATCGAATTCGTTATCCAATGGCAGAGCATGATCCAGATACGGAAACTCTGTCACTCTACGTCCTTCATGGTTCAATTGTTGATTCGATTCTTCCTGTTGGAAATTTGAATGACTGTTGCTGTTTATGGCAAAGAGAGGTGAAGCTGCAAGTACTACTTTTTCCTCTGCTGCTGCACTTCCAGAGCCTGACACTGATGCCGTTGCAACATCATCACATTGCAAACTACTTGCGTTATCTTTTCTCAGAGAATTTCGGAGATATTTTAAGGCCGAATATTGACAACGTGCTGAGGAAGATGTCGTTGCAATATCATCGTCATTTATGCACTCACTACCAAGTTTTTGCTGCAGAGTATTAATTGTTTCAATAGCTTTCTTGAGGATTTCTTCTTCAGAACTAAGGCATACTATTGGCTGTGTCTGTTTAGATAAACGTGACAAGGAATGACTGGATGAGGTATTGAACGAATGCTCAGATAGACTTTCATTTGAATTTGGATTGGATAGGATTTCAACAAGCTTTTTGGCGGGATTATCATGGAGTGTTGTTCGCAGATTTAGCGGCGATGAAGATGAATCGGTTTCTGCTGCAGAAGTTGATTCCGCAACAGGATTGCATGATTCTGGATCATGTTGTTGTTGTACTTTATGGTGACAATTATCACTTATAGTTGACTTATTATTACAGCCATCTGGCTGATCTTTATTTTCTGTTGTATGCCCATGACTTCCGACTTCTTCATTTGTAATCGTGCTTTCTGGATTATTTAGGCTGGTGGTAAGATTAATCTTGGCAGTTGATTTGGTTAATCTGCTCTTGTATTGCCTGCTGCTGGTCGGTGTTGTTGAATGGTCTTTGTAGGTGCACTGATAATATAAAAACACAATTAAAACAACTGAATGTTTGTTACTTTAAAATAAGCGTTTGTTTTTATCCGCTCAAATTTCAGAAAAACAAAAAAAACTTACCTTACTATCGGATGACACTACTCGCTGTTGGTTATTGGCGTTTTGCGCATTAAGTTGAACTAATTCTAATTTAAGTCTATCATTCTTAGCTAACGAACTAGATTTTAATATAATTCCGCCGGTGAGTCTTTGTTCATCTTCAAAGTCCCGACGTTCAATGGCGTCCATTGATTGCACGTCATTGTCCGCAACATCTGCCCCAACATCATTAATTTCATTTTTAACTTTGCTACCAAATGGATGATAGTCAATGCTGATGTTTTTGAAACGTAGTGCCATGCTTCCACTTGATGCTGGCGCATCCGTACCATCAACATTACCACCTTCATACTGAGATTCACCAAAGTAATTGCTCACTGCTGCTGCTGCTGGTGCTGTACTTCTACCTTTCAAATTACACGCATCATCATCGATGATACCATCGGCAGTCATAACAGATTTCAGCAAGTCATTGAGTATGCCTTCCTTTTTTAAAATTCCACTAATATTGCTGCTATTACTACTAATATTACATTCTGCGGTCTTACTAATGCTACTATTCCTATGGATTGCTAGAGGGTTGCTATCGTTGCTGCTGGTGCTGTTGTTCCGTTCGTCATCGCAGCAATCTTCCGAAGACATAAGGAACTCATCGCTAAGTCTTTTTGGTTTGGCGTTCTCGTAATCATGACTGTTGACGCCAACTATTTGTTCATCGATAACTGGCGTCTCGAGGTAAATGCCCACACCAACTCCGCCAGTATTCGCTGTCATTGTTGTCTCTTGGCATCGTCGCCGATTATGATCTTGTAGCGCTTGGACTACATTCGTAGATGATGGTGGTGCAACGGTTTTATCATCATCGTTGTTACTACGACTGTGACGCTGTATATCAACAACGGGTGTGGTTATATCATCACTTGATCCCGATCGGCTATCATCATCTTTATACAGCGCCATGTTCTCAGCGGCAGGAGTTGACATAGATATGCTGCAGCCTCGACCTTCACCATCTTCGTTTAAATTATCATAGCTTTTGAAGATTTTCTTATCACTTAATTTGTTATTGTGTTTTGTGTGCAGCTGTAGCTGTAAATCTTTGGACGACATTTGCGGCGATCTTAGGCTAGAGAGCGCCCCAGTTATTGTGGATTTATCAGGCGATGAATTCGCTGCTGCGGGTGCTGATGCTGCCGTTAGTGAATTAATGATCCTCGAATGGCAACCAATTGACTCAATATCAGCAGACTGAACACATGTTTTTTCCATAATATACGCAAAAGTAGAGGTGTGTTTAATTCTGTAACCAAAAATGAAAGGAATGACGGTTATTTTTTTTGTTTGGGGTTTTTTGTAAAAATACGAGTTTTATTCTTTCTTTTTTTTTTGCAAACAAAAGGAGGAATTTTTCAAACCTCCTGCTGCTGCTGCTGTTGTAAGTTTGTGTCCCACACAAGAAACACGACTGACTAGAGAAGAGATAACTCCTCATCCAGGCCGATTTTCTTTTCTTTTTATTTTAAAAGAAGACGATACAGTATTGTAATTTGATACAGAGTGCGCATAAAGGAGTTTACGCAAAAAAAAAAAAAGAAGTTACTGTGGAGCAGCAGAGGCTACAGGAAATTGTATATATTCTCTACCTAACACCAACCAGCACCACTGGATTGTCGGTAAGAATCTGTGGCTCACAAAACATTCACACATAAATCTTCTTGTCATTATTGCCTCTCTACTTTATGTATCCCTTTCCTTCTCTTCTAGATAGATAATGAATAGTGTAGTTGCCGAAACCATAGTATAAGGAACAAAAAAAAAAACAAGAAAAAGATTCAACACTCTCATCTCATCGAACATCTTTTGGTTTTTAACCCCTGAAGTCATTCCCTTCTACCTGGGAATTTTCAAAAAGATCATCCCTCCATCTTACAAGTTCATTTTGTCTGGTCTGGCTGTTCAATGCGCATACCTACATATACTACAAATCTTTGCCTGAGAAACCGACTAACCGATCGATCCAACGAACGAACGACCCGAACCCGACACACACAGGAAAGTGAAAAGAAATGCAAAAAAAAAATTATCATTCTTCATGGGGTCATTCATTTGCAGGTAATTGATTTGATCGAAAATTTTGAAAAATGCA
This sequence comes from Epistrophe grossulariae, assembly GCA_929447395.1. Lineage (NCBI taxonomy): Eukaryota > Metazoa > Arthropoda > Insecta > Diptera > Syrphidae > Epistrophe > Epistrophe grossulariae. The sequence continues at coordinate 117,390,104 of OV839568.1, forward strand.
TTAGCATTCGGTGAGAGACCCTCTTGGTTTTTTTTTTCATTTGATGAAGTGGCAATTTTTTTTGTACAGAAAATTAGGGGCAACAAACGTTTGCGATGCATTTTCCCATGAAATTTATTGAAACCTTTAATACTGTGCTGGATGGATGGTAAAATTCCGAAGTCGTATCTCTTGGGAAATTTGATTTAGATGCATTGGTATTTGTAATCCGATTTGTGATCAGGTGCACGGAAGAAGAGAAGAAGAGAATTTACATGATGTCATGAGAAAGCGGGGTTTTTGAATTTTGAACATTGTATTAGTTGAGTGGGCGTAAGAATAATTAAGTTAACGACTCTGGCAGGTATTCCGTTGTAGAAGTTGTTTAAAAACTAAATTTTTGCAATTAAGAATGATTAAGCGGAAAAATTTGGATACATTTGTTAACAAACTGAGAAATGGAGATGCAAACATTGATATGAGCCGTATTTCTTTTTATAAATGAAGATATGCAATCACTAAACCAAATTGTAATTGATTCTTATTCAATAAATCAAAAAAAGTAACCATTTTTTAAACAAAGAAGGATTTCAAATTGATTAAAAAAGCGAATGGAAAAAGTCTTCAACATATTCTTTGTATTGAGAACAAACAAAAGAAACGAATAATAGTAGAAATGGCTGATAGTTTAATTCTTTAATAAGTAAGTAACATAAGTAAAATTTCGATAATTTTTTTTATATTTTATTGATTTCAAAGGAAATAAATAAATAAAATAAATACTACAAACATGTAAAAAAATGAAAAATTAACAACAAAATTATTTAACAAATTTTGAAATTGTTTCGACACCAACCCGATGTTCTCCATCTAACTTCTAAGAGTTATCAATCTTAATTCAAAAAATAATTAAAGCAACTTTAAATTTTAAAAAATAAAATATTTCTATATAAAATTTAGTTGCGCGGATCGTACAATCGATTCAAAAGTTATTGGTCATTAAAGATTAACTAATGTAACGTATTACAACAAAGCGCAGGGTATGGAGTAGTAGGTTATAAAAAAAAAACTACTTGCCTTACTTTACACATGAGTTAATTTATTTTTAGACCCTCACCATCCAATTCTGAAATTGATTTTTATTTTCTAAAATCGATGTGAATGTCACGTAGAACATCGTGACAAATTGATGCGGATACCAGCCAGTCAATACACTTTGTCATTTCCGGTTGGTTCACCTGTTAAGATGGTATTTGTTTGTGTACACTGGAATCAGATGGAGGAAGACGCAAAGTTGTTCAGTTTTTACGTTAAAATTTTTTAACAGTAAACTGACTGCACATATTAACAAAATACGTACATACTTGGTAGAGTTTTATACATTTATAATGATCAAAAATAATTATAACAAGCCAAAAAAATTCACATGACATGGGGATATGATAGGGTAGCCTTATGTTCAAATGAAGAGTGATCCTTTTTTGATATTGTCTAGTCAAACGTATCCTTATGTACGCCTCTCTTTAGATTAATTTTGTTTGATATTATACTTGGTGCCATTTTGTTTTAAAAGAGTTACAAAAACAACGGTTGGTTGCATTATATAAAATTAGGTATAAGTATGGATTCCTAATTGCGACACAATGCAAATTAGCTTTCACTATCAAAACAGGTGGTTTGGAAATTAAATGTACCCACATTTTCAATCAAATTGAGATGCTTTTAAATTTTTTCAGAAGTTTTCGGCGAGCAATGAAACCAATTAGACCAAATACCAGCATTGAATATTTTTATAAATTAATATATAACTAAAAGTGTGGAACTGCAACGGCAGCTTGATAATGAATGTTTCGATTAAAACATCATCTTTAAATCAATTCTCAATAATGATGTGGAAAATTAAAAATGTATTTGTTTAATATAGAATTTCCCGACTTTGTATATACCCCTATAATCAACTTTTTCTCACATATTCTAGCCATTTAGACATCGAAAGGTGTGTAATATGCGTAGAGTAAATTTCTTTAAATTTAATTGTTTTTTTATAATTTGGTGTTTTCATTTTTGGAATTGTACTTCCTAGTTTAGTGTTTGAAATGGGTTATCGGAACCAGTTCAAGGATTTACGGTCATCAGAATTCATTTAGTGCCAGTCTACATTAGGTATATAACGATTTGGTGATGACTGTTATTCAACTTTCATAAATCAGAAACTAGTTTGTTTAAGAATCCTTTGCATAGACAGAGGTCATAGAACCTTATAAGAAACAAGACAAAATTGCTCCAAGTTAATGAGCGTAGGGCCTGTTGGAAAAAATTCCCGGGCGTTTAAAATTAATTAAGTATTTACCCTAACTTCACAAATAAAAAAAAACATGACATAAATAAAAAAACTTAAACTAAATACCACAAGAAAATATAAAAGAGAGTGATGAATTCTTCATTAATTATGCCAAATTCAATGAAAAGTGAAACAAGAATTTTAAAATATTTAGATTACAAACACAAAGAATATGATAATAAATTGGGTTAATCACGTATACCTTTATAAGGTCTGGACCAATGTTTTTATAATTTTGAAATCCTATATTTTCAAATAGTTCAACAATATTTTATTTACAAATTATACAGTTATATTTTTTTAAGCACAAGAGCAAGTTTGTGCGATCAAGTCGTGCATGTTTTCAATAAAAAAAATCTTCGCCAAATTTTCTCTTCAATTTTTGAAAAATTAAGTTATTATTAATCCATCGGAAGCGATTTTCACTACAAGGTAAACAGGAGAATGAAGTTTAGTTGAAAAAAGTTTTTTTTTATTCCGAATTTCATCCTGATTGGAAACATGTTACTAATTTAGAAAAAAATTATCACAGAATCCATCGTAGTGGAAAATCTTATAAAATCTTTTATAACGAACTGATGCGGTGAGTTTTTTCGAGATTCGTAAAAGTTTCAGTTTGCGATGGAATTCTTGATAGGGCTGATTGTTTTAGCATATTGTTTTACATATTGTGTTATAGCATTAGTTCTAATTTTTTATTTTGATACCTATTATGTTTTTTTTTAAGGTGTAGGTATTTACATTCGTTTTTATAATTTTACGTTAAGGCTTTCCCAAACCGGCGCGAAAAATTTGGAACGAATATACAACGTACAAAGATTCGCAGCTCGCCAGGTTGGGTACTCTCATTAATCACAATTTAAGTTAATTTAGACAGGCGTGAGTTTCGTAGTCGTTAAGAAGTATTGTTGTTGGTTTGGGAGAGCCTTGAAGCTTATATTATGTACATGTTAAGTTACTCCTTTTCTTATAATTTGATGAGAAATGACAATATTCCTCTTCCCCAAATGGCGTATTTATTTTTTATGATTATACACATAATAGATTACTTTGAATCTCAATTTTGGAAGGTTTTAAAAGTATGTAAATTAAGTTTAGAGCTGGCTGCTTTACATATTTTATAAATGTCTCTTCTGGAATGAATATTCATTTTCTATTTTTTGTGTTAGAAAATTCCTAGATATTTTAGACTCGTTTCTTTGGAATATTATTTCTCTAAATTATGTTTCTTACGGAAGGTATTGGCACATTAGTGTGAATCTGGGTAATTTTATTTTCAAGTGCTTGACCTTCTAATCCAAATCTAGGTTTATGCACTCCTAAAGTGTATTTCAGTAGGGATGCTCGAAATTTTGATTTGTCAATTCAGCCAAATTTGTTTTGTTAAAATTCTTCCGTCTGCATAAACGATTAGTTGAAGAGAAGACACACTGAACTATAGGGTAAGTAGATATAATAAAGGCTGCATACCGAAAAATTTTAAATTTCCAGCCCCAAGGACATAGCAGAGCAAGAAAGGAAGACAGAGACTCATGTGGCGAACAGAAGTGGAAGAAAAGTGAACCAAGCAAGCTTGTGAAACTGGGGACAGGAAGATTATTTGGTTGAATATAATGGTGTAGCTGTACTACATTTTGTGATGTAGGTATACTATTTTCGTACCTTTCAACTTTAACAGAGCTACCATTGTGTTCAGCCAGTAAGAACGAACTGACTACAGGCGTTGGTTGCAATTTTCGTTTTGTGTTTATCAAATTGTGTCATGCTTAATTAGATTCTGTATTTTTTTTTATCTTTTAATTGTAAATTAAAATAAAACTTAATTAAAACGAAAATAGTTGTCAGCCTAATAAACATATTTAGCTCCTGGAGAGCATTTTTCATTTTACGAAAGGAAAAGCATTAAGTGAAATTGTTTTTCTGCCTAACCAGAACTTCTGATGACCTTGTTGTGATAATTTATATTACACAATCGATTTAATTGAACACATGTGTTGGTTTTACACGTAGATCCAAAATAATTTAACGATTTAACCGAAAAATAGAGATTATTAATATTATTGCCTTCATAACACTCCAATTGTTCACACCAAGAGTACACTTTTGCCCTTGGTGTGCAGTGTTCACTTTCGAATGCATCAAAAATAAAAATAAAAACAACAACAAATTCAGTCTGTCGCAATGAATCCATGTCCGAACTCACGTTCGTCGTGGACAATTAAAGTGGTTAGATGGGTACTCATGTTCTATTAAATTTGCTGTCATATTTTGTTCGTTCTTACTAAAATATTAGACCTCGATTGTCCCAAAATTTTATGTAACTTGGGTACGCAATAAAATATAAAATTACGAAAAGTATATTTAAAGCCTTTAGGCTAAAAACAATGCGGTCACTGGATTTAATGGGACTGCGGGCTCCAAAGGACATTTGATGTAGCCTTCGACTTGGTTCTAGAGAATCAAAAAATAAATAAAATGGAACAAAATATAGAAATTTTCTTTTCTGCTTAAAATGAAAAGGTTAAGCACGCGATTTTTTTTAGATTGAGGTGTGCTGCGCCCACTTAAACGCTAAACGAATAGACAGACGACGGAGAAGAAGAAAACACTTGCCCAGCTGAATACAAACGTAAGATGTAATATTCTCAGTAAATTCTAATAATTAAATTACACACAAAATAAAACTTAAACCAATTATACTAGAATTGTATTATAATTTAATTACAAATTAAACTTTTCTCCTCTTTGATGAAAGAAACAAGAAATTATGCACACTCAAGCACACCACACATGATTTTGATTCAGAGGAATGCAGCAGCAGAATAAGAAGCAGCAATAGAGGAGCTATGGTCAATTTTTTCGTTTTCACTTAATTTTTCTTAGATTTTTTCAAGATAAATTGCACTTTAAAAAGATTAAATTGCATTTGCAAGGAAGGTTTTTGATTTTTTTGGGAAAGAATTCTTCTTTTGTTACTCTCGTAATGCCTTCCCTTTCTTGTGAAAAGCAGAAGCAAGAACTTTTTTTGTAACTCGACGGAAAATTTGTGGAGACTCCAAGCTTAATTTGTGGATTTACCTTTTTCGTTTTCGGTTATAGAATTGTTTTATTGTTTAATCATGACAAAATACTTTATATTTTTGTAAAATATATTAACTTGCACTCGCACGATTGATATTAATTGAGTTTTAATTTTTTTTTATCAACGCAACCGAACGAGATGTAAAATATATTTAACCAGCCATTTACAAAAAAACCAGACAGAAGATGGAAACTTGTTTTTTTCTTTTAGTACATGGATTTGTCGTTGCCAGTTGCCTTGAATTTGTTTTTAATTAATTTTAAGCTGGAATCATATTTTCCCGCGCTGAAAAGTAATTAAATGTCGGTAGTGCAGTTAACATTTTATTGTACCTATTCACTTTTTTGCAAAGTAGGCTAGTCCCACAAAAGGCGTGTTTTTTTGCAAGCCCGGGGGTTATTGGTTGAAAAAAATTACAGTGGGGATTAGCGACGCCATGACAGTAAAAAAACATGGAGTTTTCATACAAACTATTGATAACATGTATGTAATTCATGACGGTAGCACAGTTTTTCTGTGCGCTTAGATTAAGCCCCGAGAATTCTCTGGGATTAGTTGTTGTTGCATTTAACATGTTAATTGTTTAGCACCGACGTCGTTTTTTTCATCCAATTCCCCCCGGGCTTGCAAAAAAAACACAGCTAATAAAAAACGGTTAATATGAACATAAGATCCAACTTCGTTTTGAATTTGGATTTCCAAATCCATTTTGAGCACATACCCTTAATTTGTAAATGTCGTCAGTAGTGTAAAGAAAAAAGAGTTGGGTATATAAGTCCCCTTTCACACGAGGAAACTGATGGTCTTATTTATAAAAGTTGTCTAACTTTGGTCAACTGTCCAAATTTGGAAAATGTGTTTAAAAACCTTGTTTATTGTTGTTTTATAGCTGCCTAAGGGCCAGATGTACAATTGTGGTTCAGCCTCGGTTCAAGATTTTAATTCACCGATTTTGGCGGATTAACTAAGGTTCAACGCTGGTTCAAGTATGTAATTGGTTATTATAACACACTTGAACAGTAAACCACTGTTGAAACTCAATTAATCCACCAAAATCGATGGATACAAATTGCTGAACCCCGGTTTAAATATTTGTACAACTGGCCCTAACTAAGACACAAGAGTAGATTATCCTAACCGTGAATAATATGATATTTATTTTTATTAAATAAAGCATATTTGCAACAATTTGAAAATAGTTAGACAGTGTCTAAGTAGACAAAAGTTTTATAAATACGACTGTGAGTTTCCAGCAACATTCAGTTTTTGGGTGAGAAGGGCACCAAATAAGAGGAATGAACGGTCTACGAGTGGGAATTGAAAATGAAAAGAAAACGTCAAAAAATCTCTATCAACTTTTTTCCTCGTGTGAAAGGGGACAAAGGAATTCGACATCAGTTTCCTCGTTTAATAAGGGAATTTACTTGTGATAAAACTTAAATTTGGTTTCACTTCTTTTTAGAACTACGCAAACATAACGTTAAATAAATGTAACGTTTATGTTAACTCTCCAGTTGTCAAAAACATCACTACGTTTTTGGCTATTTTTGTTTTTCTTTTAATAGTATTCCGTCGGTACTTGTTAGATAAATATGTAAAAGAAAGGTATAACCGCCGCTAACACCAACCAATAATCGAGAACCACCGACCGTTTAGCTTGGCTCTGATTCAACTTTATTCTATCTCGTTCAAATTATGGTCTAGGCAAACATTATAAAATAAAATTTTCGTAAGTATAAATATAGCCTCGTCCCGGGTGTATCGTTCGTAAATAATATTGAGGAGGAAGCAAATACACAAAGGTACACTTAATTATGGAAGTGTTGGCTGATTACCTTGAAAAAGGATTTTTCCTTGTCCTTGCTGATCTTCTCAGCATGATTACAGTCGCGTCTTGTTTGTTCATCAAAGTTCCACAAATCAAAACAATCAAGGAGAACAAATCTTCTCAGGGTAAATTTTGTCTGTCATTTAACAACTTGTATACCTATATTATGTAGCTCATCAAAATTCTCATTTATCAATTTACATACCTACATACATTTTTCGTAAATAGAATAATAAACAAATTATTAAATCTTGCAGGAATCAGTGTGTTCGGACTATGTCTGGAATTGTATAGCTACTCTGTGATGATGGCGTACAATTACAGAAGTGGCTATGATTTCTTATCTTATATGGAATATCCGGTGTTGCTACTCCAGGAATACGTCCTTGTCTATTACGTGTTCAAGTATCAAAGTCTCTTAGGAAGAAAAACTGTTATTGTCACTGTTTTGTACTCGATATTAGCTTACTTAGTTTATTTGAGATTAATGCCATTGGTGGTGTTGGCATTCTTAGTGGTAAGTTTTTTTTTGTGCTTCAAACCATTGTACCTTGTTCCTTATTTTAATCATCTATTTTTGTACATTACGCATTCTTGTATCTGAAAGTAACTTTTATCGAATTTTGATGTCTTAACGGTGGCTTTGTTTTTTTGCTTCATCAATCATTTGCCTATCTTATTATTTAGGGGCTTTTATCATCATTATTTAAAAAAAATAGGTACATATTTAAAAACCATAATCAATATTTGCTTGGTAATTTTAGACTATGTATATTGTATATATTGAAATTTGACTACTGTGTTTATTTGCTTTCTTTTAACCACGCAACTGAATAGGTATTAAATTTATTGAAAAAAGTACATACGTTGATATTGGAGGAGTATATGAACTCACAATGCACATTATTAAAAATATTAAAAATTTGCTTTTTTGTTTCCGCATCTGTAAAATTGAGAAAAAATGGTGTGGGTAGTGACACATTTTGTATTTGTTTCTGTAAATTCTGTTAATTACTAACTTGAAATATGAAGCGGTTTTTTGAGCAGTCATGACACATCTTCAATTATATTACCTTAGTTATGTACATTCTATGTATGTATGTATGTAGTGATATCAATTGACTTTTTTTTTTGATGAATCACAGCTTCAAAAAAAAATGTCTTTATTAAAATGCGAAGTTTAACCAATGCCAATCAAATCAACCCCGCAGTCAGGATCCTTCGCCGCTTGGAATAAAGAAGATCTTTAATACACGCGTACCTTTAATGGTGATAATTTTTATTTTAGTTCGTCTGTTTTAAGGAAATAATCATGTCGGTTATGGAATCCGCGATACTGCATCCGAAGTGATTCGCAGAGCAGTACACTCTTTTTTCTCTACCCGTTTGTCGTGAAAAGAAAAGAGAACACTGTACTGAGCATCACTGCGGATCCAGTATTGCGGATTCCATAATAATGAAATATATTCCGGGTGGAATGTTGTTCAGGAGAAACTCACAATAAGGCTGATTATGAATTAAAGTACAAATATCTGTCCTTGTTCTTCACAGTTCAGACTTGCCGAAATAAATTTAGTTTGAAAGTATTATAAAGCGTTATAAAAGATACAATGGAGATTCATTAAAAAAATACTAAAATGTTTTCTCCTAACTTCAAATTAAAGAATTTGCTTCTTTTTTTTTTTTTTAATAATTTAAATTTTTTAATTGGTTTACAAAGTTTTATATATGTATCTGTATAACTAATTTTTTCGTGTCTGCAATTCAAAATCAAAATCCTTTTGCACGCCTGCGCTTATTTTGCACGGAAGTTGTAAAGAAGATATGTAGTATTATCTAAGTACATATCTTTGAAAATTTAATATTTTCCATTTCATTAGCCCTTCTGTACTCCGATTGGAGCCACAAGTAAAGTTCTACAGCTAGTGGCTATTTTAAAAACCAAAGATTCGCGATCGGTTAGTCTTACAACGTGGGCACTCTCGGCATTTACTAATCTAAGTAAGTTAAATGATAAAAATACTTATTTCTTTACAATATTATTCTCAACGTATTTTAAATTATTTTCAGCTCGAGTCTATACGGTGTTTGTTCAATCGGCCGACCCCATGTTGCTAGCAAACTTTATGATATCGGTATTTTTAAGCTCCTCTGTATTTGTGGCAGCTTACATTTACAAAAAGCCGAAAACCGTTTAAATACAACAAACAAAAACTTTCGAAAATCAATTTTAATTTATTTTATATTTATTTTTACTCAAAAACTTGTTACATAGAAAAAAAGCTCAAATATTTTCGATGTTTACTGTTAAAAACTAATTTTTAAAGTAAAAAGACAAACTTCACTTATAAATAAAAATAAAAAGTTATCGCTGCAGCTACACCTATGGCTGCAGCAGTTCCAATTAGCAACTTTATTTGATTGTTGCTTGTTTTTATTTCTTGTGCGATTACTTTACGTTCCCTTGGTTTCCGTTTACCAAATCTCTTCTCAAATTGTTCCAATTCCATGCGATTTCGTTCCTCCTCTGCAAGTCTCTGTTTCTCCGCTTCTTCATGTTTAATTCTTTCCGAATCAGCTTTTAAGACTAGACACATATCATCGCAAGGTATGAATGAGTCTTTCGAACGGGATTTTTCACAAGATACTTCAGTTTTAATGCGTTTGCATTCGCAATAGATTTTGACCTTTTTACGACAGTTTTGTGGGTTTGGACAAGGTCCTGAATGACATTCAGCTGAACAGCGATGACCACAAGAATACTAAGAGAAGAACAAAGAATATTAGCAGTAGAAAATATAATTATAAAGGTAAAAAGTTTTACATTTTTAATGCAACGATTTCCACAACTTTTCAATTTTTCTTGACGTTCCTCAATGTCTTGGGTAGCAAATTTAATTGAAAAATATTCTGAACATTTATAATAAACCTGCGTTAGACCACAATGACAAGTTGTTTTAATTTGTGCCAGACATGAATCACATGGGGATGGATGACAAGATTTCTTGCAACGATGAACACAGCCTGGTGGTCGTTTAATTTCGCATCCTTCTACGCATGATCCACATCCTTCTTGTTCCTAGAGAAAAATAAAAATTTTGGATTCCCTCAGTTAAAAAAAAATACAGTTTTTAATTTATCTATATCGCCCCGGTAGAAACATCGATAAGATAATCGGCCATAGCGAGGTATTGGTGAATTATTTGGAAAATACCTCATCAATTTTATTGGCACACCACTATATGCTGTAATGCTGGATTTTGCTTCATGTAATTCAAATCGTTTGATTATTTCTGTCACTTGCGATTTATCATCTATGGAAGCCAACCCATCGCCGGCAAACGTGACCACTCTCGGCTTTTGAGTACCCACACTACTATTAGATTTTAAATGTTTACTTACGTTTTTATCATCGGGACTAGGTACTTTGTGACAAATTAGTGAGCAGTTATGATTTCCACATTTTAAATAACGCCCACAAAGACGATGGCAAGAAGTTGGCTTAGAATTCCAACACGGCCATTCAGCAACCTCATGACCACCAATGCAGGCAACCATTACTTTCTTTTCACATTTCGGATGTGGAATTTTTTTGATTTCATACTGAAATTAATAATATAAAAATAAATACATAATTTATTGCAACTCTGAGGAAAATGTCAAGTAAACTCACATTATCAAACTTGTATTCAAAAATATTACTGGAGTTATTTTTTAAAGGAATCTTAACAGCAGCATGACAACGAGCTGGGCATAAATGTTGACAATTCGTCGTCTCATTTTTTAATCCACACACTTGACTGCATGATGGGCAATCACCCTTGTGGCATTTATGTTTATTTTGGTGATGACATTTGGAGGCAATTCTTAATAAAAAAAATTAAAACAATAAAATAAAATAGAAGTAATCCTTATAAACAGTATTGCTTAATTTACTTGCAAGGTTCCATACAATTGGGCCGAGCTCTACGTTCTCTACCGCAAGGCACTGTTATACAAGTACTGCCACATCGACATTTAACTTGCGATTGTAGTTTACAAGGATAGCACGGACCATCGTGACAAACTGAACTGCACTTGTGTTTTTTACAAGACAACAATTTTCCGCAAACCTTATCACACGGTGGACATTGGTCATCACAGCACTAAATATTAAAATTTGGGTACAACTTTATCATGAAATAAAAAAACAATAAAACCTTTTTGTTGCAAGCATGTTTCCCACAGTCTCGGATCTTTTTGCATTTTGTCTCACAACTGAAAGCCTTCCAACAGGGTAACTCCTTTTCATGCAAACCACAGCGACATGTCTTTTTCGTGACAATCAAACACTAAATTAAAAAAAAAAAACTTATAATAATATAAACGTATTAAATAGTTTTTAATGGGGCCATCTAAAATTTTAATCGAAATTCGTCAAGTCGTAACGAAAAAGCCGATTGAAAAACTTTTCTACGGCATACCTTCAAAATCGTTAGAGCCGTTTTCTTCAATTTTTTTATGAATAAACTAGCCTTCATAATATATGTACATACGAATTATGTATTAAATTGCAGGAAACATATTTATGATGACTTACCAAACTGCAATCGCCTTTATGACAACGCTGTGTACAATAGTGTTTTCCACAAGAGAGTAACTTGTAGCAAGTGTCTTCACAAGTTTCAATTGGTTCGTTGCAAGGAGCTGTTTTTCTCTGAAAGTATTTTAAAATGCTTTTGAAGTTAAAGATACATTTCTATCGTAAAAAAGTACTTACAGTTTTTCCACATGGACATGATCTTGGAAGGCTAAGCGGACAATCACCGCATGCCCCGTCATGGCAAACTCGCTTACAACTGTGTATACCGCAACTATATTTTTTGTTGCAGACCTTTTTAAGAAAATTGTGTGAAAATTTTGTTTGACAAAGATAAAAAGTAAAGTTTTACCTTCTTGCATTGCCAGACTCTCTGTGAGCAGTTTTTCATTGCTTCCTCATTGCCGCAAACACATTTCTGACGACTAGATTTGCTACAAGGGGGACATAGTTTAGCCGAATGGCAAACTTTGTCACATTTGTGTTTGCCACAAGGAAGAATCTGCAAGCATTTTCTTTCGCATGTCCAAGTCTTTTGGAAACAACGAAGTGTTTTCGGTGGGGATTTTTCACACTTGCAGCTTAAAACTATGCTCTGAGGACAGGGAGGACATGGACCTTAAATTAAAAAAGAATTATAATTTAATTCAATTTAAGGTTTTTGGCGTTAATATAGTAGGATTTTTGTAGGGGATGTAGGATTAAATAATATAAAAAAAATACTGACCAGGGTGACATAGAAGCAAACATTTATGACCGCATTCAGGTTGTAATGGTTTACCACACGTCTCACCACAAGAATGTGGAACTATCCACTCCTGATTGACAGGGTTAACTTCTTTACCACAAAAGCACTCATATTGAGTTGGTCTATCTTGAGGTTGATAGTCCCGTCGGCATTGTGGACAACACCACTTTACAGTTTTAACTTTTTTCGGAATGAATTCACCCAAATTATTATAATATCCCTGCTCTTCGGTGCCTTTGTCTTTGAGCAGCGCAATACTATCGTTTGCCCATCGCTTAACACACAACAAATGGAACACACAGTAGCAGAACTTGCAAGACCAAACCGCATCCGCCCTCTTTACCGATCCAATGCAAATAAGGCATATTGCAGATCCTGATTGCAACACATTTTCTAGAAAAGCTGCAGTTTTTTGAAGTTGATCTTTCCCACCCGTGTAGTTTTTGTACAATTTTTCTGAAAAATGGTTTCAATTATTTTATTTGTATTATTATTTTGCTGGGCTGGAGCAATTAGTATTGATATTTAGGTACCTACCCAAGATTTGTCCACCATCGAGTTCTTCTTCATCAGAACTTGACTCGTAGTTTTCTGTTATTTTCTTCGCTATTTCCATGTTTTTATTTTGAATTTCTTTGAATTTTTTCGATTGTTGAGATTTATTGGCATTTTCTGGTTTTTTGTTGGTTGTGCTGGAAGGAACACTTTTTGGTTTGATTGCTTTGGAAATGTTGGAAGCCATTATATTAGAGTTTATTTTGTTTATTTCTATTTTGTTATCTCGTTATTTTCTTGAAATAAAGAATATTTATTTATTTTTTGTTAAAATCTAGAAGCTGGATTTTCTAAAGAAACCGGGCTGCTATGCCAAAATTCGTTACGTGTTCTTGACGTTGACAACTCGAACTTTCGTAGCATGCTTTTGTAAGTGATGCCAAAACAAAACTTTTGGTTATAGTTCGCATTATTTCAAGCAAAGAGAAAAAGAGTACCTACAAAAAAATGTAGAAAGTTGAAGTGATTTTCAAGTAGAACGGATATGAAATGAAGAGAAAAATCAGACCTTTGAAGAGAATAATCAGACGTTCTGCAAGAGATCTTAGTTCACATGAGGAAAATGAGTTGATAGCAACTCTAATTCGTCTTCGCACTGCAAGTAATGCTCGTTCATGGCCAGTTGTACAATAGTGGTTCAGCCTCCATTCAAGGTTTTATTTTATTTAAACCGTTGTAGAAACGACAGAAAATTTTGGAAGATTTTATTTCTTCATGTGAAAGGCTTTTAGAAGATATTAAAAGAAAACGTCAAAAAATCTCCCGAAACTTGTTTCTTCGAATTAAAGGAGAATTTCGGCTAGGCTATCAACTTATCCCAAAATGTTCAGATACCATCAAGTGTTGCACAATTGGGATGACAAAAATAGATACCTATCCCGATATAAGCTGTGTTTTTTTGCAAGCCCGGGGGGAATTGGATGAAAAAAACGACGTGCATGCTAAACAATTAACATGTTAAATGCAACAACAACTAATCCCGGAGAATTCTCGGGGCTTAACTTAAGCGCACCGAAAAACTGTGTTACCGGCATGAATTGCATACATGTTATCGATAGTTTGTATGAAAACTCCATGTTTTTTACTGTCATGGCGTCGCTAATCCCCGCTGTCGTTTTTTTCAACCAATTCCCCCCGGGCTTGCAAAAAAACACGCCTATAGCTTCCGCGACCATTAAGCCCGCATCACACGACGCTTGTTTTCCTGCTAGAAGTGCTTGCTGGCTTTCGTGCTGGTTTTGTTGCATGGTGTGGTGCTGGATGTTTTGCTAGTTTGAATTTGTTGGCTTCACTCGATGATTGTTTTGGAGCTGGATTCGCTGATGGTTTTTTGACATTTCTTGATGTTTGCTAAATCATGTTCTCTTGATTATACAATAGGGGTATTCCCGATTCGATGCAACTGGTCTTGTATCATTGCAAAAATGCAAAAGTGTAAAATTACTATACCCTAACCCCATAGCAAAAAAGAAACCTTGCACTTTTGCAATGATACAAGACCAGTTTGCATCGAATCGGGAATACCCCTAATATTTTTCTAAACAAATTTTCACAAAAAATGCATACATCTGATAGAACTAAATATAAGGGGTATTCCCGATCCGATGCAAACTGGTCTTGCATCATTGCAAAAGTGTAAAGTTTTTTTTTTACAATGGGGTTAGGGTATAGCAAATTTACACTTTTGCATTTTTGCAATGATACAAGACCAGTTGCATCGGATCGGGAATACCCCTATACAAATTAATGAAATCACATTTAATTTTGTTTAAAGTTGAAAAAACTATTAGAAAATAAATAAAAACGAAATAGAAAAAATGACATTTGAAAATATACATCTACCTTTTGACGTCTGCTAAAATCCAGCAGCAAAACAAGCAAGAAAAATAGCACCGGTTCTAACATTGAAATCTAGCAGCGCTTCTATCAAGAGAGCCAGCAGTGACGCCATTTTCCAGCTCAATAGCCAGCACGAAAGCCAGCAAGCATTTCTAGCAGGAAAACAAGCGTCGTGTGATGCGGGCTTTATGTATGTTTTTTTCCAACCCCGGAAGGAATTGGTTGAAAAAAACGATATCGGGGATTAACGACGCCATTACAGAAAAAAAATGGAGTTTCCATACAAACTATCGATAACAAGTATGTAATTCCCGCCGGTAATACAGATTTTCTCCGTGCTAAAGTTAATCCCCGTAAATTATCTGGGTTTAGCTAAACCCATTGGGGGTTAGTTGTTGTTGCATTTTACATGTAAATTATTTATCCCCGAATCGTTTTTTTCATCCAATTTCCTTCGGGTTTGGAAAAAAACGCGTAATGTGCGTTTCATTGAAAATGGAAAGCAAAATACTCATGAGGAACGATGCTCCTTTGAACTCGGCCCGCTGAATTGCATTTTTTATCATCGATAATACAGTTCTGTCAAAATATTTTCGACAATCGATGTCAATTTAAAAAAAGGGAAAATAAAATACTAAATAGGTGGATGGTAGACTGGTGGTTTGTGGAAGATCGAACATAAAAATAAATAATTTTTCTGTAAAAAACAAGAAATCATCTTCCCAAAACCGAAAAAATGACTATCTTACGCTATGTTTTTGCTCCAAAATTATTCATGGAATATGGAATGGGTTCCCTTCAGGTAATTCTCTAATCAGAAACTGTTTTATCAAATTTTTTTAATTGTATTAATTTTCATAGAAAATGTACGAACCTGGAGGCTTGGAAAAAATCGGAGATCAAATTCTTTCTACCGTAAGCATTTTTTATCGTTTCGCCCTCTTTGCTCTCATATTTGTCTATTCAATATTGGTTTCGTAATAAATTCTTTTTATCTTATATCGTGCACGCATAATTTCACATCTTAAATTAGCTTTCCATGATGTGGAACATTGGATATTATTCATCACCACTTATCGTCACATTCCTATATCGACGTGGTTACCTTGTCGCAGATTCAATTTCTTCTCTGGCTAAATTCACAACTAGTATTGGTATCATTGTAGTTTTGTCCATGTGTATGCGCGGCATTGGCAGGTCACAATCTCGATCATACAACAAACTTGTAAAGGCACTGGAACAAGCCAAATCTTCAAATAACTCTGAAGACGCCAAGAAATCATTAAGGTTATTTGATTTTGACTTCAAATACTGGACCGTTGACTTTGATGTCCTTAACCTTCAATAGTATGCTAACTATTTTACTTTTAACTTCGTTGTTTGCTAATCCTTGATGTATTTAATAGTAGTGAAGATGGCAAGAAAATAGTGTCAACATCGTCATCGAAGAGAACTCTACGACAAAAGCCGTTTTGGTTCTCATCTTTGCCTTGTGAAATTGCTGCTTATATTGCAATTCATACTTTTGGCATTAGAATGATATATCCTGGTTCAGTTAAGCTATTGCAAAGCTATTTGAGTAAGTTTCTTAATGTGATTTAACACATTAAAATGATATATATATTTTTTTGCTAGGACCAATGTTAGTTGCTGGTCGTGCAAAACTTATTGAAGAGGAACATGGAATGCGTTATAAGATTAAAACCATAGATCGAAATGATATTGATACTGTATTTGTAGATAATCGCAATAAAAGTATAAATGGAAAGACTATTGTGATATGCTCAGAGGGTAAGTAGAAATGTATTAGTGATATTTTCCAAAACTCTGTTACTACCGTCACGGAACTTAAAACTGACAAATTGTCAAATAGACGTTCTTTTTAAATGCGTTTTTATCCAAGTTATGATATTAGCCTAGTGAATAAGCCAAGTTTTCGACCTCAAGCAACGAACGCAACATTGGTAAAAATCCAAAAACCGTGAAATGTTCGCGATTTGTTCAGTTATTGACGATTTAAACCCTAAGTGAACAGTTTCCGACTACATTAAAAAATAGTACAATAAACAGTATAATAACAAGTATTTGGTGTATTATGCATCAAATCAATACAGTGTATAGGTTGGGAAAGAAAAAAAAAAGAAGAATAGGAGGGAGTGTCAAAATTTTGAAAACAAAATAATGCTAACGATTTTCTAGTTCAGTCAAATTGATACATTTTGAAAAGCTGTATTTTTGAAACTGATTGGTTTACAGAGACGGTTTTGGGCTCGACTTTTCCTGTTTCTTGTTTTAAAATATTTTAAAATCCCCAAATTTTGAATAAAAATTATATTATTAAAAATACTAAATTTGTTAGACAATTTATACAAGTTCTTAATAGATACTGTTTTAAGACACACATTAATTTGGTTTAATGAACGAAACAAGTGAAGGGAAGCGTTGTTGTAATATTTTGGAAAACATCCGATTGATAAAATTGTTTTAATATTACATACATATTTATAGGAAATGCTGGATTTTATGAAATTGGCATTATGTCCACACCATTGTCACTTAAATATTCAGTTTTGGGATGGAATCACCCTGGTTTTGAAGGCAGTACTGTAAGTTGACATTAAAAACAAAGTGTTGGTTTCAATGTTGCTATGTTTTGTATATGTGTTCTTTTTAATTCGTTCTAGGGACAACCTTTCCCCGTACAAGATAAAAATGCAATTGATGCTGTTGTGCAGTTTGCTATTCATAAATTAGGATTCACTGTTGAAAATATATTATTTTTTGGATGGAGCATTGGTGGTTATAGTTCAATTTATGCTGCCTCACAGTATCCGGAGATTAAAGGAATTGTAAGTATTCAGATAGCTTAAGTTATTTGGGTAGTTGTTAATTATATTTTCAGATTTATTTTATAAAATAATAGTTGAATTTCTCTTTAACTAAGGTTTTATGGTTTCTATGAACACTATTTATTTATTTTATGAATTTATTTTTTTCAGTTATTATTGTAATTAAAATTGGTCTTTACTTTACTTTTTATGACAAATGCAAATTTATTTGCTTGATGGATTTAATTCAATAATTTTTAAACATTACAACCATCTTTTAAAGATTTTAGATGCTACATTTGATGATGTGCTACATCTTGCTACACCACGCATGCCTGCTAGCCTTTCGGGTATTGTTAGACTTGCAATTCGAGAATATGTTAATTTGCACAACTCAGAAATGTTAATGGAATACGGAGGGCCGGTTTTACTTATTCGTCGAACTGAAGACGAAATTATTGCTGAGTAAGGCTAAACTCATACTGGTGATGCGAGCAGAGCGGCGATGCGAGAGGTGAGTAGAACGTTAAAAACAAACACATGCTTTCTTATGAGAACTGATACCTCGTTGCTAGAGGCCTCAGTATGAGAGCTATCATAAGAACAAATTTGTTTGTTTTCGTCGCTCTGCTCACTTCTCGAATCTCCGCTCTGACCGCAGCTCCAGTATGAGTTTAGCCTAAGAAGATTCTGATTCACTGTTAAAAAAATCAAATTTATCGAATTAATCATCTTTTTCTGTAGAGATAACCGTATCGAGACAAACCGAGGAAACTTTTTGCTTCTAAGTTTATTAAAATATCGTTATCCAAATATATTTCAATCCCAACAACTTACAAGGATTAAAAATTTACTAACAAAGCCCATTGATTCAAATGCCAATGGTGTGTATTTGAATTTCATTTTTTTTTTCAGTTTTAATAAGTATGTGATTAATTTTTTAGCGAGCAATGATGATCTATGCATGAGCCGTTTAATAACGTATGCTTCTGATAAGGGAAAAACATTTCCCATGGCCATTGGTGAAGATTACAGTAACGAAGTCCGTACTCAAATGGCTGAATTTCTGGTAAGTTTTGTAATTTTATTACATATTTGAAATAATGATCTAAAAATCTTTTGGTTTAGTTGAAAAAGCATTTCCGAGATTACAAGTCAACACATTGCACCCCTCTTCCTGACGATTACTTTACCATTCCATGGGACATACCCACTGAAAATGGGTTTGTCTTTACCTAAACACTATGCTGTCCAACAAAAAATATTGAAATTACAAAATAAAAATTTAAATGGGCTGGATAAATTTTAAAAAAAGTGTAACTTTGAGCACTTTACAAAAAATGATTATTTATTTAGATATGTATACATAGAAAAAACCTGAAATAATAAAACAAAATTATTAAAAAAAAATAATTTCTTTATTTCAATATTTCATTTAACATCATGAAGTCGCTTATATTTTTTATTTTTATTTTTGTAATAATAAGGAGTGTTTATAGTTTTGTTGATCTATCGTACTTTAGTACTTATGTATCAAATTTAGTCGATGAAAAAGATAACGATTGTCTGGATGCAGTGAGTTAATAATTTATTTGGCATTTATAAATATTTAATTATTTATTGTAGAAAAATATATAAATTCATTTATAATATTTCTTAATGTAAGGCATTGGGCTGGAAGCCATATAATACCGTCTTTTCATTTATAAATATTCCTTTTTAAATAAGAGTAATTTTAGAAAACGCCAAAAGAAATGTGTGATGAAAATCAAATTATGCTACAGCTAGCTAAACTATATATTGTAAGCCCCGAACGAATATTAATGCTATTAACTAGTGATTCCTTAGAAGAGACTTGTAAAGGTGTATCTGTAGCGATGGGAAAAATCAACAAAACCCAAACAGGATGTATACCCTTGAGTTCAGAGAATCTCTACATGAAACTTTTGAAAACTGCTAAATTCTTCGATGCAAGTGTTTGTCAGGGCGATAGTCGTTTGAAAAAAAGTAGACGTTTGTTTGTTTTAGTTTTGACCAATACTTTAATTAATTACTATTTTGCTTTAGAAATAAACAAGATTGGCGATTGTTTACCAGAACTGCGTGAAGAATTTCTTGATTGTGAAGGGGCACCGGATTGGTATGAAAATGTTAACGATACACTTCGTTGTCAGTAAGTATTATGTCCAATCAGCAGGTTTACTTTTCTAAAATCTCACAAATCGTCTTACATCACTTTTACGGAGGAGGATAAACCTGACTTCAAACTTCGGAGCAGGATGTCAAAATAACTTGTTTGTACGAAGAAAAATAATTGATTATACAGTAAAAGTTAGGAATTTATATCCCCTTTAAGACCTAAAATACAACCTGAATTTTACGGTACTAGGAAGAAATAGAAGGATAGGAAAGATTTTTGTTGGTACATTGAATCGTGGTAACACACAGTTCAAAACCTAAATGTTCAGTCGTACATTAAAAAGCAGCTTATCGTTCGCATGAACTTTTGTATTCTAATACTTGTACACGTAGAAATATTTCGTCTACCTAGGTGAACAAGAAGTGTTTAATGATTTCTAGCTTTTTTTTTATTCTGCCCTACCGAGGTATCCGTTCGGAGCGGAAAACTCTCCGAAACGCATACGGCGTCGGAGGTTCAAAGTTCATTAGAGATGTCAAAAATGTCACTTCAAAACATACTTGATCGCACTGCAACGCAAAACAAGAATGCACGTTCCATTATATCGGAAAAACGTTCCCAACGCTGTTCGGAAGAATACCTCGAAGCAAAAATCCTCCGATTCCGCTCCAAAGGATACCCCGATTATCTTTAAAATAAGATGCGTTTTGTATTTGAGAAATGTTTTTGTTTAAATAGGTTTTAAAAATTTGTGTTTGTAGGATTCTTGCAGTCTTTTACTTATACACCAATAAAAAACAAAACTAATTTTATTCCGCTTAAAAGAATTTAAAATTCACGTGAATAAACAAATTTCAATCGAGTCGTATAGATGTAAGTAGATTGTAAATGTTAAAATTTGTTAGTCCAATCTTGACAAGTATGCTTTAAATGAAAAAGAATTATAATTAGGAAAAGTGGGTTATGAAAATAAATATTTAGTTTTTATTGCAAGTGCATATTATACTTACTTTTTATTCAAATGAAGGAAAAAACGTAACGAATAAACTTTGATTAGGTATTTCAAAAAAAAAACTGACCCACAATTAGGTGTTCCATCTTTTTATTATGATTTCTAGAGCTCTCAACGAAATTGTTAACTGCAATTATATGAAAACTGCAATGTTATGCGGACTAGAGCCAGCTGCTGTCATACGAGGATTCACAAGTGAGCTTTTCCAGCAAGTCTTCCCGTATAAGGTGATACACAAATTTTTAAAATAAATTATTTTTTAATTCTACTAATTTATAGTCAAAGTGTAAGGTATCCAGATCATTGCCATTGGTTCAGGATCCAATGCTCGCCTCGACAAGCCAAAAACACATAAGTTTACTATTAAACTTGATGCCATTTATTGCTATTATATTAAAAAAGATTCAATAACCTTTGGCATTGAGTTTTAAGTCTCTCTGTTTAACTATTTTCTTTAACTAATTAAATTTTAATAATTACAATAAAATTATTGAACAAAGAACACAATTTTTATATATTCTTTTTAGATCCTCCAAAGCCAGAGAAACCCATAATGGCAGCAATATCACCAGGCATGTCTGCACTGAAATCTTCTTCGGCTTTTCGTTTCCTGTCTTTTCTCTTTTCTTTTTTGTGTTCCTTGTAGCGCTCTTCCTCCTCTTTGGCTTCACGTAACCTTTTCTCTAGCTCGTAATCTTTTTTCTTTTCTTCCATTTTTTTCTTATTTTGTTGAAAGCGCTCCTTGACCTGATCAACTGTACTTCGTTCGACCTTCATCGACATTCCAAGATTACGTTGATGCTTTTTTCCATTGATGTGATCCAAGAAATTGATTGAATCTTTGACAACACAATCACAGACATTGCAATAGTAACCTCCCGATTGGGAGGTTGGTGTGTTTTTGTTGATTACAACGCTTTTACCTAATTTACTATCTAAATCGACTTTATAGTCGCGACGTTTCAGATTTTCACGCTGTACAGGCTCTAAATAATGAAATAACCAATAATAAATTAAGTTCTTTTATTTTAGGAAGTTCATTAAAAAGCATTTTCATTTACCTTCTTCGTTGGGGTCTTTTATGGTTTTCAAGCGCTCCTGGGCTAGTTTTTGATACTCGGCCTTGTCCCATTTCCGCCGATGGTCATCCGGACGCAGTGCCATTGTGTTAGACTAATTTTTGAACGGAATCTGATTTTATTAAGAAAGAAGAACTAAAAATTTATTTTTAATTAAAGAAAATTATAATTTTTCTCAATAGAATTAATTTTTTTATTGTTTTCTATCTGAAAGTCTCAAGCAGGCATAGTAGTGTCATTTGTCATTTCTTGGTAGTGGTTGTGTTGTGACTTGTCACAAAATGCTTTGCAAATAGAGTTGCCAATACTAATTATAAAATGGGTTTGTTTGTTCAATTTATCAGAAGGATCACTTTAAGGTGGTTGCAGAAGCAATCAAATAATAGGCGCCGTTTATTATCATTATATTAGGCGCGTTTTATTGATAAATTTATAGCCAGCGCAGTAAACTTTCCCTCGGTAAACAAAAAGAATATAAAAGTGGATAATGAAAGTTGAAACTTGGAAGATGAATGTGGCGCGTTGAAAATTAAGGATCCCCCACACCAATGCGAATTTTCGGTGGCGACGACGAAAACAATAGGGGTATTCCCGATCCCATGAAAACTGGTCTTGCATCATTGCAAAAGTGCAAAGTTTTTTTTTTACAATGGGGTTAGGGTATAGCAATTTTGCACTTTTGCATTTTTGCAATGATACAAGACCAGTTGCATCGGATCGGGAATACCCCTAATAATAACAACGTGTTGTTTTCATTGACAACCACGTGTTGTTATTGTTGTTTTCGTCGTCGCCACCAAAAATTCGCTTTGGTGTGGGGGAACCTTTATTCATGACTTGAACCTTAAAGCCTTATTAGGCGTATTTTTTTGCAAGCCCGGGGGGAATAGGTTGACAAAAATGACAGCGGGGATTAGCGACGCCATGACAGTAAAAAACATGGAGTTTTCATACAAACTATCGATAACATGTATGCCGGTAACACAGATTTTCTGTGCGCTTGTTAAGCCCCGAGAATTCTCTGGGATTAGTTGTTGGTGCATTTAACAACGGTTAGCAGAATAGGGCAGCAGAATGTTTAATATTTTCACAACACATTTTTTAAAAGGTTTTGTAAGTTTTCTTACTTTTACGCCCATATTATTCACTCAATACATCCAGATTAAAACTTTAATCCAGATGTAAAGTATACAAATTCAATGTAAATACATCTGGATTAAAGTTTCACTGGATGTATCGAGTGAATAATATGGGCGTTAGTTTCGAATTTCAAACACCGCTAAACCTCATGTTCGTAGATTTTTAGAAGGCCTTTGACCGAGTTAACCGAGAATGTATATGGAGATCACTTCTTGGTAGAGGAATTCCGCCAAAAATTGTTGCCATTATAAAGGAGTCCTACAACAATGCAAGGTGTTTCGTGTTGCATAATGGGCAGCTATCCGACTCTTTCGAAGTGCGTCAGGGTGTGAGACAAGGGGATGTTTTATCGCCAATTCTTTTTCTGCTGGCGATAGATGATGTTTTGACGGCCAGCGTCGGTACAACTGAGAGGCAGGGTATTCAATGGAGAACGTTTGAAAGGCTTAGCCATTTAGACTATGCTGACGATATATGTCTCATGGCAAATAACATCAGTAGGCTGAACGAGATGTGTCAAACTTTACGGGTGAAAGGAGAATCGTGCGGTCTTAAAATAAATAGCAAAAAGACAAAAATAATGCTAACAGGTTCCCCAACACAACATCGTATTATTCTCTATGACACGGCTGTTGAAGAGGTCGAACAATTTAATTACCTCGGAAGTATTGTATCAGCAAACAGTGGTACGGATCTGGACGTAAAAAGCAGAATAAATAAAGCTCGCGTTGCTTTTGGTGCTCTGTCCCAAATTTGGAAACCCAGTCAAGTCTCCTTACGCACTAAACTGAGATTCTTCGAATCCAATGTGAAGTCCGTGCTATTATATGCTTGTGAAACATGGAAAGTCTCGGCCACCATCTCGAGAAAATCGCAGGCTTTTGTGAACCGCTGTCTGCGTCACATCCTGAAGATTCGCTGGCCACAAACAATATCTAACCAGGAATTGTGGCGTAACACAGGTCAGAGGCGCTTGGACATCGACATCAGAAAGCGCAAATGGCAATGGATTGGTCACACACTGAGGAAACCAAACGATGATATTGCGAAGCAGTCCTTTGAATGGAATCCTCAGGGGTCACGGCGGGTGGGAAGGCCAAGAACAACATGGAAATCTACAGTGATATCAGAAGCTAATTCCCAGAGAAAGACGTGGCCACAGTTAAGGTATCTAGCTGCAGATCGAGAAGGATGGAGACGTTTTGTTGACGCCCTATGCCCCGAGCAGGGTTACAGGACCTGATGAATAGTTTCGAATAGTTTTAAATTCTTCCGTGGATATTTGTTTTTATTATCGACAATTTACTTATACGCGAGTTAAACGTTATTTTGGACGTGGTGAATTTTTGAAAAATATTTTTTATGTGATTTTTCGAGGGAATCTTTTTTTTAACTGGGGGCTTATTCTGGTTCTGTGAAAAAGTGAATCGAATAACTTTTCACCCTTTCACCTAAAATCCGATTCTCGCTCTGCGAAAATGTGAAACCAAACATCAAAAATATTCATAATGAATAATTTGCTTTCACGTCGGCATTTGGAATTGAAATGAAAAATGAGAGAATTGCTTCTGGTTCTATTAATCGAATAAATTGTTTTCACATTCGCTCTCATTCATTGCTTTCACTTTTTCGATTCATTCAGTAAATAAAATTCTCCGACGAACTATACTACCGATCCCGAACCTCATTATCATTTCAAAGCGCAAACGCAAAAAGCGCAATTCTCTCAATTTTTGTAGAGAAACGCATGAGATTTTTTCTTCATGAATAGGACAGAGGGACTTGTGCTTGATATGAGCTTATTGAGCTTTGTTTATTCGTATTCACCCTTTCTTTTCACAGATTCACTTCAAAAAATCGACGTGCAAGAAAATTATTCATATGAATGTTTTTTTTTACGTTTGGTTTCACAGAATTAGTGTGAAAGGGTGAAAATTTTTTCGATTCACTTTTTCACAGAACCAGAATCGGTCCCCAGGTCTTAACCGGGATGTTATTTTAGTATGTAATATTTTTTTTTAAATATGAATGTTTATTTGTCATAATATAAAAAAAACAAAAAAAAACAATTGTTATTGTAAATAATGCGGTCCTGGAGTTGGCACATTTTTTAATGGGGAATCGAAATCGGCTTCAGGTGGCTCTGCAACCGGTGCTTCCAACATTGTACTTCCAATTCGTTCTTGAAGCGACTCATATAATTTGTGTACATTTTCATTGTGAGCAGTGGTCGGTTGCATGGCCTTCACTAAAGTAGCCAGGCGACCCGCAGGCAATTTGCTGTGTATGTACCTAAAATAGTAGTTTCAAAGATTAAATACATAATTACAAGCTTCTATACTTTATTGTTATTTTTACCAAAGTAATTTCAGCATATGCCTTGTTACGTTATCTCTTGTCAGACCAGCAAAAAGAAATTCATCAAAAAGGGTTGTGCAAAAATCTTCAGTGGTGAATTCTTCTGACATCGGAACAAGAAGAGCAATCTGAAAAATATTTATTTTTTAAACATTCTTTAAAAACAAAATTAAATTGAATTTAAATTGCCTAATGTGGCTGTTTCTATTTTTGATTAATTTACATTAAATTGACTCACAGTAAATAAAAAATTGGTGAAGCAAACTAACGCGTCAGATGCCCTAATAAAATATTAACTTACCAACGAATGCAAGAATGGATCCTCGTACGCTCTATCATCTTTGCACGCAGACAAAATAGCTAATACTCGTAGAACTCCCATCCGATCTTTTTGTCGTGCCGTGTGTAGCGTATAATACATAGCTAAAATGGCTGCCACTGAACTTTCTTGTATATAGGCCTCGACAGCATCTGGAGCTGGCCCGGAATGTTCGATTGTAGTCAGTGCGCTCTCCCGTTCATCTGGTGGTAGCTTTGCATGCAGACTACGACACTGATCATCCACCATCAGAGACATCAAAGCCGGCAAAAATTTCGTTACAACCTGACTGTCCAGTTTGGGTTCCTTGAAATCTTGCGAGTCAATCATAACCCAAGCACTCAAACCAAGTGCTAACATACGCAAAAGTAGTATAAGAATAGTATTGTCTCGTGGAAGACCTTCATTATTGATGAGATGTTGGAGGATTTTAATAGCCGATGTTGCAAGGAAATTTATTGCATATGGATCGCATAGAGTCATTGAAAGATCTCCTAAAACTTGCTCTTGACCACGTTTGATGTTGTCGAGGAAGCCTTGCAGTTCCCTTGAACGTTTAATGTCTACATTTTTCTCTCTAATGCAAGCGTCCAAGCACCAAGTAAACTTATGACACGGATCCACAGATATTATATCTTGAACTTCTAAGTCATGCAGAGCCATCAGTAGCTCAGCGCGAAGAGTACAATAATGAACATTACGAGTTCGGAGGAAAAGAGTTCGAAGAAACTGCAAAACCATATCGTAAAGTTTTACACTAGTTCCGATCATATTGGCCAGTTTCTGGACAACTTCTCCTTGTCGCCGCAATTTTGGCGATGGATGAAAGAATAGATTATTGAGATTTGTATGATCAAATAGAACGTGCTCTTTTTCTCTGATGTATTGGGAGAGAAGCGGTGAGACTTCGTCACCAAACAATGATTGATTATCTCTCCAAATCTGTCGTTTAACCTCAGTGTCTGTGTCAGAGTACAATTCTCGGTCTCGGACCAAAATCCTTAAATACTTATCATCGATGTGAGTGGTATTTCTTAGAATAGACATAACTACAGGACGCAGTGCCTTAACGCGTACTACAGGAAAGCTCTTAACAAGTAGTTCCTTGAGTTTTTTGTCCCTTTCACGAGAATCTTTTTGTCCTAGTTCATTGATTCTTCCAATAAGTTTTTCGCGTAGTTCCTACAAGCAGAATTTATGTTCATGAAAATACAAACAAATTGAAAACATACCTCCATGAGAGATGTGTGAAAGTCAAGCCGTCGGACACCGTGCAAATCAAGTAGAGGAAGCATTGGCCGTAGTGATGGCAGCAGGACACCATTCTCTAACTAAAATTAAGAGTAATTAAAGTGGTATAGATTTCATAATGAATAACGAAATTATGACTACAATGAGTAATCTACGAAGTGACTCTAGTTCTTACCTGGAAGCTTTCTATTGCTTTCAATGGATCTGTGCAGGATGTTAGAGCTTCACGTAAAAACGCTTGACCTGGTATATTGACCTCTTCCAATCCAGTTCCAGGAAATTTTGGTGGAGTAGTCATGGTTTAAATTTCTTTACAGAATATAAGTAAACTACATATACTTGTTATTATTTTAAATAGAAAACAAACAAAATGTTAACTGTTTTGTATCCCACTTACGCGCTACTTGACCAAAATTTTTCTAGAAATGTCAAACAAAATGAAAGCTGGAAGAGAGACAACATTTATTCCAGTTAAGCTGGGATCACATTTTTATCGCTTTCCATCGATTTGCTAGCTGGTGAAACACAATAGACGCGCGTCAAGGGTTCTGATTATGGAGGTAACCAACCAATATCGGCTGATTAGCGATTTCAAATTATTATTTCTTGACAAAAATGTTGGTAAGTAAAGAGATTAATAAAAAAATACACTAGTATGATAAAAAACAATTATTTCTGTATGTTATTTTGAAGAAAGTATAGTGGTTATTGTGTTGGATTGAAGTTGAAGTTGAGTGAGGCGCGCAAGTGCAACTAAACAGTTTGGTTTCGATTTTGAGTACTAAAGAAATACTTTTTCATTGGAACCGAAATGAGGTAATTTCGTAAATTACAAATAAAGTAGGGGTATTCCCAATCCGATGCAAACTGGTCTTGCATCATTGCAAAAGTGCAAAGTTTTTTTTTTACAATGGGGTTAGGGTATAGCAATTTTACACTTTTGCATTTTTGCAATGATACAAGACCAGTTGCATCGAATCGGGAATACCCCTAGTTTTTTCATTGCAAATTTGCTAATTTTGTTTGGCAGATAATTTTGTATTGAATTTCATTTGGCAGTAGCTTCTTTTTGTTGTGTTCTCTTTCTGTTTTCTATATATCGAATTCTGACATTTTAAAATGGGTTTCCACTATGGATACATTCCACTTGGGTGTTTTCATAAAGTCTTTACATAATTTCCAATCAAATTTAATCATTTCGAAATGTGAATTTGTATGAGAAATGAGATAAATGAATAGGGGTATTCCCGATTCGATGCAAACTGGTCTTGCATCATTGCAAAAGTGCAAAGTTTTTTTTTACAATGGGGTTAGGGTATAGCAATTTTACACTTTTGCATTTTTGCAATGATACAAGACCAGTTGCATCGGATCGGGAATACCCCTAATGAAATTACCTCATTTGCCCTAATGAAAACGTAGTAAAGGATTATATGCATTTGCGCCTATAATGCTCAAAATCGAAACATTCGGAAATTCTAAAGGAAATTAAAAGAAAACTTCAAAAAAATCTCCGGCAACTTGTTTCCTCGTGTGAAAGGGGACTTTCAACGTCATTCCGAATGTTTCGTGTTGGTTTGGGGGAACCTTAAAGGAACACACCTTATACATAGTAGTCTCATGTCTCATGGTGATCGAACCAACCTCATGTCTTATATGAATCGAACAAACCTCTAACATTTGTTTTTGTCAAAAAATCAAACAAATTCTCCCGTAAAATTTTGGCGTTGCTGCTATTATATCTTTAAAAAATTGTTTTTTGTTCTGTTTATGTTAAAAAATGTCTTCACAAATTTCCCGACTTGAAATAGAATACAAAAACCATTCCGATCAGTTTCTAATAACAACACAAAACTACCAAATGCAGTTCTCGCACTTATACGCCTACCGGCTAAGTGAATGTACCAAACTACTTGTTCCCAAGGCCCTTGCCAAATGGGGCACCAAGTATCCAATCAAAAAATTGTGTGAACTTCGCGAGGATGTTTTTGAGAAATGCATCCTTATCGGCACTTTGTTCAAACACCAAGCATTCAAACCGAGCATTTTAAGAGAGATTTCTGAGGAGAATCAACTGGCACCACAACCTCCCAGACAACACTACGCTGATTCTGATGATAAATTAATTTTGGAAGATGAACTGCAAAGAGTTCGACTGTTTGGCAAAATTAATGTGCGTTTTATGTCAACTGGGGTAGTTTGTGCGGTTCTTGGAACAATCGAAGACGATGGAAAGTTCGTTGTAGATGACACAATATTCTTAGAAAGTGGACCTCAAAGAACGTTGCGTGCACTTCCCAAACCAGTGAGCATTGTTCTCATATCAGGCTTGAATCAGACCCATTGCCACGAATTCGGTGAATCGCTTAATATGTTCCAGCATTGGTTGACCGGAAACATCGACCCAATTGCGAAGCACTTTGTTCGTCTGATTATAGCCGGAAACTCTGTGCGGTCTTGCGCCGAAAAGAAACAATTTGGTCTGCAAATGAAGTCTAGTGAGTCCAATGATACAGTCCTTGCGGTGAAGAACTTGGACACGTACTTCGCCAGGTGGTCACAATCAATATACATTGATTTGATGCCAGGAGAGTTCGATCCAGCAACATTCATGTTACCGCAACAACCATTCCATCGTTGTATGTTTACCCAGGCTTCGAGAAACTCGTCATTTCACAGCGTCTCCAACCCATATGCCTGCGAAGTTGGCGATCGTTTAGTGGTTGGTACTTCTGGCCAGAACGTTAGGGATCTGTTACGCAATACTAACCTGGATGACCCTTTGGAAGCTTTACGCTCGACTCTACAATGGGGGCACATCTCTCCCACTTCTCCAGATACTTTGGCGTGCTATCCTTTTGTTGACAACGATCCATTTATCATGAAAGAGTGTCCGTCAATATATTTTGTTGGGAACTGCGATGAGTTCAAAACAGACTTGCATACTGGCAGCGATGGACAGAAAACGCGTATCGTTTGTGTTCCGGCATTTTCAAAAACTCAAAGTGTTGTTGTTGTCGATTTGGATTCCCTAGATTGTAAAAGTGTAAATTTTAAGGTTCTTGAATAAAAAAAACTCAGTTTGTTTGAAGATAGGTTTTTATTTTTATATAACAACATGTATAAATAGAGGCTAGTGGATTACTGGACCAAGGGGCTCGCCTCTAATGGTACTGAAGTCCAGTCTGGAGTCAATTGCTTCATCTATTTGTCCAATCACTGCAATGTTGTCGCCTCGAATGATGTGCAGGCCCAAGACGATTTGTTCGATGCCGGCTGTGGTGGAGAAGACGCGCTCGTGGGAGTCATCTAGAATTATATTAATGGTCTGATCGAATCCTTTGAGTGTTCCTATAAAGTTTCTTCCGTCAGCAGTAATTATTGATACCGTATGATTAACGTAAGCCTCCAAACCGGAAGCCATTATTTGTTTCGAAAAACGTTTACTGCTGTTTTAAGTCGAAAATAAAATTATTTTTGGCACAGGCCACAGCATTTGTTTTTTGTTTGACACTTCATTGGAATGAAAACTGAAGAGTAGTTCACTGGAAGTGAGAATGATCTTGGAACTATTGGAATAGGTTTGTTTGATTAGAGTGTTAGCCCCTTTTAGACGAGGAAACTGATGTCGAATTCCTTTCAAAAAAAGAATCGAATTTTTTTCCAAAAGAATCGAATTTTTTCTGTGAAAACGAATCTTGCTACACTAGAAAAATTCGTTTTGACAGAAAAAATTCGAATCCTTTGGAAAAAAATTCGATTCTTTTTTTGAAAGGAATTCGACATGAGTTGTTAGGCCAGACACGCACATGTAACTAAAGCTAAGTACATACGATTGTCAGATCTTGCAATAGCCGTTTTTAATTTTCGGAATTGATCTAAATAGATCATCAAATAACATACATAACAACAAAAACAACACATGAACGTCTTTATCGGGTTCACGTTTCATGATCCGAAAACAGGTGCATTATTCTCGCCACTGTGAGGTTGTTTTACTTTCGTAGGATGATCCATGTGGATCATGATTTATGGGTCATAATAAAAAACGGCTAATATTGTAAGAACTGTAAATGGTTTGACAATAGCTGAAAATTGACATTTCTTAAGCCTCAACTACATAAGCCAAAAAAGTGAAAAAGTGCAAAAGTGAAAATTTTTAAATTGATTTTGTGATAGTTTTTCTGACTAGAAAACTTATAAAAATGATGCATAAAGCTTAAATTTTGGTTTAAAAACAAATTTGTGTATTCTTTTTCACAAAACAACGGCGCTAGCGGTAAAAAAAATATTTTTACTTTTGTACTTCAGTACTTTTTGGCTTATGTAGTTAAGCCTTTACAATGAA
Organism: Epistrophe grossulariae; assembly: GCA_929447395.1. Classification (NCBI taxonomy): domain Eukaryota; kingdom Metazoa; phylum Arthropoda; class Insecta; order Diptera; family Syrphidae; genus Epistrophe; species Epistrophe grossulariae. Next base: position 117,421,530 of record OV839568.1, read on the forward strand.
AAATTGTCCGTTCACACGGTTGGTAGATTTCTTCCCAATTTGTCAGCTATTTTTTATCTCTCTTTAACGAACTCATTGACATTTCGAACAATGAAGAAATTGTCAGGAATTGTAAGATGTTTTCAATGGCCGCGTTCAGGTTGCACTAGGATAGCCTATCTAAGATACTCGAGTATCCAGTATGTTTCTGAACGCAAATCAGCTGTTGTTGACATTTCCCATAGGATAGATGAGTATCCCAGAATTTTTAGGATAGCTTGAGATTTTTTTTCGCCAACAGCTGCTTTGTCATCAGCTGTGATTTTACAAGGGATTACAACAACACAAAGCTATCCAGATCGCTTTGGATACAAACATGAACGCAGCCAATGAAAACATCTAACAAATGACCAATGAGTCTGCCAATGTCCTAATTGACTGACAATGATAAAAATTGTGTGTTCAGACGATTGTAAGATACCTGACAATTATTGTCAGATTGTCGTCTGAAAATGACGTTTTTGACAATATTAGGCGTTTTTCTTTTTTGGCCCCGAGCGTGGCACTGAGCTGTCAAAAAGAAAACTATGTTACTTTTTAACTCGGAGCGCTCCGAGCTCTCAACTTGCATTTCTTTTTTAGCTCAGAGCTCGACCGGGGCTCGCTCGATGAGCTCGGAAAAAAAATGACCGAGCACATCGAGCACAAAGCTGAGCGCGGCTAACTTCATACAATTTTCATGTAATTTGACAGATATGAGGGTTCAGTGCTCAATTGAGGGCCAGTTTCACAGTGAAGTAAGTGACACTTAAGTGCCAAACATGGAAAACTAATTCCCAATATCACAGTGTAAACTTATCGGAATAAGTGACACTTAAGTCTCCCATGTTGGCCACTTAAGTTCCACTTACTCAGGTAGTAAAACTGCCGCTAAAGTGCCAAAATATAAAAATTAAGTGCCACTTATTTTGTTAAGTGTGCACTGTGAAACTGGCCCTGAGTTTCTTAAATAGATCGGTGCGCTCAGATCACGCTCTGTTCGGAGTGCGCTCTATTCACTCAGAGCCCGCTCTGGGCTAAAAAAGAAAAACGCCTATTGTCAGACAAAATTGTGTGTTCAGACGACTGTGAGACAATTGGAAGAGTTTTTTCACTTACAGATCTGAGAATTTCGTGTGTACTTAGCTTAAACAGTTTGGTTTCGATTTTGAGTTCTATAGGATTATATGAGAGTCCGCGCCGCATGCATGTGTGCCCACTCCCATATAAGCCCATTGTGCTCAAAATCGAAACCAAACTGTTAAGATGCATGTGCGCGCCTGGCCTTATAGGCACGAAGTAATAGAAGTGAACGAAATCTCCCGATGCCATGATTTGAGGAATTTTTTTTGATATTTCTTTACACTAGGGTTTCCAGAACATCTCTTTTATAGAGAACATGTTCTCTTTTTCCATTCCGATCTTTTTTACACTCTCTTTTTTCATAAAATTCTTTTTTTGTTATCTTTTTTTTGCACGTCCTCTTTTTAGTCTCTTTTTCGAAATACAAAATAGGTTTTCCACAAATGAACTTCAAAATTAATTGTATTTCAAATTTTATGTGATTCTCAACTTTGAAAACAATTCACCATTGGAACTTGGAAGTTTCAACAATTTTAGATTCTCTCAAAAAAAAATGTATTCCACTCAGCCCTAAATCAATCCTTAACAATTTAAATAAAAGCGGGTTGAAAGTGAAGTACAATGCTTGAAATAAAATGCATTAATTGTTACAAAAAATATATTAAGTACATAGAAAAATGGACACTTCAATTTTCATTAGATGATCTTGATGATGTTGCGAATATTTGATTTTGAAAAATGTTAGAGAATGTGGAACTAAAAAATGAAGACAACACCGCCGCCAAGCAAGGAATCGGACTCCTAATACACAAATCAATTCCACACAAATTTATAGACATAGCATCAAACATTCCAGCAGTAGCAGTAGAAATCGAACTCAATATCAAATTGACAATTATTTCGTTATACATTCATCCAAAACAAAATTTTACAAGTTCTGAATTGGAATATATTGCAAACACATTCAACACATCGATATTGATAACAGGGGACTTCAACGCTTGGAATCCTATTTGGGGATCGCCTAGTATAAACAGTCGTGGTAAAACCGTTGAACAATTCTTCACTAACTGCAACTTAGCTATTTTAAACGATGGTTCCCCAACGCATTTTTCCACCCATAACAGCTTCACACATTTGGATCTAACCTTCATCTCCCCTTCACTTACACCTAAAACAACATGGAAAGCTCTTACCAACCTACATGGAAGCGATCACTTTCCAACCATCACCGAAATAACACTTAATAATCACACAAATCACGCTAACCCAATACAAAAATTCCAACTAGACAAAGCAAATTGGTCATTATTTCAATCCGCAGTTGCGGATATTTTATCAAACAAGGAACTATCGCAAAATATTAATAAAGAGTCAGCTATTATTCAAAAATCCATTCGCTATGCAGCCAACTTAGCAATCCCCCAAACCAACAACGTACCATATAAACATATGGTTCCATGGTGGAACAATGAGCTAAGTAATCTTCGCCAAAGCAAACAAGCAACTTGGAAAACATTTAAAAAATACCCGACAAACTCCAACCTGATAACATTTAAAAAAGCGAATGCTGTCTTTAGAAAAGCAGCAAAAGAGGCAAAAAAAAATAGCTTTGAGAAATTCACTTCTAACATCAACCCAAACTCTCCATCCAAGAAGCTATGGTCTGATATAAACTCTCTCACAGGCAACTACAAAGGAACTTCAATTAAAGCCATAAGAGATCAATCCAACCAAATGTTAACATCCCCTATAGAAATTGCCCAAAGTTTTGCTCAGACATGGTCAAACGCCTCAAAAGATGCAAACTTCCATTCCGAATTTTGCACTCACAAAAATAATATAACGAATCAAAGTATCCAATTAGAATCTACAAATATTACCAAAATAGCTAACCAAATCGAAGATGACATCAACTATATTGAATTCGAAAGCTGCATTAATTCATGCAAGGGCAACACCCCTGGCTTTGATCGCATATCATACGCCATGATAAAAAATTCGCCAATTTTTTTAAAAAAACGTATACTTAACCTTTACAATGAAATCCTAACACAAGGGGTTATGCCACAAACATGGAAAATTGCTACAGTGGTGCCTATACCCAAACCAAACAAAGATATTGTTAATATATACAGTTACAGACCTATCTCCCTGCTACCGTGTCTTAGCAAAGTAGTTGAAAAAATAATATCCCGCAGACTATTTTGGTTCCTTGAAAGAAGTAACCTACTCGATATCAACCAAGTTGCCTTTAAAAAAGAAAGAGTTACAATGGATTCACTATTACAAATTGACGAACTCATCGCTTCAGGACTTTCCTCAAAAAATCACACATCACTATTTTCCATCGACTTCGAAAAAGCTTTCGACCGAATTGGAATCCACGTTATTTTGAACGAGTTACTTGAATGGAAAGTTGGTCCCAAAATTATCGCCTTTGTAAAAGCATTCCTAACGCACAGAAAATTTCGAATAAAAATAAAAAACACATTCTCTTCAGTCCACAACCTTGAAAACGGTATTCCCCAAGGATCCCCCCTCTCAGTTGTGCTTTTTATAATAGCTTTCAACAAAATTAGTGTCATAATAGCAAAATATAACAAAATAAATTATTGTTTATACGCCGACGATTTAATTATCCTATCCAAATGTAAAGACTTAAACTGTGTAGCAAACGATTTTTCAAATATCCTCCTAGATATAATAAAATGGGGTGAATACTCCGGAACAAAAATATCTACAGATAAAAGTAAAATACTCCACATTTGTAAAAAAAACAGCTGCTCCAAAAATATTATAGTTAATTTTAATAATAAATCGATTGAAAATGTAAATAGTTTAAAAATACTAGGTATTTTATTCGATTCTAAATTTAACTTTAAGTCACACTGTCTTTATATAAAAAAGAGCCTCGCTACCAGGGTCAATATGATAAGATACTTAGCTTCCAAACATAGTTTCTGTAATTTAAACTCTCTTATCAATGTAATAAAATCAGTTTTACTTTCAAAAATAGACTACGGACTTCCTATCTACAGCAAATGCTCTAAATCATCATTACAACTCATTACACCATCATACCACAGTGCGGCTAGGACGGCCCAAAGAGCATTCCGAACAACACCCATAAAAAATATCTTAACAGACGCTGGACTTCCATCAATTCCTGAACGGATTGAATTCCAAACAGCCTCCATCCTTCTCAAAATTAACAGCTGCAATAAATCACCTATTCAACAACTGATCCCAAAAATTCTACGGAGAACTAAACACCAAAACTATCCATCATCACTACTAAATGCGATAAACTTTTCAGAAAAATGGAACCTTCCAGTTCAAACCAAAGCAAACAAATGTTCAATATTCCCACCATGGAAAATACCAAGTGACTCAATCAACACCGAATTACAAAAACTCCCAAAAGCCACAACAAGCAATGAGATATACCGGAAAATGTTTCTGGAAACTGTAAAGGATCTTAAAAGGACAGAATGGAACTTCCTTTACACAGACGGTTCTAAAAATGAACACGGAATCTCGTTTGCAGTAGTCGACGAATCCGGAAACATAAAAAGCAAAGGTCTACTAGCAGAATACACCTCCATCTTTACTGCGGAAGCTTTTGCTATTTTCAAAGCTACAATGTTCACAAACAACAAAAAAACTGCAATTTTCTCAGATAGCCTCTCAACAATCACCGCACTTAAAAATCTAAACAACAAGACTGAAATAATAGATCGCCTGAGGGATAAAATAATCGGAAACAAAAATCTTAAAATCATATGGGTGCCAGGACATGCTGGAATACCAGGTAATGAGTTGGCAGACAAGACGGCAAAAACAGCGCTTGAAGAACCACTAATAAAATTCAACATCTTCAATAAAAAAGATGCAAAAAAAAACCTTTTGCACAAAGCTTCTAGCCTCAAACAAAATAATTGGAAAGAATACCGCCACTATTACTCTCGAATCAACCCGCAAGCCCAAAAAACTATTTACCCGACAAATATATCCCCAAATATTCTCAGATGCTATATAAGACTCCGACTAGGCCACTGCAACATCACTCACAGTCACTACATAACAAAAGACCAACAACCATTCTGCCACCTCTGCAGCAACAACATTCCCCTGACCATCAATCACCTAACCATCGATTGCGAGCGTGTCAAACTCATTTCCAAAAAAATCAACTCAACAATCCCTCTGATAAGTCTTTTAACTGTTCCCTCTGAACAAAACATTATGGACGTTTTTAAAATATTAACCTTGATAAAACTTGAAAATCTCATTTAAGTAAACTACCCTTATCGGCAGGAAGTCCTGGTAGCTAGCGCCGAAAAATTACTATTAATTGTGTAATTTATTACCTCTTAATAAAGTTATAATAATAATAATAATAATAAAAAATGAAGACTTTCGGAAAACAGTGTCTGATAAAAAAGGGTTAATTTTTTTTGTTCTTCAAATAATTCTGAATTTCTTTCCGAATTTATTATTATTATTGTTAGGTCTGTTCCATTGGGCCCTGCAAAGTTTCTTCTTGGTATTTACTAGTAGATGATGAATGGAGTAATTTAATTTTGCCAACAAATCTAACCTCAATATAAATGTAATTTTTGTTGTTTGTATTTGTATATTATTTTTGATTAGAGAAACACCAACAACAGTAATTTACTATATATGTAATTTCTTTTTCGTGATAGTGCTGCTTTTTTGCGTGGATACAATTCGTATCTACATTATTGAAGTGCTTTAAACTTATTTGACTACGGAGCCAGAAGTACTTAACAGTAGATGATGCAGGCCAAAGGAACATACCTAATATAATTATGTATGAAGTTTTTAAAAAATTTTTGTTTTTTTTTCTGTTTTCCTCGGAAATATTTGAACGTGGTTTGGACAATCTACTCTTGTGTCTAAGTTAGACAGCTATACGACAACAATAAACAAGGTTTTTGAATACATTTTCCAAAGTTAGGCAGTTGTCTAATGTTAGACAACGTTTATAAATAAGAACATAGGTGTTTTGAAATAATTCTCGCTTTAATACTTGCGGATTGAGTGTGCTTTGATTTTCGATCGGATTGAAAATTCTTGACGTTTGGAATTTTTATATCCGATTTGGAATTGGCAAAATCTTAAAATGTTGTTTCAGCTAAAAAGGTGCGTTCCTTTAGTTTGAAACTCTGTGCATTTGTGTGAATTTCTACACATTATATTTTTTTTTATATTCTGTTAACGGATTTGATTCGGAATGGAAATCAGAACAGCGTGACTATTGTTTTTGAATTAATAGACATGGTCAGGAAAATGAGATCTCGGAGATCTCAGCAATCTCAGTTACCTGAACAGGATTCCTCAGCAAAATTTCTCAGCTTTGCTGTCAAAACTCTGAGGAAAAAAAATCTTGGATTCGCTTGCTCACTTTTTGAGTGAAAAAAATCTCTGAGATCTCATTTTTCTGAACACGGCAATTGATTAATGTTTTCGAAACTGTTTTAAATTCAAACTCTTCTGTCTTCTATACCTGAAACAAATTCTCTTAATAAATTAAAAAAATATTTTGTGAACAAGTCGTTATTTTAATCGTTTTTGGTTGATGTTTTTTTTTGGTTATGTTTGCATATTGGAAATGTTCTCTTTTTTTTCATTTAAATTATGGACACCCTACTTTACACACACAGTAGTGACGTGTGTTCAACCAAGCTACTATGAAAGAAAACTAGAGGAAACCTCTTTTTTTGGTCGTGTGAATGGTACGAGATGTTTTATTTAAAAGAAATAAAAAAAACGTCAAAAAATCTCTAGCAAATTCTTTTTTCGTGTGTGAGGACTTTGAAAGTAGTGCAGTGCTATTTGTTTTTTTTTGTATTCGTACTGTTTTGTTTCTTTTTTTTACCAGTACTGCCATTATTTGCAAATTGAAATAGTCATCTACCCGTCGAAGTAAAAACAATTTTATTTAATTACTTTTGTAATTTTGCAAAAAGTGGCCAATGTAGTTAAAGCTTTTGGTTGAAAGGAATTCGGCTTCAGTTTCCTTGTGTGAAAGGGGACTTTGAAATATTTGGTCTGTTTGGTAACGTGAAATTTCTTGCGAATTTGCACAAATTTTCACAATTTGCTGTCAAAACCCATTGAAAAAAACTTAGTTTTTCGGAAATTTGTAGAAAAAAAAGTTACCAAACAGGCATATTAGGTTTGATTGGTAACTTTTTTCACATAGGTACTTATTTTTTTTCTATGGATTTTGACAAGAAAGTGTGAATGGATTTCACTTTGCCAAACAAATATAATTCATTTTAAATGGGAAACTGGAAGCCACGTACGGTTGCCAGTCATCGTGTTCATTTTGCACGAATGTCAAAATCATAATTTTGACGGTGTCTGCTGCTAGGTTTTTGCTGAAGAAAAAGAAATAAATTTCAATTAAGCATTTTCCTAAAATTTCTTCAGAAAAACCAATTACAATTTCTAAACAATTTCAAATAATGGCTGTTCGTGTTATAAATGATGAAACTCATTTCCAAGCTGAGCTAGCTGCTGCTGGAATTCGTTTGGTTATAGTTGATTTCACTGCAAGTTGGTAAGTAGGAAACAATGGAATTATTCTCGGTTGAGAAAAATCTGTTCAAACGTTATACCTTCTATAGGTGTGGACCATGTCAGACAATTGCTCCATTATTCGAACAATTGCCTACAAAATATCCCAAGGCCATATTCCTTAAGGTCGATGTGGACAAGTGCCAAGATACTGCTGCCGCCCAGGGAGTTTCTGCCATGCCAACATTCATTTTCTACAGAAATCGAGTAAGTTATTTTAGAGGGAGTAAAATGTGTGATTCAGTATGTAATTTCCAATTGGAATTGTAGACAAAAATCGATAGAATGCAAGGTGCTGATATTAACGGACTAGAAGCCAAAATTCAACAGCACATCGGATCGGGAACCGGAGATGATGCTGGCGAAGATTATGGACAGGGCTTGGTAAGTTGATAATAGCTGCATGTGCTTTTTGAGCAAGCATTACAAAAAAGTATTCGTTCTTTTCAGATGGAACTGAACACTTTCATTACGAAGCAACAATGCGAATGCCTAAACGAATCGGATGACCATCCAATGCTGCATTGCTTCGAGACAAACGGGGGCTACTTGCAGTCGGACTGCGATGAGCAGTTGATTCTCTCGGTGACATTTAATCAGGTTGTTAAAATTCATTCCTTGAAATTTAAAGCACCACCTCAGTTGGGTCCTAAAGAGATCAAACTTTTTATCAATCAACCTCGTACTGTGGACTTCGATATGGCTGAGTCTTGTTCTTCGGTCCAAGATCTAACGTAATTAAGGAATTCATATCTAGATTTAATACATCTTAATATCAACTTTCTGTCTTTCCCGCAGATTGAGTCCCAAAGATTTGGAAGGAACGCCGGTTAATCTTCGATATGTAAAGTTCCAAAACGTTCAGAACATTCAAATATATGTGCGCAATAACCAATCTGGTGGAGATGTCACTCAAATCGATTTGCTGGGCTTTATTGGGTCACCACTGATGACAACAAAAATGAGTGATTTCAAGCGTGTAATCGGCAAAAAAGGAGAAAGTCATTAAAACCAGTTGCATTTCCATTTGCAATCAATTATTTATTTGTATTGTTCCAACTTCTTTTTATATAAAAAAAAAAACAAAACAAAAACAAATGAAACTAAACTAATTGACAAATCAAAAGTTACGCCTTTGTCTGTTTAAGTTCGGTTGTTATCATTGTCCATGCTTTCTCTGCTTGTTTCTGGGTGTAATCAGGACTCCATTCGGATGAGAAGACTACATTTGATTTTTGAACGACAGTTTGGTTGTCAACCTGATTAGCTATTCGTTTGCGGGCCTCTTCTTCTGACAAACTATTTCGCTCGACAACGCGACGCACTGCCTCTTCTGGTGAGACAAGCATTGACCACACTTCATGGCATTCTGTCTCCCAACCCGCTTTCAAGAGAATTGCCGCTTCTACAACAATAATCTTTGTGCCGCTGCTCTCATAAACCAATTTAATGCGACGTTTAACTTCGACGAGAAGTTCTGGCCAAACTATTGAATTCAGTTTTTCCAATTCGGTCGGATTCGAAAATACTATTGAACCAAGTTTGACGCGATCTATTGTCTTATCACTAGCGATAATTTGATCTCCAAAATGTTCAACTATTTTCTCATAGCACACTTGCCCGGGTTCGTAGATTTCGTGGGCGATTTTATCACAATCCATAACGTAAGCACCGAGTGCATGTAGGCGTTGAGCCATCTTACTTTTACCCGAAGCAATGCCACCAGTTAGACCAATGATGTAGGGCTCTGGAGGAAGATGTAATCTTGGCTGAAAAAGGAATTTTAAAATATTTTTAACGAGTTTTTTTTACCTAACAATTGCTAAGATCCCGTAGTATGGAAAATAAGCTAGATTTGGTAGGTTTTTATTTTTGGTTACTTGAAAATTTGATTCTTTTAAACTTAAAGCATTTATGTTACTCAAGCCAATCAGAAAGTTTTTCTTTGTGATTCAAATAAATACCAAAGTAATAAAACAGCTACACATGTACATAATGTGTTCAGAATTTTTAAATTAAAAAACACTGACCCGACATCCTCCACTAAAACCTTTCGGAACTTTCTCCACAATTAGTCTACTCAATACATAATTCTTACCTCCTTTTGTTTAATTCTTGTTCCAAGAAGATCTATTCTTGTATTGCTCGAGCTGATTTTTAACTCTTTTACTCCATCATCGCTGAAATCCTCGACCATATCGATGCAGAAAATATCTAATTGCTTCAGACCTTTTGCCGCTCGTATTTCATTGACTTTATGCCCACCACGAAGTGTTTCTGCGCTTACGACAATCATATCCATATTTGGATCGCTTTGTGTTGGTCCAAATGGATCAGATATGGGAACAACATCATATTGGAGCGAAGGATCGATTTCAAGAAGGAACTTCTTCAAGTCCTCGATCCTCTGCTCGACTGGAAGTATTAGTTCAGCAAGTCTTTTCGCTGATAATACAATGTTATTGACATGTAATTCAAATTGCAAATATTTTACTTACTTTTGAGCATGTTTTGATCAGTCACCCCCACCACCAATCTTTTGCATGTCCTTAGAACGGCTGCTGTTAAGAATATCTTGTGCCCGACGTGTATACGATCGAATGTTCCTCCTAATACGACAGTATCGTACATCTTCGTTTCATGATCGTAATTTTGTTGTTCGGCAATATCAGAGGTTGATTCTTCGAACAGGAATATCGTTTCACTGGGAATGTTAAAACTTGCCCTGACTGAATCGCATATTTCTGGAAACTTTCCATCTGAGAATAACATGTCGATATTTTGTTTTTGAACTTGGCGTATCTGGGTTCTTAGGGGAGTTATAAGGATTTTCAAATTAATATGTGGTGTGCCTGTGAGACCTTCAGAGTATATGCGAGATATAACTTTGGTCCAAGATGGAACAGGTTCAATTTTCGTTGGTGGGATGTTAAGGTGAATGTACAAATTGTTAACGTATTTTTGAATTGCATTTAAAGACTTCTGAATACGTTTAACATTGGAAACAATTAGCAGTCCGGTGGAAGTCATTTTGTAATTACAATTTTTAATCAAATACTTTGAAAAGAATATAACAACATTACTTAGCACTTAACAGAATTTGGACTTTGTCGTATTTCTGATTTTGATGCACTCCGTCTCCAAGCAAATTTAACACTGACTTTTGTTATCAGTCAAACGGAGGTGTTCATAGTGTGATGTAAATAATTTAATGCAGTCAGAATTATGCATTAAACACAATGGCTATTTTATGTGTAGTTAAGCTAAGTACAGACGATTGTCAGATCTTACAATATTGTCGGAACTGTCAATGGTCTGACAATAGATAATAATTAGCTGACAATTGACATATTTCTTACAGTGAAAAATTGTCCGTTCACACGGTTGGTAGATTTCTTCCCAACTTGATTGTCAGCTATTTTTTTTATCTCTCTTTAACCAACTCAGACATTTCGAACAATGAAGAAATTGTCAGCAATTGTAAGATGTTTTCAATTAAAACATCTTACAATGAACAATGAGTCTGACAATGTCCTAATCGACTGACAGTGATAAAAATTGTGTGTATTGTAAGATACCTGACAATTTTTTGTCAGATTGTCGTCTGACAATGACGTGTCTGACAATATTGTCAGACAAAATTGTGTGTTCAGACGATTGTAAGACAATTGGAACAGTTTTTTCACTGACGTGAAATTTCTTGCGAATTTGCACAAATTTTCACAAATTTTCACAAAAAACAAAACTCAGTTTTTGGAAAATTTTTTGAAAAAAAAGTTACCAAACAGGCATAATAATAGAGGTATTCATGCAATGGGGTACTTATGGGGTACCTCGCACAATATCAAATTTTGTTTGTAAAATTATTTACACAAGGCTGATGAGTTTGTGCCATAATTTTGCCTCGCAAAAGAGGTGATTAAAACCTCCCCAAAACTAACGCGTGGTTGTCAATAAAAACAAAACGTTGTAATTATTGTTTTCATCGTCGCCAAGACACATTCGCGTTGGTTTGGAACATATGCAAGTAATAGCTAAAATAAAAAATTAAATTCCGAAAATAGTTGATAGTTTTATTTAAGCCATATACACAGATTGCCTATTTAGTGCCTTCATGCAAAGCATAAATTTACGTAAAATTAGTAAATTTATCTCATTGCATACCGCTAATAAGCAGTTATCATGAATGAATAATTGAATTTGTACTAAAATTGTAAGTTCATTATATAATTTATAAGTAAATGCAATATTAGAAACTTATCTTACCTTGAACGTTAAAACTGTGTTTTTATGTTTAATTAATATTTACTCGAACGGTACATAATGGATATTATGGCCATTTAATCATCTTAAATCAATGATTATTGCAGCTTTTAAACCATAGAATGTACTTATTAACCAAAATTTTAATCGAAGAATCCATAATTTGAGTTGTTATTTATCAATTTATCAGTGTTTTGAAGAAAAATAAGAAACAAGATGCAGTATGTATATTGTATACTCAAGCCTGCTTTTAATCATTTGTACCAAAATTAAACTTTTTCCTTTTTTTTATTATAGTATATCGCTCCATTTATAATATTTGTATCTGTATGGTTTCTAACACGACACATATTGTAGTAGAAAATAATCCGTGCGTGTGAAAACATTTATTAAAAAATTCCTTAAACAAAGAATTGGTTAAAAGTTAGCTAGAGTTATTTTACCACCAGACAAATATTTCGTGACAACATCCATAACAATAGAAATAAAATTGAAACATAAAGTTTAACATGATTGATCCTTACTAATGTTTGCAATCTGAAAAACCTAAAAAACACCTGGGGCCTCATTCCGTAAAACGAAAACGATCGAACGATATCGTTTTGGCAATACCCATCTCTATTACATCTAAAAGGAAAGATAGGGACAGCTAGTGCCAAAACGATATCGTTAGATCGTTTTTGTTTTACGGAATAAGGCCCCTGGTTAAATGAATATTGGAAAAACAGAAAAAAAAAACATTTCTTCTTAAAATATTCAAAAAAGGTAATTGATTTTGAATATCTTCTATGACATAAATTAAGTCCTATTGGTTCTTGAAATGCCATGAAAACAAAATTGAAATACCAACATCGATACAAAAATAAAAAAATCAAAATTTGGAGGAACCGCTGTGAGAGTGAATAGGTACACCAAAATAATTTTTTGTAACTTTGAGGAACAATAAAATGAAAAGTCCAGCCTGGGACAAAGTATTATAATTTACTTTTTTTCGTTTTTGGTCTAGATTGACTTCACTAATAATAGTTTTTCTGAAACTTAATAGCGGTGTGGGGTGGCGTATGTGCAACATTTTTCGTCAATTTTTTTTTGGTAATTATAATAATGATGCATACAACTAGTCAACCGTCCAAGAAAATCTAATAAATACTAACACGGAATTTTTTCTTTTATAAGTCATTATGAGTTTCACCCTCATTAATGTTTACTTCAAATCAGAAATGACATTTCGAACAAACACATGTATAGAGTGTTTACCTATGTGTATATACAATATACATATATACATTTCCTTTGTTTACAGGTGATTTTTAATTTTTGAATCTCAACATTGCAATTTTCAGTAATAATCGAAATAAATAGGTATAACGCGACAAAATAAGGAGAGGTTATTGCAGAATACGACACTTGGGTATTTAACGATGTAAATTTTTTAGAAAAAAAAATAAAAAAACTACCCCTGCCACTTACAACGACATAAAATAGATCCATTTATCCCATGCGATTGTTTTTCTTATGGTGACAACTGAAGATTAAAACACTGCGCTAAATATTGCGACAGTTCTTCTTAGCCGTTTAGGGCATGTACTTAAATTATAACTTTATTAAGCATTTGTAAAAAATAATTGATTTTGATTGTTTATAATTTATAATTAAATCCATTTTCAATGTTTTGATATTTCCGTTTGAGATTTTTGGCATTTATTGTTTATAATGATTTGAAAATAAATAAAATTTGAATCTTTTTGTTTTAGAACTATGTAAATCGAAATAAAAATCTTAAAACAAGCATACCTACATTGTAATTTTTCTGTTTTGTATTATAATTTCATCGATTTCACCTTATGCGAATTCGCGTTAAATGACATTTTTACAGATTTCAAACTAACGGTATATGGTTGATTTTTCAAAAGTAGCTTCAACGATTAAAGAATCTTTTAAATAGATCAGGTGTAAATCATATTTCAGGAAAACGTTTTCAAAACTATGAACCTAAGTTTGATTTTAAAATTCTTTGCTATACATGATGCCGAAGATAAATCTAAGAATTTATTTTTTAATAAAAAAACCTAGTTTGAGGTAAAGAATAAAATGAATTCGTTTTTCTGAATGAAATTTTTTTATAAAAGAAATCTTGGCAGAAAACTAATAAAAAACAAAACTTGATCTACACAAAAAAAAAAAAGGAATTCAAAATATTCAATTGAATCTTAGTATTCGACACCTGGCTTAAATAATATAGTCAAAGCATAATTGTTAAGGGTGTGTATTTTAAGGTTTGGTATAACCAAAATTGTACTCCCTTTAAAGTGTTGGCAGTTGATTTATAGCATCTAGACACGAACATCATGCAACATGAAATTCATTATAGCAAAACATTTATACAAATAAAAGTGTATTCCTTCTTCAACTTACTCCAGAATCCAATACAACCCATCTGGGCTTTTGTACGCATGCTTCCATGGGCAATCCCTGGAAATGAATTTCTTAAATAAAAAAAAAACATGCACTCAAATTTCTAATAAACAAGAACAAATGTAGCTTCGCGCAGCACAGCGCGCTCTGTTATCATCATTCTCATTCAGCAAAATTCATTAAAAAACATATCTACTCAGAAACATCGAAACGAACAATCAAAAGATTAATTCATGCAAAGGGGAAACCGCGCAGTTTACTTCCTCCCCGTGAGCAATTCTAGTGCTCCCTGCACCCCTAAATTAAAGAAAAAAACTATACCTCCCTCCGTTTCCTTGTACTTTTTCAGCTCTCACTCAGCTCGTCGGAAGTCAATATACGAGATATCGGGCTGCGAGCTGAGTGAAGAAGAGAACAAAAGTTTATTCCCTTCTTCGAGTATACGAGTACGACAAACGTGAAACGTGAAACAACACATCAACGACCTGACCACGACGGTAAATGTATGTATTTCGAAACGAATCGGATTTAGTTCATCCGTGGATTTTCGAAAAAATACATTCGGCGAAATGGTGCGGTGGTTCGCTTTTCAAAGTCAGACGGTTGATTTTCGGGGTTGAAATTTTTTGATTTCTTTATTGTTGCCTATTCAACGCATTTAAAAAAAAAAAGAAAAGAAAACAATCTCAAGTGAATGGAATTAGTCGTCTCTCATGTCTCGCACAATTTGCGACCGGAAGTTGCTCATACGCAAAGAGTATAGTACCTACTATTTAACTTAATTTACGCGCAGTTTTTTCTTTGCAGCCGATGGGTCGTCCGTCATCGTCGTCAGCTGCAAATTTTCTCACAAAAAAAA
This sequence comes from Epistrophe grossulariae, assembly GCA_929447395.1. Taxonomy (NCBI): domain Eukaryota; kingdom Metazoa; phylum Arthropoda; class Insecta; order Diptera; family Syrphidae; genus Epistrophe; species Epistrophe grossulariae. The sequence continues at coordinate 117,436,777 of OV839568.1, forward strand.
CGAGTCGGTTTAAAGAAAAATATAATAATTAAATAAAGTTCGATTGTTATAGCATCGTAGGGGTGCGCATAAATTCACAAATTCGCATAAATAATGTTAATAATCGCATCGGGATTTGCATCAACAATTTGATTGCCAATACAACAATTTACTTCGGAGTAAATAAACCTACAAGAATAGGTACATCATATCGACGGAGGGTCTGCTTCTCGTTTGGTCGGCCCGGGGGTTGTTTTAGAATAAATTGGTGAATTAAGTGAATGTCTGGGCTTTGGATACCTAAAATTAAATATTTAAGTTTTAAATATATAAATTGCATACTTTTTGGATTATTCATCACAAATATTTCGATAAGAGGATATACATTTGAGATAATTTTTCATCATTCTCACACGTAGGTACGTATCTTAAAGATTGATTGAAGATTTTTTTTTTTAATTTTAAATATTTTTTTTTCTTCCACCCCTTAACCCAACAACCCCGTGATGTGATGTAGATATCACCCTTGTTTCTGCAAGGACATGCGTATGCAAGTGATAAGTTTTGTAGAAATGTATATAGTCTTCCCTTTTAGTTTCATTTATACACCACTGGCGAATATATGTCTTATCCTTTTCGCATAGTCTTTTTGTTTGCGCAATAACCAACTCTCGCATTGAAATAACAATAACAACAACAGGAAAATCCTTTGCACCTTCTTCGTTCTACCCCTGATCGCCAGGATAATTCTTTATTTCTGGTTTAGATACTTTGATAGACTTCGTATTATTTATAAGTATTCATCTTCTTTTTATTATCGGAGGGGTTGATAGATAATAAAAGTCGGTATACTTTTTTTTGGCAATTCTTAAGAAACAAGGATGAAGTATTGCTCGCCTTAGGGGGTTACCATATCTATTCAATCTAAGAAGGTCTAGCTATCAAGGGTGAGGTCACAGGATGTTATTATAAATTATAATAAATTTACCCCATTAAAAAGCCTGTAGTAACAATATTGCACCAAATTATTAAGTTTTTGAAGAGTGTTTGATATATTTAACAATGCCATTAGTCAGCCAACAAAATAGGTACACAAAGATAAACAATGTAAAAATAAAAATAAAGGAAAGTCGATCGATGTAAAAGGTTGAAAACACTACATTTAACGAGGTGGTGGAATGGCGTTGGACATTGTGGAGAAATCATTAAAGCCATTCGTTGTTGTTGTATTGTTGAAGGCTGATGTAAAAGAGTGTAGAGAGATGCGACGACTCGCAACGTGACGGGTCGGGCATTTTCGTGAATGTGAATGGGCTATAGGTATTAGGTATATGATGGGTGTATGTAGTTGTGGCTTAACTTTTAAAGCGTCAGAGCATTGGAATGCAAGGAATTCTGCACTAACAGGTTGTTAGCAACGGGTTTTCGGTGGCATAAAAGAAGAGGAAATATTACTGTTTACATAAAGGCAAATCAACCTTAACGTTAGTCTGAGCATTTTCAAATTTCAAGAACACTCGTTGGCAATTGCCGCTACTACCGACCGACATCTGGGCAAGATTCCAAAAAACGGAAAACTCAAATCGTTATATCTGAGAAATTTTACAGTCTGTTTTCTGCAGTTTATATCGATTGGAAAATATATAAAAAGGAAGAAAAGGGTACTTTTTATCTCAATATAATATACATATACAATGTAGGTATCTACCTATGAGTTTGTTGCTTTAATTACATGATGTCCTTCGAACCACTTGTTTTATGGATTCGCACAAGTTGTTTGCCAAAAGGCCAAGTCCAATTGTCATTAAGTTGCTGAGATGTTGCTTCTACAAAACCAACACGTAATTAAATACATAATTTAATTAAAGTAGAAATAAGAAAGGTTAAGCAAATTTACAAAGAATACCTCTATTAGACTATTGAAAATAGTTGTTCTATATACGTAAGCAAAAATTGCAATACTGAAAAATTCGAGTTACATGAATATGTACATATGTATACAGAATTTTGATGTTTTGTAAAAGCTAATTCGCGATCTACCCATCTGACAAAGATAAACTCATAGAAACGCGAGCTATCAATGTCGAATCGAACCCCATTCAAGTTTAAGCAGGGGCCTTATTCCGTAAAACGAAAACGATTGAACAATATCGTCCGTTAGTGCCTGTTTACGTAGGCATTTTACTGAAAGGCGCAACCAGTGAGACAGGTAGATTTATGTGTGCGTAGAAACGAGAAGGGTAAATTCCATCCCAAAATCCTTCTCGTTTCTACGCACGTAAAATCTACCTGTCTCACTGGATGCGCCCTTCAGTAAAATGTCTATGTAAACAGGCACTTAATCTTTCTCTTTAGGTGTGAAAAATTCAATTGAATACTTTCCAATGACATTTGTAAAAAACATGATTGCCATAGTGAATGTTTTAAATATGTGAATGTTTTGTAATGAACTTTCAATAATATAGAACGAAAATTACGTTTTTGCGATATAAAGGTTACCCACACCAACGCGAATCTTTCGGGGCGACGACGAAAACAATAATAACAACACGTAGTTGTCAATGAAAATAACTCGTTGTTATTATTGTTTTCGTATTCGCCAAGACAGATTCGCGTTGAAAAACACTGAAAAAGTTGTAAAATTTTTTTAGGCTGTTGGTAACTCTAGTCGTACTGCGGCAGATACATACGTCAAAATTGGAAAATGACAATCAAATTTTTGATGTGATAGCTTTTTAGCTATACATATCAAATGTGATATCATCTTACACAGACTCAATTGGTTTATTGTGACTCTCACTTATCACAAATCATCTTACACGATGTTTGGGAGCATTATAATCGTAGCACTATACCATAAATTTACAGGTAGTTGGACGATGGCCGACCGGTTGCATATTTTATTTGTAAAATGTCCTATTCCAAAGCTTTTTATGCCTTAAAAATATTCAGGGTATGCGGCTCATCCTATCGCATTTCCTAGATAGTGGTAATATTTGGGTCTATAGCAGTCCAAAGCAAGGTTTTCTTTTCTGACCCCATCTATAGACAATCGCTTGAACTAGAAAAATTATTTACTTTGTTGTAGACAATTCACTGAGCCAGCGGTGTTTGATAATTTGCTTGAGAGTGTAACGTCGATCTGGTTCAACGACAAGCATGTTACGTATAAAGGATCCCCCACACCAACGCGAATTTTCGGTGGCGACGACGAAAACAACAATAACAACACGTGGTTGTCAATGAAAACAACACGTTGTTATTGTTGTTTTCGTCGTCGCCATCGAAAATTCGCGTTGGTGTGGGGGAACCTTAAGACTTTCGCAATCTAAAAACAAAACAAAAGAAAAAAATAATTCAAACAAGATTTTCTAAACATTCTTCAAAGTGGGCCTGAAATGGAAAGGCTTTGAACCCCGAAAAATTTGTTTACTTACATTGACCCCACCTGCAGATAAATACATTTTGTCCCACCCAGAATGCAAGGTCAATGTAACATTTCAATGCATCAATATATTAAATGAAAATTTAAAAAGAAAGTTTAAATTTAAATAAATGTAATTAACAATTTATATTGAAATTAGTTTAACTCAAGTTTCCTTTACCGTTACTTTTATTGTCAACGAATAACAGAAGTTTAAGAAGATGAATTTATTTTTCATGTTCAATTTTTTTTTTTTGTTTTAATTCCTTTCCAATTTGTACAGACTCCAATTTTATATATTATGAAATGTTCCTAATGAGACTTTTTTTCCTCGTTACCCTTTTTTGTGCGATCTTTTCGAACTCCTAAGCGGCAACACTCTCGGAAAGCCATTGTCCTTTTTCCGTTTAGCAGGGTTGTCAGCAGTCAGTCATGTTCGTTGCTTCTAAACATGACTTTTTAACATGGTGAAATCGGCGGAACGCAACGCCCCACCTTTGTTTTTCTAAAGTGACAAAAGCTAGGAATCGAACAATCTTCTATGAATCAAAATTCGCTTCCTATATCCTGTACGAAATCAGGCCAAATTCTAAATTTGCCCTCATTTTGTAGTGGTAAAGGAAATAATGGCATTTTGAAAAAGTCAAATTTTTGTGATTGTCCATATATAACGTAAGAAGTGATTGAAATATGTCTCAATAAAAAGGTCTTAACCCCCTGTCATGCGCTTGCGTAGGTAGTCGAGGGCTGTGTGATGCGACAAATTTTAAGTTGTTTCTCAAAAATCTTAAAACGCAAAAAAAAAAACGCATTTTCGGCGCGGCGCGTCTGTCGGTAGTTTTGCGCCCACCTAGACATCAGTCGTAACCATATTTATAATCAGGGCTTCGAGGGCGTTGGGATGCGATGCATTTGAGGTGGTTTCCCTCAATAATTCTATTTTCAGAAAAGTTGTACTTTTGATGCACTTTTTCTCGGTAATGCGTTCTGGCAGACGAACAAATTAGTTATCACCCTCGCCAGGACTATTTGGGTTCTCTATAGGAATTTGATGAATCTTATGCTAAACATCATGTTTGTATATATTTACTTTCATACTATGTATTTAATATAATACTAATTGTTGATGTTAATTTATTAAACTATTGCGGTTTTGGGTAGCAAATTAAATAAAATTAATAAATTATATAGCGAATTTATTATAGCGAAAAGCCAGTCTTAAGGGTTGAAATCGCAAATAAATAAAAAAAAGTGTGAAATTTACGAGGTGTTCTGAATTTTTGACAGTGTAATAAAAAAAAATCAGAACTACTGGATTTCACGTAAATTCCCCAGACAACAAGGTTACTGGACTACAAAAGAATTTAAAAAATATGTATAAACAAAAATCTATTACTATTTTAGGGAACTTTTACTCATATTGAATTATCGCGCACAAAAATTGTGATAAAATATTTATTTGTCATTGTCACCACACCTTAAATGTGTTAATGTTTTTTTTATCTATTTTGTGCGAAAAAAGTGATTGATAATATAATTATGGTGAGGAGTTATGCCAATGAAAGATAATTTAATAAATCATTAATCATGAGTATAAGAGGGACTATTTTATCAATAGGAACATATACGAATAGAGACTTGTGTAACTATTCATTAACCGATATTGAGATTTAACATTTTATAATTTGACTCTTCTTTAATCTTATTTATATAATCAACCTATACTTACATACTTGCAATTATAAAAGAAAATTAAAACCTTAATCAAACAATTTCGAACGAACATGTATTACGAGTTAAGCGGTTCGTATATTAGGTCTGTTCGCTTACTTGCCCGAAACTACTAAATTCTACCAATTTTATTTTTTTTATATGTGTGGTTCTTTAAATTTGAGGCCAATTTTGTATTATTTCCTATCGGAAGTAAAGAAACAAGCTTTAAAAAGACAAAAACAGTACCTAAATTATTGAATAATGTAATTTTTTTTAGTGGATTGAAGTTAGAATATTCGTTGACAAAATTTTCAGTTATGAATATATTTCATCAAATGCTATTAGTTTAATTTAAAAAAAAAATACCAAAAATTAGAATAGTCATTTTTGAGCAAAATGAACCGAGAACTTTTTCGAAATAGTTGATTTTATTTGTTCTTGTTCCTTTAATTCTCCGCAATATTATTCCACAAATAATTAAAAAGTTTTTGGCAGATGTTTTTTACCCTTAAGATTAAGGCTTGGGCACATAGTCAAGAAGGAAATTGGATTATTTCTCATCTTCGACCTCTTCACATTTTTAAATACACTCCTATAGGTATATTGCCTATTATTTTGTACATATGTAGATATAGCCGAATCGCTCCAGATACAACGGGGACGTGCAAGAAAAAGAAAGAAAATAAAAGCCATTCCTGATTCCAGGCATTTTTTTCCGAGTATGATTTGGATGGGGTTGGAGCTAAAAACATAGCATAATACAATACAGTGCAGAGCTCTCTTCTCGGTTCATTTAAGCTTGCATGTGGTTGAAAATGCTTAGGGCTGCATTAGCCTTTATATAGTGCACATCATGGATTGGGGTTGATTGCACTTGCAAATGAAACAGACAACCGACCCAACACGAACTGGGTGATGATGTAGAGGAATAGCTTAGAAAAGCAAACATAAAGAAAATAAAATTAAAAAAAAAGAACATGCCTGAATTCTGGTCGGGGAAGAACGTGTAAGGTTTCACCTTGTCTGACAGCGCCCTCACACTTCATCGTTGTGTCAAGTGGATGCATTTCTCTATATCAATTGGATGGCCTGCTGAATATTGTTCTCGTGATTGCGGTATTGTTCTTCGAGATGCTGCAACAGTATAGTAAATGCAGTTTATGCCTTTAGAAGAAGATGAAAGCATGCGTGATAATTCAATAACCTATAGTTCCGTGGCGAGCGATATATTATATAATGTGCCTTCAAAATCATTGACCCAGGAACTGACAGTTCGAAAGTCTGGTGCATTCTATACTGAATGTATAATATTGAATTTCAAAAATCGAATTAAATCACCACTCGATGGATGGATATGTGTCTTCCTCTTTATATGTATAAACTTATTCTGGTGTAAAATCGCCTTTATATCATACATCAGACTTGGGTCACCTTATATTATTAACGAGCACTAAGTACAATGAACTCAATGGTTGACAGTTGGCATGACTGCCACTGCCACCTCCACTCTTATCCTCTTCTTGCTGATGCATTCGATTACATAAGAATAAATGGGGTTTTGCGTATTCCAACCCTTCCTATAGGTCGTCAAGTATACGATACCTACATTATAACGGTACAAGCAGCAGACCCATCTCCAGTGACTATAAGTGCATAAGAAGACTTAACCATTGAAGCAATCTTTTAGGTGCACCGTGCACACGCCAATTGCTAAAGAAAAGTAAACAGGAAAGAAGGAGAATCTGTTTGCATTGCGAGTTCCGTGACATGCAAATATCAGCCGTTGAGCAAATACACATAGGATTTCAAAGGATAGTTGAGACGAATGGATGCACAGATTAATGATTTATTCTTTAGACGGTTCGTTATAAGGGTGCGCTCGGTGTGGTCTCCTTTCATATATGTTGGTATGTTATAAAAGAAGAGGTTATAGCTGATATGACGGGTGATAGCCAACACCATTTTAGCAACTAGCAACACCTGTTGTAGAATTGAACTTGAAAAGTTTGAGTATACATATGTATATGCATGTGTGTCGATAGTTATATAAAGAATTTTTATGAATGAATTATGGATAATATTTGAATAATTGCATATTTTGTACATATGTTAAAATATTTTATGGAACATATACAAACCCAAATTTGAAAAAAAAAAAATATTTGGTACGATGGATAAATCATTTTTAATATGACATTAGTTTCAAGTGAGGATTTTGCAAACTTTAAACAAGTTTAGCATCGGACATTTTATTAAAGTTACAATTATCAACGCATTTTTTTTAGTTGAGGTCATTTGAACTTATGTATAAATTGAATTATATTCAATCAAATCCACCTAATTTTTTTTCCTTTCTAATTTTGTTCATTTTCGTTATTATTTTAAATCTAGACCACGGGCAAATAATATTCTAAGTGTCTGAATTTAATCAAATTCCCAAAATACAAAATTCACAGTTTATTCATGCTGTGAGTTTTATAAGAGTTGGTAAGCATCGATCATAATTTGCATCTAAGAAAGGTACGAGAGCATCTAACTGATGAACCCAACTGTCGTATACCTGGGTAAAACGCATTTTTGTTGTGGAGGTCATTTTCGAACTTATAAATTGAAAAACTGTATCAGAATTGAGGAGACTAGCACAAGTGGTTGGAAACTATATGAGAATAGAAAAGTACAGCTAAGTTGCTGATCGACCGTGAAATTTTAAATTCAAACACTTTTTGCAATAATATTCTATTTATGGGCCTTTTTAAATTTTTTTTTTCCTATATATGCGAAGCAAAACAATTCTATATAGGTACCTAAATATTTTACTCCCTATACGATTCGTTAAAAAAAATATGAATTAGAATTTTGAACATTCGAAAATTTGTTTCTTTTTCTATGCCCTGAAAGTTAGATTTGACACTTTTTTAATGACATCAAGTTGAGAGACATCCCCCGTGATCAAGTTTCCCAGTTTGGCTAAATTGAAAAAAAAAAAATTATCACAAATAGTTTTTAGCACATAATTAAAATTTAATTGCATTATTCATAAAAGAATTGGGAACATATAAAATAGCTTGTGGTACTTACAACACAAACCAATAGCCCAGACAGAATGGACCAAACAGCGAAAGTATAAAACTAACAAAAAAGAAATTGTCACTTGCTCACTATTTCTTATTTAAATTATGACTGGTATATAAACGCATTTATATGATTTGAAAGATACTTTTCAATGGAGCTAAATGGGTATTTTTAACTCTTTTGGATCTGCAGATTTGTGGGGAAAGATCAAGTCTCCCTCTTCTCCCCTATAAATGTTAAAAAAGGTATGTTTGCTAAGATGTTTGCGTGAACTGTCACTGTTTTAGATTACAAATTAAAATTTACTAAATTTTTAGTATGATATAAGTTCAAAAAGTTTTAAAATTATGATCATTTTCATCAAGTGCTTTCGAACGAGAAAATTATTAAGTAAAGGTACTTCAACATCAGACCGTTTAAAATTGTTTGCTATATTGCTTTTGGTTTTGGTGGTTTCTCCCTCCTACTGTTAAAATAAATTTTTATTCGTAGACCGTAGTGTATTTACGTTGTTTTTCTCTAATTATTAAAGAAGTTCGGCCAACAAGACTCAAATTAAATTGATAAAAAGTTAATAAAACGCCTTATAGTCTTGTTTTTAAATTTTTATTTTAATGACGCGTTTCGGCTTATTTGCCATCATCGAAACACAAAATTAAAAAAACAAGACTATAAGGCGTTTTATTGACTTTTTTTTATCAATTTAGTTGTTTTTCCAGCTGACACTTTTGCAAGCTTTATTTTATTTTAAACAGTTTTCAACATTTTGAAACACAAGTATTTCCGACCACTAGTTTTGTAAAGAGATCTTTGCTTTAATTTGATACCGCATTTATAGAAGTCCCTTAGAAAGTGTGTCCATCAATAATTATCGGGTATTTCTATTTCAATTGCTGTGTTTGTTATAAAAATGATTTATTTTAATATACAAATAATTCAAATTTTATTTTGCTATTAAAAGAACTTACGAATTTGAGAACAGATGGGTCGGAAGTTGAAATAAAAAGAAAAAGAACAACGAATTGGCTATTTGACACAAATTAATATTTTTAGCATCTCAGAAATTTCCGCTTCGTCACGAGTTTCTCACTGGTTTTAAATCCATTTACCAGAAATATCACCGCTAAGTTCAACCCTCCATGATGAACTCCATAGATCCACAACTGTTCAAATAGAACCTGTTAGCTTTTAAACCAGTGATAAAGATCATACATTTTTAGCTTCACGAAATTTAAGAAATAAATGAATTAATTTGGCTGCGAATATCACAATATAACTTACTTACTTACTTATGGTGCGGCGCTATATACACTTTGTTTTGGACTGGGTCTCCGTCTCCACCAACAAACTTCTCCTGCCAACTTAGTTAGGTTCAAATTGTAAGTTCTCAATATTGTAAATTCTCAAAAAACCTATAAACTTGTCCTTTAGAATAATTAATGTCGTTTTGCCCCAAAAGGCGCAAACTTTATTGCATATAAACTATAAGGACAAATTTGTCCTAACACAATTTTTTTTCTTTTTTATTTTTAAAATATTTTATATTGAAGTGGCTACATCAAACGTCGTCGCTCATTGGGTTTCGTCAGTAATCCACTTCCTGGGTTTTTCTTTCATCTTCGCTTAATTTATTCAGAAAGCAATAAACTTATTTTCTTTTTTTTTTTTTTTTCTTTACAGGCTGCTGCTGCCACGTGGATATTGTGGGTGGGGGCAAAACAAAGAGATATACGTTTTTAATATCCGGTGCCAAAGTACACATAAATGTTAGGTGCACAAATAAAAATGTTTATATTTGTAAAGAAAAAAAAATCAACCTTTAAGCTTTTAGCTAAATACATATATTAATGTAAAATCGATTTTCATTTTGTATATTGTTTTTAAAAATAAGTCCATATATTAAAAACAGTCGCAAGGCATACGGTAACATTCCATTTAACAAAAAAAATAAATAAAAGAAATCTAAGTAAAAATAATATATTAACAACTTAAAACAAAACATCACACAAAATTTAAAATAATATCATTATGGGCTGTGGACAAAGTAAAATACATCTTTACCCCAGAAAGTCGAAGAGCAAGGCAAATGGAAAGAAAAGTGGGCACGGTAAGTAAAGTACTTAAGTATAGTTAATAGAGTTAGTATTCCAAGTCTTCCAACAATTAAATTGTGTATAGGAGAAGCCAGAAGAACACTTTTTTGAAAATTGTGTTTAAACTTTTTTTTTTCACACAATAACGTCCATACCTATATGTTTGTATAGAAAACTACTATATTTTTGCTTGCTGTCAGAATTAAGTAAATACTCAGAAATACTATGCAGACAAATATAATTCGATTAAAAACAATTCAGTACGTTTTTGTTCCATTGAGACCGTGATTATTATTTTCATTTATTTTCATTTATTTTTGTTTTTCATTGTTATCTTCGTAAATTTTTTTTTATTATTTTTGTTTATCGAAAGTTAAATTACAATTAGCTGCGAATGATTGATTTTGTGTTTGATTCAAAGGCTGCTTATGACCAACAGGCAGTTGCCATTGCCGCCATCACTGCGAATAACAATGACTGATATTATTTATAGAAATCAAATTGCTACATAATTTTGATTTATTGCTTTAAAAGTTGATAGCCGGCTGGCAAATGACATTGAAAAGTTTTGTTTCTATACGAGTATTCTTGTTTGCATCCTTCTGTTGTAAAACAACAAGATTAAAAACAAAAAAAAAAAAAACAACAAGGCAAAATAAATTTATTTTATATAAGGTCCCTAACGTTATTATATTTTTATGTGAAAGATTTATGAATTTCTGAAATTTATAAATGTTACCTAGAAATTTGACCAAGGGCAAGAAGTGGTTCTATTTTAGATTTGTAAATTAGTTTTCTTTTTCTTGCAATTATCTATGATATCGTAACACCTTAGTAGATCTAACCACCAGAACATAATAGTTTTAAATAAAATCATAACAATATACGTGCAGGATAGGCTGCAAGTTTTTTCACCATCACATTAAAACCTTTAAAATAAACAGTTTTTGTAAGTCCACTCAAATGACGCAGAAGATGACTTATTATAAAAAAATGTATCCAGAATTAAATTTTGTTCGATTGTTTATTTTGTATAGGTATTTGGAATATCAATATGATAAGTAATCACAAAGAATAATAATAAAGAAATTTTGTTAAAAAGTAATTCTAACACGCAGGTCAATACCAATTATTGTAGGTGGAGAAAACAGACTTTAGTCTTCCGAAGGTTGTTTTTATTCCCATTACGAAGTGCTTTTAATTAGATAAGATTATAGGTTATATCTAAATATCTTATGATGTTGAATGAGTTAATGACTTCCTTTTATATACAATTAATTTCTTGTCTTATATCTGACCATTCACTTCTAAGGGCCAGTTCTAAAAAATGTGGTTCATCATCGGTTCAAGATTTTAATCCACTGATATTGGCGGATTAACTCTGGTTCAACAAGGGTGCAAATATAAGTGATTGGTTATTTTTAATTTTTGTGTCGACTTAATTTTATTTGTGCATGGTTTCTCTCACTAAACGACCAATGACGGAATTCAAATCTTGATATGAGGATGAACCACGTTTGAACAACTGATCCTAAGAAAATGATCAGGATTAAAATAGATTTGACCTGTAGGGTTGTCCAAATTAAAATAATTTCTTTTCTTCATTTTCCAGGTTTTTAATTTCATATTTTAAGACCATGGTGAATATATGTAGATTTTTTATTTTAGATTTTTTATTTAGATTTTATGAAAATAAAGTCACTTTTGACTGCAGTAGCATATATTTGACACTGTTTTTTTTGCAATCCCGGGGACAATTGGTTGAAAAAAATGACAACGGTGATTATAGTGACGCCATTACAGAAACAAAATGGAGTTTTCATGCAAACTATCGATAACAAGTATATAATGCACCTGCGCCGCGATGGTAACTTAGTTTTTCTGTACGCTTAAGTTAAGCCCCGAAAATTCTCTGGGTTTAGCTAAGCCCACAGGGGATTAGTTTTTGTTGCATTTAACATGCAAATATTTTAGCACTGACGTCTTTTTTTCATCCAATTCCCCGCGGACTTGCAAAAAAAAAATACGCCTTTGAAAAAATTGCATTCTATACGATTGTGATTTCGCTTCCATTTCCAACCAAGCGCTGACTTCAGTATTTTCCAGTTCCACGAACTTTCATATTTTACCATATCCACTCCTATAAATAAACTCAAATGAAATATTATTTTTAACCCAGTTAAGTAAGTGCCAAATCTGATAAATAAAAAATGTGATTTTCATTTCCAACAAATTTGACGTTTCTGCCGCAGTACGAAAAGTTACTACATTCCGGAAGATGAAGAAAACATATGAATTATATCGCAAAGACGACATTTTCGTTCTATATTTTCGATAACTCATTACAAACATTTTAAACATTCACTATGGCAACCATGTTTTTGATAAATGCCAATGGAAAGTATTCAATTGAATTGAATTGAGTTGAATTACTTTTCGCAGACGGAAAACTAAATGACAATCACATGTGACTATATGGTTAATGCACAAATTCACGTATGTGTTATTTAATTTTGGCTGTTTTTTAGCAAATGTATCCCTTCATTTACTAAAAAAATCTCGATTTTGGAAAACACTATCGAAGACACATTGTGTTTCAAAAGTATATGAAGCAGTCGATGATTTTCGTGAAATATTCCAGTTTGTTTACGAAAATCGGCTTGAATTAACGCTATAGACACTTCGAATTTTTAATTAGTTTACAGATTTTCAAATTTTATTTAAAGATTTACCAACTTTCTTTTTGTTGCCTTTCAGTCGCGTATTTTACGAGGTAAATTTAGATTTGGTATACAAGTTATGGAATTTGCCAAAGATTTATGCGGTGAACATTAAACATGAAAGAATTCGAGCAGACGAAGATATATGTATGTACATTTTGTGGAATTTATAAAGCTTCAAAAAAATTTCATAAACCTGTTGACTTAAGAACAGACAAAAATAGTAGGCAGATAGAAGAATCGTCCAAATTCTAAAGTTAAAAGTACAATGATTAGTTTCCTGTGACGGTGCTCAATCCATTTCTGGACTTCTGTATCATCGAACTTGGAGAGAGATTTAAATATTATGTATTATATTACTATATCAATTGAAGTGATTGATGGACAATCATTCTGAAGAAAATTTCCCGAACATAAATATGTGGCAAAGAATTTTAGCTATACTGCCGGTATTAACGTCTGCTGTCGAACGAAAGTTTTCAAGTTGGAAGGGATATATACGATTCAAAGTAACAAGTTAAAAGAATATATAGGAATATAAAACTCAAGTTTGTCTTATTAATTGTTGTTATTTTATGACTGGCTTTTTGTGTTTAAAATTTTGTGTAGAGCTATTGTAAATTTTTTTTAGGACGAGGATAAAGAAATGTCAATTTTTAACAGTGTGTTAAACACAACTCGGCAATCGCTCGTTAACTTTTAAATAATTTCTTTGGACTGATAAAATGTATCAATTTGAAGGAAAATGGATCCAAATTAAAGAAAATATAAAAACAGAACATACAAAAATCTTTAACAATAACTTCTAAGAAAATAAATAAATTAAAAAATAAATTGGGTGGCGCGACAGCTCATGTAGAATCAGGGTCTAGTAACTTACAACTCGCAACTATTGCTATGTGAACACAATTTCCTGCTGAACCCGAAAAGCTACGGTGAGAAGCACTTTTTCATGAAAAGGTTACTCTTGTAGGATTTGTCAGTAACCCGTGAAAAAATGTCTGTTCTTAGGTGGCATAGGCTGAAAATCTAACCCAAGACCTTTGGCGTAACAGTCCTACGTACTAATTATTGTGCCACGGCCCACGGGCCACTACACTACTACTTTAACGTCTGTTTGGATTAAAATTTTTGAAAAATTGCCACCACCTAGCAAATTGTCTCCTGGATATTTTGGAAATTTGCCGCCCTTAAAATGGATTCAAATGAAAAGGAAATATAAAACCAGAACAGAACTTACATCTTTTTTGATGAATATTTTGAAAAATTGCCGCCGCAAGCAAATTGCCTCGAGGATATATTTAAAGTTTGCCGCCCGTATATTCTGGAAAATTGCCGCCCCCAAGTAAACTGCCGCCCGGGGCCTGTGCCACCCTTGCACCTGCCACGCTACGCCACTGATAATATGATTAGCGTTTTCATTTTTTTTCAGTTCTGCACATCATGTCAAATTCGAGGAAAGTGGTGGGTCCAGTACCCCATTTCTTGTATAATTTCAATATTTTGTTGTTGTTTCTAGTGATGCGTGTTGAGTTCCTATATGGGCACTCAAACAGCCATTTTTAATTTTTTTGGCACTTTCAACTTCGACAACCTGCGCAATTTATTACCTTTGATTTGTGTTCTTTGAAGTTATACATATATGCTATCAATATAATTGTAACGCCTTTTTTTTTTTTTTTTTTTGTACATTTACTATTAGTTTTGGAAAAAAATGTCAAATTGTAGATTATAAAATTTTAAACAAAAACTATTGTGCCACTTTTTGTACGTATAAGAGTAATAGATTTCGATAAAAACGTACACAAACGTGTTCAATTCCTTACACCGTTGAGATGTGGAAAAAAGAACATTAATTCAAACAACTGAATTATTACATTTACGAAAATTTTTCTCAAAATATGTACATATGTTGTTGATCCCTGAAATTCTCGTATTTTTCGATTCATTTCCATTCTCTTCAAAGTCAGCAAGCAATATCTACTCTACTACACAAAACATGTTAATATAATAGGTGTGTTCCTTTACTTTGAAACTCTGTGCATTTGTGTGAATTTCTACGTCATTTTATTTTTTATATGAACTTTGACAGACTTTGGTGTAGAAATTCGCAGTTTTGTACAGAAAATCACAGAGTTTCAAAGAAAAGGAACTAGGCTAATGTGAATATTATGAGGTATAAATTATGACTATTATGTCATTATTTAAATAAAATATATATGTACATACCTGCCCTTTTTCCAAGCCCTTGAGGTTATTTTCAAAAAAAAAAAAAGATTAATTTCCCAGGTGGTCATAGCGTCAGGTTTCGATATTTTTAGCTACCTATAACATATGTATGTAGGTACATACATAGGGTATATTAACTCCAAACGAAATCATTTATTGTGATTCAACTTTTCTGTCCCTTTTCAAGAAATTCAAAGATTAAATCTGTGGCAATAATACAGAGTAGCTTATGTCGACATTAGCGATTTTTCGGTTTTTCGATTGTTTCTCTTCTGTCCAATCACCATTTCGAAATCATTATCCGTTGAAAAGTTATCTTATAATTCTTAAAAAAATTACATTAATTGCTATTACATATATTGTAGACAAAAATGCGTTTTTCTCGAGAGCTGTTTTTTTTTAACATAAGCTATACTCTGTCTTACTGCCACAGAAATAACGAAATTAAACCCCATCAAATGACTGAAAGTCTCAACAAGTATACATACCTATTATTCTTTTTTCATGAGGCGAAACACAATATTTCTTCATTACATTTGAAGTGCGTAGATGAATATAATATTTGAACAAAAAAAAAAAAAATTGTCTCTGTGACTCCCTCATATTTGGCTAAAAATAAGCACTTCCGTATTTTGATTTTATATACATTTACCATATACTCAACTCAACTCATATATTGAATGTATTTTGTACCTACAGGTTAAGAGTATCCCGAAATAGACTTGAAATACACTGTCCTTTTTACTAGAAATATATACGAGTTTCCAAAAATAGATTTTTATTTAACTTAATTTGAAATACTCCTATAGGTGGCAAACTTGTTATGACTTGTGGATAATTTGATTTGTGTATAGATTATGTACATACATATGTATGAAAATGTAGGTGAGGTACATATACATATATCTAAATTTATAACAACTTTTATGAGAAAATTAATATTTAAAAAAAATGAATGTGTATGTAATAAGCACTAAAATGAAATATTTTGTTCGTATCCTATGCCTATTTCTCACTTTGATCAACACTTACTGTAAATCAATTTTCTATAGAGCTTCACATTATTCTATAACAGGTAACATCTAGTACGCGTTATACAATGTATGTAGGTCGCGTGATTGACTCGCGTCAGTTGAAAATGAATATAGGGGTTGGCTTTATGCGGTGATTATTAATTTTATATTTCAAGACTGCTTTAAAGTGAAATTATCCATTTGTTGAATCGAATGTAACTTTCTATATTATAAATGACTGAAAACGCACATTTAAAATATCGGATGCATACCTATTATATGCGCATGTTCATATTCATTTTATTGTTGAAGTTTCTTAGCTTATTATAAAGTAAATGTAAACAAATTTAAATAAAAGTTTGTTTGCCAAGTCCTGATCATGAGTATTTTTAAATCACTAATTCTGACATCACCTTATGTGAGTTTCATAGAAACTCTTTTTTTTTAGTGAATCTTCTTAACATAGGCTCTGGAATTGAAGTAAACATTGACAAACCTACCGAGATAAAAATACTGATGATGGGAGTAAAAAAAAACAAAAGAACAAAAAATAAATTATCTGCTTGCGATCGTTTGTCAACGACGAGCTTCAATAGAGAGAGCGACTTATTTATGCAAAACCACCTAACATCAATATTATGTTTGTCTTGTGGAGCCTATAGCTTAAAAAGAAGGTCAAATGTGACGCTAAATTTATGTACATTCATAAAATTTATGAGGGAATTTTAAAAATACGATTGACAGGGGTGTTTCAGTAAAATATAAAATCTATTTCTTACAGAATTTCGAAAAATAATTTACAAAATTATACATACATACATATGTACAAGGTGGCGTAAAATTAATCACCCTGCCAAAATTAATCACCCTATCGGAAGATGTTATAACTTTTGTAAATGGCGTTGTACAACATATCATTTGACTTTTGTGAACTAGACAGCTGGAGTAGTTCACAAATGTCAAATATGATTGACGTAGGAGGTAATTTGCAAAAATTATATCATCTTCCGATAGGGTGATTCATTTTGAACAGAGTGATTAATTTTGCGCCACCCTGGTATTACAACAAAATATTGCTCCAAGCTGAAATCCTTCTTTAAATAATATGAAAAGATTTTCATGGCTTAGGTATAAATAAGTGGAGTTTAATTTTAATTATTATTTACAAGAAAAATCGATTTTAAATATGAAATCTATCGACAAGCTATATACTAATAAATTTGTAACTATAAAAAAATACTGACATCAAGACAGGTATAAGATTTTTGTACATACCTACATTTTATAGAACAGTATATTATTTGAACTAGGAACTAAGAAGTATCCGTTCTTCAAATTGGAACAAAATTAATAATTGTGTCCGAAAATGTTAACCATTTATAACGTTAACGTTTTTTTTTCCAAGAAACGAATTTTTTGTCAGGTTCCTACCCTAAATTTAATCAAAATCTTAAGAAATAAACTAAAGTCGTTTAGTGGAAACTACCTATTCTAAATGAGCTAAAACAAGCATTTAAATCTCCCATTTGTAATAATTTATTAAGAATTTGAAGAAAATTCGTCCAAAGTGGTAGTTGGTAACAAATATTTGTTAAAATTTACCGTGTTTCTTTGGATACGTGGCGAAGTACTCATGGATGCAAATGATAATCCAGTACTACCTGAAGCTTAAATTTTCTGAGTTTCAATGAAAATGGCTTGTAAAGTAGTTATGAATACTTTGCTACACCCAAAGGAAGACGGCTAATATTCACATGATTTTATAATCTTTAACAAGGTTATAATATTTACGCGGTAGTGCATTAAACAATAAATTTAATTATTCGATGTATCTGCTTCACTTTTTTTATTTTTAAGTGCAGATGCATGCTACCAGTTTTTGGCGTCAAATCTGATTTGAATTATGACTTAGTATACAGACTCTAAAAATTGATATGTATATTATGTAAAACGTTATGCCTTGAACTTGGCCTTTCTATTAATAAATACGTCGGTTGTTACAGGTGTTTAATACGCCACTACTTTCTAATTAACGTCAATTAGTAGTTAATTGTTGATTAATAAAAAACAATTTTGATTAGTGAATCGATTTGTGATCATCATTTAAGTTGATTTGTGAATTGAAAAATAATTCAGCATTATCTATTAATATGGGGTTTAAGCGTGTTGTGATTTATGTTTATATATAAGCGCATGTAACAAACCTTCTACCGACTTGCTCTTGGCCAAAACTATAAAATAGGGCTGGTCAAGACTCACGAGACAAGAAAATATTTTTTGGACTGATATTTTTCAAGAATCTTAATCTAACAATGACAACACAGTTTCCAAAAAAATTTCTACATGAATGTTATGAGTATTTCTTCCAAAAAAAACATTCTCGTGGCCAGCCTTAATATAAAACCTTACATTATATTATGATCTTACATACCATCATATACTAACACCTGGGAAAATTGACACAATATTAAGAGCAGACCCCTATTTTGGATTGTTTACCAAGAGATATGCATGCTGTGATTTCAATTTGCTTTCATGCATGCAGTTGATGGAGAATTATAATTCCATTAGTTTGCTAAAAATATACCAAATGTCACGATTAATTTTCGGGATCAAATATTATTTAAATAGCTTTGTATTTTAAACACATTATAATTCTGAATTAAACTTATGGACAGTAAAATAACAATAATTCTGTTGGCTATACCATTTTCCATAAAATATTTACCAAATAGTTTTTATTTTATTCCTACTTATTATGTACCTTTGCACTTTAAAAAATTGAGTTTGAGTTTCGCCCGCAATAAAACGAACCACATTTCTCTTTCTGCAGCATGATGATGGCGATTATCTTAAAATTAGTTTCACCACAAAGGCATGCTATACCAACGAAACGACGACGCGGGAACCCGGATATTCCATAGTGTTATACACACACACACACACACATATACACATTTTATCAAAATAGTAGTGTACGGTGTACCTATAGATTTGGCAAAATCGATTTTTTTTAGGACTTTCACTTCACCACCCTTTCAACAAGCCAACAAGCCTCAAAAGGAAATGAGTTTCTATTCTCTCGTATAAATTGGAAATTGAATGTTCGCAAATGTGGTGGGCGTTGTTCTGTCTGTTGACTTCAGCCCAGACCCCAGATTGATTTTCATACCTCCGACATTTATGTATGTATGTTGGTAGGCTTTTTTGGTGTCTCCACATTTTGAGGTTATACACTCCTCAATTTTATAAGGATTTATATATATATACAATAGACATTTTCTCTTATTCTTAGCTTTTGTTAAAGTATCGTATATAGTGGCTGACACTTTGTCAATAAAGGGAAATATTTCTTAAGTCTTTTATGATTGTGTTTTAAAAATAAATATTTTTTTCGTAAAGATATTTTGGAATTTGTGTTAATGTATCTATATCTACAAGTTGTTGTAAGAATTATAGGTATTTTGCTTGTTTAAACAACGGCCTAACTCCTACACAACCCATTCTCTTAATGTCATTCCACAGGTTCGTTGATATTTTAAATTTTATAAATACACATTTAAAAACTTATACTACTGGATGACATCAACTTGATATGGGGGATAGGTGAAGAAAGACTTGTTGAAGGAGCGGAACCCGATTGAAGTGGCAATGATGATTAGTTGAAATGTGTTTGTTTTTTTGGATATATAAAAATAATTTAAAGGATGTAGGTATATGGGTTATGTCATTTTTACTTACAATATTGAAATTTAGATTTTCTTTTCCGGTGGTTCCAAAGACCATTTTTATATTTGTAAGCTTTTAAAGAAAGTTATAGATTAAAGTACAAAATTTTGTTTTCTCAAAAACTGTCTGTATATACTATCTATACTTTATACTACAGGAGGTATCGTTGACCTCCACCTTTTTTTTTAATACTTATACTTAAATATTTAGTTTGTAGAATAAACTTGTAATTTTTTAAATAAAATTTAGAAACCAAAAATAAATTAAATCCACACAATTAATTCTAAAAATAAAATATTGTTATAACTTAAAAACATCAATAAAGAAAGTGGCTATATAGTTACACGACTTGTTTAAGAAAAATAAATTTTACAAATAACTATTGGTTTTCGGAGCCTGCTGTGACTCCAAGGGCGGCATAAAATGCATTGGATAAAAAAGAGTAAACCAATTCTGGAATAATTTGATGCGCTGGGTAATGCAAACTACTAGAATTTGCCATGGTCCATTAGCCACATCCACATGGTTCGGAAAGAAAATAATTTAAATAAAAAATTTAGTTTCTAGGCAACTTTTTTTTTCAAGAAAATATTATAATTTTTCAATAATTCATTAAGTCCAAATAAAATAGTGCTAAGTCTTCTAATTGGCTGATGTATTTCAGTAGATAGTAATATAGAATTTGTATTATTAAAAAAAAGTGTGAGTGCCGGGACTCACGGTTAAGATGTGTAAACATCAACATTCGTCCAAATGCCTCATAGACCGAGAGCCTACATCAAATTTAGGGTGTGGATGATAGCAAAAATTTACTGGTATTTTTATATAGATCTTAACTTTTCATAAGCAAATTTGAAAATCGGTAATGATGCATGGAAAATGCGTTTTTTAGTTTACCGACAAAGGCCCCAACCACGCTTATAAAAAGTTAAGATCTATCTAAACATACCAGTGAATTTTTGCGATCACTCACACCCACAAACAGCAGTGGGCTCTTACCCAATCATTAAAATTTTATTTAAAAATATTTTCCAGTCAATGACCTTATTTCGTCTAATTTGCCAAAAAAGGCGGCCTTCTATGTTAAAACCCTGCAGCCATGATGAAATCGCAGTCCATGTACTATATGGTCTAAGCAACCAACCACATTTCAACCCAAACTGAACTAAAAAAAAAACGGTACAAGAGAAAAGAAAAACGTCAAATAGTTGCACCGAAAATTTTACCCACGCGACACCGGTCACTTTTTTTCCGTCTCATCTTTTCGATTATTTTTTCTCTTTTTCACTTACGTAGTTCGAAAAGTCGCATGCGTCTAGATGCATCGTGTAATAGCAGACTAATCTCTGGCTCAGAATCAAAATCACGACCACGGCTACAAAATAAGAATCACGACTACAAGATACGTAACGTTTTTTTTTCACCCTACCGCCAGTATAGATGTTTACACATCAAAAATCTCTGGAACTGTAAGGAAAACAAAATAGAAAAATCGCTCTGGTCTCAAAGCAGTCATGTAATTGAAAAAAAGGACTGCAAAGAATACAAAATACGGATAATGCTAAAGAAGCGTCAACAAGAGGCTCGTAAAACTTGGCCCACGACTTACAGGGCAACAGATTTTGTTTCAGTTAAAATAAAACTTCTTAGAACGTCTGTTTATCTTATGTGTTTCTACATACTGCCCTCCCAACCTCTACAAACATATGAAATTGCTGTTCGCGCGATCGATCATTTAACAAAACAATGCGATCCCCTCGACGAAATTGTAATTTGTGGGGATTTCAACCTTCCACACCTTAAATGGACTGTGTCAGACCTGGATCAAACTACATTTGTAATCCCTCCTCTGCAAAAGAATGCCTTTTTGTCGATCATTTAACTGATTCAAGCCTCAGTCAAGTGAGTGGCGTTCTAAATAATATGAGCCGACAACTTGATCTTATTTTCTCAACCGACCCAGATAACTCATCAGTCACTCTCTGTCCCCAATTTCTTACAGCTATTGATAATTATCACCCCCCCTTATTACTAACACTCTACCTCAACTCGTACCTAGAAGCTACACCCACTTCACATCCTTTTTTGTATGATTTTCATAAAGCCCAATTCTCCCAAATTAACGATTATATTAACCGAGTTCCATTTGATTTTGAAAATATGTCTGTTGAAGATGCCACTAACCTTTTTTACAGTGAACTACAATACTCAATTTCGTTGCATGTCCCTTCCTACCGACGTAGAGTTTCTCCGTCATCCCCGCCTTGTTATAATCGTAGACTTCGATCGCTGCGTAACCAAAGGAACAAACTGTGGGAAATTTTTCTACGCTCTCAATGCCCAACTGACTACTCCAAGTACCTTGGTGCTTATCTTCATTTCAACGAACTCTACAGTTTTCTCTACCGTGAATATTTACAAAAAACTCAATCTAACCTTATTAACGATCCCAAATCCTTCTTTCAGTTCGTTAATCACAAAAGAAAGTCGGATGGGTATCCATCCTCTTTGTCCTTCAATAATGAAACTTCCAATGATAATCTAACTATAGCTAATTACTTTGCATCATATTTTAAAGATTCATTCTCGAAGGATTCTTTTAAACCAGATTGGACCTATTTTGAGTATTTACCGAATTTTTCGCTGGGTCCATTCTTACCCGATTGCATTGCTCCATCGGCCATTGAAAACAAAATTTCTAAACTTAATGATGAGTTCACCCCTGGACCTGATGGCCTTCCTGCCATTTTCCTAAAAAAATGTTCTTCTGCTCTTTCAGTTCCTCTCTCAAAAATTTTTCATTTGTCCTTATCTCAAGGAACATTTCCTAAGATATGGAAAACATCTTTCATAACACCAATTCACAAGAAAGGGCCGAAAGGTGAGGTGAAAAACTATCGACCAATTGCTAAACTTTCTCATATCCCAAAAATTTTTGAAAGCATTTTATATGAACTCCTCAGTTTCCGTTGCGGGTCCCTAATTACCCCAGCACAGCACGGTTTCTTAAAAAACAGATCCACCACCACAAACCTTGTAGAATTCGTTTCATTCACTCTAAGAGCCTTAGAAAACGGGAATGAAGTTGATATGGTCTCCACTGACTTCAGCAAAGCGTTTGACAAAATTTCTCATAATCTTATAGTCTTTAAACTCTCCTCTTTAGGTTTCGAACCCCTTTTCCTGAAATGGATTACTTCTTACCTTGAGAATCGCGAATATTATGTCCGGTTTAGATCCGCATGTTCAAATCCTATTTTAGCCACTTCTGGTGTCCCCCAAGGTAGTCATTTAGGCCCTCTCCTCTTTATCCTTACAATTAACGACATTGACATGGTCATTAAACACTGTCAAATATCCCTTTACGCTGATGATACAAAATTTTTCAAAATCATTGCAGAACATGAAGACATATCTCTCCTACAAACAGATCTTGACAATTTTGCAACCTGGTGTACAAAAAATTGCTTAGAACTCAACATTAGCAAATGCCAGACAATGACCTTTTCACGTAAACGCATTAAAACAACTCCCCGTCTTTACTATCTTCATAATCACCCCATACAGATAGTTGAAAATATAAAGGATCTTGGCCTTTTATGTGACCGCGAACTTAAATTCCTACTTCATATTGATGAAATAATTCACAAGGCCAACTCAGCATTGGGTTTCGTTAAAAGATGGTCTAAAGAATTTTCTAACCCTTACGTGACCCGATCGCTTTACATGACGTTTGTCCGACCTCTACTTGAATATGCGTCTCAGGTTTGGTCTCCATATCAAGATATACATATATCAAGAATAGAAAGCATCCAACGAAGATTCCTTCGTTTTGCACTTCAATACCTTTCCTGGGAAAATCCTTTGATCTTACCCCCTTATCGTGACCGCCTCCAACTGTTAAACCTCAACTCATTACAGGAACGTAGAAAAATTGCTGACATACTCTTCATACATCGACTTCTCTCTGGCTCAGTTGACTGCTCTTCTCTCTATAACTCGATTTCTTTCAACACTAACATCCGTAACCTGAGAAACCCTCGCCTCTTCTATTTACCAACACACCACACCTCCTATGGCCTTAATGAACCTCTGACCCGTATGCTTCGGTTGGTCAATTTGAATCCAAACTCATTTGATTTCAACATCAGCACCTACGACCTCAAACTCCTTTTGACCCATCCCCACTCATAGTTATAAGTTTAGGTTTAAGTTAGTTTTTTAAGTTATACTTGTAGCTTGAATTAAGCGGAATAAATGGGGGTTAAGCCCCCACTAAAATTAAAATTAAAATTAAAACTGGTCTTCCGTCTTATCTTTTTTCTCTTTCGCACTCATTATGTTCGAATAGAGTCAGACGCAAAGAATCATCGTGTAATAGGGGCTTAATATATCCTCTAATCAGCCAACCAAATTTCAACCCGAACTGAACTCGACCTATCGATTTCGTATATATAAATACTCAGCGTTTAGTTACTGAACGTACATATTGTTGAACGCACTCAATTTTCATGAAGCTCAGAATCACGATCACGACCACGATCACGATTACAACGTTACGTTACGTTTTCATTTCACCCTACCGCCAGTATAGATGTTTACACATCAAAAAAACCTTTTATTATAATTTTGTATTAAATTTATGCATAAGAAAAAATATTGTACCAAAAACAAACATTTCAATAATAAAAAAAATGCGCACGAACTTGCTCTTGTAGTTTACAACTTCAATGTAGCTGTGTACTTTTTAACAAATCTTAAGAAAATGAACAGATAGAAGAATGAATATTTTAATTAAAAAGAATTATTTTTAAAATGTTTAAATATGCAATACTATTAAAACTTTTCAGAAGCACACAATTGCAACTATAATAAAATTAGTCAAGTTTCTATAAAAACTTCAAAATTCTATTTCTGGGTGGAGAATTTGTTGGCAAAAGTTTAAGACGCAGTTTTCTTTAGTCATTGCAGATACGAAGTTTAATAAAAAAAAGTGTGAGTGCCGGGACTCAAGGTTAAGATGTGTAAACATACGTAACGTAACGTAACGTGGATCACAATCACAGAATCACAATCACGATCACAAGATACGTTACGTTTTTTTTGATGTGTAAACTTCTATACTGGCGGTAGGGTGATTGTGATTCTGTGATTATGATTCACGTTACGTTACATATGTTTACACATCTTAACCGTGAGTCCCGGCACTTACATTTTTTTCACCCTACCGCCAGTATAGATGTTTACAGATCAAAAATCGTAAAAGCTGTTTTCGAGGAAATTTGCGAAAAAAATATAATCGTTGTACAGCAGCTAACCGTTTCAGATGAGCTAAAACAAAACTTTTAATTTTTCCTCTAGGGAGTTACATTAAAATGCTCTGTAGTAAAATTGAAGCAAATCGGTTCAACCGCTTAGGCTCTAGCCCAAATTACAGTGGATTTACGGACGCACAGACCGACACACGGACGGAATGAAGAAACTCATTTGTTCGGACTTCTCGATCACCGTAGTATTAATTTTGATTACAACCTCAATATTTTTGTTTTACATGAATTCAAAATTTGCAAGCAAAAAACTGAAAAACAAAATAATAACAAATTAACAAATTTCCTTACATAAAACAAAATATTGCTTTTTAACTAAAGAATTTTCATTTTAAAAATAAACTCTTCATCACAATTTGTTAAATTCAAAATATACCTACAAATCTCATCTTGATTGACAATAAATACTTATATATTGCTATGTTTATAAATAAAAAACATACATTTCTAAAAAAATGTTCTTTTAAATAAATTTACCTGGTTAATAAAGCATGTTTGGAATTTTTGCTTTTTGCGTATGTTTACTTTGAGGAAATGGTTTTTAATTTGTTTTGCAAATATTATTGCATTAATAGAATTCAAATGGTACCTATTAGTAGGCAATTTTTTATTAAACTCATCTCCGAAAAAAGAGCGTTTGTTTGCGAAGCTGTGTGGTAAAATTAGTGCCTATACATACCAGTTTTATAAACAAATTCCACGATATTTTTTTAAATGGATTTTTATTTTTTTTTTCATTTTTTAAAGAATGGTAGAACATTGAAACATGGATAATAAATACATTTGTATCACTCATGGTTCCTGAAAATCACAGATAAGAAAAGTGTTGCATTTAAAAAAAAACATATAAACAGACAAAATGTACCTAAAGGAAAAAAGTACCAAATAAAAAGTTTTTAATTAAAAATAAAATTTTTTTATTGTTGATTCATAAAATATACAATATATAGTTAGATATGTATGAAATAGAATACTGGATAAAGTTTACGGTTTGTTGGCACATGAATTCTTTTGTTGACATTTTCCATGATCATAAATGTGGCTGAATATCGTTTATACAGCGGCGGTCAATTTCCACAATCTGCAACAAAAAGAGTTACACGTTGTGGATGCATTTTTTTCTCAACAATCACTTGTGTTTTTTCTAAAAATTGTCATGTGACAACAGTGAACGATCTATACGATCGTGGAGATTGGAAATTAAAAGAAAACGTCAAAAAATCGACAGCAAATTGTTTCCTCGTGTGAAAGAGTACTTACAGTTGTAACATACTGACAAGGTGGCAACGCTTTATTTTCGGATATGACTGTCTATTTGACGAGTACTTAATTATTTTTTTTATATTTTACTTTCACAAGTTGTCTGGAAAAATGTTATTTTACTGATAGCATACCTTCACAACTGTGTCCACTTGATTTTAGGCGTGTTTTTTTGCGATCCCGGAGGGAATTTGTTGAAAAAAAAGACAGCGAGGATTAGCGACGCTATGACAGTAAAAAACATGGAGTTTTCATACAAACTATCGATAACATGATGTAATTCATGCCGATAACACAGTTTTTCTGTGTGCTTAAGTTAAGAATTCCCTGGGATTAGTTGTTGCATTTAACATGTTAATTGTTTAGCACCGACGTCGTTTTTTTCATGCAGTTCCCCCCGGGCTTGCAAAAAAACATGGTTTTTGTCTGTTTATTTATATTTTTTTCACTTTAGTTATCAGTTGGAAGCCACGTTGCCGGGAATAAATTTTTGTTAGTGCCACCACCGCGCCGCGCCGAACCGCCAGCAAAAATTGCCATTTTAAGACTCTGCGTGCCACCAACACAAATAAAAAAATGTCAGTCTATTTCAAAAAATTGCACTTCATTACATAACTCAGTCTTCATTATATATTCAAAAACGTCGATGGCGTGTTCTCCAAAACTTTTACAGTTTTATTGACAAACCTTCAGGAATTACGTTTAGGTGCGTTTAGTGATTTATAAACATTCTAAGAATTAGTTTTTTGTTTGTCAAATATTTTATTTTACTAAATAAAAATTAAAGAGCCTTATTAAATCTTTTAGTGCCACAGTGCCATTTAAATGAAAAAGTATCAAAAGTGCACGATCGTGCCACATTGCCAACGCTGCTGGTTGGAAGTAATGAATGTGCAGTATGTATTCTTACAGGCGAAAGCTTCTCGCCGCTTTTATTATCGACGCTGCAGAAAAACAAAAAAATGGTGGATTAAACCATGGGTAGATCGTCGTCAAAATTTGGTGCTGGCTTTACTCTCACAATTAAGATACCTTTAAATAATAATTATAAATAGGCTCTCACAATTCAAGGATTTTTACCGTTTTGAAATGGAATATGTAAATTAATCCGCTGCTGGGCCGAATATATTAAAAATGGATACTTTATTAAGGGAAGCCATTCTACGTGTTTTGGTAAAACTTATGTCGTTTTCCTTTCAACCAATAAAAA
The DNA here is from genome assembly GCA_929447395.1 of Epistrophe grossulariae. NCBI lineage: Eukaryota > Metazoa > Arthropoda > Insecta > Diptera > Syrphidae > Epistrophe > Epistrophe grossulariae. The sequence continues at coordinate 117,464,546 of OV839568.1, forward strand.
AAAAAAACAATCTGTGTGGAAGATTTTGATCCTGGACCAGGTTTCGCTTTCCTTTCAACCAAAATCGATCCTTTGCGGTTTGGGATCAAAATCTCTAAACCCGATTTCTAGAGGATTTACACGTTTATAGAATTCCAGCATCTGGAAAGTCTATTCAATTGTCAATTTTAAATTAAAATCTGTTCTTTTACTTCCTAAAACTTCCAATTTCTACTATTTTAGTCACATAAATTTGAACTAAATTTGGCAGTTATGCGGGAAGTTAACAAACAGAAGTAGTGTAACCTATGCAGGTGATTCATATGTCAGCGTTTAGTACCCGCATTTTGTATTGCAATATGTTGATTTTGAACCGTTGATTTACCATGCTGCCAGTCGACAAAAACTTGCTAAATATGAACAGTGTTGGAATACTCTGATATATAGTGAGAAAATATTCTCGAGCTTTTTGTATTACCATAATCTGGATATGCTTAAATTTGGCTACAATGATATATTAAAAGCCACAGCATAAAAAGCAATCTTCCAAAAATGCTTCATCAAATTTTATAGAGAAACTATTTTCTTTTCAATATAGGTACATATGTATGTATATGTAAGTATTTGCAAAGTATAAATCTTTCCTCATAAATTGCATAAACCATGAATCATGATGTTATAAACATTCCTCATCATGGAGATGTGTATTGGGTATAGTATAGTGTTATATAGCCTTGCTCCATAGACCATAAAAACGAACTTATGAAATCATGTCATATATGTACCTCCTGAAAATTGTAAAACTTTTTAATCAGAGTTTCTTCAACTATTTGTGTTGTCTTTTGAAAATGAGCTTGTTGTACATAAAACAATGGAAAAGAGTATGTTCGTTTTAATAACTTTATATTATGATGTACTTCTCTTCTTAGGAAAATTTCTGTGAATGTTAAAAGTATGCAAACTTTTATTTCAAAAAGACATTTTGGGGCTTCAAGTTCAAAAAAGTGTTAATTTGAGGCTATTTTAGCTTAAATAAATAAATGAATAAAAACAATTAGAATTTTGACCTTATTCCATATATAAATGTAACAAGAAATATATGTGAATGTGTATGTGAGAATGACTTGAAGAGCTAACATAATCTGTGGCAGTAAGACAGAGTAGCTTATGTTAAAAAAACAGTTTTCCAGAAAAACGCATTTTTGTCTACAGTCTGTAATAGCAATTAATGTACATTTTTTTTTTAGAAATCTTATAGCTTTTCAACGAAATGGGGATTGGACAGAAAAGTAGTTCTCAAACATGGACTACTAACAATCGAAAACTGAAAAATCGCTTATGTCGACATAAGCTACTCTGTCTTATTGCTACAGATATTAGCTGTGTTTTATTTTCCCCTCAGATCCAATCCAGATTAGATCATAAAAATAAAACAACCCAGGATCTCAGTGACAACTTATTATATACCCAACTCTTTTTGCCTTTTGTTTTTTTTTTATTTGTATACACCCGTTGTCTTTTTTCCTTACACTACTGACGACATTTACAAATAAAGGGTGTGTGTTCAAAACGGATTTGGAAATCCAAATCGAAAACTAAAGTTGGATCTTGTGTTGTTTTTGTAATACATGTATTTTCGTAAACAAATCCAATCTGGTTCGGATCTCGGGGAAAATAAAACACAGCTATTATATCTATGGTTTGACTGAGATTCAAAAAATAATGTATGGATTTTTATAAATTAAAACTTCATTTGAAGAAAATTAGGTCTGAATAACGTCGAATTCCTTTGGCAGGAAAATGCAATCTCATTAAACAAGTAATTAATCCATATATTTTTAAATTATCTGAAAACATAACTGTTGAAGATTATATATTAAAAATAAATGAGCATCTAATATTGAACCTTGTGGCACACCAGATGGTGCATGATCTATATTAGTCAGATAGCAATTCATTCCACTGGAAAAGATTAGCATGAATAAGCTTAATTTTATAAAATATTTCGTGACTAATTTGGTAAGAAAATTCGTATATCGTTCAAAATTTAGTTAATATTTTTTTAAATTATAAAATATATTTGCTTTTGTTGCGAATATGACCTAAATATTTATTTTGTGAAAACCATTCATTTGGTCATTTGGTCATTTAAATTTAAAATAAATAAAATACGTTTTATTTAATGTGCTTAATACTATGTTTTCACTGGAGCAAATGGGGTCATTCCGATAAAAAACTGTGGATATCATTGTATTCACAAAAAAGAAGTTATTGTGTTACTTTTCGTAATGAGTGTTCTGAAGAATTTTATTTTAATTCCGGTGTTCCAGAGGGCAGCTATTTAGGCCCCGTAGAGTTTATTTTATTTATTAATGGCTTAACTTAGATCTTAAAACACTCATCTGCTCTAATCTAAGCCGACGACGCGACGTGAAACTATACAAAAAATAACTTCAATTAACGATTGTTTTCTTCTTCAAGAAGATCTTAATAGGTTTAGGGAATGGTGCAATATAAACTGTCTTTTGTTGAATATTGACAAATGTAAAACTATGAGTTTTACACGCAAAAAAACTTGTATATCCTTAAGTTATATGTTAGACTCTTCACCTCTTTGTAAATTGTCTGTCTTCTCCGACTTGGGAATCATTCTCGACACTAAATTAACATTTAATGAGCACTTTAATGTAATAATTATTAAAAAAGCAAACAAAATGCTTGGATTTATTAAACGATTTTCTCGTGATTTCCGGGATCCGTATATCCTAAAGCTTCTCTTTGTATCTTTTGTAAGACCAGTCCTCGAATACGGATGTATAGTATGGGCACCTTACTACTCCATAAACATTAATAGACTGGAGGCAGTCCAGAGAAGATTTATGCGCTTTTGTCTACGTTTTTTTCCATGGTCCCAGAGTACGACTATGCCTCCCTATACTCAAAGACTCAAGTTGATTAATCTTCCCTTGCTCTCGAAACATAGAGAGTATCTTCAACTATGCTATATAGTTGGCATGGTCAATGGTTCTATAACATCATCATCAGCTCTGGATCGATTAAATTTCAGCTATAGTTAAGCTAGCATAAGAAGGCAGCTCTACCTTTATGTCCTCTATTCAGTAGATCAAACTATGGTGTCAATAGTCCTATTAATCAATTGATTTCAGTTTTCAATAAATACTATTTCTTAATTTCATCAATTAATGACAGTTTAAAATCAATTAAATTTAAAGTTAACTTTTTCAACACAACATTGTAATTACCTAGGTTAAGGCTATTAACGTTAGTATTTAAAGGATTAAATAAATACAAAATTTTAAATTCGATTCCAAATTATCTCATTTCCCATACAAATTCAGATTTAGAAATTTCAACCAAATTTGCACGAAATTTGGTTTGAAATTACGTACAAATGAACACACTCAAGTGGAATGCATCGATAGTGGAAACCCATTGGAAACCATTGAAAATGTCGTATAGAAAACAGAAACAGAAAGAGAACACAAAAAAAAAAGAACATATTAACTACCAAATCAAATTCAAAATGAAATTAGCTGTCAAACGAAATTAGCAAATTTGCAATGAAAACACATGATTAACACGTAGTATATATTATATAACGAAGTGTTTTTAAAAGAGCATTAAAAGGGCAAGAAAGGAAAAGAAAACACTAAAAAAGAATCATATTCCTCATCTAAAGTAAAAAAAAAAAAAAAAAAAAAAAAAAACGGATTTTTACGACCACCTTTGTAAAAAAATATGTTTTTATAATTCGTGAATTCATTCATACCTTACAATTAACTATATAAATTACCAAATCTGATATAAAGCAAATTTAGTTTAGTTGACGTCTCAAAAAATTCTGTTTCACTATGATGGGGACTGGAATGAATACGAAAAAGATTGCTAAAAAAATATATTTTTCAAAGTCTAACTGATTTTAACATCAACATATTTTATCTCCGTCTTTTTGTTATGTGGTTATTGCCCTGTATATTTATTTTCGGAGATCTCTGAGACTAACGCCCATATTATTATCCGGATGTACTTATACTGAGTTTGTATAATTTACATCCGGATTTAAGTTTAGTTTAGATGTATCGAGTGAATAATATAGCGGTAAGTTACCAATAATCTGAACAGACCTATTTCATGATCTGTCAATTAGTAAAAGTTATATTTTAATTTTCGGGAACTTGCTTCACAGATTAAGCACATTTTTATCAATAATCGATACCAAACATTTGCTAATGCTTGTACTTTGCTAAAATAAAGCAATTGCTTCATTATATTTATACGATTGGAATTGTTGAAATTCTAGTGTTAAATTCGGTTGAAACGCTGTGGGCATTCTTGAATTGGGATTCGTATGATCACAATCGAAAGTAAGAAATTTTTTCATTTATTCTAAGAATAGAAAAGATTTAAATTTTTTTTAATTTAAAGTATCTACAACTACCAATTATCCAAAATCCATCTGTAGACTTATAACCACCAAATAGTAAGACCTTCAAAAGTTTTCTTTTAAAATAAAGTTATGAAATGTTAAATCATTTTTAATACTTTCGATGAGCCTTTAACAATATATCTCATAAGAATTCAGGGATGAACGAACAAATCGTATAATGACACCTAAGTAATACCTGAACTAAACGATTTGGTTGAGAATGAGGACATATAGCTGCTTTTATTGTTTATTTACACTTTGTTTTCATAATTTCCAAAGATTTATGGAGGATTTATTTCTCATTGCACACATCCACAAATTCTTTGTCATTCATTATGGCTTGTTTGTTCTTATTTATTTGATAGTCTGACACATAAATTCTTAGATTTCTGTCATTTTAAAAATTATTTCACTTAAATAAATAAAACATAAAAAAAATAAAATTATTAAATAAAAAAGAAAACACACCTCAGGGATTTTTTTTTTGTCAAAAGAACAAATCAAGCGTTAAAATAAATAAATATATTTTTTATTTTTTTTTTCAAGAAGGAAATTTGTTCATATTTTTATGTTTACAAAAAATAATTTATAATTTTCTTTTACAATTATAAAAAATAATAATAAAAACAAAATATATGACACTGTTGAAAAGAGCCAAATATTCTTGAGTGACATTTGCTTTCAACAAATCAATCTGCACCAATTAACACCTCAAATTTAAACTTAACGCGTTGGTATATTTTTAGATTTTAATAATAGGAAAATTTTGAGAAAATATACGACTAAATCACACCATAAAGAAGCCATGAAAAATGCGTAAAATATTTAATTGGTGGCGTTAAATAAACAAGAACCATGCTGCCGCTGCCACCACAGTCTCTGTTGACCATTTCGATTTTCCAAAATGCAATCTTTATGAATTGAAAAAAAGTTAAGCAAAGCAAAGCAACAAAAAAATACTAAATGAACAATATTTATTATGCCGGATAGACCGTTTTATGGCCAAAGATGTTAACAGAGTGCGATGCTATATAGCTCTGGAAATTGTAAAAATAAATAAATCTGAATTAAATTCACATACAATACGAAAATCGTATACAAATATTATATAAATAGAATGCTATTTAGCTACTAGGTTAAATCTTAAAGAGTATCCAATAAATTCATAAGGAAAGTGTGCGTTATGTTTACATGCTGATTTCGAATCCTATGAAGTGTGGCGAAAAAAAAAAACGCACAAACGAAGGAAAATAGAAAATATATAATCAATAATACGATTAGGTACTCTGTGCATGGTTATGTGTGTGTGTTCATTTTTGTGTATTGCCCTGATGAAGGGATTACTGTGTTAAAGGATGCTGAATATAGTAATACATATTATTAAGGGAAAGCCTTTTTCATTGTTCAGATTCAAAAGGGCTTTTGACATGATTGACAGGATTTCTCGTCATAGCCGAATCATAGAAAAAGTTAATTTTATCCAAAAAATGTCAGGGGGCTACAGTAATAAAGTGCCATTTAAAGAGAAATCATTTAAGGTTTATCGGGTTCAACAAAACTTTTTACATGTAGGTTTGTTGTTTTGTTATATAAATATGACTTATTGATGCATTTAAGACTTTTTTGAGAAAAAGATTGTTATTTAAATTATGGTATAAATTAATTTGTATATAAAATATATTTAACATTAAAAAAATTGTATTTTAATTCTAAGAATTTAATAATAAATGTACCTTCTTTTAAAAAATCTTTTACCCGTTTTTCAAAATTCATAACATATGTTAATATGTTGATTTTTTGTAATTAAAAGAAAAAATTCATTAACCAGAGTTAATTCTAATCCAAACTCCGAGTTAACTTAGAATTAGTTTTTCAGTGTAAATTAATTGTCTATCGAAATTAAGTGCAATACTATGGAAATGCGCCTTCACTATCGATTATCGAAATAAAAAGGGCGGCACTATGTGGCACTTAAGAAAAGGTGATTTCTATAGTGTCGCCCTCTTTAATTCGATATTTTCCGAAGCACGAATCTCTCAGTTAAGTTCAGAGTTAACTCACCAAATTCTTCGAGTTAACCCGGGACTCGGGATATAAATTGACTAAAAAAAAATTGTTCAGGAGTTTACTCGGGCTTAACTCCAAAAACGAAATGATTTCGCATTGAAAATCTGGGCCTTAGTTATAGCTATTATATGTATATGCAGTTGTTTGTCTTGCTGTGATTTGCTTTTTTTGAAATTTTCGTAAAGAATATTTTTCCATATTAACGTTACCGCCTTTTTTAAACAATTAATCAATAAATCCAATGTGACTTCCGATTTAAGTCAATAAGTTAACAAAAAAATTCAATGTAATTTTCCGTGCTCGAAGTCAATTAACTCAAAACACCGCATTTCATGAACAAACTATTATTTCCATTCATTTCGAAGTCAAAGATTTTTAAAAGAACAAATTTCAAAATAATTTTAGATTACAGGTGGTTAAATTCCCACTAATAAATATTGTGTAGTCGAAAATAAATTGTGTAGGCAGGGAATTTATCGATACACTTGTTTATTTACGTTGTTATACTTCATGTTGGTATATGTATGTAGGTATATATGTAGATAGGCACAACCTTTCCAACAAAATTAAGAAAGTAATAAAATATTCATGAAAATAAGTTGTGATGTGGTGGGTTGATATTTATGACCTTTGCAGTTTATGATATTGTTATAGTGTTTGTTTTTAACCAACCAAATCAAAACAAGATATTTATTTAATAAATGACATCGGAGCAATCCATATACAAAATAAAAAGTAATAATTCATATTTTGTTGCTATTCAAAAATAATAAGGATTAGTTATTTTTACAACTAATTGAACAAATATTTAATTGCAGAATAAATAGTTGTAATTGTCTTATTCATTGCTATTTCAATGAAAACGAAAATAATTTAACTGCCATAGAACCAAAATAAATCAAAATTAACGATATCATTACACAAAGTATTCAGAGAGTAGGTAACCTTTATTCTATTTTTGGTTTGGGGAGTCAGAAATTTCTTGATTGAACGTTTTAAATTGAATTAAACTCGGCAACACTCATTTTATTCTTAAAAACAAAAAAAAAAATTTAATATGAAATAAATAATTACAAAAATTACGTTTTTATTTTGTAATTTGAATGTAGCAATTTGGTCTTCTATTTTAAACATTTTCTCTTACTAGGTTAGGTACCTACTATAATATATTCTATATGTACCTCCATACACCTACAATAATTTTTCTTTTTTACATTTTTCTAAGATTTATTGATTTTTTATGCTGCTGCATCATTCTTTTATTACTTTACAGTTGATACAGATACAGATGCTGACGAAGAAGAAGGGCACGTTGAAGAAGGCGAAAGTGAACTCAACAGAGACCGAAACGAAAGGACTGAAGATCTACTTGACCAAGGGGACGATGGAAGAGATTCTTCCGACCAACCCAATGGAGAAATATCGGTTTCACTGCTTCGAGCAAAAAACTTATCTCTTTTACAAAGCCAGTGAGTATATTAATACCTTCAAGTATATATACAGAAACTGTATAAGACAATCTTTTTATACAAATGATATGTACGTTTTTTAACAACGCTTTCCCTTTTCAAGGGAAATCTCTTCAAGTCAACAGAACTTTTTTCGAATGCTTGATAAAAAAATCGATGAAGTGAGTACAATTTTGAGAGACTGCAAAATTTATTCAATAAAATCTTTTTTTCCATTTTTATACATTTTAACAAAAAACAAAAAAAATTTTGAAGGGTCCTGACTATGACTCGGCTAGTGAAACCGAAATAGCACTGGAAGAAGCGCGACTGAACGCTTTAGTCCAGCATTGGGAATCGGCCAGCTTGACTGCATCGATGTGTTCATCAGCGAGCCGCTCGCTGCAAACTACACCTGTTAGGCAAGTGCCAACAAGGCAACCACCGCCTCTTGTAAGGACACTCGTCCAGAATTCAATGCCACAGCAGCCGCTAAGTGCTGACCTTCTACCTCATGGTGCAACTGTACCCCAGCAGGGACTGGTTATGGTAGGGCAACCACCAAGTGTGATAGCCCAACAGCAACAACAACAACCTGGAATGCCACCCAACCAACAAATTAACCAAATTATAGGTATGGGAGGAATTGTGATGGGGGGTGTTCCCACATCGCAGTCACAAATGCTGGCCAAGGTAAATCTCAGTCCAAAGCGTGTAGATCCCCGGGCTATGATGCAATTGAACCAAAATGCTCTCCAACAAGCATATGCTATACCACCGTCACCGCAGCAAGCAGCCATGAGTACGGGCCGCCCACCGCGTTCACCTCAAGTTTCGGTAGGACCAAGTCCAGTTGGTGGCCTTCCCGCTCATATGCACATGGGCTATTACGGACAACCACAGCCAACGCAGTCAACTTACTTTGGAGAAGTACTTCATCCTATGCAGGTATTTAAAAAAAAATTGTAAATGAAAGCTTTCATCACTTTTATATAACCATACAAATCTATTTCATCTTAAAGGTACCTCAAGCACCCCCCGAATACCGATTTCCACCTGCGATTAGTGTTCAACGTCTAGCACCTCAGGTGCAAAGACAACTGCGCGAAACACAGGAATTAATAAAAGACTCTTGCCCGCAACTCTATGCGGCCGGTTATGGAAGCCCGGGTCCCCCAATGCGTAATCAGCCTAGAAATGCAGCAAGGAGGCCCACCCTGGAGACACAATTTTCCCAGGAGTTATCGTGATATCTAGATTATTAGTTCAAATTGTAAAAAAAAAAACAAAAAATACCAAAAAATTAACAAACAGTTATCCATTTTCATTCATCCCTGTACACTTATATATACATATTTTTTTAACTTTAAGCGTACATGACGCTTAAAGACATATAATTTCACTGTAATTGTCTTGTACCTACGTATAGGTACCTAACATAATTCTTGTGTTTTTTTTTTGTATTTATTTATTTATTTAAAAAATAACAATCCACTATTTTGAGACAGTAAGGGTGTGTAGTTTTAACGTAAGCAAACAAAAAATGGCCTAATTTTAAGTAAGCTATATGTAATAGGGTAAATTTAAAGAAGAAGACAAAAAATAACAAACAAACTGGGTTGAGTCCACACTACATTAATTAAAACATAAAAAACTTGTATAATGATTGTATTTTGTTGATTTAAATATTCATACTGCAGTATCAGTTCAAATCAAAGTTAGTATGAATATACACACGCGGAAAGGTAGCAAGACTTTAGCCAATTTAATAAAAAAAACAACCGGTTAGGTCTGGGGTTTAAGATATTTTTAGTTACAGAGCTAAAGTTTATCCCTATAGACACTTTTTTGTAAAATATTTGCATAAATTGTTAATTTTTCTTGAAATATGTACTAATTTTTTCTATATCTAGATTTGGCTACCATCCAACAGTTTACAGGGTCTGTTGTCTCTTACCCCAGGCAATCTTGTTGAGTTTCCCCCTAATTCAGTTTCCGTATACGTCTGGTTTGCTAATGATCATTTGTGCTGAAGAAGTTTACTTAGTTTTTGAATCTAATCACTCCCAAATTGTATTGAGTCCCATGTGTTAACAATAATGAAAATTGATAATATTCAAATTCTAACACAAGAATAAGTTAGTTCCCTCTGATAGAATTATAATATGTTCCCTAACAATACCTCGGTGCTTGTTTACTTACCAAAACTGTCAATTTGTATAAATTTAAGTTCGAAATTCTGTCACCAGTTCATAAAAAAAAATAAATTATATTAAAATTGGTTGAAACTTTAAAATAACAGTTTTGGGAAGTAAACAAATAGAACTATAGTTGCAATACGAAATACGACTGGTTTACTTTTAAGATCCCATTCACACCACGACCAAATAGGTTAAATGTCAAAATTCTAATCGTTGAACGGGAAGACCTCATTTATTCCCTTTATCTCGTGCCCTAAGTCATATTATTACGTACTCTATTGATATTTTCTTAATCACGTTGTTTATCGAATTTAAATTGTAAAGATATTTCGGAAAAGTTGAGGTACAAAAATTAATTCGTTCGTAGTCAAAAGCTGTTGGTTAGAAAAATTCCCTTTGGGATTTTCGTTTGCTTCTTAATATAGGCAGCTAGAACGGCATTCTTAGCAAAAGGTCCACCATTATAGTGTATCTATTCCTTAAATTACTCTGGAGTGAACAATACTAGCTGTTTCTCTTTGTCTTTTTTACCAGAAGAAAGGTAAACTTTGATAAGATGGCAATTGGCCAATACTAAACAGAAGATACTCTTTTGATTATTTTTATTTTGTTGTTGTCAGGCATGTTGTCATTTCAAGTTGATAACTTTAAACCTAGCATTAGATTATTGCTTTTTTTATTTCACTTGCCCAAGATTTCTGAGCTTTAAAATCATACCAAGTTTTTGTAATCGCTTTTACTTTTTCACAAGTTTTCCTTTCACATATCAGACTCTAACAAAAACAACAAATTGTCGAGTGTATTTTAAGGGTATGCATAAATCATTTTATTTTCTTAAAATTAATAGAATATAACTCGTGACAGGCAAATGTGTACTACTCGTAAGACTGGTTTTAAGACGATTTAGACTGATTTTTTTCACTGTTATTTATTAATTAAAATAATTTTTGTTAATTTAAAGTTTTAAATGCTAAAAACAACATTAAAAAAAGAAAGGATTATTTAATAAAAGTGATTTTATAAGAATTTATTCAAAATTTGAGTAAAATATTGCCTTCAAATTTACTGTCCGGTATTTCAAAAAGGCACCAAAAAATATAATATATCTGTTTCTGTTTGGTAACTTGAAACGTTGTACAAAGTTGTACGACGTCACACAATTTGCTGTCAAGTTCCATAGAAGACGAGTAGTAAACTGTAGCAAGAAATTACAGTAAGCTTTCAAACAAAATTCGCTCCAAAATTTAGCCAAGCCAAACAAATCGAAATTTAAAGGTGTTCTTGTGTTATTATAACACACTGGCAATTAGGCTGCAAAGTTTTTGCACTATAATATTATTATTGAAGGTTTGAATGTATGAATTTCACGACTGCCAGGATGAAATTTTTGCTCACTTATCTGTCAAAATTTACGGCACGTTAATTTTACAGACAAGTTTTAACGGATTCTATTATTTTTGAATTTTGGGTGAACTTAATTTTGTGAAAATAAAAATCAAAATGAAATAATATTTCGGAAAAATGATTAATTTAATGAAGAATGCATTCTATTTGATTAAAATCACTTGAAATAAAGAAAAGAAATCTTGAAATATAATTTTTTTCTCAGAAAACAACTTTTTATGTATGTATAATGTTCTCTACAATGCTTTTATGTCAAAATTTATATAGGGTTTTAGCTGTTTTTTGGAAAGACAAGTGGGAGTTAAAGTTAAGCGCAATCTACGTACTAGGCTTTGCTATATAAATTCTCAGTGGCTTGCTATTTGACCTAAATAATTCTGGAATCCAATTATTTTTGTACATTGCTATGATTTAAACTTAACCAAAAACTGAAAACGTTTGCGATATTTTATTTTAATACTCATATTTATTTCAGTACCTACCTACTTCACCCTAGCCATGATTGTTCTTATCAGATAATTCAAATTATGTAGTACCTACGCTGTTCGATTAGTGAAATTGATAATTGTAGCAGATTATTTTGAAAAGTCTCCACTCTTTTTTCCCACTGAATTAATTTCCCGTTTAGCGTATACTAGCTATTGTGCACCTAAATTGTTCTATGGTCTCCAACTCGACAGCGAAATTCTTACGAAAAACATAGCGAAAAAACACCCATGGAATTATATTCACCAAATGCAAACAAAATTTAAAAACCAAAAGCAAAAAAATCACAGAAACCCATGCTGTAATAGAAAGAACAAATACAATCACGAAGTCACTATTAGAGCAGAGACTTCTCGGAATAATCTACTACAGTAATTTTTGTATTGGAATTTTCGGTTTTACATCAGCAACGTACTTTAGGCTAACGCATAGTATGCTGCTAATGCAAAACAAAATTTTACTGTGATCTCCAAACCAGAGAAGGAAACGCTTGCGAAAACACAACGGAAAATATCCTTGGAAAGTTTCACTAATTCTAAAAACAAAATAAAATATAAACGCAAAAAAACGCACACAATAAATAGTCTGTATAATTATAAAAGCGGAGACTTCTCCAAATAATCTGCTACAATTATAAATTTCGCTTTTCGAATAGCTTAATGCAAAAAAAAGTAGAACTAAATTTGACGTTTTTGATTTCATTGTGTCATTTTTGTATGGGATTTTTCGTTTCAAATCAGAAGCGTACTAGGCTTAAAATTGTAGGTGGAAAAATTTAATTTTAGTTTTATTCGATTTGTTTTTGTTGTTTCTTTAATTGTTCGTTTTGTTAGATTTGTTTGTGTTTTTTTTTTTTTTTTGCTTATTTTAGACTCTTATTAAAAATTCCCATTATTAAACGACCGCAACGTGTCATCCGACCTGAGTCGTTTTGCTAGCGTTCACATTGATTAATTTTATATTTTTTCGCTCTCGTTTTGTTGTTTTATTTCTATTTGAACCTATTTTGATCTTACGAACAAAATTGAAAGAAGATTTAAAATTTAAATTTCCGGTCGCCCAACTGATGTTCAGATTAACTACAGAAGTCGTCCGACAAAGCAAATTATTAAAATTTAACTACTGAACTAGACGATCGAACGTTCGTTCGACTGGTGTTCACATTACAAAAATCTAACGGCGCGACACGTCGTGTTGATGAACATGTCGTTGAATGTGAACACCCCTATAGATATTTTTGCTGTTTTCGCAACAATTTGGTGTTTTGTTTCTTATAAGTTGAGTACTCTATAGGATTATTTATGTATGTAAAGTTACCACAGCCAAAATTTTTTGTAAGAAATAACTTGTCAAGAGTGAAATCCGCCGAAAATTACACGTAAATATGCCCTGAAAGTCAAAAATTTATTACAATTTAATTTTCTTTAAAAACGATGATTAATATTGTTAATGGTGGATTTACATTCATCTTCATCTGCAAATATCAAGAAAACTAGAGCGGGACAGATTCATGTCGAAAATAGGAATGTGTCAAAGAGTACCTACATAAAGATGAACATGTTCATCGTAAACGTGAATAAAATTTGCATTATGGCATCTTCCTATAATCTGCATTCATGAAGATCTCTACATTTCTTCTCTCTCTATTCAACAAATGTAAATTTTGTATCTTACATCCCTTTTTTTTGCGGAACTCCGCATGAAGAGGAATGTAAATCCAACATAAATTTAAAAAAAAAGTTTAAACAACCACATTTTTTGTTGTTGTCAAAAATTACTTTTACCAATCCCAAAATAATTCATGTAAATTTTTAATAATCCCATTTAAGTATGCAATAGAATTTGTAAATGCTTCTTATCAAAATTGTAAGCAATTTTCTTACACGATGGTTAAAAATGGGTACACTATGGCGTATACGTACTTTTTTTTTAAAATTTATCAATTTCTTTACTGTTTTTATATATAGATACAGCTAGTTGGTAGTCTCAAAAACAATATTATCATTTTTATTAAATAACCTGATGGCAGGGTAATCAAAGTGTAACGTTTTCTCATTATAATCTTTTGGGTTATCAACGTCCCTAAAATTCCATGGCTATCCATTAAAGGTTTAATCTTATGTATGTACACATACACACATCGTAAACGTAAAAGTGTGAAAAAAGTGAAAAGTATACATGCTAAGAAATAATTTTTTCTTTGATTTTTTTGTTAAGGTTCAATGGGGGTAATTGTACGCGATTCAGCGTTTCTACTACGTTTTTGGATTTCTTTATGTTTGTTATGTTATGCTATGTTATGTTTGATCAAAAATCCGCTATTTTTTTCACATGGAACCTCGTTCAAATAGTCCAAATCCTAATTATGATTCCCGAAATTCTATGTGTAAAAAAAAAATAATAAGAAAAAATCAGTGAACTTTATAATTGTGAAAGTGCGTTTTTGACTAAAAAAATTATTCATGCCAACTTCAGCCAAAAATAACATGACCACCATTTTGAATAAAAGTTAATTGCCGCAAATTTTTGGTAGATATATCAAGTTCTTTGGATTCCCCTAATTATAGGGAAAACAATTTCTTACATCATTTTTTTACTACGCACTAAAATGTAGATATGTAAGTAAATTTGATAAACGTGAATAAAATCCAAGATTACCTATTTTAACAAAATTCTATAAAAAGTTTGCGTTAATACCTACTACTTCTTCAAGTTCATTCCATTCATAATAATAAATATTTATTTTGTTATTAATTGTAGTTTGAATCCAATAAAAAGAAACCAACAAATTTACAATAAAACCAATAAAACCAAAATATAAAAACAACCAACCGATAGTTAACTAATTTTTTATACAAATTGTGTAGTATTTTCTATGAAAAGTTTTACCGTATATTGATGATTTTTTCTTGACTGTTAGTAACCCAAATGTGACCATTTTATTGTTATAATATTTTTTTTTTAAATATATTATGGTAAATACATAAAGTAAAATATTATATTATCTTGCTTTAAAAACTCTAGTCATGCGGTTATAAGTTAAAAAAAAAAAAAAAATAAACAAAGAAAAATGAAATAAAAATGTTAAAATAAACAAAGCAAGTATTCATTTAATAACTAATTTATCAAAAATAAAAACAAAACACATTTAAAGTATAGTCGAAAACTACAAAAAAATAAAACATTATAGCTCATGGTGCGAAATATTCAATTTTGTTAATTTTGTTGAGCAAAACCTTTAAGGACATTTATATCCTGTTTTTTTGTTTATACTGTAGTGGATATATCAGATATATTAGGTATTGATTATTAGTTATTTATTAATTTATTTTGATTAAAAAAAAAAAAAAACAACAAATAAAACAAAACTGTAGCTATTGTATGTGAATAATGAACACCGTCCGTGTTAGCAGAACATTAACTGAGTATAGAGTCACCTAGGATTTCTATTACAGCAAACTGAGACTTTTCGCATTTTGTAAGAACCCTACATTCCTTTTATGTTTGAAAGACCATATAACAAAGAAAATAAAATAAATGGATGTATCTTTGCCAAAAGAAAAAAAAGTCTTCAGATATAATACTATTCCAAAATTGTTGCCAAAATACACCCTTTTATCAGAATTATCTACAATCCGTGTTACTAAATGTTAGGTGAATCTAAATAATTCTGAATTTCAATTTATAAAAAAAAAGTTGTCCCCTTCCCATCCATCCCGCCATCAATTTAATAAGGAATGAAAAAAAATATTAGTCTAGATTTTAAGAAAAAAAAAAAATAAATAATAATAAAAAAATAAGAAAATATTAAACAAAAAACTAAAAATTTAAGAGTCTGTTCCAAATAAATTATAAAAATATATAATGAACAAATAAAGAAAAAACAAACAAAAAATGGATTATGAATGCAATTTGGAATTATGTGGGGCTTACTGATGTTAAAAAAAATTCATATAAGCTCATAAAAATATTAATTTATATAATTATAAATAAAATATATTACATTTAATGTTCATAGATCAAAGTAATAAAATAAATTACAAATTACAAATGAATTCAAACAATATAATTATATTTTATTTGCTTTATGATTTTTATTAAAAGCGAAAGCAACAAAACTTCGATTTAAGATGTATATTTTAATGATGTTAACAACCACACAGCAAAGGTGTTAAATTATTTTTTAATTTTTTTTATTATTTTTGTAAAAATTCTTTGAAAATAAATGAAAAAAGAAATAAACTGATATGAGTAAAAATGAGTTTATTCATTATTAATTTAGCTTGTTGTGTAATGTTTTTAAAAAAGCCTCAAACAAATCTGAATTATCAGCAATATTTTTCAACATTTTCCCGAACACAATTAATTCTTTGGCGAAAAAAGAGGGGAGACTTCTTCAAATAATCTGCTACAATTTTCAATTTTGCTCGCTGAACAGCGTAAGTACTGCAAAACGAAAAGATAAACGAAATTTATCGTTTATGATTATGAATTGTGTCGTTTTTGTATGGGATTTTTCGTTTCGTTTCGTATCAGCTGCTTAATTGGCTTAGAGCCTAGTTAAAATGTTCAGTGGTCTCAAAATCGATAGCGAAAACGTTAACGAAAATACTAAAGCAACAAAATTACAAAATTACAGAAATGATGATGATTTCGTTGTGTCATTCTTGTACTGATTTTTTCGTTTCACATCAGCAACGTAAAACGCTCTACCTTGTGAAAAATAAAATGCCAAATGCAAATATTCATTAACGCCCATATTATTCACTCGATACATCCAGATTAAAACTTAAATCCAGATGTAAAGTATACAAATTCAATGTAAATACATCCGGATTTAAGTTTCAATCTGGATGTATCGAGTGAATAATATGGGCGTAATTGTTGAACCTCAATTAATCCACCGAAATCGATGGAATAAAATTCATCACGTTTGTACAACCCTATGCCTCAGATCCAAAGAGTCATCGTGTAATGGAATTCATTAATTCCGTTTCAAAAAATGTAGTTATGGCAATGCTGGTTTTGAAAATTTATAAATGTCAAACTATATTTTGACAGAATAGATTTGTCAACAAATTTGATTTGTTGAAATTTCTGTTTTGGAAGTGGTAAATATAAAAAAGCATAATTTTATTCTTTAAAATATTGCCAAGTTTTTATATTTGAAGAAAATCACAAATAGAATCAATGTTTCCATTTTTTCCGTCGTTGCGGCCACCAATTGCAAATCACATTTGGTTTGAATTGGATGCTCCTGTGAACGAGGAGGCCGAAATTATACAATACGAAAGGGACCAACATAAATGGGTAAGAATTTTTTTTTATTCAATCACGGTATTCTATAAATAAATTCCAAATTTATTCCAATTTCTAAAGATAAATGCTATTTCAAATGCTGCTGCTGATATTCACCCTTTGGGTAAGGTACAATCTCTGCCTGGACCAGAGACAGACGATGAGGACGGTAAGTATAATTTTGTTAGTTAATTACAAACGCATTTACAATCCTTTTTAATTTATTAAAATAGCAAATGATGAAAGTGATGACTCCGATAGTCATGATGATGATGATGACGATACCAATGATAGAGTTATACCAACTCAACCAGAACGGTCGGCGCTTGGGCTATATTCCCCTGGTGATGATGTTCCCATGAACGAGGATGGACCATCTACACAAAATACATAAATTTTTTTTTTAATTGTCTGTATTCTTTTTTTTTAAATACATAAATTATTAAATTGAATTGACTTTGCCTTACGGAACTAATTCCTGTACTTCTGAAAATGCCGTTATAAATTATCACCGCAATTACCGACTCCCTCCGCAACTCATTCATCGGATTCTATAATCGGGGTGTATACTTTAATCTCTTTTTAGCGACGAAGCAGATTGGTACTTATTACTCGCGAAAAATTTGAGAATGCGATTATTTGGCATTAACATTTGCGACTCGTCTAGATAACGTTCACCTGAAATGTCCAAAGTTCGACTCGGTGTGCCCTAATAGGGGCCATAATTGGGTTATATCCAAAAAATATTGCAAACTTGACCAGAGAATATCAATATCAATGAGTAGGTATTTAATTTATACCTTCGTGCTTCTTTCCAAATATCCCAATTTTGTTGATATTCTTGTAGGCTACATGTTCACATGGTTCTCGCAAACAAACTCTTCTGATCGAGAATAAAACCAGTTACTTTTGCTTCAATGCACACCGATTAAACTTCGCTGGAGGAAACTTTTGTGAACATAACGGCTTTAAATATAGGAGTATTTATTTTTTCAATGTTTCTAATTTTAAGTCGAATCAGATGGCCACTTGATTGACTTTCTTTCCATCGGTGAAGTTGGTTGTTGCTTCTTATTTTACTAGGGATAGATATCATTTCCACCAGATAACTTTTCGAGCTGCGAACGTACAAATTGCAGACGTACCTTTATTTTTTGAGACCCTAGTCCGCTAAGATATTTGTGTTAATAAAGAAATTAAAACCCATTTAAATTATCCATTTGATAACTACATTAGTCATTTTTATTTTTTCCTTTAAACTTACTTATACAATATTACAAGAGAGTTGCACAATTTATACTCTGGTAATTAGCTGAACTAGAAAAACTTAAAAATTAATACAAAACTATTTTAATTTTAAAGTTCAGATTTTATTTTCCTTTTCAAGAAGAATAAAGTGTAATTTTATGCATTTTTTTGTTTGTTCTTGTTTGTACATTATTCCAAAACACAATATGGGAACACGATTTATTTTGTTGAATCAAAATTTTCAAAACAAACCTCAGCTTGATGTTTCAATTAAAAAATATTTGCTTATACATAATGTTTACTACACGAATTGTGGGTTGGATTGTGGTATGGTTTTTTGTTTAGATTTAAAATTTAAAAATGATATATAATATATATAAAGAGTACATCATCTTTAGGTGATTTTCTTTTGTTTAGCGTCGATCCCGAGAATCTGATCGGCTTCGTCTGTCACGTGAAAAACTCCTTGAACGACTCCTCGAGCGCCTTGGAGAACGAGATCTGTAAAATTATATTTAGAAAACAAATTAAATTAATAAAACATAAATCCAGACAATTAAGCTCATATTTTATACACATAGAGAAAACTGTGGAAAAACAAATCAACTACTTTTTTTGTTTTTCGCATCCTTTTTCGAAAAGGATTATTAATAAATAAATTATGTAAGGTTTTTAAAAAAATCAACATATTTTTTTTTTTATCTAATATCGAAACAAAATGATATAGTATAAAAAATAAACAACAAACCACTAAAATGATGCAGGTGTGTGGTTCTTTTTTGGTCTTTTTGATTCTTTGCAGAAACTGAAACAACTGACGATGATGAGTTGACTTGGACTTGACTTAGTTTGCGAGTTGAACTGAGAACGCGGCGATCAAACGATGATTGTGTTGTGTGTGTTGAACAACGGCGGTTGGTAGCGGGTTGGACAATATATATGTATATAGCTAGATTGAATTAGCGGAAGAAGGAGGATGATTCAAGAAGGCGACGTTTTAATGTTGCTCAATTTGATTCAATTCGATTGAAGAAGCTTTCGCGTCAAAGGATTAAGAGAAGTTTTGTGCTGTTTCGGGTTGTTGTTTGTCGCGACACATCATCAGGGTGTGTTGTTGATGATTTATTGAATGCGTGCAGAGGTGTGAAGAAGCAGAGGTGAGAAGGAGCACCCGTTTTCGCTATATACATTGCTTGCTCAAGAACCGCGATGACAATTACGACGAGGACGACGACGACAAATTCCCTCAATCTCTCTAAGTCAGTTTGAAGGGAAACTAGCAGTAGTGGTGGCTGTGGTGATTGATTGGTTGGCTGATAGATGTGTGTTCGTTTTTTATGATGGTGGATGAACTAGAATAAGATGTCAAGAACAGCGAGCGGGGGTCCAGCAGTCTCGTTTGCAAAACAAAACCCAAATTAATAATTTTTCAAAAAACAAATGTGACTTATGGATGACTTATGCTGCTGTGGTGGGATGTGTTGGATAGCTGATCAACCGCGTATTCTGTTGTGGCTGGGTGGAGACATTTCTGTAGATGTTGTCCACCGCACAAAATTGTTGACAAACGCAACGCACACGCAGTCGTCGGCGACTAAGTTATGATGATGCTCATAAAGAGGGAAGTAGTATGTACAAAGATGTGCTGAATTGCGTGCCCGGCAGTTTTTTTTTTGTTAACTTATCACGCGCCTGTTGGTCTTGAAGGGTTGTTTTTTTTTTTTTGGTTGGGAGTCTGTAAGGATGTGGGAATCAGATGGATCATACTTGAAGTTTGTCGCCCTTGATGCGCAAATGTTGTCTTGTCGACCTTAACGTATCGTTTCCTCCGATGAGAGTCTCAAAGGACTTTGTTTTTTTTTGTATTTTTTTTTTTTTTACAAAATATTTCAAGAAAATTCTTTTAGCACCTTAGCAATTTAAGAGAACAAATCTCTATTCATGGGGGAAACAATCGTTCAATGGGCATTGGCGACGTCGGGGATGATGGTGATGTCATCCCCGAAAAAGTAGCTTCACAACCACAGCCTAGAAGTATACACAATTTCGTGCTGAAACTAGCAGAAGAATTGATGATTTTGGTGATGGCAGTAGATGTATCATTGTTGTGATTGTAGTAGTAGTAGTAGTAGTTGGAGTTGCTGTTGGAGTAGGAGCAGTTATTCGTGAAGATGTTGTAGTAGGAGGAGGAAGTAGTAGTAGTAGAACTAGTAGACTTTGCCCTGAAAATGATTACCAGATGCGGCGTTTTAATTTAACTTTTATCAACAAAAAAAAAAATATACATATATGTTTTCTCTTCAAATCAAAAATAAACATACACAAGTGTTTATTTTCTAAAACATACACACACGAAAAAAATGTTATCATCATTTTGCCATTAAATAAAAACAATAAAAGTGGACAAAAATAATGGTGAAAATAAAAATGATATTTCTTGTTATAAAATATACATAAAATGGTTTATATATAAGTTAAGCAAAAAAAAAAGTAGCCAACTCTGATCAAAAATAGTTAAATAGCTGAATAAATAATTTTGAAATGGACTAATTTAAACAAAATTGGTCCAAATATGTATTATTGAGCTACATGTAATATAACTTATTAATCAAGTTAACAGAACACAAGATACAAATTTGAAAAAATTAAGCCACTATTTTGACTGAAAGTATATTTAATGAAGATTTACAAAAATGGAAACATCAAAAATGAATTTAATCGCATTCGGTTCAGTAAGACCTCTTAGACAATTGTGAGATTACCTTTCATATCTCATCGTGGCTTTGTAAAGAATATGACCTCAGTGACCTCAGCAATTTTGGTTATATGAACCGATTGTTCAGCATAATAGGCATGTTCAGAAAAATGATATCTCGGAGATCTCAGCAATCTCATTTATATGAACAAAATTCCTCAGCTTTGCTGCCAAAATTATCAGTAAAAATATCTTGAATTCGCTTGTTCACTTATTTAGCCAGTTCAGGTTTCTTGAGATCTCAGCAATCTCAGAAATCTGAACGTAATTCCTTTTGCTGTCAAAAAGCTGAGACTGAAATTTTTTGAATTCGTTTGCGCAATTGTTTTTTGTCGCAGTTGATCAATTTATAAAAACGAGATGGAGAGTACTTTTGACTTCTAAAGGAGAAATTTTGTTCAGATTTCTCCTTCTCCTAAGTGCAACTGACAGAAGTTTGCTCAGTGAGATCTCAGAAACGTCAACTGGCTAATTGAGTGAGAAAAATCTGTGAGATCTCATTTTTCTGAACGTGCCAAATAACTCAGTCTCGCTATCAAAATAATGAAGAAAAATATTTTGTATTCGCATGGTCACTTCTGAGACTTCATTTTACTGAACTTGCCTAATAATAACCTTGTTCGTTTACTTCCAAAACCTTCCCATTTCTACTATTTTTAGCCCGAAAGACTGTTAAAGTTCATATTCCTAAAACAATAAATAAAACTGGTAGAATCTGGCAAGTACGGGAACAGAACATTTTGTGATTGTTATCTCAAAAAGTAGTAGCTATTTGCTGCAAACGATTATACTTCCCGCAAACAAAAATCATATCACCATGACACTGCTATTAATTTTTGTAGGTTTCGTATTGTTTGAACTCTCAGCCTAGCTTGAGCAAATCATACAAACGCGAGCTTCTATTAGTGTTCATAACACGCATTTTTGGAAAACTTGTACGAATTCGTACATTTTTAAAAATTCCTGTTTGATCAAGGTCTGAATTAAATGGAATTGATCGAACCGGATTGTAAAACTCAATTTTCATTTCGCAGTACTTTACGAGGTAGGTAGGTTAGTAGGTACCTAGGTATTAATTTTAAAAACGTTCAGAGCTGGCTACACTATCTTACAATGAGTATATAAATAATAAAAAGAACTACTTCATTAGTAAATTTTAAATAGATGAAAACCAAAAGCGAATCATACCTGTATCGGCCTCCTCGGCCACCACCACCGCCGCCGCCTCCGCCACCACCACCAGCGCTACCACCTCCTCGTCGGCGATCATCCCGCCTAGACCGGCCGGACGACATTTCAACACGAATTCTTGTTCCGCAGCATCGTCTATATAGACACATAATATGAATAGATTTGAACATTAATATTTTTTTTTCGTGATGATTCCGAATGAAAAATTGGACTTACGTTCCGTCTAACCCTCGAGTTGCGTCCTCAGCATCACGCCTGTCTTCAAATTCAACAAAAGCAAATCCTGGTGGATTTCTGGCAACCCACACATTCCTAAGTGGTCCATATTTGCTGAAGGCATTTTCAATTTCATACTTGGACGCTGATGAGCCCAAGTTGCCGACATAGACTTTACAAGCCAAGTCCCATTCCCGATAGCGTGGCATTTTTGAATCAATTTTAACTTTTTTCTTCTGAAAACAGAAATCATATTTTTGCGTTATATAAATCTAAAAAATACATGTAAAATTAATACGTAATATTTTTTTTTCACTTTGAATAAAAAAAAATTTACCAACTCGAGGTGAATTCAAGATGGCGCTCAAAAAGGAAAAAAAATTTGCGACTTGGAAATTAGAAGAAAAAATGGGTGTGGTAGTTATTTCGACTGTCTAAATTTTAATTAAATTTGATTCACAAACTAATCTTTTTGTTGCTATAAATAATTAGTTATTAAAATTTAATTGAGGATGAACAGAATAGAAGAAGACACTTTATGTATTGAGGAACATAATTAGATAGAAGAAAAAGCAAAAAAAGGAATTTCTACAATTATTTTATTCACTTTGTAGTGTATACTTACAATAACAGTTTAATATGAAATGGATGTAAATTATTTTATTTAATTTACATAAATTTTTTTTCACTGAAAAAAACAAGCAGCAGGATTGGAACTTTTACTTCACTTCAGCACAAAACTCAAATTGAAAATGGCGGTGTGCGAAGAGGAAATTTTTTTTTGTAGCCGAAGCCTCATCGATTTTTAAAATTTCCCTACATGGGACATAAAAAATGAGGCGAATTCGATGACAATTAAGAAATGAGTGATGCCAAGAAGATTTATTTAAAGCAATCAAATAATAAATTCAAATTTTTTATCATGAGATATATTAGATATTAGACTATCCATAAAAATAGATAATTCGTGATGGTAAAAAATATTAATATTAAGAATAGAACATTTACCTCAACTTGCCCTAGCAATAAACCTAGGGATACTTCAGGGCGAGTTCAGGGCGACCTTACGTCTCAAAAAACACAGAATTTGGCTGTCAGCGTGAGTTCAGGTTTTTCATAAAACGCTTTAGGGCGACCCCAGGGTGACTATAGGGCTCAACGAACGAACCTATTGACAATGGAGCCACAACGTAAGTGGCAAGTGTGCAAGTTGCGACTATCAAATTTTAGTCAAAAATAACTTTTATATTCTGCATCCACACGAGAAACGAAAAAAACAGTTTCATTCAAAATGGTCGTTCAAATATTCAAATATGTAATATGTTTGACAGGCATGGCCTGATTGGTTCGATTTTGGCAAAGTGAAAACTCAATCCAGAGGCTTGTCAAGCTTGCAGGATGTGAGGTGAAAATTTTGAATTTGTATGCAAAATATGAGATGATTTGGAATCGAATAAAGAAAATTCAATGAAATTACCTCATTAAGGGCCCAGTTATATAGCTTTCATTAAAACTCATTGAAACTCCAATCTGCAGTGGAACGATGGAATGTTTTTTGACAAGTCGGTCATAGCAATCATTGAATCTTGGCTGTCATTGAAAAGATCTGTCAGTGAAAAGACACAATAGTGCACACAAAAAGTCACAACAATTAATTTGAGGTTAGAGTTGATCATTAAATGAAATAATGACAGATGAGAACAAACAAAAAAAAAATCGAACATATTTTATTGCAACGATTGTATTTCATTTTTCTGAAACGAAAATCAGCTGTTCATTAAAAACGATTTCGTTCATTGAAATAATAAAATTGATTTAATTAGAAAATAGTGAAGTAAATGGAATATTTTTTATACAAAAATTATATAATTAATAAACTTCATTTTGGTACCAAAATGCTATCAATGGCGAAAAATCGAAAGAAAAAATTTTCAATGATCTTTTTCAATGAAATGGCCCCTTAACCTTATGAAAACGCAATATAAGCCGTTTTTTATTATCAGAATTGATCTATAATATGTATCATCAAACAACATACATAACAGCAACAACATATTAACCTGCTATTTATCGGGTTTACGTTTCATGATCCGAAAAGAGGATATAAAAAAACGGCTATAAATCAACCAAAATTGTAAGTTACATTCACACGAAGAAACAAGACCCTGGAAAATAATTTTTAACGTTTTCTTTTAATTTCTTCTAAAATCTCTTGTACCATTCACACGAGGAAACAAAATAGTTAGTGCACGATCTAATTGATATTTAATTTGTTCATCCAGTTTTATATGCCTTATTAAATATGTAATTCATTTATTTGTAAATTAATTTTGGCAGCACTCTTTTTTTAAATTTAAGTGCTACCATGAACAAAATATGGTAATTTAAAAATACGGATGTCCGGTCAATTTTAAATTTTGACCGTTTCTTGTAAGTTGTTTAATATAAAACAATTGAATTTTTCCACAACATTTCAACCCAGAAATATGTTTGGACTTACATTCAATTCAAAAACTAACAAAATCAACTCTCTCAAGGCAATTCAAATGTTAAAAGTGGGGTCGATGTGAGTTTAAGTCGCCTCAACCGCTTAGCTGCTGCATACGTGTGTAGTTTTAATTTTAATATAAAGGGTCTCCAGTTGTTTTTTTTTTTTTTTTAATTAAACAAAAGTACTTACACTTTGCATTGTAGTGTAAGTAAAAACTACATAAATATAATACACACACAAAAATAAATTTTACACACAACTTCATTTTCAAAACAAGTATAGAGGTAGCTTAACCAATTGTATCTATGTGAAACACTGGTTATGCATGTGTGCATCTAATTTACTTTCGTTTCATTCGGCAACGAGTTCCTTGGCATTAGAAAAAGTATATTCAATGCCTGCTGCTCTAAACTTATGTTGGGCTCTCGGCGTATCTATAGCTAATGCTTTGTGTTGCAGTTCTGCTTGCATATTTCTGCATTTATTTATATACATACATTTATATATAATATAGTATATCTATACGTTTAGACATCTAGATACCTAGACTTTTTGTTTTTTTTTTTGTGCTTCCTTGCAGTTGATGGAACGAGATGCATTAGGTTGGAAAGTGGTATATTAGGTACAACAAATGCACGACCCGATGGGGCCTATATGCAGCACTGATTTATAACTTTATATAAACCTTCTATACAAGAAGTGGAGAAAGAACCCTTAAAGTAAAAAGTAATATATTTGTTATGGTAGGTATAGGTATATATTTATATAGGAGTATAAGGTACCTTAAAAATAATACAAAAAACTTTGTATTCCCTGTTGGAATTCTGAAAGTTCTTACATATCACCTTAAGAAATTTGCATGTTTACTTCTTCTGTAGATACACACGTACTATATACATATATATATATAATAGGTACATTGTTAAAGTAATCGTTGTTATTTTTGGAAAAACAATAATTGTTTTTAACTTCAGCTATATTTGAATCTGTTTTTTGGGAAAGGAAAAATCTTATAAATTAAAAAAACTGAAAATACTTGCTATTTTAGTTCATGTCTTTTGGTATTTTGATAAAATCTTTAAAAAAAATAAGACTTTCCATTACGAATTCTAAATAATTTTCAAAATCGCCTGTAATTTTTTCAAAAACTGCTCGTTGTCAAGTTTTAAAAAAATAGACTAAATTGTAATCGCCAGGAAATTGTAGGTCCCCGCTTTTGTACATTGTAATTGTACATTGCTGCCAACATATAAAACATAATAATAACATAATTGTTCAGATTCCTTTTTACAAAAAAAATAATCGATACCCTTTTGTAATTATTATATGACTTTAAAAGTATAAAATAAGATCAAAGCGATTAAACGTTCAATCGCGCGTTCAATCTCGCTTGATAATGGATGCATCCAGCAATGAATATTTGTCTCTGGTGGTGGACTTTCGCAACAATTGGTCTGTTTGGTAACGTGAAATTTCTTGCGAATTTACAAAAAAATTTCACAAAATTTCACAATTTGCTGTGAAAAAGCATAGAAAAAAATTCGGTAATAATATGTTGTAGGTCACTTGATTCTGATTTTTCACGATGTTAACTATTGTTAACACTGATAGTTCTTAAATTGATTGGAAAAGTGTAAAATTATGACGTCACTAAATCGCTCTATTTATAATGTTGGACTATCAGAGTGTTACACTTTGTTACAATTTCCAACTGATATGAATTGAAATGTTGATTTGTCAAAAGCAGCTGAATTTTGAAATGTGTTCATACATATGTTTTGTTTACTTTTCGTCTTTTCGACTTGGAATTATTTTAATTTTCGCATTTCTTTTCAACATAATTTATGTTTTTGTCAATTATCAGTTATTTTTTGATGAATGTTGTTTTTCAATTTGGTAGATTTTTTACATAGGAATTTGTGTCCATTATGAATATATGGACAAAAGTTGTAAAAAATAAATGTAAGGTAAATTTAATTAAAATATTGTAGATATGCCATAAAATGATCGTAATATTTTTTTTATAAAATTTGATGCAATCAAAAACTTAAAAATTTTTTTTTAATATTGATCTTTCCCAAATGAAATGTTACACAGTGTAACACTTTTAACAATGACATTTTTTTTTGACTCATCAACTATATAGGTAGTTTACATTTTATAGAAAAGGAAAGCACCACAGTAATTTACTTGAATTGAAATTCAAAAATTGAAAAAATTGTTAAAAAAATTAATATATAATTAGAAATAAATTAACTTAACAACTTCTGAAATTGTTTTTACGTACCTACCACCTACGCGTTGTGGAGCATCTGATTTCTTAAATAAATCTCAATTTATGAGAACATTTTTTTTTTAAATTAATTTTTTGTAGGTTCATTATGTATATAAAATTTTGTAAATATTTTTAAGAAAACAAAAAATTGTCATTTTTTAGTATTTATTAATGCGGAATTAAAAAAATAATTTTGAAAAAAATTATCTTGCTATTTGCGAAATATCGAATTTTCAAAAAATAATTTTGAAATTTTTTTTTAATTCAAAATTTATTTTTTTAAAAATTTTGGTATGCAATATTATTGAAACTTATTAGAAGCTCTTGTGTAAAAAATTTCAATAAAATCGATTCAACAAAAGTCGAAAACCAAACAAAAAATGGTTCTATGAGAGATACCATTTTGAATCGATAGATAATTTTTTTTTCAAAAATATGATAGGTAGTAACGATATAAGCTGACATAAGAAATTTAATCAAAATCGTAAGAGCCTTTTTGAGAAAAATAAGATTTTTCTTATCGGTTTTTAAACACTTAAGTATGTGGAGGTACCGTTATTTTTGATTATAGGAATAATTTTTATTTAAAATCTGCTAGATAATGTTTAAAAACTGCTGGGTGCCAAGTGTGATAAAAATCGATCAAATTGTTTTCAAATTATAAATTCTCAACAAAAAATTTTGAAACTTTTTTAAAAATCCAAAAACAAAAAAATTGAAAATTTTGGTATACAAAACTTTTGAAACTTTCAAACACATTCTTCTTAAAAAAAATGATGAAATTGAACTGTTTTTGAGAAAATCGAAAATAAAAAATTTTTCTATGGGAAGTACCATTTATAATCATTTTTTATTAAATGGTAGCCTATTTGTAAAAAAAATTACAGATTTTTTTTAAAGTTGTGGTCAAAAATAAGATTTTCATTTTTTGCTTAAAAAATTTTTATGGCAGCTACTGTTATTTTTGGTCCTAAAAATATGAAAAAATTGTGTCGGGAGAGTGCTACGTACCAAGGACAGGACAGACATAATTGCGATACCAACTTGTTTCGACTTAGCTATCATCGTAATGTCAAATTTGATCAAAATCTCGAATTCGATTTTTTTTAAGAATCCATAACTTGCTATATAGGACATACATTACATATACATATATCACAAGTAAAAAAAACTTATGTTTCCGTATACATGCTTTTCGAGAAAAATAATAAGATAATCCTAACTGTCGGGGGAATGTCAAAAAAACCCAAATCAAATCAAGATTAATATTGCACTATTTTAAGTAAACAGTCCACTTTAGTTCATGACATGACTAATTACTCTTTATGTAAATACGACTAAATAAAAAAACGTCGTAAAGTTATGTTTCTACATCAACTGTTTTCTATAGTTCCATTCATGCACCGCCACCGGTTTCTTTTAGACCAAATTTGTTTAATTGTTCGAAGCCATATTGTTTACGGAACTTGACTTCCATTATAAGCATTATAAGTATGGTCTCAAAGAGCCATTAACTCGAATGAAACACAAAGCGAATAAGACCCATGGTTTTTATTTTGACAGCTATATATGAGCTTGATAACCGATTATAATTGTTTTTGGAACAAAATCGCGAAGGTATTTATGTTGCAGATGTGAAAGATATATGTATATGAAGTTTCAGAGAAAGAAGACGGAACTTGCAAGTTTGCCACTCATATAACTATATAGATGTTTTGGGTCAAAAGTTTCAAGGTCGCATTATTTAACGATTTGGTGACATCAGCTGGCGAATTAACAATTCCATTGGTTTATTTTTACAATTTAAAAATTACCTCAAAAGGATTAACTATGCTTTTAAAGGCACATATTTGGTTATTTGATTGACATAATTTTTCATTGTTTATGAATTAATTAGGTACCTCACCTTAAATGTTTGAAAACTGAAGTCTGAAGACACAAATTTCGGAAGACATTTTAAATGTTTTTTATCTTATTTTCAAGATGAAAATTCTATTGACTTTTAAGTAGTTTGGCACATTTTGGTTCATCACAAACGCAAAACATAAATCTTCATCGAATCTTTTAGCTTTAAAATGTATTCAAGTGAAAAATCTATAACGATCTATGGAGTGATCATCGAGGTTTTACTCAATAAATCATCCTTCACTAAATATAATCTCAGTTGAAGCATAAAATTAGACAGATAGGTACCCTCCGATAGCTCTATATAATGTCATAAACGAAAAATTATTAAAGTTCATTGAACAGTCCTATATATTATAAAGATTTATACTTCCCTATACTCTGTGTCTTAGCTTATAATATAAAAGATAGAAATACCAGAGCTACGCTTTTGTGCTGAGATTTTCTTTTATAATTGAATTCTAGACCCAGGAAGTTAATTCAAAGTCTATTCAAAGGGAAAGAAAAATCTATCAACAAGTAGTAGCATTTTTGTTCATCATCGTCGTCTTTGCTATACGAGTATACTGCGACGATGGGCAGCACTATAGGCTGGTTTTTCTTATTTCCATAATAAAAGCCAACACATTGCACACACAAAATCACAGCACTGCAGTGTATATAGTAGAATTCCTTTGGCGCGCATGCCAAAGATCACTCTGCTGCTTCAAGTGGCCCAACGATGAAAAATGTGCATCTTTTCTAATTCATCTGTCCGCTTAGCCATCAGGGATCCCCCCTTTCTTTTGACGGCCGTGCCCTTGCCCAAAGGAGACTTTGCTATTGCTATTGCTGTTGCTGCTGCTGCTGCTGCCAGTTTCCATCAAATGGTCATTTTCAGGCTGATTATTTTCCATCTTCCATTAGAAGCAGCGCCACCTCGCGCACATTACCTTTCAAAGGCCAGTGTAGTGTGCATCGGTGAAGCTCGCTGCTCTGCCCTGCCATCAGAGTGCCGGGAAATCAAATCAAAAATTATTACGCTCGGGGAGTAGTAGTGTATGCGGGGCCTGTCGGAGGACATTTACGTGTCCATGGTGCGGTTTGCGCGCGTTGCAGCCAAGATGTAACTTTATTATGTTCTGCAAAATTACAAACACCAAGTAACACTAGCCTACCACCCCTTGCAACGTGCATTGTGCAACACTCTTCATATTATAGGGACCCATATGGGCGCATAGAGCTCGCTAAACCAAGGCGAATGGAGCTGCCCCGCGTCGACGACGTTCGTCATCGACGTGTGTGAGCTTTCTTTTAGTTGCTTTTCGTGAGCCTGTTGTTGTTGTTGCTGCTGCTTTCTTTGTGACGCGCCATTCAATCGTTCGTTTGCTAGTATTAAAGGGGGGAGGGTTGCTAAAATGTGTGTCTGTGATGTGCAACAACAACAACAACAAGAACAACAACATCATACACAACGAGCGCCTTGTGTCACGTGTTTGTTGGTATGTGTAGGGCATCGCGTTCGTTCACCTCCTTACTGGCCATTGGTCGATGTAATGCATCTCACTTGGTCGTTTTTACATTTTCTGTTGTCTTCGGCTGCGCCCGCACTGCACTCCATAGTGCAAGTATGTACGTGTACAGGACAGGAAAACCGCCTAAAGTCGATTTGTTACTTTTGTTGCTGCTGTTGTTGTAGTTGTTGCTTTACTTGTTACTGCAATGCAATTGCTCATCGGTTTGTCTGTTATTTTACTTTTGTTTGCTGGTTTGCTGTTCGCTGTATTTTGTTTTTTTTTTTTTTTTGCAGATTTTCACTTCAAATTTTATTTTGCATCACCACATCTCTTGCTCTCTTTTTGTGTGATTTAATTTTATATTATTTTTGTTGTTATTATTGTTGTTTTTAGTCGTCAAAAAAAGGTAGAGGCAATGTGCGATGTCGATGCCACGATACTGATGCGTAAGTGGTGTGCACTTGGAGCTTGGACTTTCAAAAGATTTTGCATCTTATTTTGAAATTCATTATTATACTTTCCTGTGGATATTATGTATTTGTTTTTATTATTTGGTTTATTGTTATGGCAAGTAAATATAATTGAATGGTTTTCTGTGTAAGATAAAGCTTGGTGTGATAGAAATTTTGAAATCAGGTAAAACGTAAAAGATAAATAATATCTAACTCCAAGAAGAAGAAAAAAAAAAACATTTTCATTTTGTGTTGCCATTTAAGACTGCAACAGAAAGGTATATGCATGATTTTTTTGTATTTTGGTTTTGATTTTTTTGGAAATTTATAAATTTAAATTTTAGGTTGATATAGGTACAACTTATTAAACAACAAATTTTCATAAATTTAAAATAATATGAGTAAATAAAGTGTCATTAGATTGACCGACTTATGGTATCTTTGTGACAATTTTATTTATACCTATACGCGTTACGCGTGTTATTGGGTTTAATTATTTGTCGATAAAATTACACGGATAAAGAGTTTTTTGTTTTCATATATCATTATCTAAAAAGGTATGTATGTGAACTAAATATATGTACAATCTTACTTAACTATATTATACATATTAACAATTTGAAATTATGATTTTCTGGATGATGAATGACCCTTTAACGGCTGAACGGATTGTAATGAAATTTGACATAAAAGGATATTATGTGGTGGATTTTGACTATTAGGTATATTATATGAATTGAAATTAAATAAATAACAGGACTATATTTTGCACAAACTTGCTCTTGTGGTTCAAAGAGTGGCTTAACTTAACTTTACTTAGTAATGTAATGATATTTTTAATAAGAAAATGTTAAAAAAGTCAAAAATACAAAAAAAAATTGTTTTTTCTATGATTTTTGTTTAGTCATAAAAAATAATATGTTCGACTGGGTCGCACGAATTTGCTCTTATGTATTGGTACGATCACTCTGTGGTTTTAAAGTCTTAATATTTTAAAAACTGTTCATCATATAACTTATATTTTATGCCACCTGCCAAACCATAGTTTATAGTTCAAGGTAATATTATGTGAGTACACAAAAATGAACAATAGGCGTGTTTTTTTTGCAAGTCCACATGGATTTGATGAAAAAAAAAAACGACATCGGAACTAAGAGCTTTACACGTAAATACAACAACAACTTAAGTCCATATGGACTTAGCTAAGTCTAAAACTGTATAACCGGCCCTAAATACCATTTTTGGTATCGATGGTTTGTATGGAAACGTAAAATAATCCGAGTCATCAAATGAATCAATTTTTTTTATGAAACAAAAAAAATAATGGCGATCATTGTCTGGAATTTATTTTGTTTTCCTATAAATGAATTGAAATTAAGATCTATGTTTTTATTTAATTTTATTTTATGAAGGGAAATAATTTTCTATATGAGTTTTCTTTTTATTTCAATGTGGCGTGACTGATAAGTTTTTATTTTGTATGCTCACCATAAAGCCGAAAGGGTAGTGATGACATTTTGTAACATGTGATGGGCTTGTTAAGGACTTGCAAAAAACACGCTTAATATAGCACCGTGTTGCACATATGAATGGAAATTATGGTTTAGACTGAAAAATTGTTAAAAAATCAATATAGTTAAAAATAAAGTGATAAATCAAACTCTGAAATTGTTTTGACACCAACGCGATGTACACAATCTGATTTCTTAAACAAATCTCAATTTATGAAAAAACTAAATTGAAAATCGTTGGAGCTATTATTTAAACAAATTATTATTTATATATGAATTTTTGTTAATATTTAAAAAAAAAGAATTGGTACGCAATTTTTTAAAATTTGATAATGCGGAGTTAAAAATCGAATTAAAAAAAAAAAATTATTTTTAAATTTGTTTTTATTTTTGAAAATTTAGATATGAGATAATCGAAAACCAATGAAATGATTTTATGAGAGTACCGTTAATAATCGATAGATACAAATTTTATTCTAATAATAAAGTATAGATCATACTGATCTACTATACCCAAAGATGATACTTTCTGTTCGTTTACTTTTCACAAATTTTAGCCCATAGTTCTTTTGATTTGTATTACTTAATAAGCTGAACAGCTTCAACGGTGTCTTTAGTGCGAATATTTCGATGAGCTCCTTTTCCAGGACGGTTGGCCATTGAACCGTGTTTCTCAAAATGGTCAACCAAACTCCTTATCATGAAAGCTGTGGAAGTTGATCTTGAATTAAAATATTGGCGATATTTTCTCTTTCCAAGATTAGAAAAAATCAATAAATTTAACCTGCAAAAAACATGGTTAAACAAGTTATTATTATAATACCTTCAGAAGTGGTAAATTAAAAAATCACATAAGAACCACTCATAATAAACATTTATGAAATTTGAACAACAATGGTGCGTATACGCCTAGGTGCCCAAATGTACCTAAAATTGATTTTTTAAAATTGAATATCATTATGAGACTTTTATTTCAACGAGGTATGTATTTTAGCCCCGGTGCACACTTACATCTTTTTAACGCGCAGCGGCAACGCCTTTGAGTGTCACTGTACTCACAAATAAATTGAGTGGTGCGCACCCACGTGTGAAGACGTTGCGGCATCGCCTGTCATATTTATTGGTAAAAAGACTCACCGCTGCGGCATCACGCGTTAAAAGAACGTATATGTGCGCACCGGGCCTTAAAGATAACATTTTTTCAGTTTTTAAAATGGTTTATTTTTGATAAATTTAAGTTTAATTCAAAATAGTTCTTTGTCACTTTTAAATCAGAGCTGAAATAGAGTATAAAATCTGAGAATTATCACTAGAAATAATAAAGTGACACGTGATAGTTACAATTGTGATTACACATCTTTTTGTGTTATTAAATTTTACTTGTACAATTTTTTAACATTAAAATAAAGTGAACCATATTCAATAAACCTTTCAGAAATGCCGCTTAAATCTTAAACTTAAATCCGAAAACTTCTTGAAAAAGATCGGAAGTAAAATGAAGAATTGAACAAATGTCTCAAAACTACACTATATAATATGTACATACACATAATTACTATTCCTAAATTTTTAACTTTATACAAAAAACGAAAATAGTACGCATACGCCTAGGTGCCCACATAAGTTCGTTAAATTGCATAATTATTAAAATATTATTTTATGTGGTTGCATTTGTCCATGAATTATAATAATGATGAGCAACTTAATTAATTCGATATTTTTTCAAGAAAGCAACTAATCATAAAATATAAATATAGCCTGAAAGCTTTTCATATACTGACCATTTTTTAATTATAAAAAAGACTATTAAAACATTTAAAGGGCTTAAGGCATATCTAAGAGTGAACTTAATGTTAATATGAAACACAAATTTTGGTTACAAAACATTGACATATCTCAAGCATACAAATTAAAAATATATTACACATATGTAGGTACATTAAATTTATCCTAATGAAGTTTTTATGATTTGAAGACACGCATACATAAGTACGCGGTCTTCTAATCGCAAACGTTCATAATGTTGGTCTATCAAAAATTGATTTTTTTGAAGGTTATTCGAAACCCTAAATTACTCGAAGGTCATTCCTAATATTTTCATCGACAATATAATATGTGCATATCTATACCTACAAACAAAAAAAAACATAAGAAAACGATATCATGTAAAAAAACAAAAAAGAGAAGTAACAAGTTTGAACTTTCTTCTCACCAAAAAGAACTCACTTTCTTCAGCATAATAATATATGCTGCCGCTCATGCTGAACCTGACACATGAACGGATTGCCAATGTTACGTAATTTAATTCGAATTGGCTTTCAGAATCAAAAACCATCACCATCAAGCCACAGTAGCAGCAGCAGTAGTAATAGCAGCAGAGCTGCAACAGTCAGCGCTCATGGAATTCCATATGTGCACACATGCACACACCGCACCGTCAACAACAAACGTGTCTTGTCATTGTGGCTCTGTGGCTCCCTCTCTTCGTGCAAGACGTTGAACTCTAAATATTAATCGCAAGGCAACTCGTCGATTGCAGCTCCCTCGTCTCTGCAGTATTTTATATTATTTTTTTCTGAATCGAAGTCCAGATGCATCATTGGAGGCAGAGAGGCATAATGGCAAGGCAATGTGCTATCTTCAGAAGAGGGCGAGTTCGGCTATTCGATTTGTCCACCTATGTTTATATATATACAACCTATACATACGTTAAACTGTGTGACAGCCGATCAAAATGTATAGTTTTATACATATATACAAACATTTGGTTTATATGAGTTTTGTTTTTATTTCTTGGGCGATCCTCGCGCTATGATGTAATCGGGACTTTTATCGTTTTCTCTTTTGTCTTTTCGATCCGTATACCTATACTCATTTTTGCGATTATTCCAACTGCATTATTGTTGGTGATGCCTCTGCATTCACCTCACTCTCATCGGTCATTACACCAAGTTACCTCACTTGTTCTGTTTCTTTTTTTTGCCATGTTCATAATATATTATCGTTTTCTTTTAATCGTGGTTTGTTGTAAATTTTTTTTAACGGGGATGTTCCGTTTTACTTGAAATAGTCTCACAGTTTTAAAAATTCACTTGTTTCATTCAATTTAAATGAAATTCTAGAGAGTTGAGGGTAGGATTTTAAAGGTCTTGTTTGCCAGTAGGTAAATTAAATAGTAAACATCTTTTATTATTTATAAATTATAATCTTCAAATTTTTAAAACTAATTAAGATGACGTTTGAATTAAATTGTTCATCGTTGAGACAAAGTTGGAAACACATTTTAATTTTAATGCTGAAATATCTTAGTATCTTAGGAAAGTCAAAAAATATACACACATACATATACATACTGAAAAATGAATCTTTTTGTTTCAACAAAAATTAATCGTAAGATTCTTAAATTCAATATTAGGTGTGTTTTTTGTTCAAATATTTATTTGCTAAAAAAAAGTGGCAAATTCACATTGCCGATTAAGAAAAAAAAAAAAAAAATATTAAAAAATCTTGGCAGAAATTTTTATATTATTTAATTAAGTTATACCTATCCAAATTTGTTCATACATTTTTTGTATGTCAGGATGAAGAGATAATTCATCAAAAAGAAGATTTTGGAATCTGGGACCTAAATATTGGAGATTAAAACGTTGTTTCTATCTTAAATGTAGCAACTGAAGTGATACAATTCCTGGCAAAAAAAAAAATTGGATAAACTGTTAAGGGGCAGACCCATAGAATCCGTTGCTTGCGTTACGGCAGCAGATCCGTTGACGTTGACGAATGAAACGAATAGAACACCCAATGCATTCCAGTCAAGGAAGAAGTCTATTAATGACAACTGATGTCAACTGACCTGACGGAGAGAAAAGTTGC
Organism: Epistrophe grossulariae; assembly: GCA_929447395.1. Taxonomy (NCBI): domain Eukaryota; kingdom Metazoa; phylum Arthropoda; class Insecta; order Diptera; family Syrphidae; genus Epistrophe; species Epistrophe grossulariae. Next base: position 117,501,289 of record OV839568.1, read on the forward strand.
ATTGCGCCCGGCGCATGCGTTGCTTTCAGGTCACTTCTCATATAAGAACGTGTGAATTTAATAGAGCTGTTAGTTGCTTACGTAGACGCAATGCGACGAATTATATGGGTTGGCCTCTTTAATGTGAATTGAATTATACTTTTTCGACAGCTGGAAAATCAAGAATTTCTAAGCCAAGATCAGGAAAATGCAGCAATCTCCTGTTACATGAACTAGTACCTATTCCTTATTATTTTTGATGAACGTTAAGTATATGACATATTTTGATTTAATACAACATTAAACATTAGATTGTTTGTGTAATTCAAATGATGCACTGTTTTTGCCCTAAAGGATAATGTTTCAAGGATCAATTTGTAATTTTTTTCTCATTATCACCCCCAAACACCTCGACGACCGACGACGATGACGACGACGATGGCAAAAACAAAAAGTTATTAAAACAACTCAGCAACGGAAGCAACACGGGATGAGATGACAGATGAAAAATTTCATTCACAAAATCGTGACAAACACCTTAAATCTTTGTGATAAGCCCATCAGAAAAGCAATTCATTTGAGTAGGTACTACTATACTGTATACCATCCATCTCCTACCTTACCGAGCCTTTTTTGCTACAAGTAGAAATCATATGTATGTATGTATATATGCAATTGGCTTTGTGTTGTTCTATATGTTGCATGATTCTTTCTGTAAAATGCACGTTACACCTTTTATGAATGATATCTTGCCGCAATGTTGTTGTAGGTAGTAAAGTAGACGGGAATAAAAAAAAGGAAACGATTACAATAGAAAATACTATAAGATACAAACGAAAGACATAAATGTATACATATATTGTTAGGGAAATCATAATTCCCTATCTCTATACCAAAAACATAACAACAACAACTACATAAAAGGAAGAAATTCTGAATGAAACAAAATAATAAAAAATACTAAACAACAAAACCTTTAAGTGTGACATGTTGTGTCGTTAACCACGTCAGGATGGTAGCAGAAGAGTTCTAAAATCTGAAGGCTTTAACTGAGCTACAATGATGTCACCATGAAGACAATTTTTTTTTTTCTGTTGTTGTCTGTACCTACGGAGAAATGAGAAAGTGTTTTTTTTGTTGTCCCTGTGAGAAAAAGCTTGATTTTAGTATTGATTTTCTAGGTTTTTCTTTTATTTTTATAGAAAGTTTGAGTTTTGCCTCATATAGGTACATATCGACGGTTAAAGTGCAGAACCTCGTAAGTCAGTTTTAAATGTTTTTCAGAAATAAAAAAAAAAATACCTGCAAAATGTTGTATGCAGATCTATGGTAAAAGGTTTCGAATTCTGTTTTTTTTTCTGTAAAATGTTCAGATCAACATTAAAACATTGAAATTGCCAATTTTTTGACTTTGACTTACGAGGTCCTACAATTTAACCGTCGATATACAATCATGTTCAAATTTGATAGACGGTTAAACTATACATTGAACCAACAAAACATAAAAGTTATAACCCCAAGCTCATTTGTTGAAATGTAGAAAATATTAATATACTAAAATTTATTGATCAATTTTCAATTTGTCCAAACTAAAAGTAAAAAGTCTTTCACTTTTTGTGAAAAGAATTATTTATGTTGCCTACTTTAAACCATCGCAAAATATTGTTTTCATATGATCCCTAAACAAGTTACCATGTCCTTCGATACTATAACATGTTTTTGAAACGTGACGACGATATACATAAATAGTCCATTGAAATATTGCACTGACCTTCCATTTAGTATTATGCGACGTTTTTTTTTTGTTAATATGTAGGGTACGTCAGTTTAGTATACAAAATGATTTTTGTGTATTTAATCCACCCCATTTTGTTAAAGGGTATTCGCCATATCCAGAAAACCATGAGTATGGCAAAATTGTAGAAAATTTTGTTTCTGGAACTTATGGTTCTCTAGATATGGCGAATACCCTTTAACACCCCCCACGCGCGAAATTTTTTGAGGGCCATTTGACAAAAGCTGGGGCCAAATATTTTACATAAAAATCCCTCCTTAAAAAATTAAATTACAATTTTTTAATATTGGTATTCATTCTTGTAATTTATTTAATCATTAAGGCCGATTTTATTCACTCGAAGTTAAACACAACTTGAGTATTTTTATTTTCAACTTGTGAATTTCTTTTTATTCACTTAAAGTTTGCGTTTTCAACTTTCGATTTTAAACTTTAGAGTTGATCAACTTGAGATTTGTCAACTCCTGGAAATAGTAGAAGTTGACCGAGCAAACTTGAGATTTTACGTAGGTACACAAATTTTCTTGTTTATATTTGTTATAAAAACACGTTCGCTCCTACTTATGTTCCAAAGTAATCATTTTTGTTCGGATACATGAAAGTTTTTTTTTTTCTGCAATTAATTATTTGTATTCGAACTTTAGCACAATTTGACACAATTGTATTGTATTGACACAAAAAAAAAACACAATTTAACACAAAAAACACAATGAAACACATTAAAACAGTCAAATATGATTGACAAATACAAATTAATTTTAAAAATTACAGTTTTTGGTTTATATTTCACAAATATCCCAGGGATATTTTTCAAACGTGGAGTTGGCCAACTTTAGATCTTCAACTGGAGAGTTGAGAAAATAATTAGTGAATAAAAAGAAATTTCAACAACTTGCGTTTCAACTCTGGAGTTATAGTCAACTCTCAAGTTGGCCAACTCGAGAGTTTGCCTCAAGTTGAGCAATAGTGAAAAAAATGGCCCTAAATATCTTACGTTTAGTTTAAAAATATAAAAAAAAAAAATCACTGAAGTATCACATATTTTTAATAATTCATAGACATTTTTTTGTACTTGAGCCACTAAATAAAAATAACTCAAAATTTTGTAATATTTTAAGATAATCAGTAATCACATTATATTATCTTAATTCGTTTCACAAGATCTGGCTTAGGAATAAAATTATCACAGTTACTCAAGTTGCCCTGCATAAAATCTTTAAGGCTCATTAACGAATATCAGTTTTTATATTGTTCAAAGATGAAAAAACCCGCTTACCAGATGCACTGGAAGACTCAATAAGTTAATTGCAAAAGAAGAAATATTTTCAAATAAATGATCACCAGTAAAAATTTTTATTTCGTTCAACTAAACCCACCATTTAACAGCGTTAATATCATAATCTTCTTTATTTAATATTTCTAAAACGTTTTGTAGCTCTTAAGCCATTATTAACAGAGTTGTCAAATGATCAGAAATCAATCTTAAATTGTCACTTTTTGCTTCAAATAATTAACACCTAAAATTTGAAAAGCTGTTAATAAATTGTCACACAAATTTAATCTACTTTTTAACTTCTAAAATAAAGATTTGGGGCCATTTCTAATTGGGCTGGGCAAAGGGCCAAAATGTAAAACAGGGGGCACTTTGTGGCAACGCTGGTTACAACCGCGAAAATCATTTTGTATACTTACATTGACGTACCCTACACATTAACAAAAAAAAAACCTTCATTATAAACATTGAATGTGGTGCGTTCCTTTTCTCTAAAATGTTAACTTTTATACCTAAAATCGAAAATCGTAATAATCTGTAACATTTTGACGCCTTAAAGACATTCCTTAATTTAATGTTGAGCTGTCAGAATGTTAAATTTTGTAAAAATTTACAACTCATCTCCTTCATATGAATTGAAATGTTATTCTGACAAAAGCAGTTGAATTTGTAAATAATTTAATTTGTTGCCATATGTTTTTTTTGTGGTTACCTATTGTTTGTCGTTTTTTTTTTCATTAAATTAACCAAACAATGTATTATAAGGATACGTTATTTATCAGCAAAACTTAATTTTACTGCATCAATTTAATTTTAAATTTTTTGCAATAAATTTAATGCAATAACAAAATTTTCTTGATTTTTATTAATTTTTAAAATGTATATGTAGGTAGATGACAGATCACCATTATTTTTAACACTGATCGTTTAAATGAAATTTAACACAATCAGCAATAGTTGACATTTTGGAGAAACGGAACGCACCACTTGGACCAACGTTGATTGGTAGGTACAACACAAATCAGTACAACCAAAGATCGTATCGTGTATTCCCCGCTTTAAAAATGTTCAAATCGTACAATCAAGTTAAAAACGAAAAATATGTAATTGTATTTCAACGTATAAAGTTAAAGTGTTGTTAGAAATACAAGATATCAGTTAGTTAAGCATGTTTTAACCATTACATAATTGTTGTTGTTGTTTATTTGTATTTAAAAATGTAAGCAAAAAAGATTTACAACATATTTTGCAGAAAAATGAGATATTTATCTGGGACATTGAAATGCCGTCTTAAAATCCATGGCTTCTGAAAACTGTTGTATTACAAATATTCACGATAACTTTGTGCCTGTTATTGGCAGAAATGGTGGGGACGTATAATTTACTTCCATATCCGAAAAGCCAAAGTGAGAAGCACTTTTTCATGACTAGAGATACTCTTTTTTGCAAGAGACAGTATTGCAGTAACCCGAGAAAAATATGCAAAAAAGATCATCTCTAGTCATGAAAAAGTGCTTCTCACTTTGGCTGTTCGTCGTTATACGTCCCCACCATTTCTGCCAATAACAGGCACAAAGTTATGGTGAAAATTTGTAATACAACAGTTTTCAGAAGCCATGGATTTTAAGACCCATTGTCCCATTTTCCTGCCTGAACACAATAGAATGCTGCAACTGGAAACAGAGTTGAAGCTAAAACAGCTGTGAAAAAGTGTAGTACGTTCTATTTTTTGCGTGCCCACATTGAAGATGTACAGCTTTTGGTATATTTTAATGAACACCAAAAAAAACATTCACGTGGTTTTTTTATTTTCGATATTTTTCTTTTTACGAATAACTTTTTTCGCAACAGAAATAAGTACTAAAAGCTTCAATATTTTTTTTCATCTCTTTTTTTCTTCTTACAAATTGAAACGTCAAAAGTTCTGTATGTGAAAATTTAAAAGTTGGTGAACTCTTGCAACACTTTCTGCAACTCCGGTAAAACGCCTAAAACAGTGAAAGTATATGGAAAAATAACCATTTTGACATTTTTAACTGTCAAAGTAGCATACTATGGCAACAGTACGGTACAAAAAAAGGTAAAATAGGAATTTTGTGATTTTGACTGTAATACAAAATTATTTGGCATCACTTCGCTGAGATAAATTTATTGAAATAAAATGCTTACTGTACAATATGACAACTATGATATCATTCAAATTTTTTCACACAAATTGATTTTGTGGGTGGAAATTCACGAAGGCCATATAATAGATGTTAACTATAAACATTCTGTTTACTATAATTCTGTATATTCAACTGCAACAAATTCCACCTCTAGTAGGTTTTTAAAGGAGAAGTAACCTTTATTAACCTTATAAACAACTTTTGTTTTATTTTGTCTTTCTGTGCATGAAATATTCAAAAAACAAAACATTTAAAATTTTCAAGATAAATGTATCTAATTAAATTAAATTATTAAAAGAAAATCTTTACAGTTGCATTCCACCCAAATTTAGGTACACGATTTTGGATTTATATCAGACACTTCTTATAAAAACTAACAATATGCTGAAAATTGCATTAACAAAACATAAATTCAAAAGAATTCGACGTTCCTCTCATTTTATAAATAATTTGTAAAAAAGGAATGTTGCGGATGTTGATCAAAAGCCACATTGCATCTCATCCAAATTTATAAACAAGTTGCTGGCAATACAAAGACCTTCAGCTTCAGCCATTATAGCTTAGCAAGCAGGAGCAGCAGCATTACACTACCACCATCATCAGTGCTCCGCAGAGAAACTTTCCTATGAATGCAACTCAGCTGTGGTGCACTTCACTCTTGAACGATGAAGGTGACGGTGCTCCATGTTGTCTACGTCTATTATCTTCCAAGAGAAAAGCAGCCCCATATGTATGCACGGCATAGCACAGCACAGAGGCCCTGATGGGCCTGAGTATAGAAATGCAAGACGTCTTTGTGTATGGTGGAGACGTTGAAGTCGGGTAGTCCCCGACCCTTTATAAAAGCAGAAACACCCACCACCTCCGCACACGAGAAGAGAGAGAGCAGTTTTCCTGTATCTGGGAACTATATAGCTGTGATGTTTTTTTTTTTTATGTGAGTTTTTGGTTGGATCTGGGATGGATTGGAGTGGTGGCGGCCGGCGCGGCGGTGGTAGAGACTTTCATTAGTTGGCTCATTGCTTTGCTGCAGTTGTATAGTTAGAGAGAGGCTGCACAGCGGTGGCGGCAACCTATGGTGGTGCCTCGGTGGAACGCTTGGGTGCAGGGAAGACTGACAAGAGCTAACTCTCAGCGGTGGCGATGATGACGATAACGACGACCGACGACGACGACGACGGTCTTTGCCTTGGTGGTGGTGCTGGGCTGGTGCATAGTATGCATTGTAGTGTTCGTCGGATGGGCATTTTACGTCTTGAATTTGTGCATCCAGCGCCAGCATTATTTTGTTGTTGGCTCTGGGCTGGCTCTGGCTCTGACTCTGGTTGTATGAGCGATTATTTTGTTGGGGGTTTCTTTTTTTCTCGTTTGCTTTGGCATCACATTCACATCATCCCGATGAATCCATTGCCCTATAGAGTGTCACAAAAGTTTGTTGTCCTATATTCCTGGCGTTTATGTGGTCATTGGCGTTTGTCGACGTAGTCGTTGTCGTTGTCGTTATCGTTGCCGATGTAGTGTGTTCTTGTGCCGAACAGCCTGAGCCTTCGTCGTCGACAGTGACGACTGCGACGGCGGGCGGAGCTGGAGGTGGTGGCTGGCGGTTGCCTGCTTCTTCTGCCCTAGCGACGAAAACGAAAAATGTGTTGTTCGTTGAAGTAGCGACGATGCAACGTATAGTGCGGCACGGCACTGGTGGAGGTTCATTTTGTCCGGCAACGACTTTTTTCATGCTCCCCGGGCTCCTCTTAGAATAAAAACAGCAATGGCTTGGCCATGGCATAGGCGGAGAGGTGAAGGCGGCAGGCGAGGCAACGGCGGCGGTAACAGCCAGGGCTATTGGCATACTAATAGATGCGTTGCTAAACCTGGCGTAGATACTTTTGCCGGTTGGTCTATTTATGTGGATATGTACCTAAGACGACGACGCTTTAATGGGGTGGTTGTTGGGTTGTTGGTTTGCTGGTTGTGCATGTGCACATCAAGATATTGTACCTACATTAAAGGGCCTATTGTAGTATGGTTGAATAGTTTTGGCATATACTATGTATATACATATGTAGGTAGGTATGTATACTGCTTTACTGTTTACTCGAACTATGGTTGCCGTTGCTAGTTCTTTTTAGATGCAGTTTTTATTTTTTGTGTGTTCTTCTCTTTTTTTAGGACTTTTTATTCCTATATTTCTATTATTTTCGTTGCTTTTTGCTTTTATTTTTGTATATACATATGTAGGACTAATGCATCACTCTTGAAAGAGACTTTTTGAGTACCTATACATTACATACATACATACATAATGTACAGTACATATATATGTATGTAGATGCGCATTGTGTGTTATATGTGTGTGTGCATATTGCTTTTGAGATTGTATAGTTTAGTGTTAGAAGTTAGAAGGAATTTTAATTAATTTCGCTTTGGGATTTTGCTTTAAGAGAAATTAGTTAACTATCACAAGTTTTTTTTTTGTTCGTGTCTATTTTTCGATTAATCTGCTTGGGATAGATAAAATAGAAAAACAGTTTTGGTTTTCGTCTTTTTTTTTTTCGTTTCGTTAAACTAATGTTTAGTTTCACATATGCAATTCTACATCAAATAGGTTTTTTTTTTTAGCATTTTAGTTCTAAATGTGTTTGTATTTGTTTTGAAGATTTAAATCATTTAAACAGTTAGAGGCTTAAGAATATTTAGGACTTAGTTATTTGTCATTTAAAAAAGAAATGAAAGAATATTAATGTATACATATAAAGAAAATCCTTGTGTGGAAGTTTTAAACATTTCTGCATTTTTAAATAATTATGCTTACCCATATGAGAGAGATTTCAGGTACACGGTGTTATGTGGAAACCAGCATACTAAGCAGATTTCCCATATTCATGTTTTTCTTAATCTTAATCTCGAACCAGCGCTGTTGCATATTAAAACTAAAATATAGGAATGATTTATGCTCAAAATTCTGTATGACCAATCACCAAATACTTCATAGATAAGTTTATTCTTAAAATGAAAATAAAATATGATGAATAGCCCCAAAAATGTATACGAAAAGCAACAACAACAATAGAAAATTGATTACATTTTGTGAATTTTTAACGGTTGTAGGGTCATTTTTTCATTTTTTTATTTTAAAATGGAAATATGAGAAAATTAAATTTTTTAAAGCCCCAAAACAAATTTAAATACAAAAATGCAATATATAAAATAACATCAACAAAAATATATATTATCTTTTTCTGAATTGGGTGATATTATCATATTTTGTCGCCGTTATTTAGTTTTAAGGGAAAATTTATACATCACCAATTTTGTTGGCCTTCTAAAATCTATTTAAATTCAAAATGATAATTTCATCGACAGTAAATAAATAATAAAAAAATAAATTAAAAAAAAAATCGAAAATCGGGCACGAGTAAGACAACTTTGACGCCAAAAATTGATAACGGTTTTTTGTAAAACGGTCAAAAACAAGAATTTTTCTTAGAAAAAAAATGAAAATGGAAAAAAAATTATTAAAAAATAACGGCAGCACTTACAATAAAGTACTATATCGGTTTTGAAAGCCATAGAAATCTTTTTTTTTAATCCTAAATTTAAATTAATTTATTATTTATGTCAATAGTTTTTGAACATTTTCGATAAAAAAAAAAGTTTAAACCAATTTTTTTCAAAATTGTGAAATGAAGTGCTAAATTGGCCTTTTGTGGTCAATGCTAATATCAATTTTGAATCAAACACACAAAATAGAATAATTTTAAGTCTTCTAGTTCTCGAGAAAATTGAAAATTACGAAAACTACTTTTTTTATGAGATTTTAGTTTTTTTGCTTGCTTACATAAATACAGTGCTATAGCATCCAGCATTACGGCGTATAAACAGTGACTGGTCTGTTCATTTTTTTTGGGTTAATTCTTAATTAGATTTTTCCATTTTAAAACTGGCCCTTTTTTCGTGACAGAAAAGCACTATGTTTTTTAGTTTTATATTGATGAAGTTTTTTATTATGGCAAAATTTCATGTTTTGTCCTATTTTTCATAATGAAATTTCATCCCATAACTGAAAAAAAGTCCTGAATTATAATAATCACCCCAAACCGTAAAAATTAATACCTACATTTATAATTATTTTGGGTGGCATTTTTTGTTAAAAATCAGCTAGATAATGTCAAAAAACTCCTGTGTGCCAGGTTTAAAAAAAAAATCATCCGAACCATTATTTGAATTATTAAGTTTTCAAAAAAAAAAATTGAAAACATTTCAAAAAAAAAAAAATTCTATACAAATCATTTTTAAAATATTCTCGATAAAAACATTATCAAATTCAATTGAACCGGTTTTGAGAAAATCAAAAAACCAAAAAATGGTTTTATGCGGGAGGTGATATTTATACCAATTTTCAGATTTTTTTTTACGGAAAGATAACTTATATGTATGTATATAAACACAAATTACAGTGGACACGTTTTTGAGAAAAATAAGATTTTCATTTATTTCTAAAAAAAAAATTTATGGCAGATTATTTTTTATGTTAAAAAAAAATAATTTTAAAATGTGTGGGAGGAATGTACAAAAAACCTTAGATACCAAGCTTAAAGAAAATCAACCTTACTTGTTAAGGCTGCAGACGAATAGACAGAAAGACAGAGAGAATTGCAAGACCCAATTTTCGACTTCGCTATAATCGTAATGTCAAGTTTGATCAAAATCCCGAGGTCGACTTCTTACGAATCCATAACTTGTCATAGTACCATAGTACAATACAAAGTAATACAACTTGTCATAGTACCATTGTGTGTATAAACTCAAAGATAGTAGGTATCTATGTAGGCGCAGGGTCATAAGTCCACAGACCAAAAGTCCGCAATGAACTTCTGACCCACTTGCGTGGGTTACAAGTCCACAAATCAATTGTGGACTTATAACCCACCCTCATGAGCCAGAAGTCCACAAAAAAGTGGGTCAATATTCCATAATTTTAGAAAGGAAGTGTTTCATAAGTCCACAAATATTTTCTGGAATTTTTTAAAATTACCCAAGGAAATGTTTTATTATTTTATTTTATTATAAAGTAGAAGTGAAAAATCGAGCGATCCTTTCTTTAAATGCAATAGAAACTTTGCATACACCAAACCTCGCACCTACCCCAAATCCTATAGCGTGTAAAAGCAGGGGGGTTGCAGGGGGCATGCCCCCCTCCCCATCACTGTTTATACGGAGGTGAAGTAATTTCCCATGTGAAGGTAGTTCCCGCGAAGTTAGTATCCTGCACTGTATTTTTCGTATTGAAACTAGAGCTCCCTATTACACGGATATTTAAAAACACGGGATACACTTGTTCTTATAATATCCGGATTTGAATCCGTGTATTTCGTGTATCCGTGCATCCGTCCATCCATGCGCCCATTTTAAATAATCCAATCATCACTGGAGAGGGCCAAATTTATGGGATTTTTTAATAAAAATACAACAACGACTTGGTAGTCGAATCTGTCAGTGGATTTAAATTTAGAATTATTTAATTTTTTCTTTAAAAATCGATTTTTTTTTGGAAATCACCAAAAATAAAAATCTATAATATCCATTATCCCTCAAAATTTTGAGCTTGTAAACCCACCCCTTGAAAAGATAAAAATCAAAACCATTCCGTGTATTTAGAATCCGTGTAATAAAGACCCGTGTATGCTTAATATCCGGATACACGAATATTAAGCAAATAAATACACGTATTTTAAGAGAACGGATTTTTATTTGAGTGTAATAATTACACAGAGTCCGTGTGCCCGTGTTTTTCAAATACACGGACTGAATCGTAGGCTCTAATTGAAACCTTAAAATCGAATAAACTTAATATTTTTGAAATCACTAAAGTGAGTACAAAGCCCACAATCGATTTTTGGAAAGTCCACAAGAATTTCCTGTGTACTTCTGGCCCACCATAGGTGATTTATAAGTCCACAATTGATTTGTGGACTTGTAACCCACCAAAGTGGATCAAAAGTTCATTGTGGACTTTTGGACTTTGGACTTATGACCCTGCGCTTCTATGTACGAGTATATGTATGCTATATCGCAAGTAAAACTTCAAGTATAAATGAATGTTTGTAGTTTCCGATTGGATTTTCGGAATTTTCTAATCCTTTTATTATTCCAATTGAAATAGAAAAAGAGAAAAATAGGATTTATTTTTTTTGTTTTATTGTTTAATATGTTCCTTCTGGCATGTAAACTAAATGTCCAAAGGTTTGGATGAAACAACAACTACAACAACTTTTATAGGCTGGAGTTAATATAGCTTTTTCAGGACTTGGTTGAGGCAAAAAGTTTTTTTTAAATTCAACTGAGCAAAAAAAGACTAAGCACCACTAAAGGTGCCTGAAGATCGGCCTTGCAGTCGTGAAATATCTAAGTTCAGACTATACAAATTTGGTGGTAGCTCACTCAAGTTTTTTTTTTTTTTTTTTATTCAAACCTTCAATATTAATGTGATTATGCGCGAAAGCATTGCAGCTTAACCGCGAGTGTGTTATATTATAAAAAACCACTTTAATATGTCTAACTGATAATTTAAAAATGGGATATAAAATATTTTGAAACTGGTTCCAAGTAATTTTTGGGGGAAATTTAATTAGGGAGAGAAGGAAAGCAAATTTCGCCAGCATTGCCGATAAAGCTGTTTAAAATTAATTGCTTCGAAAGAATTAAGTAAAAAAGAACAGATTCCCACTAAATCGGAATTTAATTCTTATTTGCAGAAGATTTCCGTCGAATTGTTTCTCTATGTATACCTGTATCGCTGAACTTGGATTGTGTGTAAAAACTTTTTCCCTGACATAATAATACAAAAACTTAAATTTAAACTTCTCTATACATCTTAATACGTACATACATAACATACAATACATCTAAACAGCCTTCAAGATAGCTTCGTGCAAAACTCTAAACAAAAAATGTTTCCATCTTTCTATTTGTGATGTCAGTATATCTAACAGATGATTTTTGTGTTTCTATTTATTTTTAATTGTTATCTTAAACTCCAAGCGAAATGCTTGAAGCACAAACCTTGACCTAGTTATGTTAGTGTATATTAATATTTGGGACGTCACAAAAATTCAAAAGCTTTTCCGTTCTCAACTGTGATTCATTTGGGCTGTTAAATATTACAGTTAAGAAACTGATACGCACACACACACACACACACACACACAGATATTTACGCATATTATGCGTGAATAGAGATTAGATAATCATCATAATCCACTTGGAAGAATGTATGTATGTATGTATATAAATGCGTATAAGTTTCGCAAACGTACATTTAAAATTTATTGAATTGAACAATTGTCCGCCACCAAGAGATACCCTTAAATGTGCTTACACACATATAATTTAGTTAGACTTCGCATGAGTTGCCACTTGCTTCATACCTTGTTAATAAGCTCCTTGGCTTTGCCCCAAGGTCAGCCCAAGCAACGGACGACGATTATATCAGACAAACCGTCATTCAAAATTTAAATACGTGCAAATGACGATGATTCCAACAACAGCCACACCACATAAAGTCCGGCATTCATTTTAGTCCCCCCCTTAATCCCCTTCCCATTTGAAGCATATAGTCAAAGAGCTAAGAGCCAAAAAAAAAAGTGAAAGTGAGCTACACTACAAGCCAACGCGGTTTCTATGCTTGCTTAAGCTTTGTTTGATAGATAGCCAAAACATTTGGCAAGAGCTTCAAGTTCGCCACGAACACTGGGGCAAAACACCCCAAAATGTGGTAGAAAAATCTATAATTATAAAATTATTTTTTCGAATCATATTAAATTTTTTGACAAAATTGAATAAAAAATTAAAACAAACAGAAATAACTTTATGATTATTATTTATATATTTAAGTTGGCAGGCATTGACATTGTTTAATCTCAGATTTAAAAAAATCTAGATTTATTTTGGAATACTTAAACCTTTGTTTAAACTTAAGAACTCAAGTTCATACAAACTTATTAATAGAAATGTCGAGTTTAAGGCTTGGTTTACATCAAAATTTTGTCTTTTATTGTTTCAGATTTATTATTTCAATTTATATTTTCAACTTTTAATTCATTCTGTTCCACTGTAAGACGAGAGTAAACGGAATTGAATAAACGTATGTTGGTATCTTTAATACCACAGATATATTGTATCTAAATATATTTTGTATTTTTTCGACGATGCTGGCTTTTTTTTTTGCAAAGTGGTAGGTCAAGATATTTTTGGATGCCCATGTCGCGGCTTGACTCAATTTCGCAACTTTGGAATGGAAACTAGGCAATGCGGTGGGGCGGCCGCCTGCACACTGCTGCTACGACCAACCAACGACGGGTGTGTTATGCCTTGCTTTGGAGTTGTCTCTATAAATTTGCGAATCAGTTAATCAGACGCAGGTGATTTTTGTTGGCAAGTTCATAAAATTTGCCCTTCAATGATCTTGATTTGGAAGTTGTATCTTAATTTGTTTTCTCTCACCAATTTTTTTTTTTGATTTGTTTTGTTTTAGTTGTTGGTTGAATTGCCACACCAAAATTAGTTTCAATGGCCAAGGTTAAAATTATTGACTGATGGAGTACCAGTTTGGAGGTCCAATTTTACTATATATTATGTGTTTTTTTCTATCGTTATAACAAAAAAGCAGATAATAAAACAAAAAAAAAAAAAGAAGAAAATATGAAGGTTTGGTGTGTGAGCAGATACATATGCTATTGTAGTATAATGAATTAAGTTGATTTTAAGGTGATTCAAGAAACACAAAGATGAAAGATTTTTGTGGTTTAATTCATAAGAGATACAAATTCATATGTGTAGCTTGTGGTTATTTTTTGTTTTTTTTTTTTAATTTTGACTTTTGCAAATTAATTGCTTCTCAGTTAGATGAGAAACCTTCAGCACAGATACTAATTTTATGATAATGTCAAGATACATTTACATTGGGTACAGTTTGAATATACATACATACATAGGTATGCTGAAATACTTTAACCTAAGTTAATTTAATCAATGGATTTGAAATTATATCTGCAATTTCTACATCTCTTATCAATTTTAAGATAGGTATACATATATTATACAAATTATATGAGAGTAGAAATTAATGCAAATTCGTTGGCTTAATTTTAGGTTTTATGTCACAGCTGCAGCAATAAGCTTAATTTGATGAAATCATATACATATGTTTAATTGAAAGAAAGGGAGCACATTACCAATTATACTGAGCTAGGAAACTATTGATAATTGGATATATCAACCAAGGTATACCTATAATCGAAAATAAAACTTGTGTATGGAAAACTATTCAATAATCTAATAAATATGCCGGATAGTTTGAGTACTTATTATATTAATTTTGATCCAAAATTCTACAACTTCTACCTTAGCTAAGTTGCTTTTTTCTGTTTCCAAAACATGAAATGCATTAGTTCTTCGATCTTGTAAAAGCGCACTGATATTTGCAGGAAATTTCTGTGACAGAAGTTCGAAATGGAACTCAGATCTGTCTCCAATCTCCATCCAAATCTAAAAAAACTTTATGATCAAAAAAATGAATTATTTGAAGATGTAACAATTTCGAATGGGTAATCTTTGTTGGATCTACTTAAGCAATGCCTTATTTTATCAGCAGCAGATTTTGAAATAGTTTTTAAAATCTGGTCACACTCTGAGCCAAGATATATTTCTTCTACTTGTAAAGTAACATGAGGTGATCTAACATTAAAATTAACTTTAAGTTCAGACCTTTAAATAAAATTCTGTCCCGTCCCAGTTGAAAAAACATTTTGATTGTCTCATTAGGTGTTTTCCTTTGGGCTGCCAAATACTTCTGGCTGCTTTGAAGCTTTCAACTACTTCTACTCTATGGTCAAAGTAGTTCAAAGCACTTCAATAATGTAGTAACGAAATGAATCCACGCAAGAAAGCGACACCTTCAGTAGAAGAAATTACATATTAAATTATTGTTGTTGATGTTTTCTATAATTTAAAATAAAATACAAATACGAACAACAAAGCTTTCGTTTACATTGAGGTTAGATTAGCAAAAATTAAAGCGTTCCATTCATCATCTACTGGAAAGTACTAAAAAGTAATTTTCAAGGCCCAAAGGAACACACCTATTATATAGCTCATGTATAAGAGGCTTTTTTATTGAAAAAGATCGTTTAAAAGTATTAAAATAACCGAGTAACATACTTTAGAAAAAGTAAACACGCTTTGTTACATTCATTTGCTAAGTCATTTAAAATTAGTTCTAAAAGAAACCTACTCTTTCATAGAAAATTCTAATATTTCAAAATTCCATCCTTTTTTCTCTACGGTCGGTGTAGTTTTCAAACTACATGCCACGTGTGGCTACGGTTGCCACTCTCGAAAAAACTTTTCTACCAAACTTTCCAAAATAACCTACCAACTCAAAGAAAAACCGATAGCAAAGCAAAATCTGAGGGTTTTTTGAATAAGTTTAACAAAGTTTGTTTACTATTTTTTGAAATAAGCCTGTTTGAATAAAATATATTACTATTATTTGTTGTTGATGTGATTGATTTCTTAGAACCAGTCTCGATTTCGGAATCATTTTTACGTTTTTTTTTTCATATTAAAAAAACTAAAAAAAACCTGAATAACCGAACTCAATCAATATTATCTATCTATGCCAACTCAAATTTCAAATAGATAAATGGAAATGAATGCATTCAGACAAACAAAATAAGCTTAATACGTTAACACAATCAGTTGATTTGATTATAGTATGTGGTAAGATGTGTACTTTTATTTTGAAACTATTCAGAGTTTATACTACGTTTTCATTAGAGTTGAATTGAGGTAATTTTGTAAATTATAGAAAAAGTGTTTTCTTTTCAAATTTGCTAATTTCGTTTGACAGGCAATTTCATTTTGAATTTGATTTGGTTGTTATTAGCTTTTTTTTTGTTGTTTTCTCTTTCTGTTTTTTATACATTAAAGTTTGACATTCAATGGTTTCTACTTTGAATGCACTCCACTTGGGTGTGTTTATAAAGTTTTTTCGTAATTTCAACCAAATTTCATGCAAATTTGGTTAAAATTACCTCATTTCAAAATGTGAATTTGTATAGGAAAATAGAAAATACTGATAGATGACTTGGAATCGAATTTAGAATTTTAAACGAAATTCCCTATTTTTGTTTTGCATGTTTTAGTTAAAAAAAAACCTACCAAATTGAATTAAAACCTACCAACCTACCAATGTTGAAAAAACCTACCAAGTTTGGTAGGATCCTAACAAAACGACAACCGTGGGTGGCATCACTGTACACAAATAACAATTTTTTTTGTTTTGAATTCAAATGTCAAATAAGAATTCATACTCCTCTCTCTTTTCACCTGCTTGATGATGGAATGAAAGGTTATAATTTGTATTGAAAAAGCTTTTCTCTATAGATATGCGTTCCTTTACATTAAAACTCTGTGATTTTTTGTCCAATACTGCAAATTTGTATACATTAAATTTTTTTGTATATGAAATTTGGTAGGTTTTTGATTAAATTCAAATTTGAAAAAATTGGAGAGTACACGGAACAGACATTATGTGTTGTGAGTTTTGAAATGGATTTGTTCACAATAAATTTACATCTGTGCAAGACTTCATTGAATCTAAAAACTGGGTTTTTTTCGTTGTTTTTTTCTTTTAATTTACTTATATCGTATTTAAAAAAAAAAGAAAATCGATCACGTTTAGAGTTTCAAATTCCCGATATATTACTGTTTTTCTTTTCAGCCTATCATTATTAATCACCGAGTTGTAGTGGTCTAAAGTTTTGTTGTAAATTTGTCAGTTATCATCGTACAAAATTTTAACCGAGGCAAAAAGAAAAAAACTAAAAAACATCACGTCTGTAGAATTAACCATTCTTTTTAAAACATATTTTATTTTGTTCATACAACAATTTTTGTAGCCTAGATTCTCTCCTAAACAAGAAAAGAATTTTAATTTTGCCATTTTTGATGAAACAAAAATATTAAAAAACAAAAAAACATCACGTCTAGAAAAATTGACGCCCTAAACAATGCTTTTTACTGTTTTGGATATATATCTTTTCAATATATCTACAGATTCTCTCCTAAACAATTTTTTCTCTTTTTCGATGCAACGATCTTCAGCTTCATAAATTGTCTGTAAATTTTTGCAAATTCGCAAGAAATTTCAGGTTACCAGAAAGATATTAAGTTGATTATATTCTTTGTTGAGCGGTAAGGTGTTGCCAACGAAAAAAAAAAACAGCTTGACAGCTGACAGTTGAGTGTTATTAAAAATAGAGCGCTACACGAAAGAAAAACACTTTTTCATTGTTAAAAAACAGTTTGAAAAAATAATAATGAATAATGACTTCGTTAATCTTCAAAATTGTTGCATTTGGGGTTCAGATTCAGAAACATATACAACACGAGTGATTGTTGAAAAAACGAACGTATCCACTGCAACATTATGTCACTGTTTGGTGCCGATTTTGGAAATTGAGGGCTGTATCAACGATATTCAGCCTCATTTTTACGGATACGTCATCAAAATGTCATTAGAAGAGAAAGTAAATAATGCCAGCGAAGCCGATGAAGCCACTTACCCGGTATTCTATTTGATACATAACTCTTTATTGTATATTTGATGAGTAAATAAAAAAAAAAAGCTTTTAATTAAAAATCCATGTTTTATATCAAAATTACGTAAATTTTGGGGCACCCTTTATACGTTCATATTTTTGTATGGCCTTTTTTAAAGGATAACAAATTTGGCATGGATATCGAGATTATATATCATGTATGCGCTCTGTATAATTCTGTCATATTTATAATCCTATCATAGACGTAGCTAAAGTCGTTAAAGATAAACCGCTAATTAATAAACAGGAGTTAGCGAAAAGTTATCCTTTACTCGTGGATTAACTCTGAAATATCAATAATAAAATATTTTTATAGGTACTTGCTGACGTTTATAATTTGTAACCGAAATCAACGCAGGTAAGTTAATGTATAAAGTATAGATAGCATGACAACTTTCGAAAAAGTAACTTTTGACTAGGTACTTATGTACCTACGAAAATGTAGAATAATTGCCGTAAATATGCCGATGAAAACAAACAAATTTTCACGCTTTTGGTTGTCTCAGAAATGGCTTGTAATTCTTACTTTAACAATTTAATTTTATGTATAGGTATTAACTCCTTATTATTTTTGGGTAAAAATAATTTTTTGAATACATATGCCAAATACTACTGATTTTAGGTGTGGGGTGGCGTATGTGGAACATTTTTATTCAATATAGAAAATTCTCATTCTCCTTAAATAATATTGGTTAAATTTCATTGGTTTTTAAAATGTTTGAAAAAAAAATATCATAAACTTTTATGTTAAGGTGTCGGAAGGTTCCACATCAATCCCAACCGAACGTAGGTAGTTAATTTACAAGATTCTCCTCGCGGTTCGCTCTAAACAAATTTTTTTTTCTCTGTAAAATTCAAAAAAGGTTAAAAACCGCTCTAAATTATACAAAAATGACTCTTTAAAGAAAATCCATTCCTGAAAGTTAGGTAGATACTTGCACCCACCAAATACTTCTCAACTACAAATCCAGTGAATGGGAATTCCAAACCACTTTCATCGCTCAAGTTCGCTGACGAAGAAAATAAAAAAAAAAAACAATAAATGAAAAACGAAAAGAGAGAAACAAAAGTTATTTGCACATAAATAGCAATAATTTGTTATACAATATTAACCAACAACAAAACACACTTCTTTTTTTTTTTCTTCGTTTTCTTCCCCTTTTTTAACAACAAACAGAAATAAAAAAAAGTAAAAACAAAAACAATCACATCGCAATTACTCCGCATAGTGTGTGCCTGTGCATCCTATAGAGATGCATCTGTACACAGTACAGAGGCCTGCTCCGCCAACCAAACGAACCAACTAACCAAACAGCAAAAACAACAACCGCAATATGAAAAGGGAAGGAAGAATCAGCCAAAGACAAGCTACAAAAAACATATACACCAACCAACCATAGGTTAGTAGCCGATCAAATAAACAAACGAACGAACTTTGCAGAAGTTAAAGACCTCTCGCCAGTCGCCAAATGTATAAAAATCTGTTGTCGTCGATGATGATGATGATGATGATGATGATGATGATAATGATGATGACGACGGAACGGACGATGAGGTGGCTCAGGCTGGCTGACGCGATATTATGTTCAGTTTTCTCGGTTCTCGATTCTTGCCATCTTTCCATTTCAATGCAACATGATGCTGCAACAAATAAACAAATAAGAGAAGGTAGATAGATAATCCCCCTTTCCAACTGAAACTTGATGTAAAAATCCTCGCAAAATACTGCTAAAACCAAAACCAAAAAATGCACTCTCTGTTGAATCTCCAATAATTAACTCTTGATACCCTCTGCGAGCTAAAGCTTCTTATTAGAATGAGAAACTAAAACAAAATATAAAAAACTTTTTCGCACCACTGCTATAGCTAACAGCTTCTGCTTCTGCAAGTAGTTTTCCACATTTTCCATCATCCCACTTCTCAACCCAACATTCGATTGGGAGAAAATAATAAACTTTTAAGAGAGTAGCGGAATTATCTATCGCTTTATCTAAGACCACACTGTGATTTTTTGCAAAAATTGTTCGATATGCGATGTTGTCGTCATCATCGCTGGGTGTAAAATCATAGAGAAACGGAGCAGTGGTAAGGTGGTGTGGTATTATGATTTTCGCTTTTCGCTCATTTTCACATAATCTCTTCATACGTGTGTGAGGGTTTTTTGTTGAGTTATCTCTCGCACTCGCATTCACTGGCTGGCTACGTACAAACGATTCGTAAATGAATACGATGATAGCTGTTGGTGTTCATGTTCAACTACGCTTTGTATAGCGAACTTAAATTTTGTACATTTTAAGCTTCAGTCAGACAGTGACTTTTGCAACAAACGGTTCGGCGAGAGCTTGCGGGCAACATTTTTTTCTTCGTTTTTTTCTTCGTTGAATTTTGTTGAGTTTTCTCGCATTGGATTTTTATACATCATACTCTGTTTTTTATTTCATCAAATCACAGCTACCAGTTTAAAAAAATAAAATAAATAAAATAATACAAAACGCGAAATTAAAACGTTCGGTGAAACAATTAACATTTCGGTGTTCGTTCGCAAAATTGAGCGAGCGGGCGGGTCGCTCTTATATTTTTGCCATCGGGCGAAGGACGAGATTTGTTCGACCTACGTTTGAAACAAACGTTAAGTGGTTTTCCAAGTGATTTTTAACGGACTTTTATTTTTGGCACAAGGAAATGTGTTTATTTTTGGCGCCAAATTACAAAAAAAAAAGATAAATAAAATAAAAAAAAAAACAAAACCTAGTGAATGTCAATGACAACATTCAAGTGATTCAAGGCTTTTTTTATCAACATTTTGTTGTCACTGAACTACATTATCCGAAAATCGAATTCGAAATCGTGCGTCGTCGTGTGATTTGTGACAATATTAACGGTAATTATTATTTATTTTGTGACAGCTTCCTTTGTTAAAAATGTCGTCTTCCGGAGGATAATTATTTAAGTTTGGAAGAATGGTTTGTTTTTTAAATAAATTCAATATTTTTCTATGATGACAACATAGTCAAAAAAAGTGAATATCCCAAAAAGTGTTGCAAATTAATAGCGGAAAAAAACAAACCAACCTCAACTGAGGGAGGGGGCAAGATCAAATATAGCCAGGAAAGTTTTGTTTTCACTTTCACTGGTTTTCATCAAATAATAATAATTGTTCATCAGATGTTTGATTTGTAATTTTAGTTTAAAGTGCCAGTGAACAAATTTTATTAAAAAAATAAAAGTCTTACTTAACTTACATATATGTACGCAAAAAAGTTTATTTACAGTGGATTATTCGTGTGAAGTCGTCGTGCGGGAAGTATTTTTTGTTTCTCTTGAATATATTATGATATAATTTATCATAAATTCCCAAGTGCATTTTTGAACAGGAAAAAAAACGGATTTATATTAAGGATTACTTTTATTTGACATTTGGATATAAACACTTTGTGGATACCTTTTGTTGGAGTTCTTAAAGGTAAGTTTATTAACTGTAAAGACTTTTTTTTTAATTAGGTCTGTTTGGTCACATGGAATTTCTAGAGAATTTCCAAAACTTTCACAATTTTCTGTCAAACCGCATAGGAAAAAACCCATATTTGGAAAATTTTTTGAAAATACAAGTTACCAAACTGGAATATATTAAGTTATTCAATTCAATAGGGCCATGGACATTTAAACGCCATGTTTTACCGTCGCATTATTCTAATGCAAAAGTTTTAAAACAATTAATAATTTCTTGTTGATAATACATACATATGTACCTATGTTCGGATATCCAAAAAGGCTGTTTAAGTCTTTAAGAAAGTAGAAAGTGATTAAAATGCGTTTTAAATTCTAAATATTACAAAAAAAAAGAATTACAAAAATTGAATTACAAAGTTACATATGTGTATTGTACTTATGTATGTAGATTTTTGAATTTAAACAATGGGCCAGTTTACATTTTTGAGTCCTCAATTTCAGTTCATCCAAAGTGGCAATCCTGATATCACAGGAATTAAACTAAAGATGTTTTAAAGTAATGACTATAATGAGTAAACATATACTCTGTGCGTTTACTTCCCAAAACTAAATTCTACCAATTTTAGTTCAAAGTTCACATACAAAATATAAAATTGGACTGAAATGGGCAAAATTTGGTGGTTTTGGGAACAGACCTATTAAATGAATCTTTCATATTTATTTTTGTAAAAAAAATGTACTCAAAATATAACAACTAATTAAATAACTATAAGTACTCAATAAATTATGTATCTAACTATACGCACAATAGTGAAAGTTCCCATAAGAAAATGCCATACAAAATTAAAATAACTCTACTTGGCAGCACTTACTTTTAGAGAATTCGACGTTATTTTATATGAAAAAGGTGTTTTTATGAGAATATATATTTTTTCCGGGTTTTTGTTCATAACTTTTAATTTATTACCTAAGTGAAAAATTTATATTTTTTTTTTTACTTCCTTTAGTACACAATTGTCATTAAGTTTTGTATGCAACTAATATAGAGATAAAATGCCTAAAATACAAATTTCCCAAACCTACTTCATATTAGTTCTGTTCGTATTATTGAATTCTCAGTGATCTCCGAGGCAACATTTTTATAGGATTTTCAAGACATTGGTAGTAAATTTGTCTTAATTCGTAAAACCTGCTAAAAGTAAGGACAGAAAAGCAAATATTTAAGCCCTTTAAGCTCGGTTTGCAATGTTTTTAACAATTCTTATGTCAATCAATGGCTGGAGGTTAAGACAACTCACCGAATTTGTTTCAAAACTGATTTGGTATGTATTTTTTTTTTTGCTTTATAGTGACTTGACGACATTTTTGCAGAACGTTGACCAAATTCTTGTTAAAGATTTGAATAAGATGATGATAAATATTATTATTTTATTTCAGCTGTGAACACTGGTGATTACCACACTGGTGATTAGCAGTTTGCATTATCTAAAACAAATAAAAAAAATATAATGCAGGACTGCGTTGCACTTTTGAGTTTAGTAGTTAGAACTTTAAAGATTTTATGCATAAAAATATGAATATAATATAAGAGTAAAATTCAATACAATTTTTGTCCACTCTCCAGAGAGAAATAAATCCAAAATACTCCACGCCTGAATATAGCGTTGCCAGAAATAATTTTTTGTTAGTGTCACCGCTTCAACACTTTATTACAAAACTTAGTCTTTATTAATGTATATTTTTTTATATCGAAGTTCTTCGCCCCAATGCCAATTAAAATCTACTATAATGGCTTTTGATTTTTTGGTAGATATAGCAAATATTTTGTCAGATAGTTTTTAATTGACGTAGTTTTTATTTAAAAAAGAGAATTAAAACTTGTTAAGAGCAAATTAAATTTCGGAGCCTCATTTTGAAAAAAAGGTTTATATGATTTAGGCCCGTTTGCTGATACTACACATAACGATTTAAGTTGAACTTAAATTCTTAAGGGGTACTTTTTCCATGTCATAAAGTGATACTTAAGAAATTAAGTTCAATTTAAATCGTTATGTGCAGTATCAGCAAACCTCCCTTCAATGCGTATAGATAACCTAGAAATGCAAAATATGCTTAAAATAAAAAATTAAACTTCTACTGAACTCGATGGCGAGTTCTCCAAAACTTTTGCATTTTAATAAAAAACCTTTAGAAAAATATTTTCTAAATAAAGGGTGATTTTTTAAGAGGTTTAGAACTTTAAAAAAAAAAAAAACACAAAAAATTCGAAAAAATGAATGAAATATTTATTTGAATCGATAGTTTGAACCTTGCAATTTAATGTTTAAAGATAATTTCATGCAAATGTTGACCGCGGCTGCGTCTCAGGTAGCCCATCCGCTGAGTCCAATTTTGGCATACTCTTTCACACATATCGGCCGGTATCTCACGAATGAATGCATGGATGTTGGCTTCCAGTGCGTCAATCGAAGCGGGCTTGTCCCTATAGACATTAGCCTTGACATACCCCCACAAAAAATAGTCTAATGGTGTCAAATCGCACGATCTAGGCGGCCAATTGACCGGCCCGAAACGTGAAATTAACTGTTCACCAAACTCGCCTCGCAATTGCGCCATTGTTTCGCGTGCTGTGTGGCATGTGGCACCGTCTTGTTGAAACCACATATCATGCAAGTCAAGAACTTCCATTTCGGGCAAAAAAAAGTTTGTTATCATCGCTCGGTAGCGTTCACCATTGACAGTAACGCTGCGATTCGCATCATCTTTGAAGAAATATGGCCCAATAATGCCGCCGGCCCATAAACCGCACCAAACAGTGGCTTTTTCGGGATGCATTGGTAGCTGTTGCAATGCTTCTGGCTGATCTTCACTCCAAATGCGGCAATTGTGCTTATTTACGTACCCATTCAACCAAAAATGAGCCTCATCGCTGAACACAATTTTTCGATAAAAAAGCGGATCCTCGGCCAGCTTTCCAAGAGCCCATTCACCAAAAATTCGGCGTTGTGGTAGGTCGGCTGGCTTTAGTTCTTGCACCAGCTGTATCTTAAAAGCCTTTACGCCCAAATCCTTCCGCAAAATTTTCCACGTAGTGCTGTAACAAAGGCCTAACTGCTGGGAACGGCGCCGAATCGACATTTCGCGGTCTTCTGTCACACTAGCTGATACGGCCGAAATATTTTCTTCACTACGCACAGTACGTAAACGTGTTGGTGGTTTAATGTCCAACAAAGTAAATTTGGTGCGAAATTTGGTCACAATCTTCCGAATAGACTGCTCAGAAGGTCGAGAATGCCGACCATAAAATGGAAGCAGCGCGCGATGAACATTTCGAACCGAGCACGAATTTTGATAGTAAAATTCAATAATTTGCAAGCGTTGTTCATTTGTAAGACGATCCATGGTTAAATTGCAAACCAAACTGAAGCTGTTTGACAGTGACACAAGGTACTAAACACACGTCAGCTGTCAAAACCAGTGTTGCCAAAACCAAACCAGCTAAAAAATCACCCGTTACATTTTTAAGCACAGCGACAAAATTTTTGAAAGAAAAACCAACTGCAGGAATGACAAAAACAATTAAATCAGAACAGATAATATATGGACAGATGGCGATTACTATAGTGTGCGTGCGTTAAGTGCTTTATAAACCCTTTAATACTATGTTTTTTTTCAAATACCAAAATGAAAGTGCCAATGACAATTTTAAGTGCCACAGTGCTTTTTAAATGAAAACGTGCCATAAGTGCACAATTGTGCAACAACGGCAACATTGCGTCTGCAATGGACTGTTGAATATTTAGTTAAACCAATAAAGAGCCTGCCTCTACCAACTTATCACTTAACTTTCAGTTATTCCTTTATTTTTAACGTCTTGTTTTCTCTTAACTTTAGATTGGTTTCTTAAAAAAACGTCGTTTATTAAATTGTACGCTCTTCACTTTTGAAAATGGATGCTTTTGAAGTACGCAAAAAAGTCGATTTTGTGTATACTGATTTAAGTAACTCTTTTGACTAATTATGTCATACAACAAATTAACAGTCGATTATGTTTACTGATTTAGGAAAAGCTTTTGATAAATGATGTCATGAAATAAATTAACAGTCAACAAATAAAGAGAGTTTTTTTTTTTAATTTAAATATTAATGTGTTTAATTATGTAGTGAACTTTACAGTTATTTGCTGCCTTTAGTAAAAGAAATGCGAAAATCATAACTTTTTTTTAAATAAAATATTAAATATTGGTTTTGAAGTTTCTAGAAATAAATTGAATTTAACAAAAGTCAAATTCAACGCAATCATTGTGATTTAATTTCATTTTTTTGTCCTTACACCAGATAGTTTTGAGGCATACCTCGTTTTTTGTGCAGAGTTAAAGAGTCCTCAAACTAAACTTCAACTCGAGTCAAGTAGAAATGTGTTTGGTTTGACGTTATTTCGAATGAAAACTTCAGTCGAATTGAAATTCAATCAAGAAAAACTTTTTTAAATCATAATTTAAGGAACATACATACAACAGAAAAAATAATTGTTATTATTTTTTAATATGTATAATGTTCTTCTTCTATAATTATTTTAATCTAAATCGCGAATAATTCATTCAACTTTTCTTGAATTTTTAATTCGAACTAAGATATGTAGGTATAAATGGGCTTCTAGTAAGCATTTGTCTGGTTTAGAAGTGATATTGATGATTTATTAAAGAACGAATTTTAAAATAAATTTGAATTTAGGCTAAGTTAAATGGTCGATTTAATGGAAGCAATTATAGATTAAACTTTTGTATGCTTAAGCGTCAATATTTAACGGTTTCAATGAATAAATTTCTTTTTATTTTCCCAACTTTTTTTTGCTACAGATCTGTTCCACCATTAATACAAGTTCTTTTGTGCAAGTCATTCATTTTAGAATTTATATTTAGCGTTAAGTTCTGATTATTATCTTCTTTTTTTTTATATAGATTTGTTCTGTTCCAATGTTCTTGAGTTTTTGATAGGTAAAGCAAAATTGTCAATAAATCCAGATGTTTTTCATATCAATTTTTAAAGTATATTTGTATTCAAAACATGTCGTATTTACTCATATGTTTTATTGAAGTTTTCTTTAAAGCCTCTTACTATTATCAAGACAGGCAAAAAAAAAAACAAAAAACAGTAAAAATTAAAAAAACATATTGATCGATAATGGTATTGCCCACAGTCAGGAGGGGGAATTGCTTCTTCTTCCCTGTCACCGTGGGTGGCTAATGCAGGCTAATTGGGTTGGTTTTCCCTGATAAGCTACTGAAGTTTTAATCTTAGTTAGTTAAATTTGCTTACCACAATTAAAAAACTAACAAAATCTCATTAAATATTTTAAAACTAAATACCTATGTATTATATTACAATATATGTAAAATAATTACTAACTATATACAACACAGGCTTGCTTCACAACGTCAAAAATAAAAGCTGTGATTAGTTATCTGACTGATAAATATAAGACCAAGTTAGTACATATCTGATAGTTCATATTGTTTTTTTTTAAACTCCCTCTTCTAAGTCTACTTCAATATTTTTTCCTCCTCAAACGATAATATATAAATGTTTACTTTTCTGAGTTACAAAACCAAAAAAAAAAAAAAAACAAAACACCCCCTATATGCGAAACATTTATCTATTATTTGTGACACACTCAACAACATTCACCCCAATCTTCAACAAAGATCCTCGACAGTAAACTTGCAACATTCATTAATATTGCCTTGCTTTAAATTGAATATTGCTTAAAACAATAAATATGCATGAAATCATTTTTATTTTGGTCTTGTATATACAAAATCAGGGTACTAGAACGATGTCACTGGGTGTAAATGAAGTTTCAGACCAAATATAATGCAACCGACCAAATACAAAATAAATTGGAGCAACATAATAATTGTGCTGCAGTTTCATAGCTAGTCCAAAATTTTTCATGTCAGCAAACTTGACGACTTTAAAAAAAATAAATAAAGCAACAAAAAAAAAAAACACCAACAACAACCACAACAATAACAAAATATAAATACAAAAAGCTTCCTCACTCGCCCACCAGTGGCTCAGCAACATTATAATATTGCTATCAAATTTCGGTGAATTTAAATCGATGACATAAAATAGGTTAAATTATTGAATAGTGTGCCAAAAAAATTCGTACCAATAAAATCTAAAGTAGCACAGGCCCAATTTTTTTTAATGTTTTTGTTTTTGCATTGCTATGTATTTTACCCAAAATTACTTGTTTGTTGTATTTGATTAATATTTGTTTTTTTTTTTTTTTTTTACTAACACAGCAGTTCAGGTCTCAAGGTTACCTGATATGATAGTTTACGTTTAATCTGATTATACTTTATTTAAATTTTGTTTGATATTTTGTTGTTATATTTTATGTTTTTTTTTTCTTCATTTGTTGATGAATATACAATATTTTTAAATTCGTAATAATTGAAATTGTTGAAGGTTGGAAATGTTGAATTTTTAGGTGTTTCTTCACGTTATTGCTACTGCTACTGCTAAGCATACATATTTGAAGCGATTTATTTTAAGAAACAATTTATTTATTAATTAATAAATTTATTATAACCTTCATTGGTATTTAAATATTAAAAAAAAAAACACAAAAAATTGACATTCACCATAATATAAATAATAATAATAATAATTTGGGTAATATTTTAACGTTTTTTATTGTTTGGACAAAAATAAATGCGCACGAATCATGGAAGTGCAAAGTCAAGGTAGAATTATTATTAAACGGATTTCAGGGATTTTGTGATGACAGATAAAATGTATATTTGGATTCCTTTTGGAACAATACAATTTTTTGAGAACTGCAGTGAATTAAAAAACAATGATACTGCTTCACTTCAAGACTTTTATTTTTAAATTATTGCATTAATTCAAGATTTTTGTTTTGCAATGCATTTTATAAATATTTTCAATTAAGATTGAAATGAAAAATCTATATAAGGGGTATGGTATGTTTCGCAAGAATTGTCTGGCAAACTAACGTTTCGCGGGGGTTCATTTCGCCGTTTTTCGTTCCGCATTTTGTTTGTTTAGCATTTTGTTAATTTGCATTTTACGTTTTGCAAATTACGTTTCGTTTTTAAATGATTTGACAAATTATCATTTCGCATTTTTCATTTCGCAATTTTCATTTAGTTTTTAGTTCCCCAATTTTTTATTTGGCATTTTGTTGTTTTGTTTTTTTTTTTATTTAGCAATTTATTATTTCGCTTTTTTTCATTTGGCATTTTATTGTTTCTTTTTTCGCTTTTTTTATTTGGCGTTCAATAGTTTTGCAATTTTTTGGCATGTGCCCTGCTTGGGCACACTATAGGATTTGGGGTGGGTGCGAGGTTGGGTGTAGTTAAAATGTTTGACAAAAACATTTGGCTTTATTTCTAAGTCAAATTTGGCCTTATTTCGTTTTCGAAATGAAATAAACCCAATTTGTACTTATTTCCATTTTCAAAACGAAATAAGGATAAATTTGAGATTTGGGGCCTATTTCACCAAACACTTTTCACTTTGTAACTTTGCAAAAAAAATTTCCTGCAAAGTAAAAGTGCAATGTGTTTCACAAAATTTGCAAAGTGCAAAGATTTTGCAAATAGGAAAACTTTTCAATTCAATAATTTCCTCTTTGCAAATTTGCGTTTGGTGAAACAAAATTTGCAAAGTAAAAGTGCAAAGTTGCAAAGTGAAAAGTGAAAAGTGTTTGGTGAAATAGGCCTTTTTCCACGTCACACAAAAATAATCAAAAATGAACGATTTTTCATATAAAAAAATTACTTCTCAAAACAACATTAATATTAATTATCAAAACAACTAAACGGCGAAATGATCTATTAGCGAAATAATAAAACGGCGAAGCGATATTTTGCGAAATAAGGAAACGGCGAAACGTTATTTTGCGAAAAAAACAATCGGCCAAATATCAAACAACGTAACAAAAAAAAAAAACGAAACAACAAATTGCTAAATGATTTTTGCGAAATGATTGAAAATATTTTTGAAAAAAAGTGAAATAAAAAAACGCCGAATGTTAATTGCGTAATGATCGAAAAACGTAATGAATAAAAAAACTAAACGTAAATTGCCATAACGATTAAAGCGAAACAAAGAAATGCCAAATGAATTTTGCCAAACAATGGTGACCCCTTTATAAGTCTTATCTTCTGATTTTGCTTCTTTTTCTTATTTGACTGCTTCTTCTTCTTCTACTTTGTCTTCTTCTTATTTTTCTTCATCTTTTTCCTTTTTTCTTCTTATTATGTTTCTTCTTTTTTTTATTTGCTTGCTTCCTTTACTACTTCTATTTCTTCTACATCTCCTTCTACTTTTTCTGCGTCTTCTTCTTTTGCTACTTCTACTTCAACATCTTTATCTTCTTATATTGTTTTTATTCTTCTTTTTTTCCAACAATAAAACGTAGATATTAGGGTAGCGCTTATTTTGGCAATGTTTGAATATCTTTTTTTCCAACATAAAATTGATTATTATGTACTTGTTCAATGCATATATACAAAAATGTTGTGTTACGGCTAACGTAGCCACGGTGAAGGTCTATTATAGGGATCGAATCCCAGCCTCTGTGCACCTTAATTTAAAAATAAAAATGTTTTTTTTTAAAGTGGATTCTACCTCTAGGGAGGAATTGAACTAATTGTATTGAATTAATGTACATTTTTTTTAGTAAATATAAGATAGCTTTTCAACGGGTACCTAATGATTTCGAAATTGGGATTGTTCAGAATAGTAGCTCTCAAACTATGTCCTACTGACAACCGAAAAATAGCTTATATCGACATAAGCTACTTTGTCTTACTGCCACAGATATTGTCCTTAAGCCCAGTACGCTGCTGGTGTGGAATGATTTTTCTGTCGTCTCCAATAATACAGGGATGTGTACCTTCAAAAGCACATTGATAAATATCCGTGATGGCGAGTTAAAAAAATTTGCAAACACAAAAACAAAATAAAATGAAAAATTGCACACAATGAACGAACAATGAAAGAAACAAAAAAAAAACACACACACCGAATAAAACCTAAATGTCATTTACCACACATAATTTATGGTCCGGGCAATTTATTCAGTGCAAAAAAAAAAGAGTCAAGATTCCTTCAAATAATCTGCTTCAACTATTAGTTTCACTCATTTAAAATGATATAAAAGCATTAAAATTTGAGCATACTTATCAATTTTCCACCATATTGTCAAATTGAATATATACATTCGTTCAACTTTAGCCATTTAAGGCAAATTTCTCCAAAAATAATGAATGTTCTAATAAAATCAAATGGTCTATTAAAATAACCTCATTAATTATTAATAACAATATATAATCATCGGTGTGCCTACATCAACATTTTTTACATTTTCCAAGGTTGTCCGAAACATATATATATAGTAATACACACTCACTTAAGAATAATGGGTAGGTACATATATAAAAAATGTATTTATTTATGTATATGGAATCGAATAATTTAAGTAAAAATCACGCAAATTAAATCTTGTGCGTGCTTTACTAACAAATTTTTTTTTTTCGAATTGAGTGTGAACTGTTTATATAATATTATGTTTTGATTAAGCCTATTTAAAACCAGGGGCGTATTAATGCGGTTTGGGGACTAAACGAAACACACTTAACCTATGGAAAAATAAATTCTGATAATGAATATTTGTTTAAAGTTGAGGAATTTTAAATTTTATCAATGGACAAGTGAGAGGCGGTTCTAAGCATTTTTTTGCTATTTTTATATTGTTTTTAATTAGAAAACCTGTAAGAAATCTTTTATTTATTGCTTTGGAAAAAAGTGATTTTATTTACTTCGAATGACTTTTCGAATGAAATATCTACTCATTTTCCAAAAGTCTCCAAGTTTATTCCAAAATTAATTTGACACGAATATTCCAATGAAAATGAATTTCATAAACGTCAAACATTTCTAATGAACCAGAAGTTAAGCATCCATCTTGAAATAAGTTGATGTCGTAATGGCCTTTTCGAATTGGCAATCTGGAAGAACAATTCGATACGTAGTTCTGGAACGATTCTGAACAAAAATTAACAAGAAAGAAATTTTTCTTTTTTTCAGAAGAAAAACCGTCATTCCAACACCAATCGAAAATAGGAATATTTAAGACTTAGCAAAAAGAATGTTTTTTTTACGGGTAGGTACTGCCAAATACCAAATACATAACTGTCAATAAATAAACTCGTCCGAGTGCATGGTAGATTTTCAGATTCGAAAAAACCAATGTGCCTGAAAGTGCATGGGTTTACCAAGGGAAATTTCACTGTGCTAGGTAATGTTTTCCAATAGTTAAAACATAACAGTACTTTACTTTGCACGAAAGTATAGAAAATACTTACCTGAGTTATTCTTTTTCAAAATATATGTGTTTTTTTCAAGTTCGGGGGGGATATGAGGAAAAAAAACGACGTCGTTGCTAAACAATTAACATGTTAAATGCAACAAAAACTAATCCCCTGTGGCCCAGCGGGCTTAGTTAAACTCAGAGATTTCTCGTGGCTTAACTTTAGTGGGGAAGAAAACTGTGTTACCTGCGTGAGTTACATACTTGCTATCGACTGTTTGTATGAAAACTCCAATTTCTTTCTGTGATGGCTTATACTCGTTGTCATTTTTTGTTTTCAAAAAATTTTCCCAGAGAATGCAAAAAAAACACATACCTACCTAATATTCCATTTGGAAAAAATTTTGATTTAAATATTTTCTTCAAATTGAGACTCATTCAAAGTGAAATTTTATTATAGGTAGCTACTACACTACTGCCCTGGTAGCAAATGCATGTAGGTACTATAGCCGATTTAAACATTAATAGAAATTTTACAATTTCATGGCTATTCAATTATTCATTTTTTGTATTAAAGAAAAGTCTATATATATATAAATGATGAATCAATTGTATGAATTTATAGTAGAATCAATTAATAAAACTCTGTGGCTATACAATGTTTTTTAAATTTTTTTATTTTCTTCTAAAACGCTTTTTAATGATTTTTATTCATTATAAATTTATATTTAAAATCACTAATCAGTAAACAACCCTCAAGCTTTTTCCATATATAAATTTATATAAATGCAAAACCTTGCAAAAGAATTGCTTTTGTTTCCGCATTTTGCAATGACTTATGTATACACTACACATATTATGTGTTGTTCTCTATGGAAAATGATTCAAATAAAAATGCAAATGTCTTCGTGTATATATAAAATTAACCTTGCAAACTGTATCGATTGTGATGATTTTGAAATTTCTATCAAAATTTTGCAAAATTTTTAAGTTAATTTGCTTATAAATTGGATGAGATTTTGATAAACATTTTTGATATGTACCTATATAATGGATAGTAGGTGTAGGTTTGCTAAAGGTAACTTCCGTGGTTTTATTACCTTCAGAGGAATCATGTCATATTAAAACAAAGTAGTAATCGGTTTATAGTGATTGATTTTCTATTATTATTTTATTTTAAATTCTTAATATAAAGACACATGACTGCACACGATTATAGAGTTAAATCCAAAAAATTGAAGTGCATTTTTTTTTTACCTAAGCTAGATTTTTTCTTAAGCGAACCTTGGATATAACTGTAAAATTTCCACTTAACTGAAATTTGGATTTAATTTTATACACATATGTAAATATTTATTTTATTTTGCCTAAACATTGAGATATACAGAGATATAAACAAGTTTGAAAATACAAAATATTGTAAAAAACATGATTCTACACATACCTACAGAAAACTGAGATTGTGAAGATTTAATTTTCATGGCTCTTGTTTTGTAACAAACGTCAAAATCATCAATTTGTGGAACCGAGATTTGTTTATTTCTTTTTGAAAGCAAATACTTGCATGATGTGTGATAGGTACATTTGACAAGTTAAAGAAAATGAGATCTCAAAGATTCCAGTAATTTCAGTTACGCATGAACCAGCTGAATACAAAAAATATGTTTTGACTTAATCACTTTGGTTGCTTCTTAATTTTATTTTACATAATATTGAATTGACATTTAATTTTGTTTTCGCAAATAATGGGCCTAATTTTATACATTGTCTTTTTTTATAAAAATTATTAAAAAAAATTGTCATTGATTGTTTTATGCTAAAATAATGAATGAAAATGATGATAGCTGTCACTTTTAACGTTGACAAATTTGTAAATTTCCCTATGACGATGCTCACATTGGACTTTCTCCTGCCATTTTTTTTGACGTCTCTGTACTTTATCTCATTTCCGCACTTTATGGCGCGAAATAGATGCCTTTGTTGGCCGCCTTAGTGTCCAATTTGAAAAGAGTCTATCGGGTTGCAGACAAATATTTATAATTTGAAAATTCCTTTCCACACGACAAAACTGAGTTCTAGCAACTTTCAGTTTTTAGGTAAGAAAGTCATCAAGTAGGAGAAGTCTACGATTGGTGGAAATTTAAATAAAGCATTAAAAAATCTCCAGCAACTTGTTTCGTAGTGTAAATGGGAATAAAGTTGCGGGCATTGTTATTTAGGGATATGTTCGTTGATATTTTTTATTTTCAAAATTGATTTTAATCATTAAGTATTTCTTAAGCCAACGGGAAACATTCGGGACGACGACGAAACTTTCGGCTGTCAATATATTTTACATGAGATTTACTTAAGCACATCGACGCGTTGGTAAAGGTACACTCATTTATCGCTCTGTAAATACATTTTTACAGCCAAGAGTTTAGTCGTCGTTTCAAATATTTCGAATAAGTTTGGGAGAGCTTTTTGTTTGACAGCTCGTTAGTTTTTTTGTTTTGAAAATTATTTGACCTTTAATTACTCATTGTTTTCTTTTTCAGAGTCTATCTATAGCTGTGTTTTTTTGCAAGCCCGGGGGGAATTGGATGAAAAAAACAACGTCGGTGCTAAACAATTATCATGTTAAATGCAACAACAACTAATCCCGGAGAATTCTCGAGGTTTAACTTAAGCGCACCGAAAAACTGTGTTACCGGCATGAATTGCATACATGTTATCGATAGTTTGTATGAAAACTCCATGTTTTTTACTGTCATGGCGTCGCTCATCCCCGCTGTCGTTTTTTTCAACCAATTCCCCCCGGGCTTGCAAAAAAACACGCCTTATGTCTGTTTCTCACTTACCTATATAAAATTCATACATTTCACTTTAAAACTGTTCAACTTTTTATAATGAGAAATTTTAAGAGAAATGACATTTGGAAACTTTTTCCATAAAGAGAGCGTCACGTCGCGGTCGATTAGAAATAGATTTTGTGCAAGGTGATTCCAATAGGTCTGTTCCCAAGATTTCTCGCACTAAAAGTTGGTCAAATGTCAAATTTGAGGAGTGGGGATGAAATGCTCTCAAAGAGAAAGAAAACTGAAAAAATGTCTGGAACGGTTTTCGCACTGAATTGGACTACTTTTTAAACGTCAAAAAATATATTCGACTATGGTTGCCGCAGATCAGTGATAAATCTTAATCAAAATTTTCAAGAATCAGATCCCAAGAAAATAAAATGTTAACAGAGAATAAACGTACAAGCTTACATCAAGTATATTAATATACAAACAAACAAATCTTTAATTATACATTGAATTATGAAGCTTAAGCGTGTTTTACTTCAAGTAGCACTATATAATATAAGTAATACTCTATTGTCAATTTTTAATTTTCTTTTTAAAAAATAGTTTTGCTTATTGACGTAAATTTTTTGTAAGTAGTTGATTAGGTAAAAGATTAATAAAATAATAAAAAGTATGCTTATCTTTCAAAACTAAAATCAAAATAAAATTAACACTTGGGCAACCCTTGTCCGGCATTGATATTTGTACTCAACTGAATTGAATTGAATTGAATTGAATTTTTATTGAGACTTAAGAAAATTTTACAGAGTACAATTCATAATATATATTACTTAGCAAAGCTATGTTTAACTGCGGCTATAATGTATTGCCTGCTCTATCTAGTTACTTTTTTGGAAAGCCTCGTGGCTGTCATTTATAATATATAAAAAATATATAGTCAATCTGCTCTTGCTCAGGAGCGATATTTCAGTTATGTGTTGGCTGTTGCAACGGATAAAAAAATATACATATATACAATACCTACAAATACAAATAACTTACAAACTAATATGCCATAGAATACATTTATACATATATATAAAGTTTCATGTTATAGAGCGAGAACGCTCTATGTGGAATTTTCAAAATTAATGAAATCATTTTTGCATGAGTTATTTAAAGACGATTATTTAAATACAATTTCAATTTTTACATAAATTCACTTCTTACGAGTTGTTTTAGATAATTTTAAAGCACATGTTGATGGCAAGGCGATAGAAAATGTAAAAAAATATGTAAAAGGGTATAACTTAGTAGAACACTAAAAACAATAATGATTGAATACAAAAGATAATTCACTTTAACTTTTAACATATTATGAGCAGTTATAAAAAGATAATTATTCACTTTAGCAAATTTTCTTGTGATATGATGGTCATCTCACTGGTTTGGTATGATGCAGGGTGGTCATCCTTTGTCCATTGTTGTGATGAAGGTTTGTCATCTGTTATTAGCACAAGGGGTGCTGGTAGCCTGGGGACTAGATTAGCAGTTGCTGGAGTTTATGTATCTCCGGTTTTGATCCAGATGGAGTCCTTCCCCCAGTGAGGTTCCATGCTTGGATTTCATGTGGGCAACACGTCGGTCACGGACACATGATACAGTTGCTAGCGGGTAATGTGATACCACGCCAGAGTCCCGTAATTAACGGGATTGGCTTCAAGACTAGTTCAAGCGGCACAGCTTGGAAACTAGCTTTTCGGTTGCTGGAGTGTGTGAACAACTCCTGTTATCATCCAGGTGGACACCTTCCCCACGGAGTACCAACTTTCGATGAAGAAAAAAAATTATTTTAAAATAATTAACTTTTACTGTTTTAAAAAAAAAAATAAAAACTGAATTTGCAGGTTGTGCCCTCCACACAACCTGCTTCGTTGCCTTCCCTAACTTCCTGTACTCAACTGACAAATTACGTCATCTGACATACGGCAACCAGGCATTTGACATCCAGCCCAGAAATAGCCAGAAGAAATTCCTCGGACTAAAACTGGCAAGAAGGGGAAATGTTTTACTCTCTCGAGCGCGCTCTCTTTTGTAAGAATTAGCACAACTTTTGAAGTCTGGAACGACTTCGGACTAAAAATGACTAAATCTGGCAGTCTGAAACTGTTTGAAACTGGGTGTGGAACACACTTAATATTACAACGATTTTTACTCAAACGTTAATTGTCGTAAAAAAATAATTAGCCAGTTCAGGTTTCTTGAGAACTCTGATATCTCAGCAATCTCAGAAATCTGACGTTATTCCTCAGTGAGATTCCTCACTTTTGTTGTGAAAAAGCTGAGACCGAAATTTTTGGATTCGTTTGCTCAATTATTTTTTGTCGCAGTTGATTAATTTATAAAAAGGAGATGGAGAGTGCTTCTGACTTCTGAAGAAGAAATTTTTTTCAGGTTTCTTCTTCTTTTCAATGGAGCTGACAGAAGTTTGCTCAGTGAGATCTCAGAAACGTGAACTGGCTAATTGATGTGTCTGTATGTCGAAGCTGACGTTTATGTCAAATAAACTCAATATGGAAAATTCCACAAAACCTCAGCGTCAAAACTTGAATGTAAAAAAAAGGGAACAAAAATAATTCAAATAATGCAATGTACAAATTCAATAGAGAATATAATTTTACAAGCTTACAAGCAAAACATTTCATTAAAGTTGAAGGTAATTGGTATGTAATTTTAAAAAATTTGAGAAAAAAAATGTTTTCATCTCAAATTTGCTAATTGCTTTTGACAGCTGCTTTCAATTTTAGTATGTTTCTTTATTTATTCCGGATAAGGAATGTAATAGATGAAAAATAGTAGAATTAATAAAGAAACAAAACTAGAGCAAATGGAAATCAGTTGTTTGGTGATACGTCAAAACAATTGAATAAACAAAAATTTTTATTTTACGTAAATATTAACATTGTACATATTCCTAAATTAGAAAATGGATCTAATTATTAATTAAATGCTTAGAACATATAACATGGCATGGGATCTTTTCATTTTGTTTTACTACTTTTAATTTATTAAAACCAATGTGAACC
Source organism: Epistrophe grossulariae (assembly GCA_929447395.1). Classification (NCBI taxonomy): domain Eukaryota; kingdom Metazoa; phylum Arthropoda; class Insecta; order Diptera; family Syrphidae; genus Epistrophe; species Epistrophe grossulariae. Next base: position 117,538,815 of record OV839568.1, read on the forward strand.
TGTCATAAAACGGAATAAGTATATTGGACGGAATGCACCCAGTATTCAATTTCTTCTACTACTTCACATGGAATTAAAATAATGCATTCCAAATTTTCGAAAATGAATATGAAAATACCTGAATGGTTTATCTGGAATATTTCTGGTAAATAATGAATCGCAAAAATGCTCATTCCGAATATTCTGAAGGAATAAAGAAATTGAATTTTATTGGGATGTTAATGGTTTGTTTTTGTTAATTTTTATTCATTGAATTTTGACATTTACAATTCAATTATACTTTGAATGGATTCCAATTGGATGTGTTCGAAAGGTTTGCACATAATTTTCTGCCGAATTTGGCTGAAATTACATTATTTCGAAATACATATAAATTTTAAATGATTTGATTTGGAATCAAATTTGGAAATTTTCAAAGAAATTACCTCATTTACAAAGTGAAAATATAATTTTCGCAAGTCAATAGATTTAATAGCTAAAGCGAAGTGAACTTTACATTTGACAAGTAGGAAGAAGGAAAAGTCAATGTTTTGTAAGGAAATAAAACGTTAATCAAAATTCCTTTTTTTGTCATTTCAATCTTCCAGCTCATATAATCAACTCTAATCAAATTCGACATAAATTATGATTTCTTTACAAATACATCCGTGAACATTAGCTCTCTTACTTTATTCTTTTTTTCTTAGGTCTGTTTGGTAACTTGAAACGTTGCAGGACATAGCACAATTTGCTGTCAAATCCAACAGAAATTTTTAAAAAGTAGTAAACTGCAGCAAGAAGTTGCATTTAACAAACAGACATAATTATTGAAAACTAATAGAAACGTCAAACTAAAGTTTAGTGTCACAATAAATGCTAAATAGCTGGACTATAGTTTTCTGGATGTTTTTAGTACAAAAGTGAAAATTTCAATATTTTCTTTGATAGACCTGTTAAATAGGCTACAGGTCATAGGATTTAAAAGCTTAAAGATCAACTCTTTTGATCTAAAACCCTTCACTGCATGAATGAAACTATTTTTCTTAAAACTCTCATTTTACATCTTTATAATAATAGACTATAAAATGCACGCTTTTAAACGTACCCAAAATACCCCCTTTACCCTCTGCAGCAAAGATCAACAAAATACAAAAAAAAATGTATATATATATATAAACAATCTCTAAAATACCTAATTCACTGGATATCATATTATCAGTCATGTTCCTGAAATTTGCATCCTCTTCCACCATAATAATTTTATGTATCTTTTACCTTCACTAAACAATCGAATGCACTTTCTCCAAAGTCACAAATCTATGTACATATACATACGTATATACCTTTATATTTTATTTAGTTTTAGTTTTGTTCCAACAACAAAAATTAAACAAAAAAAATCAAAAAAAAAAAAAAAAAACCTCTGGAGTTGCAAGCTGTGCGCGCACAATGAACTTAACCTAGCCGCCAACTAACTATCTATCTATCTACCTACCTACCATTGCTGCACCACCAATCACCACACACAGCCGCAAGCATAGTTTTAACAAAATCGTGAACTATTGCGCCTGAATAGAAGAAAATAAGGATCCTGATTCGAGTTTTATATACGTACATATGTATGTACCCGCAAGGCAGCATTTGGAAACAAAAAGTAAATAGAAAAACAACAAAGACTCGAACCATTTGTAAGTTAAAAAAAAAAAAAAAAAACATATAACTCTTTGGCATTTTCTTCGAGCTCAGGTCCAGCTTCTAATGCCCCGACATAGATATCTAATATAAAAGAGGAAAACAAAAACACCCGCTACGTGATGCTATAGAGCTCTATGAATTGTAGATATAGGTATCTGGTGGAGCCTTAAATGCACGATCACTATATGGACTGTATATTGAAGTACTCTGCCAAATATCACAGAGTGCAGGAGGCAACAGTCTCTATATAGGAGAACGGGCGGGCGCGATTCAATATAGGTTCCTCCGAAAGTGCATCCATGTCATATATACTCCCCACGATGAAATTTCTCTTGGAGTAGGTATAGCTGGTCATATACATAGTTCTGGTATTTGATTTTGAGCCTCTAATGCGAGCTATTTTGCCAGCATTAGACAAAATTATATTGTGCCTACTCTTATTGGGCGGGGATTGATCTGCGGTGGAGACGACGCGACGGCAACGGGGTCGACAATTCATATCGATGAACGACCAACAAACGCAACATTGGGTGGTGATGATGGTGGGGTGGTGAAACAAACAAAAATGGCAAATTATTGCAAAAGGTACACGATCCGCACCAAACAAAAGTTGACGCGCGAACAAAAGTGAACTCAAGTGAAAGAGAAACTTTTTCTTGTCTTCGGGTCTTCGTGACAGCAATTTTCATCAGTTTGATCACAATGCCGGTGGTGTGGTTGGCTTTAACGATTGACGGCAGCGGCAGCGGCAACGGCGTGGCGGTGCAGTTGAGTGTTAGCATAGCCTTAGGTTTTTTTTGAATGTTTATTTTTACTATTTTTTGTTGTTGTTGTTGTTTTGGTTGCTTATTTTTTGGTGGTTTTTTTGACTTTTACATTTTTCAACTGAAAGTAGTTAAATTGAATGTAACATGCAAGTTCAAGGCCGTGAATCATCGTCACCGAAGACGAAAGTATAGGTATCCGTATGAAATAAGTATATAAAGCTAGACTTTCAGGTTTTAATACTTTTTCCTAAAACAGATTTATATTGTGTACAACCGGTAGCGCGGTATAGGGTTTGAATTAAATGATGAAATGAAAATTTGGCTTTGAAAACATGTTATTGTCTTGATATTGGTAATGCTTAAATTAAGAACTATCGTATTTTGTCGTCAAACAAAGAACGTTCTCAGAAATTTAATATAGTCAAATATGTATTTTTAAATATGAATATTCATAAATACCTTACGTACTTTCTTTTAGAGAAAGAAGTGAAAAGCCTTTTTTTCCTAAATTTAAGTATGAAGAAGTTAATAGTAATACCAGACATGAAAACATTGAGAACAAATTACAAAACTGGACCCACGATTTTCTCTTAAAAAAAATAATTCGCATTTGATGTTGAATTTTAGTAAGCAAAAAAAAGTATTGGTGACAGGACACCACCCTGTGGAACTCCAAAAGATAAATCTAACCTTATGTAATTTCTTTGCATTTTGTATTTTATTTTAAATTAGCGAAACAGTAGTACTTGGCAGTAGATGCTGCAGACCTTAAGGAAGCCTGATGATGCGAAAAAAATTTGATATAACAAAAACAGTAAAGTCCAGTTCAAAATCCAGCTTATTCAGCAAGCGATTGTGTCTAGCACAAGTTTTGTTTGCTATTTCAGGCAGCGCGCAAATTCCTTTTATCTAACACTCGGAAGATAAAGCTCTCTCTGTCAGTGGGTGTAGCGAAGCCTGCTTAACATTGCTCGTAAAAGCTATTTGAATGTACAATGTGGCTCAAAAGTTCTCAGCCTATCGAGAAATGCTATAATTTTTGCAAATGGCGAGAAATGTCAATTCTACTTTGACATTTATGAAGTAAATGACGGTGTTCACATTGGACTGCCTTCGCTGACTTTTTTTTTTAATGTATCTGCCTTTTCTCACTCCCATCTTTATGGTGAGAAAGAGATGCCTTTCTTGGCCACCTATTTCTCACCATGAAGTGGAAGTGAGATATATATACAGAGACGTCAAAAAAGTCGGAGGAGAAAGTCGAATGTGTACATCAATAGATACTAAATACACGTCATCAAGAGATGAATCACTAAACATATTATACTTCTAAAGAAATCGGAATAATTAATTCGAATGATTTTTTGCCACCATTTGCAAAAATTATAGCATCTTCTGAAAGGGTGATAATTTGTTCGCCACCTTGTATATACATTCAAGACCTACCCACTCTTTGTTGTTTTTTTTGTGCTTTGATTGAGGTGATGATTCCTTATCTACTGGGTTAAAAAATTATGATTTACAATCAACATGAATTCTTTAATAAAGTAAAGCTATATATAGCACTCTTTGAGTAGACATTGAAACATGAAGTTTATTTTTAAAACGAAAAATAGATATTTATTATTTTAATTCAATCAATAAAAGGTTATCTATTTAAAGATTTTTAATCAGCTGGTTGTTTTTTTGTTTTATAAGATCTGCTTGTTTAATTTTGTTTAACAAAACAATTAAGTAATCTGACTATACATAATTGTTTAAGGAAAACATACATTTTGGGTTTTATATATGTAATGTAATGTCATGTATATGTATGCCATATAAAATTTTATAAAATGCTTTACAATTAAAAAAATTACGAGAATATGTTTTTAGTTAAAAAATTTCTTAAAATTATTGTAATTATTTTCAAATATTAAATCTACCCTTTTAATATCTCAACGGCCAACATAGATTACTTCTTTTTTATTTTTATAAAAACGAAAACGATAAGATTGAGTTTTAAACATAAACTATATAATTGAGTCATAAGTTTGTATTTCATATTTTTTTTATAGGTAGGTATATATTCCTAGTTTATTTAATTTGAACTGCAGTGAATAATGTTCTTATCAAATTCAGTAAACAAGCTTTGGTTTCTTTTTATTTATTTTATTTTATAAAGTGTGTAAATATAGTCTCATGAGAAGGCTCGTGTGGTCATTTGAGACTAGAAATGCTTTGAGCAGCCCTAATTAGGGTAAGATAAATCTTGAGAAATTTTTACTGAAACTTATCTCAAATGAGCATCTTAAATACATTACCTACCTATATACCTTTTTTGCTTAGTCATAATAATAATTAGACTTTTGAAATACTAAGTTAAACTTTCACTTTAAGGTTTTAGCCTTAATTTCAAGTGCGGTTCATTTATAATATTTATATTTTCAAATGACCGCACAGAATTGTTTTTCTTACAAATCTCATCTACTCGCACTTGGAATCGAGATTAAATTAAAGTAATAGATTATCGAATTTGCATTCATTACCACTTCGTTGCTATTACAGCAATGAACAGACAAACATCTACGAACCTATATATTCAGAACAATCAGTCTTATTCTGCTATTGAATCCAATGGACATTTTTGATCAATTTCGCTCATATTAGATTTTTTTAATCATTCTTTTTTAAGTGTTATCGCTTTTATTCTCAAAAATAAACATACGGTTTAGTCGTTGTATTGTCAATGTGTTTTTAATTTTAATTTTCTTAAACACTAGAACATAAATACTTTGAAAAGATGTAATCCTTATAAAGAGTTTAAAAACTACCTACTTCCTTACCTACTTTAATCTTTTTTGGGAAAATAAGATTTTTAAGATTTTGGAATGATTTCTAAGAAAGCTTCTGATGTTTAAATTTAAAATTATATTATATCAATTTTTATTACCTACACAACTTTTATAAGTTCACTGTTTTAATTAAACTTAATATTTTTTTTTTCAAAATACTTCTACATATTTAAAAAAAAGTCGTATTTTCTTTTATAAGATTAGGTGGAATTTTTTTTGACAGAAAAAATCACTCATTTATGGAGTTTTTCAAAGTTAAAAAAAACAACATTTTTTGATTCAGTGCCTACTTTCTGTAACTCTCGCATCGGCAAAAGCAGTCGAGAAACGATGAAAATTGAAACAAATCATATGAGTTTTGTTCCATTTTCCCACGTTTCTCGACCAATTTCATCGATGCGAGAGTTACAGAACGTAGGCACAGATCTGTCAAATTATCGATTTTGGCTTTTCAATGGACAAACAAACTAAATTTTGTTCAGTTTTTTTTTTATCAGACATCAATATTCAAGGACTAAATTTTTCGAATTATTATTGTTTTTGGAAATTTCATTCATCATTCTACAAATAAAAATTGATCAAAGTTGGTTGAACCGTTTTTGAGAAAATCGATAATCAAAAAATGGTTCTATTAGAGGTAGCATTTATAACAATTTTTCGAAATTTTTTTTATAAAATGGTAGGTCACCTTTTTGTAAAAAAAAATAAAAAAATAACTTTTTTTAATTGTAAGCACGTTTTTGGGAAAAATATGATTTTCATTATATGCTAAAAAAAATCTACGACAGGTACCGTTATTTTTTGTCATAAGAAAATAAAAAAAAAGATGTTGGAGGAATGCCCAAAAAACGCTAGGTACCAAGTTTCAAGAAAATCGACCCACTCGTTTAAGCTGCACCCGATAGAATAGACAGACAAACGGACAGATTTGCGAGGCCCACTTTTTTCGACTTCGTTATCATGTAAAGTCACATTTGATCAAAATCTTGAGTTCGAGTTTTTTACGAATCAAAAGAAAAAAAAAAAAAAACTGTGAACTCACTAGGTATACATAAAGTGATATTCAACAAATCTGAGAATATAAATATAATATGTACCTGTAAGTAATGCTAATGCTATGACTACACGACATGTCAAAAGCCGGATGTACATGCCTCATTGACGTCATCATGTGCACTGAGTACGCGGAATGTGGCATATCTGATGTCAAAATGACGTCAGTGGCCATGTACATGCAACATTTGACATGATGCCGTGTACTCGTAACACGACGATAAGAAATTATTTTTTGCCTGATCTGTCCTAGTAAATGTATAGTTCAACATTTTTCGGAAGCAAAATGTCAAATATGACGATAAGGGTTTTGGGTCATTTGAGATGATTTCCTATAAAATTATTGCTTCAAGGATACATATTTATATTTTGAAATAATTAAATATTAATATTTTGACTTTCGTTTATGGAATTTTTCTTTTTTTTTATTTTAGAAATACAGGAACATTTTTAGGCCCTATTTTTTATTTTTTTTTAATGTCGCAAAAAATATGGAAAAAAACCTCAACCTTTGTAATTGTTATTGACTTCAATGGTCTTGAATTAATTCTAAAAAAATTAGGATCTCTACACTTGGTTTTTAATTTTATGAAATAAAAACGACCAAATTTTTCTTGTAAATAACTCGAAAACTATTATTTTTTTTTCTGAGTATACCTGAGTCCAAATATTCTAGCTCATACAATTCTGTATAAATTTTTTTTTTTCTTTAGAGCAATAGATTAAATTCAGCGTACCTATATACTTTTTACAATAAATTTAAGACGTCAAAACAAAGTTCTATATAAAATTATATTTCACATAATTGTTTTTTTAACCAAAATTCTGATTCATGGGAATTTTTCAGAATCTTCACTATTTTTTCTACAAAAACTGAAATTCACGAAATTCCGTCAGAAATGTCCAACTTACACATCCGATGTAGTTTCCAAAAATTGATAAGTATTTATTAAATTTAACTTTACCTAGAATTAATCATTTTATTTAGAATTATAATATAATTAATTAAAATTATAAATTTAGGTGTGGACATTATATTAGAAAAAAAAAATAACTTGAATAATTACATAAATATCTACAAAAAATCAGTTCAACCTACGCAAAATTCGCACTAATTTCAATTATACTATTATATAGTTTCCACATGCTGGCCATATGCCTCGTCATTCGTTGTCGCGACACCACCGCTGCCGCGCCGGACGCCACCGTTGCCGTCTTTGTCATAAGTAATATGTATCTTTTTAGTTATCAAATAAAGAAACTTTAACCCGCACACACTGATTCGTCACCTGATTCTCATTGCTTAAACATTTAATTTATTGACATTGGCAATTCATTACATCATTTCATAAGACACATATACCTACCTACCTAACCTATACTTATTTGCAACAATTACAACAACAAACCTACAAACATAAATCAATAATTCGATTCTTATAATTGAATTTGTGCTGATTAAAAAATTATATACCTATACCAACTTAATTTTACTTGTAAATGAGAAGCCATTATCAGGTAGACAATTTATATAGATTGTCAAATATGAAGGTACCTATTACCTGTCACATATTGCAGAAAAAATCACATCTCCATTAGCAATCACCTTGACCTTTTTTTTCAATTTAAAAATTTAAAAACTCTTATGTTATGGAATTCAAAAAAAAAAATCATTCAAATGGCAAAATTTATACATAAACTGACCTAGTTTGGCAAATTTATAAAAACCTATCATCAAAATGACCAACCATACACACATCACATTTTTGATGTTAAATAAATATGTATGACGAATGTATGTATGTATGTACATGTGTTTGTATATAGCTATCAAAGCTCAAATCTCAAAATAATTTATAAAAGATAAACCTTTCCTCTTTTATGATGATCATCTGCCATTCTCTTCTAAGAATACTTTTTTTTTGCATACAAAAAAAAAAACTAAACAAAAAAAAAACGCTCATCAAACTTATTTGATAGTCAAAATATCTGAAGCCACAGACAACAATAAAAAAAATTCAAAACACATGGTTTTTTTTTTTTTTTTTACAAAAAAAGTAAAAAAGCACGACAACCATGTGTGACATAATCAACGTCGCACACCAAAAGTAGGTCACCTAATTTTTTTTTGGATATCTACCTACATACATAGATACACAATCACGTTTGATACAAAAATTTGCCAACAGATACGTAGGTATACCTAATAATATCAAGCTAGCGATTTGAACTGTTTACGATTTTTTTTGTATACCTAGTTATGTGCAATCCGGAGAGCTGAAAGTTGTTTTCTTTAATTATATGTATATTTTTATAAATGCTGATTAACGGTATATGTGTCTTATCTTATTTGAAATCCTATTTTTAAAATTAAAAAAAAAAAAAAATAGCAAAACAAAACAAAATGAAACAAAAAATGCGGCAAAGTGTCCTTGAATTAAGTTGCTAACGCAACAAATATGCAACGAAAAACGAGACATTATAAACTTCATAATAATCTTAGAAGGCAAAATGTATCTAAAACCTTTTTTTGCACAAATAAGAACAGTCACAGCTCCCCTCATATAGTCATAGTTTTGTATCTACACGACCGACGACGACGATGACAACGATGCCGCCGCCGCCGACGACAATGATTTAAAAAATTGCAATGTTGCACTTGTGTATACATGCGGGGCGAACTTTCTCACGGTCAAATGTATTGATTGTTTGTTGTAAAGTCACTTGTGTGTATATTATAATATATATGTATACACGACCTAGACATTGGCCATGATAATCACTCTAGAACGGGAAAATGCGCTGTTATATTTGTGAAAATGCTTGCAAGTGAGCTTTTTTTTGTTTAAACAAAAATCATTGAAAGTTTCTGTATACACAAACCAAATACATTTCATTAATCATAATATTTTTTTTTTGCAATATAAAATAACACACACTAAACTACCTAACCTACAGACATATACAAATTTAGATGTATAACAATTCACTCGCTCTCATATTCACGCAGCAGCTTTTTCAACGTATAAATTTGCTCGAAGGTCATATTCGTTCCTAATCACAGGGTTGTATTTGTACTTATCTATGTACATTTATTATTTTAGGAAAGCTCACACATTTTTGCTGTCACCAATTTGCAGCAAAAAAAAAAAACATGCTTTTATCTCTCGAAACGCATAAGTTTGCATTGAAACTCCCACGCTAAGTATCCCGTTTTTTTATTTATTTTTTTTTGTCAATTAGACTCGATGATATTCCGCTATTCATTTTGTTTTGTTTAAGTAGTAGTGATCGCGCGCACCTTACCAAAATAATGGTTGCCAATCTTAAAGAAAAACATTTTAATTTTAACAAATTTAACATAATTATCGAGTTTAACAAAAGTAAAGATAGTGGATACAAACAAATTTGAACATGTTTGCATGTTTTCTGTTCAGGTACTCTGACATCTAGACCGATTTTTATTTTTATTGTTTTTTTTTCTCGAAGATAAACAAATTGATCTAAAATTCACCTTGGCGTTTTGTAATCTTGGACAAAAATTCGATGAACGATTCCGATGTCTATGTTCTGTAACTCTCAAATCGATAAAATTCGTCGAAAAACAATGAAAATTGAAACAAATAATATGAACTTTGTTTATTTTTCAACGTTTATCAAACAATTTTATCGATGCGAGAGTTACAGAACGTATAAGCCATGAAATCAAATTGAAAAGCATAAAGTATGTTCAGGAAAATAAGATCTCAGCAATCTCAGTTATATGAACAGGATGTCTCAGCAAAATTTCTCAGCTTTGCTGTCAAAATTCTGAGAAAAAACAAATCACTGTTTGAGTGAGAAAAATCTCTGATATCTCATTTTTTCTGAACGCGCAAATTTTCTGTTCTTTTCAGAGCAAGAACTGTCAGTTTGACAACCATCAAAAATGCAATAAGAAATGAAAATAAAAAACAAAACAAAAATTATAACTTTTTTTGAATCGACTATTGTTGAAATCAAATCTTGCAAAATGCAACTAAATTCAAACAAAACAAAATAAGGAAGATGTCAACTACTTGACTAGTTAGTTGTTGTCTCAAGTTTCATTTTCTCTTATTTGTATTCACGTGCTAGTGCAATCTTGTTCAGTTGCATAATGATTGTTAGTTAATTTTTTTGTTGGTTCCACACACATTTCGCTATGTAAATGTACACGATTTTTTCATATTTAATATTATTGAATTCTCTTTTTTTCCTCTTCTTCTTCAAAATTCAATCGGTTAAGCAAACGACTGATGTTGTGTGATCAGGGTTAGAACCTCATTAGCCAAATTTCGGAGTAGAAAAACCCAAGTTTTCAAAAACTGTATTTAAAAAAAAAAGTAGCGGAATAGATTGATTTTCTTTCCTAAAATTGGAGTAAATTTACTCCGATGCATGGGAGTAAAGAAGAAAAGTCTATTTTGTCACAAACCTATTTTGTAGAAAATTGAAAGATCTATAAGTTTTGCATTAAATACGTTTATGCAGCATTTACTTATCATTTAAAGGTTATTTGCAAAAACCGATGTTCTCGACATTTCATCTTGAATGAATTTTAAAGGAAGCCAGATTTGGCAATGGAGTTTTTAGCCAGTATTTCTTCTCCCAAAAGAATGATTATTACGTTTAAAACTATTCACTTGGATATTTTCCGCAGATTGGCCTTTTTTTGAAAATTTTCCTCCAACGACACCAAAGGGGCCTCTTAGAGAATTGGAACGTACATAGGTATATGCATGTATGTAGATACATTTATTTGTGTGTTTGGATTGTATGGCTCAATAATGCTCAATGAGTCAATTTATTTTTATCTGAGTCTACTTATTTAAAATAAAATCCAAAAAATTCTACAAAATAATGAAAAAACCTCTCAAAGTGGTAACCATACCTATACTTATCATAATATTGATGATCGACGACATTGGATGAAAAAAGCTTATTTACAAAATAACTTAATTTTCCCATACGCACAAAAATAGTCATACCTGTAGTATAAATATATTTTTCGAGATAAAAAAAAAGTTGTTGTCTAATTTGATGGGTGGCAGTGTGGAGGAGGTGCAATATTTTACATGATTTTATTTTTTTTCACTCTGTGTGGATTTTTGTGCTATTTGCTCCGATAACGGGTATAAAATATAATATTGTATGTAGTAGATATACAAAAAAAAGCTCTCCCTCAATGTAGTGTTCGTGTGCCCATTTTTTCGCTCAATGTCGAGCAACCCTGGCCTGCTATTGAAGTTCAGCTTACGTGTATAAACATTGCCATAGCCACAATATTATACGACAACGACGACGCTCGACTAGGACGTTGCTCGTCGTCGTTGTCGTCGTCAACGTTGAATGTGCGGTGAGGTGTGCTGACTGATGTCGTGAGCGACATTGCAAACTCTCGAGAGCGGCAACAGCAGCGAGATAAGTAACGATTGTATACTTGTTGGAGGCCGGTTCGGTACTGATTTTTGTTATTGCAATTGCCTTTTTTGAGAGTTTTTTTTTTTTTTTTCTTAATTAAAATAGTTAAAATAAAAATACAATTATGTACAATAAACAGTTCTTGATTACAAGGATAGAGATAGTAGTAGAGCAGTACAATAAGTAGTTGAGGGATTTTTGTTTATTTTATTTGAATTACTGATATTATTTTCTTTTGAATGTAGGTAACTACTTATTGACAAAATATTGCCCTAATTTTTTGTATATCAAAATAATAATATCTCAATTCATACATATGTACATAGATATTGCTTGAATATTGTACAAGAAATATGTACATCCACTTGTATCTTTATACCTACCTTCATAATACAAAAAAAAATAGCCAGGGTTGACTTTTCAGTTTGGCCATCACGGTTTATTACCAATTTTGTGTCCTAATGCTTAAGCCTTCTAGTCATTGGTTGTTATGTATTTTATTATGTGCGCCCTTCATGTGTGCATCGATTGGCTGTGACATTAAACTTGAAGCAAGGTGATTCCTATAGAGCTTTCTGTTTTTAGTTTTTGTTTTAAGTATAAATTTATCCTTGAGCTTGGGGTGATTTCATCATTTTTGAAAATTTTTGACGAAAATAAAAGAAAATGGCCGTAAGTTATACATTTAAAATTTGTAGAAAGATATATGAAAACTATAGAATGTACATAGATAAATAACTTGATGTTTATTTTTTGCCATAGTCGCATAATGAAATGCTTAAATTATTTATAGTTGTAGTTTTTATTAATATTTTTTATTTATATTCAAGACATGTTTGATTTTTATTTTTTTTTCTGATTTAAAATGTTTTATTGTGTGTGCGAAAATATTTACTCAATGTCAGACGCTAAAACGTCATAACTAAATGATCCTGATTCAAATAATTTCGTTATACCTAGGTATTGCCAATGGAAGTCAAAAGACATGATTAAAATGTTGGGGGTGTTTTGTAATATTCTGTAGCCATATATAACAATTTGATCGAAATAAGCTTTTTATAAATTAAATTAGAAATATGGAAATTTATAAATTAATATTTATACATAGTTCCATAGGTAACTATATTTACTGTTGTTCATTCAGTAGGGATTAAAGAAACCACTATCTTTGAGTTATTTTAATACCAACACTGCAGTTCTAACAGAATTTTTATTTTTGAAGAATAAAAAATAGTTGAATTTTACAACTTACTCATAATTGACGAGTTCAAGAAAATGAAATCTCAGAGATTTTTTTTCACTCAAAAAGTGAGCAAGGGAATGCAAGATCTCCTTTCCTCAGAATGTTCACAGCAAAGCTGAAAAATTTTGCTGAGGAACCCTGTCCAGGTATATATAACTGAGATTTCTGAAATCTCCGAAATCTAATTTTCCCGAACATGTCTTATCAAATTCTGTTCATTCTTTAATAATTTGAAGTTTTACCGACTGAACACAATTGAATGCAGCTGTAGTTTAAATTGAAGTTGTTTTAGTACACGGTACATTTTTTGCTACAGCGACATAATCACATTAAATCTGTTCATGCATGTTCAAAAACATATGACTGTTACAAATTCCAGTTTTATAAATTTCTGTCAAAGTTTATTCACAAAAAAAATAGTTGTACAAAAATTTATAGAACTTGGGAGTTTTGGGAAGTAAACAAATATATATTTCCCTATTGTCATTACTTCATTATATTGCAGGATATGAGGCATGATTTTTTTTAGAATAAAACAAAAGTGAGATCAAGATAAAATATTAAGAAGTCAACGGAATGAGTCCAACGTGAAAATTGTCTAACAATTAAATGAAAGCTTACAATTTTAAAGATGCGCGTTTAAAACTGTATTTAATTTATTTCATAAGCAAACCAGCTTATTTTGCTGTCAAAAAACTAAGTTTTAAGAAATTTGATGGAAAAAAAGTGACCATAAAGGAATCATGCCATCCAATTGTTTTTTGACGTTTTAATAAGCACTGAATGTTTCAAAAGGTGTGTTTGTTTCGATAATTTCAAAATAAAAATTAGGTTTTGCCAGCATACCTACTCTTGTTGTTTACCAAAAATTCGGAACTTGTTTTTTTAATGCAAAGAAATTCAAAACTAATTTAACTAGACTTAGTTTAGGGATAGGTCCTTTATCGTGTAATTAATATTCCAACCAACAAGAATATCAACAAAAATAAAATGTTACAACTTCTGGCAGATCAAAGATTTCATCGATCGTGCCAATACATATATACATATGTACCTACTTTAAAGTAACTGAGAGTTTACGTTGCTTTTTTTTTTAACTTATAAACTGTATCAACTTATTTTTCTTAGTCAAAAGCCCTCTACCGCATGAATTATTGTTTAAAGAGAAAAAAAAATAAAATACACTTAAAATGATTTCTTTGAGTTGTTTTAAGACGTCTTCTATTAAAAACGATTTTTTTTTGTTTAAATAAAAAACTCAACCAAATATCCATTACTGCATACGAATCCAAAGATGGCTTGTACACTTTTACCTCTCAAACGAGCAAGATATATTTTTTTTTTGTTAAAATGTATTCATTTCAAAGAAAAATATATTTTTATGACCACTTAACTCACCTAACACAAAAGTTATTATTATTTGAAATAAGAAAATTGATTTTTTTATTTAAGTCAGAAGAAAAAGGGACATATGTAACTGTAGAAAGCCATATTTGGCTTCGTATGCGGTAGAGGGTTAGACAAAAGCTATTAAGCAACCATTGTTTCTGTTGATTCATCCGTTCAGTGTTATTTTCAGATAGGTATGCTTTTACAGCAGTATATGTAAATGAACTAAAATTTTTTTTCCTGAATTTGCAGATCCATAAAGAACAAAAAAAAAGATAATACAAAGTAAACGCAAGATTAGCAAAGATTTATAATTACATGCCATGTCTTTTTACAAATTGTCTTGTTTTATTTTAAGTATTAAGTAAGCTAAAATAATATAAATATTGTATACAAATATAACTCATAAAGGTGCTTTGTTAATAGCTGTGTTTAAAAAAAAAAGAGAATAGCCTGTTCAGCAAATTTTTACACGCAACAACAATAATAAATCAATTTTTGTTTCGTGTATTAACAATACCTTTATGTATTTTATAATCACTTTCATCACCACCTATATGAAATCATCAAACTTACGTCCTAATTTCTCAAAAAAACAAATCAAACAATTATTTTAGTTTTTAGTCAAAACAATTAATTCTTCTATAGAGTACATTGAATCCTATCGAAATCATTTCCGGAACTATCTCAAACATTTTTTTTCAAATGCGTGCTTCCTGCAAACTGAAAGAAAGTAAAAACTCATTTCCGTATTCCATTAAAAACAAAAAAAAAAAAACTAAAACTAATAACACATCGACACATAATAATTACACATGTGAAATTAAAATCGTTAAACATTAGAAAAAGTAAATCCAGACAAAAAGAAAAAAAAAAAACAATTTCCCCATCGAAGAAAAAAAACAATACCTACTCTCACACGAAACGATGAAACATTAATGCAATTTTATAATCAGCTGAAAATTTAATAAACCGCGGATGAGCATCTGCAAATTCAGAAAAAAAAACAGAAGCAACATAAAAAACAACTCACCGCTCCACTCGATAAAACTTCCTTCCGCATTTCGCTTTCTATAATCTAATCATCGTTGCATTCCTTTTGTTGAATTTTTTTGTTCACTGCATCATGAATCTAACAACAACTACAACGACAACAGATACAATGCTATTGAAAACATATATATGTATGTATACCTACCTACCTAATCAAAATCGTTTACATAAATTGTAAATCGAAAAGAATCGTCTCTCATTCGAACAATTTTAAATCACTTTTATCATTCTTTTTGATTCCCTTTTAAGAACAGAAAATACAGCAACACCACCACCTTACAAATACCATGCAACACCAGAAAACAGCAGAAATTTTTTCGTTGTTTAGCAACATTCTTAGATTTTGAGTGGCAACGACCTCAGCCGACCTAGCTCAACATGCATTCTTCTAATATTCGCGCACCACCGAGCGTACAGCAGCAGCAGCAAAGTAGCAGCCAGTCAGCCAGCCAAACATATACACCAGCCGGCTGCGGCAAATCGTTTCAAACACCACCGCACCAACCACCACCGACCACACCACTTTACCATTCCTCTTCCTGTGCCTGTGACTGGTTCGCGGGCACCCGTTTTCATTTATATTAGATGAACAGACAACAATTTTTGTGTTCTCTTCAAACAACAGTCTCTGTTAAAGTTTTAACATGTTTCTTATCGAAATAAAAAAAAAGAACAAGTTCTAACTTTTTTGTGGTTGTTATTGTTATTGTTGTTGTTTTTTTTCAGCGATTTCTTCTTTTTCTGCTCATTCTCATTGAAGCGAAAGTTCAATGAAATATCTTGTATACAAAAAAAATTTAAATGTTTACAGGAACAAATGAAGTTTTGTTGATAGAAGAATAGTATTGAAACATTTTTGTATGGTAGTGGCAATACTATAATAATTATTAGGTAACAAAGTTGGTGAAAAATAAACTGTCTTATTTTTGATTTTGAGAAACAGGATTTAATTTTTTTTTTTAATTTTGTAGGAAATATTAAGAGGTCTATTTATTACTTTCTGTTTAAGAAGTACATGTGATTGAAATCGGTTAAACAATTAACGAGAAGATGGAAATACAAAATGTTTATATGGGATCAATAACTGTTTAGGTATAATAATAATGTTTGTCCGTCCATTTTATTTTTTTTTCAAAATATATTCAAATATGTTGTATATGTAATACGATAGTACACAAAAGTATCACCTGTTTTCCATTTTTATGATGTTTAAATTTGTTTGATATCAGAAAAAGCATTTTTATTTTCAAATAAAATAAAATTATTAACATTCACAAAGTTACCGAACTATTTTAGTTTAAATGTAAAGCTCTATAGGGCGTTAGTTAAAAACTATGTATATTGTTTTTCTAAGTGGTTATTCACTCTAGCCAGCTTTTTAAAATATTGTAATCATAGAGATTGTTTTTGAATTGGCAACACTTTTTCCAGTGAGATTTTATTTGACAGCTGATAGATATGCTGCCATTTTAAAATGAATAAACTTACGTCAGAACAATTCTTGCAAATTATATAATTGCCAATATTAGGACCCCAGCAGTTCGATCGAGTTGGTTGAAAATTGGACTTCCAATGCCTAAGTTCTTTAACTCTCGCATCGATAAAATTAGTCGAGAAACGATGAAAATTGAAACAAATCATATGAGTTTTGTTGTTCATTTTTCAACGTTTCTCGACCAATTTTATGGATGCGAAAGTTACAGAGCGTAGGCACAGATTGCAATACATCCAATCGAGCCGCGGTCCCCATAAATCTTAAATAATTTATTAACAATACTGTCAAAAAAATTATCTTTTAAATAAAACCAATAAAATTTAATTATAAATTAATAATAATAAATAAGGCCATCCACAATTTTTTTTTTAAGTGTTTTATTACATTTTCTACGTTTAAAAAAAAACCTTTACAACAAAAAAAGTTTTAATTTTCATTACTATTGTTAACTTCTTAAACTCTCAGGGCCGGTTTATTCACACTATGTGCATGACAAACAAAATTTTTATCAAGAAATCAATTTGAGTTCCTTATCATGGAAATCACTAATCAGCCGATTTTGGTTGATTAGCGTCATCTAATAAAACCTATAAACGTCTTGGTACAGATTTAACGTATTTTTAGCCTACATAATTCGATTTAAAGTAAATTTCATGAAGGTAGCCCTGATGTACATTTATACTATGTGAATGGGAAAGAACATTTTTCTTTACAAGATTCTGGAATTTGGAATCCCTTGCCAACTAAGGAACATGTTGAAAGAGAATTTAACTTAATATGTATTAGAATAATTAGAAGAGAGACAAAATTTTTTTATTTAATTTTTTGTAACTATAAAATATTGTAGATTTAAAGAGAAGCTCTCACGTACACTTCCAGTAACACTTACAGCTTACACTTACACACATTTAAATCTTAAAACTTTAGGTATTTTCATTGAGAATTGTATCTATGTAATTTTTAGTAGAAGTAGTTAAAATTTTTCATTCTTTAAAAATTAAGAGATTAAGGTTAGGTTATTGAAAAAGTTCGCTGCTAAGAAATATGTAGTAGATAATGAAAATCTTAAAATAAAAAAAAAAATTTAATGAAAAGATACATTTTTTCAAAGGAAGATCTAACGTAAGGATGCATTTTTTTAATTTTTAAAGAAACGTTTTCACTTTCAATTAAAATCTCTCTTATATAAAAGAAATGAAATATTAAATGCAGAAATCATTGATATTCACAGTCACCTTCCTTTGTTATTACATATTTTATTTCTCATATTAAACCCGTTGACATATCATGACTTAATCCAACAAATCACACACTAAAATTCACAAGACGACAACTTTAAGATGGATAGGTTTGATTTTTCCAGGAAGTCTTAAGACATTGTATGATGTATGTACATATGTTTCGTTGTGTGGGTATGTGTTTTACCCATGCAAAAATAAATAAAATAAATACGTATGTATATAAATTTCTTTTACTGCGAAGCTATCACTTTTGTTTAAGGAATGAAATACAATTTAAGTGTTTATTAAGCTGATCTTATTTCACTTCAAGATATTAATAATTCAACTTAATCCACACGTGTAAGTGGACGATTTTCTGAATTTTACGAGAGATTAAAAAAAGTGGTTTAAGATTCCAAATTTTGTTTCGTGTTAATAAAAATTGTATAAATAAATATTGAGCTGTGATACACTTGTTTAATAATTAAATTATTTTTTCTTGTATTAAATTCGTAAATATGCCTTAATGTGTGTAAGGAATTTAAGAACTTCAAAATATTTTTTTTTTTAATTTTATAATTTCAAAATGAATTCAAGTATACGTAAGCATAATTTCACTTAACTAAAAAAAAAATTGTGAGAGTGCCTGGACTTACGGTTAAGATGTGTAAACATTAGTGTTCGTCCAATTGCCTTAGTTTTGTTATTGAACGTACCCAATAACAATGTTATGTGTGACACGTAACGTGTGACTCTGAACGTGTTACAGGTAAGGCTCACGTAGTTAAAACTCTACCGCTGGTATAGATGTTAACATACAACAAAAATAAAAGTAAAAAAAAAACAGAATGCCACTCACGGAAAATTAATTAATTAATTAAATTAAAAAACAGTTATTGCCTTAAACGCTGTAAATAATCATTACTAAAATAATATTTAGAATCATTCGTAATTCTACAATTTTATGTATGTATTAACTTAACCTAATTTAACCAAATAACAATTTTTTGAGAAGAAACAAAAATTTCGAAAATAGTAAGTATACGCCCGAGTGTACCTCTAATTACTTTTGTTTCAAATAGTTAATAAATAATTGTACGACAATTCTTTTGAAAATATTTGTCACTGTTTGAAAAAGTTTTTGTGGTATTTTGACGTTTACATGCGCATAATTTTTCTGAGATAGAAGAATTTACGAATTTATTTAATGTTTTAATAAACAAAATTTGTTGAAAAGAAATTCGGATCTTAATTACTTTTTTTGAACAATTTATTATAAATAATAAAATTAGCTTTTACTGGTCATTGGTCCACAAATATTGGGGTTTCGTTTCGGCTATCTCACTTCCACTTATCAGACGAATATCTAATTTGAACATCATTTAACAAGATTAGAATTTATATTCATCGAAGTTGGAAGTTTTTATGAGCGTGAAAAATTTTAATTATTAGCCTGTAAGACAAAAGGTCTTTCAAATACAAACTTTGATAGCACAACACTTGTTAGAAGGGACAGAAAGAAAGGATTTGTTGACATAGTAAATTAAAAAAAGATATAATTATGATCTCATAAAATTCCATAGTCCTCGTCCAATTGAAACCGAATAATTTGAAAAAAAAAGTCAATACTCTATTTTAGTTATGTGAAATTTTGGCAATTGTTTGAAACGCAATAAATAACACTATGGAAAAAGCATCTGTTTAGTTTATCCAAAATTAACTAACCAAAGTTTATTTAATAAATTCGGGATCTAAATTGGCTGAAAAGACTTTCCATTAGCTGATTACGCTCATATTTTATTCCTAACTACCTACTACCTAGTTAGCATACAAATCCGTACAATGTTTTTTACCATTTTTTTAAAACTACAATAGATAGTGAAAACATCTGGTGGGACATAAAATTATTTTTCAATATGCCCTTTAAATAAAAACACTATATACATATTTATATCTATCTTAAACCATAAATTAACGAAGCATATATAAATAGATCTAAATTCTGGGTATTATTAAATGTTCAACTAATTTTAGTCTAGAAAGCAAAAACCCTTCAGCCATCATAGTTATTTGACACTGAAAATCTTATTCTCTTGTCACGTTTTTAAAATAAAATAAACAAAAAAAGAATTAAACATTAAATAAAATTGGAAATCAAAAGATGTGCTAAATCAAGGTTGAAAAAAATATATTATATAGTTTAGAGGTCAAAATATTATAATCACAACATTATATATAAAACCTCTATACGTGATTAAATATGTATATGTATATAACATAAATATATAAGATTAAATACCTGGTTTTTTCCATATAAACCAAAATTAAATATCACGTACTGTTGATAGTTTTCCAAGACAGCAATAAATTATAATATCAAAGAAGTTTTTTTATTTTTGTTTATAGTAGATTTTTCTTCTTTATCTTATTTATATATCTTAGATTACCATTTTGTTATTATTTTTTTAAAACTTAATAGTTATAAATATAGACCTAAGTATATCACAGTATTATAAATGAATCACCGTTAATCACATTCACCTAATTGTATAAAAGTATTTATTATAATTTTAGATACTAAATTAGTTATAGTTATCAAGGGGTCGACATTTTAAATTGACTGTGTATTAATGATAAACAAAAAAATTGACAACTCACTATTTCTGGTTTCAAAAAAAAAAAAAACAGTAATTGTTAAGAAGTGAATCATCATATTATTTTTGTGCGTAGAATAGTGGGACCGAACTTGCAATTTTAGGACGAAAAAAAAACTGTACTTCATTATTTTTGAATTTTTATTTGTTGAATTGAATGGTAATGTCAATTTTATGACTATACAGGGTGTCCCATCTATTTGTCCCAAACTGAAACCGTTTATAGGGCAGATCATGACCTCTCAGAATTTTGTAACTTGTCCATATTGAATCATAACGATTTTCAATTGACGGCACTTTGAACCAAGTTTTTCGTCATCCCGTTCAGTATTGATTTTTTTATTTTTTATTTTATATTTGGAATCGAATATTGGCTTATACTTAATATTTTCAATGAAATATTTTTGATTGCCAGCACCATTTTGCTCAAAATTAATATGTAAAATGACGCTTTGACCAAATCGCATCCTGAAAAAAAAATATCGTATGATTTAATATTCGTTTTTATTTTTAAAAATTTTCGATATTCTTTAAATTTTTTAAAAGTTATAAAACAATTACCAAAGCTATAACAATGATTAGTCAATCATACAAAGCTCTATAAAACAAATAAAACTAAACCCTTTTTTAAATAACGACTGATTTATTTATTTTTATTTTTAATGTTGGCAAACACTTTTTCTTACTTTATTTACAAATGTCTCCTGCACTTAAACAAGACCGACAACGTTTCTTTCAGAACAGTACGGAAAAGTTACAAAAAAAAAAACCAAAACATATTTTGCAAAATAAAACTATAAAATAGGTTCTGTAAAGAAAATTTACCTAAGTCGTGATTTTCGACATTAATTTTAATTTGTAATTTTTTACTTTCTTGCATTTTTTTCGTTTTCTTAGAAGTTAACATAATTTTTTCTTTTATTAAAAATTATAAACCGAACCGGTTCTAATATTTTTTTCACCAATAAAAAGCTACACGTTCCCAGAATAATAAAACAATACCCATGCTCCATCTTAACAGAAATAGTTTTCTTATTTTCTTTATCTTCGTTATAAAATACGTTAGTTAGAAATCTCATAAAAATAAGTCAAGTTAATAGATTTTTTAAATAGGTTAAGTTCCGATTTTTTGATATTGACAATCAGTGATGTTCAAATCCATGTAAAAAAACAATTTTTTCCCTTTTCTACGTTTAAGTAGGTAAATAAGTGTAAACAACGTAAATATCCCTTAAAAAACTAATAAAAAAGGTGAAGAAGAGGTAAATAAAGTAAATTACTGAGAAAAGAAAGAGAAAATGTGAGGCATTGTCCTTATCTGTCAAAATTTAAATAAAAAAAGACAATTTTGAATTCGTTCAATATAATTTTATTTAAATTTAAAAAATAAATAAATAATTGAAACATTTTATACTGAAAAACTTGGACAGAAATAGATTAGAAAATAATATAAAAAACGTAAAGTAAAAAAGTCGAACAACACTGTTTACAATTCGTTAAACTTAAAATTTTAAATGAAAGGGATAACTGAGAATATAAATTTGGTTTTCTGGTATTGGATTTGTAAAATACCGTTATGTGAAAATATTTGAATATCACATAATTTTCATAATAATAATTTAATTTTAAAAATAATAAAAATCTTGAAGACGAAGTTGAATGGTATTAGCTAGTATGAAATTATGTTAATATGTTGTGTCAATTGCAAAACCAAAGCAGAGTTAATTCTTTTGAGTTATGATTACCGAATCGGCTTCAAAATTTTTTTTTTAGAAAAAGATTATCTTATTTTTTTAATTTCTTTACAATGTCAGAGTATCGAAACCTGAATTTCTTTTAACGATCTGTATCAATAGTTTAGATTTGCGAAACACTATATACATCCCTATGACTCTGGTATTTCTATTATCGATTATCTAATAAGACAGACATATTTCGTCCGAATGAGGAACCTTATTTTGACGTTGAGAACAATTTACAGTCACTTTAGGTGATATGATTACTTCTGAGATGAATTTAGAGCTTGTGAAACAGAGTAACTCATCACTCATTTTGTCACCTTTTGCTTAATGAGGAAAATTAATATCGACGTTTTAAGTGCAGGACATCGTAAGTCAAAAAATTCCAAAAATATATAATTAATGTAAAATAAAAATTTGCAGAATTAGAGCTACTTTTTCGTAATTTCATAAAATAGAATTCAAACCCTCTTACAATAGATAGCTATACAAAATTAAGCAGGTATTTTTATTTTGATGTCCGAATATATTCGAAAGCGACTTAATTTTCTTTATGTTTGAGTTTTCTTCTTATCGAATTTGGTAAGAAATCTAACATTTTTAAACTAAGCTTTCTTTTTTAAAATTTAAGAAATATTATATGTCTAATGTTTTCCGCTCACTTCTACACTCAATTTTCGTACATTTGAATTTTCTCGTTATATTTAAGTTCTCAAAGTTGAAATTTTTTAATTAAACTCTCTTGAACTTATGTGTTCAATGTTTGATTTTTATAAGAATCCGCCAATAGCCACACTTTATTTTCTTATATTTTGGTTTTTTTCTTTCAAATTTTCATTTTGAATTAAGTATAAACTGTTGACTGTAGTAAGGAACATTATATTATATTAAATGGCTAACGAGAAAAGAGAGAACTGCACTGCGGATCTAGTGTTGCGGATTCCATAATCACCATGAATATCTTTATAACAATATATTTTTAACTCTAATGTAACTACAAAATGTCAATTCTCTTCAATAAAGATATCAAATGGAGTCAGAAGTGGGATTTTCAAAAAAATTGAATTATATTCTTTTTAATTTTTTTTCTCAAATATGCAAATCCAATCAAATTCCATTTGAATGCACATTTTTTCAAAACAACTACTTAAAATCTTTCCAAATACTAAATACACAATCTATTCGTTTTGTTTTTTTTTTGTTTCAAAAGAACTAAATACAATTCTTAAGCAAGATTCACTTAATAGTTTGTTTTTTTTTTTGTTGACGATGTCAAAGATTTTATATTTTTAGATTTTAATTTTATAATTACTCTTCGTACATTCTAAGTAGGCCACAGGCAAGATTTCCACTCCTCATTTTATAATTGTGTGGCGGGATGATGGTTTAAAAAGATTTTCATATGCGTCGAGTCTTAGTTTTATTATTACAACGGGCGTCCAAAATTCCGTGTTTGTGTATGTACATATGTATGTATGTATATATACGTGTAAATATTTAGCTGCATCATACAATTTTTGCACTCATCCTATCGCATCCACTTTTAAATGGATTTTCTAGTGACAGTGTTAATGTTTAATTATAAATTGTTGAAAGCAATTAAAACGCGTTTACATATATAGTTTGCTGGTTCAATATAAAAATAAAAATAAAAAAACTAAATCATGATGTATGGTTCAAGAAGTTTAAAATTGAAACATTTAAAAAATAATTTAATATTAAATAGAACTGAAAATGAAACGCAAACTCGGCGGTGTTTTATTTTATTTTATTTCATTTTGTTTTATTTTATTTTATTTTATTTTATTTTAAATCTGGAAGGTTAATCTCCTTTTCGATTCGAAAAATATACCTTTTTTAATACACATTGGGATTCGTTACATGTTTAACTTATTTGAGGATTTAAACAAACGTTTCGTTATTTTAATTAGGAACCGTTTGAGAATTGTTATTTAATTCCCCTGAAAAAAAATTTTACAATAGTAGGTACTGTCAAATTTTGAGATTTTTTAAACCGTACTACACGACTGTGGTGTCCTTAAACCAGTTCTACTCTCGGCTCTTATTGCTTTATTCATTATATTTTCACCACTGTTTAAATATTTGTAAGCTTTTTATACAACGACGAGAACTGATTTTCATTAAACTTCGTACTTAAATGTTAAAAGTGTTTAAACGAAAATTTGGTATCTAACTAACTAATCTTTAAACTAAGAAGTTACAATCAGTCCGAGAAGGTTCTTCCTATATGATTTTTTCTTTTAATCTCGCATAAATAATAATTATTATCAAACACATTCCTTGAAATCAATGAATTGATCTTGAAATAAAAACCCCTCTCAATAAACAATTCAAACAAAAATATAATATCTTCTAATTAAGTATCTATAAACAATAATCTGCATGATGTATACAATATTTTCCAAAAAGAGACCGTGGTCGGTCGCCACCGCACGCACCGCTCTGTGCAACATCAATCACCGAAATAAAAATGTTGTATATATATTTAATTTTTTTCGGTGATTAAATGAGTTGCGATCGCGCACTAGCTGTCGAGGTCATCACGAAAAATTAAGTTTCCAGTCGTATAGTAGATTCTCAAGGTGTGCTACCTTGGCCTCATTTATTTGTTTTGTTGGTTTTTTTTTTCTTTTCATCGATTGTGTTATTTTTTTTTGTTGTTTTGTTTATAAACTACTAGGCCAGTTATAGCAGGTATTTGTATATGGTGAACTTCAGCTATATCTGCCACCGCCACCGCACAGTTCCCTTCCTTCAACCTTATCAAAAAAAAAAAAACCGCCGAATTATGCGCAACCTGTATACAGGTACAGGGTCTGAGTCTGTTGGGCTACTATCCACGTTATTTTCCACCTGTTTCAATGTCTCGGTTAAGTTTAAGTGTTTTTTTTTTTGTTGGTTTCATTGTTGTGGCTTCTTTTTTTTTTTTGTCGGAATCAACCCGAAAATCTACCGCTTCGGTGTCATACTTTTTGGAGTTGGGAGCTTAAGTTTGTGTGTTTTCACACAGTGGGCCACATTAAAAACAATTGTCTAGGGTATTTTTTTATGTTTGTTAAAATAGATACTTAATATGCTTAATCATTTATATGATGAGATTTTTTTTCATGATTAACATTTGAATGATTTTATCTTCGAACATCTATCAAAACCACACTTTAAAAATTTAAATTATAATTTAAGATAAAATTTTTGAATATTTGTAGGTTTATTCCATAAGTTAAGATTTATTTTTAATTATCTAAGAGGAATAAAAATCTTTGAGTGTACTAGTGGATTTCTTGAAGTATTGCTTCGAAATGTCTTCAAATTGACAAGTCTTACGTTTTAAGGTTTAAAATTAGAATTAAAACCACTTTTATGCCACCTTTTTACCCCACTGTGTTACGTCTTCTTTAATATATAATTTTATTCTTGACAAGTCTCGTGCTATATTTATTTGTAAATATAAGGAGGGGAGTGACATTCAAATAGATAGTCTGTTTATTTGTTTTTAAACAAAAAAAAAATGAACTAAGCCGCTAAGCTAGTATAATAAATCAAATGTGACTCTTCAAGGGATTCACGTTATTTTTCATCATTATCTATGAATATTTTTATTTTTTTGGTTAAGATTCAAAATTTTAAAGGGCTCATATTGAAATAAATATGAAATTGACTTGATGATGAAAAGAGCTAACGTGACATTAGTCACGTTATGACATCACTTTAGTGTCACTAGCGTAAATTTCTATGAAATTTTGGGTTTTCTATTTTAATTATGTCATCAAATAATAATTTATATTTTCTGAAATGGAACTTAAATATTTAAGTTCAACATAAGCATTTTTATTTAGTTACACGACACGAATTTAGAAGGCTTTACCGGCTGCATTTTCTCTTTGAACTTCAAAACTAATGCGAATCATTTTCCAGAGATGATGCAAGAACGGAATTTCGGATATCGAAACTTAGATTTTCACTTTGAAAAAATCTGACAAAAGCTGAATTTTTGTGTTTTTTTCCTTAGAGCATATATTTTCCAAAAAACTTTCCATTTCACACCACAAAATCAAAAGCACTGGTTCAAATTCAAAGCAATTTTTAGAAAGGGTAAAACATTATTTTATGTGTTTTGCCCTTTCTAAAAATTACTCTAAATTTGCATCAGATCTTTTGATTTTGTGGTGTGAAATGGAAAAGTTTTTTTTGGAAGATATGCTTTAGGCAAAAATTAAAGCTAATTAAATTCTCAACCATCATTACAAGAAACCTCATAAAAACTCACCACAGCAAGGTGAATTTTTTGTATTGTGATTTTTGACATCAACTCAAAAGGAGACCGCAATTTCGATAGTTCTTGTGATGCCCATAAATTTATGACGCTTCTACCAGAATATAAAACCTCAAACAATAAATTTTACCTCACCTTGTTAATTTGTTGCGACTTGTGAGGTATCAATGAGGCCATAAACTATTTTATTGTAGGGGGTTTTAACAAAACTTTTCAGATGAATTTTCTCTCTTCATTCTCTACATTTTAGGAAATATCAAAATAAATAAAAATTAAATTGAAAAATTTTATGGGCGTCAGTTTTTGTATCCTCCGCATTCTTTCTAAATTTAGATCTTACACGGTTGCGAAATTTGACCGTCTGGTTGGGGTTTGAAAAAAAATCAACTTTAAACTATCAGCCATAAAAATTCTCCCATTGCTCTAGAAGAGTTGTAAAACTTAGTAACCTAATCGTGTAAAAATAATTTCGGAAATGCAAATTTTTTTTCTTTAGTTTTTCATCGACTCTCAAAAGGTCTTTAAAAACTTTCCTTAAACTAAAGAGGCCCATAGACACCACACTTGTGTGCACACACTGGTGTGGCCTTCCGCCACACACGCCACACCAAATCGTACAGACTACAGACACCGACACCAAAAATCAAAAACTTTTGATTTTACTCGCACCGTGTCTGACACCGAAAATCGGTGTGCGCACCAGCCCACACACAGCACACATTTCCGCACACCGACACCGGTGTGCACACAAGTGTGGTGTCTATGGGCCTCTTAACATTAAACGAATTCATCTATTTAAATTCATAAAATTCAAGATAGCTACGCTTGTGTAAAATGCGATTAAAATGAGTTGGAGTGTTCTTGTGATATTCCTTACCTTATAACTACATTTAAATGTACTTCAATTAAACACAAACATATAGCCCCTTTTTTCGACCATTTTACATGGAAATTTTATTTTCACCTGCGATTGTTTATTTTTGTATCTTTAATAAAATATTAGTTCTGTTCGTTTACTTCTCAAAACTGCCAATTTCTACCAGATGTCTACCAAAATTTTGTCCAATTTTATTTTTTTATTTGAACTATAAGACTAATGGTGTATTCCTTTACCTTGAAACTCTATACATTTGTGTGAATTTCTGCACAAAAGCCTGTGAAAGTTCATATGAAAAAAAATAATTAAAAAGTGCAGTTTTTGACAGAAAATCACAGAGTTTAAAATTGATAAAAATTGGCAGTTTTGAGAAGTTAATGAACAGAGGTATTATAAGACTAGTTGCTTCACTTTCAAACTCTGAGCATTTGTGTGAATTTCTACACAAAAGTCAGTCAAAGTCCATATACAAAAAAATGTGTAGAAATTCACACAATTGCACAGTTTTAAAGTAAAAGAACACACCTATTCAAATTGTATTGTTTTACATCTCTCAAAGTTACATTTGAGCAGGTTTGTTGATTTTAAATAATTTAATTAAAACTCTATTTATTTCTACTTTCGAAGGTTGAAGGTTTGAGGTTCTTAAAATTCTTTTCAGCTAAATGAGAAGTTTAAAAGTAATGAAATCATTCCCGTGCCACTTATAGAAAAATTAGTTATTGTGTATATTTTTTTTGATTGATTTGTTTGTCTGCTTATTTAAAAGTGTTTTTCTAAATTAAAATTAGACTATGACAATTCACACTTCATGACACAAATAATAATTATATTTTTGAAATTCTTAGTCTCATTGAATATCCACGGGTCAATGCCCCTTAAATAAGAACAAAATTGTCGTTACACAATTATTAATATGTTTGTAGTGGATATATAACTACATTGTATGTTAAATGTATATGCAACACATACATATCTACATAAATAAATATTATGTATTGCTTGCCGGTAAGATTTACAAACATATTTTAAAAGGATTTGTTTATTTTGCCATTTTGTTTTTGTTGAGCTCATAAATCCAAAGAGAAAATCTATTTTTGTTCAATTTTAAAACTAAAACATTTTGTCTAATACAATTATGATTCTACAGACAAAATTAAGTGCACAAACAGATCGCACGTAATTCCTCATACTGTTTCAATGCTATAAAAGAGGTCCAATATAAAACATGTAAAATATTACTTTTTATTGATAAAATGACAAAAATTGAAAAAAGTCAAAAACACTTTAAAAAAAATAATAGATTCTTCAATTTTATTTTTTTCTAGGATGAAATGCAACTGAAGTGAAATTTACATAAACAAAAATTACTTTTTTCTTCTCAGTTGAAATTCATAGAAGCTTCCCTTCGCTTGAGCTGTACATTTAAATGACAAGTGAAAAAAAATTTGTTGAAGAAACTTCGATCGTAAATTTTTGTCTATCCATTAATTTGATTCGATTCACGCGAAATTGTTTTAAAATATTTTGTCGTTCGAGTGCAAATTATAACCGATTTCTTTAAAATCTAATTGTTCAAATGTTGTTTTTATTAAATTTTATACGAAATTTTGAATAATCATTTCCATCCAACAGACGGATAAAAGAGTACAAACTATCACGCTGAGGTTTATCAGAATAGTTTTCGTTACATAATATTTTGACATTTCATTTCACTTCGCATATTGATTGATCTAAGAATTACACAAAAACGCCAAATTTTGTCACGTAATATTTATTGAGTTTGGATAGTTAAGCTTTAAGCCTAGTACATACTTGTGAATCATGTCGTGAATCCATACAAATTTGCATTTTT
Organism: Epistrophe grossulariae; assembly: GCA_929447395.1. Lineage (NCBI taxonomy): Eukaryota > Metazoa > Arthropoda > Insecta > Diptera > Syrphidae > Epistrophe > Epistrophe grossulariae. Next base: position 117,568,404 of record OV839568.1, read on the forward strand.
GTTCACCCGTGAGCGTGCTCGTGAAGCCGTGACAAAAAATGGAGAGTTTGCGTTCACGAGCGGTGAACCATATTCACGCGCAAAATGTAAACGAACTCTTTGATTTTTGGTGTAGCTTTGACAATTTGACCATAAAAGCTGCAAATTGTGTCAAAATTTCACTTTCTCCACTGATGTTGTTCACTTCACGATGGAAGTATGTACTAGGCTTCAAGGTAAAGAGAAATATCAGAGTAAATAAATTTGTTGGGATTTTCACTCAAAAATTCTAGCTTTACCTATTCTTTTAAAACCTGCTCAAATTTTATCAGATTTTTTGTTGCAAATATACACTCTGAACACTAAAATTATGAAATTTATGAAAAAAAAGCATTCTAGCCAGGCTATCATAAAAATTCTATTCTATAATTTAAACACAAAAATGGTCTAAACTTTATGTGGACCACATACTTCTGCTTTAGAACATCAAATTTGAAAATTGTAGACTAGCATAAAAGTAAGCAATTTTTATCGACTAATAGGTTGAGGGTTTAAGCGCTTGGGCGCAAGAAAGGTGAATGAAATCATTTAACACATTTGAATAAATATAGGTCAATTCTGTAGATTTAATACAAACAATAATAATTAGTTTTTCGAATTGATATTTTTAGAAATTAAATATTCTGTTGAGTATGCAACATCAGTGTTGCTACTTTTAATTTTTTTTTTCAAATTTCAATTTAATCTTGTTTTGCAATGGCGCAAAATTTAAGACGATTAAGTGCGATTTTAAAGAATTTCCATCATGATGTTAGGTTAAAAAACAGGGTTTTCTTAATTTTAAGTTTAATTAAGTTAGCATCGTGCTGTCTTCTTAAAGTTTTATCAAAGTTAAATCACCAAATGATCATATATGTATCTTCATACTAACTCCAAATGTCAATTTGACAATTAAAAATATGGAAATGATATGTTTGTTTACTTTTTTGCACACGAACTGTCACTTTTTTAGACTTGTTCAGCTGAAGTTTATTAACAAATAGGTTTAGTATGATACCTACTAGTTAAAAAATTAAAAAAAATTAAAAATTAAAACAAGTTTAAGAACGTTTAAATTTAGTAAATTATTAAGTAGTATCATGCTTAACATCAGGCTTTTTAAAATTTTAAAATTTTGCGATCGAATATTTGTGGAAAGAATGATAGAAATTAATCTGTTAGCTCAAATTTTCTTGTTTTCATTTCCCGTTGCATTTGCAAACAGTAATTAGAGTCGTTGGTGTAAATTTTCGAATAATTATAAATCCAAATCTGAAATATTGCAAACACAATTTCTCATTGGGGCTTGTTAATAGCATAAAATATATTTTTATACTTAATACTCCCTAACCTAATTACTTTTCAATTTAATTACTTACCTTCTTCCGTGAATTAGTTAATTAACTATATAAGTTAACTTTTTAACTGATAACATTTCGGACTTAGTTCATTGAATTGAGATAATTAATGTTTAATATGAGTTTATTAATAGGGATGTTACAGTTTTTTTTTAGATTTATTTAAAAGATTTTTGTCTTAGACAAAGTCTAACAAATTCTAAGTAGTTGGAAATTATGCTTTATTAAATTTAAAAAAAATTCCACTTTAGTCGAAATTTAAGTGTTTAACTAATTTAAAAGACAGTTCTTAGATACAAAGGAAAAGGTTTGCTTATTACTTTTTGAGTTTAGAAAGCTGTTTAAACTTATTGAACTAAAAACATAAGGAATATTTAAGTAGGCGATGTTTTTTAGTTATTTTTAACAAACTAGTATAAGTATTAATAAAATTTGTACGAATACATATTTATATTTATTTAAAAGCGGACGATTTTTTTTTATTTGAATTTTTAGCAGCGAGTTAACAAGGGGTAAATATTACAAGTGTGCGGAAAGCCTATTTTTTAAATTAAATGAAAGATGATAAAAATATTTATTAAATATTTTTTGAAAAATTGATTTGAAGGTTTAAATGTATTAGGTATTAGAAAATAAACATTTGACATTTTTACCAATAATAAATGACGAGAATTAAAAAAAGACAGACACCAAGCTAGTTTTTCAGTTACTGAACCATCAATCGCAAGTTCAAAAATAGTTACGACAAAAGTTAAAGCCTGTAAAAATCTCTACATTTCACATTAACCTATTCATTTTTCTTGAAGAATTTTTAGAACAACTTATATAAAAATAAGAATTGTATCAAATTGACACCAAGTAAATAGAATCACATTTGACAGCTGTGTTTACTTTATGTCATCAAAGGGCATCCTCGGGGATTATATGTTAAATAATGTAAAACTGAAAGGCTGTTGCACTTGGCCAACTCTCTAGAATTAGTTTATTAGGTACTAATAACAGTTTCGTCTTTGGAAAGATCCATTTAATGTTAAGGATGTTTTGACAGATTCGTAAAATATGCAAAGTGATGTCTGATATTGAACAGATTAAGTAGATTGACGCCAAATTTGTTATAATAACTTAACAATTTTCTAATTTTAATTAAATCTTCTCACTTTTTATAATTTAAAACACCATTTTAAAATAAACTGCAGCTGAACACGCCTAAGAAAATGACAGTTTGTGTAAAAAAAATTAAACAAACACACCTTTTTGACATCTCAAAATTTCAGAGTGGATACCTATTAAAAAGATAAAATAGGCAATCGATGATTTTAACTTCATTCATGTAAAACTCGATTCTTAGCTTAGTAGGTGTCATAAATAATTTTAGAATCCTAACAAATCGACTACAATTTCGCACCATTATGGAAATAAAAAAAATTATTTGAAGTTCCTCACGTCCTAACAACAATTTTAATATCTCATACCTACAGTATTATAACATTAAAAGTGTGATAAACAACACTTTATTATTAAATACGTTCCTTGCACATAATTTTTCAATGTTGTCTTTTATTAAAAACAAAAAAATCAAAATCCTTCTTCACGCAAATCACCAACCAACCACTCTTGAGTTCTTGACCAAAGTGTAAAGAAGAGATGAATAATACATGTGAAGTTTTTTGTATTGAGTTTGTATTTATTTTTGTATATAGCGTAAGCATAGCGATGCCGCTGACTAAGAAATTGCAAAAAAAAAATCAAGTTGAACCGGTCTCTGTGGATCAGAACGTGAATAGGTGTCAAGGAGAAAGAAATGTTCCTTATCGCCATCAATTTTTTTTTTAACTTACAAACACGGAAGTGTTGCCATAGAAATACCATCCATACATGTTGCTGTAAATAAAAGATTTGTTGCTCGTGGTTGTTAGGTCAATAAGCTTTATTCTCTGTTGTCTTCTGTCTCTTCTTCTCTCGTTCTCTGGATTTTCAAAGCAAAATACCAAAAAAATAATGTTGTGGTTTAAGAGAATTTTAAGGGATAAAATATGTCTGCAATGTTTTTTTATTTTTTTGGAGAATGTTTCTTTGCAGAAGTGAGAAGGAATTCTTTTGAAAGTTAAAAAAAAATAAAAAAAATGAAAATAAAAGTTGAACAAAATGGAAAGCACACAACAACAACAACTTGCAGATACACAAAAATAAAACAAACAAACAAAATGATGTTAAAAGAAAATTTGCAATAAAAACAATTCGAAAGAGAGGAAGCAAGCAAGAGCAACAAGAAGAGATTTTTATTGAATAATCTGTTTTTGTTTTTGCTATTGACTCCTCTCGTTCTCTCTGTCGTTGTCGTTGTCGTCTCGTCTGGTCTTGTTGTGAACCGTCAACCGTGTGGTGTGGTGTCGTCTTCTATGGATGGACAATGTGCTCTACCTTCAGTCATGTTCTTCCAACAACAACAACAAGAGAACAAATTTTTGCAAATTTTGTTGTGTTGTTGCTTCTCTTGTTGCAATGCAACTGCTGCTGATTTTTGTTGCATGATAATGATGTTGATGATGACGAAGAAACGTAACGAATCGAACACAATAATGATGATAGCAGCAATGTGTGTTTCCCAAGGAAGGTCTTTCACCCGAACTCGGTCATTGGCGTACATTTGCCACCACTCCAGTGGCTTTGAAACTGTGAAACGCATTCAAGAGATGAATGCACTTTTAGTGCATTTAGCGCGAGAAATTTATTTATTCCCTTCTTTTTTTTTTTAATTTTTTGTGTTGGTGTCTTTGATGAAGACTTTGTGTTTGTTTGTTGTTGCTATTAATTCTAAACGAGGCAATTATTAACAAATTCTCACTTGTGATTTAAATGAATAGACACAGACAATTGCGACGGGATTGTGACTTAGTTATGTTACTAGGTATGGACCAATTTTTAAATTCAAAAGAGAGAATCTCTTTAATATACCTACCTTCCCTACCTACATACCTTCCTGATTTGTATTATACATAATAATTCAGGTGTTCTATTTTTAATCGAAAATCGATTTTTGGCAAAATCTTTATTTAGAAATTGCTTGATTTTATTTAATTTTTTTTTTTCGTACGTATTTTTTATTCGACTGTGGAAATTCTTGCCACTGCCCGCCCTCAAGTTCAATGATTGTTGGGATTTTTTTTTTCGTTTTATCATTTTTGTTTTTATTTTTGTTTTATTCATTGAAGCTTGAGGTTAATGATAAATCGTTAGCACGGCCGAATATTGTTGTAGGTAAAGGTCATCGACTCGACTGCAGCATGCCACTTCATCTGTTTTTTTTTTTATTTTATTTTTATTTTTGTGAATTGAATTTTATTTTTGTACAGATAAGGTGTGAGTATAGGTAGATTTATTTTTCTGTAGGTAGGTACTAATTATGTTTGTCTTATCAGAGGGAATTCAAAAAAAAAACTTGTATACCTATAGAAATATTATGACGAGCCTTTTGTTTAAATTAATTTTTGCTTAATGATTCTATATCTACCTTAGTGAGGTCATAAAAATATTGTGTTATATATTAATTTAAAATGAAGATATTAAATATTTTCGTAATGATTTTATGTGTAGGTATTGGTGTGTGAGTAGGTGATGATTCAGTTCGATGGAGATAGATGATTCAAGGGCAGTAATGGGTTCATTACTGGTCAGTGAACATGGAACTTAAAATATTTTAATTGAACGAGAAAATGTGGGGAAAATGTATGAATGATACCTAATTTAGATACTTACCTACATAAGTATCACTATTATATCTGTATGTATGTATGTAAGTAAGCCGAATAGCGGGGATCTATTAAACATTTTTTTTTTAATGAATGTCATGTTGTATCTGATTGTTTTGAATAAAGTTTGATAAGAAAACAAAAATGTTTGAACCTAGTAAAATTCAGAAAAAATGTAGCTTCATAAAGAAACCACAAAACTTAATTATGATAGGGAACAAGCAGTTCAAACAAGGGGTAACTATTATCTGATTTGTTACCATTTAGGTAGATGAGCTTTATAATAGAGACAATATAAGAGAACAAAGATTGAAAACCATGTCCATTGTCCATGTTAATTGGTAGAATATTCCGAAGCATAAAGGACTTGTGTAGGTACTATCATTGGATCAATGGAGGCCACTAACCGGAAGCTCTTTTCACCTTTTATAAATTTTGTTGTAATAAGCAGGTATAATTTAGTATCTAATAATAAAAGTTAAATTGACTTTGCTCACGATAAATAAAATGTAAGATATTAAAACGTTACAAATTAGCAAATTTTGAAAAAAAATATACGGACTGGCACAAATCCAAATTTCTTTTTTGATCCGACACAACAAGTCAAACAATTTTGTATCTTCAAATTTCGTGCCAACTTAAGGCAAACCAAAATTTGATAAAAATGTGATAAGAAACAAAAAAAATCAATAACACATGTGATTCTACGAACTCTCACTAAATGGATCTGTCCATTTAGTTGTAGGTACTTATTTAAAATATTTGTTTAAAAAAAAAAAAATTTGAACTTAATATCGTATTTTATTTGAACTCATTTTGTATGGCACAACATGAACATTTTTTGTGTTTCTCAAGCTTCACGATCTGATTTTTTTTAGGAAAATATTCTTTCAAACAAAAAACGGTAAAATAATAAGAATCGGTAATTTAATAAAATTTTATGAACAAAAAAAAAAATGACGAGGGACCATCAATGAACAATACAAAAAAAAAATGGTCGATGGCCACTTTTTACTTTTTTCTATTGGTTTCGTGTACAAAAAAAATTCGGAGCTGTGGTAAAATTTACCCTTGACTGATGAAGAAGTTCGAAAAGGTGGATTTTCTCACCTTTCGTCCGTCTGTGCGTTCGCCCATTTTAATTTGAGCCAGAACCTAAATGGGTTCACCGATTTGCTTCAAATTTGGTACGGACCATTTTTACGTTGATTCCTTAGATGAAGCTTACCACGATATCTAGAAAACAATTATCTAGAAAGCAAAAATCACTAAAGTAAAAATCTCTAAAACAAAAATCTAGAATTGAAAAAACCTCGAGAAAAAATATAGAAATACAAAAATAGAGAAAAAAAAAATCTCGAATGCAGAGAAAATATTTAAATTTTTGAGGCAAATTTGTTCGCGCGAATTGTAACCATTGTCTTAAAAATTAATATACAGTCGACTCATCCTGTTGTTGCATTATATACATTATATTAACCTTTATTTATTAAATAAACCTTTTAACACAAAAAAATGTTTCTCTCTATAACTCGATTTTTTCCAAAACTCTCTCTAACTCGAACAAATCTTGGTATCCCGTGAAAATTCGACTTAGGGAGACTGTATTAATTCTAGATTACTTAATTTTTTTTTTATTTTATAAAACGCACAGAATTTCAATGAAAATTTATTTTCTGAAATTTTGAACTTTTCAATCGAAAATTTAATTTCACTAAATTTATAATTTGAAAAAGCAAATCTTGCGAAGTAGAGCAGCAAAGTCGGATTACATGTGTAATATTCACAGAGCTCAAAGTGAGACAATTAAATCACAAGTGAATCCTAGTACGCAGATCACGCTAAAATTTAGCTCCCACTTTTCTCTCCAAACATCAGCAAAAAACCCTTGCTAAATTTTGACATAGAGCATGCGTAGTGGAGAATATGTAAAAGAAAGCAGCTGTTCTCCAAGAAGAAATTGTTTTCAATCATTTCAATGATCTTTTTTATTATTGCAACTAAATTTTATCAAAAAAAATGGATTCTTTTCTTTGGCTGAGACAAATCGTTTATTCCGAAATATTCCTCCATTTCAATTTTTATTTTCACAAAACACAATTCATACAAAATTCAACATTTACAGAATCTGTTAAAACTTAGCTTGAGAATTAATGTGCCGAACAATTATTTCGTGCGCTAAATTTTGACAGATATGTGATGTACAGTAAGAAACAAACATTTGAATTTTTAGCTGGAGCTGCGTACTTTTCGGCTAAAATGCTTTCCTTAATTTAAGTTGAGCTAAATTTTGGAGAGAATTTTGAATGGAAGCTAAAATTTAGCGCAATCTGCGTACTAGGCTTGAAGCTATAAAGATACAAACATTAAAAAAAACCTCTGATTAAAAATAGCTTTTAACGGCCTTTAAGTCCTACAAAAATTATCGTTTCGTCCCGACAATCTCATTTGGAACCATCAGTTTGTTCAAACGTGGCTGTGGGTTGACCTATTCATTTTTCCCAAATTTTTTACATTTGTAAAGCTAAATATTCTTAGTTCTTATAAGTTTCTTCAAGCTTTCCAAAAAGTCTACTTTATTTCCTCCAATATTTTCGAAGGAAAATTGAAAAGCAACAATACGTTTGAAAAATATATGGGTTGAACGACTTTTGCAATCACAGCCTCAAATAGTATTGTAAACTAAAAAAAAACTCTAAACAAATATTTAAATACAATTTTTACTTGAAAGAGACTAATGAAATGTAAGTAAAGTAAGCAATTACGTACAGCAAGCAACCAAATGTTTGACATAAAAGTACATTATGTACATGTGATTGAAAAATATTCACTTCAATTGAATCAAATTGAAAATTTTCCCTGAAACTCTTATCTTTCTAAGAATTAAAAATGTAAAAAATTATGATTATTAATTTTGCCATTACTACTATACTTACGTCCTGCCTCAAAATTACAAACTAGAATAAAAACTAAAAAAAACAAAGAATAAATGAACTTTGCAATTTGGTGACGAATAAATATAGACAAACAAGTACAACTATTAAATCAACAAATTGACTAAATTAAATAAATAAATCATCTAGTACACTTTATACCTATAAAAGACCACTCTACAAAACAACATCATTAACGCAGACACCTCTCTTTTTTTTCTCTTACTTGATGTCCTTGGAAATTGTTTATTTGTTTTTTTTTTTTTTAATTCAAAATTTGTTACGGAAGCTATACATACATAGATATTTTTTGAATGCCAAGCGTCTATGAATTAAATGTGTGCTCAAAGATGAGTATAACCTTATTTTAAGCGCAAAATCCCGTCAATGGTATCTTATATAGTGTTGTCGACGATCAACGACGACGTAGTAAAACAATTTTTTAATGGATATTTTTTATGTTATAGGTATTGTTGTCTCCAATTTCAATTGAAATCTAGTCCATATTATACAGTTTTTTTTTGTATAAGGGGGGCTGGTCTATTAAATAACAAAAATAATTTAAACTATTTGTTTATATTATACTTTTGGAAGAAGTGTCAAGTATTTGTGTTATGATTTTATTTTTAACTATAAAAAGGATTTCTTTAATGTACAGAATTTTGGAATTACATATATTGTTTTTTTTAATTAGAATGAATTTTGGTGGAGATTTTTATTTTAATTTTTTCTTTACAAAAACAAAATTTGAATCTTTGATCAATAGATTAAGAGAAAAACGCCTTCAAGACGGGAAAATAAATTTCTTCATTAATTTTGGCTGTGTGAATTTTTTTTTGTTTCGCTTCTTTTTATGAAATAAAACGCTCAAAAAAATAAATGAGAAACAAAGTCCAAAATGGTTAAAGTGACCAAAACAAATGCAAACTAACGCTCGATACAGAGATACAATATGACTCTGTATACTTGTCCAAATAGGCCACGCTAAACTGCCAAATTTAAAAATTTACATTCAAATTTTTGGATCCAAAATTACTTTTGACCCAAATTATAAAACGGAAATTATATTTATTTCATAATTTGGGTCGAAAGTAATTTTGAGTAATAATAGCAGTAGTTAAGCAATATATCCAAAATTCGAAAGCTTTAAAATTTGAACCGAATTTAGTTGTCTTATAGTGTTTGGATAGTTTGTGTGTTAATTTGAGAAGTCAAGTCAGGCAAATTAGTCTAAAAGTTCTTTGGTGGAATTGGCCGGAATGCTGGTCGTGCAAGACGCACACACTCTTCGTCAATATTTTCCACATTTTGTTTGAAATTGCTTCGTGAAAAAATTTCAGTTGGACTTTTTTCTTCAGTGGTAAGGAACCTATTAACAGTGTGCACCTTACACTTGGTGGAATTAGTTATTGGGAAATTTTGGGAAAACGGACACTATACATGATGAGTTTTCGTACGAAAGATGGCTATCAGGACTCGTTGTGTTAAGCAGAACTCACAGTGTCGCAAATCTTTTAAAACAATGTATTTTTTTATGTTGATTTGTTAAAATCAAAAATTGAGTAAATTTCTGCAACCCGAACAACAGACTTTATACATATAATTTTCAATTATTACTCATTTATTTATCAGACATAGTAATTTTGTCTGAAGGCCAAACTGTAGATTATAGTGGCAAGTTAGTGCGCCAATGACTATATATATTATTATTAAAAAAAAGTTTGAATTTTTTCTTAATCGTATATTATTTAAATTTATTAATTTTTTTTATAGAAAGTTAGTTTATTTTACTATTCACATTACACACAACTGACTTTAACCTGCAAATGTACATTCACTGTTAATATAGAAATTAACAATTAAAACAACTTAAAAACTAACACTTTTATTTCCTGCTAGTTTAAACTATATATACCTATAGTATTGATAGTAATTATAAAAGTCTTTTTAAAAATGACTAAATAAAATATAAAAGTAAATATATTTTTAAAACAACAATAAAATAAATGTCCTTCAATATAACTTCTCTCTCGCCAATAAGACATTCAATAAAACGCAGATTCTCATGTTTGACAGATAAATTATAAAGAACTTTAAATAAAATGCGCACTAAAATATTTTTATTCGATGAATCATACAAAAAAAAAAAAAAAAGTCACACTAATGTTTACTATAGTTCGGGAAGTATGATTCTAAATTTTGAAAAAAATTTTAATTCTTGTATGGATGAAAATTCGTACCTAACTACTGATGGTAAGGATGATGAAGAAGTTCAAAAAAGTTATTTTGATCAGTCGGTTTTTGTGACTGTGGACCAGAAAGTCTGTGTGTTAATTTTTACGATGACATTTTGAAATTTTAATGCTTCAAATTTACTACAAAGCTTTTAAAAAAGGACGAACTCCCCATGAATTGTTTATTTTTTTGTAATTTCTTTTAAGATTTGTTTCTTGCACACAGTTTGGTATTTTATTTAATATTCTGGAAGTCTCCAAGAAATAACTCCCAAAACCGGAGATATTTCGCATATTGAAATAAGTTTCAATTTTGAAACATGAAATAATTTCCTAAAAAGGCCATTTCCGAAAACGTCAAAAATGCAATCGCACTGTTCGAAAACGCAAATCGAAATTTATATGCAGGCATTTTTTTTAAAAACGCAGTTTGCTAATAATTTGACATAATTTGATGCGAAACTCTGCTGTAAAAAATCGAATAGACAAGAGCGTTTGTTCGTAAACGTCAAATGGGTGTGCGAAAACACTGACTGATATTGATCAAACAGATTTTGTACAAGCAGAACGATTGCAAATTTGACTATAGCAATATCTGTTTCAAAAAATGACGATAATTTAACGATCAAATTGAGACGTTTTCGAAAACGAAAATTAAAGTTATAAATTAAGTCTCCAAAAAAGAACGAAATAAGTCGTCTCTTTCATTAAAATTTAATTTTTTCTTTCGGGTGTTATTTCATTGGGGAGTTATTTAACGGAGCCATATTCGAATACAGACAAAATGTTTGTAAATTATCTAAAGGTTTATATACATACAAATTCCGCTTTTAATTAAAAAAATAGCTCCGAATTTTCAAAAAAAAACATACAAATAAAAGATTTAACGATTTAACGATTTTCACCATGAAATTTAATTTTCTTCCAGTACAACTGATCTACATTAAAAAAATACCTTTCTTTATTTTTTCTTATCAAAAAAATTTAAAATGTATGTAGTTATATTATGTAATATAATAAAATAAAAATTATAAATTACAACTTTAACTGTCTGACTATAATTTTGATGGTGTCCATTGCGGAAGTAAATGTGCACATAATGACCAATGTCATCTTGCAAGTAAGCCGCCCCAGCTCCAGCCTCAGAAGTGTATATACAATATACATAGTAACTAACAGCCGATTTTACAAAATAAAAAATAATTTATTGGAAATAAGCTGCTGTAGTTGTTGTTGAAAATTTTTATACTTAACAAGCTTATTGGGGAATTTTTGTTTTTATTTATGTTACCTATTAGGTATAGTTGTTTCGTTATTTTTTTTTTATTTCTTGAAATTTGTTGGCTTTTATAAAATTTTATACTCAACACAGTAATTGAGGTGGAACAAAAAATGTATAGCAGAACTCATGATTATGAAAACATATATTTTTAAAATTTGGATAAGACTGTACCATGTTTATGGAATAGACAACTTACATAATATTAATTATATTTATTTTGACAATGAAATGTTTAGTTTATTTAGATTCTTCTTCTTATGCTCTTTTCTACACATTTTTGTTCCAAAAATAAAATGGTTTTATAGGGGCAACATATAAAAAATAAAAATAGTAAGAATTTATTCAGGTGACGACTGCATTCAATAAAATCTCAGTCAACGGATTAAAACCTTTTCGAATAATAGTTTTAGTTAACTTAGGATTGTTAATTTTATATTTCTGATTTTGCAGTCAATTTTCCAACAATTAATTGATACTGCAGTAAACTTTTAGATTTGTTTTTAGTTTTTGTATTCTTTTAAAAGTCTAATTTAAATCTATGTAAGTTAATTTTGAAAGTCACTAAGTAATTGGTCTGCAGTTAATAAACTGTAAGTCAGTTAAATTAATACAAAAAATTAAATCAATAAATAAAAATAGCTTTTGTTTATTGTGCCCTTACATTTCGGTATATATATTGGTTTAAAATTGATAGCTATAATTACAATAATCTTATGCATCTAAAAATTAAATAATTTAATTAAAAATACTCAAAAGAAGTTAAGAAATAGTAAATTGACTTACAGTCAAAAAGACTGCAGTCAATGACTCAGTCTAACTGAGTGTCTAAAATGACTTTCAGATGACTTTTAAGAGGCTTAAAGAAACAATCCAAACAAAAAAAATGACTGCAATAAACTTCCAAGTTAGAATATTGAAATTGACTGTTGACTGTAGTGTAATTTCAAAGTAAAAGGCATTTAGTAAGTCAAATGGCGTAGAAAATAAGTCGTTTTAGCCAATTGACTTCAGTCACTAATTACTGGAATTTTTATTACACACTTAACTTTTTTCAATCGAAAATTTGTAATTGCAGTCAAAATTACAGTTCAAACAGTTTCAACAGTTCAAAATCGCATCAAAATTGAACAGATCAATAAGCCCAATAAACATATCTATATGTACATCAATTAATGATGATCAAAAAATTTATTTTTTAATTTTAAGATTCAAATTTTTGTTTAAAGTCATACAGTGATTTAGGTTTTTGCAAAAAAAAGGTTTAAACAATTTTCATAAAACTTGTGACCAAAGTAACTGTAATAAAATTGCATTTCAGGGTTTTGTTCAAAAAATCGAACAATGGAAATGGGTTTTTGACGTTTTTTTTATAAAACTAATTATTGAGTTATTTAATTATAACTTTGAAACAGCTTTGCTGATTTTGTTATAATTTACAATCTGGTGCTTCTAAATATTTTAAACAATATACATATTGGTCCCTACCAATAATGAAATTATGTGACGACTTAAATATTTCAGTAAAATAGACCATAATAGAATGGGCTCTAGCTAATAGACCATATATAGTATGACCTTAATATTCAAGTGGACTCTTAATAATGAATCATATATGGAATGGACTTCAAAAAATTAAACATTCCATGAATGGTACATTATTTGGCATCACCAGAATTAAGGTTAATTCTACTCAAATATTTAAGTCGTCGCTAAATTTGATTATTGTTAAGGCCCATTGCATTTTCCAAAAATTTCCAAATAAATACAAAAAAAATCAATCAAACAAATATACAAAATTTTGTCTAGTATTTTAGACTTTTCGTTAGAATTATTTATACCGTAATATCCAACGTTTTATTTGTATTCATATTTTATTTCTTTGTTACATTGTTTTCTATTTATTTTTATTTAAATATTAATTTCAAATAAATCAATGTCACAACATATATTTTACAATATTCTTTTTTTTTGTTGGTACTGTAAAACAATAGTAATTGTTCTGATCTTAATATACGCCCCTTTGGTATTCATTTCAATTGTTTCTTTAGTTTTTCTGTGTATATTTTATGAGTTATGTTATGACGATTCAATAGCGAAATAAATCAATCAAATCCCTTTTAACACCTTGCTTTTGGCTGCAAGAAATATTTTAAAGGTGTATATTTCCAAATGGTTTTGTATGATTGATGCGGGTATTCTATTCAGAGATAAAAATAAATCTTTGTATGAAATTAAAAGTTGCATTTTGAATCTATATAATTTAATGAAACTTACCTATATAGGTTTCAATTTAAATACCACCCACAAAGAACTTCACCATCACACTTATATTTATAATAACACCTTCAACAATAACTATCTATTTTAAATTAATTTTATCTGATTTCCGATCTGTTACTGAATGTCGAACTTTAAACTTTGGCAAGGAATGAGACAGCAAAGTTAGCAATGGTTGGAGAAGAATTGTAACAGATAGAATGTTATCGTTGAAATGTTTCGTCTCAGTGTTTTCTTAAAAAAAAAAACCCTGGGTGAAGTGCGGCAAACGAAGGGTATCTTTATACTATTTCGAACTCGATTCTTTAGTGAAATATTGATACTTACTAGAAATGCGGATAATATGGTCGGAAGGTTTGAAGGAGAAGAATGTCACTTGTCTTTTTGTTGGAGCATTGTTTGAAATGCATCCTACAAATAAGGAAAAATTCAACTATAGTCAAACTTTGAACGAAATATAACTTTAAAGACTATATCCAAGATCTAATTGGGTCGAAAGAAATGCGTTTGCAAATATTTTATTTTAAAACAATATTTTTCAAAGCGATAGGTCGTGAATTTCTTATCCAAGTTTCAAAGTCAAATACCTGCAGCCAATGACTGAAAAAAAATCTGGAAAAGAGGATGGGTGCGACCCACACTGGTAACTTCCCATTGGTGCTCTAGAAAACTAGAGACCTAATGTTTTATTGTAATAAGGAAATTCCCAATTCAAGATCTTTGAAGTCCTTATCAGGGTGTTCAATATGCAATCAATTGAAGTCCAAAAATCATTGGTTTATTCTCGAGATATCCGAGATGAAAAACATTTTTGAACAATTTTATCAGTTTTGATTTATTTTATCATGTTATTGACAACGACACTGTGGTAGTTAGAACCAGCCCGGCGACGAAATCAGTTTTCATTGTCGAAATACTCGAAACGAAAAAAAAATTTCTACAATTTTTAGTAGGTACCTAGGCAAGTTTTTTTTTTGCTTTAAAAAAACTGTTAATTAAATTGTTTTAAAAAACATAGTTCTAAGTCATATCATTGTTTGAAAAATAAAATTATTCCTGAGTCGATAACATTGTTTGTTTTCGAGATATTTGAGTCGAAACACATTTTTGAACAGTTTTTTATTAGTTGTTCTGCAAATTTATTGCTTAAACAAAAAATTTCAATTGAATGTTTCTACAAACTTTTTAAGTTATTAACTACGCATCATTGTGTATAGAATAAAATTAGTCCGGCTTCGAAATCAGTGTTGTTTTTAAAGATCTTCTAGCCAAAAAAACGGTTTCAACAATTTGTTGAATTTTTTTTTGTAGTTTTTTTGGTTTAAACAAAAAAACTGTTGATTAAATTTTTTTTTTAAAAATCATACCAAAACTCAAATATGGCATTGTGTATTGAGTAACTCAGCCCGAAATCAATATAATAGTTTGTTTTCAAAATGTTCTACAAACTTTTGCTTGTTTTTTGATTAAAAAAATCTGCCTGGTGATTTTTTTTTATTCTTTCTTATTCTTCATTATGTCATTATGTGTAGAATAAAATTAGGTCGAAGTCATTCGCATTTTCTTGTTCTCAAGATATTCGAGAGGAATGACATATTGCAACTTTTTTTTAAAAATTGCTATAATAAGAAGATGGTTAATAGATTTTTTTGAAACTCCTTCCTACATGTCATCCCGTTATTATATTTAA
This sequence comes from Epistrophe grossulariae, assembly GCA_929447395.1. Lineage (NCBI taxonomy): Eukaryota > Metazoa > Arthropoda > Insecta > Diptera > Syrphidae > Epistrophe > Epistrophe grossulariae. Next base: position 117,583,945 of record OV839568.1, read on the forward strand.
AATAAAATTTATTTGAAGTCAATATATCTTTTCTTTCTTGAGATACGGTGAACGATAAAATGTATCACGAACGAACGTACGAACGCACGTACACAAACACATACAGACGTCTCTCTAAAAACGATCGATTTGGATTCTTGCGGGACTTCGAAACGTCGAGATATGTTAAACAAATCGTTCAACAAAACGAACCAATTGCAATAACTTACAATGGGAAGTAAATAAATGTCCAACATCTAAATATTTTAGTTAATGAAATTAAAGCAAAATAAAATTCGTAAATATTTGTTTTTTTTTATGTAAATATTAAATTTATGTGGAACTCCTTAAAAAAAATTATATAGAAAATGTATTAAAAAAAATACTTAGGTACAACTCACATAGATAAGCTTAAAAAAAATTCCATCAAATTTGTAGTTGCGAATTTTAAATATCCACTTAAATTGAAGTCAATTTAACTGTAAAACAAGGCACCAAGAAAGAATGACGTCTACAAAATCTACATAAATATTTGCAGAATTTGATAAAATTATAATTCTATGGCTACAAGGCTCATACAGCTCAAGATCTAATCTCACATCACACATACCATATATAATATGCATATCAGCTGACCCCATACAATAACTCTGAACCCGCATCAAGTTCGAAATCAACGCTATATATGCATTGCATAATAAAAAAAAAGAAAGCCATCACAATATTACTTCCGGAATAATACAACTTTAAACCAATCACATCAACATAAGTCATACAACAACAAAAAAAAAATTTAAAAAAAACAAATGCAATCGACTGCAAAAATAAAAAAATAAAAAACACCAATCGATCAGAAAAACCGATCAATGAAACAAATCGCCTCAATTGCAACCCTGAACAAAACAAAACCAATACCAATACAACCTAAGGGGATGACAAACAATATATTGTTATGTGTTGTATGATAATAATATAGTAGCTTTAACATCACCAGTAAATCAATTTTCAATAACAATACCTATTGATCAAAAACAACAAAAAAATATAAAATTTACCTAATTAAAAACATGTGAGATATGTACAAAAAATCAACACTATAGGTAGGTACTTAAAATCCTCAATCACTGATTTAATTTTTTTTTTCAAACGGTTAATACCATATTTAGTGCCCTTATTGTATAAAGCTCTGTAAAATACATATGAGATAGTGTAAACAAAAGCGCGTCAAAAATAACGTGAAAACCCGCAAGTGCTAAACATTACCTTGCAATATAGCATCAGTTATAGAGAAAATAACATTTACACAAAAACACTTGAAATTAAATAAAAAAAAAAAAAAAATAATAATAAACAACAAATAATAATAACACAGAAAAAAAAACAACTAATAATAACAAGTTGTCTGCGTATGCGTGCATTTGTTTATTCTTTAGCCATGACAATCCTAGAAGGTCATCATGCTCGTAATAGACCACTATAAAACGACTAAACTATATAATACACACTGCAATACCACTATAATATCGTCAAGAGTGAATACAGAGAAAGACACACAGAGCCCACAAGCTTCTACACTTAGAGAAAAATTTAAAAAATAAAAATGTAATTTCGGCAGAGACAATAAAGATCCTGAATAAAAGCTAAGCCAATTATGAGTCCATCCCGAGTTAAGTTTAATCGTGTGTTTCAAAATGGCTGCTTATGCACGTGGGTGCAGACACCACTTAAAGCCTTTCCATTCCATATTAATATAAAGTGGAAAAGAATTCCATGCTACTGCCAAATTTGTGAGAGAGAAATTTCTTTTCATTTTTTGACCACACACAACAGTTTAATCTAACCTCAATAAAAATGTGATGAAATGTGTGACAGAATTAGAACCATTTCTAAAAATTCTCATGTATTAACACATGTCAAATCGTGTAGGCTGGGAATATCATATTTTGTTTCCACACTATTATACATGATTTGTTTCACACTTTTTTGACAAGTATTAATACTCAGTGGGATAGTGTGAAAGGGCTTTTACCAACAGCCACGCCGATTGTTCCGGAATTAGTGAATCGAAAAAATGTTCACCCTTTCACACTAAATCCGATTCTCGTTCTGTGAAAATGTGAAACCAAACATTCAAATGAATAATTTGCTTTCACGTTGGAATTTGTGAATAGAAAGGGTGAATACGAACAAACAATGCTCAATTCAATCACACCTCCATCTCTGTCCTATTCATGAAGAAAAAAATATTTCTATCTCATGCATTTCTCTTGACACTTCAAAAAATTAGAGAATTGCACTGACAGCGCATGTGCTTCAGGGGAAATTATAAGGAGGTTCGGTACCGGTAATATAGTTCGTCGGAGAATTTTATTCACGGAACCAGAATCGCTTATTTGCACAAAGTGAATAGAAAAAGTGAAAGCAATGCATGAGAGCGAATGTGAAAACAATTTATTCGATTCACTTTTTCACAGAACCAGAATCGGCCCCCAGCAGAATTAGACAACGAAAAGCCAAACTTCGAAAAATACCGTCCTGAATTTTGTTGGGGAGCTTAATTTTGATGTTTTATTACTCAAAATTACCCTAAATTTAGACTTGGAGCCTTTTTCTCAGATCATACAGATCATATATTGTATGATATTGACAGTTCGGCTGTATAATTTTCGTTTCTCAATACTGTTGAGTGATCTGAAAATATTGGAATGTTGTATGGTTCTACTTCTCAGAAATTTATCATTCACATCATTTACAGCAAATTAACATAAAAATTTTCATATATTTTATACAACACAAAATACTGTTGTAAGTGGAAGCTGCAAATACCAAATGAAAAGAAAATACACAAAAGTAAGTTTGAATTTATAAAATTATGAAAATGTTGTATGTTGTATGAAATCTGTGATATGTACATATGTTCTGAGAAAGGGGACGAATTTCAGTTTTATGGAAACATCTCGAAAACTATCAGTTTTTTTGTTTTTGAAAAAGTATTAATATACATATTGTAGCTTATGTGCGATTTTACCGAAAACAGATCGTGGCATATTTAGATAGATAGATTTCAAGAAAAAACTTGTGCAAACCTTATAATATTAGATTTTGGTGGGTTAATATACAATTTTCCTCAAAACAGCTGGAATAAAAAAAAGTTTTCTGTGTAGAATGTCATTATGTACAATTTTTAAATTTTTTTACATTGACCGAATTTTTCCCTTTCACCCTACAAAATTTTAGCACTCTTTTTCCTCAAAATCTGGTGCTCTTACTAAAAATGGATTGTAATATTTTTTGTGTAAAATTTTAGTAGCTATAATTTTCGCTTTGACAATTTTTCTGAAAAAAATTATAGTTTTCGAGAAAATCCCTGATCCAGATTTAAAGTACTTTTTAGGAAATATTAAATACATAATATGTACTCATAAAAAATGTTCTCTAAGAATTTTTTTGGAAATTAAAATCTAATTTCCTAAGCTATGCTATATAGCGGTCCGTATTTTTCGACGAAATCACTTTAATTGCAAATTCGATAATGGTAGTTTTAAAATACGCTGAGTACATGAGCGGAGGGCCGAAACCGTTCAGAAACATTTTAAAATTTTCAAATTTCTGTGTTGGGTTAAAATAAATTCATATACGTGTGGAGATGTGAACTCAGAACCTTCAATAAATTTTGTTTTCGCTTTCGCTTAAACTCAAGAGTTGATGAGAAATTTTGAATTTTCAAAAAATATTACTGCGTATACAAACTTAAGCCTCAACTACATAAGCCAAAAAAGTGAAAAAGTGCAAAAGTGAAAATTTTTAAATTGATTTTGTGATAGTTTTTCTGACTAGAAAACTTATAAAAATGATGCAGAAAGCTTAAATTTTGGTTTAAAAACAAATTTGTGTATTCTTTTTCACAAAACAACGGCGCTAGCGGTAAAAAAAATATTTTTACTTTTGTACTTCAGTACTTTTTGGTTTATGTAGTTAAACCTTTATTGACAAAAATTTTCTTTATTCAAATGTCAGCCTTAAAGGGGATTTGTGACAGAAAAAACGATGTGAACACTTTATTGTAGTTTTCATTAAAAAATTAATTTAAATTAAAAACAAAAAATCTTGATTTGCTTGCTTTAAGAAGTCTACAACTGGAGTTCTAATTAATAGCCAGATCCTCTAGATTGGAGTCTTAAACTTGAGATTATCAGGCTTACTTTTGTATATAAATTATTGCTAATTTTCAGAAACAATCACACCCAAAAGGTGTTTGAGCGAAAAATCCATTCGATTGTCATGGAATTTTATTCTAAATTCAATACTTGGATCTGATTTACCTTAGAACACCCTACAAAACCGAGTTTCAATAATCAATTCAGCCAATGATGATTCTTAAAGTTCATTTTGACATGATCGATTACTTTTAAAATTTAAATGTCACACAATTTTTTCATTCAGTGTAGCGAAGCTGAAAGCTTTTACCAAAGGTTAGTTAGTGCGGTGGGAGGCAGCGGAAACGTATGACGGTACTCTGTCACTGTCAGCGCCAAGTGCCTAATAGTTTTTTTTTGAGCTTTTGTATGCGGAAAAGTCACAGATTGCGTCGATGCCGCGTCAACTACACGGTGAGACGAAAAGAGAAGATGGTGCATAGCATATATACACGATCAAACTATCCTAAATGCGTTGTGTATAAGTATGTATGTACGCGCGTATAGTAGTCGAATAGTATCACTACACTATCGAGACTATTATGGTTCTAGCGTAAACGTGTTGATAGTGGTTTTTTTTAAATTTTATTTGAGAGGCGGTTGTAATTTATTCCCTGAGAAGACAACGAAATTACTTGTAGCGAAGGTCAAAATTCTAGGCACGATCGCTTGGAGTGGTAGTGCATTGCTGGGTGATGGTGATGTCGGCTGTTGAGACGATAGACGGCTGTCGCTTTGTTTATTTTTGTTTTATTTTGCATTTAGGTTTTTTTTTTATTTTTATTGTTTTTAGAATGTTTATTTAGCTGCCCATCATCAACGTGTGTCGGTCGGTGTTTTTTACTCTTGGTGTGAACTTGGATCTCTATCAAATACACTTCAGTGCAGACACAAACCGACCAAACTAACATAACTATAAAAACGTCAGAATGGAAATTGATATGGCGTAATTTTTTTTCTTACTTCTGTCGCTCATTTGTTATTATGCTTTTGACGCGCGGGATTCATCAATTGAGTTTGATTCTGGCATTGAGGTGAACTTGAATGCGGTGTAAATTATCTATTCTTGAAAGATCTTATAGTTATACAGGAAAGCTTTTGAGGTGATTATGATTTTGATGCAGGGCTGTATCTCTATTAGTTGGCATAATAGGGCGGCCATTTAGATTTTTCTGTAACAATTGGATTTTTGACTGATTTTTCTGTTTGTAGTCATGAAAATCAAAAGTAAAATTAATTGTTAGTATTTTGTATGATTAATGGGAGGAAAAAAGAAGCAATTTATGTGATCAAGTGCATATTTGTTCAATTGTCTTGATTTTGAGAATAGGTTGAATTGCTGAAAGTGGTTGTTTTGTGAGCACTTTCATATTTAAAAAAAAATTAAAAGACATTAAAAATTACTGTTTACATATTATTCGAATTCATACAAATATAGGGGCAAACTGAATATAACTGTATACGCCCTTCAAGTTTATGTGAGACAAGGCCGTTGAACTTGCATTTCAACTCTGTATTTTTCGTGTATAATTTTCTTACAAATGTGATATTTCTTCAACATATTTTTCATTAACTCCTATAAAATGACCTTAAAAAAATTCTTTATTTGAACATTCTGTTAAAGTCGAATTATAATGTTTTTTTTTTCTTTTACATAGGATGTGTCTTAATTCATTGGCTTTTTTATCGCTTCATGGGTTATAAGTTGTTTGTTTTATTATATGGGGAGTTGTTGACCATGAAAAGTCTTTCTTATCAGAATTCTGATTGTTAGAGATTTAGAATAAAAGGTACACAAACATTACAATCAGATTTGTATAGCTTTTAGAACTTGAAATGTAAAATGAACTTGAAAAAAAAAAAACAAAAAAAAAAAAACAAATGAGCTTGTAGATATAATTTTGTATTCTTATCTTTTTTTACTTAAAAACCTTCAAAACTTTAAAATAAAACTGTACATATAGGCTATTTTAAAAGGCAAACAAATTTAACGCAGAAAACTTTTAAATTTAATATAAGGTTAGTTAATTTAAATAGTAAGACAAAAATTAAAGATAACATAGTTTGGTCTTGAGATTCAAAAATATTTTTATTTTTTTTGAGATTTTTGTTCAGTATGAGATGAGCCTAATATTATTAACCATGTTGGAAAAATATTGATAAGACCTGTAATTAAGTGTGCCTGTCTGAAACTAGGTCAATTTAAAAATAGTAACTTTGAAACCTTAGGGTTAATCTAATCAAGGGGCATGGTCAATTTTTGTCCATAAAAGTTGGCACTAATCTTTCAACTATACATGAATCAATCTTAGCCATTTCTTATGAAAATGCACGTCATTCGATATTAACTTCGTAAAATCAGATTTTGACTTCGAAAAAAAATCCGATAAAGCTGTTATTGGATTGAGAGATTTATTGCAAAATAATAAGCCCGTTGTTCAAATACAAAGTACTTTTTAAATTGTTCTTATATCTAATGGCTTCAATTACAAGTTTAAAATTTAAAAAATCGACGTCCTATCACCTTAAAATTTGATGTAACATTTTGATGGCCCCGTGTAAAACAATACTTAGTGTATTTATTTATTTTTCAGAGACTTTTAAGGTTTGATTTTGTTTGGGATAATTGAAGAAATGAGGCATTATACTGAGCCCTATTTGACCTCTGTTTTCAAGGCATTCTTGTTAGATTCGCAAAAAAAATATTCAAATAATATATCGATTCTATATTCAATAGTATATCGATAACTCAAAACTATACTATGTGCACTTAGTATGGTTTTGCACGAGTTTACCGATTTGTCCCTAGCTTCTTTTTTAAATCGTACATTCTGATCAAGGACAAAGTTAGAAACCAATTAAGCATTTTTTGGTAGCCGAATGTTCATTAATATACACTTTGTGTCATTTTGTTATGTTTATCGGTTATCAATTTATGTCACGAAGTATTAAAAGTGTTACTTTGGTACTCACTCTCCCCTATTTGGCTAGTGCTTTTCTTATTCGCAGGATCTCTAAATAAGCAGCTAGGCATGGTTGAAAGAATTGTTTTCTTATATTCTGGGCTTATTTTTGGTCATTCTTGCTGCAGAATTAATTTAAATCCATTGTTGGATGATGACGGGTTCGCTGATTCTCATCTGTGCTGCAGAAATCCCAAATTATTTCTTGTGGTTGAGGTCAGGAAGTTGTGCAGGATTTGAGGTAATTTTATAGCATCCATCGCGGGTAATAATGGCTTTATCTTTGACAAAATTTGATGGATGGCGAAATATCTAATTTTCCGGGGATATAATTTAACTTTTCGTTTAGAATCATAAAATAATAAATTTTGCTCAGAATCTCACCAATAAACACAAAATTACCCACAGCTTTGTCCGAAATGTAACAGCACAGTATAACATGACTTCTATATGCATTTCTGTCGGCTTAAAGTGACCAAAATGAACGAAAACTACTAGACATAACTATATAAACGTTAAAAGATTTTTTTTTTTTTGTAAAAAGAATTTTAGCCATGTGGTATGTACCTATCTATATATCTATGAATATAAATTAAAGTTCTGGGTTACCTCTTGGTTGTTGAAAAAATAGAAAATTAAATATGTTAGTCTTCAAATTTGAGGATCTTTTTTATAGTTGAATTTTGGGATTTATACATTTTTCATTAGGAAATAACCCAAAAACCTATGAAATAAATTCCCATTGTTGGGGATTTTTTTTAAATTTAATTTAGTAGCAAACAGACGGGATTTACATAGATACATTTGGGTGCTAAGTAGAGTAAAAGAGGGTAGGTTTAATTAAGGATCATGTTTGTTTGTAAAAATATGAAACTTATGCATACATATAAATTTAGCAAAAAAAATGCACAAATCACGATAACAATATAAGTAAACAAAAAATTGTAAAATAATTCACAATAAATCAGACTAAAATTTATTTGAAATTAATTTTATACTGATAGATGATTGTTTAAAAATTGATTGATATTTCAAAAACACAAATTCCTTTTATATTTAATTTGAAAATTGTCAAAATACCAAGATCATTAAAAAAGTTCACATAATTTAAGCTATATGTATGTTAAGAGTTTAAGGTATTAAAATATTAATAAAAGATTTGCACATAAGAAGGTTTTTTTTAATAATACAAATTCTATATACTATACTACTGAAATACATCAGCCAAGTAGAAGACTAAGCACTATTTTAATGGACTTTGTTGAATTATTGATTCAAAATAGCTTTTAAAGGCCTTTAAGTCCTACAAAAATTGCGTCCCGGCGATCTTACTTGGACTCATCAGTTGACTAGTGAGGGTCTTTGTCAATTCGCAATTTTTGCTAAGTTCTTACATAGATTTCGTGACGAATACCTAGTGTGAACTATATCCAACAAGACTAGAATTCCTAATCATTAAATTGGAAGTTTTTGCACGATGTTGACAAAATTTTTGCTAGAGTGCGGTGTGAGAATTTTGATTTTCCATTTTTAAAATATTAAAATTGATGATCATTTCCTGAATTTTGAAAAACAATAGTTTAAAAGTTTTTGCCACAATTCAATCCTACAAAAAGTTTTGCCAGCCGTCTAGCTTTAAACTTAACGATGGGGCAGTATGGGAGTTTTTAATTAAAGAAAAAAAATGCAGTACAATTTGTGACGATACTTACGATAATTTACGTTCTACAGGTTGAATCTTTTTAGTTTAGTCTTTAAATCCAGATCAAATAAAAAGCTCAATTTTAGTGTAAATTTTTTTTATGAATCCAACAATAAAACTTTCATTTGATATAATATGTATCTAATTGTATTATATTTCGTATGGAATTTGTTTAATCATTTGTCATTGATTAAGCTATAAGTCACCAACAAAAATTATATCTATATGGAAATGCTTTAAAATTCTATTTTAGGGTTGTATTTTATATTTAGCCTATTTTAGCTTAATTTTAGCTCCCACTCATTTCTCCAAACATCAGTTAAAACTCTAGCTATATTTTGATACAAGAGCGTTATGGAGAATATATAAGAGAAAACAGCTATTCTCTGAGAAGAAATTATATTTTAAATTTCAAAGAATTTTTTTTCACAATTTTAAATTAATTTAATCTAATAAAATGGATTTTTTTCTTTGACTAAGATAAATCGTCCCTCGATCTAACGAACTGGGTGTAACTGCTTATGTTACATCTTTAGAAGACTCATATTTTAGATAAAGTTCTTCTTTAAATCGATCATTAAATTAAAAAATAGAAATCATGTAGTTTACAAAATATTAAAAAGAAAATAGTTTTAACAAGATCCAAAAACTTTAAAAGTAATTTTTGTAAAATGTGAAAAAAAAATACACTTACCTACGTCAGTTCATGAGACATGAAATTGTTTGTACCCAAATATTCCAAAATTTCGATTTTTATTTTCACAAAATTCAAAGAATTACAGAAACTGTTAAAATTTAGCTTGAGAATTAATGTGCGCTAAATTTTGACACATAAGTGATGTACAGTAAGAAACAAACATTTTATTTTTTATCTGTAGTTGTGTAGGTACTATTCGGCTAAAATGCTTGGCTACAGTTAAGCTCCGCAAAATGTTTGAGAATATTTTGTATGAAAACTAATTTTTATGCTTTAAGCCTAGTACGCAGATCGCGCTAAATTTTAGCTTCCATTCAAAATTCTCTCCAAAATTTAGCTCAGCTAAAATTTAGTAAAGCATTTTAGCCGAAAGGTACGCAGCTCCAGCTAAAAATTCAAATGTTTGTTTCTTACTGTACATCGCATATCTGTCAAAATTTAGCGCACGAAATAATTGGTCGGCACATTAGTTCTCAAGCTAAAATTTGACAGATTCTGTAAATCTTGAATTTTGTATGAATTGTGTTTTGTGAAAATAAAAATTGAAATGGAGGAATATTTCGGAATAAACTATTTTATCTCAGCCAAAGAAAAGAATCCATTTTATTTGATAAAATTTAGTTGCAATAATAAAAAAAGATCATTGAAATGGTTGAAAACAATTTCATCTCGGAGAACAGCTGCTTTCTTTTACATATTCTCCACAACGCATGCTCTATGTCAAAATTTAGCAAAGGTTTTGTTGCTGATGTTTGGAGAGAAAAGTGGGAGCTAAATTTATGTAAGCGTGATCTGCGTACTAGGCTTTAGACTTTAGAGGATATTTTTAGAAAATAGGGTTTAATAAAATTTCCTTACTGTTAATATTTAGGTACCTATAGTGTTTTTTTTTAATTTTAGAATTTTGCGTTGCATTAACTTTAAATTATTCATAGGAAAAGAAAAACAATTAATTGAATGAAGAAAAGTCACAATATAAGGTTCACAATCTGTATATTCAAGGCATCAATTTATTATAAATATTATTTGACAGATGGCCGAGCATATTCAGTAACTTGCAACACAAGCTTTATGTTTTTGTTGGAAAAATAAAGATTATTCATTAATTAATAAATTCGATAGAAAAATTGGAAGAAGAGAAATCTTTAAAACTTTAAACTATAAGAACAAAAATAATTCAAACTATTTTACATTTTAAATAACCATATACTTCATGTTTGATAAAAATTACATTAACCATTCAGGTAATGAATTCAAATTCGTTTATTAGAATAAATTGATTTTAGTTTTCACAAGAAATTTGTAATTTACAAATCATAAATTGGTATTCAACTGTCTTGATTGTGGAAAGAAGCAAGTGAGTTATCTATATATGTATATGTACTTCTTGTTGTTTGGTGGGAGTCAATAAAGAAAAAAACAAGAAACAATGATTACCTAAGAATACAAAAATTAATATATGTACAGAATGAAAAGTGCAATGTTCTGTTGTCTTTTGATTGCCGTCTCGAGACAATTATTTATATGCAAATTAATAAATTTATGTAGATAGTTATAGAAGTTGTCTCATTAGAGTTATCTAATTAATGCGCACTTTATGAGAATTTAGAAAACAAAGAATAAATTATTATATTCATTGATTTCTTTTGTTTGTTTATTGTAACATAATATTGGAATAAAGAATAATATATTATACTTATTATTTGAGTTGTTAACTTGTAAAGCATAATTGTGAGTTAATTTTGCATTGGAAGTTTGTATATTGTTCTTGGGAAAACGGGGTTGACGAGGTCTACTTAAAATAGAAACAATCAAAATTATTTAAAAAAAACATCAACGGCAACTCTTTAAATATTATGCTATAATTTTTTCAATAGTAAGTCAGCCTAACAGCTTTAAGGAGGGGAAATATATCCCTTCAAATGCGTTTTTTCTTTTGTTTCAACGGCTAATTAATTGCTAATTAGTTATTGTAATTTTGAATTTGTCGTTTAAGATTTTCTTTATTTTGTTTGCTACTTTTCTAAGTTCATATTAAGTTATCAAAGCACTCCCTCGGAATTTCTTTATATTCAAATGTTTATTGGTTTAATAAATTGCTATGAATTATCCTTTAATTAGTTGTAACAACTTCAATATTGACGTGTCATGTTTTCTATGTTTTTTTTTTTGTTTTTTTTTATATAGATTAATTTGAAGTTAGAAAACCACATTCTCAAAAATTGGCGTAAAACTTATGAAATTCTTGGTAATACTTAATAACTAACCATTTATTAATTAAGTGATAATATGTTACAATTTTACCGTGGAATGTTTTGTATGTTTTTTATTTTTTTTATTATTAAATAAATGAGTTCGTTAATTTATTAATTAATTTATTTACTAGAAAAAAAAAAAACAGAAGAAATTTATAAATTCACCAATATTTATTGAAGAAGCACTGACACATTTGTAGCACTATTGCTCGAAAGCATTTAATTTAAATTCATTATAAATTTATAAACCACATTTATGCTTTAAAATACCCTCACATCTCACTGCTTCTTAGAAAAAAATTTCCGAGATAACTTTTACTTATATGACTTTAAAAGAAATACAATATTCTAAAAATCACCCCAAAAAATTTTAAAACACGCTTGAATAACACTACCACGGTACTGACAGTTAATTTTGTGACACACGTTTTTAGAATAAAAACATTGCACTCTTAAAGAACATTTACGCTTATAAAATAAATTGATTTTAACAGTGAATAAATAGTGTCTCTTTTAAACGCCACCACACAAGCGTCATAAAACTAAAAAAAAAAGTTGGCGGTTCAGCAGGAAATCTTTTGGACACCATTCATTTATTATTTTTTAATTCGGGAGCAAATATTTTGACTTGGTATTGTCAAAATTTAACGAAGAAACTATATTGTACTCAAACTTATCTGAGAAGGACATTTTTTATTAAATGATGTATTTTAATAGAAAGTAGTAGATTTAATTGGAAAAACCAGGATGTGACATGTCACGGTACTGACATATTGGCTATACTCTTTCAAGTCAAGGGGAAAGGGAAGTAAATTTTTAAACAATCTCTATTGTAAATTGTAGTACAAACTTATTTCTACAAGTCAAACCAGAAATTTATGACAACATTTTACATTAATTTACAAACGAAGCACTGGACACAAAGATTCACAGTTGGAAGAAAATCACCCATATGGTAACAATATCCCGTTTTTATCAAAAAAATATCAATTAAATCCTCCACACAAAAATACCCAACTGATTTTCTTATCTATCATCTAAACTGTCATCAGCCTCCACGGATAAGTCTTGTTAGACAAACTATATCATAGTCTAATTATTATTACTTACAAGATGAATAGTATAAACCTATATCTTATAAGAATATAATTTGATCCGGTTTTGCATTGAAAATCAAGTTCAACAAATTAATTCCAATTACAAAGTCATAACACAACATATATGCCGCATATATGTACACATATCGCCAATGGCCAATATCTGTTCATATATATTATAAAATAAATATTCTTGTCACCCCATAATGATCTGCCATCTATAGGTAGAGTATCGATTCTTATTGGAGTTCTGCACGCGTTTAAGTTATTGTCATGGTTAATAAATGTGACAATCCGAAGAAAGATTTATAGGTTAATTAAAGTGCGATTGTGGTCACATTTAATAGTACCACCCCAGCTGCACCAGGCACCAGCAAAAACAAATTCAAGCCAATATATAGCCATCTATCCATCCATCCTAGCTCTAAGTGTCATGATGTGGCTATATAGTTTAGCAGCAGCAACAAGACAGCAGCAACTAGCGGTGGTAAGTCACACGCAGTGTGCATTATACCTCGCCTCAATTTACTATTGTTCACGGAATGCTGTGGTGGAATTAATTAAACTACTTTTGCTAATGTTCTAGATTATTTTAATTTTTTTTTGTTCATAACAAGATGCAAAGAGAATAGTATACCTTTACCTACCGATATACCAACTTGTTAATCATCACACAAAGGATTTAATCTTAGAAAAAATATAATATTTTATCAAGATAGAAGAACGGATTGCATGTGCATCAACATTCCAATATGTGTTCTACACGACACGAAACACGAGGCAATTAAAACAAGTATATCTGAAGGATTGAAAATGAAGAACGTTTTCTGGTATTTGCCATGCTATATGCTTCAATATGCAGTTGAATTGATTAATTTTGTATTTCATACTTACAAGTAGAATAGATTTTTTTTTAACATCAGGAAACTTTTTCCGTTTAATCGTATATCTATCTCTGTCTATGTCGCTTTCATTTTTATTTATATTTAAATATTATTACAACCAAAGATTGACAAGAATTAGCCTTATTACCTAACTTAGGGGCCAGTTATAGCTTTCATTGAAACTCATCATTGAAAAATTTAATTTTCACTTTTGAGGCCCTAAAAAAGCGATATCAGTGATTATTTTTATGTCAATAAAAAGCTGATGACTCTGGATCATTATTTCAAATATTTCATTTTGGCCCTTCCTTTCACATAAAACGATTTCTAAGATTTCAATGATCAATGAAAAGGTAGTTCAATCATTTAAATAAAGAAATCCATTTCCTGCGATAGACTGGGCCAAAATGAAATATTTTTTTGACTAGAAATAATAATCGAGTTATCAGCTTTTTATTTGCATTAAAATAATCACTGAATTCACTTTTTAAGTGCCTTAAAATTAACAATTAAAATTTTCAATGATGAGTTTCAATGAAAGCTATAACTGGCGCCTTACAGGCAAAATTTCTGGTTTCCAAAAGTTGGTTTCAATTCTCGAGTCATCGTATAATATCGCTGAATATTTACGAAAACATGCAACAATGGAATTCAAATGGTTTGGAACTTCTCAGATAAATAAACAATACTTTTGGTGACGCGACAGCTCTTGATGCAGAACCAGGACCCCAGTGATGCCATATGAAAACAAAAGAAGTACCTACGGCATAGACAAAAAATCTCTACAATTTCCCAACACCCACAAAACTATAAAATAAAACAAAATTAAGATATCGTTTTTTTTGTTTATTTTTTTAGCTTTAATTAGTTTTAGATATATATGTACATGTGGAAATAAATTATAATAAAGTTAACAAAAAATTAATACTGATAGATACAGCATTTACATATATAATGGTGATCATATAAACTTTTTGCGGACATTCTTTGATGACACAATTATCTTTGGTTGTAAATGATAAACAATTCAAATTATTTTGTAATAATGTACAATTCTTAAAGAACCTACCTACGCTTTGACAGAAAATTCTAATATTTTGAAAATCCTTTTTTCCCTACGGGCGGCGTTTTCAAACGTGTAAGGATTTTTCCCTACATGTGGCATCACTGAACAAAGCCTATAGTGACTTACAAGTTAGAACATTCAAAACATTCTCTATATGTGCATGTTCTATACTTTGCAGGAACTTAATTTTCTACCAAATCTGTATGACTACTACCTATGAGTAGCAGTTTATCATAAAAAAAAGATACTATTGCAGAATGTACGTCTTCTTCGCAAAAGAAAATGTAAAAATTTTAGACATTGAGGTACAAATTTTTGCCGATTTGGTGCGATGTTTAAGTAGGTAATCTTAGTATAATCCTAGATTAGAAACAGGATTTTCCAAATTTTATACGGGTTAGGATCGTATTATGTTTTTAACATTTCATTAAAGTTAAAATCAGTAAATGCCTATTTAATCTGTTTAGTTTAATACAAACTTCAAATGTTATACTTTGGAAATTATACAAATGTAAAAATTGTATATTATGTTCGCTAAGTTGTTTGCATGAAATATCAGTGTTTTAGGAGTGTTCAGCTGGACTAGAATTTGTTAAGAAAATAGGTTTATTATGATACCTACTAGTTAAAATTTTTTAAAACTATAAGTAGAGCTTTGAATTGAGAAAATTGTTAAGTCATCAGGCTGTTTAAATTTTTGCACCATTTATCTTAAGTGGAAGTGATATAGGATGAAGAGGATCGGCAAGTTAATTAAACTCTGCTCGTTCGTCAAACCAAGTTTTTTTTAGACCCCTTTTGACACGAGGAAACCAGTTGCTGGAAATTCGCTGAAGTTTTTTAAAGTTAAAATTGTATATACCTTTAACCAGTGGTGGATCCAGGATTGGACCATGGAGGGGGGGTCCAACTACAAATAGAAAACTTAAAAAAAAAAAACTTTCGTGGGCTTTGTGCTACAATATTTAGGTGCGTGAAGTTAGCCCCACCATTTTAGATTTTCAAAATAAAAATACAAACAATCACAAACTGAGCTTAAAACAGCACATGTATAACTTTTTAAAAAGTTGTAATTACAAAAAAAATTGAAAATTTGCGGATTTAAAATTCATCCCTAAAATTTGCGAATTAAAAAAAAAATTTTACGGCACATCGCAGCACAAATTGAGCACAGTTTTTTTTTTCAAAATCGAAAATGTCGGCTCTAACTTCTTTCTGCCCTCATAATATGTGTGTTTTATTCATTGCTGCATAGCCAGCGCAGCACAAGTCTGAATAAAACGATCACTCAGTCTATACGTTCATTTCAATAATTGAAAGCTCTATCGCCAGCACAGCCATCTTTTTTTTACTGACGTCTTTTTCGCCAGCAATCAAATTGTTTTTGTTTGCCAAGGGAAATTTTGCTGCGATGGCTATGCAGCAATGAATAAAACACACCTAATATTGAATAGTATTTTAATATGTTGCTTTGTTAGGCAATCAAATGTACGTTAGTATACTCCTTTTTCCACTAAGATACATTTGAAGTTTTTGAGGTATATACCTATTCATTACATTTGAAATGTTTAGTCGCAAATTTATAAAAAGATAGGCTTTCTGTAATTAAGTAACGTATGTAGATCAAATTTAGGTCGAAGAGAAGAAAATATTTAATAAATAAATAAATTGATATTGTAACCCTTAATATTATTTTTCTCTTTTTAAAATTACTTTTCTATATTTCTTTTCATAAATAAGGTTTAAGGTTTATATAATCATACCTCACTAGTCTCCTTAAAATAATATAGCATAATTTGAATAATTGTATCCTTAAATAGTGTCATCATTTTGTTTGAAAAATTAATATAAAAAGAGACGTTGAAATCTATTATTTTCATTAATTTTTCTGCTGCGGACAGAGACGGTCACAACAGGTAATTATACTCTAAGGCAATTTCCTCGGAGATTATTATTGTGACTTCTTACAAGCTTACTTCTATGTTTCATTAACACTTGTGGCCATATTCCAAGGGTGTGGTGGAACATAGGATACGCTTCCAAAGCATTTTCTTTTTTCCTCTTGAATTGTAAATCACAGTTTTATTTAATAAAAATAAAAAAATTATAAAACAAAGTTTTTGTCTACTTCAAAACAAGAACCCCAAAAGACTACGTTACAATATAAAAATATCTCCCCCCTGAGGAAAAAGAAATCTTAACAGATATTTTTTAGTTTGGTGGAATTTTGTCAAACTAAAATATCTGTCCTTTTAATTTAAAGTAAAAGTACACTAAAATCATGTGTCATGAGGTTAAATTCTACAAAAACTAGTTTTTCAATTTGATAAACTTCCCCCCTTCCCACACTTTTTAAAATTATCTATACAAAAAGCCAATGCGGGATTTCGGACCACTGTAGATAACGGGGTTCTGCGTCTTAATATTGTTGGAATACATTTTTCAACCCAAGAACCTATTCACTTCGTAGTTAAAGTTTGAGTAAAACGCAAACATTTTTTTAACACGTTACCAATACTTGTCCTAATAGAAGAGTCATGTGTAATTTAGTGGGCGAAAAATTCAACAAAAGCTTTACAAATTTTGTTTGTTAATTTATCAATAGGTATACGTATTTACAAACCTACATAAAATATAATGCTTTATAAACTTTGGAATACCTACGCTACAATGCGTTCGAGTGTAGGAAGTTTTGAATCAAAGTAACAATTTTTTTAAAGTTTGTTTACTTAAAGACAAGCTATTTCAAAGCTCAATGCACACACCCTTGAACACTGAATCAAAAGTTACTATTTATATTCACATACAAACTGCAGTTAAGCAGCATCATAAATGTGTATATGTGTCTTACGAACGATGATTTTCAAGTGCACTACATTTTCAATTATAAAAAAAAATAAAAATAACAAAATTATAAAAATTTTATAGCAAATCATGTCTTTTCGTTGACGCCTTCTATACTTAAGATAAGACGTAAAATGCACAAATTAATTTTCTCCCCTCTTCGCTGTCGTCGTCGTTTAGCTTTGATTGGAGGTCAAAACTTTCATATTTTCATAAAATATTTGTGCTCCTCGATCTGTGCGCAACCAGTAAAGCACACATTTCATTTATTTGACAAGAAAGCACGCAGCAAGTAGAAAGAAATATTTATTGCACCGCGTGAGCACTGTGCATATTGTTCCTATATAACCATCAAGGTTTTGTGATGCATCAGGTTTTATATTTAATAAAATACAAATAGAGAAAAATGCATACATATATGTTTGTATTTTGTATATATTGAGACTGTTTATAAGTTTAACATCAGAATTTGATTATATGGCAAGTGAATCATAAGTTTATGAATAGAAAATGTCAATGGTATTTGTGTGGTTCAAAGAATGTTGGTATCCATTTTTCAGTATTATCGGTTTTTAAGTGAGAAATATGAATATTAAATTTTTGTATAACTAACAACCTTCAAATAACTTTACCTATTTAAAAATATTAAGGACCTGTTTGAGTAAATTACTCGATACATACGTATTGCGGATTGGTCACAGGGTATTTATTTTTGGATTTGTTACTAATTCAGGTGGGTCAAAAGAAAAGTCTGATTTTTTCTTCTGTGTGACTTATGACCATGTGTCAATATTTATGTATCGAGTGACTAATTAGAACTTTATGTTTACATTTTGAGACAGACCCTAAGAAAATATTTTGTTAAACCTAAAAAAATAAATTAAAATAATTTTTGGCCAGAGAATTGAGAATAAGGGTTTTGAATTAATGGAAATTGGAATCCCAAAAGCCAGCACCCACCCAGTTGGTCCATAGAATAGGGTTCAAATGCATTTATTTCCATCAGCACTCAGTAGTCCAGCCTATTGCAGATGGCAGATACATCCCGAGTAGCACAGACGGGTTTTCATTTGGTAGATATAACAACAGTAAAACAATCAAGTTGTTGTCCATTTATTTCAGAAACATTTTCTAGTACAATTGTGTAACCCAAATAGCCGCATTTCCCCTCTCATTTACAACAAACTTGTCGTAATTGGGTTTTATAGAAGTTAAATTTTGTCGTTTCTCAGTTTTCTAAAAGTTATTTGAACTAAGAAATGTTACATGTAACTTAATCTTACAATTGTGAAACTTTAATTGAGCTCGAAGATGAGCTTTACTAATATTGCAGAAATGTTCTATTACTATTACTTTAACTTTTTCTGTTCTATTATATGTTATAATATAATGATAAATAATGTTTCCGAAAACATTGTAAAAGTTTCTGAAAAGTTATTAATCAAATTCTTTTAATATGTATAATAACTTTGAGATGTTATAAAAAAGATAAACTTCAAAGTGTTGAAAAAAATGAAAACTTCTAATATTGTGATTTAAAATGCGATTTTTAGTTATTTATGAACGGAAAATCTAATACAAATGCCATTTTTATCATAAAGAATGATGTTTTACGTCCAGAAAATTCACGCGCCACCCAAAAAATTTAAATTGGCCGAAAATTTGAAAAATAGAAAAATATTCATGTTTGTATTTAGGCATTCAAGTTGCAAAAATATTTGTGATTTATATTGCCAAATGAATATTTCAGCGATTTCCATTGAAATTTACTATGGAAATAGTGATACCAACTGGAAAAATTAGTTTAAACATTTCGCATTTATGATCAAATTCTAATAAAAAGCAAAAAATTGTGAACAATATGGCGCTTGTTGCCGGAAATCTCAATAAAACATTGTCTTTTAAATTTAAAACTTACATGTTATTACACCAAAGATACAACGAAGTAGAAACTTAAGGCTATAAAATCCTTATTTTAACCAATTTACACTGTTTATACAACGAGAGAAATATAGTTTTTTATCATATTTTCTAATCTTCGTTACTGAAACTAGGATTCTAATGTTAAAAAAACCATCATTTTTTTTTCTGGCTGGAAAAAATTAAGCAAATTTGTCCGCCAGAGTTGCCGCAGTTCACTTTTTGTTTATTTTTTAAAACACAAATTTTTTTACAGAAATTACGTTAAATGTCAAAATATCAATTTTCTCTTTATTCGAAACCCCATTTAATGTCAAATTCTAGAAAATAAATTTCTTTTTGTGGGTTGTTTTTGTAAATGGTTACGATTAAAATGGATTAAAAACATAATTTCGTTTGCCTATTTCTTAATGCTTCATAAAATCACGCCTCTTGACATTTGGAACGAAATATTCATGAAACGTAAAAATGTGTTCTATATGACAACACATGCAATATAATTTTTTTATTTTTATTTTCGTTGTGTTTATCATGGTCATCTTAAAATCTATGGATTGTTTAATCTGACTTGGCACAATTTTTCAACCCAGCGGCAACTCTGCCATGTATAGTAACTCTTTTCATGTCCAAGCAATAATTTTTGTTTGTTTACTTTTCATGGTTGATTTAAATATAGTAAATAAAAATATACCATTAACAGTAATAAAATATCATTATAATTTGTTACAACTTTGATACCCAAAAGAGCAACGTAAAACGTAATTGCAACGTTATTAGTTCTAGATACTCAACTTCAACATCACTTGAATCTGAAGAAATGTTGAAGTTTTGTTTTAAATACAAACCAAATGTAATGTTTTAATGTCCAAAAAATACCCATAAAAAATACAAGCAGTTATGTTTCAACTTAGTTTCAACGATGTTTATTTTAACAATTTGTTTGTTGCATTCGTGTTATGCCAAATATAACAAAACGACAACATAACAAAACACATTTAGAGTTTCATCTTTGTTTTGATGTTGTTAATAGTAACAAGATATTTGAAATGTAATTAAAAAAAAAACAATAGTGCAAACTTCATTGAAAAAAAACCATTCAAGGAATGATGTATTTCATTATAATATACATAATTTTTTTCGTATTGTGAATAGACAACACCGAATAACTTATTGTTATATATATTGTATAAACTTGTTCATAGAAATTCTGTTAAAATAAACATTTTAAGAGTAAAAACGTTACAAATATGTTTTTGTTATTTGTTTCCCCCTTCTTAATTGTAAGTTATATTTAAGTTTCCCAAATGTTTTTATAGATTGTCGCAAGAAAGTTATTCCAATATTTACGTTAGAAGATGACGAAACAGAAATTAAATAGATGTAATAATAACTTTTTATCAACTTTCAAATGTTTGACTTGCTTATAACCTTTTAATAACAACTTCAGTTTTTTGGAAACAATTCAAACCTTTGCGAAACCGATTTGTAGCATTTTAATTCACAAAGTTTCATCTGTTTTTCGATAAACAATTGAGAAACTGAGTTACAACAAATAATGTTGCAGATTACTTCAACAAAACACAAGTATAACTAATTCTTGTTATAAATCGAATTCTGTGCTACTCGGGCATGCAGAATATTCACTAGTAAATAATAGCAGTCGTATTTATAAAGTTTATCTATAACTTAAGACAATCGTCCAACTCTAAAGAATAGAAATAAACACTTTTAATTGTCGATGCGTTCTCCACCTTAAACAACGGAATCTTTACCAAAGTGAAATTTAATTTTATTACATAAAGTATGTTTCCAACTATTTCTAACTTAACATATTTTGATCTTTACTTGCACACTTTTTTATTTAGTTTCCACAACCTAAATTCAAGAAGAGGGTTACTTGAATTTGATTTTTTCTTTCGAATTAATTTGTGTAATTAACAAAATTAATTAAATGTATTGATTTCTTTTGTTTATAGTAAAAAATTGTTTTTTGAAATGCAATATTATGTCTGTTCGCGTACCTGTTGTACAAAACTGCGAATTTTTACTAATTTTATTTATTTTATATGAAATTTGAAGACATATTCTTTGTTCATCTGAGAAATAGGTAGGTACCTACATGTATGGAAATTGGAACAAAATTATTCGAATAACTTAAAACTTTATCAAAAATTATCAAAACCCAATTTCTGTTCTGCCAATTTTGCGCCAAAAAAAATGAAAAGCAGTTTTATTACAGTTGATTTTTAAAAATACAGGTACAAAGTTTGATCAAAATCGTAAGAGCTGTTTTCAAGAAAATTTGAAAAAAAAACTAAATCGTTTTATGTCATCTGTATGTTCTGATGTATGAGACAAAATAAAAATTCCAGTTTTTCCTCGAGGTAATAAGGAGACGATAAGTTCTGTCAAACGTTAATAATTTATTCCTTCTTTAACAATTGCTGGATATTTAATGTTTTATTGTATTACTTTGCAATAAAATAAAATTAATCAATTTACGGTAAAATGAGTTTCAGGTTTCCAAATATCTGTTTTCATTAATTTCCTTTAATATTTTGTGGTTTCTTTATGTTTATTTATGTAAACTAGTAAATAAAACGTTAATAAGTACATTATCAGTTAAGTTTTAGTCAAAATATATAATGTCAGTGTAATATTAATTTATTAAAGTATAGTATTTAGTATTTAGTATTTTTTACATATTAACGCCTCCTCCTTATGTTTATTGTTATCTGACCCAGCTTACATGGTAGGTTTTAGTGTTAAAACAAAAATATTATGTGAAAGAAAACTTTATTTAAAAATTTTAAAATACGTGATTTTTTTTTAAATCGGAATTTCAGTAGGGTAAATTAGGGTAAACAATAAAAAGGTCTACCTATAGATTCTATTTTCCAAAAAAGATAGAGAATTGATTTTTCTTGTAATCGATAGATCTTTTTAATAAAAAAAGTCATGCATACAAAAATAAATTCTAGAAAATCTAAAACTTAAGTTAAAATCGTTTGAAAGCAAAAAAATTAACCATAGACCTTGGAGAAAAAAAATCACTTAAAATCAGGGTGAATAGTAGGCTTTCCAGATTTGTATGTGAAGAAGAGCAAATTTAAAAAAGAATTTATTCAAAGTTTTAAAATACATAAATGCTTTTTTCATTTCTAATGTACCTCAACTATGCTGGAATGGCTAATCGGGTAATTTTTTAAATTTTTTTTTCAGAGAAAATGTATTTTTTCTAATATCACAAATACTTTGTATCAACCTTCAAAAGATAAGGTTACGGTTAGGTATGGAGTGGCCGTCGGCAGAGAAACCAACACACATGCATCATAGGAAAACTTCTAATCGTTAAACCATTTTGAGCTCCTTTCAAAGCGTGTAAGATTAACTTATTGCATTGTTGAATTAGAAGTATAGTAAAAAGTGGGCGTATCCAGAGACGAAATTTTTCAAAGATAATTCCTTATACTATATCCTTAATGAATGAAATCCTATATACTTTCCACAAATGAAAATTTCGGCAAAATCATATTTTATGGAATTTTTTCTGCTGGGACAAACGAATGCATATATGTAGACCGACCCTCATGACATGACGGTTTGACTGTAATAAATTTGACTAAAACCTGAACTTATTTTTCTGTTTAAGAAATTTTTATGAACTTAGCCCACGTAAGAGATTCACACTGGAAGAAGCTTATTAAAACAAAAAATCCTTTTACTGCTGAAAGAATAATTATTTTCTTGCATCGATCATGATACGCTGCGCAAAAAAGTTTGTATCGTAAAACTTAAATAATCCCTTAAATAGTTTTTAATTTCCTAAAATTCTTAGTTTTTGATTATTCGATGAAAAAAAAGTTAAATATTACTTAATAAAATTTTTCTAAGGCTAACATTTAAGTTACTCCAAAATAAAAAGTGGTTTTAAGAAATAAATATGTATATGCATAAGAAAGATCCTAAATAGTTTCTTAAAATCTAGAATATATTTTTTTTTTGTTTACATACTATCTGCCCACAATTTCTGCATCTATAATTTAACTTATACATATAAAGAGGTGGTAATTTTATTTAACTCTTGATATTTATTCTACATTGGATCATCAGTTTCATTTAAAATTATTGTATATTGGAAAGAAAAATTACAAAACTCAACAAATGACATTTTTTACATTAAATTGCAATTTCGTGTAAGAAAAATAAAAAACTATCCGCTGGAAAAATGAGAGACTCGACTTTAATATTTGGAACTTGTAGAACGCTTATTTGGAGCTGTGTGAAGCCAGAACCCCGAGGGGCAGTTATATGGTTACCTACTTACAATATACGAACAGTTTAAACTCATATAATATTTATGTACCTTTAATGTGAGTACGCATTTTCATTTGGAATCAGGAAAAGATGAAACGTATATTTGTTTAGGTAATGCATTTATACCTATATACTTTCTTGTGATTTATCAAGAAAGGTTAGTTGCTAGTAAGTCTATCCGTTTCTATACCTGGTTAGTTGTTATGTTTTTAACGAAATCTAAATTATAAATGAAATGAAACATACAAAAATGAATTACTAAATCAAAAACTATAGACAACTTAAGGTGCGACTTATTGCCGTGCATTTTATTTACTTATTCATTTCGCACAATTCCTATAATAGTAAAACTTAAAAAAGCTCTATAAAGATTGCGAGGAATACGTACATAGGTATGTATTTTTTTTTGTGTAAAATACAAATCAAACTGATAAATAGACACTAGATTCTAGAAAACCGCTCGTTTGTCAGTTGTCCCCCAAAATGTGTATATGGCGTTATGCCATAGAGTCAAATGCAACAACAATAAACGCAAAAACTACATACATACATACATATATAATATATATACGAAGTAGAAATGAGCGGTTGTTTTCGCTTTGCTTATAATATCGCGCCCGCTGCCTACAGTCATACTTCATACTGTATCTAATGATTAGGTATATTCTATCCTTGAGAAATTTGTTTCCTGAACAAATACAACGTCGTAGCGCGCACTGGCCGTAAGATGGTCTTGAGAATTTTGTTGTGTTTTTGTATTGTTTTTTTTGTATTTGTGTGTGGTTTATGGATCTTAAAGGCGAGGAGAGAATAGAATCGCATCGAGAAGTATAATGTTGAATACAGTTTTTGTTGTTGTTGTTATTTTCAGACGCACACCTATACATACGCATGATGACTTTAAAAAAGGGGGGTGGCGGGACTGTGGTGCTGTGACGGTACAAGGTGAATTTGTTGTTTTTAATCGAATCGGTGGGTATATTGAGTGATTAATTAAAATGTTACATATAGATTCTAGTTAAAAAGGTATTTTTTGTTTTTGTTTAAGTGACTGCCGTTGTGTCGACTTAGACAACAAAAAGACTTGACGAATAACAATGCCAACAGGGAATCATACGTTTTTGTTTCAATATAATTTTTGTCTGTGGGTATTTAATTCGTTCTTTTTTTTTTAGAAAATTGTATCACGTATGTGTAATTGTTTCAAATGCATCAAGCCTCATTTCATCAGGGGGAAGTTTTTTTTTATTTAATTTTGCAGTAGAACAAGTTAAGACAATGTGGTAGGTACCATGGTTACCTGTAGAGGAAAGACCAACAATTTGATTTCCATAATATATTATTACTCACTTCGATACCTGTCAAATTCATTTTAAAGCAAAAGCTCAAATTCTTCTAGGGGTTTGAAAAGTGTGTTTGAGTCAAGTGATACATTCCAAATTTTTCATTAATCAGCTTTTATTTGGCAGTGATATAGGCGGAGATAAATTTTTGTGAAAGTTGATTTTTGATCTCGCTCACTATTGACCTCAAAAACTGTCAATAAGTCTTCCGGTTATTTAATCAATTCGTATATTATGCCTAAGGTCACCTAACTCCTTACATCGCAAATATTTCATTAATGTTTATAATATGAATATAATAGATATTGATAAAACTTCAATGAAAGGGTTCTAATTAACTATCTAGAGAAGTATGTTCAATGACAATTCTATGCCTATGATGGTCCTTTATAGTTGAAAACGTGATTATAACGTTTTTAAATTACTTTTAGAATTAAGGTAGGTATCCAGTCTATGAACCAGTTTTTGAGGAAATTTTTTTTCGATGCATCGTTCGGTGTAACAAAATAACCTGCGGACTCTTAATCAGAATAATTCAATTATGTACTGAAGTTGTTCTCTTCCTGCACCGAACGCAAGACTGATAATGATAAGAGTCTTCTTGATGACGTATTGAGCTGCTGATAAAAGGCTTCGATATTCAATTACCTTCCAAATTAAGCAAAAAAGGGTTTGTAAAAGTTGTTCTTCGTTTGATATCAGCGTTGTTACATTGTTTTATATAAATAAATAACGATCAAGACTATATCGTTAGACAAAGTTTTTTAACTGTCTTGTCTAGGTATATTTTGATGACTTTCTGTTCAAAATTTCATTGTTAAGTATGCTTTCTTGATAAACAATTAAATTTCACTGTTCCCCCGACTGTCCCATATTAGCTGCTTCTCCTTCAATACTACGCAGGCTTAATATCTGTAAGGATTAAGCTGTTCTTAAATACAGAAATATGGAGATTGTTTTCAATAAGTATACCTTCTTTATGTCTGTATTGAATAAAAACGAATTTTATACATTGAACTTCCATAAATATAATAACATTGACTCTATAGACCTCTTATATAATATTTGTCTAAACGAGAGTACTATATCAAATTTTTTGTGCAAAATTTTAAAAAATAAAAACACTTGCACAAATAATCAAAATTTACTATATTTATCTACTTATTATAAGAGCGCCATTAAAAAGAGTCTAATGATTGGCGTGGCAGTCATCATGAAATACCTATAACTCAAGCCCATAAAAAATTGGTGGTAGCTCACACAAATGTGTTTGTTGTTTTATTCAAACCTTCAAAATGTATTTATTTTTTATTTGCCCTGATATTTATTCCAGAGCATTTTTTTAAAGAGAGTTTTAATATGTGAATTTGATTTTAATTTGAAAGAATGACAAATTGACTAAACAAATTTAATAAACAATAGGTGCAACAGGTGCAACAGATACCTATTATACCAATTTTACTCCAATTTTATTTTTTTTTTTATATGAACTTTTGCGGAAGAGTAGACGAAACTTAGTTCAAATTGGCAGTTTTGGTGAAAAGATTTAATACAACTGATGTTCGAAGCATTAAATCAATATCTTTAAGTCAATCAAATAGACTTAATTCTTAATTTTAGTTTACATTTACATTTTTTTTTTAATAAAATGCAAACAAAGTGCAATTTATGCTCAATTTTCCATTTCAAACAAATATATCTATAAATAATACTTGTTATCTATTAAATTATTTTATTCACAACTTTAGGTAAAAGTATATAATTCAAACTTCCGGTAGTGTTAAAAAAATAATAAATTCTTATTTTTATTTCCGGAAAAAAAAACCTGATGTTTGTTATTAAAGTTATTCTGAATGCATATCAAGTTTTTTTTTCCATTTGAAGTAATCGAATGTGTTCTTAAGGCCGTAAAATAAGTTTAAAATAGCAGCCGAGTTAGTTTTGCAATAAATTCTCAATTCTTTCTTAATTGTTTATTATTCTTATTAAATTAAACTAGTTTTTTTTTTTTTAATATATCGTCACATGAGTTAAAATACTCTCTTGGTATGTTGTAAGAAAACATTTCAACCCATAAATGAATTGTACACAATTTGTTCTTCAATGTCCTATGTCCTAACTGACTTCAATAAAAACAAGAGATGGAACACTTCAATACTATTTTTTCGTCATGTTTGCACTCGTTGGGCGTTTGTCCAATATCCACTTTTATACATTTTGCTAATTCAAATTTTTTTTAAAACTAAATATTTTGAATGTTTTTCGAATATTGAGTGCAAATCGCTTTGTAGGTTACAAATCAAAAACATAAATTATTATTAAATAACAAATTCATCGCGATGTCGTACTAAAAAATCAGTAAACCCTTATTTCGAAGTTAAAAAATACTGTCTTGAACTTTTAAGTTTTTGGCAACAATGTGTTAACAAATCTGCATAAGTTTTTTTTTTAACATTTAAGATTGAAATGAATACCTGAGCGTAATTTAAACGTTTCAAAAGATTATAAGGTTTTTTGTTTTTAATTACGTTACCTGTTTAAGTCAACTACTGAAAACGTAAAAATGGTCATGTTTTATTTAAGAGCCCCAGCACAATACCTTTTACTCTATTTCAACGCAATTCAATTAAAAAAATTAGTTTGAATGGCGATATTTCCACAGTCGAGACTCTTAAGTCGCTTCAAGTTTTAAAAATGTTTATTAGTTTTTTTAAGAGAGTTGAGATTAGTTTTAAAACTGAAAACCAAAACAAATTACGAGGTCTGGTTCTCGAAATATTTTTATTATATTTCGATCCAATTTCTAAAATCAACCCAAAAAACATGTTTGGATGCCGATATTTCTGTAATTGAGTAAGTGGTTGAAAATTTCAAAAATGCTTTTTTAAGTTTTTTAAGACCAAAAACAAAAATATTAAAAAGGTCTCGTTCTCGAAATATTTTTATCCAAAGTGATATTATTTTATTTCAACCCAATTCAATTAAAATTTGTCAAAATAGCAAACGAGACTCGCGTTGACTAGAAAATGGATAGAGCTTTCCGCCAAAATTTAAAATTTGACACGTAAAATACTAGCGAAGTCCAAGAAAGTGGGTCTATTTAAGTCTGTTCGTCTGCATACTAAACTTCTATAGTTTTTTTTTGGGCATTCCCCAACACGTTTTTTTCATTTTTTTGGACAGTACCTGCCGTACAAATTTTTTAGCAATTAGTAATGAAAATTTTTTCTACATGTAGGCTATATTTTTGTAAAAACAAACATTTACAGAAAAATGGTTATAAATGGTACCTCCCATAGAACCATATTTTTTAAATCCGAATTTCTCGATCAATTTTTGTATGGAGAATATTTTTAAAAAGTTTCGTATACCAAAATTTTCTAAATATTTTTTTTTTTGTATTTTTAAAAAATGTTTCAATTTTTTTTGTTAACTTAATAATTTGAAACGACTTATGCGTTTTTTATTAAATTTGGTACCCAACAGTTTTTTAACATCATCTAGCAGATTTTGATCTAAAGCTACTCTTATGACCAAAAGTAACGATCATACAAGTGTTTAAAAACCATTAAGGTAAATCTAATTTTTCTCGAAAACGACTCTTTCGATTTTTATTAAAATTTTTTTGTGAGCTAAAATCATTACAATCTATCATGTTATTGAACTAAATTTTACATTAATCCATTATTAATGGTATCTCTTATAGTACCATTTTGGTAGGCTCTTGACTATCTCAATATCTGTGCAACGGATTTTAATGAAATTTTAATGAAATTTTAATACAAATTTTGACTAGAAAACTGTTTGTGATTAAACTGTTCTAATTATGTTTTATTTTTTTATCTTTGCAGAAAAATCCAACAATTTGAATGCAATAAACTCCCATAAAAAAAACAACAACAACAAAAGAAACAAATGTGTAATAAAATCAATAATGTTCAACATATTTTTGAACAATATATTGCACAATAAATTTGTTTAAATGTTGAATAAAATAAATACATCACCGCTCCACAGAAAAAGAAGATTTAATCACATGGGTTGAAATGACTGCAAAAATGTAACAACAAAGTATAAACTAGCAAAACTGCAACCAACACTGCCAAATCAATGACAATATCAATCGATAAGGTAAATTTATAATACATATATAGAAAAACAAATATTTTAAATAAAATAATCATAATGCTGGTTTTACACCAAAAAGAAAAACATTGCTTGAAAACAGTTTTGAAATGTCACTTTTTTCAAAAACATTTAACAACATTTTAATTAATTCTAGAATGTTTTTGGAATGGTTTGGTTAGCCGTATTTAAATTAAGCCCTTCTAGATTCAAGATGAAAGATTTAAAGAATTATAGGTCGTAGGTATATATAGGTACTGTAATTTTATAACAGAATGTGACGCTGCTATAGGTGCAACTGCAGCTTCCAGCTTAATAAAATTTAATTTTTAAATAAAGTCAAATAAAATTGTATTTATTTATGTATCTAAAATATTTTCGTTTAATCAGCAACTGTATATATTAACAATTAAATTGCATATCAAAACAGAGGGCGTTTTTATTCTTTTTACAGATAGCAAAAAAACTTTAGTTTGAAAGAAAAAAAAAAATAATTAAATTATAATTAATCCTTGAATGAAAAAAAAAACAACAAAAATTGATTTAATTTTGTCGTGCTATACGAGTAGTATGATCAAACAATTAAGTTTTTTTTTGCCTATGTCCAATTACTTTTTTACAGTGAGCTTATGTATCTTTATTTATTTTATTTTTTTTTATGTTTAATTAAAAATCGATTGAAAACTCGGAATCTGTTAAAATATTGTTGTTTAAATACCTGACCGGCTGGCCGGCCGGCCGGCCGCGGCAGTGCAGCGGGGAGCGTGAGTTATGGCAAAAAGTTGTTCTTGAATCGATGAATATCAATTGTGTGCGGGTATTTTTTGTTGTTGTTGTATATTAACTTTTATTCTTTACTGTAATGGTTGTAATTTGATTATTTTGTTTTTGTTTCATTAGTACGCTGTATATATTCAATTCAATACTGTAAGTGCTGTACTATAACTTGTCAAATCTAAGGGCTCCCATAGTTCAAAAGTGGTACCCAATTATTTGTAACTGCGGTTTAGTTTTTATAAATGGTTTTCCCTAGCTTTTAAGAAAAAATGGCTTAAAAGATAGAGAGCGGTATAAATTGAAGTATTTTTATTAAATCGATTTCTTTTTGTTTGAAAAAATTTTCTTAACACGATATTATTATAGTAATCTATAGGCTTCCTCATAAACATATAGAGTTTTCTTTTTAAAGAATAAACACAGAAATGTCTGGAAAAGATTTTACCTTCATATATACACATGAGTGCCAGGGGCCCTACATTGTCTTACGACGCGCCTGAGACATTGTACATTATTGGTATGCATAATTATTATAGCAATTTAATGTAACGAATTAATTTAAATTTTAAAACAAGATCGTGTCGAGACATGAAGTGAGGGCAGAATAGATTGGAGAGTTATTGACATTGATTTGTACATACATAGATTGAGATACAAATACTCAGAATTTTTGTTTTTTTTTTTTTTATTCATTATTTTTTTTGTTATAGTTCATGTCAATTTGATTGTATACAATTGACGTTTTTAACTACTCATATTGTAAATGAATAGTAAAATTAATTAAACTCTTGTTGGGAGGGTATGTTATCATAATTCATATTGCTACTGTGCATATTAATTTATTTTTGTTTTGTTTTGTACTTGATTTTATATATTCATTTGATTTAATTGCATATTTGTTTATAGTTATTTAGTTGTGCTTTACTGATTGGTATGTATAGGTACAATAATTTTTTACCTACTTCAATAATGCTGTTTTATTAATATTGGCTACTTTAGTGATACAACAAAAATTAAGTACCTCATTATGTAGTTTAATTGAAAGAAAATAGTTTTGATTCCTAAATTGGGAGGTTGAAACTAGAAATCACTCTGATATCTTTTTTGTAAAATTTTATATTTCTGAAGAATGTGTAATTTGTGTGCTTCAAGAATTTTTGATTTACAAAATTTTGAAAACTAAATTTCGGAACATAGACAGTTATGCAAATAGATATTTTTTTGACTCGAATGTTTTTGGAAACATTTTTAATTTTTTTAATTGTGATAGATACTATATGGCAATTTATGGATTCATAAAAAAAATCGAACTCGAGATTTGGATCAACTTTTACGATGAGAGCGAACTCGAAAAAAGTGGGTCTCGCAATGCAGCCTAAACGGATGGGTCATAGCGTTTTTTGGACATTCCCCCGGGAAAAAACATCTTAAATAATTTTTTTTTAGATTTTTTCTACATAATATACTCTTTTGAGATTTTTTGTTCATTCTAGATTTTTGTACACTCGAGATTTTTTTTTCATTCTAGATTAAACTTTTTTTTCGAGATTTTTTGCATTCGAGATTTTTGTCATGATTACTTCATGATCCCGAAAGTTGACGTTGAGCTCCTAATATATTTGCCTAATATTTCCAAAATCGATGTTGGATGTTCCAAGATATTAAAGCTTGAAGTTGGCAATTAAAGTAAAAGAAATCAGCTTTTTTTGCAAACAATAGCCCGTATTTTCCAAAGAATTGCATGTAGCAAAGTTATGGTGTCATATGAAAAATATCTTTAAAATGATGTATAATTTTTTTGTTTAATGATGTATCTTCTAAACGAATAATGATCCCACTCTGAAACTTGCCATGCCTTTTTTTGAGAATTAAAAACTAAATATCAAAATGGGCTTAATTTTCTAAAATCTGATCTGAAATGTTAGCTTCCTATTTTTTATAAAATAATATAATTTGTCGGTTTAGATTTCATTAATGATAATAACTTCTTATATACCATATGTTCCATCACTAAAATTATTTTTCTATCGCTTTATTTAATTTATCAACACTTTTCTTAAAAACCCTTACCCGCATAGCTTGCTGAAAATTTACAAACCCATAACTGGAGCACCAAACCTTAAAATTCAAAATCCTTTTGAATTTATGTTAAAAAAATCAAAATAACGCAAAGATGAATTGATTTCAAGGACCACCACCATTTTCGTTGTCCGCTTCACTTGAAATGCTCTTAAATTAAAAAGAAAAAAAATTAAATGAATTTTAAATTGGCAACACTGTTTTCTTTGACTTGAAATTACTCGGTTGTTTTGAGGTACGATTGGTTTAGCAATTAATAATGATGAATATACTCAAAATCACACCACGCTTGGAAATTGTTCAAATAAAAAAAAAATGATTCAGTTCGAAAAAACCCTTCAGATATTACGTGCATTTTATGGTGCTTATAATGATATAGATTTTTGGTTATATGGCTATGTAAATAAAAAGAATTCTGCCGTCTTAGAAACATCACTACATCCATAAAATGTCACCGTTTAGTGCCCTTTATGTACCGGTGGCATCGATTTAAAGAGTTTTGTTTAGAGTCGGACTTCCGGATGAGATGACGCCATGTCTAAAATCATACTCAAACAAGTTATAACGTCATAAAATTATACATATGTCAAATAAAGCTAATTTCATGAATATTAAAAACATTATCTCTGTACTTTACTTTCAAACTCTCATTGGTGTGAATTTCTACAAAAAAGTTTATCAAATTTAATATAAAAAAATAAAATGTGTAGAAATTCACATAAATGTACAGAGCTTCGAAGTAAAGGAACACAACCTTCTCGTATGTGTTTTATTTTAAATTAAAGTTTTCCATCTTAGTTAAGCTATATGACAGTTTGTTTTTCTTGTTTTTTGTTCATTTTTGTTAAGAAACCAGCTTAAAAAAAACTGTTGATGAATATACCAAAAATTAATTTATTATTCCATTTAAAATTTAAAAAAAGGTCAGTGATATTGAAAATAAGTTTAAATTCACAGGAAAACTCAAGCTGCCTGTAGTTTTTGAGAGTTAAGAAAGTATAGCAAAAATGTATAAAAAAATATTTGTTTCTTTTGGACGCTTAACCGGACAAGAATATTTTAACTGTCACTAGCTAAGGGAGCTTTCACTGTACCATCGATAGCTAAAATATCGATTTTTATGCAAATATAACGTAACGGTTATAACGTTAAACTGTGGCTAATTACGACGTAACCAGTTGTTTTCAATTCATTCCTAAAGAATTTACACTCTAGGTTTGACTTATATTAGCCGCGTTTTATTACCGCCAATAACCCATATGGTTCATCCCGATATAATAAAACGATACGGATCCAAATGAAAACAGTGTTGTATTCTAATCTCTTTTTGCCTTATGTTTGTTTATTTTTCATGTAGAGACTGTCTTACACTACAGTTTGTACTCCCTACTGACTGAAGAGCCGTCTACCCCTAGAGTAAAAACTTATTTCTGGTTCCATAAAGCAAACCCCGATAGAAAACTAGATAAAAATTGGTTTTTGTATTACGTGTTAAAAGGTAACCCCGACCCAGACCCGTAGATAATAAAACGCGGCTATTGTGTCATTAATTAATTTTACACTGTCCTATACCTATAAGAGCTTCAAGCCCTAAGCCCCAAATTTGTATTAATCAAAAAAGTTATAAAAATTCAATGAGTGGATTAACCCTACGTTAAAAAAAAATTTGAAACCTTACGCAAAATGAAACGCATTAAATGTTTAAGTCACGTGTGATTCGTAAACGTTTGCCATACGTCTTCACGTTTTATTACATAAACAAAAATAAAAAAAATTTGATTTGTTAATGAACTGAAGGTTGACCATCAAAATCCAATGTTAAAATTATGAATAACACAGTTTAATCGCCGCCATGCTCTTGGCCGTCAATTTTGGATTTCAATGAAATTAAAAAAAAAGGTTCACATTTAATTCGAATTGAAATTTGTTGTTGTTGTTTTTTGTCTTTTGTCTGTTTAATGTTTAATGTTTTATTTTTCGTTTTTATTATTACATATTAAATTGTGTTAAAGTCTACACTTTCTTCGACCTTGGCCGAAATGATACGTCAAAAAAAAAAAAAAAAAAAAAAAAAATTGTCAATTCAGCTCATGTCAATGGTCTGATGATATCAAGTTTTGGTTCATCGAACTCTCTATATCTCATGCTAGCCTAGCAATCATCTCGGATTACATATTTTTTTGTACACTAATTATACATTTGCGGTGTTAATTGCTGCACAACAACAACATCTATAACAAAAAAAAAAACAAAACAACAACTGCATATTTGCTGCACTGCAAGATCTTTCCGTGGTTGCCAGTTCAATAACTCTTGCTGCCAATATGGCTGAAGAATGGGGAAAAACAAGCTCGGCGGAGACTTTGGCAATGTTGTGCTACCGCGGACAAGAGTTTTATATAACATCGCGCATGCGATTGCCATAACATCAAACTAACCGTATCCCGCGCCCGCTCCAGCAGCAGCGTCTAAAACAGACAGCAACTGCCGTCATCATCGCGAACAAAGGTAATTTAGGTGATTTCGGTTTCAGTCTTTCCATTTCCATTTCTCTTCTAACGGATTTAACGCGGTGGCATTGTAGCAGTGAAAGTCATTTTCCTAGTTCGTTAACATTGAACTACGTGCACCGTTGCGCCGCGCCGCCGACCGCTATTGCGCTCACTGCTGCCGTCACATTGCGCACCACCAATCCAACCACTCGCTAGCTCACTCGCTCACTATAGAAGAAAGCAAAAACGACAAAAGAAAAAAAAAATGAAGTGAAGTGAAGTGAATTCCTTGCTGCTGCAACTGCAACTGCAATTTACCACAACATTTCAGCAAACAAGTTTATTACGCTCGGGTAATCAAATGTTTTTCTTGGCGGCCATTTTTCTTTTCTATGCTTTTTCGATATCAGTTATACCGTTAACCACTATTATGGATGTCGCGATGTGCATCAGACTATGATTGTTTTCAGATATTATATATTTTTTTTATTCGTTTCAAGATTTTGGAGACGGTGCACATAAATTTGTTATGGCATCGAGATTGTTGATGTCAGCTCAGCTGGTTAAACCATCTGATATAAACAACAATAAAATATAGTAGAGAAAAGAGAGCCGCAAGAGAATTTGCATGCTGCTGTGAAGACTTTTGTGTGGTATTTTCTGCAGTCAAACTTTGATTAGAGTTCGAATTTGGATTGGGGATAGATAGATTATGATTATCGGGTAACTTGGGGCTTAAAATCAAGTTTTTGATTGACGGTTGTAATTGTAGTCTTATAAAATAGCTATTTTTGATTTGAAAGCCAAAATCTGTCGAAAGAGATAATCACAAATGGTTTATCTAATTATATAGTTTGTAATTGAAAAGTAAATAAATAAAGAGGGATTGTTTTAAGGAGTCTGTTTTGATAAAACTGATATACTTAGACGACTTTTATCGCAATGTGTCTAAAATGACCATCAGTATCTTGAAGTAGCATAAAACTATACGCCCGGTGAAAAATAAAATATTTTTTCAAAATGCTTTTTCTTTTCTTGAAAAAAAAATTAAACAACAACTTTCAATATTTTTCACGAAAGGGATTTTCTGTTTCAGAAATCACAGTGTAGTTTCTTTTCATTTCATCATCATAATTGATGAAACTAGAAAAAAAAGTACGTATACGCCACAGTAGACAATATGTATATTCTTGAAATTAAAGTCTCAGTCTTTGCGACTTGTGAATAGCTGTTCTATTCACATACATATTTGATTCTAGGAAACAATGTATTTCAAAAAGGAGATTAATTTTATCTTACTAGACGATCTGATGCAATAAAAAAGATATTTAGTGAAGGTGATACGGATTTAAAAAAAATAAATCCGTGTCTACGTTCTGTAACTCTCGTATCGATAAAATTGGTCGAGAAATGGTAGAAAATGGAACGAAACTCATATGATTTTTTTCAAATTTCATCGTTTCTCGACTGATTTTATCGATGCGAGAATTACAGAACGTAGGCACTGGAATAAAGTAATCATTTATTTTTAGGATTTTGTGCCATTGTTTTTAACTTTTTTTTTTAATATAAAATTTCATCAATAATATGCAATGTTTTCCAAGTTTCATGAGTGTAAGAATTTTTGTATAAATCCGAATTTGTATTTACTATGTACCTTACTGTTCATAAGACAAATACAAAATTTTTTTAACTAATTATTACACCAGTCAAAAAAGCTTTAACTAACTTCTTGTAACTTTTTTTACAAAAACATTAAAAAAAACACTGTTCATAATAAATATATAAGCTTTAAAATTATAAAAATAATTTTTCAATACAAATTTGGAAAAAAAAAAGATTAAAAGGACAGGAAAGGAAAAAAACGCTTTTCAGATTGTTTCCTTTTTATTTTAAACCGATTTATTTCGTTTTTTTTTAATCTTTTTTTGGCAGGAAAGAAAAAATGTGTGGATGAGACAGAAATAATCAACTTGATTACTTTGTCAGAATGTATTTTCATTATTTTCCAGGAAACAAAATAAAACTTTTGTCCAGATATTTATTTCTGTGTTTTAAAGGAATACAAAACATGTAAATAAAATACAAATGAAATAATAAAAATAAAACAAAACAAATTAATTTCTGTTTTCAAAATCAAAAATTTCAGAATTATTAATTATTTTGATTTTTAGATTCATCGTTTTAAGCGACAAAAAGGGACCAACTAGATGTTGGACCAGTATTCTAAGTAGAGCCTACGATTCAGTCCGTGTATTTGAAAAACCCGGGTACAGGGACTCCGTGTAATTATTACACGCAAATAAAAATCCGTTCTCTTAAAACACGTTTATTTGTTTGCTTAATATCCGTGTATCCGGATATTAAGCATACACGGATCTTTATTACACGGATTCTTAATACACGGAATGGTTTTTGATTTTTATCTTTTCAAGGGGTGGGCTTGCAAGCTCAAAATTTTGAGAGATAATGGATATTATAGATTTTTATTTTTGGTGATTTTCCAAAAAAAAAATCGATTTTTTAAGAAAAAATTAAATAATTCTAAATTTAAATCCACTACAGATTCGACTACCAAGTCGTTGTCGTATATTTATCAAAAAAATCACATAAAATTGGCCATCTCCAGTGATGATTGGATTATTTAAAATACACGGATTTTCGGATACACGGATACACGGACACACGGATGCACGGATATACACGAAATACATGGATTCAAATCCGGATATTATAAGAACACGTGTATCCGTGTTTTTAAATATCCGTGTAATAGGGGGCTCTAATTCTAAGTAACAATTTCATTTAAACTAAATGCCATTCGCCAAAGTGTTTGTTGTAAAATAAAGCTTTGTGAAATTAAGAACCAGAAAATAATACCTTAAGAAAAAAATAAATAAAGCCAATAATGAAAATTATCAATCTTGTTTGTTATTTAATTTTTGGCCTTATATCTTTTTTTTAGGTCCTTATTTCACAATTAAATCCCCATTGAAATATGATCCAAATATAAATGTATGGCTTAATTTAATTTTATTTTGAAAAACATATTGGAGCTTTATTTCATTTTTTTTTTAACTTCATTGTATTTTTCAAAAAGTATTATGAAAAATGCAATAATCGAGGACTTATAGATTTCAAAATGCCGAATACCCCTAATGGTGGACTCGGTAATTATATTTCAATTTAAGGATCATGTTGAAAGCTATATCAGCGAGCAACAGAATAGAACCTTCCGATTTTGTTCAGCTGTTCAGTTGCCTTGTAAGCATTGAAAAATTTGTGTGAATGCAAGTTGAAAATTCAATTGACAGCTGAAGGACAGGAGAACTGTATAAGAGTCCTTGCTATAGACAAATTGTACCAGTTATTTGAATGATGTTTTTTTTTAAACTTTAATAAAAAAAAAAAAATTGGATTATTATTTCATTTTTGAGAAAAAAATATATATATGGACAAAACTCTTATTTTTTTCGTTTTTTTTTTGCATATCGTTGGGGTCTTATAAAATTGAACTTAATTTCATCATTATAAAACATTGTCTCAATTTTGGGTATTTATTTTATTTCAACTTTTGGGACTTAATTTCCTTGGGCATTTCGCGATCCGGAAAATTATGTTGTATAGTTTAACTAAAATAGCGCTTTGTTTAATTACTTTAGCAGATGGTACACATTTTAGAGAACAACTCTACTGGTCAAATTTGGCTCAGACTAAAACGTGTCCCAACAAAATATACATATGTATTTGAACATTAAAAGTTATTTTCGTAAAAAGTCAAGCACATTTTTATGGAAATGTATTATTTCATATATTTTGTCTGACTCAATTTAGTTGAGTTAAAAAAAAAAAAAAAAATGATTTTTACTGAATTTGTCGCCCGCTATCAGTTTGGGCACTAACTATAAAGATTAAAATACACAACTCCATCGATACAAAAATTTGGACTTTTTTCTGTTTCAATGCTAAATTTTAGAAAAATTTTAAATATTATAGGTAACTTTTGACACGATTAAACATATCGTCGTGGTAATTTTTTGGCATGGTAGAATAGAATTTTTTGTTTTATAAACACAGAATTTCAACAGAAATATCATTTTTCTTAGACCTAAATCCGTTGAAGAACCTGTTAATAAATTCAATGTCAATAACAAAACCTTAAGTTGACCATACAAATATGGAGGACACGGCAGGTCCCTAAGAGAGAATATTAGAGTGTTACTGATATTTTCACAAAAAAAATAATTCCCAAAGATAAAATCCCCTAGTTTTAATGCAATCCTCAAAAGAAAATATTTTTAAAAAATATCAAAAAGCGTAAGAAATGTCTATAATTGTTTAGGTCTATGAAAACTTCATTGAATATTAAAACACCAATTGTAAAATAATCGACAGCATTAAATAAGATTTGCTAAAATGTCGATTGAACAACCTGGTCGGTAAAAACCTTAACTTAATTTTGTCAATAAAGTCAACAAAAATTATTTCAAAATCGACAATAGACCAAGAAAATGAGATCTCCAAGATCTCAAACATCTCAAATCCTCAGCAAAATTTCTTAGCTTTGCTGTCAAAATTCTAAACAAATCTTGGATTCACTTGCTCACTTTTTGAGTGACCAAAATCTCTGAGATCTCATTTTACTGAACGCGCCAAATAATTTTTATTTCGACATTCAACTGACTGATTTCTAAAAACTTATTTTTGAAGATTTTGAGATGATTAATGTTAAAATATATCTATTATTATAGATAATATGTATATGAACTTTAAAATAACTAGCTGATATCACCCCTCCTTGCCCCCCACAGTCTGTTAAAATTCATTAAGCTTTGTTAAAAAAAATCATTCCATCTTCATTACAAAACGATATCATTTGTCATTTGAAAATTTGCTAAGAAATTCCAAAAAAAAGTACAAACGGCAAAATTTATTGCATTTGATTCGTAAATTCATCTCTGGATTGCGGCAACAACAACAATCCATGCAATGAGCGCATTTGTTATAGCGCCTGCACGTTCACAGATGAGGCCAATGATTTAATACTTTCGGAGAAAGTTTTACAGCCCAACACGCTTCGAGCAACTACATACATACATATATACAACTAAATAACAACAAAATAAAAACACACAAACACAACCAGTTAGAGGTCGTACCGTTTGCATGATGGCATATGCAACTACGGCCAATTGGCCACAAAGCGCAACCGCTATTTCCCACTTCCCGTTGGTCTCAGTTTGCGCGCGGATCATTGCCTTTTGTGTGTGATCAAAGTTGAGATAAAAGCAAAGTTGCATCGCGCACAAATTTTGCTGAAAAAAAACCTGTAAGAGTGCAATATATGTATAGCATTAGACGAGCATTGCATATACATACATAGTATATATTCCAGCTTTATAGGTACCAAGTCGTGGCGCATCAGGCCCACCACCACCACCGACCGGCTAGGCTATATATACATAAATATCTATTTCTCCTTTACTCTAATGCTGTATCTAATGTCAAAGCCATGGAATCTCATCTTTCATGTTTGCCAACTTCCTACCTACGCCACCACCAGAGTCTATAATATAGTGTGGTGGTTGCAGGGTTCCAAGGAGATTTTCAGCTTTTTTGCACAAAAGTGTTAGATAAATAAATTTTTTTATATACACATCATATACATATATACATATGAAAAAGGCCTATATAGACTCGGACAATGTGTATGTTGATTTCTCATTCTATGGTCAACACAATAACAAAGGAACAACGCAATCGACACAAAACTTTGAATATAAGAAGAATTCATTAGAATTTATTCGTTGGCGCAGATGGCATTGTGCCAATATCGCTAGAATAATATTGCGTATACGACCGAGTGACTCATTCACAATAATCAACAACTTCAAGTGATGACTTCCCATACTGAACAACAACCGAACGAACAACTAACGATACAACAGAGCTCTGATGTGTTGTGCTATGTTTTGAATGCAAAATTTTGAAGTATGAAGGTATGTATATGAACATTAGAGGGGTATCATGGTTGCCAACGACTTACATATGGGTTGCAAATATATAGAAAAATTATTTTAACCCACAAAATTTTTATTCAGACGCCTTAAAGTTATTTACTTTAAGAAAGTTTAAAATTATTGTACACCGAAATTCGGAATTAAAAAAAATTAAATAAAATAAAATTTTTTGAACCTCAATTCATATTTCGAAAACTACTTATTTGATTTTTCTTTTTTGAACAAAAAGAACTAAAAACAACGGTACCTGCCCCTACAAGTTCGGTACAAAAAAAAAAAAACATTGAAAAAAATGTAATTTTTTTGAAAGCGACTCGTATGATTTTCATTGTGTTTTTCTCTGGAAATGGTCTATCAATTCGTTGGAAACAATTTCACTATAAATTATTACTTAAAAAGAACCGATATTTTATCGATCAAAAAAATCTAATCAAATTCTAAGACAAAAAGTCTTTTTTTTTTTTTTTTTTTTTTTTTTTGTACTCGAAAAAAAATTTCATCCAAGTTGGCAATAGTGTTTCTCAGTTAGATAAAGGAAACAAAATGTTCATGGTTTTCATTTTCAATTCCGAGACCATAATCGTCGAACAAACCAACCATATCCATATGTGCTGCAAGTTTCTTAGCAAAGAGCCAGTTAGTATTAGATACATCGGTGATCGGTCGGTCAATGGCATGGACACTGTTGATTGCCGATTCCACCGCACGCTTCCTACCACCTTGCCGACGACGACGACGACGACGACGACGGACGCTGAGCTTGAGCGTGCGTTGGTTGCTTGTTCTGGTGCGTGCGCACACCAACACCTAGAGTGAAATAAAAAGACTTTCAGTTGCCGTCACCACCACCACCCGTTGCTTTAGTGGAACGTAATCGACAACTTTAAAACCAACGAAACGAATATGTATGTATATGACGACGACACGGTCAAACGATATGTTGGCGACGACAACGACGACGACGACGACGACGACGCGACAGTTGTGCTATCATTCGCACTAAACGACCATTTGTAGTGCTACTATAACCGATGTCGTAATAAACAAAATGCATCTGTTGCAGTTGTAACAACAACAACAACAACAAAAGAAAAAAAATTTTCACTTTTATTTTTCATCTGTTCCCCATTGCATTAGTTTGCATTGAATTTTTGTTAAAGAAGTAGGTATAATTAGACTTCTTTTTATAGGCAATTTTTTTTTTAAAGCGTGCCACTGCTTTTCAAGTGTTTATATTAGGTAGGTACTTATAATAGATACGCAACAAAATATGTTAACAATTTTTTTTTTTGAATAGGAAACACTTGTTGGATCTATGATAAAAGAAAAAATGATATTAAAAAAATAAGGTCTGATCTTTATACAAAGGAAAGAAATTAGGTATTTCTTGTTTTTTTTGGCTCAAAAATATAGAAAGTAAACAAAGTTGCAATTTGTGCTTTTCCTGTTTTTGGAATATGGACTTGTCAATAATACATTGTAGTTTCTAAATTTCTTCACCTTCGTTAGTATTTAATTACAATGTATTGACCACGAAATTAAACTCATATGTGAGACTGAATACCCTTTATTTGTCGCTTTATCGACTTTTCAGCCTTAGAGTCTGTTTATGTTGAATCTGCGAAAAACAATAATTCTAGCTGCGATCTTAACAAAGAAAATTATCGCTTCTATTCTGAAGCTTTTATCGAAGATAAACGTTGAAAATTTAATGATGGTATTGATATTAGAAAAACAGCGCTTATCGAAGTTTGAATATAAATATAAGAGCGTTTGACAAAAGCCTCGATTTTATCGTTGCTCGCATTGCTACTTATTTATCGGCAGCTTCAACATATAAAGACAACCTTAGGAACATTCGTGGTCCAAAATTATCCGTAAAAACATTTCCCTCGAAAGCGGCTTAGAGGCTTAAT
The DNA here is from genome assembly GCA_929447395.1 of Epistrophe grossulariae. Classification (NCBI taxonomy): domain Eukaryota; kingdom Metazoa; phylum Arthropoda; class Insecta; order Diptera; family Syrphidae; genus Epistrophe; species Epistrophe grossulariae. The sequence goes on from OV839568.1 coordinate 117,626,617, forward strand.
AAATCGGGACCTACAACTCGGATAAATTTTTGAGTATAGGTAAGATCTCCGTAACAGTTTTAACACTTCAGATTCTTTGTTATAGTGTGCTTATAGTCCAGTCAATGAAGCATTTGACTCGGAAAAAATCACCGGAAAGCTGGATTTTGGTATATAGCTTCCTCATTGTGTTCTTAAGAAATTCTCAAAAGTCCCTATCGATATGATAGGTGGGAGGGCCAAATTAAAACAAAATTTTTCTATAATATAAAATGAATATAAAAACACAGCGGCAACACTAACAATACTATGTTATAGCTTAATGCATGTTTTTAAATAAAGTTATTTTAGCGCTTAGTTTTTGAATAAATTATTTTTAAACTCAAAATTTTAAAAATAAAATTTGAAAAAAAAAAATAATAATAAATTTGGTAATTTTCAGTTTTCTCAAAAACTAAAAAAGTTACGACCATCTGGTTTTTAGCGTTCGACTGAAACATATTAACAGTATTAAAAATTCTAACCCAAATTAGTACTTAATAACGAAAAAATTTGAAAAAAAAAAATTATTTTATTTTTATTTTTAAAATTTTGAGTTCAAAAATCATTTATTCAAAAACTAAGCACTAAAATAACTTCATTTAAAAACATACATAAAGAGTGAATATCTGGCCTTAAGATTAGCTATAACATAATATTGTAAGTGTTGCCATTGTGTTTTTATATTCATTTGATATTTTAGAAAAAAAAAATTTTAATTTGCCCCTCCCACCTAAAGGGGTGGACAAATAGAGTGGACCGATGTCTTAAAATAATGTCCATATAATGTACCAACAACAACAAAAAAATGGTGCTTTTATCACAAAATGCACAATTTTGGAATTAAGTCGCCCATCTACATAGAAAAGTAAAACCCTTAACTCTTCTGATTGGTTCATTTCAAAAACCATTATTTGTATGAAAAAAGTATGTTCTACGTTTTTCTAGGAAATATTCCAAGCTACAAATTAGTCTTTGACACTTTTTTTGCACAACTTACCATTTGGGAATTATTCTTGAAAAACCATTTTGGGGGGCCTTCAAACCCCCCGTAAAATTGTTAGCGGCACTCATATCGATGGGGACTTTTGACAATGTCTTAAGATCACAATGAGGAATCTATATACCAAAATCCAGATTTCCGGCGATTATTTCCGAATTTAGCTATTTTTTTCGCTTTATTGATTGTACTATTAGATCAAGCTGCAAACTACAATCAGAGGCTCATCAGAAGTGCATGTGTTAGTGGTTAATAAATTAGTAAAAATAATGCAAACTAATAACACATGCAAATATAAAACAAATACAAAGTAACTAAATTAAACAATATACAATAAATTAGTAAACAAAAATACCGAATTATATAGAACAAAAGTGTCCATTGTCCAGAAATAAAAACAATCACGGCCGTGGAGCGCTACTGGTTCGAAATGCTTTCTTTAATCCCATTTTACTCGTGTTAAAATCAACAGAGGAAGCATTTAAATTGAAAAGCCTGCTCATACGGTTACGAGGCTCATGTATGCCGTAGTTAGTTCTAGGGAAATCGACATTTAAAAGTTCAAATCTTCGCAGGTGGTGGGATCCTCTACAGTAATTTATACCAATACAGGCAAACAAATAAGGAGCGTCAATTTGAACATTCATTTGTTAGTGTAGAAATAATAAATCGTTGTGAACACGGCTTTGAAATAATGTTTGCAGCTGCAGAAGCTGGATTCGATGTTCATATGGTGGTAGGTTGAACGTATCGGCCCAGGGAAGACCTTTCAGGGCAAAGCGAATGAATTTATGTTGTATTGATTCAACTCAACTTAGAAGTTATATTGTAAAGTTTTTGAATTAAAGAATCCTTGACAGACTGTAGTAGGCTATGTTGAATCTGAGCAACTGACGCCCATGTATTTCTTCTTCCATGTTATTATCGATTGCTGCTATTGGCCCAAGGTAGCGAAAAAATGTATCAATAGATTTTTAAATGATAACCACGTTGTTTCAACCAGTATCTCGATTTATTCTAGTTGAAGTAAGTGACGATATTTCCTTTTGTTTATGTGCCGAAATCAAAGATGGCTTTCTCGAATCCTTGGTTGAAGAGAAGGTGGCCTATTCATACTATCCCTTTCTTTAACCATTTAAGACGTTGATTGTTGTGGATTATAGCAATCCAGCAGTTTTTATGTAGCTTGTTACGTCAATTATTATCAATCTACTAGTTAATTTGAGCTTTACGGAGGTGTACTTTAGGTAGTGGTTCGTGGTTAGAATTTAGGTCTGGCAATAGGTGATAATGTAGGAAACTAAATTCTAGTAATTTTTCAGTGCCTACCTGAAATTGTAGTACGAGTATTGTAAACTATTTTCGTACTTTTATTTAAACTTTGACAGTAGTTTGAGCTACAGCTACACCATTATGTCCATTGTCCAGCCAGTAAGGCCCAATTGCACAGTGCTAGCTTACCAAAATTTGGCACTCAAATCTCTTTACAGTATTTTACAAAAATGCTACTTCTGGAGACTGTGAAACAATCTGATATGATAAGTTATTGATTTTTCGGAAATTAAGGTGCACTTATGAGATTTCTAATGTATTAATAATATATAATGAAGCCTTTTTTATGTCTTCTAATGTATTAAGCATATAATGAATCCTTTTTTATGTCTTCTGGTATTTTGTCATGCTTTAAAAAGTGCATTAAAATGCCCTTATTAGCTTAATTGAATGTTATTTAAATAGCTTGGTTAGTATGCTATCGGCTCCAGGGGCTTTGTTAACATTTTCAACATTTTTTACCCTTTGCTTATGCTTGCTTGTAGAAGTATTCAATCTTCTTCCCTGCATTAATGCAATTTCCAATTCTTTGGTGAGATCAGCATTTTATAGATTTTCTTCAAAATCGATGATCAGATTTCTAGCATCTCTTTATAATATCTCTAAATTGCAGTACTGCTCCCTAAGCGCGCTACACTGCTGCTTAAGATCGACTATTAATTAATAAGCAGTATTTTTTTTTCATCGCCAATACCGTTCCCAGAACTAACTTCCCCTCCATCAAAATCTTTGAGATTGAACTCTATTCCATTTTTAAAGTTCTTCTCATTTAGTAATAGCAGCTGCATAGGTTTGGACTGGCTTTTTGGATGCAGTACATCTCCAAATTATATCGTGGTTTTAAAACTTCACAAACAAAAAGTTGAAAAGAAGTTCGTCACGTTCATACTATCAAACGTTTTGAGACTCGAGTAGAGTATGACACTCTATCAATACGTTGTCTATTCGGTTACATTTGAAGGAGGCTTTACATTTTAATGCTGAAACCTGCAGGTATTCGCAACAAGCTAGTTTTTCAATACTGCTAACTCCATGACGCCTTGATCTGTAACGAATTGGACAGGTTTTGATGGCCTTTCGACTTGTTCATAGTAAGTATTTTCCACATTGGCAAATTGTTTGACTAGAATTTCGTTAACGTTTATGAGGCTTGAAGTGTTTGTTAATTAAAATTGCACGCTATGGGGACATTGTCTTTCGTTTAAAGCATTGAATTGACTACTAAGTACTAAGAAATTTGGTGATTTGAATAACAGCTGGCTAACTGCTTTGCACCTCCAGAAAACTCTCATATCAGTAAGTCGTCATTATATATTTAAACTAAAAAATAAATTGTTTAAAAGCAACGGCAACACTTACAATGTCATGCTATATTTTGAAAAGCCAAAATTCTTTTCTTTTATTTTCTTTTTAATTTAAGTTTTTTTAACCGATAGTTTTTGAAAAACTAATTAAAAAAAAAAAAATGTTGAAACTGATTTTTTTTCCAAATTGTACAATATTAAGTACATACTTTTTTTTTCTAAAGCCGGAACCACACCTATCTCGTGTGGTGTATTGTGGAGTGGTGTGTCGCTATCGCTCCAATATGTTTCATATGCCTAGAACCACATGGAGGAATCGCTTCTGTTTCGATTGCTCCATACAACGATGTGGAGTTTACTATTGTAAGAAAGAGAACACTTATATTATAAACAAAAATCAAAAAAACAGTCATGTCATGACATATATATCTGTACTTTTCTTTTTCAACATCACTAAACACAAGTGCGCACATTCAACGACACACCGCTCCACACCACAACACACAACACGAGATAGGTGTGGTTCCGGCTTAATATTCAATTTTCAAAAACTCAAATTTATATTCAAAATCTTTTTACCTACTTTAAAACTTTTCTCAGATGGTCTATAAAATGACTCCCCATTTCTTGTACTATACAGATATAAACAAGCTTTGTTTGGTATTAGGAATAACGGGAATTTCTTAAAGATTCAGTTTCTGTTGTATTTTGTAAATCAATTTGTTCTCTTAAATAAGAAAAAGAATAACCGTAAAATTGCTGACTTGATATAAACTTGAATTAAAAAAAAAAACATTTTAAAATAGACTTAAGCTAAGTACAGACGATTGTCAAATCTTACAATATTCTCAGATCTGTCAGTGAAAAAACTGTTCCAAATGTCTTACAATCGTCTGAACATACAATTTTGTCTGACAATATTGTCAGACACGTCATTGTCTGACGACAATCTGACATTGTCTGAACGGACAATTTTTCATTGTAAGAAATATGTCAATTGTTAGCTATTGTCGGAGCATTGACAGTTCTGACAATATTGTAAGATCTGACAATCGTCTTTACTTAGCTTTAGATCACCTTTGTAATTGACAGTTTATAAAAATAAAGGAAAGGTACTTGGAAAATCGAATTCAAGTTCATGTCAGTTCAGTAAAATAGTGTTACAATTATTGTTTTTCTCGCACTCACTCCCAAACAGTCCCACAACAATATAACAATAATTATAATTTTCTTATTATTATTATTATTATTATATGATGCACATTCCAATTATTTAATTCAAATATGTCGTGTGTGTGTGTGATTATCCGTATCCATGTTATTTTTGTGCAGATACAATCCACTGGCCAATCGCGGGCGGCGGGGGTCGGATTGGATTTACAACAACAAACTCTATTGTCTTGTCTGCCCTGTGAGACTGGAGAGATGATATGTGCCGTGCACCATGATGTATAGCTATTGTACATAAATGCGCCGAGTTTTGCGGTTATTGCACCTGGATATGCGAAACAAAATGCGAGGAAGTAATACAACAGCATTGCCATTGAGGTATGTAGGTACATCACGTCGTACGTGGATGGTGGAGCCAAAGTTGGATATCATAGAAGGTGATCACCGATTACACTCTCGCTTGGTATTTTTTTTTTTTTTTGTTGTAAGTGATTGGAACTAGGTGCAATTTTTTTAATAATTATATTACTACAAGCATAATCTTATAACTCTCGTGTTACAACACTGAATTGTTTGTTGAACATACAAAGTATAAATAAATTCACTACTGATGTACGCCCATGAATGCACTTTCGCTTTTTTTTGTGGAAGTATATAAGGTAGCTGCACTAAACAGAGAGTCAGTCACACAATACACATATTAATTTCTTAATTGCACGTTGTGATTTGTGAAGTGTGGCGCTCTTCGGATAATTAGATAGCCTTTATAATGTAGAAGGTTCATTTATTCAGTCAAACTTAGTTTTCTATAATAATGTCCCCCTTACCTTAATGAATAGGCGCGACTTTTTGTAAGCTTATAAACGCTTAAAAATAAATTTATTTGGGAAATACAATAACACGATATTTTAGCCGTGTTTTTTTGCAAGCCCGGGGGGAATTGGATGAAAAAAACAACGTCGGTGCTAAACAATTAACATGTTAAATGCAACAACAACTAATCCTAGAGAATTCTCTGGGCTTAACTTAAGCGCATAGAAAAACTGTGTTACCGGCATGAATTACATACATGTTATCGATAGTTTGTATGAGAACTCCATGTTTTTTACTGTCATGGCGTCGCTAATCCCCACTGTCGTTTTTTTTCAACCAATTCCCCCCGGGCTTGCAAAAAAACACGCCTAATGTAAGTAGCTACGTTCTGAATTCCGATCGGTTATTAAATCCTTTCGTTTTCAAATTCTTTAGGTTTTTTGAAAAACTTTTCAATACTTGTGGAATTTTTCTTTGATTTTTTGAAACAAATTTTACGTTTATTTTGTTTTTACTGATTTCGAAAGAAAAAATCTTTTGAATACTGACTAACCTGAAAGTGAAAATTGATTCGAAACGGAAATCAGAACAGGAGTGATTATGTATGTGTATTTGTAGGTATATTTCCACGAAATTTTTTTTAAATTCTAAAGATCAACATATGAACGCTAGAAAGTCAAGAATTGGAAAACAGATTTTGGAAAAAGAAATCACCATAAATTAGTGTTAATTTAATTGATAAGATTTTATGCTTACCTACTGGTAGAAAATATAATTAAAGAAAAATATTAGTTCCTTTACTTTAAAACTCTGTGCATATGTGTGAATTTCTACACAAAAGTCTCAAAGTTCATATAAAAAAATAAAATATGTAAAAATTCATACAAACTTAAAGTAAAGGAACATAGGTACCTATAATTATTCTTTTCGTGACTTTTTTGAAATTAATAATAATTTAACTCTGAAGAAATACGTTTTTTTTTTTAATAATAAAATCAAGATTTACTATCACACATAATCAAGAAAGACATAAAGCGCTTTAAATTAAATTATTTCCCATATATTTAACGACTTTGGATTTAATTGATATTTTGTTCGCGAAGAAATTTCAAAAACACACTTTTTTAGGTCAATTTTATTAGTTTTTAATTTATACCATATCTTTTAGGTTGTACGAAATTATTAACTTGTAGGTTCATACACATATTTCGAATAAAATTTACACTGCAAACATACATTTTTGAAGAGAGATGATGAAATTTTACAGTTGTTTGCTATACAAAGTGGTTTTATTTTAATTTAATCTGCAAGTTAAATAAATTTGAGTTATTTTGATTAAATTCCGGTTAGGTTAATTCAACAAAATAACTCAAATTTATATAAATTGCTATACAAGCTTCAAAAATTTAGAATTCAATTGAAATTAAATAACAACAAATAGAAAAAATGAGGAAAATATCGAATATTATGTTGAACTGATTTTTGATATTTTCAAAAATTAATGGTGCAACAATTATTTTCTGTTTTTCGGGAATTCTATCTTAAATCATTGCTTAATCAAACTTCTTTTTCTGTATATACATATGAACATACATACATAAGGTCCGTGCGTTTATTTTTTGTACCATAAATGTAAACCTTGTCTAAGCCCGTATGACAATACATTTTTTTTTCATTTTTAATTAATTGAAAATGAAAATAGAGTAGTACGAAAAATACCACAAAAATGTAAAAAAAGTTCACAAAAAATGTGATTCGATTTACATTTTTCAGCTTCTAGCTGCTTTTTTTTGAAATCTCAGAATTGAAAATGAAAACATCATATTTCAAAAAAAAAAAAAATTTAAAAACTCACTTTTAAAAAATATCATTTCCGACAAAATGGAATCGAATATTATTTTGTTTTGCCGTTAATATATGAAAATTTATCAAATAAAGAAGAGATAACAATAAAGGATTTTTGAATAATGCTGACAATTAATACTGTTTTTTGGCTAACACTTTAATATGTTTTAATAAGTTAAAAATGAAGAAAAAATGGGCTTTATCTCTTTTTGTTTACTCATCACAATTTGTCAATTTCTGCAATAACAAATGTGGTTGAATTTACAGATTTTTCAATAAAATATGCTTTGGAGAAAAATAAACAAATGCAATATTCAGTTTACACTAATTTACCAATTTTTTTTGGTAATGTAATTTCTTGAATAACGCAGAGATGTATGGTATAATGTTTGTGCGGGATGTTTTGTGTAATTATATTGAAAATGTATGAACAAACACTTACTTTCGAACATAACCCTAGTTCCTTTACTTTGAAACTCTGTACATCTCTGTGAATTTCTACACCAGTCTGTCAAAGTTCATATACAAAAAATAAAATGACGTAGAACTTCACACAAATGCACAGAGATTTAAAGTAAAGGAACACACCTATAAATGTTTATACTTCTTCAAGAACATTGAGATCGAAGACGTTAGAGAAGTTCATATACAAAAAATACAATTTGTAAAATGTCTAGTTGGCTGCTTTTAGAATAAACAAGAGTATAAACTTAACATTTTTATTTAATTCTACCAACAATGATTTTTGTTTCATTTTCAATCATTATTGAAAATTTAATCGACCATTGGAAATTCAAGAGATCTTTAGCATCAGATATATTTGACTGTTTTCATATTTCATTGCAACAACATAAAGCTGTCCTAGATAGCTTTATATAACAATTTGAACGCCCCTCTATTCAATTTCTAATAACAACTGTAAAACGAAAAAAAGTCATTCGTTATTCCATAATCAACATTAACATTTATAATCTTCAAAAAGAAAAAATCTTCAATCTGAAGAAAAAAAAAATAGTTGGTAATTTTCTATTACATATTTCATTTAATACATATTAAGAATAATTGGCTTATTCTATAATGAGTAGATTCTTAGTTAGTTACATAGAAAATTGGCTCTTCTAATAAGCCTAACACAAGTATTGTTCTAACACGTTTTGAGCATCTATTACTTACCGCCATATTATTCACTCGCTACGTCCAGATTAAAATATAAATCCAGATGTATTTACATTGAATTTGTATAATTTACATCCAGATTTAAATTTTAATCTGGATTAATAGAGTGAATTATATGGCCGTTACGTTTATTTATTGTGAACTCATTATAATTATAGTACTCACTCTATCAGCACCAATTGCTCTGATGAAGCTTCCTCAGACTCAGATACATCCTTAAAGCGTATATTTGCAAACAAAAAATTTGAAACAATACAAAATAATGAGCTTAAATTAATAATCTTAGGTATAAAAAGCAACAAGATAATTATTCAACAATAGGCTCAACTACTGCTTCCTTCTCATCCTCATTTGCAACAACAACAAGTACAATCTGTTCTCCACGAACCAAAAGGTGTGATATGCTCCTGCACAATTCTACATTCTTTCTATTCAGACTTTTTACTGTGGTCAATGGCAATTTAATTCCTAAGTTCCTTAGCCTATCACTGCAATCCGAAGGTGTTCCTGAAATAGAGACAAAGTAACATTCTATGATAGATCATAGAACTCTTAGGAAATCAAAACAATTCTCACCACAGAATTTATTCTGGTCATACTTGTATTTTCTTCTTTTCCATCTTTCATGAACATCTCTCAACAAGACATTCCAATGTTTGTCGAAACTTATCAAAAAACCTGTCAGTGTCCCATGAACTCCGTGCTGAGATCGTGTGTGGACTTTTATTTTTCGACCTTCTTGCATGCAGTCGCGTAAAACAGCCATTGGTCCATCCATAGTTTCGATTAGTCTAAGAAGACTTCTAGTACTTTTCATTCTAGGTCCACTGGATTTAATTGCCACTAGAAGTAAAGGCCATTAGTTTGACGGTAAGATAACAAAAAAACAAATGGCTCACTCTGATGCGGTAAAAACCGCCTGTCGCTTAAAGAAGATTTGACTTCCCCTGAAGGATCTTCCTTGTTCGGTTCCTTTTTATCATGTTTTGATTTCACCGACAAGCCATATAGACCTTTTTGTGTGTATTCTATTTCTAAAGCAGCAAAATTCTGGTAAATAATTTTCGGTTTCCTCTTAGTCAACGTGAATTCAGTATTTGCATAGAGCGCCTTGAATGGATTGAATTCATCGCTGGTTATATCTAATTCCGGTGGTAGTGGTTGGTCTGAATCACCTTTGTGCGATTTGGAAGTCGATGGTAAATCGCTCATAGTTTTTAATTTTTTAACTTCAATAATTATCCGAAAAAAAATGTTTGAAAACACTTTTGTTTTCGGTTTTCGATGAGAAATAAACAAACTCAGCTCGTTGAAAGAAATGTCAGATTCTCATTGACAGCTGCCGGTTTTGTTGCTGTCATTTTTAAATGAACGAGTTCACCAAATGAAATTATTTTGAACACCTAACAGTATGCAATGTTTTATAATAAAAGCTTTTCGGTTTGAATTCCAAATTGATTAAATTTCGTAGTTGGTTTGCAACTGTTGTAGACTTCTTATAAATAAAAAATTAAATAATACGAGATTAGAATTTAGCAACATTATTTTAAAAACAATTTGCAATAATTTAAGTAATCTTAAACTACTTTCTTTGTTTTGAGAAAATCTTAAAAATAGGTACATCTGTCAATTTCTAGATTTTAAAGAATAATAAAAAAAACGTATTTTTTCAATATCACTTTACGTTTTTATTTTCAGACTTAATGAAGAAAACATCAAAAACGATATAACATCAAAAATTATATATAATTAAATCAACAAAAACATCAAACAACTTTACCTATGTGTTCAATGAAATTTATTGTGTCTGATTTTCATTTAAAACTTTACGCCAAATTCACTCTTAGAAAGACTATTTATCTCTATCAGCCAGATAGTTTAATGCTGGCCAAAAAGATGTCACCATTTTGTACCTATTCGAAACACATACGTCCTTTTTATATAAAAATTTGTAATCTAAGAATATTTACTAGTGAATCTTAAAAAAAAAAATTAAAAACAAAAAAACTTACCAGTTTAACGGAAATTCAAAATTTAAATACAAAAACAAACAAGTGCAGTAGAAGCTTTTTTATTTTACTTCTACTTGCCATAAACTTAATCAAAAGCTTTTCTTGGAGAGTTCGAAAAGTGCCTATGAGAACAAGTTTAGTGTGTACAGAAACCATAAAACACAAAACGAAAGTGCCTTTGTCTACAAAGCAACAGAATTTATCAACTTTTAAAAGAGAAGACTGAGAAACAACAAAAACAAAAACAACAAAAAATATTAATATTGAGAGAAAATTAAACAAAACAAAGCATCATCACGTTACCAACAATAAATACCACTGTCGGAAGTGGGAGTGGAGAGTTGTCTTCGCAACCGGGGACACAAACCAATACGCTGGCACTGGCGACAGGCATTCGAAGTGGCTCTGCCTTATCGGCGATGCCATTTATCGATGACGCATTATTATGGTGTCCCGATAATGATGGTCGAATGGTTGGAGGTTTAGATATTGCGACTTGTCTTCAGGTTTGTTCATACATTTTAAAATTTTTAAATAATTCTCCTTTCGATGTTATAATTCGATGTTTTTTCTGTTTGAATTTTTATAGGATGCTTCAACCGGAAATGGAAATTCAAATCAAAATACAGATTTAAATGACGGAAGCTGTGAATTAAATTCCTTAGATCCGCTGTGTAATGATTCTTCAGAGGAATTATTTCGACAATTATCTGAGAGTAATTTTGAAATCGAAAGCTTACTCTCAGACTTGGCGACAGTGGAAGTGAAGGTTTGATTTTTTGATATTTAAATTTCTTATTTATTTTGCAACATTATTCATGCTGTTTTTTATTTTGTTTGTATGTTTAAAGCAGGAGGAAAATAACAATAATTTGACAGTTCAACAACAACAGCAGCAACAAGGCATCAGCAATAATGGGTCAACGAATTTTATGCCCGGTGATAATTCAATGCAATCTAATATTAGTAATAATTTCATGCAACAGCAAAGTGTTGCTTTAGCGAATAGTATAGCTGTGACAGCAGCAGAAACGGCTCTGCTAGCTTTAGCTGCATCAGTGACAGCGTGTTCATCGTCTAATATTTCCGCTCAGCATCAACAACATCAGAATCAACGGAATTTTAATGGGCCGGGTAGCAATAATAGCAATCGATTTTCGATTGCTGCAAATCCACTTTTGGCAGAGAAACTACTGTCGCCAAATACGAATAGTTTAAATGATTTGGATAGTCTGACGATTGGAAGCAGAAATGGACGCCCGCCGGAACTTAAAGGTTAGTATAATTTTATAATTGAAATGTACCTTAGTATAGCCTAAATTTTTTTGAGAATTCCTAAAATCTAGGGGGAAAGTTCTATGATCCCTTCTGCTTTTCTTTTCTTTTTACTTTATCTGCACTAGAAATAAAATTCTTCATTAAGTTATTTAATTCCTTACATAAACAGAATTTTCGTCTGCCCAATGAACTACTGCCTTCAAATTTCGTAGTTTTATGAAATGAAGAGTTTAATGTTTCAATGAAAGTACACTTTTTCTCTTTTTAGTCTAAAGCGACTTGATTTACTTTGATATAAGCTTTCAAAATTCATAAGAAATAGGTGTTCTTATTTTAGTTTAACTCAACAAAAAAATTATTTCAATATTGAAAACATTTCGTTTTTTATTGTAAAATAACTAAACTTTCGAAGAAAATCATAGATCTGTGAAAATGTAATTTTAATATTGTTGGTTTCAATAAATCTTGTGGGCTAAAGGCCAATACATACCTATGTAAAATTTATGCTATTTAAAAATTAAACACGTGACGTTTCGGGTATGTTTAAAGGCCACAAGATGTAGGTATTATCATTTTCAATAATAATATTAAAAGGTCACGAAAAAAGGAAATAATTAACATTTTGGTTTCAGTTCATACTCCATTCTGTTAAAGGAATATAAATGACAGACAAAATATTGAAAGTTTGACAACGTAACACACAAGTTAATTGATGATTCTAAGTAGCTTATTTTTAATAATGATTTCACTAGGTACCTTGTCACCACACACATTAATTTTTGGTTATCTTTTATAGATTCTTGTACAATGTACAATAATCAAATGTGAACTATTATTAAATTTAAATATTAAAATATGATAAAGAACAAAACTCATGCAATTGATCAAATAATTATAATTTAATGAAAAATAAATTCGTTGACTCAACGAATTTGTCATTAATCAACAAATGCCATTTCCGATAATTAAAAAATAAATTCATTGAATCAACGAAAAATATCTTTAATTGGTTTTACTTTGAGTAATGAAATATATACGTACTGACTTTACATATAATTTAATACAGATTCCATTGTTGCATTAACTGAACGACGTCAAAGTGGGTCGAAATATTTGAATTTTTTGTTTTTTTTTTTTGTCCAAGGGAAAATTTTGTTTAGTTTAGGTACCTACATCTTAAAAAAATCGGCTTTAGCTCCTAAAACTTCACAAATTTATTTTACTAAGAGCCTTAGAGTTTAGCTGAAATGAAAATATCAAATAATAAAAGCAATTCATTTTAAATAATTATTTTAAATCAATACAACTAAGCAATCGCGATTTTTTAATCGCAACGACAGAAAACTGAAAGTGCTTTCCAATTCAAACTCTTAGATTACAAAGGCTGCGGATATTGATCTGACCTAAAGTTAAGTATAGTAACATTTTCCCTTCTAATTTAAAAATTGTTCCAATAGTTTTGTTGATAGAATTAAATTCACTAAGAAAGTACTTAACCTTAGCAACGTTGCACTGCGGGTTGAAAAGAGTAAGATTTTGCTTTAAAAACTATATTTCGGAATATATTTGAAGTAATGTTTTTTAATCCTTGAAACAAAAATTGAGAAAAAGTATCTGAAAGATATTTACTAATAGTACCGGCTTAAAATTTATTTTAAATTATTTGTTTTTATTATTTGGTTCTGGATTTTCATTCATTTAATGTTGCAATAAAACAAAATTGTATAACATACCGAATTTTGAATTTGGCTTAAAAACCCTAATACATTTTTTAAAATCTTAAATCTCCGAAAGTTCACAATGCGTTACATTCAATAACACGCATGTGTTTTTATTTACTTTTTGAAAAAAATGAGTGAAACAATCAAACAAAAATATCGTTTCTTAAAATTATTTTTGTATTTAAAGGATTTTACTTGTCTTTTTGGGTTTTTATTTCTCAAAATTTGACTTTTTATAGGGTGAAATGGGATAAATGAAAAACTATCATTACATTTTAAAAATGTCTTTTGTTTTTGAAGTGTTAAATTTAGAGGATGAATTTCAAGTATCACTTAAGGACCAGATATTTTTGAATATATCACTTTTTATAGGGTAGGTAGGTATAAAATAAGGTAGTAACAAAAAATATTGAGAATACCTTGAAATGTGTGTTTTGTTGTATACTCATTTTCTATTTTCAATAGTTTTTTTTTAATTTGGGCCTCCCTACTAAAGGGGTGGACAAATGGAGTGGGCTAATATCTTAAAATCATGTTCATATAATGTACAAACAATAAAACAAATTCATGCTTTTATCACAAAATTCACAGTTTTTGAATTAAGCCGCCCCACTGTATAGAAAAGTAAAACCCCTAACTCCACCGATTGTTTTATTTAGAAAACGGTTATTTTTTTGAAAAAAATATGTTAATATTTTTTGTAGGAAATTTTCTAAGCTACAAAAAAGTTTCTGACATTTTGTCTTTACAACTTACCAATTTGGAGTTATTTCTGAAAAAACATTTTGGGGGACCTTCAACCTCCCGTAAAATTGTTAGCGGTGCTTATATCGATGGAGACTTTTGACAGTTCCTTTAGAACACCATAGCCGTGTTTTTTTGCAAGCCCGGGGGGAATTGGTCGGTGCTAAACAATTAACATGTTAAATGCAACAACAACTAATCCTAGAGAATTCTTGGGGCTTAACTTAAGCGCACAGAAAAAACGGTGTTACCGGCATGAATTAGATACATGTTATCGATAGTTTGTATGAAAACTCCATGTTTTTTACTGTCATGGCGTCGCTAATCCCCGCTGTCGTTTTTTTCAACCAATTCCCCCCGGGCTTGCAAAAAAACACGCTTATATACCAAAATCCATCTTTCTGGCGAGTTTTTCCGTGTCGAATGCTTTATTGACTGGGCTATTCAGGGCCGGACTGGGAGTCAAAGGGCCCCCCGGGACTTTAAGAAAAAGGGCCACATATTTTGTGTGAAAGGAGTAAAAAAAATAAGCTGCGAAAACGACTGTACAAAAATTGATCGTTGTATAATTGAAGCCATAAACAGTCTGCTCCGCAATTATTATGTATTTGAGTTAACAGAAAATATAACTTGATTTTTGAAAACATTATTGTAATAATAAAAATTTTATAATTGATGTTTCCTATATTTCTACCGAAACTTTGAAAATACTCATAGCAATGGAAATATCGTTGTTGTTCATTTCTATTCTGTTTTTGCGGCCCTGAAATTTTGTATGAAAGCTTTCCTTTAAACGAACTAAAACTAGGTAACTAATTCAAAAACCTATAGAATATAAAATTTATAAGAGTAATTTGGGGGTCTGCTAACGTTACCGATGGGGCCCCGATTACAACTTCGTTTAATGTGTCAGAGTACTGTGAGAGCCCCCATGGGCCTACAACAGCTCATTTATAATAAGTGGTGGTCCCCCATCAGCTAAACTATAGTTTTCGTTTGTAGGAAACCAACACCTTTTTCCTCATTTTCGGGCCCCTTACAGAGCTGTGTGGGGCTTCCTGAGATTCCTTTGGGGCCACAAATGCTATATATTTACTATAAGGCTCTTAGAAACCAAATTTTTTTATAAAGTTTTCTTTTTTAAAGAGCAGAAAGTACTGCAGGATCTTTCATGAACTTTTTGTCCGCCCCTGTGGCTATTGGTCGTTTTTCATTAAACCCAAGCGTATTTTTTAACGTTATATAGATTTTGATTGATTTTGACATAAAATCATCTAGTTTTTAGTTGTTGATTAGGAATTAATTAGAGCAATGAATTTCAAAAAAAAAAATATATAATTTTACAGTTTTGAAAAATTACACTTTAAACATTTTTATGTTTTTTTCCCCAAATTTTGAGTTTAAATCCCGTTTTTTTTTTCAAAAACGATGCACAGATGTCACTTTAAAAAATGTAAAGTACTTAATTGCAAGTATTACCGTTATTTTTCAATTTTTTTTTTTCCATTTTTAGTAATTTTTTATGAAATTGCCTCTCCTCTCTAGTTTGTATTGAACAAAGAACCGTTATTATTTCTTAGCGTTTATTGCATAAATTCAATCAAACATTACAAAGGTCATTTATCCCAAAACATTAAAATACACTAACTTATCAGTAGGCTGCAGTTCATATATATTACATTTCATGAGCTATACAATTTTGTGATTATTTTTCAAAAATATGATCGTCCAAATAATGACGCATATATCACCTTCTCCGAAAATACCTGCTCACTAAACTGATTATTGAATCGTTGACAAAGATACAAAATTACAATGACCATAGCTTCGTTTGATGTTTCCGACTATCACGACCTCACCTGTAAAATTGCATGATAGCAGCTTGAAATTAGAGCCTGATTTCCGTTTTTTGTACGAGTAGGTATTTAATTTTTATTGAAAAAAGGGGAAAACAAAAGAAAAGATCGAAGAACTTATAAGCGGATTTATAAAAATAAATAAAAATTCAATGTGGTCACAGAGAATTTCAGAGAGAAATGTTAAAATGGAAATTAAATCAAACTATTTAAATTGGTAATTGAAAGTACCTATGTATACATAAGTTTAAACTCTATGGAATGTTCTATAAAAAATATGAACAAATTTAAGATATTATAAGAAAATAAAATTCTGTTTTTGACAGCTGAGTATTTTATGCTAATTTTGCTTAATTAGAAATATTTGTCTATCACTTTACAGCCTAACTTACCGAAAATAAATTAGATCAATTTGACACAATTATTCTACCTACATACGAGTATATTCATGTAACTCAAGTCAAAATTGTCATATAAAGGGTGCTTCAGGTTAGATTGGTCACATTACGTGAATCCAAATCATATAACAATAATAATATCAGAGCTAGCAGTAACGCCCGATCACAATCATATCCACCGGTTGCTGACCCTTTAAGTAGTTTAAAGTGTATTATTTTTATCGTGTATATGTGTTTTGACGCAGCGAGAATATTGTGTTTTGAATGATCATGGTACCAGTTAATGGCAACGGCATGTTGGCTGACAATTCGAAATTCGATGAGTAAAAACGTTGGTTTCGAATTTCTTCATTTCAATTGAACACGGGAACACATCACATAAATTTGATTTTGTTTTCATGTTCCAAATATCGGAGACGGGAAGTCAAGTTTTTTTTATGTTTGTAAACTCAAAGGTTTTCACTTACCTTCTAAATGTAAATGCATAGTCATAGTTTGTTGTGGTTGACAAAATGATACAAAAGACACTCGTATAGTAATAATGTAGGTAAAGGTACTCTTTTAAAAACATACTTATATAGTGGCGTTTCTGTGTCTTATCGTGATAATGATAGTTTAAGAGCACATGTGTGAATGTACAAGGCGGTAATATTGTTAAAGATTTTTAGGTAAACGCCCACCTAACATTGATATTTGAAAATTAAGAAACAACAATAAGAATTTGTCTAAGGAGGAAGATTATATTGGAATGAAATTTGAAGCATTGATTGTTGGCTCTGTGGTCAGGTCATCAGTTGGTTCGTTAAACATTTATTTTATTTGATGTGAATTAGGAAAACATTAAGGACAAAGAGATTTATTAGTTTTATTTAGAAAGAAATTAATCATTTTTTTAGAATAGGATCTAAGCTATTTAAGGTTATATTTAAACATCGAAGATGTGTCAAAGGAGTATTTTTTCTTAAGTCAAGTCAAGTCAAGTATAATTAATCAAAAATTAAAAAATCTGTTAAAAGAGGGTGGATGGTTTACACTTAAATTATTATTAATTATTTTTATCTAATTACACTCAGGCTTTTTTTTTGGTGGATGAAAGCAAACCTAGATTTGTTTTCTTAAAGAATCTGTCATCAGTTTTTTTATTTTCCGTCTGGGATTTTTATAATATATTTTCATATGCCAGTGAAGACACTCTGTATAGCAAAGTTAATAATATATGCAATATTTTCTATTGGGTACATACTGGATCCGGTGCATAGTTCAATTTTAACAATCGATAAAAGCAAATATATGTCTTGTTAATAAAGTGACTGGTGTACCGCTTTTGTGTCGCATATCAAGTGAATTTTTAAGCTTAGGCATCACTGTTTATGAGACTTGTATTAATGTTTATGTACGTTTACAGTTGAAACAGTAAACAGAACCCATATGGAATAAAGAACATATTTTAGAGAAAACCAGGAGAACCACTCCCGAAAAACTCAACAATGGTTTCTATAGGTGGCAAGGTATTGCAAAGGGTTTATTTTGGGAATTCGGGTGCCGTATATTCCCTGTCGTATTCATTATTTTATTTATAATAAACACGACCGACTGCAAATGTAGAAATATTGCGCAATATTTTTAAACCATCTGGAGGAAATGTTGGAAAATTAATTTTTATTTTATCAACTGATGTGGGAACGGACTTAGATATTAAGGGTATTCATACGTCGGAAAAGCATCGTAAACGTGTTAAACGTCTTAACTGTCAAAATTTGTATAGGAAATTTTTGTCAAACAAATCTTAAACTTCAAGACACAAATTTGTGTGTTAAATGAAGATGGTAAACGTGGTAAACATGGTAAACTCTTGTAACCTTAGAAGAAGAAATAGTGGAACGGGCATTTTGCGGAAATTTTTTTTTCAAAATAGTTTGAGTTACACAAACACAAATGCATTCACACATGCACTTATGTGTTGATCACAACAATAAACATTCTTACCATCATTTTCGCCAAATAACTCAAGAATTAATATATCATTGAAAACAATTTGTTCATATAATTGTATAAATTTACTTTTTTGGTTTATTTTGGGCATTTTTAAATTGCGGATGACAAATTTTACGAATGTTAAAATTAAATTAAATATTTTAGCTGTTTGCCGTTTAACGAACAGTTGATTTGTTTACCATATCGTTTACCACATTTACACAAAATGTTTTTTGGTGCGTTCATGAAACGTGTGTCGGAAACTTTACGATTTTATACGACATCGTAAAGTTTAAGACGTTGCATGAATAGCCTTGTTATATAAAGAGGGGAAAGTTAACTTGCTGTCAACAATTTCAAATTGACACAATTAAATTCATTCATCCTTTTCATTAGGTTCACATTCAACGACATGTCGCCCGACCCGAGCCGTTTTACTTACGTTCACATTCAACGACCGTTTTCCCGAAGATGGAGCGTATTTCAATATCACAAGGGATTACAACAGCACAAACCTATTCGGATAGCTTTCGATTTATCCCCGAACGCAACCGTTGAATGTGAACGCCCCCATTAACGACAGCACTCAACTGTCAGATGTATAATTTCATATTAGGTCTGTTTGGCAATGTAAAATTTCTTGTAAATTTGCAAAAATTTTCCGTAAAAATTTATAGCAAAAAAAAATTCAGTTTTCTTCAGATCTGTCAGTGAAAAAACTGTTCCAAATGTCTTACAATCGTCTGAACACACAATTTTGTCTAACAATATTGTCAGACACGTCATTGTCAGACGAAAATCTGACAAAAAATTGTCAGGTATCTTACAATCGTCTGAACACACAATTTTAATCATAGTCAGTCGATTAGGACATTGTCAGACTCATTGGTCATTGTCAGATGTTTTAATTGAAAACATCTTACAATTGCTGACAATTTCTTCATCGTTCGAAATGTCAATGAGTTGGTTAAATCAAATTAGGAAGAAATCTACCAACAGTGTGAACGGACAATTTTTCATTGTAAGAAATGAGTCAATTGTCAGCTAATTGTAAGCTATTGTCAGACCATTGACACTTCTGACAATATTGTAAGATCTGACAATCGTCTGTACTTAGCTTTATTTAAGATTCTCGAGCGTGAAGGCTTCATCAATATTCAGAAAAACAAATAAGTTGTATACTTAAGTGTATGTCATTTGATCCCCTAACGTAGGTACTGCCAAGGTGTCAAGTAATAAAACTCAAAGTAAATGGCATATAACTTCCGTAGAACGGACCTCTGGTTTGGAAATTTGTCAAACTTGCCTTTTCTTCATCGTACTACACGGTTCGGACATCTTTATAAGTTAAATAAACTCCAATCAACACTAATCTAAGACTAAACCTACCCTACCTACAAATACCATTCTTATAAAATTCAGGTCATTGTCAGAGAAGATTGAAATAGAAACCTTGCTTTGATGTTTTGAAAATTGTAACTTTTTCTAAACACGAACTTAATCTTAATTTATACAAAAAAGCCATACCTACTTTCAACAATTTGTGTCCCAGCATATAAGCCAACCCTGGTCCTTATGTTTGCATTTTTTTTTTTTGTTTACAACAAGTAACCTTTCTTGACCTCTTGTTACACTTAAATCCACCCAATCACCCAACTAACGCCCGAAAAAAAATAACAAAAACTAAAAGCCCACAAAAAAAAAACGTGCTCTAGTACACTTGTTATATTGTCTGTAACTCTCAAGCATAGCTAACTACCATGCGCAGATTGTATAGCGATAAGCTTAAACAAAATACTTAACTGGACCGTAACACACCTCTCGAGCTTATCAAAGGCGCGCAACATGAGCTTAAATTCAGTAATTATAATCTCTTAATTAACGCCATCGGCATGTTAAGACAATGCATCTAACTGCATATCAAAAAATAAGCTTCTGTGTGTACATATATACAAGTTTGGCAAAGAAACAAACACACACATCTATGTATACCCCTGACACACCACATGATCGAGCGAATTGATCGCCATCAGAGTCGCACCGATCAACAAAGTGCGCGCGTTAAAAAAAGGAAGAAACAAACTCCACCACACCAGCAGCTTAGCTCTCATAAAGATCGCCTAATCGATTGATAGGTGAGTAATGAAAAGTTCGAATCGAAAGTATCGACATCCAACGACTGGAACATAATCGACGAGAACGGCATTAAATGAAAACCGAACAGTGTGCGCGAAAAAATGGCGGAAAGGTGAATTGCGCGGGGCGTTTAAAGTCGCTTAAGACCAATTTAAGGTGTATTTGACCTAAATTGCCCCGTCACGTTCCGGTATTGCAGAAATTCATTAAAAGGTGAACACACATCCAACTCCAAGTGGCAAGTGACACAACAGCCAAAGCCAACACTGAACACACGAAAGTCTGTATATACCATCAGCGATCGATTGCCGACGCGACGCGACGATGAGAGAGACGGCCAGAGAGGGCTTCGTTACTACAGGTGTATACTTGCGCTAATCGCTGTTTAATTTTCAAAGTTGAGCTTTGTCGATATGGTAGTAAGGGGGTATAGATACATGTGAGACGGTAAGGCATTTTAAATGTCTGCGTGCTTCCACATCCGATATCCCACCGCGATTCTTCGAACGTCGTCGTCGTTCGATCAGCAATCGACAACGACACGACGACGAAGAATAAGAAACCACAATGGGCCGTGCTCAATTTCGAGGCTATTGATCGCGCGTACTTGATGTCGATGGCGCGATGAATATACTTTTTTCCCACCGCGGCCGATTTGGCATGTCATGATGCGGCTTTGGCCGTAAAATTCAACTTCGATCTCGCGTAAAGTCTTTTGGCAGTCAGAGTGAATAACTTTGGCCCAATGCAATCCGCACATTAAAATTTACAATGATGAGATACAGCATAGTGAAGCGCTGCGGCGCGGGCGGGCGCGGCGGAGACAGCTCGATCGATGGATAACTTATTATTATTTTTTTTGTTTAAATTATGAAAGGAGATGACGTTTCGTGGTAGCCTCTTCAAGAGAGGTTTAGATGATGCTTCTAATGATTTCATGAATAAAATCAAGAATAAGCCTCGTAATTGCACGGCTCCGGCGCGCGGTGGTGCGACAGGCGAGCGGCCGTTGTGGGGTTATTATAAATCGAGTCTAGGTATACATATACTCTTCAAATTCAATTGAACACACGTATTGAATCCAATGAGATAATATAATGATTATTACATCGTTCAGTGTACAAGATGACAGCGATATGCGGACGCCGACCGCGACGGACGGACGATGCGATGTGTGCATTGACAGTTAAGTACATTCAGCCGCATATGCCATATTATTCTCTTTCAAATCTGACAAAATGCATTCATCATTAATTCGTGGGAAATAATGATAAACGGTTACGCAATGTGAAATCACAGAATTATTATTGGGGAATCAACAGGTGTGCTTTGGGGGCATTTTTGTTTAGTTGGTTTCGATATATTAAGAACCAGGTACCTATGGGGCGTAATTTTAATATCTTTTTGGATAGATCAACATCACATCGATTGTGTTTTTTGATTATTATTATATGAGAAGAGAACGTTTGAAGGTTGCTGTATTGTAGGTATGGGTTAGATTGTAAAAATGACATTAGAATTACCGGAATCATTAATTTTATTGGATGCTTATAGTCTTCATTGCTGCCATATATACCTATACTCGTTTGTGTCACATATGGTGTTCGTCTTTGATTTGTACTGCAAGATTTTTGTCTCTGGCAACATTTGGTTTTTGGAGAGTAAAAAGAACACGAAGTAGAGGGAGTGAACAAAACTACATCCATTTCTACCATTTTTAGTCCAAATGACTGTCAAAGTTCATATAAAAACAAAATAAAACTGGTAGACAGTTTTGGACAAGAAAGCCCCATATAATTGTGTGCAAAAAAGTGACATTTTTTTGGTATTTGTATTTCTTTTATTAATAGAATGACTTTCTGTGATTGTTCGCTTTATTTTTTGCAATTTTTGACACATATATTGCGTATTTTTTCGCTGTGGTTTTCGTTAGCATTTAAGGCCCAACTATAATAGGCATGAGCTTATGCACGCTTAAGCGTTGGCTTATATTCGCTCGTTGGAGCGAATATATGAAATTCCTATTGAGTAGCCATAATGGAGTCCAGCTACGTTTCGTCCAATTTTTCTAAGTTTCGTTCAATTAACCAAACATAAGCAAGATCGGTCCGGTTCGCTCAGCGCATAAGTGAATTTGACAGATACGGTTCAACACATACAAAATACACATCAAACCCATCGTCTGTGTAAATGATTCGAGATTATTGAAAGTGTATGTGTGATATCTTTGCTATCTCGTTGTCGTTGATTCAATGTTCATACTCAACAAAATTAAACAGCTGTGAATTTGATTTTGACAGCTGCTTTTGCGCGCGTAAGTTATTATGGCTATGCTTGCGACTTTTTGAAACTTAAGCAAACTTTTCGATAGGTTCTGACATTAGTTTATGTTTGCTTAAGCCTATTATAGTTGGGCCTTTAGACTTCGAGTTGGAGACTGCAGAAACATTTCGTTTTACATCAGCTGTTCGATGAGTGAAATTGACAATTTGAGCAAATTATTTTGGGGAGTCTCACCTCTTTTTTCGTAGAGAACTCATTGGCTGGGTCATCAATTGTGTGCGGAATATATGACATCTGAGTTTAATTGAGTTTTTTTTGTTCAATTTGTTAAACTTCACATACATTTTTTTCACCTGTGTTTTCGCTAACATTTCAATGTCTCGTTGAGACCACAATAGATTTTCGTTTCGCATCAGCAGTGTATAGGTACTAGGTAATAGATTTAAAAAGAAATACGTCTTTCTAAAAACGATATAGGAAATTGCAACGCTCAAAATTAGGGTCTAGTTTTTATTTTGGTCTACATATTAGTTCTGTTTGTTAACTTCTCAAAACTGTCAATTTAAGTCCAATAAATTTTTTTTTATATATGAACTTTGACAGAACTTTGTACTAAAATTGGAATAAATTATCAATTTCAAGAAATAAACGAGTAGACGTAATATTTGCTGCAAAGAATAATTGTACTATAGAATTCTTCAATATTGTTCGCATACAATTTAAATTCTAAAACATTTTTACAATCAGTCTGGGAACTTTTTTCCCCGGAAAAACAAAAAAAATACTAGGGAAACAATCACCCCAATTACAGATTCCAATGAATGATCTGCGGAGGGAATAAAACTGAATTTTGACTTTTCGATAATGTCAAAATTGATTCTGACTCCCTTCGCAGCGAATTTATCGGATTATGTAATTAGGATGAATATTTCCAATCACGCATCTCCTACGAAATACTTTTTCCCCAAGAACTTAAGCTAAGTATACACGATTGGAAGATCATCCAATATTGGCCGACTTTTCGCAAAAAATGTTCACCAATTTTCTATCAACCATGTAAACATCCAATTTTATTTGTCAAAAGTGACAGAAAAAAAATTGGCAGCCAATCGTATGAAGCAATCGTATGAACTCGTCTAAACACACAATTTTTCTTATTTTCAGATAATTGGACGATTGTCGGCTAATTGGATATTGGATGATGTTTTTGCCAAAAACATCATCCAATTTTTAATTGGCAGATAAATGTTTTCTATTGTGGAGGAAAAAACAAAATTATTTATTCGCTTTTGAAGAAAAAAAAATTGAAGAAGTGTTTTGCAAAACAACGAAAAAGGCACCAGTACGATAACAATGGCGCCAAGAATTGATAACGGTTTTTTGTAGAGGGGTCAAAAAAAAAAATTTTTATTTTTAGAGGGAGGGGGGTCTATCTCGCCCCGTTTTGGAGGTAGGGGCAATTTTAGAAAAAAATGACTTAAATAAAAAAAAAAAAAATTTTAAAACAATAAATTTTTGAAAGCCAAAAATCTGATCTATAATTCTAAATTTAAACCAAATTTGTATGTCAACAGTTTTTAAAAAATTCGCATGCAAACTCAAAATTTTGATAAAAAAAAATGAAAAAAAAGTTTATATACTTACCAATTTTTTTCAAAATTGTGAAATGAAGTGCTAGATTGGCTTTTTGTGGTCAATGTTAATATCAATTCTAAATCGATCAAAAAAAACCGAATGGTTTTATGTTTATGTTTTATACTTCACTTCTAAAATAAAGTTTCAAATTCTCTGCCATCTGTCAAGAAAATTGTCTTCCAATGAGTCTACCAATTTTTTGATCTCTTAAAGTCTTCCAACCGTGTAAACAGACAATTTTTAATTGGAAGACAACAAATTGTCGGCAGTTGTCATCCAATTTTCTACCAAATATTTGTCTAATTTGTGGATAAAATCTAACAACCGTATAAATGGACAATTTTCACTTGATAGAAAATTGGCAATTGTCAACTCATTGGTTGCTATTGGCAGACTTTTGGCAGTTGGGCCAATATTGGAAGATCTTCCAATCGTGTATACTTAGCTTTACTTGGGAAAATTTTCGCATATGACATAAGGAAAAAGTTCCCTGGAAAAATTACTCACGATAGCTATTTTGCTGAAACTCTAGGCAAATTTCTTTTGCTATAAGTATTCTAATTTGTATTTCCTTTTTATTTAAATTCTGTCGATTCCTTTCTTCCATTTCCGTTTTCGAATAAAATTCTAAACTACAGTAATTACAGATCTGGTTTCCCATCTGCCTGATGCACTTTAATTTGCTTTAAAATCGAAAATTCTTCAATTTATAAAATACCAACAAAAATGTTGGCTTCATTTTCAAATACTTCCGTTCTTTATTATATGACCACGACATTGCATGTGTACGTCCCAATTTTTCGTCAAAAATACATTTCTATATCTATGTATGTATAATTGTCAAATTTGTGTCATGTGTAAATTTTCTGTAAACAAAATTTTGCGTGTGAGCGTCATCGTCGTCGATGGACAACTTTTAACATAAATAAATCTTAAACGATGCCAACGAGATCCGTTTAAATTGCTCTCATTTTTATTTTCGTAAACTTATTTCATTCTCAAACGTATAAGCAGCAGCAGCAGCAATATAGCAATGCAGCCATAAGAAACGCAGTGCTAAAAAGCGAAAAATAAAAATAATAAAATAAAATATTTCAAAATCGCTATCCGCGTTTAGGTCAGGGTTATCATGTCTCTTTATTAGATCTATTCCATTTGCACGAACACATTGCGTCGTCGTTGTCGTCGTCAGTCGTTGTTGTCTTTGTCGTGGTCGATCAGCCTCCACTAAACACAACCGCGCTTCCACCTTCATTACATCCTCACCCTCTCTTGTTAACACTATACATATAATATACAGATTGGTTAATAGAATGCAATTTTGTCGCGTATACGCACATGAACCCGCAGCAAGCATTCAGTTTTTTTTTTTGTTGTTTGTGCGTTATGTCGATGCTCGTTGCAATTGAAGACAGAGATGCCATTACATGCATTTATAAATTGTAATTATCACTTTGAACTGCAGCGCAACATTATTGGACCAGTAACATAGTTATTTACTTCTTTTAAAAAGTTAATTGACTTTTTAAATTTTCATCATCGAAAAACATATGGTAATCCTGTACCGTATTCGAATGGTAGTCCGGAAAAATTCTTCGATACCTATGTGATTTTGAAATCTTACCATGCATCGAATCATCAATCAAGCCTAGATGTAAGCAAGCCTGATATGATAAATGATCATATGATGCATCTATATAAAAAAGGCGATCCCATATATTTGTACCTGCAAGAACTATCAAGTTCCCTGTTTAACTTTGCATATAAGATCCTATAACCAACTTGATATTATGTGAGTGTCTTTAACCCTTCTGTTACAATTTAATCTACAAATTATATGGGTGTAGCTTGTAGCCCGAAAAATTGACCATAGAACAAATCATCACATTGAAGCACATCCTAGAATAGACCAACGAATCTTAAAAATGGAGTTCAAGTATATTTTCATCCACTTTAAAACCGCATATGATGCCGATGGCCGAACTTAAGATTCCAAGAAAACTTATCAATCTCTGTCGCATGATATTAGAAAAAACATGGTTCAATGCGTGCAACAATTAGGGTATAGCTATTAGGAACTATTTTCAACATGGCCAGAGCTTACATTCATTAGACTGTAACACTCGTCTCGATAAAATTAGTCGAGAAACGTTGGGAAATGGAATGAAACTCATACGATTTGTTGTTTCAATTTTCTCAACAAATTCTATCGATGTGAAAATTATGGAATGTATGCACAGGTTTTTAGCTAGGAGAAGCCCTATAATGGGACTTCTTCAATTTTGTTCTGAAGTTAACAAAAAAAACGCACTATAATCGCAACGTTCAACTATACTACTTCCACTTGAATAATACAGGCGCAAATTGTCCGGCTTGAAATAAAAGAGAACAAGACCAAGTATTGGCTATCAACGAACAAACAAACATCGGTCCAACATTTGCCCGAAACTGCCTGATTCTACCAGATTTATTTTTTTTTAATATGAACTTTGACAGTTTTGTGGGCTAAAAATGGTAGAATAGGTAGGTTCTTGTAGGTTCGGGAAGTACACAAACAAGGTTAAAGAGTTTACCTACTTTTGAGTTAAAATTAACTCCACGAATGAAACCTTAGAAATTAGTGAAGATCTAGCGAAGAACAACGTTAGGAAACCAATGTTTCTTTGGTTTGGAAAAATGAAATTTTTCTGTGGTCTCCAACATCACAGCAAAATGCTTGGGGAAACTACAGCGAAGAAATGGTTACATATTGTACAAAAAAAAGACAAAAAAAAAATGAAAATGCACACTGGCAGGCAATTGATGCAAAAAAGAGCTTTTCCAAAAAATCTGCTACAATAATCAATTTTGCTCTTTGAAAAACGTATATAAGAATTGCAAAACGAAAAGCAGAACGGAATGTTTTGAAAGAAAAATTGAGCAAATGAATAACAAGGCTCAAGCCAACAGTGTCTTCCAATTGATCCAAATTGATATTATACCTTATTTCGGCCCAACAAAATTAAATTTGTTCCAAAAAATTGTTTGGATGGCGATATTTTTGCAATCGAGACTCGTAAATGGATCCGGTTTTCAGACCTCTCTGCCAATGTAAATTTTTTTGCACATCTTGGCAAACGAAATTTGTTTTGTTTTAAAAAATAATGGGCTAACACCATGCTACTTTTGCTCCAAAAAGTAATTGTTTTTTTTTTCAAAAATTCCAAAACCCATCGAAATAATATATCTACATACTTCAAAAGAATGGTCTTTAAAAATTGAATCCGTAATTGTAAGCCAACGTTTTCGACGTGTTCTGGTTCTCAAAATATTTACATTCAAAGTTATATTTCGGTCCAATTTGGAAAACCAACCCAAATAACTTGTTTTTGCATTCGAGACTTGTAACCGGTTGCAAATTTCAAAATTGTTTGTAAGTTTCTTAAGGCCTTTCTTAAACTGAAAACCAAAAAAATGTTACGAGGTCTAGTTCTTGAAATATTTCCATCCAAAATTTAATTACTTTGTTTCAATGTTACCCTTAAAAAGTTGTTGGGTGGTGACTCTCCCAAGATAGAAGCTACGGGGAAGATCAAAGCTCAGGTTTAGGCAGCAGGCCATCGCGAATGCCAGAGCCTCTGGTCTGGATATCTGGAAATGGCATGAATGTTGTTTTGTATCTTCTGACGTAGTTTATTCATATTTTATAACCAAGGTAACGATCCGAATTCTTGCGGATTTTACAATTTTTGTTAAATGTGTTAATTTATAATCTTTTCAAAAAATCATCCGGATAGTTTTTCCATTTTTAATTTTTACTTCTATACATTGGACACTTTTCTTCGTGCAGCTTTTGAAGGATTTAAATATTCGGAAGCTGTCGCAAGAAAATTCCAAAACAGAACGAAAAGTTACCTTCCAAAACGTCAAATGCACAAGTCACTCATTATCAAAGATACTAAATAAAAAAATTCCAAACCTTCTCTGTAAGTTGATAATTAGCTATTTTTTCATAAGAAATGAGAAGGAATGTGTAAAACAACACACATATATAGATATTTTTTATCGGAGCAATCCTTAAATTTGTTGGTCATTAATATACACGAATTGAAATTACAAAAACAACAGAGTAAGCAAATGGGTTTTGGAGGGTTAGGTGGTTGTCAAGCAGAACGCTGGAAACACTTAGAGCAGGGGGTTGGCCCATTGTGATACCACAGGAATCTAGGAAGCTTTCTTACTAATCGTTGAAACATTTAGAGCTTCTTACGAAGCGCGCGAGACTATATTAATGTCATGACTTGCCAGATCCCTAGGATCATTGTAGTAGAATTCTCATAAGTAGAACCTACGTCTTTGAGATAGAGCAGGACATGTACAGAGAAGGTGAGGAATCGATTCTGCTCTTCGTTCATACAATTCCAGCAGAAGTCATCAGAAAATACTCCAAGCCTTGTTGCGTGCTTGCCTATTAGACAGTGTCCAGTAATGACACCTGTGCAGTCTGCTTAGAGATATTCAGGCCTATCACAGAATCCATCGTGGAAAATCTCCGAATGGATTATTCCACTACGAACCCCGAAAAAAAGGATTCACCAAATCCGAATGGAATCGAAAAAAGCAATTCCTCATTAAAAGAATTAATTCTGAATTTCGAAATCAGCTGTCCTATGTCACAGCAATACTTGGAGCTTTTAAAAACAAAAATCCCTTAAACTTTTTAAAAAGTCCCATCTTTTTTCCCTTTTTATTTTACACAAAAAAAGCTGAACATTTGTGTTAAGTATGGCTAGACTCTTTGTTTTAATAAATATCGCAAAAAAATTCCTTAATCTCAGAGCACTATTACAGTTGTCAAGTTATTGATCGTGAAAAACTGTGTTGTTTATTTGTTTATTTATTCAATGTTTTAGCATTTTTTCCCAAGAAAATAGTATATTCAGCACTAAAAATAAATTAAAGTTAAAAAAAAAGTGGTTTTAAATGTACTGAGGAACAAATTTTAATCCGGCTTGTTTTAAAAGTGATGTGTTTTTTTACTTCCTTTGTTTTTTTTTTAGCGCAATTGTTTTGTTCCGACTTCTTTGCAATGTTTCTCACTGGCGTGGCATTCAATTATTTAAGAGTTTAAGAACTTTTAACAAAATAAAAATTGAATAGTAAAAAAAACAATTTTTTTAATGAAACACAATCGTTTACCACTTGGCTACGACAAGAATCAGTTGTCGTAGAAAAGGAAGTCATATTTCGTTTCATTCGGAATTTCTGTTAGCAAATTTCCCGAATTTCGAAATTCCTAATAGATTTTCCACTACGAACGGCTTCTGCAATACATTTTTCGTGATTCGTAGCAAATTTTCGATTACGATGGAATTTATGATAGGGCTGATTAAGTTAATAGAGCGTTTCAGATCCAGCATAAGCCAGATCTGTTTTGTGGCCTGACATGTTGCAATGTTATTCCACCTAAGATTTTATTTCTCTATTGTATCTTGCTTTAGCATAAGTTTAAAAGTAACGATGGGTATACATACCAATATTTGTCCGATTTGACAGTATAGGTAGTATAGTTCCAATTTTGCCGAGTTCGTCTGCTTTACAATTGCCTGGAATGCCCCTATGACTCGGCACCCAGCAAAGGTGAATGTTGAACTTCTGTGCCATCTCCAAGACAGATGATTGGCAATTAATCGCAGTTTTTGAATTTGTAGAGACAGAATCCAGAGATTTAATGGCTGCTTGGCTATCCGAGAAAATACGGATATCTGTGGTTGATATCACGTTTTCTTTGAGCCGAGACAGGACTTCTTTTATCACCAAAAGTACCGCCTGTAACACGCTACAGTGATTGGGAAGACGGAAGGAGAGACTTAGTTTCAGCCGATCTTTTATACTCCTCCACCAACCCCGTCATCAGTTTTAGAACCGTCAGTATAGAAGTGGATCGATTCATCTTCTAGGAAAGTCAGGTCCTCCCACAGAGATCTAGAAGGAATAGTAACCTGAAAGTTTTTGTGTGGAACTGTAGCTGTGTGCTGGTGTAATCTGTGATACTTGGGAGTGATCTGAATGAGTTCAGAATGATCGAGTCGCCAATATTATTGTTGGACCATTGTGAGGAGGTCTTAAGACGTATGGCTGTGCTTGCCGCCGTTTGTTTATAGAATATATCGAAGGTGTGAGATGGAACAGAATATCTAATGCATTTGTTGTTTTATGTAGAGCGGTTCACCATATACTGACACACCGTATGTTAGAATCGATCTGACAACCGAAGTATGTACCTATATAGCCAGTGAGCAATGCGGGGTTGAAGTGCCGATGGCCTTTTTATATGGGAAGGGTGCCACAGTGGCTTTTTTAACTCCTTCATATGTATTAGGTTTCCAGCTTTGAGCTTAACTTCTTGTCAAGAATAAGACACAAATATTTTGCTTCATCCGAGAAAGTTAAAGGTACACCTTTGATAGTAGGAGGGTCTATATGGGGAATTTTGTATTTCCTGGAAAAGAGGACAAGATCAGTTTTGTAAGGGTTAACGCCCAGTTCTTAGCCCAGATAATTAGCTTATTTAGCGTGGTTTGTAAGAGTTCACTCAAAGTATTAGTGTGTTTTCCTGATACGGCAGTAGCAACTACATCCGCATAGGCAATCACCCTGTAACTTTTCTCCTCAAGGCATATCAGAAGTTCATTAACGACCAAATTCCAGAGAAGGGGAGATAGAACACCGCCTTGCGGCGCGGCGTACCTCTACTGACAGATCTTCTAGAAGAAAAGCCGCCCAGTTTCGAATTTATAATCCTTTTAGGTAGCATTTGGTTAATCAGTTCCACAGTACACATATTAAAGGTAATATATTGCGCAGGTTGTCAAAGTTGGAAATGTCAAAAAATTAAAAATAGCTGTTCAAGTGCCCACAGGAACTCAACGCAGATCATTAGAAACAACAACAAAATATTGAAATTAGACAAGGAAAGGGGCACTGTAATCCACCATTTTACCACCATAATACCTCGATTTTGACAGATGCGCAGAACTGAACAAAAATGAAAACACTAATGATATTACCTTTAATATGTGTATTGTGAATCAGTTCTACTTTCAGAGATGACAGCCCAGGTGCAATTGCAGATGTGTCGACATTGTTGAAGGCACCTTCAATATCTAGGAATGCAACCATATAGTGTACCAGCGTTGCCGGAAATAAATTTTTGTTAGTGCCACCGCTGCCAACAGAAAGTGCCATTTTAAGAAACTGCGTGCCACCAACAGAAATAAAAAAAAATGTTAATCTAATTCTCCAAAAATTTTGCAGTTTTATTGACAAACCTTTAACAAATTTCGTCTAAATACTTTTCTAAGCACAAGCACATTTTTTTAAAGAAAAACAAATCCGGAATGACCAATTTCCCAAACAAAATCAATTAAATCAAAACAGATAACATTTGAACAGATGACGATTTATAGTAGGGTGGATGCGTTAAGTGCTCTATAAACGTTCTAAGAATTAGTTTTTTGTTCGTCAAATATTTGGTGCCATATTTAATCTTTTAGTGCCACTGTGACATTTAAATGAAAAAGTGCCAAAAGTGCACGATCGGGCCACATCGGCGACGCTGTAGTGTACCCTTTATGGTGGAGGGAGTGTTCGATTGTTTGCACTAGTGTGTGTAGAGCCGTATCTACTGATTTCCCTTTGCAGTAAGTAGGCATGTTGAGCCGAAGACAAAAGTCTTGTGTCAATGCTTGTTCCTAAATGGATATCAATCAGCCCTTCAAAAGTTCTAAGATGGAATGATGATAGACTAATAGGTCTGAGATCTTTCGGGTTTAAATGGGAGCATTTGCCAGCTTTTGGGATAAAAACAATTCTTACTTCTTTCCATGGCAAGGGAATGTGGGCCATCTCCAAGCAACCAATGAAAAGTACCTCCATAATTGCCATTTTGTGGAGAGTAAAACGTACGATTATATATAAACCCCTTGATACATCTCAGTTCACTTACGCATGGAGCGGTCGTTGAGCGCTCTTCACTTCCGAAAGCAAAAGTTAACGAAAATTGGATGAAACGAAGCAAACCTCAATTAATGGACACGTCATATGAATTCTTTGTATTCGTTTCGTTTCGTACGACCACTTACGTCGGTTTCCGACTATTATAGTTCTATCTTTACTCAGTATTTATATTAACGAAGCTTTCTGAATGCTCTTCATCAAAAACAGATGTACAGAACGAAAGTTTGACGCGTTTAAATTCGTTAAACCAATTTCTTACGGTGTCATATAGTTGGTGAAAAGTCTTTTCCCTATATATAGACGGAAACTAACTGTTATATGAACACTTTTGTTTTCTTGCACGTGTTTACATCCAAAAATAAAAAAAAAAAATGTATATATGTATACACGTTTAATATAAAAAATATCTGTCAAATCAAAACCAACATATGCATTCTGTCTGAAAATTTGTTTCATATCATTTGATAGATGTTAGTTACAATATTTTTCATTTTATGACAAGTTGTCAGTACTAACGCCTTCTATCTTCAAAGTTCAAACAAGGACATTTTTTGGTACATCCTCTTATAAAAAGCCCATCAGAGAAACTAAACTTGATATGCCTTTAACTTTGTTGAAATTGCAACAGAATTCCTTTGTAATTAGTCATCATTGGCCAAAATCGTAAAAAATCAAAAAACAGCAACGCTACTGGAAACAGATTTAAAAACACTGGACAAGTTTTTGCCTCATAGATAGAAGTGGTATTATTATTGTCCATCAAACAACCAAGTAATAAGTAAGTTTTTAAGTGAAAAATGATAAGAAGTAGGTTCACCAAAAATTTTTTTTATTATTTTTGCTGTTGTAACCAGTGTTACCACATAAACACAATACATCTTCTTTATAAGCATTGGCCATCATCAGGTATTAAAATACATTTATCTACCATACAAATGCTAAAAATGTTTTCTGCATTTCGTGGGTAGATTTTGTATTTATTTGTACTTTGGCATTCAACTTTGGACATATGAAGACTTTTCAATTATAGGCTTAAATCTAAGAAAAATACAACGGCAACTCTATTCACCGATATATTTTATGCGTTGTCTCGTTGAAATTGCAGCACTAGTGTGGTCGTCAATGCCTACACGTATTACACTCGTAAGAACCATTAGAGAGTGATTGGCCAAAAAGCCAGGTTCTACCCGTTTAACCTGCAGCTATGTACTGTACATATATATATGCTTGCACCGATCATTATTATATACCCCATGACAACCACGACGACGACATACGGCTTTGCGGCGCGAAAATAAAATGCGTGTGTCGTTGGCGTCTTGAGAGTATACCTAGTCTATGAAATGCATGCGTTTATTGCTGTTTTTTTTTTTTGGAACGCTTACATTAAATCCGCAAAATACCAAAAAGACCGTATTTTTTGTTTGCCTGAAGGTACAAATCAGCTATAGAACGGAACTTGCTTGGCTTAAATGAAAAGCAAAAGTTGTTCCTTTGGCATGACATGAATATTATATTTGCTGGCTCATTGAACATTTATTTCTTCTCTTGTTTTCCCCTTGAGAGGTAGAGATGGACAGCGAGCGAGTGAGGTGGAGTAGGAGTAGGACGCGTTTCGTCGTCGTTGTCGTTTGGCGTGCCACTGCGTGCCGTATGGCAAGTTGCGAACTGCATTCCATGCGAAGTAAATTTGAATAAATAAAACTTCTATTTTGCTATCGCTATCGCGCATATGGCTCTTAAACACTTAAAATCAAAATTTTCAATATATTGAATTTGCGTGATTTCATGATTTCGCTAGATAGCCAGGGTGTCCTGCAGCCGCAAATTACACACAACCGGATGGAGAACTGGAAAAACACTTACGGAAATGGAAATTCGTGTGTGAACGAAAACCAACATCTTATAAAATGATGTCTGTTGTGGTTTGGACCACGCTTATCTGAGGGAACAAGAAACCGCAATCAGAGTTCTGATTAAGGAGATAAGCGTATCGCAGGAAAAGGAAAATTGTGGTTAAGCTACAGATGTACATGCACAAGCACATATATAGATATGGAAATTACACTTTCGATTTTGAAATGTTTTAATGCACATGTCATAAGAATTACTTGATTTAAAAAGGAATACAGTTATAACGGGTGATTTTTTAAGAGGTTTAGAACTTTTTTTAAAAAAAAAACACAAAAAATTCGAAAAAATGAATGAAATATTTATTTGAATCGATAGTTTGAACCTTGCAATTTAATGTTTAAAGATAATTTCATGCAAATGTTGACCGCGGCTGCGTCTCAGGTAGCCCATCCGCTGAGTCCAATTTTGGCATACTCTTTCACACATATCGGCCGGTATCTCACGAATGAATGCATGGATGTTGGCTTCCAGTGCGTCAATCAAAGCGGGCTTGTCCCTATAGACATTAGACTTGACATACCCCCACAAAAAATAGTCTAATGGTGTCAAATCGCACGATCTAGGCGGCCAATTGACCGGCCCGAAACGTGAAATTAACTGTTCACCAAACTCGCCTCGCAATTGCGCCATTGTTTCGCGTGCTGTGTGGCATGTGGCACCGTCTTGTTGAAACCACATATCATGCAAGTCAAGAACTTCCATTTCGGGCAAAAAAAAAGTTTGTTACCATCGCTCGGTAGCGTTCACCATTGACAGTAACGCTGCGATTCGCATCATCTTTAAAGATATGGCCCAATAATGCCGCCGGCCCATAAACCGCACCAAACAGTGGCTTTTTCGGGATGCATTGGTAGCTGTTGCAATGCTTCTGGCTGATCTTCACTCCAAATGCGGCAATTGTGCTTATTTACGTACCCATTCAACCAAAAATGAGCCTCATCGCTGAACACAATTTTTCGATAAAAAAGCGGATCCTCGGCCAGCTTTCCAAGAGCCCATTCACCAAAAATTCGACGATCCATGGTTAAATTGCAAACCAAACTGAAGCTGTTTGACAGTCACACAAGGTACTAAACACACGTCAGCTGTCAAAACCAGTGTTGCCAAAACCAAACCAGCTATAAAATCACCCGTTACAAAATTAAAAAATAAATTGCTTGAAGTTTTGTATCAATATTTGCCTGAAACATCCCTGTTAAAGTGTATTGTGGTTTGTTCTTCTTCCTGCAAATCTTCAAATCGTCGCTACAATGCAGAACTAGTCTAAGTCCAAAATTTTAAAATGAGTTTTTTTTACGTCATAAGGAAACTTGTTGTGTTCCGCGCATTTTCTACATATTCTGAATATTCCTACGTGCAGTAGTTCCTTCCGAATTTTAATAAAAGAATATAATCATAATGTCGAAAGTCAGGATTTTGCGCAATAAGGTTCTTCTTGAAAAATTTTGAAAATGTGACTTAGACTAGTTCTGCATTGTAGCGACGAAATTAGCTATTGAATAATATTCGCTTCTAAGTAGGTACTGACGTGAGACTCTTACCGAATGAAAAGAACTTGTAAATTCCATTGCTATAGGGAAAGTTCAGAGTTTTAATACTTTCTCTTAAGTTTAAGATTTTGAACATTTGAAACGATCTTCATTTCGTTGTTATTGTGACATTTAAGTTTGAAGTCGCTATAATGGTTGCGTGAGATAAGCGTGTTTCCTTGCCAATTCTGTAACCATTTATTTATTTGGTTGAATAGGTACAATTGGAATGTTCAAACTCAAAATTAAGTTTTTCTACTCAAATATACGTCAGATACGAAAAACAAGCTTTAAAGAAACAATCCGAAACAGTTTACCTTCAATTTCTTAGAATTTCTCCAAGAAATTCGAATGAGCGGAGAGCATTTTTATAGAAAATTCGCTGATTAAGTAAATAACTATGGGACTAAGGAAAATAACGTTAACTGACAATACACTTAAAGGAGTTTATAAACTTGTATGGAAACCAAAATCTGTTTTCACTTTCAGTTAGTTGAATGATGGCGTTTTTCATATGGCTGTTGTGAAAGGGAAAATTTGAAATTTTGTCCAGCAGAGCTGAATGAAGATGGTTAAAAATAATAAGTATTATTTATTTTTTTTAATGGCTTTTGCGATTTTGATTAAACTTTTATTCTGTTGAATGTTTAGAGTATTTATACTCAAAAAAAAACAAAATACTTTTCATCTTTTAGGCGAAAAATGAATCGTTGTTGTTCAATGAAAATCTGTTAGGATTTCAATTTGGGGATGTTTTTATTTAAAAAAAAAGATCAAACTAACTATTTAAGGTCTGTTTCACAATGTCTGAGTAAAGTTCTGATTCGTTTTTCGACACATAAATATTGGCGCAGGGTCATAAGTCCACAGGAATAAAACTTACAATTGTATACTTTCACGACTTATGACCTTGTCCCAATATTTATGTGTCAAGTAACTAATCAAAACTTTACGCAGACATTGTGATACAAGCCCTTAAAGAACTTAAATATTTTATATTTGATTAAATATGGTGATTGAAGAGATCTCAATTTCGAAAAAAAGAACAATAAACGGCTACGATATTTGACGTTTTTTTTATTGTTGCAAAAATTGCATTTTTGGTTTAAATAAATTTGGTGGCCCGATAGCTCGTGAAGAAAGCTGGGATTTAGTGATTATAAAAACTCTCGACAATTTCTGTGTGCACGTTTGTTAGTTGGCATGAATGGAAATACTTAAAATTTTCTGCTAGCACTTTTTCATGAAAAGATAGATGAAACAGATTTACACAGCAACTTTGACAACCTTTAAGAGCCAGTGGTTTTAAATGGCTTTGAATACATTAACACAGCAACAGCGACATCGAATTTAGGATTATTTCTAACGTTGATGTCGATGTCGATCTTTTGCTGTGCCAATCTGATTCTCGCTTTAATCTTGGAGGATTCAGGGGTGGAATCGTGTAACGTGATTTGCGATAAGTGAGAGTCACAAACAACCAATTCAGTCTCTGTAAGATGATATCACATTTGATAGCTAAAGAGCTATCACATCAAAAATGTGATTGTCATTTTCCAATAAATTTGACGTATCCACCGCAGTACGACTAGAGTTACCAACAGCCTACAAAAATTGTACAACTTTTTCGGAGTTCTTTTTTTTAATCATTCATACAAACAAAAATAAACATTCTTGTGACCAAAAAAGTTTACTACATGATAAAGAATTATATCGTAAAGACTTCATTTTCGTTATATGTTTTCGATAGCTAATTAGAAACGTTTGAAACATTCACTATGGCAACCATGTTTTTGACAAATGCCATTGGAAAGTATTCAATTGAATTGAATTGAGTTGAATCACCTTACCCAGAAAGAAAACTAAACGACAATCAAATGTGACTATGGTTTATGTGACAATCATTTATCACCTTAGCCGATTTCACCCCAGGATTTGTCAAGTGTCACTTCCAATTGTAATAGGAACAACAGCAAATTTATGTGGTCAGAAGTTCACAGTTAAAAAATATGTTATTAAGAGAGTAAAATAATGCAAGGCATATGTATATCGTGTCTTGCGTGATCCTCAGACCTATTATGTCAACGATTAAATCAAATTTGAGCATTTCATTGTAAGGATAATATAAGGGACCTTTTTTGAAGTTTTGTTCTAAAAAAAATTATAAGAGGTGTCGTATCCATGTTGTGTGATTTTGATCGATTTTTAATTTGAAAATATAAAATTTTTTTAAAAAATAAAAAAGAATTTAAAGTTTAATTTAAATTTAATTTAATTTTTAAAATTAATTTATTATTATTTAATAGTAGGTATCACAACATAAATTTTTAATTTTATAAGCTACGCGTTTCGGATATCAATCATCTATCATCAAGTCAACGAAATAAGCCCGAAGATGGATAATTGATATCCGAAACGCGTAGCTTATAAAATTAAAAATTTATTCTGTGATACTATTAAATAATAATAAATAAAATTTAAAAATAAAATAAAATTTAAATTAAACTTTAAATTATTTTTTATTTTTTTAATTTTTTTTTATATGTTCACATTAATAATTGATCACTAAGATGACGTCCGTCGCAGTCGATCTGTGCGTCTGTGCGTTGACTGTTATTTTGAGCTATAGAGCCAAAACGGACGAAGCCGTTTGCTTCAAATTTTATACAGAGCTTTTGTATGTGATTTCCTAAAGAAGGAAAATTGGGATTTTTGTTTTAGCTCATCTAAAATGGCTGTAACGGTTTTGATTAAACTTCGTCCATGTTAGACCAAAGTGATGGTAGGAAAAGTGCGTTTTTTTTTTTTTTTTTTTTTTAATTGATATTACGGAAATATACATTGGGCTCTAGATCCTTTCGCCAAAAACCATAAAGCCCGAATGTAAAAATGTCAAAAAGTCCAAAAAGTTAAAACAAAATTTCCAAAAATCCAAAATGAATGAAATAACGCCCAAATTAATTTTGAAATGAAAGAACGGCAAAATCTTTGATTTCGCCAATGAGGATTTCTTTTTCTTAAATGACATGGTGACAAAGAAAGTGCCTGAAAAAATATTCAAGAGCTGTTGAGATGATATCAATTCCTTGATTCTCATCAGACAAATATCTATTTGAAAATGCTTATCTCAGGTAATATCAAACCACGCAACAAATCTGCGTGCGGCGGGTTGCGAGCGGGGCGTTTTTCCCGTGATTGATTTGACATTTGTGACGCTTTCTTGACGTTGGGAGTTTTTTGGGCGTTGTTTGGAAATTTTGGCGATACTATTTTAAACTCAAAACGTCGAAGTACCCAAAATACACAAATATCTATTATATGTCACAATGCCCGAATGCTGAAACACATGACAACTTTTGGTCGATATGACAATTATTATTTATTATGGAATTATGATATTTAAAATTTGTACGATAGTAGATCGCTTAACAAATTAAAACATAACATAAAATTATTAAAACTTACTACAAAAGTGGTGATTCAAACGTAGCAACTTTTCGCTTAACATTTTCTTCAGCAATGAAGCACATTTCTCACTCGGTGGGTATGTAAACAATCAAAATTTCCGTATAATGGGGCTCAGAAAACCCACAAGTGATCGAAGAGGTGTCGTTGCATCCAGACAATGTTTGGTGTGCTCTATGGTCGAAAGGTATCATTGGTTAATGGTTCGTATTTCTTCGAAGATGCCAATGAACAGACGGTTACAGTCAATTCGGAGCGATATGGTCGAATGATAACCTATTTTTGGTCGGTAATTGAATATCATGACTTGGATGATATGCTGTTCCAACAAGACGACCAATTATGGCTTTATTGCGTGAGAAGTTTCCTGGTCGCGTATAATTTCACGTTTTGGCGACGTCAATTGGCCACTAAGATCATGCGATTTGACACCGTTAGATTTTTTTCTGTTATAGGGCTACGCAAAAGACCGTGTCTATGGGAATAAACCTCGAACTCAAGACGCATTAAAAACCAACATTACTCAAGTTATGGCAGAGATACCACCCGAAATGTGCAAAAAAGTGATTAAAAATTACCTTAAAAGAATCGCATGCTTCGAATCTTCACGAGACGGCCATTTGAATGATACTGTTTTTCACACTTAATTGCAAAGTCAAAACTTTATAATGAAATAAAATTTTCATCAAAAATGTATCGCTGTTTACTTTGACATTTGTGAATTAAGCAGATATACGTCATGCCAACAAGACATGAATCAATGTACTCCTACAAAATGCGGAATAATTGTTGCCGCGATTTGCTAAAATTTTAGCATCTTCCGATATATGGGTGACAACTTTAGAGCTACATTGTATATATGTATTAAAGACAAACTATTCCTTTTGCTCTTAAATTTTATATCTGGACTGGATACTTGAATTAAAGGAAAAATGCCCATTTTGCTAAGAAATTTTTTGTATTAGTTTAACATTATCTCTAATGAATCATCAATTACTATATATTCGTAATTAATTATACCTTCAACAATTTAACCTCCAAATTGAATAGGTACCATTTAAATCAAGATAATTTCTTTTCATATATAAATTGTTACACTAAATTCTGCAAATACCAAACAATGTGCGTGAAAAATAAACAACGCACACAAAAATACTTTCAATTTAATCGACGTGCAAATTAATTAAGTAATCCGATTTCCACAATCTATATAGGTAGCTAAAGAATCAACTTTTTATATAGGTCTCTGTGTATTATAATAGTTGGAGAGGTATAAACCTAACGAAGTGGTAAAATTGCCAACAGCAAAACAAAAAAAATCTACTTTTTTTTCAACCACAATTTGTGGTTGGACTGTGAAAATGTAGTTCGAGGTTTTTGTGCGGTTGTACTCTTTAACAATATCGATTTAAACCACAGTTAACCACCACTATACTAATATAATAATAATAATCAAAAAGCACAAAAAGACTTGTCGGTCTCGATGTCAAACAAAATTAAAATCTCTCGATTTTGTATATTTCCTTTTGGCCAGAATTAAATGGATAGCCGCTTGTTGGTACGAGCAAATAAAGCTGATTTATTTTGCTATTGAATGTTAAGATTAATTGATATTGATGTCCATTTGGACTAAAAAGTTCTACTGTGGATTCTTGGGAAAATTTTTTTTAGACTGTGATTGATTCGAATAACTATACCTACATATATCGCTTGTTCATGAGGTAACAGTTTACTTGCAAAATTGAGGGAATTTATTTTATAAATAATTGCTAAAAATCCAAAGACCTTAGGGCTTTATCTATAGCAAAATTTATGTGTTATTTCTACTCATTGGTCCTGAATTTAACACCTCTGAACTACTTTCTAAATGCCATATTATTCACTCGATACATCTAGATTAAAACTTAAATCCGGATGTAAATTAAAAAAATTCAATGTAAATTCATCCGGACTTAAGTTTTGATCTGGTTGTATCGAGTGAATATTATGGGCGTAAGAGATTTAATTTCATATTACTGCTGCGGTTTTTTGGTTGAAATCGACCGGAAATAAATGTCAAAATTTAAAAAAAAAATGTATAAATATACAAATCCTTCCCTATTTTCAATATAAAATTAGCATCAAACTTAAAAACTTCCTACAGATCAGCCTATAATCGATGGCATTATAACAATGGAAGACTGGAAGTAAATTAACAAGAACATTCATCATATACAATTTAATTGGTGCCAGATTGCATGGATCTTTATCATTGAGAATATCGTGTGGTACCTGCTTGACACACGACTGGCAGCCAGTGTCAATATTTGTGTAATCTTGTTTGTATATCTGGATTGCGGTTAAGTTTCGTTTCGTTTTGTTTCGATTTCCCCCGCAGAGTGGTAGAGGTTATTGTTTTATTCGCTTGGATTGATTGCTGCCACATTCATATACTCGTATACCAGTAGAAAGAAACTTATGTCTTTGGTTTCAGTGTGGCTGTGGGGTGAGGGACAAAAATCACGTCAATCGTGAAATAATATTATTTCTTACTGTTGGTTGCTTGTTGCTAACAACAACAACAAATGCAATGTCATTGTTTTATATATGTATGTATACCTGCTGTGAATTTTGCCGCGCGA
This sequence comes from Epistrophe grossulariae, assembly GCA_929447395.1. Classification (NCBI taxonomy): domain Eukaryota; kingdom Metazoa; phylum Arthropoda; class Insecta; order Diptera; family Syrphidae; genus Epistrophe; species Epistrophe grossulariae. Next base: position 117,668,839 of record OV839568.1, read on the forward strand.
TTTTATCTATCGGCAAACGCGAGGCGCAGACAAATTTAGGTCGATTGTCTTGAGAGATTAGTTTTATGGAAGTAGGTAACACACCCTTTTATTATTATTATTTTTTTTTTTTATAATGTGCGTGTGTGTTTCATTCCGGAAAATGCGTGTTAAATATTTTAAATTTAATACATTGATTTTGAAGTTAGTACCTTATAATGGCTGAGTATAAATTTATTCTCAGAGAACAGCTGTTTTTTGTTACATAAGGCGTGTTTTTTTTTGCAAGTTCATAAGAATTTGACGAAAAAAAAAACGACATCGGAACTAAGCGATTTACACATAAATACAACAAAAACTTAAGTAGACTTAGCTAAGTCCAGATAATTTTCGGGACTTTCCTTTAGTCCTGATGATAAAAACTGTATTACCGGCGCACAGTGGCCCGTAATGACTTTTTTGGTTGCAAAAATTATAGCTCTTAAACGAATAAAGATATAGACACAATTTTTTTTATCTTGAAGGAAATTTCCAAGGCTATAATAATGGTGAGTTTAAAAAAAAAATTTACAGGGTGTTTCAGAATTTGCTGCTGAAATAAGAAGTTTTAGTTAAGGTGATTAACATAATTGGTATTTAATTCTAAAAAGATTGAAAATCATTTCATGAATTAATTTGTGTGTAATTTAAGTGAAACAGTGGGGAAAAAAGAAAACAAACCAATTTGAGTGAAACACTGGGGAAAAAACGATGTTACTCTGTTTTTTTTTCTTATTAATTGATTTTTATTTATTTTATTTTTTTTTATAAAAGAGTACATTAATAAAGTATTTTATTGATAGATTACAGTTCAAAAAGTAAAAAAAAAAAAATGAAAGGAACAAAAATTTACATACAAACATTAGATTTCTTGGAAACTATCAGCTAAGTCCGGGGTAATGCGTAATAAACTTATCATTTCTGGTGAATATTGTCCTTTTAGATATTTTTGGTTTCTTACATGTCTTAAGCATAGTACGCAGCTGAAGCGAAACGAAAATTTCCATACAAAAATTGAAGCATCGAAATCATAAACGAAAAATTTCGTTTTCATTTTTGTTCTGCAGTACGCTGTTCAACGAGCGAAATTGATAATTGTAGCAGATTATTTGGAGAAGTCTACACTCTTTTTCACACTGAATTATTTGCACGAACCATTAATTGTCCGCGGAAAAGTGACATTCGAGTTTTAATTTTTATTTTTATTTGTTGTTTCTTTGATTACAGCAAAGCCTTCTGTGATTTTATTTATTTTTTTTTATTTTTCTTACAATTGGTGACATTTATTTTTTCCGTAGTCGTTTCGTTTAAGTTTTCGTTATCGATTTGGAGACCAAAGAAAATTTTCGTTTCACTTCAGCTGCGTACTAGGCTTAAAGGAAGAAATAAGTGGATCCGATGAGATTGCTAGCATGTTAAATAGGTCTTCATTCTGCCGAATTCTTGAAACCTTACACGTATTTAGATATCTGTATTTCTTGTAGTCTTTTTTTTTGGACTCCTGGGCTTCTTCTGACAATTCTCCAAGTGGCAGAGTTTGGTATTCGATGATATTTTGACTATAAACCAAAATTTTATGAAGAGTAGGAGTGCGTTGTTTTTGAGGCGCTAATAATATCGATAGTTTATATGGAAACGTCAAATTATCTGAATCATCAAATGAAAAAAAAAATTGGCGATCTTGTCATGGAATTTATTTTGTTTTCCTATTAATGACTTAAAATATTAAAATTTTCAAATTAAAATAATCTATGTACATACGCTTTTTGACTTGCAAAAAAAAAAAAAACACGCCTGTAGTATCCATAACGATTTTATGTCCAAATTAAGCTAGAGTTTCAGCTGATTTTTTGGAGAGAAACGTGAGAGCTAAAATTTAGCCCTATATCATGTGTGATGTATAGGCTTTAAGACAAAAAAATGGTGTCTGTCATAAAAATAAAATATTATTTTCCTCAAAACCGTGTCCAATAATTTTTTTAATCCAGTTAATTATTATAGATACAGAGTAGGTGCTATATTATTTATGTTTCAAAAACTCCGAAAAATGTTTATTATTGTAGCATTTCTCATGGAAATATTTCATTCTTTTTTGCTTTTCTCGAAACAAGTTCTATATGATTTTGATAGTTTTTTTTTTGTTATGGAGATCCTTTAAAAAGTCTAAAATAGTATTGAATACCAAAATAAAATTTCAAAAAAAATGTTTATAAGTATGTTGAAAATTGAAAGTTTTCAATTTTTTTTAAACCTCAATAATGTATATTTTTTATATTTTTTTTTATTTTTCAACAGGTTTTTTTTTCAATACGATAAAAGTACAAAAATAACTGTTTATAATAAAATCACTTTACAATTTAATAATTAAAATATTGATTGATTTTTTTATTACAGAAAATTCCTTTTTTGACCTCAATTTTTTTTGTTTCAATTATTCAGAGACAAAAAGTAACATTTTTACAGACAATTTAATTTTTATTCACCAAAATAATTAAAATCCGAATGCATTCCGATTTCATCAGGTTTTTACACGATATAATATGTAGTTAGAAAACAAAATTAAACAAAAAATAAAATCAAAGAAAGTGAAAAGATTTAGAAAAGAAATGAAGAAGAAAAAAAAAATAAATTTAAACTTAACAGAAGATTAAAGCTTTTTTTGCAACAGCATTAGATAAAGACGCAAATTAAATAAGAGAAAACAAAAAAGAAGCAATATTTTAAAGGCGAAAACTAATTTTCTGTCATTATGTATATGTTTAAGAAGGCGAACACGTTTTGCGTTTTTAAAAACATTTTCAAAATTATTTTATTTTTAATGCATTATTTTTTTGAAATTAAATTTTTAACTGTACCTACATTAATTATTAATACTTAAATCTAAATTTGTATCAAAATCTTTTTTTTTAGAACTGAAAACATTTCAAAACCGAATTCTAGTTTCTTAGACCTTCGATTGTTGGTGTTCCAATTTTTCGAAGTTCTATCTCAAAAAAAGATCTAAATCAGAATTTTTACGCGTTAAAATTTATGGCAGAAATGAGTTAGAACTTAATCAAGTTCTTATTGTTCATAATATTAGGCTAGTTTAAAGTTTTATTTTTATAGTTCAGAAATTTTGTATACAAAAATTCTAAATAATTGTTATAGTATTGGGATTTAATTCGATACTACTACTAGCTACTTTATTTAGGAGTAGGTATATATTTAAAAAAATTCTTCGCCTCTGTTGTTCAATAAAATCTGAAATTAGCGAGATTAAAAATATTATTCAAAGTTCGAAATTATAACCGATTTATTTGGTAAGATTAAATAAATTTGATTGATTGTTCTAACCAAATAGTTGTGTAATTTTGACCATCACCATTCAGTTAAATCAAAGGAGATAGTTAGGTAATATTAGAAATTCTTACACATATATTGGTATATTTAAATAACTGTATTATTTTATTGTTTTAGCAAAATAGCTTTTCAATTTTAACAAACATCTCTGATTTAAAATAAATAGTTAATTATTTAATATTTGAAATTTTAACTCATTTACTTAGGAAGATTAAATAAGTGCAATTGATTGGTTTTACCTAAATACTATTCAAATTGAAACAAATTAAATTTTAGTTTTATTTAAACAAGAGGTTTATATTAAATAAGAGATGTGTGAAATTAACTAAATAAAATTATATTATGTTATGTTACTCGTTTATGTTACTCATATAACATAAACGATCTTCAAAATTTGCAAATCCTAACCAAGTTTCTCCATTGATATAACCTATTTAGATTCTTATTTTAAACAATTTATTTTAATCGAGTCGAATACGTTCGAGTTAAAGTAGAACTAAAATAGGCGGGAGCCAACGTACGAAACCGAGCGAAAACAAGAAATTCATATGAAGCGTACATAATTGCTATGTGGAACTTTTCGTTAACTTTTGCCATCGGACGTGAGAGTGCTCACCGACCGCTCTTTCGTAAGTGGACTGACAGCTAGCTTCAAAAATCAAAAAAATCCCTTCCAACGTTCGGTTTTGACACTATGCTTCCGTCAGCTACCGCCTATTCTAGTTGATTTGCAAAATTTGAAATATCTTTAATTTTCCGTTCATGTAAAAGAAGATGTTTTTTCTTAAAATATTTAATTTATAACTTTATATTTTTTTTAATACAAGTATCAAATTTATTTAACACTTAGCTATTCTAAAATAATCTGCCGTATCTAACTACCTCTAGCTTCTAGATCAAAGAAAATCTAAAATTCCAAAATTAAAAAAAAAATAAAAACAAAATAATTTCTGGTAATTTTTGTTTACTTCATTCATACCTACATAATGTGGGTGGAAATTATTCTGAAAAATTGTATAGTGCTATACACATATAAAAACTCCAATAATAAATATTTATGTAAACGTTTGTTTTTGTTTCCTATAAAATTATTTAATTTTTGTAATATCTTTATTAATAAGAGTACGTTTTTATAAAACAATATTTGGATGCAGTTATTTAAATATTGTAATATTAAATTGGCTATAGTTGGTCTAAGGGGCCAGTTATAGCTTTCATTGAAACTCATCATTGAAAATTTAAATTTTAAGTTTTGAGACACTTAGGCCGTGTCCGAATTGCTCTAAAATTTTCTACCACTGGTTAAATTTTGAGTTTGGTTAATGTGAGATAATTTTTTTATTTTTGCTGTCCGAACTGGATTAAAATAGGATGGGTTAAATGGGGTTTTAGTTAAAATTCCCGCAGGATTAAAGAAATTTCCCTAACCACAGATGTGTTTTATTATTTCAGAAAATAAATATTTTATACAAAATCCAGCTTGAAATGTATCAAAATAAAAATTCGACTCGAATAAAGTACAAATTTCTTAATTTGATTACTTTAAAAAGGTTTTTCATCGATTATATCCCCAAACATTACGGAAAAAATCCTATTGTGTTTTGCTTGATTATGCAGTCTCCACTATAGTTCATAGCTGTCAACAAACTAAAAAAAAAAAAAAAATAAAACAAAACAAAACAACCAATTTGCATTAATTTTGCAAGATGAAAAACAATTTGAGGAAGTGTTTTATAAATAAAAGATATTATTTTAAATAACTTAAAAACACTTATTTTAATTATTTATTTACTTAAATGCATTTCGGAAGCTATGCTTCCATCGTCAGTAAGTTTTATATTATTTATATAAAACTTATACTGACGATGGAAGCATAGCTTCTTTTTATTTATTTCATGAAAAAACACGTTACAAATCTCCAATATCAAATCAAGTGTTTTATATTAATTCTTTTATATTCTTTTAAAATATCAGCCTATTATTACGAGGACTGCAATAACACAGCAACGACTACGCGAGGTATGTGTACATACACATAATAAAAATAATTTCACATTAAATTTTCTCTCTTTCTTGAGAAACGTCAAAATTTAACCACTAGTGTCAAATTTTAACATGCTCTGGAGCTGGGTAATTTTTAACACATTTCATTCACCACGCTAGTGTCAAAATTTAACCAAACGTCAAGTTTTAACCAACATTTTAACGCAATTCGGACACGGCCTTATAAACCAAAATCAGTGATTATTTTGATGCCAATATAAAGCTACAGACTTAATTATTATTTTTTGCCAAAAAAAAATGTTCGTTTTGGCCCAAGTTAACACGTGAAATGAATTTCTTTATTTCAATGTTTGAACTACCTTACCATTGATCATTGAAATCTTAGAATTCATTTTATGTGAAAGGTTTGGCCAAAATGAAATATTTTTTTGACTAGAAATAATAATTGAGTTATCAGCTTTTTACTGGCATCAAAATATTTACTGATTTTGTCTCAAAATAAGAAATTAAATTTTTCAATGATGAGTTTCAATGAAAACTATAACTGGCCCCTAATGCCCCCTAACACAAACAGATAATAAAGCTACCGTACAACAAAGAGATTGCAACGGGCGCGCGCGGGACTGTCCTGTTTGAATGAAATTAAAAACAAAAAATTATAAACTCGTAGTTGACTTATCTAATATTAAACCTGAATAATTGAGCATGGTTGTAGTATGTATGTATATCTATAGTTGTGACAAAAAAACAAAACAGAATTATTTCATGATGATGACATAATTTTAAGTTTTCGATTTGATTTTAAATGGAGGTGTTCCCCGGAATAAAATTTAAATAAATGTCGTCTTAAAAAAATTCTAAAGAAAGTATCAGGCAACCGGTCGATAATAATATATGTACCTACATAACACACACACATAAAGCAATAAAACCAAAAAGGATATTCTTTCTTCCTTTTTTTTTTTTGAAAAAAAAAGAAGACTAATTGTCATTCCGTGTTTAGTCTCGTTTTAATGATCTTTTACTCCTTATTGTGGTGTGTCATGTCGTCAATTTGACGAAAAAAAAAAAGAAATATATAAAGGGATGGAAAGTGATGTTATGTTAGTGACTTGCGGAAAAGGAAGACATAAAATTAAATTATGTATTTTAATTATGATTTTGTTCAGAGAGGAGTTTAAACAAATTTTGAGTGTGATGTTTTCTGAATAAGACAATATGACTAAAGGCTAACAGTTGCAGTGAACTTAAGGAGAAAATACATTAATTTGATTTTATTTTTTCAGTTTTGGACTGTTTTTGTAGGATTTGAATACATACAAAGGTTGCTCTCATTTTCTGCATCAGTAGAGATTATAAGATATTCATATATTTATCTGCTGCAACATCAAAGATCTATATCTAAAGATTATTACCAGAACTAAGTTGAATTGCAAATATTGTCAGGGTGTTTCTCTTTAGCGATTTGTTTTCACAAACCTCGTTAACAAACTATTGTTAAGTTTGCCATTTTTTTTAAAGCACATACCTCAACTTTATGCTGGATCACGTTCACATATATCAATTATATTTGTTACGGAGCAATTTTCCTTTATAAATATAATGAAATATTAAAGCAAGGATATAATAAAGGTTAAAAGAACACATCTGTTTCAAAACTATAGGTAACTACTTACTATAAAAATTACACTTGAGTTTCTTATTGTGAAAGTATAAAATCCTTAGTTCAGATGTTAAAAAGAAAGTCAGGTAGGTATGTCACATTATTATATGCATAATTTAACCCACATATGGAAGAAATCCTGTTCCCAGCATGTTTTCTTAAAGTCTAAATAGACCTTTTGATCAATTTCCGACCACTTATGATGCAATCATTGCTCGTCTATAGACGATTGTGGTTTTAACAAGTAAAAACTAAACAAGGAAGAGTTCAATTTTGATAACCATCAAGAGGTTTTATGTCGCTGATGAAAAATACCACCATAACCAGAAATTACTCGTAAGTGACAAAACAAAAATCAAAGAAAATGTGGTTTACCATTTACCCTAAGTCAGGTAGACTGGCACTTGAAAATTGAATTATAGAAAAAAAGTATCTTTTGAAAAAAAATATACCTACTTAGATTTTGAAGTGATTTTATTTGTAAAGAGTCAACTACTGTTTTATTTTGTTTGTTTTTTTTTCTATGTAGAAACAATAAAAATAGGACTATCAGCTTATATAACATATATCGTTGGTACAAATGTTATGTCGAAGAAAATAACATTGAAACACTATAATTCTTGAATACAAAACGAACGTAGCATTTTTTAAGATATTGATGCAGATATTATATTTGAAGATATAAGCGGAAAGTTTCAAAAAGTATGTTTTAATCTAATTTGCTTCAAAAGTGTATTTTGTGTGAGTTGTATCTTTGAACCGGTGCGACGATTTATAAATAAAACCGTGAGATTATTACGCATGATTGAAATATTTTTAAATGAGCTCAAAGTTGCGGATTGCAAAAATTTTATTTGATAGTCCAGTCAAAATAAACAAAAAAAATGTGAAAATTAAAATATTTCGCAGAATGATGAAAATTGGTACCGAATTTCCTTTCAATATAAAAAAACTGAAGTTATAAAGTTCCCGTCCAATTTGATGTGAGCATAAATTTGTAAATTTGTTCTGTAATTTATTTGGGTAAATAAATAAATAAAGTTTTTCATTGATAAAACTTTTAAAACGGTCAATACTATTGACAAGTATTTCAGGTTAAGATTGTAGGTCACGAAATTTTCTACAAAAAAATTAGAAGCTTTTTATCTTTAGAAAATATAGGTATACAATATATAGCCATTTCAAAATAAAAAATATATATAACAACATTTGTTGGCCGTTAAGGAAAATCTTATTTTTATCAAAACATTTACATAGAATTTTTTAGATGAAATTCAGTTAATTTTATATAAGTAGTTCATACGCATTTTTTTTAATTTTCAACTTTTTTAAAGAAGCTATAAAATATAAATAATATAACGTATGAAAAGAAAATATTTTTCGGTTTTTTAAAAAATTAAAAAAAATGTTGATGATTTTTATTGAAATGTTATCAATAAGTCAATTAATAAGTTCAAGTGACCTCAACTCCAAAGATTGCGTTTCGCCCATCAGTACTTAAATACTTAAACTTCGCGTACCAAATTTGTTTGTTAAAAATATTTTTTAAATTAAATGCACGACTGTGTCACACGAACTTGCTCTTATGTGCGACCACACTGTGTTTTAAGATCTGAATAGTTTAGACCTATTCCACCTGATATTAAAAGAAATATAATTATAATATATGGTTAAGTTTAAGGTAGTGTAAGAACATATTTATGGGTGTTTCTCTGGTATTTGGAAATTCGTTCTTACAAGACTGTCCTTATAGAAAATTTTATTAAATATTAAAAATGTTTGCTAATAAAATGAAGGGCAATAGTAAATTAAATATATATCTTAAAGAAGCCCACACATTTTCCTCTTAGTTATTAACTTGTGGACGAATTTATAGAAAACCGTGACAGGGGACTGTTGTAAACATCCAGGGGAATGTTTTTATGGACAAAAAAAAATTTGTTTTTGTTGTAGTAAATTAAGCCTTTATTTTTCTTAACCCATTTCTCAAATATCGGTACAGATATTGGAAAATAATAAAATAATCTTCTCCCTGTTTTACTTGGACCTGGATCTGGTAACTTCTCCAATATTTGGTCATTTTTAAGTCGTTGATATCTCAGACGTTCAGCTATACGCTTTTGTTCTAATATTTCTCCTCTTGTTTTGGGTGGCATTTTGAAATCATACCTACGAAAGATAAAACTGTTAATGGCCATAGATTCGCAATCTGGCATGTCACACTTGACAAAACCCTGTGCTATGAACAGTCCCCTATGATAAATGAAATGACATGGGGACTATTCGCCAGGGGACTGTTATATTTACATGAATTACTTAATAAAACCAAATCGTTTAAATATATCATATTAGCAAAACAGATATGGCTATATAACATACTAGATAATCAATTCTTTTAAACAAATTTTCGTTATTAAAACTCTTAAAATATTAAAGAAAATGCTTACCAGGGGAATTTTCTCACTAACGGCCGAGACTCGTGGTTGACAAGCAAACGCAGTCGTAGCACTAACAAAATGGCGGCTGGTGGCTTGCCGTTCCGTTCGTTCCGTTCCATTTCACGATTTTAATATTTTGTGCCAAAACGAAATTTGACTTTAGCGCGGGTCTTAAATTTCGACAGGGGACTGTTTTAATTATTAGAGGACAACATTCGTACATAGATATTTTGATTAAATTTCTGTTGTAAAATTTTAATTATAATATATAAAGATGCTTACAGTTTTTTTTTATGTATTTATATATTTTTTATGCAGTTATCAATGTAAAAAAAATAAAATATTGGTAACAAAGTTTGTAATTCTGGAAAAGGGACAAGGAACTGTTTTGCAAATCCTAACCGATTTTCCATGGAAATTAATTAGACTGAAAATTGTTAAAAAAAATCAATATAGCTATATGTGTAATTAAAAATAAATTGATTAAACAACCTCTGAAATTGTGTTGACACCAACGGGATGTATACCATCTGATTTCTGAAATAAATCTCAATTTATAAAAAAATTGAAAATCGCTTTTTTTAAAAAAACATAAAATTTTGTAAACATTAAAAAAAAAAATAATTGGTACGAATTCTTTTAGCTTTTACTAATGCGGAGTTAAAAAATCAATTTAAAAAAAAATGGGTTTACCACGATATCTAGAAAGCAATAATCTAGAAAGCAAAAATCTCGAAAATAAAAATCTCGAAAACAAAAATCTAGAATTGAAAAATCTCAAAAAAAAATCTAGAAATACAAAAATCTAAGAAAAAAAATCTCGAATACAAAAATCTAGAATTAATATATTAATTCTATAGGTAACTTACTTTTTTTTGTTTTATGAAACGCACAAAATTTCAATGAGAATTTATTTGGTCAGTTTATATTTTTGAGATCTCAGATACAAATCTCAATAATTCCACAAATATAAACATTATTCCTCAGCAAAATTTCTCAGTTTTTGTGTCAAATACCGAGGAAAAAAAAATTTTGGATTCGTCTGCTCTATTGTTTTCGGAGGAAAATTATTGAGGACTCTGAAATATAAACTGACCACTTTTCTTAAATTTTTGACTTAAAAATCAAAGATTAGATTTCACAAAGTTAAAAAAAAAAAAATTAAATCTTGCAGAAGGAGAGCAACAAATTTGAAGGGGTACCTAATATTCACAGATCTCAAAGTTTTTTCGAGATTTTTGTCATTTGAAATTACGTCATGATCCCGAAAAAAAATTCATCTACCTACCCATTTTCGAAATATCGAATTTCCCAAATTTTGATATGCAATATTACTTAAACTTATTAAAAGCTCTTTTGTAAAAAATTTTATAAAAATCAGTTAAACTGATAATGAGATAGTCGAAACCAAACTGAGGTTGGCTCACACAAAAATTTCAATCAAATATAGTTTTTGAGAAAAGTGATATTTTCCTTACCGGTTTTTAAACACCTGTATGGGAGTTACCCTTATTGTTGGTTATAAGAATAATTTTTATTAAAAATCTGCTTTATAGTGTCAAGAAACTGCTGGGTGATAAGTTAAAAACAAAATCGACCAAGTCGTTTTCAAATTACATATTAAATTCTCAGAAACAAAATTCAAACAATCCAAAAAATTTTTTTTTTAATTTTGAGAAAATCGAAAATCAAAAAGTTCTACGGGAGGTACCATTTACAACCATTTTTTAGAATTTGTTTTTATAAAATGGTATAAAAAATTACTTCGTTATCATCGTTAGTAAAGTTACGATACCATAACTTGCCAACGGACCATTTTTTAAAGATTCTGGCTCAACAAACAAAAAGTTTGTGTTTTTTAATTTAACCAATAAATGTTTAATAAGGACATCAAAACATCGTTTACGAAATTTCAATTCTCTAACCCTTTTTTGCTTACACCTTAATTAATAAAACAGCGGATGGTTTTTAAAAATTACATTAGGGTGATTAATAAATGTTTAGAAAATTATAATTCTCCGACATTTTTTTTTTGTAAAAAGTTGCAATTACAATTTTTCGAATGTCCTTGCAAATACTTAAGGCCTACGATCCTGCCATGAAAATATCAAAAAAATTTCTGCCGAGTCCGAACCGATTGGATGAGAGGAACTTAATTATAACAAAAGATTTGGAGGATTTGTCACTTCCTTGCAAGAGTCAATACCCCTAATTTTTTTTTCTTATTTATAGGTGAGATAGTCACCCATTAAGCACTATGCCAAGGGGTATAGCTACTTATATTTGTGTTTAGTAAAACAAATAAGTAAATCTTTTTATAATAGAAAATTACAGCCGTTTAAATTTGACTACCTTTCGAACATGTAGCTACTGAGTAATCCAGAAATTTCCGATTAATATTGGCGTAAACATGAAAATTTTCCGAAAATTGATAAATAATGTTGTATTTTTCATATAAAGTCAGCATGAAACTTTTTAATTTTTATATTTTTTTTGTAAAGTTTTTCAATGATAGAAGTATATATTTAAGACACTGTATTTTTCCATCTTTTTGCTATAATTTCGTTGTCTTCAAATGGTCATTTTCATAACAAGGTATAACTTAAAACTTTTAATTTGCGATTTAACTGTCACATATTCTAATCTCAGGTGTTTTTAAATTTAATGTTAATTTATATTCAAACCAGAACTCCTTATAATGTGGTAGAATATAATACATATAGACATTCAATCATTAATGCGCGCAAACTTGCAACGGAATTGAGTTTTTCGGTCAAGGGACTTTGCGTTTGTGGAAATTTATAGTGTTCCATGTTCCATGATTGCAATTTTACGATTGGGGCAAAACCAAAAGACAAGTCAGAGAGCTATAGGTACCTACCTATAGTGAATAGCAGCGGTCATGAATTGCAAAATATAAAATGTGCCATCAAAATGCGTAGGCTGTTTAGCATAAACGTGTTGCATATTAAATCTCAATCAAGCACTATTTTGTTTGGTTTTTTTTTTTTTTTTTTTTTTGTATCAGGTTGGTATCAGAAAAATTAGATTCAGTATAACACGTCTTCCGTTGTAATCAAAATAGTTTTTTTTTACAATTTAAACAAAAACAAACAAATAAAAAAAGCTTAAACTATAAAATTTGAAGGTCGTTTGTTTCTCATTAAAAAGGGCTAAAAAATTAAACTAATCAATATTTTAAAAAAAAAATGGTATTAATGCATATTGACATTATATACATATTTAAGGCAACATATTTTGTGGAAAATTTTATGAGCTCCTTATTTCTCCAGAAAAACTGATGCGGTATTCGAGATTTTTGTACTTTAAAAGAAATGCCTAAAATATCAAAAAAAGCTCATCGGAAATATTCACCTTTGTATGATTTTTTTTTTTTTTTTGGTTTTTCTAGAATAATGGCATCAAATCTTTGTTTTAACCTCTTTTCTAATTTTTTAAGATCTTTCTAAAACTGATAACCTTCTAGGAGAACCAGCTCGAAATATTTTAACTATGATATAACTTTATTTCAATACCATAAAAAAAAATTTATCAAAAATATTTGTTTAGAAGGCGATATTTCCGCAATCGAGACTCGAAAATGGATGCGGTTTTCAGTTCTGAATTGGAAAATTTTTACAATCTTGAAAATACAATTTATTGACTTTTTGAAAAAAAGGATGGGCTTAACACCTTTGTTAATCTTTGTTCGAATAAGTGATTTTTTCAAAAATGCTTCCATAAGTCCCATTGAAATATACACCAAAAGAAAGGTCTTTAATAATAGTGCCCGTAACTGTAAACCAAAATTTTCTACAAGGTCTGGGTCTCAAAATATTTATATCCAACATTATAATTCGACCTGATTTAGAAAACCAACCCAAATAACTTGTTTGGATGGCGATTTTTCTGCAATCGAGACTCGTAAGTGGTTAATTTGTAACCAAATGTGTTTATTAGTTTTTAAGATCTTTCTAAAACTGAAAACCAAAAAAAATAATGGAGGTCTGGTTCTCGAAATATTTTCACCCAAACTGATATTACTTTATTTCGACCCAATTAAATTAAAATTTGTTAACAAAATTTGTTCGGATGGTTGCGATTTCCAGATTTGAATTGGAAATTCACAGACCTTTCCATCAATGTAGGAAAAATTGACAAATAAAATTTTAGGTGTGTTCCTTTACTTTAAAAATCTGTGCATTTGTGTGAATTTCTACGTCATTTTATTTTTTTATATGAACTTTGACAGACTTTGTTGTAGAAATTCACAGAAATGCACAGACATTCAAAGTAAAGCAACTAGGCTTTTATTGACTTCATAAAAAAAAAAAGAATTAAATATCAACATATTTATTATTCTCTTCTGTCAGTAAAAACATGAAAAACACACTCACTTCCAGTTTCTAGCGACCAATGATCCCAAAAATTAAAAAATCAGCCCTTGTTCTGATAAAAGACATGGACATCAATTGAATTTAACTGAACTAAAAAAATCGATTTTGTCATAAAATCAACCTTTAAGTCACACTTCCGTTTTGTTTTTTTTTTTTTGTTCATGTTAAATTGTTAAGCAGATTGCAGGCTGTAATTTAATGGTTTTCTTAAACATGGTATTGTTGTTTCTGAGAGCAACAATCAAGAATCTACCTTCGGAATGAGTCAAAAATTTAAGGGTAAGACCGGGTGACAAATCAAAAAGCACCTTCGTCCATACGAATAGCTCATTAAGTCCAAACGTCTATCCTGTTTGAAACGAAACATTACCCTTTTCAATATGATGATGATAATTATCATATAAGAATCATGATCGGTAGCACTAGCACTTTGATTGATAGCAAAGGATGCATCCAACTGACATTACTCTAATTGGTATACAGGAGCCATAACAACAAACAGAATAGGCCAGACCCATTAGGCGACACTATTTGAGTCACTTAACGTAGGTGGAGACAGATCAAAAACCAGTGATTTCTTAGCGTTGCGATGCGATGGTGGCGCGGCGGATTTTGTGATACCGAATTCATTAATTTGACCGTGACCCTTTCCTCTAGAGAAATCTGTTTTTTTTTTTTTTTGTATTGGATTATCAAACTCCCGGACGGGTGTGAAGAAGTTATCTTTGTTGTGTTGACTTGGGGCCCGCCGCAAACCGCCACCGCTGCCGCCGCCGCGCCGCGCCGTCGTCATCCGCCAGCAATCCCAGCTTGAATGTACTTACCTAACCTTGTAGCTTCAGAGACACCATGAATATTTTCTATAAATTTATTGTGGGCTTGCTTGTGTGGTGAAGAGGCGCGTGTCTGGAATAAGGAATCATTTATATATCAAAGGAAATAAAAAAAGACTTCTCCCCTTTTTTTTATTTAGGATTACCTGCTTGTGCATGTTTATTCAGGTAGGATATCTTTCAGGAGAATATCTCATCATAGGAGTTTATTCCTTTTGTTTTTACTATTTCTTTTTTGTTTGTTTGTCGTTGCCTCGTTGCTGACAGTTTCCTGAATTGTTTATTCACTTGTTATCCTGAATAAAATTTATTTAAATTTCTTCTTCATTTTTGTTTTATTTTGTCTAATCTATTAATATCCTATTTTGTTCTTTTCATTCCAGGTAAGGACATATGTTTTATTATTTTTTCCTCATACAAGTTTTGTTGAAGAAAAAAGAGGTAACATTTATCTAATCGTTTTTCATAGTACTCGTACTGTAAGAGTGAAGGGGAATTTTGTTAACAAGAAATGAATTTTTATAGACATTTGAGTAGATATTTAAAATATTTTTTTTACAGATATTTATAGAACCGGAAGAATTCTAGAAATATTTATAAATGGAAAATTAATTTTTTTTTTAACTTTAAAATTTAAATGTTATCGTTGAACTGTTTTCGATCTAATTTTCATGGTGATTTTAAAGAATTTTACAGAAATAAATTTATTGATACTCTATATGGACGATTAATGGTTTGTAGAAACTGCAGTGATTCAAATAATATCATAAGCTATTAATAAAGAAAAGTGTTGCATTATTTGTTTTATTTTTTGAATATCTATAGTGTTTAAAATTATATAAATTTATTGTGAAGGAAATTATATAAATTTATTGTGTAAAGTAAGTTAAATTTATTTTTATTTTAAAAAATATAATTATTGATGCAGGATTTTGTAAAACAAAATTTTTGATCAATTGCCTAAGTGTGGATGATGTAAGTTATTGGTAAATAATATCTACAAACCAAATAGTTTTGGAAACATTTTGAAAATTATTATTCTCTTTACAAAATTTGGAAAAAATTGATAGAGCCACTAAAAAGTAATTCAAGAAAAAAAAAAACATCTATCAATTTACATGAATTTTTTGACCACAAATTTGGAACGCTGTCTTTGAAATACAAAAAAAAAAAACAAAATACAAAATACAAAATACAAAACAAGAATCATATATAAGGAGAAGACCGATAAACAAAAAATGCACGAACTTGCTCTCATGTATTTTTTGAACCTATTCATCTGATTTAAAATGAAATAATTTAGCTATGAGAGGCTTTATTTTTTACCTTCTGCCAAAAAAAAATAGTTAAATTTAAGGTAGTATTATGTGAGTACACAAAAATGTACAATATAGCAACGTATTACACATATGAATGTATAAAACTCAAAGTTAAAACTGGAAAATTGTTAAAAATCAATTAATTAGAAATAAAATGATTAAACAACTTCTGAAATAGATTTTACACAAACGTGATACCATCTTATTTCTTTAAAAAAATCTCAATTTATTAGAAAAAGATTTTAAAAATCGTTGGAGTGGTTTTTTTTTTTTAATAATTTTTTTTATTTAAAAATTTGAAAACACTTAAAAAAAAATTGGTAGATAAAGGATGAAAATATTTCGAGAAACAGACATCGTAAATTTTTTTGGTTTTCAATTTTAGAAAGGTCTTTAAAAATTAAAAAAAATAATTTTGAAATTTCCAACCACTTACGAGTCTCGATTACAGATACAATCGTTATCCAAACAAGTGTTTTGGTTGTCAAAATTAATCGGAAATATAACTTTGGATGTAAATATTTTGAGAAACAGAGCACTTAAAAGAATTTGGCTTACAACTATACGGATACAGTTTTTAAAAATCTTTCTTTTGATGTAGGTACATATATTTCTATGGGTTTTGGAAACATTTTTGAAAAGATAATTTTTCGAACAAAAATTAGCAAAGAGGTTAGCCATTCTTCTTCAAAAAGTTGTAGAAATATCGCTATCCAAACAAAATTTTTTGAACAAATTTAATTGAATTGGGCAGAAATACAACTAAGTACACAATAATTTAGCATTAATAAATGCGGAGCTAAAAAATTAATTTTGAAAGAAAAAATGATTTGAAAATTTTCGAAATATCAAATTTTCAAAAAATTTAGTTTAAAATTTTTTTTTAAATCAATTTTTTTTGTTGAAATTTTTTAATGCAATATTATTTAAACTTAATAGAAGCTTCTGCGTAGTATTAAAATTGGTTCAACAGATAATGAGATAGTCGAAAACCAAAAAATGGTTCTATATTTTATGTTTTTATTTTTTTTTTGAAAATTCAAAAACAAAATTTTCAAAAATGTATAGTTTTTGAAATTTCAAAAAATAAATCTTTTTTAAAAATTCTCCATAAAAAATTATCAAAATAAGTAGAAATTGTTATTAGAAAGTAAAAAAGTGTGAGTGCCGGGACTCACGGTTAAGATGTGTAAACATACGTAACGTAACGTGAATCACAATCACAGAATCACAATCACGATCACAAGATACGTTACGTTTTTTTCACCCTACCGCCAGTATAGATGTTTACACATCAAAAATAATAATTTTTTCTAACAGGGCTATTCTGGCGCTGTGACTGTGAGTGAGGTTTGCCAAAATAGGGCTGTACAATGTCAAAAAATATATTTTGAATTTAACAAAAATAAAATTTATGTTGGTGTCTTAACATTATCTCGATGATTTTGAACTTTAATTATTCTTATAACCGTTATAATTTTAAGAGTACAGTATGGGGTTATTTTGCAAAAAATTTGTAAACTATAAGCAAGATGCTGTATTAAAGTTGAATGAAAAATATAGATTTTATCAAAATCTCATATTATCTATTAATTTTTAGTAAAATGGTGAATGAAATAAAAAAAAACAATATTTATTCAAAAACCTTGCTTCAAAGTAGAGGTTTAAAAAAAAAAAAATAAAAAAAAAACAGCCGCTAATCTGAAAGTGCTATGGTTCGGTGTTCTTAGAGGTCATATGACCTGGGGCCTATTTCACCTAACACTTTTCACTTTGCAAAAAAAAATTTCCTGCATAAGTAAAAGTGCAAAGTGTTTCACAAAATTTGCAAAGTGCAAAGAATTTGCAGAGAGGAAAACTTTTCAATTCAATAATTTCCTCTTTGCAAATTTGCGTTTAGTGAAACAAAATTTGCAAAGTAAAAGTGCAAAGTTGCAAAGTGAAAAGTGTTTGGTGAAATAGGTCCCTGGTCTATGACCAATTTCAATTTGGAACATTGTATTTCGTTTTTCTAAATTCTAAAATTAAACATAAACATTTTTAGATTTAAAATGAACATTTTGTTATGCAATGTTAAAACGGTTATTAAAGAGCTTTTTATGTAAGAAATTTCTTCCAAATTTATAAATCGGTTAGCGAGATAGTCAGACACGAAAACAAAGTTTTATCACAGTTATACCTAGGTACTGTTATTTTTAGTAAAAAAAAAAACAATGTCAAAATCTCTCAGTATATAATTTCAAAAAAGATAGTTATCCAGTTTTACGTCAATCGACTTAACCATTTAGTCTGTAGGCGTAGTTCTTCATAATTAGTATTATAGGCACACATCAGGCAGAACAAATTGAATTACTCAATTTTCTTGTGTTCTTTATATATTTTAGACTCAAATTTTTGTTCTGGATTTACATAGGTATCTTACACTTAAATTCGCTCTGAAAAATACTTTTGAGCGAAGAAGTAAACATTTTATAAATTATTTCAATATATGTCAATATTTCCTATGTTATTTTTTTATTATATTTTTGAATATTTAAATAGAAAATTTGATTTTCTATAAAAAGTTGTTATAGTAAAATTTTACTACTCTATACCTTGATTTTCGAGTTGAATTTTTATCAAGAATATTAAAATGTGACCAGTGTAGTTGTTTTTGTGAAGTTTTCGGAGAAACCTGAAAAAGTTTCCCGACCAGCACAGCGCCAGGGTTTTAATTTGAATTCACATAAAATATCGGTTAATGTTCACTTTTTTAAACGCCTCGATGAGATTAGTTAACTTAAGTTCGCCTTCTTTAAGTTGATATATTGAATTGAAAGCTAGCATGTTTCATCAAAATTGTGATTTCTATTGGGAAAATAAGTTTTAAATGTTTTTTTTTTTTAGATGTTAATAGGTACCTATAACATCTGCAGGATTACCTATAATATCGAATTCGTTTTGCCCTATTTAACGCCAATGTCAAAATGATAAAAAGTCCCAAACAAATCAATTAATTGCATAGATGTGTAGGTACATTACCTATATACAATATTCCTAGTACTGGTAGTAAACATCTCATAACAAACTATTTCCTTGCAAATTTGTTGTTTCTGCAACCTTACAATTATTACGAATCAATTAAAAAAAAAAAAAAAAAAAAAAAAAAACTACGCGGGTTCGTCAATCGCTGCAATGTCAAACGTTTATATAAAAACAGCATTATCTCCTGCGCATCACACACAATGCACACAACAAATTCATCGTGTATAACATGATTTTAATTTCTAATATCATCGTCGTAGCTACATACTCGTAGTTGTTGTCGTCGGAAAAATTGAGTTCATGGCTGTTTGTACTCGCGCACATTTGCATTTCTAATTGAAAGTGCAACGAAAAAGTTGGCAACGTTTTATGGGAATCGTCAATCGAGCATCTAGAAGCCATCAGCTCAGCTGCTGCTCAATCAGAGTGGGGGTAGTCTGTCTGAGCTAAGCCACACACAAATTGTTTTATACACTGCTATTAAATTCTCATTATTTTTTTTCTTATGAAAACTCACGCACGCAGTTATAAAGAGACTCATTGATAAGTGCTTTGCATGCTTTGATGGGATGAGGTTTTCCGTGTGCTCTCATACGCATTTATATGCGGCAATTGTTCAAACTTCCCTAAACGGTCTGCCGTCTGCCACCTACATTCTACTCTACATATATGTAGTTTACCCGACCTTTTTTTTTGTTGGTTTTATTGATCCTTCTTAGGGTTGTTCTGGTTCCTATTAATTTTCGACACCCACCCTTGGTTGCTGCTTCCTGAGCCGCCATGATGGAAAGTACAGAAAACAGAAACAACATTGCCGTCAGAGGGCTAAATATATATGTACATATTGTTTTGGATGTGGAAAGTCTAGCTACCCGAGGACATGCGACGTACGACGACGTAGTTTTCGTCATGTGGAGTGGAACAATTTCCTCCTAAAAAGTTTTTTTTGCCCCTGAATCCAAGTTCAAGGTCAGTCATACTGTGCACATGTATACATTGTACATGTACTGCCTGGCTGGCAAGTCGCAAAACAAGGATTTCCTTTGAACCCACGAATCCAACCGTTTCATTATTCCATCATACACACACACACATACACACATCCACCAGCACAGGCAAAAAACTGAGTTCCCAGAATCGATTTGATATTGTCTGTCGCGGGGCTTTGCAGGCATACACAGGGTAAAAAGGATATACGCAGAAGTTTAAAACGCAGCTCCCTCGCTCGACCCTCACTCATCCTATTTCGATTAGAAGCTTCCTTCCTCTCTCAGTTCAGATCGAATCGAGCAGCAGTAAAGTATAAATATATATTTAGAATGTTCTCGGTCTGTACAAAGAGTTCATTTCACAAAGATTTACATTTACATTCGCCCATTTATCCTGGAGCTGGAGGAGGTGGAAAAAGACAGGACGACGACGACGACGTTATAGGTTATACTGCGTGTGTATGACAAGGCAATATCCTTTCAGCCTTGAACAGTTACTTTGGGTAGCCAAAAATTTATTGACCTGGCGCGCTATAGCCAGCCATGCTATAAGAATGTGTTGTTGGTGAAATTACTGTTCTTTTTTTTGCCAGGAAACATTACACCCATTCTACAATGACAGTTGGGCGCCATCCACCGTTAATAAATTTGGTTGTGCGATGTCTGTTTCCATGGTATCCCTTTATTTTTTTCTGTATACCTAGCAGTATAGTTATTGTGTGTTGTTGTTTTGTATATAGGTATAAGTTTATTACATGTATATGGTTTGGAGATAGAATGGGGTGGTGGGGATATTATATCTGTGTACCTCTATATAGCTATAGAACCGCTGGGCCAGACAGTCAATATTTTTTTTTAGACTCAGAGACTTTTAGAGTGGTGGTAGCTATGTAGGTTTTGTCATTATTTTGACGAAATCGATATGAGCGATTTTGAATGACACAAAACAAAATGATGAAAAACTTATGAACAAATTTGATGGGTTGGAAGAGTGCTTGATTAATGCGACAGATGAACCTGGTTAAGTTAAGTACATTATTCATTTCATCATCAGACGAAGAGGGAATTTGAAGTCTACTTTTATGCGCGGTTAAAAGACTTTGTTTTCTTTTGACAACTTTATATAGCCACGTTTTTATTTCATTTGTGTGTTGTTTTTTTTGTAAAGGTACCTATACGTACATATTTTCTTTATATACCTTATCTTCTTGGTTTGAAGTTTTTTCTCTGAAATAAATACCTAAATTTTGTATTTTTGTCAATTATCAATTGATATTATATTGAAACTTAATAATTGACGAACTCAATTAATGAAAGATAAAATCATTTAAGAATAATGTAGATTTTTGTGAATTTAGCAGTTTTTGTTTTTATTATTTGAGTTCTAAAATACAATTATTTTATGGAGACTTGTATACGAATTTTAAAGAAAATAATGCACCAATCATTCTGAAAATCAACGATTATTGATGAAAGATACTCCTGACCTGAGGACATTCATGAAAGCCGTTGGAACAACTTGTCAGCAGATTTTGTACTTATCCGTTTGATGAATTTAAACTTCTGTATGTATAGTTTGTATACCTCAGTGGCGTATATAGAGGGGTGATCAAAGGGATCAACCCCCCCCCCCCCACATTACTTTTCAGCTTAATCATAAAAGGAATGGAAATAAGTTCCACATCATTATATAGCAAAGCGTACATATTTGGATTCTCAAATCATTGCCATTTCTCCATCTGTCCGACAAGTACTTTAAAGGGTTTAAATCAGACTCCGTGAAATAAGAATCTCGGAGAGTGACGGCAAAATATTTATAAAGCTATGGACTTCGAATTTTTAATTAGTTAACAGGTTATTAATTTGGTTTACCAATAAATTTCGGTGCCTTTGAGTCGCGAAAGGTAAATTTAGATTGGTGCAAGTTTAGGATCTTGCCAAAAAAATTTACGCGATAAACATAAAAGGAATCGAGCATAAGAAGATTCGTTTTCTGGAATTTATGAAGCTTCAAAATTTTGTTTCGAAACTGTTGATTTAAGAAAAAAGGAAAGATGGAAAGACTGAAGAATAGTTCAAATCCTGAAGTTAAAAGTATCTACTGAAATCAAAAAAACCTATAAAATTTTGTATGGCAATTATATAGCAAGGGGTTTTGTATTCTGCCTTTTCTGTAAAATATTCAGAACAATATTGTTACTCTGAAATTTCCAAAAGGTGGCTTTCATTCTCTTGAATTTTTTGTTTTTATAAATTTTTTTTATTTTTGTTTTTAATTTTTCAACATACTTTTAAAGTCGATATATTAGAAGGATTTTTAGTGCTCTTCAAGCATGATTCATTAGATATTTTCAAAGCAGCTAATAAACTTATTAAAACTAGTTTTGTTAAACATCTGCTGGTCTTGTCAAGTTGAAATGGGGAGTAGATATTGATCCGTACAAGCGATAGCAAGCTTAAACATTTCCCGAACATTAATATGTTGCTAAGGATTAATGCTTCACTGTTGATATCAACTTCTTCTGTCGAAAAAAACATTTTCTTGTTTGAAACTGTTAAAAACGATTCCAAGGAATAAAACAAAAGAAGTAAGTTTTTTTCCACTTCTGGTAATCTACATAAATAACAGTCCGGAATAAAGAACTTAAGTTTGGATTGTTTTGTTGCAATTTTAAGACCTTTTGAATAGTTTGGCGGATCTGAAAATTCATCGACAGATTGGAACCACAATCTTACAGATTGGAACTAAGTCTTATAGATTTATTATCAAAAGAAAAGTTGAATACTCAATTTTACAAGATTTTTATACTTACATTACTAAATGAAGAATTTACCTAAGTTATTTATTTCTTGTTTTGTCGCACTTAATAAAATATAACTCAAAATAGCTTTTAACGGCCTTTAGTCCTACAAAATTTTGGCGTTTCGTTCTGGCGATCTCACTTGGACTCATCAATTGACTAGTGAGGGCCTTTGACAATTACGCAATTTTTTGTTAAGTTCATTTCATCATACATAGATTTCGTGACGAATATCTAGTGTGAACTATATCCAACAAGACTAGAATTCCTAATCAATAAATTGGAAGTTTTTTGTTTTTTGCCCGGGGCCATGGCAATATTTATATAAAAAGGTTTTAATATAACTTTATACAAAAAATGTATGGAATTTATTACCATGTCACCCCCCATTGTTAAAAGCTATCTACACCAATGGCATACCTTCATGTAGGATCGTGCACAAAACGATGAATGTCACTCTTTTTAACTGTCAGTTTGAATTTTACTGTAAACCTAAGTATATCCAAATCAAAATGGATTGCACGGAGTAGATGCTCAAAGCAAGTGTTCCATGAAAAGAGCATTAAAATGCAAATGATCCAGATTAATATTGTGTTCATAACTAATAGAATCTCTTATTTGTAAAACGGAGTTTTGAGTATGTGCTACGTTTTGTTGCTTTGTCGTTGGTAGATATTTAGGACAAATTTTCACGTTTTGTTGCTCTATCGTTTGTAGATATCTAGGGCAAATTTTTACTCAGCGAAAAGAATTTTTTTGATTGTCGGTAAATTTTTTTAAAATTATTTTTTAGCGGAATAGCTTGATAATTCTTTTCCCGCACAAAAAGAAACTCTTGTTCAAAGACAGAATATGCTTTTCTTAAAATTTTTTCCTGCCATTTTTTGTGTCGACTTCTAGCGACATCTTGTATCCATAATTTCAAAAAATTTAGAGACTTTATAGGATTGGTCTATTGAGTTCTTAATTGAGGGGGGTTGGAATCGAATAAGAGCCGTTTCCTGATACTAAACTTAAATATTTACGTTCAACTTAAATGCTTATGCCCTACTTCGCTTCCTAAGCATAAACTGTCAAATAAATGGACTAAAATATTTAAGTGTTATTTAATGAAATGGCCTTTTTTGTTTTATATGGGAGACACATTCAACCAGTTCAGGCTGTTTAGGAAGATACCTATCAAGTGTGATCCACAAAAAAAAAATTAACTGCCAGTTCTCAACAAATTTGACATATAATATGACACAACAGCAATATGTCTAGAGTTACCATCACAATATGGTACAACTTTTTCTATTTTTTTAAATCATTTAATACTTTGCAGAAGATTAAGAAAAAATAGGAATATCACGGTGAAAACGTCGATTTGTTTCTATTATTTCGATAGCTCCTGGAAGTCATTTGAAGATTTCACAATGGCAACCATGTTTTTGACAAATGTCATTGAAAAGTGTGAAAGAGTGAATTGAATCAAATATAATATAAGCCTGTTCCAGAAAAAGAAATCTCGGAGTTTTCAGCAATCTCAGTTACATGAATACAGCAAAATTTCTCAGCTTTGCTGTCAAAACTCTGAGGAAAAATAGTTTTGGATTTGCTTGCAAACTTTTTGAGTGAGAAAAATCTCTGAGATTTCATTTTTCTGACCGCGCCAAATCATATTTCGCAGATGAAAAGCCCACCGACAATCACATGCAACTCTCAGTGATGTGAAAGTCACTAACTATTTTAGCCTATTCCACCCTAGGCCAGGGCAACACTGATCCATCTTCGTTTAACAATGCAATGGCTTCAAAAAAATACTCTAGTTGCCCAAAATATGCTAACCGGGTCCGGCGGAGCCTGGAGGGCCCTGGTTCTGCGAGCCCGCATAAAAAGTATCATTTTTAACAAAACTGTTAAAAGTTCACTTCTTTATAATTCTAGTCACTTCCTTAATTTAAGACTGCACACTCAGAAGTCAGATGGTAAAAAGTACAGGGTGGCGCATAAGTAACTTTATGATTTTTTTGATGAACATAACATTTTTCTTTCTTATTTTATTTAACCTTGACATTTTATTTAGATTACGGTTTGGAAATATGTTCACATTGTATATAGATATATATCGTGACATGCTCTTTCCATGAGCAGTTTCCATTAGTTTTCTTAGAATTTCAATTGCCCCAGTGCCCTCATTTCTTCTCGCATAATGGCTTTAATCTGTTGCATTGTTCTTGGCTAATCGGCATACACCTTACATTTTAGGTAGTCCCCAAGAAAAATATCTGGAGCCGTTAAATCCGGCGAACACCGTGGCCAGTTTAAATCAGAATAAAGCGATATTATCCGATCACCAAAATTTTTCCTCAAGAGAGCCATAGTTGGATGAGATGAGCTGCGTGAGATGTGGCTCGTACACAAATTGCATCTTATATGGAAAAGGGTGAAACTCTTTGCTAAGAGTTAAGACCAGCTGCTGCGAACGTCGCATGCGATGCCTGGTGGAAGTTTGGGGCTTTTCCTCAATACTTGCTTGCACCCGAGCAATGTATATTGTATATATCATTTCGAACTGCACGAGGTGGTCTTCCAGCACGCGGAAGATCACAGACAGCCCCTTGTTGCTGAACGCTGGTAAATTGTTGGAGCACTGGGCGAATTGCGACCATGAAAGGAATTTCAATATGATCTTTGTGTCTGATCAATTGAATGTCGACTTTCTAATTGAAATTGAACAATTTTGGTTCTTTATTCTGTGCTGAGTCTTTCCAAGATAAATTTTCCAAGTTTTTAAAGTTAATTCGGAAAAAGAATACATAAACAAAAAAAAATATTAAATAACCTTGTACAAACATGAACTATTTTTTTGTTTAACAATAACTAAAATGTTTGGTCTGTTCGTTTACTTACACAAAACTATACCAGTTTCTACTACTTTAATTTTTTTTTATATGAACTTTGACATGCAGTTGCTGGACATTGGCAATTTTGGGAACTTATACACGATTAAAGCTGTTGTTGCATTGAAACTTGATTGAAGTAACTAGACACATTCAAATTTATAACAGTTCTGTTTATAGAAGTTTCTATTTATGCAACCCGAAGGGGTAAGGAGCGCTTTATGGACTGGTGGATATGGATACTTCGGGAATTCAAAGTGTTATTTTGTCAAGCCCTGAGACCCGTGTTGATGGTGAAAAACTGTTATAAATTGGAATGTCTACTTGTCTAAAAATATAAACAACAAAAAGAAGGAGTAGATACAAATCTTATAAAGGGTGTTTTTTTTAGACGTGTGGTTTTCAATCTGACAATACTTTTTTCTGAGTTGGTCTTTTTTACAGCTGTAACTTGATTTATGCTCAGTTTAGTTTGCCATTTCATAATGAATAGACTTACTCCTGAACAACGTTTGCAAATCGTGCAAATTTATTACCAAAATAATGGTTCGGTTCGCACGACGCATCGCGTGCTGCGTCCAATATTCGGTCAACATAATCGCCCAGCAGAGTAATTCGAGCAACCATGGATCGGTTTCGTATCACGTTTACTCTAGTGGATAATGCGCCTTCTCAGAGACGCCGTACAGTTCGCACCGAAGATGCTATTGCTGCTGTGGAACAGAGTATCGAAGAAAACCCGAATGAGTCCATCCGCCATCGCGCGCAACAATTGGAGCTGGGGCCTCTTGGGCCTCTCGGCTGGAATTTATTCGAGCCAGCCGCAGCGGCCACTTGCCCGAAATCATTTTTAAAACATAATGGCAAACCCTTATCTTTATATTAAAGCTAAATTCTTGGCCATAACATTAAACTGTGCGTTTATTTTCTTGTTGAAAACCACACGTCTAAAAAAAACACCCTTTATTTGTTTTAAATGTGACAGCTCTATAAGGCCACACTTAATATATATCCTGTGATTTTCACAAAATGTACTCTATCATTGTTTTTAGTTTGATTTTACCTACACATGAAAGTCAAATATTGGCCTTGGCCATATATTAAATGTAAAAATTTTAAGAGAAGAACAAAATGCTAAACACCATGAAAGACAACTTAATATATAACTTTAATTGATCTTAATTTGTTGTCGCTTTGTCGTTTTGTTGTCAGCCTTGAATGTTTTAGTTTAGCTCCATTTGTCACCTATTAATATATTATATGTAGGTACTATATGCATTTGATTTTCAGCACAAAACTTTTCAAGGCATCCAAAATCTGTGGCGACATTCATATTTATTTAATTTTTTTTTTTCAAACAGTGCCTATACCTACAGCTGCATCGTCGTCGTCGAATAGGCCTACCTTTTAGCTGCATTACACAGAAAAAAGCCTACGGGGCGTAATGTGAAGGCTGTGTTCATTAAACATATAGAACTCTTAACTCTTTGGTCAAAATAAAAACATTCCAAATGTGTTTCTAAGTATGCAAAATGTAAATTTGTATATTTCTTTCCATTTTATCTAGCCTCAATATCATATGGTGCTGAATAGAGTATGTAAGGCTGTTGTTTAAGTTATACATAGGCACCACCATCACCACCGCTAGCAATCGTCCTTGAGAAGCTTACATCGCAGTAGTTGTTGCACTCTAATTACCCACCCTGATGCCTGACTTGATCCGGGCGGACTGCATTGCCGAATATTTTATTTTTAATTTTTTTTTGTTTCTATTATTATTTTTATTATTCGCGCCTAGCTGAAGAAAAAGGGAGTTGTCCAATGTCCAATGTCCATGTCCAACTCTCACAACTAGGCCGAGTTATGCATAACAACAACAACGATTGCTGAAAACTCTAGGCCTAGTTTCGAGGTGGTGTCACGCAAGTTCCCTGAAGGAGTTCGTGGTTCGATGCTGATGTGGTGGTGGTGGTGATGTTGTTAGCCAGGGTCGCAGATGCAAATCTCTTCAATACATCGCTGCTGCTGTATACTGTACCGCAGCCAGCGTAAGTAAAAGTTCTGCCCGATACACTGACAGTAGCTGCACAGTACTTTGACACTGATATTCGTTCAATGCAAAAACCTATGCTAGGCCATGAAGACCAACTATTCCTAACCGCTGCCGAAGAGGAAGAAGAAGGCGACCACTGCTTGGCTTGTTGCTGGCTGCTGCCTCTATATCTCTGCCGCCACCGCTAAAACACACTCATGACGGTCGCACATTTTAAGTGCGTTCACGTTTATCTAGCGCTGTTGTTCTGTTGTTTTTTTTTTTTTTTTGCTGCACTGTGCGTTGGTACAACAACGACAGTGACAGTCGCTGCCGCTTCATGCAATTTAAATGTGGCATTTGTGCGAGAGTATAAATTAAGCAGTGCGCCTTGACATCAATTAGTCCATGCACATTACAACAAAAACAACAGCACCAACATATAAATTTAAGTGTGTTCGTTTATAAGCTTACAACTATCCCTTTCCCACATGCGTTTCGATGCAATATACTAAACATTGTTGCAGCTGTTTTTTTTTGTGTTTGATATTTTTACTTTTTATATGAATTGCTGCCAACAACAAACATTCGTTTGACATACGCAAGTGACATTTGGGTGTTTGTGCACACAACTATTTTGTCTAATACTCAACGCTCGACGACGACGACGGCGATATATTTACGGCAATATAATTATGATGGCATTCAGCAGTTTAGTTGTTGGCTATATATACCTATACCTACCTACTGTTTGTGCGAGTGCGATTTGTCCTTAATAGGTTCTTGGCTTCATTCCGTTTAAAGGTTTTAACCTGTGCATAGCACATTACACAATGACATGTGTGCGGTGTGTTGAGAACATAACATTATTTCCTTTCGAGAATACAAATTCTTTTTTGGATATTTTGTATGGAACACGGTATGAAACGTGCTAGTTTACACTTTTAGGACTATGGAACAATCATTTTGTTCATATTATGTGGGATCCTAAAATAAAATTATAAAAACCTAAATATAAAAATATTTATTAATAATTATTGTTGAAGTGTATAATGGCGCCCAACATGAGGCCTTGGAGAAATTACATACAAAATTATTAATATAAAGTTGAGATCTATCCGCCGATGGAGAACTTAGAACGAGATAAGGATGTAACTATGTCTTAAATTTCTAGATACTGAAATTCAACATTCGTGTAGTACGGTTAAGGAAAGAATCTCTCTACTTCATGGTATATCCAAAATTGCGGTACAAAAATTGAACATCATTGGAGTGGTTTTTTAAAAAATAATTTTTTATACATATACATATGTACCTATATGTAAAAATTTGAAAAAATAAAAGCAAAAAATGGTATATGCAATTTTTTAGCCTTTATTAATGCGGACTTAAAAAATTTATTTAAAAAAAATATCATTTACCCATTTTCGAAATATGGAATTTTCAAAAAATAATTTTGAAATTTTTTTTAAAAATCAATAATTTATTTTTTTGAAAATTTTGGTATGCAATATTATTAGAACTTATTTGGATCTTTTTTGCAAAAGAAATTCATTAAAATCAATTCAACTGATAATGAGATAATCGAAAATCAAAAAAATGGTTCTATGAGAGATACAATTTTTAAACAATAGAAAAAATTTGTTTCCAATAATATGCTAGATCGTACAAATATATGTTCTCACCAAAATATTAATCAAAATCGTAGGAGCAACAAACAAAAAATCTGAAGTGTTAAAAAAAAAAAAGGAGCCGTTTTTGAGAAAAGTGAGATTTTCAATACCTGTTTTTAAACATTTGTATGGGAGGTTCCGTTATTTTTGGTTATAAGAATAATTTTAATTTAAAATCTGCTAGATAAAGTTAAAAAACATTACCAAGTTTAATAAAAATTGACCGATTCGTTTTCGAATTCTTAAGTTCTCAAACAAAAAAAATTGAATTTTTTTTTTTAAATAAAAAATAATTGTTTTTTACGGCAGGTACCGTTATTTTTGGCCTTAAGAAAAATTAAAAAAACCGATGGGGGGAATGCCCCATTTTTTTGATTCGCTATCATCGTAATCTCAACTTTGATCAAAATTCCGAGTTCGATTTTTTTTACGAATCATATTCATAACCCTATTTCAGCTCTATTCATTTTTCCCATCGATACCCTCTTTAAAGTGATTCAACATCATTATTGTTGGTGAATCTCTTACAACCGACCTATTTTTTTAAGTTTGGAAAAATAAATAATACCAGGGGGCTAAATCTTGTTTATAAGCGCAAGTGTGAAGAACTGGATAATTGTCTTGATTTGGCTTTTTTCTTTTATTTCATTTTTCCACCGCTAAAACAAGTTCGAAAAGTATTCTCTGTTTATTGTTCTTACTTTTTCGAAGATTATTCCACGTGCATCCCAAAAAACTGAAGCTAATAACCTTGTCTGCAGATGGAACAGTCATCGCCTTTCAATCCATTGTTTTGATTGCTGCTTCGTCTTAGGCGTAAAATGATAGTGACCAATATTTCATCCATATAGTAAAGCGTGCAAAAATTTCGCTTTAATTTGGTGAAATTACGACGAACACTCAGTTTAAACATCGCGATCGTCACAAATTTGTATTTGTTCTTTTGTGGGTTATTGCGGCACCAATCTTGCGCACAGATTTTTCAGGTCGTAATCAACTTACAATACGCGATATACAACACTTTTTGAAAAGCCTGACATGTCTGCGAGAGTTCACGCCCATTTTGTGAACTTTTCCAACAATTTACCATAAAATTTTACCAAAAATTACGATTTTATTACTTCTGCTTCTAAATAGTTTAAACTGCATTTGAACATACTTTTGACTTTGTTAACATTTGTTCGTTAAAAATTAAATATTTATATCGCTAAACTTTAGTTGTGAATCATTGCAAATTCGTGCAATACAGTCGTGCATTTTATTGTACAGTAGAATCTCAAAAATATGAACAGATGTCAGATATAAAACATGGCGTTTATCTTTTTTAATTGTTCATCTTTTCGAGCACCAAGATTTGGTTGAGGAAGAAGATATACATTTAATATAATTTACATAACGAGTTAAAACAAGTCAAAAAATACCGTTAGAAAAACTGGATAGCTTTACAAAAATATAATACGAGGAACTAAAGGCGAAGAAAAAGTCAAAAATTGAGTTGGGTATAAAGAGTTCATCTTTTCGAGGACAAAATTTCAACCCATTCATCTTTTTGAGCACTGAAGGGTGAAAATATTTCGTTCAACTTTCCAAGCTGTTCATCTTATAGATATCGTTCATTTTTCTGAGATTCTACTGACAGTTTTTTGAACTAAAATTGTTAGAAATTGACAGTTTTAGGAATAAATAAAAGATATTATTTTAAATAACTTAAAAACACTTATTTTATTTATTTATTTACTTAAATGCATTTCGGAAGCTATGCTTCCATCGTCAGTAAGTTTTATATAAAGCTTCCGAAATGCATTTAAGTAAATAAATAAATAAAATAAGTATTTTTAAGTTATTTAAAATAATATCTTTTATTTATTTCATGAAAAAACACGTTAAAAATCTCCAATATCAAATCAGTTTTAGGAAGTTAAAAAAAGATAGAATATATACATTTCAAGTTTTTCGAAAGAATATAGGATCAAAAACTGAACCTATCTCAGTCAAATTTTATTCCTATTGACAGTGGGAAGATTGGTTGGTAATTTGAGTAAAATTCACCCAGTGTCTAATAGACACTGTCTATACGTTCTGTAACTCTCGCATCGATAAAATTAGTCGAGAAAAGTTGAAAAATGAAGCATATGATTTTTTTCAATTCTTAGCGTTTCTCGATTCTCGAATGATTTTGTTGATGGGATAGTTAGAGAACTTAGGCAAATATTTAATTAAATACTAATACTTTTTTTAATTACCCAAATCCAATACACACCCCAATCCGGAAAGAGAGGTGTTTGAACTATTTAGTCAGCCACTGATGATATGGGCACAAAAAGTTCTTAAAACCATCCCCTCTAAGATTTCTTGAATTTTAACTTGCAAGAGAATTAATGATATATATTTTTAATTAGCGTGAACGAGGCTTTATCTCATACACATACATACATGTATTTACTATACCAAAGCTAGATTTGCGTATAGTAATTAGTAACAATTGAACCTCTAGATTGTTGTAACGCATGTATTATAATGTCTGTTCCCGTACTGTCCAAAATTTTAAATTTCCACGAATTTAAATCAAAAGTCTGTCAAAGTTCATATAAAAAATAAAATGTGTAGAAAATCACACAAATATACAGAGTTTCAAACTAAAGGAACAAACTTATGGATTTAAAAAAAAAACAGTAATTGGAGGGCGCCCCATAAAAAGTTTTTGAACAGGGCGCCAAATAACCCCGATCCAGAACTGATTGGGCCCATAGAGTAAGCAAAAAGAACAAATTATTTTGAATGAATTGATGAACTTAGACATAAAATTTAATAAATTTGTATAATTGTTTAAGAAATTTCAACGCAAATGTCAACAGAAAAAAGCACATTTATTTTTATTTGTTTAGAATTATTTTCCCACACACACATAAAAAATATATAGGTACCTACTTACAGTCAACGTTACCAACTTATCACTGAGTTAATTTAGTTGTGATGGTTGTTTCATATAGAATAGGCATGTTCAGGAAAATGAGATCTCGGAGATCTCAGCAATCTCAGTTACCTACCTGAACAGGATTCCTTAGCAAAATTTCTCAGCTTTGATGTCAAAACTCAGAAGAAAAAAAATCTTGGATTCGCTTGCTCACTTTTTGAGTGAGAAAATTCTCTGAGATCTCATTTTTCTGAACACACCAAATATACATACCTATAATATAATTCATCTTCAATTATTATAACATTTCATAAAGTGAATATACTTTTTCTAGAAGTTGATTGATGAATTGCAATATGCGCACCTACGAGTAGGTATTTATTAGTCGGAAAACAATCCCCCTCCGAATTAAGTTTACAAAATTTATATAGAAATATATCTACGCATCACATTGATGGTCTTGATTTGATTCCTTTCAACCCCACTACCCCCCCCCCCCCACCGCCACCCCTCCATTAAAAGCAAATCCTTCAAAACTCTGGGTGAAATGAACTTTCACTCACATAACCTTGAAAATATTTTCCTCTTCTCAGACAAAAAAAAAAAGTCCATCAGTAAGTAGGTACTTTTGGAAGCAGCCTTAAAATCTTTTCTATTGGTTGTCTTTATGCCAGAGAGTATATGAGATTATTCTTTTATATGAAAATGTACGTACGTATAGGTATATGAGTATTATGATGGTTGAAGCAATTTATATATTATCAGGACGACCGACAACGACGACACAATACAAACAAAAAAGTCATATAAAAACCTGAAAATAATATTGATTTTTTCACATTTTGTTTTTTTTTTTTTATGCAGCATAGGCTGCTCCAAAATCTTTAGATCAAGTTCATGGCCAAATGGAAGTTTCGAATTATCAAGAAAACAACGCCTACATATTGGGTATAAAGTACAAGTTTCTTTCTTTCACACGCAGAAGCATGAGAAAGTGCGACTGTCAAAATCCTCTCTCCCACCGCTGTTGCTATATAATGTGCCTTTGTATGTATATGTATACATATATATTCCCTTCAAAAGATTCCAGACTGGCGTTGTCCTTTCTGGAGCAAATAAACTTGTGTCCTTGAATACAGTTCTCCCCATTATGCTTTTCCTTATTACCCTAGTGGGTTTTTGGTTCTCAGACTAAATTTTGTCTGCGATGTATACATACACCCATAACTTCGTTGTTCAACACTACTAGGACTATTGAACAAAGGAGCCGTCTTCGTCTATAAGTATAAATTCAAATCTATATATGAGGCACAAAAATATCCCGACGCGTACCTAGGCAGGCACGCATACAATCTGAGCAAATATATGAATTACAACAATGGGAGGGCGAGGGGGCGAGGCCATGGGGTTTGAGATCAAGTTAAAAAAAGGACGACAACCTCTGAGAGGGTGGTGTCGGCTGTCGACTTAAGGTTTGAATGTTTATAGGTATACGATTATATATATATGCCTGTGTATCATTAGACGTTTTGTGAGCTTATCGCAGGAGCAAACTCCATATCCTCTTTTACAAAAAAAAAAATGTATGTATTTTTGTTTGTCTGGAAAAAGTAATGACCTATCTCTTACTGGCTGAGGGGTTGAGGTAGGCTTCAAGGTCACGGTAATAATATGAAATTTGTTTGTTTCTGTGTCTATATGTCTGTGTGTGTCAGTGCGTTGCGGTGTTCTCGTATAATAAAGCCAACAGCCATTTTATTTTTTTTGTACCTCATATAGATCTCTGTGAAATGAATAAAAATATGATGAAAAGGCGGTTCACGTTTGAAAGGATATTTTTTGGCTTATGAGGTCAATAAGTCTCCGCGACGAGTTTAAAAAGGAAAAAAAAAAACGTCCATAGAATTTTTTATATTAAAGTTAAAAATATGTAATTAGGTTGGGAAATAAAATGTTATATCAAGTAAATGTATATAGGTGGGTTGTTTTGAATGGTTCCCAAATGGCAGGCAGACAGACTATTCCGAAGAGGATAACCTTTTTCGATATCTCATTTCGTTTGTACCTATAACTAATATTTTTTTCGGGTCATTTTCTGCAAGGTGTGTAGGATGTTTTTACTTTTTAAAAACCTATCAGAGAATAAAGATTTGGTCAAAGGGTTTTTTCCCTTTGATTCAAACGGAAAAAAAATATAAATAGGTACTTATATAGGATAGGACATTTAAATGAATTTACTTTGTATTAAAACACATTATTTCTAAAGAATCTCTAAATTCGTAACTTTGTCTACACTCAAGTGCAAAAATTTCTGTCCAAGTTTCAGGTATAAAAAATACCATTTTGGGAGAAATTGTCAAAAAGTAAAAAAGACATAAACTTACAATTATTGAATGCGTATAAGCAGTTGTTGTAAGCACGATTGAGGGCCAGTTGTACAAATATTTGAACCGTGGTTCAGAAATTTTTTACCAACCGATTTCGACGGATTAATTGAGTTTCAGCAGTGGTTTACTGTTCAAGTGTGTGATAATAACTCAATTACATACTTGAACCATCGTTGAACGTTAGTTAATCTGCCGAAATCGGTGAGTTAAAATCTAGAAGCGAGGCTGAACCTCTATTGTACAACTGACCATGAGTATACTGGGTTTACCTATAATCTTTCATAAGAGCGTCCTCTGATGCATAAAAACAACATTGCACAAGATTTCTTCTTCGAATAAAAATTTCAAAATCTCAACAAAATTTCCCAAATAGTTACTGTCAAAGCCGAATTAAGTGCGCGATAGGGATCGATTTTATAAATATTGAACCCATAATAACTTTTTTCGTTTACTTCACAAAACTATAGGTACTCATTTTCTAGCATTTTTAGTCCAAAACACTGTCAAATTTCATATAAAAACTTAAACTGGTAGAATTTGGCAGTTTTTTAAATGTTGATTTCAAAACATTGACAGTGTTCGACATTTTAAGAATCGAGATTTAATCAATCGATATATTAATAATTTTTTTGTAGCTTTTATTTCGCTTGTTAAAACGATTTTAAATCTCCTCAAAATTTAAAATTTAGTTGATAAATAACTTGGGATTTTAAGATTTTTGCAATAACACTATTTTTTACAAACGTCAAACATTCGGTCCTATAGCGAAGCTTAAGAAAAATTTTAAGTTATTTTTGACGTACCTATCCTAACGCTTGGCACATACATACATATGTATGTCAAATTTTCAATACATACTGCAGTATTTTTTAGGGATTGTGTCTCATATTCCACATAAATTAATGTGAAGTTATGTTTTTAGGTAAATACTATATCCTAGAATACTATTTAATTGATATTTTACAGCATTTCGCTATAAAGAAGAAAATTGGTTGAAAATACATATCTGTCAAAATTAGAAATTCTTGCCAAGGTCTCATTATACTTTTTGTTTGTGATTACTGATTACAAGGCGCTCAAGTGCAGTGTTATTTTTCAATGTTTTAAATTTTCTTCACATTTCTTTGTGTGAAATAAGAGACACAATCAGCCAGTGAAATGGAAAAATTGTAAACTCCTTACCATAGACGTATTAAAAAAAAGTATTTAAAAAAAAAACTGTAGGTCTGCGAAATATACTCCTCGGCGGTGGCGATGCAGTGATACAAAAACAGAAAGTATTGGTTTTGTGTGAACAAAAAAAATGTTAGACATTTTAATGAAATCTATAACGAAGTCCAAAATAGTGATTTTCGAAATATCATTGTTCAGTCGGTTTTCTTGTCTTTGCGTTCAGATTTAGAGTTTGAAAATGGATGAATAGATTTTCGTGCAATCCGTTAAAGAGCAATTTTATGTGATTCTTTAGACATGAGAAATTCTGAAAAATTCATTTTTTTTTATCTATAAAAATCGGCTCTAATGACAAATTTCACTTATAATTTTTTTAACGCCGCCCTCTCTCAATGGTGTTAAGCTGGATTTTTCTAAGAGAAAGTAGTTTAAAGAGCAGAACTAGTCTAAGTCACATTTTAAAAATTTTTTCAAGAAGAACCTTAGAGCGTAAAATGCTGACTTTCAACATTATGATTATATTCTATTATTTAAATTCTGAAGGAATAACTGCACAAAGGAATATTCAGAATATGTAAAAAATGCGCGGAACATAACAAGTTTCCTTATGACGTAAAAATACTCATTTTGGACTTAGACTAGTTCTGCATTGTAGCGACGATATGTGCACGACTGGGTCGTACGAACTTTTGTGCGATCACACTGTGTTTTTAAAGTTTTAATATTTCAAAAACTATATTTTATCTTATAAAAGAAATAAATTAGTTATGGGGTCCTATATTGTATACCACCTGCTTAAAACGTAGTTAAGTTTAAGATAGTATTATGCGAGTAGGTATATTTATTTATGAACAATATAGCACCGTGTTGCAAATATGCATGGAACTTACAGTTTAGACTGAAAAATTGTAAAAAAAATATGTAATTACATAAACATTTGCAACTTGATTAAACAATCTCTGAAACAATGTGATGTACAATGTACATCATCCGATTGCTAAAGGAAATCCAATTTATGAGAAAAAAAATTGAAAATCGTTAGAGCGGTTTTTAAAAAAAAATAATTTTTTATATATAAATTTTTTAAAAAATAAAAAAAAAAATGGTACGCAATTTTGTAGCTTTTATTAATGCGGTATCAAAAAATTAATTAAAAAGAAATATCATCTACCCATTTTCGAAATATGGAATTTTCGAAATATGGAATTTTCAAAAAATAATTTTGAAAATTTTTTAAAAATTAATAGTTTACTTTTTTTTTAGAAATTTTGGTATGCAATATTATTAGAACTTATTTGAAGCTTTTGTACAAAAAAAATTTTTGAAATCAGTTCAATTGATAATGAGATAGTCGAAAATTTAAAAAAAAATGGATCTATGAGAGATACCATTTTTAAATGATATATATGTATATATTTTATTTAAATAATATGGTAGACCGTACAGATGTTAGTTGACAAAAAAATTTAATCAAAATCATAGGAGCCGTTTTTGAGAAAAATGAGATTTTCAATAGCTATTTTTAAACATTTGTATGGGATGTACCTGCCATTACTTTTGGTTATAAGAATAATTTTTATTCAAAATTAGCTAGATAATGTTAAAAAACTGCTGGGTGCCAAGTTTAATAAAAATTGACTGAGTCGTTTTCTTATTATTATTTTTCCCAAAAAAAACTTCTGAAACTTTTTTTAAAAATCAAAAAAAAAAATTTTGGTATACAAAAGTTTTAAAACTTTTTCAATCACTCTCCATAAAAAAATTGATCAATATCAGTTGAACTGTTGATGAGAAAATCGTAAATCAAAAAAATGGTTCCATGGTAGGTACCATTTTTAACCATTTTTCGAAAATAGTTTTTTTTTTTTTAATGGTAGCGTTTTTGTAAAAAAAATTACTGAATTTTTTTTTAAGTTGTGGGCACTTTTTGAGATAAATAAGATTTTCATTTTTTGTTAAAAAAATTTGTGCGGCAGGTACCGTTATTTTTGGTCTTAAAAAAATGAAAAAAATGGGTGGGGCGAACGCCAAAAAAAACGCTTGGAACCAATTTTGAAGGAAATTGACCGACCTGTTTAATCTACAGCCGAAAGGACACACAGACAGACAAACGGACAGAGACCCACTTTTTTCGACTTCGCTATCATGGTAATTTCAACTTTGATCAAAATTCATAACTTGCCATATTACCTATGTATATATCGCAAGTAAAAATTTAAAACCAATATCAATTTATTAAAAAAACTTAAAAGTTTAGAAAAGTATCAATTTTGCGCCAGTATCACTTGCACCTGACTTTAAAGTTGTAATTCAAAAAATGAATGAATTGAAAAAGAATAAGAAACAAACAAAAAAAAGAATTATAGAAGAATTTTAATTTTAGCTTTGAAAATACAATCTGAGAAGTTAAATGAAAGAAATGAAATCTCTTTTTTTAAACCCAAAAAAGAAAATTATTTGTTCCTATATTTATATTTGAATGATTTATTTGATGCTTTCGTAAATTCATTAAAATATTTCTATTTAGTGACCCAGCAGTCTAGACTTAGCTTTTGTATTTTTTTGGATCATGTATTTAGAAGACCTATAGAAAATAGAAATAGATGTACACCTAAAAGAAGGTAAGGTCTAGATTCGTATAGTTATCTCTCTTTTTTTGAGTTTTATCAATTAGATTTAGTATTGAAATGAAAAGTGGAAGGTTTTGACTTCATAATCCCAGCAAGGTTTTAAAGAAAAAAAAAAAAGGATGAGAAAAACATTTGCCTACACGCATCACTTGTATAAGACTTTTAAAACAACCGGAAGTAATTTTTTGTTGTCGTTAGTAAAAATAATTCCTTTTGTGTGACTTTTTTTAAATATAAAATTAACAAGACTTCAGGTCACTTATGTCAAATTTGTATTGTTAGTAAATACAGTAGACGCTCGATATAGTGAATATCGGTATAGTGAACTATCCACTATACTGAATACACAAAATTTTATACAGACAACTCTAAATAGTGAACAAAAGGTATCTCGATATAGTGAACTCACATTTTTTTTTCAATATTTAACAAGATTATGCCAGCAGCAATGCATTTATAGCATTGTGGACATTTACAAGATTTTGCAGTGCAAATCAATTTAAACAAACAAACAGAATTAGTGATTATATTCTTATTTAGAAAAAAAAAAAAAAACAAACTATTTTGTACCGGGAGCTATGAAGTTTTTCGTTTTTATGAAAAATAACGTTTATTGTATGTTTTTATAATATTATAAAATATTTATGTTTTTTTTACCCAATTGAAATTATTTTACGCTTTAATTATAAAAAAATCATTTTGTATCAAAATCACACTGGAAAGCCTTTTAAGTTTCTCTCTCGAAATAGTGAACAGGCCTGGTTTTAATTACTTCACTATATCGAGCGTCTACTGTATTTATCAAATATTTAAACAGATTTGCATTTTTTTTATGACTACCCTTAAAATTCAAACACAGTGAGAAA
Organism: Epistrophe grossulariae; assembly: GCA_929447395.1. Classification (NCBI taxonomy): domain Eukaryota; kingdom Metazoa; phylum Arthropoda; class Insecta; order Diptera; family Syrphidae; genus Epistrophe; species Epistrophe grossulariae. The sequence continues at coordinate 117,708,224 of OV839568.1, forward strand.
TTTGAAGACGATTTAAATTGAGATACCGATGCAGATGCACATTGATTTTAAAAAATTGAGCAGAGTAAAGCATTCCATATTAATTGTGTAGTGAATGAATCTCTGTAGGATACTTAACACAATCTGAGATTTTAATTGAAAGTTTGATATTAAGCTCAATGATGGTAAAAAAATCTGCATATTTCTTTTCCATGTTCATAGAACATTCAGAATGATGGCATTTTCAGCATGAAATCTTTATACGTTTCATTCTTGGTATCGAGGACAAATTGAAGAACTGGGAGTAACGCGACGCCACATTTGTTGTTCATGTCGTTATACTCGAACTCCATTTATTCCATCAGCTAAATCCATGATGCAGGCTTTGTAAAAGAATGCATTCATTTGTGAATGCAATAGTTAATGACTTCAATAATAAGATTATATTCATTGATTTCACTTTGAGAATTCTGACTGAAAATTATGCAATTTTTTGTCATTAATTTTGCAATAATCAATTGAATTCAATCTTTTAAGAATTCATGAATTCTTTTCTATTCTTTTCATTCTTTGCATTGACATTTCCCTCCAAAAATAAAAAATCCGAAATTGTAAGGAATTGTAATTTTAAATCTAGTCAAAAAATTTGTGACAATATTTCAGTTTTTTTTATAAATGTTACAGAATAATTTTTCTGAAGAACTGCGCTCAGATTTTTGAGATTGCTAAGAACTCTCAGATCTTATAAACCCGAACGGCCTTTTGTGATCCAAAAGGATTTTCAGTTTTGCAGAAATGTTATGGGGATATTAAATAATAAAAAAAATTATCAAAATTTTGGAAATCAAAAAGAATTTGGTGGTCCAAATTTGAAGGCCCTAAAATTGTCCAAATTTTTCTTGTGGTAACAAAATTGTTTGTTGTCATTGTAATTTATCAGTATTCTGTCCAAATATTATTACATCAAAATCCGTCTCTTGACAATTTATATTAAAATAGGAGCTATTTAGTTTCTTATTCACGAAGTTTCGTTAGGTCTCCTACTTCTACGAAAGTTTTATTTATAATAATAAATTATTTATAAAATATAATATTTATAATTTATAATTTTTTAAGCTTGAAAAAATTCATAAATCAGAGATTCCTGTTGTCAAACAAAATTTGTGCAATTCGGACTCAACCGTTTATGTGTTTTTTTTTTAGAGTTTGTCCTTAAAATTAGACACCCTTTGCTTTTATGACTTATTGAGTGTGTATAAGCGATTGTAAATATTTTTGTTGGTCTGCGGTTGTGAACATAAAGCTGAAAAAAATTGATTTGAATCTTATCGGCCATCGATATCAAAATCGAACTTTAAGGCATTTGGAATTCCAACTAGAAAAATGCCATAAGTTTGAAATTATAAACAAACCATTGTACCATTTAAAATTTTAGGTGGTCTATAATGTAGAAGTCTTAAAAAATCAGAAAAAAAAAAATACCTTTGTAGGATTAGTTTTTGATTTTGTTTTTAATTTTTTTTTAGTGCGGCATATAGTTTTGTTGTTATAGAACTTTGTTGTCTATTTGTTTGTTTGTTTTTTTTTGTTTTGTTTTCATTTCAATTGTGGACACCTTTACCTTACACAACAATTCCACCGCACAACATAACATTAACGCATGCCATAAGCGGGCAACATTATTTGAGTCGTATATATCAATACTTATACGAGTATATTCCCATATGGAAGCGCTTTAATCACTACTAAGTTCAGTTTTGTGCCACTGCCGCTCTGATGCTGGTGGTGCTACCTTGCTGTCGCTATGTATATTGAGGTCTTTGAAACATTTTGAACTTTTAAGAAGTTAGTTCTTGACCAGAATTTCAACGCCTTGTAGTCGATGTCGATTCTATCTAAAGCAACTGGAAGAGAAAAAAAAAATAGTTTTTTTGTTTGTGGCAAGATATAAGTAGGTATATGATGTGTACGGTGCAATGTGGCTGGGAATATTATAGAAAGGTTGTTGCATAGGTTGGCTGAGGTGCCGCAGCATGACTTTTGCGGGCTTGAAGTTGATTAATTTCGTCGGTCTTTTGGTGGTGTAGTTATAAGTTAGCTTGCGATCGATATGAGGTGAGCAGTCATTTGTTCTATGTTATTTAATTTTGTTTTTTGTTAGAAACATTTTTTTTTCTTCCATCTTTTGTTTAAATGATTTCGATAGAGCGATTGTGTGTGTTTTACAACCCGTCTTTCTCCATACCTCTTTCTGGTCTGAATTCTGGGTGCGTTTCAAGGTTGACAGCACTTTGTGTTGCATGCGCGATGTTGCTGTTCTTGTTGTACCTAATGCAGCTAATAAATTGTATCGAAGAATTGGAAAATTGTTGACAGAATTTGATTTAATGCTTTCCATCAAATTGAAATTGAAATTATTATTGACAGACTTACATACATAGGTAACCTAGAAGTTAAGGAGGGAGACTGTAAAATCAACTTATTTTTGTTTATGATTTATGTTCCATTTCCACATTAAGTTTGAAGCATAAAAAAAGTTTTATGATTCAAGTAAAGCCAAAATTATTCAAGAAAAAGTAACCAATATTCAGTATTCCAGCAGTTAAAAATGCAATTATGTCTGCATTTCACAAGTTTTAATCCGTCAGATACGTCAAATACGTCAGGTATGGTCTTATTTTGAGTAAATTTTTCAAAATTAAATTACGGTATCTCTCATAGAACCATTTTTATGGTTCTCGACACAAAAGACATCTTTTGAACCAATTTTAATGAATTTTTTTTAAGAGATTCTAATGTTTAAATAATATTGTGAATCAAAATTTTCAAAAAAAAATTGGATTTAAAGAAAAATTCAAATAATTTTTTTGAAAATTTGATACTTCAAAAAATTGTAGATAATTTTTTTTTAATTTTTTTTTTTTTTTTTTATTTTTTTTTTTATTTAACTCCGCAGTAATAAATGCCAACAAATTGCGTAGATATTTCTGAAGAAAAATTGTTTGGATGTAGATATTTCTGCATTTAAGACTCGTAAATGATTGCGATTTTCAGTTCTGAATAAGAAGTTCACAGATCTTTCTGCCAACGTAAAAATTAAGTCAAATTTTTTGAAAAAAGAATCGACTAACCCCCAGCAATTTCTTGCTCCAAATTATTTTTTTAACACTTCAAAACCCATCGAAATATACATCAAAAGAAAGGTCTCTAGCAGATCCTCTCAGCCGAAATCGTCTACGTGGTCTGGTTCTTAAAATATTTACATTCAAAGTATAATTCGGATTAATTTCGAAAATCAACTAGATCCAATTTCGAATATCAACCCAAAAAACTTGGGTGACGATATTTCTGTAATCGAAACTCGTAAGTGCGTTGCAAATTATTATTTGTTTCTTAAACCTTTCTAAAACTGAAAAACAAAAAATTTTATGATGTCTGGTTCTGGAAATATTTTCATCCAAAGTGATATTACTTTATTTCTGTCCAATTCAATTAAATTTATTCAAGAAAACTTGTTTGGATGGCGATATTTCTGCAATCGAGACTCGTAAATGTTTTACGGTTTTCAGTTTTGAATTTGAAGTTCACAGACCTTTCCGTCCATGTTAAAATTTATACACATCTTGACAAATAAAATTTTGTTGACTTTTTTTTAGAAAAGAATGGGCAAACCCCTTTGCCATTTTTTGCTCAAAAAGTAATTTTTTCCAAAATGTTTCCATAGCCCAACTAAATAACTATCAAAAGAAAGGCTTTTTAAAATGTATCCGCACCTGTAAGCCAAAATCTTCTACGTTATCTGCTGTTCTCAAAATATTTACATCGAAAGTTATATCTCGAACTAATTTCTGGAATCAACCCAAAAAACTTGTTTGGATGGCGATATTATTGTAATCTTAATTTTTTAAGACAATTTTTTTTTCTGCAATCATCGCATAAAACCTACACCTTAAATTATTTCTTCTTCTACACGTGACCTTCTTGCAAGGACATTCCTTAAATTCCAAAAACAATAAGTCAGTATACTTTTTATTTGAATCCATCTCCATCCATAAATTCGTGTATACATACATAACTACTGTGTCGCCTAGAGGGAAGTATTTGTGTGAATGTGGGTATACAAACCTAAAAGTTGTCTATACCAGTTTACTGGGCATTTTTTTTTTGCTCAAACAATGTGAATTGAAACCACCTCCATGTCATAAACATTACCGCACTTAAATTGTATTGCAGCTGAGTACTCGCGCGATAAGCTGACAGCAGACAATATCCACGAGTATATACTAGACTGTGACTGGCTTGCCTCACACACATTGCACAGTCGATGCATAGCATAGTACTTTATGTTTCCAGCACGTAAAATAGAATTGCACTGATCTGAAGCTATAACTAGACTTCAGACTCCCTCCAGCCAAATGCCATACTATAATCCAACCAGTCAACCATCCATCCCTTCATACGAGTGCACAACAAGATTGAAGGTATACTCGTACTCGTACTCATCGAAAACAATGCCAAATAATGAATGCCATTCCATGTGGAACAAATGAAAACGAAAACGGAACTATTTAGGGGGTTGGTTGGCCGATTGAACGAAAAACGTAGGAGGATTTTATACTTACTACTATTTCCGAATCTGAAAGTGAAAGTTTAGCCCCAACTCTCACTCATCCCCTGTGAGTTTAAGTGCACGATGGGTGAGGGTGAGTTTAATACTGGATTTTATGCCACATTGTGCAATCCATGCGCTTTTTTATATTTCTTTATGAAATTTTACTCAATGATATTGTGGGAGTTGTGTGCGTCTATGTGTAAATGTATAGGGGGAAGAAGCTTAAACATTCTATGGTCTTCTTTCTCGTCCAGTGTTGGTTCATCGTGTTAAATGACAACGTTGTACGTATGTACGAAAATATTTCACCAGATATGTTATCAGCTCCTTGACTAAATTCAATCTCTGATGCATCTTGATGCTTTTGGCATGGGGATCGTTTCATCGTTGAATGGGGATTTCTCTGGAATTGCCAGGACTCATCTTATATAGTCTATAGTGTAATGTGTCTGCATAGGAGTGCTGAGTTTATGGAATTTGAACATGAGCAGGGGTAGAAAAACTCATTAAATTTTGGTGCTGATGCAATATACATATATACGACTATATAGAGTAGTTGGTGGGTGGTGGATGTTTTTCGAACATTGAATTATGCAGAATTCTTGTGATATTTTCATTATTTTTTTCTTTTTTTTTCGTGCTGGGAGCAAACAACTCATTTGATTTTATATCTTTCTCTCTCTCACTCTTTGAATGGTTATCCCATAAATACTTGCTGAAAAAACTCATGATTTTATTGTTTAACACAGGCTTGGGGCTTATAAAATTAAAAAAAAACTTTTGAAAAGAATATCGAGCTACCTAATTTATTTTTTTCCATTGAACTCTTAGTTCTTGGAAAAAAAACTTTGCACATTCAAAAGGATATGTATGTGTATAAAAATCGATACTTCTTTTGGTTCTGTTTTAAAAAAAGGCAAAATAAAACTCAAAAGAAAAGAAAAGTTCAGTCCACATGTCATTGAGGAAGGGGTTCATAAATTTTTGTTTAAATCACACCGTAATTAAGAATTACGTAAATGACCATAATTATAGTGTAACTTGTATTGATGGAATTTAGTTCTAAAATTCAACATCACAGAAATTTTCCATCTAAAAATTCTGTATTTTGAATTTCCAAATAATGGAAAATTAGGTTGGTATAGCACTTACATTTTGGTATACATTAGGTATACCGTATATACCTAGTGGTATTTTTGGCCGTATTGAAGAAAAAATCCGAAATCAAAATTTTGTTGCTTTTATTTCATTCCATTTTTTTATTTCAGTCCCATTTATGGTTATTCCACAAAATGTGGTTAATTATAAAAGTACCTACCGAGAACTGCCATTTGTTCAGTTTTGTTGATACAAATGTGGGATAGAATCCGTTTTAACGACAAGAGACAGAGCATTGAGTTTTTGAAGCATAAAAACCGCAGCCAAAATTATTTATGAATCTCTCTCAATGAAAAAAAGAGTCCTTTTTGAATATAATTGAGTCCTTTTAAAAATAAGTGCAAAACTTTTAAAAATGTCAGAAGTTTTACCAAAGATTTTTTGTTTTATAAAACATAAATTAAATATACATAAATTCATTAATATACAAACAAAAATTGTAATAAAATACAATAAAGTTTTAATTTTCATAACAAAACTTAACATTCTTGGAGTAAAAATGAGAATGAAAAAATGTGTCCTTTAAAAAAAAATATATCGCCGAATCCCAACGAAAAGGAAAAATTAAAAAGGTATCTCTGATTAAATTCTAGGCGGTTTTTGGTTCCCCAATATACTGTGTATTTGTTTTCGAGATTAGAATTTAGTGAGCTTATATGTTGCCATTTTGTTCGAAATGTGAAGTACAAGTATGTGAATCTGAATGAAAATCTGAGAATACTATGTCTTAATCTGCAAAACAGTTGATTTTCAGTTTGAGACAAAAGACAGTTTATGAATATAAGAAAAAAAGGGACGGAGATAAACCGGAGCCCTGTGGTACACCAACATTTTATTTGAAATTTCCAATACAACTTATATTGAACGGTCGGAAAGTATATTTCTAATCAAATAAAAAAAAATTCATCGTATACCAAACGCATAGATTTTCAATAAAAAAGCTTTTTATCTCAAATATCAAGTGCAATAATCTTATTTTCTCCAAAACGATGCGAAGATTGGATTGGTGGATATTCGGTATAATTCAGGACCTTGGAAAGAAGGGACATAAGTGTGATTGAAAAACATTCAGAGTGGGAATAAGATTTGCCTTTTTTAAGGATTAGCTGGAAAAGTGCTGTTTTCCATCAGGGTTAGAACATCAGTAGTAAAATTTCGGAGCAGATTTGTAAAAAAAATGTGGACTATATTTGAAAACGAAAGAAAAACTCAAGTTTTCATAAACCGTAGGTATTTTTAACAAAAAAATTATTTAAAAAAATCACTTAAATTGCATTCGTTTCAGAATAGAATAAAATTTTAGATTTATACATTCATAGTTAAGGTTGGTTTTAAAATTGAATAACACAGTGCTGTCCTTTCCTTTCTTGTAGTTTGGCTTTAGAATTTTTTAGTATGGAAAAATAGGAGAAGATCTCAACAAAGCGGAGTAGATTTATTTTCTTTCTTAAAATTGGAGTAAGACGCTCTGACAAATGTGCAACAAATTCCAAAAACCATTTAAATTTGTTGCGATTGATTTAAATAATACCCGTTAAACTTATTCCCCACATTAAAAATACGGCTTCGGAACACTCATTTTTTGTGGCTGAACCGCTAAGCTAATAAAGGAATGCTTGTCAAATGATCGAAAAAAATGTCGAATCAACTAGTAATTCAATAAAGCAAAATTTTTCAATGGGAAATCAACCCGTTAAACAAGTTTTTCAGTCACTTTAGATCACGAGTTCACTCAGGGTTAACTCAAAAAGTTTGTTGAGTTTACTCTGGATTAGTTAAGTAGATATTTTTGACAGATCCTTGCTTCTAACACATCGAAACGAAGTGGCGACACTTTGAAATTTGGGAAAGAAACATTCTGGTTCTGTTGTTAGGGTGATTTGATCTGCAAAATATAGAATATTCTAGTAATAAGTAAACTTATATAAATTCTAGAATAATATCAGCAGGTAAGCGGCTCGATTGTGGAAATTTCGCTATCTAAAATTTTTTTTTGATTTGTTGATTGAATTGGGGTGAACTTAAGTAATATCACTTTGGATTGGAAAATTTTAAGAACCAGACCTGGTAAAAGCTTTTGGCATACTGGTGTGGATACAGTTTGAAAAGACTTCTTTTGGTGTATATCTATGTGTTTTGAAAGTACTGTTGACAAAAAAAAACATGTTATCTACCAGGTTGTCTAGTTTTTGTGAAGAATTTAGGTTTATTAAATTCTTACATCCCATTTGTTCTTTTATTCGTCGGTCGTTGGTCGCTTTCATGTGAATGGGCCTTATAGGTAATCAATCTGTTAAAAAACAACGCAACGTTAGTATTCAATATTCATGCCACTTCTATTCGTTTCATCCTTCAAAGCTACGGGATCCGTTGCCTGCAAGGCGCAACGCATGCGACAGGTTCTATGATTCTATGGTCGGCCCTTGGAGATTTGGAAAACTGTGAGTATAGAATATTCTCATAGACGTTACACGAGTCTTTTTTTCGTTCGTTTTGTCTTTTGTCTTTTTGACACCTTGGGTGAGGGCCGAGGGGTATTGAAATGTAGGGGGAATAAAGTAACGAAAGCAGGAATTAAAATTTGAAGATTTTTCTAGTTGAACATTGACGTTTATGTTTTGACAGCCGAATAGAGATGAGCGGTGAACCGATGTTGTAGTAAAAAATCGTAGTTCAGGGAAAAATTATCGATATTCAGGTATCGATTTTAAGATATAAATAAATAGATTATAAAAAATTAGAAAAATGCAAATAAAACGGTTTATGTAAATCGAATGCAAAGAATGAAAACGTGCATTGTTGTCTATGTGTTCTTTCTACAAAAAAACATTATCATTTTTGATATTATACGTGTGAAATTATATTATTTTTTGTTGACTGGGTGGATTCAAAGGAAATTTGATAAAGAAATCGATTTTTTTTTGAAAAAGGAATATAATATGTTATCGATTTTTCACCATCATTTTTTTTACTAAAAAGGCTGCAAAAATGAACAAAAAGTGATTAAAAAACATTTTTATTTATAACAACTGTTTATTTTCCAATAAATACATCGCAAAATTTTTGTTCCTCAAAATAACGACGAAACGAACGAAAAAAAGACTCGTGCAATCAGCGTCATATAGAGACTGAGGGCCAGTTTCACAGTGCATACTTAACTAAATAAGTGGCACTTAATTTTCCCATTCATGGACTTTAGACGTAGTTTTAAGGTCGGAGTAAGTGGAACTTAAGTGGCCAATATGGGAGACTTAAGTGTCACTTATTCCGATAAGTTTACACTGTGAAATTGGGCATTAGTTTTCCATATCTGGAACTTAAGTGACACTTACTTTACTGTGAAACTGGCCCTGAGAGTGCTTATGTATCCATTCTTTTTTGTGTCAACTGATGTTGGCACTTGGCACTATCGATACGATTGGTCAAGTTTCAGCAATTGGGCTATACTAGTTCATAATAATAAGATGGTAGCCATCAAATCAATCAAAGTATTCTAGAGATGTGCTCAAAAAAAGTCGAAAGATTTTTAAAAAAGGGTCAAAATAGCCATGGTCGTATCATGGTTGCATGAGGTGAAAAAAGGGGTCAAAATGCGACTAAAGTCTCATAGCGGCAACACTGGAGGTAGCCAATTTCCTTAACCCCACTGCTCCATTGGCAATATTTGAGGAAATAAATTGCTTGCCTCATTGGCATTCCCTTGAGTAATGCCAATATGGAGACGCTTTGGAAATGGCAATAATTGCTCGGTAAAGGAAAGGAAATTATTGATTTCCATCGCCAAGGCAATACATTTTGACGTTTCAACTTTTAAAATTTCAAAATCGTTTCACCCTATTTTTAATAACTTTTGCTTCGTTTTGAATTTAAATTTTAAAATTGGAAAAATTTTGAGAATTAAATTTTTTTTTTTTTTCATTTTATTTAACGCTGCAGTACTACTTAATGCAATCATTTATAACATAACATTTCTTTTCTCTTCGGGTTTTTTTCACCTTCAGATACTGGAAAATATCAGCTTGTGGTGTTAGTTGTTAGTAAAATATAAAAAGCCTAACACAGTACTAAAGACAACAAATAAAATATACAGGGTGTCCCAAAATCACCGCCTCAGAAGAAAACCATGAGTTCCTGAGGTCATTTAAAGTCGAAAAACTCAAGAGGTAATTTTCTCGTTTTCGCTTCGTTTTCGACTAATGACGGTTTTTATGATTTTTATTATTTTTTCCTTTGGCTGATTGTAACTTTGCCAAACTACAACCGATTTTTTAAATTTTATTTTTATACAAAAACAGTAGAAATTTTTATCTGCCATACAACTTTTTTCTGTGTGGATAACGGTTTTCCCCCAATTTATTAACAAACACTTTTTTAAGCATTTTAAGGTTGATTTTTTTTTTACTTCGATATGATTTTTTTCTAAAAAACACGTTATTAAGTATAATTTTTTTTCTTTTTATTATGAAAGTCCAATATGTGTTCTTAAAAATACTTAACAGTTTTTTACCTAAAAAAAAGCGGTGAATTCGGGACACCCTGTATACATACGAACATTAATAATAAGCTACAAAAATAACTACAAGTCAAAATATTAGACATTAAATTACATTTATTAAACAAAAAGTGGCAAAACTGTTACAATAAAAAAGAAAACATTAAATAGGTATAGGTACCTACGATGATTGGTGAAAAACAATTAGAGATACTAAGAACTTCCATTAAGCTGTGTTTTGGTGAGAATGTGTAAATAGCTCAGCAAAATATTTTATATCAAGAACAGTAAATTAAAATGACCAAACAAAAATTTTTTTCAGTGGTCACCATCTATACTACTGACATTTGACAACTGAAATTAGTTGGAAATGAAATGTGCCCACAAGGCTAAACATTTTCATTGAATTTGACATTTCCTTAAATATTGCTGATGGAGCCACGGCGTAATTATATACCTACTACGAGTTAATTAACCGCCTATGGAAAGGTGAAAGTTGTGTACTATTCTTTCAAAGGACGAAGTTAAAGAAGTAGCTGAAAGTTATAGGTATAGTCTGGCTCCATATCTATAAATCTGGAAAGTACCTATAAGATGTGGTAGAAAACTTTTATATAATTATTACCTAGGTACATTGTAGATACGCCATAATCAAATATAGCGGAACACCTCATATACCTACCCAATTTTAAAAGTTTTAAATTTATTTATTAATGTTCCTGCAAACAAAGCAAACCATGTATTTTTTATTATTTTCACCATATAGACTATATATACCAACCTACGTATAGGTACCTATACAGCTGGTTCATTTATATTATATAATTTTGTATAAGTAAAGAATAACAGACTTTTTGAACTTTTATCTACACTATCTATGTATTTTTCTCGAATGGACATTTTGTGACAGAAATTATTTAACTGATGTCTCCCTGATGATGTCCCGCCACATTATCCCCCTTCACACCATTAGCCAAAACAGAAAAAAAAATATACGCATTTTCAAATCCTCAAATGAATCATTTTTACTTTTAGCCTTCCCGCCCCCAGATAATGTCATGGTACCTATCCTAAAACCTCATCCTTATGGTCTCAACTTTTTTATGGAGACAATAATAAGTGGCGGTGAATGCCCTTGACCTTGTGAATTTACCATACAAGGACTCTTTTTTCCCCAGTTAAGTATGTCTATACCCAACGCCAACGTCGCGACCACAAAAAACCAGCCTAACGTGCACAAATTTTATTAATATTAATTCTATTCTATACCATAACAACTACCTACAACAAAAACAACAACAAAAAGGAAAAAAAAAAAGAAACAAAGGACAAATAAAACGTATACAAATATGCGATCCGGAAAGCACAAATACATATACACAACGCACAAACGAGACGTCTGCTGTTCTAGAACCATAAAGTCCACCCAAAGTTCTCAGGTCCCCCCCTGAAAAACACCCGATTTAGTGTTCCTGAACAAACAATTTTCCATAAAAGCAAGAGCATAACACAAACAAAGAGCTATACGAATAAAAAACTGTTACTCATTCATAACACCCTTTTACCAGCCCCCCAAAGCTCACTTGGCACTTTCAATAGAGCAAGAGGCAAGTATATAATATAGATGTTATAAGAATGGGATGGGAATGGGACTCCTTTTCCTTTAGGACCTATTCGTATGTATATGTATGTAGGTATGTGGTTTTAATACTTATATACATACATTAAGTTTATGTTCCCTTTCTGTCTGGAAGTGAAAACTCATGACTCCTAAGTGACTACCCTTCATATCTACTGTGTGTCTTCTATATAAATAAAAATATATCCATACAGCTGCTGGCAGGAATGAGTAGTAAATAACTGATTTTCTCCAGTATAGTCATCATTCGACCTTTTGTGCTTTTTCCTTCATATGTATGAATTTATATATAAATGGGGAACCTTTTGGAAGCTTCGAACTTCTGTAGGTACCTATATCATTGAAGTTGGAAAAAAAAAATTGGCTTATGGAAAAGCTTTTCATTTGGATTCAAGGAGATGGAAAAAGGACTCTCAGTCTCCCACCTTTTGATAGAACAAACTCTGAAAACTAGTTCGGGGTTTGAGATTGGAAGCTCCCGTTGTTTCTTTGTGGGCCGACCACTATTTATGTAGGTGTATCTGTGTCTTTTATTCTGGCGGGGTTTTTAACCTAACGTCCGACGCCGTCATTGAAAATGTTGCTGAAACAGTAACAGAGACAGAAACAGAAGGAAGGAAGGATATACCAGTAGATAGGTACTTACTTTTACTTACTTTTATTTTTTTTTTGTATGAACTTTGACAGACTTTGGTGTAGATATTCACAGAAATGCACAGAGTTTCAAAGTTTTCAAATTTTGACTTGCATATTATTTCGACTTATAGAAGCTCTTTTACAAAAAAAATCATTAAAATCAGTTGCGCAGATAATGAGATGTCAAAAACCAAAAACATGGTTCTATATGAGAAAAGAGAATCAAAGCAAGAGGTTTGTTACACATACCTACAAAATTTAACTTTTTAAAATTTTCCGGAATTTTTTTTTATTTTTCTCTTATATTCAAAAAAGAGTGTGCGTACTTATGTACACGCGCTAGAAGTAAAACTTCTTTCACGACAACAGGGCAAGTATTTTTCAAGTCCTACCACTCAGAGCACCCGATTTGAAACTCAGAACCGTTGCAAAATCGTGACGCTGAATTTTGTAATTCGTGACGGGAATTTGTATGTCGGTTTGACATGTCACTGACAGCTCCATAGAAAAATTTTTTAGGTTGGCCTACAAAGCTTTATTGTATTTTAAGTAGAGTAGTCGCACATTTTGCAGTTTGGTACAGTGTTTATATCCAGTTATGAAGAAATTATAACAATATCTACATTACGGAGAGGTTGTTTTAATATCCCACACTGTTTTTGTAACATTTGCGGTGAATGAGTCTTAAATTGTTTAAAAAATTGGTGACAGAATTCGTGAAAACAGCTTATTTTGATTACTTCAAAATGCAAATGTGTAATTTATACAAGCTCTGGGTGCCTAAAACTGTTTGTCGAAACTGTGTTGTTAGTTGGCGACTATGGTCAAGTAGAACAAGATGTTCTTTGAAGCTCGATACGCCAATGAACTGGCGAAAATCAAAAAATCCCCATGATGATTGTTATTTTTGCCTTTTTAATTTAAATAGTAATAACTCAAATAACCGTAATAAATGGATTTATTCTAATGAACCATCTGCAAAACGACCAACTTTCAAGGAAAAGATCATTTTTGGTTGCTTCTGAAGAAAATTTTTCGCCGCATGGCAGGTTTTTTTCTATAGGAGAATCCGTAGGGTATGTAAAGCTAAAGCTAAGTACAGACGATTGTCAGATCTTACAAGAAGAAGAAGAGATCTTACAATATTGTCAGAACTATCAATGGTCTGACAAAAGCTAACAATTAGCTGACAATTGACATATTTCTTACAATAAAAAATTGTCCGTTCACACGGCTGGTAGATTTCTTCCCAAAGTCTGATAATTTGATTGTGAGCTCTTTTTTTTATCTCTCTTTAACCAACTCATTGACATTTCGGACAGTGAAGAAATTGTCAGCAATAGTAAGATGTTTTCAATAATAATCCTGCATGAGGAAAGAATGATTGAGATTAAAGATTTCAGAAAGCAGTTTCGATAATAAAGGGTATTCTTTTTAGACGTGTGATTTTCAAGAAGAAATAAAACGCATATAATTTAATGTCATGGCCAAGAATTTAGCTTTATTATAATGATAAAAGTTTGCCATTATGTTTTAAAAATGATTTCGGGCAAGTGGCTGCCGCGAGAGGCCTAAGAGGCCCCAGCTCCAATTGTTGGACGCGATGGCGGATGGACTAATTCGGGTCTTCTTCGATACTCTGCTCCACAGCAGCAAAAGCGTCGTCGGTGCGCATACTGTACGGCGTCTCTGAGGATGCGATTATCTACCAGAGTAAAAGTGGTGTGAAACCGATCCATGGTTGCTCGAATTACTCTGCTGGGCGATTATGTCGACCGAATATTGGACGCAGCGCGCGATGCGTCGCGCGAACCGAACCATTATTTTGGTCATAAATTTGCACGATTTGCAAACGTTGTTCAGGAGTATGTCTATTCATTATGAAATGGCAAACCAGCTGTCAAAAAGACCAAATCCGAAAAATGTATTGCCAGATTGAAAACCACATGTCTAAAAAAAAACACCCTTCAGAACAGATACTGATGAAAATCAACACTTAGCTCAAGTAAAAATTAATAGTTAATTCTATATACCAACGAGATGATATAGTTAAAATGAACAGACACAGAGGAAGAATTTATTTAATTTATCATCTTAATGAAATAGTAGATATCTGATATTTCTACAACTATCATTATAGGAAAGCGCACCCTATAAATTTAACAAGATAACTGCAGTTAAATTTGTTACTGACAAAATAAATTTTGATAGCGCGACAGCTTGTAGAGAACCAGGACCTAGTGACTTACATATCTCAACTATTCCTGTGTGTGTGATATCAGCAGGAATAGAGGGGACCTACAATTTTCTGCAAATTCCCAACAGATTCATATTGGAATAATATTTTTGTTTTAATCTCACTTCTACGAAGCCTTATTAATGACATTGAGAAGGAGATATCTGAAATCAACCAGATTAAATGTCTCCATCTATTTTTTTTTGGTGTGAAAATTCATCACTTACTTATTAAACAATTAAGTCAAAAAAATTCTTCACGATGAATAAAACCGGCTGCCTTGTCATACTAACCTTAAATTTTCTTGATAAAAGTACGACCATGAGCCGGAACATAGTGGGCTATGTAGCCAGTTCCTGTTTTCTTTTTGTGGAGATTTTGTTTTAAAAAAACATGGCAACACTTTTTCAAATGACAG
Source organism: Epistrophe grossulariae (assembly GCA_929447395.1). Classification (NCBI taxonomy): domain Eukaryota; kingdom Metazoa; phylum Arthropoda; class Insecta; order Diptera; family Syrphidae; genus Epistrophe; species Epistrophe grossulariae. Next base: position 117,723,394 of record OV839568.1, read on the forward strand.
TTCATTTGACCAAATTTGTACTCAGTCTGTTATGCTGAATTAAAACTCGAATATAATGATGAAAAAATAAAACTCAAATGTGTAATTCACACGAAATGTTAATTTAAAATCTTTTAAACAGTTAATTATAATTATATAACTATTATAAAAGCGTTAAATGAATTTTTGTCATGATTTAACAGAATTAGATTCTGGTTTTATTAATTTCCATGGAAGTTTACCTGCCACTATATAGTTCGATCACATGCTCGAGTCATATTGATTTGCTATACTTATTTTATACAATTTAAAACCTCCTATGGAGAAAAGGTTGTAGGTAAATAAGAGATTTTCCCAAGCAGATCTATCACTCAAATAATAATAAATTTCTAGTAAATATTCCTGTCGATGCATATGTTCTTAAATCCAACAAACGTTTTATGTTTTATAACATCTTCTATCTTTAGATAATTTTCCAAAGAACTGTATAATACTTTTTCATTTCTGTTTTTGAAACACACACATTACTAAGAATAGTCTCTTTGCTTATAAATACCAACGTGACAAATTATATAAATGCTTAAATTTGTATTTATCAACATACATTCTGAATCATTTGATTTGATATTGTTTTCTGTGATTTTGAAAAATTCTATTGAAAAATGTTGTCTATACCTCTAGTTAAAGAAGTTGATCAGAAAGAATTTTGACTGATTTTAGATTGTTTTTGTCCTGAAGGTAGGAAAAAATATTGGTTGTTTCAGGAGAAATTTTGTCTAACTGTAGTTAAATATTATGTTGATCGAAGACAATTTTGAATTGTTTTAGTTTTGGAGGTGGAAACAATATTGGTAGTTTCAAAAGAAACAGAGAAATTTGAGCTTTAAGTATGAAATTTCTCAAAAACTGAACGCAATATGAACAGAAATAAATCTTAAAAGGCAACATTTATAATCTTTGAAATTTCATATTTAAAAATTTAGTTTATGAAAAATTTCTTGATTTTAAAAATCTATAATAGTCCTGTTTTGCTAAAATTATGTATAAAATCATTTGTGTCATTTTTTAAAAAAAGGTGGAACATATTTTTTTAGACATATTGAACCGAATTTCATTAAATCAATTTAATGTTTCCATCCAGGTAAAATTTGCCAACAGCTTCATAACTCAAAACTAAAATGTGGCTTAATCAAATGACACGGAGTATGTATATCCCTATTTTTCACATCTATATCCGACTGGTAGTGTTGAATTTGGATCTGGGACCTGGTGTTGTGCATATTATTCTCTTTTGCAACGTTATAACGATTTTATTTATATGCATCCACAAGGATATCCCTGTGGCCCACACCCGGTTAAACTTACATTTCAACCAGGATATAGCTTCTAGTTTTATACAACACAGCAAGGGTGGGTCCTGTTCTCGTGTTCAATTCTAGTGAAGTGTATATGGAGCTTCCGTATACTGTGTTTCCCCTCGTATAGTCATATACATACATATCAACAAAAGAGGGCAACGAATGCATTTAAATGAAATGACATTCAGCTCAATCTGGCAAAGGTCGAATCCATAAACAGGATATAACTTCCTTATGACAAAAAGCTTCGTCCGCGAGTTCATTGTAATTAAATTCACTTACAATCTTAAATCCAAAGGACATTTTTTATAAAACTGCAACATTTTAATAAACTTTTAAATATTTTAATAACACTTCATGCTAAAGTCGATTTTTTTTAACGAATAAAAAGGATTGAAAATTCTTTAAGAAAAAATAAAAATGGAAAAATTTATAAAGAAAAATATTTTATTATATTTGTGACAATATTTATTTTATATATATGTACCTACCCAACCTTGTATACAAAATTATATTTTTATTTTCTTAACTTGGATTACTTTGATTATACAATCAGGAAGAAACACGTTTTGTGGGTGTTTGCCTTTCCTTAGAAATCTTACACAACCAAATGGTATTTTTGTTTTCCCCATAGTAGGTATAAGGTTATATGATTTTTGAAAATAAGTTATACGTTTTCAGTTTGTAATTCTTAGGAAAATAAATATTAAAAGACATTTCTAGAGAATTTAAGTGACAATACTAAGAAAACAAACATATCCGCCCAGCTGGATGTAAGATTTTATACATAAGTGAAATCAATAAAATGTGTATTGGAAATAAAAAACGTTTTCATATATCATTTTAATAGAATATTGTGTTGAGAGTAATTTATAAAGTAACAAAAGGTAAATCTATAATACGTTTATTCCAGATGCTAAATAAAATAAAAATAAAAATTATAAAACAACTGACATACATATTTGTTTCTCTTTAAAGGAAAGGTATTTTAGCTTTAAACCACCACACACTGCAGCGTTCTTCTTGGTGTGATTTTCAACTGTTTTTTTTTTTTTTTTTGACACTGTTTGAAATATCATCACTTACGTCAGAAAAACGCTACCATATTATTTAATTCACTTTACGCAAACGTAAAAGAAAGCCCTTAATTTGAATTTTAATGTCCTCATTTCCGGTTAATTCAGATAAGCTATAGGGTTGGGGTCATTATTCTGTAAGTGCCAAAATTCAGTTTCCAAAATTCTGTATTTCAAAATTCTGTAATTTAAAATTCTGTAAATCTAAAAATCTGTATTCAAAATTCTGGAAATCTAAAATTCTGTTTTTCAAAATTCTGTGAAACCATTATTCTGTATTTCAAAATTCTGTATCCCAAAATTCTGTAAATTATAAAAGAAAAATTTGTTTATAAAAGAAAAATTGTTTTGACAGTGAAAAAAATGCGCACTTTTTTCATTATCAAAACAATTTTTCTTTTATAATTTACAGAATTTTTGAAATTCAGCATTTTGGAGTTCAGAATATACAGTATTTATAATTTTCCAGAATTTTTATATACAGAATTCTAGATTTACAGAATTTTGATATACAGAATTCTGGATTTACAGAATTTTGGAATACAGAATTAAAGTTTTACAGAATAATGAAATACAGAATTATGATCATACAGAATTTTCAATCCATTTCCAGAATTTTGGTCATACAGAATTGTGTAATACAGAATAACGACCCGTTCCCTAAGATATACCCAACAAAAGGGTTATGAATATATTTATGTTAACCTAACGACTTTTCCCAAAATTCTGAATTAGAATACAAATCGTAGGATTTACAAGTAATAATGGCAAAAATCAGAAATATCCGTATATTCCATTACGAACTTAGAAAAAATTTACTTTCAATAAAAAAAAAAAATCCAAACAAGCTGAATTTTGGTTGAGTTCTTTATTTTTAAAGAAGGGTCTTAAACAGTACCCTAAATTAAGAATAGGATTTTGTGGTATGAAATAGAATACATATTTAGTTTTTTTTGTAACTTGCGCGACAACTATCGGTTTTTCGGAAGAAATATCAGGTGACAAATTTTATATAATTTTAAATAATTTGTACAAAAAAAACATTTGACTTTTTTTTATTTGGGCAATAGATTTTGAGAAATACGTGTGCAAATGGGTAAAGCACAATAAGAAAACATTAAAATTTCATTACATTTAAGTCCATTAAAAAAAAACTGACATTGTAAATTTGCGCATGTTTTTCTCAAAATCTATTTGTCTTACGAATAAAAGTGCCCGAATCTTTTATGTGTAAAATTGTATAATCTTTCATTTTTGTTCTGATATTTCTTCCAGAAAAATGATATTTTTACAAAAACTTTAATTTTGCTCTTTTCATTATAGGTATAGGTATAGGTAGAAAATTAATTCAATTTTGAATTTTTAAGGCTGTTTTTAAAATTTAAAAACAAAGCTGTGCACCAAAATTCACCTTTCGGGTTATTTTTTCGAGATTTTCCGAGGCATTTTTTTTTGGTAAATTCTTAGTTAAAATCTTAGTGTTATTGCCAGCCGCAGTATTTTTGTGTAAATTTATAATTTGCACACGTAAACTTTATCGGGAAAATTACTAATTTAACTAGATTGAAAAACTTTTTAGTTTTTTTTTTTGTTGATTAAATCTTTAAATAGTAAAGGGTCCAAAACAGAACCTTGTGGCACAATTATAATATACTAGTATCTTTATAAGCTTGATGAATATTCATATTATACATAAAGATAGTTAGTTTTTCTGCCGATTGACCGTCACTTAGGTTCGAAGTTTGTTAACAGTAATTGTTGTATCAGAAGCAAACTGGTTTAAAATTTTTTTTTTTCATGAGAATTGACTTTTCTGAATCCATCCCCAGAAAATCGTATATAAACTAGATGATATGTTCTCTTTTTTTATGGATACAAAATGTCCAAATTTGTATTAAAATATCTATTTTTGTTCATAAATGCGAGTAAAAATAAGTAAATATATAGGGCCCTATAATTCCGTTCAAGAAGCGAACCAATAAGATAGTGACTTAATCAATTCGGATATATAGTCCATTAAAATGCTACAAAAATTTGGTAAGGGCAATTTTTTTGACAATTTTTTTTTGTAAAGAATTAAATTCTCAACAAAATTAGGTCTGGTACTATTTACCGAGAAATTGAAAACAAAAATGTTATAATTCAAAATAAAAATATTTTTAGTGAATGAAATAATATCGTTTTGTTGGCTTTGTTGTCTCCAAGTTGTGTTAAAATTTATAAAAAATATTATTTAACAATAAAAGTTAAAATACAAAAATGTTTTTGTTTTTATTAATTTTATTACAACTATTTTTCACAACTTTATTTGTATTTTTATTTATAACCTTGCGACGCGTTTCGGAGTGTTTACTCCATCCTCGGGGGAATCGAAAAATCAAACTCGGGATTTCGATCAAAGTTTACATTACGATGATAGCGAAGTCGAAAAAAGTGGGTCTCTCTGTCTGTCTGTCCCTTCGGCTGCAGCTTAAACGGGTCGGTCGATTTTCTTCAAAGTTGGTACCTAGCGTTTTTTGAGCATTATTCCCACCCGTTTTTTTCTTTTATTTTTTAAGACCAACAAAAAAACGGTACCTGCCATACAAATTTTTTTAATAAATAATGAAAATCTTATTTTTCTCAAAAATGTGCCAACAACTTTAAAAAAAAAAAATTCAATAATTTTTTTTACAAAAAGGCAACCATTTGTATAAAAAAAATTCCGAAAAATGGTTAGATATAGTAGGTACCTCCTATAGAACCATTTTTTTGATTTTCGATTTTCTCAAAAACGGTTGAACTGATATTCAACATTTTTTTTCTGGAGAATGTTTGAAAAAGTTTTAACAGTTTTGTATACCAAAATTTTCAAAAAATTTGTTAGTATAACTACATTTTAAATAATTGACTTTGTGTTTCGTATTCATTACAATGAAAGTTTTCTTAAATAAGTTGGGTTCTCTTTATTTCGGGGGCCTCTATATTCCGGGAGCCCGGCATCATAGATATGGCAGATAGCGCATGGTAGCCAGGTCCCTGACTACCGATACATTTGACTTGGCTAAAGTATATGCAAATATTTGAATGGGCCGGATCTATCAGTTCGGTAATCATGAAAATGGTACAAGCACAGACATACTAAAGATCCGTAGATATTGCACACAAATCAACAAAAATTATCAGTTTTCAAACCCCTTGGGACGTAAAGCTACGTGCCAGTTTGATCGAGCCAGTATGAACTATATACCAGGACATGGTGTTGCTTTATTGTGTTGTATTATCAAGTAACTCTTTTATCTGTGGTATCGCGAAATTCGATAGTTAGGAAATTTTCATTAAAATTAAAAATAAAAATAAAAAAACATAAATTTCTATATTAAAACCAAAAGAAATGACATTTTATTTCAATTTCACTGAACGTATTTAAAAATATATTCTGTCGTTTTTACCCCAATTCACCTTTTAAAGAATGCTGAACAAATTCTATAGCTCTAAAATGATCTTCAAAGCCCACATTAACATTAAAACAAAAAAAAGAATTTTATAACTCAGATTGAGTTGAGTTTACCCTTTTTTGAAAGAAAAACTGAGAAATTTTAGTGAGAGAGAAACCGTTTTCAGAGTTTATGTAAAGAGATTTCTGAAAACTCAGTATAGCTTATATTACTTTTACATTCAATAGATGACACTGATTCAAACAAAATACAAATTTAAATTCGTATTCGAATGCAATGTTGTATCAAAATTTCCTAATAATCGGTGCCGAACTTTCCGACTTCGGAGATTTACGATTTTGAACTAACGAACTTTTGCATTAATTTATTAAGATTTTGTCAATTTTTTTGTTAAAAATTTGTACTCACTAGCCCAATTTTTGACAAAGGCAATTATGTTAGACCTTAGAAAAAAACGTGTTGATTTTCACTTCCTCTTTTATAAAAGTTATAAATTGGTTTTCGTCTTTCATTATATTTTGTCCATCATACAAAAAAGGCAATCTTGTTTTTAATTCACAATTTAAAAATAAAACATTTGAGTATAGCCATAGAGTTTATTGTATTCTTGTACAAATTTTAGCAAGGCATTTTTGGCAAATTTTCTATTTTATTGCAGCTATATAATCTCTGTGGGTTTTCCTTCAATTTAAGTTCAATCAGATTATAGATTTTTTTTTTCAGAAGAATCACTTCTGGTTAAATAAACACGGATTCAGAGATACCTTAAGGTAGTCACCTGGAGCCACTTCTCTTAAGGTACCTACCTAAGCAGTAAGCACTACTGTACTGAATACTGATAACTTTATGTATACCCATACATCGACCAGTGTCTTAACGAATGCATGAATTATCTTCAAATTTGATTCCGAGCTCTCTCTATAGCTACGGTGAATATCCGTTCATTATAATAATAAACAGTTCAGTATTTGAAGACGATGTTCATTATGAATTATTTGTTGAACAAAAACACATAAATGTTCAGTATTTCAGAAGTTGTTCATTATTTTTTCTGTATTTAGTACAAATTCCTAAAAAAATAACATTAATATTAAAGCAAAATTCAATGTCAAAAAAAATATAAAATAAAGATGCTAACGTATCCTAACAGCTTGAACAAGACATCTAGTACAATTTTATTTTGTTAAATGCTCCTGCAGAGTTTTTTCTAGGTACAGTTCAATAAGACCCGCGGAAATATAGCTCATGGGTCATATTTCCAAAAAATGTAAATAAAACCTGCGGGCTATTTTTCCTTATTGGAGTGGCAATAAGACCCACCACAAAAAAGCATTAAAACCCGTTATAGTTTTTGCCTTTCTGAATTGGCATTAAGACCCACTGTTAAAGTACCTATTCATAATTTGCTTTAAAATGTTTTTCAATTAATGATTTTAAAACGTAAATGTTTTTGACTTTGTCAATAGTTTTAAAGATACCTTGAATGCCCCGCTTCGCGGGTTCGGAAAAATATTAAAATCCGTTAAAATGAAATATGTTAATATAGATTTATTTTTTTTTGTAAGTCTTTTGTTTTAAAATTGAAGTTTTATGCAAACAAAGACTGAATTTTTAATTAAATGGAATAATTTAAAATTGAATTGAATTTTGTTGCCTTTTTCACATTTTCATTATTTTAAATTCTAAAATATGGTCACCGTATCTATAGCAGAATAAATTAAGTACTTAAAATTAAATTATCACGGAATTCGAGGAACCCAACGAAATTTGAATTAAACCTGTGAATTGTTTCATTATGTTTTTATTTTAATTATTTTATTTCTAAGATATTTAGGTACATAATAATTTTGGAGGCTTTTTGTTTTTTTATTTATTTTTAGATATTTTAAGCAATAATAATTTATACATTAATAAAAAACACTTACAAACTAAATTTAAAAAAAAGAATTCACTAACCCGTTTTTCTTTTGGTAAAAAATATTTTTTCTAATAGTCGTAATCAACCTACTTTTCAAAGAATTATTTTTTGTTTTAATTCTAAAATTTCACCTAAGCCTATAGTTTATATACATTAATATGTGAAGTGAAATTGATAAAAACCCTTGCAGTGAAATATCAAATTAATTCGTGCAAAATAATCAGTTTATGATTTTTATATTTGTTCAGTTTAAATATTGCAGAGCGCTCACTAGCAACAAGCGAATCCAAATTTTATTGTTTCTCAGTATTTGACAAAAAAACTGGGGAAATTTGTCTGATTCCTCTGAGTCTTCAGAAATAAAAAATGACCAATTATTGTTATTTTATTTGAAGAAAAATGATCAAAAACCGTTTTTTAATCAACAAATTAATATTCAATATTTTTAAAACGTGAATGTTAAAGAATTACATAATAAAAATTGCAAAAACTTAATAAAACACAAAACTAAAAAATCATTTAATCAGTAAAACAGCTGTTTAGTGTTTTTTTTTTTTGTTTCATTTCATTTCGCTTTTTTTTACCAAAAAAAGTGAAAAAAAAACAAAATATTCAAATAGTTTTTGTATTCATTTATATGGCTTTGGCATGCCGGCTTCATTTTTTAAATTAATTCAATCGGCGAAGCTTTTAACATAACATGACATGCCCAATCGACTCACATCACAACACAAAATCATGGCGCGTGCTGACAAGCATATAATAAAATAATTGTACTTCAAATAAAACATTACAAACAAAAATTGTAGAAATCGAATGCATTTGTTATTCGTATATTTCATTTGTGAATGCGCGCGCACATAATGCAACATTGCGGCCCCATCAAACAAATCACTCAAAAAGTATCTAAGGGCCCCGCCATATTATACCCATATAGCCACTGGCCACTGCCCACACGTAACGCACGACAAAAATTGAACGCGCGATGACAAAAATCGAAGGTGAATAAGTGTAGTGCGGTAAGTGACCTGATGCCGGCGCGGCGGCGCGCGGCTGTATAGCAACCCTCGGCGGCATGTATTCCATGTTCTTTCATTTAACAGTCCAACAAGAACAACACGGGACAATTTTGTAATTTTTCTATACACTTCCACCCAGGATATGTACGTCTGGACACTTGTCTCACAATTGGGCATCACGATAGTGCAATGATGGTCTAGGCGGGGATGTTGTCCCTTAAAAACTTTTCATGCGGCACACTACACTCACATATAACTAACCACGATATCGTCCTTCACCGGAATATTTAATTAGAAGTTGGACATTATAATGTATAGGCACCTATACATCGGGGGGGGGAATATATGTTACCATCAGGATTCGTGTCTGCCATCTTGTCATGTTTATGCCCGAGATGCGTGCAAGAAATGATGAAACCTTTCAAACCCTAGCTCTAAAAAAGCTTTTAATTCAATTCAAGAAATAAGTATATGTATGTACGACGGAATATATGAGACACAAGTATATTGATATTATTCAGTCAGAGGTCAATGGTCGATTTTTATTTTGTTAGATCCAAGTGCCTTCCTTCCAATGAATCCCACACACCACCGGATAGAGTGTTGGTTTTTGCTTCGAATAACATTGATGTTTGGAGAAATTAATACGAAATCAAAACAAAACAAAATATATACAAAAAACTGGAATTTATCCAAAAAGTGGTGCACATTTGATGACACGACATATCAGAACACCCGCTGCGGCGCGGGGGGCGCAGGCGGCGCGGTGCGGGCGCTTCGGTGGAGAAATGTGAATATAAATTTTTTAAAGAAAACCTTGAGGGGGTTAATGCCTTGCTAACACTCTCTTTCTTTATCAAAGCTAAGCCGTTATTGGTAAAAAGTTAAAGCTTTATTTTATTTTGTTTGTGCGGTCTAATCGTATATGAAGGTCGGATGTGGTTTTTTGGTTGTAAGAAAATAAAAGAATAATATGCGCTATTTGGAGTTTTATAAATAATACATTTTTGGTTAAAATTGCATAATCTGTAGTCTATATTTTTTTTGTTTTGTTATTAAATTGATCAATAATTTGATTAATTTGTTTAAATGTTATAAGGAAAGGAATGGCATAATTCCGCCTATAGTTATAACATACAGTCGGATTGTTTCGGGGGTTTCATTATAGCTGCGTATAATAAGATTTTTTTTTTTAATAATTTGTTTGATTATTAACGAATTCTCAAATAAATGAATTTGGCTGGCATTTTTTTTCGATATCTTAAAACTATTTGGCCATTCGCCCACCACATTTTTTCCTTTTTTTGGGACCAAATATTACAGTTGATGCCGAACAAATTTTTTCACCAAAAAATGAAAATTTAATTTTTCTCAAAATCGTGCCCTTTGTGGCGACCATTTTATAACAAAAAAAAAGAGGCTGAGTGCGACCCACACTGGTACCTTCCCATTGATACCCTTGGAAACTAGAGACCCAACGTTATTTTTTAATAGGAAAATTCACAACTCAAGTTCTTTGAAGACCTTATCAGAGTGTTCAATATGTAATCAAGTAAAAGCCAAAAATGGGCCGTTTGTTCTCGAGATAGCCGAGACGAAATATATTTTTAAATATTTTGTATTAGTTTTGTTTGGTTTAAAACTAAACTATCAATTGAATGCTTTTATACAAAATTTATCAGTTGTTAACAACGTCATTGTGTTTAGTATAAAAATTAGTCTGTCGTCGAAATCAGTTTTCATTCGAGATAAAAATGTTTTTCAAGAATTTTTAGCATTTTCTTGTATTTTATTTATTTGTTTAAAAAAAAAAACTGTAAATTGATTTTTTTTATAAACCCCATTAATTCTCAGTTACACCATTTTGTGTAAAATAAAATTATCCATAGATTCGATAACATTGTTTGTTTTCGAGATATTTGATTCGACAAAAATTTTTGAACAATTTGTTAGTAGTTTTGCTCTTCAATTTTGTTGCTTGAAAAAAACACTGTCAATTGCATGTTTCTTTAAACTTTATCAGTTATTGACTACGTCATTGTGTGCAGAATAAAATTAGTGTGACTTCGAAATTAATGTTTTCTCTCAAGATATTCGAGCCAAAATACGTTTTAATATTTTTTTTTTTTTTTTTTAACTTCAAATACAGCATCGTGTAAAGAATAAAACTAGCCCAAAATCAATGTCATTGATATTCGAGCCGAAAAACGATTTTCTACAAATGTTTGCAAGTTTTTTGATTAAAAAAAAAAATGTCTGGTGATATTTTTTTTTTTTAATATTTCCAATTTTTTTTAAGAACTTAATAAATCGAAAACAAATTGATCGATTTTTATAAAACTTAACACCTATCAGTTTTTAATATCATCTAGCAGATTTTTAATAAAAATTATTTTTATAACCAAAAATAACGGTACCTCCCATACAAGTAACCGGTAAGGAAAATCTCATTTTTCTCAAAAACGGCTTCTACGACTTTGATTCAAATTTTATTTTTATTTTTCGATGCATACGATTTTTGGATGTGGATACTCCAACATTAAGTAAAAAATCGCAAGAATAATTCTATCGTTTAAAAGCAGTCTTTAGCGTAGAGAAAAACTGAGGTAGTTATTTTAAATGAGCTATTTTATATGAGTTTAAGCCGATCCCAGAACCACTGGTCCCAAGACCATCCCCGAAGTAGTCATAAAGACCAATTAAATTTATATCGAAAATAAAACTCGTCGAATACATTGATTCGATGGTTAGTGAATTGGAGCGAAGAATATAAATAAAAAGTTATTGTTCAACGCCTCAGCTTAAACATCCCTCACACTACATCTACAAATTGAAAGCATTCTTCCTTTTTTTGCTCACATTTTATTTCAATTTAAAAAACAACACCCAATGAGCGAGAGACACAATAGATTGCAGAATATTTCCATGCAAAACCAATATACCTATACAACTATACATAATTTTATTATTATTATTATTTATTAATCATAACATAAATGTACAGATTAATTAAAATTTAACAGCACTAGCTCTATGGCTTTTGGCTGAAACTATACATAATTTATGCTTCCTCGCATTAAATCGACCAATGGCCGAAAATCCACCACAACAAAAAAAAATCCTCAGAAATAAAATTCTTCCCGCAAAAAAACCCTTACTCGAATTCACTAACCATCTTAACGAATATATTAAATGCACGAACCATTGCATTTTACGAAAATATAATAAGTGTTGGGAACAAATACTCGGTCTTGCTCTGGCTCTTGCTTTGGTTCTCGCTCTCCTCGCACTTATAATGCAATTTTACTTTATTGTTTTTAGTCTTTGTGGTAAAATAATTTAATAAATTTTTGCTTTGTGCACTTCTGTGCAAAAAAACCTTTCCATCGATATATAATTTATATACTTTCGGCTTTTGTAGACCGCGTAAATGGTACCCCAAAATTCGTGTTGATGATGATGATGATGATGATTGAAATTTTCAATAAAACAAATTTTGGATTTTTAAAAGAATTTTCAAAATTTTTTTTTGGGTATTTACCCATTTTCTCAAAATTTATTTTTTAACTCCGCATTAAAAAACACTGAAATATTGCATACCAATTCTTTTTTCTTGAAAATGTTTTTAAAATTTTATATCAATATAAAAAAAAAATTATTTTTTCAAAAAACCGATCCAACGATTTTTTAAATTTTTTCTCATAAATTAAGATTTAATTAATAAGTCAGATGGTGTACAAAGCGTTGGTGTCAAAACAATTTAATATATTGTTAAGTTAATTTATTTATATAAATATATATTAATTTTTAAAAAATTTTCAGTTTAAACTGGAAGTTTAATGCATGCATATATGTGCACCGCGGTGCTATGTTGTTAATTTTTGTATTCTCACATAATACTACATACATAATTTTTTAATAAGTTTTTAGCTGGTGGAATAAAATATAGGTTCCCATAACTAATTCATTTCTTTTAAAACCAGACTATCTAATATGATCTTGGTTATTTAGACTTCAAAATGACAGTGTGATTGCAAATAAGAGCAAGTTCTTGCGACGCAGTCGTGCATTTTATTTTTTAAATGTCGAGACTGTCTTTGAGAAAAATATAGCCTTTTCTTTACGAATGTAATTTTTTTTAGATATGGCAGCTTCCCTTATCTTATAAATTTTTCAGAATCCTAAAATACGTAAGAGACTTGCTCCTTAATACACAGTTATACACGACACACTTTAGCCATTATTGACGAGATATATATAGGACATCAGTAAAAATAAGACAATTTTCTAAAAAATCATCAATAGTTATGTATCAAAGGTCACGGTAGTGCCCAGCCAAGTTCTGGCGATTTTCGACCCTCCTCTAACTTTAGTACCAAAAAAGTCAGGAACTTCAAATTCGGAGTATTTGGTAAGCTAGCCAAACACAGGCGCCTCGCCAAATTTCAACCTCGTAGGCCGTAACATAAGTGGTTCCCGAGTTATAGGACTTCAAAAATAGATAGGTCTTGTGGTGCATACAAAAGAATATTTGAGGATTTCTATTCAAAGGCCGTGGTATCCACTATCCTCCTACTTTCTCAGAAATGCGATAAATTAAATGGAGCACTTTCGATTGCTGTAGAAAGATAAAATTTGGTACAGTAGTAGGGGTTGAAGTGTATAAAAAGAAAATAATTTTATATTTTAGGTTTTCCATTCAAGGGGCGTGGTATCCGCCTATATTCTCAGAATTGCGATCAATTAAATGGAGCACTTCTGATTGCTCGAGAATAATGAAATTTGGTACAGTGGTAGAGCTTGAAGTACAGACAAAGGAAAAATAAAATATTTGAGGTTTTCCATTAAGGGGGCGTGTTATCCGCCCACTTTCACAGAATTTTTAGCAATTAGGTATATAAAGCACTTCTGATTGTATAAGTTGATATCTTACGAGGTTTTGACCTGGCAACAAATAAACATCTTTGCAAAAGGGAGTGAGATCAAAATAAAAACATACATTTTAAAAAGTAACCAAGTTCTTCTATATAAAAATCTGTGTGTAACAATTCAGCTGTGAAAAGTAGTGAGATCTAAAAGTATGCCAAGTTTTAACTTAATGGAGGTTTAATATCAAATATTTTAAGTAGAGTAGGTAATACTGAAACAACTCCAAGTTATAAGAGAAATTTATTATTTAATAATTATACTGACTTCATTTTTGTGGGTTCACTTGGCAAGTTTTCTTTTTACTACGCACAATTCAAACGTTTTAAAACTTGACAAGTGAACCCACCAAATTTTAGTCAGTATAATTATTAAATAATAAATTTCTCTTATAACTTGGAGTTGTGCAACGGTGCACCTATTTAAGGTCTTAATAGAATTGTTGGGGGTCTAAAACAAAATACGAATACGCAGACAGACCGCATGCAGCTCTTCTCAGGTGAAAAAAACCCAAATATATATGAAATAACCTGTGTATAAATAAGGAAATAGAAAATATTAAAATCGGTTACACGTGTCTATACACATCTTTATAGCCCAAGCTATAATTTGCAATTATTTTCTCAATTTTTTAAATGTTTGGATGGCCTAAATTTGGAATGGCAGAAAGTATTTTGCTATACAGCAGTTTCAATAGGCTCTGTGGGGAATTAAATACTATTTTTTGGTAATTTGGTAATGATCGAAATTCGACATTTTAAAAGCTATGTACATACGTCACTGTCGAATACCACCCACCGCCACTGCACCGTTTGAATATGATATCGAAAGCACAAAATAAACGAACGATATAGCATTTAAATCAACATATCGCACCCTTAGAATGAAAGTGACCTGACTAAAAAATTCGGCAAATATCTTACAACCTGATTTTAGAGTTCATTTCGCTTTTTAAGGTCAGTTTATTGAAAAATCAGAAATTGCAGAAATTTTGAGTTAGGTCACTTTCATTCTAAGGGTGCGATATGTACATACAAAAATATGTATACAAAGGTAGAACCTGTACAGTGTACATGAAGCTGAAAATCCGACTAAATTCAAATAGGGATCGAAAGTTTTTCTTTCACTTATTTTAATATAATGATGAAAGCTACTTCATCATAAATATTCTTTTAATAATATACTAATTTTATTAAAATTCAAATAAATATTTATTTAAAAATAAACATTTATAATATATTTTAACAAGGTGACTGGCATTAAATGATGTGACAAAAATAAGGCTTGTATAGGGAAACCATAGACTATAGAGGATAAAAAAAAGTATCGGAGTATCTTTTTTTCATCGCTTAGGAATGTAAATTTAGTAAAAAAAATTACATTAATTTAAGAGAAAACTATTAAAACAACTGCGACATTTGCAAAAAATGAGAAATTTTTGTATAAAGCCAATAATAAATTCCCTCATTTCATTTTTAATCAAATTTAAATAGCAGTTTTTAAATTAAAAAAAACCATTTTCAATCTCAAAATTTTGAAAAATAAAATGTTGAAAAAAATGTTAAGGTACATATAACATTTTTTTCAACATTTTATTTCTCAAAATTTTGAGATTGAAAATGTTTTTTATCTAAAAACTGATATTTGTTTTTTTTTTTTTCAATATATTACATAATTAAGTATCTACCAACTTTTTTACTCGGATTTAATTTTTTTTATCAAATTTTAGTCGAATTCTAAAAATCGAATGGATTTATATATTTTAGTTTTAGAGAAATTTTAAAATAACTTAACTATTTTTATAAGAAAAGTTTCCCTTTCCGCCTAAACGAAGGCAATCTTGTATAATTTATTTCCTATCATAGTTAGCATTCTCTAAGCTCTATTAATGTGAATAATTATATTTCTTTCTTCAATTAAAACCGATTTAAGGTCATGCAAATATTAAAAAAATAAAAAAACATACTTAAAATAAAATTCAGCAAATATTTGCAAAATATCTTGGGCCATAAAGAGATGTAGACACGTGTATCTGATTTTTATAATTTTTTTTTATTTCCTTAATTACTGCTTAATCATTAACAAAGCCTATCTCGCGCTCGTGTTTACCAAATCCATAAATTGTTTTTTTTTTTATTATTTCTTCCTAGATGAAGATTGAAGAGTCATCCAAAAAAACGTTCATATATTTTGACGATAAACTCGAATAAAGACAGGAATTATAAAAGGTGCAAAACATAATTTTGAAATTCTTCACAGAGAAAATATATTTTTGTAAGAAGATATATATATGTATAATTATAATGAATGAACAATGATTAATGTGAAAGTATTAATTTGGTTTTTAATCGATTTTTAAGGAATCGTTCTGCTTCTGCGATGAAAATTCTCCAAGTGTATACCTTTTCATACAAAAGTGCCTCTCGTCTTAGTTGTTCGGGATTCGACAGACAATTGTAGATCACCTCCATTCCTGCCACTAACACCCACACAAGAATGGTTGAGAGTTGTTTTTTATGTAATTTACCATTCTCTGGTTCTTCGCGAGCTGTTGGATTTGAAACAATTTAAATCCGTTAAATGTAATGAACATTTTGCAGTGAATAGTATGGACATAGATTTAAATTTTTTGATTTAATAAATCCGGATTTAATAGTTGGATTTAAAATTCACTTTAATCCTATTTAAATCCAGAGTAGATAATATGGCCATAAGATTTAAAGCTTGGATGAAGATTGACTTTGATTTGAAACTAAACATAGTGTCGTGATTCTAAATCAATTTTGTTTTAAGAATTAAGTTATAAACTGGTTGAGCACATTGAAGAGCAATAAAATACAAAATTTGAGACATGAGTAGATTTAAATTCTTGGATTTATTAAATCTGACTTTAAAGTTCACTTAAATCCAATTTAAATACAAGTTAAATAATAAGGCCGTAAGAATTGGAGCTTGGGTTTACACTGTACTGTAGATTGAGTTATATTAAAATTTAAACAGTTTCATTAGTTGGGAATTATTCAGAACCTAAAACTTATAGCAAAGTTATTCCAGTTTCATGATGACTTGATGATTGTCTGAAGATGAGTCTACACTTTATAAGTTTTTTTTTCTAATTTATTTATCAAACATCACAACATTTAAACGCAATATAGTAATAGTAATGTAAAACCTTCAAGACTTCACAGCAGATTGAGGAAGCTCATATAATTTTGTTGTAAACAAACCGTTATCACTATAATACACTATATTTGTTAGCCATATAATTTATTAAAGTGTGACGTGCGCTATGACCCAGTTTGTGTCAAAAGAAAACAAAAATTAACAAAAATAAATAAATGAAAAATGAATGAAAAAATATAAACCAAAAGGCTGTGAGACTCTGTAAGCATATTTGCTTTTAAAAGTTCCCGCGCTAAGATTTCTTGTTTTTTGTTTTTTTTTTTTTTTTTTTTCTTGACTTGACTTGCGCCGCAAACCCAGACAGTAGGAGTTGACTGTTGACAGTAGTCTCGTAAATTCTCCAATAACATTGTTGTTTCAACAGAAGTTTGGCGATAAAAATCAATTCACGACAAGCAGGTGATAATGCGAGCGAGCAGTAAGTTGACACATGTCAGTTTATTCGAAATCGAATTTTCGATAATTGTATGCAGAGTACGTACTATGTAGCTGCTGCTGCTGTTACAACAATTATCTCAATGTGCTGCAGTAACTGACAGATAGGTATATAGATAATCTTGTATTCTGACAGATATACTGACACTTAGTTGCTGACCAATTGTCTAAAGCTAAATAAAAGAATAATGTAGATGGTTAAAGGTATTTCTATATGAGATTTTGATCACCGAAATGAAAATGCGAATTTTCTTGAATTGAGCAATTTCCAATCGACATGCCATGCATATATGTATGTATGTAGTGTAGATGTAAAGTAATACGTGTGGCAGCATCAGCACATCCACTTAAAGAGCGCATTTCACAAAAAAATGCACAAAAACCCATTAAGAGGAAGTCAACCGAAGAAGGAATGGAAGTCTTTGGGGCTTTGGAGCAGTGGGAAAACCAACCGAACTAAAATAGCTATATAACCCGCCGAACTCCTTCCTTCTTCTGTCGGTTGTTGTTGGGTTGGTTGGCTCACAGCAAGGTACAAATAAATACGAGTATAGATGGAAGATGAAGAAGAAAGAAAAACCAACCAGACCATGTCTTCTTTTTCTTTTTCAATGCCTGATGCTGGTTTTGTTCCGATCCACACAGCACTCCACACACTCTATTCCGCCAAACTGGAAATAATGTCAGCGGAGTAGTGCCACTGCCAAAGCACAGCAGAGAGTACAGAGATATTATAAACAGGAAAAGATTCTGCAATAAAATGCCAAACGAGCCAACTGTCAGACGGTGTGGAAGACAGACGGATTCGTCGGTTTAGATAGATAGGTTTAGGTTGTTAGGTTGCAAATGTGCAACCAGAGATCTCGTCTTTCGACTCCAGGGGATTCTAGTGATTTAGAAGATTTTTATTTCCCCTTTTTCATCAGTGTTATATAGAGTTGGTTTTGGTTTGGCAAAAGATTTCACCATTGCTGCCACTGGCACTTGAGAATATAAAAGAATATATAAGCAACCATTTCCAGTTTAAGACATTTCCTCTTTCATAGGTTACCCATGACGATGACGACGACCGACGGGCCGACCGGCGCGGCGGCAGCGGCGGCAGCATGGAAGACGGGACGAAGACGATACGGATGTGGCAGCCACCGAAGAAGAGAAACGGGCTCCCTGAGACGATCTTGGCAGCATCGTCGGTCGTCGGTCGACGACTATACGATGACGATTGGTGGCGTGGCGGTGGCATGCAATTTGAATAAACGCCGATCTGCGTGGGGTGCGGACTGGGGAGAACCCCTCATAGGTACAAGAGAGATCGTTGCTGGCGTATAGGTATATATTCTACAATGGCTAATGGCTTAGAGCGAAAACTGAAGGTTTGTTCTTCAGTTTTTTTTTTTTTTTGTTGATGTCGGATCTCGGATGGCATGTGTTGCAGTACATAGGTGCATTGTGTCGGGTTGCACCATCGATTTTGTAATAGACAACTATCGGTGTTGGAACTTGGAAGTAAAAAGATTCGTTCTCTTTGTATGTTGTATAGACGAGGGTTAGTCTATATAGTGGTGCAATTTTTATAGTCTTATAACTTCCAACCAAGTTGGTAGGTAGGTACCTTCATATACTTTTATGCTGAAAAAATAGTGTGGATTTCGGAAGACTTTGTGTTGTTCCTTAGTTTTTTTTTTTTTTTTTTAAGGTACTATTGGTTTTGGTTCTTTCATTGCATGTACTACATGCCAACATCTTGAAATTGATGATCGCTTTTTTTTATGATCAGTTTCTTAATTCATCCGCATGGAGTTTGGCTTTTGTCTTGCTTGCACAGAAGTTGTATTTGCATGCGGATTTCGAGAGAAGTATCAGGTTCGGGAAAATGTTTACTTATATGTATGTATATTCACAGAACATTTTGTCAGAAAAAAAGGATGCTAGTACACCAGAGTTTGTATATATACATATGTATAGGGAAATTAAACGTCTAGGTACCAATGAATATTTTTTTTTGTTATTATTATATTATTGGGGAAGTTGTGAAAGGGATTTTGTAAGACAGCAATAAGCAGTTGGTGCAATATTAGGAGAATATATCCAACATAGATAATATAGTTTAGTATTGTTTACAGAGTGTTGATTGGTTGTGCAATGATGGATAGGTAAAGAGTTGTACTTTTAGTTTTATGCCTATTGGTTTGCCAATTCCATATAGCCATTTCTACGCTTTCGAAGGCTTACCATTATCCAAGGTCTGGTATTGAATTTTTAGATAATTTCTCTATGTTTATACTTTCAACGTATGTATAGTTTTCTAGAGTTCTTTTTTTAAATTCCCAGTTATGATGATGATTCCATTGAAAATGTTGCTTAATGTAGATGGTGAAATCGGATCTTGGTAGTCTCGTCGTAATGAGGAGCTCTTTCATCACTGCTATATGATTGGTGGAGTTGAAAAGCTTGATAAACCAGCTCAAAAACGTTGCTTATATTTTCTACTTCTATACTTTTCTTCTCCAGAAATAGTGTTCCTAAATCACAATAAATTAAAAGATGAATAAAATAATAAAAAAGTTACTAAATCCCAGGGAAATTAGAAAAAAAAAGCCAACATCAGACAAAATTTCGAAAAAAGCTGAATTTTTGGGGAACAAAACATGCACAAAAGTGATGACGGTATTTTAAACCGCAGTGATGTGGAGACATTTGTCTTTTCTTCCGCAAAAATGAATACCTTTCAGAATTTTCCAAGTGTGTGGTAGGTCTTATTTTCGGCTACGCGAAATTATATACTAGGAAATATAAAACCTAAAAGTTGAAAAGAAATAAGGTAACAAAAATTTGGGGCAATAAGGCCCCAGCGATATGAAAAAAGCCCCCAAAAACAAATGAAATAAGACCCTAATTGGTTTTGAAAATATTTATATATTATGTTTTTAAAATCAAATACTTATGTACTTTGTTTTTATTTTCATATACTAAAGTTTATTTTCGAAAATGAAATAATAACCCATCACCGTCACACAAATCCTCCACTTGAACAATTTGTTTACAGCAAGGATAGTTACTTGTACTTCTTCTGTCCTTCAGTTGAATTTTCATGTTGCATTCAGCATTAATTTTTAAATGCTTAAACCAGCGATAGTTTTCAACACGAATATTTGAATGCTAAAAAGACAACAGAATAGATGATAAAGATCGCACGGTTTTTCCGGCTAATCTGTTACCTTGTAAAATTTATAAGCATTCAAAAATTTGTGCTGAATGCAACCTTAGTGTTCTGTTACTTGCTGACGGTTTTCAACACGATTCTAAGATTGAAACATGATTGCTGGGTCCGCAATAAGCGGTTAGTAGCAAGCTCTGAGTTCTACTATATTAGCTGATTTTTATATAATACTTTTTGAGAAGAACAATGACAATTTAGCAAAATGAAATAAGGTCCCAAAATTTTTTTCAAAATAAAATGAAACGGAACCTTAAAATTAATGTCAGGGTCATAATTCATTGGGGCATTATTTTGTAATGAAATAAAGCCCCAACAAAAATTAAATAAGGCCTTAAAAATGAAATATCAACCGAAAATTTGAGAATGTTTGTTGTTATTGTTTCGTATGAATAGTTTTGAGGCCATCTTTCATTTTTTATTTGGGGTCTTATTTAAGTACTAAAACTTCAGCAAACTTTTTTTTTATTTTTATTTAATTTTTTAAATAATTCATATTCACTCCTAAATTTAATTCTTAGAATTTCATAGTTTTCCACAAAGAAATTCATCTGGAAAAAAATTAAAAACATTTCATCTGTATATGTCCGTTTCGAAGTTTGTTTTGCTAGATAAATATTTGAGGTTATGTATAACATCACGAAATAATTTGTCTCAATAAATGTCACTATGTCATCTGAATGTTCTTATTCTTATACAAAAATAATAATGTAAACCTGTTGAAAAGGAAACAAACTTTGTAACTGCATTGATTTTAAATGCTATTGTTAATGATTTACAGCTTCGTGTTTTTCAACATCATATATATTTAAGAAATACATTTACCAACAACTTGCGAATTAAAGGTTTTTCCTGATACAAATTTGTTTGTAAAAAATCCATAAAGCCAATCTTGGCATCTCTATCAATTGAAATAACCTCAAAACATCTGTTAATATTATTTTAGCGAAGGGTAATGTCCAATTTCATAAACAAACACTTAAAGCACTTTTATCAAAAACCTTCTTAAATTTTATCAAGCCCTTAAATATTTTTAGTTTCACCAATCTATAAAAGGGTCAGGGAAATTTTTGTTAAAATCGAGTTCTCTTCACATCCCTGCAATAATGGATTGGTTTTTTTCTTTCTTAAGCCTAGTACGCTGCTGATGCGAAACGAAAATTTCCTGTGATCTCCAAACAGACAACGAAACGCTTGCGAAAACACAACGGAAAATATTCTTGGAGAGTTTCACTAATTCCAAAAACAGAATCAAACATAAACGCAAAAAATCAGAGAAACCCATGATGTAAAAAAATGATAAACAAAAAAAAAAACCCCAATAAAACCCAAATGTCATTTTTCCGCACACAATAAATAGTTTGTATAATTAATTCAGTGCGAAAAAGGAGCGGAGACTTCTCGAAATAATCTGCTACAATTATGAATTTCGCTCTTCGAACAGCGTACTGCAAAACGAAAAGCAGAACGAAATTTTCCGTTTATGATTTCGTTGTGTCATTTTTGTATGGGATTTTTCGTTTCGCATCAGCAGCGTACTAGGCTTAAAGCTTTTCGAAATCATAAACGGAAAATTTCGTTCTGCTTTTCGTTTTGCAGTACGCTGTTCGAAGAGCGAAATTTATGATTGTAGCAGATTATTTGGAGAAGTCTCCGCTCCTTTTTCGCACTGAATTAATTATACAGACTATTTATTGTGAGCGGAAAAATGACATTTGAGTTTATTAGTGTATTAGTGAAACTCTCCGTTGTGTTTTCGCAAGTGTTTCGTTGTCTGTGATCTTCAAACAGACAACGAAACGCTTGCGAAAACACAACGGAAAATATCCTTGGACACTTTCACTAATTCCAAGAACAAAATCAAACATAAACGAAAAAAATCAGAGAAACCCATGATGTAAGAAAATGATAAACAAAAAAAAAACACAAATAAAACTCAAATGTCATTTTCCGCACACAATAAATAGTCTGTATAATTAATTCTGTGCGAAAAAGGAGCGGAGACTTCTCCAAATAATCTGCTACAATTATAAATTTCTCTCTTCGAACAGCGTACTGCAAAACGAAAAGCAGAACGAAATTTTCCATTCATGATTTCGTTGTGTCATTTTTGTATGGTATTTTTCGTTTCGCATCAGAAGCGTACTAGGCTTTAATAAACGAAATGTATGAGAAAAAAGAGAAAGCATTATGTATTGAAACAAATGCCAAAAAAAAAACAAAACAACATTGGGTCGTTGTCGAAACGTTTTTATAAAGTGAGTTTCAATTAAATTCAACAATGAATGCACATATAAAAAGAAGAGAAAGAGGCAAAAATTATTAATTACAGATTGAAAATTAAAATGTTTCAAAATTTTTTCTGCTGATATATCCTCTTGTTAACTGCATCTGATGGCATTTTAATGACACTTTTAAAATTTATTGAACCAAAAATGGGCATTTAATTTATAAGGGTGTTTAATAATTTATAAGGGAGTTTAATTTAAAAGTTCTTGGTGAAACCAATAAATCCCATTTTAAGGTTTAGAAGCCCGTTAAATGTTAAAAAGTCCTTGGTGAAATAGGCCATAAGAGTAATAAGATGAGTAACAAGACAGCTTGTTAGACAACAGAGACCTAGTGACTTTCAAATCGCAACCATTCCTGTATGCGTTTTTCTAAACTACAGAAATGGAGGGTACCTACAATTTTCCGCCCGATTCCATTGTAATTCGAATGACATCAGGGCTGTATAGTGTATATACACTATTAGAAAGTTTATCCCCTTCTTAAAATAGGTTGTGCCTCTAAAGAAGAAAACACATTTTTCTAAGATGGCATTACGGCAAATGCTGGATTTGTTTTCCAAAATTCTGAAATTGTATAAACTTTTGAATTTAATTTTTCACACAAATACTCCTCTAAATTTACTTTTTTTTAAACACATCTCAGTATTTTTTTGGAATTTAGCATGGAATTTCGCTTATGTACCTTTTAAGACTATAACCTAAAATATCAAACTATTAAAAGTCAAGCGATACGTTTCTTTATCTAAAATTGTCACTTCTTTTTAATTTTGTAAAAATTAAAATCGATTTTTTTTTGTTAAAAATTCTCATAAAGTACCTTTGCTGATTTTTCTTATGGATTAACTACTATAAGACCACTGACTATTTTTAAGAGGAGAATTGGGACCATTATTTTTAAAAACTCAGAATATTTTCATTTTTCATCAACATTGTAAATTGATTGTTGCTTTGAAACATCGCTCTGTTGTGAATTTTGTTAATAACTCCAATAATTAAAACTCCTGTAGAATTAGTACACAGAAACGTATTGGTGCATATTCATAGTCGTTTTTAGACCCCAGTTTATCTTAGCCTGGAGTTTATCCAATGTAAATTAGATAGGATAAACCCAGTATTTTTTTTAGAAACAACTTAAACAGTGACTATGAATATGAAAATATTCTTTTTTTTTTAAGCTTGTGGAACAAGAAAAAAAGTAAATGAATGAACAACCAAGAGTTATTAAATGATAAGTGAACCCACATATAGAAGCACTTAAAGATTTATGCATATAGGAATTTCCGCTCAATGGTTTAAGTTTTTTTTTAAATCAATGTAATTTAAAGTTTATACATATAAACATTTCAGATTCTTTAACTCACTCCTGCAAAGATAATCATAAAAATTACTTGAAAGTTCAGAAATTCAAATTTTTCACCAAATATCTCAATCATTCCTTCCATGTTTTTCAAACCACCTATATCAAAAAAGGACAATCAAAACTCTCAAAAATCTAAAGAAAAACACATACTAAATTGCTAATATAATAAATACATTAACAAATTTTTTTTTGTCAATATGTAGGTATTAATTAAAGTCTTTAATACTGATGGATAGAGTAGCTTTTTATTAGTGATATAATTTTAAGTATCAGTTAAGTAATTCCAAAGAATTCCTCCTACAAAAATACAAACAAAAGAATTTTTCCTTATTAGTCGTAGATACATATAACTACCCTGAACTTGAAAAAAAAAACAAAATATGTATGATTGTTCTACCTATACATGAATTCTATTTCATATAAAATGTTCGTTCTTGTTGATTCTCATCTTTTCGAAGTTCCTTTTTTGTTTAGTTTAACTTAAAACTGAATTATAATGTTCATCATGAAGAGAAAACCAGCAACGTTTAAGTTGAAATAATTGGCTCTAACCTACAGACAATATAATAATAGCAATTGCGGTAAGAGGAAATAACTGTTATTTTATTTCTATAAAAATAAACAATCCAGCACTTTATGCCTATCTCTACAGGTTAATCAAGAGTTCGTTCATTATAATAAACAAAACAAAAAGAAAATCTTATATAGGTAGGTATACTCGATGTTGTCTTATAACTTTAAGCAAATGAAAGGAAAGGAAAAAACACTCAAAGAAAAAGGAGAAAGGAAAACAAATTTCTATATGTACGCGCATTTTGACGTCGCCAAAAGAAAATCGCGCGATCGCGCACTAACTGCAAAAAAAAAACAAACAAAAAAGAAATCGAGAGGAAAATCTATTGTACATATTATATTCGTACCTATATATGTATGTGCAATGCAATACAACTTTCCCTTCCAACCGCTATTCTGCCGCTCGATGCCATGGTCATAATCTTGTACCGGCAGAGGGAGCTTCGATCTTGTATATTATTTAGCTATATGGCTGGTTGCACTAGTGCAGCAGCAGTAGCAACAGCAATAGCAGCGATTGGAAAATTATTCGTGCAGTCACTTGACGGAAAGCGAAATTTTCCCGAGATTGCCATTGCTCCATAAATAATCGCCACATGGCGTGATGCAAACACAACAACGTTTTGCTACCGCTGCTGCTGCTTTTGCATTTAAGACTATACAGAGCATGCCGCTCTTCATCGGGCCTGGCATATGGCTGAAAATGAAATGCATCTATTGGCGGTGTGCGGTGAAATGGACAGTATATACACTGCATGCGGGATGAGGGGGTTGTACATGAAAAACGTGTTGCATGCACTCTCGCATAGTGAGATAAGTGAAAAGTTGGCTTGCGGTATTTTTAACTATGTATATATATTAATTTCGATGAAAAAGCAAGCACACAAGAAAAAAACGAATGCAAAAAGCAAAACGGGACACATAAACCTTGACTCTGATCCTAAAAATGTGGAACGCGCGCGGTGACTGTTTTGAATAAAAGTAGGAGTATACTAGCTATCTGTGCATTTATAAATATAACCACACATTATTGCAGATTGTGTGGCTGCTGCGCGTATATACCTATGCAGAAAAATATTTGATTGATGCACGCATAATCAATGTGTTGTTTTTCATTTAATATTTAGATAATATAATAAGAAACAGTTTAATCATTGTATTCAGTATCTCTTGACCTTCAAAATATGTATAATGTTGGAAAATTTAAATAGATTTCATTATCAATTGAACGGATAACCTAAGTTTATGACATGTAGCGGTAATTTGGAAATTATAATAGAGGTCAGTATAAATGGCGCCCACCAAAGAACTTAAGCACTCTAACGCTGTGGATCCATTGGCAATATTTGAGGCAATGTCAATTTCAATGGCAATTTATTTCAAGGGTGGGCTTTCTATTGCCAGGTAATTTTAATTGTCAAATGTCAATAGGTATAGAAATGGCGACCACTGGCAAATGTTAAATTCACTATTCAGATAATAAAAACTTAAATTCACTAAATTTCTAATATTTTTAACACTTAAATTTCATAAAAAATCGCGGAGAAACCATTTGGAAAAGGCTGAAACGTCAAAATTTACTGCCTCAGCGCGCGCGGCGATATGGAAATAAATAATTGCATTTCTTGTAACGAGCAAAATATTGCCAATGGAGCCTCAAAGATATTTCTATAGCTTTTGAATGCTGATTCAGTTCCTGGAAGCGTTTAAGAGTTTTATATAAAAAAGGTTGTTAACTATATAGTTTTGTAAAAAGTATATATCAAAACATAACAGTTTGGAGGGCTCAGATATTTTGTGACTAAAAAAAAACAAAACAATAAATTTGGTACGCGACAGCTTGTTGCAAACCAAATTAAATTTCATATGGCCCAAGGTGTAAGACCTAGCGCCAAGATTTCATTATTTGGAATTTTTGGGGTTATGGCATTCATTTATTTTGGGTGTTTTGACGTTTTTAATTTTGAATTAATTTCCCAACGTCATAACAGCCAAATGAAAAATGTCATAACCATATGCTCTCAAATCCATAGTAGTCCTAGTGCAGTATGTCCATCGTGGGGTGCACTGTGTATAACTACGTAGAGCCATCCTGTAGGAAACACATGTCACCGGTGAGGCTATATATATATGTATACTAGCCTACCCGTTCGAGAATTCTCGCAATTACATTAAAATAAAAAAAAGCACGAAAACAAACAAATGCAGTTTCTATAAGCAAATTATTAAAATTTTTAAAATTAACTTATGATTCATCAAATCGCTTCGTTTGACACCTCAATTGTCAAAATCGGTGTAGTATGAGAGTTGAAAAGTGAGTCTATAGAAATAATATATATGATGATGTTTCCATCAGAATGATCAAAATCTCTACCAAACAGTGATTTTCTCAGAATGCCATTGGTTCAAAATTTGAAAAATTTACTTGTTCAAACACCTTTTCTACCTTGAAAAATAATCTGGTTTCTAATGAAGCCTAAAAAGTTGTTGTGAGAATAAAAATCGCGTAACTCGCGGAGAGTTTTTTTGAATGAATTTTTAAAAATAAAATTTGAAGATTTCCATATTACGATGTTGAATGCTTAACCTTCCATCGTGAATTCCCATACGTTATATACGAAACAATTCACAACAAGTTTGACAGATATTAACAACATGGCCGATCGATATAACCTCAAAATTTTCGAGCTACCCTTTATAGAAATCCACACCATCATTGCAAGGTAAGAGTTTTAAGCAAGCATTTGCCGATGGTTTTCTTAATTTCCCAAAAAAAATATATTTATTTGTTGATAATACCGAAACATAATAAATATATATAAAAAACAATTCACTTTTTTTCTTAAATTAAAACTTCTCCCTTAAAAACATTTCTCATAATAAATCGTTGATAAAGGCGCTATCGCTTCATATAGAAAATGCAGTTTCCGGTATCCCTGAAAAAAAAATTACCGAGTGTTAGTCATCCATATAAACTTTTATTAAGTTGAAAATGAGCGAGTGAAGGACTGCTTTTATGAGCCAGATTAAAGTTAATCCCGAGTTGACTCACACAAAATTGGCTAGTGAACTCTGGATTTTATACTTTGATGTTTTATTCTACTAGTTTTTTTTATGTCGATCCGCGCATAAATTTTCTACTGAGAAACTGCATCTTGATTTAAGCGGAAAACACAAAGCTACTTGTGTGTTAGCGTTGAGTGACGTCTTACGTTGAACCATAAGAATCGCTAACAATCTATCACAATATATAGCTTTTTCGCTCAACCTCCAATTTTACATACACAAAGAGAACGGAACATAACGTAACGTGGCAAAAGCAGTTGTTAAAGTTGAAATACTTTCTACTTTTTGTTGATATTGATATGTTTAAGCGACATGTTTTCTACTTTTTTTGCTACGGATATTTTAGTTGGTTTTTTGTTTGCGGGAATTTTCCGAAATTAAGTCATTATTTTCTGAAAAAAAATTGTTTAATGATAAATAAATATTTGTGCGGGTAAAAATGGGTTAAAATGTGAATTTTCCTATTTAATTAATTTTTTTTGTCTATTGGGAAAATGATTGATTTCAAATAATTTGAAATGAAAACAAACAAATTTTTTAACAGCCGATTACCAAAATGACAGACGTCAGTCAAAGTACAATCGAAAGTATAGTAGCGTAACGGAGTCAGCGCTAACAGAAAAGTAACTTTGTGTTTTCCGCTTTAATTGATAATAAAATGTATGTCCAGAGTGTAACTTATCAACTTAAATAGAAAATAACCAATTTTTTCTTAAGATGGCAGGCAGTCCATCTCAATTTTACTATCAAACTGTTTTATTACAAATATTCTCGTGTTCATCACAATATGAAAGTATGTAATTACCTTTATATAGGTACAGTGTACATATTTAAAAAGAAATTAAATCTTTATAACTATGAATACTGAGTTAAAAAAAAAAATAGAAGTACCTAGGTAATCCATTGGCAAGATCCTATTAAGTAGGTATCTAGGTATACCAACTTACTCAGTTTATTTGTATGAATGAAGACTATGATCAAGTTTTTCTATTGTAAAAGATTTGATATTTCATCCAATAACTTTCATAAACAAACATACCTACCTTCCATACAAAAACAAAACACATAATTATTTTTTGCTGTCAATTTTTCGATATGTTGACTCTAAAGTTCTTCCAATGCCAAGTTCATGGTAAACATAACGAATGCAATCCATAGAATCGCATAGGTAGGTACCTATATTTCCACACGGGTATACCTACCCCACTCCGGCCCTGATGTTTAAAGTTAAGGATTGCTATTTTTACTACCAATGGAGCGTTAAAAAAAAAAAAAAACAAGTAAAAGCATGAACTATAAGCAAAAAACAATCACTTCCTTTCTTTGGAATTGATTATGACGGACGAGTGGATGTGTATTTGATGTGTATATCTATATGCAAGTATGTAATATAGGTACTCCTAGCTGGATTGGATGGGCATCTAGAAGGATATAGAGGTACTTGCTCCGCGAGGAGAACATCTCTTTCTGCATAGAAAAACCAGAAAACAACGCAAGACGCAACCGGTTTCGTTTATTATAACTAGAAGGTAGGTATGAAGGAAGTAGACGACGAGAATTGAATTGGAAATTCAGCGGAAAGAACAAGTTGAAATCAGAAAAAAAAAAAAAAAAAAATGATTGCAACAAACGCCAAACAAAGTCCATCAGCCAGCATAAAAAAGATACACAAAATGTGCCGAAGCTAAAAGCGGATACAAAAATACAAAACACTGGCTATATTCTAGAGAATAGAGATGAGAGAGACTCCCAGGGAAGCAAAAATAACAAGCAAAACAATCTCCGCAAACTAGTTGAGGAGCTCTTGGGCTTTGGCTTGGGCCTATATACTCTAGCTGACCCGCACACCTTCATCATCAACTCAGCCAGCAGTTCAGTTAGCATACACGACTGTGATTAGGGCCGGAACTCACAGAGCTATGGTGCAACACAATATTGATTAGGGTCCACTTCGAGAAGCGCTCGTTAAATACCAGAAGACGTTGTAGCAGTTCACCACACACTCCACAACGAATATGCGCGAGTGTTAGGTTATAAAAAAAAAAAAAAAAAAAACAACTTCCAAATTGCTAGAAGCCCACCACCAGAAGCAATGGTATAAAATGCACGAAAATGTGCAAAACAAATATGGAAAAACAGACACAACCGATAGAGTGTGTATAGAAAACGAATTCACGGTAAGAAAGAGAGATGAAAAAACCACCATAAAATCAGTAGAAAATGAGCAAAAAAAAAAAATGAATACACTGGGATGATCACCATCCATCCCTATGTTTCACGGTGTGGAGCACGGGGAGCTCCCCAGAGAGTGCACCGAACTAATTCAAGGCTGCATACCACACGCCAATGATATATACACATATACACTTGAATACATGTACGAAATAGTACATAAACAAACCACGAACGAACGGACGGACGGTTGGCGATGGAGCGACGCATAAATGCAATTCTATTGGTGGCGCATGCTCTTCTCTAGCGTGGTTATCGTTGGCATGCTGATGTTGATCATCACCATCTTACCCCACATCACCGTGCGTCGGTCTTCATCGTTGGCTTAGTCGTAGTCGACAGTGCTTTGTGTTTACTTTCCTTCTCGTCTATTATCGTCTTCGCACTGCAATGAGCTGGAGCTATGTTGCTGGAGATTCTAGTAGAAGCTCTTTTCTGTAATAACACAGCTTCGTTGATAGAATAGATAGCGTTAATAAAGGCAGGGATGTTATATTTAAAAAATTTTCAATCACAAATAAAATCGCCCTTTTTTCTTTTTATTCAATTTTGGTTTTATATTTCCTTATTTTATTTTGTTTTATTTTTTTTATTTTAAAACATTTTATTAAATTTTTTTTAATTTCTTTTTATTATTTTATTTTCTTTTATTTGATTTATTTTATTTTATTTTATTTTATTATTTTATATTTTATTTTATTTTTTTTATTTTATTTTATTTTATTTTATTTTATTTTATTTTATCTTATTTTATTTAACTCATGTGTGTGTCGGACTATCACGCTAGAGGGGTTGGGATCGAATCACAGCTTTCTCCACCTAACATATATATTATTTCCAGGGTACTGCCTCTTGTGAGGAAGTATATTTCATTAATAAAGTGACTTCCATCGTAACCGTTACAATTCAACAGAAAATTGAAGGTCTCCCGCGCTATTCGTATCAACTTTTGACGTTTTGTTTTTGCTATGTAACCGATTCATATGAGACCACGCAGCTTTACACAGCATTTACACATATAGATGTTTGAAGTCGCACCCGATTAAGTTAAAAAACATCAGTTACCTAATCCTAAAAAACAATACAAAAATAAACAGGACGACTTTCCATCACCGCATGTCAATAGCTGGGGTCTACTTGGGGTCTTATGGCTCAAATCGCCCTTCGAATTAACATTTTAACTATAGTCGATTTTCCACGACACGCCTCGTGGTTATAGTCGTCTACAACATAAAATTTCGAATATAACATCACTGACTAATGGGCAAAGCTATATAGTAAAAGACTATTGCTGCTGACTGGAAGAAGACACACAGTCGTCTTCGTATATTCATAGCACAGTTGCTTTGCTTTGCTGCTGCTGCTGTGTAGTGTATAGTGAACGTCGACATTGCTGCGATCGCTAATCTATTTAGACATGCAGTCGACGTGACGTTTGAGGGGTATGGCAGTGGCGGCAATGGCAACGTTGTCGTTGAAGTCAACGTCGACGGACAATCTATGTGCCCACCACTCGATGCCAGCCCAGTGCAGTGCAGTATAGAAACTCTTTTGAAGTCAGATGTCAGATTCACGATCATTTGTTTTAATCATTTTTATTTTGTGCAAATTTTTTTTATTTCTTTTACGTTTTCTTCTATTCTTCCTCTTCGTTTCTGTTTTATATTATTTTCCATATTTTTTTTTTTGTTTTATTCTTTTCTCATAATAATCCTCTTCACTTCCAAGCAAGTGTAAATTTATTATTATTATTAATTATAAATGAAAACACTAGGTATAGTTTTGTTTTAGATACATTTCTGAAATCGTACCTAAACTTCATCTTGGATTGTAATTTCATACCTCAACAAGTGCTGGCTGGCTGGCTGTATTGTTTAGCTATTTTGTGTCGTTCTTCCTCTTCCTTAATTCTTTTGAATATTGTATCTGAATAATAATTAGTTTTACATAGTTTCGGTATTTTTGTTTTTATTATTACAAAATACTCAACTTAAATCAGTAAGCTAGATCGTGTAAGTTAAATTTCTTATATATAAGCGATGTTATGATGCTTAGGTCATAAGTTCACATTTTACAATGTACCATTTGAGCTTTGACAAACTTTGTGGGTAGTGGTAGGTATTGCTTCATAAAATATTTTAATGAATTTCTAGCTAATCATAGAAGGGAAAATTGCAAAATGATAAAACTATTCTATGTCTCATTTACTATATAAGTACCACACTTAGTGCCTAGTGGAGTTAAACATTGATACTAAAGTAAATTTGGGTATCAAAAAATTTTATTACTTGTTTTTGCTCCCATATTTATTTATAAATGTAAAAATAATGTTTTTAAAAATAATAAACAAAAAAGACTACGTATACACTGATTTATCCTAAAACTTTCACAGCTTTTGGTTTTCCCATTTTTTCTTATAAAATCATTTTTTCTACCTTGACAAAATAAATCCTACGGAAAGTTACCAGCATGGTTTTATTTACCACCAATTGGTTTATTACCGCCATGATTAGAAATTATTTAATATTATTATTATTTTACCTTCTTTACTAGAGCAACCAACCTCTTCCGCCATTTTTATTGTTTTGACGATGATTTTTTTTCCAATTTCCCGCCTTTCAAATGTCATCGCGTTTGTGTTCAGCATTTTACTCCGTTTACTCTACTATTTTATTCTGAGCTCACAGACTCAGAGCTGGCTCTGAACATGCTTAGAACTAAAAAAGAAACACAAATTTAAAGCTCTGAACGATCAGAGCTAAAAAAGAAACACAAATATTTTTTTGACAGTTCAGGCTCTGCTCTGAACTCAAAAAGAAAAACGCGCAAAGAAAATCATTGTTACTTGTTTTCCATTTTGATTTTAAATATTTTTGAAAAATCTTTTGTGAATTAACCTTCTTCCATTTTTATTATGTTGCTTCATCCATTCGGAATATTCAGAATACAAGCACTTTGTGTTTCTTGATTTAGAATATTCCGTATAAAAAAATTTGTTGCTCTTTATTTATTCCATAGAAGATTTGGAATGCATTCTTTTCATTCCAAGTGAAATTGAAGATACCTATTCTCTTTTATGACAGATTCCAATGGTGTTAATTTATTTTAATTGAAAGTTTTTTTTGAGACCTTTAGTCCAAAATCCAAATGCGTTTCGCCCAGGCGCCCAGGCGTGACAGTTGCGCCCATCGCTCATCAGTAAGATGCTGTCGTACTCTTCTAACCCGCAGGGGCTTCATTGGCAATATTTGACTATTTGAGGAAATAAACTTCTTGGCTTTGGCAATGACAATGGCAATATTGCTCGGCAGATGAAAGGCAATTATTAAAAGCTGTGTTTTATTTTCCCTCAAATCCGAATCAGATTGGATTTTCTTACGAAAATACATACATCACAAAAACAACACAAGATTCAACTTAATTTTGAATTTGTACTTCCAAATCTATTTTGAGCAGACATCCTTAATTAGTAAATGTCGACAGTAGTGTAAAGAAAAAAGACAACGGGTGTATAGTAATTAAAAAAAAAAAAACAAAGGGAAAAATGAATTGGGTATATTTTGTGTAATTAGGTATCATTTTTGTATTCAAAACTTAATGCTCTTATTAATTTTCAATAAAAAACAGAAAACCGGATGTTAAAATGTATCTTAGTTTTTGAGAAACTAAAAAAAAATTTAGAGTACCTTTTTCCAAAAAGGTGAAATCTAGTTAACCCAATTAATTTTTTTTTTGTTAAAATTTGCCAAAAACCGGCTAGTATGCAATAAAAAATAAAAAAGGGATATAAACCACTAAGTTTCATAATTGTCTTGAGCAGCTCAAACTTGGGAAAACCAAACAAAGGGTTTTTTTTTGGTTGGTAAAAAGTACTTTCAAATTTTTTTAATTCCTCAAAAAATAAGATACATTTCAACATCCGGTTTTCTGTAAATTAATAAGAGCGTTGAATTTTGAAAACAAAAATTATACCTAATTACATAAAATTTTGAAAAAAAAAATTTTAATTTTTTTTTAATTTTTTTTCTTCAAAATTTCGAGTTTGAAATTAAATTTTTCAAAAACTATTCACTAGTACAACTTATGTGGTTTAAAATAAAAATTATAGAAGAAATTTTTGGCTTTCCAAAAAGGTAAAGCATGGCATTGTAAGTTTAACAGTTCTTTTTAAATAATTTTTTTTCCGTTTTAAGTCAATTTTTTAGAAAATTGCCTATCCCGCCTAAACGGGTGAAGATAGACCCTCCCCTACTATACGATTTTTTTCTTGTCTAAGGCCAACACACCTTATGCAAATCACCCTGTATAAAGGTGGAAACATTTTGAAACTTTCCATTTCCCAATTTGACAGTTCATGTCCATCTTCAAACTAATTTGGATATGTTATAGAACCGTCGTAAGAATCAACACCCATTTTTCAAATAGTTGTTCCTTTCTAAAAACCTTTAAATTTTGACATTGAAGTCATTGCAAAAATGAAAAGAAGTAAAGTTCCTTATTAATTTCTGCTCATTAAGAGTCAAACATTTTATTTTTTCATTGTTAAGCTATGTAAATAAAAAATAGAAAAAATTTAGGTACATAATATACAAAACAATTAAAAACGAATTATAAATTAATTCGTATACCTAAAATTGGTGGTAGCACCTTTAAGTTGTTGTTGTTGTTAAAAAAATAAATGAAATTGACGGAATAAAGAATGGTCAAGTCTAATAAACTGACATTCTAGTATGAATAATACAATATATAATAATAACAATTTTTCCAAATAGCTTTTAACGGCCTTCAGTCCTACAAAAATTTGGCGTTTCGTCTCAGGCGGCGATCTCACTTGGACTCATCAGTTTGACTAGTGAGGGCCTTTGTCAATACGCAATGAGATCTCCGGGACGAAACGCCAAATTTTTGTAGAACTAAAGGCCGTTAAAAGCTTTTTTGAATCAATAATTCAACAAGTCCAAATATAAAATAGTGCTAAGTCTTCTACTTGGCTGATGTATTTCAGTAGATAGTATATAGAATTTGTATTATTGAAAAAAACCTTCTTAATACCAATTTTTGTTTACTCATTTGTATCTATTTTGATTAGGGCTTTTTCAAAAGATTTTCAAATTAGTCTCCACACTATCTAGAAAATCTGGCAAAACTGATATTTCAACGAGGTTAAGTTAAGAAACTGTTTTCCAAACTCATTCAGTGCTCAGAGCTGCAAGCTTACTCAGGTTTTCCTCAGGGAAGTCATCAGGATCCATTTATGTTAATGCTTGATATATAAATGATATTGCATCATGATATGTAAAACGGTTAAATCTCTATAGTCAAATTCTTCTGCAGACTAATATTTACAACTTTAATTTTTTTCTTGTAGTAAAATTGGTCCTTCTATATTAACCCTGTCTAAAGCCAATCTATAACTTTCCTTTAAAAAAAAATTACTTATGAATTGTGACTCGTGAGAGCTTTTGATTATTCAATTTCCCAGCGAACAGTCTGTCGTGGTTTTAGTTGCAAAACAGAAGGGCGATCTCCATTCGCTTGCTTTGAAAAGCCTTTCCTGGGGCTTATTCGTTTAACCTGCCATCATAATAAACATAGGATATGGCGGCTCCAAACTAAATAACGAATATATTTTTATTTGCTTAACAAAACAAAATATTTCGTGATGCAAGTTAAGACATTTCGCTATCGGAAAACTTTTTTCACCACAATCCAGTTAACAATTTTTGTTAGATTTATTTGTTTTCAAAAACTTATTAAATACCGATGTCTTCTTACTAAAAATCCTGCTTAACAATCAGATAAAGCTTACTTTTTAAACTTCTGCACTGAAGTCGATATTTAATAATTTAATACTTAAAAACTACATTCATACATTTTTACATTGGGCGCCACTTTGTTCGTATGAAGTTTTGCTGTGGGTAACAGACAAAAAGTCATTCTAACGCAACAAATAATTTGTTTTTTTACTTTCAACGAACTCTGCACAACACACGCATGGATTTTATTTTTTAAAGGAATCTTCACATTGGGCGCCACTTTGTTCGTATGAAGTTTTGCTGTGGGTAACAGAAAAAAATTCATTCTAAAACAACAAACAAATTGTTAGTGAACACTTAACTAAAACATTCAAATAAATTTTGAATTTTTATTAATAAACTTATTTTTTTTTTGTTAATATATTGGTTCAATTTTTAAGTATGGACTTAACTTTGAGTCATTGAGGCATTAAATAGTTTACTTCTCATGTAAATTAATTGTAATTTATTACTTCCTATTTCAGAATTGTTTACATTTAATCCAGAATTTGTTAAGGGTTAACTCCGGGACAATTTAATTAGACTAACTTCAGTTTGTTTATTCCCAATAGACTAACTTCAGTTTGTTTATACCCAAAAATCGGACAATCGTGTTTTTTGAAAAAGTGAACAGCCAGCTCAGGAAATTTGTAAAACACAAACAATTTCTTTGTTTATAAACAGTAAAGCCTCCCCCAAACCAACGCGAAACATTCGAAATGACGACAAAGTTTTCGGCACTTATTATATTTTTCGTTGGTTTGGGGGAGCCTTTACAAAGTATTTTATAATCATTTTCTGTTCTGTTGCTAATCTG
This sequence comes from Epistrophe grossulariae, assembly GCA_929447395.1. NCBI lineage: Eukaryota > Metazoa > Arthropoda > Insecta > Diptera > Syrphidae > Epistrophe > Epistrophe grossulariae. The sequence goes on from OV839568.1 coordinate 117,760,076, forward strand.
GCTCTTCTCTTTTTTCAAAAAACACGAATGGTAAAACAAAAGAAAAGAGATATTAAGAGAAGTGTACGTACTTTTAATATATCCAATAAGTAAATGGCGCCCAATGCTTGCATTTTTCCTTTTAATATTTTAACTATATCATTTCTAAGTGTTGAAAGTATATTAATGAATTTTTTAACATGATTTGTAGTTAAAAAAAAAAATAAATTACATTGTATCTATCTGCACATTACTTATAATTTTTTATTTGTAATTGAAACCAAAACAGCTGCGTAAATACTTTTGACAAATTAAGAAGAAAAAAATGACAAACAAACAACAATTTAATACGAAACCTTATTCTATTTCATGTCATTTTCAAATGGCAATCTATCTCCATATGTCGCTTTAAAGATCCTTCAAAACTCCATAATAACCCGATAGAACTTAATTTTGTTCTATAGTTATAAATGTGTGGTTGCAATGCAGTCGGTGGATATACATCTAACGATCGATCTTATATATGTACATATGGGTTCAAAGCACTTTCGCGGACAACGCATATTTGACCGCATAATGTCATTGCGATTAATTGTAACGCATTCATCCATTATATATCAACGTCGCGTCGCGTCGGTCAGCAGCGGCAGCGGTGGCGGCGTCGAACCGCGAACAAATGCTTACCACTGCACTAAATAGTATTTGAATGGATGGAAGCCTATAGGTACATTTTATATAATATATAGCTTTTCTCCGGTGGCGGTGGTAGTGCAGCTGACTTGCTGTATGCCGAGGTGCCAGAGGGTGTGACACTGCAAGCGGTCGGCCACTCACGCCAAATCGGTAATCAATTAAGAGTCCATTTTAAAAGTCAGAAACTATTAACTTTCATTAAGAGTGTGGCGATTGTGACGAGATTATATATGTATGTTCGATGACGACGACGTCAAACGTTGTCGGTGCTTGGGGAAAAGCCTTCGCCATATCACCCCAGGAAAGCCCCTCCGACCATCAACCACATCGAGTTTTTTTTTTCCTTCTATTTTCATAATAAAATGCTCAGCGCGCTTTCAGTGTACATAGCGTATACAAGCTTGACAGTATATGCTGGTTGGTGTATATTTGCTTGACGCGCGGCTAATTGTGGAATAGATGATATCCTTGTCCTAAAAATTTCCGTTTTTACTTCTATCTCGTCTCTGCTTAAACGTTCTGGGAGGGTGGAGGGGTGGAAGAGGGACAATTTGCGACTGTCAGTTTATCTCTATACATTCAAAAACTCCCATTCTAAATGATTGAGTGCAAAGCGCGTATATAGTTGACTGGCGGTTCTCTATGCGTTCTATAGAGTGTTCTTGTTCTATGCTTTATTTTTTTTTTATTCTCTCGCATTTACACTATAAGATTCACACATATTCACATGATTGCAACTGCAATTGCATATTGCATGTGTAATGCATATAGAATAGAAAAACAAATCTAATCTAGAAAATTACCTCCAAGCTCATATTCGCATGCTGGGTATTAGATATATAGTGTTATTCCCATGAACGCAGTCAGTGAGCTTTCAGCAGCAGTTTTCCTTGGACGAAAAACTTTGAAATAATAAGTTCATTTGCTCGATCGTTGATTTAAGCTGTTTGCACCAGCAGCAGCACAACAAGCGTCTCTGATACAAATAATAATAATTGCATGTTGTAGTACACACATTTGACGCACTTCGTATGGAATGTGCGAAATCCTGGTTTGGAGGTGGAGTGCGATCGAGAATTAATTATTATATTATGAAGTCATGTTTGTTTTATAATATAAAATATATATGTACCTACACACAGAGAAAATTATTGTCTATTGGGGTAGGTTATGTTCTCGCACGAAGTGAATTAAACAGTAGTATGGCATTATAATAGACAGGCAGTGATTCGTTCAGTATTATGTAAGTGGGTTATTTTCATATTACGAAACATTGTCTGATAAGTTACTGTGGGAGAATGAGAAAGATTGAGAATTGAATTTTTTACCTTGATGTGCTTAGAGGAATTAAAAATGTGCACTGAGTTTAACTATCGGAAAAGTACTTTCCCATTACTCATACAGATCTTTCAAACAAATTATATAGCCATGAAAAACCGATCACCTATATCTATAAATGCGCTTCCCGAGATTCAAGACAGGTAAATGTGAGTGACGTAATTTGGCCAACGCAATGTTACTTGGTAGATCACTGTCTCTACATCGACTTGCCACGATCTTCATCAATTTCTTCATCTGGTGTTGACTCCACCGTCTATTTCTTCCTTTTGGTTTTTGTCAATGCGGGTATTGAGACTATACTGTCGTAATTATTGGAAACTCATTTCATCCGAATATATAGGGCTTTAAGCACGCAGGTTTTTAAAGTCAAATTCAGTAGGTATAGGTACTGTGATCCATTGGTTCTTCTTTAGCTGAAAGATGGTCCTTGTGAGAACCAAGGTATAGGGTTTTCATAAATTGCACTGTCAGACCATATTCCGATACTTACCGTACCGTAGTTTAGGTTAGGTTAGTGGGCTGACGGTTGATCTTGTTACCGTCACACTTAGATCAATGTAGATTCATTTACTTACCGTAAATTATCATAGTTTTTAACATTTCGTATATATTTTTACTTGGTGTTTCAGATCTCGAATGATGCTATGGCCGACATAAGCATTTGAACTTGTTTTTTTAACTTTGTTAATTTTGACAAATTCTAAAGTTTTGGAGCAAATAAATCTCTTTTTTTATATTTACTACATTAAAGAAAAATGATGTTTAACGAAATGGCAGAGAATTCAAATTGAAATAAATTTATCTTGTACAATTTAAATATTAAAATTAAATGAGCGATCATGAAAATAAGAGAATATGGAACTTTCAATTAGAAGTCTTTCCTATTTAAAAAGTTACCCTTGACTGTAAATGGCTGCATTTAAAAAGCTGGTTGTATTATAAGCATAAATTGATACATTGAAAAACAGCTTCTGCACCATATTTCAACAGACTGGATCTTTACACAAAACGCGTTTCGCAAGATTTCAATCTATAACGCACTTTATTTTTATTATTTTTAAGAAAATTTACAGACCATATTCAAATTGAAGCTGATTTATAGAATTTTTCTGGTAGAAATTCTGGGAAATATGTCGGAATTTGAACCGGAATAGCAGAAATTGCCCAAGATCGCCTTTTTGTAAAACTTGTTTGGCATTTTTTCCTTCTATAAAATGTTTCCCTTTTTACTTGTGATATATACATAGGTACCTACTATTTGGCAATTTATGGATTCGTAAAAAAAATCGAACTCGAGATTTTGATCAAACTTGACAAGACGATGATGGCGAAATCGAACAAGTGGGTCTCGCAATTCTGTCTGTCTGACCTATCGGCTAGCGTTTTTTTCTCCCGACACATTTTTTTAGGACCAAAAGTAACGGTAAATGACATACAAATTTTTTTAGCTCAACAAAGTTCCCACAACTTAAAAACAAAAATTCAGAAATTTTTTTTATAAAATTCAGAAAAATGGTTAGAAATGGTAACTTCCATAGAACCATTTTTTTTTATTTTCGATTTTCTCAAAAACGGTTCAACTGATTTTGGTCAAATATTTTATGGAGCTTGTTTCGAAAAGTTTTAAAAGAATTTTATTATTACCAAAATTTTCTAATTTTTGTGTTTTTAAAAAGTTCAAATTTTCCTTCAAAATTTAATGATTCAAAAATGAACGCACGATTTTTATTAAAGTTGGTACCCAACAGTTCCTTAAGATTATCTAGCAGATTTGCAATGAAAACTGTTCTTATATACAAAAATAACGGTACCTCCCATTAAAAACCGGTAAGGAAAATCTCATTTTTCTCAAAAACGACTCCTACGATTTTGATTAAAACTTTTTAGTGAGCTAATATCAAGACGATCTTACCCTATTATTTAAATTGGTGCATCGAACGGAACGAAAGTTAGTTCCAAGAAAGACTCCAACCTACAAGGTTGTCGGAAAGACAAATAAATAGTGTTTTTTTTAATAACTGTTTCCAATTAAATTATCCGTGTTTTATTTATTTAAAAGCAAAAATCTAGAGCTACCGATACAAATGCGGTACCTCTCATAGAAAGTCGAAAACTGAAGAAATAGTTTTCGACTTTCGCATTATCTGCATAACCGAATTTAATGAAATTTTATATACAGAACGTTGAAATAAGTTTGAATTATATTTCAAAATTTTCAAAAAACAAATTTTGGATTAAAACAAAAAATTCAAAATTCAATATTTCGAAAATGAAAACACAGGAATATTTTTCAAAATTATTTTTTTAACTCCGCATTAATAAATGCTAAAAAATTGCTTAAAATTTCTTAAAAATATTACACGTTTATCGTAAAACAATAAGAAGTTAAAAATGCACGGACTTATTGATGTCAATGCGGTACGAAGTGTCATTTGATTCCATTTGATCTATTTAATTTTACAAAGAAACGCTCTAAAAATTGAGCCTGTTTCATATTTTTTTAAATCTGCCATTTTTCAGTCGCGTATTCACATTTAAAACCGTGAGTCTCATGGTCTTTGCAAAATTAAACAGATAAATTGGAATAAAATGAGACTACATGACACTAGCGATTTTAATAAAAGTCTTGCCACATTATCTTCTAATATTTGATATCACGGCGCGGCGCGGCGCGGCGATCGAAATAGCCTTAATACTGTTTTTAATTCATTCGACAAAAAAATCGCCAATACAATTTTTTTTTTGCACAAATGCACATTAAAAGATGTATATTATATTGTTGTTTAAGATTAAAATTGGGCTACAGAAAACCAGAAATGCGTTCATGGCAATCATTTGTTGCGATCGAAATTTTTGAATTTAGTGTCGTATTTGCTCATATTGGAAATGCTGTTTAATATAGTCGCTGATAGAATATATTCCTTAAAACTTAGCTTTGGTACTATCTGATGGAAAGTGTCATGATGATAAAATATCACAATATCGACTTTGAGATATTAGGTTTCTTGCAATATTTTTAAACAATATGCATCTTTAGCACCCGTTACCACCCATAACGCTCCACATCCAAGGCTCCTGTATAGTATCAATTTGTATACAATTAACGGGTCAGTGGTTTCAAGTTGGTAGCGTTGCCATTTGGCACCTGTCAAACTCAGCTGTCATTTGAAGTGTCATAATATTAGTTGAATGTTTGCCATTTACAACAACGCGTTAAAATTATTTAAACTTCCTACAAAAAAGGTGATTCAAACGTAGCCATCTTTTCGCGCATTACACGATGATTATGGTCATCATAATCGACCGACTACGCAAGAAATCGGCAAAATTGTGACGAAATTTGAAGAGAGTGGAAGCGTTACTGATGTCGTAAGGCCAGTGCATCATCGTAATGCAAGCTCAGTCGAAAATATTGCTGGTTCCCTATTTCTTCGAAGATGCTAATGGGCAGATGGTTACAGTCAATGATAAACGATTTTTTTGGGCGGCGATTGAAGATCATGACTTAGACGATATGTGGTTCCAACAAGACGGGGCAATAAGCCACACAACACGACCAATTATGGCTTTATTGTGTGAGAAGTTTCCTTGTCGCGTAATTTTACGTTTTAGCGTCAATTGGCCACCAAGATCATGCGATTTCACACCGTTTGATTTTTTTTTCTGTACGGCTACGCAAAAGACCGTGTTTACCCGAATAATCCTCGAACTCTAGACGCATTAAAAACCAACATTACTCAAGTTATGGTCGAGATACCGCCTGAAATGTGTGAAAAAGTGGTTAAAAATTACCTCAAAAGAATCGCACGCTGCGAATCTTCTTCGAGGCGGCCATTTGAATGATATTGTTTTTCACACTTAATGGCAAAGTTCAAACTTTATAATGAAATAATTTTTTTAAAAAATGTATCGCTGGTGTGTTTAATTTAGCTTTACTTTCGAAACCGAAAAATTAATGACCTTTTACATTCATAGAAAAAAATTGATAAACCGACTTATGCCATTGGGCCCTGAAATCGTGGTCTATTTTTTGTTTGTGGAGAAAAAACATTGACGTCATTACTTTGTCTGTAATTTCAATTCCTATTCAACTTCATTCCAAATTGATCGTACTGAAAAAATTCTTATTTGTTCTAAAAACCTTAAACAAGATTTAAACCTAAAGCCGAACTCGATATGTCAATCCTATACATATAAAAGCGATTCAGGAAAATCTCTTGACACCAAAGTACTGATCAAAATGTTAAAGTTAAACTAGCCACATCCGGAAAAAACAATGTTCTATCAACAAGTTAATCATACTATACCTACTTCCCTTAACCTATAACCCTATTTATATATACCTTGATATGATGCAATTCTAATTATTATGCATTCATTATTAATCAAAGAGATTTCTATTTGACAGAAATCCCATTCCCATCAGCTATCAGCAGTGTGTATACGAGTGTACTTATGTTTGATTTCATTGTAATTATTATTATTATTATTAAAATCGTTTCTTTTTTCAATTGACATTTAAATGGGAAGCTTGTCTGATACAAAAACTACAAAGAACAAAACACATTATCACATCGATTGACACTTTACTTATAAGATCCCATATAGGCAAACCTATACGAGATATACGACCCTGTTGATCATACAATTCTCGCTTTGTATAGTATAATAAACTGCAATCCGCTAAATAATTGCAATTAATTTATAAAATATATATATGTACATATATGTACATATGTATATATATAAATAAAGAGACAAAAAACGATTCAAATAAAATGCTTTACTGACTGACATATGTGTGTGTGGCCTAGACCTAGAAAAGGAAAACTCTGTTTATTTTTTCTATTTTCTACTTTATTGTTTCTTATTAGTTTTTTTTACTCGCACGTTGAATTAAAATGATATCAGCAGTAAGTTGCAGTGGTGCCGGCCGGTGGGAAGCATGATGCGAAGCTCTCAACTGCACTTCACTTGTACAACGCGCTCCACAATCTTCGCCTCACCGTTTGTAAACCCACACACATACACATACACATAATATTATCTTGTGTATGATGGCGCTGTACTGTGGTGATCACAAACATCAGTGGAGACATTTAATATTTTTATTTTTTTTATCTAACTCACTTTGTATACAAGATGTCTATATGAACAAAAACGATATTAATGTAAAGTTATATCATAAAATGATACAATATTATTGGGGTAGGGTTTAATTTTATTATTTTTAATACCTGGCTGTGAATTTAGCTTATTGTACTTATTCTGTTTGTCACGTGACTTGATATATAAATTATTAGTTTAAAAGTTGGGAGGATAAAAAATTGTGGAGAATTCTATGAAAGTTATAGGCTAAGGCTGAATTATCAACGAACTTTCAATAATATTCAGTTCCTCAGAAGGCAATGTAATTAAGTCCATTTATTAATAATTCTATAAATGTTTTCAAAATTAAATATCTTTTGAGTTTCCTATTAAAATATTTACTTTTCAACTTAGAAAAAATTTAAAAATAAAGATTTATTTTCTGATGAAATAAAGTAATTATGATTTACAATTTTGAAATTAATTCATTGAAAACATATATTTTCCCAATTTTTATATCCTATAGCAACTCAATTAGATTAGATCAGTAAGCTAAATGTTATACATTTTGATTAATTGGCGCCCAACGTGAGATTGTCAGTTAAAACCAATTTATTGTGATATTTAATCAAATAGGAACATTTTAGAAAGGAATTACAAGGAAATTTATTTATAACTAAATTCACTACACCATATTCGTTATCTATTTACAAAATTATCAATGGCTAATTGAGGCAAACAAAGCAAGAATGATTTATCCAATAAATATTTTTGATACTCTTATTTATCAAAACTAGTCGAATCGTTAAAGCGTTTTACTGATTTTTTTTTAAGTTAGCAATACCAACTGGGATAAATATTATTCTCAGCGCTTGTTTTAACTCAATGTTTATACACATAGTTTTTTAATTAAAGCTTTTAGCATGAGTCATAAAATTATCCCCTTTTACTTTAGCTAAATGGCGCCCAATGCAAGTATTTCTTTTAATCGAATTAAAATTCCTTATTTAATATTATTAAAGAACAATTCATATAAAGTAATATGTATGAATATTTACTTAAATGAGTTGATATGTGTGAATGTTCAATGGAAATGAAGGATAATACCACGCGCCCCCAAATGTTAAACCCAAAATTTTCTATTTTTTCTTTCTATAACATGATTTTACGATTTTGAGAAGTGCTCCCTAATTTTGACGAATTGTCAGTCAGTTATGGTTTTATTGATTTTTGAAGTCATTTATATCTCATGAACCAATAATGCTAAGGAGTTAGAATTTCGGTGAGTTCGGTATCAGCTTAGCAAATACTGGGAATTTACCATTATTCTTATGCTGATATTATTGCTACTGAAGCTAGAAAGGGCAGAGAGAGACGTGGAAAACCGCCTGATATCCAGCAAAAAGAGTGTAGTTATTTGATTGAGAACTTGACTCTGAACTTTGTTCTAAGAAAAGAAGAGCTCTGAACAGCATTTATCATTTTTTTGTTTTTGAAAATTCTATTTGTAAAAAATCTATTCTTTCGTGAGCTTTGCAAGCAGAATTTTTTCAGAACTAAATTCGAAAAAAACCTATTTTTAATAACCAGATTTTTCAAAACCACAACAACACAATTTTTTTCCTAATTATTTGCAAAATTTTAAAAGCGGAATTTTCGAAATTAAATGTAAAAAAATGAAAATTTAAAAAAAGGAGAGAGGCAGAACCTTTCTATTTTAAAACGTTTTTTTAAATTGAGTTTTTGAAAATTCAGCTTGAAAAAAGCAGAAAAAACTGAATTTAAAATAAGCAGAATTTTTAAACTCATGAATTTTTTGATCCTGCTTTTCAATCTGATTTAAAAAAAAAAAGAAACAATTTTGAAAAAAAAAATTTTTGAAAAAAAGTAGGTATTCCTTTTTAATTCTTTTTTAGAAACCTCGCGATTTTTCTGTATATTAGCAATGCTTTCATAAATTTGAAAAAAAAATATTTACAAAAAAGTGTTTTTTGAAAAGCAGAACATTCTTTTTAAATCATTTTTTTTGCATGCAAAGCTTAGCAAATCGCAATTGTTCGATTGCTAGAGTTTATAAGCAATGCTTTCAAAAATAAATGGTATTTAAAAAAGCAACAGTTTTGTATTATTTTTTTGTTTTTTTTTTCCAAAACTAATAATTATTACCGTTTTACCGACCTGGTCACAGCCGTACAGCCTACAGGGCTGTATTCTCAGTGATGGCGCAAAAGCTGTCACCGATTTCAAATGTCAAAATCGAAGTAATTTTTCCTCGTTCTTTTACTGCCTGAACAGTGAACACAAATATTATGCTGCAACTGGAAACGTAGCTGGAACAGCTGTGAAAAAGTTTCGTACGTTCTATTTGTAATGTGCCCACAATGAGCTGTATAGCTTTCTGTAGATACATTTTAAAGAAAAGCACGGGCTTATTATCCACTTTTTTATTTCCAATATTTCTTTTAATTACTTCTATTTAATAATTCTTTTAAAAATCTCCTTAGCAACTTGTTTCCTCGTGTGAAAGGGTACTTAGGAGTAAAGTCAATCATATGTCTTGTTTACTATTTATTTTGTATCTTTTTACTTCATAAATGTCAAAGTAAAATTGACATTTGCGGCCATTTTCAACCGGTGACAATTTTTGCACCTATTTATACATCAGCCATGCTACCTCCAATTGTTGAACTTTTACTCTTTTTTCACTAAGTCGGTGAAGAATTCCTTGTGAACATACGTGATCCAAAATCTCTCGTGAAGAATTTTTCTATCAAACCAACCCAACCACATCCACCAGTAAAAATATAAAAAAAAATAAAAATATACCTACAACCAAATCAATTAAACAACAAAACCGGCCTCTAATCAAAATTCTCTAAAAAGAATCCTTCAACTTTTCAAAAATGCCATTAATCATAATAAAATGAACTATATCTTATTTTTATATAAAAAATATTTATAAAATAAAAAATATAAGTTATACCTGACAATATTCACTATAAAAACAATTTCTTTTTTTCTTTCTTCATCTCTTTTCAGGTGAGTTTATAATTACTTAATTGTGGGCACCCATAAATGTATATATCAACTTATATCCCCCCGCTGGCTATTTTAAAACAATGTGGACTTTTCTGGCTATATATCGTAAGTTATTCAAAAAATAGAAAAATGTAGATTAATTCACTATATAAGTTTCAGTTTCTATATAAACATATTTTACCTACTCTTGATGGAAACTTGGAATTGATAAAAATAAAAAATAAAAAAAAAAATGTGAAAAATCCAAATGCACTTTCCCTCTTAGTTTCGCTTTCCTTGACTTCTTGGCGTGTTTTCTCTGCAATTGCGCGCGAAAAAAAAACTAATAACATTTTGCGCTTCACTGCAACACTCACTGTTAGATAAAAGAAGAAAATTAAAAAATACCTTGTTGAGGAAAATTTCTTCCATTTCCATCATCGATCAGTAATTTACTATCTCTCTATACAAAGTTATATAGTTGATGTGCATTTTTCCAACACCATTTCCATTAGCCTGATGAACAAGTAGGTATATCTATCAATATAGATAGGCATATACTTACGTATGATGATGCTATGGAGGGGATTAAGTAAGTCTGGGTTACTCAAGTGCGGTTTTTAGGAGCTACCTACTCCTTTTCTAATGCTATATATTTATATAGATTGTTTGATGTGCCTGTCTGATGCCATGAGATAATTCCCATGATGGAAAGTTGAATTAATTAATGAAAAGCGAAACCAAAACCTGAGTTTAGAGCTGGCTATAAAGAAGTTGGCGTGTTTTTGTGCAATTGCGCAAAACGCACCGTGTACATATTGAGATCAATCCTGTCATCATCTGGTTTTGCAGTGCTCTCTTCCATTCCTCTTCGCCTCTTATATCGAAGCCACCACATCATCATCATCATAACCATCATCAACATTGTTCGTTGTTTGTTCATTTTGCAAAAAAAAAAAAAACCAACTGAGAGAGGGAGAAGAGGAGAAGAATAACGATGATCGAAGATGTGAAGTATCCAGCTGTAAACATTGCAATGATCACATGGAATGATGACATGCAATAGCTTGCTGCTCCACCAGCCATTCCACTCCAGAAACCAACTGAACTGCATCTTGTCTTCTTCTTATATTTTGTCTTTGGCTTTTGCTTCTCGTAATATTTCTTAGCTCTTCATATAATAATGTACATAAGTATGTGTTCGTGTCGGCCGTCATGGTCGCATCTTTGACATAGAGTCTGAGATATAATGTTGAATTGAATTAACGCAAATGTTGAGGTGCTGATTATAATGAAGATTTGTATTTCTGGATTGATGATTTTTTTTTATTGTATCAAAATTTTATTTATTATAACACAAGTCAACATGAATTTTGTCTTTGAAAAAAGGGTATTAAATTTATACAGCTGTACCTAAAGTCACCAGAAAAACAAATATATTTGATAGAAAAGTATGCTTTTGTAGCCAGGATAACGGGTTAACAGGTTATTTTTAAAACTATGATTTAAATTTTTATTTTTTTTATAAATCAAAACAAATAGATTTTTGATTATTTGTGTATCTTTAAATATTGAAATAAAATTATTATTAAACAAAAATACTACTTAATACTGCAAAATTTTGAAAAACAAAATAATTTCCTAATTTTTTTCATTTTTTTTTCAAAATGTTGAGTTTAAAAATTAATTTTTAAAAAGTATTGACTTAAATAATTTTATTTAAAAACTGAATTAAAGAATGGATTTCTGGCTTTTAAAAAAGATATAACATGACACTGTAAGTGTTGCCGTTGTTTTTAAATTTTTTTTTTTTCTATTTCAAGTCAATTTTTTAAGAAAATTCCAAGATGGCGGCTTAAGCACCAGTCCGATTTTCCCGAAAAACTACCCATGTGCTCCTAATAACCCCCTCTAACGAATTGTGAAAGAAAAGTGAACACATAAAAATTTTTCCAGGTGAAATGTTTATTCCTACTGCGCTAATACACTAATTTAAAGGCAAAAATCTTGAAAACGTTTTCTGTAATAACTGTTAAAAAAGCAAATTAATATTGATATTAATTATTGATTTTGGTGCATAGTGAATATAAAAATCGTAAAATGAATGTTAAGACAAGATTTTTTTTTCATTTGTTGAGTTGTGTAATCATCATAAATTTGGAATAAATATGGCGGGCAGATGAAGCTTGAAAAAAAAATCGAGTCCCAAAATGTTGTTTCCGACATAGCGTCCGTAGTTCAGTGCATACAGTGCAAAAATTACTATACCGGCATCGAGCTTGATCTTTAAAGAGTTGACCGATTTGCTTCAAATTTGGTATAGAGCATTTTTAAGCTCATCTAAAACGAATAGCTTATATATAACGGGTGATTTTTTAAGAGGTTTAGAAGTTTAAAAAAAAAAAAACACAAAAAATTCGAAAAAATGAATGAAATATTTATTTGAATCGATAGTTTGAACCTTGCAATTTAATGTTTAAAGATAATTTCATGCAAATGTTGACCGCGGCTGCGTCTCAGGTAGCCCATCCGCTGAGTCCAATTTTGGCATACTCTTTCACACATATCGGCCGGTATCTCACGAATGAATGCATGGATGTTGGCTTCCAGTGCGTCAATCGAAGCGGGCTTGACATACCCCCACAAAAAATAGTCTAATGGTGTCAAATCGCACGATCTAGGCGGCCAATTGACCGGCCCGAAACGTGAAATTAACTGTTCACCAAACTCGCCTCGCAATTGCGCCATTGTTTCGCGTGCTGTGTGGCATGTGGCACCGTCTTGTTGAAACCACATATCATGCAAGTCAAGAACTTCCATTTCGGGCAAAAAAAAGTTTGTTATCATCGCTCGGTAGCGTTCACCATTGACAGTAACGCTGCGATTCGCATCATCTTTGAAGAAATATGGCCCAATAATGCCGCCGGCCCATAAACCGCACCAAACAGTGGCTTTTTCGGGATGCATTGGTAGCTGTTGCAATGCTTCTGGCTGATCTTCACTCCAAATGCGGCAATTGTGCTTATTTACGTACCCATTCAACCAAAAATGAGCCTCATCGCTGAACACAATTTTTCGATAAAAAAGCGGATCCTCGGCCAGCTTTCCAAGAGCCCATTCACCAAAAATTCGGCGTTGTGGTAGGATCCATGGTTAAATTGCAAACCAAACTGAAGCTGTTTGACAGTGACACAAGGTACTAAACACACGTCAGCTGTCAAAACCAGTGTTGCCAAAACCAAACCAGCTAAAAAATCACCCGTTACAACGATTTCTTTTTTTTTATATATATTCTCAAAAATTGCTTAAACGATTTTGATTAAACTTCGTACCAGTAATGACCAAAGTGATTGTAAGAGAAAACAGTGTTTCAGGTTTTTGAAAAAAAAAATCGTTTTCGGAATTAGGGTTTTAAAGTTTTTGGTGATAAAGTTGCCTTATTTTTGAGTTATTCACCTATAGCTTTTCAATTACATGACTGACTTTGTTATAATTTTACAATCTGATGCTTCTTTATAGTTCAAAATAATATTGGATTTAAAAATTTGAAAATATTTTTTTTTGAACAAAAAAATAAACATAAAATCCATTTTTATAGTATACTTTTGATTTTTTTAACATACAATATTTTCAATACAAAGTGAGCTCCATTTTCGTCGTTAATCATATGATGAAGTTTGTACGATCCAGTCGTGCATATTTTTTCATTTTGTTTCAATTAAAAAATGACTGATGAACAAACCTTAGCTCGAAGTATAAGGTTAGAGTATCTGCCGTCTCTGTCTTCTAGACTATTGACCACACCGTTAATAGGCTCCTGTTAAACTTCTGCTGACTCATTCAGCCAATCAATTTCGAAAGAGCATTATATTGTTAGTATTTTTGTTTCATATTCAACACTCGCATCTATAAGCTTAGAAAATTAAGTGCTGAATACTGATTAACAAGAAAACCACTAACCACAACCACAATTGAATCGACATAATTATAACAGGTGGCTTCTGGCCTGGCAGATCGACCTTAGGAGATAAAATCTTCACATTGATGAAAATTCTGGCAAAAACCAATTTAATTCAAGTTGACTTGACTTTTTACTTCAAAACCGCATATGACGCATTCATAAACGGGAGGTCTATAAGTCAACGGATGATCTTTGAATCCTTGAAATAATGATCCAGCTGTGTATCTTCACATTAAAAAAATTTGAGGGGCAATGCGTGACTAGAAATTAGCACCTCGAAACTTTTTCAAAACATCCACAGGGTGTTGCCAAATATATCATGTGTTTTCTTCAATCTTGCGTTCTGAGGCAGAGAGCCCTCAAGGCAATCGTTAACAACGTGTCATACTAGTCTTTCACGGTATATTAAAGAACAAACAAAAATTAGTTAGTCTAAAAGTAAACGAGGGCAAGAATATTTAAATCAACAAAAAAGCAAATATGTATTTATCAATCGCATAGGACAAATCGTTGATATAGCAGCAACATCGGGATAGTTAAGGACTTTATTTTAATCGGAGTATAAATATTAACTTCACGAATGACTCCTTAGTGAATATTCAAAGAAGAATCACCCTAGAAAACGACTAAGAAAGTGCTTCTACTACTACGGAACAAATGGTTTCCAAACCAACGTTGCCGCTCAAACAAAATTACCGGGTCAAAAAACGCAAAAAGAAGACCGAAAAAAATAGACTTTAAATTATTCATAGAGTAAAACACAACACAAAATTAGAAGTAATCATTTGCTCTATTCGTATATTCCCAACAAATAAGAGCTTCTGCCAGTTTTAACTCCTTTCGGAGAAATTTTCATCGAATTTCGTCAAATTTACGTTAATTTAAATATACAAAATTGAAATAAAAAAATCGTGTCATGTTTAATATGTATGTCAAAAAAACATGATCCATCGATTTTGACAACGCTGCACAAAATCTTTAAACTGCCAGTCCTGCTTTATACAGTGCTTATTGACGATAAGCAGAAAGGGAGAGCTCATCTGTCTTAGATTTAAAAGCAAATTAAGTGTTAAAACCAACATGCCTGAAATCCCTCCCGAAACAGACAATTTTTTAACAAGTAACATAAGATTTATCATCAAAACAATATTTTATCCCGAATTAAAATGACTTTACAATTGGCAACCCTACACCTCCGACTATATATTCAGAAGGAGACCATTTTTGTGTTAGCCTGTTTTTAAACCCCCTTTTGTTGACAAGTTGATGAAGTGGAGTTCGGTTCGGGCAGGGTTGTTTGATGCTCCCCGAACTCCAAACAATGCAGAAACAGCAGCAGCACAATGCAAAAAAAAAAAAAAAAAACAGGTTACAAAGAAAGTAGAAGCGAAAGCAAAAGCAAAAATCTCTTATACACGCGATCAGTGCCCGTGAAAATGCTTGCAGTAGCAACATTATTAAATCGAGAGGATCACGGGTATATTATGTGCATGTATATATAGATAAACAAAATTGCCAATGTATATGTATGTACATACACTACAAAGAATTTGCGGATTAAAAAAAAAAAACAAACTTGCAGCATTATGGCCGTATAAGCACCATCATCCATACTCCATGCTACATGTTCAATATCAAACCAAAGATGGGTACCCACTTGATGTATAGTGTGGTGGCCTGGCCGTGTTCATGAAAAACGCTTTCATTTTTATCCGGAACAATAGAGTTTTCCATTTTTTGTTTGTATTATTTTATTGAACATTTTCTTTGATATACAGGTACAAGTATGTGTAGCTGCAATGGGATCACATAAATTTAATTCAAACTTAACATTGCAGATTGAAGTTACTTTGTTGCATTCCTTAGGTGTTGCATTTGCCTATATTCTTTACGTAAATGGATTTTTGTGATTCAATTAGTTTTTAATTGAATTATGAAGTATCCACCACATACAAATACCAAATTAAGACTTTGATAAATTAATCATTAACATTAGGTTTGTTCAGTGAGGAAAAAGTTAGGACAGAACAGAACAGCACAGATTCGTGAGAAACGTCAGAACAAGTAAGAACAGTCAGTCATCTGACAGATAAGTAAACAAATTATTGTTGTTTACCTGGAATACGAGTTCGTTTGTTCTTACAGAGAAATTTTTAAAACTAATCTGAAATGGAGTTGAATTTAATAAAAAAAAAAAATAATTTTTGATGAAATTGAGAGTGATTCCGACACGGAAAGTGATTTATCAACTGATTTTTCATCGGATTCCTGTAATGATATCGTGACTAATGTAGTGACAGGTGAATTTGACAGTTCTCACAAATCTGTTCTAACCTGTTCTACTTAAAAAGCAAGTGCAGAAAATGTTCCAGACTGACTCATTGAACAGCAATCCAGAACAGTTTAGAACAGACAATTGCTCATTGAACAGCAAAATCTTGTACTTTTCTGTTCTAAAGTGTTCTAAACTGTTCCGAACATCGTCATTGAACACACCTATTATTCTGTCTCTTTTTCTGTTCGTGTACAACCTAAAAGGCTTAATAGATTTTCTTTAGAATTGATATGGATTGTTTTTTGACATTCCGCCCGCATATTTTGTTAAGATTTTTTTGTTTTTTTTTTTTTTAATTAAATATTTATAGATACAATATAACTTTTTCGCTGTTTATATTACTGTCAAATTCCATTGAAGGATGCGGCTACGATTTTGATGGATAGCCTTTTAAAAATTCTAAATTTATAAATTTTAGCACTGGAAAAAGAACTTCAAGAACTTGCAAATGATATTATGATCAAAAAAATCGATAAACGTCAAAATATATTTTGTTGTATTGACAGATCAAAATAAAAACTGTTTAATTCTATATTGAAGGATCACAACGATTTGTGAAAAAAATGCGATTTTATGGCTTTTGGGTGGCATTTGGAACGAAATATTTTATGAACTACAAAAAAATTATTCGTTGCCTTTTCATTAAGAGAGAAACTGTCAAATTCTATTGAATGATGGTTACGAAGTTGATGGATTAAAAAGCCTTTAAAAAATCAAAAATTGAGGTATTTTAAGGGCTTTCGGATGATAGTTTGTTCGAAAAATTAGATAAATGTCAAAATATACTTTGTAACTTCATATATCTGTCTGTCAAAGTATAAATTGTCAAATTTTAGGAAGGATGGCAATGATGCCTAAAATATCAGAATGTATGATATTAAATCTGTTTAATTCTGAAAAATGCGATGTTATGGCTTTAGGGTGGCATTTGATACGAAATATTTTATGAACAACGAAATATTGCTCGTCACTTTTTTGTCAAGCTATAAACTGTCAAATTCTATTGAAGGATGGTTACGATTTCGATGAATTAAAAAATCTCTATGAGAATAGAAATTTTCTAGATTGAGATGAAGATCAATGCAGACTACGTTGGGGTACATGTCAACGCACTGACAAGCCGATTCTCAATGTGCCCTAATTGCGTTGACAGGGTATTTACACGGTCACACAAAATAATCGACGCTAAAATTCTTGTCAATGCAGCCGTCAACGAATTGACTGCAGTATTCCTCGTTCACAATAACACAATTTCATAATTTAGTAACATGAAAAAATTTCCTTTGCTTGTTAGGCTAGGGGCTAGAACTTAAGGTGAATTTTATTTCAATTTTGCGTTCCAGTTCTTCGGATGGGAATTATAACACAAATATTATTGGAAGATGGCTAAGCTTTTGGTTGCTTTTAGAGATTTGTGTGTTTTGAATATCTTTCATGTCTTTTGTGAAGAAGATTGTGAATTTATGGTAGAGTTGGACCATTTTATGTAGTTTTCTTTTACGAAGTCAGTATATTGTCCACCTCATGACTTTATTAGATTTTTTAATTTCTATATATTCGTTTATTTAATTTTTCTTTTATCAATGAATTGTTTGTCTTATTTTTTTTGTGAAACCGCAAAATTTCTGAAATAAGATATGCTCACACTAAAAAATGAACAACAAAAGCAAGTTTTTTGTGAGAAGTTTTTTTTTTTGAATAATAATAATTGTATAGGTACGTGCAAATTAAATAACAACGAGCGAGTACTTACATATATGAATGTATATTCAGAAGCGGACTGAGAGTCAAATCGCCTCCTGTAATTTCAAGAAAAAGGGCCACAAAACAGTTAAATGAGTAGAGGGAATGAAAAAGGATTAGCGCGGAAAACGACAATAACCCCCTTGGTCTCAACAACAGCCCAATAATTATTGGTTTTGGGACCTCATCAGCTAAACTATAGATTTCATTATAATAATATTGGGGGAACTTAACAGCTTTATCCAGTTTTTTGGGTTTTCCGAGATTCCCTTGGGGCCACAAAAGCTGTACACTGAAAGGTCCTTAGAAATCAAATTTTATATATGAGAAAGTTTTCTTTATAAAAAGAACAAAAAGCACTTTCATGCACTTTTTGCTCGCCCAGGGGCCGGCAAAATCCCGATGGCCTAGTCGGTCCCTGTTTATATTTATTTAATCTGAAAATTGTATGTTATTCTGCTTAAAAAAAAATAATGCCAAATTCTTTTAAACTATTAAAGTCAAAACGATAAAGACATAAAAATGAAAAAAAAAACTTATTTAAATGAAGATAAGAATATTATATCTGCACGTTTTAGCAGCTTTTATAAACCTAAAAATTATATTTAAATTAAAAAAATATAAAATTAGCTAAAAAAAAAAGAACAATTTGACGTCAAAAAATCTAAATCCGGTCGTATGACCTATAGACTTGATAACACTTATTTTAGGTTGAATTTCAATACACCTTAAAAATATTTTTGTAATATATTAGAGCACATGTTTAAGAATTCTTTCATGGGATGGCTACTATAGCTAGAAATCAAATACCCAGTCAGCAAAAACACGGTGAACTTGCCTATAAAAAATAAAAAAAATAGAAAAATCAATACCAGATAAAATAAACATGACATCCATGAACTGTCAAAATCCACCCGTCCATATTAGAAAACGCTTTCTTTAACATTTCAAAAATAAAGCCAATTTTAAGTATACTAGTATCGCCCTGTGTCGAAATTCGACATTTTTCTTTTCTTTTTTAATTTAATTTTTTTTTTCAATATGCACAGTGCTCGACAATGCAAAAACAAAAATGACCCACAGTGTGTAAATGCGTGTCTCAAGTATATTCTGCACATCTCCGCAATTGTGGCTTTCCAATCTATGCTATTTATATATAGATAATTATAGCTGTATTTTATTTTCCCTAAGATCTGATACGGATTGGATTTCCTTACTAATATTATATTATAAAAACAGCACAAAATTCAACTTTGCTTTTGAATTCGGATTTCCAAATCCATTTTGAACACACACCTTTATTAATTCCTTGCAAAAATTAGTTCTTTCTTCGACAAGTAGATGGATATTTTAATTTGTAAAAGGCGTCAGTAGTATAAAGAAAAGAGATAACGAGTAAATAAAAATAAAACCAAAGGAAAGGCAAAAAGAAATGTTTTCACTGCGATCCTAGATTCACTTATTTTCATGATCTAATCTGGTTCAGTACTAGGGTGAAAATAAAACACAGTTATAATATTAACTTAAAAGTAAGCAAATAATTGCCCTAACACATTTTTTTGTAGGGTCAAAAATAATGGTACTTGCCGTACAAATTTTTGTAGCAAATAATCTTGTTTTTCTCAAAAACGTAATTTTTTTAGAAAAAAGCTATACAAAAATTTCCGAAAAAAGATTATAAATTAATGAACCTTCCATAGACCCAATTTTTTCGATTTTCTCAAAAACTGTTCAACTGATTTCATAAAAATATCTCAAAAACTTTAAAAAGTATTGTGTACCAACCAAATTTTTTTTTTTATTTAAAAAAAAAAAAAGTTTTTGTTTTGAGGGCTTTATAATTTTAAAAAGGACTCAGTCGATTTTTATTAAATTTTTCACCCATCAGTTTTAAACATTATCTAGCAGATTTTAAATAAAAATTATCCTTGTAATCAAAAATAACGGTATCTACCTACCATACAAGAATTTAAAAACCAGTAAGGAAAATTTAATTTTTCCCAAAACTGACTTCTACGATTTTGATTAAATGTGAGCTAATATAAGTATGATCTACTATACTGTAAAAAAAAAATTAATCCAAAGATTATTATTAAAGGTATATCTCACAGAACCATTTTTTTGTTTTGGTTTTTTACTATCTACATTATCTGTTGAACCGATTTTTAATGAAATTTTTTACACAAGAGCTTCTAATTTTGAATAATATTGCACATCAAAAATACATTTATGGGTTTTGAAAAAAATTTTCAAAATTTAGTTTTTTGAAAATTCGATATTTCTAAAATGGGTAGATGATATTTCTCAAAATTAACAAATGTTTACAAAATTTAATATACAAATAAAAAATGATTTTTTAAAAAAACCGTTCCAACGATTTTCAAAATTTTGCTCTCAAAACTTGAGATTTGCTTCAGAAATCAGATGGAGTACATCGCTTAATTTCTAATTACATATATTGATTTTTTAACAATTTTCCGTCTAAACTGTAAGTTCAATGCATATTTTCTACATGGTGCCTAATTGTTCATATTTATGTACTTAAAATAAACTACGTTTATGACAGATGACATATTTCTTTTATATCAGATGAATAGTTTTTAGAATATTAAGACATAAAAATCACAGTGAGATAGTAATCGTTCATAAGAGCAACGTCATTATACGTTTTTCTTTTTTAGATCATATAGTAGAGTTCTGAACAGAGTCCGAGCATATCGACCATGCTCTGAACAAAGCGTGTTCTGAGCGCTCTGAACTATTTTTGAAACACACCTGAACACTTAGCTTTTTTTTCAATTTCACCTGTCAAATGCTTGTGTTCAGCATTCAACTCGGTCTGCTCAGTTATTTTATTCCGAGCTCATAGAGCGCGCTCTGAACAAGCTCAGAACATGTTCAGAACGAAAAAAAAAAAGAGTGTGCGTACTTATGTACACGCGCTAGAAGTAAAACTTCTTTCACGACAACAGGGCAAGTATTTTTCAAGTCCTACCGCTCAGAGCACCCGATTTGAAACTCAGAACCGTTGCAAAATCGTGACGCTGAATTTTGTAATTCGTGACGGGAATTTGTATGTCGGTTTGACATGTCACTGACAGCTTCATAGAAAAATTTTTTACCCCCATGCCGCAAAAGAAGTTTTACTTCAACAACACCCAATGAGCGAGAGACACAATAGATTGCAGAATATTTCCATGCAAAACCAATAAACCTACAACTATACATAATTTGTGCTTCCTCGCATTAAATCGACCAATGGCCGAAAATCCAACACAACAGAAAAAAATCCTCAGAAATAAAATTCTTCCCACAAAAAACCCTTACTCGAATTCACTAACCATCTTAACGAATATATTAAATGCACGAACCATTGCATTTAACGAAAATATAATATCGTGACGCTGAATTTTGTAATTCGTGACGGGAATTTGTATGTCGGTTTGACATGTCACTGACAGCTCCATAGAAACATTTTTTACCCCCATGCCGCAAAAGAAGTTTTACTTCAAAAAAACACAAATTTGAAGCTCTGAACGTTCAGAGGTAAAAAAGAAACACAATTTTTTGTTTGACAGTTCAGGCTCTGCTCTGAACTAAAAATGAAAAACGCCTATTCAACCCATTTGTCCACTTTATTTTTATTAAAATCTGCGAAATAATAATCCGTATGTAAGAGTGTGAGTGAGTAAGTGAGTGTCAACGGATCTCTCAAAAGATATCAATCGCATGTGATTATTATCCGCGTTTTATTATCGCTTTCACACCGATATAAGGCGTTTTTCTTTTTTAGCCCCGAGCGGGGCACAGAGCGGGCTCTGAGCGAATAGAGCTCACTCCGAACAGAGCGTGACCTGAGCGCACTGATCTATTTAAGAAACGCAATTGAGAACTGAACTCTCATATGCTTAGTAATCTGTCAAATTACTTGAAAATTTTATGAAGTTAGCCGCGCTCAGCTTTGTGCTCGATAAGCTCGGTTATTTTTTTCCGAGCTCATCGAGCGAGCCCCGGTCGAGCTCTGAGCTAAAAATGAAATGCAAGTTGAGAGCTCGGAGCGCTCCGAGTTAAAAAGTAACATAGTTTTCTTTTTGACAGCTCAGTGCCACGCTGGGGGCTAAAAAAGAAAAACGCCTATAATAAAACGATTCGGATCCTAATACAAGCAGTGTTGTATGCTCATCTCTTTTTGTCTTATGTTTGTTTACTTTTCATATAGATACTGTCTTTTTTCCTTACACTACAGTATGTACTCCCTACCTACTGAAGAGCCGTCTACCCGCCAGAGTAAAAATTAGTTCTTGTTTCATAAATCAAACTCCGATAGAAACCTAGATCCAAATTTGTTTTTGTATTATATGTTAAAAGAAAAACACGACTCAGATCCGTAGATAATAAAAAGCGGCTATTATTTCGAAACGAAGTCTTTTTTCAAGATTTATAATTATGCCACAGATCCTCGTTTGTTAACAATTAACTTCCTGGCAGCCGTGAAAAAGGGGAATTCAGTATTTTTAATAAAAATATTAATAAATTGTGTTTTTTCGTTCATCCATTTCTGAGAGACTTTGTTAATTCTGAAAAATCTATAATTTTCAAAGTTTAAAGAAAACATGGTAAAAAAATTGATTGATAACTCATATCTTGAACAACAATCTTCTGTTCGTCCTAATTTTCCAAATCGTAGTAGTTTCAACCATCAACAGGACAACAGCTGCAACTTTTCGTTTACATAATTCTCTAATTGATTTCCTTTCGTACTTCCAAGTCTACAACAGTTTAGAGTTTTTTTCTATTCGTCTACGACTGTTTTTTTATTGAAATACAGAAAAAGTTCTGCAATACACAAACAAAATCTACTACATAGATACCCCAGTTTAAAAAGGATATTTCCTATCCCAACACAGCGACAGAATAAACTATATAAACTTTTGTATAGTATAGCATTTTCTTCTTATGTTTTTTGTTTCTAAAAGGCCGAGCTTATAACCACATAACTTGAACATTCATGCTGCAAAGTCGAAAGACTACGTCCACTAATGATGTTGCCTTGTCTGGTGAAAATGAGGTCGTTGCATTTTCTTTTTATTATTTTTTTTTTTTGCAATGCTGATGCCATCCGCCAAGTTCCACTTCACTTTTCCCATTTGTATAATTTATAATCTTAATGTAACATTAAATTGTGGAAAATATGAAAAAAATAAACTGAGTTATTTTTTTTTTGTATCGAATTCAATTTTCTTTTCCACAATGTATATATATATACGCTCAGATAGATAGATAGATGTGTATATATACTCGAGAGGGGTTTTTGTATGGATGAATTCACTTTCATTGGAAATTATGTTGGTTTTCTTGTTTATTTTCCACCTGTTTTCCTGATCTGCGTGTTTTTCTTGATTTTTCAAGTATTTTCTTCTTTTTTTTTGTTTTGTTGCGCATACACACGTTGAAATAAAATCGAAAGTTTTATTTGTATTTTTGTAAATAAAAAAAATAAAAACTTTATATAAATATTTATATAATAAACAATTTATTACAATATATAAATGCGTTTTTAAAAGATTTTCCCACGTATTTGATGACAATGAAATTTATGCAGAGTTTTATATACATATTTTTTCTTTTTTTTTTCAATTTAGAGTTGATGCATTGGATGTGACATAAAGATTTTATTTATTGTTCAATGAAAATTGTAACTTTCATTAAGGTAAATAAGAAATTGATACAATCAATTTTTTTCTCATTGATTAACTTCTAATTTGGGACTAAATAATAATAAAATAAATCGAATGGAATAAGTTTAAATAAAATAAAATAAAATAAAATAAAATAAAATAAAATAAAATAAAATAAAATAAAATGAAATGAAATAAACTAAATTTAAATCATGAGCAGGATATTCCTAAACACTTAGATAAATTTGACTAGCTTAAAATGTCTTTGGTTCTAAATTTTAGAAGGTATTCTTTTCAAGTTCAACTTGATTATACGTTGGCTGCTGCAATCTTTTAAAATTCTTACCCGATCAAATTTATTTTGTTATGGGTTGACACTGTGAGTGCACTGTTCACAGTATTGTTAAGTTTTTGTTGAGATGTTGAACGGCTGTAATCGCAAAAGGACGCCAATTTATTTTTTCAATCGTCGATTTATAATAAAGTAAAGTCCTATGGCATCAGTTACAGGTATTGATGACAAGAAATCATTAAAGAAGCGCAAAAGTACAGGGTGCTAAACAAAAGGCTACAAATCGGTGCTGTAAAGAAAGACCAGAACTGCTCTTTAGTTATGTGTAAGCAGGACTTAAAAAGATGAAAAACGGCTTTTTAAAAGGGTAAAAGAAGAAGCATGATATATCACACAATGCGATGGAGAAGGAATGAATCCCGTAAGTCTAGCAAAAAGCTCGAACCAAAGCCTGAAAGGGTGATCAAGAGAAAATGTAATAGAATCGAAGTCAATATACTATGAACATATGAAACAAATAAATAAATTAGATGACGTGCCAGCTCGTGCAGAACCAGAGCCTAGTGACTTATTATTTTCAACCATTCCTATGTGTGCGTGTTATTGGCAGGAATGTAGGCAACCTACGATTTTCTGCCGAAAACAAACGGCTAAGATAAGAAGAACCTTTTCATGGGAAGAGATACTCTTGGAGCATTTGTTCATGACAATATTACTGTTTTAAGGTGACATAGACTGGGAATCGAACCCAAGACCTTTGGCGTAACAGTTCTACGCAACAACCATTATGCCACGGGGTACTATTGGACTGTGAACATATGGATACAAAATTCCTGCAAACTATGAAACTGCAAAGAGATGTCTTCATTATATGAATAAGAACCAGTTCGCCTGAAAAATATGATCAGAAGAGTGGATATGAATGCAAATGTTAACATCAAAGTCAACAAAATGAAGAATCATAGCAAGTTTTTGTCAATTTAAGCGTAACAATGTTGGGCTGAACATTTTACAGAAAAAGGTAGAATTCAAAACTACTTACTTTAGATTGCGCCTTATAATATTTTGGAGGTTTTCTTTGATTTCTGAAAATAAAAACATGCATAAAATGACTTACGAGGTTTTACACTTTAATCATCGATTTTTATGGGCTTGCTGTCAAAACCTTGTTCGTGCAAAATGTATTATAATTTATTTTCCCTGCGTATATAAACCAGTAGTTTCGAAAATTTAATTTTATGTATTTTTAGATCTGTTTTTTTAATCTCCTGAACAATTTTATATTTTCTACTTACGAGGTTCTGACAGAAAAGGGACAATTTGACTTCAGACCAGAAAAGTCCTTTTTAACATCTAAATATTTGTAGTATGTGAAAATGAAAATTGTGAATTTCATTAATGACGCAAAGAATTTAAAATCGATACCTTTTTAACCATTTTAAACTATTTCAAGGCTACGTATGGCAGCATCTAATAGTGAGCAGTTATAAAGCAATGTTAAGATTTGATAGTGTCTCTATCGAACTCGTACAATTTTACTAAAATAAAGATGGAGAATGCATGCTTCTCCAACAAGACCGGAAAAGATCTCACCGATAACTTTAATATTTTGAAAAGACAAGACAGTTAAAGGTATTTTTTATTTTTTTAAATCGTTCTTGAAAGAATATAATATAACTGTCGCGCCAACACTAAAGGGTGGACTCAGTCAACGATACCAACTTTGAGATCAAACAGAGAATAACTCTTGCCAATCGCTTCTTTAAACGCAATTGAATTGAGTAGCAAAGCCTCTAATTCTCTCTTTCTCTCCCTCTCGAACAACTAACGTGTCCCTACTCCCTTTATAAAACACTAATCTTCCCCATCCTGCTACATGGGGCAACAGCAAGGACCTTTTCAAAAGTAGATGCCCTTCTTCAAAGCACTAAAGTGGAATTCAAGCAACTACTGACACCTGGTAAGGTAAGTTTCTTTCCACCCCGCCTGCATCACAGTTCGTGAACACTGAGAAGGTGATAAAATATTTTTTAGATTTGACATTCAATGTATTTCCCATAAGAGAAAACTAAAAACAGGTCTAAAAAACATTACTTTTTCTAATTAATTTTGTATCAACGAATGTCCATATTATTATTGCATTGGAATCAAAAATGTGTAAGTTTATAAATCAATTTAAAAATATGTTAGAAATGATAACTAATTGTGTTTAATTTTCAATCCAAAAAAAGTAAAAAAACACATGTTTTAAACAAGAATACAACAACAACACAACAATAAACAGCTTTGCCATGGACGAACTGTCAATTGCTTTCAAACGAATACTCTACCCCGTTTGATAATCTAAATCTTTTTCAAAAATTATTTATAAAATTAATAATTATGATCCGAAATGTGTAAGTTGTGAAATTCAATGATTTTTCTGTTGTTTATAAATACAAAATATGCACTTTAACCTTTCAATTTTTTGTTTCTGAAACTTTGTATTTAAAAATTGTTTATGTGCAATCAATAATAGTGCTCTTTTTACATTTTTTGGTTTATAAATTCATATCGTCGGGTAAATATGTACATAAAACTGTTAAGGGCCAGTTTGTTCACAGTGGGTTAAATCTGAACGATGACTTTCACAGCTTCTAACTAAATGGCGCTAATCAACCAAAATCGGCTGATTAGCGATTTCCATGATTAACAACTTAAATTATTTATTCCTTGAAAAAAATTTGATAATTATGCACATTCGATGATTTATCTACCAGTTGCAATAATCCTTGATTAAAGGTGATCAGCTGTGAACAAACTGGCCCTAAGTCCACTTTTGTAAATTTTACAGGAGAGCGAAAAAACAAAAAAAAAAATTAAATAAAGCTCAATATAAAAACTGATTTTCTTTTTAGGATTCTGCAAGAACTAAGATACATTGGACAGAAGTGATTAAGCCATTTTGTTCAGAATGTGTTTCTTAAGAAAATCGCATCAAAATCTCAATTTCGCCCAAAAGTAGACTTAGCAGCTTTACGTATTTAGCCGACGATATTATTCCACTGGAATTATAATATTTACACCCGTTCATATTAGGGTATGTTTCACAATGGCTGAGTAAAGTTCTAATTAGTTATACTTGACACATAAATACTGGCACTGGGTCATAAATCCACAGAAGAAAAACTTACAATTATTTTTTGATGACTTGAATTGGTTATAAATGCAAAAATATTATTTTTTGGGTGCCAGTATTAATGTATCGAGTAACTAATCAGAACTTTACTCAGACATTGTGAAACAAGCCCTTAATGTTTTCTATGAGTCTATTTTGAATTTCTCTTATGGGAAATACATTGAACGTAAAAGCAACATTTTTTTTATCCCCGTCTCAACGTTCACGCGTTGACTGCTAGGTGCCGTGACTCCATGTGCCAATAGCGTCTGGTCTGCCTGAAAAAGCTTGTTGGTTGAGGTTCTGGTCCACACTGCACAATATCGCCCCTAAAGTAAGGGCCAGTTTGTTCACGTGGGTTAAATCACAACAATGACTTTCCCAGCTTCTAACTAAATGGCGCTAATCAACCAAAATGGGCTGATTAGCGAATTCCATGATTAACAACTTAAATTATGGATTCCTTGAAAAAAATTTGATTAGCATGCAATAATCCTTGATTAAAGATGATCAGCTGCGAACAAACTGGCCCTAAGTATAAATAAGTAAGTTCTAAGATTATATTTAACAAAACTAAAAATATTCATTTGAGAATTTGTCCAAATTCACAAAAGATACAAAATATCTATTCTAATTGAGAAAAAGGGAAAAAGTAAATTTTTCAGGAGGAAGAAAACAATTTGATGAATAAATGAATATAATTCCCAAATTCAACCCAAAGTTTCCGTAGTAAACTAATAAAAAAAAAGTGTGAGTGCCGGGACTCACAGTTAAGATGTGTAAACATACGTAACGTAACGTGAATCACAATCACAGAATCACAACCACGGTCACAAGATACGTTACGTTTTTTTTTCACCCTACCGCCAGTATAAATGTTTACACATCAAAAAGTTAAAAGCTTATGTTTTATGATTTTTTTTTAATCCATCTTTCTCACATTTTTCCTAAATTTATTGTTTCAAAATGTTCCCATTATGAAAAAATGTATGTACAAAATATTCACACAAACCGCATATCGCTATACTACACAAGCATTACTGTAGGTACATGATCAAGAGATGCGTGTTTTATTTTTCTCTATAAAGAAAAAAATACATATTGTTGGTCCTTTTCACCTTTTAATCGTTGCACAATATGAATCAAAACCAGTTCGCTAAAATATCGGTCATATATCTGAAAATCAACAAAAATATGCCACAAACAACAAAACGAGGACACCATCTTGATTATTATTGGTGTTATTAAATTTCCTGACTAATTTTATACCATGTATACCATATGTACGTCTTTCCGAAAACTACATATCATGCAATACAACAACTTTAAAAAAAAAATTCTTCAATTTCCAAAGAATCCTCTCATTCAGATTCACCATCATGATTTAAAAAAAAAGAAGATCGAATAAAAAAATTAAAAAACAAAAAAATCGATTGAAAAAATTCCATACACACGGTTTCATTTCCTCGATGACACAATTAACCTGTTATTGAGAGTCAAAGTAAACACCGTACGTACATATATAGTTTATCGCTCGCGCACTTCAACAATCCAACGCTGATTACACCTTACGCGATCGTGCAATTGCACAATATTACCCTATACGCAGGGCTGGCTGGTATAATGTTGTGTTTAACTTTAAGAAACACAAAATACGCGCCTCTTATGTTGAGTACAAACATACATATACCTATCTCTTTGTCTATATGCCTATATTGCCAAAAGAATTACAACAACTGGTTTGGAATTCGGAGGTTTTAATATATAGGTACCAAACGAAAATTTTGTCGACATAAAACAAATATTTTTATTATCATCATCTTTAGCAATTACATATTATTATTAATGGTGTGGTGTTTTATTTCCTCTTTTAATTTTGTTAAAGTATTACCTACTGAGCCAGTATAATTTTTTGTGTGTAAAATGCGTATAAAGCTTTACTATCTTTATCTTATCAACACCATCTTCAATATTTTGGTTGATATCAAGTAGAATGATCATGTAACGGACATTAAAATGTCTCAACGCAATCAGAAAAAGTTGCTTCAAAATAAGTTGGCCTAGAAAAAAATTCAACTACCATTACACTTACCTTATACACCGACTGAAAACATTTTTTCTTATTTACTTAATCCAAATTCGGTTCCTCTTTTATCGCAACGGACTTGGATTGGGGACGTACCTTTTTGATAAGGTGTGCTTTGTCGTTTCAAATGGGTTGCATAATGTTAACGGGTGAAAAAAAAAAAGAAAAAAAAAAAAACAAAAACAAAACCAAAAAATTTCTGTAAGAATTAAAAAAATAATGCACTGCAAGAAAAACTTTTTTATTTAATAATTTTAACTATTTATTTGACTGTGACCTAAAATCTCGCAAAAAGTGGTTTTATTATGCCGTCAAATGATGTGTTTATCCGTGTGTGTGCATTTCATAAAAATTGACAAGTGAGAATTTAACAAATTTGTTGCACTTGTCTGACAAAATTTTGACAGCTGACATAACTGTCATGATAAACACAACGAAAAATTCATCGTTTATCATATTTTACAATTTTGTCATTAAAAGATTTTTGACATGGCAGCTAAAAATCACATTGTGCAGCAAATTTGAAATGTCACATCGCATCGTTGAATGAAATTTTTTTTTTGAAACATCCCGCGTATTGTGATATTGATTCCCACTTTCATCATTACTTTTAATTGAAAAAAATATTGTTAAACTTTTCATTGTCAGTCAATTATTTTCAGCTGTCAAATAAACTTACAAATATATAAATTTTATATTTTTTGTCTCATACAAAAATTGACAGTTCAAATTTGTCAGTCAAATTAATGACAATTCTATCGGAAGCCAGTTCTGAGATCAGGTTTATCAGGATATCAGCAATCTTAACGCAATTCCTTATAGTCTTAGATCAGGAAGACTTACCCTCATCGAGTTACCAGATAAGGAGTATACAGTTTATTTTGGGTAATATCTAAAATAACATTTTGCGCATGGGTTGTCTGGTCAAGGCATAGGGTTGCCACGCTACTTTTAATATCGATTTTTGAATTTTTGTAATTTATCTGAACCAGCTCATATGGTAGGTTTTAATGATAAAAAAAATTATCATGTGAAATGAAACTTTATTTAAAAATACGAGATTTTTTTAAAATTGTAATTTCAGTACGGTAAATAAGGGTAAACGAAGAGATAGGTCTAGATTCTATTTTCTATAAACGAAAAATGATAGAAAGTTTTTTGCTTCTTTAATCGATAGATCTTATAATTCAAGAAACTCATACGCATCTAAAAGAAAATTCTACAAAATCTAAAATTCAAGATAAAAACATTTTAAAGTAAAAAAAAATAAATAAATAAACGTTGGAGAAAAAAATCACTTAAAGTTTTCTAGAAATACTTTTTATATATTTGAGAAGCAGATAAAAATTTTGAAGACCCTTTTTTGAAAATTTTCAATTTAATAAATAATTTTATTAATCAATTTTAGTTGTTTTTTTTGTTTTTCTTTTTACTCTGATTGGTATTTTCATTTATAAAGCAACATCAATATAAAGAGAATTCTATTACGAGTACCTACGATGATACTACATAATATGTTGTAAGTTTTTTCCAAAAAGTTGTGCACACGATCGGAATTTCCAAACTTTAACCATCGATATTTTGAAATTTTTCAGTGCGTTAAAGAAAACTGTTTTAATATAGTCTCAGAGAAGTGACAGCAAAGTTGGGGATTGAAAGAATAATTAAAATTTGAGTAAGTGGGCTAATCGGTAGGTACAGCCGTACAAGAGTCATGATACTTAATTCAAAAGTCTAGCAGTTTTTTTTATTTTTTCCAGCCTGTGGTAGATGTGGGAGGTTAAAAATTTCGATTTTCCAATTATTGTGGTTAAACTCCTAACCATTTAAATTCTAATATGTGATTAAGACAAAAAAAATTATGCTCTGTCATTTTACCTATAAACTTCAAGACCTCAATCTTGATGATCCGAACAATAGAACCTTAAGATATAAGATTTTTAAACTAATTTTATGGCTAGAGATTTTTCACAAAGCAAAAGCAAACAAAAGTTGAGAGAAGTCAAAATGTAAATGTTCATTGGTTCCTAACTTTAAATCTCCAAAGTTTTTTACCGATTTCTGTGGAATTTTAAATGAATATTGCATTCGAATATGCGCGTGTTTTTATATAGGTACTATTTTTTTCTTAGAAAATAGCTACATACTGAAAAATTAGCAATCTCAGTTATATAAATAAGATTTGTCAGATTATCAGTTTTACTTTCAAAACTTTTAAAACTATTATACGGTGAAATGCGGTAAAAAAAGAATTTTTTTTTTAGTAGGTCCTTTATTCTCATTAAATTTAGTGTTCAAAATATCAAAAGTTAAATTTTTGAATTATAAATATTAATGAGCACAATTTTTGGGCATTATAAAAATTATACTTTTGGAGAGACGATCCGATATGTGTTGGGCGCCATTTTTTTTTATTTTTAAAAATTAAATATTTAACTTAGAACTAACAAAATTCGCACATAAAAAGTTGTTGTAAATTTTTTTTTCTACAACTTTTATCCTGACTAATTTATATACATAAATATCGTCGCTGTAGATCGAATACCTCGTAACCCAGAAAAGTTCACTTTTTAGGTAATGATGCACTTTTATTGTAAACAACTTTCCGGATCTAATGAAAAATACCTTGTTAGCCTAAGAAGGATAGTTTCAAAACTAAACGCATAAAAAGCAGGTCAATGTTATTGGTCCTCAATACTTTTATAACAAGTTTTTTGTTTCTCCTGAAAAATTAACTTTTCTGGGTTACAAGGTATAAGATATACGATTGATAGTTTCCGACCTAATAAAAATAAAAAATTAAGTGCACGGCGGGGTCGCATCAACTTGGTGTTATTGTGGATTTGAAGTCTGGATAATTAAGATCTATTAGTCTGATTTTAAAATAAATACATTCGTTACGGGAGCCTATATTTTATGCCACGTTCTAAAGACGTTTTTTTTAGTATAAGTTAGTATTATGAGAGATTACAAAAATTAACAATTTAGCACAGCGGTGCACTGAAGAATTAGTACAAAATGAATATATGATTAGAAATAAATTAATTTAACAAAATCTGAAATTGTTTCGACACCAAAAGAATGTACCACACCTGCTTTCTTAAAAAAATATTAATTTATGAGAAAAAAAAAATTCAAAAATCGTTGGAGCGGTTTTTTAAAAAGATAATTTTTATAGGTATATAAAATTTTGAAAAATTTTTAAGAAAAAAATTGGTACGCGATTTTTAAGTGTTTATTAATGCGGAGTTAAAAAATAAATTTTGAAAAAAAATCATCTACCCATTTTTGAAATATCAAATTTTCAAAAAATTATTTTTAAATATGTACCTAGTCGAAAACCAAAAAAAATGTTCCCATAAGAAATACCACTTTTAAACGATAATAATATGGTAGATCGTACTGTTATAAGGTCATATAAAAATTTTAATTAAAATCGTAGGAGCCGTTTTTGAGAGAAAAGAGATTTTCCTTAACGCATTTTATTTATTTATCGGAGGTACCATTAAATTTTTTGTTATAAGAATAATTATTATTTAAAATCTGCTAGATAATGTTAAAAAAAACTTCTGGGTTTAAAAAAAATCGATCAAGTCATTTAAGTTATGAATGTTTTAAAAATCAAAATCAAATTTGAAAATTTCGGTATACTTTTGAAACCAGACAAAAATTTAAACGATTTTGAGAAAATCGAAATAAAAAAAAAATTATGGGAGGTACCATTTATAAACATTTCTGGGAAATTTTTATTTATAAAATGGTAACCGTTTTGTAAAAAAATACTGATTTAAAAAAAAAAAGTAGTGGGCCCGTTTTTGAGAAAAATAAGTTTCTCATTTTTTGCTAAAATCACGGAGGTCATTAACGAAATGCTTATTTTCTAGAAAATGGCCTTCGATGTATTAGCTATACTTGGAAACATATAGCTTTACAAAAAATTTAATTAACCATTGGGTTTTTTAAATATAAGCATTTTCACTGTCCGATTTTTTCAGTGCTGTTTTTTGTGTGTGTGTTATAAATTTTGTATTCATTTTAAACCGATTTTTTCCACAGAAATGTTCTTCAATTTTTCCAGCTTTTAAATTTATTTCTTATCTTTAAATCCATCCTTACAGCGTAAATTTTGATCAGCCTCTCCTATATCCATTTCTTTGTCAACTCTTGTGTTCCCCAAGGCAGCCACTTAGGTCCACTTCTTTACTAGCAATTGAAATGTTCATTAAATATTCTCATATTCCTCCAATTTTCTCAGATTGGTTTATCAGTCTCTCGTATGGTGGCTGCAGAGTATTAATTCAGACATTAAGTGTTTCGACTTCAATTTTAGTACTACTTGCCTCTCCTTCTTCTGAATCATCTTTATAATAAATCCTATAACAAAGCTATTATAGTTTCTTGTATAGTTTTAAAAAACAATTAAGAATTAGAATAAGAAATTAATTAAATAAATTGGGGTTTAATTTCTAACTAAAATTGAAAAATTTAAATCAAAATTGTGTTTCTTCCGTTTTCAAAAAAATAAAAATCTGCTCCGAAAAAATTGATAAGTAAATCCAGATTTAATGTCTCACGCGTGTACGTCTCTGCGAAAGAAGAAACTATAAAAGCTTTGAAAATCCAGTCTCTGATCTGATCTGAAAACGAAAACCGCACAGTCTTGATGTAATGGTGAAACTTTCTTTCAGTGTACCCGCAGATGGCAATTCCAAGTATATTAATTTACAAAATCGAAGCCGAATAGTTAAACTTCCGAGTTTTTTTTTTTTTTTTTTAACGACCGATCTAGGTAAACACACAAAAAAAAAAACAGTTGCATCATGATGTGCACCACAATTGTGGCTTGTAAAGTTGGTTTAGAGTGTTGATAACAAAGGGGCTAATAAAAAATATATCGAAACAGCTTATGACTTCGATAGTTCAAGTGGAGCTCCTTTTGATCTCAATTAGGTATTATTTAAGCCCGTCATCGTTGTTGTCGAATGCCATGGAACGTGCCAGAAACATAAACATTGGGCGGCTTCACAAGCCCACCACACCACCGCGCCGCTGCATTCAACTAAGTTTTATATGTAAAGGGTGTTTTTTTTAGACGAGTGGTTTTCAAGAAGAAATCAAACGCATATAATTTAATGTTATGGCCAAGAATTCAGCTTTATTATAAAGATAAGGTTTTGCCATTATGTTTTAAAAATGATTTCGGACAAGTGGCCGCCACGGCTGGCTCGAATAAATTCCCAAGAGAGAGGCCCAAGAGGCCCCAGCTCCAATTGTTGCGCTCGATGGCAGATGGACTCATTTGGGTCTTCTTCGATACTCTGCTCCACAGCAGCAATAGCGTCTTCGGTGCGCACTGTACGGCATCTCTGAGGATGCGCATTATCCACTAGAGTAAACTGGTGCAAAACCGATCCATGGTTGCTCGAATTAATCTACTTGGCGATTATGTCGACCGAATATTGGACGCAGTGCGCGATGCGTCCCGCGAAACGAACCATTATTTTGGTAATAAATTTGCACGATTTGCAAACGTTGTTCAGGAGTAAGCCTATTCACTATGAAATGGCAAACCAAACTGAGCATAAATCAAGTGACAGCTGTCAAAAAGACCAACTCCGAAAAAAGTATTGCCAGATCGAAAACCACACGTCTTAAAAAACACCCTTTATAAAAGGTATATTTCATAGTTATTGGGGCTTAAAGTGAGTCATTGACATTGGTTTGCGTTGCACACAGTGCTCAGAACATTATGCGGTCATTGCAGCAACATCAAAATAAAAAATATATTTGATATTAATTTTTTTTTCGAATAATTTCAACTGAATGCGAATTCATTTCTCGTTTTCGGCGGAAAAACAAAAAATATTGTTGCATTTTTTCAGTGAAATAAAAGTAACACTAATTGTATATATAGAAGGTTTCCTACATAAATATACAAAACTTAAAACAAAAATGGTGGTTCATTAAAATTTGGCCTTTAAATTTTTTTTCGAGCATTGAACCATTGAAGAAGAAGGAGATGTTGATGCTTTTTTATTTATATATATTAGTTTAAATTTTAAGATTTAAAAACGCAACCAAATTTTAAGGATTAAACCACAAATGTGGTTTGTTTTTCTTAAAAGATTAGAAAAATTCACCCATCAGAATTAATATTATAATGGTTTTTTTTTTTCATTTTATCAAAACTATGGCGGATACGAACTTGCAGAATTCTTGGTACAGCGATAAAAAAATTGTTAAAATGTGTGAATGCCTTGTTTGAAATTACCAAAAAATTGTATAAGATTAACCGCAAGATTAATATCCTCATCTAAAAACAATTTATAACTTATTTGTGTACATATATCGTATATATACTTAAATGTTTCTTCCTGCCAAAGATGATGTTATTTTTTTTTGTTTTTTTTTTCTTTTTCTCTCAAGTCCGGATACAGGATTTCGTTCTGATAACTTTTTATTTATATTTGGCAAATAAAATTCACAAGTCGAAATTTTTAACCAAATACTCAAATTCCTGACACTCATATATATTGACGAGATAATTCTTAAAGCAAAATAAGTGCTTGGCTTTATGAAAAACGGTGTTCGAAATAATTTTCCAAACCGCTTTAAGATACCCGATCTCTGTTTTTTCGCCCCCTTCTCGAAGAACAATTGACCCCAGTTAAATTTCGTCCCCTTATCAACAAATCTATTCACCCATATTTCTGCCAAATCATGTCCATTCAATGTCATTTCCTTCGATTTACCAGAGCAATTCGTAGTCTGTCTTTGAACGATTCTCTAATCCCAGCTCCATATTAAAACCTATTAAAACCGTCTTCAACTAATCAACATGAATACGCTGCGAGAACAAAGAGAAATAACCGATATTTCTCTAGTTCGCAAATGTAAACATGTTGAATTACTGCTAAAAAAACAACTTCACAAAAATTGTACTACAGTTATGTACATTTTGAGTAAAATTTGTTTCATTGGTGATAGCAAAAATGTTACTATAGTTATTTTTAAAATCTTTTAAAAAAATTATATAAATGGGACCTGAACTGGTCCGAACTTTTACCTATATGCTTTTAATTCATTGACTCCTTTCATATCTTTACAATTCCATCTTTTTTAACATTAACCTCAACAATCTAAGCAATCTTAATCTTTTTTATCAGTCCAACCTTTAGGCTTATGGCTCATATTAATTCAAACATTAATTTTCGACTTTAACGCTTAACCTCTTAGTTTATATGCTAAAAGCTCCATTTTTTATCATTCTCGCAATTAATACCAATCTTATAGCTATTATTTTCTAAGTTAAAGTTATTATAATTAATAACCTTGTATTAAATTGAATAAATGTCTTGACCTGTTTTTGTTTTCTAAAATTTTATTTAAACATTTTTTTTTTAGGATTTTAAAAATCGAAATTTTGAAGGACCAAAATGTAGTAAAGCACTTAGGGTATTCCAAAATTTTTCCATTTTGGTGTCTTTTTAATTCAATTTCTATTGCAATCATATTGAAATAGTTAATAGAAAAAAGTGTTCAGGAGTGTTCAACAGCTTCCATTTAGAGTTCATTGCGTTGATTAATTTTGTGAGTTAGAAACATGAAAAAAACTGTTTATGCTGCAAATAGTTTCATTTTTGACAAAAATTATTCAGAATTTCAATATCAAATTTTGTTCACTGCTTTCTCTCCGGCCAATGCAAGTATACATACTAAATATTCTAGAGAAAACCTGCTCCAAAAAGTAAAACGTAAAATTTTTGAATAAAACAAATTTGAATTTTTTTTTGTTGAGATTTGAAAATTAATTTTTGATAAACCAACATGAACCAAAAAATAGGATTTCTAGTTTTTCTGTTGTGTTTTTAAATTTTTGTTTTCTACTTTAAGCCGATTTTTTTATAAAATAATTTTTTTCGCAGCAAATAACGATATTGCTTATCAAAGTATCAGGAGCTACCGTTTCCACTTCATTTGCACTCAATTAACTTGCATCAAAACCTGGAAAAAAAAGTTTAAAACAATGGTAGAACTTCTTCGTTGACTAGAAAGATTTTTTATCAAAAAATACACACAAGGAATGAGTAAACACTTAAAAAAGAATCTTAAGTTGATGATGTATTGTTTTTTTTCTAAATAATATCTCGGAGACCTTCTTTTAACTTGAAATAATTAATTGAAAAACATCTCTGAAAAAATCCTCACCATTTTCTTTAATATGCATCCGGACTTCCTTATACTATATTAAAATAATTTCGAAGTGAAAGGGGGCTTCAGCCACTTCACTTAAGCCGCCCTCCCCTTGCTACCAGCTTGGAACAAGTGCTCATTTGGCGAGAAAGGAAACTGAATATTTCTGTGGTACTAGGGCAAAGACAGAAAATATTTTTATGTTTCATATGAAACAGTTTAATTTATGCTAAAAAAAAATAAAATTATCTTAAGAAAAAAATTTCTAGAATTTAAAATCTAATATAAATCTTAGAAAAAAATATTTTCGTTCTTTTGAATTTTAACTTTTATCGGATTTTGCCTTCTTAAATAGTAACAGAAAAAGAAATTCATCTTAATACATATTATATGAGTAATGTTGTTTGATCATTGGCTTGAATGATCTAAAATGGATTTAATTAATAAAACACTAATTCATCTTTGTTTATACCCTATATATTCGTTTTGCCAGCATTTTTCCAGCTTCCTCAGGAGTGAATATTTGAGAGTGTAAACAGTGAAGTCAGTAAGGCACCGGTTCCGGAGTTTTTACGGCAATAATTAATTTTAATTTTGATTCATGACTTTTTTGTACACTTTTAAACTTTTTATTTTGTAACTTTAATGTAATAACTGTGAGTCAAACACAAAATCGTGAATCAAAATTTAATTCTGTGATTCAAAAAATTTCTATCCGTGAATCAAAAACAAATGTATAAAAGTATGTCAAATCATTAATATTAAATCATCGAAAATTGTAGCTTGCTTTAAGCTAGGGTTGCTATCCGTTAGAATTTTCCCGGACATGTACCTACTCTTTTTTCACTGTGTGGAGGACGTCCGGGATTGTACTCTTTTTACCTATTGAGTATCTATTTAATTTTATGCTACTTATAATTAAGTCTTTATTCAAAAATGAACCGAGGTCTCATTAAAATTAAGTGAACGAACAGATCCAATACATGAGAAAAGAAATTATAGAACAAACAGAACTTTTGAGCTGTCATTCATGTCAAAACAAATTTATGTTATTTTAGTTAGAATTGCGCTCTTTTTCACTTCACTTCTTGAATGTTTAGGTAAAGGATGATGGGCAAATTGGGCGTAAGACCAACAGAAATGAAATGTATACCAATTGAAAGGTTATTTTGTGTACATCAATTTTTACTATGGGGGCAAAACCCAAAACCGCCGGAGAACAGTGATAAGGCCAATTGAATGAACGCATATTATGCGATATTATGTGCTTATACATAGACTTAAACCTGAATTACATTGATATCTTACTACCTACAAAGCTGAAACTTTGGTCACAGAAAGAGTTATGATCAGAAAATATAAAAACAATACTTTTACACTCCGGTTCAGTCGATTAGGTCTTTATATATTAAAAATTCTAAACATAAGGAGCTAATCAATCTAACCGGATTGAAAGGCTTTAGTTTCTATGTTTGATGGCTTGTCTTGCCACTGAGTGCTAAGCCAATACCAGGCGCCTCTCCGCGACCGAACTAGTGGTGCGAGCAGTTCAAATTCAGTCGTTGAATACTTTTAGTTATGTTTAGTACTTTTAGACAGTTAATTACGACGTCTTGGCCCCGGCTTTTGTTATTGAATTACTTTTACTAAACTCTGATTAATTAACGGTTTCAAACTTTTTAGTTCCCATGCTTCTCGTTGCTGAGATCAGATTGCAGGAAATTCAATACTACAGTGCTATTGTTGCCTCACAGGAAGAAGAACCATTGGCTCCTGCGCCCATGTAATTTCTATTGTATAGTACTTTGGTTTGGGGAGACATCAACCATTTGTTGGTTGATATGCTAGAAATAATTATAGACAAATAGTTTTAACTTTTTCACCGATTACTTTTCACAATTAAAAATGTTGGAAAAATCTTCATTTTATTTTGAATTATGATT
Source organism: Epistrophe grossulariae (assembly GCA_929447395.1). NCBI lineage: Eukaryota > Metazoa > Arthropoda > Insecta > Diptera > Syrphidae > Epistrophe > Epistrophe grossulariae. The sequence continues at coordinate 117,799,583 of OV839568.1, forward strand.
TAATTATCTATTATGAATAAAAAATGAAACGATTGATAAATATTAATTTGGAGTTTTTGTATTTCATTGGATCCTTCTAAAAAAATGATTTTCAAGCTCTAAATAGTGTTAATGTTATCTATATATGTATAGAAACTTTTCAAGCATCCTTACAATTCAGTTGGTCTTATTCGTATGTATATACCTACTTGCTCATAGACTCAAGATCTATCATCTGATTTACTTATAAATGGGTTCATATGCATATCTTTATTGCTGCAAAAATAAAACTTTGCTCACAGAAAGATTTGTGGTCTTCAGAAATGGAATACTAAGCCTTACACATCGGTTAGATTGATAAGCTCCTTAAGTTTAGAATTGAAGTATTGTTGTAAAACTTTGAGAATTTATTAAAGTGATTTTGGTTAAGCATACATGTATGTACCTACATAACTTGCAAATTTGTGGTATGCATAATTTTTGTTTTCAATAATATGCTTAAAGTTGGATACGATGCCGAGAAGAAAATGTTCTATTACCTCAAAGATGTTTTCTACCTTAAAAATGTGATTTTTAAACTAAATATTTATTTTAATTTAATAAATGTTAATACAATTTTTTGTTTTCTTTTACAATAAAATTTTTTGTTTCTGTCGTCGTTATGTACTCTTTTTTCTTGTGTCCGGGAAAGTCCGGATTTTTGAAACTCGAGTACTAATTTCATCTAAACATATCTGGCTTTAGTTTCTATGTTTGATGGCTTGTCTTGCCACTGAGTGCTAAGCCAATACCAGGCGCCTCTCCGCGACCGAACTAGTGGTGCGAGCAGTTCAAATTCAGTCGTTGAATACTTTTAGTTATGTTTAGTACTTTTAGACAGTTAATTACGACGTCTTGGCCCCGGCTTTTGTTATTGAATTACTTTTACTAAACTCTGATTAATTAACGGTTTCAAACTTTTTAGTTCCCATGCTTCTCGTTGCTGAGATCAGATTGCAGGAAATTCAATACTACAGTGCTATTGTTGCCTCACAGGAAGAAGAACCATTGGCTCCTGCGCCCATGTAATTTCTATTGTATAGTACTTTGGTTTGGGGAGACATCAACCATTTGTTGGTTGATATGCTAGAAATAATTATAGACAAATAGTTTTAACTTTTTCACCGATTACTTTTCACAATTAAAAATGTTGGAAAAATCTTCATTTTATTTTGAATTATGATTTAATTATCTATTATGAATAAAAAATGAAACGATTGATAAATATTAATTTGGAGTTTTTGTATTTCATTGGATCCTTCTAAAAAAATGATTTTCAAGCTCTAAATAGTGTTAATGTTATCTATATATGTATAGAAACTTTTCAAGCATCCTTACAATTCAGTTGGTCTTATTCGTATGTATATACCTACTTGCTCATAGACTCAAGATCTATCATCTGATTTACTTATAAATGGGTTCATATGCATATCTTTATTGCTGCAAAAATAAAACTTTGCTCACAGAAAGATTTGTGGTCTTCAGAAATGGAATACTAAGCCTTACACATCGGTTAGATTGATAAGCTCCTTAAGTTTAGAATTGAAGTATTGTTGTAAAACTTTGAGAATTTATTAAAGTGATTTTGGTTAAGCATACATGTATGTACCTACATAACTTGCAAATTTGTGGTATGCATAATTTTTGTTTTCAATAATATGCTTAAAGTTGGATACGATGCCGAGAAGAAAATGTTCTATTACCTCAAAGATGTTTTCTACCTTAAAAATGTGATTTTTAAACTAAATATTTATTTTAATTTAATAAATGTTAATACAATTTTTTGTTTTCTTTTACAATAAAATTTTTTGTTTCTGTCGTCGTTATGTACTCTTTTTTCTTGTGTCCGGGAAAGTCCGGATTTTTGAAACTCGAGTACTAATTTCATCTAAACATATCTGGCTACCCTACCTTAAGCTCTCTGGTGACAAAGATCTGATGCTGTAAAAAAAAATATTCCAGTAAACACATAAAGCCCTATTAATAAAAAAATTAGAAACACACCTCTAATCCATTAGTTTACTTAACCGTGGAATAGAAGTTAGCTCGCGAGCTAAAGCTTTCTATTAATAAAAAATAACCGTTATTGAAAATCTACTACAATATATAGAAATTCCCTTAAGTAAAATTTTATATTTACCATGCATGTTGGGAAGGATAAGATTTCTGTTTGTGTATGTGTATTGTGAGTGGAATCAAAACTATTTTCGGGGTCGCCATCTTGGAAAAGTTTTAATGATATCATTGTGGATATCAAGTCATTTTATGTGAAATATTCGGCCAAAATTAAATATTTTTTAACTTTAATTATTATTTAAGTCATCAGCTTTATATTGGCATCAAAATAAACACTGAATTGGCTTTAAAAGTGCCTTAAAAATTAAAAACAAAAATTCTAATGATGATTTTCAATGAAAGCTATACCTGGCACCTAAGTCGAACAAACAAAGTTGAAACAAAGTTTTTGAAGTTAAAATTAAAATTAAAGAAGAGATTTTTGGCTTTTCATTTTTTTTCGGTTTTTAGTAAAATTTTTTTGAAAATTGCCACTCCCGCCCAAACGGGGGGAAATAGACCCCCTGCCATACGATTTTTTTCTTGTCTTAACCCAACCTACTTGGTCTAGCTTTTTGGTGCACCTTATCACCGATCACCCTGTTGAAAAAAAACAAAAACAATAAAAAAAATTGTTACTTCTTGGTGTGAATCCATTGTAGAATGATGGAATTTAAAAACTGGGTATACCAAATTTTTTGAAATAAGATCATTTTAAAAAACACAAAAAACATTTTGAGTGTTTTTCAATAAAACTACTAGAAAAAAAGTTATAACCCTTTAAAGTAATTTTTGTTTGAAAATTTTCGTCTATATCTTTTTTATTTTCAATTAAACGGTAAAAAGTCTCTTAACCAAAATTGTAGAGAATTAAATTCTCTACAAAAATGGTCTAAAATTTTTATTGTCAGACCTTTATTTCTCAAGAAATTATGAAAAGGGACTGCTTACCCCTTTTTCAAGATAGTAGCCAAATCGGGGGAGGGGGGGGTTCGAGTTCGAATTTTCTTTTCCTGGAAACTTTTTGCTTCAAATAACCTTTAAACACTGTAGAGCCTAAAATAAACAGAATATGGAATTTTATGTGTTAATATAGCTTAACTGGAATTAATGGTAGCCGTTGCAAATGGTTGAATTGAGAGACAAATAATAGCTTATATTAAATCAACTTGGAATAAAGATTTAATATGTCATATGAATTCAAGAATCAAGAGAATCAATGATAAGGATGTATTTTTTTAAGGGAAAGTTTGTGAAAAACGGTGACACAAATATCACTTTTCGAAATTCAATTTCTAAAAATAAGTAAACAAAAATTATTCGACTTTAATTTAAGGAAACATAAAAGTGGCTGATGGAAAATCTTAAACCTTTTTTGATACATTTGCACTAAAACTGTGATTCAATTTTATATAAATAATTTTTTTTTTCATCTTTAAAGTTTTGAAATCATCAATTTATTCTTCACAATTTTAATATACAATTTTTAACTGTTTTGGGTTCTTGCATTTTTAATTATAAGAACAACATTTTAAGCCAAACGCGTTTGGAATTTCAACGAAAGACGAATTAGTTTTTTTTATAATATTATAATATATAATATATAAAATATTTGATGCAGTTGTGAAATCAACTGTTATTGCTACGCTTCCCAGGTTTGGGAATTAGATGGGTAATGTGAGGTAATTGAAATTCCAAAGAAATTTTTTTGAAAACTAAAAAAAAACTCTTCCACTTACTTAAAACACACTGAGCGACACAATCTACTTGAAAACCGGTGTACTAAAACTCCACAGGCTGATTTTACAATCAATAGCTATTTTTATGTACGAATTAAGGAACAAAAACTGCGCTAAATGACAAAACATTGCTAATTCTTGCGGTTTATAGATCTAAGCAGCTCCTCAAGTCATTGTTTGCGAACCGTTGAACTTTTAAGTCCATGATAATTTTCGGAACTTATCTATAGTCCCGATGAAAACTGTATTACCGGCACTTATTATCATTTTTCTATCGATAGTTTGTATGGAAACGTCAAAATTATGAAAACCTTCGATTTTTGTAATCCCGGGGACAAAAACCACGAAGGGGATTGATTAGCGACGCCATTGCAGAAAAAAAAATGGAGTTTTCATGCAAACTATCGATAACAAGTATGTAATTCACGCCGGTATTACAGTTTTTTGCGCGCTTAATTTAAGCCTCTGAGTTTAGCTAAGCCCTCAGGAGATTAGTTGTTGTTGCTTTTAATATGTAAAATGTTAAGCCCAGACGTCGTTTTTTTCATAAAATTCTTGCAAAGAAAAACAAGCCTTTATACTATAAACGTGAAAAGCAGCACAGAGGTGTCAAACTGCTATTACAGGTTAAATCTATTTGTCTTACGAAAAAAATAGAGTTTTAATGTTTTTTGTGCAGAATTTTATAAGCTAAAATTTTTGTCTTAATATTTCAGATGTCAAAAAGTTCAACGGCCGACTTAGCATCAGATTCGTGGAACCACTATTCCATCTTGTATTAGCTTTCAATTGTCTAGGTCATCGCCCATGCCTGAATCAGCTTTTTTGCAAAATGATATAAGGTGTATTTTTTTGCAATCCCGCGGATAATTGCAGGTTGAACAAAAACGACAACGGAGATTAGATTTTAATAGAAACTATAGATAACATGTATGTAATTCATGCCGGTAACACAGTTTTTCTGTGCGCTTGTGTTAAGCCCCGAGAATTCTCTGGGATTAGCTAAGCCCGCAGGGGATTAGTTGTTGTTGCATTTTACATGTAAATTTTTTGGCACTAACATCGCTTTTTTCGGGAACGGGTCATAATACTGTTTTTCAGAATTCTTGTAGGACAAAACTTTTGTGGTCAAAATACTGTAAGACCATAATTCTGTATGTCATTATACAGTAAATACAAAATTCTGTATGTCAAAATACTGTATGGTCAAAATACTGACTTGCCAAATTCTGTTTTGTAAAACTCTGTAAGGCAAAATACTGTATTTTCAATACAGTTTTTGCTTTAATTTCCTTAATAAAAAAAAACACATAATACTAGTCATATAGTATCCATAGGTGTGTTTTATTCATTGCTGCATAGCGCAGCAAAATTGGCAAACAAAAACAATTTGATTGCTGGCGAAAAAGAAGTCAGTAAAAACAAAGATGGCTGTGCTGACGATAGAGCTTTCAATCATATTATCTAGAGAACTGACTTCAGGTCTTTTTCTCTTTCACCCTACAAGCTCAACTGATCTAAAGATATAAGCATTTAAAAGAACGCAAGTCGGGGGCGACATTCTGTATCTAAAAAGCGATCAAACGTTTTCATTTGCATAAAGATTTGAAGCAAATCTTTCGCACAAACGAAAACGTTTGATTGTTTTCCCATACAGAATGTCACCCCGGGTGTTTTTCATCTTTTTGGGCTACTGGCGCCAATTTGTTATTGTATCAACAATTCACACGTATTCACGGACAGGGCCAATTTAAGAGAGTTGTCTCTTACTGTTCTCAAATAAAATTTGCGGGTGTTTAAGGCAAGAGGGATACTAGTTCTGAATATAATTGTGTTGTGTTTATTGACAATCAAGTCATAACTTTATACAAATAAAATTATGTAAGTTATAAAAAATACATTTTACAAATATGTCAAAATCAATATAAATAAAATGTTTTTTTTCAATTCCAACCAGAATTTTGCTATACAGAATTAGCTATCAAAAGTATGATGCTATAAAAAAAAATCCGTTTCGATATAGGTAACATAGACTTCTTTTACTCTGCCCTGACCAGAGCAGTATTCAAACCTCCCTCGAAATATAAATACAGACCCAGTGAGCAGTATTCAAACCTCCTCGAAATATAAATACAGACCCAGTGCTGTTCAAATCCATATAAAAAACTATTTTTTACCCTTTCTACGTAAAAGTAGGTAAAAAACGCGTAAAAAACTTAAAAATCCGGTAAAAACGTAAAAAACTCGTTAAAAGGGTAAAGAAGAGGTAAAAAAGTAAATAAATGAGACAAAAGAGAAAAATGAGAAAATTAGAGGCATCTGTCAAAGTTTAGGTAAATAAAGAAAATTTGGAAGACGTTCAAAAATATCGAAAGAACAAATAAATAATTGAAGCATTTTATATATTGAAAAATTTGGACTGAAATAGATTAAAGAATCTATTTTTTAATCATTTTGTCGAAAATAAAATAAAAACCCAATAGTTTTTATCCAACTGTCATCTTCAATCTTGAAGGTAACCAATTTTTTTTACTTTTTTACATAAGCATAATTAAAATACAGCAAGTAAAAAACTAATCTAAAAAACGTAATAAACTATGTAAAAAACGTAAAGTAAAAAAGTCGAGCAACACTGACTTTTACTCGCCATTGACAGATTACGTCCATTGTCCATGTAGCCCTGCGATCGCTTGCTTGCACCAATTTATTCACAAATCTCTTGAGGCTCCAAAGTTTCTTATTAAGTCGATTTTCAACTACCTGTCGTCAAAATATCACTTCTTTTTTAATTTGTTCCATTGGATATATCAAAAACAAGTTTAGACGTGGATTGAAATGTGTCATGTCTTAAAAATGAACCGTGGATATTGTTGTCCTCCGCTCATTTTTTTAAAATACCTTGATGTGATACTTGGAAGTAGGCTTATCGGCTGTAAATTTACCGAATTGGAGATGTCTTTTCAGTCTGTTTGGTAGAGAATGTATACTACTGCTATCTTCCTTCCTGAGCACTGGTTTAATATTCATTATTTAAAGCGCTGTTAAAAAGTGTGGTAGGTATAGACGAAAACTGTTTCCCGAGGTAGATTTCATCACAATACAACGTTGGAAAGGACTTCATTTTCTTTAGTGACTTGAAGAAATTGTATTTTCACGTAAATGGAATTCTATATTTTATTCTATAAATTTCAAAGAAATATCAAGATTGCCAAATTTCTCGATACATGTTTAGCAAAAAAAAAACAGAAGCCATCACCGGCAAATAATCTTGTATCTGTCAAAGCTGTTAGGCAGCACATAGTGAAGTGTCAAATTCAACAGAGAGCTTTGAGAGTTTTTTTGTTTCTATATTTTCCCTTGACTATTTTATGTTGTACCTATTCTTCTTCTTGGTTGGTCCGAACATATCAATCATATCAAAGGTTCTATCCTTCTTAACTTTTCAGCCATGACATTGAAATTATGACAAGAAGGTAGGTAGATACATAGGAATACCATCAAAATCATTACAGCTTTAAACTGTCTGCTTCTGCTTGTATTCATCCAGGATCCAGGTTAAGTAGATGCCAATTCTTTCAAACGCCAGTTCTTGTTTTTATATCAATTATCACTTCCAATTTTGTTTTCAAAATAGTATATCAACTTACCTACCTACCTATCCCTTTTTTTCTTTTTGTATCCATTTCCTGAAAATTAACAAAAAAAAACATGCAGTAACATACCTATAACTGCTAGCTCAACCAACAGCATCCAATATCCAATAAGGCCAGAAGAACCAAGCCAGCGATACGGACATGATAAATCTTTTACCCATTCATCAACATGGTATAAGTAAGGTAAGGTAAGTTAGGTACAACGACTAGGTATCCCCAGGTTGTATCACAAAAACCATGAGAATGTTGCCCTACTTGCACCAGTCCATTTAAAAACATCCACAAAAATGTTGCAAACAAAAACAAAACAAAAGTATAATCATGAATCCCATCGCTATACCTACTGGATATAGTTAGTAAGATATATCCACCAACAACAACCTAACACTAAAATAAGTATCCGTAGGTTTATATATAAAAATATCGCAGCAGCCTATAGATTTTGGTAGTATTTGTGCACATACACAACAATAAAAGCCGACATTGTTTTTATATGCATTTGCAAAAAAAAGAAAAAAAAATATTGCGAATTGAAAATGAGAGTTTACTCAAAAGAGGGAAGGGAAGGAAATAATGATGGTTTGATTTCTTCTTCTTCTCTGGCGTCGTCTGTTTTGTTGTTCTTCGTCCCTCCTTCTTTTTACTCTGTTCCCAATTCAGCTCTTAACTAAACTAAACAGCCCCTTAAGTTGACTGTGGTGAACAACAGAACGAAGGAAGAGGAAAAACTTCCACTGTAATGTGGAAGGTCATTTTTCAACCCTCCTTAAGGGTTTTGCCTTGTGATAGGCGCACCAGGCACAGGGCGGGGAGAAGGTATGTACATATGAAAAAAGCAACCGAAAAGAAAACAGGTAACGAAAAAATGTTGCATTTTTTGTATCTTGCTGCTCGCTCTCAATAGCAACACTTTTGCACAGGCGCTTGTTGCTGCAATGGTATGTTGTTTGGTTTTTGATTTTTTTTTTTTGCATTTGCAATTGTGTATGAGGCTTAAAAGAATCACGGTAAAGGAGGCATCTGAAGAGTGTGGTGTATAAAAAAAAAAAAGAAAACAAGAATGAAAAAGCTAAAAAGCATAGGAAAACAGTCAAAAATAGCAACAACTCTTGGGGGAGACACAGACGACGATGACGGTAGACGGTGTAGACAGACCCCATATACTCACCAAAAGAAAAATAATACTGTTTAGACTATACAGCTTCTACGGATTGCTGTTTCATCATTCCGACTTGAATACGGGACGGGTCAAGACGCGTTACGTTTTCTAATAATATTGGGTCGTGTTTTATTTTTTAATTTAATTTAAAAATTAAATTTAATAAATAGCATTTAAATTTAAAAAAAAAAATCAATTCTCCCAACTCGGAACTAAAAATTGTTTAAAACAAAAAAAAACTGCTAAACGAGAGTTTTTTTTTGTAAACCATTAGTGCAACAAAAGTGTTCAAATATCTTTTTTTAACTTTTTTCTCAAGAAGTGCAAATTAATTCTACCTCAAATCGGAAACTGCAATCAAGATATATTATACACATACATACATATACCTTCACAATTTTCTTATAAATAATTAAAAAAGCAACAGGAAGAACAAAAATACAAAAAAATATAAAAAAAAACAATTATTGCAATAAAAAAAAGTTGTCTGGCCGTTGCAATTCACAAAAATCTAAGCTTTTTCAACCCTTTTTCACCATACCAGCTTACCACCCACCCTTCTTTAAATTATTGACTCTTCCCGTTCCCAGTAAAACCATTAAAAATGTCTGTTTCATTTTTGTCTTTTGATTTGAATGAAATTGAGAGCGTACAGCAGTTATGTGCTCTATCAACATTGTGTATCCACTGTGGTGAATAAGTATCAAAAAATGTTTCTACGCATACCAGCTTCTTGTTGATTAATTCTCCTGCATTTAATAAATTGAAACAGAAAGTGAAAAATTCTTATCCCCATGCGTGTATTAGACGCACAATTTCGACGGTTACACCGATACACCGATTGGAATATTCAACAAAACTAAAATCAGATATTCACCACACCCGATTTAAGCCAACAAGAACAACTGCAACTTGTTGTTTAGAGACAGAGGAATACAATTGTTTTTCTCTTGTGCTGTGCTGTACTGTGCGCATCGCTATACAGAAAACCAATACAATTAAAACTAAAACCATATATTATATTGGTGAAGAATATGGAAAGAAAGAACTGACAGAGAGCGAGAGAGCAATACAAAAGAAGCCGGCCTCTTTGAAGGCAGTGTTGTGTCTATGTGTGTTATTGATGGTGAGTAAGTGATTCAACCCCTACACACAAACACTAAGAAAGTATTAAATTTTGTGAGTGGTTTAGTGAAGTATTCTACCTCTTGGTTGTTAGCCACCGTGCTGGCGAATTACTGCGATACGTATCGCATCGTAGTTCGTAGATACCTACAGAGACTGTCTTCGGTTTAGCTCAATCGTTCGTTTGCCATTCGTACGTTCGCTCTGTCATTTGCCGCACCGTCCGTCATCATCAACATCATTGCCGCTTTTGTTTTTTATATGTCTAATCGTCTCGTCGTCGTCATCATCGTCGTCGTTTTTCATAGAGTTTTAGACATACACGACCAAGAAAAAAAAAAAAACAAAAACTGAAGCGATATTTTTGTGTTTGTTGAAATTTTTTGACAGTAGCAAGTTTAAACATAAGATTCTGATTTTTAGTGTCGCTGATACTGTGATAGATACATGACGTTTCATAAAGTTAAATTATATGGCCGCGCGTATCGACAGTGAGCGTAGAAAATAACGTGAATGTAATATCCGCCGGACGTTGAAATAATTTCATAAAAATCACTTTCCTCTCAGACAAACGGAAAAAAATATTTTATCAACAAATTTTGGCGTTAATGACAGCTATTATCTATCTTTTTAAAACATTAATAACAGAAAAGGTGCAAAGTTTCGGTTAAGTGCAAGTTTTTTGTTCAAATAATTTTTAACAAGAAAACAAACAAAAAAAATTGTACAAAACAAAAAAAAAATAAGTTATTACCTCAAGAAATTAAAAAAAAAATAACCTCAACTCAGGTTCTGTTTTACAAATTAAAAAAAAAAAAAACCATACAAAAATCTATATTTTATATTGTTAAATATAAAACATAAAAATGCGTGTGTTTTAAAAGCAAAAACATAAAACAAAAATATATATTTAAACGTCAAACTTAATGTACAAATTGTGTCGCTTTAAAATGTTACTAATGTGAGTGTAAGACATTACAATTAAAACTGTAACAAAACACAGACTAAATATTTCCTGGATATAAGGGCAAATAAAAAATATTGCTGCCATGATTATGTTACAACATTTGACGGCCGCGAATCCGCACACCTTTGTCGGTGGCGGAGGTGGTGGTGATGTTACAACAACTATGACTGCCTCTACAACAGCAATCTCATCATCATCATCGAAGAGCCTTGGCTCAATATCATCATCTTTATCATCATCACCATCACCACCAACCATCATTCATCATCATAGACGTTCAGAGTCAATGAGCCCAATGAGTTCACCTCAACGGCAATGTCACAGCAATATTCCTGCCTCACCATCGTCAGAACACTCAAGTTCGTCACCTCAGCCAATGACAATTGTCGAAGACGATCCGCCGACTGAAGATGGTGAACAGTTGAATACCTGCATCAAAAGTTGCAGTGAGCGCGTTGAAAAACCTACAATTCAACAGAGGGCTGAAGTGATCGTTGAACGCCGAAGATCGGCGAGTCCGGCTGAGCCTAATATTCTCCAGAGGCATCAGGAATTTGTTATGCTCTACAATCACCTGCGACAGTGTAAAACCCCACCAACGGTGGCAACGTCAACAACAATATCGCCATCACCATCGCCGGAATCACGAGCTTCGACAGCGGGATCACCGGCCACAATTATAAAGGGAAACTATCAGTTTCAACAGGCTCGCCGTAGTGTCATTACCACCAGCGGCGATGAAGAGGAGGATCAGCGTGCCAAAAACTTCCGTTCCAGTCCTCATCCGTCCTTTACCGATGATTCGGATGATTGTGATCGTAAGGATGAGGCAAACTGTCTCACAATGAGACAAGTCAGCATAGAAGACCATGATGAGGAGGAAGAAGATGAGGAAGACCGTCCTTTAGACTTGTCTCTTAGCACCGCTCTAAGTCGGAGAAGAGCCCGCACCTATTCGGGAGGCACAGATGACTCCGATGATTCTGGGGCAGGAGCAGTCGATGGTGAACTAAACCCGCTGAAAAGTGACGAGGGAAGAGCTGCTTACAAAAAGAATCTTATGAAGCGATATTGTAAGTACAAATTTACCCTAACTATGTAACTCTTTTTCTCTCTTTTTTTTGAGACCCTCAATTAAAATAAAAAAATCACAATAGTTTAGTCAAAAAAACAAAACAAAACCTAACCTAGTTTCCACGATGGTTAAAATATCCCGTAGAGATCAATCAATCGATTGGAATTCTCTCACATCATTAAAAAGTCACTGACTGACATAATTTTCCACCATTTAAATTTTCCCTTGCCAATCCTTACCCCAGCATCTCACCTCTCCTGACTTTATTATACAAAGGACAAACATATTTGTGCAGGGTAATCAGCGTTCATTTTCTCGATATTACACAAAGATATACTCATGTTGCGGTATGTAGAACATACCGGAAGGGCAAACAGCTAACATACATTTTCATCATAAAAAAAAAAAAAAAAAAAAACAACTAAACTAAAACCAAACGGGGTAGCTAGGCCAGCAGCAGCATATCAAATGAGAGGGTGAAACAAAACTAGGTCAGAAGAGAATTTTTCCAAAGGGATGAAATTGACTACAAAAAAATGAATTATACTAAAAAACTTGAAAACACATGCACTACTCTGCATAAACATATAATCAAAAAAAAAATAAAAAAATTAAAGAAAAACTGTAAAGAAAATGAAAAAAGGCACAAGCGACTGAACAACTAATTGACGTGAGAGATTTTCCTCTAAAGGGAAGTTGGTTTGTGTACATATATATATTTGTGAAGATGAAAAATATATACAAGTTGAGGAAAAATCTAGGCTATGAGGGCAAAAGTCACCCGGCAATTGAAAGCCAACAAATGACATAAATATATACGCTTATAAGAAGAATGATAATGAATTTCAAATTAAATTAATACAAAACTAGTGACTTTTTTTTACTGTACTGTAGTGTAGTGCTTGCTTTATTCAGCAACGAGCTGAATTGCTTTGAATTTTTAATTAAAAGGCTTTGATGCAAATAATTTGTTTGTCAGTAAGTTAGTTGGAGTAATGAAAGTTCTGTTCTGGAAATATTAATGAAAATTATGATTCAATAAATAGAAAGTTGAAAGATTCGAATTTCTAAATTGTATTTTTAACAAAATTCGCTTGGGAAAATTCAGATTTATTTGTTTATTTAAGACCCGATTCAAAAAATTGGGAAGTACCTTGTACATATTTATAGAATTACTCTTTTATTATGGAACTGACAACAATAAGAATGTCTATTCAGCTGCCATTTAACTACATTGTCCTGCAACTGAACAATTTTTTAACTTAACTGGCGCCCAATGTGGTGACTGTTAAAATGCAAATCAAGACTTTTAACTGCCAGGATAAAAAATGTACATTGTCTTTATAGAATTTACCATAGATTAGCTAAACTGGCGCCCAATGTGGGGGATTTTGAAAAGCACACATAGAGATTCAGCTGTATGTGTGGCGTATAGATTTAAATTTTATATGAAACATGAAAACAAGAAATAAAAGAGGTAAATACTATTTACACAAAGTATATGAGAATGCAAATTGAAAAACTATAAGTAATTTTGGATTATTTGAATGCGTCCAATAAAAACTAAATTTTGTTTTTATTACAAAAATAAACCATGAGCTTGCTGATATCGGATGGTGTTGTTATTATGGATAGAAATTCACTTTCTCGTTGTGAGTTATTAACAGAGGGTTTGTTCGAGTTTGGATTTGAAAAACTTCTTATGTCTGTGGTTCCTTATGTAAGGTTTCATTTCTATTTTTCAATGGACTTTTTCACTTATATATTTTTCTTTCTAACAATTTATTTTCAGTAAAGTAACCTTTACACATGCATATTTACTGAAAGCAAACCTATATTTTAAGTTCTAAATGAAGTTTAAACTGGCGCCCAACGCCAGTTTTTTTTTTGTAATCCATCAATCCGAAATTTTTTTGTTTTTTTTACTGATCTGTATATTATTAAAATATTTGACATAAACCAAAGTGTTTTTAAATTTAAAATACAGTTTAAACCTTAAAATTCGTTTAAAAGTTTTTTTTATTTTTCAATATTTTTTTATATCTGCTCTGCTTTCTTACATTTTATTTAATGAATTGAAGTGAACATTTGAAATCAAATATATATACTGAATTTAAACCTTAAACTTAAATAGAATCTAATTGCAGTTGAAACTGGCGCCCAACGCCAAATTATTTTTCTCGAAAAATGTATTTCAATGCAAAATTTTCTGTTTTCTTATGATATTTTATTCTAAGCTGTAGAATATTTTGAATCCACTAGCCCTGGATTTTAGTTTGTCATATAAAAATAGCAATTTCGATGTTACAACTTATTGAAAAGTAAAAATACAACTTGACATAAACATTTTCGAATTTCCGACATAAAGCTTTTTAGAAAATCACTGAAGACCACTCTCAAGGCAACAAATTTCCTTAAAAACCATTCCACCTGTCAAATTAATGCTCTTACAGGCAGTAAATTGTCAATTCTTCCGGACAGTTTGACAATTAATTGGCCCTTTTTTTACATAATTATCAACTATTTTGAATAGTTGCCAAAATATTTATTGTTGAACTTGAAATTTTAAATAAATTAACGTCGACAAGCCCTTCCCATTATAACAAACATCAAAATCAATCCAACAACAATACTGGCAACAGCATCAAAGTAAAAAACCAAAAGTTCTTGCCCTAGTTTTAAAAAATATTTTATATTTTTTTTTACAAATTTTGTCGCACAATGTCAGCCCGGAATGAATTTGAATTTTCCATTATTTTTGTCTCTATATGAAAACTTTTTTCCCCCACGTGTACCTAAAAAAAAAATAAATTAACCAAAGGCTACTGAAGAAAAAGAAAGGGAGGTAGGTGCCTACCTAAGTTTATGTATAGTTTATGTATCCCGAATCCCAAGAGGAACATAAAACAAGATGTATAGTGCGATAGGTGCCTATACTTTTTTTTTTTAAGTAGATATGTGTTTATTATCCACTGACCCAGTTAATGTGTAGGATGACATTCATATTATGTACCTACCTCCTGCTCCTATATTGTACATACGTATAAACTAAGGGAGAATATAAACATGTCATTATACCACACCCCCAACCTCTGCCCTCTATAACTCTTATGCATATAGGTAACCTACCTACCCACTGTGTAATGATGGTGAGTATGTATAATTGAAAGTTCTCCTCTTCCTCTTCCGGAATTAAAAACGAATAATTTTTCGGAACAGCCATCAGCAGAGCAACAGCAAAAAAAATCGTATTTTACTCTTAAGTACTAGGTATATAGCAGTGCTTCCACTTGCTATGCTATCTGTCAGATTGTACATGTGACGTTTATAAATGCGAGAGTTTCGTTGTCGGTCGTTCTCTCTATATATTTTGTGTGCGTGTGCGTATAATGATTTCCTAACCCACCTCAACAAATTTATTGATTTTTTTTTCTCGTTCAGCTTTTTTTTGTTGTTTTTTTTGGTAACCCAAAAGCACGTACATATACATACATTAATATAATACATATACCTATGATGTAGATATTTATAAGTTAATGTGTTCCGTCTGTCATCGCGTCACTCTTCGATGTGTATTATAGTTGCGTACCGTTGTCGATGTCTATACATACCCATTACGTAAACGATATACGAATTTAGCTCACCAAAAACCGTTAGTTTTATTATGATATATCCCCCCACCAATGTCCCGCATTTAGTTCTTTTGTTGCCTTCTCTTTTTATTATATTTTATTATTAAAAAAAAAAAAAACAAAGAAATAATAAAACTATTGAACAATTTCGCAATTCGGCATATAAACAAGAAAACAAATCCGCAAATAAAAAAAAAAAAAAAAACAACATAATTTTAGCCCATAGCGATCTGTGCGAAACTACAATATTAAACAACTTATCTGGTTACCTCAGCTGTCACATTTCACTTTCTTTTCAAATTTTAAATTGGCGCAGCTCTATAGGTTAGGTTTTTTTTTATTATTCCATTTTTTGCTTTGCATAATACTGTTATAACATTTCTTGTGGTGGTGTTACATCAGTGTCTTGGACAACATTTTAATGTTTTTTTTTTTCTTGGTGAACCTTTCTGATAGAATTGTTACATTTGACGTTTTATATGTTTGTGTTAACTGTCATATACCTATACTTTGTCCAAATTACTCTGGTTCATTGCAATCTTCATCTGCATACGATTTATATATTTTTTTTTTTTTGAGGTAGGTATGCTAGCATCATCATTATCACATCTTAAAAGAGAAAGTATATATGGATAGGTTAATATTTATAAATTCATCTCTCCATTCCATCTTTATAGATACTTATGTAGTTATAAGAATCGCATGTAATATCATGACAAGTGGAAGTGACCTTGGTGAATTTCAGGAAATAATATTCCATATACCTACCATCTTATGAATAATAAAATAAATTGGTGTATTGTACATGTATGTGCTAGGCATGACACATGTTCCAACTGGGAATTCTTATGTAAGCTCCATTTTGACACGCTTATACCTTCCTACCTAAAAAATGGGAGATAATATAATGTTTCTACCGAAGAAGAAAAACGAAATGAATATTGTTATTATGTATACAGCCAGCTATAATTTAGGTGTCTATACTTTTTGTTTACTCCTTCCTAGACAGTATAATAATATGTATATAGTAAAGCGGAAATGGAAAGGCGATGGCAAGGCAATAACAAGGAAAGGGTATAGCCGCGTGCCGGCCCATATCAAGGACAAATATCAGCTGATGATGGGAATTCTATGATGTGGAGCAATGTTTAACCTCGCTTTTTTGTATACCTATCTATAATATGTTGTTTTTGCCTTCTGGCTTAGATACTTAATTTCATTTTCACATTGTTCTTTTGTTGTTGGTTCGGTGAAGATACTGTATATACCTATATGTACATAAAATAGGCCGAAGGATTCTTTTGTGGGTTGATGACTTATATATTTGTGAAATTAAATAAAAGAAAGCTTGCGTTGTGTCGAAGCTTTTATGGAAGAAAGTAAAAGTTTTTGCTCTGTATATAGTAAGGTTGATATATACATATCTACCTACATAATAAAGAGTGGAAAGGTCTTCCTGTCTGTAGGGAATGTTAAGTTATGTTGGTCTTCAAGGACTATACCTATTCCATTTATGCATTCGAGGTTGAGAACACGAGGATGTGGTTTATGTGAAAGACTACTTATGCCTACCTATACTAGTCATAGGATGATTTAGAATTTTCGACTGCCTATAGGCTTTAGTTATAGGTTATATAGATGGCAATTATTTCATAGAATTCGAATTTACAATACCATCTAGTACACCTTCATTTAATGGCATAAATTGTATATATTGAGGTCATTATCAATCAATCTTAATTTGGTTGTTTTTTGAGGTTAGTATGACAGCAATCAAATAATTTCAAATGAGTAATGATAAATTTATATGATGAAAAAAAACATAAAAACCCGATTGGCGTGTATGACAAATGAGAATAATGTTTTATTTTTTTTATGATAAAACGTGATTTTTAAATTTCATTGCTTAAATTTAATAAGCATATATATTATTATTAACAATATAATGGAAGAAATTGCAAAAACGTTGGGCGCCATTTTATAAAACCATCTACGGTTCAACTTTGCAAACTTATTTTTATTGAAAATAACTATTAATTAACGAAAAAGGTGGGATAAGCGTAGGGCGCCATTTTATATATCTTTTCCTTAAATTTAATTTGAAAAATGTTTGCTCAAAGACAGCTTTGCAGGAAAAAATTTTTAAAATATTTCACATGAAAAGTAGAAGAAAAAAGAAATTTGAGCAAATATTGGGCTCCATTTTATAGAACTTAACTTTTTCTAAAATATTATAGGTTCCTGCAACATTTTTGATCCTTAATTTTTAATTTCTTAGACTTTCCAAATCAAAACCGTCTACCTTTCAATTTTCCCAACTTATTTTTATTTAAAATAACTTTTAATAAATGGAAAATGTTTATGTGCATTGTTTTCATATTGCTAAATATTTCTTAATTGGTTTTCATTTAAAATAATTAATAAGAAAAAAGGTCAGCTGAATGTTGGGCGCCATTTTAATAGAATTCAACTCTTCCTTTAATATTATAGGTAGGTCCAACAAGTTCGATATTTCTTAGGCTATGGGGGGAATGGAGGGGACCTACAATTTTCTGCCAAATCCAAACGGGGCTAAGGTAAAAAGAACTTTTTTATGACAAAAGATACTATTGGAGGATTTGTCAATTCTTCGTGAAAATCATTGTAAGGTGGCATAAGCTGGGAATCGAACCCAAGAACTTTGGCTTAACAGTCCTACGCACTAACCATTATGCCACGGGTTATACTATTGAAAATAATTTATAAAAAAGGAAAAAGAAAAACGTTGGGCGCCATTTAATAAAAGTAAACCTTTGCTAAAATATTATCCTGCATCTTTGTTAATACTTAATTTTTTATAGTTTCAACAATTTCCAATTACATAAAATCTAAACCGGTTAATACTAATTTTTCAGCCAGAAATTCATTAAGTTTTCATGTGAAAATACTTAAATGATTCTTTATTTTTAGATTAAATTTTGTACATATATTTTTTTTATGTTTTCAATGGAACCTTCCATCAGCTCTTAGAAACCCATTTATTTTGTTTTGTTTTTTTTTTTTTTTAAACAATAAAATGTCAAGAATAATCTGTCGATGGTATTTTGGTGTCACATACATATTTCCAAATCGATTTGAGGCTTTTTTTCCCTAGGTTCTAATGGTTAGCGCTTTAAAAATAATCTGAAAAAATTTACTTTCTGAAGCAAACGAGAGTATGTACTAACTTAATCTACTCATCAATCATTTAATTGTCGAAAAACAAAATAATTCCAAGATGCGTTTGTATTGACTGTATTAATGAAATATTCCCAAATTCTATATAAACATTATGTACATATGTACTTGTAAACCGTTGTTTTTGTTATACAAACTGGGTAAGGTTTGCACATTTTTTTCAGATTAAAATCGTTCATATTAAATCATTGTACCAGATGTGGTTGCTTTCACTTGAATTCAAAAGTGGCGCCCAACGTTAGATGTTTATCTTATTTATCTGAGTTAAAAAAAAATCAAATATGTATGTACCTATAAGACTAAATTTATTATAGGTGTTTCTTGTTTAACAAGTCAAAAAATTCCAAATATGAAACCCTTGTATGTATGTATGTATACATAGTGCATATTACCGGTTTAATTTCGCCAATATTTATTTATTTAAACTTTAAACTTTTTCGTAAAATTTAAAACTGCAACAAAAGCAATAAAATAAATCTATATCCTTCTTATTAACTAAAAAACTACCTACTTAATGACACAATCGCTCATCAAAACGCACACACTATATCCATTATACCTACTTTCGTCATCATTACCATCATCATCATCATTAACAATAACAAGCTCCAAAAAGAAAGCATAGTCGGTATAAGGTATAAAGAAATGACACTTACTTAAGCCGCAACGTTGCTACCGCAAATGAAGAGAGAGAATTATGTATGTATACACATATACAAATATTCAAACAAACAATACCTATATAAGACATCACGATTCACGAACAAAAAAAAATGTATAAAAAAAATCAAGAATATATTAATCGAGAACAAAATAATAAAAAAAGAAAAAATTGGGCAACAATTCACCCAAAAAAAAAAAATAAGACAGCATGCGTGTTTGCTCGCCGTTTAGTATATATACGTTATCCAAAAGACCTTGAACTTGAGACGAAATATTTGAACAAAATAAAAACAAAAATAAAAAAACGCAGAACGAGCCAGAAATTCAACCAAAAACAGAAGAAAAAAAAATAAGAATAAAACAATTTCTTCATACAAAAAAAAAAAGAGTGGAGCGGGCTCCAATATAAAAAATAAAGAAAGAACTTTGCGTCTCTTTTCTGATGTGTCTGAATGTAGTGGAATTATATCTGTTTTATGTCAGCCAGCTTTAGTAATTCTTCTTCCTGTGTTGTGTTGTTTGTTGAGTCTTTTCGTTTATTTTTAATTATTTTGGCGATACTTTACGTTTATTATTAGGTATGTAAGTTGTTGGTACATACAATGTTTTTTTTTTTGGAGAAACAACGAAAAAGCCTCAACAGAGTGTGTAACGAATAATTTTTGGGGATCCATTTTATTGCGATGTTTCTTCTGTTTCTGTCAGATGCATTTGGATATATACTTCGTATAGGAAATGCAAATCACATTCACATACAACCGATTGACTGACTAAAAAAAAAAAATAAACGCAATAATTACAACTCAAAACACGAAATGCATTTTAAAATTGGTAAGGTAGGTCATGGTCGATAACTATACTGCGTGTGGTGGTCATTGGTTTGACAGTTTGTTGTTGTGCTTACCTACATATATACTTACCGCACTTATATAAGTTTGTTATTAGAAAATGTGTGTACTTACTTCTGGCGAACCGAGAGGCAACCATGTAATCAAGTAATATGTATTGAAACATGATGTAGTAAAAAGATAAGACTTATAACTTGCGTTGGTATAGTTTATTTTGTACATTGATGGGGGTTTTAATATACAGGCTTATAATATATTTCTTTCAGTGGTATTTTTCATATTATAAAAATATAATTTAATATGTGATTAATACGATCTACTGTGTATTTAACACTTTTAGTTATTTTGCCAGTTGGTGACTAATTGTTAATTTGCCTTAACGAAAAAATAAGTTTTATTAATAAATTGTGGTAACACTACATGTATCGACTAATGAGTATTATATTAGTTTAGGAGAACACCAGGGTAAAATGACAGTTGACACAATGTACTCTTAAAAGTTAAAAAAATTATTAAGATGTTATGTCGAAACAAGCGTTTGCGTGCTGGAAAAGAGTTTATATGAGTATTTTTAGGCTGTGCACACAAAAGCCATTTGTTGCGTGTCAAGAGGAGGTATAGAAAGTGTCGGTAAAGGAGTAGAACAGGAAAAGGAATGGGTAATAAAAAATGGAAAGAAAGCAGTCAGAAAATAGGGTATAAGAATGTCAAGTTCCGAGAGACGCGGACTACTTACGATGTTCGGCAATTAGCTCGCCGGAATGGGGTGTGGATCTTGAGATTTATTTGTATATTTACAAAGAATCATTAAAAGGTATTTTGACTCGTGTCTCGCATAGACTTGGTAAAAAAAAAGTCAGAAGGCTTCGTTTTCGAAAAGAGTGCCAAAGGAAGAAATTATTTTCGCACCATAAAAATGTTAAAGAGATGTTTAGTGCGAGATACTTCTTTTCACAAACGAAGCCTTCTGCGAGAAAATTAATATTGATACTATTATTTATTTTAATTTATTTGAATACGCAACAAATTATTATTTAATAGGATTGTTCTGAAAAGAAGTACCTATAAAAGCAAATTTGTTCTTCTGTGCTCATCATTTAGCATCTTTCATTGTATTGCATCTTGCAATGTCTAATCACTTTTTTGAATCGTGGATTACTTCTCGTACTATTATGTGGGCACAGCTTTATGAACCATATGCGTACAGGAATATTTGCAGTGTGACAAATGCGAAACTTTCGCCTCTTGCATCGCAACGTTTCTCGCATTGCATCGCATGGCACTATTTTGTGTGCAGTCTAATCCCGTATATACACTGTTGCCTGAAAAGTATTGGCAAACTTATTGGGTTTTGCCATAGTAATACAAATCTTTATTTTATTATTATAATTTACATACATTTTGCATTTTTGCTGGAATTGGAAAGACGTCAATGTCCGAATAATAAAATGACCATGAACCTTTCATATTATTGTAATAAATGATGATCGCATGTGTCATCATATTGTAAAAAAAAAAAAAAAAAAAAAAAAAAAAACAATAAGGTATTGTTGTTGTTGCATACAAATTTGAATTGATGCTTAAATCTATAAATTTCTATTTTTTCTCTGCCATACAACAACAAAAAAATGGTTCCTCATTTTTCATTAAAAATCAAATCAAATCAAAAACAAAAGCCTTAAAAGCATTCATCACTGTATAGGTATATTAACGGTCTTGCATTGCGTTAAAATACGACAGCTCAGTATTTCTATTTATCGTCTTCTATTATTATACAACATCGCCAGTTATATACGAACCAAAAAAAAAAAAACATATCAAATACAATGACCTACTAAATGGGGAACTTGGATACGTCATAATATACAACCAACGAACACTCAGTTCAATCCTATTGTTGTTTTCCTAAAGGTATTATTATTACACTTTGACTTAAAGATTATGACACAAAATGCCAGAGCTCGATGATAGCGTCTTCCGTGTCTTTATTTTATTTTTCATGTTCGTTACTATTTGTTTTTTTTATTATTTGAAATTTTGTTGCGTAAACGCATTTCTTAAAATAAAAAAAAAAACTATCAAATAAAATTGGCAACATAAAAACAAAACACAAAAAAAAAAACTTCAAAACATATTTCATAGAAACTTCAAAATTCATTTCATACCTTGTGAGTGTGCCGAATGCGATATCGAGGTGGGTTATTATAGATAGAGTATAAAAGTTACCTTCTGCCAGAGCACGTTCCGGTATTACAATATCAGCAAGAGCATTTTTTGTCGGAATGACCTTTGGAAATTTTGTTTCTTGTTAAATTTTATTTATTTTGTTTTCTGTTTTTTTTTTTTTTTTTTTTTTTAATCTTGACCATATTTCAATGTTGTTGCTTTTTTTTGCTTGCTTATGCGAGTTTTTTGTATATATTCGTTGATCTGACACTGACATTTGTAACATGACCTACCCGCACTATAAAAATGCACTTCATGACTTTTGACGGTTAATTACTTAATAACCATCAACGAATAATGTATAAACCAAAAGAGAGGGCATTTACCAAAAGAAACAAATTGGAAACTAACATACCTACATATACATACCTACTACAACATAAAAAAAAATTAAATCAAAATATCACACCTATCTGTCATTTTTGTATGATGGTGCAATTGACAGCTCATTTATTTTACAAGAATAACAGTTATAGCGCGATAACCTTGTGTCAATTTCAATGGAAATGAAATTTTTTTAAGAAGAGAAAAGTAAAATTTAAACTACAAAAAAAAACAGAAACAAAACAAACAAGAAACATTATCACCATTATACGGAATCGCGCTATTCATTAAGTTATACCACACCACCGTGACTAAGTGAAGGAAATGACCTTTTAATGATATATGTATATAGTAAATTTGATTTTATTTATGGCGGACTTAATACGATCTCGTCCTCGTCCGGAAATTGTGTTACGTTTTATTTTTTTTCATTCATATATTTATTTTGGTTTAACTTAATTGTTAATTCAAGGTTAGGAAATATAAAAAAAATGCAGTTACGTGGGAGTTAAAATCATAAAAAAAACTCTAGTGGATAACATTCTCAAAATTTATATAGGTTATAGGTTAATTATGACTTGTCAAGTATTTGTTTAAATTTAATTATTGGTATTCGAAAGCTGAATGAGTGTTTAAAATTTTTAAAAGGAAGAGAAACTTACAATTGGTTTTTATTGTAGCCTGTCTACATTATTTATTTAAAGAATGGATAGATCAAGAACGAATATAAGGAATCTTCAACAAAAGTTCTGATATTTAGTTACACCGAAAGACCTTGTACTTGAACTGTTCTTCCATTCACCTAATATATTACCCAAAATAAAACTTATTCACTTTTTGAAATATTGGTTAAACCTTGGGTAACATAGTTTTTGTATGCGGTAACTCAAAATAACACTCAAGTTTCAATAACTTTCTTAGATCAGTATATTTTGACAACTGGAATCAAATTTGACAGCTGACAGATGATTCGTGCTCAGTATATTTTGCCAGTAAGTTTGACAGCTGAAAGAAAATTAGTGTACTTAGTGAGTATTTTCCCATTCTATGGCATAGGACTGCCTCCGCCGACGTCTCTATACTTTTTCTCACTCCCACTTCATGGCGAGTCATCTTCTTATCCACAATGAAAAGGAAGTGAGATATACCGAGACTTTAAGAAAAGTCGGTGGGTGCAATCCAATGTGAACACCGTCTATCATGAAAAAAAAAACTTACACGAGAACAACGTTTGCAAACTGTGAATTATTCTCATTCTAGAAGTCAACTGATATAGTAAATTTGACAGCTTATGTATACGATTTGTGCTCAGCATATATATTGTCAACTGACAGTAAATTTTAAAGCTGACAAATTATTTGAGCTCAACATAAACCTTGTTTCTTTATTTCCCAAACCTACCCATTTCTAGCCCAAAGGACTGTCAAAGTTCATATAAAAAAAATAAATCTGGCAGAATCAGACAGTTTCTGACAAGTAAGCGAACAGACCTATAATATTTTGCCATTAATGTTAACAGCATGACAGATGATTTTGTGTTTAGTATATTTTGCAAGTAAATTTGACAGCTAAGCGTCAGCAGAAATCGAAAAAATCGTAACAGATGTTAAGGTCCGCAGGCATTTACTGATTAAAAACTGAAAAATTATTTAGGTAGGTACTTAGGACAAAACAAAGTAGGTATCCAAAAGACAGCACATCTCAAGAACATCAAAATAACTAATAGGTATCTACATTTGAGGTTGAAAATATGTATTTAAAAGTCGTTACCATGTCATATTGATTTTCTGATTTACTCCTGACCGGAAGTTGACATCCAAACAACAACAAAAAATTAACACCCAATGCAATTTGTATATATTTATTAATGAAATCCTTTTTTTAATAACTAAAAAAGGACTATTAACGATGACAAAAACTCACAACTCTCCCTCTTTCTCTCCCTCTTTCTAAATTCAAAACTATATACTATATGGAAACACTCAATGAATTCTAATAAGACAATCAAAAGCGGATATCAAGATGTCAATCCGGAAGACGAGTTGTCATACCTGCTGATTGTGTGTGATGATGATTCAGACTGCCATTGATGTTGAGTGTGTGTGCCCATGTTTAGCTCCTTTAAGATTACAGCAATTTTTTTTTTTTTAATTCTGTTTCTCATTATTTTTTTATTATTATTAAATAAAATTAAAAAAAAAATACATATACATATAATTTTATTCGGGAGAAAAATAACACTGTCGTAAATGAGTTAAGGCGCTTAGCATAGACCAACACGTCACTTTTTTTTTGTCAATTCCAGGCAGTCAATTCATATTCTTCCTACTCTCATCCAGATTAATTAATGCGTGGCACGTTGCGTTTAAGTTACGCATTAATTAACAACCGAATGAACACGTTTTTTTTTTTTTTTTTTTGGGGAAACGAAATAAAACGAGTTCTACATACTGCTGTTAGTTTATATTTATTTATATATACATAGTTTATGTCTTCTTTCTTCTATGTTGAGGAAAATCGATAGTGAAAAACTAAATCAAGAAATTCACAAAAAAAAAAAACATCGGATGGAAAAAGAAAATTGCACGTCATATACCCGTTTGCGTTACGAACAAGCGAGTGAAGTTTTTTTTTTTGTATTCCTTTTCTTAACCTAAATTTTCACTTATTTATTGCCATTTATAACCGCGCTTACCGTTATTATTGCACTGATGGTGTATATAATATCCGAAAGGGTAGTGTTCAGCGCCGCATGCAATTCACGTCGTTGTTGTTATAAGGTTCCATTCAGTTAGCCAAGAAAAGCGCCATATTCATTTTCTTTTCATTTTTCGAGCGTTTTTGTGGTGATTTTTTTTTTGCAATTTGCTTCTGCCTCTTGCGTCGCGTTGCTTCGTCGGTCGCGGCGTTGTTGGTTTTCCAATCACGGCAAGGAAAAGTGAATGAATGGATGACTGAAAAGCAAACGGATGAGAAGTGAAATCATCGTTGCGTTGTGCAGTTTTATAGTGTTATATATCTTTGTGATGCATCACAAAAAAAAAATCTATGTACCTACCTATATGTGCATCTCTATAAGAGTAGAAGACACTCTCGGTTACAGCGGATGCTGAACGGATCACACAACACTCAACTGTCAGTTACTGTTGTTGTTTTTATTGTATGAATGCGTCATGTTTTGAACATTTTCACTGAAATTCGCGATGAAAAAAAAAAGTTTTTCATGGTAAAGTACCTTACCTTTCTGGTGTTTGTGTGGTGAGCTGCCAAGTTTTACAGCGGATATAAGGTGAAAAAAAAAACAAACATAAAAATGACATCGAGCTTATGTGTTCGGAAATATATACATATTTAGGTCAATGAAATTGAAAGTACGTGTTGTCGTTATTAATTTTTGGAAGTAGTAGGTAGGTAGGTATGTAGTACATATTGTATAGGTAGGTACCAATAATTTATGCGGGCTTCTCAATTTATTTAATAAAAAAAAACCGATATGTTTTAATGAAAACAACATAAAAACATAATAAAACTAACATATAACATTCGAATAATTCACCTGTATCGAAGTAAATATACACGTGTAAAACAGAAATATGAAAATTGCATTATGTAACTTGTGGCTTTTCAGAATATCTAATCGAACCAGATGTCAAGTAGCTGTCCTAACTTGATTTGATCGTTTTTTTTTTTTTCTCCATATTTACACACATTTTTACTATATCTATAATACAGAATTTCGCTTGAAAAAAAAGTAAATCCGTATATTGTTTTACGAAGACAAACATCAGTTTCAACAGAATTACAAGTAGCACAAACGGATGTCGGATGTTATAAAGGTATTTATACTAATATACAGAAAAGTATAAAAATATCTATAATTACAATGAAAAGGGTGCTATAGAATATAAATGGTAGGTGGGTTGGTATATATAATAAAAATACACCAGGTTGATGTCGGTTTGAGTTTTTGTTTTGTTTTATTGAGAAAAATGTCATATCCGCATTGAGATGTTATGTAATGTATTTCCCTTTGTTTCTATTGTCATATTTAACATATAATATCTTATACAAATGCATAAAAATCAGTTTTTGTTTTGTTTTGTTTTTTGCAATGTTATAGGTAGTGATATTCAAAAAAAGATTTGACATTTGAAATATTTTGTTAATGTATATAAGAATTGCTGTATGTAAACTTCTGCACTATATATAGGTATAGAGTATTCATTTTCGTAAGTCGCTGAGAAAATTTCTTTGGTAGGTATAGGTACTCGTTAAAAAATTGTTTTATTAATTAATAATATTCAAACCCTCTTCACTTTTTCTGAACGCACGCACATGGTCTGAAACTATAACAATTCCTTTAAAAAACAAAAATGTAAAACATCTTCTTTTCTATCGACTAAATTTATCCTTAATTTTCTTCAAATCTAGAAAAATTTTCATATACAAATTTATTTCCTTGGTCATACAGATTTTTAATTTATCAAGATAAATTCTCATAGTAGGTACCAACAGTTTTACAAATCGAACTAACCCATATCGCACTGAGCGGATTCATTCGAAAACCGTTTATTTTTTTGTTTCCTCGTTTGACACAAGAAATGTGTCATGTGATTTCAACTTGAATCTACTTATATATGTTAATCATTTTGTGTGGTTGCAAAACTTCACAGATTTATTTAATTTAAACTACAAGATTAAGTTTCTTTGAAAACACTACTTCACTTGAATTAATGAAAATAAATTCTTTGAATTGGCTAAGTATAAGATGCGTTCCTTTTTAAATTTCAGTTCAATGTCGTTCCCGCGAACTTACTCAAAAAAAACTCACAGTATTTCAAAAAAGAGAAAACGCTTCTCAAGAGATTAAAACATTCCTCCTATTTGTGATTTTTTCTGTCCAAGCAATTTTTGTCGACATAATTTCACAGTTCAGTAAAATGTCAATTCATGAGTGTAAATAATTGAAAGCCAAACTCCATGTCGTGCGTTTTTTTATTCAGATATGTAACTATGTATTACGGAATATTGTAAATTTATTTGAATTTGCGTTTTCGCATTTTTGCCATAATTTAATATTTTTGAGGTAATTCTTCCTTGCTCTATAAAATTTGCCAGTTTGTGAATTTCTGTGCACAAAGTAAAGGATCTGACTTCTCAGGCCAAACAGCCTGTTTTCTGTGATATATTTGCCAAAACGCTCTTATGTCAAAATTTAGGACTAGGACTTAATCTGATGTTTGGAGAGAAAAATGTGAGTTAAAATTTAGTGGGAGCTGCTTAAACTTAACTTGAATGGGCTAAATTTAACATCAAAATACGAATAGGAGTTATGGGATGAATAGCCCCAAATATCGATTAAAGGTATGTGCCTATTCTCATTATTTTTACAAAATTGTGTAAGTCGTATTTATAAACCCACTTTAAAGATTGTCTAACAGCTTCGAACCCACAACCCAAAAACATTATTTATAAATGTTTTTAATCAGCGTCTAATAGTAGCTGCCTATACCTCTTATAAAGAAATCAGTCATCTGACGTCTTAACCTAAAGCTGAGAAATTTTTCTGAGGAATACTGTTCATGTACCTATAACTGAGATTTCTGAGATCTCTTATATCTTATTTTTCTGAACACGCTTATTCATTTACACATTTGTAGGTATATCTACCTACCTTAAAGAATCTGCTGTCATTTTTAAATTTAATTCAAATAATTCACAATAGAGCTTATAATATGTAACTTTTTGAATCTATATTCACTGCTTCGCCTGTCATTCATTTGCCTAAAGAAATATAAGTGTAAATAGGTATATATTTCTATCTATATTATTAATAGGCTTATACATACATCAAATCGGATTCTCTATTCTAAACTTCTATAAATGTAGGTAAGTATACTTAAGTTTATTTTAGTTATGGCCTCTCTACTTAACTATTACCTACCACAATAAATATTATACAAAACAAAAAAAAAACTGACAGCTAATTGAAGTTAGCTCCAACAATTGACAGCAAGATATACATTATCACTTTATTGCAAATAATATATAAACAATATTACTTAACCCTTTTGCACTGACCCTCCCACACCTGCCCCTCCCCCACTATCATTTCTGATGCGATTAATATCACCGAGCCAAGTTAAAATGATAAAAATTGAGAAGCGCGCGAAAAACAACAAATACAATGCAAAAACAAAAACTAGGTCTAGGTTTTTTTTTCTTCTATACATTTCTATATAAATACTCACTCTCGTCGTCGATCGTTGTATACCACCTATATATTGATATATAGGAAAGGCAGGCAGGTTCGCAGCGCGTTCACATCATTCAAATTTTATGATTCAACAACAAAATCACACCGTTCTTGTTGTTGTATAAAATGATAAAAATAAGAAAAAAAATATATAAATAAATTCAAAAATACAAATGAAAACAAAAAGAAAAACAAAAATCTGAACGGATACTTAACCCATTACACAGGCTATACACGACATTTTTGGTAATGCGGTAGCTAAAATATATATTTACACTCAACAAACGGCTGGATTTTAATTTTAATTTTCTCCTCACGGATTCTCTTCGTGGTCGTTGTCGTTGTCGTCGCCTATTTTTGTGGTACCTACATGTATGTATGGATTTTTAATTAAACTTTTTTGGCTTGTTTTCGGTTTTATTTAAAAAAAAAAATTTAATATAAGTCAGGGTCAATTTTGCACGTTAAATGAGGAGAAATAGAGCCGACAAATTAAAAGCCATTTTACAAGTGCGCCCAACACCATCACCATCACCCCTGTCTCCTCTCTATAAAGCAGGATAGAAAGTAAAAGTTAAGGCACTTCACACTGCATGTAGCAATTCAACAAAGCAATCCAAACATCATATAAGTCATCATACATACCTTGTACATTGTACCCTATACACAGCATAGGATAAAATGCCAAAAGAAAATAGCAAATAATTTTTCTAACGTTTATTTTTTTTTTTTCTATTTTTTTTTTATTTTTTTGTTACCCAAAGACCATTAGATGCATCTATTTGTTGCACATCGGACTAAAGAGACAGCGAAAATTGTATATGTATGTTTCGGTATATAAGAGTAAAAGCGGGTGCTCCTCGCTTGAAAAAAACGATAGAGCCTGCCATCATCACTATACCGCTGCTGTCGCTGTGACTACTGCCGCTTATGTCGTACATTGTGCTATAAGCTTATTAAATTGCAGTTGCATACGCTCGAATGCACTTCACGAACGAAAGAGATAGAAAGAGAAATCAGGTCAAGGCTTAGTGTATCGTCGTCGTTGTTGTCGTCGTTTTCGTTGTCGTTGTTCACTGTTGTCGTCATTTAGTTTTGTACGCTCGCTCGCTATATGCCATTGCTATATGAGAGATGTCAGTTGCATGTGGTTGAGTGCATCAACTTGGTAAGAGATGTTTGTTAGGTACCTACTTAACTATCGCTTTTCCTCCTTCTTCCGTCTAACTCACACAAATACATGTCAAACTGGCGTTAGAAGATAACTTAGTTTTTCCGGCCAATACATTCATAAAATTAATAGACAAAAAAAAAAAAAACATTAGGTATCCAAATGTCAGTAGGCAAACAAGATGGAGTAGAAAATCCAGTGCGACTCCAAGTGGCGGAAATACAAATCACTTTTAATGGAGGGCAAATATGCTGCATCTTAAACATCTCAAGCAGTAACTGCTATATGCAAAAAAAACGACATACAATCTATGGTAGAGATACCCTCTTATAAAAAAAGTCAAGCTAAAACTGGTACAGGGTGCCGGCGAAAGTGGTGCACACTTGATTTGTTTGTTGGTTGTTTTTTTTTTTTTGTCGTGTGTATGTATGTAGATACCCCAAAGTCTTCTAGGAGGCCTTAGAAGAATTAGGCCGGAGGAAGAGTGGACGAAGTTTATTCAAATGAAGCGCCTAGTTTTTATAGTTTTATGTTTGTCTCCTTTTTCTGTTTTTTTTTTTTTTTTTTTTTTTTTTTTATTTCAAGTGTGCATATTTTCACTTTCACTTCCGTTCATTTTGCAGTGTGGTGAAGTTTGAATGTGTGTGCGTGGTGAAAAACTATAAAACGTCAAAAATGAGAGGAATGACTTTCATTGAATGGAATATAATATACCTACTTTATTGCTGTTTTTATGTAGTGTGTGTCTAGAAATGCATTTTGTTTTTTTTAAATGTATAGGTTAAAATTATTATATTATCTATCTATAATTTTTTTTTTTCTCTGAATATTTTTAATTGAAGGAATGCAGCGCGCGCACTTGTATGGTTTCTATATGGGCATATTTGAAATTAAAATAATTCTCTTGCAACACAAAATCTATGTATACCGATGATGGTGGTGGTGTTGGTGGCGCTGCTGATAGTTTCCCATCTATGTATATACAATGTTTATAGGCTCTCTGATGCTAGACACATTATAGTGGGTTGTTTTTTTTTTTATTTTATTTTTTTTATAAGCTCTGAGTAGGTGTAGATATAAATTTGTCGATTAGTTGAGTATACCAGCCAAACTATAAATTCGTTTACTTGCACTATTGACTTGGCCTATTTACCTCTTTTTGAGGAAAAAGCCGGATTTTTCTTCTTTTATTTTTGTGTGTGTTTTGTTGTCTATTTAAATGAAGTGATAAATCTGTTAATGGTTTATTGTTCTTCGATTTTATTGTGGGTGTTTTAGTTACCTATTATAAATTATAATGTGTAACGAATTGGTATTTAATTGATTTGACATAAGAGAAGTTGTTATAATACTTAATTAGGTATAATTGTACTGGAAATAATTTATTTACCTTATACCTATATAACTACATATAAACAGAAATAAATACATCTGATTAGTTACATCTGATTATTTACTTGATAAAAAGGTATAGCATTAGAAATTAATATAAAATCTTGATCAAAATAAATAACTGTTTATATGAAATGGCAAAATTCTGTATTTTTTGACATTTGTGTTAAATTAGGTCCGTCCGTTTGCTTGATGATATCAGTTTAATTTTTTTTTATATAAACTTTGACAGAATTTTGGACTAAAATTAGTAGAAAGGGGAAGTAAACGAAAGAGGTTATTAGGTATGTTCAGGAAAATGAGATCTCAGAAGACTTCGTTCTGTCAAAAGCGAATAGAGCAATTCGAATTCTTATTATTTTTTTTCAGTTTTTGACAGCAAAACTGAGAAATTTTGCTAAGGAATTCTAATCATGGAGGTATGTTTATATATCTGAGATTTTTCAGATTGCTAAGATAAAATTTTATCTGAACGTGCCTAATAAATAGCATTATAATATTATGTAAATGTTTATCAACAATACTTAGTCATGATTCGATATATGTCTTAAAGTGACAAATGATTTTGACCAAAGATACTGAATTATAAAGATTGGAATCTTTCATACGTTCCATCCCCCAAAACCCATTTGTTTACATTGTTGTTTTTGTAATTTCATCTCGTGTCGATGAATAGATGTGAATTGCAACAACAATTTATGCAGTGGTGAATTCATATTTTTGCACTAGTGTGCGTTAAAACATGGAACACTAGTGCAAAAATATGAATTCACCACTGTCCGCCATTTTGTTAAGCTTGTAGGCAAACCAGAATGACAGCCGAGGATTCCAATCTTTATAATTCAGTATCTTTGATTTTGACATTCCCATTAATTTGACAGTTGAAAAATGAGAGCAGATTAAAATTCTGAGATTCAAAACTCTGTCTTTAAAAATATGAACAATTTTACTTTTTAAAGTTCTGATTTATGCTTGTAGGTATATGTATATATTATGTACACCTAAATATGTATCTACCTGTATAAACGTTGGGTTAGATATACATATATCTATTAACGTTTTAATAAATTCTGTTTGTCAAAATTCTAACAATGAAAATTATGCTTGTTTTATTGTTATATGGTTAATGGTTACTGCAAGTTTGGATTCGAAATCAGGCTATTCCACCTAAAATGTTTCTTTTCCAAGTGTACTACCTCTTATAAGGTAGTGAAGGATTCTTCAAAACTATTTTTTGTCATGAGAAAGTGTCTCTCATCTTAGGGCTTCATTTGCTTACGATGCACCTCGTCATAAAAGCGTACAAAATTCGGCACTGAGCGACAATTCCTTTTGACTTAGCCTTTTAACAAATTTTAACATTTCACCAAAATGTTCAATAAATACACCTGCAACCTGGCAATGCTATACATCCGGCGATTTGCAAATTGTGTACCTACTGCGGCGAATATACATGAAACTTTATTCTCAGGTGCAGTAATTGTCTATTAAAACAAACTTGAACTGCACAAAACCTGTACACAAGCTGCAAGCAACCGTCTATCATAAGAAGTTTCCTTAGCCGTTCGAAGTCGATAGAATATTTGAGGTATACCATCCATTCCTTTCGATTTCCAATACGCACACAAAATCAACTGTACGAGTAAACACGCCATTAATTAATTTTATTAATTCCAAGAATCAAAAAGAGAACTAAAGAGTTATAACATTCTGACCAAACAATAATATAACTATAAACAAATCCCACTTCTGAACTAGTAAAGTTTTTTTAACTTATTCTCATTGAAATCAACTATAGCATATTGATTAAATTATTACAAAGCAATCTAAACTTATATAAGTTTGCAAGTAACAGCATGAGGGCCACCTGAAAATATTTCTTAAACTGTCAAATACAGGACGAGAATCTGTAGGTTGTGATGTATTTATATAAAATACAAAATAAAAATAAGAAATTGACTTTTATTTAAATTCAAATCATAGAAAACATATGTACATAAAATCTCTGACAACGTGCTGAAAATAAGGAGTAGGTTCTTATACACATGGTTTCAATTGAATGTCAAAGTACGTCTAAATATAGTTTAAATTGTATGCCAGAAATATTGTCTATTACAGCTTTATAGGTATATGACATTATAATAAATGTAATTAAAATGTACCAAAACCAACCATATGTACCTAGTGTGGGTTCATCCTTATAAAAAGACATAGAACTGTTTGATACGATTTTGTTCACAAATATAATAGTTCATCTTTCAAAAGGTGTGCTGAGTATATATATACATATGTAGGTATATGTATAAAACAAAAGACATTTTATTTCACACTACAATTGTTCGCACCCCCTATATAATGTATACAACATAAAAACATGCGCCGGTTTATCGTAATACCTTGTCTAGCCATATCGATCTGCTGCGGCTGCTATATTGTGACAAATATATGTGCATAATATGTAGGTATATCTATTCGCCTTATGCTAATTGAAGTGCATTTTGAAGTTTTAAGAGGTTATGAGGAAAATGGAGTTATGACATTCCACTTTTTTTTTATTTTATATTTTTTTTCTAGTTTAAAGGGTGGGGCTTCACTAAAAACGGTTTCGCATACAGAAATCAAATTTAGTCCACAAGAATAAATCAAGCTATTTATCTGTAGATATAAGACTTTAAGAATATAGCGAGAGCAAAATATCCAAGCATTCATTTAATGCATCCATTTGCTGTAAAGGTATATATCTATACAAGCACACAAATTGTATATATTGCGTAAGTCTCACGCACTTTAACTCTATATATAAACGCCTGCTGGCTGACTTGGCTGGTTCATTGAGACTATATTATAGCCTACTGGTCTGGCTGGCATGTGTGCACTTAGTGCGGTAACATTCCTTGGAGCAAATCTGTAGAATGCTGGTCGACCATTTGAAAGTACATACAATTTTTTTAAGGCTTTGGCTTGGCACAACACTTTTGCGGTGTTTCGCCATAAAACTGAAGTTAATAATAGCTGTATGCCACAGTAATTCTGCACACCTTATTCTTTTTTTTTTTTTTTCTTATTTTTTTATTATTTGAAGCAGATATAGGTTATAACACAAACAAAAAAACAACAAATTGAAAGAGGTACTTTACGCAGATATTGCGTTGTGAAACTTCGTAAGGTAGGTATAGGTATATGTAGGCTCTTTTCACATCCTATACGTATATGAAGCCTGTTAAGAGTTAATTGCAAACATGGCTTTAGGGCATTGATTTTGTGTGAATAATAAACTTCTTTTTTATATATGTATATACATTTTATATTATATCTACGATTTGTTGTCGTCATAAATATCCACATATATAATTTTTGAATGTTTTTAACACTTTTTTGTTTTGTTTTTTCTTTTCAGTAGATACTGAAATTCCAATTATTAAACAATCGCCAAGCCCACCACCTACATCACTTCATCATCTGCAACAACAACAACAGCAACAACAACAACAACAACAAGCTCAGGCACAGCAGCATCAGTCATCGTTATCAGCTGTAGCAGCAGCAGCAGCTGCTGCGGCGGCTGCTTTGCACATAAAATCAGAGCATAACACTGCCTTATCGCCACAACATCAGCAACAACAACAACAACAACAACAGCAACAACAACAACAACAACAACAACAGCAACAACATCAAACGCAATCGCAACACAATGGTCCATCAGCTCTGCAACCGCAACAATCAGCGACGACAACACAACATCGGCCATTGTTGCACAATTTATTAAGTGGAGCACCAATTCATAGTACACCGTACCACAGAAATTATTGCACCTCCAGTACAGGTCAGTATCCTTTTTGTATACATACATATCTACATACATAAATATGTCGCATAATAATATTGTTAAATCCTTGTTTAGCTTATTTCCTTAACCATGGATTAACACAATGTTCATACAATGTATTTATGCATTTTTTTTTAGTTTGTTTTGACAGTTTGGTTTATGTTTTTATTTAATTTCAATTAGACTCCATTTTGAGAGAAGTCGGAATAGGATGAAAAAATACTAAAGTGCCTAGATTAGTTAAGAAATACCACCATTTAATTATCTAAACGGCTTATTTTAGTTTTATAAAACCGTTGAAGTCTAAAGTCTAAACAATGACAGAACAATTGTTAATATTAAACCAGGCTTACATCAGGGCTGAAAGTATATTGGTGAGGATGTATGGGGTCATCCACCATTTTAAATTAATACAAAAATGCAATTTTTTTTATGAAAAGTGTTGCTTGTATTTCATTTGAATATAAACTAAAAAATCTGAAGATAAAAATAAAAAATAGTTATCTGCCAAATGTTTGCCTTTGTCTTTCTACTAAAAGTCATTCTTTTGATGAAATTTTTCATCCCGCCTTTGCATTAATTGCAAATTTTCAATACATTGCGATGTCTGTGAGTTTATATCGATAAATAATCAACAACCTCTTTAAGTTTTTACTTATCAAAAGTCATCCCAATGACAGTTGAATTTTGACAGTTTAAAAATATATGGTAAAACTTCAAATAAAACTTCATGTTAACTAACACTATAAGCATGTTCAGGAAAATGAGATCTCAGAAATCTCAGTTACATGAACAGGATTCCTAAGAAAAATTTCCCATCTTTGCTGCCAAAACACTAAGGAACAAAATCTTGGATTCACTTGCTAACTTTTTGAGTGAGAAATATCTCGGAGATCTCATTTTTCTGAACGTCATATATGTGCATACATTTTCTGTCAATATTTTACGTGGATTTAAAATTCGTTCAAAAAAATTATATGATTTCCTGGTTTTATGTGCATTTATTCACATTTAAACTAATGTGTTATATTTTTTTCCACTGAATAATTGTCCTACCGACATCGAAAGTGCGGTCCTAGGTTTAAGGTAAAGCGATAATTAAAAGTTGGAACCTATAATTTCTTTCGGTTAAATAGAAAATATTAGTTTAAATGTTAACTAGACGTACATAAAACTAAGAATTCATACCAGTAGATTTCAATAACAGCAATAAAAAATCGAAAATGCGTTTCTGGCATTAAGTTGTCATATATGAACCGACCGATAACATTATAAGGAAAAGATATGATGCACGTTTATTGAAGATAATTGGAGATTGCTGAGTTTCGTCCAGTTTTGTTAATTTTACTCTCGTGAAGAGTGCTCATGACCGCAGCTCACCTTATTTCAAATTGACAGCTGACTGCTAGTTGATCTAATAGAAATTAAAAAGTGACATATTATGATTCATTATTTTATGTCGTTTTGCTTTCGTAATTCTGTTTTACTCCTTCTACTTCCAAAAGCCTTCGATTGGTTATCCCGACTAATGTTTTCGGAGTGTTTTTCTATTCCCATATGTCATCGATTCTTCGGATAACTTGTCAAAGTCGTGTACATATTTTTGGAAACCATTTTTGAAAAATGGCGACATTCGATATTGAGTGCATAATTAAGTGACTTGTCAATTTGACAGATCGTTAGGTTGCTTTTCGTTAATTTTTTACATAAGATCGAGTACAGGCCGATTATAGATCATCTCTTACATGTTAAAAAAATAACCATATGTTTAAGACAAAATTCAAGTTAAATCACAATTTTCTAGTTATTCCATTTTTTTTTTTAATTTGAGATCCAGTTATTTCAACTTTATTCTATTTCATATGAATTTTATAAAAAAATACATACATTCATGGAAATTTTAACACATTTTAACGGTGACAAAACCTCAACGCCCCGCGCTAAAACTTGAATTCAATTTTTGTCTTTTTTTTTTTGCAAAATGATCTTAGTTTTTTTTTTTCTAAACAGCATCAAAATCTTTTATGAAAATTTTATATATTATATAATAAAGAATGAAAAATAAACTCAATAAAAGGATTTATTCCCTCAGAACCCTTAAGTAAGTAAGTGGTCACCTCAAAAAGATGCTACCTTGACCGGTGTCTATTGTGTCAATTCTTTTAATATACATATATGTACAACAACAAAACCATAGGAACCGTTAACCTTAAAAAAAAGGGTAATATACCTTTAGATCTAGAAATATATGAAGCCGGCATTAACAGACAAAAAAATTGCTATCTCAAATTCTTTCTTTATAAAATCACCTTCCTGTTTCTATTCTTTAGATATTTTAAGTTCTTGAATATATGCGCTGCGCATCCTTCCTGAAAGTCTTTTTATTATATCATTTTTTTTTTTTTTTTTTTCATTTTATTCTATTCAATAAAACTGACCGTTGGTCAAGCGATGAATCAATTATCCTTGACGAGGTTTTCTCTTGCCTTTTTTTTATATCAAAAAAAAAAAAAGTTTAATTCCCCTATTTGATGATGATCGCCGCATATATAAACAAGGAAAAGGATCTTCTCTATATAAATAATATATACGTGTGCATAAATTAATGATTGCGGAACATGATGATCTTTACTTTTTATAAGAGACATACACGACAATCAGGAGAAGTAAAAAAAAAAAAATCACATTTAATCGTAAGAAAGGGTTGAATCTTTAATTCCTCTCGGGGATAACAAAGAATATATACGGAGCGATGATGTACCTATATATTTACCTTCCGCATGATATTTAGAAGAAAAAAAGGAATACTGGACACCCGGCTATTGTGTGTGAGAATATATCTTTGGCTGTCGCTTCCTTCTTTTATATCAAGTCGCCCCTTTTGTTTTCACATCAAAGAAAAATCCCTTTCTTTATGGCAGACTATAAGACTGACCAGTGTCCACGCATGCGAAGAGGTATATATAAAATCGATTCTTATAACTCTTTTCCTTCATATATACATTAGGGATTAAATTAAGAAGGTTTGATGAAACCTTTTTCCTTTCATATACGATGCGCTACCCCAAATGTCAATATAACTTATTGCCCGCAACTGTTCTGTGCTATGACAATTTTTCATTTATATCAAACATTCATTAGAGTGATGTCCTTAAATTTTTGCGCGTTAACCATCATCATCATCATGATCATTGCCTAACATCTGCTCATTCTCTTATAAATCTAATCCTTTCCCTATACATATTTTCAATTTTATAAATATTATACAATAGACACATGCTATATATTTACATGTGTGAATGCCCATCAAAAGGATGACTATGCAAACATCCTTTTTTCTATATTAGGAGTTTTTGGTAAGTTTTCATCACATTTTGCAATAAATTTCGCAGATGCAATTCATTCTAATCAAGAACAATGTCTTTTCTTCTGTGTCAAAATCGATCTGTCAAAAAATATAATACTAACATAATTATTGTCATGCGTAACTCCCTCGCTTTATGTATATGTATATCCGATAATGTAGTGCAAGACAAACACTAAGGTTAAGTAATCCAACAAAAACATCTGCATATATTATTATCTGTGGCTTGGGGTTACATCTTGCCAAAATGAACCCGCTGAATCGATAAATAAATAAAATACATTTATACTCTCAACGGACAATAGAAAATCATTTCCATTCAAGAAAAAAAAAAAAAATTGACAGTTTCTTGTATGATATGTGCTGTGCTCTGTGAAAAGAGTTGCGCGATGTCAGATGATATTATATTTGACAATTGATGATGACTCAGACTTGTGCAACAAAATATGTAAGGGTTGCGTATCGCAACGCCAATTTACTATAGGTACATATATGTGTGGGAGAGAAAAGGGTCCCGCACATGTGTCCATTTCTATATATTCATTCATCAGCAAGTAGATTTGGAGAAAATTGATTATATTACGACGACAATTGACATTTTTATTCTATTCACGAAAGAATTCAAACAAATTCATCTGAATGACAGCCGAGCCGACCGACCGACGACAACTGACAATAAAACACTATACTCGTCGTAGAGAATATATAGAGACCCTTCAGCGGTCAATGAATGGCTATTGTCTGATCGAAAGGCGAGAATATATTATATTGGCTCGTATATTCAAGTGTTTGTGGATAATCCTTATTCTATTTATATTGTTTGTATACATACATACCTGACTGCATTTGTGTAATCTGAAATTCTTTTTTATCAATGGAAGTCCTTTATTTTTTTTTTTTTAAATTGCAACAAACAATCGATACCTATACAACCTCTATAACTATAGGTGGAATATTTTTTGTTTTTCGGCATATACCATTCGATTTCAAAAGCTGGATAATCCAATTTCACAGCTATTTGGGTTTTTGCATACCTAAATGGTTTTATTTTACAAAACACTAAATAGAAACATTGTTTTGGTTGGTATTATATAGGAAGATATGTGGATGCGCAATATAATAATCCGCATTCAATTAGCTGTCATGTAATTAAATGCCGTAAATATATAGGGAAGATATATTGATGACTTTGACTATTTATTGACTATAAACACCTATACCTACTTGACTAATGATTATACGCATTTATGGCAAATTTGTTATTTTTTTTATTTTTTAACATAACATTGAAAACATTTAACTACATACCCTTTGAAATAATCTTTCAATCTTTGGCTTAGGCTAAACTCATACTGGAGCTGCGAGCAGAGCGGCGATGCAGAGCTTTCTTGCTTTTTTATGCGAACTGATACCTCATTGCTAGAGGCAACTTATGAGAGCTCTCATAACAACAGATCTGTTTGTTTTCGTCGCTCTGCTCGCAGCTCCAGTATGAGTTTAGCCTTAGGTGATAAGTGATCACGTCTACGATAGTCACATGTGATTGTCACTGTCACAGGTTTTTGTCTGTGTATAATTGGCGTGTTCAGAAAATCAAGATCTCAGAGATTTTTCTCACTCGAAAAGTGAGTTTTGACAGCAAAGCTGAGAAATTTTGTTGAGGAATCCTGTTCAGGTAACTGAGATTGCTGAGATCTCCGAGATCTCATTTTCCTGAACATGCCTAATGATTCAACTCAATTCAATTGAACAATTTTTAATGACATTTGTCAAAATCATGGTTACCATATTGAAATTTTAAAATCTTTTCAATGAACTATAGAAAATAAAAGTACCTAAATGACATCATTTGCGATATAATTCTTATATTTTTTCATTTTCTGGAATGTAACAGAATTGTTTGTTCGAATGGTTAAAAATAAGAACTCAGAAAAGTTGTATCATTTTTGTAGGTTTGCGGTAACTCTATAGAAATCCTGCACCATAAACGTCAAATTTATAGGGAAGTGACAATCACTTTTTTAGTGCGATAGTTTTTTTAATTATGAAATGTGATGATACAGACTGATTGTGGACTCACATCCCACTCATCACAAATCATCTTACAGCCCTATTCTGTAAAACCTCCTTGATACTACGTCATCAAGTTACAACAGCCTCACTGCAAGGTTAGGTAAAATTGATTTTATGAGGTTTTCGTATTTTGGTAGCACAACTTGTGAGCCTCACAAGAACTATTGAAATTGTGGTCTTTTTTAGAGTTTGACATTTCAATAATAATCATGGGAACAAAATAATTCATGGATCCACCTTGTTGTGGTGAGTTTTTATGTAAAGTTTCTTATAAGGATTGTCTGAGAATATCGAAAATTGTATCGAATCACAGCAATTTCATAAGAAATTAACCTCACAATACCATGAATAACCTTGTTAGCTTATTCCAAACCAAGTTAGCCAATTTTAT
Organism: Epistrophe grossulariae; assembly: GCA_929447395.1. Taxonomy (NCBI): domain Eukaryota; kingdom Metazoa; phylum Arthropoda; class Insecta; order Diptera; family Syrphidae; genus Epistrophe; species Epistrophe grossulariae. Next base: position 117,840,759 of record OV839568.1, read on the forward strand.
TTTAATTTTGTCAACAAGTATAACATATATCTAAAATTGTTTCCACACCAAAAGAAAGCAAAATTCTCAAAATTTCAGACCTTGAATTTTGAGAAACATCATCTTAACATATAGAAAGTGTGAATCCTTTAAAATTCTCCCAAAACCATTTCATATATTAATTCATTCCATGAAAATAAAAATTTTCCCATCTAACAAATTTAAGAATAATAAACTTACTCACTTAATAAATTAATGGAATTTTCCCCAAACAAATCTTATACTTTTTTTCTCGTCTTATTCATCTGTATTTAAAAAAAATCAATTTTCCATCAAACATTTTTCCCACGATCTGTTATTAAATATACTTAAAATTTGGCATAATTATTATAGGAAATAGAAATGAGAAAATTCACTTTATAATTTTGCAAATAGAGAAAAATAAAAACCCTTTTTGGACAATGAAATTATAAATTTTGTTTTCCCTTTCACCTACGCGATTTGAGATGAAAAAAGTCCTTCCTTTCGATAAGCAGATGTTTTTTTTTTTTTTTGCTTTAAGTGTCCCTTTGACAGTCAAAAAGATGAAGAATTAACTTTGCAGTATAAATGACACACAAATGCAGATGTCACTTTGTAATTTCAAAAAAAAAATTCCCGCGTCATCCAAAGTACATTTTGGTAACCTAATTAGACGATCAGAGTTGTATTGATAATCTTTTTTTTTCGCAAAACACTATTATTGTCCCGCGCATATAGAATCCTCGTCTCAATGTTTTGATTTAAGGACACTTTGTGGTCCCAATTCGTGTGTATATCTACAATATGTATGTAGGTATGAACCTACTTGAAATCCTTTTTTTTTTTTTTTTTTTTTTGTTATCCTAAACCTATTCCACTTGAGAAGACAGTTTTTATTTTCACCTGTAGATATCAAAAAAATGTATAAGATTCAAGCCGCTTTGTATGAAGTTTAAGATCTGACTGGCACTTTGGATGAAATTTTTATTTGGGTCCCCTATAAAATGATAATAATATGTTTGGAACGGTTTACTCTGTTTTTTTTTTTTTTTGTTTTGTTTGTGAATGTTTTGACGAGACAATATGTCTGGGAATTTCAGTATTATATTTTTTTTTTAAATTCTGTTTTATAATATGTTATGGGTAAAGAGGGAGAAGAGAGAGAGAAGAGTCCTTGAACCTCTACTTTTTTTTTTGTTTACCTTATTCTTTGTTATCGAACAAGGACCTTGCCTTTTATGGGTTTGTGGAGCGAAATTTAATTCGAGTTTCGATAGCAAGTCATATAATAAAAAAAAGTAGGAAAACCTCGAAGGAAATATAATAATTACAAAACGGTGTATTGCGGGAGGCCTTAACAAAAAACAAAAATAAAAAAAATAAGTATGTTTTAAATTTCATTGCACTGTGGCGCGTAATATTCCTGCTGTGCTTACATAAAAAAAAAAAAACAAAATTGAAAAGAATTCATATGAATGTGAAAGCCGAGTATAGAAAATCTGACGAAGGGATTCAATAACCTTTTTGATTGGAACAGGTATGGAATTTAATGTAAAAAAAAAAAAAAAACCGTCAATGCATCCCGTTTTGGTATTGTTTGAATATACCCTTCTAGGTTTAAGCATTCTGCATAGGAAAAGAATAACTATAATACATATGGGGGGAACTATAACAAAAAAAAGAAAGATGAAAGTCTTAGTTTATCCTTATAATATGAAAAAGAAGAAAAAAACGAGGTCATAAATATATATATGAAGGATAACGTATGTGATAAGTGCGTTTTTTTTTTCAAAGCAAATGTTTTTTTTTTTTATTTTTATAAAATATAACTGAATCCTTTTCTTTTAATATCAACACACGCTTTTTGTTGTTTTCTCGTTTGCTTTATTCTTCCTTTTCAGGATCATTTCCACCCAGTCCAGCTGATAGCGGTGTTTCTGATGTAGATAGTTCGAGTTCTGGTGGTCAACCATGCAGCGAAGAGTTGAAGGCGCGTTTAGGTATGCCACCACATTGTCCACCTCAAGGACATGTACCAAATGGTACATTTTTACATCCAAATTTCTATCACAATTCGCCGCCTCTACGGAACATTTGGAATCGTGGAGTTGGATGTAAGTATATAACTTTTTGTTCTAATCATTTTTTTTTTTTAACTTTTTTTTGACATAAGCATTGACATTAAATTTGTTGCCAAATTATTGATTATATATATAAATCTGAATCTAAAACTGAAAAAAAATTGGATTAGATCTTTTTATGTGCTTGCATTATTTTTCTATAAATTTTTCAGTAAAAGAATACATCTCGTTTATCTTTGACATCTGTCAAAGGCTTTATTATATCAGATCTCAGCTTTGCTGTCAAAATACTGAGGAAAAAAAATCTTGGATTCGCTTGCTCACTTTTTGAGTGAGTAAAATCTCTGAGATCTCATTTTTCTGAATGCACCAAATACAGCAAATATAAAAGACCCGAAGCGATTCTCGAAAAAACGTCTGAATAATTAGAACAGAAATACTTTCGAACCTCGTCAGTTAAACCCTAGAAATTGGACTCTAAAAACAAAATTTAATCTGAAATCATATGATTTCACATTTAATTTTTTTTATTTATTTATGATTAAAATTTTTACATCCCTATTAATAAACTCAAATTAAATATTAATTATTTTTAATTAGTGAAATTATTGCGAAATATCAATAAATCAAACATAAAATTAATTCGTTTTTATTTTATATTTATTTATTCAAGTACGTTGATTAACGGAGTATGTAATTAAGTTAAAAATACTTAAAATATTTTTTCCAAAGACCATAGATAAGAAATAAAACAAACGCTATATGGACACATTTGTAATTTACAAGCTAATTGAGAAAGTAATTGTGTGCAAAAGTTCAGCCTTTGTAAAAAAGTTAATATACCTATATACAGACTGAATAATATAAAAATTGCTAATCACCCAATTTGAAAGAGTTAAGATAATGGCACTTATATCAAAACTAAATAACGATTTCATTTTGAAGTCCAGAGATTTTACCATCACATGACTAAGGATACAAATCTGACCAAATTGTAGATGATTATGTTTCTAGTTAATCGGCATCTAAGCAAGCTATTCAAGTGTGATTCTAAATCAAAACCTAAATACCAACTTTTGTAAAACTTCAAAACATTTTTTCCTCTAAGCAACGGTTTTTGTTTTTTTCAAAAATAAATTTTCTTCTAGTGATACACGAATAAAAAAAAAATTACAGTAAACAAAAATACAAAATAAATATAAGAAAATCGCATTTTGGTTTTGACATGCTAACCAATTTATTGCTATTTTCATGCAATTAAGCGAATTTTCAGAATTTTTTTTTAATTACCAAGGCTTCCGGCTAAAGACAGCACAAGTCACAAAATCCAAATCAAAATAAAAAATTTAAAAAAAAAAATTCTATTTTTATTTTGGATTTCTCCAAAAGTCTTATACTAGATGAGAATTTACATATTATATTAGTGTGTGTCTGTGGTATACGAATATACCTTTCGTGTTTTAAAAATAAATCAAAACTTATTAACGTATAAATTCCAATTCATTTGGTTTGTTATGATTCTTAAAACAATATTTCTTCTAAAAGAGAAGTACCTATATACTTGTGTTGTTATTGTATTTTTCTTCAAATAAATTTTATATTTTAAATTAGTCGTCATTCAATTTTTGTTCTGCAGAATAAGTAGGTGTTCACACTAGTTCCGCAATATCCTCAATAAAAATATAATATAAATAATATGACTGTACATATATATGTAGGTACACAAAAAATGACGAAGATCAAACGTTAAAATTTTTTTTTCTTTATAATTTTTAAGATAATTTAGTGCTTTGACTTCGAAATAAATGACACTTTGAGTGGCTTTAATGTGATATCCATTGGTAGGATCTTATTTATGTTTATTAAGATTAAAAAAAAATATTCATCTTTGGCTAAGTGGTTTTTTGTGGCTAATCACAAATTTTTTAAATAACATACATATGTACACAACCGTTTATTGGTGATGTAATTTTTTTTGTTGTTCAACTTTTTTTTAATATATTGTCATCTGTGTGCAATTCGGTATTGAACTTCATTTTTTTTTTAATATGACAAATATGAATAAATTATTAATTAATATTTTTATATCTTAGAAGAGTATTTAGAAACGGGAATTAATTTATTGACAATAAATAAGCAATAAAATAAATTTTATTCTGAATTCAAAGATCTTTCAAATAAACAATAATAATTTGTACTTAAGAAGTTTGTGGTCGAATATTTCATGATTCAAAAATACGTAGGTAAAGTTGTGATTGCTATAGTTGATTTGAAAACACCGGCACAATTTAAGTAACGAAAACTGTCTTTTCTCGATTAATAAATGGAATCAATTTCCAAAAATTTGCATTATCTTGTTTTTTTATTTTTAATTAAAAAAAATCTTATCCAAGGTTATAATTGTGTCATTCACGTCACGCAAATTTTTTCCGCATAAATGTGAATTTCATACTTGAATTATTTGGCTTATATGGCAAATATTCTAGATTTATCAGAAAAGCCTTGTTCCAAACAAAATTTTTATCGTTTATTGTCTGTATATACGTTTATATTCCAACTCAATATCGTCACGAATTTTTAAAGTTATCTAAAAAAAAGACATTTCAAAATTGGTTTTGTTAAAATTAAATACACAAGTGAAGTCTAATCTGATTTGTTAACTTGTTTTTTTTTTTTTATTAATTTAATATTATTCTGTAATTAGTCAAGAAAGTCATTGACGTAAAATTTCAACAGTGTCACTCGACAACAGTGTCACTCGAATCCCTTTTTGACGGTTTTTCGTTTTGTTTTTATTTTAAAAGTGAGTTTAGATTTTATATTTCAATAACAATTTTATTTAATTTAATCTTGTGGCATTTTTATAATAATTTATAAATTTTTTCCATGAGAAAAAAAAAGAAAACATGGAAATTCTATGTGCCTCATTATAAAATAAAATTAAGTGAGGTTTTAAACTTTTTTGGATTTTTATAAGAATTTTAGCGAAGCAACGCAAGCGTGGGTCTTTTAGTGTATTTGATAATCATGTCGATTATAGATTCCGCAATTCTCGATCCGCAGTGATTCGCAGTGCAGTGCTCTCTTTTCTTCTTACCCATTTGTTATGAACAGAAAAAGAACACTGTACTGAGAATCACTGTGGATCCCGTATTGCGGATTCTATAATCGACATGAATATTAAAAAAAATTCTTCATGTTCCAATATTTTATATTTTTCTTCGAAATTCGCAGTTAATCCCTGAGATTTTAATCCGCAAGACCACTAATGCATAGTTTTCTTATATGGTATATGCTGACCCTAATCTTTCTTCAAAAATCGTTTTTTTGGTGATAACTCAATTTTGTTTTAATGGTTTTTGGAACAAAAATAAAATTTCCGTTTATATATAAGCAGAAGCGGAGCGAAACCACAATTAAAATATGTGACTCAATTACACCTTATTTTGTATACATATGTGGTTTTTATTTTCGTCAAAACTCGAGACTAGAACTCGCGTGACTGTCCAAATGACCAACAACGTGACCGGATAATAATAATAATCAGTGATTATTTCCTCAAAAATATGAATGATATCTGTATGTACTATTTTAAATATAATTCCACAGAAGAACCAAATTGCTTTTATAAATTGAAACCATGATTGACTTACTGGAAGACTTGATTTAATCACACAACATTATTTCGCGAAATGTATTATGATCTAGACATCAAGATCTTGCGTTTTTATGACACTCGATTAAACGTCTTTCAGGATTTTTTGTATCATACTGTTGTATGCTTAAAAACCACAAACTATTCAGGTCTTGAAGCCCATATTCATATATATTCATGGTTGTCCAAAAATTGAACTCACAGAGGATGTCAGAAATGCACAGAAAACTTGCAATCATCATAATCAAAGTATTATCAATCGTATTTATAAACCATGTCTAACTTTAGACAGCCGTTTCACTAAAATAAAAAAAAAGTAAAAACTATACTCATTTGACTGTAGGACTAGTTTTTTATTGCGAGATTAAAGTTAATCTAGAGTTAACGAAACATATTTAAAGGGGTTAACTCGAGTTTATCTCTGACACTCGGATTATTTCGCACATAAAGCTGACACATAAATCGGTCGCCTAAACCTTGATTAATGTGATATTTCATTAAGTTGAATAAAACATATCTCAGTTGAGAAATGTTAATTTATAACAGCTTTTTGTTTATAAAGGTTTCGTTAATGCAGCCCCACAGGATCAGAGCCCTTTGCCATTGGGAAACTTATAACTGAAACTGGAAACGGAGCTGGAACTGGTGTGAAAAAGTGTCGTATGTTCTATTTGTTTGCGTGTCCACAATGCATGCTGTACAACCACGAGCTTATTATTCACTTCTTTTTTTCTTTTTAATTAATAATTTTTTCAGGACACAAATAAGCACGAAAAGCTTCAATATTTTTTTTCGGCTCTTTTTTTCTTCATACAAATTGAAGCGTCAAAATTGCTGTCACTATATGAAAAGTTAAAAGTTGGTGAACTCTTGCAGCACCGCCTAAAGTTCCGGTTACAGCTGCGTTGTATTCGTAACATTGAATTTGTATGTATTCAATATTTTGACAGCTATTCCAGCTGCAGCTCCAATTGCAGCTCTGTCTCCATTGTGTTCAGGCAGTATTGCACACTCATATTTAATAGCGATAAACTGTTATAACTGTTATAAAATGGAACTTCTCTCCATCCTTTAACTAAGTATTACGTCATTAATTCTTTTTATATAAGAAGATTCAGCTACAATGAACAATTAAATGACTTTGATTTACCCTATTTTTATTGTCTAATAGAATCAAAATTCCTATAGATTCATACCAATCGAAATAGTTAAATTTGATGTAACCAAAAATGCAATATTATCATCATTATTACATCAGCTCTCAAATTTTATTCGAATTATTGCGGGAAATTCAATATCAGTTAAAAGTATACACATAATTCAGCAAGAAATGAAATATAGTGCAAGACTTCTGGCAATTAAATAATGAATTGTATATTTGTAAGTGTCATCAAAATATATAATAACTGTATATCGGTTTATTTATTAAATGTTAAGGAAATAACCAATTCAACTCAAGAATAATTACACTCTTCATTATATTTTCTATAGAATTTCATATTAGTTTTAAGTTTGTATTTTAACAATAAAGCAAAGTTTTGAATGATATTTCTAAGAATTATTGTCTTATATCGACAATAATAAGTGAATACAAAAGTCGATAAATTTCAAGGCAATTATAAGTTTGCAATAATTTTTTTTTTTTAATTTTAAAACTTGACTTTATTTGATCAATTTCAAATAGTCAAAGACTTTTGTTAGTACAATTATATTAAGTCAAAAACTTAAGCGTGTATTTTCACCATGTCTTTGCAAACTCATAACAATAATAGATCATCCGTAGTTAGGTTCAATGTTTGACATAATACATGGGTATCTTTAAGCATTATAATTTCCATTTCTCCAAGGGAATTGGATGAAAAAAATGACGTCGGTGTTAAACAATTTACATGTTAAATGCAACAACAACTTATCCCCATGTGAACTTAGCTAAACCCATAAAATTTTCGGAGCTTAACTTAAGCGCTCAAAGAAAAACTGTGTTACCGACGTGAATTTTATACATATATCTAGGTACTTGTTATCGATAAATGGATAAATATTGGAAGTTTATTAAACTAAGCAGGGAATGTATTTAATACTTCTCAATATTTAGGGACTAACTCAAGATTTTAGATTACGAGAGATTCTAATACAACAAAGCTTTTCTCATTTAATAAGTTCTTAATTTCTGCTGAATACGATTTATAGTGTGCTGGCTTTTCTTATTGAAGATCCATCCGGAAGCTTTTTGTGTATTCACAATAAGACTTTATGATCAAAAAAAAATTCAACCAAAGCTCTAATTTTGTAAATATTTCAAATACTTTCTGGCATAAACAGGAAGTAATTTTTTTTCTAAACTATAATATAATTTAAAAAAAAATTAAATGCAAATTGTAAGTAGTTTGGGCATTTACTCGTTTGTACAAGTACATAGTTAAATTTTGTTTGCGGTTTTGATAATATGTAACACAAATATATCTGTTATTTTGTGATATAACCAAAGGTTGTGGTTTTATAATAATTCCACTTCAATTTCAATATGATCAGTAAGATATCTAAGGGTATACATACATATGTACATATATATGTATGTATATAAAAGTGGGTAAGGGTACGAAAAGTGAGACACTTACTAATAAGCCCAAGTTAAAAATAAATGATTCACAGAATTGATAACTAATAATAAATTAGATAAATTTGCTTGCAAATAAATGGATAGCTGTACTTAGTTGAATTGAATAATTTTGAAATTTTTTAACTGGCGCCCAACCGAAAAAAACAATTCTTTTTAATTTCTTTAACACAGAAATTATATTAAATTATTGAAAGTTTGAATAAAACACAGCTATCCACTTGGTCGAGCCACCACAAAGTTATATATAGGGAACCTAGACCTGAATTGTGATGGACCTGATCACGTGACTTTGGGAAATGCGTAGTGCCTACGGCTCTTAGACGCTGCTGGTTTAATTACCTGTTGGTTGAAATATAGCATTTTTTTAAAATGGTATGGCCGATGTCCAAAAGTTCAGCCATGCTAATTTATTTTCCATCAATCAGGGAACACCCTTATCCACCAGTTCCAATCAAAAACATTCATGGGCATAGCTTAGTATGAAAAAAGCCTCTGCCAAGTGCCAACTAGACTAGTGGGTTCCATACAAACATAATGCACCCATATACGTTTCACAAACAATTTTCCTTTAGTGTGAACGCAACTTTATAGGTATGTAAATTTTCCGTATGCTTAAAAATTGATTTCTTTTTTTGATCATATAATCAGGAACATACAAAGTGGGAGACGCATGTATAGGTACTGATTTTTATTTTAAATAATTGCCTGTTCTTAATTGGCGCCCAATATAAGTTTTGTTTATGTTAAATTAGTCTTTAAAGATATCTATTTATTTTGTTTCAAATAACTACTTACCTACCTATGTACTCCTTCTGCTCTTGAAATCACTGCAATAGTGCAATTTCAAGTAAAAACATAAAACAAAAATCATGATCTCTTCATATTCTTCTTCATCATTTCATTTCTTCTGTTGAATTTGTTCGTGTGTTTTTTTTATTTCTACCTCTACGGAAATCGCATCAAAAAAGCCATCAATATGTATATAGTGTAGATATAACGTGTTCTATACCTCCTACTGTCCTTAAGAAACCAACAAAAATGAATTCTCCTTTGCACCAAAGAAGACGCATTCCACAATAAACTCCACTAGGATTACCTAAATATAAAAAAAAAACCACAAACATTGCTGCGGGCTTCTGCATTCAACTTTAACAACAGACACACAACACAAGCACTAAGCTAACTTTTTTATTATTTTTTTTTTTAATAAAAGACTTCTAAACGCAAGCGAAAGCAACCGAAGAAATGATATGTGAATTATAAGACACACAAACCAGAGGAAAAGAACAATAAAACAAAATAAAAAAAAATATAAGAAGCAAAGAGCAACGAAGACCATATAAAAAAGAATTTATCAAGCAACAAGAAAAGCAAAAAATGAAAGAATAAAAAAAAATAAAAAAGTTAGCAAATAAATTCGTGGTCATCGACACATCGCCTTTGCACAAATTCTGAAGGTCACAACTACACGGAAATGTGCGAGCTCGGAAACGTCGTCGACATCGTCGTCGTCACAATGTTCTTTCCGTGCAGCAGCAACAGCAACAGAAACAGCAGCAGCAGCAACAGCAGCAGAGCAGCAGCTAGCAGTGGTGGCGGTGAGTTCTCCCCATCATCCATACAAGCTTACTCACTCCCATGCCATTTCATGTCCCCCAAGTCACATTTTTGCCCACGAAATGTCTCAGCCATTCAGCACTATACACTCAGCCATCGTCTCCGCCACCACCACCACCGCCACCACTGCGCTGCCGCTGCCGCACCGCGTCAAGTCACATATTTTATATTCTATTTTAGTGTAAACACTCTTCTAACCAGATATAATACAATGCTTACACATATCTGTATATACATTATACGAGTATACGTATAAATTATCTACACATGTGTGTTTATTTTGATTTTTGCTTCTTTTTTTGTTTGTTATCTTAACATTTCGCGCATCATTATAAAAACAAACGGTATTTATAGACCCCCTCTGTGGATATTGTTGGAGCAATCAAAAGTTAAAAATGGAAGAAAAAAAGGAAGAGTGAAATTTGGGAATTACGATACATCTCTATATGTGTAGTAAATTTACTTCCTAACTCTTATCATACTACAAGCTAAATAACATAAACAAATACAAACCATTCATAAAGTTTTATGATAAGACCTACTCAATATACCTACACAAGTTCAATAATAGTTTTAAATTGTGGTATACAATCCGTTTGTTAAAATTAACAAAACCTATATCAATATTATGACAATTTGGTGAGATTGCTGCAATTCACCTCATTGATATTTAAGTAGTTACTTTACATATCTACATGGCATTTTGACATCGATCATCCACAAAAGTACAGTTTCTATGGCCAAATGTCAAAACAATGAGCCCGTTTGTGTACCTACTCTCTAAAATTATAGATTTCTATGAATTTAAATTAACTATACTTGAGACTGCAAAATACTTTAGAAAGAAATTCGTAAAACTTACCTATTTTGACCATATTGTACTACCAATTACCCCTTCTAGATCACTGAGTTAATAAGCAGGTTTCGGAAAATAAGATTTCAAAGATCTCAGCAATCTCAGTTGCATGAGTAAAATAAATTTTGGGTTCGATCAAAACTCACCTGAACACTTTTGACAACTCTTCGTCCCCTAAAAACTAGTTACATGTCTAAAGATGTCTAAAGTGTAGGTAATACAGTTTTTGGTTTTGCATAAATATGGAATGAAATTGTCTAAATGTCAAATTTCACTTAATAGAATCTTTTTTTGCTATTGATTGTGTTTTGCAATAATAAAAGTTTTTATTCTAAGCCCACGTTTACACTTAAAAGTGAATAAATAATAATTTATACAACAAAAAATATACGAAAAAAACAGATGCAACAAAAATATTTATTATCTCAATAGGTATACGGAATGGGTATTTCCTGAAATGAATACTTGGCCCCGATCTCTAGACAATAATCTATATATAACCCCCTCAGCATTCGATTTACAATGCACCTGTAGCCACCCGCTGCTGAACCATTTAATAATCCAACAACTCCAACAATAAAAAATATATCTATAGATGTAAAAACCATCAACAAAAAGCTCAAAAAAAAAAACTGCTACAGGAAATGTTGCACCTACACTCATGACGACGACTACGTCGACGATAAAAACTACTGTATAGCTGGTTGTTGAATTGTGTCAAGGTGAATTTAAAGCAAAATGTAAATAAATATAAATTACCACAGTAACAGCAGCAGAAACAACAATAGCAACAACAACAATATCAGCAACAGCACATCAGAAATTAAATTGAATATTGTTCGAAGTTCGATTCAATACAGGGACATTGTATTTATCTGTATATAAAATAGTGTAATGAAACTCCACACGCAACCAATTGATGACATTTGTAAACAATCTGTCACTTATGTAGGTATCTGTTCCGTTTTAACCAAGAAATCGAAGAGAAATAAAAATTTAAAATCAAATAATTTTTGTTTTGTTTTCGAATAAAAAGAGCAACCAAACATCACTGACACGAATAATTAATACAATACAAACTTAACTTGTTCAATTAAATATAATATATACGAGTACATATTATGTGCACACATAGTTAATTCATTATTTTCGATTCGATCTGTCAGTTTCAGAAATAGCGCAACACGACAACGATGACAGGAATTCAAATTGAATTATTGTTTAATGTTGACCATGCTCGATTTGACTTACGTAAGAGAGTTTGTAATGCGCGCGCATTGTATACACACAATTGCAATTGATGGGTGTGTTTTTTGTGTGTGTGTTAGTGTTGTAATTTACACTTGATTATTTTAACATGACAATTTGCATGGTAAAAATCAGAACAGACACACTGGCATACAAAATATCGTGCACAAATAACGCAGGGTTGAGTTTTTTTTTTAACAATTTACATATACATACCTACATCTACATAACAATTATGTATGTAAGTGGTGTCCTCTTTCTCTTCTCCGAATGACAATAAATACCTATACCTGCCTTTTTGGGTTATCTAATGACGTACGATAATGTGATGATTATTTGAAAAAAACAATTTTCGAAATCGAAAGTTTGTTCTTATCAGAAGAATTTGATTCAACACTTTTTTAAAGCTATAATGTCCCTCACACTTGCGATGTTTATTTCAAGCGAAAAGTAATAATAAGAATCTGAATATTGAGCAGGGTGTCAAAAATAAAAATTAACATAGGCCAAGTGTTAATTTCGTTAAGTTTTCTTCGATAGAACAGAAATTACTTCTGGATATTCATAATCGAAACCAGCAGCACTAACACTTCGAAATCGATGAGATCTGTTTGAAGCGTTCGATTGGAATTTCTTTTCCGGCTTACCACCAAAAACGCCATTTGTGTCAAAAATAAATAATCTACGAATCAAATTTAACGAAATTCAAAATTGACACGAGCATGTATGTATAATAAATTTCTGACAGTTCGCAATTTCTTTTTCTTCGTTTTGACATTTTATTACCTAAGGTTTTCAAAATTTCAACCACACGACAAATTGGTAGGTATAGGTACCTACGTAAATATAAAGATATCCCATGTTTAACTGCTCGTATAAACCTATGCAATGCCTAAATTCTTAAAGTCAAAAAAGCATTTATCTTATATGACATTCCTTAAATGATGTAACTAATCTATAAATAGGTACCTACTGATTATCTAATATAAGCGTTATGTGAGTTAATAAAATTGTTTTTGTCGTAGATTTTGTTTTTATAATCTTATTAAACAATAATTGCATCAACCAATTTTGTATACTTCAAACTTTACTCCACTAAAAGTCCATACCATATATATACCTATACCTACTTAATTTGTAAACTTTTGATAACTCAGTCATATCGCGTTGTTTTATATTCTTTTTTGTTTTTCTCTAAAACTGTATTAAATATATAAGTAGATAGCGATAGTGCATAGAAAAAAACACAGAATGAGAATGAGTTCTTCTTCTTTGCCCGGCATGCATTTATAAATAAATCTACCATGACCTTCTATCGAACGATCACCCTAGAAATCCACTGACACCACAAATCTGCTGGCTGCACAGCACATTGCTGTTTTTTTGCTACACTTTCTGATGGCTAAACATATACATGAGTCTGATGTTCGTTGAATTGGTAGGTATAGGTACACCAACATAAAATAAAGAAGAGAGAACAAAATGTGACACAATGTACAACTAACTAATCGCATTAAAAAAAAAAAATAAAATAAATTTTAAAGTAGGTTTAACGGTTGCATGTAAATGCTCAGTCAACACGGATCATTTTCGATCCTCTGCTGGTTTTGCAAGTCATCACTCTCTCGGAAGATGCTATAATTTTTACAAATGGACGTTCACATTAGACTGCCTCTGCAGACTTTTTTTTGACGTCTCTAAACTTTTTATCACTCCCACTTCATGGCAAGAGAGTTGCCTTTTTGGCCACCTTATTCTCGCCATGAAGTGAAAGTAAGATAATACAGAGATGTCAAAAAGAAGTGGGAGGAGAAATTCCAATGTGAACACCGTCTTCAAGAAAATAGTATGCCTGTTTGTTAACTTTTTTTTCAACAAATTTCCCAAAATCTAGTTTTTTTTCTATGGGTTTTGACAGCAAATTGTGAAATTTTGTGAAAATTTGTGAAAATTTGTGCAAATTCGTAAGAAATTTCACGTTACCAAACAGACCAAGTGATTCATGACGTGTATTTGTATCTGTTTACTTCACAAATTTCAAAGTAGATTTGACATTTGCCGCCTTTTGCATAAATTATAGTATCTTCCTATACGATGATGACTTTTGCGCCACCTTGTACAAGTTCGCATTGCAAGAGTTTCTCTTTTCTAAAAATTTACTTTTACCCAATTATATTTTAACGTTTTGTGTGTTAGTAACTCTTTTTGATGAATAGAAATTTAAAAAAACACATTTTGAGTTGATTTTTAGACAAATATGAAAGGAAAAGCGCTGGATTAACTACAATTCGAAACACGTTCTTTATAGCATTACAGGATGATTGATCACTATTTTTAAGATGAAATTCGACATACCTACATTTAAACCGAGACCTCCATTTTGAGAGATAGACCCAAGCACTAACCATTTCGTTTAAGGGGCTCTTGCCATAAAAAAATAAATAATTCTGTTTAATGAAAAGAACCTAATTTCCAAAAACCCAATACACGACCTTTAACACAAATAAAATAAAACAAAGAATGTTATTATAATCTACTTGTAGAAAAACAAAAGAATATACACACAGTTGAATACAAAAAAAAATGCAACATTCATCTCTGTCTGTGCACAGCCTCGCCACCCTCTTTGCTCTAAATAGCTCACAATAACAGACTTATTGTGCCACTGCCACTAACATCACGGGACGCCAATTCAAATGGGGATGTTTTTGGTAGCTAGTGATAGTGAAGTGATAGATAAGTTATTTTGTAGGGAAGAACAGCCTTCCTAGGCCTACCTACTATTAGATCCTCTCTTTCCTATTTTTCTTTCGCAATAGCTATTTCCTCTTTTACGACTGTGTATGTTGCTGTTTTTTTTTTTTTTTGCTGTGGGGGTCGTGTAGTTGGCGTTGGGTGCACCGTGCACCACCGCGCATCGGGTAATTCCTTTTAGTTTAGTATTCGCATATAATGTGCCCCCATTCCCAAGATCTTCTCTGAAGCCGAACAATCGCAAAAACAGAAAATGCAAACAAAAAAAAGCACAAGTAGATGCAAAAGTTACCTATGTGTAATGTAATGGTATATAGGCTTACTTTATAGAGCCAGTTGTCTAGATATGTGTGTGTGTAAGAGAATATAAGAGTGAGTCTTATTTCCTCTTCATAGAAGTTAAATAAATATACTTTTAGCTTTGCTTTGGCATGCTATTCGTGGCTGGCATATACCTCCTTTCATCAGCTTCACCCGGGGCCTGTTGTTATTTTTATGTAAGCAGAGAAGAGGTGCAATTTTTGTTTTGTGTTTCCTTTTTACCTGCTTTCTCTCTCTCTCTCCCTCTGACATTCTTTTACTTTGAATTGCTATTTGTTTTCGCATTTCGCATATGTTTTGTTGGTTTATTTATATTGGTGGTAGGTATGTTCATAGATATATATTCTGTGGCAGATATTTCAAGTATTTTGACAGAACATACCCCCAATCGCAATTCATATTTTGAGATGTCATAAAATGTTTCATCAATTTGCTTACACTACCATTGGTCGAACGACGAAGAGATGACATAAGGGTGCGGTAGTTTGCATACCTCGTACCTAATTATTATTACTGCTTGTTGCCTCCTCCCTATATTGTAACCATTCTATTTCCTATAAACACATATATAAATACATGTGTACATACATATACCATTGCAATTAATATAGCAAATGCCTATCGTTCTGTATATTTATGCATCGCTCTATGCGCTACCTTACCAATCTACCTTACCTGCCTAGCCTACTCGCTCTATGTGGATCAATTTATTGTATCTATGTATCAATTTAGTTGAAGGGCATCTAGTTGCATTGACCCCTTTTTCACTCTATCTATCTCTACTGTTTGCGCAGGTTTCTCTTTCTAATTAAATTACTTTCTCCTCTAGGATATTTCAACACATACCTATACCTATGAATGAAACAAAAACAACAACACAAAAAAAAAAGGTGTGGATGCAATTGTGTTTGTGCAACATGCATTGCAGTTGTAGAGATAGATTTTATATTCCTCTCTCTGAAAATATAATATGTGGAATCTATAAATAGAGAATGTTTCTACCATTAAATGGTGGGATGGGGTGGTGGGATGAGAGGACGCCATTTGCGATGTGTTTAAAATTTTTTTTTTTAAACAACGAGAAGCCATCGCACATCATTATCATCATGATTTTCGTGCGATTATTTTTTTTTTTGCTGTAGGTAGGTAGGTACATATATTTTTTTAAGGTGGAATTTTCTTCTGCGTGCGATCAGTTACTAAATTTTTTTTAACTGAAAGTACACAATTAAAATTGTTGAATTTTCAATGAGATGTAGAATGTTGTATAAGTTGATGAGGTGTTCTCTCCAAGTGGAGAATTTATTGTATTTCCTGTTACCGGATGGTATAATTAATTTTGGCAAACTATTTTGCTCTGATTTTCTTTAAAGCTGATAGCTAGATTGTTTAGGTAATTGTTATTATTTATGTTTTAGGTACATATACTTCTTTACTCGCGTTGAGGTTACAAATTTTCCATTTGAGCTGTCAAAAAAGAGACTGAACTGTTTTCAGCCAAAGTAACAAGTAATTGCTGAATGACATGTTTTTTTAGCAACTGTCCATCGAAACGATACTACTTTTTTTCAATTGCTTCCCAAAATTGTCAATTTCTACCCTATTTTAGTCCAAAGTTCTGTCAAAGTTCAGATAAAAAAAAATTAATTGGTAAAAATTTTCAGTTCTGGAAGTATATCCGAACACATCTTCTATTTGATACTAGTACACTTGGTTTGCTGTGAAACTTTATAAAATTGCCATATTGACAGTATTTTTGTTTGAACAAAATAGACGCCGCAAAACATTGCGTAGCAACGCATTTCGAAATTAAATTTCGAAGATCTCCATGCGAGCGATAAACAAAGGTTATAAATTTTTGCATACCACGCCAAAGAAGTATAACTTACAATGCGGGTACGTAAGTATACGCACACTTTTTGTTTTTTAATTTCTTGGGGAATTTTTTGTTTGAAATCATCCTTCCGAGATTAAAAGAGTTTTTGAGGTCAAAGATAAGCTTATAGTTTATGTTTAGGCAGATTTACAAATTCTTTCAATGTGTGGATAATCAATAAATTTGATCTTTTAAGAGAAATGCTTTATATATTAATTAAGAAACCCTAAATTGTATATCTAGCTTACCTACCTATAATTTTACGTGACCATCACAAACAACCCAAAAAATCTCTGACAGCCTACATAGTAGGTACATATATGCATATTCTCAAATATTTCCATTGCTTATAAAACGTGACAATTGACACATTGCAGTTATTCACCATCATTCATATCCCCTAGTAATCATTTAATATTCAAATGTCAACATATAATTATAATTCAAAAGTACCTTCCTATCAACCTATAGAGAAAAAAAAACAACACAAATTAATTCACATCAATTTGATAAGCATCCATAAATATATATTAAACAATTTAAAAAAAAATAAAAAAAAATAAAAAATTCGGATGGTAGATATGTAGGTACCTACCGCGACCATAAAAATGCAAATAAAAATAAAAAAACGTCTGATTCACACATTATATGTCTCATCATATATATATATGTAAATACTATCTATACTATAATGTACATACATGCATATGTGTTTTTTTTTTCGATGAACTTTTCAAACTAGAATTCAAGGACAAATCATCCAAGTTTCATTGACACCGAACGAAATACACCTCTCTTGCATCACACCACCACCACCCCTAATGCCATCGCAAACGAAAACAATTTTTTTTGTTATAATTGAAGAAAGCAGCAAAAAAGCAGTTTAAAATTCCCAAAGAAAAAAAAAACAAAAAAAACAAAAGCTACTTCTACCCACATACGTAGGTACATATGTATGTACATGCATATATGCAATCATTTTAAGGCATTATCTTCATCATCAGCTCGATATAGGTATAGTACGCAAGCACAAGCGATCATTGAATATATATGTACATAGGTACCGCTTATCATCCCGCCAACACCTCCTTTTTTATGTTTTCCATTTCACTTATCAAATTCAAACCAACAACAAGTTTAGAGAAAATAATTCAAATGAAAAAAAAGACAAGACAAATCACACAAAAAAAAAAAAAACAACAAAAATTATAAATATGTATAAAAAAAATTCTCCACACAAATTTAGCATCCCTCAGTGATAATAAAGAATCAAAAATGCGCCACATGTGTGTGCATATGCAGCACTCGCCCGCGCGCATACAAATCGTTGCTGATTCAACCAACACACACTCATGGTGTCGATGTCATTTTTGGCTCTTTATTTATTTATTGTTATTTTTTTGTTTTTTACTTTTTCTGTTCACGAATTCTAATTCGATTTGGATTCAATTTAGAGATACAATTTGATGTCAAATGCGCGTTAAGAAATAATGCCAGTTGAGATGCATCATATTACTAAAACTTCACTTTTTGTTCCATTTTTTCTTTACAGTGCCAGAAAATTATTACCTTCCCATGCCATCTGTTGGTGGTTCGGGTAACGGAAGTAATGGTGGGGTCGGCGGCGGTGGGGGTGGAAATGCTGGCGGTGGAGGAGGCGGTGGCACTACAAACGGCTACGCGAACTCACCACACTTTACCACACCTTCCCCGCCACGTACCAACAATGGTGCCCCATCATCGCATCATTCCATCCAGCATCACCAGCAACAACAACATGCGCCACACCACCAACACCACCCGCATCATCACCATCATCATCCACATTCCGCAGCCGGAAATAGCTCAGCAGCAGCTGGCATCACCGGACAAAATCTTGGCTTACATCCACAAAGTGTAATCCAACCAGCGACATCTAGTGTGAACTATGATCTCTCCTATATGTTAGAGCTAGGCTTTCCACCCCGAAAACTCAAGAAACCACGCAAGCCGAAAATCGAAATGGGCGTCAAGAGGCGCAGCCGAGAAGGTTCCACCACATATCTGTGGGAGTTCCTGCTCAAGCTCCTTCAAGATCGTGAATATTGTCCGCGTTTCATCAAATGGACCAACAGGGAAAAAGGTGTCTTTAAGTTGGTCGATTCCAAGGCTGTCTCACGTCTATGGGGCATGCACAAAAACAAACCAGACATGAACTACGAAACAATGGGTCGTGCGTTAAGGTACTATTACCAACGAGGTATCCTGGCGAAAGTCGATGGTCAGCGACTAGTCTATCAGTTTGTCGATGTGCCAAAGGACATTATCGAAATCGACTGTAATGGCGTGTAAACATAAGGAATGTGATGCGTGGAGGCTTAAGAACAATACTAATACACATAATTTGTACAAATACTAAAAAAAAAAATGTGTATCGTAAGAAAAAAAAAAAAAAAACAACAAACATTTCGAATTTAGAACAAAATTTTTCAGTGGAATTCTTTCAAAAAAAAAAAAAACAAAAAAACATAAATTTAAACAAAATTACTTTAGGTCAAATCTAGTTAAATAAAATTAAATCAAATAAAATTGTTAAAGAATAACTTATTTTTCAAAAAATTAAAAAAAAAAAACAAAAAACTGTAAATTGTCTTATTTATAATTAAAAATACCTTTATATATAGCTGAGTTGCCCTGCTGGACATATTTTTTTTTAGTTATTGTTTTATTATTTTTATAATCAAATTTCTTTGTTAATTATTATTAAGTCAAAAACTATACAATAGTAGTTTGTAATATTTTCAGTTTTGAATTTTGTTAGATTTCTTGCTAAGATCCAACTCTCGTGTAATATTACCGTTAAAACATATGCATACATAATATTCGTTATATAAAAAATATAATATTCCTTTTTTTTAAGTTTTACTTCCACAACAAGAAAACAAAAAGAAAAACAATCAATGGAAAACCTTAAGCCCAAACAAATATACACATAATAATGTAAAAAAATCTTAACAATTTGACCACCAACCAAGGATCACTGCCTAATTTGTATTTTATTTTTTTTTTTTGTTAAAAAAATATTTTTTTTTTCCAAAAAATAAAGCAAAGAAAAGTAGAATTGTACAGATTAATTTTTTTATACAACCGCAAAACAAAAATATATAATGATCTAAAGTTATTGTAAATTTTGTTAATTATTTTTCTCGTTTTTATTTTTAATTTTTTATATGTATAGATTTTTATCTTTGTAGATTATTATTTTTAAGATTTTATTAAAGGATAAAATGTATTTGCTTTAGTTTTTTTTTGTTTAATCAACATTTTTTTTTATATAACAATACTTTTTTCTTTCTCTGTGTATAGTTATTGTATAAAGAACAAAAAAAAAAAAAAAAAAACAAAATTGTATAGTTAATTATTATATTATTTTTAATTATTTTTATTTCTGTATACCAATTCTTAAATATATTATATAAAAAAATATATTTTATTTTTTTTTCTAGGAATAAATATTTTTAAATTAAAAAAAATAATAATAAATTTGTTTCTTTTTTATTTGTTTTGTATTGATTTTTTTAGCCGCGGGTGATTTTCGTTGTGAATTTCTGCACGATTCTTTATAAATTTATTTGTGCTTTCTTCCTGATGCCGTTTATTTTGTTTTTTATTTTCGCTTTTAAGATATATTTTAAATTAAAGTACATTTATATGTATATGTAAAGTTTTAAATATTTTAATGAATTGCCTAAGGCAAAGAGGCGAAATTTAGTTCGAATTATTTAGTTCAGAACTCACTTAAGATTAAAAAATTGAACTAAATGATTTATAAGTTGGGATCAAATAAAATTTTAATTTTAATCCAAAATTAAATTGTACTGGGTGTGTCTTAAAGTCGAGCAGACTTAAAAATATCATTGCTTTCAAACAGCAAGGAAAAGCAGGGTGGGAGTAGGGGAATAGGAAATAAAGAGGCGATGAAGCATTTTACGACTGAAAAGTGTACATTGAAAGAAAGAATGAATCATTACCAGCCTTAAAAGAGTTGTTTAAAGGAAAACTGCAATTGGGATATTTGTTGGCCTCCTAGAAGTTCAGACCTAACTTTCGTGATGAATTTTTCACAACCTACCTCAAGAATCGCGTTTCCACTAACAATCATACCAACGAAGGTTGCACTCGATGGAGAGAAATATTTATACGGAATAAGTATGGCCACTCACTCATGAATAAGTCAGTGGGTTTTTATGAATTTGAAGTCTTAATAATGGATCCTGGTTGTCTTTCACTCCAAATCTGTCAGTTTTGATCGTTGACGTAGCTCATTACGCTCATTTTTACTAAAAATGAGCGTAATAGCTAAACAAGATTTTCAGATGAAAACGAAAATGAGTTTCGCGAGCTGAACCTCGATTTTCAAAATAAATTTTGCACTCTCTGGTGTTAGTCTATTCTTGATAAAATGGTAAAACGTACTGAACAGAAATCAGCAATCATTATACCTATTGTCAAAATGGAATTGTCTTTAGACACAATGTTGCTAACCTCAAAATCAAATCGAGAAAACTCTCGAATCGGTACATACATTATATGTATCTATACATGCAAATATATGTATATATACATTGTATTGTAAACATTTGTTTCGGTGGTAATTGTTGTTTCTTTTCGTAGGTGCATTTAATTTGAAATTTAAAATCAACTAAAAAAAAAGTGCGTATACGCCACAGTGTCTACTTCAACAATTTTTTTATTTACAACTTTAATTTGATTACAAATAATTTTGAATAAAATATTTGATATGAATTCATTCAATTCTCTAAATATTTTGTTAATTTAATTGAAATTTCATACCAAATCTAAGAAATAAAACAAAGAAAAATAGGGAAATGTTGAAACTATTGCTGCGCTAACATTTAAGTAGACTTACAATTAAGCAAACAATGGCAACTGTTGTATAAGATATTAGGTGTTTTGAGAAGTGTTTGGACATCTAGGCTAAGTTTATGTCTCTTGTGTCAAAAAAATTTGTCGTGACAGAAAAATATTTGTGGTGTAACGAAAATGTTTAGATCTTTGTTAGCTTTTTTATGTAGTTTTAATATTTTGTAAAAAAAATGCTTAAATGTTATAGTTTGAAAAGAAAACCCCAAACCATAGTTTTGGTTGCTCAAAATAATGTCAGTGACACTACTTCATTTACTTCCCAAAACTATCAAAATTCTACCAATTTTATTCAAAGTTTTTTTTTGTCAAAATTCATTAAAAAATTAAATTGAACCAAAATTTTGTGGAAATTGGCATTTTTGAGAAATTAACGAACAGACCAATTCTTTTGAACGTTAAAAATAGTGGTGGGTATAAAATTTGATTTAATTTGATTATTTCACAGTTGGATAGAAAATATTTCACCTCAAACGTTTTGTTTGCGCAAAATTCACTCACATAAGAAATACATGTATAGAATTTTATATGTATAGCTGTTATCAGAATTTAAAATCATTCACACACAGCAGGAATTTCTAAGAAAAATTCAAATAAAAGTATGAGATACAAAATTACTTATACGCCATAGTGATCACCCAAGAAAATCATTCACAGTAGTCGTATGAATTTGAATTCGTGCTCTTGGAATACCACAAATTAATAAAAATAATAATATAATTTTAATTATATGTCTGTAAAAGCGAAAGTCTTTTAAACACAACCTTAATTACACGGCATAAGTAAGAACTAATAGCAGGACAGAATTAAATATTTACTGGGTCAGTAGATTAGTTAAAAGGTACTTATTTTCTCCCACGGATTGTGTCAAATTGAAGCTATGTTTAAAATGTGGATTAAGTAAGCAGTTAAGCACTAAAACCACTGTACGATTGCTACCCGGTGAAAGAAATTAAATAATTTTATGGAAATGGTAATGTACAGCAGTGAATTTTAAAATCGTGTCTCATTTTCAAATGCATCTGTGAAAGGTCAGAACGTTTAAAATTTTAAATATTCTAACGAAAATCTGGCAAGGGGTTTCAGAAATGCTTTCGAAACATTTTCGAAACAGAAAAAAAACAACCAAAAAGCTTGAAATATTTATGCAATACGTTTTCAATATATTCATTAAAAATATTGTATACTTTCGGGTGTATTATAAATGACAAATTTGTCTGTTTTTAAGAATGTATTAGTGTTTGAATTTATAGAAAACATTATTTATTCACAATAGTCTTAGAAAAAACTACGAAGGAATTAGTCACTTATTCCATAATTCGATTATTACCACACGATATCCCTTGAATGTGTCACCATATCGTTTAGACAAACTTGTTTTAAAGAAAATAAGACCCTAGCGGAATCCACCAAGATCAAAGTTGAAGCAATGAAAAAATCTTTAATCTGTAGCTTCGTGCATTTTTTTTGGGCGGGTATTTTTTATTATTTTTTTCATTTTGCTTATTTTCTTAAAATCTGACGAATCTATTAAACATCAAATTTTCAATATTTTGATAAGTTTTTGAAGACGGTGCGGTATTGCGGTCAGTTCAAAATCAGCCACGTAATTGGGTTAAAAACTAATACAAATCCGCATCTAGAATAATTGTATCCATATGGATATTTTTGGAAAGCTAATGACATCTGTAATTTTTTAACAATAAATTTGTACCAATAGTGTCAAATTTTTTTTGCGATTTTGAAAAATGTTCAATGTTTTGGAAGACTTACATATGACATCTAGATATAATTTGACACTATAGTATTTTTCTCTTAATCAAGTCAAAATGTTTTAAATTTTTGCTCTACAGTTTTGATAACGGGAAAAAATTTATGCTAGCTTCGGAAGGAATAGGGGCGTTCACATTCAACGACATGTTCGTCAACAATAATCGTGTCGTTAGATTTCTCTTATATGAACACCAGTTGAACGACTGTCGATCAAGCAAGCTCTGTAGTTCAAATTTTTTGATAATTTTCCCTGTCGAACGACCGGTGTAGTAAATGTGAACTCCAGTCGGACGACCGAAAATTTAATTTTATATCTTATTTCTATTTTTTTCGTAAGATATTGAAATGAAAGTAAAATAATAAAACAAAAGTAGAAACAAATAAAATTAATGCGCTAGTATTGGTGCGATTAATAATAAATTCTCGCAATGTTTGCTCTTTGAAAAATTATTTTCAAATGATGTCGGTACGGAAGTCGTTAAATGTGAACGCTAGCAAAACGACTAAGGTTAGACGACACTTCGTTGAATGTGAACCCCCCTAATCTATAACTTCAAATTTAAACAACTTTATCGTCAAAACCAATATAATTTCTTAGGTACTTGCGTTTTCGAAAATGGCGGAGTTTGCCATTGTCATGACGTTTCATCATTTCACATTTGGCGTGTTCAGAAAAATGAGATCTCACTCAAAAAGTGAGCAAGCGAATCCAAGATTTTTTTTTCCTCAGAGTTTTGACAGCTCTCATTTTCCTGAACATCATTAAAAAAAAAATATTAAATATTTTTCTCCGATCTTTGGACATAGAATTTCTATTTAATCAATTTTTTTTCTTTTTTTTAAGTAATTGACTATATCAAAACTCATATACATACATATTTAAAATACAATTTTCCACCACCTCTTTAATTTTGTGTTAATTTTTTCTAGAGCAATTTACAGTTTTAAAACTCCGAAAAGTATACAATTTTGTTAAAAAGCATTTTTATCAATTGTATATAAATAAACAATCAGACCTCACAATTGTTAAAAAGATACATATTGAGATAATTATGACGATTTCGTTCACGATTATTGCTTGAACGATTTATCGAACTGAGAATGAGTATAAGTTATAACCAGATTTCATCTCTATGTCAAATTCAATGCATACCTTTCCCTTGTTAATAATTGGTCTCAAATAATTCTGATTAGTTTTTTATTAAATTTGGTTTCTGACTTTGTTATTTAAAAACATTGGCGCAAAAATTTTTTTTATGATGCTTAGTACGATGCTAGGTTAAACACAGGATTTTCTAAATTTTGAAACGAATTACAGCAACGTCCAATTTTTTTTTTAACATTTTACTAAAGTTAAAATCAACAAATGCGAAAATGGTATGTTTTCTTATTTGTTTGCACAAACTGTGACAATTTTTTTTAGGCGTGTTCAGCTGAAGTTTATTACGAAAATTGATTAAGTATGATACTATTAAAAAATTATGTTTAAAACTAATAACAACACAAAGATCTTTAAAGTTAGTAAATTAATTGTTAAGTAGTATCATGCTAATACCTTAACATCAGGCTGTTTCAAATTTTACATCATTGAATTTTATCAGTTTATGAAAATTATATTATATCAACAAACATTCACAATTATTCTTTGGCAAGCCTAAAAAACCATTGGCTTCACACTTAAATAAAAATTAAAAAAAAAAAAGTTAGGTATACGCCCGAGTACCCAATTTCAAAATAATTAAAATCAGGAACATATTTATTAAACTTACCTTTTCGGTTGTTATTCAGTTAGATCTATTAATTCTAATAAATTATGTCGTCTTGCCAACCTGACAATTTATTGCCAAAAGCTTTTATAGTTGCCTAATTGAGTTCTTCGAATGTCTTGTCAACTTCGCAATATCATTTCTTTTTTGTAATCTTTTCGAAATAAGTTTTTCATTAACTTTACTTTGTGAATGAATTGATTCGCTAAAATATCATTTTGCATTTTTATCAAACAATTTGTATCTTGCATATCATCATTTCGCATTATATTAACTAGCTTTTTTAATATATCACTTTTTAATACATTTTTTCATACGTGTCAAGTTAAAATTGTTTTGCCTTACAAAATTCTACAGACTATTAGTGAATTTTGTTTGGAATAAATGCAATAAGGTACATCCTTTCTCCAATTAAATAAACGACAATGTAACAACTAACAAAATAGATCCTTGCCAATATGCTATACCTAATTATAACTGAAATTAAAAAAAAAACAAGAGAAAGCTTTCGCGAAATGATCATTTTGGCTAGTTAAATTAAGAACCGAAGGAAAATTCATGAAATAAATAGATGGCTTATGCAACTAAATATAATATATCTCTTTTTCTGTGAAGAAAACAATTCGAAAATTGAGAGGGTACCATTAACCGAGGTTTTAGTAGTTTGGAAAATTTTAATATTTGCGAGATTTTGTAATTGCGATATTTCTATAATTTGAGATTTTGTTAAAAAGAGATTTCGATATATGAGAGCGATAATTTCAAATACAATTGCCTTAACCTCACGTTAAACTTTGGCCAAATTCCTAAACGCGAGATTTGCAAAGCAGAACATATATGCAAAGCAAATGCAAAATGCATGTTGAAATGTTAAAAGCATATGTTTGCATTGCATACATATGCCAATTGCAGAACGAATGTTTGCTTAAATTGTTGATTTTTGCTGGAATAAATAATGGACTCCAAAAATATATATATAAATAAAAAACTTGCTCTATTATTGCACAACAATACCAATTTTTTTTACAAAAATAAGTATCCAAATGTAAAAACTAATATTATTTATGAGTTTCTAATATTTTCTTGTGTATAACACCCTAGATGCTTTATTTTTGCCTTTTTCCCGTGCAATGCGCCAATCGATTTGTTAACAACAACATTTTCATTTTGGAACTGTGTTCTTAGCAAGTTTTGCGTTTTGGAATTCGTCTATGGTTTATTTTAATAATCAAGTTTGAAGAAATAAAATTCAAAACCTCAGTTTTCTAACCAAATCCTGATTATAATGGTTGATTTTTAAAAGATTTAGCTATAATTATGCATGAGATAATTAATATAATTTTTATATTTTGCCCAGAAATTTTATTTTTATTCAAAATTTAAAAAAAAAAAATTTATTGGCTATATTTTTGTTTTCCAAATTAAAAAAAAAAAAAAAACAATTATACTAATAAGACATCTTTACCTTGTTGAAAAAAAAAATTTCCGAAAAAAAGTGAAAATATAAGAAATAAGAAAATACATGCATTATATAAGATTATGTAAAAATATAAAAAAATTTCAAAACAAAAAACAAATCCTCAGAAAGGTTTCAAGAAACAAACAAAAATTACAAATTTCAAATTGTACAGTCCCCTTTTTAAGGAATATATATTTTTTATTTGAATTAAACAAAAACAAAAATAAAAACATTAATGTACAACGAAAAAAAAATTAAATATTATAAGAAACCATCTAGATAATCTTACGCAAAATCAATTGATTAAAATTAAAAATAGAAATATTGAAAGAAAAAAAAAATAAATGTCTGATTTTTTATTTGTATTTATTATTTAAAAAAAATTAATTTTAAGTTTTATCATATCAAAATAACAAAAAAAAATATTTTATATTTAATCCAAATTTAAATGAAAAATAAACAAAAAAAAAACAAAAAGAATTTTAGGGAAAGGCTGCAAAGATGTGTGAATAATGAAACGTTCTGTGATTGTAAGCAAAAAATTATATGATTGCTTCGTTTGATTTAATTCAAACATTTTGGTTAGAATTTATTATAAGTTTTTCCAATCGGTTTTCTCAATAACCAACAAAAAAACAAAAGGATTACATAATAATTATTAACTTAAAAATATTTTTTGTATGATGAAAATACTGTTTCGGATTTTAAAGAAACACAATTCTTTTTGGATAGGAAAATTTAAGAAAAGTTTTATTTCAAAAAAAAAAAAATAAATATATATATATACATATATTTTCAACTAGATAAATAACTTATTGGCTAAAAATTTAAAATAAACTTTAAATAATAAAAAAATAATTTAAATATGGCGTGTCTTTAAATATTAAGAATTATAAAAATTAAGAAACGAAATTTAAGAAAAAATAAATGATACATTTTCCATTCTATTGTATGCTATCGTATAAATTACATTTAAATTGTAAACCGAAAGATTATATTGGAGTGTTTAAATTTAATTTAATTTTTAATATTAAAATTTCATATTTATGTTAAATATAAAAATATATCTATACAAGTTTATGGAAAAAAAATAATTTAAACAAAAACAAACCCTTTTCGGAGAAAAAAAAACAACATTTGGACCTCATTAATTAAAGTGTGAATTTGCATATTATATGTATGTAAAATATTTATATGTATTTATCCAACCAAGAACAAATCTTTGAAAACCAAAAAAAATACAAATACAAATATTTTTTATTGCATGTGTAAAGTATAAAATATAAATTCACCGCATCAACATTTGTGCGCGCTATCAATATTTACCAGACTATAACTGCCGATTTTTTCATAACAAACACTTATTGCGTGTTTGTTATACAGAAAGTACATAAAACAAAACAAAAATTACAAAATTAAATAAATACAAATTTTATACATTAAATTAAGTACACAAAGTTTCAACAAAAAAAAAATAACCGAATATACAAAAAAAATTCACACAGCCTTTATTACAAAATAAAATAAAACAAAAATATCGAAACATGAAAAAAGAAACCAAACAAAATCCAAACTGTATATTTAACAAAAAAAAATATGTATTTATTGCAAAAATTGAATTTCGCATAACCTTACTAAAGGTTGTTATTTATTTTTTTTAATATTAAAACAAAATTCAATAGAACAAAAACTCACGTTACAAAACAATTTTAAAACAAAATAAAATATTTCATCTATGTATTTTGAGATTCACAAAACAAAAAATTTTAGATTTAAGACTATGAGTATTGTATTTGAATATTCTCTATGAAAATGTTAAAAAAAAACACAAAATATTAAATTAAATATGAAATTCAAAATTATTAAAAATAATGGGGAAAATGCAAAAAAAATGTGGATATATATTATATATGTAAAGTTCGGCTGTGGCGCAGAGTAAGATAATAAAATTTATGAGAAGATATAGAATAGTTTATGAAAATTGGCACCAAATATTGGCAGTGACAAGAGAGAACTCTGGTGATATAAACATTCATTGAATTTGGTGAATAAAATTTATTTTAGATTAGATTGATCAATTATTTTTATTAGCCACGAATTTGGATCAGGATCATTTTTTAACACGTAATATAATAACAACTTGGGATCCTGTTTTCTTTGTGGATCTATTTTAAAGATCCGAAAATAAGTTCTTACTCTGGCGGATAGATTGCTTTTCAGTATTGAAAATGGTAAGGTAGTGAAAAGTGTATTGTAAAAAAGGAAGAAAACCAATTCTTGAAAAATAAAAAAATGTAAGGAAAAAAGAGATGAACATACAACAACTGTTTTCATTAGGATCCATATCGTTTTATATTCATGGGATGATCCGTATGTGGATTATAAATCGGGTCTATTATTATAGTTTAATAACTTCCTTAAAAATGTATACTCAGCTAAACAGCGTTATACACCTAACATCTCTTTATTTCTTGAATTTGTTTTATTTTCATTCATTTATTAACACTTAAGTTTACACTACCTTAAAATATGAAAGACCAAATACCCATCAGAATAAAAATTAAATTTTTGGCAAAAACGATCTTCCTGAATTTTGTCGAATAATATTTTTTTTTTTTTATTTCGAAATTTTTTAATAAACTTTTTCATTTTAAAAAGCTAAAATCAGATTTATTTTGATTATGAAAAAAAAAATGGAACAGTGACAAGATGAAGGACCCAATTTCCCATTATCTCTTCTTCTATGATTTGTTTATAATCAGACTGATAATTAAAAACTACTTTATCTACAACTTACTGGTATGGTAGGTTCATGAGTGTTCAAGGCTGTGCATAGTGTCTCCTTGAATTTTACTGAACCTATTCTTTTAATAATTAATTTTCTTTAACTTTATTCAAAACAACAGAATGTTTCTTGGTCTTATCTTCTGATAGTTCTACCAATTCTAAGATTAATTTTGCCAAAACATGAGCCCAATAGACCCTTGAATACAAATGGACAGTAGGCTTTCTCCAAACGGATGGTGATCCGCGTAAAACATATTCAGTACAGTTTTCATATAAAGTCTAATTTAGAAATTTTAGATTAGTAAAAAAAGAACCTTACACATGATTTTTTGTCAGACCGATAAGACATAATATAATTGAAAAAAAAACTTAATGACAAGTCCAAAAATTGTTAGGATTTTTCAAGATGGCGGCTCACGTGCTTTTGGGGGAAATTAGAAAACTTGATTTTTTTTTGCAAAACTGTACGACAATATTTATGACCATTTGACTTTAGTTTTCAAAAAATTAATTTATAATTTTTTTCAATTTCATTTTTAGAAAAATAATTAGAAACATTTTATTACAAGTTTTGAATTTAATTTTTCCAAATTTGATTTTATAGAAAATATTTTTTTTTTAAATCTGTAAAATATATAAAGTATCACTAAATCCAATGAATGAATTTTATTTGAAAAGAAAAGAAGTTTAACTTAAAATTTATCTCAAATTTACACATTTTAAATAAAACCATCCTTATATATTATATACATACGAAAATAAATTAAATAAAAAAAAACTAGAATAAATTTTAATATTTGAAATCATTAAAAAAAAAACATACAAAATTAATTAAAACTAAAAATTAAACACATTTATACCTCCATCTAAATTTATATAATTCATAAATGACATTAAATGCTATATTTTAAATTTAAAAAAATATATACATTTTTGTAAATATTTACTATAGGTACGCCTGGATCTTTAAATTTATTTTATAGTAAAATAAATAACAAATAACAAATATATAAATATATAAAGCTTAGATAGTCCAATGTTAGAATGTTATTTTACTGTGAAAACGAAAAACAAAATATATTATTGAATCTTCAATTTGTAGTTTTTGTTTTATTTAGATTCAATGGATTATTATATGTATGTATTATTTGTATTGTAAATTTGAGTATTATTTTAATATTATTGTATACATAAATGTAATAATGTATATGTAGTTTAAGTTGAAAGCAAAAATGGTTTAAAAATATAATTATTGTACATTTTTTACGCATACAGTTAAGTTGTTTTTTATAATATATATATATATATAAATCAATATATATAAATATATATATGAGTAATATTTATGTATTTTTAATGTCATTTTTAATTATTAGACAATTAACAACAACAACAATTTAAAATAATTTAAGAAAAGAAAAATAGAACTTTAAACACACAAATTGATTATGCATTGTTTTTATAATAATAAAATTATTGATAAATCAAAAAAAAAAGTACCAAATTTATTTTAATCTCTATCTTCCCTCTTTTGTAAAACAAACGGAAAAACTATATTGTGTGGTTGCCTAATCCAGTGCACCTAATTAATCTCATTCGCTAGAATTGCGGATATCGAAAGATTAATACTTGTATCGGTGAATGTTCCGACTAACATCTCCCATCTAGTGTAGCATTCTTGTTATTATAGCGGTAGGTTACCCAGCAGAATATAAAGGATGTGGATATGATAAAATGCACAGTTTAACAATTAACAACAAAATAGACTTGCTGTCTTTTTAATAAAGAATAAAGACAACAGTAAAAAAAAAAACGATTAACGACGTTATCACAGAAAAAAATTGAGTTTCCATCCAAACTAACGATAACAGGTATTTAGGCGTATTTTTTTGCAAGCCCGGAGGGAATTGGTTGAAAAAAACGACAGCGGTGATTATCGACGCCATGACAGTAAATATCATGGAGTTTTCATACAAACTATCGATAACATGTATGCAATTCATGCCGGTAACACAGTTTTTCGGTGCGCTTAAGTTAAACCTGGAGAATTCTCCGGGATTAATTGTTGTTGCATTTAACATGTTAATTGTTTAGCACCGACGTCGTTTTTTCATCCAATTCCCCCGGGGCTTGCAAAAAAAACGGCTTTTAATTCACGCCGGTAATACAGTTTTTCTCCGCGTTAAGTTAAGCCCCGAAAATTCTCTGCGCTTAGCTAAGCCCATAGGGGATTAGTTGCATTTAACATGTAAATCGTGTTCGTGATCGTAAAGAGTGTGTTTTTCCAAGCCCGAGGGGAATTGGTTGAAAAAAACGACGTCGGTGCTAAAAAATATGCATATGTTAAATGCAACATCAACTAATCCCCTGCGGGCTTAGCTAATACCAGAGAATTCTCAGGGCTTAACTTCTTATCGATAGTTTGCATGAAAACTCCATATAAGGCGTGTTTTTTTCCTGAAGGAAATTGGATGGAAAAAACGATTTAAATAATTTACATGTTAAATGTAACAACAACTATTAGCTAAATCCAGAGAATTTTCGGGGCTTAACTTAAGCATGGAGAAAAACTGTATTACCGGCGGGAATTACATACTTGTTATCGATAGTTTGTATGGAAACTCCATTTTTTTTTGTAATGGCGTCACTAATCCCAGATATCGTTTTTTTCAACCAGTTCCCTCGGGATCGGAAAAAACACACCTTTTATTATTGAGATCGCATCGCTAATCCCCGTTGTCGTTTTTTACTACCAATTCCCCTGGCTTGCAAAAAAACAAGGCTATTATGGGTTCATAGGGATAGTAAAACGCGGGGACTTCTTTATAAGACCGTGAAAATTACATTTATTTAACTATAAAGTCTAGTACGCAGATCGCGCTAAATTTTAGCTTCCATACAAAATTCTCTCCAAAATTTAGCTCAGCTAAAATTAAGGAAAGCATATTAGCCGAAAGGTACGCAGCTCCAGCTAAAAATTCAAATGTTTGTTTCTTACTGTACATCACATATCTGTCAAAATTTAGAAATAATTGTTCGGCACATTAATTCTCAAGCTAAATTTTAACAGACAGATTCTGTAAATCTTGAATTTTGTATGAATTGTGTTTTGTGAAAATAAAAATTGAAATGGAGGAATATTTCGGAATAAACGATTTGTCTCAGCCAAAGAAAAGAATCCATTTTATTTGATAAAATTTAGTTGCAATAATAAAGAAAGATCATTGAAATGATTGAAAACAATTTCTTCTTGGATAACAGCTGCTTTCTTTTACATATTCTCCACAACGCATACTCTATGTCAAAATTTAGCAAGGGTTTTTTGCTGATGTTTGGAGAGAAAAGTGGGAGCTAAATTTTAGCGCGATCTGCGTACTAGGCTTTAGCAAATATCAACTCCGGTTCTGTGGAACATATTAACGCTTACCTGTTTTAGAACATTGCCTAAGTAATCGTCACCATAATAGGGTGATAAAAACAAACAAAAAAACAATAAAAAACTCAAAATTCCCAACCTATTAAATTTTTTAGCAATTTAATAAGGTTTCCGTATTTTTGATCTTAATACAGCGACATCTAATCGTCACCTTTATTTAAACATTAACCATCCCTGTTCTTTACGCACTACACTACCGTCATTTACTACAAGAATTAAAAATGGCTACCTTAATATAAACACTACCTGTGTAACTCCTCCATCCTACAGAACATTACTATTTTGCTTTCACTCTCACATATTGTTTGCAAATAAAAAAGATGTAAACATTTCAAATAGGTGAACTATTTTTCCCCAAGTATTTGTGAATTTTCCTAAAAAGTGTGTGAGATAGGAGATCCATCGCGCAGCTGACACAAAAGCAGAAAACTTCATCATTTATTCTCTAAAAAAATAAAAAAAACTAATTATTCTCATTTTAGTTTAAGTTGATTATTATCCTACACGAATAAATAGATAATTTATTTTTAGTTTTGTCAATATAAATGGTGAGTGCAAATTAAAACAGATCAAATTTATCGAAATGCATATTATTCGTTTTTGATGGCCACCGTCATCGATTTTGACAGTCTATTCGGTTTCGATTCTATTCGATTGGGAAAATCGTACAATGCAATTTGGAAGACCTAAATTGCATTTTTAGTATTTAATCAATAAAATCTTATGAAAACTTTAGATAAGAAGAAATTATGAAATTTAGGTCCATTGCGTTAATGTTTTAATCTCAATAAACGCCGTAATTTAACAAGTTTTTTTTGTATTTTTTGTGCAAAATTAAATAGACGTCCCTACCTACCTATCTACAACAATAGTTACCTTGGGTAGGGTGTCTACCTTCCAGAAGATTAATCATCATCGATTTCCCCGGGAGGCAGAGAGTGGCTCAAACCAACATCATCGTTCGTAGAGTTGCATTCGCGTTGCTGCTTATTAACTATTTTTCAATAACATCACCTCACAGTTCCATTCACCACCTTCTCATTTCCTATAGAGTCGTGCCTATTAGAATTGTAAAGACCACAATACTTTTTGGTGTGATTGATAACAATAACTATGGGACTCGTTAGATAGTTTTTTTTTTTTAAATTGTACCTACCTATTTTTTAGTAAAAGACTGGCGGAAAGAAGTTATTTTTCGAAGCATGCGATGAATATGAACAAAAAATACATGTTTTATTACTTTAATTTCAATTTTTGTAGAATTCGTGGCTTAAGACATATTATGATGATTGGACACGTTACATATTGAATATTCACAATCAAAACCCAACTCCAAGAAAATTATGTACAGCAATTAATGGGTTTAAAAAATAGACGAAGGAAAAAAAAGACTAAAAGCATATTGATGATGAATTGCTTAATCATAACTGAAACATTTATTTGATTTCTAACTCCCTGGCTTTTTGCCACAAGAACTTCTAAATTACCTCGTCAAAAATATTTATTGAGTTCATAGCATTGACATCATTAAATGTTTGATTTGGAAAATCCAACACAATTTTGGAAATAGAACTACTATTCGATTAGTCAATTTAAGTTTATTTCAGTTTATTTTTTTTATATGAACTTTGACAGACTGTTGTAGAAATTCACAGAAATGCACACAGTTTCAAAGTAAAGGGGGCTAATATATGTACGTACATAATGCTATTATATTTTTTTTTTTAATACAGTTAAATACCCTATAGTCTACCTACCTTTAATAATCGTATCACAAAA
This sequence comes from Epistrophe grossulariae, assembly GCA_929447395.1. Lineage (NCBI taxonomy): Eukaryota > Metazoa > Arthropoda > Insecta > Diptera > Syrphidae > Epistrophe > Epistrophe grossulariae. The sequence goes on from OV839568.1 coordinate 117,875,710, forward strand.
TATGCATCAGTTATATACTATATGCACTAGGTTTTCATCAGATCCGAAATGTAATTTCGCAATCACAGAAAAAGTTTTCCTTGCAAATTTGTTAATTTAGTTTCACAGCTAATTCACTTAGGCCCGTTTGCTGATACTACACATAACGATTTAAGTAGAACTTAAATTCTTAAGGTGTACTTTGTCCATGTCATAAAGTGATACTTAAGAAATTAAGTTCAACTTAAATCGTTATGTGTAGTATCAGCAAACCTCCCTTAATTACTAGTTCCTAATCGCTGGTTTTTGTTGTTGTCTTTTAATTCCTTTTATTTTTTATACATTGAGTTATGACATTTCTTTGCAAAAAAGGTTTTGGTTTTCAATTCGGTGTTTTCGTTAAGTTTTAACTTAATTCCCAATCCAATTTGAAATTATCTTATTTCGTTGAAATGTGTGATTTGAATCTTATTTATTGCATTTAAAAAATCTGGTCACTATCATTCTTGATGAAACGAGGTAAGTATGGTATTTTCCGAAAACCATTTCTTGTGCAAAGCGCCACCCTACTTCATAAAAGAATTTTGCAAACGCTTCGAATATAATGGCAGATTCCTTACGCACTTTTGGTTCTATAACTTTTCCTTCATATTGATAGTATATTATGTAGCTTGTTGTATGTACAGACAATTCATGAGAATTCTTTGATTTGGGAATATTCTTTAGCTGACCATATAGTTTCGCAGTTTTTTTCGTTGTTAAGGTCATCCTTGGCAAACCTCTTAGTTTTCTTTGAAATGTTCTTTATACTTGTTATTGATTTGCAATCGAAAAAAAATAGAGAAAAACGATTTATTCTCAATATTCTCTTTTCAGTGAAAAGTTTGTGAATGATTTGTAGTGTGGAAGTTTTATTTTCTGATTCACAAGCGAAAGATGCTTCAAGCTGCTATGATAAGAGATCACAGTGAGAACTGAAAAAAAACACCTTAGATCCAAAAGTTTTGTGTGTTTTGAACTCGCTTATAACGTCATGGATGATAACATCAGCACGAATTCATCGTCTGATTCTATAAGTACAAGTGGAGAATACGAAATTGTCACAGATAATCCAATGAATACAAAGTCCAGCAACATTTGCAACAAATCACCAACTCTAGACATACCTAACAACGGTGATTTTCATGATCTAAAAAACGACATGACCGAAGCTATCCGAGAGCTAGAACAAACAGGTAAATAAAATTAAAATTCAAACAAATTTCCTTTCTTTTTTCACAGTAGTTTATGCGTAGTTTTGCTTCTTATCCCCAAAGCAAATAAATATATTGACGCACGAATGCATGACTACAATCGGAATAATGTATAATCTCCATCGGCATGCTGCTGCCGTTCCTTGGTGTTCCTTGGTACTTTTTTTGTTTTTTTTTTTTTCTCCTCTATAAATCTCAAAAAAAAACATGCACCATCTTCTGTCTGTAGAAACTCGGTGTGTCCTCAACTTTTTGCACTGATTTTTTTTTTTAAATCACTTTCTAATTTGTTTTATTCGTTTTTTTTTTTTACTGTAAAACGCCTGAAAAAATGTGTATGTCTCTAGATCTTATTGTTTCGAAGTGCGACTATGAACTTCTGAATGATTTGTGTGTGGATAGGACAACTGAGGCGATGTCATTTTGTCAATTGAACAACGGACGTAATTCGAAGGAAGTTAAGGCCTGCATTTTGGATGCTATTAACGATGAGAATGCTGTAAATAACAATATTATGATGAATGAATCAAGTCTTAAGCAAGATACAGGTGATAAACCAACCGAAAGTGCTTTAATGTGCTTCATAATATAAAATTTAGAGTGTGTAGTCATGTAATGTCTCATTTATAGTTGGGTCATGTTAGTAAAATCATAATTGTTTCTGTTTTTGTTTTTTTAATTGCATGCTTCCGCTAGCCTTTTGTTTGTATTTGTACTTGAAAAATGTTGAAATGTGTCGATGCTTCGAAATGCATGAATACCATTTGGTCCCTTAGAAAGTTTTCGTTGCTTTCAATTTGCAGTGCTTTGATATGTAAATCTTTAATAATTAATTCACACGAATGAGCAATAGACTTTTCTAAAGGGGGTATAAACCATGTCTATTTTAGCCTACAGAAATTAGCAAAGACAAGTGCTTAAAGCCACGTTTAAAAAATCGTATTTTAAAAAAGCCTTGCATTTATAAATTTTTTTTATCTCCTCCCAAAATATATTTTGTTTATGTCCACATTTGTTCTGATTCGTTTGAAAACAAATATTTATATTTATATATATATTTTATTCACTGAGAAAAAGCTAAAAGATTAAAAAAAAAAAAATATGGCTACATTTCTTAAATGTTTCTAACAGATAACATATATGCGTTGCTATAAGACATTATTTTGGATTCATAACCAAAAACTTTTGCCTTCATTGTTCGATTTCTATTTTATTTTAGTAGTCTAGGCGTCGTTAGATTTGCAAAGACACAATCAAGCGCTTTTGTTGACAGTAGCTTTTTTTAAATCACAGAAATATACATATCTCCGTATACTTTCATGTTTATATGTCCTGTTGATCCGAAAAAGTTTTTTTTAATTTCAATAGTGAATTAATAGTGTTTTGGTATAGTTTAAAGGGTTTTAATATAGAAAAAAATTGTGTACTCCGTTGAAAAAATCTATTACATATATCCTAAATTTGGAAATTAACAGCTCAATTTATTTATTTAGTACAGGAAAGTTAGTAGATTTCACCAGGGTCATGCTTTTGTAATAGCAAAAACCAACCCTGTTCCACGAAATAGTCTTATCTATCCCGTACTAAGTGAAATATTCATTAAAATTGCATTGAAAACTCGACTTTATATTAATGGATTTTACAATGTGATTCATCGAGTGAAAAAAAAACTATCAAAATCTAAAAAAGTAGAATTTCTTAATATGGGGTATAAAAGCTCCTTCCTGTTGATAGATCTAAAACTATAAATATATACATAGTATATATTTCAAAAACATAATTTATGTATCTGTCCTGTTACACAACATGATTAGTTATTCAAATTGACCTTAAACTTAAATTATATCATTTAAAACAAAACTCTAAACATGTTTATGGAAAAAGTTTTGGACGTCCGTTTCTTTAAATTTTGGTTTATGTTCTAAGGTTATTGAAGATACCAAAACTACTGGAATCAAGAAGAGGAGCTTACTTACCAAGCATAATGTTACTTCGGTTATGGTTGTTCCTAAAATATTTTACAGATTAAAGTTGATAAAATTTGTTGGATGTTCCTTTTTGTGGAAAATATGTATGTAATATTAATAGGCTTTTGTATGATAGCATACTCTCAAGTCTCTGTAACGGTCTTTTCCGAACATAAAAGATTAAGTACCACTACAATAGTCTAATAACAATCGACGTGGCACACGTGAAATTGTAATAAATAGAATTTAAAAACTTATTGATACCTCACTCACTGTATCTGTTCGGAATATACCCGCTTTACTGATATCTGGGCAATCTTAGGACGGGATTCCTTAGTTTTGCTATAAAAATACTGAGAAAAAAAATTTCAATCGCTTGCTAAAAATTGAACGTTTATAGGGTAAAAAGTTAGCATTCGATTTGAAAAATTCTTTCTTTGTTTTAAAGTTTAACTTAAGATTTGGCTTTATGGCTAAATGTTTTTTAAAGTTTAGACATTTAAATTGTTTTACATTTGGTTTCTGCCTCTGAAAATTTATACGTATGTATATGTAAAGGATATGGATTTCAGGGATCACTTAAGGACTGGATATTTTTATAGGGTGAAATAGAGTAAAAAGAACAATAATAGCACCCGATTTTAAAAATTATTTTATGTTTAAGGTTATATAGAAAGATATTTTTAAAACTTAGGTATTAATAGGGTGAAATGGGGAGATACAAAATAACATCCCGTTTAAAATTTTGTTTTTAATTTGAAATGTGATACATAGCGCTCATTCAAAAGGGGTTGCGGTCTGCGGGGCTTGGAATCAAAATATAATAAAATTTTTAATGGAGGTGGTTTTTTTCCTTATTGTGTTTTAAATTTTTGTGGTGCACAATCGGGGATTTGTGACAATTGATGAAAAAATTGTGAACAAGAAATTTCTAGTGACGAAACCACTATGCGTTTACCTAGGCACGACAGTTGGGCTTATCAGTTAGATGATGTCGTACCCTTCTGATATGGAAGATTTAACTCGTTGTTTATCGACACAAATACATTAAGGAGCACTGATAGGCTCTAAATTATATATTTTATTTTTTTAACCTGATAAAACTTCTAAGTATCAACTTTTTCAACATTCTATGCAATCAATTCTTCCCAATGATGTGTTTAACTAATAGATTAGACTAGACTTAACACTTGTTGTTATTGATTTTTAAAACACTTGCTATCATTTGTTTTGATAAGCTACAGCTCTGTTCAGCTTATTGTGGAACAGAAGTTACAACAGAACAATAACAACTCAGGTAGAAGCTTATTCAAATACATGGTGTTGCAATGACAAATACATACCTAATAGAAATGATACCATTTTTAATTTTTCCAATCAATTGTATTATTCACTTTTTTCACATCTTTTATTTGTAAAGGTGCAGTTGTTTGATTATTTTTTACTTGACATTTGTTTTGTATTTAAGTTTTAAATACCAATAAATATTGAAAAGATTCAAAATCAATTGCAATGCAATAAAAACTTCCTTTCATAACTTGATTACTCAACTGTGTGTACGTAGAATTTTATTTGAAAGAAAAAACCCGAACGCAAGCAGCCGCCCTACCCAATACCCATGCCCTACGCACAGCGGTGATCTACATTATTTGTTTATTTATCTCTTTTTATTTTTAATCTCTTTTTTTTTATCATGTTTCGCTCAATTGAACCTATCATTCCTGCATATAATGCTCGTCATGTTAGTTGATTTTGATGGTGATTCCAATAAGAGAAACGCAAACGGTCAACATACAGATCCGAAGATGGTTTATTATTAGAGTGAGTGAGCTTCTCTGTTTCTATCAACTTGAATCAAATGATTTATCGATGCAAATGATCAGTCGGGTGGTAGCATTGAACCAGCAAAGCAAACTAGTGTGAATAACCTCCCCATTGTTATTGTTGCATTAAAATAATAAGTTTTATTTAACAAAAAAGCAATTAAAATTATTGTGCAAAGTGAATTAGTATGTTATCGGCGCACACAAGTTAGTTTGATTATTTTCCTATTTATTTTTTTGTTGATTCTCTTCTCTTCTCTGTCCTTTGTTTTTGTATTTTGTTGTTGTAGAATAGAGTGTGTTGTATTTGTAATTAATTGATTGTTGTATTTGTAAACAAAACGCCTACTTGATCGTAATTGATTGCAAAATTATTCTTCAAATAAATTGTAAATGTCGTAGTGTGACTTATTTATATTTATTTTTTGTTTTTGGATAGCTTCATGTAATGCCGCAAAATTGGCACAGAAGTCTTTGACACTCCCTTTAGCTGGAACATCTAAATCAATAAACCAACCAGCCACCCAGTTGGGTACTCAAACTCTTGGTCGGCATGGTGGACTGCTATCACCTAAATCGAATATGTCTACACCAGATGTCAATAAGGTGGGTCATTCAGTGTTTTATGATTGTATCGATGGCAGCCCAGCTGGTGGAGAAAAGCAGGATGACATGAAGCCGGAAAAAAGTGATACTGACGAAGAAAGTGAGTATTGATAGATTGTTGTATGGTTTAAAACGGGCCTTGGAATAGATAATATTCTGTTCTTTATTATATTTAGATACTCTCAATATTGATCGATGGTCCCAACGATCGGATGCTTCCGAATGTAGTCGCAAATGAAATTATTAAAGTTCCTCTGACAAAGAAGATGAATTCATTCTATAAGCCAAGACTCTTCTGCTTATTATAAAAATACTCGGAAAGAACATTTTTTTTAATCTACCAATTTGAAAAAGTAGTGATATGACAAATTTTACACAGGTTTGGGTTTTTTTTTTTGTGATCGGTAACTAACTTTTCATTCTCCCAATTTACTCTTCATTTCACTTATAATTCAAGAATGCGCTGAGTTTATAAGACATTGTAAAATTTTTTAAATATTTGAAAGTTTTGGGAAGCAACCGAACAATCCTATTAATTACATAATATTATGTATGGCCATCAACTCCGTTCATTTCAAACTTCTGGTGTATTTTTGCGCAAGCAATTCGCTACCAGCTATGTATGGTATTTAAATAAACAGGTATTCTAGTAACTTTTATCGATTCGATAATTGTTTTGATTCTAATATTAAAGGAAGTGACTCAATAATTACATGCCAAACTATAACAGTTCTGAGCAATCCGCCAGTGGACATATTTCGTAATTGTTATATTAATTTAAAAAAATTGAAATTTGACTAGACGAAAAGACAGTCATATTTTTTTTTTTGTCTTCGAGTGAATTTTCAGTTTTAAACTAGTTCTATTCAGCTTTGAGTGCATCAAATGTTACTTTTCATTGTTTGTCCATTATTTAATTAAGAAATCGGGCACACTTTTTCAACTTTAAATTGAGTTTAAAATAAAAACTCGGATAACTTCTAACCCAAACTCAGTATGCGAAAAGACTTTAAGGTTTGGTTGTACTAATTACCATTATTTTTATTTAAGGTTTGAATGACACTATTATTTTTGTTTTTTTCTTGCTCCACTGTTTTTCATGAAACATATACAATGTTATCAGTGAAATAATTGAAATGCACTCTAAAATTTAAATAACGAAATTGTCCGTTAACATTAATTCACCACTCTTTTTTTTTTTAATTCTGTTAATTAAATATAATGTTAACTCTGGTAAAAAAATTACCTCAGCAGAAAATTCTTAAACACCCTGTAAAGTTTTTTTTTAAGTAACCAATTTTTATTACATGAGAATGTCCTGTGGGACTTTTCACATCCCCGCTTGGCTTATATAAAAACAGAATGATAGCTATGTATTAGCAGTGATATGGCATTTTGTGTGCATTTTTATTTTAAGTGTAAAAGTAAAAAAGCAAACAAATAAAACATTGTGAGTTTCAGCCGAACAACATTCCACTCCGAAAATTTGACATTTCACTTTTCCCTTGTTATGAGTTTCTTCCGAAATTTTATGTTCGAAAAAATCCCCTTATTGTGTACCTTCATGTCGGGCGGAACGTAATGCCATTGGCATCCTAAATTTCCCCGAAATTTCGTTCGGCCGAAACTCACAATAGCTTTTAAAATTCCAAGTAAACAAAATAAGGCTGATTGATTTATTTTTGATTTAGATACACATTTTTCTACCGATTTACATTCTCTGTACTTACTTCAATACAACTTCCAGGTGTAAGTTTGCTAATGTTGTTTTTGATTTGTTTAATTTATTTTGATAGTGAAAATAATCCATAGCTGAAGCATTTGAATATGAATAATTGAAAGTAGACCCAGAGATGACGATTTTGAAATAATGACACAGTAATTAAATTACACGAATACAAAGACAAAAATAAATAAATTTGAAATCGAACATACTCCATTCTTGACGAAAAAGTTGAAAACGATCATTTATTAAATTAAATAAAACATTACTTGCTTTCACATTTGAGACGTTTTAAAAGCAAAATCAGTGATTATTTTGATGACAATATAAAGCTTATGACAATTTATAAGTTCAAGTAGCCCCAACTCCAAAAATTGAGTTTCGATGCTGTCATAGCCTTCTAAGACGCGAATTATGGTCGATGTTTACAGCATCTAACTGATGAGCCCAACTGTCGTACATGGGCAAAACGCAATTTTTGGAGTTGAGGTCACTTGAACTTATAAATTGATATGTATTCAATAGCTCCACTTAAACAGAAGTAGTTTTCTACGCTATTAAAGCTTATTATAAATTAATAACCTTCTAATAAAATTTTTATTTAAATGACTACTACTTACTTGCTTACAATTATAAATCATTTTTCTCATGAAATAATAATAATATTTTGTGAAAAAACACATTAGGTGCGTTCATTTACTTTGAAACTCTGATTTTCTATCCAAAATTGCGAATTTCTAAACATTTTTTTTATATATGAACTTTGACAGATTTTTTATTAAAATTCGTATAAATTCTCAATTTTGGACCGGTTTGTAACAGACATATTAATTTGAAGATTAATAAAAATTCTTGATGAATTTTTGAAGAAAAAAAGAAGATGCACGGAAAAAAATTAATTTGTAGTGTTAAATAACTTCAAATGTAGGCGAACAAATTTTTTTTTTAATTTCGAATTTTTCACTTAAGCCTAGTATACAGTTCCTCCTCAAAAAAGGATTAAATTCCTAAAGGCCACATGTCATTTTTATTCAGTGGGTTTTTAATCTCGAGTCCAAATACATCACCCTTATAATGAAATTCTAGTCTGCCACTGACATTTATTATAATTAATGTTCATATAAAATTACACTTTTTATAATGTTTGTATTAATAATTAAATAAATAGAAATTATATATCGACACAATTAAGTTTTGTAACTGACTGAAGCATGTCTTGAGAATTACATACGTAATTATATTATAATTCAAATATATATATTTCAAGAGCTTGCTCTGAAAAGAATTTTTTAAACTTAACAATTTGTGCTCTAAAAGCTAAGCATAATAAATTATGATGATTCAGTTTCTTCATCACCGGCCGGCCTTCGTTATTCATAAATTAACACCAAGTCGCCGGGTGGCCCCGGCGCAGTGGAAGTAGTGCTTGACTGCTTACCTGGATGTGTGGGTTCGATCCCCAGTCTAGGCAGCATTCTTTTCTATATTCCCTCAACTGAAAGCCACCCCTGGGATTTAATGAGATAATCAAAACCTAATTTCTCAATCCACTGTGCCAACAAAAATCTATCCTATCCTTCTATTCCTTCTAACATTTGCCTAATTTATAAGACCCTAGGTCTTACTGGCATATATATGTATGTTTGTGTGTTTTTTAATATTCCATATCGCAATTCAAAATAAATTAATTAAATTAAAATGTAAATTTTAATCTTGAAATTGTAGATTTCAATTAAAATAATTCTAAGTTTTCTGAAATGAAGGAGACTTATTTGGTATATCTAATTAAACTTTAAAATAAAATATTAATTAATCATAAGCAATTATAGAATCTTACCCCGGGTTTAGACAGACCAAGAGTACTAAAATAAATTATTATTAATAAAAGCGTTTATGAAAGTAAGTTTCTCAGCACATAAAGAACCGACTTGTAGCATTAATGGACAAAATTACAGAGAAATGCCAATTTATATTCCTTATAACAGTTTATCGCCCTTTGAAAAATATTTTGAGTGGAATTGTATCAGTTCGTTGTTATACGTCCGAATTCTGAGTCACAAAACCAAAGTGTTTTTTTGTTTTTAAATAAGCTAGAGCCCTTTTAGCATTTGTATTGATCTCTTTCTAAATTTTTGATTTAACACTATAAAACACAAGTGTCTGAAGAACTGAATAGAAATATCAATGTAATTTTGAATGAAAAAACAAGAACTTAAGTGTGCTACCAATAAGTTTTTAGGCTGGAGTTATATCTTTTCCATGTAGACGAACTCGATCATTAGACACCTTTGAGTGATGCATAGTCTCGTATGTTCATTTTAACTGAAAAAAACCTTTACCGTCAATCGGAAACGGACCCTGAACCCAGCGCATTAGAATCCCTGCGCATTCTGCTACAGAACTTACGTAATCAACTATTGTATGTTATAGTACTTCCACTTTGTAGTGTTTGCCAATTTCCGCCCATCTCCTAATTTTATAAAAATAAAAATGAAAAACGGCCCTTGTATTTATAAAAAAAAATCCTATTATCTAAACACCTCTTTTATTTTTGTATCTTCTTTCCAACCATCTAAAATAAAAATTCAAGCACCCTCCTCTGATTTAAAACAAAATTTTATTCCACAGTTCAATTTAAATAATTCATACCTCCATGACAAGTGGATGGAAAAAAAAAGTTTTATTGATAGGATTCTTAACATTGCATTTATTATTATCTCCTTTTCAAAAAATAGCAGGCGTTAAACGATTTTCATCATGTCTTATTTTTATATTGCATTTGTATCACTTCAACCCTCTGGCCGCCAAATGAGTGGAGGTTGGAAAAGGTAAAGAATTCTAACTCATCTGTTAGATGCTCTCTGATATTTAAAATTCAAATGCCAATTAAATCGAACAATCTGTGATAGATTTCTAATTGATTTTGATTGCCCTTAAATGTTGCTCTTGTAGCAGAATAGTTTTTCAAAGTATGTATGTCGTTTTATATACATTAGGGTGTTCGTTTTTTGGTTTTTCATGTTTGTTTAACTTATATCGATTTTCAAATGGAGATACAAAATAATTTTTTTTCAGATATTTATTTATTTTCATCTCCTATAGTCGCTGTTAACGGTTAATTCAACATTTTTGATTGCATAGGGTTATTCGGATATAAGAATCGCCAAAAGGCTGCGGCGTGTAGATTGAGACCATAGAAGACAAAAATAACGACTGTAGAAGTAAAAAAAAATCTGAACAAAATTAGAGATTTTTGTTATCTTTTTTTTTTAACGACCACCTTAATGTACATACATATTTTATATAGTTTCAGATATCGATCAACAGGGATGCACAATCTTCTCTGGTGTGACTTTCTTGGGAGCAGCAAACATAAATGCACCAAAGTCAGAGTTGGACATTCACCGAATAATGTGTGATTTGAACTCGGGATCAAACTCCGTTGGCTTTAAAGTTTCTGTCAGCATTCCCAATTGTTCTGATGGCCTTGTCGTGTAAATATACTTGAGTTTTTATTTTCATATATGTAATATAAAATGAGAAATTCAATTAAAATGATTTATCGTTTATTTTTTTTTTTTTGCAAAAGCCTCTATGACGCAGAAAATAACTCACTTATATCGGCGTATGAAGTACAGAGCATAATATTGTATTTTCGCGGACCATATGAAAGTAACGAAAGTAGTTGCTTTGCTTTTACTTTGCTGCATGGTGAATCCTTGTTCCGATGTCATGTGTTTCGATGTCATATACCTGAAGCAGTCAACCAAGTTAGTGGTAAGATTACTCAAGTTGTTATTTATGGTTTAAAAATCACAATTTTTTTAATTAAAATATGTGTGTTTTAGCTTGTTTCACCAAAGCTTTTCGACGTTATCCAGCCAGTTTGACGTGCAGTGTCACTTCTGCCGTCGATAGCATAATGATAAATTCAATTACCTCGGACATAAGTGGTAATCCAATTAATGAAGCCGGATATGAATTTATAGTTTCACTTGAAATCCGAGAGAAAGTGGCGAAGTCATATTGTGCAGTTCCACGCAGCGATAGATCAAGCTTCAAATTACGTTGCAGGACCGACAAAGAAGTGTGTATCACAGTAAAACAAGCTGCATCTTCAACCTTACAGCCACTTTTCATAGAACGATGTTTTGGAGTTCTCATCAGTCCAGGCAAGCTTGTCCGACAGGCTGATATGCAATTACTCGATATGGTATCAATGGGATACCAAGTGGGTAACATTGACAACCAAACTCCTTTAACACAAAATCCGTATCAAATCCGTGCCGAATGGAAAGCGAGCGACAAAGCTTTTGAACAGCTCAACTATGAATCCAATAAAACGTTCCTCACTGTAGCTGTGGACCTTGTTATTCGGGGAATACAAGAACCTGTACGATTTGTTATCGAAACTCCGGTCATAATACAGTCACAAACCGAAATTCGTATAATGGATCATTTTACATCAAAGCGTCCCATGTCGTTGCGTTTCTATTTACATTTAAAGAAAACCGATGAATCATCCTGGGAGGTGGCATCTATTGATCCATCAGAGGAGATACTCGAACAGACGCCACAGTCGTCTATCCTCAAATTTGGCATCAATAATTTATCACGAATGGTTCGATCGTCAAGTGTTGTATCAATTGAAGATGATTGTCCAACAGATTATAGTTCCGATGGAGATGAACCTTTGCTCAGTGGAACTGGTGAGGTTTCCAAGGAGTGCTCACAATATACCTTAGATGAATGGGATCCGATATTAAAAGAATGGGACACGGAAAAGAGACCTAAAAATTTAGCACCGCTAGTGAGGCTCGGAGTTCCGGAGGCACTTAGAGGAAAAATTTGGCAAAAATTGTCAAATGTAGAAGGCAAAATAGAAATGACCGACATGTACAGGACATTGATAACGGAAGTAAGTATTAACGTTTCTTAATTGAGATACATTTTAGAACAGCAAACATTTGTTTTTGTCAGCCTCGAATGATCTTTTCATATTCACCTTAACTTTGATTATTATATTATTTTTTTCACAACAAATTATTAAAAAAACAAAATATTTTTAGAAAACAAAATGTGAAACAGTTATCCAGCGAGATATTCACAGAACATTTCCTGCTCATAAATGCTTCAAAGAAACCGGTGGATCTGGACAAGATGCACTCTTTAAAGTATCTAAGGCATATGCCGTGTATGACAGTGAGGTTGGATATTGTCAGGGCCTAAGCTTCATAGCTGCCAGTTTATTGTTGCATGTAAGTCATTTTTTGAACAACATTTTTATATTTTATACAATTAATTTCTTCTTTTTTTTTTGCAAAGATGCCCGAAGAAGACTCATTTTGTGTACTGGTCTCGCTTATGTACGACTATCGTCTACGTGACCTTTACAAGCAAGGCTTTGAATCTCTTTACCTGCGATTGTTCCAACTTGACCGCCTTATCCGCGAACATTTGCCTAAGCTTCATGAACATTTCGAACGATGTGGTGTCGAAACTCATATGTATGCATCTCAGTGGTTCCTCACCTTATTTACGGCAAGATTCCCTTTGTGTTTTGTATTTCATGTCCTCGATGTATTTTTGCTCGATGGAATACCATTGCTATTCCAAGTGGCCATTACTTTACTTTCAATTTGTGAATCTGAACTACGTCAACTTGATTTCGAAGGCATACTCAAGTATTTCCGTGTCACATTGCCCAAAAAATGTCGCAGCTCTAGTCAAGCCCGTAAAATCATGAAAATGGCTTGCGAACGTAAAGTCAAAAAATTAAAACAATACGAAGATGAGTTTTTCCTACAGAAAAAGAACGATGAACGCATCGAAAAAGAAGCACAAATCTATGAAGCGAAGTTTGGTGAAGAACGAAAGAAATTCCAAGCCGAAATCGTTCTTTTGCAAAAGAAAATCGATGAGAACACTGAAAAGGTCATTCAAACCGAAAAAACACACACTGGAATAACACATGATTACAAGCAGATCATACAGCGTCAGGAAGAAGAAATAACTAGGCTAAACAAAGTTGTCGATGGAATGTCGGTAAGAAAGCGAATAGATTTAATTATATTTAACCAAAAAGTTAAACGTTAATTTGAACTTCTATTGTGTTCAAGGAAACAATGACTAAATGCAGCGTATGCTCAGAAAATATTCAAAAGGATTCATCTCTGAGGAATGTTCTGAAGCCACAGAAGAAACAAACAGAAGAACCCGCCCTAGGACCTCTGGATCCATTCAATATAGCTACACAAAGGATACGTGAGCTCGAGCTTGAACTTGCACAGGCAAAACTCGCCCAGGTCGAGGCAGAGTGCAAGAATCAGGACCTTAACCATCAGCTCAACGCCACCCTCTCAGAAATTCAAAATAACCGCAGCAGCTGGCAACCATGGCTGTCGAAAACTTTCAATTCTATACAGGAAAAGGTTACGACGAGGCGCGATGCCCCCACATTCCAGTCGTACACGAATCCAGGTCCCGATGAAGGCGGAAATCAGGTAGCTTAGACCTACACAGACCTATATTACCGTTGGGGCGGCATTTAAAAGAGAGAGCGCGAGACCACCATTTAACATTTGACTTCACCATTATTATTGTTTTTCTTTTCTTCTTTTTATCTTTTAAGTTTATTTTTTTCATTCAATCACATTGTGGAATATTCATGTACCTTTTTTGTAATGTACGAAGCACGTGTAAAGTCATTACACGCCATTACACCGACATTTATTTTTTTGTTTGCGACATCTACTTCACAGCCTTAATTTAAATTTATTTTTTTTTTATTTGTTTATTTTTGTTTATTATAAAACTGGAAATAAAAAGTTTATATTTAGTTCATTTGTGACATAAAAAAAAAACCATTGGCAATTTGTGTGTGCGTATTTTTTTTATATTTTCCAGGACAGCAGGGCATCAATGGTAATGGAACATTCTCCAAAGATGCCATCAAAATTCCACAACGTACTCAGTCGCAACAGTATTGATATTCTACCTAGGGAACGTCCCATTTTAAGAGACACATTGAGTTTCAATAATTTGAAATAACAGCTGCAGCAGGATGTTCAATCTCCTCGCAGTAGAATCCTATCACATTAACGCTGGAGAGAAATCAAAAGAAATATTATATTTATTGTCGTTTTGCCTGGAAAACAATATGGGAATCAATATATTATGTATTAATTTATTTTTCTTCTTTTTTTAATATTTATAAAGCTAAGTTTATTAGGTGCTCGAATTTTATTCTGTTTTTCCAAACAGTCCGCAAGCAGAGATTGTTTTTATAATAACAATTTAAGTTTTTGAGATTTTAGATTTGAATTCACTTTTAAAAGCAAAACAAAATAAGCACAAGTTAAATGTGTGCACTTGTTTCAAAATAAAAAAAATATTAAATGTTTTTTCCTATTTTAAAAGTATGGGCTATTCGTATATATATTTTTGCACTTCAACAGGATTATCAAAACATAAATATATAAATAAAAAAAGCATGAGCAAAAAAATGTATAAAATGAATAACTAGCTACTGCAAAATATTATTGTATGTATAGTTACTTAATGTGTAATCTAAACAAAGATCTGTTTGCAAATAAAGATATTTGATTTCCCATGCTTAAATTCTTTGTTTTTTTTTTTAGACTTTTCGCTAAGAATGAAACAGTTTATAGCTTCTAAAAACAGAAAGAAATCGCTTCTCTATCAATATTGAGTGGAGTATACATTTACGTGACTTCCAAAAATATACCTCAAATAGAGTCGGGATTGTCAAACCATCGTCTTTTGTGACTATGTTTTCTTCTATTAGTAATAAACACAATGCAAAGAAAGGAGGGACCGGAACTCTTCCCGAATTCAGAACGGATTTGAAAGATGCTAAATGAATTTTGAAGTACCGGCAGAGGAGTAAAGTAGAGTAGCCTTTCCTTGTTATGTGGAGAAAAATTAATTTTATATTGAACTGAGTTATATTTAATCGGAAGAATTTTTATACTGGCGGAACCTAACGATGAAATTTGTACAGTATTTTCTTTTATACCGGATTAAGGAAGGAATTATAAAAAAAACATGACTTAGACGCCAGTTAAGCTTTGGAAATTTTGAAAAAGCTCGGTTGTCTAAACCTTGGCAAATGTAACATTTTATTTAATCAAATAGAGTAGGTATATTGCTAACTATTTTGAACTATCTAGACTCTGTCTAAATAGTAAAAGATCTACAGCCGTATCTATTACATTTTCTTAAAACGTCTCTTATAGGCCATTTAGTTAAGTTTATTTAAATTGCCTTTAAATCACGTTACTTAAATTCTTACCTATAATCGTTTTCCCTTTGATAATTAACTAAACAACGATTGTGTCACGTGTTCTACGAATTGCATACTTTTAGGCTGTTTTTGAAAGCTTCGAAAAAATGCAAATAAAAACAAGCTCATTAGCACATAAGAGAGAAAGAGAGGCAACTGGAGGTATAGTCCATAGCAAAAGAAATGAAACTAGACTCCAAATCTAATAGATACGATTGAATTTATTTAAAATGTGTAAATGGTCTAAAATCTGCCAGTATTTTTCTTATTAAAAAACTGACAAATGCATTTGATGTTTGAACATGTTCGTCTTCTTAATAGTAGATACACTTTCACACATTCGTTTTTTGGAATACTTCTGCCAACCGTGAAATTTTAGATTAGAAAGATTACATGTAAATCCACTTAAAAAAAAAAAACAATCAAAATCAACTATAATTACGTTATAAAAATATATTTTACACCAATGTGCCATAAAATTATTTGAACACCACTTATTGAACAGACCCCTAGCAATTACTACATATGAAAGAGACCGATATAATAACATTTTTTGACTTTGGCCTTGGGCAAACACAAACAGCAATATTCCATCGACCATTTTCTTCATCATTTCGTTAATTCTTCGTTTTTTTTTATTAGTTAGTTCGATTTGAGCATTCTCTCCGTGAGGAAAACAAATACAAATTCGTGAAAACGCAAGTCGTTTGACTAACACGCGCAATTTTTTTTTATCAAAAAACATAAATTCTTTCCGAATTCTATGAAAAACTAATTATTAAAAATATAAAAGAAACCAACAGAAGCAAATAAAAAAGATTAAATGTAAAACGAAAAAACCCAAGAAGAAACTAAACGGAATGGGTCAAGGAAGCGTGTAAAAAAGGCCAGTGTCTACCTTTTTGGTTTCGTTTTGTGAATATGAATTTTTTTTGCTTTACGAGCAATTCGGTGGGAAAAAGTTTGTAAGAAAAAGTGAAAAAATAATTTGATTTGTGCGGCTGTCACAAAAATTATATGAAATTTTTCAAATTTAATTGAAACTTAAGAATTTTATTTTTTGGAAGCCTCGTTATCGCAAAACGAGATCAAGTTCGTTCGCTCGTTGTGAAGTGAGGTATTCTATTGTGTGACATATTTTCGTGTAAATCTTATCATCCTACGCACATATTTAAGATTTGTGAAAATTATATAGGAAATAGTGATAAATTTCGCTTGATAAATTCAAAGAAAACTACCAAAAAATTTAAAGAAATAAAAAAAATATAGTATTAAAAAAGTTATTAAAAAAATAAAAAAAAGTCGTGACAGTGTGCGTGGCAGCAAGTTTGAGTTTCGTGTGTGTAAACACAGGAAAACCCAAAAACAACACAAATATCGTTCGCGAGTGCAACGATAACAAGTTTTCGTCATCGAAAACATATCCCGTTGTCCTTGTCTTACTTATTGGCAATCGACATTTCGATTTACACACTTTCGCCGCAAAGCAATTGTTCTTCGCCGTGGTCGTTGTCGTCGTAGTGTCGCGCGCGTAGAGAACGTGTTAAACTAGAAAAGACAATAACAAATATTCAGTTTTTTGCTTTAACATTGTGATAGTCGCTCATCTTCTGCACTATAACTGCATTTTTTTTTTCTGTTATCAAATCGATATACAATAACATTGTTCCAAAGTTTATCTATTCGGTTGATTGATTCATTCATTGATAATATTCAGAATGGCTGATGTTAGTGATGTGACTGACGTTTTCGATTTGGAATTGCACGAGGAAGAAAATCATCGAGACTCGGATGACGATATTATCGAACTTGATGATGTAAGTACACATGCATACATATGAAACGAAATATAACGCTTTCTCCCTCATTTAACGTGCATTTCCGTTATATATTTCGCAATTTATATAAATATATATTATTCACGTGCAGTTGCACTGGAGTAAACAATGAGTAAAACTATAAAAACGGTTCTTTTTTCTGCTGCATGCGCGTGTTGTGCTTTTTTGTTGTGTTGTTTTTGTTGGCCTTATAATTTTTCACACGATTTATTGCTACAACTACGAGTACAAATTATGCAGCATATAGGTATAGTCTGCAATACAATAAATATATATAATATTGTTGTTTCAACATGCGTGTAGGTCGAATGAGAACGAGCGAGATGGAGCATGACCAGATTTATTGTTTTGTCTAGACAAATTGTTGAGAACTGTTTTTTCTTTTACTTGCTAATTTGGATTTCTGGGACAAGGAAACAATGAGGATACCTAGACCTACCTTTAATAATTAATTTTTAATTTGTAAATAAATTCTGAGAAGCTATTTATGAGGACTCAATTACCTACCTACCTATCAGCTTAATTTTGTTTTTCTGTAATTTCACCTGCCTGTAATGTTGCCTGAACCTGTTCAGTGAGTCAAATAGATAATTGCAAACTCGTGAATGTGAATGATTCAGAGATCATTCTACTTATAAATATTTTTGTATACCTACCTATACAAATAAGTATGTACAATATATGTATGGCTTGTGTTGGTACTCGATGGAATTATTTCATAAGCTTTGACCCTGTTTAGATTGGGAAGATTGAGTCCGGACTCTTGAGAAGTGAGTGCCATCGTGTTTACATTTGAAACTTTGAGGCGCCTCAAAATACATTGAAACAACAATTTCATACATTGAAACAACAACAAAGTAGACTCATGAGACCGGTTTTTTGTTTTATTCGTACCTCACTAGAGTCCTCACCCACACTTCTCTTGTCTACGAACTGCCATGATACCGGCCTCATTCTTCCCAATCTAAACAGCGTCTTTGTTCAACGATGCTTTTCTGGACAGTTTAGAACAGAAAAGATAAACATTTTTGCTGTTCAATAAGTCTGTCTGGAACACTTTATGTCAAGAAAATCACAAATGCAATTTTAATTAAGTAAAGAAATATTTCGACGTAAAATATATGATTTTTTTCATCTAAATATGCTGAGGTTAAGAGAAAAATAAATTCAAACGTAGAAAAACTTATAAATCGATGTACCTATGAAACATTTTTGGCATTATTTTTAATTCTCGATTTTCTTAAAAATCCTTTTTTGGAAATGAATCGAATTCATTATAGCTAGTTATTCCAAGCTGTAAAAAACAAAAAGAAAAGTTAAGTAGATTAGTACCGTTTGATTTTGAAAAACCCATCTCAATTTTACAAAAATTCACAACTTTTAATTTATTTACGAATTGAAAATTGAACATGGGCTCTATAGAAACTCGAAACATTCATATCCGCATTTACCTACGAGTTACAGTGAAAAAACACTTTACATAGCTACTTTGTATCCAACATTTTACTTTGAGTATGTATAGGTACCTACTCCTAAACAAGGTTTCGGGAAAACCAATGACGGTAATACGGCAAGAAGATTTTTTGAGAATTTTGAAACAACTGCGGAAATAATTTATTAAAGTTGAAATAGGTAACTAGTGAGATTCAGAAACATTTAAAATTTTTTAATTTAAAGTTAAATGGGCAAAAATTTGGAAAATATTTATTTATTGCACCAACTGTTCCCAAAGTTCTCTCCAATGGAGAATATATAATTAGTTCTGATATTTTGCCAATAGGAGAGCTGTCAGAAGAGGCTCAAGAAACCAACCATAAGCTATATAGGAAGTACCGGTTAAACAATACTTGCAAAATAAATAAGAACGAGGACAAACGAAGACTTATTTCGAATGGTGTTGGTATCATCAGACCCCTTTTTATCGTCACTAAGAAAATTTCAACAAAAAAATGAAATTGAAGATAAATGGCCTACAAAAATCCAAAATATTTTTGAATTGAATAACCAATTAATTAACTGTTTTTATTTACTTTTTTTACTTAGACCAATAACAATTTTTATAGTTTTCAATTTTCTGAAAAACTGAAAGACCTTAAATCCCAGATTTTAAACACTCGACTTAAAATTGGTACCAGCATTCAATATAATAACATACTAGTACTCGAAAACATATCTATCTATATAAATAAAAATGTAAATGTACGTTTGTTCCTTACCGCTAATCTCCGAAAGTTCTTCACCGATTGCTTTGAAATTTTGACACAATGTTGCATCGAATACGAGCGGGTTTATACAACAAGAAAAAAACAGTGGGATATGTTGTGCATGAAAGCAACACCCGCTATTCTAGATCTCAGCAATCTCAGTTTCAGACACATAATAACTCAGAAATTTTTTAAGTTTTGTTGTCAAAATTTTTAACTATAGGTACGTCAAGCGAAAAGCAAAATTCATTAGTGAACCCTTAACCACTCTGTGCTGAAGGAAGATGGTACCTACCTTACATATAGCTAACCCCAAAAGAAAAGAATAACCTCCGATTTTAATGAAGAACTGTTCAAATCAATAAGTTGTATCATTCTCTTTCAATTTCAACTTGAAATTCTAATTGTAAAGTAAGCCTGTGTGGATTTTTGTCATTCCGAATGTTCCAAAGTCTTAACTGATTATGTTATAAGATTCTAGCCGCGTTTTATTATCCTCAGGTCTGGGTCGGGGTTATCTTTTAACACGTAACACAAAAATAACATTGTTTCTCGGTTTCCATCGAGGTTTTATTTATGTATCCAGATATTACATAGTTTTTAATTTTATGGGTAGATGGATTTTCTGTTTTGCAAATGGTAAGGTAGTCCGAAATAGAAAGTAAAGAAAAAAGACTGTATCTACATGAAACCCAGGCAAAAAAGAGATGGGCATACAACACTGTTTTCGGACATAGGTTACAGGCTCAAGAAGCTCAGCGAAGCGGATAGGCAACAGCTATTAGAATTATAGTAACATTTTTGACTCCAGGGAATCGAGGGCTTTTCACATGACACATTTATTTCAACGCACTTGCGCACCAAATTAATTGTCTTGTTTTCGAACCGCAACACTTTTAGTGCAATATAAAAGTAAAATAAATGTATGCATAGAGAGTAGTGCTTGGATTCACAGATTCTGGAGTTCCGAATATGAAATAATCTAACAGATTTAATTACTGGGGTGATTGTCATTGCCTGCCTAACACTGTAATATTATTTATTTATATTTTCTTTTTCAAATTTTGTACGATAATTGGGTTTGCAAGCCCGTGTTTTAAGTCAATGTTTTGAAAAATTTGTCCTCCCACATTAACAGGGAGAAGAACAAGCAAATTAGAACATAGGAATCATTTCCCACCATTTTTTTGGACATTAACTTCGAAACAACTTGTAGGTATGTATATATGTAGGTACCTAGGTTTTTTATTTAAATAAAAATTAAATGAACAAACATTTTTTGTTAGGTATTTATTTTAAAATTAAAATAACACATTTGTTAAATTAAACGTTGTATTTTCAATAGGATTGAGGGCGGGAGACTGAGCAGGCCACTGCATGTCCTCGATCTTGTTGTCCTGAAAACCATTGCTTAGCTGTCCTGCTGGTGTATGTTGGGTCGTTATACTGCTGAAGATCCATTTAAGCGGCATTTCGAAGTCGGTATATGGTATGGTATGTTTTGCCAAATTTTCACGTACATTATATTTTTAATTCAATATATTGGACCAACTCCATAGAATGAGAAGCATCCCTACACCATGATGCTAGATCCTTCGTGTTTTATCGTTTTTATTTTGTATCTAAGATCATAATGCGGTATTTGGTGGTTGTCTTACAAACTGCCGAGATCCTTTACCACCATAAAGTACAACTTTACTCTCATCAGTCCAAAGAATATTCTTGCACTTTTCGGAAGCCCATCCCAAATGCTCTAGCGCAAACCTCTTTCTTTTTGTTATGTTTGTTTTTTTTTTTCAGAAATGGGACTTTTCGTGCACTGTGAGCATTCAAGTTGTGATTCCCCAATTGTCTTCTCACTGTATGGACACCGCATGGTAAATCAAGTTCATTCATAATCTGTGCAGCTATTGCAATAGTTTGTATTTTTGAAAATCGTACAAACGTTTTATGTAAAATGGCGTTTAAACTTGTTTACGCCTCCGTGTTTCCGCTTTTTCTTGAATGTGAAAGCGTTTCTTAACATTTTCGCCGAGTTCTTGAAATTCCTTATAAGTTTTGTTGTCCATAATAAGCTTTTTAATAAGTTGGGGTCTTTCTGGAGTGCAGTGTTTACCACGACCCACTTCATTACCACAAATTCATTGGTTTCAAAACGAATTCGGTGGAAATAGATTAATAGGATAAAATAGAAGAATAGGCTTTACTTTTTATTATATCTATAAAAAAGTAGAACCTGCAAATCACTGCTATTATTTTGCTCGCCTAAAATACTAGAAGACGACACACAAAGTGACATTTAAATAAAGCGGTAAGAATAAACCCTTAAATTATCACTTCAAAAGGTGAACTTAATTGCCATAAATACCACACAACAGTAGAGGTTAAAAAAAGTGACTGTATTAAAAGATATATAACAAATTATAATTTTTAACAAATTCACTGCTTTTATTTTGCTGGCCAGTGTACAATATACATCCCTATGTGTTCACCTGGAGCGAATTTATCACAAAAGTTAAACTGCCCGTTGTTGGCTGTACTATACAAGTCTTATATGAAGTTCTCCAAGGCAATCATATTAAACCTGTGATTTCAAGCTTGTACAATGTTCATAGGTATATAGCTATGTTTTTTTTTCAAAAGCTCTAATGGTTATCTATTTTTACAACACGACATTGGCAATGTGTCCGAATGGTCCTTAAAAAACGAAAGGTTGATTGATAATAATCACAAATGAGAATAATAATAGTTATAAATGAGAAATAATTATTTTAACAATATCTAGTTGAATCTTTCATTTCGACGACAATGTACTTGTTGATACGGTTGATATCTTTAATGATCTGGGAGTTATATTAGACTATAAACTTTCATTTAATAGTCATATCAATAATCAATAATCAGTAACGGAAAGGTCCGTCTTGGATTAATAATGAGGTTCTCAAAGGACTTTAATGACCCTTAAATCTTTAAATGCTTTACTGTGCACTTCTTTATCCTGTGTCGGAATATTGTAGTTGTCTTTGCTGTCATAATTATGACAACGCCTATAAAAAAAAGTTGAGAGTGTTCAGAAACTTTTCTGCATTATGGCTTTCGACAAATTCTATGGAATCCAACGCAAAGCTTACCACCATATGAAAATGTTGCTAAAAAAAGACAGAGGTTAACAACGTCATATTATTTTATTTCACCTTCTGTCGGGATCTGTTGGCTCATCTTATACCTACTCTAAAATAAAACATCAATGCGCTTCCGAAAACGACTAGAAATCCAAAGGTGAAATCGGCTAAGGTGATTGGTGGGTGATTGTCACATTTATGAAAATCAAATATGATCAAATTAAATTTTGCGTCTATGTAAGTAAAGTGACCACCAAAAATTATTCAAAACTTGACATTACTTTGAGAGACAAGTACTAAAAGTTGTCATAAATCCATTAATTTGATTTTTTTGTGGGTAAAATGGGTAAAATGTTTTATTTACCCGCTTTTGTTTGTGCTAATAAACATGTAGGTAAGTAAAAATTATCTCGATCGTTTTAAAATTTGAACAAAATGAAATAATTTTCATTGATAGGAAGCAAGCCAATAAAATACAAAAAAAAATCAATGTTTTGTAAAACCACTTCTTACTTTTTAACTTTCATTCCATTAATTTCGTTTTATTAGAAAGCTAACAGCTAACATACGACGCAAAAGAATATCCTCAATTGTTTAATCCAAAGATATTTAATCTAAAATGTGTTTTTTGTTTAAATATAAGTTCAAAATATCTACTCTCACACATGCTTACATAAGTAAACCAAAGTATGTATGTATGTAATATGTATATCAATTTGTTTGTAAATAAATCTCCCACTCAAGGTCGTCAGGTAGATAGATAACCTTGTTCTAAATTACAATCGCTGCAGTCATCATCGCTAACGAGACTGTCGCATGGTCAAATGTCTGTCACTAAACCTTCGTTAATCACACATTTTTATGAAAAAAAGATATTTTTTAGAACAATTGCTTATGCGGCCTAAAAGGATTATTCTTGTGTAAGCCATAAAAACAGTAATTAAAGGACTCATCGGTAGTCAACGTGTGTGTTCGTCATATTCTTTTTGTTAGAAAATAAACACTCTCACACACGTTTATATATACGATGTGAAGGACATTTCTACACTTTTGGAGATCTAAATTCTGATGTGAGAATCTATTTTTATAGGTAGGTAGGTATTGTGTTTGATAATGCTCAGAAGTTTTATTTCATATTTTATGTTATGTATCTGCTCACAACAACACAACACAACCCCCCGCCCCCACCCAACTGCTAAACGTTCCAAAGAATTATTCTTGTTCTATCTGTCTATGTTCTTTTCGGAATTTTTATTTCTGAACGGAACACCCATTAAAATTCGATAGCAAAACTTCAAGGCTAAGTTCATAAAAATTCAGTACTCTCAGTATCTGGTCTGGGATTGAGTTGTATGGTGGAAGTTTTCTACACAGACAAAAAAGAATCAACGAACAACGAAACACAAAAGCAATAGAAGACGTTCGTTTTTTTTTTTTTAAACGTTTAGATGTTTTTCGTTCAATCTTTCTCAGAAATATATATGTATGTATGTATGTTTGTAGGTACATACGTGTATAACTTGCTTGTGATAAAAAAATATCAAATTGTGTTTTACCTTCAAATGTATTCGTTTTCGTTTACAAAATGTGAACCGTGGGCAAAGACAGAATAGAAATATAGGTATTATTTGATTTGATTGAAAAGATGAGGTCAATAAACAGACTTTGGAACAATCAAGGTCAATTTGAATAGAAACACCTATAGATATGTTTTTTTTGTTTGTTTGTTTGTTTGTTATTGGTAGACAAGAGTTTTAGACAGTGGGAACCATGAGTGGCTTGACATAGTATATTTGGTTTATTGTAGTGGTAAACCGCAAGTTGTTGCAATAGAAGGCTACCACATCTGAACATTTTAATATGAATGGATCATTTACGCGCCTTAGCCAACCGAAGTGTGACGGCTTTGGCAAAATGTTGATGGTTTTCGTACAAGGGATATCCATATCCAGAAATAACTCTCCTTTTGGTGGTATCTAATTGAAATTATAAGAATCAAGAATATAATTTTGTGTTCACTACATCCGACATCATCATATTGATATTGTTAAAAAAATAATTAAATATAGGTATATAAGAACGAATTTATGACGTCATACCTAATTGTATGCAATTTTTAACAATACCTACGTTTTAAACGTAAAAACATGCACTTCCTGTGAGTCTTAAGTAATTTAAAGGTTATTATGAAATTAAAGAACCGTATATTTCTTCTTGTCTGTTGAAGGGGGTCATTCCGTAATTTTCTAAACTATAATCGTCAAAACGATAGTCGGCGACGATATATTCCATGATTTGCTTCACGTAACTCGGCCACTATCGTCTCGTCTATAGTTCGCAGTTTGAGAGCGTTTGGTACATTTCAGAAAAGTTAAAAAGTTAAATTGGCTGTCATAATTGTCAATAAAATGCACTTTTAGTATTTGTTGGGAAGCGGATTTTTTGAAGAAATACCTACCCAAAGAAGAAGAAGAAAAAATAATTGAATTAACTTCAATCCGTTCTGCGGTTTCCGGGATAACTTCTCAAGTTTTTGGTGCTCCAGCTCCGTCGTGCTCAAATAAAAAAAAAGGAAGTGAATGATTTAGAGGAGGTATTGCGGGGAATATTGTAATTTCCACAGCGATGAGTTGAAAGAGATAAGGGATTTGATTTATCTCTCAATTATCGTCGCATGCGTATAAGTTGTATTTTTTCCATTTCCACTTTCTACAATAAGAAAACTGCTTCGCCAAAACATTTTAAATTCAATTTGTCAATGCAACAGAAAACAACACAAAATGTCAAATTACAGTGGCAACTCAATCATTCAACTACGTACAGTCACCTACAAACATCAAAATTAATGCAAGACGATACCAATTTAGCTGTCGATGATTATCGACTTACGTGAAGCCAATAAAGACAACACTATCGCTCAAACGATGTCGTCTGACGTTAATCTAGTTATGGAACGACCCCACTGTTTTGAGCTACTCCTGACCAATGGTAACTTAGGGATGGTAGTACAAAATCTACCTTTGTCCAACACCAAGTTGAAAAAAGGGGATAGACCTGCCGCTATTGTACGATAGAGGAGAGTATCTTATATTTAAGTTACTCCACAAAATTGACATTGAAAAGCTAGAGCGATTCAATTTTCCATCCTAAAATCTACCAAAATTCCGTTTTGTTTATTTATTGATTGAAGGTTATTCTGTAGAATAGAACGATCGTTTCTTAAAAAATGTTCAGGTTAAGATAGACTTCAAAACTAAAAGAAGAAGATATTCAGCTTGCGATTTGAAAAGGGCAAAAATTAAAATATGTTTAAAACTGGATCCTATAGAAAATTTCAACCAACAAAAATTTTAATGACAGTCAATTCATATGAAAAAAATATTGACGATATCAATATTTTACCAGGAAATCCTTTATGTGTTTGTACATGCTGAATTTTAAGCCTTGACTTTTTCGTACTTTTTTTTTCTACTCGCGAAAAAAACTAATAAAAAGCCATACTTCATGAGGAGTATGTGTGCTCTTACTTTCGACACTGACAGTTTCAGTAACATACATATGTGTGTTTTGATAGATGGTGTTAGTGTTGTGGAACCACCAACAAAACAATTTTGTATCAAAAACATGTTTGTGAATTAAAAAGAATTTGGCAATAAAAAAAAAAAAACATTTTTGTATAAGTACACACCTAGACATGAATGAATTTTTTTATATAGGTACATATTATTCATATACCTACATAATATGAAGCTAAAATTTTTATTTTTTTTTTTGTTGGATTATTTTTAACATGAGATGAGATGAGATGCAAATAACTAATTATAGCATTTCTAAATATCAATGAAAACGAAAAGGTTTAATTAAATATCCATATAGTCACGATTTTTAAATGAATAATTTTACAAATTTTATGGAAAATAACAGAATACCTACAAATTTATTCAAAAAGATAGGTAATCATTTTTGCACACAAAAACAAAAGTTTCTTTCTTCTCTGAAAAGTAGGACGTATTCTATATAACATACCTACATATTGAACACATTTAATTGATGAGCTATTTTTATTTCAAGCCACTTAAGGGTAAAAATTTGATTGCAGCTTTTAAATATTTTAACTTTGGATGTACTAAACAAAAACTACCTATATAGGTACATACCTACGTTCATATGTAGATAGTAATTGTGGTAATGGAAATTGGTTGAGGTTGCTTTTTACTTTGTCACGCAATCTTTTTAGGTATTGGCATGCAGCTTCTGGGATGAACTGGGAAGAAGGTATCTGCGCCTTACATATTTTTGGTGTAAATGCCGAGCCTTTAATAAAACAAAAATCTTTTGAAACCCACTGCCTATCTTGAATCACCTTTCTTGAATCTTTAAAATTTGGGAAATACCTACCAACAATTTATTAAAATAATTTCCAGTTTTTTAAGTGCGAGATAATTTAAAACCACAGTACACAAATCTATGATAATATATTGCGCAGGGGCCCAACTATGTAACTCGATTCTACAATAAAAATGTTCGAATTCGCAAAATCTCAGCTAATTCTTTACCAAACGCATATAAACGGAAATAGAACAGCGCTAGTTGAAGATTCTGTGGCAAAAAGTCGAAAGCACTTAAAATAAGCATTGAAAACAACTTTTGAATGGATTCGAAAGTAGAAGCAAGTTACATAGTAGGGCCCCTGGTTGTCAAAGTTGAAAGTGTCAACAAAATTAATAATGGCTGTTCGAGAGCCCACAACAAAATTTTGAAATTAGACAAGTAAAGGGATACTGGATGCACCATTTTACCGCCATAATACCTCGATTTTGACAAATGCGCAGAACTGAACAAAATGAAAATGACGATCTCGTCAAAACGAAAGTCATTGTCAATGTTACGTGAAGCAAGGCTATAGTCTAACTCTAAACGATATCGTCTGGCGATAATCGAAATACGGAAATGAGTGCCTAGGAGTCTCATCATGCGAAACAAAACCGTTTTGAAGATAGCTATCTTTATTTTTCTCTACAGATATGATACAGATAGCAATGGTTGAAACGCGATATGGTCCGATCGTTTTCGTTTTATGTGATTAGGCCCCTAGACTTTTGAAATTGATTATATTTAATTGAAGTTTCAACATAATTTCTGATTGGAAAAAAATTCAGTTGAAGGGGTCTTTAACACTCGGGCCAAAATTTCGAACGTATACTTTTCAAATTTTCTTACCAGGGCAACACGTCGTTGAATATGAATCTCCCTAATTGCATTATTCGGTAATTGCATATGCGCAGAGCAACTGGGATTTCTTATGTTTGCTTAGTTGAAATTGAATGAATCAGAGATCGACATGCCATTATGTGAAATAGCCCGCATAGTATATTTTAATTTATAGTAGGTACTTTTTCTCAAAGCGGAACTTGTAGGGACCTGATATGGATTCCCCGTCTTAATTTTCCCTACTGATAAGTTATCTGAGGCTTACTGAACTTTGAAATGCTTGCCAGACGGGGCGTATCCAAATACACATAAGTCACGCTGAGTTGAAGTCCATAAACCTGGATGTGTTTTTTCCATGCTTTTATCTCGATTTTTGTGGTGCATTTTCTTTTTATTTTAATAATTAAAATTGTACTCTTATATATAGGTTCTGCTTCTTAACTGATTTGTTGTAAGTTCAGCTTTTTTGGCTTTTTATAATTTGAAGATCCATCAAAGCAAACAAATTTTAGGATACAAATTTGTTAACTATCGTGTGTTGACTGTTTTGCTTGTTTTATTTAAAGCAAAGTAAAGTTAACTGATTTAAGGTAGTTGGTGCATGATTACAGTGTTATGTACGGAAGAAGTGTGATTACAGTTGGTCACCAACTCATCTCCTTACTTATAATTTCATTCTTTAAACAAAAACATCATTCGTGACAATACTTAAATCACAACGACCTTTTAACCAAAAAAACGAAAAAGGCCTACGATAAGTAAGAACCAGACTATACAAGCTAAACAAACTCATTCAAAACGAAACAAAGACAAAATTAAAATTTACTCACCATATATAATGTCGTTGAACTCGAAATAATTTGCCATATAAGGGAACAACGATCTCGTAATAGACACGCCTCTGGTGTCATCGTCAAGAGTCTTTCCCTTATACCATCAACTAGAATTTAAAAAAAAAAAAAAATAACATTGTAAACTTGGTGTGACGAAAATTTGCGCCAAAGGTGATTAACCGAATAAAGTGATTTTCGGTTGGTATTTTTTGAACGCGCAGCTGCTGCGGTGCTGCCTTGATGGCGCGCCGATGCACACGGCTAGTGTTACACAATTAACTTGGGTTTAATATACTGACATGCCAGTCCCTTAATGTCTGCAAAATCTTCAATATTTAACTATACTTGGCACAAGGAGTGCTAAAAAATTAAGACAATGTACCTACCTACAGATTGAAGTTATTTGATATATGTATTTCCATTCTTTTGTTGACAGCAGGGGGAGAATGAGTTACAGTTTGTTGACCTTTTTTTATTTTTCTTAATGGGAACTTCTTCTTTTTTTTAATTTATAAGCTGGTATTTTTCCTCTTGGTTGCTCTTTAATATCTCTATTAACTTAAATGACCCTCAATATTCAAGTATTTTGGTGGTTGACATAACAAAAAAAAAAAAAAAAAAAAAAAAAAAACAGATTAAAATCTATTTCAAGAACGGATGTCAAAATTTATAAGACCTCTATTTATAGATTGCGTTGCGTGCTGTCTATATTGTCTTAAACAATTTTGGTTTTTAATTCGGGTCGACTTCTTGTCATTGCTCTCGTTTTTAACATAACATCATAACATTGGAATGAAATGTTGTCATTTTAATATTTATTTATGTATGTATGGATTGTATGTAGGTATGTGTTTTTAGAGAATCTTGCTAATTGCAGTTTTTATAAATAAATTCTGCAGACAAGCGATAGACGATATTATTATTTTTATTTTTTTATTTGCTGTTTATTTTGAAGGTAGTTTTGTGTGGGGAATTATTTTTATAACAACTTTGGCGTTAAATATTTATATTTTTCTCGTTTGTAGTAAAATATATGTTTGTACATAAGTATTTTGCAATGAATATGTGTACATATTTTATTCTTGAGTTTTTGTTTGTGGATTTTATTAATATTCGTAAGTTGATCTTTTATGAATGCAACATATATAGACAGATAGAAAGCGACTAAAATGTACTCCGATCATGACAGAATTAGGTATACATTGATCGAATTCATGTCCCTTAAGTTAGCAAGTTACCCACCACTTGAAAATTTTAAAAGTAATAATTAGATTAATGTTGGTGAATTTATTTATGTTTGAATAAACAAAAACATCGCTAAGCTGACTGACACAAGACCAGTATGAGTTAATGAGGTAAACAACTGTAAAAAAAAATGGGCGCGTTGAACAAAAGTAGAGCTCAGATGATGACTTTTCTCACTCAAAAATTGAGCAAGCGAATACAAGATTTTTTTTCCATAGAATTTTGACAGCAAAGCTGAGAAATGTTGCTGAGGAATCCTGGGGGCCGATTCTGGTTCTGTGAAAAAGTGAATCGAAATTTTTTTCACCCATTCACACTAAATCCGATTCTCGTTCTGTGAAACAAAACGTAAAACACATTCATATGAATAATTTGCTTTTACGTCGATATTTGGAAGTGAATCTATGAAAAGAAAAGCTGAATACGAATAAACAAAGCTCAAAAAGCTCATATCAACCACCCCTCTCTGTCATATTCATGAAGAAAAAAATATTTCTATCTCATGCGTTTCTCTTGGCTCTTCAAAAGAGAGAATTGCGCTTTTTGCGTTTGCGCTTTAGGGGAAATGATAAGGAGGTTCGGGATCGGTATTCGGTAGTATAGTTCGTCGGAGAATTTTATTCACTGAACCAGAATCGCTTATTTGCACAAAGTGAATCGAAAAAGTGAAAGCAATGCATGAGAGCGAATGTGAAAACAATTTATTCGATTCACTTTTTCACAGAACCAGAATCGGCCCCCTGTTCATGTAACTCAAATTGCTGAGATCTTCCAAATCTCATTTTCCTGAACATGCCATGTATAATACAAAGTTGAAATTAATTCGTTTTTGTAAAGAATTCTATCAATAAAAAAAAATTAAAAATGCTATATTTTCAACAAAAGGGCTAAGTGCAAGTGGCAAAACTTGTGACGCTGATGGAAGACAATTTGGAAGTTGCAAAGGGGAACTGTGGTCAAAATTGTTATCACAAAGAAAGTTGGAGCAATTTTCTGTAGTTTTAAATGGCTTAGGACCTTCTATACGGGAATGGAATAAATGGCAACGGGGATAGTTTTATAAATTTCTTAATTTAATTAATTTATTTATTTCATGAAATGTTTTGTTCAATTATTGTAGGTTTGGATAGATTTAAAATGGAGGTGGGCCGAACAGATTAATCCGAATATTGGAATTGAATACGTACTTTGATCCACCAAATAAAGAATAAGTATTGAGCATAGCGTTCTTTAAAAAAATTATAGTTGAACATATTAATGCATTGCACAAAAACAGATTTCGACAAATAAAGAAATGAGTCCTCAATATTATAAATATCCATTTTAATTTGAATGTTTAAATTCTAAATACAGCTCCGTTTATAAAAGAAATCACAAGCGCAGTTTTATTTATTTTTTTGTTTAAGTCTAAATTTTGAAAAGTGATTTTACGTGAATTGAATCATACCTACTTATGTATATTATGATGATTCACTTTATATTTTTATTTATTTACATTTTTTCTCAGAAACTCATCATGTTGCTGCAGCAAAAATTCCTCGCCTCATTTTGTTGAACGTGAAATTATCAATAAATACATTTTTTTTTGTATAAATTGCTCACCCGTTTCCTGGAAATACCGTCAAACATCAATACTCGAATGTCAACAACAACAAACAAGTTTTACATTTATTCATTTGCCTGCAGGCTTTTCTATAAATTATGATGAATTAAAAAGAAAAAGAAAAAAAAAAAAACTTTTCCAAAGTAATCATTAAATTTGTATATACATATGTACATATTTTGCAAATGTTCATTTCTCTTTACCCTTTTACTGTCACAAACAGTCTTAGGTTTTTTTTTCAATCTATAATCACACCTGATTCAACCTTGAATTATGCAACTTGTGGCATTGACGGTATTTATCGGTATCTCGTGTGCGCAACAAATCAATTCGCGGTGGTGTAAACTATTATTATTTACCTAAAATACTTGACAAGCTAAACGAGCAATTATTAAATATTGAATATTATAAACGCAGAATAGAAACGGTTAGGTTTTTGTTCTTGTATTCTAAGGAAATTCAACAACATCCCATATGAACGGAAAGTTGTGTGTGTTGTGGTAGAGACGAGGCCAATGTTATTAAACCTGTTGCACACGGACAGAACACACCTCTTAAATCAATTAACTAAGATTTTTTAATTTATACAACTGGGGGCAAGAAAATGAAGGCCTTATATGGTTATTAATCCAGTATAACTGTTGATATCAAATTCATTTACTATTATAATGCAGGTAGGTATATTATTATTCCAATTTATTTGGGTAGGAAAAATTTGTTTGCCAAAGTTAGGTAAACATAAAGAGAGCTTAAATTCGAGTTTTTAACCATATAAACTACATAACATATTTTCAGCTTTTCGGCCATCTTTAAGGGTTATTTAATTATTTAAGTAATGCAAATAATATTTTTATTTAAAAAAAAATTCATTAAAAAAAATAGAACTCGATATTTTAATTGAATCTGACATACAAAAACAAAGGTGTTGAAATGAGCACAAAAGTTGCGTTGGGTCCTAAAAAGAATATTAAATTTTTTTTTTTATTTTTAAAATCATCGTTAGGCGCGCGCATTAGCATTAAAAATTAGAAAAATGACTCAATAAGCCAGATCCGTTGCAGAGATTATTAGATTATTTTTTACTCGTTAGAGTATTTATTTCTTTAAAAAACCAGCCCTAGTGTTAATTGTCATTTAATGTAAAAAAAAAAAACAAGCGAAAAACACTAACAACGGTCCAGATTACATTAAAAAAAGCATATAAAACACAGTGAATTTTCGCATTTAACACGTTTTTTTTTTTTAATTTTTCGAATTTAATACATAATTTATTTTAAATAATCTTCTTTGGTTTTAACATTTGGTAGTTCTTTTCGCGAAATTAATGCGTTTTTATTAACGCGGCTCTGTTGGTGAATTCGTAAACTGTTCGGGAAGCCTCGGTCACCAATTTGAAACTTGTCAAATTTAATTTGTTATCTTAATTTTGGCTGACAAAACAACCCCAATTTGAATTTATGGACGGTTAATTTCAAATTATTGTATTTACTTAGGACGATTAAAAAAACTTAAAATTACGAGAAAACAAATTTCTCCGGTACTGACGGTGAAAAGTTTATAAATAAGGACATTAAACACAAAAGCTCTAAGGAAGTGTTTTGTAGCAAAAATCCTTCCGTAAATTTGTGCATAGATAAAAAAGCTGAGGAAACTGAAACAAAAAATAAAAAAAAAAGTAAAATCGTAAATTTTATTCTGCGTTGCGCGACCCCTAGCGGTCAAAATAAAAAATTTGAAAGAAATCTTAAAATTAGTTTTAAGACCATATTATGCAACTTTTATCGAAGTATAATTTTTTTTGCTTTTCAAAATTTTGGAAACCGCTCGGGTCTAATATCTAGGTAACCATGATAATAATACAGTAGTGGTCCCAATTTCAGCGACAGTATATGTTCTTTTTAGGATGATCCCCTTTTCAACAAATAAATTAATTTTTCACGGTTAGTTTATTTTGACTTTCTACTATTGTACTTTCTATAATAATGTTGCCATGTCAGGAGACCAAAAAAAAACAGCTTGATCCTAAATGGAGGTGTATCTCTTGGCATGGAGTGGGGTCAGGTTTCTATTAGGAACATTGAAGGAAATTTTTTTTTAACGTTTAAAAGAAGAAAAAAAAAATTTTTAGTGCGGAAATTTTTCTGGTATAATTGTGTCAGTGAAAATGTTTTTATTTTCAGTCATTATTTAATTTTCATGTTTTTTTGTCCGTTTCGTGGGTTTAAAGGATTTCAACTCTATTTTTGGGGTCCAGTCCCAATCACGCAACTTTGTTGCTCCGCCTATGTCGTCAGTTGGTTTGTTATCAAATTTTGTGTAATGAACAGTACCTTAGGTGGCTCTACTAGAACATTTTAATATCAACAATTTTTCTGACATAATGTTATCAAAAGGGTTGCATACTTTTAGGAAAACAGCATTTTCATATTTTGTTTCGTTTAGTAACTAGTTTAATAGGAAGGACCTATGCAAACTTAAATTGTTCATAACTTTGTTAATAATCATTTCCGCACAAAATAATTATTCATGTCGATTATGGAATCCGCAGTACGGGATCCGCAGTGATTCTCAGTACCGTGTTCTCTTTTTTTCACGAAAAATGGGTAAGAAGAAAAGAGCAGTGCACTGAAAATCACTGCGGATCGAGAATTGCGGATTCTATAATCGACATGATTATTTTCGTGTTTTATAGCTCAGCTGGCATCCAAAAAACATGTTTTCATATTTTTGTTTAATGTTCTTAATGGAAACCTTAGGATCCAAGAAATTGTGACTGCCAAATTTTTGTTTTTTGTTGGAAAACATAATGGTGAGTGTCATGTTGCCATTACGCTGAGAAAAATAAACCTCTTTTTGGTGGATCTTCCAACAGGTTAATGATCCAAAGCATACGCCAAATTTTTCAAAAGATTTTTTCCAACACTAAGAATATTGCTCTTATGTTTTGGCCAGCGCAATCACCAGATTTAAATTCAAAAGTAAATCTATGGAAGTATAAAGGATCGTATAGGAAAACATAAATGTTGAAATCAAGAGTGTTTATGGAAATGAGTTCATGAAATTTGAGAAATAATATACGAAAAGAGTTCATGAAATATGAGAAATAATACCAATCCAAACGTGTCGCAAACTTGTTGAGAGTCCATGTCTCGCAGATGTTAAGCTGTTTTGGAAAACGGTGACCACGCAATTAACTACTAGGTACATATAGTGAGTTATAAAAAGTAAACATTAAAACCTAGTATCGATTTAGCTAATTTTTCAGAAAACTTAAATGATGACCAGGGGAAAAAGGTTATATCTGAACACTTTATTTTATAATGAAAAATCTGTGAATAATATTGAAGTTTTTTTCACTGTTAAAAAAGATCTTTAATATGTTATCAAAATAAAGTGTGTATTAGTTTAATAAACTTTGGCACAATTTATTTGTTTAAAATGCGATGATACTTAAAAGTATATATACTGTTCCTAAAAATATGGCCATCACTGTAGGTGTCAAGAAAAACAAAAACTGGTTCCGCGACTCGGTGCGTTTGACTGGCTGTTTGTTCCTCGTTCTGTAGCGTAAACAGCTGAATAGAGTTTGTTCAAACTAAGGTGATTCTCCAGAGGGTTTATTGATTTTTTTGGCACTAAAAATAACTGCACCCTTTTTAGAAAAACAAAAATTAAGGAAGAGCTTATTTTTCCTCGAAAGTGGCTCTAACGATCGATTTTGATTTAAAAAAAATTCTATGATGTCCGTTGAGTTAGTATGACCACTGTCGTGAATTTGTCTCAGATTTGTCGTCGATGAAAAAAAAAATGTGGTAATCCAACTTTAGTCCAGTAAGCATTACCACCCCTTAAAATGAGCCGCTCAGCGCCAAAACGATTTAGCCCCAAAATTTCCGAACTGAGAAAATTGGATAGAGCTAATTTCGAACAAAGTGTTTTTTTTTTTTTATTTTTTATTAAAAGTGAAATAAAGATTGTTTATTATTCTTGTTTTGAAATAATTAATTGTAAGTTACGCACAGTTTTTTATTTTTTTTTTTGGAAATGGCAAATAAAATTTTGCTACCAAATGAACTTTATATGAGATATTATAAAACGGATACAATTTTACTGGGCGAATTTACATTTTTATAAAAAAAAATGTTTAAGAGCAAAATCGTTTAGAGAATATTTTCTCCAAAAGTCGTTGTAACGACTTTCCGGACAATGCAGACGTTGTTTGTTCGGTTTGGATTCAGAATCTTCAAAAGAAAATCAACTTAGTATTCAGTATCAAGAACTTGAAAATGTTCTAAAAGAAGGCAAAGTTGGTTAACCGACAAATTATTTTTTGAAACAAATTATTTAAAGACTCGACGTCATGGTTTAACAAAGTTCATATAAAAAAAAAATTCTTGGGAAAAAAATATAGAAACTGCAAGCTCTGCTAATGCTGGATTCATATTGATGCATGCATAAATACAATGTTAAGATTTTTTGGAATTAAAAAAAAAATTAACGACAATTTTTTTTTCTTTCTCGATCATTTTATGACAAATTTACACGAAAATCATTTACGTATTCCTTTTTCTATTTTGAATTTTACACTTTTTTGGGTGTAGCGACAACTGTCAAGTTAGCATTACCAGGTGTAATTTAAAAAAAAAAAGAAGACGATCGAGAATTTTTTTTCTTTCACGACAAATTTACGAAAATTAATGCAATTATTATAGCCTTTAAATGAAGTTGTATAATGCTTACTTGACGGACATAAGAGTCTCCACTCTTATTAATCAATGCCCGAACTATAATTGTCTGCAGAAAAATGACATTTGAGTTTCATGAATGTTTTTTGTGTTGTTGCTGAATTTCTGTGTATTTTTTTCGTTTTTTTTTTTGTAATTCAGAAAACGTTGTTTTTCGGTGTCACGTTGGAGACCGCGGTAAAATTTTATTTCGCATCAGCATCGTAGAATGCTTTACCTAAAGCAACTGCTGAAGGTACTAGCTATATGAAATATAGCCTATTAAAAATTTCTATCCTCATATACATACATAGTTTATATGTATACTCAACAACCCTATAAACACCTGCTCAAATTCCTGTTTATTTTATAGTTTTTTTTTTTAATGAATATTCAGGTAAACACAATATTAATTAAATTCTTCAAAGCCGTAGGTAAATTATTATTACAAGTTATAAATCAATTCATCAAAACCTCTTGATCGATGATCACCCTTAAAACAATAAATATAAACATAAATAAATGTATTAATATATTTTGCATTCTTGTATATTTTTCAGGTCGACCTAGAACCAGAGCTCAGTATAAATATGCCACAAGGGTAAGTGTACAACATTCTTTCCAATGTTAAATATATACTCATAAAATGTAGTGTTATAATAAATCATTTATACTTTGATTAAAAATATCAAAATAAAAAAAAAAAAAAAAACAAACAAAAAATAAGAGTGTTAATCGAAAATACATCACCGATAAAAATGATAAGGTTTAATCTGATGCACACTCTAACTCAACTCAACACATCAGAGAACATTGTGTAAATGTTTAATTACCATTAGAAAATATGAATATATGTACATATTTTTTTTAGTTGTTTGTTTGCTTCAATCAACACACGAATGAACGATTGAACGAACGAACAAGTGCTAATGAAAGCTGATAGTTGATAATCATATTGAAATTAAGAAATATTACTTGTAATTATTATTATTGGGTATTATGTACCTTAATGTAAGCAACTTCATGCAATGTTGCCAGATCCCACTTATAAAATACTCTCGGAAAATTTTCCAAAGGAAGCTTCTCAAAATGTTTAATCAATTGAATGTTATCAAGAAATAACTTAACGATTTCATTAAATGATTAATATTTTTTTTTATTTTTAATTAGCCATTTTGGAATATTCCGGGGTTATTAAAGAGCATATGTACATTATTTTATATGTATTATTTTATATGTAGGGCTGGAGAATTAGTTTTTTAGTGAATAACTCGTATGTATATAAAATTAACAAAATTGTTTAGTATATTAATGATTGAAATAGTAACAAATAAAGTTCCGAACGCACCAATATTGTGTTATTTTGATAAATTTGGTATAAATTATAATAAAGAAATATAAATAATGTATGCCGATTTTTTTTATGTTCGTAAGAACGTGAAAAAGAATTTAGTGGAAAAACAACATTTAAAAAAATACATGTTTGTATGTTAGGGTGATTCAAAAAAACACCTTCTCGAAATTCAACCGGGACTGGGTGAAATTATGAAGCTTAGATTGAAACGAAAAAAAAAATAAGACTAAACAATTCAAAATCGAACACCATTTAGAGGTCGCCACGAGCGATTTTGCAATAATTTAGCCTGAAAATCTTGGAAAATCGTAATTTTTCAAAAATGTTAAAAGCTGCATAACTTTTGGAGATTTGATGCTAAAATCATGAAATTGTATGTTATTTCTGAATATTCAGTTAGAAAATTAATTTTTGAAATACTTTTTTTTATAATTTTGTTTGTTTATAAGTAGAGAGAAAACGTCTACAGAAAAAAAACCGCAAGTGATGTGGGACTTGGTGTTGACTTCAAATTACGTCTAGTTAAACCGAAAACGCATTTCAATGATCAAGAAACTGACCCAAAGTTTATTTCTTGCTTGAACTTGTTTAAACAATATTTCAAAAAAAAAAAAAAAAAAAACACTAACCATGATGGAGAAAAACTCATATTGTATTGTACAGGGTGCGTCAAAAATTTTATTTTTAATTATTTTCTTAAGAATTTTATAACCTGTTATAATTTAATACTCAATCCTAACTGTATTTGAGTTAACACATTGTTTTTTTTTTCAACTAAGAAAAACCTCTATTTTGATTTTTGATTAAATTTTTGGGACACCATGTCCAAAATTGATTTTTTATTTTTTACCAAAAATTTTTCCGAGCATATATGCATGTTTTAAATTCACAAATATACGTCTTAAAAATAAAATTACTTCATTATGATAGAATCAGAATTGAATTAAAATTAATTAAAATGCACTTTTTGAGTAAGGTAGAGATTCAGATAAAATCCATCAAAAAAATAAACTACTTTCATTGAAAAAATCACAACAGCTGATTTTGACAGCTTCCTCAAATCTGTTTTAAAGTGTTCCAAACTCGTCCAGACACCTTCATTGAACAGTAATGCAGAACATTTTAGAACAGAAAATTTCACATTGAACAGCAAAATCTTGTATTTTCTGTTTTAAAGTGTTCCAAACTGTTCCGTACAGCCTCATTGAACATAGCTTGGATAAATATACCATAAGTTAAATAAGTTTAAGATTTGGTTAATGAACTGTCAAATTTTGTATGAGAAATAATTAAAACATTTTGGTTAAAATTCCTCAAGGATTTTGCTGCGGAAAACTAACCAAATTTTTTTCATAAACTTAACCAAACGTCATGGTGACTTTTATAATTAGGCGTGTTCAGAAATATGATATATTAGATATCTCAGAGAATTTAAAAAAACACTCTGCCCGTGTTCTGTATTTATTGCATTAAGATTAGTCGGCGATAAAAGTTTTAAAACGTATTTTATAAAAAATACATTTTCAGAAAAATTGTTAATCAGCATTGTTAATTTACACAAATCCACATATTGGTCCATATATGAATAAAAGTAAATGCTTTCACTTGTATTTGTTATGCTTTTCGAATTGTCATCGAATTGAACCATTTCTTTTTTGATTCCTCTTTCATCAAATTTCAGTTGAGTTGAGCTCGGGACCACTTTTATTTAAGAAAACGGAAGTGAACTAAACTGAACGAAAAGTAGATATCCGATGTGATTTCCTTGTATTCGCACTCACTGCCGTATGTTTACGACACACATTCTACCTTAAGCGCCGGAATCGTTTTATTATCTAATTCCCTTCGGGCTTGAAAAAAAAAAATGCGACTATTGTCGTGTATCTTAACAGCTCCGATTTCGCGTTGGTTTGGGGGAGGTTCTGAAATCTAAATACACTTATATGTCTACATATTTTGACCAACAGCTGATTCAATTACACAGCATTTAACCAAATAAATTAAAATGGCGTTCATGCAAACTTCTGTGTAAACTTATTATTTTACACAACTTGTAAACTTATGACGTTTCATGAATATTGAATATACTGTAAAACATTGGTAAATGAAAAATATCGGAAATGTTTCGTTTTCATAATTCATAGAATTTAGAATAAATTTTAATAATTTTTTAAAATCAAATAAAGTGAAAAATAAATAACGTCTTTTGCAAAAAATCACTCCTCAATCATTTTCCTATAAAAGAAGAAGAAAACATTGAACTGGCAACCATTTATAAAAAAATGTGCGCAGTTTATTTGAAACGCACATTCTTTGGGGTTTTTTCCTAGGTCAGAAATTTTAATGAAAATATAATTGAATACTTTAGTATTACCAAATGCGGTGGCTTTTCCACCGATGCACGGATTGCACGATTACTCATCATTTAAGTGCCTTATAATCTTTTTTTTATTTTTTGTTTACAATGTGTGATCAGTCACTTTCTGCACCAAGTTCACTTTTTATGATCTAATTCAAAGAATGCATATATACCCTATACTTCGTGCTAAATAGATTCATGGAACTACAACCAAAAACGTCCAAAGAAAACAGTAATTTTGAATGTAATTTACTTCCGCCGCTGGTGCCGCCGAAAAAAAAACATCAGCCAAAGCCATATAACCAGCCGCGCCGATGAAGACGCCACTTTTATAGCTTTTGTTCTGAGGTTGCCTTTGTTCGCGAGCCAGCTATATGCTATGAGTAAAAGAACAATCGACGATATGGCCACGACGATCCAAGACGCTATGTGACCTCTAGTCTCTATAAGAATTCCTATCACTTGCCAATTTTTTTTTCATTCTTTTCTAATTTAATCACACACTATAGATGTAATGAATCATTTGGGTGATCTTTTTTGAAGTGATGTAGAGAATTCGGTTGAGGAAAGTTTTTTTTTTTTTTTAGTGGCGCCGCCACCACTTTGCCGATAAATTGGGTGAATGCCTTGCTATACTTGTCTGGTACAAAAAAATGCTTGTGTGACTCTTAAAATAAACATAGAATCTGAATCAATAGGGTCATTTGAGCTTACAACTATA
The DNA here is from genome assembly GCA_929447395.1 of Epistrophe grossulariae. Classification (NCBI taxonomy): domain Eukaryota; kingdom Metazoa; phylum Arthropoda; class Insecta; order Diptera; family Syrphidae; genus Epistrophe; species Epistrophe grossulariae. The sequence continues at coordinate 117,916,580 of OV839568.1, forward strand.
CATGTTCTGCTTTGTTAGATTATAATTAATGGCACAAAATTGTTTAAATATGTATTAGATTTTTTTTGCTGTTTTTATTAAATTTAATATTGTCAAATTAAAGATAATTGTATTTTGTATAAGTAACAAAGAAAAATAACGTAACAAAAAAAAAATAAAAATGTGTTCAATAAGAAGATATCTAAACAACATTATGAAGCTTTACATCTGTTCCCCAATGAATTAAACGAAGAATTATATTCTCTAGATTTCCTCCATTTGTACAAATAAATAAAAATAATCAAAAAACTGGTCTATAAAGTCGACAAAATTTTGAAACTTCTGTGGATGTTTCCATTAGGCTTCTGTGTTTTAGTATACACTTGAAAGATCGCTCAGTTTAGTTCAACAGTTTTTACTGAACTAGTTCGCGCTTTGAGTTTATTTAGTTTACTAGTTCAATACAATCTACATCTTAAAAAAATAAATTTTGGATTTTTGCAAAGGTAATATAAAATTTATTTCCCTTGTTTGCCTTTTTCTATTTGAAACGAACTATTCTCTATGCCCTCTTGTGCCTTATCTGTCAAGGATGGCTGCAATGGCGGTAGATTAAAAAACCTCTGAAAAATACGAACAATTTCGAATTTTATTTTCTGTTCCGGAAAAATAATAAAAACTTGACTTAAAAACTTTGAGTTCAAATGATTGTGAAAAAATGTGTCCTTTAAAAAAAAAAAAAGTATCCCTGAATCCGACCAAAAAAAAAAGAATCCCCGGGATACAATTGTATCCCAAGGGTAACTCTGGCAGCAAAAATGAAGCATTCTGCATTTGTCTTTGATCGCTTCCACGCTGCCACACAAAAATTTATTTCAATATTATACTTTATTACAATTTATATTAGGTCTGTTTCTTTACTTCCCAAAACTGTCAATTTTGATCAATTCTAGTCCAATTTTTTTTTTAATATGGAGTTTGAAAGAACTTTGGGCTAAAATGGGTAAAAAGTGTCAGTTTTGGAAAGTAAAGAAACAGACCTTATAGTATACTAGCTGAACCTTGCCAATTATTTACCATTTGTCAAACCACACAATTTAAATTTTCAAATAAAACTTTAAAATGCAAGAAGAAAAAAAGTTGGTAAAAGTGGGTGTGGCAGTAGGCGGACCTAAAAAAAATTGCGAAAATTTTGCAGCCTTAATGCGAGTGTGTTAACAAAAAAAAAAACTTTCAAATTAAAATTGATACTTGAGCTGCGTCAAATCTTTATACAATCTCCTTTCTTCTATTTTTAACAAATTGTTGTTGACTTATGAATCGATTACAGATAAAAAAAAAGAAACCGAATGTACAACAACCAACTTGTGTGTGATGGCTAATAAAAATGCTAGTTAATTCAAACGCAATTGTTAAACAATAAAACCTAAATCGGGATAGACCTGATCACAGAGCAATGCGTAGTGCATATGGATCTGAAGAAGCTTAGTCATAGGTTCGACTCCCGGTGGAGGCAAAAAGTTTTTTAAATTAAATTGAATACAAATAGACTAAGTACCACTAAAAAAAGTAGGAGGCTGTTGATCGGAATGACAGTCGTGAAATAGCTATAACGCAAGCCTAAAATTAGTGATACCTCACCCAAGAATTTTTTGTTTCATTCAAAACCTTTAATATTAATATGATAAGACGAAAGGTTTGCAGCCTAATTGCGAGTGTGTTATCACACTAAAACCTCATTTGTTTGCATTTTGAAAGTGCATACTCATAATGGTGGTCTTAGAGCCGTTGCCTTAGTACGGCTGTTAAGTTGATGATATGTAGCTTGCCCAGATACAAATTGTATGTCAAATAATTCACCAAATCTGATCTATTATAAAAAAAATATTATAAGATCTATTTCTAGAAAATTCTCTAAGCTAATTATTCAATGGCCAGTTGCACCAAAATCCACTAAAACCAGTTTTTGCTAAAATTCTTATAAAATTTATCGGTTTGATAAATTTTTTTGGGTTGCAGGAATGTATTTCTCTGATTTTTTAGCTAAAATACTGTTTGCAAACCATCCCTGGATTTTTACAGCTAATTTTTGAACTGAACGAAAAAGCTTCATTAGTGTAAGTAAGATAGCGATATGAGAGATGACACCTGGTTTAAAATGGAAGGGAGTGCAACTACCCTTTTGAAATTTGTATTGTAGCTGAAGAAGAGTTCTATCCTTTTTTTGTTTCACCACACACATTTTTCTTATGGAAAAAAAATTTTTTTCACCACCATTTTTTTTTTTTTTGTTGAAAAGAATTGATGTAGGTATATGTATGTACTAGGCTTGAATAGGAAATAATTGAAAAGAAAAATAATGGATTTTATCTGTTCATTTTTGTTTTTATTTATTTTAACCTCCAACGATCTATTTAATGTTGAGAAATTTTCTTTAATTGTTATTTTCAAATGTCCTATCAAAAGTCAAATATTTTTTTTGAAGATACTTTCGTTAAAACTCGCTTTTAAAATTTAACTGGAGGAAAATGGCATTTTAGTTTATTTGCTTGTTTATCGGCCTTTTAAAATTAAAATTGGTTGGTGCAACCGATAAATGCCATTTTAAAATTTAACGAAGCAGTAAATATTTAAAAGCGTTTGGTGCAACTGGGCATTAAACATTTGTTCTTTAAAAGAAACTTTAAGGAGACATTCATTAAAAATTGCGGCCCCTCGAAAAATTTTAAGTTTCGCTCATACATCTCTATGAAAATTTTTTTTTTGTGTGTTTAAGAACATCAAAAGAATGCTATACCTACATCAAAATTAAGTTTCTTCCAATTTTTCCTGAGTCTCAAATGACTGAAATGAAGTTGATATACTTTATCATTGTTGTCGTTACTAAATACATATTTTGTTAAACAATCTAAACAATGACTTATAGTCATACATTTTTTTTACTTTTAAAAACTCGAAAAGTATTTGAATTGTGGGATTGATGATCGATAGAATATCTTGCTTTCGAATAAACATAGTTAATCTTATCTTTGAACCACAATATAAATAATTTTTTTTTTTAATTTTGAAGTATTTTAACGTAGGCTTATCATTATCAAAACTCGTGAGTAATGTTAAGTTAAATGATTCTGTATGAATAATAATGTACCTATATGAGGCAATAGCAATCCTATGCTTGACTTTATTATCAATCCAGCTTTTATCAACAAAACTACTCATTATGTGATTCATTCTACATAATTTAAGGGTTTAATTTTTTTCTAAAGCGAAAGTTTTGGTTTCGTGTAAACAAAAAATTAATAAAAAAAATGATATTTTGATTAAAAAAAACTCACATTGCGATTACTTCCTTACTTGATAAAACAAAAAAGGATAGGACTCTTCTTCAGCTATAATACATGTTTCAAAAAAGTAATCACTTACTTCCATTTTAAACCAGGTGACATTTCTCATATTGCTATCTTACTTACACTAGTGAAACTTTTTCCTTCAGTTCAAAAATTAGTTAATAAAATCCTGGGATGGTTCGCAAACAGCATTTTAGCTAAAAAAACAGAGAAATACATTGGTGCAACCCAATGAATCTATCAAGCCGATAAATTTTATAAGAATTTTAACAAAAACTGGTTTTAGTGGATTTTGGTGCAACTGGCCATTACACATTAAATCTGTAAAACTATTTTACTACAACTTTTAAGGATCAAAAAATACATTGAAAAGTACTGAATCTGAAGACACAGTATATGATTATTGTTTTTCTGTTTTTTAATTTTAATACGTTCTCATTCTTTTTGGCAATATTTTTGATGAGCTTGGGAATCTCCTCTTATGTTTTGACGTTTAAAAAATTGAAAAACAATTTTTTCTTTAAAATTGATTCTTTTTTTTTAGTTTTTGAAACTTGTGTTTCGAGTTTGCAGTTCCTATTTTTATGCTGGATTATTAATCAACATTTATTGCAGCGATTTGATTTTATTTGTTTTGCCCGAAGTGCTAATTCCATTCTAAATAGAAAAAAATTACAGAATTTTTAGCACTATTGCTCGAAATTATTTAATTTAAATTCATTGTAAATTTACCTATATCCACGGTACTGACATTTTAGCTTCTGAGAAAAATAATTTTTGAGATATTTCTAACTTATATGACTTTAAAAGAAATACAATATTCTAAAAATCACCCCGAAAAATATCGTAAGACCCTTGGATAACACTACCACGGTACTGACAAAACTCCTTTCACCAATTCAAACCAGTAATTTATAAGCAAAATTTACATTAAGTTACAAATAAAGCACTCTAGACAAAGAATCCCAGTTGACATGAGAATCACCCAAAAGTCTTAATTCTTCAAATTTAAGAGCAATTTAGTGCGATCAAATCGTGGATTTATTTCTATATTATACATATATATACATATTATACATATATTATACAAACAAATATTAAATTATCTTTCTTAAATTTAATTTGGTTTTTATTTTATTTTTATCAATTTTAGATCAGATGGTTCAGAAACGATACAACTATCAGAAGAAAACGTCAATCCAGGAAAAATAAAATTGGGACCAAAAGATTTCGAACTGAAAAAGGTGCTGGGCAAAGGTGGATATGGAAAAGTTTTTCAAGTGAGTATAAATCAACTGTTAATTGAGTGGAAAAAGATACAAAAAAAATCCAAAATATAAAATATGTAACTAATTAATGCGACCCTTTACATCAGACTATTAAATACTATGCAAAAATATTGCAGGAAATCAGGTCGTCTTACGATGTTATTGCGCCTAAGATTATAGCCTTTCTGCTTTATTATATTGTATGTTGAAGAAAATTCAATGTCTTAATCGAAAATTGTTGGGGTTCGCTATAAAATTCTGACAAGTTCATGACCTTTATCAGTTCTAGTTGGGAATATAACTTTGGGGAAATTTTTATACATAATATCTGAGGTGAACACATTTTTAACTTATTTTCTTATTGAATATTTCTAGGTTCGCAAAACCGCTGGTCGAGATGCTAATAAATATTTTGCCATGAAAGTCCTTAAAAAGGCATCCATAGTCACAAATCAAAAAGATACAGCTCATACAAGAGCCGAAAGAAATATATTAGAAGCCGTTAAGGTAAGTTATAATCAAATCAACAAAAAAAATAATAATAATTAATTCTATACCGTTTCTTTTTTAGCATCCATTTATTGTAGAACTAGTTTATGCCTTCCAAACAGATGGAAAATTGTATTTAATCTTAGAATACTTAAGCGGTGGAGAGCTATTTATTCACTTGGAACGTGAAGGTATATTTCTAGAAGACACAACATGGTAAGTTTATACTAATCTCTCACAGAATTGCATTAAATAATTTTTTCTTTTTCTATATATAATAATACAGCTTTTACCTGAGTGAAATTATATTGGCATTAGGTCATTTACATTCACTTGGAATTATATATCGAGACTTAAAGCCTGAAAATATCTTATTAGACGCACAAGGACATGTTAAACTAACCGATTTCGGTCTATGCAAAGAACACATTCAAGGTGGCAGTGTAACACATACATTTTGTGGTACTATTGAATATATGTAAGTTTGATTTAGAATTTTTTTGTAGAAGAAAATAGAATAAAGATTGGTTTTTTTTTTCTGTTTTGGATATAGGGCTCCTGAAATTCTAACAAGAAGTGGCCATGGTAAAGCTGTTGATTGGTGGTCACTTGGAGCTCTTATGTTCGATATGTTAACTGGTGTGGTAAGTAAATATCTAACGACTTTAGTAAATGACAAATTTAAATTTTAGTCAAGAGCTTCTATATGGCCAGTTAGCAAGATGTTCCATTTTAAATTTTAAGACATTTTTTAACTGTGAACATTTAACTGTCTTTGCGATGAGATATGATAAGTAAAACTATGAGATTATTATAGTTAATGTATCGATAAAAAATCGCACAATTATCCGAAAATGTCATGGAAAATTTTATCAAAAAATTAATAACTATTTGTAGACAGAGCCGAGATTCACTTTTGGCAGATATGTATTGTTTTGCATTTCGTTCTAAACCTCAGAGTTTGGACTTTAGATTAAAATAAAAATATCAGAACTTCATAAGAATTGTGTATTTGTATTGATTTAAAATTAATTCTCTTGTTATATGGCCCTGTATTACTCTTATACATATTTGTTAGGAAGATGGGTTTTTGTATGGAATTTTACATAAGAATAGCTGAACATTTTGAATAGTCCGCTATCTAACTTTATTCTACATTCGAATTTATACGAATTAAATTTTCGATTCTAATTTTAAGTATTCCAATCTATACAAATGTTATTTTCGATTCTAATTTTAAATATTCCAATCTATACGAATGTTATTTTCGATTCTAATTTTAAATGACACACTCTGAATGAAATTGGAATCAAATGGTAGTGCTGTCAATTTTAACTAAAAATAAACTATAAGACTTGTCTATTTTTCATTTTTTAGACTCCTTATCAACTTACAGAGTTGTTGTTCTGGGACTTATAAAATAATTTTGTTTATTTTAACATCGTCGTTCAATGAAAACTCCTTTAATTCAAATTTTTAGAATAACAGAGATAACTCTCACAAACAGGCCATAGTTCTGTAAATTGCTCTAAATTAAAAACTTCAAAAATGTTAACATTTTTTAATTATATAATAATACGAAGATATTATGTCTGTTTTTTCATGACATTTTACGTATGTTAAATTGTTTACCTATACAAATATCGTAGAAACTCTTTATAAATTGAAACGAGCTCAAACGAACTACATATGTTAGACTAGGGTTGCTATACGATTGTCACTGACTTCATAGCTCGTGCTCATTTGCCGGAAATAATTTGAACTGATATTTCACAATCTTATCTTTTAAATAAAAAAAATATTAATTCGTAGTTGCCAACCGACTGGAAAATCAGGGAATGCGAATTTAGATAGGGTAATTCAGGAAATTTCGAAAGCGGTCAGGGAGAGTATTTTAAATTGGTAGGTACTCTGTAAAACTTTCGAAGGACAAAAATAAGTATTTATTTTACTTTATCTGCTTACGGATTATTTTTTGTTTAGCTTTTTGATTAATTAGAAGCTCGTCTAGACAAAAATTGTTTTAATATGTTGTATGTATTCACTATCTCGAGTAAAATTTTGAAAGTCTGGCTGGTGGGATAATTTACGTTTTTCTGTACGCGTAGAAATGGTAAAAAATTGATTTTCAAAGTCATTTCAACAGTCTTGGCTTCTTTTTCATTCCGTTCTATAAAGTATAAACTGTTTTCCATATGAATTAATAGGTCTGGTAGGTGTCAGACGTTGCAAAACACATCTGGCAAGCTACTTTTTTAATTAGAACAATGGCATATGAGGATTTTAATTAGGAACAAAATTATTAAAAAATAACGGTAACACTTACAATATTTTATTATAGCTTTTTGAAAACTTTAGAATCTATTACATTTACATTTAAGTTACTAAATTTTAATGAATACATAAATTTTCAAACTCGAAATTAAAACCACCAACAAAATGTTTTTTTTTTATTTTCTTAAGAAATTTATGTTTTTAAGTTCCTGTTTATATTTAAGTATTGAATACTATTATCCATTTTTATTCAATCACTAAAAGCTAGATGGATCCAATATTGCAGATTCCATAATCGACATGATTGTTAAATTCAATCAAATTCAAAATGGTTCACTCAGGCATTCCGTAAATAACTAAATCCCCTGTTATATTCTTATGTCTTCTCCTACCTTTATTACTTGTATCAAGGAGGCGAAATTGATCCATTGAGGTCCTTATAAGATGATGCATCCTACCATCAACCTGACCGAAAAAAAACCCTTTGCCTTATAAGATTAAAAATAATTAATGAAATTTTTGTGTTCACTTTTTAGCCGCCATTCACAGCCGATACCCGCAAAAAGACTATTGAAACTATATTAAAATCAAAATTATTCATACCTGGATACCTCACACAAGATGCCAGAGACTTAGTACGTAGACTTCTAAAACGGGTCGTTCACCAAAGACTTGGCTACGGACCTGAAGATGCCGACGCTGTACGAGGTCATCCATTCTTTAAGCATGTCAATTGGGATGATGTTCTAGCCAGACGTTTAGAACCACCAATTAAACCAGTATTGGTTAGTTAAATAAAATATTAATTCAAAATAATAATATTAATTAATTTTCAAATATTTACAGAGAAGCGAAGATGATGTGTCGCAATTTGATACAAAATTCACCCGACAAATTCCAGTTGATTCCCCAGATGAGACCACTCTCAGTGAAAGTGCCAATTTAATATTTCAAGTAAGTACGAGTAGATTGTGGTGGTTTGGTTTGTCTTATTTTTTAAATTAAAATTTAAGATACGATGAACTTTGGATAAGTTCAACTCAGATCGTTTATTTTTTTTGAAGTTCATATATACATACATATATGTTTTTGTTCAGGTTATTCGTTATAATTGTGCTTCCGAATTATTTGCCAAAAATAAGTTTATAAAATGTTATGTTATTCTGTTTTTATTTTTTTTTTTAATTTTGTTTGTCAATAAATAGATCCTTATAAATTCTACATAATAATTATAAAATAAAATAAATTAATTTAAGGAGAACACCTCCAGATAAAAATAAGTTATCTAAATTAACTATAATACATTGGGTGCATCACATTGAAAATGGGGTTCCTTAAGTGGTATTCCTGTTGGTCCATCGGAGTATTCGCAGAAGTTTAAACCTATCCTCCGCAATGGATGGCATTTACTTTTTGGGTTGCCCCATTTACCTTTGAAATTAAGCCAATTTGGAACGAAAGACCGAGCTAAAAAATTTAAAAAAACATATTGTTATTCATTTGTTTATATGGTTAAAAAGCAACCATAACCACTGAAAAGTTAAAATTTAAGCTACCTGTTCTTAAATTTTCGTAAGAAACATCTACTGCTTTCCATGTATGCCATGGAGTACCGAATCCATTAACATCATAGAGGCGAGCTACTTTGACGAATCTATGTTTTCCTGGTGCTGTCCATAAGCCATGAGATCCCTTTAAAAATATTATTAGAAAATAAATATTTTTGTATGATTAAAAATAAAATTAATTTTATTACCTTTGCGGCAAACAAAACCGGATGGTTAAGAAATGTCGTAACAGTTTTTGGAAAATTAGGTCTTTGCAAAATTCCTTTGCGTGTTTCTTGTTTTCGAAACTCAAAGGATCCTGTTAAATGGTTGTAGGTATAATAAGCACCAGCGTCATGAGCCGAAACATACATTTCATTTGGATGAGCATTTGTACCATCAAAATACAAACTCATATGTTCCCAATCTCCAACATGGCTACCAATGTCTTTGCGATTGCCCAAACAATAACCATAAACAGCTGGAAAGGGAATACTTCCCAGAAGACCCAAACTAACTGTGCACATAGTCTTGCCTTGACTATATGGGTAGAACATCCAAAATGTCACATGAAATGCTGGAATATTTTGCTTCTTTTTCTGTGGTTCTATGTAATCTTCATTTATGTTATTATTCATTTCACTGTCGCCGTTGAATTTCACATTATCCACAAGATTTGCAATAAATTCACTAACTTCTTTTTCTGTTGAAATTGGTTGATTGAGATTGGTTGTTGGTTTTTGAGATGTTGTTGAAACATAATTTTTCTCTGTGCTTTCTTGAATTGTTGCTCTTTTGTCAAAGTACTTTGGTGTTTCTCGCCGACTGCGAGAAAAACCCGGAAAAAGTCTCGATGATCGTCGAATTGTATTACTTGTTTCTCCAGATTCGTTCATCGACACTGGAATATATGGAACTCTTCGTTGGGGCAGTGGTATTGGCTTCTGTGGTGGTATGACTGGCTTAGCTAGGAGAAAAATGTTTTATCAAATATATATTCTCGTATGTTAGTTGGTACAGTTTGAATAATTTAATAATCATCAGTTCGAAAATGATAGAAATAAAATAAAATAAAAAAAAAAACAAATGTGCAATTAGGAGTATTCATGCAATCTCGTCACTTCGTAAATAATCTGTCAAAATTTGTATGGCAAATAATTATACCCACGATTGATAAGTTATCATAATAAAGAAATTCAACCAATTCCCAAATAACCGCCAACCAATTGCATAGGTATATGTGTATTTGAATGTACAATGGGGTAAGTTTTGGATTCGCAAAAACAAATTGAAACTCGAGATTTTAATCAAACCTAATAATTTCTATGATAAAAACTGGCAAAAAAGTGTCCCACAACTCTGTCGGTATGACGTCGCTCTGGTTTTTAGGGGATCTAAATACTTGACCTTTAAGAAGAAACTTATTTGTCTCGAAAACTCCTCAAACTATTTTGATAAAAGATTGTCTGTTTTGTTATGATTATGCTCCTTTTGTTTGTAATATAGCAATTTAAAGAACAGATTTAATAGATTTGAACATTTTTTTCTATTTACCATACATCCATGTTTTTGTATAGAAATGCACATTTATAATACAAAAATTAAATATTTCGTTTTTAGTGAAAAATAGTTAAGTTCAGTAAATTATTTTCTTTTGCCAAACATTCCGTTTTTTTGGTATTTTGAAACGTTGTACGATGTCGTATGACGTAGCACAATTTGCTGTCAAATCCCATAGACATTTTTGACAATTAGCAAACTGTAGCAAGACGTTGCAGTTAACAAACAGACTTATTAAAAACAAATACTCGTTGAGTTACCTTGGGCTCTATCTAAATTGACTGAAAAACATTTTTTATTAGTTAACTCGGGTTTAACTTCGTAACTGGTATGATTTCGAACTGAAAAATTGGGCCCAAAGTTTTTGATATCTTTAAAAAGATTATAGGTCCCTAAAGCCCGTATGATACTACATTTTTTTCTCATTTTTAATTAATTTAAAATGAAATTAAAGCAGTACGAAGAATTCATTACTGAAAATTCCCATAGGATTGAGTGCGAACACATCAAACCCTAAAAATGTGAAAATCTTACAAAAAAAATGTGCAAATGTCAGAATAAATGTGAAATTGCCATAAAAAATGTATTAAAAATGTGGTTCGATTTACATTTTTCAGCTCAGAATTGAAAATTAAAACATATTTCAAAAAACATTATAAAACTAATTATTGATAAACATTTCGGACAAAATTGAAACGGATATAATTTTGTGTTGCCGTTAATATAAATTAATCAAATATTGTAGCATTAGAAGAGAAAACAAGAAAGGGATTTTTAAATAATGTTGACAATTCATATTATTTTTAGCCAGATAAGTGATTTTCCTTTCCTAAAAAAAAAACATCTTTCTCTTTTTCTCTTGGCTTTTTTCTATGATTTAATGAGCTAAAAATGAAGAAAAAAATTTAGTATCATACGGGCTTAATAACCGTACACATGTTTAATATGCAACGCAACGCTGTTTATTTTCAAACGAATTTTGCAGAAGCGATGTAGGTAACCTGTTATCGAAAGTTCATAGCCTTACTTTTTCCATACAAAATTTTTGTTGGGTTTTTGTACATTGTTCGTTTTTTTTATTTTTTACAGAATAGCTATTTTGTTGTTTCTTGATTTATAAACATCCATTTAAAAGATCACATTAAAGAATTTTAAAAAATAAGAAATTGAAGCGCGAAAAATTATCAAAGATAATTTCTCAAAAAGTATAATGGCCAAAATTTAACATCTGGTTTTAAGGTATGCAATTTTTTAATATCTTTCTAGTTTAAAAGCACTTTTTGTTTCAACTTTGAATTCGAACTAGTTTACAAGAGGTTTTATATAAAACTAGTGGTTTATAGGCTTTTCACACCAAACCCAAAACCGGGTTTTCGGCAAAAAGTTGTCAAAAACCCGAAAAGCGTTCACACTGAACATTTACAAGTTTTCGTTTGACATTTCACAAACACCAACTCATTTCCTGCAAAAAAAACAATTACAAGACATCCCATTTACATAACACACTCACAATTTCTTTTGTCAGCTGAATTCAGCAGTTTTTGTTTAAATTTGATTGAGCGCTGGATGTTTCGTAAGGTTTGTTTGTTTAGTTCAAATTTGAATTCGAACTAGTTTTCGAGAGGTTTTATATAAAACTAGTGGTTTACGAAACTTGTGGTTTACCAAAAATGTTATGAGTTTTCGATGTAGGTTTTCCGACAAAACCGATAATTTTGCGAAAACCGCGTTTTGGGTTTGGTTTGAAAAGTCTATTACCCTGGGGCGCTCTAAACCGCTTTTTGAAAAACCAGAACTCACCCTGACAATAGCTGTGTTCTAGATCTAGTTTCAAACACTTTCAGGCCGCAAAAGGGCGCTCACGAAAAACATTTTCCCTTATTGCCAGTTTTAGTCTGGGCTGGTTGGCAAATGCCAGGTTGACTTCTGTCAGATGACATAATTTCGCTCATTAGAAAGAAGACCGTCATAACTCAAAAAATTCTGTTTCGAGATAAAATTGAAATTGATTGAAAGTTTCTGTTTCGTGAGAAAGCTATGGAAAAACAGCAGCAGTGCCTCAAATAACGCGCGCGTGATTGAAATTGAGTAAAAATATCTGTTGTTTTTTTTTGGAGAAATAAAGTAAAAAATATTCTACGTACGATGTTGTGATAAACTGAAAATCGAAATATTTTGAGTTATGACGGTGTTCTTTTTAATGAGCGATTTGACTTCAAATATCAACGTCGACCAAGGGTTGCCCAAGTGTTTATTTTTATTTTACTTTTGATAGATAAGCATATTTTTTTTTATTAATCTTTTAACTAATCAAATAATTTAAGCAAACTAAATAAAGTAAGCAAACTATTTCTTAAGAAGAAAATTTAGAATTAACAATTGAGTATTTTTTATATAATATAGTGCATTTTTAAGAAAAATGAAGCTTAAGCTTCATAATTTAATGCATAATTAAAGTTTTTTTTTTCATATTAATAAACTTGAAATAGGCTGGTACGTTTATTCTCTGCTAACATTTTATTTTCTTGCGTAGTGATTCTTGTTTTTTTTTTTTAAGTTTTATCACTGATCTACGGCAACTCTAGTTGAATATATTTTTGACGTTTAATCTTCCGTCCGAATTAGTGTGACCGTTCCCGACATTTTGTCAATTTTCTTTCTCTTTAAGAGCATTTCATCTGCAATTCTCAAATTTGACATTTAACCAATATTTAGTGCTAGATGTTAGGGACAGAGCTAATATAATTATTTACTACGTTTACATGGAGAATTAAATCCGAATAGAATCAGGATTTAGATATTTGGAAACCTGGATCGGAACGAATCCGGATTACTTGATCGAATCGAAAATAGAAATGTATACCTAGATCGAAGAATTAAAGAATCGAGATTAAAGCGGCTTGTTAATGTGTGTGTGCATTGTGTATTTTGTTTCCAAACTGATTGCGGTATTTAATTCTATCTTTCTATCTGGCATCGTCATATACCTGGATCGAAATTTCGATTCAGATTGAATTATGTATGTATGTATGTGTTTTTCATGACCTGTGGTCGCCCTGAAGTAGACTTAGATTTTTTGCTGTAGCGAGTTGAGGTAACGAATAAACTGTCAAATTAACATGATTTCAGATGCAATAATTTTTTTGTGGATTCGCTTTCTGCAGATAATAAAAAATCTAGCTGCGTAGTAAGTGAAAAAAAATAGAGCTTACAGATTTTGATTTTATTACAATTTGTAAGGAAAAAGTGTGGTTCTGGGTAACTAACAAATTTAATTTCGATAATAGATAGGTATTTAAAAAAGTCTTACTTGTAGATGTTGTTGTTGTTGTAGTTTGTGATTCCGTATAGCTGCTGCTACATAATCGAACAACAGCATAAATCGGTACATGATGCTGATTCGGATCTTTTCCATAAAGAAATGAACCGTCATTTTCTAAAAGTTCATCTGAAACAAAAGAAAATAATAGATTTATTATCATTTGAAGTCTGGGCACAGAAAACAATAATTGCATCCCATCTTAAAAAAAAATGTTGTTATCATTTTCAGCCCAATAAAAAATAAAAAATATAGTTAAACTACAAAAAATTGATCATACCTATCTCAGCATTAGTTACCAAGTAAGCCTTCTTTGAATTATCTCCTATTGGCATTCCTTTAACTTCAGTTTCAGCATTTCCTCTATCAACTGCATGAACATTCACAAGAAATTCTTCTACTCCTAATGGCATGAATTTTTCTTCTGGTGCCAGCCATACAACTGGGGCCCATTCTTTTATTAACCGTTCAACTAAAATGTTATTAGAAAAAAAATAAATAAAGTTATTTAAATATTAAAACGCAAAACTATATGAAAGTAATTTTTTTTTTGTTGATGTATAGATTAGTATAAATTTAATTGTGTTTGGTGACGCGGTGTCTGAAATATAATAATGCTCAGGTACATTATAGTTCCTACATTTGCATAACTATAATTTTGTTTAACCCTCTTAGTCTGGTACTGTACGATCGTCACATTATAATCAAAATTAACATCATATGATTCAACTCAAGTATTTGATATTACATAAATCAATTACGCATTGTTTGTGCGCACCTGCATTGTACATGCTTAGTTTAAAAACAAAAAGTCTCTCATTAACATAATCGGGCGGTTTTGTATACGTTCATAGCATATAAATATTGCGTAAAAATTACACCTAAACAAAATAAAAACGACTTTAAATAATTTAGTCATTTCATATTACAAATTTATCTTTCATAGAGCCTAATAGGTCATATATACATAAACTATATTTTGTGCATCTCATACACTGCGGATCTAATGGTTAGCTCTTTATTTGCATTTGTGTTCTTCATTCGGTGTTTTTCTGAGGCATCGTACACCGTAAATTTAAAATGACATGAATTTCGTGCTTGGTCTAACATTTAATATACATAAAATACAACCCGAAAGTCTAAAGGAAGCTGTAGATAAACTTGAATAAAATTTATTAAAAATTCTATTTCATCTTTATAAAAGGGTGTGACATTTTTTAAAAATTATTTTTATACTTTCGGGGTTGAAAAAGTGTATACTTAAAAAATGCAGACAGTATCGCTTGATAATTGTTTGTTTATGGTTAAGAGTAAGTTAATGACAATGGTCGTTAAAATTATAATTTTCAAAAAAACAAAAGTAAATGTTAAACTTCAAAGTGATCCAAGTGTTGCAACTGCTTTTGCAGTAGTTTGCACTGTTTTGACACAGCCACTAGACAATGAAAAGGTTACAAATTAGCGGTCTAGTGTTGCACAATATACGATTGGGTTGCCCACAACCATTAAATTGTGGTCTATAATTTGTAACCTTGTTTGTAACAACTTAACAGTGCGTCTAACCTAGCGAACTTCACTGTAGTAATTAAGGTACCTTTTATACGACAGATAAATAAATTGTGCAAATGCGGAAACGTTTATGAGGAATCATGTTTTTTTTTTTTTGCGAAAATTTCTTGCAAAATGAAAACAAAATGCAATACAATATATATAAAATTTGTTATAAAATAATGTTGCAAACGAATATCTACTAACTTGTTTAAACAACCTACAAAACCGGCTGCAGTAACTTTGGAACAGAAAAATTTATTTGCAAGAAATCCTTTCCCCAAATATATTTATGTGTCTGATTAGTTTCGCTTATTTTTAGAGAAACCTGCAGGTAGTCTGGTTGTTTATAAATTAATGCTCTTTGGTATAAATAATTTGTATTAGAATATATTATGTACATTCGAGATTTCAGCAATTGCAAGTAATTCGTGTTACAGTCTACTGCCCCGGTGAACTACTTTGGATATATTGCTAATGCTAATTGAAATCGGGTCTTTTGCGTAGGCGGAGTTGAGGAAGTAAATAATAAAATTATAGTATTTTGTATCTTGAATCTGGGAGTGGCCCATGGTATACATAGATCGATTATTTAGATAAAAAAGTTTTATTTATTGAAATAAACAATTTTTTAAATAAAACAGTAATTTATGACATTAGTTCAAAAAAAATGTTTTTGTTGGTAAACCCTTATTCTTTATTAAAGCGATTTGTCGTTTTGTTTTTAATAAATCGTTAAATTGAATCTGAGGTGAGCACCTTTAAGATCGATGTTGAATGTATAGAAGTTTCTTGCAAATATAAATTCATTATCGGCTATTTTGAGAAAACAATGCCCGCCATTGCAAAAAGGAAAGATCATAAATTGGTAATATACACTATATTCATGACAGTTGTCATCTTTATCAATACGATAGTTGACGTCTGTCAATAATATAAATGAATCGGTATTATCGTCGTTAACTATATCAGTTATCAAGATTCTTGATAAACTGGGAATATCAATCAGATTTGAGACCTATTGTGAATAATTCTATTAAAAAACTTGGTAATATCGTTGTCAAAAAAAAAAAGTTCGAGTCAATTGAAATATAGAATAGTGAGGAATAGTTGCCATCTATTTCCATTTTTTTAAATCAACTAGCGTTGGGACTGTTGCGTTTTTACTTAACACACTCGAACTGTATACTGCTTAAAATGAAATTTCATTGAAATAATATAAAAGAAACTACAAAAAAAAACCTTAAAATACACTTTACAAATTTTATTTTAACCAAATTTGCAATTGTTCTTAAAATTCAAGAAAAAGTTGCGGAGCGGAAAACAAGTTGTTTAATATGACTTTTTTGTCTCCATTTTGAAGAATTAATTAGCGTTAAATGCAATAATTAGTGCCAAAAACTAATTCTTGAAAATAATTGTTATTGCAAAAACTAATTGTTTACCTAATAATTCAAGTTTTGAAAAAAAATAATAAAAGATTAAAATAATATTAACGCAACAAAAATCAAAAATTTTATTTCATTGCAGAAAATGGCTTTCACAGTACCTAGCTATACTATTTTTAAACCAACTTAATTGGTTTTTAAAAATCCGAAATGAGTTTTTGTTAGGTATAAAAAACTAATTCTAAGAGTAAAAATTTTAAGCTTATAAATTTTTTCAAAAACGCTAATTTCTTTTTTACAAATTTTTGTATTTCATTGTCTGACCATGCAAATTAGACCTTCAAAAAAATATCGAAAAAGCTGTGTTTACGCCTGCAACATTGGTTTTGCATTTTAACCACATCCTTAAAAATATGTTTTTTTTTTTAATTTTGTGGGGTGATAGGGACAAAATTCAGTTCTATGAAAATAACTCGAAAAGTGCTTTGGAAAATATGCCAGGCAAAAATTCATCTTCGCGGATTTGTTTTTTTTTTTTTTTTTCAGTTAATTTTAATAGGCGGTATATGCTATCTTTAGGTAAACAAAATTCCGAAATACAGTTATTAAACGTACCTCTCATAGAATCATTCTTTTTGTTTGATTTTAGCTTTTTTTCGAAAAAACTCATATTTTTATTTTTTTTTAAATGTTTCATTTTTTTAAAAACTAGGTAGTATTGCGGTTTTCTAACACAATCTAGAAGAGTAAAAAAAAGAGGTTTTTTTTTAAGAATTAGTACGAAGCTCGTGCTAAATTTTAGCTCCCACTTTTGTCTCCAAATATCAGATAAATCCCTTTCTTATTGTGTACATAAGAACGTTGTGAAGAATTTGTCACAGAAAACAGCTGTTCTTTCAGAAAAAAATTATATTCAACCATTTCAAAAAATTTCTTTACATTTATGTTATTTCAAGTGAATTTAATCAAATAAAATTAATTCTTTTCTTTTGCTGAAATAAATCGTTTGTTCCCAAAAATTCTCCATCATTTCTATTTTTATTTTAAGAATTATAAAATTTGTTGAAATTTAGCTAAAGAATTAATAGGCGTGTTTTATTGGGAATCTATAAATAGTACAGTAAGTAATTCCCAAAAAAACGCATCGGTAGTACCATGTTTTTTATATTTCACATTTGGTATAGTTTAACACCTGTCTGAATAATTTGAAATTAAAAAAAAACCCATCCACAGTAGGATTATACTTTAGCTTTTATCGGCCGTAATTCTACTGGCGAGGCCGTAATTCTATTGGCGATAATGCATGTAAAATCATACTATACAACGGATAGATTTTCCAATAAAACACGCTTAATGTGTCGAACAATTTTTTAGTGCGCTAAATTTTGACAGAAAAAATATTAGATTTTTTAGCAAGAGCTTCGCCTTCTTGGCTAAATTACTTGGCTTAATATTAATTTGGGTAAATTTTTGGAGAGAATTTTGTATGGAAGCTAAACCATAAACCATACCATGACTTCTATCATTTTCTATGTGCTGAAATTAGTAGTTTAAGCTTACTGCTACCTTTGGAATAAAATATATTTCTCAACTTTCGACATCTCCTTGAGGTAACCTTTATATTTTACCAGTCAACCATATGATTATTCCGATCAATCTGGGGATGAACAGTAAAATATATCTACATAATTTGAAGGAAAATATTTTGAATTTAGAAAAATAAAAAAAAGTACGTATTCGCCCGAGTGAATGGTGTAATTTTGTTCCTTTGGTTTAACTACTTTTCCAAAAGATTTACATATATTATTAAGTTTTTATTTATTATATATCATCAGAGTTGATAATTATTATTATTAATTAGTTCAAATGCTTTCTTTATTGAATATATAGGTAAATTATATGCCTGTTTGTTTCTTTTTTTTTTATATATATTCACCACTTTAATGTTAGATTATTTTTATTTTTCAATCATGTATGTAACTGTTTTTAAATTAAAAACAATCATTTTTTCTATAGGCTTATATTATTTTGAAACCTTATTAAAAAAAACTAATGGCATTACCAAATTCAATCTAACCTAACATTTTGATCCTTTTTACATTTTCAACATTTTAACTTTCGATGTAGGTATTTTGTATGCATTTAATGTGAAGGAAAATTTGTAAAATTTAATAAATAAAAAAAAGTACGTATACGCCTGAGTGAACGGCAAACCTCAACTCCTGTTCAGCGACAAAACAAAGCTGGATCTGAAGCGCTCCAAGCATTTGATATCTTTAAGCAGATTACAAATTAGCTCCGTTATAGGTGTCATAAGCGGACACTGTCTAAAAGGTAGACATGCCAGGCGACTAGGCGTCTACTCAAATGATTTCTGGAGAAGCTACATGGATGAAGAGGGAGAGGAAACAATTCCTCACCTTCTCTGTACTTGTCTACTTATCACAGAGACGTAGACTCTACTTGGGAGAGTTCTACAACGATTATCCGAGTGATCTAGCAAATATTGCTGTAAGCAATCTCACATGCAAGAAGCTCAAAATGGTTTAATGAGTAGGGAAAAGCTTTCCTAGATACATGTGGTATCACAATGGGCCATCAATTGGCCTAAGTGTGTCGGTCTCTTCGCCGCCAACCACTTCTACCTAACCTTACCTATATAAATAGGTTTTCATGTGTTAGATTATATGTAGGTTGGTATATTAAACAACTAGTCGCATTATCATTTGGCTCCTTTTTTCAATTTCTTCTTTCTTTAAAAATAATTATTAGTTAGATATGTATTCATGTATTTGAGGGTCCTGTAAAATTGTAAGCACCGCTCATATCTATACGAAATATTTAAAAAAATTTAAGAATATTAAAAGGAAGCAAATACATACATAAATATACATCAAAATTCAGCTTTCCTTCAAATTTTTCCCGGTGTCAATGTCTTAAATGTCTGTATTTGACCAAACACAAATCATCGCGCCCTATTTTTATATTCGCTATTTTAATGGCATTCAACTTAACTAGTCTTTCCATCTTTTTCTCTTTAAACAAAAATACCGTCTTAATGTGGCTTTGAGTACAGAAGTTACTGCGAAGATGTATCGCTGCCGACCCGACATTGCGAAGATTTCGCTTGCGGAGATGTATTGTGCGAAAATTTTGCTTCGAATCATTAGTCATGTTCCCCTTTACAACATCCGTTTTGTCTATTTCCGTTTTTAAAAGTGCAGAGATTAACTCCATCTTTTATTTTAACCTTCCCTTCCTTTTGGAATTATCGCGATCAAAAATTTCCTTGTGAATTGGTCCTTTCTTCCAAAATTTCCCTTAAAATTTATTGATATGGCCTGGCCACTTAAATTTCAAAGGGAAATTTGGCTGTCATTCCATTGGATTTTTTTCAAAGGAAATTTATTTCGGGGTAGATTCACAATAGCAAAAAAAGTTCGAGGGAATAAAATTTTCCGAGGAAATAAGTTTTACGTCGAGATTCCCGTTAGGGACCTTTGTTTACAAGCTCACTCCAAATCAAATGAGATAATTCCGAAATCTATTTACAACTCTCTTCTACGCATTAATTCAGTCAATAAATCCCTAAGGTTATAAAATTTTGTATACACTTTAAAATTAATCTTTTTTTTTCATCATTGCTTTGGTACGAATTTCTCAAACACTTTCATTCATTTCATCAAACATTTACTTTGACCTTCAACACATTGAATTCACAATAATGCCGTGAATAATATTAAGTTAATTCATAAATGAAAAATCAAAAATGGTATACAATTTGGCACTATACCCACTGAATTAATATTGCAGTTAAGATTACAATAGTTTATTATTAGTAATAAATAATTAACATGATCAAGGTCAATAAAATTGCCAAATTGCCCCTAATGGTCGCTTTGAACAGAATCTCGTATTTTAAGGAATACAAAATGATTTAATGAACAATTTCTTCGTCTTCCACGATAACACATTATCACGCCTTTTTTTGTTTTATAAATATTACTCAATCAAACGCTGCTGCATGGTGAATAAATATAAGTACATATCATTTAAAAAAAAAAGGTTAGGAAGCATGCGTGATGCGTGCGGCGCTTAATCAAAATCTTACAAAATCTTCAATTTAATTGAATTAATTTATGTTGAAAAAAATCACAACTTTCTTTTTATTGCCATCACAGTTTTCGGTGGCACCACCTTGCGTGCTTCATTTAAAGTTGTAACAAAAAAAAATGAAAATATGTATAAAAAAAAACATTTGTTTTGTTGAACCAAATCGTACCTACTTCTTTCTCTAGGGATGAAAATCGCCCACCATTGTTGTTGATGTTGTTTAGTTTTTTGTTGTTGTTGTTGTTGTTGTTGTTGTTATTATAAGCCCTTGACGTCTCGTTCATGGTAGTAACTGTTGTCATTTCGACCTGACCATGTGAAAGTTGCACGACTACGCTGGCGATCACAATCCAAACAAAAATAACTACTCTCGCTGTTGTTGTTGCTTTTGTTGTTTTTATGTGTGGTAAATAACAACTTGCACCCATGTTGCTTAGAGTTGTTATTTCTTGCCTCCTTCCTTTAGTCCGGTGCAGAGATGATTCTTCCTCTTGATGCGGACTTTGGAGATTGTTGATTTTGTTTTGTATTGGAATTCATAAAATGTTCATACCTCCTCTTATATTTATTAGCCTTGGATCGGAACCAGTACTTGCTGTTGTGGTCTCAATTTCATGATTTAACAATTTACACCGCCACAGGCTTTCTTGAGTTTGAGCCACTTTGTTCGTGTCTAATTAAGGACTTGAAGGCCGAGGCCAATGCACTTTTCTTTGCCTTTTTTTTTTTATTTAATTTAAAAACAAAACAATAAAACGGTTTTTGCCGTTTGAAAAAATTAACAAATTAGTGAAATTTTTATTGGCTTAAATACACATAGCTAACTTTGGATAAATATTGCACGAATGGAAAGCGTTTCACCGACCGACGACGCACGACAGCGATGTCAAATAATAATAGTAAACCAAAAATTAAATAAAAAGGTATAAACGTTGTCCTCAATAAAATGAATGAGTATACACTCTCACATAAATATTTCTATAGCTTAAAAGTGTCAAATAGATTTATTAGCCAGACGACTCACGCACGATAAGGCGTGTTCAATAGGAAGTGCAAAGCGTTGCACGTATAAACACTTCAGGTTGCATTTACAAAAAATAAATAAAAAGAAAAACTCGAAAATCAAACAAAAGCGCGGCAAGAATAATATTCAAGCCATTAACTTAACAAGTCTTTCTTTCAAATAATAAGTCAAGTGGTCAAAATCCGTTCACACTGTACCTCCTAGTATAATAATATATGAACCACTTTGTATGCCTTCACAATTTCAACTAAATCGCGGTTGAGTCAACCGGGCATAATATTATTATTGGAGTCACTCAAAGAAGTCGCTGCGCTGGTATGGTTTGGATAGCAAGTCATCCACTGAAATGGAGTTTTTCGTATCTTTTTGTTTGTTGTCTTTCTTTTGATTTGTTTCTCTGACTCGTGCAGAGTCGTGATAGATGTTACCAGAAAAAAAAGCTCCCCTTTTACCAACTTTAATTGGACCCATATTGAAACACTTAAAAGGTAATGAGGTTTTTTTGTTTTGTTGTACTCGTTGTTGTTGTTGTTCAAATGGAACAAATGGCTTATTAGTTCGTTGAATTGACAATCAGGGTCAACAGTAATGTGCTACTGTACCTAACATCAACTCAAACATCCGAAATTAAAATACAAAAAAAAAATAACCTTCAATGCAAAAACACATTGCACAATCTTATGTTTGCAGATATTTCTTTTTTTTAAAAGCCTTTAAGACGAGTGATTTACCATTGTTCCATGGATAAACACAGATAGCACTTTGTGTGATAACTTAAAATGACTATAGGTTGTAGGTATAGTATGGCAGGAAACGTTTCATATGCTAAGGGCTGCTTGGAATATATGTAAATATGAATAAATAGAAACCTTGGCGCAAAATTTAAGACGATTTAATACGATGTTAAAGCATTAGTATGATGCTATGTTAAAATCAGACTTTTCCAAATTTGAAACGAGTTAGCTTCGCACTATCTTTTAAACATTTTATTAAAGCTTAACTCAACAACTTTCTATTTTCTATTTTTAGTATCATACTAACTCCAAATGTCAATTTGACAATTACAAATGTTGAAAAGGTATGTTTGCATGAACTGTCACTTTTAAGACGTGTTCAGTTGGAGTTTATTGAGAAAATAGGTTTAGTATGATACTAGTTAAAAAATGTTTAAAACTAAGAACATTAGGCGTGTTTTTTTGGGACATATATTAAAGTAAAAAAAAACCCTCCGCAGTAGCCATATACCCATCTGCAGTGTAGGATTCTACTTCTGCTTTATTGGCAGTAATTCTACTGTGGATGTTGTATTTGTAACTCGTGCAAAATCCTACTGTGAATAGCTTTTCCAAAAAAAACGACTATTGTAAAATATTCAGCCTTTTTGTAAGCTTCATCCAAAAAATATTTTACCTTAAAATTTTTGGTATTTGGCTATTGTTTTCAGTTTTCCCCTATTTAAGGTTCCCCCACACCAACGCGAATTTTCGGTGCCGACTACGAAAACAATAATAACAACGTGTTGTTTTCATTGACAACCACGTGTTGTTATTGTTGTTTTCGTCGCCGCCACCGAAAATTCGCGTTGGTGTGGGGGACCCTTTAGGCTGTCAATGGCATTACATTCCACACGAAATGAATGCTCACAATAAGAGGAATTTTCCTAACATGAAATTTTGGGTGAAACTCACAATAGGAGAAAAAAAAACTCACGATAAGATTGATTATTATCATGCTTATACCTTTGTGCGTCCTTGTTCTAAAATATAAAATTTTTCATGCTTGTGCACACTTTTTGAACTAAGGTATGAACCTTTTTGGAGACTTATTATTTTCGATGTTGGGATTTATTCAAATTTATTTTATTCGACAATTTGAAAGGTTACTTATTTACTTACTTAAGGTGGTGACTCAGTCCGGACTAACAAGCTTCTCCAGTAATCTTGGACTACCTGTTGTCAGTTTCGCACACCAAGTTGGTTATGGTCATCTTCATGACCACTGTAGGTCACCATAACTGCGCCGCTCTCGGGGCTGGCCATTTAACTAAAGTTCCATTTTAAAATACAAATGAAAAAAAATACAATTTTATTTTATTTTGTTAATTAACAACAACAACGAACAGGTAAAAGGCATTTATTTTTTTATTAATAATTCGTTATTGAAATAATGAAACAGAATTTTGAGTGAAAATGACGGAAAATGACTTTATATAAAATCCCATCCAAATGAAAACGAATATAATTAGGCATGTTCAGGAAAATGAGATCTCAGCAATCTCAGTTACATGAACAGAATTCCTATAGCAAAATTTCTCAGCTTTGTTGTCAAAATTCTAGAAAAAAAATCTTGAATTCAGGTTTTGTATGTATTTTGTATACCTACCTATACGTAGCGCATCTCCATGTTTTTTTAATGTATTTGACATCTCTCGTATTGCTATCTCACTTGGCACTGTTGCAAACTTTTTCGTTCAATTTTAAAAAGAAGAGATAAATTAATGCAGGTATAGTAAGCAAATTGCATTAATTGACGTAAAAAATAAGGACATTGGTAAATTTTAAATTAATTCACCATTTGATGCTTTAAGTGCATTAAAATGAAATACCTTCCATTTTGTATTTGTTTGCATTTCTTGACATCGATATATTAACAAATAATGCTTTTTTACTTTTTGTTCATAAATCTTCATATGTGAGAAGGAAACAATCGAATTTTTTTTATCCAGGGATGTGAGGCAAACTTCACTTTAATTTTAATTTCCCTAAAATTTCCCTTTAGGTATACATTGGTTAAACTGAAATATTTTTTAACAGATTATTATGTATAACTTAGAAGGACTTTAGATAAAAGGGATTTGTTTTAAGTTCCCTCTTAAGTTATCTTGTATGAACACACACTACTTGGGATATGAACAGAAACGTAAAAAAAATCTCTTCAAATCGTTTACCAGTGCCTACATCCTGTAACTCTCGCATCGTTAAAATAAGTCGATGAAAATTGAAAAAAAATTATAAGAGTTTCGTTCCATTTTTCCGACCAGGGCGATTTTGTTCTCCGAAGAAAAAAAATCTCCTCGTATGAGTTCTAATGACAAAACACAAGAAAGAATCAACTTGTTCACTAAAATTTTCTGGCACATTTCCAGTGTTTTCAGAGCAATTTGACAGTTGTGTAAATTCAGTATTACTCTTTGGTTTTGCTGTTATTACGTGTAAAATTCAGCTGAGACTAACTAACCCATTTTGCGAATCGGACGTTCGAAGTGAGATATTTGCATTAGCGAACTTAAGCATTCGACGAATGATTTTCAAATCAACCAACATTCGATAACCACAATGTGAGTGAGATCAAACTTCGAAAAATATTTGACATTTCAGTCGAATCAAAGGTCCTCTCAATTTTCCAACCGTAATACTAATTTCTCACACGTTTATTCGTTCAACTCGCTAGTGTTAATAGAGTGGAAATGTAGAAGCCTACGCACCTGGAGATAGTAAGTTGTTCATAAAAATAAAAAACCGATGAGTATAAAACGTATACTCAAATATCAACACTACCATCCAGACTATCAGGGCCATCGATCAAACCCAAACAAAGTATAGATGAAATGCTTCTACAGAAAAGAAGAAATCTTTGTTTGAATATATGTACATAGATTTAGTGCTTAAGTGCAATATTTCGTAAGAAGACGCAAATATAAAAAGTGGAAAAGATGCAAGAAAGAAATAGGGATAAACATACGAGATAGGATAGTATAAGAACCATGCAAAATAAGTGGTGCTTCAATTGGAATTGGTTTTGTTGCCTTCTAAATTAGAAAATGGAATTTTCATTAGTTAACTGGTTTTAAAAGAAAGAACTTCAGAAGTGTGTACTACTTCTATGTAATTTCAATGAGAGACCATTTTTTATAACTTAAGATTTTGAACAAGTTTAAGGAATTGAAATGTCCTATGGATTAAATTTAATAACATGACCTATTTTTTTTTCTCTTCAAATGGGTGCTATTAGAATGAAATTGCAGTATAGCAATATTCTGAAATTGTTTTTCATAATTGAAAAAATGAACTGTCAAATTTAATTTCTGTTTTAGGGATCACAAAGAAGACGTATGCAAAGAAAGTTTTAAAATGTCATCGTAATGAGACACAAGACAAAAATGTGATTTTTGTTTCTTTGTTAGATGTGTTCGCTTACTTCCCCGAAATTGTCAGATTCTACCAGTTTTATTTTGTTTATATGAACTTTAAGTCTTTTGGGCTAACAATGGAAGAAATGGGTAGGTTTGTAAACAAATAAGGTTATTATTGATGTGTTATTATTGAACTCAGGTAATTTGAAAAGATAACACAAATATGTTAAGGGCCAGTTTTTTCACAGCTGATCATCTTTAATCAAGGATTATTGCAACTAGTAAATAATTGAATGTGTATGGTAATATTTTTTTTTTAATTTAAGTTGTTTAACCATGAAAATCGCTAATCAACCGATTTTGGTTGATAAGCACCATTAAGTTAGAAGCTGTGAAAGTCATCGTTCAGAATTAACCCACTGTTAACAAACTGGCGTTAAGGGCAATTTCCAACTACTTTGTTTTTAAACTTTTTTGAAAATTTTTAAATGAATTTCGGCGTCGCCTCAGCTTAAAAAACTTCCATTTTGTTTACCACTTAAAAATTTATAATTTCGTATTTAATCGAATTAAATCCTCAAACCCCCACAATTGTAGTTTATGTTATATAAAACGATCATAAGTCCAGTTCCTTTACTTTGAAACTCTGTGCATTTGTGTGAATTTCTACACAAAAGTCTGTAGAAAGTTCGTTTAAAAAAAAAATAAAATGTGTAGAAATTCACATCAAATGCACAGAGTTTCAAAATAAAGGAACACACCTATAACCTTAAATTTTATAGTAGTTTCGGTGGAAATACAGCACTATAAGTTTGTTGCACTTTTTCGCGACCAATTCGAATTCGAAACAAACGATTCAATAGATAATTAATTTACACCGAACGAAATCCAAAACCATGAACGGAAAGAACTAGGAAAACACGACTTGCCTGTGTAAATTGACAGATCGACGAAAATTCGAATTGCGAATTCGAAGTGCAAGGCTACAACTAAGGCTAGTTCAGATTAAGGGGTGTTCTTTGGTAAATTTGCTTTTTTTGGTAATCATTTGAAAGTAAAATTATTTTTTCATTAATTGCGACAAGGACGTAGGTCCTGCAAAAGAAAAAAAAAAAGCGCTAAAAGTTTTTGAAAAAAAGGCAAAAATGATTTATTAACATTTTCTTTCTTTTATTTTTAGGGTTTTACTTATGTAGCACCATCAGTCCTAGAAGATATGCAACGAGCCAACAGAATGCCAGCCAGATCACCTCGACGCACTCCGCGACAAACTCATGATGGTTCATATCGTCTAGCGTTTCCGCCACAACGAGGGATGTGTTCGCGTGCAACACCACCACATCTACAATCATTTGCCCCCCGACCATCGCCGCAGGACGAAATGATGGACGTACAGGGTCCTGTTGTATAGTTTGCAATAATGCAATCTATATCATTAATAAACCCAACAACTAGCAAAATGAAAGGAAAGGAAAATTAAAAAAACAAACAAAAGTTAAACAAAAGTAAAACGAATATAGACAAGAAGGCATGTAAAATATACACTATTATACCACACAATATACTATATAATATACAAATATTTTTATTTTTTATTTTTTTTTTTTGCGAAAATATATAGTTAATTTTTTTCTTTAAAATACAACTTAAGCCTATTATTATATTGTGTTTATAACAAAAAAAAAAACAACAAAAAAATAAAGCTTTTGCAATGTAAATGTTTTATGAATTTTAAGTTAAAATTATAATTTTATGTATTTAAACATAATCATTATTATTTTTTTTTTGTATTCATCTGCTTGTTGCAAATTTTTAAAATCTTTCATAAAAATTTCAACAAAAATAAATCGAAAAAGATTATTGAAAAGCTTTAACAATATTCATGATTTTAACAACAACAAAATAATTTGGTTAAGATGTATTATATAATGTACTTCCACCGGATATTCGCACAATATTTTTAAACCACCTTGTGTTCTTAATTTCAAAATCATTCTTTGTGGAAAATGGAACTACTCAATAAAGTAAAGTTAATTTATATATATTTGCTGCAATAGTTAACGTTTATATTTTTGAGGTTTGTAGAAATTTTATCCGCACTTTATTAACTTTTGAATGAGCAAGTTGTTTTTTTTTTACCAAAGTGTCCCACAATTTTATCGCTCTTTTCGGTCAATTTTACAAACTAATGCACTTGCTCTTGTTCTTTTATATCTCAGGGATATGAGAGCACTCAACTTTTGTTTCTTTTTCCAATCGAAGTGCGATCTGCGTGAGCTCAGAATAGAATGACAGACAACCTTGAGTAAAAAGCTAAATAAGGGTAACTTCATTCCAGTTTGATGTCAATTGATTATTTTTCTGATCTAAACTAGAGAACTCTGAGATTGCTCTCTGCATACTCGAATTGCTTAATCTGTGCTCAGTCAGTGAGTTAACTTTAATCTCGCATTGAAGTTGACGTACTTCACACCAGCAAATCGAATCGAGATAAAAATGAGATATCTAATTGAAAACGAATCACTTCAAATTTCATTGGAAGGTATATATGATAAAACGTCAAATAAAAGAGAAATGGCTTGCTCATAATCCAGAGCATTTGGGAAATCAAATATAAAGTGGATACCCAACTTATGTCTTAACGCGTAAGGGCTAAAGTCGAGTAGTCACTCCAACAAAGATAACTACGATAAAATTTTTGACAGGTAATGAGAAACTTTTAATTTTTTTAGATTTACTAAAAAGAAAAATAAGGCCTTCTTAATGAAAGTGTCAAAACAAGAAATTCGACTCGTTTACTACAAATGCCCGATACACATAATATGTGAATACATACACTATAATAGGTTATATGTATTAAAGTTCTAACACACAGTTTTTAATTAAAAACGATTAAGACCCGTTTGCTAATACATATACGAAAATTAACATATCAACCCCGTTGTTGATAATAAACTTAAAAATAAATAAAATTTAAGTTCAGCTTAAACGTTATTCACACGAACCGTCACATATAAGTTCTTTGTTTCTCTTCAACAAAATGGGCCTTTATGATTAAAGATTTGTTGGATACTATTATACCTATAAGTGGTAGTAAGTTAGAATGTCGAATTCAAAGGTAAACTGACAGCAGTGACACCGAATTTGTTCGCAGATTCATTTAGCTCTGTTTGTTTACTTTGTCGGAAAACTGGTATAAACTGTTATAGATAATTTCGTATTCCATATCATTCCTTGCGTTCGGTAAACTATCAGATAGGCTATCCTCGCATCCAAAAATTTTCAGATACGTTGGGTTGTTGTTGCATCAGCTGTTTTGTCACAAGGGATTACAACAACACAAACCTATCCGGATAGCTTTGGATTGATCCCCGAACGTGACCATTGTGTCACTAAAAGGGAAATTGTGTAATTTCGGAGACGATTTCCGAAAATATTCCTTTTATAGTCATGAATTAATCAAATGCAGTGTTTATGATTCTGATGTGTCGGAAAGCAAGTATGTTCATTAGTGTGAAGCGAAAATTTGTTGTTTTCAATTTTGTTGTTTTCTGTATTATCTATTAATTGTTGATCCATGGTCTTAAATGTATATATGTATATGTAAAATGTCAGCCCGTTACGTAAACATCAAGATGGCGCACTAAATAAGAACTTTTATATACAAACAAATATGAGCGCCTGTATTTTTCTGTCGATTTAAGCTCATATTCTGTTATTTTTATTTTTTTTTTTGGATTGAATTGTCGTACGACAGTAGTCTAACGCTCCATTGGCAATATTTAAGGCAATTTCAATGGCAATGAAAATTTATTGTTTGTGTGGGCCTTTTATTTTATTTATTGTAATTTCAGTTGTCGAATGTCAGTATATATAAATTACGATCGCTGTAAAATGGTTGTTTGCTATTTAAAATCTTTATTATTGATAATAACAAAAAACTTCAATTCCATTTCTCATATATTAAACTTTAATTTCAAAACGAACCAAAATTAATTTAAAAACGCGGGGAAACCATTGAGAAAAATGTGAAACGTCATGTTTGCCTCAGCGATGGAAATTAATAACTTCATTTAATTTGCCGAGCAATATTGTGGTTGCCATTGAAAAAACGTCTCCATTGAAAAAGCGTGGTAATATTCAAGACAATAGCAATGATTTACTGCGACAAAAAAAAAATTAGCAACGAGTCGAAAAAGTTTTTAAATCTGTATCAAAAATTGTTCATTTAAAAGCTTGTGAATTTGACACTTAATTTACATTAGGTGTGTTCCTTTACTTTCAAAATCTATACATGGGTGTTAATTTCTAAACAAAGAACTGTCACAATTCATATAAAAAATATTAAATGTGTAGAAATGCATAGTTTCAAAGTAAAGGAACACACCTATTGTTTCCCGATTTGTTTTTTGTTTTCTCTCGACGTTTCTGTTTTCCATATAACAATTTCAACATTCAGCTTTATTTTGAGTTTCAGCCGACAAATATTTCACCTTAAAATTTTTTGTTTCCCCGGAATTTTAAAAGCAATTGTGAGTTTCGCCCGAAAGAAATTTCGTTCGCCTACTAAAAATAAGTGAACATTTAGGCTGTCAATAACATTACATTCCGCCCGACATGAATGTTCACAATAAGGGGATTTTTTTTAACACAAAATTTCGGGTAAAACTCACAGTATGAAATATGAAATCTTCCGGGTGGAATGTTGTTCGGGCGAAACTCACAATAAGGTTGATTTTTCGAAAACTCTTAAGTTTTGTGTTAAACTTAGGTGTGTTTGTTTTGCATTCATATATCCAACCTAATTAAATGAAAATTTGGTTGAGTATCATTTTGAATTGTGAATTCGTACGGGTAGTGAGATAATTTAGAATCGAATTTTCAAATCTTCATCGAAATTATCTCGTTTGAAACAAACAATCGATACGAGACAATATAACAGCGCAATCAAAGACTTGTTCGCTTTGAATGAAAAAAAAAACGACTATTTTGAGAACCAATTAATGTAACAACTCGTTGAACTTTCTCATTTATTTTCTTTTATTTTTCCCTACGTTTCCTAAATGAGAGAAATCCTTTTAGTGGTGAATTTAAAAATATTCGCTGCGTGTTTTAATATTTAAT
Source organism: Epistrophe grossulariae (assembly GCA_929447395.1). Classification (NCBI taxonomy): domain Eukaryota; kingdom Metazoa; phylum Arthropoda; class Insecta; order Diptera; family Syrphidae; genus Epistrophe; species Epistrophe grossulariae. The sequence goes on from OV839568.1 coordinate 117,947,692, forward strand.
TTTAAGTAAAATACTATATACAGATATATTTAAACATTGTACTCGATATACATATATATATATATATATTAAAAATAAATATGCATGTATATTATATTAATAAAATGTGGTCCCTTTTTAAAAATACATAAGTTATAAAAATATGATTTTTTTTTTGTATTTTATTAATTTATATTTTTAATTCTAAGAGAAAAAAAAAATAAATGTTTCCTTTTTTTGTGTTTATCTAATGTTTTTGTTATTGATTATTTTGTAAGATTTTGTGCGGCGACTTGTTGTTTTTGTTGGCAGCCATCTTAAATCATTTCTAACTTTTAGATAAAATAACAAACATTTTATCAAAAAAAAAAAAAAAACGATAAAATAAAAGAACTAAGCAAAAAATAAGGCATTTTACGCGTGGCTTTATTCCTATCAAACAACAAATTTGTTTTAGTTTTTTTTTTATTATTTTCTGTTAAAACAAAACAAAAAAAGAACTATAAGCAATAAATATTTTTGAAGAACATTTATTTTTCTAAATGTAATTTTATAAAAAAAATATATAGTTTGAAATAGTTTCTGAATATTGTTTTTATTTTTGTCAAAACTGTTAAAAATAATATTTCGCTACTGCGTTACTATAACTGAAAATTTAATAAATACAAATTACAAATAATCTAAAGGTGCTATAAAAAAATTTAAAAACAAAAATAATAAAATATTATTGTGTATTTAAAAAAGACAGAAAAAAATAACATTTACCTCGATGCAATTATTATATTTTTAAACTATAAACAATAAACTAAGCAAAATGAAACAAACAAACAAAAAAATATGCTATACAACAACAAAAATAAAAAACAAAAAATAAGAGAAATTTAAACAGAATAAAAGAAACAAAAAAGCAAAACATGAAATGCCTTGTTTTTTACATACAGAAGTTCAAATTAAGTTTCTTTATTTAAAGAACAATTTGAAGAAAACAAAAATTCAATAAACCATAGAAACGGAAAGTGTTCAAAGTAATAGTGGATGTAAAGAGAGCTCTAGTTAATTCTTGTTTTTGTTTTATTAATATTATGTTTTTTTTTTAATAAATTATAAAACAAGCTTAAAACGAAAGTACTATAATCTAGTTTATTCAATAAAATATGCATTATTATATTTAAACAATAAAACAATATAATAAACCTGATTAATTTGCATAGCTTAAGAAGGCAAAGAAAAAATTACAACAATTAATATAACAAATAAAAAAAAAAAAACTAAACTAATACAAAGTGAAAGTAAAATTATGTATAATTATTTCTTTTGAGACAAGCAAAAAATTCCTTACAAATGTTTTGTGAAAATATAAAGCAATATGATGTAAGAATCAATAATAAAAAAAAATGTTTATAAAAACAAACATTGTGTATTGAAAATATCAATTCATAAAATAAAATTTTGATTTATTTTGTACTAAATATTTTTTTCTTTAATTAAGCATATGAATCAATTTATTTTTCTAAAATTAAAATATAACTAAAGTATAAAGTTGAAACTTATAAACTAAAAATACATATATAAAAACAAAATTATCATACATATACAAAAGTTCTCCAAATGCTTTATCATTATGTTACTAGTCGGTTTTAATTTCAATCTAACTTACCATTTGACATACATAATATGTACATTCATATAGAAACTTCATTAGATTTAAATCAATTTTTTAAACAAAGATTCATGTGAAATTACAGACTAAAAATTCAGCACTGTTCTGTTCAACTTCCAGTTACCCTTCCGAATATAATGGGTTATTCTTTTTTTCAAAAATAGAAAAAAAAAAATAATTAAACTTTATCGGGTTATCTTTATCTAAAAAAAAAGTACAATTCCTTTTATTTATTTTTTTTATGATTATTTCTTTCAATATGTTTGTTGCGGCTAACATGGTTAATTCTCAAATGCTATATGACGAGTTCGAGCATTTCGAGTGGTATTTACTTAATGACACGAGTGATGTTGGTTTCCAATTCCTCAATCGTTTGGACTTTACGTAACCTCAAAGGAAAAAGTCTAGAAATATTATATCATTTGATCTAGTTGATCAACAAACTTTTCACCGAACTGTTCTTGCAGTAAAGCTATATGGTTTTACGGGCTGTGTGGGGTTCATGAATTTTAAAATGCGTTTAAATAAATTGCATATTATCTCTGCATAAAATCAGTTGACAACTGGGTTCCTTATAGCAAAATGGCAATCAAAATGCGATAATGATTTCAGTGGGTTTTGTTTTGATGCCACATTGCAAGAAGATTGAGGCAGGAAATATGTATCTTTGCATTTATTAAACCTCTTTGGAAATAACAGAGCTGGTGCAGCGGTTATTCTATTTATTAATGTATTTAATTAATATTTTGTGCATGGCAAGGCCCACAACTTTTCGGGTTTGCTTTTCAGCCCAATACGTCAATTTTGCTAGTTGACATAGCCATTGAGCCAGAAATCGACTTCATCGCTGAACAAAATTATAGTCGATGTCCTTCAAGAAAATTGGAATTTGAGAATGGTACCTACATATTATGTACATGTTAGAAGCAGCTATAGTCAACATTTAAAAAAATTAATATTTAAAAAAATAAATGTAAATAATTGTTTTTTTGTTTGTGAGTTTTTTTATTTTTGAAAAAATTAACCTCTTAACTAATCTCCCATAACTTCAGATAAAACTTTCTATCTGCACATAGTAGTTGTAGATATTAAACATTAACATACCAATGCCTCACAGCTTTGAATGAAACCCATATTTAAATCTTTTCCCTAACTCAAACGATTCGTTTTTCTTTTATGCAAGAAAAAGAAAATTTTTCCTAATAGCAGACTGAATTTAGCACTTAAAACTAAGCGACCAGAAATATTAAGTAACATTTTAGTGCAAACATAAAACACTTGTTAACTTTTTTACGATAGTTTTTAATTCTATATCAATTTTATCTAAAAATTGATATTTTTTTAAAAACCGTTCGAACGATTTAAATTTTTGATTCCAAATAGCTTTTAACGGCCTTTAGTCCTACAAAAATTGGCGTTTAGTCCTGACGATCTCACTTGGACTCATTAGTTGACTAGTAAGGGCATTGTCAATACGTTATTTTTGTTAAGTTCAGTTCAGTTCATCTAACATAGCCCGTGGGCTGGCATTGTTTATATAAAAAGGTTTTTTAATAATACAAATTCTATCTACTACTGAAATACATTAGCCAAGTAGAAGACTTAGCACTATTTTATTTGGACTTGTTGAATTATTGATTCAAAATAGTTTTAAAGGGCCTTTAGTCCTACAAAAATTGGCTTTAAGTTGGTTTTAAAATTTTGTTTTTACACCGAATTCAGGCTTGATTTTAGGAAAAAAAAACAGGTTTTTGTTTTTGAACATTTACAATTCAACCAATTTCAAATGTTGGCAGCAGAAATGAAAAAGAGGAAGTTAAGAATTCAAAGTTATAATTCATGTCATCTGAATTTTTCGGGTTTCAACATCCGTTTTAAGACAATTTGTTCAATTTGTCACAGATTATATTATGTAGAAAGTAGTTGTAGAGTTTTAAAACAATTGAAAAAAACCTATGTACGTCTTACAAGCAATGAGTATATTATGATTCTGTATCTTGTCTTGAATATGATAGTGATAGAGCAACGTTTATATGCATTCTTAAGGTACAACTAGAATAGGCGGTAGCTGTCGCAAGCTAGTGTCAAAACAAAAACCGAACGAAAAGTTGCTTTCCAAAACGTCAAATTCACAAGTTACCCATAATGCACTTGAGTAATTGGATGTGATTTTTTTGATTTTTGAAGCTAGCTGTCAGTCCACTTAGGAAAGAGCGGTCGGTGAGCGATCTCACGTCCGACGGCAAAAGTTATGTGCGTGTCATATGAATTTCTTGTTTTCGCTCGGTTTCGTACGACCACGTACGTTGGCTTCCGTCTATTCTAGTTCTACCTTTAAACTAAAACGGTAGGTATCTACAATATTTAACTAAAAAAAATATATTATTTCAAGTTAGCTTTTGGGAGAATTTGAACTCCGATGGTTGAACTTCAATTTTCTATTTGGAAAAGCAGTAAGACGAATAAAACGCAATGAAAGCAACATAAACTGTTAAGATGTTTCATTTTTGTTGTGAAATTTTGTTCGAAATAATAATTCCTATCGATATGCCTCTAACAAGAAATGGTTGCGGAATTATTTTAAGAAAAATGGAAATTTTCTATACAAAATTGTAAGTAAATAATTCATAATAAATAAATTTGTTGTCGTTAAGTGCAATAATTTTGTATTTCAGAATGAAAGAAAAAAAAAAACTACGAGGGCTCAACAAAAGCGATTTGTCGATTCGCTATCAACGAAAATCGATATCGCACGCTACTTCACCAAAAATCACAGGATTAAGTTGAATTTTTATAGATATGCATTCTGTTATATTATGCGCACTTGATTGTATTAAAATGCATTGCCAGAGATGTATTCTCTTCTTCCAAAAACTTCTTTCTTAACTAAATTATAAATACATTGTGCATAGTTTATATCAGAAAGATTTCAAAGCGATCTATTTTGTTCCGAAATGGATAGCTTGAACGCAATCGCAACTCTGATCGGATTACATTTTCATGATGGATACTTCGATAGGTCTAAATAATACAGGCACATACCTATTTCATAAATATGTAAATATATCGCCGCTGTAGATCGAATACCTCGTAACCGTAAAGGTAATGATGCACTTTTATTGTAAACAACTTTCCGGGTCTAATGAAAAAATACCTTTTTAGGCTAAGAACGATAGTTTCAAAGCTAAACGCATAAATAGCAGGTTAATGGTCCTCAATACATTTATAAAAAGTTTTTTCTTTCTCCTGAAAAATTAACTTTTTTGGGTTACAAGGTATTCGATCTACAGCGACTATATAAAGTTTTGACTTGAAACACATGTACAATTTGGTTGATAAATGATAAATGTTACTTCTACAGACGATAGTGTTTTCAATTCTTTTCATAGCATAACTGCGGTAGTCTACGTATCTCATCGTGTTCAATTTTATTCATAAAATGTAAGACCTTTTATAAAAAATTAAAATTAGTTTGTGTTCGCAACTAAATAGAATCTTTCTTAAAATCTGGAACGTGTGTGGAAAAATGAACACCATTTTCGTAATCTTATTATGATATCTATCTTAGTGACGACATTAATTCTGTACAGTTACAAACAAATACATATTTTTTACAACTTTTGATGATTTAAATTAAATGAAAGTTTGACTAGAATCATCGAAAAAGGCCAAAGTAAGCATTTAACCCACACAATTTAAAACCTTTTTTTTTTTAATTTTTTGTTTTAAATTCAGTTCATTTGAAAAAAATATTAATTTGTATTAAAATTAAAGTGTAATCATATAAACGAATGCTAATTATTGCAATACAGTCCCAACTCCCAGGTATATATTTGTTTATTTTCGAAAATCGTATCAACTCGAAGAAGATATTCTGTGGATCGAACGGGTGTATTTCGAAAACGCTTTAAGCACTGTGTATCTACATCAATTCGTATAAATACAGTACATAAGTACAATATTGATTCAAACAAATGTTGTACTACCTATTCATGAATCCATTTTGTTTCCATCCAGTTTGTTTCGTTTTTTAGGTAAGGTTAAAAACTGATAATAAATATTTTACAGTTATAAATTTTCGAAATTAAATCAAAATAAAACAAAACTTTTATATACAAAAAAAGGAAAATACTTAAAATAAAATAAAAATCTTCTGAGCTGCTTATTTCTAATTTAATAAAAATAAAATAATAAAACAAAAATTATAAAAAATAAAAATAAAACAAAATTCAAATACAACGTAACTGCCAAAAGTGTTCAAACTAAATTATTTTTTTTTCCTAAAGAAATATTTAAGCAAATATTTTGCTTTACACAGTTAAAAATTGGTTATTTTATGTCTTATTTTGTCCAAAGTCTATAAATACAAAATAGTAAAATATACTTACTTCCGATAATAATTGCTTGCACTATGTTTGCAAAGTATATCGTGTTCTAAAGTTTATCCGTTTTTAAAATTGTAAATAAAATAATATCTAATTAAAAAAAAATAAACAAATAAAAAAAAATATGCATTGTCGAAATGTATGTGTAAAAAAAAGCTTAAAAATAATAATAGAATGTAAATAAATTAATACAAAAATTATTTAATTCCTTATATATATCTACATATATAAAACGAAAATAATAATAATTATAAAGTTATGACGCATACAACTGCAATAAAAAAAGCAATTTGGATGAAATCATTAAAACAGACCTAAAAACAAATGTTTAATTATATAGTTTTATGCATTTTAGGTTCGGAAGCCATTAAATTTTGTCTATAAAATAAATTATATTGCTTTCATTGAATTTTGATAATTTTATTTTAAAGTTGGTATATACCTACCTGTGGAATTATGTAATCGGGCTTGAGACTCCATTTGGAGCATAGTTTTTTTTTTTATTTTTGGAATTTCAGTTAAAATATTTGTACAATTAATGATTTTTTTTTATAAAAACAAAACAAACTAAATATTTTAGTTGAAAATAAAAATAATAATGCTTAAGTTAAAATATGTTTTATAATTAAAAAAAGTAAATAAATTTCTTCAGAAAATGGTTATAGCATTTTCGATAGGTAATTCGAAAGATCGTTGCGTTGATTTTTTTTTTTACTTTCAGAAAAAGAACTGTCATTCGATGACTAATCGAAAAGGCCTTAATAGAATAGATGCTAAGGGTAGAGCATTACGTGCATAGAAGAAGAAATAGAGGAACGGGCATATCTAGGAAAAAGTGAAGCATTTTTCAAAATAGTGTGAGTAACACAAACACAGATGCATTCACACAGGGAAGGCATGCAGTTAGACAGCTAAATCATGGGGCGCCCAAAGGATTTTTTAGCTGTTGTTTTGAGGAATGTGTTTTGAGATTTTAAATCGTTAAAATAAATAAAAAGCTTAGTAAATTAAATAAACAAGTGAAATAAAAGTGAATATATGCTATTCTTCATTGAAATAAAAATATAAAACTACATGCGGTGCTCCGTTAAATCCTATAAAAACATCTGTAATAATCATTGCAACTTTTGTTCATTTCACAGGTAAGCTGTGTCTCATATTCCACATAAAGTAAGTAAAATTACTCTGCACTACGGGCGCTCAATATATTTGAGCGCCTTGCCATCACCAACAAAAGCTAATTCGACCCTGGGCGAGAATTTCAATTTTGACAGATAGGCACCTGACATACCACGATTCAAAGTATATTTGCATTTTCAACAAATTAGGCTTTTTTATAGCAAAATGCTATGAAATATCAATTTTAAAGTATTCTACGATAATGTATTTATATAAAAAACATCACTTCACATTAATTTATGTGGAATTTGAGACACAATCAGCCAGTGAAATGGAAAGATTTTTAACTCCATATTATGGGTGTTTTTACACAATTTAACACAGCACCGCATGTTGTTTTATATTTTTTATAATAAAGTACTGAAAGCTTTCACTATTCTCACTTTTATTTAGTTTTTTTATTTAGTTTAATTATCTTTTTTCACTATTTTAACGATTGAAAATCTCGAAACACTTTCGGCAAAATGACAGATAGGCACCTTTTTGTTTTGTTTTGTTTTGTTTTTTTTTTTATTTGGTGCTTCCTTATCTTCTTATTCTAAGATAACGTGTCGTATGTTACGTGGTGTGTTTTTTCCAATCCCGGAGGGAAGTGGTTGAAAAAAAATGATATCGGGGATTAGCGACGCCATTACAGAAAAAAAATGGAGTTTCTGTACAAACTATCTATAACAAGTATGTAATTCCCGCCGGTAATACAGTTTTTCTCCGTGCTTAAGTTAAGCCCCGAAAATTATCTGGGTGTAGCTATACCCATTGGAGATTAGTTGTTGTTGCATTTATCATGTAAATTATTTAGAATCATTTTTTTCATCCAATTTCCTTCGGGCTTGGAAAAAAACACGCCTACATTACGTTGTAATTGTGTACGTTCAATAAAAAAAACTAGGGCATTGGACGAACATTAATGTTTACACATCTTAACCGAGAGTTCAACCGGAATTCAAAAATTTTTTTTTGTGAACTTACCTTATCTTACAAATTTTCGTAAATTTTTGTTGAAAATTCCTGTTCAGTAACTCCAAAAAGTTGAAACGAAAGAACACAATAAGGAAAACAAAATTACCTCTCCATGGAAAATCTTGTGAGTGATTAGGTTCGTTCGTTTACTTCCAAAAATTGAGGATTTCTTCCAATTTTAGTCCAATTTATTTTCTTTAATGAACTTTGACGGAATTTTTGACTAAAATGGAAGAAATTGACTGTTTTGAGAAGGTTGACTGATACAAAAAAACAGCTATGGCCCTTATTGCGAGTGTTGTTCAACTTTCGATGCGACAAAAGTCGATCATATCAAAAAGTTGGCTGCGTTCTAGTTATCTGGAATTTTTTTTTATAGGTACTCATTTTGGTATTCAGGGCGTCAAAATCTCAAGGAAAAATTAAATCACAAAGAAGACCATTTCAAAGTTCAAATTGTTTTTCTTTTCTTATGTCTCATCATCATATTGGTATTTTAATAAAGTATACATCAAAATAAACATAACAAACCTATAACCAAATCCATTAAAACTACTGTTGCTTTATTTGGAACAAATTTCTGAAAACAATATTTTTCCAAGATAACGAGCAAACATTCAAGTATAAAGAAAAATTGAACTTTCCGTAAATAGAAGTCTTTTTATAGATTAAATATCGTATATACCGTAATGCGGTACCTAGATATTTTTGGCAAATATGAATTAAAATTAATACCTATACCAAAGAGATTGCATGTTGGATTGAGGTTAGTGTTTGTTCAGTTGCTAGCTTGGTTTCGCATATTAAATTTGCAAAATCAATCTATTTATTTCTTTTGAGGTTCATATTTTATGCATTAAAACAAAAAAGAAAAACTCCCTAAAATAGGCATATTCTCGTGAAGAGAGTTAAATGTTTCCTGTTACTGTCGAAACGTCCTAGTAACCGCAAAAAACCAGGAGCCCTAGGCAACGATTTCAAACAATCGATAAATTAAGTAGAAAAATTCACTTGGATTACAATATATTTGATATTAAAATATTTGCCGTTACATTACCAAGTCGAGGTTCTATCATTTCGGTTCAAGAAGCCTTCAAAAAAATGTTCCATGAGTCTAAATCTCGCAGAGTCGGAGCAATGAATATTGTTGGTCAAAATGTTGGTCTTGCTGCAAGAATGCCTCTTAAGTACACGGATGAGGATTGGGATTTTAATAACAAGATCAAATTTCGTATCACCGATGACCATCAGAAGCTTGCCGAAAGGATTGTTGCGTAAGTTCTTTGAACTAAAAGCCACAAACTTTATAGATATACATGAAATAGTTATTAACTTTAGTGAATCGAAAAGAGTTGTGGATGAAACAAAGGATACTACCCAAAATTGGCAACGTGAAGTGGAGCATCACATGAAGGAGAGAACATGTGAAATTCGATTCCTGGTCGACGAATTGAATAAGCAGAAAAAGACTGCTCTACTTGAAGACGAAGCATTGAGTACATATCGTATTCGGATCTTAAATGCTATCGACTTCTTAAAAGTGAAGTCATTGGAAATTTGTCAGAAATGTTGCATTTTTCGAGAAGGACGCATCGGAGTGGACCTTGTTGACGATGAAGTGGATCGTCAATTAAGACAAGAGCTCAAGGTAACCAAGGGATGTTTGGCCTTGTTGGAAAAGACGTTGAAAGAATCGACTGAACAATTACGAAAGCTTCGTGCTACAATGTATTTGCTGGATAAAGATTTAGGTCATAAAGACAAATCACTGCTTATCGACGAGGCTAATTTAACTTTGAGACAAACTCAGCAAAATGTCAGAAATCAAAAGGATCTGGCAATACCAAAGTGGTAAGTGTTTATTGTAGAGATAGCGGTAATTATAATTTAATTGACATTCTACTCTACCATTTAGTGTCTACTCTCTCTCAGAATGGGAACACAAGACTTATCAAAATATTCAAGATAATGCGAAGGAACTAAACTCAGCTAAGCAGTTACGTGCTTATGTTGATATTCTTTTGAAGCAAGTCGTTGAAGATATGCAAAATCAAACGGATCGTACAAATGAAGCTTTTGATATGAGAATCGATGAAATGCGTCATGTAAAGAAAATGCTGGAACAAAAACATAGCGAGGTTGTGAATCATATTAGCGATGTCAATCGAAATCTAAGTCAATTGGAATCAGAGTTGGCTGACAGGGAAGAGTCATTGCACTTATGCATGGTACGCTTGAGCAATCGATCACAGAGACCGGGGTTAGAATTGACATGTGATGCTGTTCAAAATGCTTTGAATACTGAAATGAGAGTTTTGAAGGATAATATTTGCAAGTTGAAGAAGAAAATATCCGAAAATAAGGCATCACTTCGTTATTTGCTTCATGTTCAAATAATGCAGGAGGAGGAAATCAATATTAAGGCAAACAGTCTTAAAATTGATGATGTTGATTGCATGACTATTCGTCGAGCCCTTCGTTATCAATCATTTTAGTAAAACTACTAAATAAACCTTTCGATTGAAAAGATGTCGCACTTCAATTTTTTTATTTTTATCTAGAACGGGTAATGTGGGTATTGGGTACTTTTATGTGCGTATAATACTGTGTCCACAAACCGCTAAAGTCGAGTTTAGACGAAATCATGATTTTTATGCCATTAGATTCGACATGCTTGTATCTATTTTGTAAATTTGTTTTATCATATAAAATGGAGCCAGTTTTCAAGGCGATCAGATTTTCCAATAGAATTCTAGAGCATTTTGTAATTTTGAATTTTTTATAAAAACTTAAAATGTCTCCTCGAAAATGTTAAAAATCGACTTAAGCGGTTTCTCCTTGTAATCATATACATGTACACCTGCAAAATAAAGGTGCCATATATTTAAGAATATAATTTATTTTCTGTCATTAAAGAATTTTATTGGACAAATTCCGTTCGGAATATTTCATTTTTCTAGGTTTTTAAAACACGCCTTATAAATAGATGCAAATGAAAAGCAGTACGCCTACATATACTAGTTATAAGTTGAAACCGCATTGAGCGGAAGTGCATAAAATAAAATTAGTCTAGAAACGATACAATCATAAGAGTTTTGTTCCATTTTTCAACGTTTCTTGACCAATTTAATCGACAATAGCTTAGGCCCCCCCTAACCAACGCGAAATATTGGAACCTGATCATGTGGATGGATCAAAAATGGCCGCGACTTGTTGTTTCACGATAGTTCGAACATATTATGTACATATTTTGTTGCATTTATACAAAAGTAATTTGAGTCGGTGGCACCAAAATTATCTCGCTTTAGCTACAAAGGATTGGGTTGCATTTACAGATTAAGCGTTAACATCGTTTTTTGTATAATCCTTACCAAAAAATCGGATTTTTGTTAAAAAAGGAACTAAAAAATTCTTCTCCAAATGACCTCCTAACATATCTGTATTAAAAATTTCCCAAAAGAAAACCCATATCATTTCTTTAACGTCAAAAATTTCCCTTTCTACAAATGTCACTGTCAAAGGAAACATAACCAAAACATTTCAAGTTTTCGTACAAATTTGCCTTTAATTTTTAAAGCTAGCAAGTAGCAAGTTCAAACAACTAACCACTTCTACTAAACTTAGCACAAACACTAGAACAGCCTGAATGCACTATAAGTTAAAGACACTTCAATCATGATAAACACGGATTGGCGCACCTTGTTTCAATAGACTTACCTTAAATTACCTCACCTTAGTGTACATACGGCTGTGCACCTATAGAGTTCATTTGTGTGCCCGTGCTGGCTATTGATGCTGCATTCCGATGTTGTTTACGAAATCACAACCAGCAGTAGCACCACCGAAGACCGAAGAAATACCAAGAAATAAATTGGCAGCAGAGAATAAGAAAAAACGACGAACAAAACAAAAGAAAGTAGGTCGTTGTTCGTCGTTCGTCGTTCGTTTCGGTGTGATTGCGCCATTCGCTTAACACAAGAGTTTCACTTTTCCTTTTCGATTTCAACGAAGACGGTCGTGTGCTTTAGCTTTATTTTCTTCGAATAGTGCATTTGAAAAAATCGTGATCCTTTAGTGAGTCCCATTCCCTAGTCCATCCCATACACAAACAAAGTGCCTCTATTTCTGTAAAACAACTTCCCTTTAAACCATGTTAAGTAAGCATCTTATGCAACAAGTGAGATATCGCTTTTCCTCATTAGCGTTTCAATTTCCTGTGACTTTCACCCAAACGCGTTCGTTTAGTGTGTCTCAAAGGTGTGATGAAAAATTCGCCACCAAGCAGGTCCCGAAGCACGATTGGAATCGTGCCGTTAGTGAAGCCGAACGTATCGTTGGCTATCCAACATCGTTCCTCAGCCTCCGGTGGTTGCTTAGCGATGAAATCGCCAATGTGGCATTGCATCTGCGGAAGCTGGTGGGGAGCAATCATCCGTTGCTGAAGACTGCAAAGTAATTTTCGAGGTTCAAACGATCTGGTTTTGTTTTGTCTACGTTTCATTTTTTTCTAGACATCTACTCTATAATGGGAAAAATACAATGCAAGCTTGGGGATTGATTGTTTTACTAATCTCTAAGGCAGCAGGTCATGCACCGTCTATTCCCGATATGGAACAGGATAAAAGTGCAGGAGTACTTCATTCGCAGAGGGCATTGGCGGAGATTACCGAAATGATTCGGATTTCTCATTTAGTCCATAATGTAAGTATATTATTTGCATAAATTATTCAAAGAATCTAATATAATTAGCACTCCTTATTTGTATTTGTGTTATTTTTTTTGTTGTGGAGATAAAAGATTTGAAACAAATTAACATAATTTTGTATGTAGTTACCGACCGATCGACGACGAGTTTATGTTTATTAATGACATACATGAACGTGATCGCTTGAACGTGTAAAGAATACAAATTTTTTATTTCTTTGTAAGGAAGAAGAAAGCAAATAATAGAACAAGTTGAATACAATGCCTTGTTTAGTTAAGGAAGAAAATATAAAACCAAGGTTATTTTATTTCTTTATGCAACCAACTTCTTATCTTACGTATATTCTAAGCCTAGCTTATAAAACTAGTTTGATTTATTTTAAATTTAGATTTTTTATAAAACACAAAAATGATACTTTTCGTCATAACAGAAGTTGAAAAGCAATTTTTTTCTTGAAAACGGCTTTTCTGATTATGTTAAACTAAGAACCGTTATTAAAGACTCCCCTTATAGTACATATAAGTTTTTTTACTTTATCTATTTCGATAATCTCTTAAATTAACGGCAATGTACTGCATTAATAAAAAAAGTCAAACTTCTTGAAAGAGCATAAATAGGAAAATGTTTGTGAGTATATTATGTAAATCTCGTTTAAGCAGTTACTTTTCAAAAGAAATTTTGCTCTGAATTAGCTCTATTTTTGTAGGAAAACCTTAAGGAGGCTTTATGGTGACAATTAAAAAATATTCAGAAATAAATATTTAAACCATTCGAGCAATTCGAGAAAACTAAAAAAAAAAATATGTATAAAATATAGAAATATGTATACATTTAAAAACAAAACTAACAAATTCTTTTTTTTTTGTTTTTCATTTAAGAGTTTGGTTAACCTGCAGCGCACCACTGAGGCTGGAAAAGACGAAGCTAACTATGAGGATATGACATTTGGTAATAAAATAGGACTCCTTACGGGTGATTATCTCCTTGCGCATTCTTGTGCCGAATTAGCCAATCTTCGCAATCAGGAAATTTGTGAACTGATCTCATCAGCTGTTAGAGATTTCAGTGAGTCAGAATTTATAGGAGATCGTGATGAACAAAATAATCCACTTCCATCGAAGCCGGGTACCGTCTACCCACGCAATGCAGTACAAACAAAGCCATTTGTTAGTGATTTCACCGAAACTGATGCGCTTATTCCCATCGACGTGCAATCTACTTTTGGAGATCCTGAAAAAGAATGGGAAGTTCGTCATATTCTGAATGCTGGTAGTTTATTGGGTAAAAGTTGTCAAGGATCCTTAAAGTTAGCCGGCCAAAATGAAGAAATGCAAAAACTAGGCTATTTATTTGGTAAACATTTATCTTTAGCTTGGCAGGCTTGTCTTGATGCTGAACCTTTCCATAGTAGCTCATTACCATCGGGTGAGTAAATTCAAATAATTTATAAAACTGCAAACACATTTGTTATTTGTTTTTTTTTTTTGTATTCCTTAGACTCTACGTTCAGTTTAATCAGTGCTCCAGTTTTATTCCACCTTAAACATGATCCATCATTGTATGATGAAATTGAAAAGGGCATGGTTTCAATTGACAATATTTCCTACCAAAAGCTACACAAAATCATCCTTGAAGGTCCGGGGTTGGAGAAAACAAAAGAACTGCAGCACAAGCACACCACCGCAGCCATGCATGTTTTGGAAAGATTTCCTCCATCCGATGCAAGGACGGCGTTAGAGAATATTATTTTAGCAATGCAAGACATGTAATGTTATATTTAGTTTTTAGATTTTGGTGGAGATTTCTGTTAAGTTTTGTTTTGTTAGAAAAAAAAAAATTGTGTGGATTGTTACAGTTTTTCTTTTTTTTTTTAATTCCATTTCTATTTATGTACCTATACATTATTTGTGCACTCACAGACAACTTTTTTTTATACAAACAAGTCATTTTTTGTCGTTAATATATAAGAATATATTTTTAAAAGCAACTTTTGTGTTTTTCTTTAAAATTTCAAATTATATCAAATAGCAAGATTCATTTTATGGTCATACAAGATTTGTCATGAACATTAAACTGTTGAGTATTGTTCGAAAGATTCGCTCTAAAATTAGCTTTATCGGAGATTCCGTGGGAAATATTTGCCCCACGTGTTTTTTCCCTCTCTCTCTTTCTAGAATCTCTCTCCCAATTTGTTTTTTTTTTTTTAATTCAAATTTGATTGCATTTGTTGAGCTAGATCTTCATTTTTTTTGTAATAACATGAGTTCAAGTTACCGAGTTTACCTTAGCGACAATTTTTTTTAATGAAAAAAAAAAAAAAAAAAAAATGGCAGATGCCCGAGTATTTAAGAATATTATAAAAAAAGGTTGTTCTTAGATTAAAAAAATAATGGTAATAATATATTGGTAGTTTTTTGAACATTAAAAATGATTGCTAAACCAATCCAGAGTAGGTACTCAATAAATTGGGTGGGTTTTATTTTGAGAATGACGAAAAGTTACCGGGCAAAATGGGCCAAAATAGCCTAAATATGACTTTATTTAAACCTATTAATCGGTTATGAATTATGGGAAGGAACCTCCCGACTATTTCAAGAGTAAAAAAGAGCTAAACAAACAAATCAAATGAAAGGGTGACGCTTGCAAGATCTGTCGTAAAATGTTTGTATTTTCAATTTTTTTAAAAATATGTACATACATTATAATGCAAAGAATAAGTAAATCAATGAAATCGCAAAAACACTTAATTTGATTTGCTTTATTGATTATAATAAAAAATACATACTAAAACACATTTTGGTATTCAAAATAAATTTATTTAAAGCATTTTTCAAGAACAATCCAAAATAATTACAATAAATCCATTACAAAAAAAGTTTTTTGTTTGTTTTGTTTTTACACTAATAATAATATTAAGTCCTGCGCTGATCCGAAAGGATCAAATCTATAATCAATTTGTTTTTTTTTTGTTTGTTTTTTTTTTCTATTCAATAATAATAATAATATTACTTCATTCATTCAAATATTTTATTTAAATACATATGTCTTAAGAGTTAAATTTAACAATAATAATTACAATCAATCATGCATTTGTGTTGATTTTCATTTCGAAAAAAATTGGAAACGGGAACACAGATATTTTTTGTTACATTTTTGTTTCTCACGAGCCGAGTTTTTTTTTAGGTTTTAAATTAAGTTTAACAAGAATTAAACATTTTTGCAATGGAGAACAAAAAATGATTTTTAAATGGTAAGGCGAATGTGAAGAGTTTGTGATAAACTGATAATAATATTTATATTGTGACGAATTATCATGGTTTAAGGCCGATAATCTTGATATTGTTGATATTCAAAAAGGCTTTTATAGATTACTGAATTTTAAATTTACTTACAATAATCGAGTTAAAAAACAACTTTGCTATGATATTGGATCATTCATTCAATTCAATTCAAAATACCTATACATAAGTTTCTCATTCTTATTATCTAACGGGTGCTGTAAGCGTTACACACAAATACAATGGCCGTTTTCAAAAACGTCATCTGAGTCAAAAATGCATTTACAAAATGTTCTTAAACGAAGTCTTTTGTGTTCAAGTCACATGTTTGAAAACATCATACAAATTTTGTGAATATGTCGAATGCGTTTGCAAAAATACTTTATGGGAATGTGTTAACACACAAAAACCCTTTTCAAATTAAATATATTTTTGTTTAGTTTCCATAAATAAGTTGCTAATAATCTTAAATGTGATCTTGAAATAAATTCAGAAAAAAGTTCAAAACAAAACTTAAACTCAGTTTACCTATCGTTAAGACCTTTTCGATTGTAGTGAGAGATAGTTCTTGTTCTGAAAAGAAAAGACAGAATGTCTCTCCATTTTATTTCAAAGTCAATATCGTTCAAACGTATCAAATTGTTATTCCGGTTTACCAAACGAGAGTGAAAAACCAAAAATCTTTCTTAATTTTAAATAATTTTCAAATATAATATTGTGCTGAAACTAATTTTTATTAATCTGCAGCTTAGCACGACTAAAAAAGTGACAGTGCGTATAAAATGTCATACACATACATATGTATGTATATACATTGGTTAGTAAGAAACTAAAAAGAATAAATAGATATTCCATAATACTAACTTAATTGATGGCGCAAAATTTTAATCGATTTAGTAGTTTGTACATATGTACATAATATGTAGTTGTACATACAGTATTATGGATCAAAAATAGGTTTTTTATTATACGTACCTAAAAAGAGTTCAAAATCGTACCCTTTTTGTCATTTTATTAAAGTCAAAATCACCATTCATTTTGAAATGTCAAAAAGGGTAAGTTTACTTAGGTTTTTGGAAGATCTCTGTTTTAGTCGTGTTCAGGTGTAGTTTATTTACAAACTAAGTTTAATATGATATTAGTTAAAGTATTTGAAATTGAGTAATTTTAAAAGGTGTTTAAAATTCGAAAATTGTTAAGTAAATGCCTTAGCATCAGGCCGTTTAAAACTGTACGCCAACACTTTTAAACGCGATTGATAGGGGTAACGGATAAGAAAGTTATTTTAGAATGCCTCAGTTGTGAAAATTCTACAATATATTTTCTGTACCCACTTTTTCTTTCTAACCAAAGCTTGTTTTTGATTTTTTGTTCTAATTCTTTTAATAAATCTCTACGGTTTTTTTTTTATTATTGGGCAAAAAAACACGAATATGAAAAGTTTATATTTCTTTCTAAACTCTATCGTTTTGTCAAAATCTCTGATGCGAGGGCTGTACTTCATAATGTGTAGGTATTCACATAATGTGTAGCTATAAAAACATAACTGAGTAGTTTCATTTAAAAAAAATATACAATTTGAATTTAAAAAAATTAGAGAAAACGATATTTACTATTCGAAGCCTTTGTTGAATTTTTATCAAAAAATATTATCGTCACTCAATAAAAACTCCCAAGTACACTTTTTTTTTGTGATTTTTCACTAACAAGAAATTGAAAATGTTTGGATTTAGTCAGTTTTAAATTTGGAAATGGAGGAACATACATTATGTAGGCCTTCGGGAGCTTTGTTAGAAATTAATTGTTATTTGATTAAATATTTATGACTTATGTACATTACTGTGCATAATGCTTTTAGAGCGTTTTCATTGAATGACAATAAAATATATGGCTGCATAACCAATCAACTCATCAACTAACTTTTGCAAAAATAAAAATATTTCTTTTAATATTCACAACTGTCAGGAATTTATATATGTATGTATGATTTTTGTGTGTACCAATTTTCTTATAATATACAAATACATTATAATAATGTTACAATGTTTTGTATATGTATTTGTTTTATTAATTTTTGTAAATCACTACAAGCGTTTTAAATTCTCATATACATGTATATAGGTAATCAATTTAATAATAGCAGTTTATTTACAAATTTTAAGTATGTATGTATGCTTTTTTTTAATTTATGGTTTTATTGGTTTTTTTTTCTTCTTTTCAGAAAAGGCTCATCGTCTTAAAGCTACAAAATATGTCTTATGTATTCATTATTCAATCTCTATAATTACGTGTGTGTGTGAGTGTATCTATTGATTTAATTCTTCTTATACTTTTCACTAAAATAGACATCGACAGGATTATTCTAATCTAGAAGGTATATATTATATATATATTTTGTATATATATATACATAGATAGATATCATTTCTATTTTTCGTTAGCTTTATATTTTTGCTTTTAATATTTTCAAAAAAAAAAAAAAAAAAAAACTTAGAGTACAGGAAACTTTTGTTAAAAATTTTTGGTAAAAAGATCTAAGGATCGGAAAGGATTTTGGAAGCGAGACGCGCTTTGTCTTAATCAATCTTTTCAATTTTTTTTTTGATTTTTTGGACGTGTGTGTATGTGGTATAGAAATCATAACTTTTTTTTAGCTTTTTCTTTATTTCCATAAAATATGTATAAGATGTAATATAGTATAATAAAAAGTTTTTTTTTACTAGTTGATTATGTATAGTAGTAGAAGTATAGTATATACTTAACAATTACAAGACACATTTAATACAAAACAAGTCATTTATTTCTTTTCTTATTTTTTACTAATTTAATTTCTCATTTTTTTTTCTTTTATTTTAGCATTGATTTGTTCGTGTTAGTTTGTACCATTCTAAACACATGTTTTTTTGTTTTTTTAATTTAGTTGTTTAAAAATTAAATTAATTAAAAACTGTTTCATTTTATAGTTTGTGATGGATTAGCGCATGTGTGGTAATATTTATAGAAGAAACGCTATATATGTATATATTTAGAAATGTGAAAAAGGATACCAAGAGAAACAGAAGAATATTATTATTATTTATTATATTTTTTCTTTTGTTTTTGTTATTTAACACTTAAGAGGGAAGACTTTGGTGTTCCTTTTTTCGATTTTATTTTATTTTTTCAATACAATAATTTAATTGTTTATATTTCTTTTTTTTGTATTATTATTATTTTGAGAAAAAGGGTGTGTCGGATGGTTTTTGTATTGTGCGTGTATCACGCTTAATATTAATATTTTTATATTAATAAATGATCAGACCCTCAATTTATTTCACATACTCTGGAGCTAAAAGTGCAATAAACTAAAAAATTAAAGATTTTCTAATTGGACCATAGTTTAAGTACCTACCTATATTATAATAGAGTTGGTGTAATTTATGTTTGCTTGATAATGGATTTATAATGATTTTTTGATTGAGAAGATGATACAGGCTTCACTTTTAAATTCAATTTTTATTTTTTATTTAGTTTTTTTTCCTTCAAGAAAAACGGTTTTCTATTTTTAAAGGAACTATTGGGTTAGTAAGTATTTAGGTATATATAACAAATCTCCTCGATAGAGTCTAATCTGTTTTATTAGCTTTATTTAGCTATTCGTTTGCGTGAACGCTATCTTTCGGATTGTTATAGCTATTGCGATAAAATCAAAATTCAAACATAAAAGCGATAAGCATTCGAACGTTAGATGATTTAAATGAAAATAATTAAAGAAAAATTTCACGTGAATCGTTATTTTTGATCGAATAGAATAGCAGAATAGGGCTGGAAGTCTTACAGCTGAGTCATTAACATAATGAAAATAAAATGTTTTTTTACAACTAAACAACTCGTTCGGACATCTGAAATTGATTGACTAAATTTAATTTTCGCAGGAATATGTGTAATTTCTTAGTCTAGATGTATTACTCCAATCCCACAATTTCTAACACGGGAATCCTCATAAATTTTTGAGTCTAACCTAACACATTTGGAAAGATATAATCTTGATTATAATTTACTTTAACTGGCGGTACAACGGGGGTGCATCTGAACCTCAAGTAAAAGACTTCGCCAGCCTTCTTGTTCTGTATTTCGATGTTACCATTATAATATCAAGTCGATAAAGATTTCCTTTACCTGGTCAGATGATCACGCTAAATGAAGATGAGAATTACTCATGTTTCTTGTTCATTCGGGACTTTACAACTAATTGTTTAGAAGCTGGAGCTTAAATGCTCATTCGCTCTTGGATATCCGACCCTTTAATATGCCATACGTCGTCGACAGGTCTAAAGCCTTGGTAGTTCTGTTAGCTGTCTTACACATGCAAAAATAATTTTTCTTTTTTCATTTGAATTACGGGTGAACATTTCAAGCTCTTTACACGATTATTTTTCTAAATTGTAGGTTATCTCAAATATAAATTTCCCTGAGAATGTTTCCTTCTTTTTGGATTTTTGTTCGAGGGAATAGAATAGTCCGACTGCGAGGGAAACAATTTCCCTTCGAAATTTTTGATATTACCCATCATGTAAGATGACCCATAACTTGAGCCCCAAACTAGTTTCTAATACATTTCCATATAATCAAATATTCCAACTACAGAACTCTTCCTCGTGAGAGAGGTGCAGCAAGCAAATTTAAATCAAGAGTAAATTCAAAAACGCATCGTTGCAGAAATGATACAAACACTTAAAAACACATAATACCGGCATATTAATTTTATCGCGATTTTTATTACGTATTTCGTTTTTTTTTGTTGGACCTCAGTTCTAGAATTGCTAACATTTATTATAATTATAATAAATAACTTGGTGGGGCAATAGCATCCCAGTGAACCATTCCTGTTGTGTTGTTAGTCAGTAGCAATGGAACTTAATTGGGTCTTAATAATTCTAAAATATCACAAATTTTTTTAATATGGTAGATTGCCACTTTTAATTTAAAAATAATTAATAGAATTATTCATTCTATCAGCTTGAGCTAATTTCTGTATTTCAGAATAAAAAGAAAATTTAAAAGAAAAAATATTACTAATTATTGATATTTGAATAACAATATTTTTTTGAATACTGCATGCAATAACAGATAAGCTTGGTACTTACCAATTTCAATTTGCAGCTTTTTCTTGTCCGTTAGTTGTTCTTCTTTGAACTGTTAACATTTTAATGTTTCATCTCTGGAATACAAACAAAAAAAATCTGGAATAGTCAGACATGATGAATTGAAAAACTTTTGCGCCCATGTTCTGCATTTCAATTATTGTGAATTCACATCACGAAAAAGAATTTGGGTGTTCCACAATTCGTTCGAAATGCTTATAGTGAATTAGAAATTCGAATTTGAAAATTGACGTTCTGCATTTCGGTTCATATACACTTTTTTATGTGTTGTGAAATTGGTGCATTTGCAGATAATTTTTTATTTCTTGGTACAAAATGTAAGAAAACTTTATATTTTTGTTCTTTTATGTATTAATTTATTATTATTTTCACAAGAACATACGAATAAATTTCATCTGAACCATTCATATTTAGGTCTACTCACGCCGTCAGGCAAATCTAATATATTAGATTTTTCTCGCATAATTGTTCGGTCAAATTTTTGTCCCTTATAAATGCGAATAATAATGTATCCATTTTAATTTTCAGTGTAATTTCACTTTAAAAAACAAATAAAATGGATGCACCTTGAATTTCGACAGTTCGAAGTAATTACGAAATTTTCGAAAACAAACGAATTGTAGAACATGGAATTTCAATTCGCTTGAAATTGAAATGCGATTTCATTCGAAATGCAGAACATGGGCGTTGATGTTTTTATTTTTTAAATAAAAAAAAGAAATAAAACATTTCGTTAAAGCTAATAAAGCTCGGTAGACTAGTTTAGGCTGGTCATTTGGCTCGTATTATACTGAGCGAAGAGAAACCGGCTTGGAAATTTTTTTTGTCTGTTGTGCGAGCATTTTTCTTTACGATTTTTTTTTACTGCATGGCTGCACTTCGAAATATGTTTATAAAAATTTGAGTTGAGCAAACTTAACTATTGAAGATATTGGGGGTTATCGCGAATGAAATGTCCCTGCGAATGTTTCCCTCCTTTGAGAATTTGAATGATGCTCAAAAATTTCATTCGAAATTAATTAGCATCGGGAATATATCTTCCAGATGAATATGGCTGTCATTTCATTGGATTTTTTGTTACAGGGAAATTTATTCCGACGAAGATTTACCGTAGCAGACAAATTTCCGAGGGAAATAAAGTTCACCACGAGCTTATATTTTCGTTTTTAAAAAATTTAATTTTGCAAATGAATTTTTAATGCAGATGTAATTTAAAAAAATAAAAAAACAGATTTCATCATTATTCAAATGCCAGTTCTAGTTGCACTAGTGAATGATCGCCCAAGCTTTAAAGTTTTCAATGCTAAGCTCGCAAATTATTGGCTAGATCAATACCTGATCTCCCATTTTAGTATCGTCTAACTATATGATTGTATGACACTCCAGAGGCTTTCTTACGGAGGTCCTCATTTGCCCATGAACTCGGAAATCTTTCTTTAATTGAAAAGATATGTTTTTCCGTTTTGATATTTGATTTTAAGTGAAACATTAAACTTTATTTCTTATCCTATAGGCAAGTACATAGGTGAGCTCTTCCTGTAAATTACTACACGCCATTTCTTGTTTGTCTCATAACTTTGAAATTTGGTTTTCAACTTTCCTATGCATTGACCATTTCCAATTGGTGCAATTTTTAAGCGAAAACGTTTTTGAAGTCGAACACAATTCCCAGTCTTTACTTAAGTAACTGGTGCTCATCCACCATGTAAGACTTAAAGTGTATCGTGAAATAAAAAAAAAACCTAATCAAAGAAACTCCCTAATGAAAAAAAAATTGATTTTCTGACGTTGCGTTGTTAGGAACTGATGTCTCTTGAGCGAAATTCTTTTAAGCGTCATTTATTCTTCCATCATACAACCTGTAATGATAATGATTGATTTAATGATAATGTAATGTTTGATGATTTAATGAAGGCGATGTATCTACTTGTTAATGAGCAATTGAATATGGAATGATTTTGTTATTTAAGATAAAAGTTTCGAACTAAAAGAGGAAGAAGTTTTATATAACAGAGATGCATTTTTGGATTTGCATTTCACAAAAAATTCGTCGTCATTTATGATTTTTATTTTTTTTTTTTTGATCTACCAAAGAATTAACTTGGTTTTTTTTTATAAATATATCTTCTTTTTTATATTTACACTGTTATGCTTGTATTAATGTTTTTTTTGTTTTGTTTTGCTTTTCACCCGAGGAGAAACCTTAAATTATTTTGAGTTTATTTTTGTTAAATTGTATAGCTATTTTAAATTTTGTTTTTGTTTTTTTTTAACTTTAATTTGCCTTTAGTTTTCTTCTTTCGTTTGTATTATTAATTGCTGGGGGATACATTTTATATTATTTTCAGTTTTAATAATATTGCTTTTCTGTGGTCTATCTGCTGCAGCATGAATTTTTGTTTTGCTTTTTTTTTTAATTCGTAATTTTCATTTATATTTTTGTTTTGTTTTTAATAATTGAATATATTGTTCAAGTGTTTGTATGTATGTTGTGTTTGTTTGTGTATGTGTGCAATTAAGCAAATTTAAAATCTATCTTTGTTTTATTTTTTTTAATGTTTTTGTTTTATATTTTCTTCATAATACCCTGCAACTTCATTTAATATCACAGATATTTCAGAGATAGATAAGATACTTAAAAAAACTTGTGCCATTTTAGTGTGTATATTGCTATATAAAATACAAAAACAAAAAAACAATATAAAATAGAAGCTGCATGCTATCTAGCTCTAATGAAAAAATAAGGAAATTAATAAAAAAAAATAACTAATTACTTTTTATTTATTATTTTAGAAGATTATCTTCTGGCCTGCTGAGCAATTTACTTCTTTTTTTTGTTTTTTTCTGAAATCGTTTTAATGGGCGGGATTGTGGCTTGAGGTTTGATTTAGTTTATTATTATGTATAGGATTTATATATTTTTTGAATTTAGTTTGTTAACTATTATTGTTGTTTTATTTATATTTGTTTTATTAAGAAAAATGAAATGAAAACAAAAAAACACACAAAAAAAAAGTTAAAATAGAGAACAATTTAATTGGCGAGAGATTAAAAAGAAAATATAATTAACTTTTTTTTTTTTTTAAGATGTATACTTGCTATTTAAAAAAAACCTATAACTGATAATTATAATAATTATGTATGTATGAACTACTATTATTCTTATTACTGTTTTTTTTTATTTTTCTCTCATATTTTTTGATTTGGAGGGGGTTTTGTTATTTTAAAATTATAAAGCTGGCGTGATTTCTTCGGCGGCTGTAGCAGCAGGTGAGCTATTCGTGTTCCTTTCCTGATCTAAAATGGTGTTGGTGGAGGTGTCATTCTCCTGGCACAATGATTCGTTGGTGGATGATGGTGGGTTCTTCTCTAGAGTGATGTTTTCTGATGAAGCAGTTTTTAATTGTTCGTCGTTTTTGTCTTCGTTGAATGTTGACAGTAATGCGGGGTTTGCTGTTGTTGTTGTGGTCGATGAAAGTAAGCTACTTTCGGTGATGGAGGAGTTTTTAAGTTGGTTGGAACTAAAAATAAAATAAGAAATCATTAGAAGATATATTTAATTTATAATATTTTTTTTATTATCCCGGATGTTGGCAGTCTGCTGAGACTTTCTTTTGTCGGTACGGCCTAAATGATATAAAATAAAATGCGCAAGTGGATTACAAGTATAAACATACATATTTGCCTTTTTGGTTTAAGGCTATAAACTAATTTAGTTCTGGAAGTATTACTTTTCTCCCTTAAAATTAATTATCAACCTTTTTTCCCCTTTGAGAAATTGTTTATTAGTTATTAGTCTTCTTTTTGTCATACTTAATTGCATCGAATATTCAATTACATATTTTGTAAAACTCATTACAAATTATATTTTTACGTTCATTACCGAATGACTGACTAACTGACCCAATCGATGACTAACTCAATTGCTGACTGACTGACTCTGGAACGCTGTAGGAAATTGTTTGTTACTGAAAAGGCTAAAATCGATGCTTGATAAATAATTCGCAGCAGGTGGCTGATGATGAATTTTACACAATCGGAAAGGGCAAAAATTATTATTTGTTGCCGACCGGCAAAATACATTTTTGTTTCTTAAATGTTGTAACACTATATTTAAATGTGGAAATTAAAAAGAAAATATGAGCGTAAATTCGACTAGTCATGAGCGATAGATATTTTTTTTTTGCATTTTTTGTACTTGCTTTGTAGAGCCTAGTACACAGATCGCGCTAAATTGTAGCTCCAACTTTCTCTCCAAACATCAGCTAGAGAATTAATTGGCGCGTTCAGAAAAATGAGATCTCAGAGATTTTTCTCACTCAAAAAGTGAGCAAGCGAATCTAAGATATTTTCTCCTCAAAAATTTTACAGCAAAGCTAAGAAATTTTGCTGAGGAATCCTGTTCATGTAGATAACTGAAACTGCTCCGATCTCCAAGATCTTATTTTCCTGAACATGGCTTATGTGACGAACAATTATTCTGTGCGTTAAAATTTGACAAATAAATGATGTACAGTGAAAAACGAAAATTTGATTTTTTACCACTCGACTAATAACCTTGGCTTAGTTTTAGCTTGGATAAATTTTGTATAAAAGCTAAAATTTATCTCGATCTGCGTACTAGGCTTGAGTTAAAAACAAAAATAATATAAACGAAAAGATAACTTGTGAGTTGAAAAAGTAATAAAAACGAAGATATAACGAAACTCCATTGGTAAATTCATATTTTAATCTAGATTGATTTTTTTTTGTGGCGACACATTTTTTTTTTTGTAATTTTTTGTGTCATTATTTCAAACAAATTTCCATCACTTGGTCAACTTTCATAAGAGAAAAATAATCTTGATGAAATTACAGATATATATCAAAAATAAATTGATTTAAAATTCCATTAGTTTGGGAAATCTTTTCGGAACGATGCGAACTGAAAAATAGAGTAAAGACAAAAAGTACAATTGACCTAATTGTTTATTAACAATAAATTTCCAAAATATAATAACCTAAGAATCTGATTCTCCTCAAAAAATGTCCTGCTATTAACAGTTTATTTTAAAAATATTTTACTTACAGTTCTTCAATGTCTTTTATGTCCTGAATAGCTGTTGGGCCGTTGGATAATACTGTCGCATTTGTGACAGACTCATTGTCTTTAGTCCTCGTCCAAGCATCGTCTTCCAAATTATTTGAGTTAGTTTGCTCAGTTGTCATACTACCAAAATTAGCCTCTGCATCATCCTCTTCAAATGGATCAATCGATGTTGTCTTTTCGACATTGGCATTATTATCGAACTCTGACTTTGTAATCGATGATGGCGTAGGAATAAACGATAAATTTACGGCGGGCGCATCTTCAACGGGGAACGTTAGATTTTCTTTATCATTTAGCTTGCTGATACTTTCACCCATATCATTGCTAAATGCACTGAAGTGAGCATCGAAATCAGCAAAATTATCCGTTGGAAAATCAGCCCAACCACCAATTGGAGCTGTGCTCTGTTCATTACAATCTGTTGATTCGTCTTGACCAATTAATGACAAATCAATAAATGGATCACCTCCTCCTCCTCCACCACCTGTGGATGATGATCCAGCATCCCAATGACTGAAGGAGTGCAACGACGATTGATTCTTTGTTTCGGAAGCATTCAAAAGATGATCAATAAACGCATCAAAGTACACGTCCTCCGTCTATAGAGACGGAGAATCTTTTAGAATTGTATGAGAATGCAGAAAAAAAACCAAATGAGATGGAGAACGATATTTGAAATGAAATTGAATTAAGGTGGGCGATATCTTACCTCAAATATTTCAGTCATTGGATCTTCATCCAAATTGATGTATAAATTGTTTCTGTAAGATTTTTTTTTTTGGTTTTAAATAAAAAAAAGAACAAATATGTCAATTTGGAATTGAGGATTATATAAGTTTTGGAACTTACAGTGTCGCTGTGAAGTCATTAAGTACCTCTGTGGTGAAATCGTCAGTGAGAAACTCCTTAGGCAAATGTTGACTATAATCAACCGACTCTTGAGCATTGCAATTAGCTAACATACGATTTTGTACAGCTAATGCCATGGTGAATTCACCATCGTCCGGTTTGACTAGTAACTGCCACTGTTCTAGTTCAGTTTCACTTAAATTACTTTCAATTAAGGCACCGATATGATCTGATTCTGATATACATGCGGTAATATGTTTAAATATTTTCATTAAATGACCCATATAGCCTAAACGACGTCCATTTTCAGCTTTTCTATAAATTAAATAAATACAATTATAATTTTTTTAGCATGAACAAAGTTGTGAGAGTAAGTATTCCATTTCCAATTGACAAAATTGAGATGTTATTGGGACGTATAGTTTATTCTGAACTTATATCCAATTAATTAAATGGCACAAGACATGATTACCTGGGTCATAAGCCTTTAATTTTTACTAAGATATTCCTTAGAAATTCAGAGATCAAAAAGACCATACAATCTTTTAATGGCGGTCAAAGCCTTTTTTATTGGAAGATCTCTGGATATGCTATTACTGCATGAGTCGTATATCGCGAAGATTTTTTTCTTGTACTCGTCTGGAGACGGGACGAATTGCTAATTTCTAAGGCGAACCAATACCAACTTTTTAGGTTTACTCAATTTATGAGGGGATTGTTTCGTTTTCGCGCCCAATATGTGCTTTATTGTTCTTATTCGATTTGAAAGTTATCTTTAGTGAACACAATCAGTGTTTCCAATTATTTTGACTTTGCTTAAACCACATAATATGTATTTCAATATGTTTTATCTTATCAAGTAAATAATTATTAAAAATAACTACTTACTGCATTTCATTATTATGCAACCAGCAATCAATGAGCTTTGATATTATCTTACTGTTAACTATAACCTGCAATACAAAAAGCAAATATAACAATGCTCCACGAAGAGAACACACACACACACATAAATACTTACAAATGTTTGCAATGCGGATGGAGTTTTGTGGTCTTTTGTCTTTGAATCAACTTCACTTTCGTTATTGTCACCATCTCCTATATTCACTCGGCTTTTATTAGTCTCATCCGTCATTATTTGATCATCATCGTTTTGAAAGGAACCATCTTTTGTTGTTTGGGTGCTGATGTTATTGTTATTATTGATACTGGTATTGTTAATACATCGGCTCGGAGAAAATACTATGTGTAAACATTTTTCCACTTCACTATGTAAGAAATTATTCCAACAGTAGTCCTTAAACAATGCGAGTATTGTGTTGAAATAGTCAGTTTCACAAATTCTTTAATAGAAACAAAAACGAAAAAGAATTATTATTTGAAAGAGAAGAAAAAGACGATTAACAATCAAGTGAATACTAACGCATTCGTGATGTCTTCATTTCCAGTTTGTAGTAATACTGTAAAAAGTCGGCATATCTCCAGGCGTGTACTGCCAAATGGCGGCAGAATTTTGGCTCCATTTATCAACATATTAGGTTTCTAAAATAAAATTTAATAAATTTGTTTAACTTGATAATGAACAAAAAAAAAACAGTATTCTTACAACAGGCGGGTTTCGAAGAATTTCAACAAATTCTTTGAGGCGTGGTCCAACCACACGAATCACAGTCGAAATAATGTTATCATGGTTATCTTTCTCCCTTTCTTGCATTATTCTTGCACGATCTGTTGCAGCAACATCGCTAAATATAATTCAAAATTAGAAATTGTTTATTTTTCATATATTAAAAAAAAAAGAAAATACTTACGCAAACACTACTGGCTTAACTAAAGTAAGTACAACCAAAATTCCTGATATAATTGCGTGCTCATTGACGCTTGGTTCCAAAATTACATTTAACAGACTGGTTATGGTTTCTTCACTTTCGATTACTTGCAGCAAGGGATTACTTCCAGCAAATGCTGGCTCGAAAGAATCATTTTCCTGTTCGGTTTGTCGCATAGAACGACCTTGTGTTATTAATTCACAGAAGAATTCCGCTACATTGGCATGTTTATCTGATTCTTTGGCATCGCCTAGTGTTGCAATCAGTCTCTCCACTAGTCTCTCTTCGGTGAGCCACTAATAAAATTAAATAATATGAGTATCCCTTTTGTTACAAAAAAAAATAATTATCTTACTTCGTATAGATTTTTCTTGAGGGCACCTCCCTCGACATCATTTAACATTTGCATTAATAAATCTGGCATGACTGGCGTGGCGAAATGCCGAAAGATCAATTCTAGGAAATTTCCCTGTGACTTAATGTATTCGATTAATTGTAGGCACATTTTCTGATACAAAAACCAATCCTGATAGAAATTTTTTGTGAAGAGCATACTAAAGGTTTTACTAAAAAATGAAGAAAGTAAGGGATTCAGCGGTGGTTTGTTTTCAAGATATGAATACAGTGTTTGTAGGATGTCATTATCTGACAGAAGTTTTGCGTTTAAGGACGGTAAGCCGCTAGAAAAAAAGAAAATTATTTTTAAAATTCTTAAGGTATATAAATTAAAGACGAGACTAGAGATATGTCACTTTAGAAAAGTTTTGTCACCACTAAAAGTATGAAATATTAAACGAGTTAAAAAAAAAAACCGTTATAGACTTTGGCAAATCTTTAGTCACTCTCATTTAATAAAATTCAAACATACAGAGTCAAAACCTCACAGGCCATATTGGCATGTCTAAATCGTTGAGCAAGCGGTAAGTCTTCTGATGGTTCTGTCGTTATCAATTCTACAAGCCGTTTAATTACATCTGGACGTGTGAAACTGTAAAATAAATAAAATAGGATACAACAAAAATACATGTTTATTTTCTGGATTTAATTTCTAACGATAAAATGTATATTTTAGTTTCGATGATATTTTATTAGTTATTTTGCTTCAAATTCAATAGAAAATACAATCAATATTAGATGCGTTCCTTTACTTTGAAACTCCACGATTTTCTGCCCAAAACTGTACATCTTATTTGTTTTTTACATGAACTCTGACAGACTTTTGATTAAAATTTTTATAAATTCGCAGTTTTGGGCAGTACGGGAATAGACATATTGTTATTTATTTATAGAGACATATTGTTATTTATTTATAGTTTTGAACTGTTTTCTAGGATGTAGATTAGATAGAAAAAATTCACGCCTAATATAGTTTAGTCCATGTTTACGAGTTTTTAAAAAAAAATGACCGATATTAAATTATTTTTTCATATATGGATTTTTAATAAGCCTATAATTAATAAATTCGATGGTAAGATTTTGTAGTTTAAAATTGAGTAGGAATAAAAAGAGTTTATTGGTATCCGCCAATGATTTCTACTATTATATATTTTATACATATAAATAATAAAACTTAATCGCAGTAATTATTTTATTTTTTTTTTGTATCAAACAATCTGATTTTTCTCAAAATTTGGGCCTTGCAAAGTACTTTTTTGTACTTCGCAGTAGATGATGAATGGAACGCTTTAATTTTTGCTATAAGAAAAATCTAACCCCAATGTAAACGAAAGCTTTGTTGTTTGCATTTTTATTTTATTTTAAATTATAGAAAACATCAACAACAACAATTTTGTAAGTAATTTCTTCTACTGAAGGTGTCGCTTTCTTGCGTGGATTCATTTCGTTACTACATTATTGAAGTGCTTTGAACTACTTTGACCATAGAGTAGAAATAGAAAAACCTACTTGTTGGATTTTACAAATATGTAAGAAGTGAAGGTAGAATCTAACGAAGTTTTTACAGCTGTAACTGCAAAGGCCTGACCTAGGATAAATCCTATGATTTATCGGTAAATGTTAGGTACATCCAATTAAAAAAAAAATCGTTGATTATGAAAACCAAAAATGATTTTAAAAGGTTTATAATATGATGTTAAAGTAATTTTAAAGGTTTTATTCCTAATAATAATTATGAAACTTTTTTTAATAAATAAAAAAACCACCGCGGCCATCTTTCGGGAGCTATATTTTTTCACCAGTATAATAGATTTTCTTTTCTGCTAGATTAAGTAAAACACGAAAAAAAGGGCTTACCGTTAAAACTTTTGCTCAATAAATTTTTGTGGATTTTATGGAACAATTTACTTTCAAAAATAAATATCTCTTAATTTATTGACTGCCAGAAGGTTACTAGTTTGTATTTCATTTGGGTCTTAAACAACATGTTGTGTTTCTGTCAGGTGGAGCTTACTTTGAGTGCCTTTTTTGAGCTCTGAATGCAATGACCGAGTAGATGGACAAATCAGTTACCCAAGTTTGTTTCATAAGGTCATAATGCATTTTTCTTTTTTAGATCTCGAATAAATCCCGTATAAAACACACGTCCTATGAACAGAGCCTGTTCTGAGCTCTCCGATTTATTTTCGAAATACACTTGCACATGCTTTCATTCAGGAAAGGGTACAGACCACACTGGCAACAACAAGCGTTACTATTTTTTATGGAATTATTTTTGTGTGATTAAATCACTTTTCTCCCAAAAATGAATTTTAATCAATTCTGACTTAATTTTTAGTAAATATTTTCAATTTTAAGACCTATACTTATTTGAAGTGAAAGTGTCCCTTACTTCCTAAAAACAAAACCACTGTTAAATGAAAGTTGTGTTTTAACAAAAATCCTTATGGAATCTTAAAAAGTGGCTCTGGGAATTTGACATTATCGAATGTAATTTATTTTCGTGCATATGTTTTGTTATAATAGAAAGTTTTTTTTAAGATGGGATACATGAAGCTTCATAAATAAAACAATTCATTCTTATTATTTGGAAAACCATTGTATAAACATTTTTCTAGTTTTCCCGAAAGCTATGGTCCGCTGACTAATTTAATTTTTTGCGGTCACTGACTTTAACCCATTCATTTGTTGCGCAAAGTGTGTTACGTATAAGCTATTTAAATATGTACATACATATTTAGTATGTTTGTAAATAAATATATGTAACTTTTAAGATAATCAAAATGTCGACTATAAGTTAAGATAAACAAAGGTAGGATTTCAATTAAGTCAATATAACTATATAAACTTCGAAAGTACATAGTGGGGGAAAAACAGAATGATAAATGTAGGAAGGAAAATAGAGCGAATTTGAAACTATCTGTGTTGATAAAGTGTTCGTTTGATAGATAGCTAATTAGTGAGGTATAGCCATTCACTTCGTTTTTTTGAAAAAAAAAAAAAAACCATACTCACTAGTTAATAATATTCTTTTGGGATTTACATTCCTGCAGAATATCATCTTCATCCAAAAACTCCTCTACGGTGACATTCTGTAAAGAGACAAAAACAAATATCACATTGATTCAACACGATTTGCAATTCTTGTCTGCTTTTCTTCTACGTTTTTGCATTTCCACACTCCCACTGTTTTTTTTTTGTTTAATATAATTATTTTTCTTTTTGCAGGAACGTAAAATAACTTTGGCCGATTTAGAAATTTATATTAAGTTTTAGTGAGAGTATGTTGGCCTTAAAGTGTAGTAACCTCACCTCCTTCTTCAAGAGCGCCTCAATGTTCTGTGACGGTGTGTAGCCCTTGTCCCAAAACATAATTCGTTCGTGTATTTCTTCTTCTGCTCCTCCTTTTGGTTCACAGTTGTTGAGTCTTTTATTTTATTTTATTTTTATTAATTTACACAATAAAGTTAACTTTGTGCAGCAATCTACAAGAGAAGAAAACATTACAAAAATAAATAAATTTGAGTATAGTTTAAAAACTAACGAAACTAATTAGTTTTTTTTTTTTTTTGAAATATGTAGTGCACTTGAGAAAATTGAGAAGAAAAAAAAAAGAAGATAATCGCACAGAAAAGGTTTACTCCCAGTGAATTTCTTTTTGATATCATTAAATTAAACAATTTACACCGTGAATGGAGAATTGGCACAATGAATATTGAAAAACCCATAATATTAAATAAATAACTACCTGTTCTTTGAGTTAGTTCGGTTTCAGTTAATTCTAATAAGCAGCAAGATTTTCATTCTACTTTATTTGTTGAGCAAGAAAAGAAATTCGTTCACGTCGAGGGAAGAAAACTCATCTCACATTTTTGACAAATTGGAAAAGAAAAATCCCTGCGAATAAACAAGATTGTAGTTGTCTCACTTTTGGTTGGTAGGAATGTCCCTGTCAGTCCAGTGTTATCAGATTATGGGGAAAATGGTTTAAAATTAAGGGATATTTGATTAAAGGTAGAACTATAGTATCCCAGTCGTTCAATGAAAATTCCTTAAGTTAATTGATCTTGTAACTGAAATTGTATTGCGTATGGCGGAATAGATTTTTTGCTATATTATACTAATGTGTACACTTGTTTGTTCTGTATGGATCGCTTTAGACATGCTTGTGTAAATTTGATTGAAATTTTCACAATTCGCTCAAAACCCATGGGAAGAAACTCAGTTTGGAAAATTTGATGAAAAAAAAGTAATCAAACAGGCTTAATTTTATATCGTTTTATTTATAGTTTGCCCGGAAACGTCAAAATACTCGAGGTATCAAATCAAAACATTTGTTATACAAAAATTGCAGCTTATTACTTTTATTGTTTTGATTTTATATTTTTTTTGTTCATTTTGCACGGGGATTAATTGTCTATATGGACGTATTTTTATTATATTGACATTAGTTTTGTTCTGTGAGGAAGTTTTTCCGAACAGTTAAGCTTGTTTAAAATTCAAAAATATATTGTTCAAAACTTAAATTACTTCAATTTAATAGACTAAGAATTGATAAAAAGAAAGAAAGAGTTAGGCAGAGAAGAAAGATAAAATCGATAAAAAAACAAACTATTTTCATTGAAGAATCACACCAGCTGATTTTGATAGTTTTCACAAATCTGTTCTATCTTGTTCTACCTCAGAAACTGTTGAAAACAGGCTCATTGATCATCAATCCAGAACAGTTTAGAACAGAAAATTCCTCATTATACAGCAAAAACTTATACTTTTCTATTCTTAAGTGTTCCAAACTGTTCCGAACAGTCTCATGGAACATATGTACCTAGTTTTCGTTTTGCATGGTTACCACAAAATGTAAGTGGTAGTGATGTGAGGGGGCGACTTTCCAAAGAAGTAACCCGCGTTGAGACTTGATTTTTTTACAGGTTGGGGGTGATCTCAATAGAATAAATTTAAAATATTAAAGTGAGGAAACCCCGTGAGGTATGTATGGGCACACTATAGGATTTGGGGTTGGTGCGAGCTTCGGTCGATGCAAAGTTTCTTCTTATTATTTTGCTAGTAAAGTAAAGTAAAGTAAAAAAGTACTTTAAATCAACAGAAAATTTCCCGTATTTATCAAAGGAATTTAATAATTTCCTCATAAAAATCCCAAAAAAACACATGGCATCACTGAATCAAATAGACTGTCAAAATGAGTAAAAAAACAATTAGCCAGTTCAGGTTTCTTGAGATATCTGAGATCTCAGAGATCTCAGCAATCTCAAAAATCTGAACGTAATTCCTCAGTGAGATTCCTCACTTTTGCTGTCAAAAAGCTGAGACTGAAATTTTTTGGATTCGTTTGCTCAATTATTTTTTGTCGCAGTTGATCAATTTATAAAAACGAGATGGAGAGTGCTTTTGACTTCTAAAGGAGAAATTTTGTTCAGGTTTCTCCTTCTCCTCAGTGGAGCTGACAGATGTTTGCCCAGTGAGATCTCAGAAACGTGAACTGGCTAAATGCTTTTTCTGTGTAATATGATGTGAAAATATGAAATTTTAAAATTAAATTAAAAATATAAAGAAGTGTTTCCTCACTTTAAAATTGATATATTTTATTAGGATCAAAATATATACTATATTTTATTAGTTTATATACATTCTCTACCGAATAAAAGTATCCGCGTATTTAAATTCGTGTTACCGTTTTGGAAAGTTGAGCCGATGTGAGTTTTGTTCTGATAATTCTATATGGACTTGCAAAAAAAACATGCATGTTCCAAGCCCCTACAAAAGATCAAATTTCTCCTAACATGACAAAATAGGATTTTCTGGTTTGATTTGGAGGAATTTTTCCATCAACAACCTGTAACACTAAAATGAAATCAAAAATCCTTTACAATCGTAAACTGTAGTTTTCCCGCTTCCACTAATGCAATTCAGGGAATTTCCCTGACACCTTCTTATCTGATACAAAAAACTTAAAACGTCATAATCATGAGATGTAGAAATTGAACCAGAAAACAGAATTGCAAAATTTTAATTATTCACAAGGCAAATTAGTAAAAGCCAAAAACAAACATGCATTTCCACTCATGTTGCTAGCTAAAGTTGTACTCAACAAAATCACAAGAAAACAAAAGAATTTACCTTAGTTTCCAATTTCTAATTATTAAATGCACCTCCTTGCATTTGTTTTTAAAAATGCATTTATCCAGGTCCCTTTGGCCCACTATCACACGGAATTCGTAGTAATTGGAGAAAAAATTGTAAAACTACAAAACAGAAAACACCAACACCCTCGTTCTATGTTGATTTCCTTTTTTTTTTAATTTTTGGCAACTTTATTGTTGAAAAATGACAGAATACGCACTACACTCAATTTTTGCAGCAGAATAAAGGACAGAATGAGATAGACGGTTGTAAACTCGCGGTCGGTATATTTTTTTTTGTATGTAGGTATTTTAAAATAATTTTCGCAGGGACTTTTTCTTGACACAAAAACACGTTTCCGTACAATTATTTTTGATCAATTTAAATGCTTTAACTAGGTTTAGGCGATATAATTTTATAATAATTGAAGGCAAAAAGACGTATAGAATCGTATAAAAGCAATTTAAAACGGTTTTGTATTATTTTTAAGTTATTTTTTAAAGAAGTTTTACAAGAGAATTATTTAACACACTCTAGTTCGGGGTGTTTTCATTTTTTCACTTCCCTTTCCCTGGAAATTTTTTAGTGATGCCAAACTGCACTCTCATATATTCCCTTGTAAATAAATTTTGACAGGCGAAAGTTTCGTCGTCGTTTCAAATGTTTCGCGGTGGTTTTGGGAAAACTTAAGATTGCCCCACAGCAACGCAAATCTGTCGTGGCGACGACGAAAACAGTAATAGCTGTGTTTATTTTCTAACAGATCCGAACAAGATTGGATTTGCTTATGACCAGTTGAACAATAGATGGTTCAGCCCCGGTTCAAGATTTTAATGGCCAGTTGCACAATAGTGGTTCAGCCTCGGTTCAAGATTTTAACTCACCGATTTCGGCGGATTAACTTAAGTTCAACGGTGGTTCAAGTATGTAATTGGTTATTATCACACACTTGAACAGTAAACCACTGTTGAAACTCAATTAATCCGCCGAAATCGGTGGATAAAAAATGCTGAAACACGGTTTAAATATTTGTACAACTTATCCACCGATTTCAGCAGATTAATTGAGTTTCAACAGTGGTTTACTGTTCAAGTGTGTGATAATAACCAATTACATACTTGAACCAGCGTTGAACCTTAGTTAATCCGCCGAAATCGGTGAGTTAAAATCTTGAACCGAGGCTGAACCACTATTGTACAACTGGCCCTAACTCACCGATTTCGGCGGATTAACTAACGTACAACGCTGCAGTTCAAGTATGTAATTGGTATTATCACACACTTGAATACTAAACCACTATTGAGACTCAATTAGGGCCGGTTGTACAAATATTTAAACCGTGGTTCAGCAATTTTTATCCACCGATTTCGGCGGATTAATTGAGTTTCAACAGTGGGTTACTGTTCAAGTGTGTGAAGGCTTAACTACATAAGCCAAAAAAGTGAAAAAGTAAAAAAGTGAAAATTTTCAAACTCATTTTAGGATAGTGTTTCTGACTGGAAAACTTATAAAAATGATGCAGAAAGCTAAAATTTTGGTTTAAAAACAAATTTGTGTATTCTTCTTCACAAAACAACGGCGCTAGCGGTAAAACAAAATATTTTTACTTTTGTACTTCAGTACTTTTTGGCTTATGTAGTTAAGCCTTGATAATAACAAATTGCTGAACCAGAGTTTAAATATTTGTACAACTGGCCCTTAAAAAATACATGTCCAAAAACTGTCCAACTTTGGAAAATGTGTTTAAAAACCTTGTTTATTGTTGTTTTATAGCTGCCTAACTAAGACACAAGAGTAGATTATCCTAACCGTGAATAATGTGATATTTATTTTTATTAAATAAAGCATATTTCCACCAATTTGAAAATAGTTAGACAGTGTCTAAGTAGACAAAAATTTTATAAATACGACTGCCTAAATTTATCAATGTCGTCAACAGTGTAAAAAAGACGACAAAGGGTGTATGCAAATAAAAAAAAAAAAAGTATGAGTGTCGGGAAGGTTAAGATGTGTAAACATACGTAACGTAACGTGAATAACCATCACAGAATCACAATCACAAAATCACAATCACGATCACAAGATACATTACGTTTTTTTTAAACCCTACCGCCAGTATAGATGTTTACACATCAAAAATTCGATTCTTTTGTTGAAAGGAATTCCACATAAGTTTATTCGTTTAAAAAATAATTTCCTACGACTTTAAAGGTTCCCCCACACCAACGCGAATCTGTCACGACGACGATGAAAACAATAATAACAATTGTTGCAGATATGCTTTAAAGTGGCCTCTAGACGATAAAATCGGCTGTACAACTGAAGTTGAGTCGATATCACTACAACCGTTGTATGTAACCTACACACTAGACGTTTTTTATTATGACCCATGAATCATGATCCATATGGATCATCTTGCGATTTTATTTTCGCCTCACAGTGAGGAGAGACAGAAGTCTGTTTTCGGATCATGAAACGTGAACCCCTTTTACTTCGTGCCCTTCTCACCTTAAAACTGAAGGTTGCTGGAAACTCAATTTCCTCATGTGAAAGGGAACTTTGCTGCCAACTCCAAACCTCCTCAGAATCATAACATGCAACCGCGGGTTGGCGATGAAGCTCGTTCGACGAAGAGATATTAGCATACAATCGTCGCAGTCTAACGCCAATATTATTCACTCGATGAGTTTAAATTTTTATACTTTACATCCAGATTTAAGTTTTAATCTGGATGTATAGAGTGAGTAAAATATGGCGGTAAGTTGAGAAAAAAATTGGCTTATTCGGGATAAATAACCAAAAATGGGAACCCTGCGTTTCCAACGATCCAAGACTAATTTACGAACAAATTATGCATTTCAATATTATTTATGTTAAAAAATGAGGAACTTTAAAACATCAAACATTTTATTGGCTTAAATTTGTTTATTTAACTTAAAATATAAATATCACAGTTTATGTTTTTTTTTACATCATTTTGCCATAAGTCCTTGACTTCTCTGGCTTTAACTTGTCTCCATTTCTATGTTATGTCCATTTGAGTGCCTGCTTTCCATGTGTCTTTGTAGATCCCTCCTTCTGGCCAAAGTCTTATTACACAAATGGCATTTGTAAGCTGATGTCCCAGGTTGCAAATGTAATCTCACATGTTTATTCAGATTGGACGGATCTCCAAATGGTCTCAAGCAGAATTTACACTTTAGCGGTTTAAATCCAGTATGCGTTCGAATATGAATTTTCAAACCATATTTCCGGGAATAGACCTTGCCACAGTAGATGCAGAGGTGTCCCTGTTTCGAAGTTCCCATATTACTGACAATGGCTTCAATTTGAGCGGCAGCTTCCATTGGATTAATAGGTGGCTGTACGAGGTTGTGTGATGGCGATAGATGCGGCGGCGGCCGCGGCGGCTGCTGCTGGTGCTGATTTGGACTTGTTCTAAGTGGAATAAACATCCTTGGCTGGTTTAGTGGAACTGTCGAAGCCGACGAAATTGACGAGCTAATTGGCTTGAAAGCTGATAAGCGAGATGTCGTTGACGTAGGAAATGTCATGGTAGTTGGACATGGGGCAGCTGTCGAAAGTTGAGCAAATATCGATGCTCTCATCGCGTAGTGCAATCTAATCCACAAAATGTCCAATGAATGCCGTCCACATGCTAAGGCAATGTGGATTTTGAGAGGATTTGGAGTTTCAAAAGATAATCCACATAGATGACAAGTATACCGTTTATTTCCTAAAACAGAAAAAAAAATTAATTGTAGGACAAACAAATAAAACAAAATTGCGCAGCCGGTAGGATTCGAACCTACGCTCCCAGAGGGAATCTGATTTCGAGTCAGACGCCTTAACCACTCGGCCACGACTGCTATGCAGAATTCTTGTCAAAGTTATTATTTAACTTACCTTCAATATTACTCGGAGTAAGAAATGGAATTGACATTAGAATAGCCAACTCCTCGGAAAACCATGCCACGAGTTCTTCCCCCTTTTGAATATCTTTAATGGCCCGCAAGCGTACAGAGCTGCTGCTCTCCCGGTTCACTTCGAAGACAACATTATAGCTGTGTACATCTTCAGAGAGTTTGATTCTTCGCAGCCACGAACAATCCTGCTCCATGATACTTGATAAATTTCCTCCGAGGACTTTGCAGAAGTCTGTTCCATTTGGTATGATTCCATTGAAAGACATCAAAGTCAAGGTAGAGATGTGTTTTGAGGATGTATCTTTTTGTATGACCTCCGCTGCTAGTACTCCTGAATCCTTGTTTCGAGCCATGGTTAGACCTGATGGCACAGGTGGGGTAGATCGGCTGTCTCGAACACCAGTAGCGTTTGGCAATAAATGTTCAATACGAAAAATCATACTTGGTGTTTTGCGTTCCACACGCTGAACTGAACTTCCAATTAGAGTACTATTAGATGGCAGCACAGGTAGCATCGCGTAATCCTTATATATAGAACTGTTCTAACTGTCGTCTAACTTGAAAATGAAGTCTTATTAGAAGAAGGATTTCCTTTTATACTCCAAGTCACCCTTGATGCAAAAAAAAAAAGGACATTCGCGTTTGAAATCGGTCACAGTGCAACCCTGCTACCAAAAATTGACAACCACCATACATATAATCTTGGCAAAGAACGACAAGTGCGTAAAGTCTCACGACCTAACCCACAGCATCCATCCTGCACTTAGAAAAAAAAAAAAAAACAAAAACAATGACATGGAAATGCGAAAATCCACAGCCGGTGTTAGTCGGTTAACTCCGGAGCAAGTGTTTTCATCGACATGGTTCGGCCTTTTGGCTTTTTCCATTACGGCATACAACACATATATTCGAGTTGAGGAGGGTTGGAATCGGGTTTTAATTGCAATTAAACGATCAGTGGCGGCGTGTATATGTATACATATACCACCAACCCTCCTCCTCTGGTTAAAATAACTTGTTCTGTTAAAGGGAGGGAGGATTATAGGGATTCTAATGATTGTTCGGGTGTTTACATTGAAAATAAGTTATTTTTAGCCCTTGGATCAACAGGATGATTGTGGTGAGTATGTCTTTTAAAAAGAGCTAGCGCGGCTTCGGGATGTACCGTACATATACGCGATAAGGGTGAGGACTAAAAACATGTGCTTCCTATCTCAGCGGTGATGTTATAGATCAGCTTAGGGGTTGGAATATAAGTAAATCAAAATTATTTTTCTTCATCTAATTGTCTATTAGATGGACGCATTTAAAATATTTGTAATTGAAATGAAACATTCGAAACAGGTACGTACCGTAAACTTGTATATGTATGGTGTACCTATATATATGTGCGCACTTGTGCAGGTTTGCCAACCATTTCTGGTTTCGGGTGATTTGGTACGCAACCAAAATTAATTAAATTATTTAATTCTTTTCAAATGGGTCTGGTATTTGGTTTGATGTGATGAGTTTTTTAAACAACTGGGAGGGTTTAATTTAATTACTTTTTATGCAATTTTTTTTCTGAAAATATTATTTTTTATAAAATTTTTTTTAATTTTATTCCAATCTAAAAACCTATATAATATTCAACTATAAAAATGTGCGTGCAATGCGTTAACCTATACATTAATTAGCATTAGAAAAAGTCTTAGCATTTGACCTTCGATATCAAACAAATTTTTAATCGCATGTCAACGTGCGTCGCACAGTGGACCGTTTCGACTTTTTTGGTTGCTAAAATCATATCTCTTAAACGAATAAAGATATATATCCGTAACATTTTCTTTAACTTTAAGAGAATTTTTAAGGCTATCAAGCTAATGATTTTTCAAAAAAAAAAAGCTAGAGCGTTTAGGTTAGGTCGTGATAAGAAAATTATCGTATGGGAGGGGGCAATTTAAAAGAAAATTGACTCGAATTAGGAAAAAAATATATTAACAATCAACGGCAACACTTAAAATGTCATGTTATACCTTATATTAACCCAGAAATCCATCCATTAATTCTGTTTTTAAATTAAATTTTGTTTGTGAATAGTTTTGGGAAAATAAATTTTCAGACTCAGTTTTGAAAAAAAAAAAAATGCGACTGACTTCTTCAAATCAACTCTCTCCAGTACACCTCTATGCAAATTCATGCAGCAGAATTTTTGAGATTAAGTTAACAAATATATCCCCAGATTTGCTCTCGTTAATTTAAAGGAGGGAATTTTCGGGGTTTTTCTTGTAACTCAATTTTAAGTTGAAAAAGTGTGCCCAAAATTGTGTTTCAAAAAACTTTGAATTCAAAAGCCATTTAAATTTAAAAAAAAATTAAACAAAAATAATTTTGTATTTTAGTAATAAACAAATATAGCAAGTAAAATAAAAAAACATAAGTTATTTCACGCACCTCCCTCAGTTTGTACACTCAAAACTAACAAAAAAATTATAATAAAAAAATAAAAATTTTTCTACTTTGACTGGCTCTACAAGCTAAGTTATTCATCCAAACGCTTTTTTTTAAAGATCCAAACATTTGTAAATTCAATAAACTCTCGAAAAATGATTATTACCACTTGATTTGCATAAACGGGCCACTGTGCGTGGCGTCAAATAAATTATATTAAAATAAAATTAATACAAATTACTCGTAGTAATTTTAAAAGTGATGTATAAAAAAACAGAGACAAAATACTAAGCTTGCGTTAAATTGTATAATATATATTGGTTCTACGTGCAAAATGATTATTATTAAAATCAATAAGCGCACATCAAATTTCCAACTAACTGTTCCGCCTTCGCACGGAATCTTTCATCATATTTAGTAGGTATGTTAAAAAAGTGAAAATTAAATTTATGGGAGCTTGAAATAACCCTTAAACTTAACTTAAACGCTTCTATAATTTGTATAAACAAATGTACAAGTTTGAGAGCGTAAAGTTATCTGTTGGCAATATCGCCACCATCCACTCCTGAAAGTATGCAATTTCGGATTTTCACGATTTTGACACTACGAAAAATCCTAATATAAATCGCATTTATGAGCATGTTCAGGAAAATGAGATCTCGGAGATCTCTCAGCTTTTGCTGTCAAAACTCTGAGAAAAAAAATCTTGGATTCGCTTTCTCACTTTTTAAGTGAGATCTCATTTTTCGGAACACACCAATTGGGTCTGAATAATTATGCACGTATATACAAACAAAAACAACAAATCCTTTTTAAATATTTAGAAGACTTTTAGTATTTAAAACGTCAGAAATTGTCAAAATTGACAGACGTTTTATAGCCTTCTTTGGGTAGATTTTAGCAATATGTCCAAATTTTGAGGAGATGAAATTCTGTCAGAAAGAAATAAATTGCCAGAAAAGTATTGAACGCCTTGTAGGCAAACATTTCTGTTAGTTCTTAAACTCAAAAATTATAAACGGCTAGAGTTGCCTTAATCTATAAAAAATCACTCTCAAAATATTATGTACAAATTATAATATATAACACGTAACACACACAAACAAATTTGAGGTGTGTTCCTTTACTTTAAAACTCTGTGCATTTGTGTGAATTTCTACGTCATTTTATTTTTGATGTGTAAACATCTATACTGGCGGTAGGGTGAAAAGAAAACGTAACGTAACGTTGTAATCGTGATCGTAGTCGTGATCGTGATTCTGAGCTTTACGAAAATTGAGTGCGTTCAACAATATGTACGTTCAGTAACTAAACTCGAAAGGTCGAGTTCAGTTCGGGTTGAAATTTGGTTGGCTGCTTAGAGGATATATGATATGATTCTTTGCGTCTGACTCTATTCGAACATAATGAGTGCGAAAGAGAAAAAAGATAAGATGGAAGACCAGTTGCCCTGTGTGTCGTGACTCGTGGGCCAAGTTTTACGAGACTCTTTTTAACGCTTCTTTAGCATTAGGCTACGCGCAAACCAACGCGATGGCGGTGGCGATCACGATAAAAATGTGGATGCCTCATATAAAAATCAATAAAATTCAATCATGTAGATGTGTGCTTTTCCTTTGATTTATGTGTATGGCATCCACAATTTATCCGTATTTTGTATTCTTTGCATTACTTTTTTTCAATTACATGACTGCTTTGAGACCAGGGGCCTATTTCACGGAACATACATCACATACGTTGTATGAATGTATGTACCTTAAAGTAGACGCCAAAGATGGCTCAGTGTAAATTTTGAATCTCGTAGTCGTGATTCTTATCTTGTAGCCGTGGTCATGATTTTGATTGTGAGCCAGAGATTAGTCTGCTATTACACGATGCATCTAGACGCATGCGACTTTTCGAACTACGTAAGTGCAAAAGAGAAAAAAAATCGAAAAGATGAGACGGAAAAAAATGACCGGTGTCGCGTGAGTAAAATTTTCAATGCCACTATTTGACGTTTCTCTTTTCTCTTGTCCGTTTTTTACTATTCTGCTTCATATGGTTTTGTTGTTCAAAGAGTAAATTTCGATGCAACGCACTGTTATTGATAGCCTTATAGGCTTTCCAGAAATGAGAAATTCATCTTTAAAAACAACATAAATATAATAAATTATTTCTTTTCTTGACTGATATTCATTTAAAGGCACACAAACCTTTCTTTCTTCAATGTATCAAATAATGAAAACAAAAATAAAAACAGAAAAAGTTTTTTTTATTGCTTGAGCACAGCCCAACACGAAAATGAAAAATAAAGAGAACTGTCAAATTAGATTCATGACTTTGGTTTCAACGTGTAATAGCGCTTGAAACAGCGGACGAAATAA
Organism: Epistrophe grossulariae; assembly: GCA_929447395.1. Classification (NCBI taxonomy): domain Eukaryota; kingdom Metazoa; phylum Arthropoda; class Insecta; order Diptera; family Syrphidae; genus Epistrophe; species Epistrophe grossulariae. The sequence goes on from OV839568.1 coordinate 117,992,005, forward strand.
CAAAGAAGAATTCAAAGAAGGCGCATGCAACTAGATTCATCGTGTAGCAGACTTATGAATTATCCATAATCTCTGTTCTGAGCTTCACGAAAATTGAGTGCGTTCAACGCTATGTACGCTCAGTTATCAGTAACTAAACGCTGAGTGTTTATATACAAAATCAAAAAGTCGAGTTCAGTTTGGGTTGAAATGTGGTTGGTTGCTTAGACCATATAGTACATGGACTGCGCTTTCATCATGGCTGCAGGGTTTTAACATAGAAGGCCGCATTTTTTGCAAATTAGACGAAATAAGGTCATTGACTGGAAAATATTTTTAAATATAATTTTAATGATTGGCTAAGAGCCCACTGCTGTTTGTGGGTGTGAGTGATCGCAAAAATTCACTGGTATGTTTAGATAGATCTTAACTTTTTATAAGCGTGGTTGGGGCCTTTGTCGGTAAAATAAAAAACGCATTTTCCATGCATCATTACCAATTTTCAAATTTGCTTATGAAAAGTTAAGATCTAAAATACCAGTAAATTTTTGCTATCATCCACACCCTACATCAAGTAGGCTCTCGGTCTATGAGGCATTCGGACGAATGTTGATGTTTACACATCTTAACCGTGAGTCCCGGCACTCACACTTTTTTTTTTTATATGAACTTTGACAGACTTTGGTGTAGAAATTCACAGAAATGCACAGAGTTTCAAAGTAAAGGAACTAGGCTTTGGATACAGGTTCCGATCGGGGTTTGCTTTATGGAACCAGAAAATAGTTTTTAGTTTAGCGGGAAGATGGGTTTACAAGCTTTTAAATGAAAGAAAAAAGAGAGAATCTACATGAAAAGACAACAAGAGATGAATATACACACTGTTTTCATTAAGAACCGTATCGTTTTATTGTGTCTAGGTGAACCATATGGGTTATTGGCGATAATAAAACACGGCTAATAGAACTCAAATCTGTCGATCTCGGCCCAATTAACTATGTGGCATAATATATAGGCTTCCATTACTGATTTATTTCTTTTAAACTCAGATCAATATATAGATCTAAACTATTCAGACTTTAAAACCACAGTGGTGATCGCACATAAGAGCAAGTTCATGCGACCCAGTCGTACATTTTATTAATTATTTGACATTCAATTTAAGTTTGCAATTTTTGGTGGAAATTTGTTTAAGGTACACCAAATCAATACATGACTTATAGATGGAGTATAAAGGTTGTCGCCTTTTTCTGAAAAATATATACATATTTAAAATTTTGTATTTTTTACCCCAAAATCTAAAACGGACTTTTCTCTCTTCGATTAAGTTCATAAAACACTTTTTTTTTCATTTCTTTTCACTCACGTGATTATTTAAATAAATTATTTAAAAAATCCGTTTTACTTCGTTAATATAAAACACATGTTTCAGTTATTTCTTGCTCTGCCCACCCGACAAATCTAAACAATAGGCCTTAATCAATGAACACATTAATCTGAACGATAAGAAATCTCTCTGACATCACAATTTAATTTAATATACATAAACCTCTAACGATACATTTCTGCAAATAATAAAAGGACAAAAAAAAAAAAAAAACAAACCCTACATATAATAATCTTGCACTATCATCGCTAACTGATCCATAACCCATGTGGTTTTTAATGCAAAAACAAATCCAAGCACTTGTCATAATTCCCATATTCGATGTCGAACTCGATTCTAATCTTTCACCACGCTAATTTATCATCCCACTCCGATCAACACACAAATTTGGCCCTCAATATTTACCCAGTGCTGCAGCATCAGCGGAACTCGGCCCTGCTCATTCTATATATGTATATATACGGCTGTCAAAAATCTTTATATTAATGCACATTAACTAAATTCTTTGACAAAACGAAAAAAATGGTCCACTTGAGGGTTTCGCACTAAACACATAGATGTAGGTCCGTAACCGGTGTTGTGTTGAGTGAATTCAGTCAGTCAGTTCTCCTCATTGCCATGTGGTGAAATTCCCGATGCTCTTAGTCGAGTACAAGCATCAACTACCAATATATACACTACAACTACCCTCACTGGAAGTATTATAGCGAGGAAAAGGAAGTAAACTAAAATAGCAAGACATGATGGTGCCAAAGCAATGTGAATTCGTCATGTGGTAAACGCACGTATATATATTCGGCCAAAAAGGAAAGGTCTTCGTCGTCGTATATAATCCTACAGCAAACTCTAAATATGAACCCTTGTATTTTAGAAGATTTGACATCCGTGACCAGATTTTGGTACATACACCAAAAATCCTGCAGGCAAGAAGTTAATGGCATTGGAAAGCATGGGGTGCGATGTGGTGTCTATATATGGTTGTGTTGAATTTCTATAAGAAGGGTTGGTTCCGAGTTCAGCAACCACGCGTGCAGGTGTTTCCACCAAAGCTTCATTGGAAAACTCTTGTAAGAGTATTTTATTGTTTTCGGTTGTATGAATAAGAATTGATGATTGTATATAAAGGAGTTTATTAATCGGTTTGTTTTTAAGGCGAGATCTAATTTAGTGATTTTGAATTTGTTCATTGAGGAAATAGGATTATTTTGAATAGACGAAATTTTTATCTTACATCTAAAATGCATAAGACTCTTGAAAATCTATTTGCCTCTGGTTCTGTATAAGAACCAGGTGTCACATATGTAATACCGAATTTTCCCTACCGGCACTAAAAACAATTAAATATAAAAATTGTGTGACGGGCTTGGTATGCTATTTGGAAAATAATATTTGTGATAAGTTTTCGAAAGAAGTATTTACTAAGATAGTTGATTGAAAATAACTGGTTCCTGGATGTGATGCTTAAGAATCAAAAAGCAAAGCGAAAATCTACAAAAAAAGTGTTTTTAAAATAAATACCAAAGAAAACTATTTTTTGTTTGAATTGGTATCAAAAAGGGTCGTCAACATTTTAAAAACGAGAAAACATGGATACAAATTTCATGGATACACATTTTTTTTGGATGTACAAAAAAAAATACAAAATATAAAGATGACTGAGATTCCTCTTCCTTAATAATTGAAATGGGTAAACTCAGAAAAATTATCGGTTAAAAACAACGTAAAACTCGGTTAAGTTAAATAACAAACATTGTTAATATACAATCTGCAAACTTACCAGGTTAAATTATATATATATACGAGTAAACGGCATTAAACAAAATTATTTTAATCTACACACTGATTCTGTACTTAATTTTATCAAATAACTTCTGGGTTAGTTTGTTCGGTTTCAAATTTCAATAATCAATTAAGTTAGTTAGTGAAACATATTAAGTCGCTCATAGTAACAATTCTAATCAGAGATGTGTGAAATTAACTAAATATAATTATTTGATGTAAGCAACCTAAAAAAAAAAAAAAAAAAAATTGCGAATCCAAACCGCAATGTAGCCTTTTTAAATTTTTATTTTAAACAATTTATTTCAATTGAGTCGACTACGTTAGAATTTACATAGTGAACTATATAATTTTTACCCTTTACTACGTAATATTTAACCCACTGAAAAAACGCTCTCGGTTAGTAATTATTTTTCTGCGTGTACAAAAATTACTGAGTTAAAATCATTAAAAAATGGTAAAATGAAAATTTAGGGATTTAAAATTTTTTTTTTCAACATTTTCAACAATTGTTTTTAAATAGAACTATCGACTGTGAAATTTTTAAAACCATGTTAACAAGTTAGAACCTCAGCTCTTTTGTTTGCGCCACACCGCACAAAGGGTGATATTGATTTTTTTGGTTGCAAAAATCATAGCTGTCAAATAAATAAAGATATCGTGATAATTTTTTTTTCTGCTTAAAGAACATTTCCAAGGCTATAAAGTATATGAATTTAAAGAAAAAAGTATTTACAAGGTGTTTCAAAATCTTCTGCTTTAATATGACTTTCTTCCCATAGGAAATTGACTTAAAATTTTTACCGTTAAAATTGCCAATAGTAAATAACTGAAATTACAACAGGGTTTCTTAAAGTCAACAAAGTCACAGTGGTACATAAAATTAAACGAACAATAAATTTTGTATTGAAAATAGCTTTTAACGGCCTTTAAGTCCTACAAAAAATTGGCGTTTCGTCCCGGCGATCTCACTTGGAATCATCAGTTGACTATAGTGAGGGCTTTTGTCAATACGCAATTTTTGCTAAGTTCAGTTCATCTTACATAGATTTCGTGACGAATGCCTAAAAAAAATTGCGTATACAAAGGCCCTCACTATAGTCAACTGATGAGTCCAAGTGAAATCGCCGGGACGAAACGCCAATTTTTTGTAGGACTTAAAGGCCGTTAAAAGCTATTTTGAATCAATTATTCAACAAAGTCCATTAAAATAGTGCTAAGTCTTCTACTTGGCTGATGTATTTCAGTAGTATAATATAGTATATAGAATTTGTATTATTAAAAAAACCTTCTTATAAATACATTTTTAAAATATTTTTGAAGGTGTATCAGAAGTTTTTTTTTATTTCTATTTTGCTGCACATTCGAGTGCAAATATATTATTTCAGTGGTACATTTTGAGTCAAGCTATGGAGAAAAATATATAATGTTATGTGATTAAATACTATAAAACTGATAAAATTTAAGAAAAACGCTTCACAGGGTGTTCCAGAATTTCATGTTAAAAAAAAAATTATCTAAAGGGGTACAATTATTACTTTAACCCTTTACCGCATACGAAGCCAAATATGGCTTTCTACAGTAATGTCCTCTTTTCTCCTGACTTAAATAAAAAAAATGATCAAAACGCAACAAGATTCTCTTCTGTGCATTTCTGAGAACAAATAGCTGTGCTTTTGCACACGTGCACCAAACAAGAAGGAAGATATTCATGTTTACAGGTCAGTATGTTACTTGTTGTCAATGAAAACGGAAGTGTGAAAAATTTTCTTACTTCAAATAATAATAACTTTTCTTTTAGGTGAGTTAAGTGATCATAAAAATATATTTCGGATTGTGTGTCTAATTCTCTTTGAAGTTATTAAAAAAAATTATTAACTTGCTCGTTTGAGAGGTAAAAATGTACAAGCCATATTTGGCTTCGTATGCAGTAAGGGCTTGAAAATATACATAATTGGTTGAGTTTTTTATTTAAATGAAAAAAATTTGTTTGGTTTTTTATAAAAAAACGTCTTAAAACAACCTAAAGAAGTCATTTTAAGCGTATTTTATTTTTTTCCTCTTTAAACAATAAAATTCATGTGGTAAAGGGTTAATTAAAATAATAAATTCTAAGACTTTTAATCAAATTATTCGAATTCAAGACTTTTTTGTATCTTGATCCACAAAAAAAAAAAATAGGTATTACATTTTTACCCTGTAAAGTAAAGTTTATTGATATTTACTATACATACCTATAAGTATAAATACATTTTAACAAACTTCTTTTCGGTTTTAACCCGAAATATCGCCGTACAAACAATTTCGTTGAACAAATTTAATTGAATTGGGCACAAATGAGGCAATATCACTTTGGATGGAAATATTTCGAGAAGCAGACGACCCCGTAAAATGTTTTAGTTTTCAGTTTTAGAAAGGTCTTTAAAATCTAATAACTAATTTTAAAATTTTTAACAATTTACGATTCTCAAATGCAGAAATATCGCCGTCCAAACAATTTTGTTGGGATGATTTTCTAAATTGGATCGAAATATTACTTACCCCATATCAACGAAAATTCGATAACCACAATAGAGTAAGGTCAAGCTTTGAAAATTTTTTGACATTTAAGTCGAATCAAAGTTTTTCATTCGCCCACCGTAATACTAATTTCTTACAGTCACACCTTTATTCGTTCGACTCGCCAAAGGTAATAGGGGGCTTCATTGGATGTAAATATTTTGAGAACCAGACTACGTAGGAGATTTTGGGTTACGGTTACGGATATAATTTTTAAAGACCATTCTTTTGATGTATATTTCGATGGATTTTGGAATTAAAAAATGAAAAATCACTTTTTCTAGCAAAAAAAAGCAAGGGGTTAGACTAATATTTTTTTTAAGTCAATAAAATTTCATTAGTCAAGATGTGCTAAAATTTTAACATTGGCGGAAAGGTCTGTGAATTTTCAATTCAGAACTGAAAACCGCAACCATTTACGAGTCTTGTTTGCAGAAATATCGCCATCCAAACAATTTTTTTTTTCACAAATTTAATTGAATTCACAATGGACTATTATCTTTAACAAAAATTTCGAGAGCATTTTGGTTTTATTTTTACCAGAATTCCAAGTGAGATCTCTCAGATAAAACACCAATTTTTTTTGAACAAAAGGTCGTTAATAGTTTGTTCCAAAATAATTTTTCAGTTTTAAAAACCTTTACCCTTTTTTTTAAGTTAAAATTATGAGTCTCTCATTTACATGTTCTTCGAATGTACAAGCTATTTTTATTTAATTTATATTAAAGTGTGCAGTTCTTGGTGGTTGAAGAAGTGCTCTAGATTCTTAAAATAGTCCATCATAACCCCGTAGTTTATTGGTTCTTTTGGTAGGAAAAGAATGCAACTTGATTTATCTCCGATCGAATTATGATATTTCGTAATTTATTCAATGGCTTCCATTACAGAGCATATTGTACTCGTATTAATCACCATGTATTATACTTACGCAATTTATTTCAATTATTTTTTACTTAGCCTTCTTCATATAAATACGACGATGAGTTATAACTTGTTACATCTTAGGTGAGAAATTAATTTTCCAATTACTGCAGTAGCCATATATGTATATACGCATCACATCATTAGCATCGTTTTGAAGTTTTGTTTCATTTTCATCCGCATCTCAAATTACAATAAAAAGAAAATTAGTCTAATAACGGTTTCAGTTTATCGTGCATTATTGCTAAAGTGCAACCGAATCTCTGACGCTACATCAAAGCTATGAGAGTGGTTAGTTAGTCATGTTTTACAAAAAGGAAGAGTCAAAGAATATAAAATCGTTTTTTTTGTTGTTCTTGTTTATAACTAGATATGGCTACTAATTTGTTACCTAGCAACTGTATATGCGGCAGGATATCCCCGTGGTGGCAACGGAAATGGTAAAAACGGTGGAGGTGGACGTAATGGTGGTGGTAAAAATGGTGGAGGAGGTGGAGGTGGTGGAGGTGGTGGAGGCGGTGGAGGAGGATATTCTTATTTGCCTCCTGATGGAGGCGGTTTTGGTGGTGGTAATGGAGGAGGAGGAGGAGCCGGAGCAGATGCTCCTTCAGGACCACCAATTCCTATTATAAAAATGGAATCAAAATTAAACGCTGATGGATCATACAAGGTAAACTAAAAAATACAGTGCACAACTCTACGGCTTCTTATATCTAAATATTTCAGTATGAATATGAAACTGGCAACGGTATCCAAGCAGAAGAATCGGGTTTTGTAAAAAATGCTGGAATCGAAGGTGCTGAGGCTCTCAGTGCTGAAGGTTCATTCTCTTATACAAGTCCAGAAGGTCAAGCCATTGCATTAACTTATATAGCCGATGAAAATGGATTCCAGCCACAAGGCGATCATTTGCCAACACCACCCCCAATACCACCGGAAATTCAAGAAGCTTTAGAAAAAATTGCTGCCGGTGGTGGACATCCAGATGATGGAAATGGTGGCGGTGGCAATGAAGGTGGTGGTAATGGTGGTGGTGGTGGAGGCAATGGATATTTTTATAAATAGGGAAATTTAAAAATAATTTATTATATTATGCGTGAAGTGGAAAAATATGAAAAGCAATTATAAATAAAATAAATTGTATAATTAATAATATTTAATTAAAACAAAATAAAATTTAATACAAATTATTACTATTTACGAGTGTGGATCGTCATAAAAAGTTCTGCAGTTTTAAGACAGAAGGTATTGGACAAATGGAATTTGACATTACTTTACTTATCCTGGGTTTATACACGAACGACTGACAAAATGCAATAATTTCTGCCAAAATATAAAGTGTCTATATAATCTGCCAGTATATACACATATATGCCATTTAAAATATTGACAAGTGCAAATGAGGTTTAATTTTACCTTTTTTGACGATTTTTAGCCAACTAAGGTAAGACCGGACTCGGCGGAACTGCACTTTAGTGGAACTGAACTCCACAGCTTATTTGTAGGAAATTGTATGAGCTCTATCGCATTAAGCAACAACTGCACTTCACATTGCGGCACTATGCTATACAAAGTTGATAATCTGACCAACTTTGTCACGACACGACGTTTCGTTCAGTTTCGTGCGAAAGTGCGCGCGGTGTCGCTGAAGTGGAGTTCCGCCTAGTGCGTTCTAACCTTTAAATTTAAAAACAGATTTAGATACCTCATAGTCTAGTCAATAAAGCATTTCACTTGGTAAAAATCGCCGGAAAGCTGGCCCGGACTCAGTGGAAGTAGTGCTTGACTGCTAACATGGATGTGTGGGTTCGATCCGCAGTCTATAAGGCAGCATTCTTTTCTATATTCCCTCAACTGAACGCTTAAAACTTAATTTCTCAATCCACTGTGCCAACAAAAATCTATCCTATCCTTCATATTCCTTCTAGAATTGCCTAATTTATAAGACCCCAGGTCTTACTCCCATATGCATGTTTGTGTTGTTGTTATAGCCTCCTCATGAAGTTGTTAAGAAACTGTCAAAAGTCCCCATCGATATGAGCGCCGCTATCAATTTTACGGGTGGTTGAAGGCACGAAAATTGTTTTTCAGGAATAACTTCCAAATGGTAAGTTGTATACAAAAAAAATGTCAAAGACTAATTTGTAGCTTGGAAAATTTCCTACCGATAACATTAAAATATTTTTTTCATAAAAATAACCGTTTCCGAAATAAACCAATTGGAAGAGTTAAAAGTCTTACTTTTCTATAGGTATATATAGTTGGGCGACTTACTTAAAAAATTGTGCATTTTGTGACAAATGTATCAATTTTTGTATTATTGGTACATTATATGAACATGCACAGAAAAAAAAAGTACCACATAAAATAGAAGAAAAGTAATAAGATTTCTCTATGGATTTCATCCAAGAAGAAAGTCTTATTAAAACTATAGAGAAAATCTTATTAAAATCTCGATAACCATTTTATAGGATTTCCATATACTTTTAAGAATATGTCTTATTGGTTTTTAATATGATTGCTTCTTAAAACAATAAGAAAACTTATTCAAAAGTATTAGCAAATCTCTTAAAACTAAAAAGAAGATCTTATTGATAGTATGTGAAAATCTTTTTAGAACAATGAAAGTATGTGAACATTTTTCAAAACTAATGAAAATGTCTTATTAAAAAATCAGTTTGATAACCTGAAATTAAAATATTTTAAAATTATCTTATATAAAATTCATTTAATGAAACGACGAAAAACATAATTTATTTTCACATAATTTATTATTTATTGTTTTTTTTTATAAAAAAGTAACATAAAATATATTAGATAAGTGTTTATGTAACTCTCAAACTGCTAATAGGAAAATAAATAAATAATATTAAAATTTACTATATCACCCAAAAATCGCTTTGGCTCTTGGCCCATTGTTCCGCAAGCAGCTCTCTGATTTGATGCGCACTGCCCTTTATTGCCAATATTTTTATAGGCAACCGACCTTAAGTCCATGTAAAATTAACAGTATGACTGGCATAAAGGAATAAAGATTCTATTAAAAAAATATATCAAAACTGCTAAAAAATTATATCAAAACTGCTTTCCTCGTCCTTCTTCCACTTCAAAAGTTCAGATTTAATTCGGTCGCCAAAGTAGCCGGAACTGTCGAAGTTGCTGAAAAATTTGTCGACGTCTTCCATATTAATTTTTTTCAGGACGTCAATAGGGTTAAATCCATAAATTTTCAGCAACGAGGATACGAAGACACTGAGTTTCCTCAACATCTTTATTATTCCATATTAAGGATGTAACTCATATTGTATCATTATTATCTTCTATTTCACAACATATTGTTAACTTGTTTTTCTTAAACACTTACAAATATTTTGTTCTTTTAATTCCGCACATCTTTAACTTGAAGAAGAAAAACTGAACTGATGAGGTATTATTATTGTAGAAACGACATGAACATAACGGGATTATCACATACAAGTTAATAAGATTGACTTTTTAAAACTGATAAGTAATAATTTTTTCACATTATTCATATCATTTAATGAGATTTTCGCATAAATATCAATAAAAAAAAACTTATAGATTTAAGAAGATTTCCTTACAAGCCTTTATAGACAAAAATTTAATAAGATTGACTTTTTAAAATTGATAAGTAATAAGATTTTCACATTATTTATTATGATTTAATGCGATTTTTCATATAGAAAGAACAATTAAAACTTTTCGAAACTTCAATAAGATTTTCTTCATGAAATCAATAAGATTTCTGTATGAAATTATCACATTATTCAATGCTTTTAATAAGATTTCTTAGTAAAGTACCTCAATAAGGCAATCTTATTGATTTTATATTGTCCTTTTTTTCTCTGTGTGATTTTAAAATATCGACCCACTGTCCATTTGTCCACCTCTTTAAATGGGATCATATTTTATTCTTTTGACTTTTGACAGTTTCTTAAGAACACCATGAGGAGGCTATACATACCAAAACTCAGCTTTCCTAATTAGGCTATTTATTTGGCTTTATTGACTGGACTTCTCATGGGAATAGAAGCTTTTCAAATACCAAAATAATAAATTTTGTACAAAGCAAATATTAATTTATATATTGATTTTAATAATGATCACGAAATACTTGAATAATAACCTTGCAAAAATATCTTTCCTGATGAAATATTCATCCGTCCCGTTACTTTAGTGACACAATATTATATTTTTAGTTATGAAGGTATATGTTTCTTTATGCATTATAAATCAATATTTTTAACTGACTGTTTATTTAAGTCAAATAAATAAAATCAAAATTCAAATTTATTGAGGTTTTAAGATATGTATGTAAATTATCGGAGAATAAAAATAATAAAAAAGAGTCCACGACAAAATCTCAATAAATTAATTATTATGCGACAAAAAAAATCAAATTGGTTTCTGTTGAAAATTTTTAAATGTTTTGATATTAAATTAAGTAGATTCAATTAACAACAGAAAAAAAATACCTATATATTCTGGCGGACCGTATAAATAAATAATTCTTCCCAAGTACCTAAAGTTTACGCATCCTATAAATTGAAGTTCTTTACGTCAGATCATAAAAAAGCATTTATTTTTTCTAGTATAGAGATATCTTTCTCAGTTACTGGATCAAAACAAATCTGCGATAAATAAATTTAACATTAACTCCCCATAAACCACATAATGAATATTCAAATTTTGCTACGCCCCATCACGATTGTTTTAGAATTCAATTCCGTTCAGTCGACCAGCTAGTTCTTATGCGGCTAGTAAAAGAAGGCTTATATAACTTTCCCTTGACATTCAAAGCAATAATCGAATTTATGTTGTTTTTCTGTGTTGTTATATATAGGCATCTTTGAAAAAGTCTAAAGAAAAAGGTCTAATAGTTTAACCCCTGAAGTGAGCCTACAATTCCTTGTTTTATTTTTGCCTTTTATATGACGTAATTTTGTTGTCTTGTTTTAAAGAACATCAATTACAACAAATGGAAAAAAACAAAAAAAAAAATAAAAACAATAACAAACACAGCGTCAATAAACTTGAAGCTCTTGTTAAATTGTGCGGGTTGATCCCATGAGAATAAATTCTCTATATCACTTATATAACACCGAATCGTTCAAAGACAACAAGTCAATAGCTTCAAAGTTCAGTCGCGAGTGAGAAGTGTTCTAAGAGTTCCTATCGTTTTTATATAGATACAGAAAAATAATTTCGTTAGCAAAAAAAAAAAAAAAAAAACAACAAAATGGGGTATCTAAAGGTAAAAACCGGGTTTTCATAAAGTTTATGGTTTCAGAATTAATGATTTGATCTAATTTAATAGCATATATGGTGGGTTTTTGTGTTGGCGGTTTATGTCTATAGTGCTGACTTATCCGATGATGAGGTATGATCAAACAATTTCGATGCATTTGAATTCTATATAATTTATGACATTTTAGGTCAACACTGAGGCACCGTTAAACAAGACCAATTACTCTTTTTCGTAAGTCTTTCCTATATACTAAATTCCTTATATAAATTATAAAATATGTGAGGTTATTTTAGATTTGAAACAGAGAATGGCCAGGTGAGAGATGAAAATGTAGAAGTTGATCCTAACTCCAATCCCATAACCCCAAGACCGGAACATGATGTAAATGTCAAAGGCAGTTATAGTTTCATATCAGCAGATGGTTACGAGTACAGCGTTCATTATAAAGCTGGCAAGAACGGCTATCAGCCATATGTGACAGCACATAAAATAAAGACAGATTGAAATTAAAAGATGTTATGATTGCCTTGTTTTTTTTTGTTTTTGATTATTTAATAAGATAAAAATATAAATTATTTAGATTTTGTATGGAAAAGCAAAGGCCTATATTATTGACTTTCACTTTCAACCATTCCTGTGTGTGTGTTAAAAGTCGGCTGGAATGGAGGAGACCTACAATTTTCGGCTAAATACACGAACAGCTAAGATGACCGAGGGACTTTAACACAATAAGAGAAATGTACTCTTGGAGGATTTGTCTCTTCCTTGCAATATCCAACTTTCTTAAAAATACATTTTTACATTTAAGGAATTGGATTCGAACCCAGATTTCCGTCTTTAAGACTAGTACGCTGCTGATGCGAAACGAAAAATCCCATACAAAAACGACACAACGAAATCATAAACGGAAAATTTCGTTCTGCTTTTCGTTTTGCAGTACGCTGTTCGAAGAGCGAAATTTATAATTGTAGCAGATTATTTGGAGAAGTCTCCGCTCCTTTTTCGCATTGAATTAATTATACAGACTATTTATTGTGTGCGGAAAAATGACGTTTGAGTTTTATTTGTGTTTTTTTTTTTTATCATTTTCTTACATCATTGGATTCTCTGGTTTTTAGCGTTCATGTTTTATTTTGTTTTTGGAATTAGTGAAACTCTCCAAGGATATTTTCCGTTGTGTTTTCGCAAGCGTTTCGTTGTCTGTTTCGAGATCACAGGAAAATTTCGTTTCGCATCAGCAGCGTACTAGGCTTTATATAAAAACGCACTAACCATTAAGGTGAGGGGCACTACCTAATCGTTTGTATCATGTTAAATATTATGCGAGTTAATATAGTATATTTCTAGAAGCCTGAAAGTATAATAAATAATGTTTTTGTTTCAATTAAGTTAATCGATGAAGTCATTTCTTAGGAACTCTTTACGATGTTATGCGGTGTCTTGTTGGAGTTCGATCATGGTGTGTTACTAGTTTTGTGAGAATTTGATTATAAAATTTATAGCGATGTTTGTTTACTGATATAATAAAAAAAAAAAAACAAGTTTAATCAAGAATATTAGGTAGTTTTAAGTTTAAAGACATTTTATATTCAAACAGGTTTACTATTTTAGGCTATGAGTTTAATATTTGTGTTTTTTTTTTAAACACATTTTTGCTTTTAAATTTGTATTTTTAATAATATTAATTTTGTGATTCAAGAGGATTCAAGTCGCCCTTTTTGAAACATGCAAAGACAAACAAGAAAATAGTGCTAAGTCTTCTACTTGGCTGATGTATTTCAGTAGATAGTATATAGAATTTGTATTATTAAAAAAAGCCTTCTTAAGAAAATCTGACGTTGATTTGTAAAGTTGAAATAAATTGCACGTATAAGTATTCAGATTCCGCAATCGAAGTACTCAAACTCAATATAAAGAACAACAAGTAGGTGATGAAATTCCATCAGGGAACTCCTAATGCGTGCAACGTCAAAGCTCCCACTGATGGATTTGAGTTTGGAATCAGACAGCTTGATTATCAAGCCTCTCAAGGAGATCTCGTGATATCCGAGAGAAGTGCCCTGATGCCATCCAGATTCCAGTATTAGAAAAGGCTGCAAGTTTTTGCTAACGCAAAGTCTGCAAACTGCTTTCGGAATTAACACTTAATTGGATAAAAGCTTTTGACGAGAAATGGACCAGAATCTAGACGATATTATTCCGACACGATAATGGCAGAGTTATACATAATATATGGATTGCAATTATTGAATGCATCGCAAAATCACGTTTCCTGAGAATATTTGATGTCACATTTATTATATTATTGGCCAGGTTGAAACGCACAGAAAACTATTGGCTATCAACAATATTGAATTTAGCATTAGAATTATTTATAACTGATGGCAAAGCTTCGCTTCTGCCTCTCCATTTTTAATCGGTACATATTGTTAATTGAGTGCGATTCAGATAAAATATTGTTTCTAAAAGAAGATACTGCGATTCTCGAAAAAGATATTAAAAATGAATCGCAAATCAGAACCTGTATATACCATGATGGAAACATATTTTTTTTTTAACAGATTGTGTTTTCCAGTTGGTATATACGGCAAAAAAAATTTTAATAAAACTGGCTTCGGTAGACGTGTTCAACAAAAAATATGATACCTTTTGGTTTTTTTTTTTTTAATTCCTGATTTTTGAATTGTTGACGTAAATTTCTTGTAAATGGCTCAATCGATTTTATTCTAATTTTCCGAATAGGTTTAACCTGATTTTGGAGAACTCAATTTTCTTAATACCTACATTTTGTTTCTATAAACAAGAACATGAAAAAAGAATTAATTTCTAAGGGGTTTTTGTGTGATAACACACTTGAAGTTAGGTTGCCAAGCTTTCGCACCATCATTATAATAATATTGGGGGCATAGAAAGTTTTTTCAATTAAAATTGAACAAAGACCAAGCCCCACTAAAAGGAGTCTGATGAACGGCTTGGCACTTGGCAGTCGTGAAATAGCTGTAACTTCAGCAAGTAAAAAAATTGGAGGTAGCTCACTCAAATTATTCGGATTAATGAGTACAGGATGAGAATGAGAAAAGTGTTAGTTATTTTATATTTAACAAAAAAACGTTAGTGTTTTATTCTTCTTGTTACTGGCCATATTTAAACAAACAAAAAATGTAGTAACAACTACTAAAACTATAAATAGATTATTGAGCACGTGCCGGAAAGGCAGAGTGAATTAGGGTTGTTAGTTTATGAATTAAAAAAACATTAAGCCATAAGCTGTTTTTGTTTTTTGAATTGAAAAATATTTGATTTTGAAGCTGAAAAATGTAAATCGAATCACATTTTTAATAAATTTTTTCAGACATTTTTACATTTTTTCTGACATTCTCACATTTTTTTGTAACATTTTCATTTTTTTAGGATTTGATGTGTACACACTCAATCATATGGGAATTTTCAGTAATGAATTCTTCGTACTGTTTTAAGCCCGTATGATACTACATTTTTTTCTCATTTTTAATTCATTGAAAATGAAACTAAAGCAGTGTAAAGAATTCATTACTAAAAATTCCCATATGATGTGAGTCTGTATACACATCAAAACCTAAATATGTGAAAATGTCACAAAAAAATGCGAAAATGTCACAAAAAATGTATTAAAAATGTGATTTGATTTACATTTTTCAGCTTCATAGTAGCTTTTTTTTTGATACTTCAGAATTGAAAATTAAAACATTTCAAAAAAACATTATAAAACTAATTATTTACAAGCATTTCGGACAAAATTGAATCGGATATAATTTTGTGTTGCCGTTAATATAAATTTATTAAATATTGCAGCATTAGAAAAGAAAACAACAAAAGGGTTTTTAAATAATGTTGACAATTCATATTATTTTTTTTGCCATATAAGTGCATTTCCTTTCTTTAAAACAACATCTTTCCCTTTTTCTCTTGGCTGACACTTTAGTATATGATTAAATGAACTAAAAATGAAGAAAAAAATGTAGTGTCATACGGGCTTAAGCTATATTTGGGATTTTTGAATTGAAAAAAATTCAATTCATAAAATAATGGGTGATTATGAGCAGGAAAATTTTCAATTCATAAGCTAGGTTAATCTATAGCTTAAGCAGTAAGCTAGCTTATGAAGGAAGCTTAAGCCAGCTTATGAAGGAAGCTTAAGCTAACTTATGAATTGAAGATTCTCCTATAAGCAGAAGCTAGCTTATGAATTGAAAATTTTCCTATACTCATAATCACCCATTAGTTTATTAATTAATGTATTTTAAATCAAAAATCACCAACTATAGCGTATGAATAAAATTTTTTTCAATTCACAAATCGCAACTAGCTTATGAATTGAATTTTGTTTCAATTCACAAATCCCAACTAGCTTATGAATTAAATTTTTTTCAATTCACGAGTCCATTACTGACTTGTGAATTAAACGAGGGCATAAGCTAAAAAGAGCTTAAGCCCTTGCAACCCTGGGGTGAATGATGTTTTAGCATAAACAAGTAAATTATGCAAAATGAAATAACCCCAAAACATTTTTCAAAATAAAATCAAATTAAACCCCAAAATTAATGTTGGGGTCGTATTTCATTATGAAATAAAGCCCCAATAAAAAAATGAAAAAGGCCGCAAAAAATGAAAAATGTTCGTTGTTGTTGTTTTGCATTCAATGATTTGGGGCTTTATTTCATTTTGTTTTTGGGGTCTTATTTTATGGGGGCCTAATTTTGTAGAGCCGTTAACATTAGGTGGGAACAGACACTACGTCAGCATTTATGCTGTCGATGTCTATGCCTGGCATTGTTTCTATACGAAGGTTTTTTTTTAATACAATTTCTATCTATTACTGCACTTAATTTTCAACAAAAGTTACCCTAATGATACTTCTATATTTCTAAAGTTTTCATATAGCCATAGATAAAGTATAATTATTATATAGACTTTATTCCACATCAAGAAGAATTAGGTACCAATCTTTTGCTCTCTCTGAAATCTACGAGAATGGGAAAATATTGATGATTTCTTTGGAAGGTGACCGATATATATGGGAAATTTAGACTTAATTTGCATGAAAAACTAATCTTGGATAAATTGAAAATTCTTAGTCGTCACGACCAGTTTTAGTATGGACCACTGATTATGGGACATCCTGTATATAATAGAATCCTTTTATAGAGGTACTTTTATTAACTTCATCAAGTTAAGGTATAGATGGCTTTAAATCATGTCTTAGTGTCAATGCTAAGAAAACAACCAAATACTCAATGTTACATTCCTATAATAGTGCTTTTTCTGCTTTGCGCTATACTTTTGGATTAAGAAAACGTGTACACGAATCTAGATTGTAATATATTGCGCCAGGTTGTCTAAGTTAAAAGTGCAAGAAACTAAAAATGGACTCTCAATAAAAACACGACACTCAATTTATATACAGTTCTAGCGCGAGTTAAGCATCCCTAGCATTATATATTGAGAAAAGAGATAACATTATTTGTATTCAATGATATTTTTAGTTAAGACTTAAGCATCCCTAGCATTATATATTTAGAAAAGAGATAACATTATTTGTATTCAATGATATCTTTAGTCTCTAGTACAGTCTTGCACACAACGCTACACCATCTATGTAACAGAGATAATATTGTTTGTATACAATGTTGCATAGATAATATTATCTCTTCTTCATTATGAAGCAAGATGATTGTATGCTTTGGTCTCCTTGTAGAAAGATAAGGAAGGATATAAATACGACTGTATGATGAGTGGATCGGCAGTCTTATAGTAACTATATAGTAGTCTTAAGCTCCTTTTAAGATTAATGTAAAATATTAGAAAATAAAGGACATAGTTCCAAAAAATATTCTTTTAATTTTAAAAGTACAAAACAAATGTTTTAATTCGCGTTCCTAACTCGAACTATCTTTCCTATTCGGAAAGAAGCGAACAACAACTTGAATTCTGCCATCATAACTATATATCGCTAACTATGTCCAAGTAAATAAAAATTAAAAAATATATCAAAACTTAAATAAAAAAAACAAATTCAAAACCAACTTCAGAAATTAAAACAACAATACAATTAAGACACATAATATACACAAATATTTCTAAATATTTAAATAATATATTGCATTTAAGAGAGGTTGACCTTAAAACAGATCTAAAAACATTTAACATATTAATTATTTACAAAAAAAAAAATTAAAATAAAATAAAAACAAAACAAAACAAAACAAAATACGACACCAATATCTGGAACGAATATTAATAACCATAATACTCTCTTCAATCTTCATATTAAAGATCATCAGCCTGATAAACTCGCTAAGAGCTTCGGTGAGACTTTACGACTTTTAAATGGAAACCTCTTTGATTTCTGCCGTCCCTCTCTAGATGATCCCAGTGTATCCGAATTTGAATTATCATTATTTCTCAATGGTGGTATTCCAGGGACAATTCCAAGTTCTTCATGGGTAACACCAGCCTGTGTTCTATAACTTCAAAGTCAGAAATAAAAAAAAGGGTTAGAAAAGAAATCAAAGAAAATTTATGTATTAAAAGTGCGGAAAACTTACGAAAGCTTATAACCATAATCCGTAGGAATATATTTGAAGTCAGCGAGAAAAACTATCGGAAAGTTGCTCGGATAAGTGAAATAAACCTTAGAAGCTGACGCACAAACAAACAAAGTCATCAGACCTATTAGAACCTGTGTAAAAATATAATATATACGGTATTATAATAACGTGAGAAAGTGAAACTGCGAACGAAACAAGCTTACAATAATTCTAGAGTCGGCCATTTTCTCAATGATGCACGTTGTCCAGCTTCAATAATGAAAATGAAAGCACTAACATTGGTCTACCAGATTTTAAGTCTGCATGATGAATAAATTTTTTTTTTATTTTTCGTGCAACCGCACGGAAGTGAGCATTGGCGGGGGTAATGACAATTGCACGAACATACGTACATAGATAACCCATAACTACGGACATTATAATCACCTTAAGCACTCCGGAAGTTTGTTCTTATAAATGTCGTCGTGTATACTCAGATTCGTCAAACTCTATCAGGAGTTGAGTGGTGACGTTTGAGTTTCGAAGAGAAAAAAAAAACGTAAACAAAATATTTAAAAGTACTTTCAACTTTATTTGTGAGTTGAACTCTTCGTTGATACATTGTATGCTCCCGCGCTGCTGCTGCCACCATATCGTCATCTCCACACCGTCAATATATGGACCCAAAAAGTTGTTGGCAATGGTTATGGTTATGTGTTATGTCATTTTAATTTAATAAGAAATTCAAGTCATATATACAGATTTTAGTAAAAGTGGTCCACTAATCTCTTATGACCCTCGAAGAAGCCCCATTCAGTTTTGTTTTTTGATATAAATTTGAATTGGAGTTCATCAGGGCGATGAGTTAATGACCCTGTGGTTTTCCTAATTATTTCAATCGGTTTCAATATAAATATAACAATATTGCTTATAATGTTTCGTTAATATAGCCATGGGCGTAGATGATTTGTTTTGTGGTTATAAATTCTATTGTTATACCTTTAACAATATAATTAGATTTAATTAATTTTTAAATAATGTCAGTGACCAAATCTGGTGTATGTAAATGTAGTAGATTTCTCAATAAGTAGCTTTTTCAATACGTACATTTCTCAATAAGTCCCCCTTCACACCATGAAACTGAGTTTCCAGAAACTTTCAGCTTTAAAGTGAGAAGGGCACCAAGACGTATAAGAGAAGTAAATGAAATTTCACCGGTCCATACGATTGACGGAGATTGGAAATTAAACGAAAACTTAAAGAAAAATCTCCAGCATCTTGTTTAATCATGTAAAAGAAGTGTCAAAGTCATAGCTTTTACAGGCCTGTTCATGACTTAATCTTTAAAACAAACCTTTTAGGTCTGAACAGCAAGACTCCGCTGACACTAACTACAGCACACTAGTTATTGTACTAAACAACAAATATGTAATAAACCAGGGACTCTTTACGAGTAGGAAACTTTAAAAAATCTGTGAAACAAAGCTTAAGCAAATATCTATGATCCTGAACTGCAATAACTGGAAAGAGGGACTTTTTGGACATAGAACCATTATAAACTATACTGACAAAGACATTCAAATAGACTACCGCACATCGATTTTCATCCAGTTGCCCTAACAGATATCCCCACAAGGGAACTCTGGACGGAAAACAGGCTCATAAACTCAAATCATGTATCGGTTTTTACAGACGGCTCCAAGACAAATGAAGGGGTAGTGTCAGGTATCTTCTCAGATAACCCACCTCTAAATAGATCAATAAAACTTCCAAATTTCTGCAGTGTCTTTCAAGCGGAAGTGCTTGCAGTTTGCGAAGCTGCAAAAACTCTATCCACTTACGAACTAGTAAATAGAAACATCGATATCTTCATCGACAGTCAGGCGGCAATCAAAGCAATTTCATCAATTGTCACAAAGTCCAAACTGGTTGAACGATGCCGAAATGAGTTGAGAACACTTAGTGCAACGAATACGGTTACCCTCCGATGGGTCCCAGGACACCGTGATATTGCGGACGAATTGGCCAAAAACGTGTCACCACTTGATCCGAGCCAAACTGAATCCACCATACATATGCCACTGGCCCAAGAAAAAAGCTGAATCCACCAGAGTTTTTTTTAAAGCCGCTAACGACAGATGGTCGGAAATTGACACATGTCGGGTTTCAAGAAACTTATGGCCGGATCTCTCTAAGAAAAAAACTGACTACTTACTCACACTAGGCAGACCTAAATTGTCCCTCTTGATTGGAATCCTAACAGGTCACAACTCAATGGGAACCCACGTGAGCAGAATGGGCATCAGCACATCTGACTTATGCAGAGGGTGTCAAGATGAAGAGGCGGAAGAGGGCTCCTATTACTTCCTCTGTGAATGCCCCAGCCTAGTTAGAACTAGAAAGACAGCTCTTGGAGAATATTTCTTCGATGACCTGGGAGACATCTCGTTTTTGCCACTAAGAAACATTACTAAATTCATCCAGAATGCGAGATGGTTCAGGGAGGCACCCAATACATAAGCTCCTTCTCTAGCCTTCCTAACCCTTCCCTAACCTTATCTCCTAATCCCTGGGGAGCACAATGGGTAAATTGAGATCCGAGTGAGATAGTTCGGCTTGCCGTCCTATCACCCCTCATAACCTAACCTATACCTAACCTATGATCCTGAACTTTGCAGACAATGCGTCCGCTGAAGTTTGAACAACAACCAAAGTCGTAATACTTGTTCGATTTTAAAAAACTAAAAAGCAATCGCTTTGTCTCGGCAAAATCTAGTGCCGATATTTTTTAGTTTTTTTTATTTGCCTTAATAAAAAAGTTATGGCCAAAAGATTCAAAAAGATAAAGATAAAAAATATCGGCACTAGATTTTTGGCCAAAACTTTTTTTTTAAGGCAAATAAAAAAAAAAACTAAAAAATATCGGCACTAGATTTTCCCAAGTCGAAGCGATTGCCTTTTAGTTTTTTAAAATCGAACAAGTATTACGACTTTGGTGGTTGTTCAAACTTCAGCGGACGCATTGTCTGCAAAGTTCAGGAATCAGGATCATAGGTTAGGTAGTTCAGGATCATAGGTTAGGTTGGTGGTTGTTCAAACTTCAGCGGACGCATTTTCTGCAAAGTTCAGGATCATAAATATCTAAATTTATATTTATTGTCTACAAACAAATATTTTTTTTAAGCAAAATAAATAGAGGCACATTGTGATTCACTTTTAGATCATATAATTTAAAGATTATGGAATACCTATTAATTAAAAAGATAATATAAGTAATAATTTTGAAAAGACTGTGGGGTCACTATACAGCTTTCTTATTGATTTATGGATTTTTATTTTATTTTTTTTTGCCATGAAATTAAGAGCAAATAAAAACATAAATATAGACTTAACTTTAAAGATATTAATCATGTTGGTATAGGTCAATGTAATATATACCTACCCATCCATAAGTATTGGTTTTCCCAGGCCCCATCATTATCATCATCATCTCGATATATTGTTCTGCAGTGAGTGTTGTTATTCCGCTATACGTATATAGTAATTATGTTTGTTAAAACTATCACGCGATATTTTTTTTACGTTGCGGAATTTAATCGCATTATTCTGTTTCGTATTTTTTACTTTCGTCTTTTTAATTGCTTTATTATAGGACAGGTATTAAGAGATTTAGTGAAAAGTTTTGTTTGAAGTTTTTTTTTTTGTTATTAAAACTAAGGAATGATTGTAACGCAATTCTATTTTTGCATGTTTTTTTGAGCTTATCTTATATTTATGTAGGTAAATTGTTCGTTACGAATATATGTAGCTTTATGTATGAAAAAACGACATCGGGACTTACCAAAATCATTGCACAGCAAACAAGCCCATCACTGTTACGAAATGTCATCATTACCCTTTCAGGTTTGTGGCAAGCACACTAAACAACGAAATTTTAGAAAGATGAAATAATTTGTTTTTATTTGCATCCTAAACAATTTGACAAAAAAACCCCACTTCAACATCATAATTTAAATTATATAAGGAATTAGTAAGACAACCCATTCATAAATAGCAAATGATGTTTTGGACTTGGTCCCCTTTCATACGAGGAAACTGAGTTTCCAGCAAATTTCAGTTTATAGGTGAGAAGGGCAAGAAGAAAGAGGGGAAATTGAAATCTCCCCGGTCAACGATTTGAGGAGATTTTTTTGACATTTCTCTTCACATACACAGTAGTGTGTGTGTTTATAAAACTTGGCAACCATAGCAGTTTTTTTAACTTATCTAGCAGATTTTAAATTAAAATTAATCTTATAACCAAATATAACGGTATCTCCCATACGAATGTTAAAAAACCGGTATTGAAAATCTTATTTTTCTCAAAAACTGCTTCTACGATTTTCATTAAAATTTTTGAGTGGACTAATATCTGTGCGATCTACCATTTTTTAGAACCATTTTTTTTGATTTTCGATTATCTCATTATCTGTTGAACTGATTTTAATGAATTTTTTTTTAACAAATAAGTTCTAATAATATTGAATACAAAAATTTTCAAAAAAATAAATTTTTGATTTTTAAAAAAAATTTCAAAATTATTTTTTGAAAATTCCATTTTTTGAAAATGGGTAGAAGATATTTTTTTTTGATTAATTTTTTAACTCCGCATTAATAAAGGCTACAAAATTGCGTACAATTTTTTTTTATTAATTTTTTTTCAAATTTTTTTTTCAATTTTTTTCTCTCATAAATTGAGATTTCCTTAAGAAATCGGATTATGTACATCGCATTATTGTCAAAACAATTTCAGAGGTTGTTTAATCAATTTACATATGTTTAATTACATATTTTTTTTTTTACAATTTTTCAGTCTAAACTGTTAGTTCCATGCATATTTGCAACACGGTGCTATATTGTTCATAAATAAATGTACATATACTCGCATAAAATTACCTTAAACTTAACTAAGTCTTAAGCAGGTGGTTTATACAATATATAGGCTCCCATATCTAATTTATTTCTTTTATAAGATAAATGTATGTTTTTGAAATATGTATTAAAACTTTAAAAACACAGTGTGATCACACATTATCTGCCCGCAATGAGCTGTACAGCTTTTTTTATATTTTAAAACAAAAAAAAACAGCCACGAGTTTATTATTTACTTTTTTTATTTCCAATATTTTTCATTTAATTAATAATTTTTTTCGCGACACAAATAAGCACTTAAAATTTCAATATTTTAATAAAAATGGGTTTGAAATATTTTCCCACCATAAATCCCATCATGAATTTTTTCCCATCAAAATAATTTTTTCCCACCAATTTGGGAACACATCTGGGGCCAAATTATCGATATCGAATATCGATGATATTCGATATTTCGTTTGAAATTTCCTTCACGTGTCGTTCAGTCAATGATGCCGTAAATCGTTTCAAATTTTCCATCAAAATGGATGGTTTGAAATATTGTATATGAACAATTAATTTAAGCAGGAAATGTTATCAAAGATTTGTATATTTTTTTTAATTGTTTATAATTGTTATTTGAACAAATATAGGCGTAAAAAATTCTCGAATGAAAAAAAGGAAAATGCTCGAGGTCAATTAAATATGATTGCAGTTCGAAAAAGTTATTGCTCGTAAACCTCTTTTTTACTTGCAAAACATTGCATTGGTACATGATGGCAAATTTGAGATTAATAAAAATATTCGAAAATTTAATTCAATAACTGAAATTAAAAAAAAATCTATTAAAAGAGAAAAACAAAAATAATTAAAAATATAACGTCGTTAAAAAGTTATACCTATACACATTAGGGTGGCTCACGTTTATGAGGTAAAAAAAAAACTATATACTAGATGGCAACCCACCTTAAAATGTTGTTATACCTTCCTATAATAACATGTGTGTGAAGTTTCAGCCTTTTAAATTAATGGAAAGACGGTGCTCATCAACTTTGAAATATCACATTTTAATGAAAAAAATGAAGTAAAGTTAAATCCAGGAAACTTAAAGAAATGCGTTAATTTATAAAAAAAGTTGATTTATTACAAAATAAAAATAAGTCTTAGCACATCATACTATATATATTATTAATATTTTCATATATTTATAATATAATAAAAAAAATAGTTCAGTACAAAGAAAATTAGGTTTTTTTTACTTAAAACTACTTCTACACGGTTAAAAATTTTGGTGTAGTTTTTAATATTTTTTGGGTTACATATATGACAACACCAAAAATGTATTAAAGTTTAATACATCGCAAATATTACATTTTTACTTTTAATACAAAAATTATTACATTTTATAAAAGAACTTTATTAGAAAAAGAGAGGAAATAAATTGAGGAAATTTCTCACAAAAAAATTTTCTCTCAAAAGGAAATTTCTCTTGAGAATTAATGCAACACAGAAAATATTATGAATACATACTCGTAATTCGTAATAGCTATAATAATGAATGTGTATTTTTGTAAGAGTACCTACCTATTTATCTTTGTATGTCAATTTATTTCCATTTGGGAATAATTATTCTTATTATTTTTATTATAATAATAACATTCTTTTCTCCATTGTTTTTCACAAATGAGAATAGAAATTTCATTGCGATTGAAATTTTGTCTACTAATTAACATATTGTGCCTCGAAAAACTGCAAAGCGCCTTCAAAATAATGCATATTTAAATTTTTTTTATTTTTATTTTTCTTACTTTTTAATACAATATTAATAAATTTTAATCTTGGTTGTATTAAAAAGTGACGCAGTCTGTTCAATATGTTCATATTCAATATGGCTGACAAAAAAGAGCATCGAAGCAAAAAAAGGGCGAGGAGGTATTAAAATGTAATCAAAAATGATTAGAAAAATTCTCATATTTGAAATGGCAACTGAGAGAGAAATTTTCCCTCTCTACAAGGGATATGTTTAATTCTTTTGTGTTAATATCAACTCTTTTTTGTATTACAAATGATATATTAATACAAAAATATTAGAATGTAATAAGAATTGATTTGAATTTTTTTTTAATATTTCCCTAGTATTAAAATGTAATATTTGATGTATTGCACACGGCTGTAATACAAGAGCTGTATTAAAAAATACCCCAGAATTTGTAACCGTGTACTAAAGCTTTATTGGACGTATCAGTGGACACCATTTTTCTGTTTTGTTCAACCAGACTGCTTTTCTTCTTCATCCTTGGTCAAGACTTTATTAAATCTTTAAAAAGTTTAACAGCCCTTTCCGCAGTATTGTTTACTACACGTAAATTCCTGATGGTATTTTTTCCTTCGATAAAATCGAAATTTTCATTCCAAGTTTCGGGGGGGTAGATGTAAAAATGACGAGGCTTTTATATCTAAAACCTCTTGGAAGCAAAGACTCCTGATAAATAAGCAGAATTTCCACTAATCAAACGAGGGCTGGCTTCAACCTTCATGCCTTCCACAATCGCTTTTTTTCGGCACAACTAGTCTTGAAGGATACTTACTCATCCGAAAGGTACCACAATAGCTTCGTAAGCTTTCAAACTCTTCCAAAGTTCCAAATCATCACCTGGTGCTTCTGCTGCCAAGGGAGCATGCCATTAACCCAAGCTTTGGTTTAAACAAGTGCACCAAAACTGACAAACCGAGAAATCAGTTTCTCTTCTCTTTT
The DNA here is from genome assembly GCA_929447395.1 of Epistrophe grossulariae. Classification (NCBI taxonomy): domain Eukaryota; kingdom Metazoa; phylum Arthropoda; class Insecta; order Diptera; family Syrphidae; genus Epistrophe; species Epistrophe grossulariae. The sequence goes on from OV839568.1 coordinate 118,018,107, forward strand.
AGAAAGCTTGAATATATCACTTTGACTTCTAAAGAGAAATATTTTTGTAGCATACAAAAGTTTAGTTATCCAACCAGTGAATCTTTTGGGGTGGTTTGTTCAAAACAATCATGGTGAAGAAATATTTGACTGTTAACAGTCGAATTGTTTTTTCCTGAACACCGTTTATTTTAATAAATATGATTTAAAATCACGAAAATATAGACCAGCATAAAAGTGTTCATATACACGCAGAAAAATGACTTATTGAAAATCTATCAAGTTTCGGTAGAAAACAACAGGGTGATACTGTTAATATAGCTCTTACGGAGTTAGTTGGTACAAATGAACAGAGTCAATTCGATTAAAAATATCGTTTAAAATTAACCAACATTTCTAAACCAGTATTTCTGGAAATAACAAACCTATTGGGTTAAATTTTTGGAAATACTGGTTTTTGCTACCGACATGATTGGTTAATATTAACTAATTGAATCAATTAATATTAACAAACACACCAGATTAAATTTAACCAACCTACCGCAATTTTAACATACTTACTTGATAAAATTATAACAACTTATTCAGTTGATACTAACTAACTTACTTGATTGAATTAAACCAACTTAGAAGAATTTTAGAAAACTTCTTGATATAATTTAACCAATTTATTTATTTGATATTTACTAACTTCATTTGTAAAATTAACCAACCAACACCGATATAAGAATACGTACTTGGTTGAATTTTACCAACTTATTTAGTTGATTTTAAATACCTTACTTTGTTGAATTTTTTTTTTATTTTTTTTTTTACGAACGTACTTGGTTGATATAAACCAACATTCTTGGTTGATATAAACCAACATTCTTGGTTGATATTAACTAACATACTTGGTTGATATTTATCAACTTACTTGGTTGATATTTACCAACTTTCTTGGTTGATATTAACTAACTTCCTTGGTTGATATTTACCAACATACTTGGTTGATATTAACTAACTTACTTGGTTGATATTTACCAACTTTCTTGGTTGATATTAACTAACATACTTGTTTGATATTTACCAACATACTTGGTTGATATTAACTAACTTCCTTGGTTGATATTTACCAACATAGTTGGTTGATATTAACTAACTTACTTGGTTGATATTTACCAACATGTTTGGTTGATATTAACTAACTTCCTTGGTTGATATTTACCAACATACTTGGTTGATATTAACTAACTTACTTGGTTGATATTTACCAACTTTCTTGGTTGATATTAACGAACATACTTGTTTGATATTTACCAACATACTTGGTTGATATTAACTAACTTCTTTGGTTGATATTTACCAACATAGTTGGTTGATATTAACTAACTTACTTGGTTGATATTTACCAACATACTTGGTTGATATTAACTAACTTCCTTGGTTGATATTTACCAACATACTTGGTTGATATTAACTAACTTACTTGGTTGATATTTAACAACTTTCTTGGTTGATATTAACTAACATACTTGGTTGATATTTACCAACACACTAGGTTGATATTAACTAACTTCTTTGGTTGATATTTACCAACATACTTGGTTGATATTTACCAACTTACTTGGTTGATACTTACCAACTTACTTGGTTGATATTAACCAACCTACTTGGTTGATATTTACCAACTTACTTGTTTGATACTTACCAACTTACTTGGTTGATATTAACTAACATACTTGGTTGATATTTACCAACATACTTGGTTGATATTAACTAACTTCCTTGGTTGATATTTACCAACATACTTGGTTGATATTAACTAACTTACTTGATTGATATTTACCAACATACTTGGTTGATATTAACCAACATAATTGGTTGATATTAACCAACATACTTGGTTGATATTAACCAACATACTTGGTTGATATTTACCAACATACTTGGTTGATATTTACCAACATACTTGGTTGATATTAACTAACTTACTTGGTTGATATTTACCAACATACTTGGTTGATATTAACCAACATAATTGGTTGATATTAACCAACGTAATTGGTTGATATTAACCAACATGATTGGTTGATATTTACCAACGTACTTGGTTGATATTAACCAACGTACTTGGTTGATATTAACCAACATAATTGGTTGATATTAACCAACGTACTTGGTTGATATCAACCAACGTACTTGGTTGATATCAACCAACGTACTTGGTTGATATTAACCAACGTAATTGGTTGGTATTAACCAACATAATTGGTTGATATTAACCAACGTACTTGGTTGATATTAACCAACGTACTTGGTTGATATTAACCAACGTAATTGGTTGATATTAACCAACATAATTGGTTGATATTAACCAACGTACTTGGTTAATATTAACCAATTTACTTGGTTGATATTAACCAACAAACTTGGTTAATATTAACGAACCTATTTGATTAAATTTAACCTACCATCTCAGTTGAAATTAACCGTTACACTTAGTTGTAACTAACCAACGTACTTAGTTGAATTAAACCAAGCAATTTGGTTGTAACTAACCATCTTACTTGGTTCAATTTAGCTTAGCTTTAAGCAAAATTGAACCAAGTACGTTGGTTAATTGCAACCAAATTTGTTGGCTTAATTCAACCAAAATCGTTGGTTATTTAAAACCAATTGTGCTGGTTAATATCACTGAAATAGTTGGTTAAATTAAATCAAATAGGTTTGTTAATATTTGAAAAGCTATGATATTTTTCCTACAAAAAGTTATCTTTTAAAGTTTGCAGAGATCCAAAATCCGTGAAGCTGAAATCTGAATAATCGGAGAGAAAACAAATTCAAAACAGAAAAATAAACAGTTAAAATTACATTTAAGTCCATATTTTATTAAAAACTTAAAAAAATTATACACTCTTAGTTCTATCTTATAAATAATTTAAATGCTTTACTGACAATAATATGAATGCACACTTTTTGTGCTCCAAAGACTAAATTTTTAGTACAATTTAGAATACATTATTTATTTAAATACATATACATATTACATTAAATATACATTCCATATGAATTATTTTTCTGGCACAAAAACAATGTTTTTTTATATTTAAAAAATTTTAAAGACAGGAATATTAGTTGTTTAAATCACATAATTTATTTATTTAACTATTATTTTACTTTAATGTATGAGAACTTATTGGTAAAAGGTAGAACCCTTCTTAAAACTAAACAATATTAAATTTTGATTCCGTTTTAGTCTTCAAATGTTCTTTATCTATTTTGCAGTTTAAATTCAATCGGACTTTCTTAGCGAAAAAGAAGAATGAATTTACAACTGGTTATAGGCCGCGAATAGACTTTAAGTCTTGGACGATCATCATCATAATGAACATTTTTCTTTTAACTTGGAGCGTTCAGTGGGTGCTCGGAAAGTGAAGAGCAAATTAATGAAAAGGCATATGAAAATCTATAAACTTAAAACTTTAAAAACACATTCAATTTATTTTATAAGGGGCTTCTCAGGACTACGTAATGCCTACCATTTGGTAAAATATTAATTTTGTTTGGAATTGGAGAACAAAAAGATTCAAGAAACATTGTAACTTGTTGCTCTACCGTCGGAACTTCTACTAGGTATGCATAGTAATGTTCATCAAAATATAAAGTTTTTAGTAAAATGCCTACCAAAATTAAACGACTAGAGTCATATAAGTATATTTTTTTTAACAGGAAGAAGTCGTAAAGATAACTGTCTGAACTCAATCCCTGCACTAACACAATATCTTTTCCATAATGGACGGAGGACATCGCTGCCCATTTTAATCTACTCAGAGTTTTTTCAGGATCTAGTGCTAACTTTTGTTGCAAACACTTAATTTCAGACAAATGGATACATTTTATAGGTCCTACCTCAAGTATTTTGCAAAGTTTTCCTCTGAGAAACATTTCACATAGTGTAAGTTGATGTTTCATTGCAAGGGTTAAAGTGACATTCATTCTATTACAAGATGATCTAGCTGACATTTTGGATTGTCTGTGCTTAGCTTCAAATCTCATTGACCACAGGGATGATAATGGACCATATTTTTAAGAGCGGTGTGATAGTGAAGGAGATTGTGAAACTTTGGTTTAAGAGAATCTTTGGTAATTGAGATGTATTGCTCATTAAGCTCAGCTACTAATACTTGTAAAAAATCTTCTGTTCCAACTGAAACTTTTGCACAAAGAAGTATATCAAGAATTTTTCTCAATGTTATATACATGGCCCAAACAGCATCATCCCTTGGTACAAAATCACCAATAAGGAGTCCAAAAAAACGTAATACTGTAAGTGTTTCTCCAGATGATAATCGCATATTTCCCTTCTTTACATGTTCCCTTTCAATACACGGAGGTTTGTTTTTATTATCAGGTCCAAAGTCGAAAGCTAATAACTTGTCATTGAAAACGGATAAGGAAAACAATTGAAATGTTTCTGTATACTTCCAAAGAATAAAATTTAAAATATATTTTGCTACACCTTCAAGCACATCGTGCATAATATCAGCTCCTACCTGTTGAAATAAATCGAAATGTTTTACCCCCATAAATACACACTTTTCCTTTATACCGGTTAAGGAAACATTTTTCAGAGCCAGGTCAGCTTCATACCCTTCAGCTGTACGAAGAAGTGTTGTATCCTCATAAAATTGCTCTTTTAATACTTTCTTTGTAACCTTACAAACCCTGCAGGAAAAATTTGCTGAGAAGCTCTCAACAAACCCAATCATAGAATGTATTCCTAAATTGTCACCAAGAATCAAAGCGAGCTCAAAATATAAAGTACCCTTAAAAGTTGAAATATCTAACTGTACGCCCTCTTCAATAAGAAAATTAAATTCATTTATAAGGGGTTGGAAAATAACGTTATTGCCAAAAGTTACTCTATCAGTTGAATGAAAAAGTAATGCTAGAAATATGTTCGACAGAACTGATGAACGCCAAGGCGGAAGGCATGGAATTGAGACATATACTGCTCCTAATTTGTGAACACCAGCATGACTTCCAAGAACGTTTCCAATCTCATAATCATCAAAATACATGAAAAGAGGCAACACTATTCGGTTCGAATGATGTTTCACTCTGTTTTTCCAAAAAGAACCTTGAATGAAATTCTCTATAGCATTACTGTTTTGAACAATGTCCATGTACTCCAAAGTTTCAGTAAGTATGCTTTCAAGCGAAAAAAATTGTTGCAATACATGTCTTAGGGGTATAAAATGCTCTTGACATGCGACTGGTTGCATGCGTATTTTACCTTGTGTTTTAACTTTATCAAATCTCTGACCAATAACAATTCCCTGCGGTTCGATGTACGATCTTCGTTTCATGAAATAACTTATTCTTTTTCGTTCAGTTGAAAAACATTCTAAGGGGGAAATAAGTGAAGGAACTATTGATTCGACTAATGATTTTGAAACATCATTAGACAGAGAGCGTTCAAGGCAAACTTTGTCAACGCAGTTCTTTAGAGCTGGGCTTAATGAGCTGAAAAATTCTACTAAGCCATCAATTACTTTTTGAACGACATTTCTAGGCAAAATAGTATTCGCATACAGGGATGCAATAAAAATGGATAATGACTCATTAACCGTTTGTGATTCCTTAAATTTAATGTTATTTACTCCTTCACTTTTTTGTGGAAAAGTTGCAGTTTGCTTTTCTTCGATTTGAGAGTCCATATTAGAGATCGATTGTTTATTTTGACGTTGAGAATCATGTTCTCTTTGAAAATGCCTCCTTAATGAGTTGAAAATGGAGAATGTCCGCCTACAATCTCCCTCTTGGCACTTATAAAGTTTGATGTCGTGATCGCTATGGTTATATGAAAAATGTTGCCTAAGGCTTTTAAAGTCCTTAAGAAAGGATTGACAGAGAAAGCAAATGACCATTTTAAGAATTAATGTGAATAGGGAGTAAGAAAATATAAAAATTCATAGCTCTCAAAGCGAAGTTGTGTAAACCTACTAAGTTTTCGAGGTATTTTTCACCTGTTATATCAGAAATAATTACACAAAATTGTTGGTTTTGGAGTAAGAACAGATTAGTTTTCGAAACTGCCGTAGCAAAGCATTTTCAAGGAAAAGCATAAAAGCAAAAAAAAAAACGATTTTTCAAAATATCTGTGACTAGTAAATAGGAACAGATAAATTTTAGTAGTGCTTCTTGCCTGGGAAAGTATTATTAATGAATTATGGAAAGTCAAATCCATGTAAAAATCCACGTACACCTACTTTCAGCGGGATATTCCGCATTTACCATGGATATAATCTTAAAACAAATATCTACTGCTTCTAAAATAGAACTTAAAATATATTTTGTATTATCTACTACAACAAAATAACTGGAAATTTGATTTAAGGACGAACCTACTAATAATATGAATGGTTGAAGAGTGAGTCCTAAATCCTTAAGTTTACCACGCCTTAATGATATCGCTTCGACTATTTTGGCATGGCTGCATAGATTTTGTATTATCTACTATACAACAGAGCTTCTTGAAAATAATTTAAATTCGAACCTACTAAGGAATAAATGGTTGAGGAGTGAGTCCTTGAGTTTTTGACGACTTAACGATATAGCTTGATCTAAACAAATAAATTCGTAACTTCTCAAGAAAAGTGTTTTTAAATAACTAAGGATGGATACAAAAAATGTCAGCGACTAGGGAGTAAGAACAGGAAAACTCATAAGTTTTTTAAATCTTTTTCAAGCTCTTATATCAAGAAATGATTTCACAAAATTTTTGATTTTTGAGTAAGAAAAGATTCGTTTCCGGATCTGCCGTAGCAAAGTATTTTCAAGGAAAAGCATAAAAGCAAAAAAAAAAACGATTTTTCAAAATACCTGTGACTAGTAAATAGGAATAAATTTTAGTAGTATGTAGTAGGGAAGTATAGTATTTTCAATGAATTAAGAAAAGTCATGACAGCAAAAACGTTTTTGGCTGGTGAGTAATCACACATTAATTTTCATTAATTTCTAATTCCATCAGCAAAGTATTAGCTGCAGTAGATTCTTTGTCAAAACTTGTTTTTATTTTATAAAAAGCTTTTTGGATAAACATCCATGTACACCTACTTTCAGCGGGATATTCCGCATTTACCATGAATATAATCTTAAAACAAATATCTACTGCTTCTAAAATAGAACTTAAAATATATTTTGTATTATCTACTACAACAAAATAACTGGAAATATGATTTAAGGACGAACCTACTAATAATATGAATGGTTGAAGAGTGAGTCCTAAATCCTTAAGTTTACCACGCCTTAATGATATCGCTTCGACTATTTTGGCATGGCTGCATAGATTTTGTATTATCTACTATACAACAGAGCTTCCTGAAAATAATTTAAATTCGAACCTACTAAGGAATAAATGGTTGAGGAGTGAGTCCTTGAGTTTTTGACGACTTAACGATATAGCTTGATCTAAACAAATAAATTCGTAACTTCTCAAGAAAAGTGTTTTTAAATAACTAAGGATGGATACAAAAAATGTCAGCGACTAGGGAGTAAGAACAGGAAAACTCATAAGTTTTTTAAATCTTTTTCAAGCTCTTATATCAAGAAATGATTTCACAAAATTTTTGATTTTTGAGTAAGAAAAGATTCGTTTCCGGATCTGCCGTAGCAAAGTATTTTCAAGGAAAAGCATAAAAGCAAAAAAAAAAACGATTTTTCAAAATACCTGTGACTAGTAAATAGGAATAAATTTTAGTAGTATGTAGTAGGGAAGTATAGTATTTTCAATGAATTAAGAAAAGTCATGACAGCAAAAACGTTTTTGGCTGGTGAGTAATCACACATTAATTTTCATTAATTTCTAATTCCATCAGCAAAGTATTAGCTGCAGTAGATTCTTTGTCAAAACTTGTTTTTATTTTATAAAAAGCTTTTTGGATAAACATCCATGTACACCTACTTTCAGCGGGATATTCCGCATTTACCATGAATATAATCTTAAAACAAATATCTACTGCTTCTAAAATAGAACTTAAAATATATTTTGTATTATCTACTACAACAAAATAACTGGAAATATGATTTAAGGACGAACCTACTAATAATATGAATGGTTGAAGAGTGAGTCCTAAATCCTTAAGTTTACCACGCCTTAATGATATGGCTTCGTCTATTTCGGCATCACTGCATACAGTTGTGATGAAGCCTTCACGAGCCTCTGCTTTTGAAGGCCTCCAAATCTTTCTGTTGACTCCCTTTAGCCGGATGTTGGAGGTGTTTAAGAGTGAGGGAATAAGTAGAAAGGCTCCTATGTTACTTATTTCTTCCGACACTGAAATTAATAAAAACAAAACAAAACAAATTATTAAACAAAATTCAACGATTTAAATATTTTGAAGTTTTGTAGATATCGGAAATAAATAGGTGGTAAGTGGAAAATATAAAATTATCACTTACATATTTGAAGAGATAAAAGCTCTTGCATGTATTTGTCCTTGGTATTTCCTCTTTTTTGGGCAATTGAGAAGATCTTATTTTTGAGTCCTGGAAAATGTTCCCATAGACCCATGTAATTTTCGTTGTAAACTTTATTGAAGTCTTTTTCAAGCTGTTAAGAAAAATTGTAAAATTGTAATTTTGATTTATCGTACAAGATTTCAATTATATATAGAATATACTTTAATATAAATTGTTGCGGAAAAATGTATGCAGAAATATTATGCAAAATATGTGTGTGACGACTATAGGAATAGTAAAAAGAAGTTCTGTATACTATTTCACGACCATTTTTTATCGATTAAGGGTAAAAATATGAAAAATATGAAAAATTTCTCTTAATAAGACGTAAAACACCTAAAAAAACTGTATTAGATATTTTTTTTTTTGTTGACAACGGTCAACATAAAAATGGAATACATACTTCAATGTTTTTTTAAAATGAATTTATCATACATTAGGCGTGTTTTTTTCGTACAGTACAGTAAGAAATTTCCATAAAAACACATCGGCAGTAACCTGGTTTTTTTATTCACATTTAGTACTATTAAGCAATTATAATTACGCCATGAACGATAGATCTATTGAGATACAATTGAATTATAATTAATCGTTGAAACATCTAAGAACAAATCTAACAAAATCCAATTCGAAACTCGAATAAACGTCAAACTATCCACAGTTGGATTCTACTACATTTTAAGGCAATTCTTATCATCCAAAATATAATATAATAAATATAGTACAAAAAGAGGTAATTTCTAAGATAAATTAGTTGTTACCAGCTTGTATCCTAAAGTTTTTTTTAAAGCTGGAAATTCTTCATAATATTTTGATATGGTCATCTCCTTCAGAAGCTGAAGACGAGCATGAGTTGTGTTTACCCACTTTTCCTCTGCTGTATTCCAAGGGCAACTAGAATTTCTCAACCATTGTAAATTTTCTTCGGCACTTTCTTCATCTTCTGGGATTTCCAACGCCAGTGCCAACCGCTTCAAAGATGTTGGTACTGGAGATGATACCCGACTTGAGCAAGGTGACAATGACGAAGAACGACAGCGTCTTGCAATTATACCTGTTTCGCGATATTTTCTCTTCAGATTGTGAATATGGTCGGGCAATTTTCCAGCCAATCGGTTAACAACCCCGCGACCAGAATCAACTAATTTGTTATGGAAGTATACAGATTTGCTTTCAGCGGGGAATAAGTGAACTATATCATTTGTCCACTTGCCATAAACTTGAGCAGTGATATTTCGTTCCGGGTTATTTTTAAGAACATGCGTGCAAATAATCCGCACCAATCGAAGCCTAGCTACATTTTCAAGTGGTTTTTTTTTATCTAATGTCAAGAGACCTTTTCCTTCTAGAGATCCTTCAAGAAGTTTTTTGAGGTTCTAAAAAATAAATATCGTAAACAATTTTAAAAAATTATTAGAATTAGAAACTTTATTTTTTACATCTAAATTATTTTTGCTAAGGACATTTTCGTGAATATTTACAGGTGTACTTGTATTATCTTGCGGTACAATTGAGGTTGATTCAAGTGTATTATTGATTACGTAATCGGGCAAAATATCGCTTAATGCAAAACTTATATTTTCTGTCTGGTCTGGGGTACTAGGGAAGCTTGATTCATATAAACATGTAGTGTCTTGAGGCACATAAACCTGAAGATCGTATAACATCAATCATTCAAGAAAAAATTATTATTCAATTTGTATAACCAACCGAAGGGTTTTTAGCATTGGGATGTATTGCTTTTCGCCATTCCTCCAAATTTCGGGTGAAAAGAACTCGGTGTCCTATGATTGGAATCAATTCTTTGATCTCAACCGTGCTTAGTAGCGCTAGAGTCATTGAAGATACAGCATTTTCTATACACATACATAATTGGAAGTAAAGAAACAGACCTTATAATTAACAATCTATAATAACAAAACCAAAGAGTATAAATAAGTTGAGACTGCCTAAAAAAGATTCCATAGAATATGATCAATTGAAAATCACATATAAAAAAGTAATAGATTCTTCTACCAAAACATAATAAAGCAAAGGCCTACGTCTGGAAAAAGCGATCCATCCAAAGACACATTAACCGTCCCTCATCTCACAAAATAACACTACTATTTTGTCGACATTTTACAGAGATGCATCTTTAAATTAATTTATTAAAAAATTGATTTAATCATCCCACGCTTCTTTCCCCCCAAATACTGCACGCTCTGGGGTTCATTTTTACCGAGTATCACGGCAGTTTTGATTGCAAGACATATCGGAAGTCATTTAAATTATTTGATGTCATTACAACACATTATACATATACACAGTTTATAATATTGTATATTTACATACAATGTTTACAATATACATAGTTTATAATATTGTATGTTTATACCAACATACCAATATAGCTTTGTTTTAATGATACAAGATTTATCCTGATTAATGCAAGCAGTTAAAAAATGTAAAAACTATAAAAAAAGAAAAAATTTAATGTTATAAAAAATAAATTGATAGGATCATGCCGAAGAAGATTTCTTATTAAGAAAAGTCAAAAAAAAGTTCATGAGATGACGGACGGTATAATGAGAATAAAGAGAAAAATTTCATAAAATTTTTTCTTAAAAAAATATAAACTAAATTTTTATTATTCATAAGACATACAATGATGCAACCCATTTTACTTTTACTGTTGTGTAAGATTTGATTTGTCAATATTTATATTTCTGAGATCTCCGTAATTTTAGAAATATAAAAATGATTCCTTAACTTACTCCCATGTTCTGTATTCCACTAGTTGTGAATTCACATGACTTTTTCTCTCGCAATATTGTTCGGCAAATTTTTTCATTAGAGTTCCTCTTTCTTTTAATGCGAAATTTTCGAAAACGAACGAATTGTAGAACATGGAATTTTAATTCACGTGATATTGAAATGCAATTTCAATTTGCTTTCATTCGGAATGCAGAACATGGGTATTTGCAAAAATATTACCTGTCAGTATACGTAAACAAAAGTACTTATTTTTATTCATGTTCTAATCTTATTTTTATGTTCATAAATTTTATATTTTTATAATCAATCATAGAATATGTAGCTAAGTAACGAGTTTAAGAAAATATTTTGATTTGGTAAACATTTTTACTTTCAATTAACGTACCTTTAAAGACATCTATGTAGGTCTCGAGGTCCCACTCCCTCAGAAGATTTTGCACATCGTCATCCATCTATAAAACACATGAGATACTGATGAAGCAAGAACCTAATTTATTGGAATTTGTATGATAAATGTAATAGATTTAACTTTGTTGGTGCTTTACTTTATTTCACACATTGTTACTCAGTCTCTAAGAATAGGATACAATATATGTATTTCCATTTTTTGTACAATGGGTATATAATATGTATTCTTTCTTAAGATGTCCAGGCACAAATAAATACATACATAGATAGGATCAGTAGTGCAAAATTTCTTTGAAGAATAAAGAAAGGACACTAATGTTATGTTGGATTGTGGGAGTTTTTCAATTCTATCTAATATGAAAACATCGACTTCTCATATAACATTATACGAACAGAGATCAAATCTGAAGTGACCAATAGAAAACCCTGTAGGTGAGTTAAAGTTTCAGTTATAAATCAAAAATATTTCATTTTAAGAAAAACTGTCGTTTAGGTGAGAAAGATCTACATATGACCGTTTTCGGAAACGTAATTTGCGTCAAAAATGCAATTGAGAGATATTTTTAAACATCAACTGCGAAAGTCAAATGTTCGAATAGCCATTTACTACAGAAACCAAATCGATAGGTTTTCGATGACATCTTTATCTTTAATTATTATAAAGTATCCTCATTTGAACTAAGTATCATACCAAGATAGTTTTAAAATCGTACTTAATCAACTAAAATATTTCGTTTTAGAACTACAGTATTATGTCAGTTTAACGTAGTAGTTATAAACTTGGGTATGTTTTTTCAAAAAGGAACAGGAAAGGAATTTCGTAAAACATCTCAAAAGGAAATCACCAGTTTTCATGCTTTTGAAAACCAAATTAATGATATTATTAACTCAGCTTAAAGAAGGAACAATAATACATAACCGTTTTCGAAAGGCAATCATCATAAATGTTTATTAATACAACCCACATAATATTCTATTCCAAGTTCCACGAACGAAACACTAAGTACAGTCAAACCCTCGGATAACTAAAAAAAAGTTTCACTTAAGCGAGCCTTGGAAAACTGGGAAAACATTTTCTACGTTTTTTCCGGAAGAAAAAAATTGAAAATTTTTCGAAGAAAAAATATTGAAAATTTTTAAGTCGTAACATTTATGTCTTAAAAATTAAAAGTTTTTCTAAGTCTTTTTCTCGAAAAAAAAAATTAAAAATTTTTCTAAGTTCTGAATTTTGTGTCTTTTTTCGAAGAAAAAAATATTAACAAATTTTCTAAGTCCTAAAATGTTTCTAAGTCTTTCTCGAAGAAAAAATATTAAAAATTTTTCTCTTTTTCTCGAAGAAAAAAAATTAAAAAATTTTTCTAAGTCCTAAAATTTTTCTAAGTCTTTTTGTCGAAGAAAAAATATTAAAAAATTTCTAAGTCCTAAAATTTTTCTAAGTCTTTTTCTCGAAGAAAAAAAAATAAAAAATTTTCAAAGTCCTAAAATGTTTCTAAGTCTTTTTCTCGAAGAAAAAATATTAAAATTTTGTCTCTTTTTCTCGAAGAAAAAAAATAAAAATTTTTCTAAGTCCTAAAATTTTTCTAAGTCTTTCTCGAAGAAAAAAAATTAAAAAATTTTCAAAGTCCTAAAATTTTTTTAAGTCTTTTTCTCGAAGAAAAAATATTAAAAAATTTTCTAAGTCCTAAAATTTTTCTAAGTCTTTTTGTCGAAGAAAACATATTAAAAAATTTTCTAAGTCCTAAAATTTTTCTAAGTCTTTTTGTCGAAGAAAAAATATTAAAAAATTTTCAAAGTCCTAAAATTTTTCTAAGTCTTTTTCTCGAAGAAAAAATATTAAAAAATTTTCTAAGTCCTAAAATTTTTCTAAGTCTTTTTGTCGAAGAAAACATATTAAAAAATTTTCTAAGTCCTAAAATTTTTCTAAGTCTTTTTGTCGAAGAAAAAATATTAAAAAATTTTCAAAGTCCTAAAATTTTTCTAAGTCTTTTTCTCGAAGAAAAAATATTAAAAAAATTTCTAAGTCCTAAAATTTTTCTAAGTCTTTTTGTCGAAGAAAACATATTAAAAAATTTTCTAAGTCCTAAAATTTTTCTAAGTCTTTTTCTCGAAGAAACAAATTAAAAAATTTTCAAAGTCCTAAAATTTTTCTAAGTCTTTTTGTCGAAGAAAAAAAATTAAAAATTTTTTCTAAGTCTTTTTCTCGAAGAAAAATAATTAAAAAATTTTCTAAGTCCTAAAATTTTTCTAAGTCTTTTTCTCGAAGAAAAAATATTAAAAAATTTTCTAAGTCCTAAAATTTTTCTAAGTCTTTTTCTCGAAGAAAACAAATTAAAAAATTTTCAAAGTCCTAAAATTTTTCTAAGTCTTTTTCTCGAAGAAAAAATATTAAAAAAATTTCTAAGTCCTAAAATTTTTCTAAGTCTTTTTTCTCGAAGAAAAAAAATTGAACATTTTTCTAGTTCTGAAATTTTTCAATCTTTTTCTCGAAGAAAAAAATTAAAAAATTTTCTGTCCCGAATTTTTTTTAAGTCCTTAAATGTTTCTTTTTTATTAAAAATTTTTCTAAGTCCTAAAATTTTTCGAAGTCTTTTTCCCGAAGAGAAAAGTTTTTAAAAAATTAAGTTTTCACACTCAAAATTAAAAAAACAAATGTTTTGAAAAAAAATTTAAAATTTGTTCGAACTACTTTTTGTTTTAAATATTTAATGCTCTTATCAATTTTTAGTCTAGCAATAAAATACAAGCGACTTTAATTTCTTCATGTTTTTGAGAAAATTAAAAATTACAACAAAAAAAAATGCCCTAATTTGATTTCAATGCATTTTTAAGTTGTTAAAAATAAATTTAAAGAATTTTGTTTCAAAATTTCGAGTTTGAAAAACTTTTCACTAGAACAATTTAATTTAAAAACACGTTTATTGGATGGATTTTTTGGGTCTAAAAAATTTTCACATGATGCTGTTAAACTAGCCGTTGATTTTTAATAATTTTTTTTATCAAACTACACCTACTAGCTATTTATCATCCCACTACTTATGCAAATCATCCGTAGCTAGGTATTTAAGAATTTCAAAATTATTTAATTAAAATTTCTATACATATTCTAAATTTGATGAATCTTTTAACGTTTCAAAAATTTTTTGCTTTTCAATTTAAATTCAAAATCAAGTTAACTAATAATTTGTCTTTAGGATAACGTTTGACAAAAACAATTTTGTTGTAGTCATGTTGTAGTCAAAATATTTAAAAAAAATCTATGTTATTGCCATGAAAAAATGCAAACATTTTTTGGAAAAATTGATATCCCAATACAATGATCAACAAAATCAATAGGTTTTAAATGAATTAAGCCTTAATTAAAAATAGTATGATGTTAAACTCGATTTAAATTTTTCAAAATCCTCTATGGAACTCAGTGTCATACCAAGATAGTTTTAAAATCATAAATACCAAATCAACGGCATTCTTATGTCAGTTTAACGTATAAACAATATACATAAATTGCAGTTTTTATAAGCAACTACAAATACATAATTTCGTTTGGGTTAACATATCGCATTTTGAATTTGAATTGAAATAAGCGCGTTATGAAAAAATATCCAGGTAAAGAAGCAGTTTTTCAAAAAGAGGTATAAAAACCTGACTTCTCAAAAAATCGCAAAATCAAATCGCCAGTTTCCATGCTTTTTGGAAAACGATTTCAAAATAAAGTTAACTATTTGACTTTAGCTTAACGTGGGTCTATTATGTTTCAGAAAATGAATTATATAATTGCATTATGAACTTAGTTTAAAAAGGAACAGTCAAAAAAATATCTTTTTGAAGAAAAAAATCATATTAGGGTAAAATAATACAACTCACCTGTTGTATTCCACGTTCCACCACCGTAATACCAAGTACCACCAAGTGCCACCAAGAAAATTTTCTTCGATTGTTTATTTCAATGCTAAAAAGATGAAATAAGTATTAGATTATCTTAGTTTAATAAAATATTAAACAGTGGACTTCAATTATTGACATCCAAAGTTTTTATGTAAAAACATATATTTAATAAAATATTAAACAGTGTTTAGATTTCAATTATTGACACCAAAAGTTTTTATGTGAAAATATATACGAACAAAATTTTGAAATTTCAACTGTTTTGTGATGCCAAGAAGAAATGTTTTTCAAAATTTTGAGTTTGAAAAACTTTTCACTGAAATAATTTGGATTTGATGGCTTTAAAAAAGATTCACACGACCTTGAAAAACTAGCCGTTGATTTTTAATAATTTTTTTTTCTTAAGCCAGCTACACCTACAAGCTATTTGCCATGCCACGCCACACCTTATACAAATCACCCGTAGGTATTTAAGAATTTCAAAATTGTTTTATTCGAATTTTTATATTCTAACTTTGATGATTCTTATAACTCAATAACTTATAGCCAATAAGAATTAATTAATCAAATAAAAACTCACCTAGTATATTTTACGTTTCAACAAAGTTTTGCTTTTCAATTTAAATTCAAAATCAAGTTAACTATTTGTCTTTAGGATAGCGTTTGACAAAAACAATTTTGTATTTTTTCAATTTATTGCTGTTGTGAATGTTGTTGTCAAAATATTTAAAAAAAATCTATTAAATTGCCATGAAAAAATGCACATTTTTTGAAAACACTGATATCTCATTACATAATCAACAAAATCAAGAGGTTTTCAATGAATTTAGCTTTAATTTTAATATATATAGTTTATGATGTTAAACTTGATTTAAATTTTTCAAAATCCTCTGTTGAACTGTCATACCAAGATAGTTTTAAAATCGTCTTTCTAAATCAACGACATTATTATGTCAGTTTAACGTATTTACAATATATATTGCAGTTTTTATAAGCAACTACAAATAAATAATTTCGTTTGGGTTAACATACATCGCATTTTGAATTTGAATTGAAATAAGTGCTTTATGAAGAAATATCTAGGTAAAAATTATAATAAAAGTGGGGAGCAGTTTTTCAAAAAGGTATATAAAAACCTGACTTCTCAAAAAATCGCAAAATCAAATCGCCAGTTTCCATGATTTTTGGAAAACGATTTCAAAATAAAGTTAACTATTTGACTTTAGCTTAACGCTATATAATAGCTTATGAACTTAGTTTAAAAAGGAACAGTCAAAAATAATATCTTTTTGAAAAAAAAACGTTCCACCACCTTTCTACCACTGCCTCGTTCCACCACTTTAACACCACGTACCACCAAGTACCACCAAGTACCACCAAGTACCACCAAGTACCACCAAGTACCACCAAGTACCACCAAGTACCACCAAGTACCACCAAGCAAATTTAAAATTGTTTATTTCGATGCTAAAAGGATGAAATAAGTATTAGATTATTTTACTTTAGTAAAATAAATTTAAATAAATAAAGTTTTTATGTGAAAACATATAGGTATGAAAAAAGCGTTAAAATTTCAACTGTTTTTTGATGTAAAAAAATTTTTTTTTTTCAAAATTTTGAGTTATAAAAACTTTTCACTCAAATAATTAAATTTAAAAACACGTTTAATAGATGGATTTTATGGCTTTAAAAAAAATTTCTTATGGCGTTGATTTTTGATAATTTTTAATAAATTTTTTTTTCGTAGGAAGCTACACCTACTAGTTATTTGCCATGTCACACCTTATGCAAATCATTTATTTAAGAATTTCAAATTTTTTTATTAAAACTTTTATAGGTACTCTAACTTTGATGATTCTTATAACTCAATAACTTATAATAAATAAAGATTAATTAATCAAATGAAAAACTCACCTAGTTTATTTTACGTTTCAACAAATTTTTGCTTTTCAATTTAAATTCAAAATCAAGTTGACTGTCTTAAGGATAAAGTTTGACAAAAACAGTTTTGTATTTTTTCAATTTATTGCTGTTGTGAATGTTGTTGTCAAAATATTTAAAAAAAAATCTATGTAATTGCCATGAAAAAATGCTTTTTTTTGATATCTCAATGCCATGATCAACAAAATCAATAGGTTTTCAATGAATTTAGATTTAACTATAATATATAGTATGATGTTAAACTCGATTTAAATTTTTCAAAATCCTCTATGGAACTTAGTGTCATACCAAGATAGTTTTAAAATCATAAATACTAAATCAACGACATTTTATGTCGGTTTAACGTATTAACAATATATATTGTTTTTATAAGCAACTACAAATACATAATTTCGTTTGGGTTTGAATTTGAATTGAAATAAGCGCGTTATGAAGAAATATCCAGCTAAAAATTATAATAAAAGTAGGAAGCAGTTTTTATAAAAACTTGACTTCTCAAAAAATCGCAAAATCAAATCGCCAGTTTCCATGATTTTTGGAAAACGATTTCAAAATAAAGTTAACTATTTGACTTTAGCTTAACGCTGGTCTATTATGTTTCAGAAAATGAATTACGCATATAATTGCTTATGAACTTAGTTTAAAAAGGAACAGTCAAAAATAATAACTTTTTGAAGAATAAAAACTCAAAATTAGGGATGATTCTTATAACTCAATAACTTAAAACCAATATCAAATGATTAATTAATCAAATAAAAACAATAACCTGGTTTATTTTACGTTTCAACAAATTTTTGCTTTTCATTTTTAAATCAAAATCATGTTAACTATTCGTCTTTAGGATAACGTTTGACAAAAACAGTTTTTTTTTTTTCAATTTATTGCTGTTGTGAATGTTGTTGTCAAAATATTTAAAAAAAATCTATGTAATTGCCATGAAAAAATGCACATTTTTTTGAAAACATTGATATCTCAATACAATGATCAACAAAATCAATAGGTTTTCAATTAATTTAGATTTAAGTATAATATACAGTATGATGTTAAACTCGATTGAAATTTTTCAAAATCCTGTCATACCAAGATAGTTTTAAAATCGTAAATACCAAATCAACAACATTATTATGTCAATTTAACGTATTAACAATATATATTGCAGTTATTATAAGCAACTACAAATACATAATTTCGTTTGGGTTAACATATATCGCATTTCGAATTTGAATTAAAATAAGCGCGTTATGAAGAAATATCCAGGTAAAGATTATAATAAAAGTAGGGAGCAGTTTTCCAAAAAGGGATATAGGAATTAAGCTTAACGCTGGTCTATTATGTTTTAGAAGATGAATTAAATAATTGCATTATGAACTTAGTAAAAATCATCATTAGTGTAAATTAATACCACTCACCTGTTTTATTCTACGTTCCACCACCTTCTACCACTGCCTCGTTCCACCACCTTAACACCAGGTACCATCAAGTACCACCAAGTACCACCAAGTACCACAAAGTACCTCCAAGTACCACCAGGAAAATTGAAAATTTTTTATTTCGATGCTAAAAAGATGAAATAAGTATTAGATTATTTAGTTTAATAAAATTAATTTAAATAAATAAATAAAGTTTTTATGTGAAAACATTGAAAAAAATGTTGAAATTTCAACTGTTTTCTGATGTCAAAAAAAAATATGTTTTTCAAAATTTTGAGTTTGAAAAACTTTTCACTCAAATAATTTAATTTAAAAACACGTTTAATAGATGGATTTGATGGCTTTAAAAGTTTCACACGACCTTGTAAAACTAGCCGTTGATTTTTAATAATTTTTTTTCTTAAGCCAGCTACACCTACTAGCTATTGGCCATGCCACACCTTATGCAAATCATCTGTAGGTATTTAAGAATATAAAAATTGTTTTATTATAATTTTTATATTCTAACTTTGATGATTCTTATAACTCAATAACTTATAACCAATAAGAATTAATTAATCAAATAAAAACTCACCTAGTATATTTTACGTTTCAACAAAGTTTTGCTTTTCAATTTAAATTCAAAATCAAGTTAACTATTTGTCTTTAGGATAGCGTTTGACAAAAACAATTTTGTATTTTTTCAATTTATTGCTGTTGTGAATGTTGTTGTCAAAATATTTAAAAAAAAACTATTAAATTGCCATAAAAAAATGCATTTTTTTGATATCTCAATGCCATGATCAACAAAATCAATAGGTTTTCAATGAATTTAGATTTAACTATAATATATAGTATGATGTTAAACTCGATTTAAATTTTTCAAAATCCTCTATGGAACTTAGTGTCATACCAAGATAGTTTTAAAATCATAAATACTAAATCAACGACATTTTATGCCAGTTTAACGTATTAACAATATATATTGTTTTTATAAGCAACTACAAATACATAATTTCGTTTGGGTTTGAATTTGAATTGAAATAAGCGCGTTATGAAGAAATATCCAGCTAAAAATTATAATAAAAGTAGGAAGCAGTTTTTCAAAAAGAGATATAAAAACTTGACTTCTCAAAAAATCGCAAAATCAAATCGCCAGTTTCCATGATTTTTGGAAAACGATTTCGAAATAAAGTTAACTATTTGACTTTAGCTTAACGCTGGTCTATTATGTTTCAGAAAATGAATTATGTATATAATTGCTTAAATGAACTTAGTTTAAAAAGGAACAGTCAAAAATAATATCTTTTTGAAAAAAAAACATACTAGGGTAAAATAAAACCACTCACCTGTTGTATTCCACGTTCCACCACCTTTCTACCACTGCCTCGTTCCACCACTTTAACACCACGTACCACCAAGTACCACCAAGTACCACCAAGCAAATTTAAAATTGTTTATTTCGATGCTAAAAGGATGAAATAAGTATTAGATTATTTTACTTTAGTAAAATAAATTTAAATAAATAAAGTTTTTATGTGAAAACATATAGGTATGAAAAAAGCGTTAAAATTTCAACTGTTTTTCGATGTAAAAATTTTTTTTTTTTTCAAAATTTTGAGTTATAAAAACTTTTCACTCAAATAATTAAATTTAAAGGCACGTTTAATAGATGGATTTTATGGCTTTAAAAAAAATTTCTTATGGCGTTGATTTTTGATAATTTTTAATAAATTTTTTTTTCGTAGGAAGCTACACCTACTAGTTATTTGCCATGTCACACCTTATGCAAATCATTTATTTAAGAATTTCAAATTTTTTTTATTAAAACTTTTATAGGTACTCTAACTTTGATGATTCTTATAACTCAGTAACTTATAATAAATAAAGATTAATTAATCAAATAAAAACTCACCTGGTTTATTCCACGTTTCAACAAATTTTCACTTTTTTATTTAAATTTAATTTTTAACCCCGCAGTCCGCACACGGCACACCACGCACAGAAGACAAACAGAAACTGAATGATTATATTTTAAAAGTCGTAATTCGCTCAAGTTTTACCGTTCATTTTTTTCGGCGTCGGTTTTGATACACACATGTACACATGTGTGAAAGTATTCGCGAAGAAGATTGTTTCATCGTATTCGCTTAGGTAAAATAAACAAGGCAACACGATTAATATATAACAAGTGTGTGTATGAAATCAATCAATCTGTGTGTGAATGTATGCTTTTCGTAAAAGTAGACGTTGTGCTTGGGAAAAAAGAATAGAGAAAAGACAAAGCATGTCGGCATATTATGTAGGTATGTACCAGAGTTACCAATGGGATACAATAGTATCCCGGGGGATTCTTTTTTTTTCGGGGATAATTTTTTTTAAAAAGGACACAATTTCTCAAGAAAAGTTAAAAAATTTTTGAAAAGTAAAACTTTATTGTATTTTATTACAATATTTATTTGTATGTATATGAATGAAATAACGTATTTAAATTTTGTTTTATAAAATAAAAACGCTTTATAATTAACTGTTAAAATTTGACTTTTTTTAATTTTGCATTTATTTCCAAAAGGATACATTTATTTTTAAGAAGACTCTTTTTTTAATTCGGAGGGATTCATAAATAATTTTGGCTGCGGTAACACTGGTAGGTAGGCAGATTATTCTTCACCTAATGATTGTAGAATATTTTGTATGTATTTGGTTTTTTCAAGGAAAACTTTGTTTTTGAAGGTGCAGTAGGTACCAACTTTTTACCAACTTTTTTTTACCAAATTTTTTTGTTGATTTTTTATAGCTGGCACTTCCTAGATACTAGATAAATATACATTTTTTAAGTCGCTAGGTCGCTTAGTTTAGCCGAAAGTTAAGTTTAAAGGCGTCAACTTTGATGCCTCTAGCACGTCTAGATCGCGTTTAAAGATAAAGGTCGATTTTTCATTTAATGCGATGCATCAATTGAAAGGTGCCACTTCCTAGATTACGAATATGCATTTTTTGAGTTTATTTTTTTGAAAGTTTAAGAAAAATACTTTTTTTACCAACTTTTTTTACCAAATTTGTTTTTGTGATTTTTTATAACTGGCACCCTAGACCACGAATATGCATTTTTGAAGTCGCTAGGTCGCTTAGTTTAGCCGCAAGTTAAGTTTAAAGGCGTCAACTTTGATGCCTCTAGCACGTCTAGTTTAGCCGCAAATCGCGTTTAAAGATAAAAGTCGATTTTTCATTTAATGCGATGCATCAATTGAAAGGTGCCACTTCCTAGATTACGAATATGCATTTTTTGAGTTTAACTTTTTGAAAGTTTAGGAAAAAAAACTTTTTTTACCAACTTTTTTTACCAAATTTTTTTGTTGATTTTTTGTAACTGGCACTTCCTAGACCACGAATATGCATTTTTGAAGTCGCTAGGTCGCTCAGTTTAGCCGCAAGTTAAGTTTAAAGGCGTCAACTTTGATGCCTCTAGGACGTCTAGTTTAGCCGCAAATCGCGTTTAAAGATAAAAGTCGATTTTTCATTTAATGCGATGCATCAATTGAAAGGTCTCACTTCCTAGATTACGAATATGCATTTTTTGAGTTTATTTTTTTGAAAGTTTAAGAAAAAAACTTTTTTTATTAACTTTTTTTACCAAATTTTTTTTTGTGATTTTTTATAACTGGCACTTCCTAGAGCACGAATATGCATTTTTGAAGTCGCTAGGTCGCTTAGTTTAGCCGCAAGTTAAGTTTAAAGGCGTCAACTTTGATGCCTCTAGCACGTCTAGTTTAGCCGCAAATCGAGTTTAAAGATAAAAGTCGATTTTTCATTTAATGCGATGCATCAATTGAAAGGTGGCACATCCTATATTACGAATATGCATTTTTTGAGTTTATTTTTTTGAAAGTTTTGGAAAAAACTTTTTTAGCAACTTTTTTCTGTGAATCAGGATTTCGTACCCAACCCATTTGAAACCACTGTTTTTACCCTCGAATTAAAAGTTGAGAGCTTAAAACAGTGTTCTGATGTTTTATCTTTTTCTTAAAAAATATAGTTTGTCAAAATTTCAAAAATGACTTTAACCCAAACAAATATATCAATTTTAATTTTTACCTACTTACATTATATACGTCATACCTATTCTGGGTTGTTAAAAAAAGACTTCTTATATCTACCTACTATATTTAAACGTTTGCCAAATAGTGATACCTATTTTCTACCATAATTTGTAACAAAACCCAAATTTTGTAACAATGTATTTTTCCTTTAATTTCAAATTCTAAGCAAACAGCAATGCGAATCTAACTATGTATTAAAATACGAACATCGACAACTCTTTAAAATAAAAACCCAGACGGCACCCTTCAATAGTACCTACCTATTTCTCCGGCAAACATAAACATGTATGTATGTGCGACAGTATGAGTGGAAAAAATGCACCATCTTAATTCGCTTTGGTAAAATACAACCAAGCAAACTCGATTAATATATGAAGAAATAACAGAGTGTGCGTTTGAAATCAACCAATCTGCGTGTGCATGTATACCATTGGTAAGCTGAAAAATATTCAATGAACGGTAAAACCAAAAAAAAAGTTTTGCTTGGGAAAAAAGAATAGAGAAAAGACAAAGCATGTCGGCATATTATGTAGGTAGTAGGTACGCAGATTATTATGATTGTAGAATATTTTGTATCGTTTGGTTTTTTCAGGGAAAACTTTGTTTTTGAAGGTACAGTAGGTACATGGATGATGCAATCATCCACTTCTAACATCAGTGTTGCCGTCTTAGCACTTTTTTGTAACTATGAAATATTTTATAGATTGGCATATTATACAATACGTTTGAAGCTTATTAAATATTTAAAAGAAAATATTAACGAACCGCAAACTAATGTCGTGTTGGCTGATATTATATTTCTGACATATTTTATTCTATTTCTACCATATTCTAGCTATTACCTATTATATTTTTTTTTACAAAAATTTTGCAGGCAATTGTAGATTTGACAGCAAGAATTTATTTATTTATTTTTTTTAAAGTTTTGAAAAAAAAACTTTTTTACCAAATTTTTTTTGTTGATTATTTATAGCAGGCACTTCCTAGATCAATAATATACATTTTTTAAGTCGCTAGGTCGCTTAGTTTAGCCTCAAGTTAAGTTTAAAGGCGTCAACTTTGATGCCTCTAGGACGTCTAGTTTAGCCGCAAATCGAGTTTAAAGATAAAAGTCGATTTTTCATTTAATGCGATGCATCAATTGAAAGGTGGCACATCCTATATTACGAATTTGCATTTTTTGAGTTTATTTTTTTGAAAGTTTTGGAAAAAACTTTTTTTAGCAACTTTTTTCTGTGAATCAGGATTTCGTACCCAACCCATTTGAAACCACTGTTTTTACCCTCGAATTAAAAGTTGAGAGCTTAAAACAGTGTTCTGATGTTTTATCTTTTTCTTAAAAAATATAGTTTGTCAAAATTTCAAAAATGACTTTAACCCAAACAAATATATCAATTTTAATTTTTACCTACTTACATTATATACGTCATACCTATTCTGGGTTGTTAAAAAAAGACTTCTTATATCTACCTACTATATTTAAACGTTTGCCAAATAGTGATACCTATTTTCTACCATAATTTGTAACAAAACCCAAATTTTGTAACAATGTATTTTTCCTTTAATTTCAAATTCTAAGCAAACAGCAATGCGAATCTAACTATGTATTAAAATACGAACATCGACAACTCTTTAAAATAAAAACCCAGACGGCACCCTTCAACAGTACCTACCTATTTCTCCGGCAAACATAAACATGTATGTATGTGCGACAGTATGAGTGGAAAAAATGCACCATCTTAATTCGCTTTGGTAAAATACAACCAAGCAAACTCGATTAATATATGAAGAAATAACAGAGTGTGCGTTTGAAATCAACCAATCTGTGTGTGCATGTATACCATTGGTAAGCTGAAAAATATTCAATGAACGGTAAAACCAAAAAAAAAGTTTTGCTTGGGAAAAAAGAATAGAGAAAAGACAAAGCATGTCGGCATATTATGTAGGTAGTAGGTACGCAGATTATTATGATTGTAGAATATTTTGTATCGTTTGGTTTTTTCAGGGAAAACTTTGTTTTTGAAGGTACAGTAGGTACATGGATGATGCAATCATCCACTTCTAACATCAGTGTTGCCGTCTTAGCACTTTTTTGTAACTATGAAATATTTTATAGATTGGCATATTATACAATACGTTTGAAGCTTATTAAATATTTAAAAGAAAATATTAACGAACCGCAAACTAATGTCGTGTTGGCTGATATTATATTTCTGACATATTTTATTCTATTTCTACCATATTCTAGCTATTACCTATTATATTTTTTTTTACAAAAATTTTGCAGGCAATTGTAGATTTGACAGCAAGAATTTATTTATTTATTTTTTTTAAAGTTTTGAAAAAAAAAACTTTTTTTAGTTAAGTTAAGTTTAAAGGCGTCAACTTTGATGCCTCTAGGACGTCTAGTTTAGCCGCAAATCGCGTTTAAAGATAAAAGTCGATTTTTCATTTAATGCGATGCATCAATTGAAAGGTGCCACTTCCTAGATTACGAATATGCATTTTTTGAGTTTATTTTTTTGAAAGTTTAAGAAAAAAACTTTTTTTATTAACTTTTTTTACCAAATTTTTTTTGTGATTTTTTATAACTGGCACTTCCTAGACCACGAATATGCATTTTTGAAGTCGCTAGGTCGCTTAGTTTAGCCGCAAGTTAAGTTTAAAGGCGTCAACTTTGATGCCTCTAGCACGTCTAGTTTAGCCGCAAATCGAGTTTAAAGATAAAAGTCGATTTTGCATTTAATGCGATGCATCAATTGAAAGGTGGCACATCCTATATTACGAATTTGCATTTTTTGAGTTTATTTTTTTGAAAGTTTTGGAAAAAACTTTTTTTAGCAACTTTTTTCTGTGAATCAGGATTTCGTACCCAACCCATTTGAAACCACTGTTTTTACCCTCGAATTAAAAGTTGAGAGCTTAAAACAGTGTTCTGATGTTTTATCTTTTTCTTAAAAAATATAGTTTGTCAAAATTTCAAAAATGACTTTAACCCAAACAAATATATCAATTTTAATTTTTACCTACTTACATTATATACGTCATACCTATTCTGGGTTGTTAAAAAAAGACTTCTTATATCTACCTACTATATTTAAACGTTTGCCAAATAGTGATACCTATTTTCTACCATAATTTGTAACAAAACCCAAATTTTGTAACAATGTATTTTTCCTTTAATTTCAAATTCTAAGCAAACAGCAATGCGAATCTAACTATGTATTAAAATACGAACATCGACAACTCTTTAAAATAAAAACCCAGACGGCACCCTTCAATAGTACCTACCTATTTCTCCGGCAAACATAAACATGTATGTATGTGCGACAGTATGAGTGGAAAAAATGCACCATCTTAATTCGCTTTGGTAAAATACAACCAAGCAAACTCGATTAATATATGAAGAAATAACAGAGTGTGCGTTTGAAATCAACCAATCTGTGTGTGCATGTATACCATTGGTAAGCTGAAAAATATTCAATGAACGGTAAAACCAAAAAAAAAGTTTTGCTTGGGAAAAAAGAATAGAGAAAAGACAAAGCATGTCGGCATATTATGTAGGTAGTAGGTACGCAGATTATTATGATAGTAGAATATTTTGTATCGTTTGGTTTTTTCAGGGAAAACTTTGTTTTTGAAGGTACAGTAGGTACATGGATGATGCAATCATCCACTTCTAACATCAGTGTTGCCGTCTTAGCACTTTTTTGTAACTATGAAATATTTTATAGATTGGCATATTATACAATACGTTTGAAGCTTATTAAATATTTAAAAGAAAATATTAACGAACCGCAAACTAATGTCGTGTTGGCTGATATTATATTTCTGACATATTTTATTCTATTTCTACCATATTCTAGCTATTACCTATTATATTTTTTTTTACAAAAATTTTGCAGGCAATTGTAGATTTGACAGCAAGAATTTATTTATTTATTTTTTTTAAAGTTTTGAAAAAAAAACTTTTTTACCAAATTTTTTTTGTTGATTATTTATAGCAGGCACTTCCTAGATCAATAATATACATTTTTTAAGTCGCTAGGTCGCTTAGTTTAGCCTCAAGTTAAGTTTAAAGGCGTCAACTTTGATGCCTCTAGGACGTCTAGTTTAGCCGCAAATCGAGTTTAAAGATAAAAGTCGATTTTTCATTTAATGCGATGCATCAATTGAAAGGTGGCACATCCTATATTACGAATTTGCATTTTTTGAGTTTATTTTTTTGAAAGTTTTGGAAAAAACTTTTTTTAGCAACTTTTTTCTGTGAATCAGGATTTCGTACCCAACCCATTTGAAACCACTGTTTTTACCCTCGAATTAAAAGTTGAGAGCTTAAAACAGTGTTCTGATGTTTTATCTTTTTCTTAAAAAATATAGTTTGTCAAAATTTCAAAAATGACTTTAACCCAAACAAATATATCAATTTTAATTTTTACCTACTTACATTATATACGTCATACCTATTCTGGGTTGTTAAAAAAAGACTTCTTATATCTACCTACTATATTTAAACGTTTGCCAAATAGTGATACCTATTTTCTACCATAATTTGTAACAAAACCCAAATTTTGTAACAATGTATTTTTCCTTTAATTTCAAATTCTAAGCAAACAGCAATGCGAATCTAACTATGTATTAAAATACGAACATCGACAACTCTTTAAAATAAAAACCCAGACGGCACCCTTCAACAGTACCTACCTATTTCTCCGGCAAACATAAACATGTATGTATGTGCGACAGTATGAGTGGAAAAAATGCACCATCTTAATTCGCTTTGGTAAAATACAACCAAGCAAACTCGATTAATATATGAAGAAATAACAGAGTGTGCGTTTGAAATCAACCAATCTGTGTGTGCATGTATACCATTGGTAAGCTGAAAAATATTCAATGAACGGTAAAACCAAAAAAAAAGTTTTGCTTGGGAAAAAAGAATAGAGAAAAGACAAAGCATGTCGGCATATTATGTAGGTAGTAGGTACGCAGATTATTATGATTGTAGAATATTTTGTATCGTTTGGTTTTTTCAGGGAAAACTTTGTTTTTGAAGGTACAGTAGGTACATGGATGATGCAATCATCCACTTCTAACATCAGTGTTGCCGTCTTAGCACTTTTTTGTAACTATGAAATATTTTATAGATTGGCATATTATACAATACGTTTGAAGCTTATTAAATATTTAAAAGAAAATATTAACGAACCGCAAACTAATGTCGTGTTGGCTGATATTATATTTCTGACATATTTTATTCTATTTCTACCATATTCTAGCTATTACCTATTATATTTTTTTTTACAAAAATTTTGCAGGCAATTGTAGATTTGACAGCAAGAATTTATTTATTTATTTTTTTTAAAGTTTTGAAAAAAAAAACTTTTTTTAGTTAAGTTAAGTTTAAAGGCGTCAACTTTGATGCCTCTAGGACGTCTAGTTTAGCCGCAAATCGCGTTTAAAGATAAAAGTCGATTTTTCATTTAATGCGATGCATCAATTGAAAGGTGCCACTTCCTAGATTACGAATATGCATTTTTTGAGTTTATTTTTTTGAAAGTTTAAGAAAAAAACTTTTTTTATTAACTTTTTTTACCAAATTTTTTTTGTGATTTTTTATAACTGGCACTTCCTAGACCACGAATATGCATTTTTGAAGTCGCTAGGTCGCTTAGTTTAGCCGCAAGTTAAGTTTAAAGGCGTCAACTTTGATGCCTCTAGGACGTCTAGTTTAGCCGCAAATCGCGTTTAAAGATAAAAGTCGATTTTTCATTTAATGCGATGCATCAATTGAAAGGTGCCACTTCCTAGATTACGAATATGCATTTTTTGAGTTTATTTTTTTGAAAGTTTAAGAAAAAAACTTTTTTTATTAACTTTTTTTACCAAATTTTTTTTGTGATTTTTTATAACTGGCACTTCCTAGACCACGAATATGCATTTTTGAAGTCGCTAGGTCGCTTAGTTTAGCCGCAAGTTAAGTTTAAAGGCGTCAACTTTGATGCCTCTAGCACGTCTAGTTTAGCCGCAAATCGAGTTTAAAGATAAAAGTCGATTTTGCATTTAATGCGATGCATCAATTGAAAGGTGGCACATCCTATATTACGAATTTGCATTTTTTGAGTTTATTTTTTTGAAAGTTTTGGAAAAAACTTTTTTTAGCAACTTTTTTCTGTGAATCAGGATTTCGTACCCAACCCATTTGAAACCACTGTTTTTACCCTCGAATTAAAAGTTGAGAGCTTAAAACAGTGTTCTGATGTTTTATCTTTTTCTTAAAAAATATAGTTTGTCAAAATTTCAAAAATGACTTTAACCCAAACAAATATATCAATTTTAATTTTTACCTACTTACATTATATACGTCATACCTATTCTGGGTTGTTAAAAAAAGACTTCTTATATCTACCTACTATATTTAAACGTTTGCCAAATAGTGATACCTATTTTCTACCATAATTTGTAACAAAACCCAAATTTTGTAACAATGTATTTTTCCTTTAATTTCAAATTCTAAGCAAACAGCAATGCGAATCTAACTATGTATTAAAATACGAACATCGACAACTCTTTAAAATAAAAACCCAGACGGCACCCTTCAATAGTACCTACCTATTTCTCCGGCAAACATAAACATGTATGTATGTGCGACAGTATGAGTGGAAAAAATGCACCATCTTAATTCGCTTTGGTAAAATACAACCAAGCAAACTCGATTAATATATGAAGAAATAACAGAGTGTGCGTTTGAAATCAACCAATCTGTGTGTGCATGTATACCATTGGTAAGCTGAAAAATATTCAATGAACGGTAAAACCAAAAAAAAAGTTTTGCTTGGGAAAAAAGAATAGAGAAAAGACAAAGCATGTCGGCATATTATGTAGGTAGTAGGTACGCAGATTATTATGATAGTAGAATATTTTGTATCGTTTGGTTTTTTCAGGGAAAACTTTGTTTTTGAAGGTACAGTAGGTACATGGATGATGCAATCATCCACTTCTAACATCAGTGTTGCCGTCTTAGCACTTTTTTGTAACTATGAAATATTTTATAGATTGGCATATTATACAATACGTTTGAAGCTTATTAAATATTTAAAAGAAAATATTAACGAACCGCAAACTAATGTCGTGTTGGCTGATATTATATTTCTGACATATTTTATTCTATTTCTACCATATTCTAGCTATTACCTATTATATTTTTTTTTACAAAAATTTTGCAGGCAATTGTAGATTTGACAGCAAGAATTTATTTATTTATTTTTTTTAAAGTTTTGAAAAAAAAAACTTTTTTTAGTTAAGTTAAGTTTAAAGGCGTCAACTTTGATGCCTCTAGGACGTCTAGTTTAGCCGCAAATCGCGTTTATAGATAAAAGTCGATTTTTCATTTAATGCGATGCATCAATTGAAAGGTGCCACTTCCTAGATTACGAATATGCATTTTTTGAGTTTATTTTTTTGAGTGTTTAAAAAAACTTTTTTTATTAACTTTTTTTACCAAATTTTTTTTTGTGATTTTTTATAACTGGCACTTCCTAGACCACGAATATGCATTTTTGAAGTCGCTAGGTCGCTTAGTTTAGCCGCAAGTTAAGTTTAAAGGCGTCAACTTTGATGCCTCTAGCACGTCTAGTTTAGCCGCAAATCGAGTTTAAAGATAAAAGTCGATTTTTCATTTAATGCGATGCATCAATTGAAAGGTGGCACATCCTATATTACGAATTTGCATTTTTTGAGTTTATTTTTTTGAAAGTTTTGGAAAAAACTTTTTTTAGCAACTTTTTTCTGTGAATCAGGATTTCGTACCCAACCCATTTGAAACCACTGTTTTTACCCTCGAATTAAAAGTTGAGAGCTTAAAACAGTGTTCTGATGTTTTATCTTTTTCTTAAAAAATATAGTTTGTCAAAATTTCAAAAATGACTTTAACCCAAACAAATATATCAATTTTAATTTTTACCTACTTACATTATATACGTCATACCTATTCTGGGTTGTTAAAAAAAGACTTCTTATATCTACCTACTATATTTAAACGTTTGCCAAATAGTGATACCTATTTTCTACCATAATTTGTAACAAAACCCAAATTTTGTAACAATGTATTTTTCCTTTAATTTCAAATTCTAAGCAAACAGCAATGCGAATCTAACTATGTATTAAAATACGAACATCGACAACTCTTTAAAATAAAAACCCAGACGGCACCCTTCAATAGTACCTACCTATTTCTCCGGCAAACATAAACATGTATGTATGTGCGACAGTATGAGTGGAAAAAATGCACCATCTTAATTCGCTTTGGTAAAATACAACCAAGCAAACTCGATTAATATATGAAGAAATAACAGAGTGTGCGTTTGAAATCAACCAATCTGTGTGTGCATGTATACCATTGGTAAGCTGAAAAATATTCAATGAACGGTAAAACCAAAAAAAAAGTTTTGCTTGGGAAAAAAGAATAGAGAAAAGACAAAGCATGTCGGCATATTATGTAGGTAGTAGGTACGCAGATTATTATGATTGTAGAATATTTTGTATCGTTTGGTTTTTTCAGGGAAAACTTTGTTTTTGAAGGTACAGTAGGTACATGGATGATGCAATCATCCACTTCTAACATCAGTGTTGCCGTCTTAGCACTTTTTTGTAACTATGAAATATTTTATAGATTGGCATATTATACAATACGTTTGAAGCTTATTAAATATTTAAAAGAAAATATTAACGAACCGCAAACTAATGTCGTGTTGGCTGATATTATATTTCTGACATATTTTATTCTATTTCTACCATATTCTAGCTATTACCTATTATATTTTTTTTTACAAAAATTTTGCAGGCAATTGTAGATTTGACAGCAAGAATTTATTTATTTATTTTTTTTAAAGTTTTGAAAAAAAAAACTTTTTTTAGTTAAGTTAAGTTTAAAGGCGTCAACTTTGATGCCTCTAGGACGTCTAGTTTAGCCGCAAATCGCGTTTAAAGATAAAAGTCGATTTTTCATTTAATGCGATGCATCAATTGAAAGGTGCCACTTCCTAGATTACGAATATGCATTTTTTGAGTTTATTTTTTTGAAAGTTTAAGAAAAAAACTTTTTTTATTAACTTTTTTTACCAAATTTTTTTTGTGATTTTTTATAACTGGCACTTCCTAGACCACGAATATGCATTTTTGAAGTCGCTAGGTCGCTTAGTTTAGCCGCAAGTTAAGTTTAAAGGCGTCAACTTTGATGCCTCTAGGACGTCTAGTTTAGCCGCAAATCGCGTTTAAAGATAAAAGTCGATTTTTCATTTAATGCGATGCATCAATTGAAAGGTGCCACTTCCTAGATTACGAATATGCATTTTTTGAGTTTATTTTTTTGAAAGTTTAAGAAAAAAACTTTTTTTATTAACTTTTTTTACCAAATTTTTTTTGTGATTTTTTATAACTGGCACTTCCTAGACCACGAATATGCATTTTTGAAGTCGCTAGGTCGCTTAGTTTAGCCGCAAGTTAAGTTTAAAGGCGTCAACTTTGATGCCTCTAGCACGTCTAGTTTAGCCGCAAATCGAGTTTAAAGATAAAAGTCGATTTTGCATTTAATGCGATGCATCAATTGAAAGGTGGCACATCCTATATTACGAATTTGCATTTTTTG
This sequence comes from Epistrophe grossulariae, assembly GCA_929447395.1. Lineage (NCBI taxonomy): Eukaryota > Metazoa > Arthropoda > Insecta > Diptera > Syrphidae > Epistrophe > Epistrophe grossulariae. The sequence continues at coordinate 118,050,734 of OV839568.1, forward strand.
AGTTTATTTTTTTGAAAGTTTTGGAAAAAACTTTTTTTAGCAACTTTTTTCTGTGAATCAGGATTTCGTACCCAACCCATTTGAAACCACTGTTTTTACCCTCGAATTAAAAGTTGAGAGCTTAAAACAGTGTTCTGATGTTTTATCTTTTTCTTAAAAAATATAGTTTGTCAAAATTTCAAAAATGACTTTAACCCAAACAAATATATCAATTTTAATTTTTACCTACTTACATTATATACGTCATACCTATTCTGGGTTGTTAAAAAAAGACTTCTTATATCTACCTACTATATTTAAACGTTTGCCAAATAGTGATACCTATTTTCTACCATAATTTGTAACAAAACCCAAATTTTGTAACAATGTATTTTTCCTTTAATTTCAAATTCTAAGCAAACAGCAATGCGAATCTAACTATGTATTAAAATACGAACATCGACAACTCTTTAAAATAAAAACCCAGACGGCACCCTTCAATAGTACCTACCTATTTCTCCGGCAAACATAAACATGTATGTATGTGCGACAGTATGAGTGGAAAAAATGCACCATCTTAATTCGCTTTGGTAAAATACAACCAAGCAAACTCGATTAATATATGAAGAAATAACAGAGTGTGCGTTTGAAATCAACCAATCTGTGTGTGCATGTATACCATTGGTAAGCTGAAAAATATTCAATGAACGGTAAAACCAAAAAAAAAGTTTTGCTTGGGAAAAAAGAATAGAGAAAAGACAAAGCATGTCGGCATATTATGTAGGTAGTAGGTACGCAGATTATTATGATAGTAGAATATTTTGTATCGTTTGGTTTTTTCAGGGAAAACTTTGTTTTTGAAGGTACAGTAGGTACATGGATGATGCAATCATCCACTTCTAACATCAGTGTTGCCGTCTTAGCACTTTTTTGTAACTATGAAATATTTTATAGATTGGCATATTATACAATACGTTTGAAGCTTATTAAATATTTAAAAGAAAATATTAACGAACCGCAAACTAATGTCGTGTTGGCTGATATTATATTTCTGACATATTTTATTCTATTTCTACCATATTCTAGCTATTACCTATTATATTTTTTTTTACAAAAATTTTGCAGGCAATTGTAGATTTGACAGCAAGAATTTATTTATTTATTTTTTTTAAAGTTTTGAAAAAAAAAACTTTTTTTAGTTAAGTTAAGTTTAAAGGCGTCAACTTTGATGCCTCTAGGACGTCTAGTTTAGCCGCAAATCGCGTTTATAGATAAAAGTCGATTTTTCATTTAATGCGATGCATCAATTGAAAGGTGCCACTTCCTAGATTACGAATATGCATTTTTTGAGTTTATTTTTTTGAGTGTTTAAAAAAACTTTTTTTATTAACTTTTTTTACCAAATTTTTTTTTGTGATTTTTTATAACTGGCACTTCCTAGACCACGAATATGCATTTTTGAAGTCGCTAGGTCGCTTAGTTTAGCCGCAAGTTAAGTTTAAAGGCGTCAACTTTGATGCCTCTAGGACGTCTAGTTTAGCCGCAAATCGCGTTTAAAGATAAAAGTCGATTTTTCATTTAATGCGATGCATCAATTGAAAGGTGCCACTTCCTAGATTACGAATATGCATTTTTTGAGTTTATTTTTTTGAAAGTTTAAGAAAAAAACTTTTTTTATTAACTTTTTTTACCAAATTTTTTTTGTGATTTTTTATAACTGGCACTTCCTAGACCACGAATATGCATTTTTGAAGTCGCTAGGTCGCTTAGTTTAGCCGCAAGTTAAGTTTAAAGGCGTCAACTTTGATGCCTCTAGCACGTCTAGTTTAGCCGCAAATCGAGTTTAAAGATAAAAGTCGATTTTGCATTTAATGCGATGCATCAATTGAAAGGTGGCACATCCTATATTACGAATTTGCATTTTTTGAGTTTATTTTTTTGAAAGTTTTGGAAAAAACTTTTTTTAGCAACTTTTTTCTGTGAATCAGGATTTCGTACCCAACCCATTTGAAACCACTGTTTTTACCCTCGAATTAAAAGTTGAGAGCTTAAAACAGTGTTCTGATGTTTTATCTTTTTCTTAAAAAATATAGTTTGTCAAAATTTCAAAAATGACTTTAACCCAAACAAATATATCAATTTTAATTTTTACCTACTTACATTATATACGTCATACCTATTCTGGGTTGTTAAAAAAAGACTTCTTATATCTACCTACTATATTTAAACGTTTGCCAAATAGTGATACCTATTTTCTACCATAATTTGTAACAAAACCCAAATTTTGTAACAATGTATTTTTCCTTTAATTTCAAATTCTAAGCAAACAGCAATGCGAATCTAACTATGTATTAAAATACGAACATCGACAACTCTTTAAAATAAAAACCCAGACGGCACCCTTCAATAGTACCTACCTATTTCTCCGGCAAACATAAACATGTATGTATGTGCGACAGTATGAGTGGAAAAAATGCACCATCTTAATTCGCTTTGGTAAAATACAACCAAGCAAACTCGATTAATATATGAAGAAATAACAGAGTGTGCGTTTGAAATCAACCAATCTGTGTGTGCATGTATACCATTGGTAAGCTGAAAAATATTCAATGAACGGTAAAACCAAAAAAAAAGTTTTGCTTGGGAAAAAAGAATAGAGAAAAGACAAAGCATGTCGGCATATTATGTAGGTAGTAGGTACGCAGATTATTATGATAGTAGAATATTTTGTATCGTTTGGTTTTTTCAGGGAAAACTTTGTTTTTGAAGGTACAGTAGGTACATGGATGATGCAATCATCCACTTCTAACATCAGTGTTGCCGTCTTAGCACTTTTTTGTAACTATGAAATATTTTATAGATTGGCATATTATACAATACGTTTGAAGCTTATTAAATATTTAAAAGAAAATATTAACGAACCGCAAACTAATGTCGTGTTGGCTGATATTATATTTCTGACATATTTTATTCTATTTCTACCATATTCTAGCTATTACCTATTATATTTTTTTTTACAAAAATTTTGCAGGCAATTGTAGATTTGACAGCAAGAATTTATTTATTTATTTTTTTTAAAGTTTTGAAAAAAAAAACTTTTTTACCAAATTTTTTTTGTTGATTATTTATAGCAGGCACTTCCTAGATCAAGAATATACATTTTTTAAGTCGCTAGGTCGCTTAGTTTAGCCTCAAGTTAAGTTTAAAGGCGTCAACTTTGATGCCTCTAGGACGTCTAGTTTAGCCGCAAATCGCGTTTAAAGATAAAAGTCGATTTTTCATTTAATGCGATGCATCAATTGAAAGGTGCCACTTCCTAGATTACGAATATGCATTTTTTGAGTTTATTTTTTTGAAAGTTTAAGAAAAAAACTTTTTTTATTAACTTTTTTTACCAAATTTTTTTTTGTGATTTTTTATAACTGGCACTTCCTAGACCACGAATATGCATTTTTGAAGTCGCTAGGTCGCTTAGTTTAGCCGCAAGTTAAGTTTAAAGGCGTCAACTTTGATGCCTCTAGGACGTCTAGTTTAGCCGCAAATCGAGTTTAAAGATAAAAGTCGATTTTTCATTTAATGCGATGCATCAATTGAAAGGTGCCACTTCCTAGATTACGAATATGCATTTTTTGAGTTTATTTTTTTGAAAGTTTAAGAAAAAAACTTTTTTTACCAACTTTTTTACCAAATTTTTTTTGTGATTTTTTATAACTGGCACTTCCTAGACCACGAATATGCATTTTTGAAGTCGCTAGGTCGCTTAGTTTAGCCGCAAGTTAAGTTTAAAGGCGTCAACTTTGATGCCTCTAGGACGTCTAGTTTAGCCGCAAATCGCGTTTAAAGATTAAAGTCGATTTTTCATTTAATGCGATGCATCAATTAAAAGGTGCCACTTCCTAGATCACGAATATGCATTATTGAAGTCGCTAGGTTGCTTATGGGATTTGGACAGAAGTAACTTGTTTCGATTTTCATGAGTAAGTCAGTTAATAAGAACCAAGTGATTGGTTTTATTCAAACAATCCTAGTTGTTTATTAATAACAGAGTTCTTATTAGATTTCAGCACATGTAACTTGTTTAGATTTTCCTAAGTATGTTATTAAATAAGAACCAAGTGATTGGTTTTATTCAAACGACACTTGTTGGTTGTTAAAAACAGTATGCTTGTGAGATTTCATCACGCGTATCTTGTTTAGATTTAAATAGTTAAGTCAGTAAATAAGAACCAAGTGATTGGTTTTATTTAAACAATCCTAGTTGTTTATTAATAACAGAGTTCTTATTAGATTTCAGCACATGTAACTTGTTTAGATTTTCATAAGAATGTTAGTAAATAAGAACCAAGTGATTGGTTTTATTCAAACGACACTCGTTGGTTGTTAAAAACAGTATGCTTGTGAGATTTCATCACGCGTATCTTGTTTAGATTTAAATAGTTAAGTCAGTAAATAAGAACCAAGTGATTGGTTTTATTTAAACAATCCTAGTTGTTTATTAATAACAGAGTTCTTATTAGATTTCAGCACATGTAACTTGTTTAGATTTTCCTAAGTATGTTAGTAAATAAGAACCAATTGATTGGTTTTATATAAACGACACTTGTTGGTTGTTAAAAACAGTTTGCTTGTGAGATTTCAACAGAAGTAACTTGTTTAGATTTTCATGATTAAGTCAGTTAATAAGAACCAAGTGCTTGGTTCTATTCAAACGACACTTGTTGGTTGTTAAAAACAGTTTGCTTGTGAGATTTCATCACGCGTATCTTGTTTAGATTTAAATAGTTAAGTCAGTAAATAAGAACCAAGTGATTGGTTTTATTTAAACAATCCTAGTTGTTTATTAATAACAGAGTTCTTATTAGATTTCAGCACATGTAACTTGTTTAGATTTTCCTAAGTATGTTATTAAATAAGAACCAAGTGATTGGTTTTATTTAAACAATCCTAGTTGTTTATTATAACAGAGTTCTTATTAGATTTCAGCACATGTAACTTGTTTAGATTTTCCTAAGTATGTTAGTAGATAAGACCAATTGATTGGTTTTATATAAACGAAACTTGTTGGTTGTTAAAAACAGTATGCTTGTGAGATTTCATCACGCGTATCTTGTTTAGATTTAAATAGTTAAGTCAGTAAATAAGAACCAAGTGATTGGTTTTATTTAAACAATCCTAGTTGTTTATTAATAACAGAGTTCTTATTAGATTTCAGCACATGTAACTTGTTTAGATTTTCCTAAGTATGTTATATAATAAGAACCAAGTGATTGGTTTTATTCAAACGACACTTGTTGGTTGTTAAAAACAGTATGCTTGTGAGATTTCATCACGCGTATCTTGTTTAGATTTAAATAGTTAAGTCAGTAAATAAGAACCAAGTGATTGGTTTTATTTAAACAATCCTAGTTGTTTATTAATAACAGAGTTCTTATTAGATTTCAGCACATGTAACTTGTTTAGATTTTCCTAAGTATGTTATATAATAAGAACCAAGTGATTGGTTTTATTCAAACGACACTTGTTGGTTGTTAAAAACAGTATGCTTGTGAGATTTCATCACGCGTATCTTGTTTAGATTTAAATAGTTAAGTCAGTAAATAAGAACCAAGTGATTGGTTTTATTTAAACAATCCTAGTTGTTTATTAATAACAGAGTTCTTATTAGATTTCAGCACATGTAACTTGTTTAGATTTTCCTAAGTATGTTATATAATAAGAACCAAGTGATTGGTTTTATTCAAACGACACTTGTTGGTTGTTAAAAACAGTATGCTTGTGAGATTTCATCACGCGTATCTTGTTTAGATTTAAATAGTTAAGTCAGTAAATAAGAACCAAGTGATTGGTTTTATTTAAACAATCCTAGTTGTTTATTAATAACAGAGTTCTTATTAGATTTCAGCACATGTAACTTGTTTAGATTTTCCTAAGTATGTTATATAATAAGAACCAAGTGATTGGTTTTATTCAAACGACACTTGTTGGTTGTTAAAAACAGTATGCTTGTGAGATTTCATCACGCGTATCTTGTTTAGATTTAAATAGTTAAGTCAGTAAATAAGAACCAAGTGATTGGTTTTATTTAAACAATCCTAGTTGTTTATTAATAACAGAGTTCTTATTAGATTTCAGCACATGTAACTTGTTTAGATTTTCATAAGAATGTTAGTAAATAAGAACCAAGTGATTGGTTTTATTCAAACGACACTCGTTGGTTGTTAAAAACAGTATGCTTGTGAGATTTCATCACGCGTATCTTGTTTAGATTTAAATAGTTAAGTCAGTAAATAAGAACCAAGTGATTGGTTTTATTTAAACAATCCTAGTTGTTTATTAATAACAGAGTTCTTATTAGATTTCAGCACATGTAACTTGTTTAGATTTTCCTAAGTATGTTAGTAAATAAGAACCAATTGATTGGTTTTATATAAACGACACTTGTTGGTTGTTAAAAACAGTTTGCTTGTGAGATTTCAACAGAAGTAACTTGTTTAGATTTTCATGATTAAGTCAGTTAATAAGAACCAAGTGCTTGGTTCTATTCAAACGACACTTGTTGGTTGTTAAAAACAGTTTGCTTGTGAGATTTCATCACGCGTATCTTGTTTAGATTTAAATAGTTAAGTCAGTAAATAAGAACCAAGTGATTGGTTTTATTTAAACAATCCTAGTTGTTTATTAATAACAGAGTTCTTATTAGATTTCAGCACATGTAACTTGTTTAGATTTTCCTAAGTATGTTAGTAAATAAGAACCAATTGATTGGTTTTATATAAACGACACTTGTTGGTTGTTAAAAACAGTTTGCTTGTGAGATTTCAACAGAAGTAACTTGTTTAGATTTTCATGATTAAGTCAGTTAATAAGAACCAAGTGCTTGGTTCTATTCAAACGACACTTGTTGGTTGTTAAAAACAGTTTGCTTGTGAGATTTCATCACGCGTATCTTGTTTAGATTTAAATAGTTAAGTCAGTAAATAAGAACCAAGTGATTGGTTTTATTTAAACATTCCTAGTTGTTTATTAATAACAGAGTTCTTAATAGATTTCAGCACATGTAACTTGTTTAGATTTTCCTAAGTATGTTAGTAAATAAGAACCAATTGATTGGTTTTATATAAACGACACTTGTTGGTTGTTAAAAACAGTTTGCTTGTGAGATTTCAACAGAAGTAACTTGTTTAGATTTTCATGATTAAGTCAGTTAATAAGAACCAAGTGCTTGGTTCTATTCAAACGACACTTGTTGGTTGTTAAAAACAGTTTGCTTGTGAGATTTCATCACGCATATCTTGTTTAGATTTAAATAGTTAAGTCAGTAAATAAGAACCAAGTGATTGGTTTTATTTAAACAATCCTAGTTGTTTATTAATAACAGAGTTCTTATTAGATTTCAGCACATGTAACTTGTTTAGATTTTCCTAAGTATGTTAGTAAATAAGAACCAATTGATTGGTTTTATATAAACGACACTTGTTGGTTGTTAAAAACAGTTTGCTTGTGAGATTTCAACAGAAGTAACTTGTTTAGATTTTCATGATTAAGTCAGTTAATAAGAACCAAGTGCTTGGTTCTATTCAAACGACACTTGTTGGTTGTTAAAAACAGTTTGCTTGTGAGATTTCATCACGCGTATCTTGTTTAGATTTAAATAGTTAAGTCAGTAAATAAGAACCAAGTGATTGGTTTTATTTAAACAATCCTAGTTGTTTATTAATAACAGAGTTCTTATTAGATTTCAGCACATGTAACTTGTTTAGATTTTCCTAAGTATGTTATTAAATAAGAACCAAGTGATTGGTTTTATTCAAACGACACTCGTTGGTTGTTAAAAACAGTATGCTTGTGAGATTTCATCACGCGTATCTTGTTTAGATTTAAATAGTTAAGTCAGTAAATAAGAACCAAGTGATTGGTTTTATTTAAACAATCCTAGTTGTTTATTAATAACAGAGTTCTTATTAGATTTCAGCACATGTAACTTGTTTAGATTTTCCTAAGTATGTTAGTAAATAAGAACCAATTGATTGGTTTTATATAAACGACACTTGTTGGTTGTTAAAAACAGTTTGCTTGTGAGATTTCAACAGAAGTAACTTGTTTAGATTTTCATGATTAAGTCAGTTAATAAGAACCAAGTGCTTGGTTCTATTCAAACGACACTTGTTGGTTGTTAAAAACAGTTTGCTTGTGAGATTTCATCACGCGTATCTTGTTTAGATTTAAATAGTTAAGTCAGTAAATAAGAACCAAGTGATTGGTTTTATTTAAACAATCCTAGTTGTTTATTAATAACAGAGTTCTTATTAGATTTCAGCACATGTAACTTGTTTAGATTTTCCTAAGTATGTTAGTAAATAAGAACCAATTGATTGGTTTTATATAAACGACACTTGTTGGTTGTTAAAAACAGTTTGCTTGTGAGATTTCAACAGAAGTAACTTGTTTAGATTTTCATGATTAAGTCAGTTAATAAGAACCAAGTGCTTGGTTCTATTCAAACGACACTTGTTGGTTGTTAAAAACAGTTTGCTTGTGAGATTTCATCACGCGTATCTTGTTTAGATTTAAATAGTTAAGTCAGTAAATAAGAACCAAGTGATTGGTTTTATTTAAACAATCCTAGTTGTTTATTAATAACAGAGTTCTTATTAGATTTCAGCACATGTAACTTGTTTAGATTTTCCTAAGTATGTTAGTAAATAAGAACCAATTGATTGGTTTTATATAAACGACACTTGTTGGTTGTTAAAAACAGTTTGCTTGTGAGATTTCAACAGAAGTAACTTGTTTAGATTTTCATGATTAAGTCAGTTAATAAGAACCAAGTGCTTGGTTCTATTCAAACGACACTTGTTGGTTGTTAAAAACAGTTTGCTTGTGAGATTTCATCACGCGTATCTTGTTTAGATTTAAATAGTTAAGTCAGTAAATAAGAACCAAGTGATTGGTTTTATTTAAACAATCCTAGTTGTTTATTAATAACAGAGTTCTTATTAGATTTCAGCACATGTAACTTGTTTAGATTTTCATAAGAATGTTAGTAAATAAGAACCAAGTGATTGGTTTTATTCAAACGACACTCGTTGGTTGTTAAAAACAGTATGCTTGTGAGATTTCATCACGCGTATCTTGTTTAGATTTAAATAGTTAAGTCAGTAAATAAGAACCAAGTGATTGGTTTTATTTAAACAATCCTAGTTGTTTATTAATAACAGAGTTCTTATTAGATTTCAGCACATGTAACTTGTTTAGATTTTCCTAAGTATGTTAGTAAATAAGAACCAATTGATTGGTTTTATATAAACGACACTTGTTGGTTGTTAAAAACAGTTTGCTTGTGAGATTTCAACAGAAGTAACTTGTTTAGATTTTCATGATTAAGTCAGTTAATAAGAACCAAGTGCTTGGTTCTATTCAAACGACACTTGTTGGTTGTTAAAAACAGTTTGCTTGTGAGATTTCATCACGCGTATCTTGTTTAGATTTAAATAGTTAAGTCAGTAAATAAGAACCAAGTGATTGGTTTTATTTAAACAATCCTAGTTGTTTATTAATAACAGAGTTCTTATTAGATTTCAGCACATGTAACTTGTTTAGATTTTCATAAGAATGTTAGTAAATAAGAACCAAGTGATTGGTTTTATTCAAACGACACTCGTTGGTTGTTAAAAACAGTATGCTTGTGAGATTTCATCACGCGTATCTTGTTTAGATTTAAATAGTTAAGTCAGTAAATAAGAACCAAGTGATTGGTTTTATTTAAACAATCCTAGTTGTTTATTAATAACAGAGTTCTTATTAGATTTCAGCACATGTAACTTGTTTAGATTTTCCTAAGTATGTTAGTAAATAAGAACCAATTGATTGGTTTTATATAAACGACACTTGTTGGTTGTTAAAAACAGTTCGCTTGTGTAATTTCAACACATGTAACTTGTTTCGATTTTCATGAGTAAGTCAGTTAATAAGAACCAAGTGATTGGTTTTATTCAAACGACACTTGTTGGTTGTTAAAAACAGTATGCTTGTGAGATTTCATCACGCGTATCTTGTTTAGATTTAAATAGTTAAGTCAGTAAATAAGAACCAAGTGATTGGTTTTATTTAAACAATCCTAGTTGTTTATTAATAACAGAGTTCTTATTAGATTTCAGCACATGTAACTTGTTTAGATTTTCCTAAGTATGTTATTAAATAAGAACCAAGTGATTGGTTTTATTCAAACGACACTCGTTGGTTGTTAAAAACAGTATGCTTGTGAGATTTCATCACGCGTATCTTGTTTAGATTTAAATAGTTAAGTCAGTAAATAAGAACCAAGTGATTGGTTTTATTTAAACAATCCTAGTTGTTTATTAATAACAGAGTTCTTATTAGATTTCAGCACATGTAACTTGTTTAGATTTTCCTAAGTATGTTAGTAAATAAGAACCAATTGATTGGTTTTATATAAACGACACTTGTTGGTTGTTAAAAACAGTTTGCTTGTGAGATTTCAACAGAAGTAACTTGTTTAGATTTTCATGATTAAGTCAGTTAATAAGAACCAAGTGCTTGGTTCTATTCAAACGACACTTGTTGGTTGTTAAAAACAGTTTGCTTGTGAGATTTCATCACGCGTATCTTGTTTAGATTTAAATAGTTAAGTCAGTAAATAAGAACCAAGTGATTGGTTTTATTTAAACAATCCTAGTTGTTTATTAATAACAGAGTTCTTATTAGATTTCAGCACATGTAACTTGTTTATATTTTCCTAAGTATGTTAGTAAATAAGAACCAATTGATTGGTTTTATATAAACGACACTTGTTGGTTGTTAACAACAGAGTGTTGTGAAATATAACTCACAAGCAAACTAAAAAAAAAAATTCACATGGAATGAAAGTTTTGATCGAATCAAAAAAAAAAAAAAACAATAACAAACAAAGTGATTTTGTTTAAAAACAATGTTTAACTTTTTTAAATCCTATTTGGTTTAAAAGTATCAATTGTTTTAAATTCAGATTGTTTGAAAAGAACTAAGAGGTTGTTTTTCAAATTGATAAAAATCAAACAAAGTTGTTTTGTTAAAATCAATCGTTTACATGGTTAAAATATTATTTGGTTAAATTATACCAACTTTAATACTGAGATTGATTGAAAACTTATAAGCTCTTGGTTGTATTTAAACTATTTTGTTTGTTAGATTGCAACAGAAAGATTGTTATAATTCTAATAATTTAATTTTGTTAAATTCCTATAATTAAGTCGTTTAAATATAACTAACAAGTATTTAAAAAACCACAACTAATTCGGTTGTTTTTAACAAAATTATTTTTCTGATTTTAACCAACGATAAAATCGAGTATCTTATTAATTTTCAAACAAATTAGTTGGTTAAAAAACTTTTATAGTTGGTTATTATTAACTGTTTATCTTTAACCTTTTTGGCTTGGTAGATTTCAAAGACGAGTACTTATTGAATTTTAAATAAGAAGTGGTAGATTTTAACATACTTTTTTTTAACCGAGCTAAAATCGCTCTCGGTTAAGGCACATTTTTCTGCGTGTATGCGTTTCGCCCCGATGTAATGGTTGGGCTCATCAGAAGCAAGGCAATAAAAATAGCTACAATTTATCTTCTTTGAAGACTTGTAGCAACTATACAATTCGCAGTTGCTCTATGGAGCTCGGATTATATGGAATCTCGATTTATTCGTATATGAACACTTTTATGCTGGTCTATATTTTCGTGATTTTAAATCATATTTATTAAAATCATGGTGAGTTCTATAAGCTCATTATAATCATCCCGAACTTGTTTTCCTCTAAATAAGGCTTCTTCTTCGTAAAAAGAAACACACATATTATGACTCGGTATAAAAGATCAATACTAACTTCACGTTAATCAAAGCAAAACCTTTACAGTCGTTGAGCACGTTGCCCTTGAGCAAACAAGCTTAAATTTATGTAACAAAATTTTAGGGTGAGCCACCAAAATTTATAAAAAAAATTAAAAATGGACCACCCTAATACACATTTTAAAATCCACTTAATATATTGATGGTTCATGCCGTATACAATTAACACAAAATAACTCAACATTTGGTTTGAAATTAATATTAGGTGTATTATGTATAGAATAAAATGAGCGAACAAGATTTATACAAAAATCCAAAGGTATAGGTAGTTATACTAAGGTAAAGATCAATTAATGGAAATTAAATTAATCAATGGAAATTTAAAAAAAAATACCCATAACCCTTTACACTTTTGAAGGTGCAATAGAAAATTTTTCCAAAGTAATGGATTATTTATTTATGTTTCAGCTTTATCATTACCATTTGGTTTACACATATTAATTATATTTATTAACGGTAATGGCATACTCACACAACTAAGATGAATATTTGCCATACAAATGTAATGTAGTTGTTATAAAATTTGTAATAAGCCAGTTTATTGACATAAAATATATTTTTTAAGTATAAGAAATATTGTTGAAAAATTTAAACTACATACATACATTATTTATATGGATTTAGTACATGAAACACATTTTAAAAATTTTTCCACAAAAAGGTTTTGCTCTATAAGACTATTTTACTTTCGGATTTAAAAAAAAATTAATAAATAAAAATAGATTGTCAACGCTAATTTAAGAGTGAATAAACTGAAATGTATCATTAAGACTCCATAGGTTACTAAAACATTTTAAAAATGCGTAAAAGACGGTTGAATAGTTGAATAAATTATTTTTTTTTAAGTTGATAAATTTCACATTTTTAATGGCGATCTTAAATTTAGTGGATAAAGTGAATAAATTGGAGCTTAAATTGTTAACTTATAAGTTAGTATGTCTTATCATATAGACTTTATTTTGTGTGTGATAGCATAGTATGAACCAAGCATAATTTTATAATAATATAATTTTGTCACATCCGTAATCTTTTGATTTTTTTAATCATTCATCGGACCAAAGTAGGCGTTACTGTAGGTGAACATTAGCTGTAATGAATTTTATGAAATTTTTCCATTCTCCCATAAGCCCCACTGCAATTATAAACATATCGATAGCTAGAGAATAAATAAATAAACCGGTTTACTATTAATTTGTTATACAAAGCATTTGTAAAGGGTCATTAATTTTTCGGTTTCAAAAGTATAAAGCTAAATAAAATACACACAGCGATACATTTGATGAAAATTTTATTTCATTATAAAGTTTGGACTTTGCCATTAAGTGTGAAAAACAGTATCATTGAAATGGCCGCCTCGGGAAGATTCGCAGCATGCGATTCTTTCAATATAATTTTGAACCACTTTTTCGCATATTTCGGTTGGTATCTCGGCCATAACTTGTGTAATGTTGGTTTTTAATGCGTTTAGAGTTCGGGGATTATGCGCATAAACACGGCCTTTTACGTAGCCCCACAGAAAAAATAGTCTAACGATGTCAAATCGCATGATCTTGGTGGCCAATGGACGTCGCCAAAACGCGAAACTTCTCACGCAATAAAGCCATAATTGGTCGTGTTGTGTGGCTTGTTGCCCCGCCTTGCTAGAACCACATATCGTCCAAGTCACGATCTTCGATCGCGCGCCGGCCGCCCAAAAAAATCGGTTATCATTCGACCATATCGCTCCGAATTGACTATAACCGTCTACCCATAGGTATCTTCGAAGAAATACGGACCAATGACACCTTTCGACAATAGAGCATACCAATTACAGTCACTTTGTCTGGATGCACCTCTTCGATCACTTTCAGTGTCCCATATTCGGCAATTTTATTTGTTTACATACCCACCGAGTGAGAAATGTGCCTCATAGCTGAAGAAAATGTTGTTCGAAATATGCGGGAAAAGTGGCTACGTTCGAATCACCACTTTTGTATAGTAAGTTTAAATAATAGACCAAAAATAACAGTAGCTGCCGTACAAAATGAAAATCTTATTTTTCTCAAAAAAGTGCCCAAAATTTAAAAAAAAAAATAAAAACTTTTTTTTAAAAACAAATTTCTGAAAAAATGGTTATAAATGGTAACTCCCATAGAACCATTTTTTTTGATTTTTGATTTTCTCAAAAACATTTCAGCCGATATTGATCAATTTTTTATAACGAATGTTTTTAAAAAGTTTTAAAAGTTTTGTATAAACAAAAATTTACATTTTTTTTTGAGTTTTTAAAAAAAGTTTCAAAATTTTTTTGAGAACTTAATAATTCGAAAACGACTTGATTGATTTTTGTCAAATTTGGCACCCAGTAGTTTTTTAATAGTATATAGCAGATTTTAAATAAAAAATATTGTTACAACCAAAACTAACGGTACCTCCCATACAATTAGTGCTTAAAAACCGGTAAGGAATATCTCATTTTTCTCAAAAAAGCCTCCTAGGATTTTGATAAATTTTTGTATATCAGCTTATATAAGTTCCATCTATCATATTTTTTGAAAAAAAAAAAAATTGTATTAATCGATTAAAAATAGTATCTCTCATAGAACCAATTTTTTGGTCTTCGAATATCTCATTATTTGTAGAACCAATTTTAATGAAATTTTTTACACAATATTTCGTATCAAAATTTTCAAAAAAATGAATTTTGGTTAAAAAAAAAAAACATTCAGAATTATTTTTTGAAAATTCGATATTTCAAAACTGGGTTCAAAAATTATAATTTAACTTCGAATTAATAAATGCTTAAACATTGCTAGCCATTTTTTTTTTCTTAAAAATGTTTAGAAAATTTAATGTATCTATAAAAATTAATTTTTAAAAAAACCGCTCCAACGATTTTCAATTTTTTTTTCTATAAATTGAAATTTGTTTAAGATATCAGATTTTTAATAGTTAAATAAAATTTAAAAGGATTTAAGACAAAAATTCTTTTATAGTATTTTTATGAAATCTGTCATTAGACCTGTGGTCTATTTCACCACTTTACAATTTACAACTACAAATTTGTAAAAATCCTGTATTAAATAACAGTAATTTCATTTTTATTTTTTATTCTGACGCTCAAAAACGCTTCAGACAAATTTAAATGCATACAAAATTATAGAAAATTTTAAAGATCAACCTGTAAATTTTTTTTACAAAATTCAACAAATTTGTAAAATAACTAATTTACAATGTATGCAATTACTTATATTTGAATGCAAGATCAGTACTAGTTTGTAATTGTAAATTGTAAAATGGTGAAATAGACCACTGATTGTACCTCCCCATATATAGATATGTAGATGTACCTACAAATTTTGATATATTTATAGAAATTTTCTTAAAAATGGCTCCAGAGACATTTCAAATCGCTCAGACTAAATTATTTACATTCAAATATTTAAATTTGCAAAAGTTTTATTTGAGTTTTATTATACTTGGCCAAGATAAAAGATTAAAAGGGTCACCTAAAGGTTGCCTCTTTAAACACAACTAATTTTTTATTTAGTTCCTAGATTGTTATAATATAAAGATGCAATCGACTCGCCCACCTTTGGACAACTAAAGAGACATTTAAACATCAACCCACCTATTATATAACCAAAAGTCAGCTCAAAGTTATAATTGAATGAAAAGCAACACGTTTCCTCCATATCACATCTTCCAACATATGTATACTTGCATATTTTATTTCAATCGGTTAAGTCAATATAGCGCAGCAAGTATAATGCAATTGCATGAAATATTTGTATATACCATGCGTACATATACCTACATTGCAGACAGTCAGCATGCGCCACCATCATCGCAAGCCTTTTAATTGCGGCAATAAAAACTCTTTGCAACCTCAGGTTGTAAATCTCATTAGCATATAGCTACGAAAAAATTTTCGAGATGGTTGTTTAGTTGTTCCATCGAAGATGGTGCTATGCGATAAAACTCATCTTCTGAACGACTTGCAAACGGCCTTGAAAAAAAAAAAAAAAATAACAAAATCTTTAAGACAAGTATCGAAAACATACGAACAAACACCCTCTTCGACTTTTAATTTTAATCCATAAAACTGAAACCGATGAAACAACTTTGAGCACAAGCGTGTCAACCGGCTTTTTGTGTAGTTTGACTTTGTATCAGTGGTGGATTTTGTATAGATTTGATTTGTCGGGCGTGAGATATGAAGGAGGACCATGCAAATCTGGCTTTGAAATTTCGTAGCTTGGAAAATATTATATATATATATACTTAGTCATCCTCAACAAAATATGTTTAAAGATTTATTTTGTCATTTTGACCCCAATGTACCCTATAAAAACATATATAGGAACTAGGTAGGTATCTAAATTTTGAAAAAAATATCGGGCTCTAAAATTGTCCTCGAAGTCCATCCTCTAATATGAACTTTCAAATGGAAAGAGTTTTTAAAATCGGATACCATTACATACCTACTTATAGGGTGAAATGGGGTAACAATGAAAAATGGTTTCCGATTTTAAAAAACTCTTTCCATTTGAAAGTACACTATTTAAGTTCATATTTTAAATCCAAATATTTTTTTCTCAATATTTTGACATCAAACTGAAAAATTTTTCTTATAGGAATTCTGTTCATGCGTATAACTAGGATCTCTTTATAGCGGGTATTGCTTTTATGTCCAAAAGATGGCGTTGTTTTTCAAAAAGTATACAAAAACACCTACGTATTCAAATGCAACGCGGTAAAGACCTTTTTGGGAGTGCTTAAGATTTTGAAGAAAAGAAAATTTACATTTTTATTTATTAAGAAGATCTTCGCTCATAGCTTCACAATATAACACCACACCATAAGTGCGCCCCTGTTCACTGTCACTATCACTTGATATTAAACCAGTTATGGATAAATGCACTGTGTATATAGTTGCTGATGGTCAATGGTCCGGTTTTTTTTTTTTCAATTGGAGAAGACCATCCGATTAGCATTTAAATGATGCTCTACTCCAAGAGTGGTTTAACAGACTTTGGCAAGAGCTGGTTTGCAAATATGTTTACTTATATATTTCTCCAGCTTTAATATATAATTCGGATAAAACTTGATTGGATTGACTGTCTGTTTGACTAAATGACTGTACAACGCCCCCAGAAGAAAAAAAACTATAACCAGCGAAACAACCACAGATGAGATACGTGATTCTTCATCTTCATGCCCTGATGATGCGAGAATGTCTTGAGAATTCATACATATATATAAGGTATGCTCGTGTACATATGGTACAAAATAAAAGACCATCCAAATGAAAACGAAATTATTGATGGGTTAAGTTGGATACAACAATAAACAAATTGTTGTTAGTTGTTGTCGTTGTTGCATCATAGGTCAATAGATTTCTTGTTTGGTATTAAATAACCCATAATTCCAGCATTGGCACAAGTTGTTATTGGGAAAAAAGGGTGATGTAGATGCGATGTAGAGACGATTAAGTGATGAGACGCAAAGACGTGTCGACGCGACGACGCGACGCGACAATAACGACGACATGAGGTTGTGGCAGCAGCTGTGGAAGTTTGCTTGAATATTTTTGTCCGTGACATTCATGAAAACTTGGCGCATGATGTATGATGCTTTCTTTGGCATGGCTTTACCAAAAGAACAGTTCTCGTGGCTGCTTCGAAAGGCAAGCAATCATGTGGACTTGAAGTTAATTTCTTGAGTTATTTTTTTCTTTTAAATTGCTGTATATAGGTCCGTTTTGAAAAGGTTAGTAGGTTTGTTGTTTATGTGCAAATATGTGGCGCTAGATTGAAAAGAACTTTTATTTATTCCCTAAATGGTTTGATTTAACATTTATGTATGATTATAAAGTTTTCATTCAATGCCATTAGATTGCTATTTACATGGCGGCTAAAATATACTATTGATGACTTTTCTTAGTTTTTTATGTGAGTAGGTATGTCCCTGTTTTAGTTTTAAAAAATTAGAAAACATTAAATTTTGTTTTTTAAATAGGTATTAGATAAATCAGGTCTTATACAATCATTTTATTTAAAAAAAAATAACCACTATTACGAAGTAGGTACACAAACTAAATTCTTAACAGAACGAGGTGATTTACAGCAAAACATTTATAAATTTTCAATTTTAAATTTCACAAGAACATGATTTTGCATTTTTATATATATTCTTGGATATATGTATATTTAAGTCATTTTATTTTTTATATTTTTGAAAGAATGTTTTCATTGAAAAAATTAAATAAAACTATAAAAACAAAAAAAGTTCTCTATGCCGCCGTCTGGATTGCCAACCCTTGAGAATGACACATACACAACTACTATTTTCCATTGGCGAAAGTTTATGATTAGTTTTTGAGTTTTTAGCTAGTTTTTCATTTTGTGTGTTCAGCGCCATCTATCAAATATATTAAAAACTTTAGATAAATTTGAATTTCTCACATCATAATAAATATATTGAACAATATTATGTTCATTCGGATGGTTAGTTTTTGAATTTTAAGTTTATATTGATATTTAGCGCCATCTATGGAAAAACTTAAAAAAATTAATTGTGCACTTACTGTCTTCTCAATCCGTAAATTATTTATTGCACTTACACAATACAGCTCAATCGGATTATTATATTTTGAGATTACAGTAATTTTTGAGATTTTTGCATTCCGCACCATCTATCAGAAAAATTTAAAAATTTTGATAAATATGAATTTCTCAAATTATAAGAAATATATTCTGAAAGTTTTATCTCATTCGGATGGTTAATTTTAGATTTTAACTTATTTCGATATTTTGGTATTCAGAACCATCTATATCGAAAAACTTTAAAAAAAAATGAACAAGTGCACTAACTACCTTCTTAATCCATAAATTATATATTGTGAAACAGCTCAATATTTTTATATTTTGAGATTTAAGTTATTTTTGAATTTTTTGGATTCAGCGACATCTATCGGAAAATGAAAAAGTAGTCTTACTGCCTCCCTTAATCTATATACATACATTATTTTAGAGGCATATAGTTTGTTTTTTTATTGAATGTTATTTTTAAAAATCCCAAACTTGTTACATACTTTTTCCTATTCGGCCGTTAGTTTAGAAATTCACTCACATTGTCAAGTGACATTTTAATGAAAATTAAGAGCCTTGATTGAAGTACTTCAAAAAACTGATGTTATATATATTTTAGCTCAACTGAAAGTTAGTCCATTAAGATATGTGTACAAAACAGACAAGACAGCGAGTTAAAATATACCAGACAAATTTTTGTCAACACTCATTGCTACAAACGAAAAAAGTTATTCAAGTTTCAAAATCATTTTATTATTTTTGCCTTATTTTATATGCATAATCCCAATTGAATGCATCATTAGTATAATAATACATTTTTTCTAAAACCTTTAGGTATTGTAATAATCATTTTTTGTATCCATTGCCAAGTCATTCACTTCAAATTGAAATAATTCAGGAGAAAATAATATAATATAATTCTTCTTAATGTCAATGCCTTATATGTATAACGAAATGTAACACGATGATATAATTCATAAATAGACGTAAGAAGTTGACATGAAGGCGGAATCATTAAAAAGAATCTCATTTTAAAGTTTGCTTATCAGCTCTTTTGTTTGTGGTTATACGTGCAGCAGTTTGTAGCCTGAAAAAAGCAATCAAAATTGTATTTTAGTTAAAAAATATTGTATCATAATTACAGTATGACCGACAAAGCAATAAGATATATATGTATATATAATACGAAAATAATTGAATAGGCTTAAAAACAATAATTACCAAAAGGGCAAGTCATTTTTTTTGTATATATGCTTCATGTATATTGTCATTTGGGCGAGAGTCGCTTTCGTATTGAATAACGTGAGTGTTGAAACATATGTTATATAATGTCATACTTTTAAGCTAATGGAATTTTGATTAATATAGATATTAATTCCATATAAAAATCTTAATTTAAGAATCTTGTTTTTGATTCACGGTCAACAAAATTCCAGATTTGCGTATTATACTCACTTTCACTAAGTGCATCTCCTCTGCCAATTATCGGATTAACACAGATTGGCATGTGACATCCTAATATGAAAAAATAAAAAAATTATTCAAAATGTGTTAAAACCGGCCAAACAAGATATTTCAAAGGTCCAAGAGTTGTTCCATTGCACAACCAATCATAGTACCAATTTATGGAGAGAAGATGTAAATGTCCAATAACGCATGATGCGTTCTTGGAGTGTTAACTTTTTTTTTTATTTATTTAAAGAATTCATACAAATAAACATTTGTATGTCTTAAGTTGGATACTTTGTACCATCATCATTACCATCTGATATGGAGACAAAATGCCAAGACACCAATTGCATGATTATATCGGAGGCCAGAGTGCGGAGGTGGTAATGGTTTTTCAATAAATTTGTAATGCTCACAGATGATGCGATGACACTTGTTTTCATAAGGCAATTGCAATATGCTCTCCTCACGCGTATATTTGCTTATAGACCACACTTCGACATTAGATGGTCGTCTATTCGTTGTCATTGCCATTTGATGGTGGGGATGAACTTATATGCAGTTGCACTTGCAACTTGTATAAAACGAAGTACATGGGCTCTAAGATTATTATTCTCAGTGAAGATTTTACATAGAGTAAGCACATTAGGATAAATCCATTTGTTGTACCTAAATCATCTTTAAATCATCTAATCATGAAATTGGTAAGAAATTACAATATTCCGGGAGTTTTACGGTTTTTCTAAGTACATATTTATATAAAATATCCTTTATAGATACTAGTCCTTGTTGTATTCTGCGCCATAGCCTATGCAGCTCCAGCTGATGATTCGAAAAATGCAGAAACCATTTCATACGAAAATGAAAATATTGGAATCGATGGATACAAATTCTCGTAAGTTTTTTTTAATAAAAAAAGAAGTTTTTTAAGTTTTTTTTATTTTATAAATCACACATTCATTTAACAGATTTGAAACTAGTGATGGTACGAAGAGAAGTGAAGAAGCTACTCTGAAGAATCCTGGTACAGAAAACGAAGCACTATCGGTTCGAGGAACAATTTCTTGGATTGGTGCTGATGGTGTAACTTACACAATTAATTTCCTTGCCGACGAAAATGGATTCCAGCCAGAAGGTGATCATTTACCTAAACGCAGATAAAATGGATTTATTTTTTGAATACGTAGAAAGGATTGAATAAGAAAAACAAAAAAAAAAACACTTACCGAGATGCAAATGAAATGAGAAAAAAAAATTAAGAGTTTTGTAAATAGTTAAACAATAATATATGTACATAAATAATAATGAAAATGATGGTTCGAGTCAGTTTTGAAATAATAAAAAAAATGTGTGTTTTTATGCAAAATATAAAAAAAAATTATGAGTTTGTAAATTGAATAGACAAATAATATAAAGTGGACGTGCAATCGTATTTGAAATAGTATTCCATAAAGTCCAATTAAATTTGTATTAAAGTTTAAATGGAATTTACTTGATATCTCACTTAAAATACATTTAATCAGTTGTTGAAACTGCAATCGATATTATTATATAACATTTTTATTATCTGATACTGTACTTAGTTAATAATATATATTTGGATCCTAATTTTGTGGGCTTTAGATCTTCTTTGTTTATCTTTTTTTGTTAAATAGCAGGTAACCACGTGCGAAACGTCGTCTATTTTACAAAAAAAAAAAGTTAAACAAAGAAGACCTAACGCCTACAAAATTAGGATCCAAATATATATTAGGCGTGTTTTTTTTTTCTCTTTTCTATAAAGTTTATAAAACAGTTCAATGAATCAAAATTATAATAACATATCATAGCAACAAGACTATATATCTTATAAAAATAGTCTCGATAGAATTCCAGGCTAACGATAGACTGTATAGTTGTGTTGCTATGATACGTTTTATTTATTTTGCTTCAAATTCAATAGAAAATACATTTTATATTCAAGCTCATTGTTTTTGCTTTTAATAATATTGAACTGTTTTGTAATACTATAGTGCCTGGTTATATAGGCATTTTACTGAAAGGCGCAACCAGTGAGACAGGTAGATTTATGTGTGCGTAGAAACGAGAAGGGTAAATTCCATCACAAAATCCTTCTCGTTTCTACGCACATAAAATCTACCTGTCTTACTGGATGCGCCCTATAGATTAGAGAAAATTATTATTAGATGAATTATTATTTTTGTACTTAGTTAATGGGTTCGCGACCTTTTATCGGTCTTCGTCTAAAACTTGGCAGTTTTCAATATTTCTCAATCGCCAAGACACTACTTCCAATCATAGAGGACTCTGGCATTCGTGATAGTTTGGTCTCTAAAGTTCGATCTTTCTGGCAGAATTTTTAGAAAATCGTGACACGTTCTTTATCGTGGTTGTTATAATGTTATTGTTATTATTATCGTTAGCAATTAACTATTGATTGATAACAATGGCAGGAACCTTTAAAAAATGATTGATAATTTTCGTTATTATCGATTATCGATATTCTTTTTGTTATCGTTATTGTTTTTTGTACCATTATCATTTCCGTTATTTCTAATGCTATCACAACACTACAAATTTTAACGAAATACGTCAATATGATAAGGAAGTTGCAATAACCAAACAGACATATTGTTCTTCACCCAGCGGCTCCATTGGCAATTGGCCAGTTTATATTTCAGAGATCTCCACTTCCTCACAAATATAAACACCATTCCTCACAAAAATTTCTCATTTTAGCTATCAAAAAGTGGGACTGAAATTTTTTGGATTCGTCACCCGATATCTTAAATTCCTTTGAACTCAATGCAATATGTTTATATTTCATTCTCCTGTTCTGTTAAAGTGACGGAGGAAAACTACTGAGTACTCTGAAATACAACCTGCCAAATATTTGAGTCCAGTCAAATAAGAAGATTAATTGTCAAAACAACTTCCCAAAAAGTCTCCTCAAATAGTTGACCGGGAATATTTCCTTCACTCCCCTAACTTCGTGCTCTTCGCGCCTAAAAAAAATTTTAAAAATTAGTTTTTAAAAAAGTCCAATTGACACTTTGTTGTCGTTATTATTGTGGTTTTTTTTGCAAATGCGTTTCAGTTAATTTTATATTTTCTTTGGGAAATTTTTTTTTTTTAATTTAAATTTTGTTTAAATTGGGAAAGCGAATCCTTGCGTTCGGTGAACTATCAGATATGCTATCCATCTATCTTAAAAAAAATTTCAGATACGTTGGGTTGTTGTTGCATCAGCTGTTCTGTCACAAGAGATTACAACAACATCAAACCTATCCGGATAGATTTGGATTGATCCCCGAATGCGATCAATATAGATTGTTTGGTTGTATGGTAGATCTGTTCGTTTACTTTCCAAAATTGACAGTTTTTTTTTACCAGTTTTAATCAAATTTTATTTTTGTTCTGAACTTTAAACTAGAATTGGAAGAAATTGCCAGTTTTGTGAAGCAAACGAGTAGAGGTTATGTTTTGAATAATGTGTGTTGACAGTTGACACGAAGAATTCTCTCACACCTTAATGAGACAAAAACGATTTGTCTGATTCATCTGATGATGTATTTTCAACCTTTCTTGTTTCGTGTTTCTTCATTGATAAATTTGTCTAATTTGCATATCAATTTATCAAGAGCTATAAATGATCTGAAAAATAATACAATTAATTCCAAGAATTATTGCATTGATTCATAAATAACCATCATTTGGTGTTCAGAGTGTAATTATGTGTACCCATCATCATCCAAAGTGTGTCTCTGCAAAATACCAAGAAATAAAATTGTTTATTGATTTATAAACCATACACGCTCTATAACAAGTCAGCCGGTTCTGCGACTCATGCGAATTAATTTACTGATCAGCTTTCAAGTGCAAAATGAAGAAATGATAACTTTTTTCATTCTTGTTGATTTAAAACCTAAGGATAAGTAATGGATTGGAATAAATATCGAATTGTAATTTTGATTAAGTTTAATTTTATATATTATGTCGGTGTGGTTTTTTTAATGCGTATAGGTGCACGCGCCTTAAAAAGTAATTTGTATCTAACACAACTAGATGGTAGGCAGTGCAAATGAACAACAAACGACTTTACCTTCATTTTGTAATTTTACATCTGTCAGTTGCCACAAATTGCAATTAATGTTACTTTTGATTTTCGACAGATTAGGTATGTTCCTTTACTTTGAAACTCTGTGCATTTGTGTGAATTTTTACAAATTTTATTTTTTATATGAACTTTAACTTAATAAAATTGACTTATGTGTAGACATTCATACAAAATATGCACAGAGTTTAAAAGTAAAGGAACTAGGCTATATTTGCTTGTTTGGTAAATTGAAACCTCAAATCGCATAGAAATTTTTGACAAGTAGTAAACTGTAGCAAGAATTTGCAGTTAACAAACAGACATATTTACAACGATGCAACGTTTGCAACATGAATGAAATAGCAATATATATCCCTTTCTAGTTTTATTCAGAAACGTCAAAATATAGCACTTTGTGGAAACCGAAATTTTTTGTATATATTTTTGAAAGCAAATACTGCCATTCTGTGAGATGTAAATATAGAAATACAAATTATAATTAAGCACGCATTTTTTTAAAGATATAAACCGTTTTAATTTTTGTTTTAAAAATATGCATAGCTGTCAGTTGAGACAGTCTTTACTTTTGAAGCTAAAGTTAAGAGCTAAATCGGTGGAACTGCACTTCGGCGAAACTACACTGCAACAGAACTTCATTACGGTTACGCGTCAAAATATTAGCTCTGTTTGGTAACGTGAAATTCTTTTGAAAAATTGCACAAATTTTCACAATTTTTCACAAATTGTCTCAAATTCCTGAAACGAGAGAGCAAATAATTTCCCCTCCATTGGATAATTTGCAAAATTTCTGCTACACAAATTTCTGCGTGCAAGGAGTGTAAAAACTGTCAAATACATAGCTGCCAGTGTCTGTCACTTGCACGCAGAAAAATGACTTATTGAAAATCTATCAAGTTTCGGTAGAAAACAACAGGGTGATACTGTTAATATAGCTCTTACGGAGTTAGTTGGTACAAATGAACAGAGTCAATTCGATTAAAAATATCGTTTAAAATTAACCAACATTTCTAAACCAGTATTTCTGGAAATAACAAACCTATTGGGTTAAATTTTTGGAAATACTGGTTTTTGCTACCGACATGATTGGTTAATATTAACTAATTGAATCAATTAATATTAACAAACACACCAGATTAAATTTAACCAACCTACCGCAATTTTAACATACTTACTTGATAAAATTATAACAACTTATTCAGTTGATACTAACTAACTTACTTGATTGAATTAAACCAACTTAGAAGAATTTTAGAAAACTTCTTGATATAATTTAACCAATTTATTTATTTGATATTTACTAACTTCATTTGTAAAATTAACCAACCAACACCGATATAAGAATACGTACTTGGTTGAATTTTACCAACTTATTTAGTTGATTTTAAATACCTTACTTTGTTGAATTTTTTTTTTATTTTTTTTTTTACGAACGTACTTGGTTGATATAAACCAACATTCTTGGTTGATATAAACCAACATTCTTGGTTGATATTAACTAACATACTTGGTTGATATTTATCAACTTACTTGGTTGATATTTACCAACTTTCTTGGTTGATATTAACTAACTTCCTTGGTTGATATTTACCAACATACTTGGTTGATATTAACTAACTTACTTGGTTGATATTTACCAACTTTCTTGGTTGATATTAACTAACATACTTGTTTGATATTTACCAACATACTTGGTTGATATTAACTAACTTCCTTGGTTGATATTTACCAACATAGTTGGTTGATATTAACTAACTTACTTGGTTGATATTTACCAACATACTTGGTTGATATTAACTAACTTCCTTGGTTGATATTTACCAACATACTTGGTTGATATTAACTAACTTACTTGGTTGATATTTACCAACTTTCTTGGTTGATATTAACGAACATACTTGTTTGATATTTACCAACATACTTGGTTGATATTAACTAACTTCCTTGGTTGATATTTACCAACATAGTTGGTTGATATTAACTAACTTACTTGGTTGATATTTACCAACATACTTGGTTGATATTAACTAACTTCCTTGGTTGATATTTACCAACATACTTGGTTGATATTAACTAACTTACTTGGTTGATATTTAACAACTTTCTTGGTTGATATTAACTAACATACTTGGTTGATATTTACCAACACACTAGGTTGATATTAACTAACTTCTTTGGTTGATATTTACCAACATACTTGGTTGATATTTACCAACTTACTTGGTTGATACTTACCAACTTACTTGGTTGATATTAACCAACCTACTTGGTTGATATTTACCAACTTACTTGTTTGATACTTACCAACTTACTTGGTTGATATTAACTAACATACTTGGTTGATATTTACCAACATACTTGGTTGATATTAACTAACTTCCTTGGTTGATATTTACCAACATACTTGGTTGATATTAACTAACTTACTTGATTGATATTTACCAACATACTTGGTTGATATTAACCAACATAATTGGTTGATATTAACCAACATACTTGGTTGATATTAACCAACATACTTGGTTGATATTTACCAACATACTTGGTTGATATTTACCAACATACTTGGTTGATATTAACTAACTTACTTGGTTGATATTTACCAACATACTTGGTTGATATTAACCAACATAATTGGTTGATATTAACCAACGTAATTGGTTGATATTAACCAACATGATTGGTTGATATTTACCAACGTACTTGGTTGATATTAACCAACGTACTTGGTTGATATTAACCAACATAATTGGTTGATATTAACCAACGTACTTGGTTGATATCAACCAACGTACTTGGTTGATATTAACCAACGTAATTGGTTGGTATTAACCAACATAATTGGTTGATATTAACCAACGTACTTGGTTGATATTAACCAACGTACTTGGTTGATATTAACCAACGTAATTGGTTGATATTAACCAACATAATTGGTTGATATTAACCAACGTACTTGGTTAATATTAACCAATTTACTTGGTTGATATTAACCAACAAACTTGGTTAATATTAACGAACCTATTTGATTAAATTTAACCTACCATCTCAGTTGAAATTAACCGTTACACTTAGTTGTAACTAACCAACGTACTTAGTTGAATTAAACCAAGCAATTTGGTTGTAACTAACCATCTTACTTGGTTCAATTTAGCTTAGCTTTAAGCAAAATTGAACCAAGTACGTTGGTTAATTGCAACCAAATTTGTTGGCTTAATTCAACCAAAATCGTTGGTTATTTAAAACCAATTGTGCTGGTTAATATCACTGAAATAGTTGGTTAAATTAAATCAAATAGGTTTGTTAATATTTGAAAAGCTATGATATTTTTCCTACAAAAAGTTATCTTTTAAAGTTTGCAGAGATCCAAAATCCGTGAAGCTGAAATCTGAATAATCGGAGAGAAAACAAATTCAAAACAGAAAAATAAACAGTTAAAATTACATTTAAGTCCATATTTTATTAAAAACTTAAAAAAATTATACACTCTTAGTTCTATCTTATAAATAATTTAAATGCTTTACTGACAATAATATGAATGCACACTTTTTGTGCTCCAAAGACTAAATTTTTAGTACAATTTAGAATACATTATTTATTTAAATACATATACATATTACATTAAATATACATTCCATATGAATTATTTTTCTGGGACAAAAACAATGTTTTTTTATATTTAAAAAATTTTAAAGACAGGAATATTAGTTGTTTAAATCACATAATTTATTTATTTAACTATTATTTTACTTTAATGTATGAGAACTTATTGGTAAAAGGTAGAACCCTTCTTAAAACTAAACAATATTAAATTTTGATTCCGTTTTAGTCTTCAAATGTTCTTTATCTATTTTGCAGTTTAAATTCAATCGGACTTTCTTAGCGAAAAAGAAGAATGAATTTACAACTGGTTATAGGCCGCGAATAGACTTTAAGTCTTGGACGATCATCATCATAATGAACATTTTTCTTTTAACTTGGAGCGTTCAGTGGGTGCTCGGAAAGTGAAGAGCAAATTAATGAAAAGGCATATGAAAATCTATAAACTTAAAACTTTAAAAACACATTCAATTTATTTTATAAGGGGCTTCTCAGGACTACGTAATGCCTACCATTTGGTAAAATATTAATTTTGTTTGGAATTGGAGAACAAAAAGATTCAAGAAACATTGTAACTTGTTGCTCTACCGTCGGAACTTCTACTAGGTATGCATAGTAATGTTCATCAAAATATAAAGTTTTTAGTAAAATGCCTACCAAAATTAAACGACTAGAGTCATATAAGTATATTTTTTTTAACAGGAAGAAGTCGTAAAGATAACTGTCTGAACTCAATCCCTGCACTAACACAATATCTTTTCCATAATGGACGGAGGACATCGCTGCCCATTTTAATCTACTCAGAGTTTTTTCAGGATCTAGTGCTAACTTTTGTTGCAAACACTTAATTTCAGACAAATGGATACATTTTATAGGTCCTACCTCAAGTATTTTGCAAAGTTTTCCTCTGAGAAACATTTCACATAGTGTAAGTTGATGTTTCATTGCAAGGGTTAAAGTGACATTCATTCTATTACAAGATGATCTAGCTGACATTTTGGATTGTCTGTGCTTAGCTTCAAATCTCATTGACCACAGGGATGATAATGGACCATATTTTTTAAGAGCGGTGTGATAGTGAAGGAGATTGTGAAACTTTGGTTTAAGAGAATCTTTGGTAATTGAGATGTATTGCTCATTAAGCTCAGCTACTAATACTTGTAAAAAATCTTCTGTTCCAACTGAAACTTTTGCACAAAGAAGTATATCAAGAATTTTTCTCAATGTTATATACATGGCCCAAACAGCATCATCCCTTGGTACAAAATCACCAATAAGGAGTCCAAAAAAACGTAATACTGTAAGTGTTTCTCCAGATGATAATCGCATATTTCCCTTCTTTACATGTTCCCTTTCAATACACGGAGGTTTGTTTTTATTATCAGGTCCAAAGTCGAAAGCTAATAACTTGTCATTGAAAACGGATAAGGAAAACAATTGAAATGTTTCTGTATACTTCCAAAGAATAAAATTTAAAATATATTTTGCTACACCTTCAAGCACATCGTGCATAATATCAGCTCCTACCTGTTGAAATAAATCGAAATGTTTTACCCCCATAAATACACACTTTTCCTTTATACCGGTTAAGGAAACATTTTTCAGAGCCAGGTCAGCTTCATACCCTTCAGCTGTACGAAGAAGTGTTGTATCCTCATAAAATTGCTCTTTTAATACTTTCTTTGTAACCTTACAAACCCTGCAGGAAAAATTTGCTGAGAAGCTCTCAACAAACCCAATCATAGAATGTATTCCTAAATTGTCACCAAGAATCAAAGCGAGCTCAAAATATAAAGTACCCTTAAAAGTTGAAATATCTAACTGTACGCCCTCTTCAATAAGAAAATTAAATTCATTTATAAGGGGTTGGAAAATAACGTTATTGCCAAAAGTTACTCTATCAGTTGAATGAAAAAGTAATGCTAGAAATATGTTCGACAGAACTGATGAACGCCAAGGCGGAAGGCATGGAATTGAGACATATACTGCTCCTAATTTGTGAACACCAGCATGACTTCCAAGAACGTTTCCAATCTCATAATCATCAAAATACATGAAAAGAGGCAACACTATTCGGTTCGAATGATGTTTCACTCTGTTTTTCCAAAAAGAACCTTGAATGAAATTCTCTATAGCATTACTGTTTTGAACAATGTCCATGTACTCCAAAGTTTCAGTAAGTATGCTTTCAAGCGAAAAAAATTGTTGCAATACATGTCTTAGGGGTATAAAATGCTCTTGACATGCGACTGGTTGCATGCGTATTTTACCTTGTGTTTTAACTTTATCAAATCTCTGACCAATAACAATTCCCTGCGGTTCGATGTACGATCTTCGTTTCATGAAATAACTTATTCTTTTTCGTTCAGTTGAAAAACATTCTAAGGGGGAAATAAGTGAAGGAACTATTGATTCGACTAATGATTTTGAAACATCATTAGACAGAGAGCGTTCAAGGCAAACTTTGTCAACGCAGTTCTTTAGAGCTGGGCTTAATGAGCTGAAAAATTCTACTAAGCCATCAATTACTTTTTGAACGACATTTCTAGGCAAAATAGTATTCGCATACAGGGATGCAATAAAAATGGATAATGACTCATTAACCGTTTGTGATTCCTTAAATTTAATGTTATTTACTCCTTCACTTTTTTGTGGAAAAGTTGCAGTTTGCTTTTCTTCGATTTGAGAGTCCATATTAGAGATCGATTGTTTATTTTGACGTTGAGAATCATGTTCTCTTTGAAAATGCCTCCTTAATGAGTTGAAAATGGAGAATGTCCGCCTACAATCTCCCTCTTGGCACTTATAAAGTTTGATGTCGTGATCGCTATGGTTATATGAAAAATGTTGCCTAAGGCTTTTAAAGTCCATAAGAAAGGATTGACAGAGAAAGCAAATGACCATTTTAAGAATTAATGTGAATAGGGAGTAAGAAAATATAAAAATTCATAGCTCTCAAAGCGAAGTTGTGTAAACCTACTAAGTTTTCGAGGTATTTTTCACCTGTTATATCAGAAATAATTACACAAAATTGTTGGTTTTGGAGTAAGAACAGATTAGTTTTCGAAACTGCCGTAGCAAAGCATTTTCAAGGAAAAGCATAAAAGCAAAAAAAAAAACGATTTTTCAAAATATCTGTGACTAGTAAATAGGAACAGATAAATTTTAGTAGTGCTTCTTGCCTGGGAAAGTATTATTAATGAATTATGGAAAGTCAAATCCATGTAAAAATCCACGTACACCTACTTTCAGCGGGATATTCCGCATTTACCATGGATATAATCTTAAAACAAATATCTACTGCTTCTAAAATAGAACTTAAAATATATTTTGTATTATCTACTACAACAAAATAACTGGAAATTTGATTTAAGGACGAACCTACTAATAATATGAATGGTTGAAGAGTGAGTCCTAAATCCTTAAGTTTACCACGCCTTAATGATATCGCTTCGACTATTTTGGCATGGCTGCATAGATTTTGTATTATCTACTATACAACAGAGCTTCTTGAAAATAAATTAAATTCGAACCTACTAAGGAATAAATGGTTGAGGAGTGAGTCCTTGAGTTTTTGACGACTTAACGATATAGCTTGATCTAAACAAATAAATTCGTAACTTCTCAAGAAAAGTGTTTTTAAATAACTAAGGATGGATACAAAAAATGTCAGCGACTAAGGAGTAAGAACAGGAAAACTCATAAGTTTTTTAAATCTTTTTCAAGCTCTTATATCAAGAAATGATTTCACAAAATTTTTGATTTTTGAGTAAGAAAAGATTCGTTTCCGGATCTGCCGTAGCAAAGTATTTTCAAGGAAAAGCATAAAAGCAAAAAAAAAAACGATTTTTCAAAATACCTGTGACTAGTAAATAGGAATAAATTTTAGTAGTATATAGTAGGGAAGTATAGTATTTTCAATGAATTAAGAAAAGTCATGACAGCAAAAACGTTTTTGGCTGGTGAGTAATCACACATTAATTTTCATTAATTTCTAATTCCATCAGCAAAGTATTAGCTGCAGTAGATTCTTTGTCAAAACTTGTTTTTATTTTATAAAAAGCTTTTTGGATAAGCATCCATGTACACCTACTTTCAGCGGGATATTCCGCATTTACCATGAATATAATCTTAAAACAAATATCTACTGCTTCTAAAATAGAACTTAAAATATATTTTGTATTATCTACTACAACAAAATAACTGGAAATATGATTTAAGGACGAACCTACTAATAATATGAATGGTTGAAGAGTGAGTCCTAAATCCTTAAGTTTACCACGCCTTAATGATATGGCTTCGTCTATTTCGGCATCACTGCATACAGTTGTGATGAAGCCTTCACGAGCCTCTGCTTTTGAAGGCCTCCAAATCTTTCTGTTGACTCCCTTTAGCCGGATGTTGGAGGTGTTTAAGAGTGAGGGAATAAGTAGAAAGGCTCCTATGTTACTTATTTCTTCCGACACTGAAATTAATAAAAACAAAACAAAACAAATTATTAAACAAAATTCAACGATTTAAATATTTTGAAGTTTTGTAGATATCGGAAATAAATAGGTGGTAAGTGGAAAATATAAAATTATCACTTACATATTTGAAGAGATAAAAGCTCTTGCATGTATTTGTCCTTGGTATTTCCTCTTTTTTGGGCAATTGAGAAGATCTTATTTTTGAGTCCTGGAAAATGTTCCCATAGACCCATGTAATTTTCGTTGTAAACTTTATTGAAGTCTTTTTCAAGCTGTTAAGAAAAATTGTAAAATTGTAATTTTGATTTATCGTACAAGATTTCAATTATATATAGAATATACTTTAATATAAATTGTTGCGGAAAAATGTATGCAGAAATATTATGCAAAATATGTGTGTGACGACTATAGGAATAGTAAAAAGAAGTTCTGTATACTATTTCACGACCATTTTTTATCGATTAAGGGTAAAAATATGAAAAATATGAAAAATTTCTCTTAATAAGACGTAAAACACCTAAAAAAACTGTATTAGATATTTTTTTTTTTGTTGACAACGGTCAACATAAAAATGGAATACATACTTCAATGTTTTTTTAAAATGAATTTATCATACATTAGGCGTGTTTTTTTCGTACAGTACAGTAAGAAATTTCCATAAAAACACATCGGCAGTAACCTGGTTTTTTTATTCACATTTAGTACTATTAAGCAATTATAATTACGCCATGAACGATAGATCTATTGAGATACAATTGAATTATAATTAATCGTTGAAACATCTAAGAACAAATCTAACAAAATCCAATTCGAAACTCGAATAAACGTCAAACTATCCACAGTTGGATTCTACTACATTTTAAGGCAATTCTTATCATCCAAAATATAATATAATAAATATAGTACAAAAAGAGGTAATTTCTAAGATAAATTAGTTGTTACCAGCTTGTATCCTAAAGTTTTTTTTAAAGCTGGAAATTCTTCATAATATTTTGATATGGTCATCTCCTTCAGAAGCTGAAGACGAGCATGAGTTGTGTTTACCCACTTTTCCTCTGCTGTATTCCAAGGGCAACTAGAATTTCTCAACCATTGTAAATTTTCTTCGGCACTTTCTTCATCTTCTGGGATTTCCAACGCCAGTGCCAACCGCTTCAAAGATGTTGGTACTGGAGATGATACCCGACTTGAGCAAGGTGACAATGACGAAGAACGACAGCGTCTTGCAATTATACCTGTTTCGCGATATTTTCTCTTCAGATTGTGAATATGGTCGGGCAATTTTCCAGCCAATCGGTTAACAACCCCGCGACCAGAATCAACTAATTTGTTATGGAAGTATACAGATTTGCTTTCAGCGGGGAATAAGTGAACTATATCATTTGTCCACTTGCCATAAACTTGAGCAGTGATATTTCGTTCCGGGTTATTTTTAAGAACATGCGTGCAAATAATCCGCACCAATCGAAGCCTAGCTACATTTTCAAGTGGTTTTTTTTTATCTAATGTCAAGAGACCTTTTCCTTCTAGAGATCCTTCAAGAAGTTTTTTGAGGTTCTAAAAAATAAATATCGTAAACAATTTTAAAAAATTATTAGAATTAGAAACTTTATTTTTTACATCTAAATTATTTTTGCTAAGGACATTTTCGTGAATATTTACAGGTGTACTTGTATTATCTTGCGGTACAATTGAGGTTGATTCAAGTGTATTATTGATTACGTAATCGGGCAAAATATCGCTTAATGCAAAACTTATATTTTCTGTCTGGTCTGGGGTACTAGGGAAGCTTGATTCATATAAACATGTAGTGTCTTGAGGCACATAAACCTGAAGATCGTATAACATCAATCATTCAAGAAAAAATTATTATTCAATTTGTATAACCAACCGAAGGGTTTTTAGCATTGGGATGTATTGCTTTTCGCCATTCCTCCAAATTTCGGGTGAAAAGAACTCGGTGTCCTATGATTGGAATCAATTCTTTGATCTCAACCGTGCTTAGTAGCGCTAGAGTCATTGAAGATACAGCATTTTCTATACACATACATAATTGGAAGTAAAGAAACAGACCTTATAATTAACAATCTATAATAACAAAACCAAAGAGTATAAATAAGTTGAGACTGCCTAAAAAAGATTCCATAGAATATGATCAATTGAAAATCACATATAAAAAAGTAATAGATTCTTCTACCAAAACATAATAAAGCAAAGGCCTACGTCTGGAAAAAGCGATCCATCCAAAGACACATTAACCGTCCCTCATCTCACAAAATAACACTACTATTTTGTCGACATTTTACAGAGATGCATCTTTAAATTAATTTATTAAAAAATTGATTTAATCATCCCACGCTTCTTTCCCCCCAAATACTGCACGCTCTGGGGTTCATTTTTACCGAGTATCACGGCAGTTTTGATTGCAAGACATATCGGAAGTCATTTAAATTATTTGATGTCATTACAACACATTATACATATACACAGTTTATAATATTGTATATTTACATACAATGTTTACAATATACATAGTTTATAATATTGTATGTTTATACCAACATACCAATATAGCTTTGTTTTAATGATACAAGATTTATCCTGATTAATGCAAGCAGTTAAAAAATGTAAAAACTATAAAAAAAGAAAAAATTTAATGTTATAAAAAATAAATTGATAGGATCATGCCGAAGAAGATTTCTTATTAAGAAAAGTCAGTTCATGAGATGACGGACGGTATAATGAGAATAAAGAGAAAAATTTCATAAAATTTTTTCTTAAAAAAATATAAACTAAATTTTTATTATTCATAAGACATACAATGATGCAACCCATTTTACTTTTACTGTTGTGTAAGATTTGATTTGTCAATATTTATATTTCTGAGATCTCCGTAATTTTAGAAATATAAAAATGATTCCTTAACTTACTCCCATGTTCTGTATTCCACTAGTTGTGAATTCACATGACTTTTTCTCTCGCAATATTGTTCGGCAAATTTTTTCATTAGAGTTCCTCTTTCTTTTAATGCGAAATTTTCGAAAACGAACGAATTGTAGAACATGGAATTTTAATTCACGTGATATTGAAATGCAATTTCAATTTGCTTTCATTCGGAATGCAGAACATGGGTATTTGCAAAAATATTACCTGTCAGTATACGTAAACAAAAGTACTTATTTTTATTCATGTTCTAATCTTATTTTTATGTTCATAAATTTTATATTTTTATAATCAATCATAGAATATGTAGCTAAGTAACGAGTTTAAGAAAATATTTTGATTTGGTAAACATTTTTACTTTCAATTAACGTACCTTTAAAGACATCTATGTAGGTCTCGAGGTCCCACTCCCTCAGAAGATTTTGCACATCGTCATCCATCTATAAAACACATGAGATACTGATGAAGCAAGAACCTAATTTATTGGAATTTGTATGATAAATGTAATAGATTTAACTTTGTTGGTGCTTTACTTTATTTCACACATTGTTACTCAGTCTCTAAGAATAGGATACAATATATGTATTTCCATTTTTTGTACAATGGGTATATAATATGTATTCTTTCTTAAGATGTCCAGGCACAAATAAATACATACATAGATAGGATCAGTAGTGCAAAATTTCTTTGAAGAATAAAGAAAGGACACTAATGTTATGTTGGATTGTGGGAGTTTTTCAATTCTATCTAATATGAAAACATCGACTTCTCTTATAACATTATACGAACAGAGATCAAATCTGAAGTGACCAATAGAAAACCCTGTAGGTGAGTTAAAGTTTCAGTTATAAATCAAAAATATTTCATTTTAAGAAAAACTGTCGTTTAGGTGAGAAAGATCTACATATGACCGTTTTCGGAAACGTAATTTGCGTCAAAAATGCAATTGAGAGATATTTTTAAACATCAACTGCGAAAGTCAAATGTTCGAATAGCCATTTACTACAGAAACCAAATCGATAGGTTTTCGATGACATCTTTATCTTTAATTATTATAAAGTATCCTCATTTGAACTAAGTATCATACCAAGATAGTTTTAAAATCGTACTTAATCAACTAAAATATTTCGTTTTAGAACTACAGTATTATGTCAGTTTAACGTAGTAGTTATAAACTTGGGTATGTTTTTTCAAAAAGGAACAGGAAAGGAATTTCGTAAAACATCTCAAAAGGAAATCACCAGTTTTCATGCTTTTGAAAACCAAATTAATGATATTATTAACTCAGCTTAAAGAAGGAACAATAATACATAACCGTTTTCGAAAGGCAATCATCATAAATGTTTATTAATACAACCCACATAATATTCTATTCCAAGTTCCACGAACGAAACACTAAGTACAGTCAAACCCTCGGATAACTAAAAAAAAGTTTCACTTAAGCGAGCCTTGGAAAACTGGGAAAACATTTTCTACGTTTTTTCCGGAAGAAAAAAATTGAAAATTTTTCGAAGAAAAAATATTGAAAATTTTTAAGTCGTAACATTTATGTCTTAAAAATTAAAAGTTTTTCTAAGTCTTTTTCTCGAAAAAAAAATTAAAAATTTTTCTAAGTTCTGAATTTTGTGTCTTTTTTCGAAGAAAAAAATATTAACAAATTTTCTAAGTCCTAAAATGTTTCTAAGTCTTTCTCGAAGAAAAAATATTAAAAATTTTTCTCTTTTTCTCGAAGAAAAAAAATTAAAAAATTTTCTAAGTCCTAAAATTTTTCTAAGTCTTTTTCTCGAAGAAAAAAAATTAAAAAATTTTCAAAGTCCTAAAATGTTTCTAAGTCTTTTTCTCGAAGAAAAAATATTAAAATTTTGTCTCTTTTTCTCGAAGAAAAAAAATAAAAATTTTTTTAAGTCCTAAAATTTTTCTAAGTCTTTCTCGAAGAAAAAAAATTAAAAAATTTTCAAAGTCCTAAAATTTTTTTAAGTCTTTTTCTCGAAGAAAAAATATTAAAAAATTTTCTAAGTCCTAAAATTTTTCTAAGTCTTTTTGTCGAAGAAAACATATTAAAAAATTTTCTAAGTCCTAAAATTTTTCTAAGTCTTTTTGTCGAAGAAAAAATATTAAAAAATTTTCAAAGTCCTAAAATTTTTCTAAGTCTTTTTCTCGAAGAAAAAATATTAAAAAATTTTCTAAGTCCTAAAATTTTTCTAAGTCTTTTTGTCGAAGAAAACATATTAAAAAATTTTCTAAGTCCTGAAATTTTTCTAAGTCTTTTTGTCGAAGAAAAAATATTAAAAAATTTTCAAAGTCCTAAAATTTTTCTAAGTCTTTTTCTCGAAGAAAAAATATTAAAAAAATTTCTAAGTCCTAAAATTTTTCTAAGTCTTTTTGTCGAAGAAAACATATTAAAAAATTTTCTAAGTCCTAAAATTTTTCTAAGTCTTTTTCTCGAAGAAACAAATTAAAAAATTTTCAAAGTCCTAAAATTTTTCTAAGTCTTTTTGTCGAAGAAAAAAAATTAAAAATTTTTTCTAAGTCTTTTTCTCGAAGAAAAATAATTAAAAAATTTTCTAAGTCCTAAAATTTTTCTAAGTCTTTTTCTCGAAGAAAAAATATTAAAAAATTTTCTAAGTCCTAAAATTTTTCTAAGTCTTTTTCTCGAAGAAAACAAATTAAAAAATTTTCAAAGTCCTAAAATTTTTCTAAGTCTTTTTCTCGAAGAAAAAATATTAAAAAAATTTCTAAGTCCTAAAATTTTTCTAAGTCTTTTTGTCGAAGAAAACATATTAAAAAATTTTCTAAGTCCTAAAATTTTTCTAAGTCTTTTTCTCGAAGAAACAAATTAAAAAATTTTCAAAGTCCTAAAATTTTTCTAAGTCTTTTTGTCGAAGAAAAAAAATTAAAAATTTTTTCTAAGTCTTTTTCTCGAAGAAAAATAATTAAAAAATTTTCTAAGTCCTAAAATTTTTCTAAGTCTTTTTCTAGAAGAAAAAATATTAAAAAATTTTCTAAGTCCTAAAATTTTTCTAAGTCTTTTTCTCGAAGAAAACAAATTAAAAAATTTTCAAAGTCCTAAAATTTTTCGAAGTCTTTTTCCCGAAGAGAAAAGTTTTTAAAAAATTAAGTTTTCACACTCAAAATTAAAAAAACAAATGTTTTGAAAAAAAATTTAAAATTTGTTCGAACTACTTTTTGTTTTAAATATTTAATGCTCTTATCAATTTTTAGTCTAGCAATAAAATACAAGCGACTTTAATTTCTTCATGTTTTTGAGAAAATTAAAAATTACAACAAAAAAAAATGCCCTAATTTGATTTCAATGCATTTTTAAGTTGTTAAAAATAAATTTAAAGAATTTTGTTTCAAAATTTCGAGTTTGAAAAACTTTTCACTAGAACAATTTAATTTAAAAACACGTTTATTGGATGGATTTTTTGGGTCTAAAAAATTTTCACATGATGCTGTTAAACTAGCCGTTGATTTTTAATAATTTTTTTTATCAAACTACACCTACTAGCTATTTATCATCCCACTACTTATGCAAATCATCCGTAGCTAGGTATTTAAGAATTTCAAAATTATTTAATTAAAATTTCTATACATATTCTAAATTTGATGAATCTTTTAACGTTTCAAAAATTTTTTGCTTTTCAATTTAAATTCAAAATCAAGTTAACTAATAATTTGTCTTTAGGATAACGTTTGACAAAAACAATTTTGTTGTAGTCATGTTGTAGTCAAAATATTTAAAAAAATCTATGTTATTGCCATGAAAAAATGCAAACATTTTTTGGAAAAATTGATATCCCAATACAATGATCAACAAAATCAATAGGTTTTAAATGAATTAAGCCTTAATTAAAAATAGTATGATGTTAAACTCGATTTAAATTTTTCAAAATCCTCTATGGAACTCAGTGTCATACCAAGATAGTTTTAAAATCATAAATACCAAATCAACGGCATTCTTATGTCAGTTTAACGTATAAACAATATACATAAATTGCAGTTTTTATAAGCAACTACAAATACATAATTTCGTTTGGGTTAACATATATCGCATTTTGAATTTGAATTGAAATAAGCGCGTTATGAAAAAATATCCAGGTAAAGAAGCAGTTTTTCAAAAAGAGATATAAAAACCTGACTTCTCAAAAAATCGCAAAATCAAATCGCCAGTTTCCATGCTTTTTGGAAAACGATTTCAAAATAAAGTTAACTATTTGACTTTAGCTTAACGTGGGTCTATTATGTTTCAGAAAATGAATTATATAATTGCATTATGAACTTAGTTTAAAAAGGAACAGTCAAAAAAATATCTTTTTGAAGAAAAAAATCATATTAGGGTAAAATAATACAACTCACCTGTTGTATTCCACGTTCCACCACCGTAATACCAAGTACCACCAAGTGCCACCAAGAAAATTTTCTTCGATTGTTTATTTCAATGCTAAAAAGATGAAATAAGTATTAGATTATCTTAGTTTAATAAAATATTAAACAGTGGACTTCAATTATTGACATCCAAAGTTTTTATGTAAAAACATATATTTAATAAAATATTAAACAGTGTTTAGATTTCAATTATTGACACCAAAAGTTTTTATGTGAAAATATATACGAACAAAATTTTGAAATTTCAACTGTTTTGTGATGCCAAGAAGAAATGTTTTTCAAAATTTTGAGTTTGAAAAACTTTTCACTGAAATAATTTGGATTTGATGGCTTTAAAAAAGATTCACACGACCTTGTAAAACTAGCCGTTGATTTTTAATAATTTTTTTTTCTTAAGCCAGCTACACCTACAAGCTATTTGCCATGCCACGCCACACCTTATACAAATCACCCGTAGGTATTTAAGAATTTCAAAATTGTTTTATTCGAATTTTTATATTCTAACTTTGATGATTCTTATAACTCAATAACTTATAGCCAATAAGAATTAATTAATCAAATAAAAACTCACCTAGTATATTTTACGTTTCAACAAAGTTTTGCTTTTCAATTTAAATTCAAAATCAAGTTAACTATTTGTCTTTAGGATAGCGTTTGACAAAAACAATTTTGTATTTTTTCAATTTATTGCTGTTGTGAATGTTGTTGTCAAAATATTAAAAAAAAATCTATTAAATTGCCATGAAAAAATGCACATTTTTTGAAAACACTGACATCTCATTACATAATCAACAAAATCAAGAGGTTTTCAATGAATTTAGCTTTAATTTTAATATATATAGTTTATGATGTTAAACTTGATTTAAATTTTTCAAAATCCTCTGTTGAACTGTCATACCAAGATAGTTTTAAAATCGTCTTTCTAAATCAACGACATTATTATGTCAGTTTAACGTATTTACAATATATATTGCAGTTTTTATAAGCAACTACAAATAAATAATTTCGTTTGGGTTAACATACATCGCATTTTGAATTTGAATTGAAATAAGTGCTTTATGAAGAAATATCTAGGTAAAAATTATAATAAAAGTGGGGAGCAGTTTTTCAAAAAGGTATATAAAAACCTGACTTCTCAAAAAATCGCAAAATCAAATCGCCAGTTTCCATGATTTTTGGAAAACGATTTCAAAATAAAGTTAACTATTTGACTTTAGCTTAACGCTGGCCTATTATGTTTCAGAAAATGAATTATGTATATAATAGCTTATGAACTTAGTTTAAAAAGGAACAGTCAAAAATAATATCTTTTTGAAAAAAAAACGTTCCACCACCTTTCTACCACTGCCTCGTTCCACCACTTTAACACCACGTACCACCAAGTACCACCAAGTACCACCAAGCAAATTTAAAATTGTTTATTTCGATGCTAAAAGGATGAAATAAGTATTAGATTATTTTACTTTAGTAAAATAAATTTAAATAAATAAAGTTTTTATGTGAAAACATATAGGTATGAAAAAAGCGTTAAAATTTCAACTGTTTTTTGATGTAAAAAAATTTTTTTTTTTCAAAATTTTGAGTTATAAAAACTTTTCACTCAAATAATTAAATTTAAAAACACGTTTAATAGATGGATTTTATGGCTTTAAAAAAAATTTCTTATGGCGTTGATTTTTGATAATTTTTAATAAATTTTTTTTTCGTAGGAAGCTACACCTACTAGTTATTTGCCATGTCACACCTTATGCAAATCATTTATTTAAGAATTTCAAATTTTTTTATTAAAACTTTTATAGGTACTCTAACTTTGATGATTCTTATAACTCAATAACTTATAATAAATAAAGATTAATTAATCAAATGAAAAACTC
Organism: Epistrophe grossulariae; assembly: GCA_929447395.1. Taxonomy (NCBI): domain Eukaryota; kingdom Metazoa; phylum Arthropoda; class Insecta; order Diptera; family Syrphidae; genus Epistrophe; species Epistrophe grossulariae. Next base: position 118,092,024 of record OV839568.1, read on the forward strand.
ACCTAGTTTATTTTACGTTTCAACAAATTTTTGCTTTTCAATTTAAATTCAAAATCAAGTTGACTGTCTTAAGGATAAAGTTTGACAAAAACAGTTTTGTATTTTTTCAATTTATTGCTGTTGTGAATGTTGTTGTCAAAATATTTAAAAAAAAATCTATGTAATTGCCATGAAAAAATGCTTTTTTTTGATATCTCAATGCCATGATCAACAAAATCAATAGGTTTTCAATGAATTTAGATTTAACTATAATATATAGTATGATGTTAAACTCGATTTAAATTTTTCAAAATCCTCTATGGAACTTAGTGTCATACCAAGATAGTTTTAAAATCATAAATACTAAATCAACGACATTTTATGTCAGTTTAACGTATTAACAATATATATTGTTTTTATAAGCAACTACAAATACATAATTTCGTTTGGGTTTGAATTTGAATTGAAATAAGCGCGTTATGAAGAAATATCCAGCTAAAAATTATAATAAAAGTAGGAAGCAGTTTTTATAAAAACTTGACTTCTCAAAAAATCGCAAAATCAAATCGCCAGTTTCCATGATTTTTGGAAAACGATTTCAAAATAAAGTTAACTATTTGACTTTAGCTTAACGCTGGTCTATTATGTTTCAGAAAATGAATTACGCATATAATTGCTTATGAACTTAGTTTAAAAAGGAACAGTCAAAAATAATAACTTTTTGAAGAATAAAAACTCAAAATTAGGGATGATTCTTATAACTCAATAACTTAAAACCAATATCAAATGATTAATTAATCAAATAAAAACAATAACCTGGTTTATTTTACGTTTCAACAAATTTTTGCTTTTCATTTTTAAATCAAAATCATGTTAACTATTCGTCTTTAGGATAACGTTTGACAAAAACAGTTTTTTTTTTTTCAATTTATTGCTGTTGTGAATGTTGTTGTCAAAATATTTAAAAAAAATCTATGTAATTGCCATGAAAAAATGCCCTTTTTTTTGAAAACATTGATATCTCAATACAATGATCAACAAAATCAATAGGTTTTCAATTAATTTAGATTTAAGTATAATATACAGTATGATGTTAAACTCGATTTAAATTTTTCAAAATCCTGTCATACCAAGATAGTTTTAAAATCGTAAATACCAAATCAACAACATTATTATGTCAATTTAACGTATTAACAATATATATTGCAGTTATTATAAGCAACTACAAATACATAATTTCGTTTGGGTTAACATATATCGCATTTCGAATTTGAATTAAAATAAGCGCGTTATGAAGAAATATCCAGGTAAAGATTATAATAAAAGTAGGGAGCAGTTTTCCAAAAAGGGATATAGGAATTAAGCTTAACGCTGGTCTATTATGTTTTAGAAGATGAATTAAATAATTGCATTATGAACTTAGTAAAAATCATCATTAGTGTAAATTAATACCACTCACCTGTTTTATTCTACGTTCCACCACCTTCTACCACTGCCTCGTTCCACCACCTTAACACCAGGTACCATCAAGTACCACCAAGTACCACCAAGTACCACAAAGTACCTCCAAGTACCACCAGGAAAATTGAAAATTTTTTATTTCGATGCTAAAAAGATGAAATAAGTATTAGATTATTTAGTTTAATAAAATTAATTTAAATAAATAAATAAAGTTTTTATGTGAAAACATTGAAAAAAATGTTGAAATTTCAACTGTTTTCTGATGTCAAAAAAAAATATGTTTTTCAAAATTTTGAGTTTGAAAAACTTTTCACTCAAATAATTTAATTTAAAAACACGTTTAATAGATGGATTTGATGGCTTTAAAAGTTTCACACGACCTTGTAAAACTAGCCGTTGATTTTTAATAATTTTTTTTCTTAAGCCAGCTACACCTACTAGCTATTGGCCATGCCACACCTTATGCAAATCATCTGTAGGTATTTAAGAATATAAAAATTGTTTTATTATAATTTTTATATTCTAACTTTGATGATTCTTATAACTCAATAACTTATAACCAATAAGAATTAATTAATCAAATAAAAACTCACCTAGTATATTTTACGTTTCAACAAAGTTTTGCTTTTCAATTTAAATTCAAAATCAAGTTAACTATTTGTCTTTAGGATAGCGTTTGACAAAAACAATTTTGTATTTTTTCAATTTATTGCTGTTGTGAATGTTGTTGTCAAAATATTTAAAAAAAATCTATTAAATTGCCATGAAAAAATGCATTTTTTTGATATCTCAATGCCATGATCAACAAAATCAATAGGTTTTCAATGAATTTAGATTTAACTATAATATATAGTATGATGTTAAACTCGATTTAAATTTTTCAAAATCCTCTATGGAACTTAGTGTCATACCAAGATAGTTTTAAAATCATAAATACTAAATCAACGACATTTTATGCCAGTTTAACGTATTAACAATATATATTGTTTTTATAAGCAACTACAAATACATAATTTCGTTTGGGTTTGAATTTGAATTGAAATAAGCGCGTTATGAAGAAATATCCAGCTAAAAATTATAATAAAAGTAGGAAGCAGTTTTTCAAAAAGAGATATAAAAACTTGACTTCTCAAAAAATCGCAAAATCAAATCGCCAGTTTCCATGATTTTTGGAAAACGATTTCGAAATAAAGTTAACTATTTGACTTTAGCTTAACGCTGGTCTATTATGTTTCAGAAAATGAATTATGTATATAATTGCTTAAATGAACTTAGTTTAAAAAGGAACAGTCAAAAATAATATCTTTTTGAAAAAAAAACATACTAGGGTAAAATAAAACCACTCACCTGTTGTATTCCACGTTCCACCACCTTTCTACCACTGCCTCGTTCCACCACTTTAACACCACGTACCACCAAGTACCACCAAGCAAATTTAAAATTGTTTATTTCTTAGCTAAAAGGATAAAATAAGTATTAGATTTTTTTACTTTAGTAAAATAAATTTAAATAAATAAAGTTTTTATGTGAAAACATATAGGTATGAAAAAAGCGTTAAAATTTCAACTGTTTTTCGATGTAAAAATTTTTTTTTTTTTCAAAATTTTGAGTTATAAAAACTTTTCACTCAAATAATTAAATTTAAAGGCACGTTTAATAGATGGATTTTATGGCTTTAAAAAAAATTTCTTATGGCGTTGATTTTTGATAATTTTTAATAAATTTTTTTTTCGTAGGAAGCTACACCTACTAGTTATTTGCCATGTCACACCTTATGCAAATCATTTATTTAAGAATTTCAAATTTTTTTTATTAAAACTTTTATAGGTACTCTAACTTTGATGATTCTTATAACTCAGTAACTTATAATAAATAAAGATTAATTAATCAAATAAAAACTCACCTGGTTTATTCCACGTTTCAACAAATTTTCACTTTTCTATTTAAATTTAATTTTTAACCCCGCAGTCCGCACACGGCACACCACGCACAGAAGACAAACAGAAACTGAATGATTATATTTTAAAAGTCGTAATTCGCTCAAGTTTTACCGTTCATTTTTTTCGGCGTCGGTTTTGATACACACATGTACACATGTGTGAAAGTATTCGCGAAGAAGATTGTTTCATCGTATTCGCTTAGGTAAAATAAACAAGGCAACACGATTAATATATAACAAGTGTGTGTATGAAATCAATCAATCTGTGTGTGAATGTATGCTTTTCGTAAAAGTAGACGTTGTGCTTGGGAAAAAAGAATAGAGAAAAGACAAAGCATGTCGGCATATTATGTAGGTATGTACCAGAGTTACCAATGGGATACAATAGTATCCCGGGGGATTCTTTTTTTTTCGGGGATAATTTTTTTTAAAAAGGACACAATTTCTCAAGAAAAGTTAAAAAATTTTTGAAAAGTAAAACTTTATTGTATTTTATTACAATATTTATTTGTATGTATATGAATGAAATAACGTATTTAAATTTTGTTTTATAAAATAAAAACGCTTTATAATTAACTGTTAAAATTTGACTTTTTTTAATTTTGCATTTATTTCCAAAAGGATACATTTATTTTTAAGAAGACTCTTTTTTTAATTCGGAGGGATTCATAAATAATTTTGGCTGCGGTAACACTGGTAGGTAGGCAGATTATTCTTCACCTAATGATTGTAGAATATTTTGTATGTATTTGGTTTTTTCAAGGAAAACTTTGTTTTTGAAGGTGCAGTAGGTACATGGATGATGCAATCATCCGCTTCTACCATCAGTGTTGCCGTCTTAGCACTTTTTTGGAACTATGAAATATTTTATAGATTGGCATATTATTCAATACGTTTGAAGCTTATTTAATATTTAAAAGAAAATATTAACGAACCGCATACTAATGTCGTGTTGGTAAAGGCAATTGTAGACAGCAAGAATTTATTTATTTATTATTTATTTATTTTTTGAAAGTTGAAAAAAAAAACTTTTTTTACCAACTTTTTTTTACCAAATTTTTTTGTTGATTTTTTATAGCTGGCACTTCCTAGATACTAGATAAATATACATTTTTTAAGTCGCTAGGTCGCTTAGTTTAGCCGAAAGTTAAGTTTAAAGGCGTCAACTTTGATGCCTCTAGCACGTCTAGATCGCGTTTAAAGATAAAGGTCGATTTTTCATTTAATGCGATGCATCAATTGAAAGGTGCCACTTCCTAGATTACGAATATGCATTTTTTGAGTTTATTTTTTTGAAAGTTTAAGAAAAAAACTTTTTTTACCAACTTTTTTTACCAAATTTTTTTGTTGATTTTTTGTAACTGGCACTTCCTAGATCACGAATATGCATTTTTGAAGTCGCTAGGTCGCTCAGTTTAGCCGCAAGTTAAGTTTAAAGGCGTCAACTTTGATGCCTCTAGCACGTCTAGTTTAGCCGCAAATCGCGTTTAAAGATAAAAGTCGATTTTTCATTTAATGCGATGCATCAATTGAAAGGTGCCACTTCCTAGATTACGAATATGCATTTTTTGAGTTTAATTTTTTGAAAGTTTAGGAAAAAAAACTTTTTTTACCAAATTTTTTTGTTGATTTTTTGTAACTGGCACTTCCTAGATCACGAATATGCATTTTTGAAGTCGCTAGGTCGCTCAGTTTAGCCGCAAGTTAAGTTTAAAGGCGTCAACTTTGATGCCTCTAGGACGTCTAGTTTAGCCGCAAATCGCGTTTAAAGATAAAAGTCGATTTTTCATTTAATGCGATGCATCAATTGAAAGGTCTCACTTCCTAGATTACGAATATGCATTTTTTGAGTTTATTTTTTTGAAAGTTTAAGAAAAAAACTTTTTTTATTAACTTTTTTTACCAAATTTTTTTTTGTGATTTTTTATAACTGGCACTTCCAAGAGCACGAATATGCATTTTTGAAGTCGCTAGGTCGCTTAGTTTAGCCGCAAGTTAAGTTTAAAGGCGTCAACTTTGATGCCTCTAGCACGTCTAGTTTAGCCGCAAATCGAGTTTAAAGATAAAAGTCGATTTTTCATTTAATGCGATGCATCAATTGAAAGGTGGCACATCCTATATTACGAATATGCATTTTTTGAGTTTATTTTTTTGAAAGTTTTGGAAAAAACTTTTTTTAGCAACTTTTTTCTGTGAATCAGGATTTCGTACCCAACCCATTTGAAACCACTGTTTTTACCCTCGAATTAAAAGTTGAGAGCTTAAAACAGTGTTCTGATGTTTTATCTTTTTCTTAAAAAATATAGTTTGTCAAAATTTCAAAAATGACTTTAACCCAAACAAATATATCAAATTTAATTTTTACCTACTTACATTATATACGTCATACCTATTCTGGGTTGTTAAAAAAAGACTTCTTATATCTACCTACTATATTTAAACGTTTGCCAAATAGTGATACCTATTTTCTACCATAATTTGTAACAAAACCCAAATTTTGTAACAATGTATTTTTCCTTTAATTTCAAATTCTAAGCAAACAGCAATGCGAATCTAACTATGTATTAAAATACGAACATCGACAACTCTTTAAAATAAAAACCCAGACGGCACCCTTCAACAGTACCTACCTATTTCTCCGGCAAACATAAACATGTATGTATGTGCGACAGTATGAGTGGAAAAAATGCACCATCTTAATTCGCTTTGGTAAAATACAACCAAGCAAACTCGATTAATATATGAAGAAATAACAGAGTGTGCGTTTGAAATCAACCAATCTGTGTGTGCATGTATACCATTGGTAAGCTGAAAAATATTCAATGAACGGTAAAACCAAAAAAAAAGTTTTGCTTGGGAAAAAAGAATAGAGAAAAGACAAAGCATGTCGGCATATTATGTAGGTAGTAGGTACGCAGATTATTATGATTGTAGAATATTTTGTATCGTTTGGTTTTTTCAGGGAAAACTTTGTTTTTGAAGGTACAGTAGGTACATGGATGATGCAATCATCCACTTCTAACATCAGTGTTGCCGTCTTAGCACTTTTTTGTAACTATGAAATATTTTATAGATTGGCATATTATACAATACGTTTGAAGCTTATTAAATATTTAAAAGAAAATATTAACGAACCGCAAACTAATGTCGTGTTGGCTGATATTATATTTCTACCATATTTTATTCTATTTCTACCATATTCTAGCTATTACCTATTATATTTTTTTTTACAAACATTTTGCAGGCAATTGTAGATTTGACAGCAAGAATTTATTTATTTATTTTTTTTAAAGTTTTGAAAAAAAAAACTTTTTTTAGTTAAGTTAAGTTTAAAGGCGTCAACTTTGATGCCTCTAGCACGTCTAGTTTAGCCGCAAATCGCGTTTATAGATAAAAGTCGATTTTTCATTTAATGCGATGCATCAATTGAAAGGTGCCACTTCCTAGATTACGAATATGCATTTTTTGAGTTTATTTTTTTGAAAGTTTAGGAAAAAAACTTTTTTTACCAACTTTTTTTTACCAAATTTTTTTGTTGATTTTTTATAACTGGCACTTCCTAGACCACGAATATGCATTTTTTAAGTCGCTAGGTCGCTCAGTTTAGCCGCAAGTTAAGTTTAAAGGCGTCAACTTTGATGCCTCTAGGACGTCTAGTTTAGCCGCAAATCGCGTTTAAAGATAAAAGTCGATTTTTCATTTAATGCGATGCATCAATTGAAAGGTGCCACTTCCTAGATTACGAATATGCATTTTTTGAGTTTATTTTTTTGAAAGTTTAAGAAAAAAACTTTTTTTACCAACTTTTTTTACCAAATTTTTTTTTGTGATTTTTTATAACTGGCACTTCCTAGAGCACGAATATGCATTTTTGAAGTCGCTAGGTCGCTTAGTTTAGCCGCAAGTTAAGTTTAAAGGCGTCAACTTTGATGCCTCTAGCACGTCTAGTTTAGCCGCAAATCGAGTTTAAAGATAAAAGTCGATTTTTCATTTAATGCGATGCATCAATTGAAAGGTGGCACATCCTATATTACGAATTTGCATTTTTTGAGTTTATTTTTTTGAAAGTTTTGGAAAAAACTTTTTTTAGCAACTTTTTTCTGTGAATCAGGATTTCGTACCCAACCCATTTGAAACCACTGTTTTTACCCTCGAATTAAAAGTTGAGAGCTTAAAACAGTGTTCTGATGTTTTATCTTTTTCTTAAAAAATATAGTTTGTCAAAATTTCAAAAATGACTTTAACCCAAACAAATATATCAATTTTAATTTTTACCTACTTACATTATATACGTCATACCTATTCTGGGTTGTTAAAAAAAGACTTCTTATATCTACCTACTATATTTAAACGTTTGCCAAATAGTGATACCTATTTTCTACCATAATTTGTAACAAAACCCAAATTTTGTAACAATGTATTTTTCCTTTAATTTCAAATTCTAAGCAAACAGCAATGCGAATCTAACTATGTATTAAAATACGAACATCGACAACTCTTTAAAATAAAAACCCAGACGGCACCCTTCAATAGTACCTACCTATTTCTCCGGCAAACATAAACATGTATGTATGTGCGACAGTATGAGTGGAAAAAATGCACCATCTTAATTCGCTTTGGTAAAATACAACCAAGCAAACTCGATTAATATATGAAGAAATAACAGAGTGTGCGTTTGAAATCAACCAATCTGTGTGTGCATGTATACCATTGGTAAGCTGAAAAATATTCAATGAACGGTAAAACCAAAAAAAAAGTTTTGCTTGGGAAAAAAGAATAGAGAAAAGACAAAGCATGTCGGCATATTATGTAGGTAGTAGGTACGCAGATTATTATGATTGTAGAATATTTTGTATCGTTTGGTTTTTTCAGGGAAAACTTTGTTTTTGAAGGTACAGTAGGTACATGGATGATGCAATCATCCACTTCTAACATCAGTAATGCCGTCTTAGCACTTTTTTGTAACTATGAAATATTTTATAGATTGGCATATTATACAATACGTTTGAAGCTTATTAAATATTTAAAAGAAAATATTAACGAACCGCAAACTAATGTCGTGTTGGCTGATATTATATTTCTGACATATTTTATTCTATTTCTACCATATTCTAGCTATTACCTATTATATTTTTTTTTACAAAAATTTTGCAGGCAATTGTAGATTTGACAGCAAGAATTTATTTATTTATTTTTTTTAAAGTTTTGAAAAAAAAAACTTTTTTACCAAATTTTTTTTGTTGATTATTTATAGCAGGCACTTCCTAGATCAAGAATATACATTTTTTAAGTCGCTAGGTCGCTTAGTTTAGCCTCAAGTTAAGTTTAAAGGCGTCAACTTTGATGCCTCTAGGACGTCTAGTTTAGCCGCAAATCGCGTTTAAAGATAAAAGTCGATTTTTCATTTAATGCGATGCATCAATTGAAAGGTGCCACTTCCTAGATTACGAATATGCATTTTTTGAGTTTATTTTTTTGAAAGTTTAAGAAAAAAACTTTTTTTACCAACTTTTTTTACCAAATTTTTTTTTGTGATTTTTTATAACTGGCACTTCCTAGACCACGAATATGCATTTTTGAAGTCGCTAGGTCGCTTAGTTTAGCCGCAAGTTAAGTTTAAAGGCGTCAACTTTGATGCCTCTAGCACGTCTAGTTTAGCCCCAAATCGAGTTTAAAGATAAAAGTCGATTTTTCATTTAATGCGATGCATCAATTGAAAGGTGCCACTTCCTAGATTACGAATATGCATTTTTTGAGTTTATTTTTTTGAAAGTTTAAGAAAAAAACTTTTTTTACCAACTTTTTTTACCAAATTTTTTTTTGTGATTTTTTATAACTGGCACTTCCTAGACCACGAATATGCATTTTTGAAGTCGCTAGGTCGCTTAGTTTAGCCGCAAGTTAAGTTTAAAGGCGTCAACTTTGATGCCTCTAGGACGTCTAGTTTAGCCGCAAATCGCGTTTAAAGATTAAAGTCGATTTTTCATTTAATGCGATGCATCAATTAAAAGGTGCCACTTCCTAGATCACGAATATGCATTATTGAAGTCGCTAGGTTGCTTATGGGATTTGGACAGAAGTAACTTGTTTCGATTTTCATGAGTAAGTCAGTTAATAAGAACCAAGTGATTGGTTTTATTCAAACGACACTTGTTGGTTGTATCTTGTTTAGATTTAAATAGTTAAGTCAGTAAATAAGAACCAAGTGATTGGTTTTATTTAAACAATCCTAGTTGTTTATTAATAACAGAGTTCTTATTAGATTTCAGCACATGTAACTTGTTTAGATTTTCCTAAGTATGTTATTAAATAAGAACCAAGTGATTGGTTTTATTTAAACAATCCTAGTTGTTTATTATAACAGAGTTCTTATTAGATTTCAGCACATGTAACTTGTTTAGATTTTCCTAAGTATGTTAGTAGATAAGAACCAATTGATTGGTTTTATATAAACGAAACTTGTTGGTTGTTAAAAACAGTTCGCTTGTGTAATATCAACACATGTAACTTGTTTCGATTTTCATGAGTAAGTCAGTTAATAAGAACCAAGTGATTGGTTTTATTCAAACGACACTTGTTGGTTGTTAAAAACAGTATGCTTGTGAGATTTCATCACGCGTATCTTGTTTAGATTTAAATAGTTAAGTCAGTAAATAAGAACCAAGTGATTGGTTTTATTTAAACAATCCTAGTTGTTTATTAATAACAGAGTTCTTATTAGATTTCAGCACATGTAACTTGTTTAGATTTTCCTAAGTATGTTAGTAAATAAGAACCAATTGATTGGTTTTATATAAACGACACTTGTTGGTTGTTAAAAACAGTTTGCTTGTGAGATTTCAACAGAAGTAACTTGTTTAGATTTTCATGATTAAGTCAGTTAATAAGAACCAAGTGCTTGGTTCTATTCAAACGACACTTGTTGGTTGTTAAAAACAGTTTGCTTGTGAGATTTCATCACGCGTATCTTGTTTAGATTTAAATAGTTAAGTCAGTAAATAAGAACCAAGTGATTGGTTTTATTTAAACAATCCTAGTTGTTTATTAATAACAGAGTTCTTATTAGATTTCAGCACAGGTAACTTGTTTAGATTTTCCTAAGTATGTTAGTAAATAAGAACCAATTGATTGGTTTTATATAAACGACACTTGTTGGTTGTTAAAAACAGTTTGCTTGTGAGATTTCAACAGAAGTAACTTGTTTAGATTTTCATGATTAAGTCAGTTAATAAGAACCAAGTGCTTGGTTCTATTCAAACGACACTTGTTGGTTGTTAAAAACAGTTTGCTTGTGAGATTTCATCACGCGTATCTTGTTTAGATTTAAATAGTTAAGTCAGTAAATAAGAACCAAGTGATTGGTTTTATTTAAATAATCCTAGTTGTTTATTAATAACAGAGTTCTTATTAGATTTCAGCACATGTAACTTGTTTAGATTTTCCTAAGTATGTTAGTAAATAAGAACCAATTGATTGGTTTTATATAAACGACACTTGTTGGTTGTTAAAAACAGTATGCTTGTGAGATTTCATCACGCGTATCTTGTTTAGATTTAAATAGTTAAGTCAGTAAATAAGAACCAAGTGATTGGTTTTATTTAAACAATCCTAGTTGTTTATTAATAACAGAGTTCTTATTAGATTTCAGCACATGTAACTTGTTTAGATTTTCCTAAGTATGTTAGTAAATAAGAACCAATTGATTGGTTTTATATAAACGACACTTGTTGGTTGTTAAAAACAGTTTGCTTGTGAGATTTCAACAGAAGTAACTTGTTTAGATTTTCATGATTAAGTCAGTTAATAAGAACCAAGTGCTTGGTTCTATTCAAACGACACTTGTTGGTTGTTAAAAACAGTTTGCTTGTGAGATTTCATCACGCGTATCTTGTTTAGATTTAAATAGTTAAGTCAGTAAATAAGAACCAAGTGATTGGTTTTATTTAAACAATCCTAGTTGTTTATTAATAACAGAGTTCTTATTAGATTTCAGCACATGTAACTTGTTTAGATTTTCCTAAGTATGTTAGTAAATAAGAACCAATTGATTGGTTTTATATAAACGACACTTGTTGGTTGTTAAAAACAGTTTGCTTGTGAGATTTCAACAGAAGTAACTTGTTTAGATTTTCATGATTAAGTCAGTTAATAAGAACCAAGTGCTTGGTTCTATTCAAACGACACTTGTTGGTTGTTAAAAACAGTTTGCTTGTGAGATTTCATCACGCGTATCTTGTTTAGATTTAAATAGTTAAGTCAGTAAATAAGAACCAAGTGATTGGTTTTATTTAAACAATCCTAGTTGTTTATTAATAACAGAGTTCTTATTAGATTTCAGCACATGTAACTTGTTTAGATTTTCATAAGAATGTTAGTAAATAAGAACCAAGTGATTGGTTTTATTCAAACGACACTCGTTGGTTGTTAAAAACAGTATGCTTGTGAGATTTCATCACGCGTATCTTGTTTAGATTTAAATAGTTAAGTCAGTAAATAAGAACCAAGTGATTGGTTTTATTTAAACAATCCTAGTTGTTTATTAATAACAGAGTTCTTATTAGATTTCAGCACATGTAACTTGTTTAGATTTTCCTAAGTATGTTAGTAAATAAGAACCAATTGATTGGTTTTATATAAACGACACTTGTTGGTTGTTAAAAACAGTTTGCTTGTGAGATTTCAACAGAAGTAACTTGTTTAGATTTTCATGATTAAGTCAGTTAATAAGAACCAAGTGCTTGGTTCTATTCAAACGACACTTGTTGGTTGTTAAAAACAGTTTGCTTGTGAGATTTCATCACGCGTATCTTGTTTAGATTTAAATAGTTAAGTCAGTAAATAAGAACCAAGTGATTGGTTTTATTTAAACAATCCTAGTTGTTTATTAATAACAGAGTTCTTATTAGATTTCAGCACATGTAACTTGTTTAGATTTTCCTAAGTATGTTATTAAATAAGAACCAAGTGATTGGTTTTATTCAAACGACACTTGTTGGTTGTTAAAAACAGTATGCTTGTGAGATTTCATCACGCGTATCTTGTTTAGATTTAAATAGTTAAGTCAGTAAATAAGAACCAAGTGATTGGTTTTATTTAAACAATCCTAGTTGTTTATTAATAACAGAGTTCTTATTAGATTTAAGCACATGTAACTTGTTTAGATTTTCCTAAGTATGTTAGTAAATAAGAACCAATTGATTGGTTTTATATAAACGACACTTGTTGGTTGTTAAAAACAGTTTGCTTGTGAGATTTCAACAGAAGTAACTTGTTTAGATTTTCATGATTAAGTCAGTTAATAAGAACCAAGTGCTTGGTTCTATTCAAACGACACTTGTTGGTTGTTAAAAACAGTTTGCTTGTGAGATTTCATCACGCGTATCTTGTTTAGATTTAAATAGTTAAGTCAGTAAATAAGAACCAAGTGATTGGTTTTATTTAAACAATCCTAGTTGTTTATTAATAACAGAGTTCTTATTAGATTTCAGCACATGTAACTTGTTTAGATTTTCCTAAGTATGTTAGTAAATAAGAACCAATTGATTGGTTTTATATAAACGACACTTGTTGGTTGTTAAAAACAGTTTGCTTGTGAGATTTCAACAGAAGTAACTTGTTTAGATTTTCATGATTAAGTCAGTTAATAAGAACCAAGTGCTTGGTTCTATTCAAACGACACTTGTTGGTTGTTAAAAACAGTTTGCTTGTGAGATTTCATCACGCGTATCTTGTTTAGATTTAAATAGTTAAGTCAGTAAATAAGAACCAAGTGATTGGTTTTATTTAAACAATCCTAGTTGTTTATTAATAACAGAGTTCTTATTAGATTTCAGCACATGTAACTTGTTTAGATTTTCCTAAGTATGTTAGTAAATAAGAACCAATTGATTGGTTTTATATAAACGACACTTGTTGGTTGTTAAAAACAGTTTGCTTGTGAGATTTCAACAGAAGTAACTTGTTTAGATTTTCATGATTAAGTCAGTTAATAAGAACCAAGTGCTTGGTTCTATTCAAACGACACTTGTTGGTTGTTAAAAACAGTTTGCTTGTGAGATTTCATCACGCGTATCTTGTTTAGATTTAAATAGTTAAGTCAGTAAATAAGAACCAAGTGATTGGTTTTATTTAAACAATCCTAGTTGTTTATTAATAACAGAGTTCTTATTAGATTTCAGCACATGTAACTTGTTTAGATTTTCCTAAGTATGTTAGTAAATAAGAACCAATTGATTGGTTTTATATAAACGACACTTGTTGGTTGTTAAAAACAGTTTGCTTGTGAGATTTCAACAGAAGTAACTTGTTTAGATTTTCATGATTAAGTCAGTTAATAAGAACCAAGTGCTTGGTTCTATTCAAACGACACTTGTTGGTTGTTAAAAACAGTTTGCTTGTGAGATTTCATCACGCGTATCTTGTTTAGATTTAAATAGTTAAGTCAGAAAATAAGAACCAAGTGATTGGTTTTATTTAAACAATCCTAGTTGTTTATTAATAACAGAGTTCTTATTAGATTTCAGCACATGTAACTTGTTTAGATTTTCCTAAGTATGTTAGTAAATAAGAACCAATTGATTGGTTTTATATAAACGACACTTGTTGGTTGTTAAAAACAGTTTGCTTGTGAGATTTCAACAGAAGTAACTTGTTTAGATTTTCATGATTAAGTCAGTTAATAAGAACCAAGTGCTTGGTTCTATTCAAACGACACTTGTTGGTTGTTAAAAACAGTTTGCTTGTGAGATTTCATCACGCGTATCTTGTTTAGATTTAAATAGTTAAGTCAGTAAATAAGAACCAAGTGATTGGTTTTATTTAAACAATCCTAGTTGTTTATTAATAACAGAGTTCTTATTAGATTTCAGCACATGTAACTTGTTTAGATTTTCCTAAGTATGTTATTAAATAAGAACCAAGTGATTGGTTTTATTCAAACGACACTTGTTGGTTGTTAAAAACAGTATGCTTGTGAGATTTCATCACGCGTATCTTGTTTAGATTTAAATAGTTAAGTCAGTAAATAAGAACCAAGTGATTGGTTTTATTTAAACAATCCTAGTTGTTTATTAATAACAGAGTTCTTATTAGATTTCAGCACATGTAACTTGTTTAGATTTTCCTAAGTATGTTAGTAAATAAGAACCAATTGATTGGTTTTATATAAACGACACTTGTTGGTTGTTAAAAACAGTTTGCTTGTGAGATTTCAACAGAAGTAACTTGTTTAGATTTTCATGATTAAGTCAGTTAATAAGAACCAAGTGCTTGGTTCTATTCAAACGACACTTGTTGGTTGTTAAAAACAGTTTGCTTGTGAGATTTCATCACGCGTATCTTGTTTAGATTTAAATAGTTAAGTCAGTAAATAAGAACCAAGTGATTGGTTTTATTTAAACAATCCTAGTTGTTTATTAATAACAGAGTTCTTATTAGATTTCAGCACATGTAACTTGTTTAGATTTTCCTAAGTATGTTAGTAAATAAGAACCAATTGATTGGTTTTATATAAACGACACTTGTTGGTTGTTAAAAACAGTTTGCTTGTGAGATTTCAACAGAAGTAACTTGTTTAGATTTTCATGATTAAGTCAGTTAATAAGAACCAAGTGCTTGGTTCTATTCAAACGACACTTGTTGGTTGTTAAAAACAGTTTGCTTGTGAGATTTCATCACGCGTATCTTGTTTAGATTTAAATAGTTAAGTCAGTAAATAAGAACCAAGTGATTGGTTTTATTTAAACAATCCTAGTTGTTTATTAATAACAGAGTTCTTATTAGATTTCAGCACATGTAACTTGTTTAGATTTTCCTAAGTATGTTAGTAAATAAGAACCAATTGATTGGTTTTATATAAACGACACTTGTTGGTTGTTAAAAACAGTTTGCTTGTGAGATTTCAACAGAAGTAACTTGTTTAGATTTTCATGATTAAGTCAGTTAATAAGAACCAAGTGCTTGGTTCTATTCAAACGACACTTGTTGGTTGTTAAAAACAGTTTGCTTGTGAGATTTCATCACGCGTATCTTGTTTAGATTTAAATAGTTAAGTCAGTAAATAAGAACCAAGTGATTGGTTTTATTTAAACAATCCTAGTTGTTTATTAATAACAGAGTTCTTATTAGATTTCAGCACATGTAACTTGTTTAGATTTTCATAAGAATGTTAGTAAATAAGAACCAAGTGATTGGTTTTATTCAAACGACACTCGTTGGTTGTTAAAAACAGTATGCTTGTGAGATTTCATCACGCGTATCTTGTTTAGATTTAAATAGTTAAGTCAGTAAATAAGAACCAAGTGATTGGTTTTATTTAAACAATCCTAGTTGTTTATTAATAACAGAGTTCTTATTAGATTTCAGCACATGTAACTTGTTTAGATTTTCCTAAGTATGTTAGTAAATAAGAACCAATTGATTGGTTTTATATAAACGACACTTGTTGGTTGTTAAAAACAGTTTGCTTGTGAGATTTCAACAGAAGTAACTTGTTTAGATTTTCATGATTAAGTCAGTTAATAAGAACCAAGTGCTTGGTTCTATTCAAACGACACTTGTTGGTTGTTAAAAACAGTTTGCTTGTGAGATTTCATCACGCGTATCTTGTTTAGATTTAAATAGTTAAGTCAGTAAATAAGAACCAAGTGATTGGTTTTATTTAAACAATCCTAGTTGTTTATTAATAACAGAGTTCTTATTAGATTTCAGCACATGTAACTTGTTTATATTTTCCTAAGTATGTTAGTAAATAAGAACCAATTGATTGGTTTTATATAAACGGCACTTGTTGGTTGTTAACAACAGAGTGTTGTGAAATATAACTCACAAGCAAACTAAAAAAAAAAATTCACATGGAATGAAAGTTTTGATCGAATCAAAAAAAAAAAAAAACAATAACAAACAAAGTGATTTTGTTAAAAACAATGTTTAACTTTTTTAAATCCTATTTGGTTTAAAAGTATCAATTGTTTTAAATTCAGATTGTTTGAAAAGAACTAAGAGGTTGTTTTTCAAATTGATAAAAATCAAACAAAGTTGTTTTGTTAAAATCAATCGTTTACATGGTTAAAATATTATTTGGTTAAATTATACCAACTTTAATACTGAGATTGATTGAAAACTTATAAGCTCTTGGTTGTATTTAAACTATTTTGTTTGTTAGATTGCAACAGAAAGATTGTTATAATTCTAATAATTTAATTTTGTTAAATTCCTATAATTAAGTCGTTTAAATATAACTAACAAGTATTTAAAAAACCACAACTAATTCGGTTGTTTTTAACAAAATTATTTTTCTGATTTTAACCAACGATAAAATCGAGTATCTTATTAATTTTCAAACAAATTAGTTGGTTAAAAAACTTTTATAGTTGGTTATTATTAACTGTTTATCTTTAACCTTTTTGGCTTGGTAGATTTCAAAGACGAGTACTTATTGAATTTTAAATAAGAAGTGGTAGATTTTAACATACTTTTTTTTAACCGAGCTAAAATCGCTCTCGGTTAAGGCACATTTTTCTGCGTGTGACATCGCTAGTAATTTACAAAATATTGTATTCACCATCTTAATTGCAAATCGCCTACGGCCGAACTCTATGTGTTGGAATCGTTAGTGACTCATGGAATTTAAATTAAAATTGAAACCACAAAATCACCGCTAAGTGTTTTCGTCCCCAGAAGTGCTTATCCAGACGGAGATTATCGTAAATTTCAGACTTGACGAAGATTCAAACAAGTCCATAAAAACCAGTGCTACATCTTAGTTCTGCATTTTTCAGCATAAAAATAATGAAACAAATTAAAAATTACAAGATTTAAAATTATTTGTCACCGTTTGACGTCTTGTACACTAAAGTGACATGTTATACAAAAAGTGGTTCAGTGCGTTTGTTAACTTCTTGATAACTCTCTGAGAGTGTTTTCTTTTTCTTTCAAAGTTTGACAGGTCTTACACCTTTTTTTTTTCTTTAAAAAGATACCAAATCTGCGTTCAGCGTTTATGTACTTGTATGCTTTATCAATCCTTCATGAAAATTCGTTTCGAACAACAACAAGTATGTGCAACCCAATTTTGGATTTTATTTCAAAGTATGTATAATTGCAATTTATATACACACTTAAATGATTTTAGATGGTTAATTAGATTTTGGGTGGGAGGATTTTAGTAGTAAGATGTAATCTTCACAAAAAATTTATAATTATAGCAAAGTATATAAAACGCAATGCAGCTTCTTTGAAATTATTATTAAAGAACAAGATTTCAACTCGTTCAAAGCTAAAGAATTTTTACAACAAACCTATTTTACTTATTATTCAATTTAATCTTATAGAAATGAAATTGGTGTGTAAATTGTTTAAAAATAACAATTGTTTAATATGTCTTAACTATAGTTTATTTTCCTTATAAGATATTTCTTGTATTTCTTGCATCATGTGCTGTTGCTGCTGCAGCTCCATTAGATGACTCAAAAAATGCAGAAATACTTTCATATGAAAATGAAAATCTTGGCATTGATGGATATAAATTTTCGTAAGTATCTACATATGTGTATGTTTAAAGTTCTTGCAAACCCTATATACGTTTTGTAACACTCGCATATACAAAAAATTAGTCCTGAAACATTAAAATTGAAACAAATCATATGATTTTTGTTTAATTTTTCAACGTTTCTCGACCAATTACAGAAGTGAGTGTAGTGAGTAGTAACAGATTTAAGAATTACAAAAATGTATCCCATACAGATTTGAAACAAGCGATGGTACAAAAAGAAGCGAAGAAGCAATTCTTAAAAATATCGGTACAGATAACGAAGCGATATCGATTCGAGGAACAATTTCATGGATCGGTGCCGATGGTATAACTTACACAATTAATTTTCTTGCTGATGAAAATGGTTTTCAACCAGAAGGGGATCATATACCTAAAGCATAGAATGAGGTGAAAAAATTTGTTAAAATTGATTAAATTGAAAAAAAAAACAAAAAAAAAAAATTTTTTGTTCAAAAGGTCAATATAGAATTGATCCTACTAAAAAAAGAAGAAATTAAATTAAATTAAATCGTAATGCAGCGAAATTTTAAAGGTCTCTTTACTTTCACGAAAAGTTTTAAACTGAATTTACAACTTATGAGTTATAAATACGTCATAATCGTATTTGCTGAGCAAAAGCTATAAACTTAGCTATGTAACTGCATTTTTGAATTTAATTATATAGCTCATCAGATATAAGTCCTATATAAATAATAGTCCTGCTTATTTAAATTGGATTATCTTTATTCTTTTATTTATCGAATTAAAATAAAAACGCAATTTTTCTCGTTTTTTTTCTTTTAAATTGGAACTCCTTCATAAAATTCGATGACCATAATCAAATCGTACAAAAATTCCGGGAACAATAATTTTCTCATAGGATAGATATCGAAAAAATTCTAATAAAACTGTCAAAAATATAACTCACGCAGCAACGAAAAGCAAACAAAAAATCTTGTAAGCATTTACATTCGTATTTACAGATTTCTCTAGAAAACTCTTTGACAGCTGTTGTTTGTTGTTTAGGTAGTCGTTGTTGAAATAGTTAAGCCATTTCCGTATTTATAAATATATTAAATAGCAGTGATGCCAGACTTTGGGAACAGGTTTTCCCATCAGTGATACCCGAAAATTCCCTTTTATCTCATATCTTTGTGATAAATATCCCACAATTCTCCCATAATAAAATAAATTTTAAAGAATATATATTTCGTTGTAATTATGGATCAAATATGCATTCCGCATTGGTAAAAAATATAGACGCTCAACATTTACATTATGGGATTAAATATTTACAAAAAAATGCAAAAATAAAACAATACGAAAAACTAAATGTCATTTAATTAATATGTCCAAAAATAGAGTGGAAACTTCTCCAAATATTCTGCTCGGATTTTCCGTTTCGCATCAGAAGCATAAGGCGTGTTTTTTTGCAAGCCCGGGGGGAATTGGTTTAAAAAAAAACGACAGCGGGGATTAGCGACGCCATGACAGTAAAAAACATGGAGTTTTCATACAGACTATCGATAACATGTATGTAATTCATGCCGGTAACACAGTTTTTCTGTGCGCTTAAGTTAAGCCCCGAGAATTCTCTGGGATTAGTTGTTGTTACATTTAACATGTTAATTGTTTAGCACCAACGCGACGTCGTTTTTTCATCCAATTCCCCAGGGGCTAAGTTCTTTCAATGTTTTATTTGATCACTGTTCTTTTCTTAAGCGTTGTACGCAGCTAAAGCGAAACGAAAATGTCCATAAAAAATTCCGCGGGTTCAACGCGCATCTGAAAATTCAGATTTCTGAATTTTTTAAGCTTCTGATTGGTCAGCTGTCAGTTGAATTTCAAAGTCATCTTTTTATGACACCTGCCAATCAGAAGCCAGAAAAATTCAGAAATCTGAATTTTCAGATGTGCGTTGTACCCTCAGATTGAAACAACGAAATCATAAACGAGAAATATCGTTTTAATTTTTGTTCTGCAGTACCTACTCTGTTCAACGAGCGAAATTGATAATTGTAGAGGAGATTAGTTGGAGAAGTCTCCACTCTTTTTTCACACTGAATTATTTGCGCGAATCATTAAGTGTGTTCCACACCCAGTTTCAAACAGTTTCAGACTGCCAGATTTAGTCATTTTTAGTCCGAAGTCGTTCCAGACTTCAAAAGTTGTGCTAATTCTTACAAAAGAGAGCGCGCTCGAGAGAGTAAAACATTTCCCCTTCTTGCCAGTTTTAGTCCGAGGAATTTCTTCTGGCTATTTCTGGGCTGGATGTCAAATGCCTGGTTGCCGTATGTCAGATGACGTAATTTGTCAGTTGAGTACAAATAACAATGCCGGACAAGGGTTGCCCAAGTGTTAATTTTATTTTGATTTTAGTTTTGAAAGATAAGCATACTTTTTATCATTTTATTAATCTTTTAACTAATCAACTAATTACAAAAAATTTACGCCAATAAGCAAAACTATTTCTTAAAAAGAAAATTTAAAATTGACAATATTGAGTAATACTTATATTATATAGTGCTACTTGAAGAAAAACACGCTTAAGCTTCATAATTTAATGTATAATTAAAGATTTGTTTGTTTGTATATTAATATACTTGATGTAAGCTTGTACGTTTATTCTCTGTTAACATTTTATTTTCTTGGGATGTGATTCTTGAAAATTTTGATTAAGATTTATCACTGATCTACGGCAACCATAGTCGAATATATTTTTTGACGTTTAAAAAGTAGTCCAATTTAGTGCGAAAACCGTTCCAGACATTTTTTCAGTTTTCTTTCTCTTTGAGAGCATTTCATCCCCACTCCTCAAATTTGACATTTGACCAACTTTTAGTGCGAGAAATCTTGGGAACGGACCTATTAATTGTCTGCGGAAAAGTGACATTCGAGTTTTTCTTTGTTGTTTCTTTGATTACAGCAAAGGCCTCTGTGATTTTTTTTTAATTTTTTTTTTACTATTTGGTGACATTTATTTTTTCCGCGATCGTTTCCCTTACCTCTTGGTTATCGATTTGGAGACCACAGAAAATTTTTATTTCGCTTCAACTGCGTATTAGGCTTTAAATTCTAAATCACTTACAATTATAAGAGTAAATAAATATGACCCAGGTGTGAATTTTATTACCTTTTAACTAAATTTATAAATCAGATTCTTATAGGTACATAATTCGCATAAGTCTGGCATTTAGAATAAATTAATATTATTTTTATTCGTTTACGTGTTACGGTGTGCACATATATGATTTAATGATTTAGCAACTCACGTTTCACATTTAACACGATCTTCGTTCTCTTAGGATTTTCATTCATAATGTCGCGACTTGCTATTTGCTTGTAAATAATAAAGTTTGCTATTGATGTTGGCTTTGACCTCTATCAAGATCAACTTGCTTAAAGAAATCCAAAGAAAATCTGACCTTTTTTTCTTACCTTAAACTCGTTTTTGTAAAAAATAAATAAATATGTGAGTAGAAATTGCAGAAGGTGACTCTAAATTCTAAATTTTGGGACAATTGGTTGACAAAAAAACGACAACGGGGATTATAGCAATGCCATCACAGAAACAAAATGCAGTCGGATAGGGACTTAGGGGATGACGGATATGACAGTATATATGACTTTAGGGCCTCGCCTTCTTATGCTATCAGGTCAACTAACAAACGGAAGGTTGATCAATATAAAGTTTTTTTACAAAAAGCAATTTATCCCTGACTCGTATTTTTCAAAAACGTTAAAATCATCACTTTGTGGTAATTGACAAATTGTTTATCTACTTTTGAAAGCAAATATGTATGTAATGTCATTGTGTTCGATATATAAATTAAAATAGTTAGGTTATTGTAATTAGAATTAGGTACATTTCAAATAGGTATCTATCCAAATTGAGCAAAAATTTCGTTAAGGAAACAAAATCGATTTTTATTTACATTCTGCAAATTTTGCATCTGTCAGCTGTTGTTACAAAGTGATGACCGTTACTTTTTGTGTTGACAGATACGATAATTTCCGTATAAACCTCAGTTTTTTGGCCTTTGGTTTGTGTGTTTAAAGCAAGCAGGAAGATATACTCGCAATTTACGTTATGACAGATTTTCTCCTCTGACTTTTTTTTTTGACGTTTCTGTACTTTATCTCACTCCCACTTAAGTCGTGTGTGAATTGGATTTAAATTTCGATTAAATTTCATCCGATATTAAATTTTGACGTATCCACTTATAAAGCTACACCTAATAAGTGTGAAAATTTAAACTTTGGTTAAAATTTAACACGATTTTATAACAACTCACAAGTCATAGCCTTAAGAATATAATATATGTATGTAAGTGTGTTTTTTTGCAAGCCCGGGGGGACGAACAAAGCGACGTCAGGACTAAACAACTTGCAGCATGTTAAATGAAACCTCTGGGACTTAGCTAAACTCAAAGATTTTTCTGCGCTTAACTTAAGCGGGGATACAAAACTGTATTACCGGCGTGAATTGCATACTTGTTATCGAGAGTTCGTATGGAAACTCCATTTTTTTCCTGTGATGGCGTCGCTAAACCCCAATGTCATTTTTTTCTACCATTGTAACCGGAATTGCAAAAACCATACCTAATACATCGAAATTCCACAGTATTCTAGAGAACCAATATTCACTTTTTATACCTACGTCCATATAGAATAGGATAAAAAAACGACATCGGAGTTAAGTGATTTAGGGGCCAGTTATAGCTTTCATTGAAACTCATCATTGAAAATTTTAATTGTTAATTCTGAGGCACTTAAAAAGTGAAACCAGTGATTATTTTAATGCAAATAAAATAATCACTGATATTGCTTTTTTAGGGCCTCAAAAATGAAAATTAAAATTTTCAATGATGAGTTTCAATGAAAGCTATAACTGGCACCTTATACGTAAATACAAGAACAACTTAACTTTAGTTCCGATAAAAACTGTATTACCGACGCTAATTATCATTTTCCTGTGGATATTTTGTCGAATGAAACATTTTTTTATAAAAGAATAATGGCGATTATGTCATGGAATTTAGTTTGTTTGTTTATGTTTTTATTTAATTTTATATTTCACTGAGAGAAACTTTATTTCACTGAGAGAAATAATTTTAATACGAGTTTTTGCCACAAAGCTGAAAGGATAGAGATGTCATTTTGTAACAATGATGGGCTTATTTGCTGTGATGTCTTTGTAAAGTCCCGATGTCGATTTTTTTTGTCCAATTCCACATGGACTTCCAAAAAAACACACCTATTATTGTGCTGCTGGTCTAGGTAAAAAATTCCAAAGTTTTGTTTTTCAATTTACGCGAAAGGCGTTAATGCTCACTCACTTTCAAGTTTTTCGAAAAAAAAATACTTGAGTTTGGCATTCGATTGTAAATCATCATTCTGTTTTTTTGTTTTTGTTGTCCTATACATACGGTGACCATATTTTATAATTTCACATAATGAACAAGTGAAAAAAAAACATAATTCAATTGAATTTTAAATTATTCCATTTAATTGAAAAAATATCTACATAAAAATGACTTAACTTAAAAAAGAGATGGTACCTATACAGAAATCAAAAATTCAGTCTTTGTTTTCATAAAACTTTAACTTAAAAACAGAATAACACTAAAACAAAAAAAAGTCTTACAAAAAAAAAATTTTTTAATCTAAATTAAGATAGTTGATTTTTACGAAATTCAACATTTTTCTGAAGAAATGTACTAAACAACTGAGTTCATAATTGTATTTAGTAGTTAAAAATAGATTTAGCAGTTTCGACCTTCATTTGGGTTTTTTTCATTTGCCCAAATATTATTTAGAATAGAAAAAAACTCTTTCTGCATGAGCATTTGACAAAATAAAATTATACTAGATGTCTTGTTCGTTCTTTCAAGCGGTTAGTGTACGTTAAAATCATTAAAGGCCATATTATTCACTCGAAAAGCTTAAATCTGTATGTAAATTATACAAATTCAATGTAAATACATCTGGATTTATATTTTAATCTGGATGTAGCGAGTAAGGGTATTCATGCAACGTCTTAAACATTACGATGTCGTAAAATCGTAAAGTTTCCGACACACGTTTCATGAAGGTACCAAAAAACATTTTGCGTAAATGTGCAAAATGATATGATAAACAAAGCAGCTGTTCGTTAAACGTCAAACAGCTTAAAATATTTAATTTAATTTTAACATTCTTAAAATTTGTCATCCGCAATTTAAAAATGCCCAAAATAAGCCAACAAAGTAAAACTATACAATTGTATGAACAAATTGCTTTCAATGATATATTCATTCTTGAGTTATTTGGTGAAAATGATGGTATGTATGTTTATTGTTGTGATCAACACATAAGTGAATGTGCGAATGAATTTGTGTTTGTGTAACTCACACTATTTTGAAAAAAACTCATTTTCCTCGATATGCCCGTTCCTCTATTTCTTCTTCTAAGGTTACAAGAGTTTACCATGTTTACGATGTTTACTATCTTCGTTTAACACACAAATTTGTGTCTTAAAGTTTAAGATTTGTTTGAAAATATTTCCCATACAATTTTTGACAGTTCGTTTACGACGTCGCAAACTTTAAGACGTTTACGTTCAACAAATAATTCATAGTAAACATCACTGTTCATTATTATCAAATCAAATAAATAATGAACGGATGGTTACCGTACCTACACATCAAATAAAACCTTAATAGCTGTATTTGTATATGTTTCATCGGAATCCAGATCTGGATTAAATTTTAACACGTAGGTACTACAAATACAATGTTAAAAATTTCCCATTATTTTGTTTGTTTATTACGTGTTAAAATAACACTATCACTATTATTCAAAATTACCGCATAATTTTTAACAAAAAATGTGAACATATATTTTACGTGTTATTTTTATTATTGAGATGAAAACAAACAAATTGTTTAAAATTAAAATTAAATTGCTTTAAAATATTTTTCAATTAATGATTTTAAAACGAAATTTTTATTGACTTTGTCAATTGTTTTATAGATACCTTGAATGGCCCGCTTCGCGGGTTCAGAAAAATTTCAAAATCCGTAAAAATGAAATATGTTAATACGGATTTATTTTTTTTTTTTATAGGTAAGTCTTTTTTGTTTTTAAATTTAAGTTTTATGCAAACAAAGACTGAATGTCTGATTTCTGTAACTTCATTTTTAAGTAGATATTTTTTTAATTAAATGGAATAATTTAAAATTGAATTGAATTTTGTTGCCCTTTTCACATGTTCATAATTTGAAATTCTAAAATATGGTCACCGTACATATCACTAGGATAATAATTGAAGTATAATTCTCCTAGGTGGAACCATACGCCGCGGTGCGCGGTTCAGATAGAGCAGGACATGTAATTGTACAGAGAAGGTGAGGAATCGATTCTTCCTCTTCTTCATCGATACAACTTCTGCAGAAATCATTAGAAGCCTTGTTGCGTGCTCGTCTATTAGACAGTGTCCGATAATGACACCGCTATAACGGAGCTAATGTGCAATCTGCTTAGACTTTAGAGATACCAAATTTTTAGTAAATTTAAACGACCTCTAAATATTAATCTAAAGGCCTGAAATTTTAACAAGGCTTTTTATATCACTAAACTCAATTAAAAATCTAGTGGCATTGAAAATCGAAGACATTTAAATTTTCAATCAATTTTGTCAGGCGTTTAGATTCTAGGCCCTCTCGATTCCAGCTGAATTACACACGCACAGACTGTATCCATGGCTTGTTGAGCCACTAAATTCATTTTATGTATATACTACTAAAAGCCACACTGAAAAGATTTTGCAAATTCTTCCCCTTTTTTTGTAACCTCTATATATTATGCACGTCAATGAATAGTGAGAATCAACAAGAACGAACAATTTCACCATCAAAAATATTAAACCATTTAAGATCTGTTATTTGGTGCCTCATTTACACAGCTCAGGAAGTTATTTAAAAAATCATTTTTTTTTCAATAAACTTATTTTTTTATATTTTTTTTCACAAAAATTAATAACAACCAATATTTATCATCTTTTCTTCAGTTAATTAAATCAAAGGTAGATCACTTAAACAACTGGGGCAACTGGTAAATCTGCGCTACTGGGTTGGTAACCGTTCTCATCGGCAATGTAGGTAACAGTGTGAGGTAAACCATCATTATCAATGTAACTGTATGATCCACGGACTGCGATGGCTTCGTTTTCAGTTCCAACGTTCTTCAATTGACCTTGTTCGGAGTGGGATTTACCGTCACTGGTTTCGACACTATAATTAAAAATTTATATTGATTTAAAATTTAAAAATAGTGAGTAAGTTATCACTTGAAAAAACAAAAATAAATAATTAATTGGGTGGTGCGACAGCCCGTATATAACTTTGGTCTACCGACTTACAACTCTCAACCATTCCTGGAATTTAGGGGACCTACAATTTTCTGCTGAATTCCAACGGCTAAGTTGAAAAGCACTTTTTCATGAAAAAAGATACTATTGGAGGATCTGTCAATTCCTCTCAAGAGGCAGTAACCCGTGAAAACATTTCTTTTTATAGGAGGCATATAGAATTAGAATCAAACCGAAGACTTTCGGCGTAACAGTCCTACGCACTAACCATTTCGCCACGGATTACTACGAAAAACACAAAACTTACCTGAAATCGTAGCCATCAGCTTGAACATTGCTCTCTGAGCGGAGGACTGTAGCTTGATCAGCTGGAGCAGCTTGAGCGGCCAAAGCCAAACCGAAAAGGGCAACGAGGACAATGACGAATTTCATGATGATATTGGTTTGTTATTTTACTAGTTGTTAACTGTAAGGAAACTGAAAACAAAGTGGATGCTGACTCTACGAATTCGTTACAATTTATACCTATCTCACCAAATTTTATTCAGCCTAACAAAACTTGTCATGATTCGTTTATAATAAAAAAAAAAATGCAAATGAGACAAATTTGTTTTGAAAGCTGTACGCAAATTTTTCGTTTTTTCGTATAAAAAATCAAAGTCACACGCACCTTTTCATTGTGCGTGGTCTATGAGAATAGGAAGATCAAGTTTTATTGAACTTGATTTGTTGCTATTCGCAAAATCAGAGTGGGCACTTATTATTGAATTCTTTCTTCCTTTTTTTTTGAGAACATTGACTTGCTTCTGTGGAGGAAGTTTGGATGTTATTACTATACATAATAATCTTTTTTTTATAAAAAACAAACAAACAACAGAAAGATTGTTTTTAACTGTTTCAGAAACTTCATATGTAATAGAAAATTCCAAAAAAAATAGTGGTCTTTTACAGACTTGTACCATAGCTATAATATTATTGAGGAAATAATCCTTTGGAGTTGGATTAGCGGGAATAACCCAAAAACAAGGCGATTTTTTAAAATAACTTCAAAACTCTATTTTCGTTTTGCAATTGTTTTTCTGGTAGATATACATTTTTAATTGGATGAAAGAAGTTCAGTAAAAAGTTTTGCAGATAGTCAAATAACTCGTATGGGAATTTTTAATACGAAATCGGGAAGAAAGTATTGTTTAACTAACAACATTTTGTTTCATGTTTTTTTGTCACCTTTTGATAAAACATTCCAGCCTATTTTTTATAAGCCGAATTGATTTATGTGTATGAGCTGAGGTACTTCTGCAGTTTAATAGCGTTACTGAAGATAATTGTACACAGACTTAAGGTTTTTGAAATGTCAATTTTTTAGAATACAATTACAATAAAAAAATGGTTTTCGTACTATACTACGTTGGAAAACTTATAGTCCATAAATCTTCCCTTTGGAATTTAGAAAACAAGTGAATACCAGTTGAATAGGATTGGATTTTGAAAAATCGTGGTTTAAAAGTGTTTTATTATTTCATCTTCATGACAGTATATGACTTTATGGCCTCGGCTTCTTATGCTATCAGGGTCAGGGATAAATTGCTATTTGTAAAAAAGCTTTAAGCTACACGAAAACCAACGCGATGGCGATGGCGTTCACAATTAAAATGATGATGCCTCATATAAAAATCAAAGGAATGGCACACTTCAATCACGTAGATTTGATTTATACCGCCGCGTTGGTTTGTTGGAACCTTAAAGCTATGCGCAAACCTACACGGTGGCGATCGCGATAACTTTTATCGCGCGATAAAGATGCGTTCAAAAACCTGCTCACATCAACGCGATATATTTGTATCCCATATCTTATTTTTTTTTTATATTTTTATAATTTTTTTTTGACAGATCATATAAAATGGAATTCTCCCGATTTTTTTCTATTAATTTTTCAGTATTTGAAGTCATTTTCAAATTTTCTTTTTTAAACTGTCATTTTTCTTCAGTCGATAAAGCGATCAAATGGTGCTTGCTGCGTTCAAGAACAGTCGCGTACTGAACGCAGTAGTGGAACGTGAACGCAATCCACATATCGCGTTGATGTGTGCCCCTCCGTTGATTTACGTGTGCGGCATCCACATTGTTATCGCGATCGCCAATGCCATCGCGTCGGTTTGCGCGTAGCTTAAAGCTTTTTTACAAATAGCAATTTATCCCTGACTCGTATTTTTCAAAAACGTTAAAATCATCACTTTGTGGTAATTGACAAATTGTTTATCTACTTTTGAAAGCAAATATGTATGTAATGTCATTGTGTTCGATATATAAATTAAAATAGTTAGGTTATTGTAATTAGAATTAGGTACATTTCAAATAGGTATCTATCCAAATTGAGCAAAAATTTCGTTAAGGAAACAAAATCGATTTTTATTTACATTCTGCAAATTTTGCATCTGTCAGTTGTTACAAAGTGATGACCGTTACTTTTTGTGTTGACAGATACGATAATTTCCGTATAAACCTCAGTTTTTTGGCCTTTGGTTTGTGTGTTTCAAGCAGGAAGATGTACTCGTAATTTACGTTATGACAGATTTTCTCCTCTGACTTTTTTTGACGTTTCTGTACTTTATCTCACTCCCACTTAAGTCGTGTGTGAATTGGATTTAAATTTCGATTAAATTTCATCCGAGATTAAATTTTGACGTATCCACTTATAAAGCTACACCTAATAAGTGTGAAAATTTAAACTTTGGTTAAAATTTAACACGATTTTATAACAACTCACAAGTCATAGCCTTAAGAATATAATATATGTATGTAAGTGTGTTTTTTTGCAAGCCCGGGGGGACGAACAAAGTGACGTCAGGGCTAAACAACTACCATGTTAAATGAAACAACAGTTCTTATCCTCTGGGGACTTAGCTAAACTGAAAGATTTTTCTGCGCTTAACATAAGCGGGGATAAAAAACTGTATTACCGGCGTGAATTGCATACTTATTATCGAGAGTTATCATTTTCCTATGGATATTTTGTCGAATGAAACAATTTTCTATAAAATAAATAGTGGCGACCATTGTCATGGAATTTTGTTTGTTTGTTTATGTTTTTATTTAATTTTATTTCACTGAGAGAAACTTTATTAAACTGAGAGAAATAATTTTAATACGAGTTTTCTTCTTATTTTAGCATGGCATGGTTTTTTGTTTTGCATGCGCTTGTCACAAAGCTGAAAGGATAGAGATGTCATTTTGTAACAATGATTAGCTTATTTGCTGTGATGTCTTTGGTAAATCGCGATGTCGGTTTTTCGTCAAATTCCACATGGACTTACACAAAAAACACACCCATTATTATGTTACTGGCCTAGGTAAAAAACTCCAGAGTTTGGTTTTTCAATTCACCGCGCGAAGAGCGTTAGTGCTCAATCACTTTTAAGTTTTTCGAAAAAAACAAAAATATTTATAAGTTTGGCATTCGATTGTTTTTTGTTTTTGATGTGGAAGTTTTTTCGGATCCAAAATAGCGCGGCTTCATTTGAAGCAAAATTTGTATTTTTAATTGAGCTATGTTGATGATTGACTATATGTTCCAAGATATCTAATACGTAATAGAATAGAATTTTGTTTAGATCCACTGTCGTCATTAGTCTGACTATACGGTACGATACGGATCCTAATGACAACAGTGCTGTATATGCTCATCTCTTTTTTTCTTATGTTTATTTATTATTCATGTATAGAAACTGTAATTTTTTCTTTAAAATACAGTTTGTACTCCCTACCGACTGAAGAGCCACCAAAGTAAATACTTATTTTCGGATTTTTAAAATAAATCTAGATAGACAGAGCAGGACCCAAAGTTCTTGTTCTATTACGTGTTGAAAGATGATCCTGAACCAGATCCGTAGATATTAATACACGGCTATTAGGATCTTTATCAATCCAATGTATCGATAAGGAATTAAGTATTTGTTTGAGAAATAAGCTATTTGGATTCTGCAATGATTTGTATAGTCCCCTCTATTCTAGCTGACTTACGATACCTAAACAATATTCGCCAAATGTCTGGTTCTCCACAATCTGTATAGTGGCACTAAATATATTTTATTTATTTTCTGTATACCATCAAAAAACACGCTAAAAAGATGTTGCAATTTGCAAATTCTTCCCCTTTTTTTTATGCATGTAAAAAGATATTGAGAATCAAAAAGAACGAACAATTTCACCATCAAAAATATTAAACCATTTAAGATCTGTTATTTGGTACCGCATTTACAGCTCAGGGAGTTATTTAAAAAATCATTTTTTTTTTCAATAAACTTATTTTTTATATTTTTTTCACAAAAATTAACAACAACCAATATTTATCATCTTTTCTTCAGTTAATTAAATCAAAGGTAGATCACTTAAACAACTGGGGCAACTGGTAAATCTGCGCTACTGGGTTGGTAACCGTTCTCATCGGCAATGTAGGTAACAGTGTGAGGTAAACCATCATTATCAATGTAACTGTATGATCCACGGACTGCGATGGCTTCGTTTTCAGTTCCAACGTTCTTCAATTGACCTTGTTCGGAGTGGGATTTACCGTCACTGGTTTCGACACTATAATTAAAAATTTATATTGATTTAAAATTTAAAAATAGTGAGTAAGTTATCACTTGAAAAAACAAAAATAAATAAATTAAATGAATTGGGTGGTGCGACAGCCCGTATAGAACTATGGCCTACTGGCTGACATTTCTCAACCATTCCTGGAATGGAGGGGACCTACAATTTGCTGCCAAATTCGAACGGCTAAGGTGGGAAGCACTTTTTCATGACAAGAGATACTATTGGAACAAAATTTTTTTTTTATAGGATTCAAATAGGCTGAGGATCGAACCCAAGATTTTTGGCGTAACAGTCCTACGCACTAACCATTTCGCCACGGACTACTACGAAAAACACAAAACTTACCTGAAATCGTAGCCATCAGCTTGAACATTGCTCTCTGAGCGGAGGACTGTAGCTTGATCAGCTGGAGCAGCTGGAGCGGCCAAAGCCAAACCGAAAAGGGCAACGAGGACAATGACGAATTTCATGATGATATTGGTTTGTTATTTTACTAGTTGTTAACTGTAAGGAAACTGAAAACAAAGTGGATGCTGACTCTACGAATTCGTTACAATTTATACCTATCTCACCAAATTTTATTCAGCCTAACAAAACTTGTCATGATTCGTTTAGAATACAAAAAAATGCAAATGAGCAAAATTTATTTTGAAAGCTGTACGCAAATTTTTGATATATAAAACCAAAGCCACACGCACCTTATCATTGTGCGTGGTTTATGAGAATAGGAAGATCAACTTTTATTGAACTTGATTTGTTGCTGTTCGCAAAACCAGAGTGGGCACTTATTATTGAATTCTTTCTTCTTTTTTTTTTTTTTTTTTGAGAGGAAGTTTGGGTATTATTATATAATAATATTTTTTTTTTTTTTTATAAAAAAATGTCTTGCGTAGAGAAAGATTGTTTTTAATTGTTTCAAAGAGTATATTTCAGAATCTTTATATGCAATAGAAGTTTCCAAAAAATATGATCTTTTCATACTTTTTTAATGGTGACGATAAATATAATTATTGAGGAAATAATCCTTTGAACTTGAATTAGCGGGAATAACCCAGAAACAAGACAATTTTTTTAAATAACGTCAAAATTCTATTTCCATTTTGCAATTGTTTTCCTGGCAAAAATACATTTTTAATTGGATGAAAGAAGTTCAATTAAAATTCTTATAGATAGTCCAGTATATATTTTTTAATCATAACTCGTATGGGAATGGAATATGAAATCGGGAAGAAAGTTTGTTTTTGCCATGGCGAGAGTTGTAGGTACCTTAGAGGAAGTCGGTTCTCACTAATTTCTAAATGGAGCGGGGGAGAGTTAGAGACAAATATTTTTGTTTTGTAATCGATAAATTCTGTTGAATGCATAAAAAAGCCATAAATATCTATATAACAATATTTTCCGAAAAATCTAGAAACCGAGATATGAACGTTTAAAGTAAAAAAAAAAAAATTAAACGTTTCAGAAATAATTTGCAATAAATCAGAATAATTTTTGATGGTGATGAATTTTATATTCTTGGGAAGGTATAGTAAAAAAAAATATTTTAACAATGAGTGAGGAATATTCGGTGTAATGTGATATTTTTGTTGAATACACAATTTTTGAAAAAACATATTATTTGAAAAAAATTTGTATTAGTATTTTGTTTTTTTTTTTTAATTTTTATTTTTGTCATTTAAGGGGGTGAATTTAAAAATCTTAAACTTTAAGGCAAGTTGGAAACTATTTATGTATTCGAAAATATAGTGCAAAACGTGAATTCACATTTTTAATGCCATTATGTGTAAAATCGCAAAAAATTGAAATTAATTACCACTCGTCAAATACTACAGATATTATGAAATAAAATATTATATGTATTTGTTAAAAACGGTTCAGGCTGCTTTTGATTAAATCAAACTAAAAAATTATATTTAATAAAAGATCTGATCGGCCTAGACATGAAAGTGGGGTGCTGCAAGACTTCTTGGGCTTGGCCTTCTGCATCCAAACCAAAGACGAGTATGAAATCGATTTCTAAATAAATTGTCTGATAACATTTCCGTTGTCTCTCAGATGCACTGACAAAATGCACCATTACCGACAAATGCCTCAACCACGGAATACAAGACTTTCATAATTTGCATATGAAAAGTTAAGATCTATCTTAAAATACCAGTGAATTTTTGCTTTCATTTACACCCAAAAATAGCTGTGGGCTCTAAGTCTATAGTTTTTGAGAAAATTGGCTATTTACAATATATCGAAATCACTACTACGCAGAACTGTCAAATTTTGTATGAGAAATAATTTACACAATTTGAATAAAATTCCCCAAGGGTTTTGTTGCGGAAAATTAACCGAATGTTTTTGGTAAACTTAACCAAATGTCACTGTGACTTTTAGCATTAAGCGTGTTCAGAAATATGATATTTTAGGTATAGGTATCTCAGAGAACTAAAAAAAAACTCTGCCCTTGTTCTGTAACTATCTCATTTTCGAAATTGTTTTCTCATCTAATTCCCCTCAGTCTTAAAAAAAACCGTGACTTTTGTCGTGTATCTAAATTTTTTTCCGTTCCGACTTCCGAGACATTCGGCTCTGATTTCAAGTTGGTTTGGGAGAGATTCTCCATATTAAACTATCTTCGAAATCTGAACACGCTTATTTGTATATACAATATTTGGACGTTCAACGGACAGCTGATTGAACTACACAGCATTTAACCAAATGAATTAAAAAGGGCGTTCATGCAGACTTTTGTGTAGACTTATAATTTTACACAATTTGTAAACTTACGACCGACGTTGCATGAATATCCTTAGTATCTAAATGAAAAATAAACAAACATATAAGACAAAATGCATACGACATTGTTTTCATTAGGATCCGTATCGTTTTATTATATCGGGATTCGGGGTGAACCATATGGGTTATTGGCGATTATAAAACGTGGGTAATGAGATAGTCATAAGCCGAAAAAAATGGTTCTATATGAGATGCCATTTTAAATTGTTATAACAATTTTTTTTTCCAATAATATGGTAGATTGTACCACATGACAAGAGAAATATACAGATGTAGAATATGGTCCCCATCGAGTTTAGTTCTCTTTTTATTTGTAGATGACGCTAGTCATACTATTTCTCGAATTCGGCATGATCATACAAGTAAAATAGTTTGATCATCACTCTTCCTCTAAAGAAAAAATTCACTAGCACACACTAGCATACCACCAACATCACCATTTAAAAAAAATTTTTTTTTTTTGTTGATTTCTTCGTTTTCTTGTTTCACACATCACACTGGCTAAATTTTTTTTAAAGATTTTTGTGTGCCTTTTGAAAGAAAACATATCCTTCTACCAGGATGGGTCTTTTTTTCTCTATTAGATTTTTTCTATAGATTTGTCGCCCACGATCTGGCATCACTGGATTTGATAGAGGGTGACGAGATGGCTAATTGTAAAAAGGGATTGGGAAAAGGAGGAGAAAAACAAATTTTGTAAGCAAATGGTGTGGGGTTGGTATGTTTATGCAGGTAGGTAAGTTTATTTTGAATTTTATCATTTTGCCTTGTAAAACTTTCGAGTGTAGGTCATTAACGCCAGATCGTGCGATTTATCCCTTTTGTGGGAATTTTGCATATAAAATTAGATAAAAGGGATAAAGGGATTTTTCTAACCTCATAGTACCTACACAAAAAAGGGATTTTTGCGTTAAGCTAAAATCGTTTCCTATATTTTCTTATTAAAAAAAATATGTTCAATTATGATAAAAAAAATAATACATTTTCAAGCGGGGAAATATTTCATTCTAAATCTCTGGATGCGTTCATTTTCATCTTTAAAATATAGCCTACTTAAACTGATTCATAATTGGCGAATGTAATGAAAATAA
Organism: Epistrophe grossulariae; assembly: GCA_929447395.1. Classification (NCBI taxonomy): domain Eukaryota; kingdom Metazoa; phylum Arthropoda; class Insecta; order Diptera; family Syrphidae; genus Epistrophe; species Epistrophe grossulariae. The sequence continues at coordinate 118,126,757 of OV839568.1, forward strand.
AAATACATTTTTAAAATAATGAAGTTTTTATTTTTTTTTACGTTATAAAAATGTATATGATGTACATATATTATGTATACATATTTATGTATAACATACATAATAATATATAAATATTTGTTTTTGTTTTCATAATTATCAATGTAAAACTACTTATTAATAAAAAAAGACTGAATTACTATGAAATATATTATGCTTTTTTATTTATTATTTTCGTGGGATAATCGTGGGATATTCATAAAAATGTCGAAGGATAAAAGGGAATTTTTGGGTGCGACTGTGGGAAAACCTGCTTCCAAAGTCTGGCATCACTGGTGTAGGTATGATGATATTAAGGTAATGTAGGTATATATTATACATGGATGTAGATCGTTTTCGATTTATTAAATAGGCAAGCAGACAGAACAGTTTACTTATGATTAAAACTGAATGACGAAATAGATATTTTTTATGAGAGGATTTGCTATTCTGCTTGGATTTGGATTTCTAATTTTCTTATGTATGGGCACAAATGAGGTTGTTTGTATAGGTACCTATAGGTAGTTCTCCAAAAAAAAAAAATGTTTTTATTAAAATTAGTTGAACATCTAGGGGCCAGTTTCGCAGTGCACAATTAACAAAATAAGTGGCACATAATTTTCCCATTTTGGCACTTAAGCCGCAGTTATACTACCTGAGTAAGGTCAACTTAAGTGGTTAACATGGGCGACTTAAGTGTCACTTATTCCGATAAGTTTACACTGTGAAATTGGGAATTAGTTTTCCATATTTGGCACTTAAGTGACACTTACTTCACTGTGAAACTGGCCCTAAATATAGATACATTTTTCTTAAAAACAAATGGATAGAATATATTTTCTTTTGGTGATCTGAATGTATAATGAAATAATTTGGGCTTACAGATCTTTATTTTGTGAATGCAAATAAAATACTTATTTCATCCTTTTCCCGACGTTTCGTTGGTTTTTTCCAACTTCTTCAGGGTATTTGATTTATTAGGTTTTAAGATTTCACATTAATATAATTATTTTATCAATTGCAGTTGACAATAATTTTTTAAACAAAAATAAATAAATAAATAAAAACAACATTAAAACTTTTTACACTATTGACGACGGACGAGAATGGATAGAATGTTTGTAATTTAAAATGGACATCCAACGTTAGCATGTTAGTATAGAAATATCTCACATACAGTAGACGCTCGTGAAGTAATTAAAACCAGGCCTGTTCACTATTTCGAGATTGTTCACTATTTCGAGAGAGAAACTAAAAAGGCTTTACAATGTGATTTTGATATAAAATGATTTTTTTTTATTTATTAAATCGTAAAATATTTACAGTTGGGAAAAAAAACATAAATATTTCATAATAGGTATTATAAATAGCATGCAATACACTTTGGTTTTCATAAAAACGAAAAATAATAATAGTTTTTTTTCTTTATCAGCAGCATTTTTGAAAAATCTTTTGCATTTTTGCTTGCCAAAGGCAATGAATCAATTAAATTTGAAATTGTTTTTATGTTTTTTGCTTTATTTTTTTTTTATTTGACAAACTCCCTACTTTTAATGTTTAAATTTTCCGTCTTAAAGCAATATTTTTTAAATTGCCTTGTTTTCTCACGATTTTTAATTTTTTTCCAAACAATATATTTTTCGCTTTAATTGCAAAATTTCGTTTTTATACTCTTGTTGTTCATCATCTTGGAATGTTCATCACTCACAGCAGTAGAAATATTACCATCTGAAAATGATTGAAACATTAGTAAAGTTAAAGTTTTTTCAGATGAAATATTAGGTTTCAAATATGTCTTTCAGCCTAAAGAATTAAAGGAATTTTTGCCAAGATATAAGCTAGGAACAGACCCTTTTTTAAGATATTTTTTGGAAGATCATCTTTTAATTTACAGGCATCATGCCACAACTTAAAAAGAACATCGTTTTTTCCCGATCAGGAAATTTAAAAAAATGTGTGCTTAAATTATCCTGCCTCTTGGCACCACAACAAGAAATACAACATTTAACATGGTACCCGTACCTGTGGTTTTCTGTTGAAAACATTTTTAAAATAAAAATCTTGTTCTTAGAAAATACAAATGCTAAGCTTATTTAGTACCTATCGGAAAAAAAATTGATTTATCTAACATACGCTGGCAAGCAAGCCAAAAATTTCGGAACGAGTACGATAACTATGGCGCCAAGAATTGATAATGGTTGTTTGTAGAGGAGTCAAAAACAAGCATTTTTTATTATAGGAGGGGGGTGGGGTCCATCTCACCCGGTTTAGGAGGTAGGGGCAATTTTAGAAAAATATGACCTAAATTGAAAAAAAAAAATATTCAAAAACAAGGGCAACACTTACAGTAAAGTACTGTACCGGTTTTATGAGCCAGAAATGTGTTCTATAATCCTAAATTTAAAATAAATTATTTATGTCAACAGTTTTCGAAAAATTCGCATGCAAACTCAAAATTTTGATAAAAAAAAATTAAAAAAAAGTTTAGACCAATTTTTGTTTAATTGTGAAATGAAGTGCTAAATTGGCTTCTTGTGGTTAATGTTAATATAAATTCTTAATCAAAAAAAAAAAAAAAAATAGTTTTATGTCTTCTAGTTTCTGAAAAAATTGAAAATTACTGAAACTACTTTTTTATGAGATTCTTGTTTTTTTGCTTGCTTACATAAATACATCAGTGCTAGCACCCAGCATTACGGCGTATAAACAGTGAGGTATGTATGGGGGGGCATGCTGACCCCTGCAACCCCCCTGCTTTGACACACTATACGATTTGGGGTAGGTGCGAGGTTGAGTATATGCAAAGTTTCTTTTGCATTTAAAGTGCTGTTTTCTAAATATACATATGCGTATACGTTGCTCAAAGTTCCACATTTAACATTTTCATATATGAAAACGTAATGCCTTATAAAAAATTCACATAACCTAGGTACTACTGTACAACTGCAGCAAATCTATATATATCTATGTAATGCAACTGTTACGCTTAATTAATTGCTGTACTTTACTTATAAAGATGAACCTATAATCAAGATTAATCGTCAAAATTAAATCACCATAAATACTAAAAAACAAAAATCTCATAAAAAGTAGTTTTAGTAATTTTCAATTTTCTCAATAACTAGAAGACGTAAAACCATTCGGTTTTCTGTGTTCGATCCAGAATTGATATAAGCATTGACCACAAAAAGCCAATTGAGCACTTCATTTTACAATAAAAAAAAAAACCGGTATAGAACTTTATTGTAAGTGTTGCCGTTGTTTTTTAATATTTTTTTTTCATTCAAACTCTTTTTTTTCTAAAACTGCCCCTACCTCCTAAACGGAGTGAGAAAGGCCCCCCTCCCATAATTAAAAATGCTTGATTTTGATCCTACATATATACCTCACTGTTTATACGCCGTCATGCTGGGTGCTAGCACTGTATTTATGTAAGCAAGCAAAAAAACAAAAATCTCATAAAAATGTAGTTATAGTAATTGCCAATTTTCTCAAGAACTAGAAGATATAAAACCATTTTGTTTTTTGCGTTCGACTTAGAATTAATATGTTCACTGACTTCAAAAAGCCAATTCAGTACTTCATTTCACAATTTTGAAAAAAATTGGTCTAAATTTTTTTTTTTTCATTTTTTTAATCAAAATTTTGAGTTTGCATGCGAATTTTTCAAAAACTGTTGACATAAATATTTTAATTTAAATTTACGGTTATAGAACAGATTTCTGGCTTTCATAGTACTTTATTTTTAGTTTTGCCATTGTTTTTAAATAATTTTTTTTTCAATTTAAGTCATTTTTTTTAAATCGCCCCTACCTCCTAAACGGGGCGAGATAGACCCCCTTTCCTATAATAAAAAAAATGATTGTTTTTGACCCCTCTACAAAAAATCGATATCAATTCTTGGCGCCATAGTTATCGTACTCTCCCCAAAATTTTGAAGTGCAAATTATTTGTAGGCTGAAAAAAAAAACAATCCGCATCACAACCATTCCCTCTCGAAACTTGCTTTGCACTGAAATCTAATCAAAATCAACGATCAACCCCAAAACAGAAAATACTGAAACCAAAAGAAAGAAAGAAGATACATAAATGCAAAGAGTTCACGTTGACAACTACGTTTGCTATTAAAAACGATTGTGGACAGTGGATGGATGGTATGGTATGTTGAAATTTCGATGGTATGTCAGTGTTTCGAACAGGTATGAGTATCAGGTATGCTAGATTTTCATTTTTGTATGCTAGGTTTCAATGTTTTTTTTTGAACATGCTTTTATTCTGGTATTCTACATCTGTATATTTCTCTTGTCTGTGATTGTACCTACTAATATTAGCTCACATAAAAATTTTGATCAAAACCGTAAAAGTCGTTTTTAAGAAAAATGATATTTTTCTTACCGGTTTTTAAACACTTTTATGGGAGGTAGCATTATATTTGATTATAAAAATGAGTTTCATTTAAAATCTGCTTATATCTATATATAAATAGCCTTAAATAAATTTTGTGGTACCATTTTCTCAAAAAGTATTTGACCGATTTCGATAAATTTTATTTGGTTGGAAAGCCACAATTGCGGAGATGTGCAGAATATACTTGAGACACGCATTTACACACTGTGGGTCATTTTTGTTTTTGCACTGTCGAGCACTGTGCATATTGAAAAAAAAAATAAATTAAAAAAAAAATGTCGAATTTCGACACAGGGCGATACTAGTAGGTAGATAATATTACAAAAAAAATGAGGTGCCAAGTTTCATAAAAATCGATCAAGTTGTTTTCGAATTATTAAGTTAAAAAAAAAAAAAATTATTGAAATTATTTTTTTAAATTAAAAAAAATTGTAAATTTGTAATACAATTCTTTTAGATTTTGTGAAACATTCTCCATTAAAAAATTTATTAAAATCAGTTTTGAGAAAATCGAAAATAATAAAAATGGTTCTATGGGAGGTACCATTTAAAACCATTTTTCGGATATTTTTTGTATAAAGTGTTAGCTTGTGGTACACTTATAGGTACCACAAGAATCTTTTTCCTACTCGTTGAACCATTTACAGCTTCTTACGAAGCGCGTGAAACTATCAATGTCATGATTTGCCATATCATATCACTAGGATAATAATTGAAGTATAATTCTCCTAGGTGGAGCCGTACGCCGCGCTGCGCGGTTCAGATAGAGCAGGACATGTAATTGTACAGAGAAGGTGAGGAATCGATTCTTCCTCTTCTTCATCGATACAACTTCTGCAAAAATCATTAGAAGCCTTGTTGCGTGCTCGTCTATTAGACAGTGTCCGGTAATGACACCGCTATAACGGAGCTAATGTGCAATCTGCTTAGACTTTAGAGATACCAAATTTTTAGTAAATTTAAACGACCTCTAAATATTAATCTAAAGGCCTGAAATTTTAACAAGGCTTTTTATATCACTAAACTCAATTAAAAATCTAGTGGCATTGAAAATCGAAGACATTTAAATTTTAAATCAATTTTGTCAGGCGTTTAGATTCTAGGCCCTCTCGATTCCAGCTGAATTACACACGCACAGACTGTATCCATGGCTTGTTGAGCCACTAAATTCATTTTATGTAAATACTACTAAAAGCCACACTGAAAAGATTTTGCAAATTCTTCCCCTTTTTTTGTAACCTCTATATATTATGCAAGTCAATGAATAGTGAGAATCAACAAGAACGAACAATTTCACCATCAAAAATATTAAACCTTTTAAGATCTGTTATTTGGTGCCTCATTTACACAGCTCAGGAAGTTATTTAAAAAATCATTTTTTTTTTTCAATAAACTTATTTTTTTATATTTTTTTTCACAAAAATTAACAACAACCAATATTTATCATCTTTTCTTCAGTTAATTAAATCAAAGGTAGATCACTTAAACAACTGGGGCAACTGGTAAATCTGCGCTACTGGGTTGGTAACCGTTCTCATCGGCAATGTAGGTAACAGTGTGAGGTAAACCATCATTATCAATGTAACTGTATGATCCACGGACTGCGATGGCTTCGTTTTCAGTTCCAACGTTCTTCAATTGACCTTGTTCGGAGTGGGATTTACCGTCACTGGTTTCGACACTATAATTAAAAATTTATATTGATTTAAAATTTAAAAATAGTGAGTAAGTTATCACTTGAAAAAACAAATATAAATAAATTAAATGAATTGGGTGGTGCGACAGCCCGTATAGAACTATGGTCTACCGACTTACAACTCTCAACCATTCCTGGAATTTAGGGGACCTACAATTTTCTGCTGAATTCGAACGGCTAAGTTGAAAAGCACTTTTTCATGAAAAAAGATACTATTGGAGGATTTGTCAATTCCTCTCAAGAGGCAGTAACCCGTGAAAACATTTATTTTTATAGGAGGCATATAGAATTAGAATCGAACCGAAGACTTTCGGCGTGACAGTCCTACGCACTAACCATTTCGCCACGGACTACTACGAAAAACACAAAACTTACCTGAAATCGTAGCCATCAGCTTGAACATTGCTCTCTGAGCGGAGGACTGTAGCTTGATCAGCTGGAGCAGCTGGAGCGGCCAAAGCCAAACCGATAAGGGCAACGAGGACAATGACGAATTTCATGATGATATTGGTTTGTTATTTTACTAGTTGTTAACTGTAAGGAAACTGAAAACAAAGTGGATGCTGACTCTACGAATTCGTTACAATTTATACCTATCTCACCAAATTTTATTCAGCCTAACAAAACTTGTCATGATTCGTTTATAATAAAAAAAAAAATGCAAATGAGACAAATTTGTTTTGAAAGCTGTACGCAAATTTTTCGTTTTTTCGTATAAAAAATCAAAGTCACACGCACCTTTTCATTGTGCGTGGTCTATGAGAATAGGAAGATCAAGTTTTATTGAACTTGATTTGTTGCTATTCGCAAAATCAGAGTGGGCAGACTTTTACCATAGCTATAATATTATTGAGGAAATAATCCTTTGGAGTTGGATTAGCGGGAATAACCCAAAAACAAGGCGATTTTTTAAAATAACTTCAAAACTCTATTTTCGTTTTGCAATTGTTTTTCTGGTAGAAATACATTTTTAATTGGATGAAAGAAGTTCAGTAAAAAGTTTTGCAGATAGTCAAATAACTCGTATGGGAATTTTTAATACGAAATTGGGAAGAAAGTATTGTTTAACTAACAACATTTTGTTTCATGTTTTTTTGTCACCTTTTGATAAAACATTCCAGCCTATTTTTTATAAGCCGAATTGATTTATGTGTATGAGCTGAGGTACTTCTGCAGTTTAATAGCGTTACTGAAGATAATTGTACACAGACTTAAGGTTTTTGAAATGTCTATTTTTCAAAATACAATTACAATAAAAAAAATGGTTTTTGTACTCAACTACGTTGGAAAACTTATAGTCCATAAATCTTCCCTTTGGAATTTAGAAAACAAGTGAATACCAGTTGAATAGGATTGGATTTTGAAAAATCCTGGTTTAAAAGTTTTTTATTATTTCATCTTCATGCGTTGGAACAGTGAAAAGCGTGCGTCGATATGACAGTATGTGACTTTATGGCCTCGGCTTCTTATGCTATCAGGTCAACTAACAAACGGAAGGTTGATCAATATAAAGCTACGCGCAAACCAACGCGATGGCGATGGCGTTCACAATTAAAATGTGGATGCCTCATATAAAAATCAAAGGAATGGCACACTTCAATCACGTAGATTTGATTTATATGTGCGGCATCCACATTTTTATCCTGATCGCCACCGCCACCTCCACCGCGTTGGTTTGCGCGTAGCTTAAAGCTTTTTTACAAATAGCAATTTATCCCTGACTCGTATTTTTCAAAAACGTTAAAATCATCACTTTGTGGTAATTGACAAATTGTTTATCTACTTTTGAAAGCAAATATGTATGTAATGTCATTGTGTTCGATATATAAATTAAAATAGTTAGGTTATTGTAATTAGAATTAGGTACATTTCAAATAGGTATCTATCCAAATTGAGCAAAAATTTCGTTAAGGAAACAAAATCGATTTTTATTCACATTCTGCAAATTTTGCATCTGTCAGTTGTTACAAAGTGATGACCGTTACTTTTTGTGTTGACAGATACGATAATTTCCGTATAAACCTCAGTTTTTTGGCCTTTGGTTTGTGTATTTCAAGCAGGAAGATGTACTCGTAATTTACGTTATGACAGATTTTCTCCTCTGACTTTTTTTTTGACGTTTCTGTACTTTATCTCACTCCCACTTAAGTGGTGTGTGAATTGGATTTAAATTTCGATTAAATTTCATCCGATATTAAATTTTGACGTATCCACTTATAAAGCTACACCTAATAAGTGTGAAAATTTAAACTTTGGTTAAAATTTAACACGATTTTATAACAACTCACAAGTCATAGCCTTAAGAATATAATATATGTATGTAATGGCCGATTTCACGAAGGACTTTTAAACATTTAACAGGCTTCTAAACCTTAAAATGGGATTTTTTGGTTTCACCAAGCACTTTTAAATTAAACAAGCTTTTAGACACCCTTATAAATTAAATGCCCATTTTTGGCTCATTAAATTTTAAAAGTGTCATTGAAATGTCATCATAAGCAGTTAACAAGTGGATATACCAGCTGAAAGTAATTGCAGAAAAAATTTTGAAACATTTAAATTTTTATTTTTTGGAGATACAAAATGAAAAGGTAAACAAATTTCGACTTTGCATGTTAATAACAATATTTTAATGATTTGCTTTTTATTTGAAATAATAGATTGGTCGTCGCGTGCGTCGTCGTCGTCGTCGTCATCCGACGATGAAGATCAACACATACTAGTTCGCCGTGCAAGAATATTCCGGATTTCGTAACTTCATAGCAATCCATTCTTCGACTATGACGATATTGATTTCTCTTCTTCTTATATGTCCATTGTCCATTCATTATTAAGTTTAATTAAAACTCACTTTATAAAAACATTTCGCCAGCGACCAATGTTTATTTTTTTATCTTGAAGAAGTTTTTTTATCAATTCTTGGCATTTGTTTCAATACATAATGCTTTCTCATTTTTTCTCATACATTTCGCTTATTAAGCCTAGTACGCTGCTGATGCGAAACGAAAAATCCCATACAAAAACGACACAACGAAATCATAAACGAAAAATTTCGTTCTGCTTTTCGTTTTGCAGTACGCTGTTCGAAGAGCGAAATTTATAATTGTAGCAGATTATTTGGAGAAGTCTCCGCTCCTTTTTCGCACTGAATTAATTATACAGACTATTTATTGTGTGCGGAAAAATGACATTTGAGTTTTATTTATGTTTTTTTTTTGTTCATCATTTTCTTACATCATGGGTTTCTCTGATTTTTTCCGTTTATGTTTGATTTTGTTTTTGGAATTAGTGAAACTCTCCAAGGATATTTTCCGTTGTGTTTTCGCAAGCATTTCGTTGTCTGTTTGGAGATCACAGGAAATTTTCGTTTCACATCAGCAGCGTACTAGGCTTTAGAAAGAAAAAATCAATTTATTTTTCCAGGGATGTGAAGAAAATTCGATTTTAACAAAAATTTCCCTGAAATTTCCCTTTTATAGATTGGTGAAACTGAAAATATTTATGGGCCTGATAAAATTTAAAAGGGTTTTCGATAAAAGTGCTTTTAGTGATTGTTTATGAAATTGGACATAAGTGTGTTTTTTTGCAAGCCCGGGAAGACGAACAAAGTGACGTCAGGGCCAAACAACTACCATGTTAAATGAAACAACAGTTCTTATCCTGTGGGGACTTAGCTAAACTGAAAGATTTTTCTGCGCTTAACTTAAGCGGGGATAAAAAACTGTATTACCGGCGTGAATTGCATACTTATTATCGAGAGTTATCATTTTCCTATGGATATTTTGTCGAATGAAACAATTTTTTATAAAATAAATAGTGGCGACCATTGTCTTGGAATTTTGTTTGTTTGTTTATGTTTTTATTTAATTTTATTTCACTGAGAGAAACTTTATTAAACTGAGAGAAATAATTTTAATACGAGTTTTCTTCTTATTTTAGCATGGCATGGTTTTTTGTTTTGCATGCGCTTGTCACAAAGCTGAAAGGATAGAGATGTCATTTTGTAACAATGATGGGCTTATTTGCTGTGATGTCTTTGGTAAATCCCGATGTCGGTTTTTCGTCAAATTCCACATGGACTTGCAAAAAAAACACACCCATTATTATGTTACTGGCCTAGGTAAAAAACTCCAGAGTTTGGTTTTTCAATTCACCGCGCGAAGAGCGTTAGTGCTCAATCACTTTTAAGTTTTTCGAAAAAACAAAAATATTTAAGTTTGGCATTCGATTGTTTTTTGTTTTTGATGTGGAAGTTTTTTCGGATCCAAAATAGCGCGGCTTCATTTGAAGCAAAATTTAAATTTTTAATTGAGCTATGTTGATGATTGACTATATGTTCCATGATATCTAATACGTAATAGAATAGAATTTTGTTTAGATCCACTGTCGTCATTAGTCTGACTATACGGTAATGACAACAGTACTGTATATGCTCATCTCTTTTTGTACTCCCTACCGACTGAAGAGCCACCAGAGTAAATACTTATTTTCGGATTTTTAAAATAAATCTAGATAGACAGAGCAGGACCCAAAGTTCTTGTTCTATTACGTGTTGAAAGATGATCCTGAACCAGATCCGTAGATATTAATACACAGCTATTAGGATCTTTATCAATCCAATGTATCGAAAAGAAATTAAGTATTTGTTTGAGAAATAAGCTATTTGGATTCTGCAATGAATTGTAAGTCCCCTCGATTCTAGCTGACTTACGATACCTAAACAATATTCGCCAAATGTCTGGTTCTCCACAATCTGTATAGTGGCACTAAATATATTTTATTTATTTTCTGTATACCATCAAAAAACACGCTAAAAAGATGTTGCAATTTGCAAATTCTTCCCCTTTTTTTTATGCATGTAAAAAGATATTGAGAATCAAAAAGAACGAACAATTTCACCATCAAAAATATTAAACCATTTAAGTTCTGTTATACGGTGCCTCATTTCCACAGTTCAGGAAGTTATTAAAGAAATCATTTTTTTTTGTCAATAAACTTATTTTTTATATTTTTTTTCACAAAAATTAACAACAACCAATATTTATCATCTTTTCTTCAGTTAATTAAATCGAAGGTAGATCACTTAAACAACTGGGGCAACTGGCAAATGTGCGCCACTGGGTTGGAAACCGTTCTCATCGGCAACGTAATTGACGGTGTAGATAACACCATCAGGTCCTGTGTAAGTGTATGATCCACGGACTGAGATGGCTTCGTTTTCAAGTCCAGCGTTATTCAATTGACCTTGTTCGGAGTGGGATTTACCGTCACTGGTTTCGACACTATAATTAAAAATTTATATTGATTTAAAATTTAAAAATAGTGAGTAAGTTATCACTTGAAAAAACAAAAATAAATAAATTAAATGAATTGGGTGGTGCGACAGCCCGTATAGATCTATGGTCTACCGACTTACAACTCTCAACCATTCCTGGAATTTAGGGGACCTACAATTTTCTGCTGAATTCGAACGGCTAAGTTGAAAAGCACTTTTTCATGAAAAAAGATACTATTGGAGGATTTGTCAATTCCTCTCAAGAGGCAGTAACCCGTGAAAACATTTATTTTTATAGGAGGCATATAGAATTAGAATCGAACCGAAGACTTTCGGCGTGACAGTCCTACGCACTAACCATTTCGCCACGGACTACTAAGAAAAACACAAAACTTACCTGAAATTGTAGCCATCAGGATGAACATTGCTCTCTGAGCGGAGGACTGTAGCTTCATCAGCTGGAGCAGCTGGAGCGGCCAAAGCCAAACCGAAAAGGGCAACGAGGACAATGACGAATTTCATGATGATATTGGTTTGTTATTTTACTAGTTGTTAACTGTAAGGAAACTGAAAACAAAGTGGATGCTGACTCTACGAATTCGTTACAATTTATACCTATCTCACCAAATTTTATTCAGCCTAACAAAACTTGTCATGATTCGTTTAGAATACAAAAAAATGCAAATGAGCAAAATTTATTTTGAAAGCTGTACGCAAATTTTGATAAATAAAACCAAAGTCACACGCACCCTATATTGGTGTGCGTGGTTTATGGGAATAGGAAGACCAATTTTAATTGAACTTGATTTGTTTTTGCAAAACCAGAGTGGGCACTTATATTATTGTTTTTTTTTTGTTTTTTTTTGAGAACATTTAACTTGCTTGAACGCGCCGCCCTAACCGTTCGACTTACAAAGTTAAAAAGGCTTATGTATTGTATACAGTATATAGGTATGAATAAAACACAACCGGTTGCTAGAGTCACAATAAGAATGCCCTAACCAGAAAATTAACCAATTACATATATGCTTTCTTCCAGTGATTTCTGAAATTTCTTTTATTTTAGTAATTAAAACGCAAATTTTAGTATCTTAACGTTAAGTTAAATAAGTTTTCTACCATTTTGTCTAGTTTTTGTGAAGAATTTAGGCTTATTAAATATTTTAAATCCCATTTGGTCTTTTATTCGTCGGTCGTTAGTCACGGCCGTAGCCAGCCGTACGCTAGGGTGAGCTCAGCTCACCCAGAAAATATTTGAGCTCACCCAAATTTGGTGCACTTTAACATTTTCCACAATTTAAACTTGTGAGAGAAATTTTTTTGTATCAAATTCTATAAAGTCCGTTAATGTGGTTTAATTTTGCCTGTTTAAATCCACACATTTATATCCTTCATCAATAAGTCGGGAATTTCCCTTTAAAATTCTGCTTTCAACAGTTTTTGAATATTTACAGCAGATGTAAACCAGAATGCTGTTGAATATATTTCTTCTTTAAGATCACGGAGAATGCAAAGTTTATGTACGTACTCCTATTATACGAATACGTTGTTATGTCTTGACTTGGGGAAAGTGACAATGAGGATGAAACAGCATCATTAAATCATGACAATTACAAATTTGAAAAATTTATGTTTGCTAAAGCTAAGTACAGACGATTGCCAGATCTTACAATATTGTCAGATCTGTCAGTGAAAAAACTGTTCCAAATGTCCGTCTGAACATATACAATTTTGTCTGACAATATTGTCAGAAACGTCATTGTCAGGCGACAATCTGACAAAAAATTGTCAGGTATCTTACAATCGTCTGAACACACAATTTTTATCATTGTCAGTCGATTAGGACATTGTCAGACTCATTGGTTATTGTCGGATGTTTTAATTGAAAACATCTTACAATTGCTGACAGTTTCTTCATTGTCCGAAATGTCAATGAGTTGGTTAAAGAGAGATAAAAAAAGAGCTGACAATCAAATTGTCAGACTTTGGGTAGAAATCTACCAACCGTGTGAACGGACAATTTTTCATTGTAAGAAAAATGTCAATTGTCAGCTAATTGTTAGCTATTGTCAGACCCTTGACAGTTCTGACAATATTGTAAGATCTGAAAATCGTCTGTACTTAGCTTAACTTATTTGCACGAACTGTCACTTTTAAGGTTCAGTTGGCGTTTATTAAGAAAATAGGTTTAGTATGATTTTAGTAAAGTTAGAAAATTGTTAAGCAATATCGTGTTAAATGTTTAAAATTTCGCGCAAAATATTCTTATTCATCTCAAAGAATTTCTGGTAAGATAAAATAAAGTATATAGGCACCAGTTTCGATTGAACCGAAATGAACTGTATAAAATTTTAATTGCAGAATAATCCTTACCATTATCAATGTCTTCAAAAAAATCTTGATATGGAGAGCGAATACCCGACTGATGTTTTAAGTGCGTGCAAAAAAAAGAATGAAAATTGCGTGCCTACAAGTTGAACAGATTAAATTTGCATTTTTTTTAATTTATATAGGTATTAAGTTTTATTCATTGTTATATTTATGCCTAGTAGCTTAAGTTCATATGCGTGAGTATGCGTTGGAACAGTAAAAAGCGTGCATCGAGGCCAAATTTTCGAACGGATATTCCATAATCATAACCCATAGTGCCTTCTACCAACATTTTATCAGTTCTTGATAGAGAATTTGGACTAATTGGTCATATTTGGTCGAATAAATTCCCAAGTTCTATCGTTTTGCCACCTTCGTTTATTGATCATAAAAATGGATAAAATTTTTCATTTCATGTTGACAAATTGTTCACATAACGTATATAAGTCATACGAAAAAATATTCTTTACAAAAAAACGGTAATTCCATTTCCTACAGAAAAGGCTGTCAAAACTTTTAAGTGCCATAAGTCTTTCTCGAGATGTTAGTTAAAAAGTATGGTACTTAAAGAATACTACTTAAAGTCACTTTTTTTTTTAAATACCAATTCATTTGAATATTTTTGCATAGCGAAAACATTTTTTTTTATTTGCTGACCGGACCATCAGTTTAGGAAAAAAAAATTTCACTCATGGTTTTATTATTGCAGTTGTTTCTTGGTCGCCTCGATCTTAAATTCAGCGGTCGGTCCCACGTGCAACAGGTAGTCGATCAGAAATGTTTTTTCTCGCGCTGCTCGACGATAACATTTAGATTTTACTAAACATTTAGCTGCAGTTCTAATTTGGTTGGTGTGTATTGTGTGCAGCTCGCACAGTTTAAATTTAGTAATAAATGATGTCCGAGATCAGAAAAGTTGTTTAGACGATAAAAGAAATAATTACTTTTTTTCCGGGACAGTCCTTTGTGAAGAAAATATATTCTCAGCATCCCCCTGTTCTGTAAAATAAGTTTGACAGCAAAATACAAAAGTATACGAGTGTTGTAATGAAAGCACTACAAAAACTAGGGAACGGGGGAAACCGTATTACAAAACATCGAGCACTTCAAATTTCTTACTCGTATTCGAACTTGACTTTTTAAGATAGCTTGTTTATATAATGGCTCATTATTCGCCGATAATTAAACCAGTCGCAAATATTTTAAAAGGAATTAACCAAAATTTACTAAGTGAAAAAAAAATCAGATCAATTTCTATTTTCTTGAACAAGCATTTTGAAGAAGATCGGGAGAATTCTGAGAATTCCTTCAAAACGCTTTGGGAAACAATTGAAAAAGGTATTGAATTGAGCTCCCTGAGAATTGTAAAGAAATAAACTCAACGATCCAATATTGGTACGTCTTCACCCGAAAATTATTTTAGAACATTAATTTTCGTTACTAACTTGGATTCTCTGATAATTTCCTTTAAAGAACGGTTTTCAGAAGAAAATAAATCCATAAAATGAACTCATAAAATGAACTCATCCAACTTCAATTTGATTTTTCAAAAGAAAAAACTGATAATAATATGGATTCTTTCTGGATAATTTTTCTGCCGAGTTTGTTATGTATTTTAACCACAATAAGATGAATTTTGACCAAAATCAATATTCCAATATGATGTGATGAAAAATGTGTATACCAGAGCCATTTTTCAGTAGGTTCATTATGAGAGGTAAAAACTTGACGAAGGTCAACAATGAGCGATGACAGTCTTGATGCGTTGTGTATAATGAAAATTCACAGAAATATAGTAAAAGAAGAAACGGATATTTATTCTAAAATTATACACCATTTTGGTAAACAACCACGAACAATAAAATTCCTGTTTTCAAAACAATAAAAATACAAACAATTTTTTGTTTTGTAATGAGCATTATTATAGTAGGTATTTATTATCAATGAAATGTGAAGGGGTTTTCTATTTGGAAGAAAACAGTCCTCCTTTTCAACTATTGATTTCGGGGTAATTTTATACTATGTATACACGAAAAAAATTCAATAGATAATTTGTTTTTTAAAGCAAAAAAAACTACACAAAATTATTAAAAATTGTTGAAAAACGTTTTTTGGATCGAATATCTTGAAAAAAAACACTTATTTCGAACTAATTTTAAATTAAATGTTTTTAAAATTCTTTTATTTAAGTTTTATACTCTTTACATTGAAATCGTTCATAAACACACAACATGGAGACGACACCTCTAACAAATAAACTAATTTTGTTCTACACACAATGACGTAGTCGATAACTGATAAAGTTTCTAGAAACATAGTTTTTTTTTAATCAACAAAATTGCAGAGCAAAACTACTAAAAAAATTAAAAAAAAATGTGTTTCGATTCAAATATCTCGAAAACAAACAATGTTTTCGACTGGGATAATTTTATTTTACACACAATTTTGTACCTAAGAATTGATAGGGTTTATAAAAAAATTCAACTGATGTTTTTTTCTTTCACACATTAAATTGCAGAATAACGCTCATAAAAATGTATCAAAAATATTTTACCGCTCTGATATTTTGAGAACAAATAGTGATACTGACTTCAGGGTCCATTTTCTGTAACTCGGCGATAACTTTTCGTGGCGAGAAACGGCGAAAAATGGAACAAAAATGGAACAAAACTCATAGGAATCCTATAGGTTTTGTTCCATTTTTCGCCGTTTATCGCCTCGAAAAGTTATCGCCTAATTACAGAACATGGGTCCAGGGTAATTTTATTCTATACACTATGCCATATTTAATTACTGATATTTAAAAAAAAAAATCAATTGACATTTTTTTTAAACCAACAAAATAAACTACAAAAAAATACTAAAAATTCTTGAAAAACATTTTTCATCTCGAATATCTCGACCATGGAAATTTGATTTCGACGCCAGGCTAATTTTATACTAAAAACAAAGACGTTGTAAATAACTGATAAAGTTTGTAAAAACATCGAATATCTCGAGAACAAACGGCCCATTTTTTGTCTTCACTTGATTGCATATTGAATATTCTGATAAGGTCTTCGAAGATCTTGAATTGTGAATTTTCTTATTTCAAAATAACGTCTTTATAGTTTGCAAGGGCACCAATGGGAAGTAGGTACCAGTGTGGGTCGCATCCAACATTTTTTTTTATAATTTATACCAAAAGTTTTTTTTATTTATTTTTAATATTAAGCTTATGAGTTTTTTTATAAACCTATAACCAATATGAATTTAATTTTTGTTTTTATTTTAAAATTAATTACTCCTTTTATTTCGACGAAAATTGGGAACCCTAATGTGATAGCAAGCGGTTAACTTTAACTTGACAAATTTGGCGTTCAAGGGATGGATAACTTCACATGATGAAGGGGAGACCGGGAATGAAAGTAACACCATTGTATATAAAATCTATAGTAATATCATGAAGAGGAGTGACGGTAGCGACATCTTAAGGACATATGTTCGACTTCTTTGTGATGTGATGGCTGGAATCCCGAATATTCACAAAACAAGAAACGTAATATTAAAATAAGAACGGGAACGCTGTATGCTAATTTTATGAGAGTGCGAGGAAGTGAAAAAACGCAATAAAAAACTATAACCTTGACAAATTGGCTTCGCATCGGAAAAAAAATTTGGTATATGTAGGTATGCACGTTTGCAGTAGGTTTTTTTATTCATAATAATTGTAAAGGTCCCCTCGTAGTTGGTTTGGTGGGCTGATAAATTTTGTTGTAATAATCGGATCGTTAAGGTTGAGGCCTTAAAATTTAGGTAGAATGTCGGGTTACATTTTTTTTACGAAATCATTGAGGAGGAACATAAAAGTATGTGTAAAAAAATGTAATTACCATTCTTTATTTATATCTGAAAAAGAAACAAAAAGAACAAAATTTCAGAAATAATTACGCATAATGCGACATCTTGTTCACAGGAATTGTTTTGCTTTCACATTTAGGTACAATTAATATAACGGGTGATTTTTTAAGAGGTTTAGAACTTTTTTTAAAAAAAAAACACAAAAAATTCGAAAAAATGAATGAAATATTTATTTGAATCGATAGTTTGAACCTTGCAATTTAATGTTTAAAGATAATTTCATGCAAATGTTAACCGCGGCTGCGTCTCAGGTAGCCCATCCGCTGAGTCCAATTTTGGCATACTCTTTCACACATATCGGCCGGTATCTCACGAATGAATGCATGGATGTTGGCTTCCAGTGCGTCAATCGAAGCGGGCTTGTCCCTATAGACATTAGCCTTGACATACCCCCACAAAAAATAGTCTAATGGTGTCAAATCGCACGATCTAGGCGGCCAATTGACCGGCCCGAAACGTGAAATTAACTGTTCACCAAACTCGCCTCGCAATTGCGCCATTGTTTCGCGTGCTGTGTGGCATGTGGCACCGTCTTGTTGAAACCACATATCATGCAAGTCAAGAACTTCCATTTCGGGCAAAAAAAAGTTTGTTATCATCGCTCGGTAGCGTTCACCATTGACAGTAACGCTGCGATTCGCATCATCTTTGAAGAAATATGGCCCAATAATGCCGCCGGCCCATAAACCGCACCAAACAGTGGCTTTTTCGGGATGCATTGGTAGCTGTTGCAATGCTTCTGGCTGATCTTCACTCCAAATGCGGCAATTGTGCTTATTTACGTCAACCAAAAATGAGCCTCATCGCTGAACACAATTTTTCGATAAAAAAGCGGATCCTCGGCCAGCTTTCCAAGAGCCCATTCACCAAAAATTCGGCGTTGTGGTAGGTCGGCTGGCTTTAGTTCTTGCACCAGCTGTATCTTAAAAGGCTTTACGCCCAAATCCTTCCGCAAAATTTTCCACGTAGTGCTGTAACAAAGGCCTAACTGCTGGGAACGGCGCCGAATCGACATTTCGCGGTCTTCTGTCACACTAGCTGATACGGCCGCAATATTTTCTTCACTACGCACAGTACGTAAACGTGTTGGTGGTTTAATGTCCAACAAAGTAAATTTGGTGCGAAATTTGGTCACAATCTTCCGAATAGACTGCTCAGAAGGTCGAGAATGCCGACCATAAAATGGAAGCAGCGCGCGATGAAATTTCGAACCGAGCACGAATTTTGATAGTAAAATTCAATAATTTGCAAGCGTTGTTCATTTGTAAGACGATCCATAGTTAAATTGCAAACCAAACTGAAGCTGTTTGACAGTGACACAAGGTACTAAACACACGTCAGCTGTCAAAACCAGTGTTGCCAAAACCAAACCAGCTAAAAAATCACCCGTTACATAGGTTTTTCTCTTTTTGTTGAAAAGGAAAAGGAGTGAGAAAATTATAAACTCGGGTATGTGCAGGATGAAGTATATATCAGTTTATAACAGATTGACTTATGAATTCCCACATATAGGGTGATAGAAAAGGATTTCTTTTAAACATGAAAATTAAGTTTTTTTGTAATTTCTTTAAAACTTTATTACACTATAATGATCATTTAGGATTGGAATTCGAGTTTTGATTGATTATGAGAAATTGAAAGTGGAATGAAAGGGTATAGTAGGTACTATATGAATAAATATGGGTCTGAATTAGGATGGTGGATAGCTAAATCATAAATATTCATAATAATGAATAAAATTAGGAGATATTACCTCGATTTTTGACCCGTTCCCTGGGACAAAAGTGGATGTTTACACATCAGGAACGATTGAGATCTATTTATAAACACGCGTTTATATTTAAACATTAAATAAAAAAATCCGTTTTTATCTTCAACTACAGTGAATATAAAATTCCCTTGTCAAAATATTATGATTAAACTAAACTCATTACATATCAGGCAATGTGATTGAATCATCGATTAAATACGGTATATGAAAAATTAGTGTTACTTTCGTCCTGGACATATAGGACGAAAGTAACAAGAGAAGAGTCTTGGAAAAGTGATAGTAGCTATATATGAATTCGTAATTTTATTAAAACTTTTACTCCATCAAATAAATAAATAAATTGGGTGGTGCGACAGCTCGTGCTAGAACCAGGACCTAGTGATTTACAACTCTCAACCATTCCTGTGAGCGTATTATTGGCGGGAATGCAGGCGACCTATAATTTGCTGCCGAATCCGAACAGCTTAGATAAGAAGCACTATTTCATTACAATAGATATCTCTTGGATAATTTGTCAATTCCTCGCAAGAGGCAGTATCTTCGAAAAAAACATTTCTGTTTTAAGGTGGCATAGGCTGGGAATCGAATCCAAGACCTTCGGCGCAACAGTCCTATAGGCACTAACCATTACGCAACGGGCTACTACATTACTTTATCAGTTTCTAGATAAAAAACCATGTCATTGAGTTGGCATATTTGGTTTTCTGTTATTCCTGCAAACGAAAGAGTAGGAACCCCAAAAGTCAAAAATGTTACTTTTGTCCCAATACAACTGTTTACTACTACAATTATAATTCAATTAAATCAGTGAGTGTATATGAGTTGGACAAATATTTGCTTTCAGTGGTAACGACTGGAAAGATTTCATACAACAAAAATATCTTAATTAATAATAAATGTTATAAATAAAACAAGTTCTCTATCCGTTTGCCAGTTAAAACGTGTGTTAAGAAGCGAATAGTAGTAGTAGTAAAATATTTTTTGTAGGCTTCTATTATTAGGTATATTAGGGCGGTTGTATATTATTTAGTTTTAAATTTTGCTTAGATTAAGATTTAAATAAAGTTTATATAATTAATTAATCAGTGTATTTGCTTTTTTACATACCTACGATTTTTAACCTCCAACAAAAATTAATCACACATTTAAACATTTTATACAAATCAGGAATGACCAATATAAACTCAAAACACTATATTTTTATGCAAATTAGAAATTTTATCAAACCGGTACGCATCTTTAATTTGTTAACACTTTTTTTTTTTTTGCACGCACACGCACTTGGTTAGGCGGTGGCAGTTGTTATTAAATTATATTTTATAATACAGACTGGAATAGTGAGAAACAACTTGTTTCGTTAAGCGACTGTTTGGCGCGATAATGACAAAAACTTTTGACATAATTTTCTTATCAATTTTCTGAAGTCCTTGGTGAATATCATACTATTATACTATTTATTACACATATGAATACATTACATATATGTATTAGAGTGATTACAAAAAAAAAAAAACTCCGATTTTCAATGCTACTATAGCTTTTTAGTTAAGTTTAGTGAAATGATTATAGATGCGAGTCGGGGTAAAAATTTCAGCCTTTTAGATTAAAATTTAGGAGTCGCTCATCGCTATTTTTTATTTTCCATCGTATGGGACTGTTTGTTTTTGTCTTCTTTATTTTATAACTTTAAACAGGTTACTGTTACGTAATGATCGAAACGTATTTTGAAATTGAATGTTCTTTAAAAAAGGTCCTTACTTCTTATCTAATTAATGTACTCCTTACAAAATTATTAAAGGTGAAAGGTACAAGAAAAACAATTAAAAGAAAACTTCAAGAAAACTATCAAGCAACTTGTTTGTTCATGTGAAAGGGGGTTTAGTTAGCTGTGGCGGCGACAAACATACCCGTTTATGAGTTTTAGCGGAAATAAAAATAAAATTCCCCTTTTATACGAGGGTTGAGGCAAACTGAGTTTCCACCAATTTTTAGTTTTAAGGTGAAAAGCAGAGGTCATCAAGTAAGAGGAGTGCAAGGTCTGCGATTAGTTGAGATTTGAAATTATAAGAAAACGTCAAAAAATCTTCAGCAACTTGTTTCCTCGTTTGAAAGAGCACAAACTTATATATACATATATTGTGTATAATACCAAGCATTATAATTTATTGGATCCCATTTCAGAAGAGGAAACATGTTGCCGGACGTTTTCTTTTAAATTTTGTATTTATTTTCATAGACTAGCTCAAAAAGTAGTACTATGGTAGTGATTGGTCAAATAAGTTATTACATCTTTTATTAAGAAAATTAAATAATTTAAACATTTTATTTAAGGAAGAAAATCTTTCATAATTAGTACAACAGTTTGAAATACGTAGATGAGTATATTTCTAAAGTTTCTTTGTGGAATATTAAAATTTATTTGGGACAAAAGGTAAAAAGAGTCTTTATTTCGATTAATTATTTCAAATATGAAAATAAAACTTAAATAAGAGCTATGGGCAAGCCAATAAGTTTTAGTCTATTGATGTGTGCGGGGCTTGTATAAGGATTTTCCAAGCCTATAGGCCTATTAAAACAAATCGCAGAAACCTTTTTTGGACACGTTCCACTATAGAGCACACATAATAGGGTGACCAAACCTGGCAAGCATATATCGCACCCTTAGAATGAAAGTGATCTAACTAAAAAATTCGGCAAATTTTTTACCACCTGGTTTCAGAGTTCATTTTGCTTCTTAAGGTCAGTTTTTTTTTTTAAATAAGAAGTTACGAAAATTTTGAGTTAGGTCACTTTCATTCTAAGGGTGCGATATATACTTCAAGAATAGGTCAAACAAATGTTATGTAAAGTTTTTTTTGTAGCATAGGGGTCTGTAAATTTGCGTGGCTATCTCTTTATCCATCCAAGAAGTAAATTGGTTTTTTTTCGATATAGAGTTGAGGTGTTTTAAAATAAATTCAAGCTTACGCATCAAATAAGACACCAAAGACAGAAACATTTTCCACGCATGAAAATTAAATTCTATTTAACGAATACTAAAAAGGATTGACTGAAAGATTTTTTGTAAACTTCATCAAATTACATTACGTACAATTCACAATCACGAATACTATAGAAATGGTTTTACAGATTGTAACATCGTCCGCATAAATGAGATAATTAGAATGCTTTAAAACAGATGATAGGTCATTGATTAATAAAGTAAATAAAAGAGGTCCTAAATTGGCTGCCCTGTGGTATTCCAGAATTTGCAGTAAAATAATTTAATGGGCAACCGTTAAATAATACTGAGTAAGATCTGTTTAATAAATAAGATTTAAGCCACAAAACAAAGTTTGCGCTCAAACCAAGCTTTCTTAGCTTTTTGATGTGTAAACATCTATACTGGCGGTAGGGTGAAAAGAAAACGTAACGTAACGTTGTAATCGTGATCGTGGTCGTGATCGTGATTCTGAGCTTTACGAAAATTGAGTGCGTTCAACAATATGTACGTTCAGTAACTAAACGTTGAGTATTTATATACGAAATCGAAAGGTCGAGTTCAGTTCGGGTTGAAATTTGGTTGGCTGCTTAGAGGATTATTAAGCCCCTATTACACGATGATTCTTTGCGTCTGACTCTATTCGAACATAATGAGTGCGAAAGAGAAAAAATGGAATGGATGGAAGACCAGTTGCCCTGTGAGTCGTGGGCCAAGTTTTAAGAGACTCTTTTTGACGCTTCTTTAGCATTATCCGTATTTTGTATTCTTTGCATTACTTTTTTTCAATTACATGACTGCTTTGAGACCAGAGCGGTTTTTCTGTTTTGTTTTCCTTTCAGTTCCAGAGATTTTTGATATGTAAACATCTATACTGGTGGTAGGGTGAAAAAAAAGTAACGTATCTCGTAGTCGTGATTCTTATCTTGTAGCAGTGGTTGTGATTTTGATTTTGAGCCAGAGATTAGTCTGATACTACACGATGCATCTAGACGCATGCGACTTTTCGAATTACGTAAGTGCAAAAGAGAAAAAAAAAATCGAAACCAAGAGACGAAAAAAAAGTGACAGGTGTCGCATGGGTAAAATTTTCGATGCAATTATTTAATTATTTGACGTTTCTCTATTCTCTTGACCTTTTTTTACTATTCTGCTTCATATGGTTTTGTTGTTCAAAGAGTAAATTTTGATGCAACGAACTGTTATTGATAGCCTTATAGGCTTTCCAGAAATGAGAAATTCATCTTTAAAAACAACATAAATAAAATAAATTATTGCTTTTCTTGACTGATATTCATTTAAAGGCACACAAACCTTTCTTTCTTCAATATATCTAATAATGAAAACAAAAATAAAAACAGAAAAAGTTTTTTTATTGCTTGAGCACAGCCCAACACGAAAATGAAAAATAAAGAGAACTGTCAAATTAGATTCCTGACTTTGGTTTCAACGTGTAATAGCGCTTGAAACAGCGGAAGAAATAACAAAGAAGAATTCGAAGAAGGCGCATGCAACTAGATTCATCGTGTAATAGCAGACTTATGAATTATCTATAATCTCTGTTCTGAGCTTCACGAAAATTGAGTGCGTTCAACGCTATGTACGCTCAGTAACTAAACGCTGAGTGTTTATATACGAAATCAAAAAATCGAGTTCAGTTTGGGTTGAAATGTGGTTGGTTGCTTAGACCATATAGTACATGGACTGCGCTTTCATCATGGCTGCAGAGTTTCAACATAGAAGGCCGCCTTTTTTGGCAAATTAGACGAAATAAGGTCATTGACTGGAAAATATTTTTAAATATATTTTTAATGATTGGCTAAGAGCCCACTGCTGTTTGTGGGTGTGAGTGATCGCAAAAATTCACTGGTATGTTTAGATAGGTCTTAACTTTTTATTAGCGTGGTTGGGGCCATTGTCGGCAAACTACAAAACGCTTTTTTCATACATCATTATCGATTTTTAAATTTTCTTATGAAAAGTTAAGATCTATATAAAAATACCAGTACATTTTTGCTATCATCCACACCCTAAATTTGATGTAGGCTCTCGGTCATATGAGGCATTCGGACGAATGTTGATGTTTACACATCTTAACCGTGAGTCCCGGCACTCACACTTTTTTTTTAGCAAGATCGTATGCGAGAGTTTGTCAAACGCCTATATACTAAATATATACTAAAGTCTATACAGACACATGTGTTGATCAAAATCAAAACCCATCATATCCACTTTTAAACAAAATTGACTTAAGTATGAGGTTTTATTGGTATCATTCAAACACATACGATGGGCCCAAGTTTGAATCCCAAATCTCATTTTATGCCTTGTTTAAATGAAAATAGTTTTTCTCGATGTACTCGAAATCTAGTGTCCGACCGAAGCTTCGGCTTCGGCCTTCGGCTTCGGTCGAATTCGGCCAAAAAAACAACATTCGGTCAAACCTTCGGCTTCGGCCATTTTAGGCCGAAGTTTTGGCCGAAGCCGAAGAATCTGTTTATTATATCGAGCAAACAAACTTTTGTTCTTAGCATACAACATTAGACTCTTTGATTTTAATTAATAATGTATTGAATTAATATTACTAGAAATTATTACTAAAAATAAATTATTTATTTCTTTTTTGTTTATAATTACTAATTAGTTATAAGTTATTTTTATTTTATTTGTCTTATGTTATTTAAGCAATAAATTTTAATAAAAATAATATTTTTATCCAATTGGAAAGGAGAATCCTTGACTTTTTTCAACCTTAGGCTTCGGCTTCGGCTTCGGCCGAAGATTTTCTTTCAGCCTAATAATTCGGCTTCGGCTTCGGCTTCGGCTGAAAATCGACCTTCGGTCGGACACTATCGAAATCTCTAAAAGTGGATAAAATGGGTTTTGATTCTGATCCACACTTCAGAGCTGGCATGCACTTTTTTGTATGCCTTATAGCACTGGATCCTCATTACGTATATTTATAAAATAGATTTAATAATTGCATGTTGATTCCCCCAATTAATTATTCATTTAAGCCTAGTACGCTGCTGATGCGAAACGAAAAATCCCATACAAAAATGGCACAACGAAATCATAAACGGAAAATTCCATTCTACTTTTCGTTTTGCAGTACGCTGTTCGAAGAGCGAAATTTATAATTGTAGCAGATTATTTGGAGATGTCTCCACTTCTTTTTCGCACTGAATTAATTATACAGAGTACAGACTACTTATTTATTGTGTGGAAAAATGACATTTGAGTTTTATTTGTGTTTTTTTTTGTTTATCTATTATTTATTATGTAAGAAATAATGGGTTTCTCTGATTTTTTGCGTTTATGTTTGGAGATCACAGGAAATTTTCGTTTCGCATCAGCAGCGTACTAGGCTAGACAACGAAACGCTTGCGAAAACACAACGGAAAATATCTTTGGAGAGTTTCACTAATTCCAGAAATAAAATCAAACATAAACGCAAAAATCTGAGAAACCCATTCTTACACAATAAAATAGTCTGTATAATTAATGCAGTGCGAAAAAAGAGCGTAGACTTCTCCAAATAATCTGCTACAATTATAAATTTCCCTCTTCGAACAGCTCACTGCAGTGCAAAACGAAATTTTCCGTTTATGATTTCGTTGTGTCATTTTTGTATGGGATTTTTCGGTTCGCATCAGCAGCGTACTAGGCTTTACGCCGGTTTTTTTTTTTTTTTAAAGAATACATTTTACAAAAACAAAATAATTAATATTTTTTAAATGCTTTCTGTATTATCTCTTAAACTAGTTAACAATATTTTTTGTTTATCAACGGTTTTTTTGTTTTGTTTTTGAGGAAGGGGAAATAGGTAGGAGGTAGGATCAATAACAATTAAGATAGGTAGGTGGATTTCTTGACAGGATTAGGTCAACTTAGGCAGTTGGGGCAACTGGCAAATGTGCGCCGCTGGGTTGGAAACCGTTCTCATCGGCAACGTAGCTAACACTGTAAGTTACACCATCAGCACCAACGTATGTGAATTGTCCTTGGACAGAGATAGCTTCGTTTTCAGCTCCAATGTTCTTCAATTGACCTTGTTCGGAGTGAGATTTACCGTCACTGGTCTCAACACTATAATATATAATTAAAAATTGATATTGATTTTAAGTTTAAAAAAAGGTATCTCTAAAAAAAAACAAAAACTTACGCGAATTGGTAGCTTTCAGGACCGACAATGCTGTCTGAGCGGACGATTTGAGCCTCGTTAGCTGGTGGAGCGGCCAAAGCCAAACCGAAAAGAGCAACGAGAACAATGACGAATTTCATGTTGATATTGTTAGTTTGTTGTTAACCGTAAGGAAACTGAAAACTTAGTGGATGCTTAGTGGTCGGTGACTTTTCAATTTATAATCAAAAAATGTTTGTTGAATTTCAAGTTTTAGCCTCCCAGTGGAATTCCTTCAAGACCACAGGAATACATTTGTCATATTTAAAATGCAAATTTTTAAATAAAAAAAAGACCATCTACGCATTTTCTAAAACACAAACACAAAGGTCTTCTATAAAGTCCCAAACTTGCTCATATGGGCTT
The DNA here is from genome assembly GCA_929447395.1 of Epistrophe grossulariae. Taxonomy (NCBI): domain Eukaryota; kingdom Metazoa; phylum Arthropoda; class Insecta; order Diptera; family Syrphidae; genus Epistrophe; species Epistrophe grossulariae. The sequence goes on from OV839568.1 coordinate 118,153,723, forward strand.
TTTTTTTTACAAATTTATTCAAACAATAAAATGGGCTTAGGTTTTAGTTTTTTTAATTTTTGTTGTCATCCAAAGTAGTATTAGTAGAACGAATAAATTATTAATTCATTTTTCTTAAGACGCCAATGACCCATCTGACCATTTAAAACCATTTAAAGTGAATGGGCGACACGCAGTGGAAAGGGGGAATTTTCATTTGTTAACCTTAGCAATCGATAAAGTTATAGACAAATTTCTTTGTTAAGTTTATAATTTCCGTCTAAACTTGAACTTCATAAGACCACTTTTGGAAGCGGTTACGATGTTTTTGTAACACGTGTGTGTATATATGTATAAGATCTAAGTAGGTAACCTTGCCCAGGGGGGGGGGGGGGCGATCTTTATGGTTTTTTTTTTTTTTTTTAAACCAAACCTTCGGTAAAATTGATGAGATAGATTTAATTTTATGAGAAATTTTTTTTGTTGGTTAATAGGCCTGTTAGGCCGGTAGAAGTGAGATATTTACATTAATTTGTATATAGTCATTGACATTTTCAACTGAAAGGGAAAACTATATTGAAATTTTCTGATGCAATCAATACACAGGGTGTTTAATTTGATTTAAGCTTAAAATTGATGCGAAATAATGTATGCTATATGAAAAGCCAACTGAAATCAACAGGGTGGAAAATCAATTTGGAGAGAAACATTCTCTGTCAAAAGGCACTTGAGAAGTTGGATATACTAAAAGCTCAAACCAAAACGGAAGTTTACAGGTTGTGACATCAAAGGAAATCAAGGGTCGGTCGACAGCTCTATGTTGGCAAAAGAAAGTATATTTAAATCACTGGTTCAACAAAAAAAAAAAAAAAAAAAAAAGAAGAAAATTCAACAGAAACAGAAACTCCATAGTTAATTTTTATATTTTATAAAATATTTTATAAAATATTTATATAATAAGAATATCAAAGCATTAGAAATACAATTTAGAAAATAAGTAATGGCTAACAATTCAATTTAAAAAATTTTATGAGCTAAATGTTAATCATAAATAGAGGAAACAGCTCGCGATATCGGTGCATTTCTGCCATAATTTGTTCTATGGGCCAGTTCAAAAAGGAAGCATTCTGATTGGTACATAAAAAGAGGTCAACGAAAGCATAAACGGACTCTTAATTTCATAGCTAATTATGTCCCTCACAAACCACCGTGAAGCTTTCTTCTAAAGATGCTAGACATTTTATCCCGAGCAATTGACACCTGGCTTTATAGTCAGGACTAAAGTTCCAACGCATTTTACGTAACACATTTATTTGATAAAACGTCTTTGCACTTGTTAAATTCTATCCGAAGCATATTAACATGCGGACGATGATAAACATCTGGAAGGATTAAAACTCAATCAACTGCTAAATGACAAACAAAAAGCCAAGATTTTATGTGAACCCTTCCATTTCTTTAAACTGATGTCTTGCGTCTTTAGGCCTGGACAGTCTACCATTGACGGACTCTTGATATTCCGTTGCGCTTAATTTGGAGAACACCATTTTGTATAGTAATGCAATAACCTTTAGTATAATGATAAGTTTAGATAGATCCCTAACTATTCCTACCGAAGCCAACCCAACTATAACGACAGGCAAACATGATTGGTTGAAATGTGTATGTAAGTTGAAAGCGAGCTCCTTTTTTGTTTTTTGAGAAATATAAAATGCATGATTGGGTCGCACGAACTTGCTCTTCGCGTATATCGAACTTTTTTTCACAATTTAGGCGCAGTTTTACTGTCTGAGTAAGAGGGCTATAAATTAAATAAATGAAAGTGGGTATTAGTTTTCCATATTTGGTACTCAATTGACACTTACTTTGACTCTGAAGCTGGGCCTTAGTTTCACAACAGTCTGGTTTTTAAAGCGTAACAATTCACGGATAACAGCAGGACCTAGTTATTTATTTGTGGTGCGTGTTGTTAGTAGAAATACAATTTTTTTTCATGCCCGGGGGGGATTGGATGAAAAAACCACGTCGGTGCTAAGCAATTAAAATATTAAATGCAACAACAACTAATCCCCTGTGGGCTTAGCTAAATCCGGAGAATTCTCGGGTTTCGCATCAGCAGCGTACTAGGCTTTATGGTGAGCATATAGAAAATAAAAACTTATCAGCCACGCCACATCAAAATAAAAAGAAAACTCATATAGAAACTAATTTCCCTTTACATCTGTGGCAATAAGACAGAGTATCTTATATTAAAAAAAAGAGTTTTCGAGAAAAAACGCATTTTTGTCTTCAATCTGTAATGGTTATTAATATAAATTCTTTTTAGGAATTATATAAGACAGCTTTTCAACGGGATTGGACCGAAAAGTAGCTCTCAAACTATGAACTTCTAACAACCGAAAAATCGCTTATGTCTTCTTTGTCACTTTGTCTTTATGACATAAAATGACTTCTAAGATTTCAATGATCAATGGTTAGGTATAGTTCAATCATTGAAATAAAGAAATTTGTTTAACGTGTTAAGACCAAGTTAAAGTTTGCCAAAAATTAATAATTAAGTCCATATAGCTTGATATTGGTATCAAAATGATCACTGATTTCCTTTTTAAGTGCCTCAAAACTTGTAAAGTTTAAATTTTAAGATTTAAGTTGTTGTTGTATTTACGTGTAAAATTCTAAGTTCCGATGTCGTTTTTTTCGACAAATCCACATGCAATTGCAAAAAAAAAACACGCCTAATATGGCGCAATGGCAATGGCTTCATGTTCATATGAGATCCGAGTGAGCCGTATCATCAACCTTTTTAACATAACCTTACTATTAACCTTAATGTATACAATTTCAAACTTGGTGCTATTTTTGTCTCCTTTATATTGACAAACGTATCTTAAGCCGCAATTAAAATCATCAGTTGACTATATTTAGGTATTTAATGTAAGATCAAATTTTCTGGTAATTTTTACGAAGACACTAATCCATCCTATATACTCTTTATATCATAAAAAATGTTTCTATTACCAATGTGTGTAATAAAAACAAAAGTTTAAAACTAGCTGAAGTGTCATTGACCAAAATTTAACCTTGAATTTTTTTTTTTTTTTGACAAGACATTAAACAAAGCCGCAAAGAATTCTACATAAAATTTCTAACAAGAACCTGAAATAAAATATTCTTTTAATTTATTTCGTTTTTTTTTTTAAATCTATTGCTGTATTTGTATACCTATAAGCTAGATCTACATGTTAAATTTGTAACTTCTTTTATTTTTGTTGTTGCTGTCAGTTCTTTGTTTTTATTGTTTTTGGTATTTTAATAAACATGAGGTATAAAAGTAAAACTTAACTTGTTTTAATTATGTAAATAAAAATACGTAAATACACAAACTTATTTTATGAATATGTAAGCTCATCTTAAAACCGATATATGTATATATGTACCTACATTTGTATAATATATACATAGATTCCAGATTTTCACTTTTTATTATTTAAAATCTACTTTTGGTGTTCTATACAAAATGTATTCATTCAAATTAATAATTTATTGAAAGTGAAAACCAGTCTCAATATTATTACCTTTGGGAATAATATGTAGTTTGAAAATTGCGTGCAGATACAGGTTAATTATAGAACGTGTAACAATCATGATATTTTATTTATTTTAAATTATAATTTATTAGCATAATATACCTATTTTGTTTGTTTCATTTCTATATCATGCGTTAGGTGGATGATTTAAAATAAATAATATCCATGTTTATATTTTTATTGAGTTTAAATCTTAGACGTTCAAATCATTGAGAATAATATTAGAATTAAATGTCAAAAAGGGCTGAACTAATTGAATAAATATATGTGTGGTATGTCCGACATGCATGGCAAGGCAGAACATTATTTAATCGATGCCGTGAAATAAGCTATAGATAGAAATAATGTCGAATTGAATTTATTTCCATAAAATATGGGGGGGACTATTTGTTGTTGCAATTTATAGCTATAGCGCAGTAAAATTTCGCTCGGAAAACAAAAACCAAAAAGTGCAGATAAATATAAGCCAGCAAAATAGTGAATATAAAAGTGGATAGATATTCATGACATGAACCTTAATGTTGTTTTTGTCTCACAAAAGGTAGTTTAGAAAAATTGAAGCGCGTCCCCTCCCCACCACAGTACACATATTAAAGGTATAATATCATTATATCGTTTTCATTTTTGTTCAGTTCTACGCATCACTGTCAAAACCGAGGTATTATGGTGGTAAAACGATGGTTCCAGTGCCCCTTTACTTGTCTAATTTCAATATTTTCTTGTTGTTTCTAATGATGCGTGCTGAATTCCTGTGGGCACTCGCACAGCCATTTTAAATTTTTTGACACTTTCGACTTTGACAATCTACGCGATATATTACCTTAGATTTGTATGCTGTGGACATGTCCGATTAAAATCCGGACATTATTTTTACTCGAGAGAAATCTAATTTTTTTGTATTCTTCGGTGACATTTTGCACAAAATTGCCCCTCCCACCTAAACGGGGACAAAGAGAGCCTCCTCCGATACGATTTGTTCCTTGTCTTAACCCAACCTACTTGCTCTAGCTATTTGGTGCACCTTATTCCGATCACTCTGTATAAAAAAAAAAAAAAAAAAAACAATACAAAAAAAAATTGTTACTTTTTGGTGTGAACCCATTGTAGAATAATGGAATTTAAGAACTTGATTTACCAAATTGTTTGCAATAAAATGATCTACAAAAAACGTTTGAAGTGTTTTTTTCAATAAAACTGCTAGAAAAAAAGTTATAAAAGTTGATTGTTGGCTTTATCTTTTTTATTTTCAATTTAACCGTAAAAAGTCGCTCCATCAAAATTGTAGATAATTAAATTTTCTACAAAAATGGTCAATTTTTTTTGTCAGACCTATATTTCTCAAGATATTGTAAAAAGGTGTTTCGTTCCCCCTTTTCAATATGGCGGCCAAATGGGGCAATTTTTCAACCCAAGCAACTTTGTTCTACCCGGCATGCACCACATACGTCCGCCAACGTGCTTAAAAATCGCCTCGCCAATAGCCGTGTTTAAAATCCGTCAATAGCCGCGGTTTGTTATCTACGGATCTGGATCTGGATCGGGATCATTAGCCGCGTTTTATTATCTACAGGTCTGGGTCGGGGTTATCTTTTAACACATAATACAAAAATAAATTTGGATCTAGGTTTCTATTTAGGTTTGGTTTATGGAACCAGAAATAGGTTCTTACTCTGGCGAATAGACGGCTCTTCAGTCCGTAGAGAGTACATACTGCATTGCGAGGAAAAAAGACAGTATCTACATGAAAAATAAACAAACATAAGACAAGATGAGCATACAACACTGCTTTCATTTGGATCCGTATCGTTTTATTATATCGGGGTGAACCATATGGGTTATTGGCGATAATAAAACGCGGCTATTGTTTAACGGATTCCCTTCCTCGATTTCTTCTTCTAAGCTTTTTTTTCTTTACACGAGGTGTGTTTTATTCATTGCTGCATAGCCAGCGCAGCACAAGTCTGAATAAAACGATCACTCACTCTATACGTTAATTTCAATAATTGAAAGCTCTATCGCCAGCACAGCCATCTTTTTTTTTACTGACTTCTTTTTCACCAGCAATCAAATTCTTTTGTTTGCCAAGGGAAATTTTGCTGCGCTGACTATGCAGCAATGAATAAAACACACCTACTATAAAACTTATTTTCGGATCTTAAAAATAGATCCAGATACAGAGCAGGATCCAAAGTTGTTGTTGTAATACAAGTAAAAATTAAAAAGATGATTCCGAACCAGATCCGTAGATAGATAATAAAATAATTTAAGCCGGAACCACACTTATCTCGTGTGGTGTGTTTTGGAGTGGTGTGTCGCCATCGCAATTCATCCACACAGTGTCGGAGACATAATTTTATTAGGGAAAGGGATGACAGAACTCGGAGACCAAAAAATAACAGTTTACAGTTCTAAAATTACCTGAGTAGGTTTATATTTTGATTTTGCTAAAGAAATTTTGAACTTTTCATTATGGAAAAAAATTAGTAGATCTCAAAAGTGACGGAGTAGATTTATTTTCCTTCTTAAAATTGAAGGAAAATTGCAGTTATTGATTGTGAAGCTGTGTCAAAGCTCGAAAACTTTTAAATAATTTCTTTGGACTGACAAAATGTATCCATTTTGAAGTAAAGTGGATCCAAATGAAAATTAAATTCAAAAACCGAAAATACTCAAATCTTTTAACACTAAGGCATATTTTAATAAATACATGTTTTGAAATTTGCCGCCCCTTAAATGGATCCAAATGACAAAAAAAAAAATATAAAAACAGAACACATAAAAATCTTTTAACATTAATGCTTGTTTTGATAAATATTTTTTAAAAATTGCCGCCCCCTTGCAAACTGCTTTCCGGATTTTTGGAAATCTAAAATGGAAAAAAAATATAAAAACAGTGCATACAAAAATCTTTTATTCTGTTTTGATTAATATTTTGAAAAATTACGGCCCTAGCATATTGCCTCCCGAATGTACATATTTAAAATTTGACACTCCTTTATTTTGTAAAATTGCTGCCCCCAAGCAATGTGCCGTACGGGGCCTGTGCCCTCCTAGCTCCTGCCACGCTACGCCACTGATGTGGATAAACAAAAGTAAATGCTTCTTCTTGTATTTTTTATGCTATCCGATTTGTCATCGTATTCTTTCACCAAATTTCAGTTGAATTGAGTTCGGGAAAACTTTTACAACCAAAAACAAAAAGTGAACTAAACTGAAGGAAAAGTAGATATTCATCATTATGGGCGCGCCTCATGATTTACATGTATTCGCTTATTTTCATTCGATCACTGCCTTGACTTTTCGACTATTATTACAGTCCTTAACGAACAGCTTATTCAATTACACAGCATTTAACCAAATGAATTAAAAAGGGCGTTCATGCAAACTTTTGTGTAAACTTATCATTTTACACAATTTGTAAACTTACGACGTTGCTTAAAATACCCTTAATATTTCAAACAAAAATTACTAAGAACAGTTTATCTGAAAGAACCGACTGTCGCAATTTATCTAAATGCTCCAAACAAGTTTAAAAGTTCATTCATTTTGATTGAAGCATTTTCGAAAAGATAAATTTTTGCATTAAAATTCGTTCCAAATTGGTGCAAGGACATAAGGCCCAGGGACATAAAGCCCAAATTTTATTTTTGGGGCTTTTGTGACAGAAAACTGACAATTTTTCAAGTCGCAGATTTGACAATTTACACTATTTAAAATGCTGAAGTTCTAAATTATAAATCAAATTTAAAAAATCATGGCGACTTGTGTAACTTACAATAAAGTCAAGGATTTTTTTCCTAAATCTGATCATTTTTTTTTTTTCAATAGAGTTAAAGGTTAGGTATACTTTTCTATATAGGAATACCTTCCAAAGAGCCAAGCGTTATCTCGAAATGAACTTAAATTCAAATGCCTTAACATGACCATCGCTCCATTGCTCAAATGAATGTCATTATTATATATATTGTATTTTTAAACATTTATATAAATATACCTTCCAATGCCAGACCAGACCGGAAAGGTATATTTCTTGAATATCATATGCAGGGTAGGTACTCTCTAAAGAATGTTTTGAGTGATAAAACCAATTTATATAAACTTGTTCATGTTCGTATCTTAATACTAACGATTATAACGCCTGAAACTGGTTCGCTTAGTTAAAGCTTGTTCCGATAAAATATATATTTTACAGTTATCAAAAACTTATTCGTATGATATCGTCGTCAAAAAATGGGCTTTGAGCAGCACCTCTCTGAGAATATTTAACTCCGAAAATTTAGTTTATGACTTTTTCTGAAAGTCGCTCGGTGGCAATCCTATACCCGTATTTATATTATAAATAAATTTGATAAAAAAAAAAAAACAGGAATTCCCTTCACGATAGCGACACAAAAAATGTTTACAATCATTTCGTTTCGTTGCAGATTTTGTTTTCGAGAGCTCCGGTCCGGTAGAGTGATCTAGTCAAACAAACTTGGTGAATAGGTATATCATACCTAATTGATAGGCTAGCACTATATGCAGGTGGGTGGGACGACAAAAGAAAACGTGCTTCTTTCTATATATTTAGACAACCAGGACCAGGTGGTTTCTTATTTCTAGACGTGATCTCCTCCATTGAACACACCCGCTCCCAGCTTCGCCGACATCGCCATCCACTGAACCTATACACTGTCGTGCGTCGTCATGAAATTCGTTGTGTTTGTTGGTCTGATGATCGTTTTGCTAGCAGCGACAGCTACTGTCACCACAGCACCTATCGACGATCCAAAGAGTGCGGTGATCAATGAATATGACAATAACAACATCGGTGTTGATGGATACAAGTTCTCGTGAGTTGTCCCATTAATGTTATGCGTAAATAATTTTGATTTTCATTTGGTTTGCTTGTATATATATATATATAGCTTTGTTACCAGCGATGGAACATCACGGAAGGAAACCGCCATCTTGAAGAATGCCGGCACAGACGAAGAATCGATTTCGGTTGAGGGATCTGTTAGCTGGGTTGCGGCCAATGGGCAGGTTTACAAATTAACCTATAAAGCCGACGAGAATGGTTACCAACCGGAAGGTGACCATTTGCCAAAATTGGACGACTGAGGTTATAATAAAATTGGGACTGAGTAAATGTTAATTTGTTTTGAATTTATAGATTTTTAATAAATTTAAAGAAAAAAATTTTGAAAATTGTTTGCGATTTATGCGTTGGGTTATAATTCAATTATTAATTTGGTTGGGAACGTACGTAACGCGTATATAAATATAAGTTAACTCTGATGCAGTTAATTGACTATATGTTTGATTGTTGCTGTTGAGTGTTGTTTTTATAGACAAAATTTAGACAGGAATGTCCAACTTTGGTAGGGTTTGACTGCAACAACAAATTAACGATGATATAATAGAGTATTTCTCACCATTCATCTTATTCAATCCATTATGTGTTTTTTCTTTAATTAATTGAAAGAACTAGGTAAAACATTGACTGATTTAAACCTAATTATTAATAAACTGAAACGAAACATGAATTAACTTTAATCAGTGCGTTTAGTGCGAAATCTGTTAACTAACTATAATAACATAAAAGCCCTTCCACACTATCCCACTGAGTATTAATACATGTCAAAAAAGTGTGAAACAAATCATGTATAATAGTGTGGAAACAAAATATGATATTCCCAGCCTACACCATTTGACATGTGTTAATACATGAGAATTTTTAGAAATGGTTCTAATTCTGTCACACATTTCATCACATTTTTATTGAGGTTAAATTAAACTGTTGTGTGTGGTCAAAAAATGAAAAGAAATTTCTTTCTCACAAATTTGGCAGTAGCATGGAATTCTTTTCCACTTTGTATTAATACTCAGTGGGATAGTGTGGAAGGGCTTTAATACATACCTACCTATGGGGCATTTCACGAAACGAAAAATCCCATACAAAAATGACACAACGTTCTGCTTTTCGTTTTGCAGTAAGCTGTTCGAAGAGCGAAATTTATAATTGAAGCATTTGGATGAAGAAAGGGGTAAATGACATTTGCAACATTTCGAGATATAAGGACTTAGTTTTTTGTTGAGAACTTTTTTCGTATTCCAATCTAAATAAAATTGAATAAACTAATAAAACAAGAAAAATAATAGCTTTTTAACAATGTTACTTTTATTTCATTACAGTAGCTTGGTGTAGGTATTTAAAAAAAACAAAATTTTTCAGAAAAAGAGCAGTTAACTCTTTCTTGCACAAAAAGCTTATTAGTATTTTGAATTTTTAAGAATACAAAGGGGTTAAGTAACAAAATTCATTTTTTTTTCTTTTTATTTTGAAAAGTTGTTTTCTGTTCGCATGGTTCCGATAAAGCTTTTTCATAAAACCAGTGGTGTTCCCTTGGTATGAACATCATTTGTTCCTTTAAATTTTTTATTTTCTCAACAGAAAGCTGCTTTATCTTCTTTTCTCGGACGAAAAAGTCTTGGTTTTTGTCTGGAACTATTCGGATGTTTTTTGCTATAACAGCTTCATTGAATTGTTTTGTTTTGTCCAGGGCAAGAATCGGTCCATGCAATCAGATGTTTCCTCTTTTTGGCAATTTCACATTCTTGGAAGAATGTATGTATAGAGTGCACTCATTACCTCGGTGCTTCCTCTGTCTGCAACATCTTCGGTCCAGGTTAACATATACGACATCTCCACATCGGAAGTCATGACATGGATTCCTAGATTATAAAACCACATCTGCCTCAAGTAAAATGCCTTAGACGTGGTTATAAAAAAAATAAAACGGTTTCGCTGCCACAGCCTACTAAATAATTTAAAAGATAAAAAGCAATGCATAAACTTCAAAATAGAAAAATTGGACAGCAGTTCAACTTTTCGTATTTATTTTTTGTTTTGCTTCAAGAAAATGCATTTATGGAGTACATAATATGGGTTTTAATTTGTATGCAAGAAGGAGGTAAGTAAGCACTTAACCCCTTCATGCAAAATACATTTTTTTAAAGTTATTTTTATTTCACCCAAAAAGAAGTTAAGTGCTGTTAGCCCATTCTTCCACTCATATTATACGATTTCGGATTTTTAGTTGTTAGTCACCCTTTTATTCCAAAAATGAAAGCGCTAAACAAGAAAATAGAAATCGTAGCGCGACGTAGATTAGACAGAAATTTAAGTTTTCGCAAGGCATCCTCATTTTTCGAAAAAAAAACCGAAAATCGAAAAAATGTCCGAACGCTTTAATTATTGTAGCAGATTATTTGGAGAAGTCTCCGCTTCTTTTTCGCACTGAATTAATTATACAGACTATTTTCCGTTGTGTTTTCGCAAGCGTTTCGTTGTCTGTTTGGGATCACAGAAAAATTTCGTTTCGCATCAGCAGCGTACCTTTAATAAAAATCGGAAGTTAAGATTTCAAGTCAGATTTCAGCAAAGTATGCCCCTTTACTTTTATTTAAGTTTCAAAATGAAGCTCATCCATGCCAAGTTTCAGTGTGGGATATCCATTAGTTTAGAGGATACATAATTTTAATAGTGTCATTCTCAGTCTACAAAAAAACAGATGTTTTACAGATATTTATCAGAGCGTGGCGAATGTTCTATATTTCATTTGAAATAATAGTAATTGTGTTTCTTAAAATGGTCATCTTTCAAAATTCGAAAAAAAAATATTTTTTAAGGAGTTAATATACTAAATGATGGTAATTTGGCGATAATTCTAAGGAATGGTCATTTTAGATAATTGCGTTTTTTTTAAATGTTCATCTTTCACATTTTGCAATTAAAAAAAAAAAATAATCGAACTTGATTTAAAATAGCTTTTTACGGCCTTTAAGTCCTACAAAAATTGGCGTTTCGTCCCGGCGATCTCACTTGGACTCATCAGTTGACTATAGTGAGGGCCTTTGTCAATACGCAATTTTTGCTAAGTTCAGTTCATCTTACATAGGTTTCGTTTCGAACTTGTTTTTCAAAAATCAAAAAAAAAATATTTCTAGGGGTAGTCTAAAAAAGTTAAAGGATAGTGAATAATGTTCAAAAAGAGACTAATCGAATGTAGGTATTAATCAAATTTGAAAAAATCGATTTTTTGGGGCGGCGTTCTTTTGGCTTGCCATTTTACAAAATCGATTTATTCGATAACTGTGGGTGGTCAAAAAAAAGTCAATGGGTGGTCAAAAATAGTAATTTAATCGTCAGCTTTTACAAAAAAAAAAAATCGGACACTTTTTGGGGTCAAGTTAACACAATTTAATCTGACAGTAAAATATATAATTCTTTCCAACTTCAATTGCAAATTCAAACAAAAATGTTGGGTGTGGCAGTAGATATAGGCACTTTCCGTACTCTGGTATTCATGCAATGATGTAAAACACTAGATAAGTTTACCCTTTGGTTAATGAAATGATAAATTTTTGTATGAGAGATTATTTACACATAATTTGGTAAAAAATTCCTTAAGGATTAACCAAATTTTTTTGATAAATTTAACTAAACGTCATTGTGACTTTTAGAACTAGGCGTGTTCAGAACTATGATATACATATCTCAGAGAACTACATTTTTTTTTATAAATACAAATAGATACCTACCATTTTAATTTTTTTTTACCTTATTTCCCGATGCAAATATCTAACCTTAAAGCCATCCCTTTAAGATCAGTTTTTAAGTGTTAACTGGGAGATTACAACAGTTTTGGACTTAAAATCTAAAATTTGTTTTCCTTCATATTTAAATCCCGAGTAAACTCAACGAATTTGATGAGTTAACTCCCGCAAAATTATAAAAATCGACCTTTCCATAATGCCGCATATAGTATCGCCCTCTTTGTAACGATAAAGTGAAAGCGCATTTCCATAGTTTTGCCTTCTCTATTTTACATTTTGATTTGATTTCGATAGGTTTTTGACAGCTGAAAGATAAAATTCCTTCACTGGAAAACTGCTTCTGCTTATAGTTAACTATAGATGTGTTTTTTTCGAACCCCGGAGGGAACTGGTTAAAAAAAACGATATTGGGGATCAGCGACGCCATCTCAGAAAAAACTTAAAGGCCGTTAAAAGCTATTTTGAATCAACATTTCCATACAAACTATCGATAACAAGTATGTAATTCCTGCCGCTAATACAGTTTTCTCCGTGCTTAAGTTAAGCCCCAAAAATTATCTGGGTTTAGCTTAGCCCATTGGGTATTAGTTGTTGTTGCATTTAACATGTAAATTATTTAGCCCCGAATTGTTTTTTTTCATCCAATTTCCTTCGGGCTTGAAAAAAACACGCCTTATATGATTTAACTCAGAGTTAGCTTATAGGAACTGAAAAAAGAAAAGTTATACATAGTTAGTTAATCCTGCAAATAAATTGATTTTGAGTTAAATAATTTAGAAAAAGTTTTGCAGTTAAGGATGAACTATAACTTTTAATTGTCAAAAATCTAACGAAATCAAAGTTTGACATTATGGAAATGCGTTTTCACTTCTCTTAACATGACATGGCTGATGTCCACTTGTGAAATTTATTTTCGAGAGCTGCTGGCATAGTGTTTTTACCCTCAAATAAACAAGTAGGCACTTTGATATTTATTATCAGATACAAATTTGCATTGAAAAACTTGTTGCGCTGGTATAAATCACATCAAACAAAAATCTCATGGAGTAAGCTTATTTGAATGATACATAAGAACAATGTTGATGATCTTAAAATGATTCTTTTATAAACATTTATTATAATATAACTTGTTTCATAACAGTACACTGTATACCACCAAATATTTCTAAGCATTTTAGCGGGGTGCAGATGAAGTAGGTGGTTTTAAATTGACATCAAAATTAAATTTTAAGAATTAAATAATTAAAAGAAAAAAGAAACAAGAATTAGCAAGTCTTTCAACCTTTGCCTAGGAGAAAGTTCGACTTTGAATTCGTTTTTGTTTTGTAGGTATATAAGCACTTGCAAATTATAAAGAAAGTAATCAGTTTTGGTTTATTAATTCACAGAACAACATTATCAACATGAAATTCTTTATTGTATTTGCTGCTTTCTGCGCTGCTGTTGCCATTGCTGCACCCGTTGAGGATGCTGTAATTGTCCGATACGAAAACGATAATATTGGTGTTGATGGATACAATTTTAAGTAAGTTGAACTAGAAAACCTATACTTTTCATAAAATTATTCTTTTTTAAACTTTTTTTGTTGTTGTTGTATATTTTTTTAGCTATGAAACCAGCGACGGAGTGTCCCGTGAAGAAAGCGCTAAGTTAGATAAGATTGGAACTGACAGTGAATCCATTTCTGTCCGTGGATCTGTAACATGGACTGCTCCTGATGGTGTCCAATACACTCTGCAATATATTGCTGATGAAAACGGATTCCAACCCGAAGGTGCTCATTTGCCTCATTAAAGAAACACATTTTTTATTGATGTAAAATGTCAAGGATTTTGTTACAATGATAAAATAAAAATAAGAATTGTTATGCTTTAAATCTTAAAGTGTTTTACTTTGTGACTAACTTTATATTATATTAAGGGCCAGTTTCACAGTGCACACTTAATAAAATAAGTGGCACTTAATTTTCCCATTCATGGACTTTAGACGTAGTTTTACTGTCTTAGTAAGTGGAACTTAAGTGGCCAATATGGGAGACTTAAGTGTCACTTATTCCGATAAGTTTATACTGTGAAATTGGGCAGTAGTTTTCCATATCTGGCACTTAAGTCACACTTACTTTACTGTGAAACTGCCCCTTATTCTAATTCAAACAGTTGTCATTTTCGGAGGATTTTGTAGTCGACGATTTTCGCATTCGGGAATTTGAGTAATCACTCATAGCAATTTGGGATTGTCAACTAAGCTAAGCCCGTAGGAGATTATTTGTTGTTGCATTTAACATGTAAATTGTTTAGCACCAACGTCGTTTTTTTTTCATCAAATTCCCCCAGGGATTGCAAAAAAATACGCCTTTTGTAACATCTAAAAGTCACAGGTACAAAAGGCGTGTTTTTTCCCAGCCCGAAGTAAATTGGATAAAAAAATGATTCGGGGATAAAAAATTTAAGTGTTAAATGCAACAAAAACTAATCCCCAATAAGTTAGCTAAACCCAGATAATTTTCGGGCATAACCTAAGTAGGGAAAAAAACTGTAGTCCCGGCGTGAATTACATACTGTTTATCGATAGTTTGCATAGAAACTTCATTCTTTTTCTGTTATGGCATCGCTAATCTCCAGTATCTATTTTGCAACCAATTCTCTCCGGGATTGGAAAAAAAACACACATAAAGTTTACTCGAAATCACTAAACGGTCGTTTTCGGAAAAAAAAGATACTCATCCTAGATAAGTTAAAACGAAAATACGAAATCATCTGGAAATGAAGAAAACCATTTGATGAAAACCTCGATAGTAAAAAAAAACAGTACAAAGGTTTTTTTATTTAATTTTTTTTTTGTTTTAATGATTTTTAATTTATACAGTCAAGTTTATTCAGTTTTATAAAAACTAATTAACAATAATGAGTTTATTTTATTAGCTCTTTCTATATTATCACTCAAGCTGCAACTGGCAAATGAGCACCTTCGGGTTGGAAACCATTTTCATCGGCCAAATAATTCAAAGTGTAGGTTTGGCCATCGGCGGCTACCCATGAAACGGTACCACGAACAGAAATCGCTTCATTTTCTGTTCCAGGATTCTTAAGTTGAGCACTTTCCTGACGTGAAACTCCGTCACTGGTTTCATAGCTATAAATAAAAGAAATTAAAGCAAAAAAATTTAAATTTGTAACAACGAATCCATTTGTAAATATCGCACGTACGCAAAGTTGTATCCATCAACTCCAATATTGTCGCTTTCGTATCTCAAGATCTGGGCATTCTTTGAGTCGTCAATGGGAGCAGCCAAGACCACAGCGAAGAGAGCAGAGAAAACCACGACAAATTTCATATTGAAAGGATTTATTTTTGTTTGTTTTTTTAATAATTTACTGTGAACTGTATGACCGATGTTGGGATTGTGCGTATCAGTCAGTCAACGATGATTGCTTTTATATACTCCGAAGAAATAGCTAACACAAAATGCCTCCAGAAAATTAAATTGAAATAAAATAAGAAAGAAAAGAAAAAGATGCAAATAAGTCTTAAGCTGGCTGAGTCAGATCTGACGTATGTATATATACTTGCCCTACCTGATGGATAACAACCGATGTTACAACACGCATCTTCATCAGATGCTGCAGCTAAAGATGTCTTTCGTTTGTGTTTTTTTTGGTTAGGTTGATGGGCGGATTAACCTCCAAAAATCAATGTTTAAAGATTTCATAGAGCGAGCGTTCAGCAAACTGGCGCAAGTGCAGGCCTGAGGCGCTTACACGAACATAGTCCCAGCACGACGACTATACGATGCAGACGAGACTTTTCGGATTATTCAAATATCATGCTGTGTTGACGAAGCCCCAGCATTACGCGTGCTGGCGGTGACCTTAGCCAAGAAACAAGTCTTGCGGAGTGGTAAATGGATGCCAATGACGTTTTTGGCCATCATCTTTGCCAGCTTCTTCATCTTGCATTGACATTAGTCAAGCCGTTATTATAATATTATATGTGGGTTTGAATTTGGTTTTAATCTTCCGACTCTCACAGTGACATGCAAATTCATCTTTTTCGATGAATATAAATCACTGTCTGCTGCTGACGGGCCAAAAAATTACTATCAGTTAGTTAAATCCAAGTCTAAATGCTAAACCGGCAATTTGTGCTTCTTTTTTCACACCTTAGCAATTCATTATAAGTACCTATACATATACATTATTAAAGTACCTAACAAAAAAAGTTGGGAAATAAAGTTGTTGCGATGACACTTTGGTGTTATTTTAAAAATATTTGATCAAATTTGCAGAAGGTAATGATGCGTGAGGGTGGTTTCGTGATATTTTTTTCATATTTGCATATACGTAAAACCTGGTTAAGAGGAAAACCCGCTTAGGTATCTGAAACATTTTTTTCATCCCCGAGTATTTGTCGACCAATTACCTTTAAAACACTGCGCTTAAGGGAAAACCCCGCGATACCTGAAACATATTTAATAATAATAATAACAAACAAAAATTTGCTGAACGCTTTCACTTCTTTTTTATTTTTCATCTCCACCAAATTTTCACCACGAAAATGACATTTGAATTTCTGATATACCTATGTCACAACCGTTTTGGAATTTTTAAAACCGCTTAGGTGAAATTTTTGTTCACCTATCCGGAATAAGTAACATTTTTGTTCACCTAAACGGTGTTCGTTTATAATTGAAAAACCCGCTTAAGTGAAATAAGACTGTGATTGTCGTTTATCTTAAGCGGGTTTTACTGTAATAACATCTAGGTATAATATATCTACATTTTGTTTGAACAGAATTTGCCACAAAGTTGAAATTGTTGGTTTATGAGGTATTTAACGAATTTATCCAATTTAACACTAAGACATTTAAAGTTTCAAAAGATTTGTGGGTATAGGGCTTGCCATTTTTTTTTATTAATTTTAATTATTATTGCAATAGCAGAGGATAGGCGTCGCTATCACAGAAAAAAGTGGAGTTTCCATACAAACTATCGATAATAAGTATATGTAATTCACGCCGGTAATACAGTTTTTCTCCGCGATTAACAAACTAAAGGCTCCCTCAAAGCAACGCGAAACATTCGGCACCACGACGAAACTGACACACACCAAACTAACTCACACCAACGCGGCCGAGGCGATGCGATTAAGACAATCTCATGTAAAATATATTGACAGCCGAATGTTTCGTCGTCGTTCCGTTCCGAATGATTCGCGTTGGTTTAGGGGAAAAAACCTCTGAAATCTCACAAGATGAGGTGAACTTGATTTTGTAAGGTTTTCGTATTCTAGCAGCACCCTCACAAAAACTATCGAACTCAAAAGTTTGACATTTGAAACACAATTAGCCAGTTCATGTTTCTTAGATCTCACTGACCAAACTTCTGTCAGCTCCGCACTGAGGAGAAGGAGAAACCTGAACAAAATTTCTCCTTTAGAAGCTTTAGAAGTCAAAAGTAGGTACTCTCCATCTCTTTTTATAAATGAGAAAAACGAATCCAAAAATTTTCAGTCTCAGCTTTTTGACAGCAAACGTAAGCAATTACGTTCAGATTTCTGAGATTGCTGTGATCTCTAAGATCTCAAGAAACCTGAACTGGCTAAATGTATAAGAGTTTTTTCTTGTCTGAAAAAAAAATCGTTCTATAACCAAATAAACTGATCCAAAAAATATATCCTCAGTCGTAAATCGAAAGAAAATAATTTCTTCATAAAATAAAAATAGGGCGTTTTTCTTTTTTAGTTCAGAGTAGAGCTCTGAACAGACTCTGAAGTCTGAACACTCCGAACATACTCTGAGCGATCTCTGAACTGAGCGTGCTCTGCTCTGAGAGTTCAGAT
Source organism: Epistrophe grossulariae (assembly GCA_929447395.1). NCBI lineage: Eukaryota > Metazoa > Arthropoda > Insecta > Diptera > Syrphidae > Epistrophe > Epistrophe grossulariae. The sequence continues at coordinate 118,171,728 of OV839568.1, forward strand.
TTATTTAAAGAAACACGCTTCAGCAGCTCTCACTTTTTTATTTGTTTACAGTTGTCATTTTCTTTGTGTTCAACTATTCAACTCCGAAAAAAGAAACACAAAATTGGAGCTCTGAATACTCTGAGCTAAAAAATAAACACGATCTTTTGTTTGACAGTTCAATCTCTGCTCTGAACTAAAAACGAAAAACGCCCATAATAAATAAATAAACATTACCAACTTCACTTCACTCAATGACACTTGCCGTCAAATATTAATCAGTTGTTTTCTGTCACTTCGATTTATCAGCCTAATTGTCGTCATTTCCCACAGGCACGTGAACTACAATGTTCTTATTTCGATTTTTTATCTATTTCTTACGACCCATAGTGAAATGAGTGGTTTCATTCTTGCTGTCTACGATGAATGTCCATTTTTTGTCTTTTTTGCCAGATGCCAATAATGCTTGACCAACGAATCAATGAAACCAGGCCGTCTTGATCTTAGAATAAGAAGATAAGGAAAAGGCGTACATTCTTCCACGTTTATTAATTTGACTATTAATGTTTTAAAAAAAATATTCATCTGTTTTTTAAAGAAATAAATTAGCCTAGTTCCTTTACTTTGAATCTCTGAGCATTGCTGTACAATTTCTACACAAAAATATATCAAAGTTCATATAAAAAAAATGTTTTGAAATTAACACAAATGTACAAAGTTTCGAAGTAAATGAACACATCCTATCAATTATGGAAGCCTCTATTTTATATATCATAATTAATTTGTGTGTCTCTGCAGTTTTAATATACTCAATAGAGCGATTTTAGTTAGCATATTGTTCAATTAAATATAATTTAATAATAAAAGAAAACACTTGATTTTTTTTTGTGGAAATTGTGGAAAAATCAAGTGTTTTTTTTTATTATTAAATTGTTTTTAATTTAAAAATATGCTAACTAAAATCGATTTCCACTAAGTGTTAAATCCCCATTCCCCGCTCTATTGAGTACATTAAAACTTTATTTTATGATGTCTGCCAAAAACCTAGTTTAATTTAGCGAAAAACATTTTTAAGAAAATAATTAGTGCACCATTATTGAAAAAAAAAAAAAATGAATTAAAAGAAAAATCATCCACCTATTTTCCAAACATGGAATTTTCAAAAAAAAGTCCATTTTTCTCCAAGATTCCACATAAAATTACTTTTATTATTTCAATAATTGAACTACCACCATTGATTGATTGAGTTATTGTATGTTAAATATTGGGCTGAAATTCGATCGAAAATTTCCTGTGATCTCCAAACAGACAACGAAACGCTTGCGAAAACAACGGAAAATATCCTTGGAGAGTTTCACTAATTCCAAAAACAAAATAAAACATAAACGCAAAAAATCAGAGAAACCCATGGCGTAAGAAAATTATAAACAAAAAAAAAACACAAATAAAACTCAAATGTCATTTTTTCGCACACAATAAATAGTCTGTACAATATAATTCAGTGCGAAAAAATAGCGGAGACTTCTCCAAATAATCTGCTAAAATTATAAATTTCGCTCTTCGAACAGCGTACTGCAAAACAAAAAGCAGAACGAAATTTTCCGTTTATGATTTCGTTGTGTCATTTTTGTATGGGATTTTTCGTTTCGCATCAGCAGCGTACTAGGCTTTAAGCTGCATTTTATTATCAAACTGATCTCGATCAGATCCATAAAAATAAACAGGATCACAGTGACAATTGTGGTATATAACCATCTTTTTGCTAAAGACAATATTTATATATTTTTCATGACGTGTTTGTTGGCTTTTATCTTTGCACTACCTCATCATAATAATAATAAAAAAGTACCTACTAGTTTTTGGATCATTAAAATTAATTCAGATAAAAAGCAGAATTATACACGTTGTTTTTGTATTTATGTGTTAAAATTTGATTCGGAACGGTTCATGTGGATAATAAAATGCAGCTATTATCTTATATGTGTGAATTAACGTAATGAATGAAGCTAGGTGTTCCACAATTCGAATTCGATCGAATTTTCACTAAATATTTATTGCAGATTAAATTCGTTGTATATGCATATCAAAAACAAAATACCTATGTCTTCTTAAAGCACCGCGACATTCAATTTACATTTTATAAAAATCTTGCTAGTATGGGTGCAAATCGGTAAAATCTGTCTTAAATCTTGCTAAATATAAGCAATATTTGTTTGAGAATGCAAATTTCTTTGAATCTCCCCCGTAATAATTTGAAGGGTCCTTGTGTACAAAATTCATAATTCATTCACAAAACTGAAGGTGTAATGAATTATATGCTTCATTTTTAGTGAAGATAAATGTTTGCTGCGGGTTTTAACAGAAAAAATGGATTTTGTTTAGACAGATTTGTGAACAGAATCGATTCTTTGATTGCAAGGAAATTGAGAAAAGGTAACATATTGCGCAGGTTATCAAAATTGGACCTTGGAAGTGTCAGGACATACTAAATGGTTGTTTGATTTCTTACAAGAACTATACTCACCCACAAGAACTACTCACCACATCGTTAGAAAAAACAACAAAATATTGAAATTTAACAAGAGAATGGGCACCGTATCCACCATTTTCCTCGATTTTGACAGATGCACAGAAGTCAGAACTGAACAGAAGGGAAAAGGCTCAGAAGAAGAAACAGAGGAACGGTCATATCGATAAAAAAGGGAGGCTTGTTTCATAATAATGTGAGTTGCACAAACACAAATGCATTCACACAGGGAAGGCATGCAGTTAGACGCAGCTTAATCTTGGGGCGTCCAAACATATTTTCAGTTGTTTTTTGAGGAATGTGTTTCGATATTTTTAATCGATAAAATAGTAAAAAAAACCTTAGTACATACATTAAATAAATAAGTGAAATAAAAGTAAATAAAGTTGATATATGCTATACTTCATTGAAAAGGATCTGCGTTAGATCCTGTTAAAATACCTATAATAAGCAGTAGAATTTTTAAGTTAATTTCACAGCTGTGCCACATATTCCACATAAAGTAAGTAAAAGTAATCAATACATTTGAGCGCCTTGCCATCCATTGCTTCTTTACTTGCTTAATTTCAATATTTTGTTGTTGTTTCTAATGATGCGTGTTGACATCCTGTAGCAACTAGAACAGCCATTTTTAATTTTTTGACACTTTCAACTTTGACAACCTGCACAATTACCTTACATTTGTGTACTGTGCTGACATATCACGTTTCAAAGTATTTGCTTTTTTATAGCAAAATGCTATGAAATATCAATTTTAAATTATTCAACTATAATGTATTTACATAAAAACATCACAATTCACATTAATTTATGTGGAGTTTGAAACACAATCAGCCCGTGAAATGAAAAAAATTGTGTAGGTGTTTTTATACAATTTAACACAGCAACGCATGTTGTTTTCTATTTTTTTTTTTATAAATTATTGCAAGTTTTCACTATTCTCATTTTCATTTAGTTTTTTTTATTTTGTTTAATTATCTTTTTTCACTATTTTAACGTTTGAAAAATCTCGTAACACTTTCCTTTAGATCAGCAAAATGACAGATAGGCACCTTTTTTTGTTTTTTTTTTTTTTTTTTAATTTGGTGCCTCACTCACATACACTGTATATGTGATATAAACCTCTTCCTTATCTTCTTATTTTAAGGGAATACGCTAATGATATTACCTTTAATATGTGTATTGTGGTATGTATGTATATAATTATACAGGGTGCTTGGTGTAAGGTGCACCAAAGTTAAGACAAGAAAAAAAAAATCGTATAAGAGGGGGGGTCTATTTCCCCCGTTTTAGGCAGGAAGGGCAGTTTTCTAAAAAATTGACTTAAAACGGAAAAAAATAATTCAAAAACAACAGTTAAACTTACTTAAATTAAGTTCAACTTAAATCGTTATGTGTAGTATCAAGCAAATCTCCCTAAGTATTATTTTTGTTGTCAAAATTCAATTTATTAATTTTCAATAAAAAACAGAAAACCGGATGCTAAAATGTATCTTAGTTTTTGAGAAAATAAAAAAAATAAGTACCTACTTTTTTCCAAAAAGGTGAAATCTAGTTAATCCAGTTAATTTTTTTTTTAAATATTTGCTAAAAACCGGATGTTATATAATAAAAAATAAAAAAGGGATAATCTGCTAAGCAGATAAAACTTGGGAAAACAAAAAAAAATATGTTTTTTTTTTTTGGAAAAAAGTACTTTTTGGTGCACCTTATACCAATCATCCTGTATATATGTGTGTATATGTATGTATTAAAACTTACTGTTTTTGTTTGCAATCTATGGACACATTATTAAGTTTCATGAAATTCTTAGAAATCTCTAATAAAGAGAACACTTTTGTTTGTGGCAGTGGGTGGATTTGAATAAACCAATTTTAAATCCTTTCCTCCACTAATAGAAATTTTGATTTTTTATAGGTAATATTTATAGCGGGCACGAAATCAAAACCTGCCCTTTGGATAAGCTCTACAGATCAAGTAAACATTTACATATATAGAGGCCAGTTCTTTCTTAATAAAAAAAATTAATCGGTGTGGATTCTGTAATTGTATGTATATAGATGCAAACTTCATCCACGTCCAATAGAAAATAACTGACATACAAATACGTATCTTCATTATGTCAATTCTATGTGAATTGAATGAACCGCATTCATTAACATCGCCCGCATTAGCCTGACAAATAAAACTTTTAAGACTATGGTACATTATAGTTGTTTTAAAATTCCTTCACAAATGGGTTGCCAAATATCCTTAATCACTTAAATTTTAAAAAATTCTTTATTGACATTAAAAAAATCTTTCAAAATTCATTAAAAAAAATCTTATGGCTGTCCAATTAATAACAATTTGTTGTCTTCTTGTTGAATTCCAAATATGGGATATTCAGATTCCAAAGCCAAAACATGTGAACTGATGTACCTACCTTCTTCAAATTTTATACAGTGATTCGAATTTTTGTTAAAGCTCATCTATAGAACGGATAGCAATTTCAGTTTTTCAAAGTTTCTTGGAAACAACAAAGGCAATTAAAATAATTCTATATTTCAGATTTTCACCAACGAAATTCGCATAACTAGTTTCCCTCTGAAAACATGATGGTATATGTTTGAACAAGATAACACATAATTTATTTCCTCACTTTCATTTGGTTTATTCATAAATAGTCCATATATTAGATATTGCAAAGTTGATGACCTCTCACCAACCTGTAAAAATAAAAAACTAATAAAATATTTATAGTTACATCAAGTTTAACCCGAAATTAAAAAAAAAAAAAAAAAAAAAAAAAAAAAAAAGATTTGGCAAAACGACGCAAGCATACCTACATACATATAGGCACATAAATTTCTATGAATTTGAATAATATTTGGCCCATCTGTAATTTGTCACTGAAAATATACCTACCTATGATTGTTTTTTTTTTTTTTTTTTTTTTTTTTGACAAAAAATGCGTGCTGACCTAAACCTGTTTGATCAGATTCAAGATTTTTAAGTTAATCGTTAGCTATTCATATGGTTAAGCCTATGTTCGTTAGAGAATATAAATTGATGCTGAATCAGTGGTTGTAAGTCATTCAAGTCTTTGATTTATTCCAGCTAACAACATAAGCACACAATCCAACCAACAATATCAATATGAAATTCGTCATTGTTTTCGTTGCCCTTTTCGGTTTGGCTTTGGCCGCTCCACCACAAAGTAGCCAGGCTGCTGTTGTCGTCCGCTCTCAATCCGAAGTAGGACCTGAAAGCTACAGTTACGTGTAAGTTGAATTTACATAACTTTTTGTATTTTTTAAACCATTATATTAATTTATTTTGATTTTTTTTAAAACAGCGTCGAAACCAGCGATGGCAAGTCTGCCAGCGAGGATGGTCATATTGAGAACCTAGGATCTGAAGATGAAGCTATCGCAGTCAAGGGACAATTCAGCTACATCGGTGATGATGGTGTTCCTTACACCGTTACCTACATTGCCGACAAGAACGGTTTCCAACCCAGCGGTGCTCATTTGCCAGTTGCTCCAACTGCTTAAATGATTTACCTTAATCCTTAATAGCATTCTTTTATTATATTGTTGCCAGTTTCCTCAAAACGATATACATACATAGATTTAGCTATGAAAAATTTGTTAACTAGTTAAGGGAATATTGAAAGAAAATAAACACACAAAATAAATCTCCTTTTTTTTCTTACTGACTGACATATTATGACCTCGAATGAATTCGCAATGGTAGCTCTGGTATGGGGACTATGGAGTTAAAATCCACTGCATACACGAAATAAATGGAAAATGTATGTCATTTCTCTAAATAAATTCCGGAAATATACGCAAACTATTTGCCATCATCTCTTCCTACCGTAACTACACTTTTATATTGTTTCATTGAATAACTATAAAATATGAATACCTACGCCTTAGATAAAGTTTTATTTTAAGAACTTAAACTGCAATATTTATATTATCTGATTTCTGGACTTGATTGATTTATACAATACCAATGCTTTTAAAACTTTTGTGACCTGATGTAGTATAAAGGTTGCCATCAAAAACTGTCATCAATATTTTATTGTCATAAAAAAACAAAAAAAAACAAAAACTTAAATTTTAATCAAAATTGTGCGTGACATCTTACATTAAAAAAAAAAAAAAAACAAAATACTTTGCATACCGGTTTAATAAAATTCAAAATCTGTATATTTAATAAGATGATAATTTCTGATTTTGGGCCTATACCCATATTTACCACCACTGAGTTGTATCATTATCAACTTTTGCCATATGGGAATGGGACTACCTGTGTATATATAAATTGATGGTGGACTCAGTCTTCAGCTTTAAACGGTTTAGCACACAAGAAGATATAAAAAATACATAATACATAGCATCAAACATGAAATTGTTTTCGTTGCCCTTTTCGATTTGGCTTTGACCGTTCCACTACAGAATCTGCCATCGTTTGCTCTGAATTCGAAGTTTCCAAATTTAAACAAGCAATATTATGTAGGTACCTTACCTATGCATAGGTACCTTATATGCATAATTAAAATCACAAATAATTCATTCATTCATAGGTAATGTAATTATAAAAGTTTGAACAACATGCGACAAAAAGCGGAAAAATAAGGTCTACACAACAAGATATTCTCTTTTTTGATGTTTAGGTGGGAGGGTAATTTTGATAAAAAATTTACTTAATAAAATAAAAAAACAAATGCAACACTTACAAAATAATGTTATAACATTAATTTTTAAATATGAAGATGAGAAAAACAAAATAATAGAAAACATTAATAACATTAAATTAAAAAACAAAGTTTTTTTCTTGAACACACTTGGTCCAATTGAATTTCGTTCAATATAGTCCACTAAATAACAAAACAAAAACAATGTTTTCTATTGTATTTTTAAAGTTAAAAATCATAAAATATTAACCACAAAGTCCAATAAATAATAAAATTAAATTAAAAAACAAAGTTTTTTCTTTTTATTTGCACCTTAAGTGACTTTGCCAATTTTAATTTAATATATTAAACTAAAACAAAAAAATTGTAAAATATATTAAATAAGATTTGGATGCATTTCGACGTTAGTCATCCTCAGCGAGCACGTATGCACATATGAGTGCAGGTCAGTTAGATGTTAGAAATTAGCATGATGCCTATTTGAACTGAAATTACAACAAAAATTGTCAAAGTCACTTAAGGTGCAAATAAAAAGAAAAAACTTTGTTTTTTAATTTAATTTAATTATTTATTGGACTTTGTGGTTAATATTTTATTGTTTTTAACTTTAAAAATACAATAGAAAACATTGTTTTTGTTTTTTTATTTAGTGGACTATATTGAATGAAATTCAATTGGACCAAGTGTTCAACAATTATTTTAATCGATAGTTTTTGGACAATTGGTATATTATATGTTGTTGATAAATATTGAAAATCGATTAATAATGGTGCCAAGCATTGTGAATTAAAGAAAATTGATAAAAATTGTGTTCATTGCCAACCACGTGTAGTTGTTATTGTTTTAGTCGTCTTTATCTTCTTATAATATTCCTTTTTTATTTCTCCGGGAAATCTAATGTTGAATCCAGGGTTGGCCGAATTAACTAGGTACACTACATTTTCTACATCATTAACTACGCGTAGTTAATTAAATAAACTACAAGTCTTATTTACTACAAATTTTTACGTTTCCTACATACATAATTAATTTAGAGAAATAAAAAAATTTCAATAAAAATTTGAAAATTTTAACTCAAAATTCAAACTTCAAAGTGACAACTGACAGATCATTTGACATTTTAAAATACGTTTGTTACAGTTTGTTTAATTAACTACATTTAACTACGTTTAACTATACATAAACTACTACTTGTAAAAAATTTAGTTATTCCAAAAACTGACAGTTCGGCCATCCCTGGTTGATTCTAATGTATTTGGCATAAATATCATCAACTGGTTAAGAAAATTTAAATTTGGCTTAATCTTAAAATTTACGAGTTACATAATATGTAGATTGAAAAGAAAAATAATTTCAATTAAATTAATTTGGATGTTTTCGTGTGATAAAAAAGAAATTATTAAATTTTAATCTGTACAGGGTCAGTATAAGAAATCTATCTTTGTTTGAAAATATCGAAAGAAAAGAGATTTTTTGTGATTTTCTCACGGGAATATCTTAAAAACCTGATGTGATGTAGCGATTCCGAGTCCAGATTGGGGCTCATCTTACCAAAATTCAGAAGTCCCAACCCAAATAATTTGTCTAACCAAGCCCAAACAAAAATATTACACAGTTTCCCCAATACACACTGATTTATTCCCTTGGACTGACGAAAGCTTACCAAGATAAAATGGTGGAGTGTCACAACACCCGCGACATTACCCCCACTGGGGTTATTTCTCAATTGAAATAAAAAGGCATAATAACACCTACGGGTGTTAATTCCCATTCAGTTGGGAAATAGCCCCAGCATTACGGCGCAGCGTATAAACAGTGAGATATATATGGGGGCATGCTGCCCCCCTGCAACCCCCTGTTTGGGTACACTAGGATTTGGGGAAATTGAGTTAGGTGCGAGGTTGGGGTTATGCAGTTTCTTTTGCATTTAAAGAATCTGGATTTAAAGAAACTATATGAATATTCAATGTCAACAGCTGTTTTCTAATTATACATATACGTGGCCCAAAGTTGTATCTCTATATTATTTCTGTTGTACCTCTCGAGATTTTCAAATAATAGGTGAAGTTTTTTCCCACTGTACGTGGGAAAAAATTTCATCTAAAAAAAGATATACTTTCCATACACCCAACCCCGTATACTACCTCAAATCCTATAGTGTGCCCAAGCAGGGAGGTTGCAGGGGAGCAGCGATCACTGTTAATACGCTGTTATGCTAGGAGGTATAGCACTGTATTTATGTAAGCAAGCAAAAAAAAACAAAAAAGGGAAAAATATATGAAAAAATAATTGTGTTCCTTATAATAAAAGTTGTTATTAATTTACGATGGGCCATTTTTTCCAGTTCTAATTGGGCATTAACCCCCACATAAAAAAGGAATTAAAACCCACGGGTATTATGGCCATTTGAATATATGGAATTAACAACCGCGGATTTTTATTCCCATTCAATTGGGAATTGACCCCTGCAGAGGTTAATGCCGCGGGTGTTGTGACACTCCACCAGATAAAATTCATGGCTGAAAAAAAAAGACATACAAGATTTGGCTCCGCGATCTTAGCACCTCATATATGGGATATTCGCAAAAAAAGTATGCCATCTAAAAGGTCACTATCATTGGTCATAAAAGGTAAGGTATTTTCAGAAATTGGTCAGGTTTAGAAAACTTGTATTCCAAACTTGAACTTTTTCAAGGTCATAAGCGATTTTTGGCAACTCATTTATGGGATATTCCCAAAAAAAGTATACCATTTGAAAGTCCACCGCATCGTGATAAAAGGTCAGCTAGTTTCAGTAATTGGTCAGGCATAAGTTTTTTTTTATGAATTTAAAACAAAACAAAATTTCAAGGTCACAGTATAAGACTTTTAGCACCTCATTTGTGGAATTTCGAAAAAAATTGCAAAAAATCATAAAAAAAATCTATAGCTGACCAATTTACGAAACTAACTGACCTTTTATGAGGGTTGAGTTATACTTTCAGATGGTATATTTTTTTTTCGAATATCCCATAAATGAGGTGCTAAAGGTTCACGTGACCTTGTATGAAATTAAAAGGCTTATAAAAAAAAATCTATAGCTGACCAATTTCTAAAACTGCATGACCTTTTATAAGGATTAAGTAACCTTTCAGATGGTATATACTTTTTTCGAATATCCCACAAATGAGGTGCTAAAAATCGCTATGACCTTGAAAAAAATAAAAAAAAAAATATATGCCTGACCAATTACTAAACTACCTGACCTTTTACTGACCTTTTAAATTGCATCCCTTTTTTATAAATTCCACTAATGAGGTGCTAAAATTCTATACAGTGACCTTGATTTTTTTTTTTTAATTCATAAAAAAAACCTATACCTGACCTATTACTGAAACTAGATGACATTTTATCACGATCCGGTGGCCTTTCAAATGGTATACTTTTTTTGCGAATATCCCATAAATGCGGTGCCAAAAATCGCTAATGACCTTGAAAAAGTTCGAGCTTGGATTACAAGTTTTCTAAGCCTCGTCAATTTCTGAAAATAGCTGACCTTTTACGACCAATTAGTGATCTTTTAGATGGCATACTTTTTTTTGCGAATATCCCATATATGAGGTGCTAAGATCCCGAAGCCCAAAATCGTACCATAATTTATTTTACAAAAGTGTTTTTGATTGAGTTTTTACTTTTTTTGTCATATATTTATTTTAATTATCTACCTTTTTTCAAATAATAATAGGTAACTATTTTTTTAACAATGAATAAAAACAACAACAAATTTGCTTAAATTTTAAGAGAAAGGCTTGAAGAAAGGCGTGGTGAGTAAACGAGATAATATATTGATCATTATTCTACATTTTGGTTAAGGATTCCTCATAATCCTAATAACTTTTCTAAAAAAAATATCAAAGTCATAAAATCACTTTTCTGACTTACTTACTTAAGGGATAAAGGCTATCATTGTTTTTGTATTTACATGGAAATGACGTTTCAATTGCCGTACTCACATATATATTTGAATAAACACGCTCGCTATTGAGTTTTAAATCATTTCTTTACGAATATCATGACGTAGGCCCCCAAACAACGTTTGCCGGGGTCAGATAGTAAAAACTATGATTTCGATATAAACATTTCCATGAACCATGACCAATTGTTGACAATCACTAAATATATTCATTGGCTATTAATAATTAAAATATATTTCTTTGATAATTTATATGTATTCCTTTTATGTTATTTTTTTTTTATTTCTTCTTCAATCGAAAAATGTTCATTATTCATAGTTTTTTGTTAAAATTAATATAAACAAATTAATAAAAAAAAATAATCCTGTCTCATTAATAAACCTGTATTATTCTTACTTTGACATTATTTTTGATTGCATTCATGTTGTTTTTTCTTACTTATCTGCTGAATCGGAAATTCATATAAATATAAAGAGCTGTTGGGATAAAAATATTAATTTAGTTTCAACAAAATAATCTGAAGATGAAATTCGTTATTGTGCTCGTTGCTTTAGTGGCTGTCTGCTGTTCAGGAGCACCAATTGATGGTGATGTAGAATCAACAGTCCTTCGTGATATTCGTAAAAACGATGGAATCAATGGTTATGAATTTGGGTAAGTTTGCATCATTGGATCACGGATGGATGTTATTTTCGTTCGATATTAATATTAAACGATAATTTAATTAATATATATTTTGTCTTTTGAAGATTTGAGACCAGTAATGGAATCGCACGTCAAGAAAATGGAATCTTGAAGCCAGTTGGAGAAGCTAATGTTATCATTGTATCTGGTCAATCTTCTTGGACAGCACCAGATGGTACTCCAGTGAGTCTTAAGTTCACCGCTGACGAAAATGGATATCAACCAATTCTTTAAATTAAATGTAATTTTTTTGTTGTTGCTTGTGATTCAAATTTCAAACTAAAAATTTAATTGAAATAATAAAAAAATATGAAAATTAGTGTATTTCCTTAAATATTATTATAGTTTTATTTTTCAATTTATGTGATTTATGGTGTAAAATTGTCATAATTTCGCTTGAAACTTAAAGGCATCCACATGAAAGGTTATAAATCCATAATTGAAATAAAACATAATGAAATTAAGCCTCCTCAACTTTTAACTTTGTAGATAAAAAAAAGAAAAGAATTTCAATGTTTTAATGGTTGGAAGTTTATATACAACAAAAAGTTAGAAACATCTATTCATAGTTAATCCACAATTAACTCACCAAATTCGATGAGTAACCTCGGCATCTAAATTGACTGGATAACAAATTTTTAGGAGTTTCTTTTTTTCAGGAGTTAACTTAAGTTTAACTCCGAAACTGGGATGATCTTGCTCTGAAAAACTAGATCCTAACTATACGCTTGGCTAGAATTTTTTGTTTTAGATTAAGAATTTTTATTTTTAAATTTATTTTATACATATACAACAATAGGGGCCTAACGTTCTTAGTTTGGCTTTATATTATGTATTGATATTGTTTTACATGATATTAGTCGCGTTTTATTATCGCCAATAACCCATATGGTTCACCCCGATATAATAAAACGATACGGATCCTAATGAAAAGACTGTTGTATGCTCATCTCTTTTTGTCTTATGTTTCTTCATTTTTCATGTAGATATACTGTCTTTTTCCCTCGCACTGCAGTTTGTACTCTCTACCGACTGAAGAGCCGTCTACCCGCTAGAGTAAGAACTTATTTCGGGTTCCATAAAGCAAACCCCGATAGAAAGCTAGATCCAAATTTGTTTTTGTAGTATGAGTTTAAATATAACCCCGACCCAGACCCGTAGATAATAAAACGCGGCTATTGTTTACTTAATCTGTTGTATGAGTTTTAATATTGAATATGAATATTATTGATATATAAAATGTATTTTAGAAGAAAAATTAAACAAAAACTTACAAGTTTTTTTTCACCCTTGTAGTGTCTGTTGTCGTCCGCCTCAGGCATGTAGATACCAGCTGCTTGGCTCTAGTTGTTGGTGGAAGAGTTGTTCCGCTTTTGGATTGTGATAGTCTTTAAGGTTCCATGATGATTTTTCCGGCGAGATAGAGCATACATTGACCAATTTTGCATCTCTTACAGGGTTTTATTTGAAATGTACTTCTTCGTCAGTGGGTTGCGGACTGCGGTATAATCCAATGCAAATGCAGAGCATCAGTTCTTTTGAAATCGCTTTATCTTCTTCATCGCTGTTGGTGATATTGTGAACTATATATGGGAATGGCGTAGGTCAAAACCGGTCTGATAAGCTGTTTGTAAACCGCAGTTTCTTGGTCTTCTTGCTTTGTCCATTTCACTTCCTGAGTAGCGGGTAAACCAAAAGCAGAGAAAAGTTGGCTCCCTTCAGAATTAAGTCAGCATGCTTCTCAAATTTCATGTTGTTAATAAAGTTGACTCCAAGTTATTTTGTTGATGACTTGACTATAGCTATACAACAGCGTTATCGCAAAGACTGATTTTACTGTTGTCGTAGCGTGTAGCAAATGCTCGTCTTCTTCTCACGACTGTTACTAGTTGTTGCTATTTATCTTCAATCCCCATTTGACATAGTATTCTAATAGGTTTTTGATGTGCTCCTGTACTCTCCTGGCAGCAATTTCAGGCGATGAAGAGGTAGCGTATGTAAAATGAAGTTGTTTACGTAGAGCTTCGTCCTTGTCCTTGGAATGTTGGTTGGCTGATCGGCAGTGTATATATTGAACAGCAATCGTCCGAGCCTTGACCTTTGGGGAACTCCAGCGCTGACTCTTTTGGTTGATGATTCTTATTTGTGAACTTGTACATAAAAAAAAGTCTATGGGTTATAAAATTTTTAATAATTCTTACTAAATGGATAGGATAGTTCAATTTCCGACAATTTGAATACATAAGACTTCTTTTATAGAAACGGAGTAGAAAGCCTTTTCAATGTCCAAGTGTAACTTCAGCAGCGGATGAACGGTTATGGAATGTCTATTCCGGAAGCTGTACTGGAACTCCGGTATGACGTCTCTTTCCCTGTAGAATACGTTGAGTTTTTTTTTTTGAAATAGCGCGCCCTCCAATATCTTGCTCACACAGCAAAGCTGTGCGATTGGTCGATACCCTTCCACGTTTTCTCTGTTAGTCTTCTTCGGGACGGGGGCCACTTTTGCTGTTTTCCAAGCTGCAGGAAAATAGCTATTGTTCAGGTAGTTGTAGAAGATTATGGTCAGAAAAAGGACAGAAATGTTTAGTAAGTTTTTTGAGAATCAATTGATTTTTTGGAGTTGCCGGTGAAGATAATAACCGATACTTCTTCATCGGGGAAGTGAAAACATCGGTCATTATTGGTTCAGTGCACTGGTGGACTAAGGTAGGGGCGGGGGGAGGGTTCCCGGTTGTCAATGTTGGCAATAAACTTTTTAACAATTGTTCCTTATAACAAAATAAGGATGTCTGTAATTGCATTTAAAATTTAAATAAAATATATATAATCAAAATAAATATAAATCAAAATAAGCCCATAATCAAGGTAGGTACCGCTTATCATTTGGTTCATTGACACCAGTAGCCTAATTTAATAAACATGTTTTCAAAATATCAGTTTTAAAACTTTTATCATTTCGCGGCGTATTGAATATTCAAAAAAACAAAATAACAACGACCTTGCAGGTGCATTTTTCATGAATAAAATTCTCTTTATGAATTAATTTTAATGGCTTCTTGGTTTGTTTTTTACAAATCTTTTAAAACAATCTGATATACATATATATGTAAGTAGGTTTCTTCATATATAGCACCACTGGACATCCTCACCAAGGAGATACTATAGCACTTTGTTGTGTCATATAGGTCTTTGATCGAAACAGGTTTATATCAAAAATGCAATAAATTGAAATATTTATGTATTATTGAATTCCCACATTGCTTGCAATTTTTTTTTGTTTCGTGATTTTCGGCAACTGGTTTTCCAGATTTTTGGTATATAAAATGCCATGAAACTGCAAGCCCTACATTCAGTTCTTCTCTGTGCTATCTTCGTGTAAGGATCATCATACCAAAACTAAATCTTTTTTTTCAGCAATATACATATTATTATTATAATTTAAAACTTTTTCAAGTCTCGCAAAATGAAATTTGTTATTGTATTAATTGCTGTTTTGGTTGCTATATGCGCAGCTGACAGGTCTGCGATTATCATACGTGATAGTCGTCCCCCCAGCAATAAAATCGGTAATTACGAGTTTGAGTAAGTCTATATTATATAACCCGGCTTTCTGAAGAGGCTTCATTTTTATTAAATTTTAACTTAATTAAAGATTTGAGACCAGCAATGGAATTCAACGCGAAGAAGTAGGTGAAGTGAAGGAGTATCCTGATAATAGAAGAGCAACTGTTGTCCGCGGAACGGCATCTTGGACCACACCGGAAGGCACACCTGTGGAGTTAAAATTTTATGCCGACGAAAATGGATACCATCCAATGGTTTAAAATTATAGTCATATCGTAAAGACTTATTGATTTTTATCGAACTTGTTTTTGTTCAATGTTTATTAGATTTTAACAAAAAAAAAATGTGTTCTTATGTAAATACGTTTTTTTTTTCGTTTTGATGTTAATTATTAAATTCAAAACTAATATCAACATTTTGTGTATTACACACTTTTTATAGCCGTGTTTGCCTATTTAGGCATCGAAAGGAATTGATTTTTGTAGATATATGAAAAGAGGGAAAAAATGGAATAAAGGATTTTTTTTTAAATAATTATGAGAAAAGTTTATAAGATTTGATGGGAGATGTCAAAGCACATTGGTCTTGAATGTCTGTATGGAAATCCCGCTAATCAAAATCTCACAAACTGAAATCTCGCATTTTTTTAAATTTTCAAAAAACTACATTTCACAAATTAATAACCTCGCTTTTCATAGTCTCGCAATTATAAAATCCCACTTTAAACAATTTTGAATTAGAATAATATTCTTCCAACAAAAAACCTCGCAAAGGGAAATCTTGCATTCGAAATCTAATCTCGAAATATTGGCAATCACAAAATCTTCTTCAACAAAATTGTGTTCTGCACTTAAAAGTATTTGTCATTTCTTTGAAGAAATCCTATCACCACCATATTACAAAATTAAAAAAAAATATTTATTTTATCTAAAATTAGTAAATTTTTAAGGAAAAATTCGTTTAGATGATTATGGAACACAACCTACGACTATCTATAAATTTACAAGCACTTCTTTTTTGAATTATCTAAATTTTGTTTTCAATCAAAAAAATTGTCATCTGTCAAAAACAGGTTTGTTCCCTCAAAATTTCCCTAACAACATCGACATCGACATTTTTTACAAACAAATTAAAGTTAAAAGTTTTTATAACTTGACCAGTAAACCCCCCAATTTTTAGTCAGTAGTCATTAAATAATAAATTTCTCTCATATAATTTGTAATTCTTTGAATATAACTAATTACTATATTTTAAATATTTAATATTAAACCTTCATAAAGTAAGAACTTTTAGATCTCATTACTTTTCATGACTGATTTGTTATACATGCAGTTTTTTTGTATAGAAGAACTTGGCACTCTTTTAAACATCTATGTTTTTAATCTGATCTTGCACTCCAGGCAAAATCTCGAAAGATAAAGGGTCCGCCAAATAACTTCTTTTTTTTTTGAAAATGCTATAAAAAAAACTACTGAATATTTTCTCAAATCGGCTTTTCAATGTATGCGTGCGGGTTTTCTGTGCCCCAAATGCGACAATTTTGCTTGTTTACATACCCGCCAAGATGAAAATGAGCTTCATCTGAAAAGATGATTTTTTTGGCAAAATCGGCATCTTCTCTAAGTCGATCGCAGGCCCACTTAGCGAAGCGAAAACGCATTGGATGGTCAGTTGTTCAAGCGTATACACAACCATATTCGTTCAGCGGAAGGATAAAACTAATTATCTGTCAAATCAGACATGAGCTAAGTGTTACCATTCACGAAATAAGCACTAGTTGAAAAAAAAAAAACGTTAGATGGCGGACCCTTTACTATAGTGAAGCTAAAAGTTTGGGACTCATTCTACAGCCTTTGGAAGTGCTCCATTTAATTGATGAGAATTCTGATAAAGTAGTAGGATACCACGCCTCCTAGTAAATGAAAAATCTCAAATTTTCAGTTTTTTTCTTGGTATGTCCTTATAAGCCTTACCGCTCTATCAAATTTTATAATTCTACAGCGAGCAAGAGCCCTGCATTTAATTGATGGTAATTCTGAGAAAGTACGAAGATACCACGCCCCCTGAATGGAAAACCCCAAATATTCTATTTCTTTCTTTTGTATGCACTTAGGGTTACCAGCTCTAAAATCAGTAAAGCCTGACAGTAAAGAAAGAAAAGCCTGATTTTTGAGAAAAAAGCCTGACAAATAAAAATTTTTTTTCCTTTTTGAAACTTAATTTTTATAAAAAAAATAAAAAGAAAGCGTCTATACACAAAAAAATGCAAGGGATTTGCGACTTGGTGTTGACAAATTACGTCTAGTTAAACCAAAAATGCATTTCAATGACCAAGAACCTACCCCAAACATTATTTTCAAAAAAAAACACTTAAGCCATGATGTAGAAAAACTCTATCGTATTTTGCAGAGTGCGTCAAAATGCATTTTTTTTAATTTAGAAAATCCTCTATTTTGATTTAATTTTTTGGTTACCCTGTCCAAAATTGATTAATTTTGCTTTATAGTTAGACTAACATTTTATAAAGAAATATTTTTCATGACCTTCATTATGTAGCTACAAATAAATCGAAAGTCCTAAATTATGTTCAAAATTAATTTGTTCTTGAAACATTGCAAATAGCACCATGTATAAATATACTGCTGCTCAGTAAAATTTTTTGCTTTTAAATGCTTGCAGTTTCTTAAAAGGTATAAAACTTATCACAACTCACCTTAGATCAAAAGTTATGACCATTTGAATCTAATAAAAAAAATAAAGAGTCGACAATTTCATTTAATAAATCATTACAAAAAGTTCAAAATAAGCAAAGTATTCCCTTCTATTTTAAAAATTATGATTTATTTGAATTTTTTTGAGAATCATTTTTGATTGAATTCAAATGTTCATAACTTTTGATAAGTTGTATACCTTTTAAGAAATTGCCAAACTAGGACAAGCTTTCAAAAGCAAGAATGGTATTGAGACTCAGGATATTTAAATACAAATTACATAAAAATACGAACAATCCCTGAAAATTGCATGCTTTTGAGAAAAAATACGATTTTCAAAGACTTTCCAGCAAAATTATTGAAAAAGCGCTGGTAGCGAGCTCTAAATGGTGTTCGGTTCGAATTTTGTGGTTTTAATTTTTTGTTTTCAATCTAATCTTCATAAGAAAGGTGTTTTTTGGAATCACCCTATTGCACAACTTTTTGTCCCTTTCTAAAAAGTGACAACTATAAATGAAAAAAATTAATGTGTTCATTGCGATGTACAAGCATTTCAATTTGAAAGCATTCATGTAAACGTTTTTCTCCTAACGATTATATATGTGCGATAACTATAAAAAAGCCTGACAAAGGACGAAACCTGGCCAAAGCCTGATTGGACATTAAAAGCCTGACGCGTCAGACGAAATCCTGACGGATGGTAAGCCTATATGCACTTCAAGCTCTACTAGTCTACCAAATTTCATCTTTCTACAGCAATCGGAAGTGCTCCATTTAATTGATCGCGTTTCTTAAAAAGTGGGTGGATACCACGCCCTCTGAATAAAAAACCTCAAATTTAATTTTTTCCTATTGTATGGACCACAAGACCTACCGGCTACAAGATTCTGTTCTGTTGGGAATTGCTCATTTATTTTGATGATCTGTCAGTGAGTGAGTGAGTCAGTCAGTCAGTTACAATTTTTGCAATTTTTGAAGTCCTATATCTTAGGAACCACTAACAATAAGAGGTTGAAATTTGGTGAGACGCCTAGACTTGGTTAGCTTAGCAAATTTGAAGTTTCTGACTTTATTGGAATTTAAGTTAGATAGGGTTCGAAAATAGCCTAAGTTTGTTCCTGTAAAAACGGTTACTGCAAGAACTTTGCTGATGGGCACTACCGACCGTGCCCTTTGATCTTATTTTCCAGAAAAATATCAACCGTAGGCAAGTAATTATTATAATTTAAAAACGTAGAAAATTAATTTTTAAACAAAATTTTGTTGTGAGAATTTCTTGTGAAAAGTTGAAAATAAGCCAGGTATTTAACATAAACACCAATTTTACATTAGTTTCAAGATGGCTGTCAACGCTACATTGCTAAACGGCCAAAAAGTGCACCTTATATAATCTAAAACACCCTTCTAATGATTACAAATTTACCTTTCGAAATGACTGGACTATATGTTTCCAGTGGGCTTTTGCCTGTTTTCTGATCCTCATGGCATACTGCCACAGTGCCACCTGCCCATGTTGGTTACGGTTGTGTTTTTCACAAACAATTATTGGGAGGTGGTTATTAAAAAACAAAAACCATTAGACACATTATATTTAGTGTGAGATTAAAGTTGAACCTGGGTTACCACACCGAATTTCGTAAGTAAACTTTGGATCTACTGAACAGTTGAATTTTTTTGATGTTCAATCCACTATGTTTGTTAGTTCGACAGCATGACATATCTGCGGAAAAACTGCTTCTTGAGTCAATCGCACATAAATTTTTGCCCATGAGTTAACTAAATCTAAATTCACCACTTAAATTGAATGACTGCTACCTTTTCCTTTAATAAATTCGAGAAGAATGTTGACAATTTCTGCAAGTGCGATATGAAAAGCTGGTCCTTCGTCAGCCCTTTCATTTCCCCCAATTATGTATTAACCCTGAGATTATAATATTAAGACTAGCAGCAAGATCATCCCGGCATTGGACTTAAATTTAAATTAGGAATTAATTAAAAAAAACTTCTTATTCTCGTACAAATATTTTGTTTACCTATTAGGAAACAATTAAGAGAATATCAATTATCATCATGAGACAATTTATAGCAATATTAATAAATGATATAAATATCCTGTTAATGAGAATAAATTTTAAAAGTCTCTAAAAAGTAAACTAATTAACAAAACATTTTGTTCAAGAATAATAAGTTTTTTTTTTAAATTTATTCCTTATTTATAAAAAGAACTCGTACAGTTACACCACGTAATTTTTTTTGTTTACGAATACTTATCATTGATGTTACTTAATTCGGTTGGATGACAAACTGCAGTTTAAAAATTAAACACGATAGAACGGAGGTTAACAAAATATCCACCATTTTCCTCGAATTTGACAGATGCACAAAAATGAAAACGCTTATGATTTTACTTTTAATATTAGCCTATAGTTCCTTTACTTTGAAACTCTGTGATTTTCTGTACAAAACTGCGAATTTCTACACCAAAGTCTGTCAAAGTTCATATAAAAAGAATAAAATGACGTAGAATTTCACACAAATGCACAGAGTTTCAAAGTAAAGTAACACACCTATTGTGTAGGTCAACTAGTAAACGTCAAAAATAAAAAAAATTTCTCGCTGCACACTATGTTATAGATATTTTTTGTTGTTGTCCAATTATTGATAGATTCCTTTGTAGTACAACTGTAGTAGAATATACTATAAAGATCCATTTCTATACAGAGCTGTCAAATTCTAAATGAATAGCAGTTATAAATGCCTATTCTGTATGTTTATAACTAACTTGAGTTTAGTTAAGCTACTATGATTAGAATATCAACGTAAATGGTCAATGCGTTGACTCCTCGACATCATCAAAAATGTCATTATTTTAGTGTCAACGTAGACCGTGTTAATGCAAATAAAGACGCTGATTACACGAGTCTTTTTTCGGTCGTTTCGTCTTTCGTCTTTTTGACAGCTTGTATAAATGTATGGATTTGTTGCTTCATTTCCCCTACATTTCTACATTCCTCACCAGAGCTGTCAAAAAGACGAAAGGAAAAACAACTGAAAAAACGAGTCGTGTAATCAGCGTCAAACGCTGAAGTTCACACGAATGACAGCAGTCGTTCAATGTTGCCCCGAAATGCGTTTACGTGTTATCTGTGTCAATGCATTTTTTATACTTTGGTGTCTATGCACTGCCATGTTAAACTATGACGATCAAACGACTTGACCACATTGGAAAACTTTAAACGTTAATGCCGAGTTGACAGGAGCAAAATTCACGTTTAAATGTTAAATAAGTTCTTACTCTGGCGGGTAGATGGCTCTTTTTTCTGTAGAGATTATAAACTGTAGGGTAAAGAAAAAAGACAGTATCTACATGAAAAATGAACAAGCATAAGCAAAAAAGAGATGAGCATAAAACACTGTTGTAATTAGAATCCGTATCGTTTTATTTTCATGGAATGATCCTGATCTAGATCCGTAAATAATAAAACGCAGCTATAATGTGTCCTTATTTCGTTGACAGGGCGATTATACGGTCATACAAAATAGTCAATGCGTTGACCCCAAAATTCAACAATGCGAGTGTCAACGCATTGACAGTGTTCTGTGTTGACGATCAAACGCCTTGAAAACTTTGGGACAAAATTTGAGTTCATTTTGACGTCATAGACTCAACGCGTTGACGATTTGAGCTGAATTGTTTAATAGTAGCTCTAGACTCGGATTTAAAATATGATTAAAAATTAAAATTGATAGGAAATTCATGTCGCGTCAAAGTTGGTCAGATTATCAACTTTGTCGCTTAGTGCCGCGCCGTAAAGTACAGTTGTCGCTTAGTGCGATATAGCTCAAACAATTTCCTACAAATAAGTCATGAAGTTCAGTTCCGCCTAATGCGATCTTACCTTAAAGGAATCGGCCTCGCATGATTTCTTTCAATAATGTCAAAATGCCAATCGATGTCATTTTGTAGAAGACAAAATTCATTATCCTTTGATTAAATCATAAAAATCAAATCGGTGTTTCTTTTTATACCTGCATACATATTATTATCTTCGTCGATTTTCAAGTAAATTAAACATCAAATTAAATTTGTTCAAAATAACATCGAAAGAATAAGTAAGAAAAGTCTATATATATGCATTAGAAACAGTTTTTTATTCACAGCACTGTATGTATGTATGTAAACTTAAATTATCTTAAAATTAAAAATACAAATAATTTATAAATTAAACATTCATCTTTGTTTTTTTTCCTTTGCAAAAATTTTAAACTTAATTGCCCCATAAAAAAATAAACCAAAAAAAAAAACAAAAAATCCTGAATAACAATTAAATCCTCTTCATTAGGGCAAAGAAGCTTCAGCAAAAAAGCCATTAGAATGTGCGCATGCGAGTTGTTTTGACTGGTTCGATAATAAAAGTTATTTTTTATTGAAATAAAATTAAACAAAAAACTCACCCTTTCACTTAAAACGAAATATTCAACAACTTTGACATTTCTATTTCGAACTGCAAGTGATCCAATTATAGGATTGTATTTTGGCAGCCAGGGAGTATAAATACACCAAGCAGCCATTAGCATTGCAATCAGTTCAATTTGTTGGATTACTTGTGAAACGTTCAGTCATTCAGTCGGACTACATCTTTAATTTCAATATGAAATTCGTTATTGTTTTTGTGGCTTTATTTGCCGTATGCATTGCTGCCCCAATCGGAGATGATCTTTTAGCAACGGTTGTGCGTGATAACAGGGCTAACAATGGAATCGATAAATATGATTTTGAGTAAGAAAATAATCCTGTATGTGTTGAATAACAGAGAGTGAGTCTTTTTTTTTTTTTGCAGTTTCGAGACTAGCAGTGGTATTAAACGTGAGGAACATGGTGTTTTGCAACAAATCGGAGAGAATGCAGCTGTTGTCGTGAATGGAGCTGCATCTTGGCCTTCACCGGAAGGAACACTTGTGGAACTTAAGTTCACTGCCGATGAAAATGGATATCATCCAATTCTTTAAATTTTAAATTTTATAATAATAAAATTTAATCAGATTTGCAACCGCAAAACATTTTGTAACATTGTTGATTTTGTGTCAGTGAATATTGTTTTTTATCATCAGTGTTTACATTTGTACATGTGTCACAATTCCAACGATTCCTGGTCTGGGAGTTCCATACATATCGTATATTTTTCAGTGACCTCTTGAGAAATTTAAATTCAATCGGTATATGTTATAGATGGGGTGCTGGAAAATATCCATGCCCAATATCTTTCAAACACTTCGATAAACAGCTGCAGTCTTTTTGAACTCGCACTAGCTTCTATAACAGCAACTATATATTATAGACTTCTGTTCTGACTTGACTTGACTGACTTCTTCGATCTTGGGTCATTGTTGAGCGAAGATAGGTTTTTATAATCTTAAGTTTCCAGAAGCTAGCTTCACCTGATGCAGATCTTACAGGAAACGTTAACAGTATGCCTATAATAAATTTGGATACAATTGAAGTTAGAAGAGTGAAGCTAAATAGTTTCAAATTGACAAAGGTTTGAAATTAACAATAGCAGACATTTGGTAAAATACATTAATTTAATTCAAGAGATATTAAGCAATAATATCCTTTTGAACTTCGTTGTCAATTGTTGCTGCTTATATTGCTTCAAGCTGTTCGCAGTCTTTTAATTTCACCTTCTTTAAAATATCACAATCCGAAATTTTGGCTGAGAAATTGAAACTACACAGAGCTCTCAGCTCTCATCGAGAGAAGATTGCCCAACATCGATAACGTAAAATCAGGTTTAAATTTCAATTTTGGATCGATTGTTTCAAGAGATTGATAACGGCGGCTAAGAAAGCTCATTGAATTGGACCTAATGAAATTCACTCAATTATTAGCAATGTTTAAAGCGTCCTTGTATAATGTTTTAAACAAAGATTCCTATGAATGGTTTATCTGAAAATAAGTAGGTACTGTCGCAATTTATCTAAATGCTCCAAACAAGTTAAAAGATCGATTCATTTTGATTGAAACATTTTCGAAAGGATAATTATTTGCATTTAAACTCGTTCCAAATTACTTTTGACAAGGCGAACTTGAATTTATATAACTACGCATTTACCAAGCAATTTCAATGCAAGAATCATAAATTTCTGATAAATTTTCTGTGAAACATATGGTCGCTTAGTAGATACTTTTTTTTAAAACTTTAAACTTAAAGTATTCAGCATGTTTTTGAACGAAGAACGAACAAAATACAGGAAAGTATATATGTATAGTTATAAAAGTGGATGTGTTACCCTTTTTTCGCTTTGAAATTCTTGTACTGATTTTGCCGCCCTATTCAAGTGTCGCCCTAGTCAAGTGCCGCCCTAGGCAATCGCCTGTTTTGCCTACAGGCAGGGTTGGCACCGTGTATATGTACATCAAGAATTATGTAGATCAAAAATTAATCCCTATAACTTTCGATTCTATAGAAGTTTAAACAACAATTACGTACCTTATTATCCTTGGAGGTCCAATTATCACACAGTTTTCGTATTTAAGTCAGGTTAGTATTTCGGTAATAACGCGTTTAATTTTGGCTTTTAAGGGCTAAATTTCATTATTTTATCGAGGTATAATTCACATTTTCCTCGAAAAAATAATTTCTAATGGCTACAAATTGTACAAACAAGGTGGTAACTGACCACAAGTTCATTTCGTCAAATTCTTCTTTCGTCAAATGATTCATAAAGTAAATTAATTGTATCGTGCGTTTTGTGGCATTAGTGGCATCAATTGATAAAACAACATGTCCCCAAAATTAATAAATTTGTTTCTTTAAATACCAAATATACCACTTTCTACCCATTTTAGCCCAAAGTTATGTCAAAGTCCATATAAAATAAAACAAAATTGGAATAGAATTGGATGAATTAATAGTTTTGAGAAGAAAGAGACCGAATGCCTTGCAATCGGCGTATAAAAAAACTAAGTTATCTAGTTTGACGCTGATTGCACGATTGGTTTTGTGTGTCTTTTCGTCTTTGTCACAGCTTGGGTGAGGGTTGTAGAAATGCAGAGGGAATGAAGTAACGAAAGCATACATTTCTACAAGCTGTCAAAAAGACGAAAGACAAAACGGCCGAAAAAAAGACTCGTGTAATCAGCGTCTTTCTCTCTACCGAGAACTATCAAATCGTCTGTCACATTAAACAATGTTATATTCAATTCAGTCATTTCTACCAAACTTTTTTTTACGAATATCCCACATCTTATGAGGTTCTAAGATTCTGAGGCCTAAAAATACATTGGCTTCATATAAAAGTAGGAAAATTATATACTTAATCTGTCTTACTAATATAACCAAGCACAATTTCCAATACATTATATTAAACAATCACCGCACAGACATAAGATAAATAAAAAAACCTATGAATGTACAGTATTGCCGTCAGGGCCAGCCTCAGCCAAACTTGCGCCCTCTGCAAGATTTTTTGAAACGCTCTTTTTTATATTTGCACACATACATACATACATATGACAAAATGGTAGTACATATTTGTTTCCACAAGATCAGATTACATTTTCTTGCTTCTGGTAATGCGCCCCCAGAATTTTGCGCCCCCTGGCGTTTGCACATCTTGCACATATGGTTGGTCCGGCCCTGATTGCCGTATACTTCTTTAAAACCTCCTATTTCAGTTCATAGATAGGTAACTAATCAAGCAAATGTAAGTTTTTCATCCCTTCTGTTCATTGTTGGTGCAGCGAAACATTTTTGTTTACGATATAATTATATAGCGAAAAAACTAGAAAGTCAAATAATATCCGCGTTTTGCATCACAGAACGCAGAGGAAAATTAAGAGTTCTCTCTGTACCGCCAGCCCGCTTTCGAATTTTTTAATGTTCAAATCTCTATTTTATTAAATCCATTTTTCAATGGAATAATCAGCGTCTTTCTCCATTCCATTTTTCAAAGGAATAATGGATTTAAATTAACAATTTAATAAACATTATAATTATATACTAATTCATATTTTTAATGCAGGAATTTCTTATACAATTTGTTAACAAAAAAACCACAAAGGAGATTAGCGACGCCATCATTGAAAAAAAATGGAGTTTTCATATAAACTATCAGCCGAATTTATAAACGCATTATAGCGAGTACATAAAGTTATACACTTCTTATAATGCCTCTAAACGCGAAAAACGTATTTATAAAACTTTGCAACGTTGAATAGAGGCATTATAAGCTAAACGCGTTTGAGGGTTGAATAGTGTCTGTATAACGATATTTTAGTATCGAAATGTCAATTTGACACACACAACAACATAATACAATCCAAATATTTAAAGACTCCGACTGGTGTCCGAGAATTAAATGTTAAACGGATTCTATATAATTGGGATAGTTATTAATACAATTATTCTGATGGTTCGACTTTTCATTTCATTCGATTTCTCTTATTTCTTCAAATTTCGACTCTCCATACTAATATTAGGCGTGTTTTTTTGCAAGCCCGGGGGGAATTGGTTGAAAAAAAATGAAAACGGCGATTAGCGATGCCATCACAGAAATAAAATGGAGTTTTCATACAAACTATAATCGATAGCAAATAGGTATGTAATTCACGACGCGACGCACGGTAATACAGTTTTTCTGCGCGCTTAAGTTAAGCCAGCAGGGGATAAGTTGTTGTTGCATTTAACATGTAATTTGATAAGCACTGACTGACATGGTTTTTTTTATCCAATTCCGTCTGGGCTGGATTAAGAAAATAGTACAATGCTTATATATCTGTTGGTTTAATGTCATAAAACTTTTATTGTCTTGAATAAAACCATAGAGATTTAAATTTAAAACTACTACATATTCAACAAATCGTTAGAATATACCGATCGATAAAAATGATCAATCAGTGAACTTCCTTCAACGACACATTACTTCCAAGTTTTAAATGAAAAATTCATTTAAAGTTGTTGTTGAGGTTGTGGCAAATGAGCACCTTGTGGTTGGAAACCGTTCTCATTAGCGATGTAGGTGACTTGGTAGGTGACACCGTCAGGTCCGACGTAGCTGAATTGTCCTGTAACTTCAATAGCTTCGTTTTCACTGCCAACGTTCTTCAAGACTCCTTGTTCACTAGCGGACTTGCCATCGCTGGTCTCAACCAGGGTTACCTCTGAATATTTTAAAGAGGAGTCAAAAAAGGAGTCCTGGGTGAAAAAAAAGAGTCCTCTATAAACTTCAAATAAAACACGAATAATTAGACATAAACTCTATATTTCAAAGAAGTTTAGTTTTCAACTTTATTAACATAAATCTTCTCTTTTATACAACTAAAAAAAGTTCAAAAAAACAATTTTCCATACAAAAATGAACTTAAAAAATCGTATATTAATAGCCAAATTTTCAATAGTCAGTATAAGCAGTGAGTTAGTACTTTTGCTAGATTTCAAAGACTGACAAATTGGCAGTATTTCTGTTACAAAAGTGGTAAAAGAATAGAAAAATTCATTTTGACAAGAAATACTTCCATTTTTTTGGCCGTGTAAATCCAGCATTAATCTCCATGCAGTAAAATAATAAAAGAAATAGTCTGTCGGATGTGAATATTATGGTATCTGTGACATGGCACCGTATAAGAATGGCATTATAAGAAAAGGGTTGAACGAATTCATTTCGAAAGCAAAGGTGTATTCACTTTATATATTTTATTTGTTGGTTTACAAAAATTCCCCACTTAAGGTAGAACCGCACTAGGCGGAACTGCACTTCAGCGACACCGTGCGCACTTTCGCATGAAACTGAACGAAACTTCACGTCGCGACACAGTTGCTCAGATTACCAACTTTATTGCATTGTGTCGCGCCGTGAAGTGCAGTTATCACTTAGTGCGATATAGCTCATACAATTTCCTACAAATAAGTCGTGAAGTTCAGTTCCGCTGAAGTGCAGTTCCGGCGAGTGCGGTCCTAGCTTTAAGCTGAATCAAATTTAATTTTTTTTCAAAAAGATGAGTCCTGGAATATGACTCTAACGATTCTCGAATATTGTACTGAATATTGCGATAGGGGAATAGGTGTGTTAGATTTGTAA
Organism: Epistrophe grossulariae; assembly: GCA_929447395.1. Lineage (NCBI taxonomy): Eukaryota > Metazoa > Arthropoda > Insecta > Diptera > Syrphidae > Epistrophe > Epistrophe grossulariae. Next base: position 118,199,916 of record OV839568.1, read on the forward strand.
AATTATTGGCTCTATGAAGATTTAACAAGATTAATTTCTAATCTTCTTGATTTAAAGATTAAATCTTTGAAATTTGAAGGAGATTTAGAATAAATCTACTTAAATCGCGGTTTAGCGGTTGGTAAAAACGTAGAAATGAAAAATGAAAAGGGAACGGTAAGAATGACGTTTTAAGAAAAAAGTTGAACGAATTCGTTTCCAAAGTATTCAATTGTATATTTTTTTGCTACATTTACAAAAAAGAGTCCAAATTTTAAAAAGGAGTCAAATTTCAAAAAGATGAGTCCTGGAGTCCCAGCGTTAAAAAAAGAGTCAAAGTGACTCTAAAGAGTCCCGAAGGTAACACTGGTCTCAACACTAAATAAATGAACAATATTTTAGTTAAAAAAAATCCAAATGTGTTATTTTATAGTTAAATTTAAACTTACGCATATTTGAATCCTTCAACTCCGATGTTGTCGTTCTCATAACGGAGGGTTTCAGCGTGAACTGAGTCCTGAGGGTTTAAAGAAGCGCTCAAGGCAACAGCGAAAAGAGCAGAGAAGACAATAACGAATTTCATCTTGAGATTGTAGTTAGCGTCGTTGAGATAACTGAATGATGACAATACTATCGCATTGCTGCATTTTATACTATGTCTGTCGGAAGCATTAGCATAATCGCAAATCTAGGAATCTAGTTTAATCTTTGATGCAAAAACCAGTAATTTTTTTTTGTATAGCTGATCAAAAAAATAAAACACAAAAAAATATCTTAATTAATAATGCATTTGAATACTATATACACCTAGGATTAATGTTAAAATACTCGTCTTGAATATAAATTTTATTTTTTTAACTCCAAATAATAATTTTATTCACCAATTTTATGAATTTATTCAAGCCATGATAGTCAAGATTGCCAAAAAGATATAAAGTTCTCAAAGATTATTCAAATTTTTTATAAATGCATTAAAAAAATTGTTAGCGATTTTTTCGTGATGTGCAAAAGGTCAATGTTTGGTTGATAAAAAATAAAAAAAAATAAAAAAAAAATAAAACATACGTTTTGATAATGAACTCTCACAATACATAAATTATAATAAAAGTAACATGGCTAACAACAAATATACATACCTGGATATACCTGCAGATGTATGTATGTAATGCTTCTTTTAAATTTTACTGTAAATACTTTGCTGCTGTTTCTTTCTAACCACCATATTATTCACTCAATAAATCCAGGTTAAAACTTAAATTACACAAATTCAATGTAAATACATCCGGATTCAAGTTTTAATCTGGATGCATCGATTGAATAATATGAGCCCTAGGGTCAGTTTTTCCGCGCCGTAGTTAAATGTGAGTTGAAGTCAAGTTTTTCAGTACTGAATGTGGGTAATGCAGTTAATTTAAAAATGAGGGAAACAAAATGAGTTCAGATTTATACCTGAGCACCAGAAATTGAGAAGAAAAGAGAATTACCCACATAAATTTTGTTATTTTCATAATTTAGAATCTGTGAATTCAGAATTGTAGACAAAGCCATAAGGCTATAATTTAATACCCGTTTCAGTGTCATTCCATAAATTTAAATTTTATTGTTTTTTGTTGAAGTTCACTGTAGCAATTTTAAATTATTCAAATGCACATACACTATTTTGCATTTTTCAGCTTTTAAAATATATAGATACAAAAAACTTGAACCTAACTGGTTTATACTCGTTAAATTTGTGTGCCAAAAATCATTTATGCGACGGTATAAATTGGATTGATGTTTTCCTATTGACATCATTCAGTTATCTCAACGAAAACTAAAAGCCAATCTCAAAATGAAATTCGTTATTGTCTTCTCTGCTCTTTTCGCTGTTGCCTTGAGCGCTTCTTTAAACCCTCAGGACTCAGTTCACGCTGAAACCCTCCGTTATGAGAACGACAACATCGGAGTTGAAGGATTCAAATATGCGTAAGTTTAAATTTAACTATAAAATAACACATTTGGATTTTTTTTAACTAAAATATTGTTCATTTATTTAGTGTTGAGACCAGCGATGGCAAGTCCGCTAGTGAACAAGGAGTCTTGAAGAACGTTGGCAGTGAAAACGAAGCTATCGAAGTTACAGGACAATTCAGCTACGTCGGACCTGACGGTGTCACCTACCAAGTCACCTACATCGCTAATGAGAACGGTTTCCAACCACAAGGTGCTCATTTGCCACAACCTCAACAACAACTTTAAATGAATTTTTCATCTAAAACTTGGAACTAATGTGTCGTTGAAAGAAGTTTACTGATTGATCATTTTTATCGATTGGTATTTTAACGATTTGTTGAAAAATTTAATTTATACAGTTATGTGTTAAATTAAGCAATAAAAAATGTGCTGCCTGATGACATATCAAACTTAAAAATAATTTTGTTTTTTTTTTCGAGAGTTGAGTTAAAATCTTCAACATCCGAATCGTCTATTTATTAAGATAAGATGCAACACAATAAAATGCTGCAACTGCAACTAGAGCTGGAGCTGGAACAGCCGTGGAAAAGTGTCGTATAAGTGCTTTTTTTTACGTGCCCACAATGCAGCGGTAAAGCTTCGTGTATATTTTAAACAACAAAAACAAAACAATCACATATAATCCAATTTTTTTATCACCTATATTTTTTCTTAATTGATTTATAATTTTTTTTCGCGAAACAAATAAGTACAAAAAGCTTCAATATTATTTGCTGGATCTTTTTGTCATACAAATTGTGACGTCAAAAGTGTTGTACGTGATAAGTTAAAAGTGGTTTAGTCCATTGAAATGTTACAAAATTTTGCCCGACCCTTGCATTTAGTATAGGACAAGGTTTTTTTTTTTAATGTGTAGAGTGCATTGGGCTGGTACCCCCCCATTTGGCCGCTATCTTGAAAAAGGGGTAAGAAGCCAATAATCAACGAACATTTTCAAAAAAATTACTTTAAAGGGTTATAACTTTTTTTCTAGCTGTTTTATTGAAAAAACATTCCAAATGTAGATCATTTTATTGCGAAAAATTTGGTATACCCAGTTTTTAAATTCCATCATTTTACAATGGGTGCACACCAACAAGTTACAATTTTTTTTATTGTTTTTGTTTTTTTTTTTGTATACACGGTGATCGGTAGAAGGTGCACCAAAAAGCTAAAGAGCAAGTAGGTTAAGTTAAGACAAGAAAAAAATCGTATGGGAGGGGGGTCTATTTCCCCCCCCCCCTTAGGCGGGAGGGGCAATTTTTTAAAAAATTGTCTAAAAACAGAAAAAAAATTATTTAAAAACAACGGTTAAACTTACAATACGATGTTATACATTTTTGATGGACTATAGTTGAATTCTTGCAGCATCGTCTGCAGCTGTGTTGTGTTCGTAAAGCCTAGTACGCAACTGAAGTCTGAAGTGAAACGAAAATTTTCTCTGGTCTCCAAATCGATAACGAAACGTAAACGAAACGACTATACCGAAAAAATAAATGTCACTAATTGTAAAAAAAATCACAGAAGCCTCTGCTGTAATCAAAGAAACAACAAATTCAAATACAAATAAAAACTCGAATGTCAGTTTTCCGCAGACAATTAATAATGGTTCGTGCAATTAAAAAGATTGGAGACTTCTCCAAATAATCTGCTTCATAAATAAAAACGAAATTTTTCGTTTATGATTTCGTTGCTTCATTTTTTATATGGAAATATTTGAGCTGAAAAACGATTTTTGAATTTTTTTTTGTTTAAAAAAAAATTAATTCTTTCCAATTTTTTATTACGTCATTATGTATGGAATAAAATAAAGCCGTTAAGTCACTCGCATTTCTTCTTCTTGAGATATTCAAGACGAATGACACTATCCAACTTTTTGCCTCAAAACGTCAAGGTATGTAAACATTTTTGATTCGATAAATCGGACCAATTTTATATTTTAGATTATTTGATTAGATAAGATTCTTTTATTAAATAAATTCAAAAAAGTTTTTAACATAAATTTATTTTTAAATAAATTCAATTTATTGAATTTCTTAACAACTACAACAACAACTTAAAAATTAATTCGTATACAATTGGTGGTAGGACCTTTAAGTTGTTGTTGTTGTTGTTGTTCAGAAATTTAATGAAATTGACAGAATAAAGAATGGTCAAGTCTAATAAACTGACATTCTAGTATGAATAATACAATAAATAATAATAATAAATTCAATTTAATTTTTCACTAAATTAATTTCTTTTTTTATATTCTGAATTTTACATAACAAAAAAACAAGGTCTTTGGCGTATTGCCGTCAGCCGGTTAATATTATATTATTTCTATAAAATTATCTTTAAACTACCTATGTATATAAAAATAATAAAAACATGTTTTTTTTCTTAATTTTTTTATTTTTTAAACGTACTCATTTAAAATAGCAAATTTTTCGCCGATTTTAAATATTTAAAAGGCTTTCCTAATTAGCTCCCATTGTTCCATGTTGAGAAAACAAACAACAAAGTTTTTTTACAAAGAAAATTGAAAATGAAAATGTTGGTATCTATACATAACTTTAAAAAACATACGTTATAATTTTTTTTTTTTTTTTTTGAAAAAATCGGAATGTCCAGATTTTTTTTTATAAAATGGTTCCTTTTTTTTAAATGACTGAAGTTTAAGGCACGTTTTCGAGATAAATAAGATTTCCATTTTTTGCTAAACAAATTTGTACGGAAGCTACTGTTATTTTTGGTACTAAAAAAAATGAAAAAAAAACGTGTCGGGGGAATGTACAAAAAAGGATTGGTACCAAATTTATAGAAAATCGATCCACCCGTTTATGGGTGCAGCCGAAAGGACAGGTATTTATTTTCAGTTTTATTATAGCGCATCTATTTTTTGCAACTAAATCATCGATAAATATTTTTTGTGTAAATGTTGGTGTTTATTTGCTGAAAATGTGTGTTTTCTCATTAAAAAATGGCTTTCATATTTTTTTCGGATTAAAAATCTCGTGAATGAAAACCACGCAGAATTCATGTGTTTAATAGCAACAATTTGTTGCGACCGCGATTTTTTAATCGTAATGGATGAAAATCACAAGTGTTTACCTATAGTTTTACGACCCTGAACTTTGCAGACAATGCGTCCGCTGAAGTTTGAACAACCACCAAAGTCGTAATACTTGTTCGATTTTAAAAAACTAAACGGCAATTGCTTTGTTTTGGCAAGATCTAGTGCCGGTATTTTTTAGTTTTTTTTTATTTGTCTTAAAAAAAAAGTTATGGCCAAAAGATTCAAAAACCACCAAAAAATTAACTAAAAAAAACTTTGGCCTTCTGTCACCACTGTAATTTTCGCTGCATTTTCAAAAAAATTACGGCAATCGCTTCGTCTTGGCAAAATCTAGTGCCGATATTTTTTAGTTTTTTTTATTTGCCTTAAAAAAAAAGTTATGGCCAAAAGATGCAAAAACCACAAAAAAATTAAGTAAAAAACTTTGGCCTTCTGTCACCACTGTAATTTTCGTCGCATTTTCGACCCTATAGGGGGAGATGGTATACCCAGGTGGGTGGGATGGCGCATATATGATAAAGAAGGGTAAACGAAGTTAAGCACATGACCGCGAAATAATGATAATAACTAGTAAACGTTTGATACGTTCACTTTAACTTTTTCACTTGTGCCAAAAAAATTTCAGAAAAACAAAGCTTCATATTTTGAAATATTTGAAATAATAATAAGTAATTTATCGGGTGGGATGATATGCGTCCATAGTACACAAAAATGAAAATGTGTGAAGTGGAATGCGCCAACTCACCCTCAAAAAACTGCACCATCTCCCCCTCTTTGCCATATTACATTTTTCTATAGCACAAAATAACACCCGTTGCCACTTTTACAAAATTCTAATAGAGAGTTCATAGACAATACTTTTTTGTATGTATTCATATATCATAGACATCCAACCAACAATCCACTTACAAAAAAAAACGGAGGAAAAAAAAGTGCAAAAAAATTTTTCGAAAAAAATACCTACCTAATTTTAAATTTCAGATTTTTTTCTTTTTTTGCAATACAGACAAATCGGTAAATACTGGCTACTTCGATTTAAAATCATTAAATGCATAGAAAAAAGGTTTAAAAGTTTTGATTGAATAAGTATTAAATGTACGAGATATTAAAGGTGCACCATCTCCCCCACTGCGCCATCTCACCCGCTTTTATCCTACAGTTCTTTTGGACAAAAAAAAACATAAGTGGTAAGAATTTTTTTTTTTTCGGAAGAAAAAAAATCTGAGTTGAAATAAAAAATTTGTATTCGTTGTCCTCTTTTTTTCCACAAAACAATATCACCAACATTGTTTTGCGCGAAAAAGTTCGATAATAATTTTTTTGCGATAAAATCACTCCCATAAGAGGAACATGTATTTTTTTTCTAGGAGGAACTAGGTATATACTAAGCTTTAAGAACAAAGTTCCCGAAGAAAACAAAAACACACTCTTATATGTATAGCCCCTGTCATCACAATATTTTTTTTTTTTGAGTTATAAATGTGGGTAAGGTAAAAAAACAAAATTTGAGGAAAATAGGTATAGGTAATTATGTATAAGTTGTGACTAGGTAAAAACAATTATTTTCCAATTTCCATCCAACATGAATTTTTTGCCACCATTATTCCCACCAAAATGATTTTTTTCCACCTTTTGGTTGGAAAAACAACCAATCTGGGAACACTAATTGGAATACTACCTACTACACCATTGTATATAAAATCTATAGTACTATCATGAACACAAATTTTTTAGTCGAACATGTGTCCTGTACGCGTCGCTGAGATCGCCACAAATTAGACTATTGAGACTTAGTTAAATGTAGGGAATAAGTAAATAGAGCGAAAAGAATCTATTATTTAAATTCTGCAAACATAATAAGATTACTTAAAAGGGTCAAGTAAACGTGCATGAAAAAATTTTGTTTAATTAAATTTGTGTTTCAATTAAATTTTAAATTAATTACATTTGTTTACACATACTTTTATGTTCCTTTGCAATGATTTCATAAAAAAATGTAACCCGACATTCTACCTAAATTTTAAGGCCTCAACCTTAACGATCCGATTATTACAACAAAATTTATCAGCCCCCCAAACCAACTACGAGGGGACCTTGACAATTATTATGAATAAAAAAACCTACTGCAAACGTGCATACCTACATATACCAAATTTTTTTTCCGATGCGAAGCCAATTTGTCAAGGTTATGGTTTTTTATTGCGTTTTTTCACTTCCTCGCACTCTCATAAAATTAGCATACAGTGTTCCCGTTCTTATTTTATTATTACGTTTCTTGTTTTGTGAATATTCGGGATTCCAACCATCACATCACAAAGAAGTCGAACATATGTCCTTAAGATGTCGCTACCGTCACTCCTCTTCATGATATTACTATAGATTTTATATACAGTGACTACACATGCTCAGAAAATTGGAAATCATGCTTTTTTTTAGGTTGAAAAAACTAAAACGAAACACTTAAGTCGGTTCTCAGGTTCTCTAGATAATTGAGAAGACTGAACCGAATTTCAAGATCAATGCAACGGAGAAAGGAATTGCTACGGTTAAAGAAATTACCTGCGAACTATCATGATCGTCATCATCATATTATATAATATTTCTATGGTCTCGAGTCTAGACTGACTTTCCCCCTCATATACTACACCGATTTTGACAAATGAGGCGAAATTACCTGCTTATTTGACGAATTATAATTTTATTTTAAAATTAAAGTTAATATTTTGTTCAAAAACTGCATTGGTTTGTTAATTATTGTATTTGGGAAATTAATGGGTCGTGCATTCGATTTGTTAATTTTCTCAATGGTTCGTGTATTTGCTTTATGAATTTGCGTGAGAGATCTTTCTAAGGGCCAGTTGTACAAATATTTAAACCGTGGTTCAGCAATTTTTATCCATCGATTCCGGCGGATTAATTGAGTTTGAGTTTACTGTTTAAGTGTGTGACAATAACCAATTACATACTTGAACCAGCGTTGAACCTTAGTTAATCCGCCGAAATCGGTCAATTAAAATCTTGAACCGAGGCTGAACCACTATTGTACAACTGGCCCTAAGCTGATTTTTTTGGGAATTTAAAGTTTGGAATATTTTCTTAACTTTGGGTTATTTCAAATTTCAATCAACTCGAACAATTTTCTCTAGGGGAAAAAACAAAACAACATAAAGAATAGTAAAAAACTACGTAAGTACATATACTACATATATATGTATAACTATATGAACCTAAACAGTGAATCTATGTTCTAATAAATATAAAAACTTAGAACACCGATTTTGACAAGTGATGTGTCAAACGAAGCGGAATTATCTGCTGATTTGACGAATTATAATTTTATTTAAGAAAATGTTAATTTGTTAATTTGCATTTGTTTGTGCGCATTTGTTTTAGACTAGTAAAGAACGAATTGCGCTTTTGCAATACATATTTAACAAAAAAAAAATTAAATAAAGAAGACAATTAATGTCGAAGCAGTAAACAAATAATTCCAAGATAAAAGATGTACATTGCTGTTCCCTTAACCTATATTTACACGACTTAAATATGAAGACACTGGCAATTTGAAAAAAATTCATTCTTTTTTGTATTTTGTCATAAATTGCAAAATTCTGTCCCCAATAATGCCTACGGTCCATCCCATGTAAAACTAAAAGTGAGTTGCATCTGTCAGTTTTTCAACGAAAAAAATAATATCAGATTTTAGACCAGTTATACACAATGGGTCTAGTACTAATAACTAAGCACTAATGTGGACTATTAATAACATGCAAGCTTTAAATAAAGTGCGGAGCTTAAACAGAATCCTACTAATAACCATTTTAACACCTTCTCGAATAAAAAATCCTCAAAACTTTCTTTGAATCTACTACAGTTTCCAAAATATCAGCCGATTTTGGTTGATTAGCGCCATTTAGTTAGAAGCTGTGAAAATTATCGTTCAGATTTAACCCACTGTGAACAAACTGGCCCTAACTGTTTAAAATGTATCTTCATAACATAACTTTCATTTTTATAAAATATTAAACAAGATTAAAATTATATAAGTGTCGAGTTACCCTTGTTACCTACCTTAAGTTTGGTGACCTTATTTCCTTTTTATAACTCGAACTGACTAATTCGCTTAAACCTTAATTTAATCAAAGGGCTTTTCTCACCATTTGCATATTTTTTTACCGGAACCTGCGAAATGATGACCAACGACGACACACCACAGCCGCACCGCGCCGCGCCGCCGCTGACGCACCGGACCCTCTAACGACTCAACGGACGTGATATGGCGAGTTGATACAAATCTATTAAATTGTATAATCGCCAAATATCTTCTGCGTATTTTGTCTTGTTTTTGCTATTTTACGATTTGGTAATTCAAATTTTTTGTGAATTCTATTCCTTATTTTTTGTTTTGATTAAATTTTAAAGAGCACTCCACAAAACAAAACACTTTTTGATTCTTACAATTTTTTATTCGAAAACTTTATATTGCTTCAGATAAAACTTAACGATAAAACTAAAACCAAAAATCGTTAAACTTCCAATCAACAAAAATGATCAATCAGTGAACTTCTTCAACAACGCATTAGTTGGCATCATCTATTTTTGGCAAATGAGCACCTTGTGGTTGGAAACCGTTCTCATCAGCGATGTAGGTGACTTCGTAGGTGACACCGTCAGGTCCGACGTAAGCGAATTGTCCTTTAACAGCGAGAGCTTCGTTTTCAGTGCCAACGTTCGTCAAGACTCCTTGTTCACTAGCGGATTTGCCATCGCTGGTCTCAACACTAAATAAATGAACAATATTTTAGTTAAAAAAATCCAAATGTGTTATTTTAGCTAAATTTATACTTACACATATTTGTACGTATCAACTCCGATGTTGTCGTTTTCATAACGGAGGGTTTCAGCGTGAGCTGAGTCCTTAGTGTTAATAGCAGCGCTGAAGGCAACGGCAAAAAGGGCGGCGAAAATAATGAGGAATTTCATCTTGGAATTGGTTTCAAGTAAGCGAGATAACTAACTGATGATATTGCGATGGTATCAAACCAATTTATACAGTCGCACTATATTGTATTTCGTATAGTGAAAAACCTGTTGAATTTTTATGCAAAAATAGTTTGCATATAAAAACAATCAAATTAGTTTCGTAAAAAAAAATGTTTTAAATACATAGATTAAAGTGCGGATATATAGGCCTAATACCTATATAGTAAGTAGAATTATTTATTTTTATCAACAATAAAAAAAACAGGTTTAGAAAAAAAAAACGAATGAATTCATCACTTATGTAATACACATGTAGATAATTCTCGGAAGCAACAAAAAAAATCAATAAAAATATTTTGAACTAAAAATTTCTTTAGGTAACTCTTTCCCTAAAGCCTAGTACATACTTGTGAATCATGTCGTGAATCCATACAAATCTGCATTTTTGTTCACCCGTGAGCGTGCTCGTGAAGCCATGACAAAAAGTAAAGGGTTTGCGTTCACGAGCGGTGAACCATATTCACGCGCAAAATGTACGGGAACTCTTTGATTTTTGGTGTAGCTTTGACAATTTGACCATAAAAGCTGCAAAAGTCAAAAATTCACTTTCTCCACTGATGGTTGTTCACTTCACGAGGAAGTATGTACTAGGCTAAAATGTATGACCCAATTGTGAAAAACATAGTTAAAAAAAAAAACAACAGATGAAATGTTGACGACTGGAATACTGAATCGCATGGACTTGCTCTTGTTGCTGGCGTAAACGATAATAATGATAAAAAGTCAAGTATTCGTCAAGGAATGGTATTATTTGGGAGTTGGAAGAGATGAGTAAAAATCCAAACTTAACATTCCAGAATAAACCATCGTGCATTGCTCCAGTTTCAGGTCCAAATGAGTCAAGCCCACAAACGAAATGATTCAATTTCTTAGGTCTATGTAAACTTTTTCTTCTGGTGATGATTTCGAAGAATACAATATTTAAAGTGCAACGAAATCGCCGAAGCAAAAAAGATGCCTGTTTTCATCACTCTTATAATTGATTTTGGAGTCTATAAAATGCTAAAAGCTGTATATCAATCCAGCAATCAGAGCGTACGACGAGCTTGTGTCAGTGATCCATAAATTGGTATTCTCCATATGAACGAAATTGCTTTTGGGAAATATATAACTAGCTAGATAGCTCACCAAGTTCTGCATTTACACATATACGAACAATATTCGTCATCTTCCTGGCATATAATCCATGCTCAACACATTCGCTTTATCTAATTGGACCATGTGCACACTGTGCAGCCGAGTTCTACAAAGAATCGGTGCCTTCTTTTCGTCTACTGCAAAACATAGGTATACCAACAATACTTACTTATCCCGGCCGTTTAGTTGGTAAGAGGATTTGATATGTAGGATAGAATAGTCATGACTATTAATCCGTTAAAGTCTCAAATTATCGCGATAACCTAAAAGCTTATTGGTTATTCACTCTTGCCTCCGGTCTTTCTCGGCCATTCCCGTAGTTTGGTTCAGTAGATAGATTACTATCACAAGATTTTAGTCAAAAATCATATAAATTAAGACTCTATGGCAATTTTTTGCCATATAACACCTTTAAATACAAAACTTAGTCTTGTAAAAGCATTACTCGTACCCTTAATCGATTATACGCTTATATTATCTACTGTTAGCCTGATTCTCATCCTCAACTTAAACTGCTTGTTTAAATACTTGCTATATATTGTACGGAATCAGCCCTTCACAAAATTTTTTTTGTCCAACCTCGCGAACATGTCCCGTGTACAAATTTCCGAACCCTAACTAACTTAACGAAAATCTTTAAAATCTCAGACAAAGATACTGGTCTCACATACCTACAATATCAAATCCGTATGTGTGGGAATCATGGAAGACTTTCGGGTATCCCGATTTTGTAGAATTTTAATCAAATTTATAATTTTTCTTCACACCTATTTTTATAATAAATTTCTAACAGCCAATTTCTTCACAAAGTTCTAACGCTAGTATCAACTCATTTCTTCACACAAGATCTAAGTTCTGAACCTCTCAATTTAATACCGATATTAGTTAGGTCTCGGTAGTCGGTACTACCTAGTTCCTCAAAATCAGCTAGTACCTGGTTATTATACCAGTTGTTAGTACTCAAATCGGAGCCAAGTGATTTCTCGGTATTAGCTAGTACCTTAAAATCAGCACGTCTAGCACGTTAATACTCGAATCAGACCAAACAATTTTGTTCTTTGAAAATTTATTGGCTGTCGTTTGTTTAGAAGTAAGTAATGAATGCATTTTTGTTGAATTTTATTTAAATTTATGTTTTTTTTTCAATTTAATATCTGTGGCAATAAGACAGAGTAGCTTATGTCGACATAAGCTTTTTTTCGGTTTTTCGATTGTTAGTTGTCTACAGGTTGAGAACATACAAGTGTAGGTATGTCCAAACCCCATCTTGAAATCATTACCCGTTGAAAAGTTATCTTGTGATTCCTATAAAAACAAATTTACATTAATTCTTATTACATATTGAAGACAACAGTGCGTTTTTCTCGAAACCTGTTTTTTTAACATAAGCTATACTCTGTCGTATTGCCACAGATATATTCGGTGATTATACGCATGAATAGGAATCGCAATGTTAGGGAAGTCATTCTTTTGCAATTGCATCAATAATAATAAAAACAAAAACTGTATTAATACAATGCAAATGGATTTTTTCACGAACGTTGTAATCGTTTCCAATGTGTTTGCTTCATTCGAGTTGTTTGAATCCGGAGGCAAACTATCGCAGCCATACGATTGCAGTCCGGAAAGTAGATGACCGTAGTAAGAACGAAGTTTCAGCATAGCCCCAGTTATTTCAACTTTTGCTACAGACGACGAACCACCACCTGTTTGTGTTGCGAGAGCGAAATGATTTCGCATTACCAGCTTTATCACTTTCTTAATATATCGTGCGATAATTATCAACATTACGCTGAGATACAACCTTCGTAAAAAAAAAACAGTTTGTAATAAATTACACATTTGAAAAACAAATCTAATACTCTTTATTTCATTCGCGGCCCCATTTTTTCGAGAATTAAGAACACATTTTAGGCCTATCTCTCGTACCAGGTTGCACAGCAAATCTGTATCACTTTGATTACAGTTTGCACTCCGTGACTTTTTCGCATCGTCGTCGCGGCGCGGCGCGGCGCGGCGTCGCTTCCATTCTTCACTTCGCGTCTGTCTCTTCATTATACTGTAAAAAAATTATCAATATTTTTTAACAAACGCGAGGAACAAATAAGAAAACTTCTAATGTTAAAATTTCTTCGTTTATTTATAAATGCGAAACACAATGAACAAAGAACTATAGATAGATTATAGATCGCAAATGCATGTACATATTTAAAAAATTGTACATTATGCTGAAAGGTATTCTAAAAACGATTTTTTATTTAAAAACGTCACTATACATTTTCAGTTAATATCAAAATATTATTTAAATATGTCAAAATACAGTCAAAATCTGAATAAGACCAGTTTTAGACGTATTAAGTTCCTAGTACCGCTTTGTGAACTTTGATCCGGTACTACCTTTTCGTTGGGACCGAGTATCAGTGCTAGCTAGACTGGTTACTAGGTTGGCTAAGTACTTCTGTGAAGAAATTGGGCGTAAGTGATTTTTAAGATCATTCATATAAAGTCGTAGTTAAAAATCTAACGCACAAAACTCCAAACGGAAGTGCTTGTCACTGTCATGGATGCGAAATTTTGATGGTGTGGTGAGGAAGTTCTCCTCAATATAAAACGCCATCAAATTACGCTCGGCAGCAGGGCCGGCCCAACCAAACTTTCGCCCTGTGCAAGATTTGTAGAAAGCGCCCCTTTTTTATATTTGCACTCATACATACATACATACACTGATACACATGCATAAGACTTTTCCACATTACCCCGACTCCCGAGCAAAAGAAGAGATAAAAACTAACCTTTTCTTCACCTGAAACGATAGATGTGAGGATTTCTGTGAAGAAAAGTAATGTATCCTTGCATCAGTTAACGACTTTTATCATACATTCAATCATACATCATCATCATATACAAATTGCCTTAAAAAAATAAAAGTCTCAGTATGTTCATGCTGCGGTTTTTATAAGAGTCGGTAATCATTGACCATAGTTTGCGTCTTAGAGACGCATTTTGGAGTTTAGGTCACTTGAACTTTTAAATGAATTATATTCAATCGCTCCAACTGAGTAGAAGTATTTTTCTAATTTATATGGGTAGTGATTAAGCAGCCCCCAATTCCCTAGTGATTTCACTACTAAATTTTCATCATAATTTTCATCGAAAATATTAAGCTGATCAATAACCAAGTAACAGTCATTTAGTGATTTCTTTGTTGAATATTCATCATATTTTTCATCGGAGTCTTCAGTCCAACTGGTGAATAAGAAACTTCTATAAGGAAGTATTAGTTGTGAAATTTTCATCGAGAAAGTGGCATGTGCACCCTGCCAATGACATGTCCATTATCATTCCTCAATGTATTCCGCACAAAAGAAGCGGGTGCAGCTCCCTTTCCTCAAAGAACAAGCAGGTTATTCACCATTGAATTTTTAGAAATTTCCCACTGGTATAATACAAAAGTTTTTTCCTTTGTCATATTTTCGCATGTTAATTTGTGTTTGAAATAAGACTTGCACAGATGATGGCGTGCAACTTTTTGGTGTTGAGATTTTTTTCTTATTTTTTCTTTTGTACGAACAAGGTCGAATATTTTGAGATTAGGTAGGGATATAAGGTTGAACTTGCATAGGTCTAGTGGGATCTTTAATTTTACGATATTTTGAGCTAAATTCTCCTTGAATGTACAATGAAAATGATGTTCTTTAGTGTGTATGATATAACTTAGATATAACTTTTCTTGCTCCTAATAATGCGCCGGCCCTGCTCGGCAGTAGGGTGCAATAACTTAAATAGAACGGTCGAAAAAAGAATCTACGAATTAATATTTGATGTGGGGATTCGGTCTTAATTTCGAAAGAAAGAAAAAAAAACGTGCATAGCCGTTTTTTGCTTAATCGTTCAGAAATTTATGTGACCGTGCAACGTCCCTCGAGAAACCCAAGAATAAATTAAAAAAAAAAAGATATATAAGGATAGTATCGATGCAACAACTTAAAAATATTTCCGCACTTCTCGAAGGATTTTCTTTAGCGAAATTCTACCTCCCGTCGCTAACTTGGTCATAAAAGACTCAAATCTCGGATCTAAAGCCACGAACCTCTCGACTTCACGAGCAAAACACGTGACCGACCAGACCAAAAACGCTAGGATTGATCTAGAACTCTCCTTCGCTATAATAGTCTCGAAGCCTTCCAGCCCGAAACTCTGACCAACCTATACAATTTGTACATTGCCGCAATATCCTTTGAAAAACTAGGTGCAAAACTTTTAAAAATGTCTGATTTTAAGTATTATTTAAGATTTTAATTTTATAAAACATAAATTAAATACATTAGCCTAGTTCCTTTACTTTGAAACTCTGTGCATTTCTGTGAATTTCTACACCAAAGTCTGTCAAAGTTCATATAAAAAAAATTAAATAACGTATAGAAATTCACACAAATGAACAGAGTTTTAAAGTAAAGGAACACACCTATTAATTCATAAATATACATACAAAAATTGTAATAGAATAAATTTTCAAATATCATAAAAAAAACTTAACTTTCTTTGAGTTAAAATGATTGTGAAAAAATGTGTCCTCATTAAAAAAAAATGTATCTCTGAATCCCACCGAAAAAAATAGAATCCCCCGGGATACAATTGTATCCCAGTGGTAACTCTGTGCTACACTGTTAAAACCTACCCGTTTATGAGTGCCCGACCATCAAAAGCACGCTGCTGCCAGATTGACCCTAAAGGAGAAAACTCCCAAAGCGAGAACCCATTGATTCAGTAATTGCAAAATATAGTTTTCACGTTTAAAAAATTGGGGTTGGGGGTGGCCCCGGCGCAGTGGAAGTAGTGCTTGACTTCTAACCTAGATGTGTGGGTTCGATCCCCAGTCTAGGCAGCATTCTTTTCTATATTCCCTCAACTGAACGCCACCCCTGGGATTTAATGAGATAATCAAAACCTAATTTCTCAATCCACTGTGCCAACAAAAATCTATCCTATCCGTCTATTCCTTCTAACATTGCCTAATTTATAAGACCCTAGGTCTTACTGGCATATATATGTTTGTGTGGTTTAAAATTATTCGAATTACTTACCTTTTGGTTATAAATTATTTAAAAATATAAAATTCATTTCATACAAATATATTTCTCTTTGGTTAAAATTTAATATTAAATTAGGCCTAGTTTTTTTTTTTTTGTCAAATACATAGTTCAAATTCAAAATCTCTTAAAATTCTAAATTGTAAAATAACAAGCTTAATCTATGCAAAATAAATAAATATAATAAATACATAAAACCTACCTGCATTTTAAACAAAAATGTATAAAAAAAAGAGGTTCAGTGAATTCCTATGTGCTAAAATCAGTCCGTATTTATTCATCTTTATTGGTCTAATATTACACAAAAAATATATTACTTAAAACTAATTTAAACAGAACAGCTGTCATCCGAAGCCAGATGCTGTGCGCACATCATCGTCGGACCATTCAAGTCGCATATTAAATTCCTGGTAAGTCATATTTTCATTATAAATGAAGAGAACTAATATTGGACGAACAACAATTTACAAAAAAAAAAATGTTTGTATACATAACTCAAAATAATAAAGGAAACAAAAATAAAACGAACATCATGCAATAATCAAAATAGAAAAAAAGAGATCAATAACTAGATTTGCAAATAATTCACTACCTCGAAAATTTGTCTTGTTTCGAATCAAGAAGCGCGTAACATAATTTTTTTTTTATAAAAGCTCTGGCACTCTATGCTTAACAGAGAGCGGATGAACCAGATGATTTCAGGGAATTCATCTGATTATTGTTCAACACGAAATTAATTGTTTGTTGTCTCATAGAAAAAGCTTAGATTAAACTCATACTGGAGGCTGGAGCTGCGTAGAGCTGAGATGCGAACAAACAAATGTTTTCTTATGAATGCTCTCACTCTCATACTGAGGAGTCTAGCAACGAGGTAGCAGCGCTGCTATAAACGAGCAGACCGGCGCGCATATTTTCTAACAATTCACGTAATGCTAAATTATACCCTGTATACACACAAAACCACATGAGTTAAATCCAAAACATATGTTACATAGTTAAATAAATACCCGGTCTGCAATTATCCATAGTTATTGAAATTAAAAAAACAAATTTATAAAAAATACAAAACTTTCAATTATGCACTCAATTGGCGCTTTCTCCAAAAGTGATTTGACACTTTACACAATTGTTAACTTTCGACTGCTAGCGTTGCACTCTTTGACAAGATAAAGCCTTGTGTGTTTTAAATTTTCATTTGTTTACTATTAAGCTTCAAAAAAAAATAACAAACCAGGGTTGGTAATCGAAAACAAAAAAATACCATTTTGGCCAAGAATTGGCCCAATATACTCCTCTGTGCGGCGAAGTCAGACAAATTTGTTTTCTTCGCTCTTATCGAAGTAAAGTTTCATAAAGAAATTTAATGTAGGTACCTACAGAAGAATTAATGAAATATTTTAACGGAAATTAATTAAATTTAATAGGTTTGGTTAAAATATGCATAGTTTTCAAGAGATTATATTTTAATTTCCCTTATATTAGACATTTTGGCAAAGATTCTGTCCGGATGAAGGTTCATGATTTAAATTTGTAGTTTGTTCGTCCCTTATTATTAAAAAAAAAAAATAGGTGTAGGTTCTATATTATGTACATCTTCCATTTTAAACGGTCATTCGATAACATGCATAAAATCTTGCTGCACTCAGTCGAAGTTCTGCATGTGTTCATATAATATGGTGAAATTCCCCTTGTTCGGGCCTAAATGTATTCAAGGCATGGACACTGCATCCTCTGTTTTTTTTTTTTTAAATATCTAAGTACCAATTTTTGAGCGAAGAACTTTCAAGAAAATAGTAATACATCTTTCCAGTTTTAAATTTCATAATCGACTATCAAAGCTTCAGTATGTGATACCTACACGGTTGCCACTTAAAAATAAAGTTCGTGTACAAAAATGACCAACTATAGTTTAAAATGACCAAAATAATTTTAGTCCGAAATTTGAATTCATCACATTTATTTCAACATATTCTTCATATTACACAGATGAAATATTATTTTTTTTGAATTATTAATAATAAAAAATAAAAACTGTGTACAAACAAATTCAAAAAGTATCTACCTAACAAACTTAATTAAATTAGATCAACAGAAATACATAAAAGTAACGAATCGTAAATAACGAAACATACAAATATTAACTTCTCACAGCATTTTAAAATGAGATCACAGTATAAGCTTAAGTTTGCATAAAAATTAAAGTGAAGTTTCATTATTCATTTCGTAAAAAAAGACCAAATAGAATAAAAAATGACCATGTGACCAAGTTAAAAACTAATGACCAAATTTGGTCACAAATGACCATAGTGGCAACCGTGGCTCCAGTATGAGTTTAGCCTTAGTTGTTTATTTGTATTTCTTTAGGCTTATAGTTTTATAATTTTCCTTTTCTTTTATTCTTTCTTTCACAAAGAATTTAATTTGACAGATGAATAGAACCTTTTTGTTTTTTTAATTTCATTTGGTCAGTTTATATTTCAGAGTCCTTACTAATTTTCCTCCGTCAAAAATTGAGCAGACGAATGCAAAATTTTTTTTCCTCGGTATTTGACACAAAAACTGAGAAATTTTGCTGAGGAATCTTGTTTATATTTGTGAGATTGCTGAGATCTCAGAAATATAAATTGACCAATTATTTTCTATTTTAATTTTTTTTAACAAGTTTCCATTTTTTTTAAATATAATTATTATTTAGCAGTCCAGTGATTTCATTTACTATTGTTATCCTGAATTTAATGTAATAAATATAATAACTATGTTTTAAACTCAAATACCATATATCTGGCGTTGCCAGATTGGTATTTTTATGGAAGACGTTTTGCTTTTTTTTATTATTTTAATCTACATAAGTAGATGATACTCCGCATACACATACACCATATGCAGTATTCGGGCAGTTACGAACGCAACGCAACGCAGCTATACAATCGGATCTGAAAAAGTTCACCAATTTCCTTTCACGTAAGTACGTTAAGCAATCTTGACGTTCAATTTGTATGAAGAAATCAAGTGCTGGACAAATTTATTGGAGCTTGTGTCTTTGGTGCAAAAAAATATAAATTAAAAGAAAGACAAAATATCACGAATAAAAACAGTGGATAGTAGCCTTGTGATTGTTTTTGATTTGTTGTCTTTAAAATTAAAAAAAGCTGTAGAACTGAATTGTGGGCACGTACAAAGTAATTTGTACGACACTTTTTCACAGCGGTTCGGGTGCAGCATTCTATTGTGTTTAGGCAATAAAAGGTTTTCAGAAAAAAAGATTATTAATTATGTACCTACAAAAAAAGAAATAGGATCTTGAAAACAAAACAGGATTATTTATGAGTTTGATACGTCTTTAATCAGCGCATTTTATTGCTTCATTTCTAATATCTAAGAGTGTAAATTAAATCATTCAACAAATCAATAAATTACCGATTGATAAAAATGATCAATCAGTGAACTTCTTTCAACGACACATTAGTTCCAAGTTTTAAATGAAAAATTCATTTAAAGTTGTTGTTGAGGTTGTGGCAAATGAGCACCTTGTGGTTGGAAACCGTTCTCATTAGCGATGTAGCTGACTTGGTAGGTGACACCGTCAGGTCCGACGTAGCTGAATTGTCCTGTAACTTCGATAGCTTCGTTTTCACTGCCAACGTTCTTCAAGACTCCTTGTTCACTAGCAGACTTGCCATCGCTGGTCTCAACACTAAATAAATGAACAATATTTTAGTTAAAAAAAATCCAAATGTGTTATTTTGGTTAAATTTAAACTTACGCATATTTGAATCCTTCAACTCCGATGTTGTCATTTTCATAACGGAGGGTTTCAGCGTGAACTGAGTCCTGAGGGTTTAAAGAAGCGCTCAAGGCAACGGCGAAAAGGGCGGAGAAAATAATAACGAATTTCATATTGGAATTGGTTTCAAGTAAGCGAGATAACTGACTGATGACAATGGCATCGCATTCATGCAATTTATACTTTCGCTATTTTTTTTAAAATACCTAACTTAATGAAATTCATAACATAAAATTAGGTATCTTTAATGCAAAAGTCATATACATTCAAATAAATTAGTTTATCTTTGCTGGCTGATTGCATATTAAATTAAAAATATCTGACCTGCCTTGTTTTTAGCGAAAAAAACAACAACAAACAAAATTTTTTCCATATTTTGGTTTAACAGTTATATTCGAAGAAGTAACTGGTTCATGCATAAACTGCAAAAACAAAACCAAAAAAAAACTGGAGAGTATATATTTTCGGTCTTTCAGGTTTCTATTTGGAATGAAAACAAAATGTCATTTAACATGAACTTGAGACGGGTTTTATTGATTAATTGTTAGAAATCTTCACAAATTCCTATATGGGTTTTTAAATCCGTATGAACTTTTTTAATCGAGTTTAATTTTATGTCATAGTGTATCATCATCTTAGCAACAAAAATGAGCCGTTCATCCTAAGATATCTATAAGAATGAAGAAAAACAGAATTATTATTACCCAAACGAATAAATTGTGTAAATGATATCTTTTATATTTAGATTTTTCGATCCGATTTTCTTGATCTGATATTAAACATTTGATATTTTAGAAGGCAAATTATTTGAATTATCTATACGTTTTTACGTATGTACAAAAATACACTTAAAGAAAAATTAATCAAGCCTTTTTCCTCTTGTAAAATTTACAATTATGCACTATCCAATATAAAGTTGTAGAAATCTCCGAAACTCATCGAGGGTTAAGATATTGAACCGAGGCTTCTTTTTGTTCACTTGTTTACTCTTGTTTACATACAAATTATTTCCACGAAATCGAAATTCCGAAAAACTATATAAATTCAATTTAGGTTTTATTTTTTGATATTTCGATTTCAGAACAAATATTTTGGAATAAAAGGGTTTTCGGATTCAAAATATTTTAACCCGGGGCGGCGCGGCGGCGGTTAATCTATAACATTCAATCCTGGTTCGAGCATGTAATCGATCGCGAATCAATCCTTTTTCACGATCGAATCAAATCTGTAAAATATGGTTCGCTTCCGAATTTATCACGTGAGAACTATTGAAGATCCCTTCAAGAACCGTTTAAACAATAAAAAAAATTCTCAATGCAACGTTTTTCCAAATTGTTCACTTTTTCCATAATTTTTCAAATTTTTTCCCTTATTTATATCAACTTTTTTTACTTTAACTATTTCATTTTTTTTTTTACTTTTTTCAAAATTTTTTTCACTTTTTCAAAATTTTTTCACTTTTTTCAAAATTTTTCACTTCGTTCACAATTTTTGACTTTTTTAAAAAATTTTCGCTGGAATGGATACTTGGTGAAAAATGATTTGTTTTAAGGATCTTTTCGTATCCTACCTGAATTTTATTTTTCCGATATCTCAGGAACTAGAGAAGAAATGGATTCAATTTGTTTGTGAGAGAACTATAAACTTTTATAGATCGAAAATTTTATCATTCGTGAACTATATTTTTCTATGGTTCTTGAGTGAATCGATAAAGAATGATAAATATCCGTATTTTATGATTCGCGAGCGATATTTTACGAGCTCTTGGTAAAAGATTTAAAAAGGAAGTTTTGGTAAAACTGGGATCAGGTAAAAAGAAGCCAAAATTAACGGACCCCAAAAGATTAGAAGATTAACTAATGTTAAATTGAACAAATACAGAACTTTATTAAACCAAGGCCAGGTTATGTTTTTAATATAAACAATTGTGAAAAGAACTATATTAACTGTTAAAGCAAAATTAAAATTTATACATAACCACAAACATGGTAAAAATAAATGTATTCTACCTTCTTATTTACAAAGAACTTTATGTTTAAAATAACATGGCATCTTCTTAAATTAACTATAAACATTTAAAAGATGCAGATGTGTTAACGTAATATTACCTTTATTGAAATAATAACGTAAATATCTATGATTTCTACACCTTTATATGGGAAAGTCCATCTTTGTAAATTTAACTAGAGGCTTGTTTAATTTTTCTTTGAGTGTATCTGTATACATACGTAAAAACGTATAGATAATTCAAATAATTTGCCTTCTAAAATATCAAATGTTTAATATCAGATCAAGAAAATCGGATCAAAAAATCTAAATATAAAAGATATCATTTACACAATTTATTCGTTTGTGTAATAATAATTCTGTTTTTCTTCATTCTTATAAATCTCTTAGGATGAACGGCTCATTTTTGTTGCTAAGATGATGATACACTATGACATAAAATTAAACTCGATTAAAAAAGTTCATACGGATTTAAAAACCCATATAGGAATTTGTGAAGATTTCTAACAATTAATCAATAAAACCCGTCTCAAGTTCATGTTAAATGACATTTTGTTTTCATTCCAAATAGAAACCTGAAAGACCGAAAATATATACTCTCCAGTTTTTTTTGGTTTTGTTTTTGCAGTTTATGCATGAACCAGTTACTTCTTCGAATATAACTGTTAAACCAAAATATGGAAAAAATTTTGTTTGTTGTTGTTTTTTTCGCTAAAAACAAGGCAGGTCAGATATTTTTAATTTAATATGCAATCAGCCAGCAAAGATAAACTAATTTATTTGAATGTATATGACTTTTGCATTAAAGATACCTAATTTTATGTTATGAATTTCATTAAGTTAGGTATTTTAAAAAAAATAGCGAAAGTATAAATTGCATGAATGCGATGCCATTGTCATCAGTCAGTTATCTCGCTTACTTGAAACCAATTCCAATATGAAATTCGTTATTATTTTCTCCGCCCTTTTCGCCGTTGCCTTGAGCGCTTCTTTAAACCCTCAGGACTCAGTTCACGCTGAAACCCTCCGTTATGAAAATGACAACATCGGAGTTGAAGGATTCAAATATGCGTAAGTTTAAATTTAACCAAAATAACACATTTGGATTTTTTTTAACTAAAATATTGTTCATTTATTTAGTGTTGAGACCAGCGATGGCAAGTCTGCTAGTGAACAAGGAGTCTTGAAGAACGTTGGCAGTGAAAACGAAGCTATCGAAGTTACAGGACAATTCAGCTACGTCGGACCTGACGGTGTCACCTACCAAGTCACCTACATCGCTAATGAGAACGGTTTCCAACCACAAGGTGCTCATTTGCCACAACCTCAACAACAACTTTAAATGAATTTTTCATTTAAAACTTGGAACTAATGTGTCGTTGAAAGAAGTTCACTGATTGATCATTTTTATCAATCGGTAATTTATTGATTTGTTGAATGATTTAATTTACACTCTTAGATATTAGAAATGAAGCAATAAAATGCGCTGATTAAAGACGTATCCTGTTTTGTTTTCAAGATCCTATTTCTTTTTTTGTAGGTACATAATTAATAATCTTTTTTTCTGAAAACCTTTTATTGCCTAAACACAATAGAATGCTGCACCCGAACCGCTGTGAAAAAGTGTCGTACAAATTACTTTGTACGTGCCCACAATTCAGTTCTACAGCTTTTTTTTAATTTTAAAGACAACAAATCAAAAACAATCACAAGGCTACTATCCACTTTTTTTATTCGTGATATTTTGTCTTTCTTTTAATTTATATTTTTTTGCACCAAAGATATAAGCTCCAATAAATTTGTCCAGCACTTGATTTCTTCATACAAATTGGTTGTTTGGCTTCATAAGTAGGTTGTGGTAAGTAGGTGGAAGGAAATTGGTGAACTTTTTTAGATCCGATTGTATAGCTGCGTTGCGTTGTGTTCGTAACTGCCTGAACACTGCATATGATGACGGAGCAGCAAATGGAATTGCAGCTGGAATAGTTGTCAAAATATTGAATACACACAAA
Source organism: Epistrophe grossulariae (assembly GCA_929447395.1). NCBI lineage: Eukaryota > Metazoa > Arthropoda > Insecta > Diptera > Syrphidae > Epistrophe > Epistrophe grossulariae. The sequence continues at coordinate 118,224,018 of OV839568.1, forward strand.
TCAAAGGGCACGGTAGTGCCCAGCCAAGTCCTGGCACTACACCCTTTTCACAGGAACAAACTCAAGCGATTTTCGACCCCCATCTAATTTCAGTACCAATAAAGTCAGAAACTTTAAATTCGGAATATTTGTTAGGCTGACCAAGCACAGGCGCCCCATCACGTTGAGTAACATTGAAAGAAGTCCATCCAAAAAATGAGACATATTTATTATTTAATGACTAAAATATGGCCGTTTACTTGGTAAGTTTTCTTTTTATCACGCACAATTTAAATCGTTTTGAAAACTTGCCCAGTGAACGGCCAAATTTTAGTCATTAAATAATAAATTTTGGCTCATTATTTGGAGTTGATTCAATGTTACTCTATATGTACTTTATATATTTGGTATATTAAACCTTCATAAAATAAGAACTTCGCGTACTTTTAGATCTCTGATTTCTTACATACACGTTTTTATATACTTACTTACTTTTTAACATTTATGGTTTTGTTCTGATTCAATATAACGAGCTCAACGCAATGCAGCTGCAGTCGGAATTGCAGACGGTGCTGCAAGAGTTCACCCACTTTTAGCTTTTCAACGAGTCCGTTTTCTAAACAAGATAGCTCTTAAACATCAAATACAAATGTTTATCTATAACTTAGACGGCTGTCCAAAGTTAGACAACGTTTATAAATACGGCCGATAGTTTTAAAAAACTTAAGATTTTCTTTCGTTTTCAAATCTATTCCGGAAATTTTCAAAATATTACTAATCAATGACGTTCTAAACCTGGCGCTTATTCTTCGATGGAATTCGATGCAATTTACGGATGATATACGTGATGGAAGCTATTTGGGTCTTAAAGATTTCCAGTGATTGCAAGAACCAGCAAAATACATATAAGTATACCTAGTGGCTAATACATATCTACGTAATTTTTTTGATTTAAAAAGTTTACATTAAAAATTCCATTATTAGCCTACCATTGGAAGTTATGGTAATGTGGTCGATTTGTCGAATCGAAAATGTTCACATATCTCGACGTTTCGAGGTCCCAAGAACCCAAGTCCATCGTTTTAAGAGAGATTTCCGTATGTGTGTGTGAGTGTACGTACCTTAACATACGTTCTTGATCAGTGCTGCCATCCTAGACTCCTTTAGCAGTAGATCTACTGCACTTAGCCCCAAACGAAAATCTACTGCGCAGCAAAACGAATCTACTCCTCTTTTATTATTGAGTTTTTTCAATAAATTTAAATCTATAAATGGCGAATATAAAAGAAAATAAGGCGAACATATTTATTATTTTCCGAATGAAATGTGATTTTTTTGATAAATTAATATTTATAACAATTACAATAACTTCGAATGGGAAGTTGTAGGTACAGATTTATGAATTCTCCAAATGAAATGTTGTTTTTTTGTTACTTTAGTTTAAGAAATTTGTTTTTTTTTTTTATTGTGGAGTTAGTTTTTGAAGTAATCGTTAAGTTTACAGATTCTCCTGTTTTTATTCGTAAATAAAATGTATTGTATGTTATTAAATCTCCTACGGTATATTGCAATCTACTGCGTTTTTTCCTGATATATACTGCGCTGAATTATCTATAGGGTGGCAGCGCTGTTCGTGATACATTCTATTGTCAAAAAAATTTCGTGTTTCTTTTTTAGGTCATAGCATTCAGAGCTCCATTTTTGTGTTTCTTTTTTCGCTCTGAGCATGTTCAGAGCGCGCTCTATGAGCTTAGAAGAAATTGATAGCGCAGACGAAGTTGAATAGCTGAACACAAAGAAAATGACAACTGTGAACAAATGAAAAAGTGACAGCATGTTTCTTTAAATAAATCTGAACTCTCACAGCCACGGTCAGCCTCACCCAAACTTGCGCCCTGTGCAAGATTTGTAAAAAGCTGCACTTTTTATATTTCCACACACACTTACATACATACATACACATGTCAAATGGTAGTACATATTTGTTTGCGCAAGATCAGATAACATATTTTTTATCGCCCAAAAAAAATGTATATTTTTCCAAATCTTAATTTGGAAATATCACCCAAATATTTTCAACGTAAATTGTTATTGTTCAAAAAATCGCGGCGCATAAACAGTGAAGTTTTTCTGATTTTTTTTTGGGCGATATTTCCAATTCTGGGCGTTATTTCCCATTTGACTTTTAAAATTTTTATTTTGGGCGTTCTTTCCTTCAAAAAAAAAAAAAAAACAACAACAATTGTTCAGAAGTTTTTTGGGCGATATTTCCAAATCGATTTGGGAGTTATTGCCTAAAGCCGATTACATTTTCTTGCTTCTGGTAATTCGCCCCCAGAATTTTGCGCCCTGTGCATTTGCACATCTTGCACATATGGTTGGTCCGGCCCTGCTCACAGCAGAGCACGCTCAGTTCAGAGATCGCTCAGAAGTCAGAGTATGTTCGGAGTATTCAGACTCTGTTCAGAGCTCTTCTCTGAAATAAAAACGAAAAACGCCCATTGAGATCGAATAAATTTTATTTAACAAATAATAACGCCACGACCGCAACGCACAGAAAGGAGTTTCAAAAAAATTAATTCGCAGTTTTCCTTCTATAGCAAATTAAAAAAAAAATTTTGTAAAATGTCATTTGTATCAAATCTCGAGAACAAGAAATGTGAATGACTTTGGCTTAGTTTTATTCTACACCTAATGACGTAATGAGAATTGGAAAGAATTAAAAAAAAATTTTTAATAAAAGAACAAGCAAAAATTTGTAGAAAATCGTTTTTTCGCCACGAATATCTTGAGAACAAAGAATGATATTAACTTCGGGTTAATTTTATTTTATACAGGATACCATATTTGATTGCTGGTATGATAAAAAAAAAATCAATTGACAGTTGTTTTTGCAGAAAACGTAACAAAAATTAAAAAAAAACGATTTTTGGCTTGAATATATATATATAGTCAATAACTGATAAAGTTTGTAGAAACATTCAATTGGCAGTTTGTTTTTTTAAATCAACAAAATTGCAAAGCAAAACTTCTTAATAATTACTATAAAATTGTTCAAAAATTTGTTTCGAATGAGATATCTCCAAAATAAACATTGTTATCGACGCTGGGATAATTTTATTTTAAACACAATTCTATAACTGAGAATTGATGTTGTTTATAAAAACAAATCAATTGGCGGTTTTTTTTTAACAGAACAAATTGCAGAAAAACACTAATGAAAATTAATCAAAATTGTTTTACCGCCCTCGGATATTTTGAGAACAAATAGTGATATTGACTTTGGGGTTATTTTATTCTGTACACGATGCCATATTTAATTACTGGTATGATTAAAAAAAAGAATTCTATTCACAGTTTTTTAAACAAACAAAACAAACTACCAGAAAATACTAAAAATTCTGGACAAATATTTTTCGTCTCAAATATCTCGACAATGAAAACTGATTTCGACGCCAGGCTAATTTTATACTAAACTTAAAGATTTTGTTAACAACAAGTAAAGTTTGTTGAAACATTAAATTCACAGTTTTGTTTTAAACATTTTTAAAAATAAAATGCAAAATAAAACTTATAAAAATTGTTCAAATATGTTTTTCGTCTCGAATATCTCGAGAACAAAAGGCTTATTTTTGGCTTTCACTTTATTCCATATTTAACATCCTGCTAAGGTCTTCGAGGATCTTGAATTGTGAATTTTCTTACTACAAAATAACGTTGAGTCTCTTGTTCCCAAGGGCACCAATAAGAAGTTTGTACCAGATGTGGGTCGCACCCAGCCTCTTTTTTTTTTTTAAATTTCCCCGAATTTTCTTACTATTTTATCAAAAATTTTTCGTCACTGTAATTTTAGCTAGAGCCTAAACAGGTAAATCGATTTACTAAAAATTTGGTACAGAGTATTTTTATGTGTATTACGCGTAGCTGGCATACAACGATTTTGGTTGCTTTTTCTTAAAATTTTATCGAAATTAGTTCTAGTGATTTTGATTTAACATCGTACACCTGCGTAATGATCAAATTGTAGATTGTTATAGAAAACAATCCTTCAGGTTTTTGTCAAAAAATTCGCATTGCGGAAATAGGATTTGTGTGTTGTTTTTTAAAAGAATGTCATATATTTTAAATGACATTACCAATTTTAACCAAATTTAACCAATTTTGCAATCTGGTGATTCTTAATATATAGTGTTAAAAATATTGCATTTGAAAAATTTTGAAAACAATAAACAAAAAATAATATGAAAGAAACATCCTTTTTTTGTCTTTTTTAAAAAAATTTCATTTAAACGTAGGTCAATTGCAATTGTTTTTGAAATGAAGTATATACATATATAGTTAAATTTGGCCATTAGACGAGATACCTACCTATATTCTTTGGTTTGAAAAAATATTATCGATTTTTCTCTCTTTACCTACCGAAATTTTTAAATTGTTTAATTTATACATTATCGTGACAAAAAGACAAAAAATACTTTTAAGACATAAACTATTCTTGCTTAAGTTTTTGCCTACACTTCTAGTTACAAATACAGCTATAAAACTATTTCAGCAATGAAAAGGATTACAACAGTTTACAGTGTATACCGAAGCACGTGCTCAATGATATCTTTTCACTGGGATATCCATGAGGATCCAGAGATAACGAAATTGATCTCATATACCAAATAAAAAAATCAAGGCCTCTCTTCTGGAAACAAAAAAAGAAAAAAAACATTTTAAAATAATTCATAAAGGTAATTTAAACAACATTTATATATTGTGTCCTGTTTCCATATTGGTATATATGTACCTAGTACCTACCAACAATTTTATAACAAACAAGTTGAGTCTGCCTTTAATATTAAAAATGCAACCATTTTTATTTTCACAAATTAACCCAAAAAAAAAGATTCACATTAATTGAACCAAATAAATTCATAATTTATTTCTATGCTATAAAAAATAAATATATTAAACAAAATATTTAATATATACCACCTTTAGGCGGACTTATTTAAATGCATCATCATAATATTTGCATTGCTATAAGTTGCTATGCAAAATATATTCCAACTGGTTTTGCACATCCCAAAGTGCTATGAAATGCGACTATATAAATTGGTTTGGGGCCATGGTAATATCATCAGTCAGTTATCTCGCTTACTTGAAACCAATTCCAAGATGAAATTCGTTATTGTATTCTCTGCTCTTTTCGCTGTTGCCTTGAGCGCTTCTTTGAACCCTCAGGACTCAGTTCACGCTGAAACCCTCCGTTATGATAACGACAACATCGGAGTTGAAGGATTCAAATATGCGTAAGTTTAAAAAATAAATAAAATAACACATTTGGATTTTTTTTTAACTAAAATATTGTTCATTTATCTAGTGTTGAGACCAGCGATGGCAAGTCTGCTAGTGAACAAGGAGTCTTGAAGAACATTGGCAGTGAAAACGAAGCTATCGAAGTTACAGGACAATTCAGCTACGTCGGACCTGACGGTGTCACCTACCAAGTCACCTACATCGCTAATGAGAACGGTTTCCAACCACAAGGTGCTCATTTGCCACAACCTCAACAACAACTTTAAATGAATTTTTCATTTAAAACTTGGAACTAATGTGTCGTTGAAAGAAGTTCACTGATTGATCATTTTTATCGATCGGTATTTTAACAATTTGTTGAATAATTTAATTTATATTGTTATGTGTTAAATTAAGAAATAAAAAATGTGCTGACTGATGACATATGAAACTTAAAAATAATTTTGTTTCGTTTTCGAGAGCCGAGTTAAATGGCCTTAGCGAGTCATATAACCTTTAACATCATTGTCGAATGATTCGTCTAGGTTTAGACGCAAAGAAATACCTCCAAAGACTTAATGGGTGCAGCGTTTTGTCAAAGTGAGAAACCCGAAAAGGTGTATATAAATTAGGGAGTTGAAATTGAATTCTAATAATCAACGAATACACTTGACCACCGTATAGCCTTAAGGGCCCTACACACGATCAATGTTACCTGACAATATTACTTGAATGAGTCTCGATTATCGTTAGTAGGCATTTCAATTTTCGTCACTAATAAAATTGATACATTGACGAAACACAAAATTATTTTGATTTTCGTCAATTCTCAATGACAAAATATTTACAGTGTGTAGTGTGATTCAATTTTGCATGATATTATCTAATTGTAAACGGTTAATTTTGTGCAAGATGTCTGATTTGCGACAGTGTTCTCGGGATTTTTTAAGCGAGTTTATTAACATTTATCAAGAGAATGAGTGCCTTTAAAATCCAAAATCCAAAGATTACATGAATAGAGATTTATAACTCAAATCCTATGAAAAATTAAGAATTAAATTAACTGAAGTTGATCAGAATGCATCAATTAAAAAAGGGTAAAAACAAAATAAAAAGCCTCAGATTTTCGGGCTGAATTAAATAAAAAAACGTGTGGAGACTTGTTTTTTATCAATTTTACCTGATGAAAAAAAAGTCAATGTTACCTGACAAGTAAAATTGATGGTGTGTAGGACCCTTTAGACTACAAGAACAATTTTACTAATTTTGTAATTATTAAGTAAAATAAATGAATAAAGTTGGAACCAGGGAATGGGTATAAAGTAACTTACAACACTCAAGCATATTTGTATCTGCGTAATGTAAGTTTGATAGAGCTGGGCCACGAGACGAAAAGTCTTGCGATACGAAAATGTAACCGAGAAGATACTACTTTCAAAGCATCAGAAACTCATATTACAAAGGTCTCGCCTCGTGGCAGCAGGTCTAATAAGAATTGGAGGACACCTCTAATTCTCTGCCAAATCGAAACGGACTAAGATGAGACTGAGAGGCACTTTAATATATGCATAAAACCGAATGTGTCACTATGCGGAAATATATTTTTCAATATAAGTTAAACCTGCAAATATATTGAACCCGAGTGGCAGTATGGAAAGAGGCGTTTTGCATAATGAAACAATATTACCCATATCGTCAAATCGAACAAATATTGGTATATCCTATAACCCACATCTTTTTTCCCTTTTTATTTTACTAAAAAAAAGAAAAATATTTGTGTTAAGTATGGCTAGACTCTTTTTTTTAATATATATCGCAAAAAAAAAATCCCATAATCCCAGAGCACTATTACAGCTGTCGAATGTTTGAGATCGTGAAAAAACTGTGTTGTTGATATTTGTTTATTTATTCTATGTTTTTGCATTTGTTCTCAAGAAAATATATTCAGCATAAAAATAAATTAAAGTTATAAAAATAAAGTGGTAGGTAGGTACTGAGGAGCAAATTTTAATCCGGCTTGTTTTAAAAGTGATTCTTTTACATCCTTTACTTTTGCAACCAAAGCAAATTTTAGAATTTGTAAAAAAAAAAACTATTAAAAACTATGGCGCAAAATTATAGTCAGCTCCTATTAAGTAGCTGATTTAGTAAGTACTAACTTAAACCCATTTTAATTTTAGAAGCTGCTACTAGTTTTTCATCAATTATAAACATTTTATAACCTACTTACAACTAGTATTACCCTTAAGTCCTGTCCACAATTAATTTTACTCAAACAAACCCTAAAGTGAACAGTTTGGGAAATCAAATACAGTTTGAGGAGTATACTTTGTGAAAATAAAAGCCCTTCCACACTATCCCACTGAGTATTAATACAAAGTGGAAAAGAATTCCATGCTACTGCCAAATTTGTGAGAATTAAACAACAGTTTAATTTAACCTCAATAAAAATGTGATGAAATGTGTGACAGAATTGGAACCATTTCTAAAAATTCTCATGTATTAACACATGTCAAATGGTGTAGGCTGGGAATATCATATTTTGTTTCCACACTATTATACATGATTTGTTTCACACTTTTTTGACATGTATTAATACTCAGTGGGATAGTGTGGAAGGGCCTTAAACAAACAAATTTGAGAGTAGACGAAAGTAAACAAACAGCAGCAAACAACATTACACAAAAAACTATTTGGAAAAACTTGTAAAATGAGCAGAAAGGTATTTAATAAAAAAAAAAACAAATATATATGTACATAAATTAATTAATTAATATTTGAAAAAAAATTCCATAAAGGTAAAGCGAGATAGGGAACCAAATTGTGATAAGGATGACCACGAAATACTCAGACAATTGGTAAAGGAGCACTTTGCTGTTGTGGAGGATCGGGGCAATGACGCCAAGATTATAAGAAGGTGCTTGCATGGGAAGCCATAGCCATAGGAATGATTTCGATGGGGTACCACAGAAGTATGAAAAAACTAAGGCAGCAATGGACGAGCAGCATGTGAAGAGTGCAGATACCAAAAAAGCCATCAAAGCATGGGGAAATAAAGTAGAGGTACTAAACACTGATTTCATTGATCTTTTAGTTCAGGGCATGATAGCTGAGCAAATGGTGGAAGATAGCATCTTCATTGATAGCAACAGTTCCTTGCCATTGACTGCCTCAGGTACTTGAAGAGATTTTTCACGCGACTGACAGATACTCAATTAAACCAAATATTAAAATATAAAAAGTACTTTGGTCGGTATTAAATTTATAACGAGCCGCTAACGATAAAGTGGGTTTTATTTCGACTATAATTGTCAAAAAAATAATTTCGAATTTAGTATATACTAAAATAATTTTAAAGTGTAATTTATATGATTATAATTTTGCGCATTTTTTTTATTGAAACCCAATCGTTTTCCAATTGGCTACGAAAAGAATCTGTTGTCGAAGAAAAGAACGTCTTATTTTCGTTTCATTAGGAATTCGTAATAGCAAATTTCGTAGCACATTTTCGAATACGATGGTATTTGTGATAGGGCTGAATATAGAGACTTATTTCGGGATCTAAATTGCCTGAAAATGATTCTTTGGTAATTATCTCAACTCCGCGAAACTGGGATGACTATAAGCACTGAAAAACTGGGTAAAAATTGTAACTAACACATGGTCATAAATTGCAGCCAATAAACTGTATGTATGTTTTTATCTGCATATTATATGTATGTTCAAAATGTGGGGCTATGCATATGTAAACCTACATAGAAGACTGGGCCAATAATTGAGAATCCACAAATTCGGCAAATGAAATGCAAACAAAATGAAAATTCTAGGTGCAAACTTCACATACATCCGGATGGAATTTATATTTCGACGCAGAAATTCCTCCGATTTTTGCCTACGTAGTTTTTGTGGATTGTTTCACTTTACCGTAAAAGGCTCTTGAGGTAAAGAAATCTCAATGGTTCCATGACTGTGAGGGCACAATTAATTAATTTGATGTATCTTTTCGAAAATAAGACAGTAATTTAAAAATCTTGGCTTGCGATATGTGCAATGTATCATAGGCTAGAGTGCCTTGTTTTTGAGTTATTGAACATTAGATCGGCGAAGTATGTTCAATCTACTGTCACCAATTAGAATTATTGCTCCTAGTTTCCTTGTGAAATAAAATAAATAAATTTCTTTTAGTTTTTTTTTATTATATAATATCAACTGTGTAATCCTTTTTTAAATACATAAAAACTGATCAATCAGTGAACTTCTTTCAACGACACATTAGTTCCAAGTTTTAAATGAAAAATTCATTTAAAGTTGTTGTTGAGGTTGTGGCAAATGAGCACCTTGTGGTTGGAAACCGTTTTCATTAGCGATGTAGGTGACTTGGTAAGTGACACCGTCAGTTCCAACGTAGCTGAATTGTCCTGTAACTTCGATAGCTTCGTTTTCAGTGCCAACGTTCTTCAAGACTCCTTGTTCACTAGCGGATTTGCCATCGCTGGTCTCAACACTAAATAAATGAACAATATTTTAGGTAAAAAAAATCCAAATGTGTTTATAGTTAAATTTAAACTTACGCATATTTGAATCCTTCAACTCCGATGTTGTCGTTCTCATAACGGAGGGTTTCAGCGTGAACTGAGTCCTGAGGGTTTAAAGAAGCGCTCAAGGCAACGGCGAAAAGAGCAGAGAAGACAATAACGAATTTCATTTTGAGATTGGCTTGTAGTTGTCGTTGAGATAACTGAATGATGACATTCTGATAGCATCAATACAATTTATACCGTCGCATTTGATACAGTTTTGGCAAACCAAACCAAACCAGTAAATTAATTCAACAGGCCAACTCAATAATGCCAAAAGTTGTGTGCTGCATTCTTTATGCTAAGTGATTTAAATGCTGGCGGTCGAAATTATACTTTTAAACAGACCAGACGCATTTATTATTATAATAATATGAATACCTAAGTCGCAACGGCTTGGATACTATTTAATGAACGTTCTTGTGCAAATCAAACAGTTTTACGGATAAGATATTTCTGGATTATGTTGTTTGTCTGGCAGGATGTTTCATTTTTATGAGACAATAGTTTTTAAGGTGTTAATAGGTCAGTGCATTTCAAAGAGTCATACTACAGTAGGTTATGTCTAGTTTATTTCTATATTTGGTTTTGTTAATAGATTAATTTTTTTGAACTAATCTGAGAATAAGAACATTTTTTATGAATTGAAAAACCTAATCATTTATAATGGGTGGTAAAAAAGCATTGTAGAAATGCCATTTTTGATCAGTCTAGACCTGAAAGCAGTTAGTCTTGAATTTCCAGTTTGCTGTTATAATTAAATTTGCTGGTGGATCATATAATGGGTGCAAGGCAAATGAGATATAAGCTTTCCAATACATGGAAAACTTTTCATACCCCAACGAATTTCATATGAATTCAGCCCGGTGAAATTATGGAATAAAGTTTTTACTGTTTTATGAATCAATGAGTAATGAATGAAATTTTTTCGTGCAGAATAATAAAATTCGAAGAGTACTATAACGGGGAGTTAAGTCAAAAAAAGTTCAATCACAACATGTTCGAGTGCTTAAAGAGTCTTTAAGAAATATAGCTATTCTACTTCCTATTGGAATTAAAACACAAAATTATCTTGTACATAATATGTATACGGTTTTTTTAAGCTAAGAATAGAATGAATTTTAATTTTATAGATGTATTATTTGACATAGAGATAAATATGTGAGGCAGCTATAAAATATTATTTAAAGTTTAAATACAAGGTGGAATATGAAATTGGTTATTAATAATTTTCTCCCCCCGTATTGCACAATATCAGGAAATTGAGTTTACACCAGCAGCTTGCTATTTGTGTAGAATCCTATCTTTGCGAAATTTGACTGTATATCGTCGCTATTATACGCCCTAGTTCTGATCGAATTTATATTTATTTATTAATAGTATTTAATGCAATATGAAATTACAGAAAATATGTAATGTGAAAGTATTAATAATAAAGCCACCAGCCTAGAATTTATATTATTTAGTATGCTTACAGTAGGACAGGAACTATGTCCACGTTAAGTAGGAAACTACAGATGACTGTCATTAATCCAGAATATACGAGCGAGGTGGAACTACCATTTAGCAATCTCCCAGGAGACCTACTGAGGAATATACAGGTGTTCTTGACATTCCGAGACATTTCGTTAAACAGATGATGCGTGAACATTCGATGAACCGTGTGATTTTTTATTTTTTCATGTGAGGTAACCTGAATTCTCATAGTTTTTTTCGGGATCCTTGAAAGCCCTAAATCACCCAAATCACAGAAAAAGAGCTAATAAGGGCTTTAGTATTGTATAGTACATATTTCATTACTATTATTATATAAAGTAAAATTACTTATAAATGTTAAAACACCAAGTTTCTTCACAAGAATTAACAAATAAGTTTTAAACAATATTTGATTTAAATTATTTAATTTACTGATTTTTACCAGCTACGCAGCTCTTTTAAGTTTGATTTTTTAAAAAAAAGGTAGAAATTAATCTTTAAAACGCGTAAATTAGAAAAACCATATTAAAAAAAAAAAATAATAAGAATTACTTATAATTCTTTAGAAACAATTCTGACCCACCCTAACATCTTATTAATTTATTATTGTTTCATACAAACAAAAAAAGTAACATCCTGATAAACAACATAATCCAGAAATATCTTATCCGTAAAACTGCTTAATTTGCACAAGAACGTTCATTAAATAGTATCCAAGCCGTTGCGACTTAGGTATTCATATTATTATAATAATAAATGCGTCTGGTCTGTTTAAAAGTATAATTTCGACCGCCAGCATTTAAATCACTTAGCATAAAGAATGCAGCACACAACTTTTGGCATTATTGAGTTGGCCTGTTGAATTAATTTACTGGTTTGGTTTGGTTTGCCAAAACTGTATCAAATGCGACGGTATAAATTGGATTGATGCTATCAGAATGTCATCATTCAGTTATCTCAACGACAACTACAAGCCAATCTCAAAATGAAATTCGTTATTGTCTTCTCTGCTCTTTTCGCCGTTGCCTTGAGCGCTTCTTTAAACCCTCAGGACTCAGTTCACGCTGAAACCCTCCGTTATGAAAATGACAACATCGGAGTTGAAGGATTCAAATATGCGTAAGTTTAAATTTAACCAAAATAACACATTTGGATTTTTTTTAACTAAAATATTGTTCATTTATTTAGTGTTGAGACCAGCGATGGCAAATCCGCTAGTGAACAAGGAGTCTTGAAGAACGTTGGCACTGAAAACGAAGCTATCGAAGTTACAGGACAATTCAGCTACGTTGGAACTGACGGTGTCACTTACCAAGTCACCTACATCGCTAATGAAAACGGTTTCCAACCACAAGGTGCTCATTTGCCACAACCTCAACAACAACTTTAAATGAATTTTTCATTTAAAACTTGGAACTAATGTGTCGTTGAAAGAAGTTCACTGATTGATCAGTTTTTATGTATTTAAAAAAGGATTACACAGTTGATATTATATAATAAAAAAAAACTAAAAGAAATTTATTTATTTTATTTCACAAGGAAACTAGGAGCAATAATTCTAATTGGTGACAGTAGATTGAACATACTTCGCCGATCTAATGTTCAATAACTCAAAAACAAGGCACTCTAGCCTATGATACATTGCACATATCGCAAGCCAAGATTTTTAAATTACTGTCTTATTTTCGAAAAGATACATCAAATTAATTAATTGTGCCCTCACAGTCATGGAACCATTGAGATTTCTTTACCTCAAGAGCCTTTTACGGTAAAGTGAAACAATCTACAAAAACTACGTATGTATATGAAGTTTGCACCTAGAATTTTCATTTTGTTTGCATTTCACTTGCCGAATTTGTGGATTCGTCACGTTCTGCATAAAGGAAGACTATCAGAGAAGTTTGAAATCCAAAGTGGGGTTAGGTTGGTGACAGTATGACCAATACTGTTTCTATTGGTGATAAGTGATGTGCTGAATGCAGCTTTGTCTACTGGAAATGGAGGAATTCAGTGGACTCTGCAATCATACCTCAAACATCTTGACTACGCGGACGACCGCGACGCATGTATGCTTACTCTCTCATAGGTTCATGGATCTCCATCAAATGACAACAAGATGGAGAGAGCAGCTGAAATCGTGGAGCTTAAGATCATGATTTGGCAAAAACTAAAAGAATCAGCCTTGGAACTTCCTTATCAATCCAAATAAATATTTTGGGACAACCAGGAGAGATGATAGAGATTTTCCAATATCTTGGGAGTATTGTCTCTACTGGCAACGGAACTGAACTGGATGTAAACAGCTGAATCGGAATGCTGTCCAAAATATGGAGGAACAACTCTTTTAGCTTAAAAACCAAGCTATACGCCTGTTCTGCTCCAATGTTGAATCCGTGCTGCTTTATGGGTCCGTTGTCACAAGAAAGCTGCAAACGTCCCTTAATAGATGTCTCCAAAACATCTTGGGGATTTTCTGGCCCAACGGTATGTCCAATGACGAACTTTATGTGAGAACTGGTCAGGAACCCATAGACCCTATTATACGAACACGCAAGTGGCAGTGGATTGGCCATACGCCTCGAAAAGGTGACAAGTGCATTGCGAGTCAAGCGATGCAATGGAACCCGCTCACACAGTCAGGTAAACAAGTGGGCTGACCTAGAAGTACTTGGCGAAGAACGGTTGAAGAGGAATCAGCACAACTGCGGAAGAGTTGGAGAGAGCTGAGATATATTTTCAGAAATCGTACACGTCCCGCAAGGGGAACCCCACGGAAGTAATAGGTCCGACTGTTCGAATACCTAAGTAAGTAGAAGTAAGGTGAATTGCGGTGAAAACGATATTTTATATTTTTAAATTATTTATTTTAAGAATGGCTTAATGGCTATAAATATTTTTCATTGTATTTGAAAGTTTGAACTTTGATATTGGCTTTAGGGTTTAATATTTTTCAAAAGTTATCTTGGCCTCCATAATGGTCTTTTTGTGGTAAAAAAAAATAACCTACATTTATGTAACTGATATACGAAATAAATTTGTACTTTTAGCGAAATTGATATAAAAATCCAATACTTTTGGTTTTTTTTATTAAGCAAATTATATGTTTGTTTGATTTTTGAGCTTCTTCTTGCCTTGACTAAACCTAGCTTTTCGTTGTATTTTATATGCGATTCACCCTATATATATTTTACTATTAATCTCGTTACATGAACAAATGTATGAAGTTATATAATGTATAAATTTATCACACAATCATAAGAAAAAGCGCAAGATAATTATTTTGTTCAACTTTTTATAAAACTTATTTAGGGCCAACGGACTTGGGAAAAATGTTTATTGTTAAAACACAATTTTTTTTTTCAATTAATCATTAAACTTTTCTTTAGTTGAATATGACTTTGAATGAATAAAAAAAACAAATTTTGTCTTCGATCATCAATCAGTTTCAAAATATTGACTAAATTTCCAAAAAGATCCCTTTTATGACTTAAAATAAGAAACAATCCTCACCACTAATTAAAAAAAAAAAAACACTAATAAGTAGCTCTTTAAGAAAATCTATCGCTAACTAGCAAAATGTTAAGGCAGAAAGAAATAATGCTGCCAAGTGCCAGGTATACCTAACAGATTAGTACACCCACCACCGTTTTTCCGAAGAAAATTTTTTGGAAGAGAATTGAAAAATAAAAATTAAATTTTTTTGCATATTTTTATTCATTATTAATCGGATTGGCAGTATAATTAAACAAACTTACAATCGCTGAGAAACTAATTGATATATACAAACGATCAATCAGTGAACATCACCGACGTATACTTGTTCCAAGATGATGTTGTGATGAAAAAGTCCTTTAAAGTCCATTTGGCAAATGAGCACCTTGTGGTTGGAAACCGTTCTCATCAGCGACATAGGTGACTTGGTAGGTTACACCATCGGGACCAACATAACTGAACTGTCCATGAACAGCAATGCCTTCATCTTCCTTGCCAAGGTTTGTCAAGATTCCTTCTTCACTGACAACCTTGCCATCGCTGGTCTCTAAGCTTTACAAAAAAAAAAAAAAATTGAAACATTACAAAAAGCTCAGAATTTGGTTTAAAAAAGTTATTATAACACCTACGCATATTTGTATCCTTCAACTCCGATGTTGTCATTCTCATAACGGAGTACCTCAGCTTGAGCTGAGTCTGAGGTTACGGCAGCACCCACAGCTACGGCGAAGAAAGCAGAGAAGACAATAACGAATTTCATTTTTAGAAAAGTATTTAGTTGTTGATGAGATAACTGAATGATAACATTGTCATTGCAATCATTCAATATATACTATCAAGGTCGCCAACGATTGATTAAACTTTGGCAAGCTAACCTGTTCATCAATTTACCGTAATACAAACAAAAAATTAGAAATAATGCTAAGAATTTAAAAATACAAAACATTAAAATATGGATAATGTCAATGTTTCAAGTTTTGAGGATCAACTTTTTTAATTAACGGATTGAATTATTATATGATTGAATTGTTACTTGTAAAATTATGAAAATTATAATATGATAGTCTGGGAGATAGTGTTGCACTTTGGGAAGTTATTTAATCAATTGGTATATAAGTTTCTTTTAAGAATGAGAAACATATTTTATAAAACGGTTGGTAAGACAATCTTTGGCCACTTCCATGGTTGCATTTTTGACTGATTTGTAATATTTCTATAAATATGGTTATCAAATGAAAACTAAGACTGTCATCTTTGGGAAATAATTTAATGGATTTAAAGTTATTACTTCCATTTGAACCTCATAACTGAAAATTTTAATGTTAAGTTTTGAGACATTTAAGAAGCCAAATCGTGATTATTTTGATGCCAATGTAAAGTAATAATGACTCAATTAATATTTCTAGCCTTAAAAAAATTGCATTTTGACCAACCTTCCATATAAAATGAATTTTTATTATTTGAATGATTGAACTACCATATAACATTGATAATTGAAATGTTGAAAGAAAGCTTTAACTGGCACCTAAGCCGATAATTTGTTGATCAATATAAAGACGGATGATAAATAAAAAATGTATGGTACATGTAAAAGTACCCTAAAACATATTTAAACTAAAAAATGTTTAAAATTTCAGACTGAATGAATATTTTGTTCTTTTTAATGACAAAAAAAAATTATCGATTAAAAAAATAATATAGGGTAAGGAATAGCCAAATTGTGTGTGTGCTTCGAAGATTTCGAAGAACAATAATATACAGAGTCCAGTCTGTTACAATTTTCTATAAGGCCAAAATTTAATTTGACTGTACTCTAATTATCTTCATTTCGCCGAGCTCGAGTGTATGGAATTGTTAGTCTTCCTTTTTTGTCGGTTAAGTTGAATCTGTCTATAACAGGGGGATTTAATTCAACTTCTTTGTTGTAGAACTCGCAGAATTGCAAAGCGAAATTATGTTATGCGAGAAATATATGTTTATCATTGTGATAAAATAATCAATTGAGAAAAATATCATGGGAGAAATATATCGTCCAAGAAATATATTTACATATAACATACATCATACCATGCCAGGAAAATATCATGCGAGAAATAAATCATGTCTGAAAAATATCATGTATGCAAAAAACTTTTCATGCGAGAAAAATATCATGCGAGAAATATAGCATGTGAGAAACATATCATTCGAGAAATATATCAGCCGAGAAAAATTTCAAGCGAGACGTATATCATGCGAAATAAATATTATATTTATATATATTTTATATCTTGCGAGAAATATAATTAGCGTGACAAAATCAAACGAAAAATATACAAGGCGAGAAAAATGTTATCCAAGAACAATATCATCCGAGGAACATTTCATGCTAGAAAAATATTACGTGAAAAGTATACCTTGCGTGAAAATATCGTGCGAGAAAAAATTCATGCGAGAAATATATCATGCTATCTGTGCTTTTAAGATATACATATACAACCTTAATTTAATTAAGTTTAAAGTTTTGAAAGTTGCTTTAATTGATTTTTGGCGTCCAAAAATAAAAAAAAAAAACTTTGAGAAATTTAGATTAAAAAATCCTAAAGTAAATACGTATGTACGTCTATATGTATAGCTCATTTTTTTTAACTTATTTTTTAAAAATTGTATTTATTCATTTAAATAATTTTATTAAAAAAGACATCTTGGCTAAAGCATGACATTGAAAACATTTCTGTTGTTTTTAATAGTTGTTTTTCTATTTAAAAGCAATTGTTTAGAAAATCGAACCATCTCCTATAATTTTTTTTCTCTCGACCTCTCGACCTTTGTCGTATCTGATGCAAACCACCCTGTGTATATTATAAATAAAAACAGGCTTGCAAGAACTAAGTTCCACAAAACCTGATCGATTTGTCAATGTTTTAAATATCTTTGTGTGGCCCTTAATGCATGCATACGTATATCGAACCAACAGTTATAAATCAATTTTAAATTCTCTCAACCATTTATCTTATCTCCCAAGTCATTTTATGTGATTCACCACCATTTCCGTATAATGTCTTGGTCAGACTTTTGATATTAAAAATCAAAAGTGATAATATCTTAAGTGAAACCCGCCAGTCCGTCGTCTGTATATACGAGTAAATGGAACACATGGGTTTAAGTTAATTTAGTATAAGTTATAACTATAGTAAAATGCCTGTTTGACTTATGTTAATTTTTTTTTTTAAATCTTCTTCTGCCGCATCTTCTTGATTTTTTCACGGCCACCACCATATGCAGCGTAGCAAAACAAGCTGCAGAATTAAGGCGAAAATGATTGAATAATTGTTTTATTCGTTTATTTTTGTCTCTAAATTTCTTTTTCTTCTTCATCAATTTCAAATTATGTAATTTTGTTTGTTTCGATGGCGCAGCGGTCGTCTGTATTTCCATCTCCATCTCCAATTTCTCGCATTTTTAATCAGCATTGATAAATCAAGGTCATTAACAAAGATCAACCCACATTGTGGTTTTAAAATATAAATGTTTTTGGTTGAATTTTAATGTTATTCTGTTATATTTATAGGTAGCTATATTTATTTTCAAGTCACAACAATGTATTTGCGGATATGCATGCATTTTTTTTATTCATTGAATGAGGGTAAAGTTAAGCATGGTTAAAAAAAAAAAAGAGGTAGGTTCTTCTTAAAGTTCAAAATTCAAGATTAATTCCCTACCAATCCTCAATACTATAATTGCTACCTTTATCTTTTCATGGTAAAAATGATGAATGATGAGTTTTGGTCGCAATGTCAAGCTATCGATATGTTAGTATAAACGACAATGATTTGTATCTTTTACACGTTCGGCGGGGGACATGAAATGAAGAAGTTTTGCCAGTTTTTTTGTTTCTATGGAATTCCATCTGTTTTTTTCGCATGTGAATAAGAAAAAAAAAGTAGATGTGGGATGGGATTTACCAGTAAGCTGCAAGGTAGTAGTGCAGCATTTTACGCAGAAATTTATTATTATTATTTAATTTTTTTTTTTTTTTTTTTAATTCAAGCTAACTTGTAGTTTTGAATCAAGACAATTAATGGATGATTATCACGAAGGATTTTTTTTTTTTTGTTGTTGGAGAAATAAGGTTTTAATGAATCATGTATGTACTTTGGATTAATTTTTGGAAGAAGGCCATTATTACGTGAGAACTGAGTAGCATTACAAAGAATTATAATATATTATAAATTATTCGAGTTTGGTGCTCAGCTCTTTGGTTTTACTGAATTTATAGCTTAAATTATTAAAAAAAAATGTAAAATGACAAAACTGTCAGTTATTTGAGAAGATATAACAGAGAATAATTTTATAAATTATTCGAGTTTGGTGCTCAGATCTTTTTGTTTTAATGTACCTGTACCTAAGGCAACAAAAATTAAAAATACCTAAAATGACGAAAATGTCACTTTTTTGTATATTATTCTTGAATGATAAGTGTTCTAAAAAAAATCTATGCAAAACCCTCTACAAGAAAACTTTAAGTCCCTTTTTCATAGCCTTTTAAGTTGCCCAATAGGAGACTTGAGTACCACTCATTCCCCTAAGTGTGCACTGTCAATTTGGACGTAACATTTTTTTTTTAGAGTAATCGTTTAAAAGATATCGTTATGATAAAAATTTTGTAAAAAAGCAAAAATTCCGTTTGTTTTTAGTCTTGATGGTGAAGTTGTCGAAAAATAATTTATCCTAATTTCAAAGATCATAATATTTAGTACAAAAACTATTATAAATCTTATTTCTATACGAGGCATCAGCTACAAGATCTTTAAAAAGAATTAAGGGAAGTCAATTTTAACCGAAAAGAGCTCCTAAAACTTTGATAGAAATTTATCTCTGTTTATGATGAGTAAGATCTGCCATTCACTATTAAATAATTTCAATTTTCTTATTATCTGCTTAACCAATTTAAATCAATTTCTTTGTACCGAAACTTTAATGAATTTTCAAAAAAAAAAAAAAAAATTTATATTTTTGGAAAAAAAATATGAAATTTATTTTTTTTTTAATTCTTCAAGAACCGGTTGTTGTTTTTTTTTTTTTTTGAAAATATTAACTGCTCATTAATTAATACTTAAAATTAATGTTTGAATATAAAAATAATAAAAATTGTATAAACATCTTGTCAAAAAAAAAAATAAACGAATTTGTTAAATGTTTTTTGGAAATTGGCCGTATAAGGATGAATCTAAAAGTATTCTTAAGCTTTAAATTTATAGTTTTGAGATTTTTCAGCAGACTATTTTCTTGGAGATACCATTATCGTGCAATCTTCAAACTGCAAACAGGAAAAATAATTAACTCACTTAAAAAAAAAAAAATATTCTCGACCCTTTTCTACATTTAACCTGTGAATGAATCCCATCCTGATAAACATCTATAAAACATTATTTAACTACAGTTACTTTTTATCTATTATAATATTATACGAGTATTTTTACATCTCTTTATGAATTGCTTGACTAAAGTATGTCGACTGAAATGCTAGAGTGTGATCTAGTTCTAAAAGATTTTTATTTAACTAAAAAAAAAAAGCAAGCCCCAAAAGTTATCATTCAACATATTTGTTTTTATCTTCACCTTATAGTTTTGTAGGTGTGTACATAATTTAAATGTCACATCATTTATAATTATGAGACGATTAGTCAAATTATAAATTCCATGCGCTTAGATACAAAAACAAGTTTTATTTCTTAAAAAAATAAAATACGCAAACGTCTTTGCTTTAAATATTCAAAGACAAAATTATTTATGTCCTTAAAAATAAAATAATATAATACGATATGTATATGAATATTATAAAATGGTTTTTTTAAAATTAAAAAAAAAACACATTTGATATCCTATTTGATTTATAAAAAAAAAAAAAAAAAACAATCATAGGTTCGTTCGCATTCGACTTCTGGCATAAATTATAAATTCACACAAACTGGATGTGATTCGATAATCCCGATTTGATAGTATCGTGATTTAAATTTGAAGAATTATAATTTATGCAAAAGATTTATTTGGATACTTATTTCTGTTTTTGTAGAAAATTGTTTGATAAATAATATTCGTTTGAAAGAAAATAATCGGTGTTTAATTTAGTTATATAGTTTATATTTTTTTTAATTTTATACGAATTAGAGTTTATAATATTGTTAATATTTATTTTTATTTTATTTTGAAGCATTTTTCCTGAGAACAACGATTATAGTGAATTATAAAATTTCAACGTTTAAAATTATTTCCAATTGAATGGTGGGAAATACAAATTTGTGTGACGAGTAAAAAACAGACCTTATTAAATATTAAAGCTTATGTATTTTATTTGCAATTCTAAAACACAAATTATTGCTTTAAATTTCTATAAGGTTTCGTGTAAACAAAAAGTTTCGATTTTTAAATAAAAACTAAAATTAAACTAATTTGGAGAAATTATATAAAAATGGTACCCGTCTTACCGTTCACATGCCTCTGTCAGTGTCCAGTTTGAGTATCTTATAGGATAGAAGTTTGGAACAAATTTAAAAATATACATTCAAAACAAATAAATTGTCTAATTATTCAAACTGTGGGGTAACAAATTAAATTTATAACATTTACGCTTTGAAAATGAAATATTAAAGATTTTGTTTTAATAAATGGCTTATATAGATTATACCCAGTTTTTTTTTTTAATTGTCGAAGTTTTTTTTTGCATTCCTGTAAATTTCAGTAAAGAATTGGCAGCTTTATACGTATTTGGCCGATGATATGAAGATTAATTTTTAATGTAAATGCTTGCCAAAAATTTTGTCACAAAAAAAATCACAATGGTGTAAACCTATAATCAAGCCACATGTAATAAATATTTTTCGCTAACTGAGGGAAAATTTCGCTTCATAAATATGCTTAAGAATCTAAAATCATTTTTTCAATCTGTGATTTTTCATAACATTACAATCCGTTCTTGTTGTTGTCGATGCGCTACTGTTTATTTGCATAACTATTATGTGATGTGCCATTTCATATATGTGTATTTAATTTTCGTATATAAAATCTTTACTTGGTAAAATTCAATTCATTTTATAATTCAATATTTTTTACGTAGCCAGCTTTAACTATTGCTGGTTAAGTTGCACGTCTGCCATCATATTTAAATTATGTGCTTATACATATACACAAGTTAGGAAAATATCATCTCAACGCTCCCATCTTAATAACTTTACTATACGATTATATTAGTTCACCTCTACAAATTAATGAAATATCAAACAAAATTTATTTATTATATATGTATACATGTACCTTTAAACTGAATTGGAGGGTGGAATTATTAAATTTTTTTTAAAAAATTAACAAATCTGACCCATTTTTTCCAGCATACTAAATAATTTGATTGATTTGCTTCAGACAAAATCTCTAATTAACACATTCCACGAAATCCAAGCGATATATATGTACATATGTTTATAGTTATGATTGCTAAGTCCCATCAATCATCACTCCACTTTCCAATATTATTGTGTTAGCGTAAATATTGGGCAAATGCCTGAAGCTGTGTTCGTTCGGACCTATGTTGGTACATACGTCTTTTAATTAAACAAGTGAACATCAATTCAACAATCAACCTTCAACAAGTTATATGCAGAATGTTGACTATAAAGAAAAAAAAAATTGTACCTATAGGCGGTAGAAACGTGAAGATTAAATATAGTAGCATCACATTATAGTATGGCACGGTACCTACATCATATTATTATTTTATTTTATGCTAAGTTATTTAATCCTATAAAATGGTATTCTTCTTCTCATTAAGAAATCCCAGAGAATATTAATTTTATTTATTAGCAAAACCATAATAAATTTGAATTGTGAGTTGAAGGTTATGTAGAGACATAAAACATTTTTTGTCAATCAAACAAATTAAAGAAACAAAATAAGATATTCACGATTGGGTCGCATAAAGTTGCTTTTATACCTAAAATAACATATACCGAAATTTGGCAAAATATTTTGGATAAATTAAGTTAAGTCAATCTTTACAAAAAAAAAAAATTATCAGGATAAACTTTGGATTTTAATATTTCTAATACATTCATAAGCATATATGTACATATAATAAAAAAAAATGGTCTATGCTCTCCCCACCACCTTCCCTTATTCAATCGGCCTGTCATCTTGTGTCTCAATCTATACTGCCTAAACAGCTACGTAATTTTTTTTTTAATTTTTGTTTCTCAAGCTTTTGGAGTAGATAATTTAATATAGAGGAAATAACGGTACCTGCCAGACAAGCATTAAGAAAAAATCTTTTTGTCTCTTAAAGCGATTTCAACGATTTTAAATAAAAAAAAAACAAAAAAAAGAATATACAGAAGCCGAACCTAAAATTTGCAATAATATGCGTGTTTTTTTTTTTTTGCAAGTTCATAAGGATTTGTCGAAAAAACGACATCGGGCTTGCCAAAGTCATCACAGCAAACAAGCCCATCATTGTTACAAAATGTCATCACTATCCTTTCAGCTTTGCATACAAAATAAAAACTTATCAACCACGCCACATTAATATAAAAAGAAAACTCATATAGAAAAATATTTCCCTTCATTCGATGACTCAGATAATTTGACGTTTTCATACAAACTATTTTATCGGGACTTAAGTGAAGTCCCAAAATTATCTGGACTTAGCTAAGTCCATTATGGACTTAAGTTATTGTTGTATTTACGTGTAAGACTCTTAGTTGCGATGAAGATTTTTTTTTGGTGACAAATCCATATATGGTCTTGCAAAAAAACACGCATTATTGCATTTCAAAATTTTAAAAAGTATAATATTATTTGAATTTTTTTCGGTAATTAAAAACATATCTTGAAAACGTATTGTTTTTTTTTTTAAATGCAAGTATAAGTAATTAACTTACTCAAGATTGGTATTTTTTATTAAAAGATTTTGTAGAAGAATTTGTATGCTTTTATAAAAAAATATTTCTTAAAGGAATATATGTAAACAATTTTTTTTTATTTTATTTTATTTAAATAAAATATTGTTTTATTTGATATTATTTTATTATATTTTGTTTTATTTTGTTTTATTTTATTTTATTTTGTTTTACATTATTTTATTTTATTTTATTGTGTTTTATTTTATTTTATTGAATTGGAATTGGAATTGGAATGTTCTAAAATTTGTTTTAAATAATTACTCAGGCCAAAACACGAGACGTTTTTTTAGTTTTAAATTTCATTAAAATCAAATAAATTATTAACGAACAAATTTTAGAGGGACAATCATACAATAATATTTTATTGACTCCATTTTCTAAAAACTTTTTGATAAAATCAAATCAAAACAATTATTTTGTGAAATTAAAAACTTAAATAGCTTCGTATTTCTATTAAATTAATTACAAGCCAAACTATCATCTTTCTTCCAAATGGCACCATCCATGAAATTTGCTGCCTTCAGTTGGCTCAGGTTCAGTGTTGTTCGACTTTTTTACTTTACGCTTTTTACATACTATTACTTTTTTATGTAAAAAACTTAAAAAAGTAAAAAAAACTCGAAAATTAATAAAAATTGGGGACCTTCAAGATTGAAGATGAAAGTTGGATAAAAAAAAACTATTGGGTTTTAATTTTATTTTCGACAAAATGATTAAAAAACAGATTCTCTTATCTTTTTCAGTCTTAGTTTTTCAATATAAAATGCTTCAATTATTTATTTGTTCTTTCGATATTTTTGAACGTCTGCCAAATTTTCTTTATTTACTTAAATTTTGACAGATGCCTTTTCATTTTCTCTCTTTTTTCTCAGGTATTTACTTTTTTTTTACCTCTTCTTTACCTTTTTTTTTCGAGTTTTTTACAATTTTTACGGGATTTTTATGTTTTTTACACTTATTTAAGCGTTTTTTTCCCTACTTTTACGTAGAAAAGGTAAACAAAAATACAGGTTGCAAGCAAACATTGTCAAATGTTACATTGCAGGTTGTTTTTTTACAAATAACTTTTACAATAAATTTTACTGTATGTGAGCAATAACTTTCGTTAATTGGTTGCCTAGTATAAATTTGTTTTTTAGAAATATACTTATACAAAAAGATGAGTCTACTTAATGGGCACTTCACATAAAACAAATTTATCAGGAGCCAATTGCCTGATGATGCGTGCCCGCCCTATGCATATGATTATAGAATTTAATCAAAATCATTGAATCAGTTTTGAATGATTTTTTTTCCACTAAAACCTCATTGTATTTTCGAAACCAATACGTTTCCTTAGGCCTAGAGAGAAGCAAATAAATTAAACTATACAAACTATGAATGTCATATATAATACAGAAAATACAAAAGAGATTAATAAACTCCGGGAAACGATGAATTCTGGTCAATGAGAATGGAGGGTATATTATTTTTTTTTATTGTTTTTTCGCTTAAAATTGACACCCTGAAATCAATAAAAAAAAAATACCAAGATATGAATCGCAATCTTGTTTCCCCGTTTTTGTGCGAATTTTGGAAATTATGTGTATTAATATTTTTGTTTACCCCCACAACCAAGCTTTTGAATGGCTTACATCGTGATTGAGGATAAGTTTGGTATAAATTAAGAAGATGCCAATGTCTGCACATCATTCAGCAATTACTAACTTACAAGTTAACACTATATACACCGTACCAGTATCTAAAAACCAACAACAACAACAACAACAACAACAACAAAACTCAAAATGAAATTCGTCATTGTTTTTGCTGCTCTCTTCGCTGTTGCTTTGGCTGCTCCTTTGGACAGTGCCCAGGATGCTCAGATCCTTCGTTATGAAAACGATAATATTGGAATCGATGGATACAATTATTTGTAAGTTAAAGATACACTTTAATCGAGTTTATCATACCTACAAGTACATTTATACAACATTTTATTCATATGTTACTAATTATTATTATTTAATTTTACAGTTATGAAACAAGTGATGGTAAATCTGCCAGCGAACAAGGAAAATTAAAGAATGTTGGAACCGAACAAGAAGCCATTGCTGTAAGTGGTCAATTTAGTTATGTTGGTGATGATGGTGCCACTTACAAAGTTAGCTATATTGCTGATGAGAATGGTTTCCAGCCCATCGGTGATCATATTCCACAGGCAGCTTAAATAACAGTTGTTTATACACATTGAGTGAATAGATAGTCTGATGTTGTAAATGTGTTAAAGTGTTGCCACATCATTTTGACCTAACAATTTACATTGACTGATTTATTGGTCATAAAGTTGAAGTACCTACTGTTAAATAGTTTAAGTTTTTTTTTTGTTTAAAGAGAATTAAAAGTTTGTTAAATTTTAAATAATTCAGAGAATTTGATTTTTATTATTGGAATCTATTCTGATTCATTTTTTGTGTTGCTTTGTGATTAATATGCTGCTGTGAGTGCGATGGCTTTCAGGTAATTGTCATCATCACAAAAATGTAGGAAGAAATAAATGAAAATAATTAAAAATGAATCACGTTGATATTATTATATGTGCGTTAGATAAAAATCAGGAATTTATTTCAGTTTCACATAAAGATAATATTTATTTTCAAGGTGGTTTAAAGTTTACCACAGAGAAATGAATAAAAATAAGATTTCTGGCAGATTGTTTAAGAGATTGTTATAATATTGCTTACTTATAAATTTCAGTTGTCAACTGTTGACGAACGAGATCGTTTTCAATTGGTTATTGGATGTTTTATTACAATTGTCTATTTATTAAAATTGTAAGAAGGTTCGACCTTTGATATCATTATGAATGCAGGCAAAACGCACGTTGAGAATAATATTGTCACAACTCAAAGAATGTTATAGTTTTGAGTTAGAACAATATTCGAGCTCACAAGGTTCTATACACTTCTTTATTTGCTTCTCCTGAAAAATCGTGAAAAAAAGGTGATTACAATATTGAAATTATGAAATGCAAATCATTAAACTAAACAAACCCTTTAGTATACCTACTATAATTTAAAAAATAGAAAAGCGTATATAATATGAAAATTTGTTACTGAAAAAACTTTTTGATATTTTTGTGATTTTTTTAAATGCAAATTTAATTATATCTACGGGATTTATATTTAAAAAATGTGACTGCGTTCTATGGACAATTGTATACAAAAACAATTTTTTGCAGCTCCAACAAATTTACTTGTGTAAAAAGAAACAGGTATATTGATGACAGATAATTTGCGATTAATATCGGACAACTTGGTGCGGATCAAACCATTTTTCTTAAGTTGTATTGTATTGTATTGTAGGTATTGTATTGTTTCCCCTAAGGGTTACAACTCTCCTATCCCTCTCGCCTTACTCCTTCTCGCAACCTCTAGTGCCTTTATCCACTCTTCCCCCCTCCCTCCTTCGTCCATTATATCCTTCATCACCTGCATCTTTCTATCACATGTTCCCACGTCTCAGATTCACCTTCACACACCCTGCACATTCTTTCTTCTTCATGCTTCCAGTACCATCTTTCTCTCACCTCATTCTCTAGCCTGACTCTCGCTATTCTCCTTGTTCTGTCTGCCTTCCATCCCGCTTTCAAATATTGTGGGATCCCCTCGTCATTACTTCCTTATACCAACTATTATATCTGGATTCCAATATTAGTTCCAGTCTTTCCTTCTCCTGCTCTCTTCTGTCTTCCCATTCTACTCTCTCGTACCCTGTCACACTGTCTTCTCTTCCTTCCCTTCCTCTCTTTCCCATTCTCCCTTGTTCCCATCGGGATCCTCTCTCGCTTCCTTCCCTCTCTCTCTCCCTCATCTCCTCTAAACATTCCCTCGCTATTTCACTTCCTTTCCCACCTGTTAATTTCTCTTCATAATTCCATTTTTCTTAAGTTCTTAATTCGACTGAATTCGACCTCTTGGCCAATGAAGCATGCATTTTGAGACGTTCAAAAACAATTGCTGATGTGATCAGTTTACATATTGTGGCACTATCTTGTACAATTTCTCGTAGGTGGCTTCGTCAAAAAGGATCTGGTTGTTCAACTTGTTGCTCTCTTTACCAATCACACCAATCATACGTGAGTATATAGCTCTGTTTGCTGATGCAAGAGGCAAAAACCATCACATAAAGCAAAACCTCAGTGTTTCGGTGTTGTTTTTCTTCAAAAATTCAATTGTATATATGTACCGAAGCTTTGGATATCCTATCCACGGGTTATGCATATGAATGCTCGACAGAAAAAATATCAACGGGATAAAATGTAGCTTTATATCGATTTATTTGTAACTTAAAACGCCGACATTGGGGAGAGAACGATAAAGTTGGCGCCAAAATTGATAATGGTTTTTTGTGGAGGGGTCAAAAAAAAAGCATTTTTTACTTTGTGAAGGGTGGTCTATCTCGCCCGTTTAGGAGGTACGGGCAATTTTAGAAAATAAAAATGACTTAAAATTAAAAAAAAAAAAATTATAAAAAACAACGGCAACACTTACAATAAAGTACTTTACCGGTTTTGAAATCCAGAAATCCATTCTTTAATCCTAAATTTAAATTGAATTATTTATGTCAATTACAGTTTTTGAAAAATTCGCAACTCAAAATTTTAATAAAAAAAAAATGAAAAAAAAAGTTTAGACCCATTTTTTTCAAAATTGTGAAATGAAGTGCTAAATTGGCTTTTTGTGGTCAATGCTTATATCAATTTTGAATCGAACACAATAAACCGAATGGTTTTATGTCTTCTATTTTTTGAAAAATAGAAAATTACTAAAACTACTTTTTTATGAGATTTAAATTTAAGATTGAAGAATAGATGTCTGGCTTTCAAAACTGGAATAGTTCTTTATTGTAAATGTTGCCGTTGTTTTTAAATAATTTGTTTTCCTTTTTAAGTCATTTTTTTTTAAATTGTCTCTACATCCTAAACGGGACGAGGTAGACAATAGTAAAAAATGCTTGTTATTGACCACTCTACAAAAAACCCTTATCAATTTTCGGTGCCAAAGTAATCGTACTCGTGCCCCGATATATTATTGGCTAATAAAATCAGAGATGAGCTAAACTGTGATTTTAGAATCACAGGTAAAACTGTAAGTGTGATGTATGAATCACTGTGAGTTTAACCTGTGATTGTGATTGGTAATTTTAAAAAAATTTTGAATGCCTAAATTTTTTTTTTCTCAGTTAAATAAAAAGTTATTAAATGAGAACAATAAATAAGGTACCTTGGGGGACATACCCTCAAATTCCAAATTATCGACTAATAAAATCTTCGAATAAAGAGAAAACTGAATTTAAAATAAGTGGGTGTGGCAGGAGGCGGATACCAAAGTATCAACTAAATGCTTTAACTAATTCATTATACAAACATTTCCGCTTTCTAGCGCCTTTGAATGGAGAGAAAACTGAATTTTAATAAAAAGTGGGCGTGGCAGGAGGCGGATTCGAAAGTACGTACCCAATGCTTTAGAGAGTTCATATACAAAATTTCAGCTTTCTAGCGCCTTTGATTAAATAAAAAATTGACTTTTAATAAAAAGTAGGCGTAAGTAATTTTGTTTTAACTAAACTAAAAGTCCTGCTAAAATTT
This sequence comes from Epistrophe grossulariae, assembly GCA_929447395.1. Lineage (NCBI taxonomy): Eukaryota > Metazoa > Arthropoda > Insecta > Diptera > Syrphidae > Epistrophe > Epistrophe grossulariae. Next base: position 118,253,384 of record OV839568.1, read on the forward strand.
TGTTTTAACTGAACTAAAAGTCCTTAAAACAAAGGAAAAAAATTTAACTTTTTGGTTAGGTAAGGTCAGTGGGCTGACCGTCGCACTTAGATCAATGTAGATCCATTGTGATACCTTAGAGAAAAACCTATAATAGAAGTCCTATGACAGAGCCCGCCAAGGGTGTGGATGTAGTTTCAGCGAGCTTTGGCCCGAAGTTGTTAAGAAGTGTCAGTCGACATAATCACCTCAAAATATACCTAACAATTTTCAATAAACCATCGGAATAAAGTTATTAGATATTATTAAATTAAATTTCCAAATTTTAAAAAATACTTATTGTAAAATATTAAAAACTTAACATATAACATTAAATTAAAAATAGAAACACTTTTTTCAGAAAAATTATTAATCTTCAATTAGCCACAGAAAAATTGTGTTACCAGCATGAATTACCTACTTGTTATCGATATTTTGTTGTTTGTATGGAAACATCAAATTTATTTGTATAAGGTTTTTCATTCAATTCCATCTGAGATTCCGAAAAAAAAACACACACACATGACACACCTATAAAACAATTCAGTTTTGAAATTAATCGTTATAGTCCTGCTCTGTGATCATATACGCCATGATTTAAACATTTTACGTATTCGTATTTCAACATAAAGTGCCTTTCATCTTAGTCGTTTGAATTCGACAGAAACTTATAGGTCCTGCCGAAACACACAGGAATGATGGCTGAGAATATAATGCCAAGGTTGTTCGACCTAAAAAATAAAAAACACCACTAAGGTACAATTTCAGAACAAGCCAGTTGAACCTTATAAAGTACTTCACTGAAAGTGGAAACAGCACGCCCTATATCACGACTTCACGCATTACAATGCATTAGGTTAGGTGAACAAGCACTCCACACTAAGATACCACCAGTCCAGTAATGAATGATTGAATTGTTTCTATGCATACTTTGTCATAATAATAATTATGAATTGGGAGCTGTTTTTTTTTTAACAAACCGTTGTTTTGTATCATCCTAAAAGTCTACTACAGAAACAAACTAACATTTTGGTTCAGATTTTTTTTTATTTTTGTAGGAATTTTAGGAGGAAAACAAAAATTAATTGAGATTTTAAGACATACTTTTAGGCTGCATATGATAAGATAAATACAGTCACTCAACGTTATACATAATATTAAAAAAAAAAACTGAAAACAAAGTTGGAGTTATAATAATTTAAATAAATATATAAAAAATTGTAATTTAAGCAAATAAAAAATATTCGAAAAATAATTTTGAATATTATGTTTTAAAATTTGGAATACTGCACGCTAGTGAGCAAACCTGATTCATAATGTGGAATCGGCTAAGGATTTTCAAATCAACCGTAGTCACATTTGATCGTCGTTGATTTTTTCGTATAGGGAAGGTGATTCTACTCAATTCATTTGAATTGAATACTTTCCAGTGACATTTTCAAAAACATGGTGAATGTAGTGAATGTTTCAAATGCTTTTAATGACATATCAAAAATAAAGAATGACCTCTTTGCGGTATAATTTCTATATTTTCTTCATCTTCCGGAATGTAGTTAACTTTTTTTTGGACACAAGAATGTTTGTTTTTGTTTGTATGAATGGTTAAAAAAAATAACTCAGAAAAAGTTGTTCAGTTTTTTAGGTTGGTGATAACTCTAGTCGCACTGCGGCAGATAGGTCGAATTTATTGGAAAATGACAGTCACATTTTTGATGTGGTAGCTCTTTAGCATATCAAATGTGATATCATCTTACAAAAGACTGTATTGGTTGAATGTGACTCTTACTTATCGCAAATCACCTTACACGATTTCGCCCCAGATTTGCTCACCAGTGATGGGTCTAGCGGAACTATATCCACTATAACTACTTCAAAAAAAAACTAATTTTTTTTTTATTACAATAATAGTTTTGTAGTATTTTCAACAAAATTTGGAGTTATTTCATTTTCCAAAGTTCATAAAGATCAAGGTTCCATTCTAGGAACTTAATTTATTTTCAATTTAAGGCATAAAGCTATAATAGTTCATTAAACGTTAGGATTTAGTTCCAATGAAATTTATTGAAATGAAAGGTCAACATTATTAAATTTAGGTTTGTTGAATTTTTTTCGATGTAGCTATGGCCTTTTGAATTTTGAAATGTCCACAAAAGTTCATGCAAAGTCCACACAAGTCTACATAAACAAACACGTTTAAGTTTGGAGTTTGTCATAGAAATAAATACATACCATATTAACAACACCACCAACAGCATCTCCATTTTCAAACCTTCATTGCCATAAACACAACAACGCTCCTTGCTACTTGTGCTTGTGGCGACTATGGTAAACTCCTTTCAAAAAGACATTGCTGATGGGCAGATAAACATAGGTAATGAAATTGAAATTTTTCTGCAAAAACGAACACTTGTTATTTGCAGAAAAATTTCTCAGGACACAATTATGCAATTATTTTTGAAAATAAAAATCAATATAAAATAAAATACAGAAATGGACCTAACGAACTTACTCATGACTCAATGAGCTTCAAAGGTTAATGTCATGTGGCTATAGGTTTTACAAATTTATGTAAATGGTTCGATAAAGATTAGAGAGAAAAAGTACCAAAATATTAATAAGAACTATTTTTTCTTAGATTTTTTTTTTGTTTTAAAAAAATATTATTTGTAAGATTTTTAAAACATAAAAAAAAACTGCGAAATTATACCAAAACCGGATAAGTCTTTTAAGAGGTATACGGAAAATAAACCTAAAATAAAAAAAACCCTTAAAATCCTATTTTCATTATGTGGATTTTGTACCAAAAATCTGAAACGCAGTTTTCTTACAATCACTTTATTTATTACCAAAATTTAAAGCAGTTTGTGATGAAATTTTAATAACACAAATTATTTTATCGGAGCTACCGAATCTAGATGAGCTAAAAGAAATATTCGAATCTCTTCTCAAAGTAATCACATTAAAAATGTTCTGTACAAAATTTTAAGTAAATCAGCTCACTCATTTAGGCTCTACTTTCAACCTACATTGGATGCGCAAACACATAGATACACAGACTGGCGCGAAAATATATCGAAACCCATCACTTTCCATCCAAAATTTCAATAAGGTAACGAATATTTTTCACAAATCCAAACTATATTATCTATATCGCAAGTAAAAGTAAGGTCTTAATTCATTTCATCTTCTTGATTAGCTTTATTTTCATTTTAAAATAGTCCACTTAATTAAATGTGGCCCCAATATTTTTTTTTATTTTTGGGCTTTATTTCCAGATCCTTATTTTGGCTGATAATTATTCTTTTAAAACTTTACTTAAAAATCATTACTTCCTGTTATACTAATTTCTAGATTGTCCTCCACAAACCTAATACACAGTAAGCTATTACTATAAAATGATTAATATTGATTTATCTATAATTACCAAATGCATTAAGTAATCAATTCAAGTGTATATATTACACACACACTTCATCCATACTCGTACTTATAAGAAAATCCAATAAATCATGCCACAGATTCTTATAAAAACATTTATAAATCTCAAGTACTAACATCACTATCAGCCCATGTTAACGCGAATAAAAAAAAAAAAAAAAAATCATCACATCGATTGACAGCAAACATTGTACATATTTTTTTTTTGAACCTGATATACAAGTTCTCCTTCATCTTAACCACTAAAGAAGAAGTTTAACAAAACAAAAAAAAATCAATTAAGAAAAAAAAAAAAAAAAAAACAATTCTATACATAAAATGACACTGCGTAAATAAAATGAACCTCCCTTGAGATTGGCGTCGGAATGCATCTGAACTTCATACTCTTTTTTCCATTTTTTTTTCCTGCCAGGTATACCACAAAATTACAGCAATTCTCAAATCACATCACTTCTTATCGAGGAAATATAATAAACAACCCACAATGTCTATGCAAAAAATAAATGCGCTTATTCAAATTAATTCTAATAAATCATTTAACTTATTTGACACATAATTTTATTCAATCTCTATTAAGCGAGATAATCTCTAATTAAAATAATTCACAATTACACAATTGAATTCAACTTTAAAGGTGTTAAATATATTTGTTCTGAGTTACTCCTCCGTATTTAGCGATGTCACTTTAGATATGGCAAAAGTTCAAATGCCACTCATACTTGGTTATTATCGTTTTTTTTTCCTTAAGAACACCAATACACTTAATCATTGCCGCTGTTTAACATAGAGTGTCACCTTAGTTTGGATGAAAAGTATCTTTTATGTGAGTTCACATATTTTCACACCACACTGCACTGCAGCACTGTGCCATTGTAAATTATGGTGGTAATTATACAGTCAGTGATGTGAAGCCAAACACAAACGCTCTTAGCATTGTGTCAATGCTAAAAATGTTGTTGCTGCTGCTGCTGCTTCTGCTTCTGTGCTATTTTGTTGAATGGCTGATGAAGGTCCGGAAAAGTCTTTAATTAATGCAAAAAATGCATTTTGATTGTACCCCCTCCCCATTTTCCATACAAATCATTGTAATCAAGTTGCTCCGCAGGAAAAGCTGTTTTAATGTAATTGGCTTGACTATAGTTAATTCATCTTTGTCATTCGATTGATCTACCCTCATCAGCCAAACTAACGAGTATTTCTCAATCAACGCAAGTTATAGTATCTTTATAGATGAAAAGAAGATACAAACCTTCTGGCTAATATTTTGTTGTTGTTGTTGTTGTTGTGGAGAATCTTCCATCTGGTCTGCCTGTGCCTGTGTTTTAATAATATTTTTGGTTATGTTGCCAATGTTTGTCTATTTATTATTGATGTGAGCATCAGGTGTGCTGCAGGTGTGGTAGACTAAAGTGCAATTTTCTCAATTCGCCGCGGAATTAGCAAAATTTATTAAATTTTATTACAAATTAGCACGGAGTTTTATTTTGTTGTATTATTTTATTAAATTTTTTGTCTGATTTTCTAATTTGTTTTTTATTTATTAATGTGTTCAGAGCTTAAAAAATATTAACTTACAATGTGTATTTATTTAGAGTAAATATTTATAAAAATTTAGTGAGTAATATTTGTTGCAAATTTGTGATTATATACATAAACCTGTGTGAGGTTGTTTAAAATATATACAAAACGACAAAATAACAACGAAAATAATGTCTTGGCAGTTTTGTTTGATTTTATTTATTGTAAGTAGTTAACACACACCGTGTTAAAGAGGTCAAATAATGATGATAATGATTTATGAGAAAATGGAAGAAAAAAAAACAATATATTTGAAATTGCATATGTGTGAAATGTTTGCAGGGAGTTCTTATGGAATGGAAATTAACACTTAGTGCACCAGCTGAAATTGGAGAAACGAAAGAAAAAGGTCGTGCGTATGAATTTGGATTTAGCATCGAAGAACAACAACATCGTCATGAGAAAAGAGGTAATATGTCATATTTAGTTCTTTTTTATTTCTGCAAATGAAAAAAAAATATTGCAACATAATTTTCCTAATTTATTTCTTATCATAAAAGAGACCTGAGTCGTAAAATCAAGTTTGTTGCTCAGCTCTTTTGTCTGCAATGTTGTAAATTGTTTCGGAATGCATTCAGCTTAACTATAGATGTACTACTAAAGAGAACATTATTATTAACAGTTATTTTTTAATAATATTTGTTCCACGTTTGAAGTTTTCATTAAAAATAATTTTTCTTAAGTCAGTTAAACTGAATTTACTAATTTTGTGTTGACTCTTTGTAAACTGTTTAACATTTCCATGGGTGTTCATATCAGTTCTTAAACAAAAACATAATTTTCGTACTCCAACATAACGTGTTTGAGCATTAACAATAATGAAAAAAATATGTTTTAATACTTTATTATTTATAAATAAAGTATTATCAGTTTCTCATTGGGAGGTTTTCAGTCCAAATGCGGTTCGCACTGACACTGCAATTGTACTTATGCAAATTGCCATATTTTTAAAATATTAGAATACTACTTTTTTTCTATAAATAACATTATCAGTATGAATATGTTTGACTATAATCATGTAAAGTACATTAGGATTAAGTTATTTCATAAACTCAATTTTTTTTCAATTAGACACCCTCGATATACTACTACCATTTAGCATCGAAAAAATTTATTGTGAAAAAAAATGTTATTCGAGTTCATTTACCCGTGTATTGACCCGTAATGTATGATATTAAATGTATGTGATTTTGTTTAATTAGAAACATATCAAGAAGTCGAATGATTAATTTACGTCTATTGTGGTGAATTTTCTGGCCCTTTTATCTTTGTTGCATAAAATATGAATATTTACTAAATTACACATTTACTAAATTACTTTGCTTTGTATAGAGCCCTATTCATTTTTAATTTTAACATGAACCGTCCATCACCTATCATGCACTTTCTAATTACTAAAGGGTCAGTTTGAAAAAAACATTTAATTTTGCTGTCACTCTGATTGCGGACACATATGTATATCTATTTATTGCCCCTTAGGGGGTTCAATTTAATGATTGCCAAAAGCATTTTATTTATTTTTGCATATTCATTTTAAAAACACTCACATTTCATTAAGCTATTAGTTTTTTTTTTTTATGTAAAAGTGTGTTTTTATTAATTCTGATGCAATGGTAGCAGTTTATCGAGTTCGAAAGTTATTTCTGAAGATTTTTATTGTTTATATTTATATGGTTATTTTATACAAGAAAACTTGATAAATTGAACTTCATAAATTAACATTTATCCAAAATAAATGATTCATATTTCGATCTAGAGAATTATACCAATCTAAGAAAATATATGCATACCTATATAATAAACACGATTATTTTTTTTCTTAGTAAAAGACTGTGAACTTCCTTTTGAAGATGAATAATTTTTTTTTAATGTTTATATTGTTTATTTTCTTTTTTGCTAAGAATTCAAGTATCTAGTTTATATAGGATAACACAAGAAACTCAACATTATCGATGTAACACAAGTAAAGCAAACATTAAACAAACTAAATTTAGGATTTCTATAATTTCTTGTAGAAAGAGTAAAATTTCCTTTCTTTTATCCTTTTTCACAATATTTTAGAAGGTTTTATTTTAAATATAGATATTTGAATGATACTTGAATTGATAAAAAATTTTTTTACCGAAAATCTCTAGTTCAAAAGGTTATGTTTGCCAAAAAAAATATTTACGAACAAAAATGCATTCTGAGGTCGGTAACCCATGTCTCATAAGAAAATACTTTTCCCATTAAAATTTGTTAAGACTTGTGCACATTTAAAGTCTTATTTTTATAGACTGGTTAAGTAAAAAAAAACACCGAAAAACCCACGTTAATCATTTTCAAAGTAAAAATTGAACATAAGAATAATTTTTAAAATGAAATAGTTTCCAATTGTTTTTATTCATAAATTAGCACTTAATGTAAGATTTAAAAAAAAGGAAACTGGAAACAATGAAAAGAAAAAATTTAGAAGAATTTATCTCCACTGTACTTCGAGCTAGATCCTAAACGAATGGACCAATTTTCTTCAAATTTGGAACAGAGGATTTGAATATAAGCCCTAGCTTTTTAAAATGAAAAAGAATTTTTTAGGAGGGTTGAGTATACAAAACCATTTTTCGGGGTTGAAAGAACCTCCCTCCATTTGGCCACAATCTTGAAAAAGAACTATAAGTCTCACAAATATAAAGTTAGGAAATTTTTGTAGAGAATTGAACTACATGAGTTATCTAGAATTTTAATTACGATACTCATTTTTTACCAAGCAATTAGAAATAGAAATAGATACTAATAAAAAAAAGAATATTTTCAATACATATATTATTTAAGGGTTTTTAACTTTTATTGATTTGTTCTTGAAAATGTTCCACTATTTTTAAAATTCTTGACTAATTACCATATACATCTTCAATGTTAAGCCATGCCGTACTTTTGAGTCACAAGACTAAAATTTAATACAAATAGTCGTATATATTATTTTATGTGTTTTTATTTCACATTTTGTTTCAAAACAATTAAAAAGTTTTAAGAATTGAAATGCAAGTTGTAAAATAGCTATACTTTCATTCATAATGAACTTATAAATAATAAATTATAAAAATTTGTTCTTAGTTTAAAACAATATTCTTGGTAGAGAGTTGAGATGGAAACATCTTGTATTTATCCTGTTGTACCATCAGTAGCTCATTGTAATCGAAAATTATTTTATTTGAATCAGTGGTTTTGTTTATAGAGCTTTATAGAGTTTATAAAATAGATTCATTTTAAAGGTTAAAAAACAATACATTTTTTGAAATTTGTTTTCTATTTGCTTGATACATTAATTGTCGAACATAAATAAAAATTATCAATAGTTTATATTAAAGATAGATTGTAGTTCATAGATCAATACAGATTTTTGAAAAGAATGAGATTTGGTTGGCCAATAATTAGAACTTTTCTCAAAAACGTCAAAAATCAAAAAGTTATTTACAAAAAGGCTACCATTTTGTAAAAAATAACATTCCGAAAAAAAAAACATTCGCTTGAACCATTTTTATTTATTTATTTTCGATTTTTTCAAAAACAGTTCAACTGACTGTGATCAATTTTTTTATGTAGAATATTTCAAAAAGTTTTTTAAAAGAATTTTTTACCGAAATTTTCAAAATTATTTTGTTTTTGAATTATTAATTAAAGTTTCAAAAGTTTTTTTTTAGAACTTAACAATTCGAAAAGGACTAGATCAAGTTTTATTTAACTTGATACCCAGTAATTTTTTAACATTATCGAGCTGATTTTAATTTATTATTCCTATAACCAAAAAAATGGTAGCTACCATACAAACGTGTATGCAAACCGATAAAAAAAAACTTTTCTAACGATGCAGACCTCATTACTCCATATTTGTAAATTGTGTAAGAGAGTGTTTTCTTATATACAATTACCTGTCTAATGTATGCTATTTGGATATTAAAAAATTTTTTGTTGTATTTTTTCCTTTTAATAAGACATTTATGAGTTTACAAAAATCACATTTTTGACGAGAATTGCATCTTTATTCGGCGATATAAAATTTTTCAAAAACATAAATTTTGGATTTTTAACAAAATTTTTAAAATAATTTTGGGTACCTGATTCTTTTTTGAATGGCGTTGGTGTCAAAATAATTTCAGAGGTTGTTTAATCAATTCTTTAAGCTCCATGCACGTGTGCTACAAGGTGCTATATTGTTCATATTTATGAAATCACATAATAGTTTCTCAAACTAAACTACGTTGTTGGCAGGAGCTATAAAATATAGGCTTCTATTAATAATTTATTTGTTTTATCAGACGAATAGATTTTAAAATATTAAGACTTTAAAACCACAATGTGATCGTACAGAGAAAGTCCGTGCGAACCAGTCACAGTTCAGTTTAAAGTTCATATGAAATATGAGATATTTATGTATGAATGAGTTCATCTATATCAACGATTTCAAATTTGTATAGCCGCTAAGGTCTTGAACATATTTATCATGTTTTTTTTTTGTATTAAAATTATCAAACAAAATTAAATATTAAAAAAGAAAGTTGGTACATTTTGGAAATCGGGACAGTGTTTAAATACTGAGATTGCCCTACCGAAATCAGAACACTTCCAAAGGATTCATCAAAATGCTTACCTATTCAACATGTTTGCTGACCATTCAATTTAGTAATTTTGGCGCTAAGGCTTTTCAGAACTAAAAATATCTTAAAACACAAAACCCTTTAGAGATGCTAGAGAAATAACCACGGACTTGGACGAACGTTTTCAAGGAATTTACCTTTTTTTAAATTTATTTTTGATCTATTTAATTTTTTATTGTTTAAGTATGAAATTTATTGAAACAGTTTATTATGTACAGTAGGTACAAAATGCAAAAAAGTAAATTGATACACCTAACAAAATATTTTTTTAAAAATAACTTTTAACTTTTTTTATGTATTTAAAAATATTTAATGCAATGTGCAATTTTTCTTATTCCACTGTTTTGCTCGAATTAGTTTTAAAATCTTTTTTTTTTGTCACTAACAGTTGATTTTTAAGTAAATTAGTATTTCTGCCAATTATGATAAAAAGACGTTTTTAAGCAAAAGATTTTTAAACTTCCTGTAAAACATTTTTTTTTTCATTTATCAATTTTATTACATGGGTATTGGCTTTTCGGTATTTTATATAAGGCATATTACATTCTTTCTCCTATATTGAGTTGAAATGTAACACTGATATTGTTTATTTGCACTCCAATAAAAAAAAAGAATTGATACACCAGCATAAATATTTAAAAAGGATTATTGTTAGTTTACTTTAATCCACCGATGTGGACACTGCTTATAGACAGCTTTTATTAATGTAATTTTGCCTTGTGATATAAGAAAATAGCATTTTAGCTGGATTCTAAAAACACCTTATAAATATTTTTAGTTAAAATTCATAAATTTTATAGCCTTGAAAATTTCCTCTAATCAGAAAATAAAATTCTTTATTCATTTAGGAGTTATGATTTTTGCAAACAAAAAAGTCTATATGAGTCACTGTGCTCCTGCTATGAGTTGTAAAACATTTGATAACCATTGAAAAATGTGTACGCCTAAGAAGGGTAAGACAAAGTGACGACGCCACTGTCATGCCTGATGAATGAAACGTATTTTCACCTTTTTTTTATTAAAGGTCATAAAAACTTTTCATTTAAGCAAAAGAACATTGGTTAAAAATCAAAGAAATCCCCTTTTAATTGGCGTGGGTGATAAATCTACCTTTCTTTTTTGCAAATTTTTCGGGGAACTACAATGCAGTACGGTTAGTTATTTCTTCAGTTTTATGTATGTGGATTTTAGCATATTTCAGCATATTTTTTTTATTGTTATTTACTCGTAAAAATTCTTCAATTTAAGCTTTTTTTCATACACACTTACTTACCTGTCATTTGTCTCTAAATCATTGATTTTTTTCTCTGTTGTCTATTACATTTCACATTTGTTTTATTTACAAAGTCAAGTTTTCTTCTCAGCTCTTTCATTTACTCATCTAAATTTTTTCTTCGTATAACATATAAGAAGAAGTTTTATGTACGCTGTCATTGGAAGTAACCAAACTGTTGCTTGTTATTACCTCTTTTAAATATGATGCAATTTCAACAACAACGCGTCTTGAGCTGCAAGTTATATTCATATCGGAATAAATTTGTCTCGTTTTATGAATCTCAGGACTTTATAATAGAATTTGATTGAATTAAATTAACTAAGAACCTGTATATGCAAGCTTGGTCTAATCAAAAAGCCTTTACTCAAAGATGTATGGCCATTATGCCAGACCACTAATGTACTATTGATTTGTCAGTTTAATAGTATAATATCTTCCATTAGTGTTTGTTTTAATGTTTCAAATGTCAAACTTTATGATTATAGTGGGGAACAATTTTGTAATTTGTTGCTGGAAGGTGGTATATACAAGATTATAATTCAAGTTATTGACATGCTAACCATATGAGTATATATTTTTACTGTTAACTTCAACATTAGACAAACATAATCTTAATAAATACATATTTTTTATTTTTGTTCAGTTAAGTTTTATTGGATTGTTTGTTATTTTATTGTTTTTTAAAAATGAATAAGAATATCGATTATGGACAACGCAACATTTTACTCTCAGAGAATAGTGGAGTCTTTTATCTTAAGACACTATGGATATCATTAATGTGTCTTTGTCTATCCAAAAAAGTTTTGGTGGAGATATGAAGAGAAAATATTTTTTGTGTATAAAGCGGATGGTCCTTGAATTCACAGATTCTGTAGTCGGAAATAATGAAAAAGTGAGCCTACTGAATTCGAAAATCAATGTGAATATGAATCATTCATTTCAACGACATTGCACGAAATAAAATCTGTATATTTTATGCAGATTTTAAAATATGTTACACCTTAAAAATGCTCTCCTTCTTGAATAGATTAGTGTTTTAAAAACAAATAAAATGTTCGAGCCTAAAATATTAAAACAAAATAGACCAGATAAAATCTACTTCCTCCAACGATATTTTCAGTCATTTAATTATTGTTTGATAAAACAAAAATCTCAGATTGTGTTTCATTGTCAAATTGAATGACAAAATTTCATAGAAAAAAATATATGAAAATTGAATTAGTCTAGACTTTAGATGTGATCTATAAACCCCAACCAGAACTTTGCATAGATAAAATCTATTTTTATAATATTATCAGTCACACCCTATTTTAGATTGATTTTTATTTTATTTTAACGCAAATTTTCTTTTTTTTTTGTTATAAATAAGCAATAACAAATGAATTAATTGTTGATTAAAATCAAACAAAAACCTGCCACCGACATTCAAGTTCTTCTTGAGATCACGTTATATTTAATTTTATGAGATTCTCATTTGATAAAAACAGTTTTGTGCGTCGTGCTTATAAAAAAAGGTAAACATTTTGTCAGTTAATTATTATAAATTAACAATTTGATGGCAAGTGTATCGAATCAAGTAATTACTTGTTTTAATATTCTAAACCTAATCAATTATTCATATATACATATTTTCAATAAGAAGATTGTGTGCTATCAAAATGAATAAGTATGGATTTGCAATCGAATTACAAAAATAATAGGAAGTTTAATGATTTAAGTTTAGGTTGGGATAATCTGGTGGAGTTTTATTGTTTATAAAAAAAAAAAATATTACTCGTTTTATATTTATGGTGTTCAGCAAAGAATATGTACAAATAGTGAATATCTTGAACAATTTGATAGCTTCATCGATTCAATATTTACATATCTTCTTTTTGGGCAAAAAAATTTGTAAAATTTGTTTCCCTTTATTTAAACATTTTGGAAGATTTATATATTTAATGAAATACAAAAAATACATTTAAATGAGCCAAAACCATCTACGAGGTGTGGTTCTCAAAATATTTCCATCCAAAATGATATTACTTTATTTCGACACAATTCAATTAAAATTGCTCAAACAAAGTTCTTTGGATGGCGATATTTTCGCAATCGAAACTTGTAAATGGTTCTGAATTGAAAATTCACAAACCTTTGAATCAATGTAAAAATAATTTCACATCTTGAAAAATAAAATTTTATTGACTCTTTGAAAAAAGAATGGGTTAACCCCTTTGCCAATTTGTGGTCCAAAAAGTGGTTGAAAATTTCAACATTGGTTATAAATTTTGTAAGACCTTTCTTAAACTGAAATCCAAAAAATTTAGAAGGTCTGGTTCTTGAAATATTTTTATCTAAAGCGATTTTACTTTATTTCAACCCAATCCAAATAATATTTGTCAAAAAAATTAGTTTGGATGGTGTTATTTTGAGACTCGTTAGTCGTCGCTGCAAGTTTCAAAATTGCTTATTAATTTTTTAAGATCTTTCTTAAACCAAGAAATTTTTACGAAGTCTGGTTCTCGAAATATTTTCATCCAAAATAATATTACCTTAAATTGACCCAATTCAATTAATATGAAAAAAAGCCCTGCTGATATAATGCTTAAATGCTTGATTTTAAAGTGGTACTGAAGCGTGATGTTCCGCTTACTGTGTTTTTTGTGGGTGTTTGCCTGTTAGCAGTGGATAACTTTTCGATGTTTAAATTGGTGAGTCAAGCGACCGTCTGTGACGTTCAGCTTGCAGCTTTCTGATTATCGAAATAAAAGCGGAAAGAAAAGGGGGGAAGAGCCAGGCGACCATATACTTGTTCAGCCTGTCTACATTCAATGTCGACTCAAAACAATTTGTTTAATAATGAAAAGACTTGTTACTCCAACTTAGTGTTGTATGCTTACAAGATGACTTTATTAAACAGACTGCAATAGTTTAACAATTTGCTCGCTCTTTTATACTTAATTTCAGTGGCACATTACAATTTATTTTCAATTACAAAATATGTGTTTTCTTGGAGTTTACTTGACACTTTTCAAATTTACTTGGATATTAAATATGTGCTGATTATAATTTTAAATTGAGTGATTTAGATATGTTATATGTAATTCAGTCGAATATTAATAATATTTAAGATATGTATGTACATATGTATATAATTCAAAGTATGTATATAGTTCAATGTATATGTAATTCAGTTTAGTTTAATAAATAAATGTAGTTTAATGTGTGGATATATTGTGATGTGACGGATGGCTGTTACAGTACGAGTATTTTTTAGGATTTCATAAAAATTGAACTATTTAAATTCAGAAAGAACAGATTTATTTTTGATCTTCTGCTTGCAAACTGCAACAAAAAACTCATGACTAATATTTTATATTTACCATTTAGCATTAAATCGATTTAATTTTGTTTGCACATGAAAATATTTAAAATAAGCTGTGGAACTTCAAAATTTTCAAACTAGAAATCGTGCATTTTATTTAAAACAAACATTTATTTCAATGCTATAGAATTAAAATTCAATAGTGTATCCTCATAAACCAGTTTACTTTCACTTTTTTTGTTTGTTAATTCTTAAAACTATATTAATATTTGCTATTTAATTGGAATTTATTAATTAATGCGATGTCACATTTATATTTTTTATATTTTTTTTTCTTTCAGATGAGAATGGTATCGTTATGGGTGAATTTGGTTTTATTACTGCCGATGGCATTTATCACGTAACAGTTTATGCAACCGACGAGAATGGCAAATTTAAAATCATTTCAATGAAGAACTATCCTTATGGGAATCCAGAACGTAAATGTTTTTTTTTTTTTATTGTTTGTTCTAATTACCATAATCCTATAAGTTCATCTTATGTTTAACAAGAATAATTCTAATTACAAAATCATGCAGCTAATAATAAATGTTAATAAATTAGTATACTCAATCATTTCGTAAGTATATATGTTTAATAATGCTTATGGGCATTTAAAATGAATTTTAATGACAACCATGTCGACATGAATTAACATATAGAATTAATTATTCACTAACCATATTGACAGGACAGGTGATAGAGAGTTAATAATTTATTATTTATCATGACACTTTTCCTTTTATTTTTTTCATTTATAGAAAAGATAATGATTGCGAGTTTACCTCCACCTAAGAAGCCGGTAGTATCACCAACAGAGGTTAAGGCCAAAATGCCAGATGGTAAGTCTTGTGGCGGTTGTGTACTACCAAAGAAATCAAATCTACAACCTGCTGATGTCATGGGAAAGAAACCAGATGATGAGAAAGCGTTCTTTAGACCCTTGTCAAAGGAATCAAATGACGGAAAAATAAATGGGGGAGCTGGTACATTAGGCAAGAGTACCCCAACAAAACAGTCTAAGTCATCATCAAAAACCACATCTGAATCACTTCTACCAGCTTCAGAGAAACCACTGTCACAGCTTTCTAAAATCAGCCCTCTGATTCGAGCAAGGTTTTTGAAACCTGAAGCACAAAAACCAAGTGCTGCTACTTCATCGAAAGTGGAGCCAAAAATTCCAGCAAATAATGGTAACAAATATCAGTTAACAAATTTCATTACACATACAACACCAACACCTACACGACATTTTACACAAATTTCTGGAATCAATACACCTAAAATTAACACACGATTTGGTTTACCAAGTCAAGGAAATCAATTATCATCGAGAACTGAAAATATACTGCCTACAAAGAAATCCAATTCTTTGTCAAATTTTAATAATCAACCAACAACACTGAGAAATAAACAAAATTCAAATTCCTTTAAACATTTAACAATATCTTCAAATAATAACACAAACATAACACCTCAGCGATTAAAAAATCCACTCTCCAAAACAACACCTAGCTTCTCGCAATTCCCCCGAAATGAAGTTTTAAGAAAGACTATAAATCAAGACACAGCATCTAGATTTGGGCCTAGAATCCCAAGTCAAGACAATCAATTCTCAACAACAAATGGAAAAAAACCTTTACCATTTAATGGAAGTTCTCAAAACAAAAATTTCTTTAACCCTACCAAATCATCGAACTTCCCGGATAAACCAAGTGTTCAAATGGGTTTTGCAACTCGAAGTCAAAATTCACAGACGACTGGACGAAATCCCCCAACAACAACTACAAAATACTCACAGCCTTCGAAAACGTTAAGGAATTCCCAAACATTGTATAAAACAGATTCTTTCACAACAAAGAATCCTGCGAAGCCCTTTGGACTTTCTACTTCCTACAACACAAATACAACACCACACTATTTCCCAAGTTCATTTAGAAACACAATTCCCACCAGACCTTTATCACAGTTCTCTAAGAACAACGAAAACAAGTCAATAATTCGAAATTATCAACCTGAAATCAATAATCGATTTGGATTTTCAAATCAAGGAAACGAATTAAATACTCCAAGTCCGCTTGCAAATAAAAATAATCTTCCACTAGAACAAACCACTAAGTTCCCAAATCCTTTAGTCACCTCAACTAATCCGTTCGTGATTCCAACAGTTTATAACACAAAAACAAAGTCCCCAAGTTCCTCTACCTCCCCATCAATTAATAATCCAAACAAATCATTTGATATTCCAGCTTATAATAGAAAGATATCACCATCAGCACAGCAACAAGGGTTAACAAAAACACCATTTACACAAAACGCTGTCAAACCAATACTGAAAAGTACCAAAGAATCAAAACCATTATTCCAAACACTTAGCAAATTATTACCAAATCCTAATGGTTCTAAACAAAATGGAGTGCCAAATAGCCAGTTATCATCACAAACACCAAAACTTACATCGCTGACAAGAAACACAGTTTTACAGAAACCATCAGGACAAGGTCCTTCACTAATCACAGCAACACCACAATCAATAGGCAAAAATACTTTAACACAACTAACTGCAAAAACATTAACACCAAAAAGACTGCAACAAAACACAAATGGTAATTAACATAAATTAAAAAAAAATATATGCACCTATATCATGTATTCTTAAAGACTATAGATTTAGATTTAATTTACAGTTAACTCATAAATATTGTTAACATGGATATGAAATTTTCGAAAAAAAACTTTAATTATTTTTAAAATATTGTTCAGCAAATGAAAAAACGTCGTTCTCTCGTGTAATGCCCCATTTTTATTATCCCAGCTGCCAGTGTTAAACTGTGTTTTTTAGGGTTGTCAACACTTTACTACACAAATGGCGGCAAATTTAAATCTTCCGTAAATTTCGGGAAATTCTTTGGAAGCACCACTTCATTGAAAGATTTTAAAATAAAGTTAATAATCTTTGAAGACTTAAAAAGACTTGAATCAATAATTGTAATAAATTTCGCATTGTCAAATTAAGTTCAACCAAAGAACCAGACCTCGTAAAATTTTTTGGTTTTAGAAAGATCTTAAAAAAACTAAAAAGCGATTTTTAAATTCTCAACCACTTTTGAGTCTCGATGGCAGAAACATCGCCATCCAAACATGTTTTTTGGGTTAATTTCGAAATTAGTCCAAAATATTATAACTTTGGATGTAAATATTTTGAGAACCAGACTACGTTCGAATTGTAAGCCAAATTACAATCACGGATACAGTTTTTAAAGACCTTTCTATTGATGTATATTTCGATTGGTTTTGAAACATTTTTGAAAAAATAACTCTTTGGTGCACAAATTAGGAAAGAGGTTAGCCCATTCTTTTTTTAAAAAGTCAATAAAATTGTATTCGTCAAAATGTGCAAACATTTATAAACTGGTGGAAAGGTCTGTGAATTTTTAGTTCAGAACCAAAAACAACAACCTTAAAAAACAATTTTTAAACTTAAAGCGACTTATGAGCCTCGATTAAGGAAATATGTATCGAAATCCAAACAATTTTTTTGACATACATATTTTAATTAAATTGGGTTTAAATAGTTGGTTAGTTTTCGAAATTAGTCAGGAACATAGCTTTGGATGCAAATACTTTGAGAACCACACCACGTAGAAGAATTTGGCTCACAGTTACTGATTAAGTATTTAAGGACCTTTCTGTTTATTTCGATGAGTTTTGGAAACACTTTTGAAAAAATCACTTTTTGGAGCACAAATTAGCAAAGGGTTAGCTCATTCTTTTTTCAAATATTCAATAAAATTTTATTTTTCAAGATGTTCAAAAATTTGTACATTGGCATTTACAATTTTTTTTATTTATCATATTTTTTTCAATTTGGAATATTTAACAAAAAAAACAAAACTTAGAAAAAGAAATCCATTATTTTTGTGTTTGCTGCTGCAAATTAATTATAATAAATTTGTATGAACATAATCAAAACATTTTAAAGTTGTCATACAAAAAATAAAATTGATTAAATTAAAAAAAATAATAAAACTATTAACAAAAACGGAATTAAAAATCATTTGCATCGGTATTGAATCAATAATTAGTATTTTTGATTTCTTCAGCCTAAAATCTATTTATCCCGTCTCGAAGCTCCTGAGCGTTGTTGAATTTGTGTCCCTACTATACATACCTAGCCAGTTGTCTTCAATAGTACCTGCCAAAAAACAGCGCTTCCAAGTTTCGAGCTATTGCAATGAATTATATGTGACATATTGTACCTAATATTTTTGTACACTACCTTAAGTATTTAATTAAACGAAGACTCTGATACGAAAGAGTTGATGCAAAAACTTTTTTTTTTGTCGGTACTGATAAATTTTGACAAATAAGTGGGATTCTTGTATTAAAAATCGAAATTATATTTTTGGTGTTGAAGGATATAAAAATGTGGCAGGGACATAAGGCCCAGAGGACATAAAGCCCAAATTTTATTTTTGTCCCACTTGAGCCCCAAAAATTAAATTTGGGCTTTATGTCCCTGGGGCTTTTGTCCCTGCGCCTATAAAATATATACAAAATGAAATAGGAATTTTTCTATTTACATTTTTTTTTTTTTATTTTTTTTTTTTTCAATATAATTTTATTAGATTTTAGCAAATTTTCAAACCACATTTGATTTATTTTTTAATAAATTTATAGAAAATAGAAACAGTTTACAAAATTATAGCAAAAGTTATCCTTCGAATAAAACCATAAATAATTTTCGTTAAAAAATATTTTCAGGAGCAAAGACAACAACCACTAACACTCAATCCACAAATAAACAAACGCCCGTTGCGCCATCTACACAATCTGGTGGTAAAACCATGCCATCCATTAATGCTGGTGGTGCGTCGTCGTCAAGTAGTGCAAATGTTGGTGGTGGTGGTGGTAGTGGTGGAGGTCCTTTGTACCGATTCAACTACATACTCGATTATAACAGCCATCGTGAAGAAGGCCGTATCGATGGTTCAAAGGAGGGGAAATACAATACAATTCATGACGATGGCATTCGCAGGATTATTGATTACATAGCAAACGAAAATGGCTACCAGCCCCATATTAAATTGGAACGTCCACCACCCAATGAGCTGCCCACCGGTGAAAATAAACTAAAGGAATATGAATTTGTGTGGTTTAATTGAATTTAAAAAAAAAAAAGAGGAAAGAAAAAAAAACAAACACAGAGCATTTTTGGTTCAATTTTTAAATTGCATTTTTCATTTTTTTTTTAATCACACTTAATTAGTTTTTTTTTTTTACACATATTTTTACTTTTTTTATTTGTTTTTGGTTTGAAATTAAATTGATAATTTTACAGTTGTTGTACACATCGATAACTGGATTTTTATTTTAAAATTACTATTATTTAAACAATTATATTATTATAATTATTATTAATTAAGATCGTGTTTTTTTTTCTTATTTAAACATTGTTTTATTTGTTATATATTTTGTTTTTGTTTAATTTTTAATAATAAATATGCGTACCTAATGTACATAAGAATTTTTTTTTTATTTTTACTTTGTGTTTTGGATTTTTCTTAGTTATAACATTTACATCAACTTTAAAACTAATTTTATAATAATTTATTTATTTTTGTTTTACTTGAAATCTGATTTAATAAATAATTTTTAACTAATTACTAGGTTAAGGTTGTCATTGATAATTAAATTTTTTTTTGGTTTTACTTAAGAAAAGTACAACTGTACAGCTATCACAGTCTTCCATATATATAATTTTTTTTTTGGTTTTAGTTTATTCATATTTAAATTAAAAAAATTAACAAAACTAATAATTTTTCTTAGCGGAGAATAAATTAACATAAATTATATTTTTTTGATTTGTGTGTTAGACATCCTAATCAAGGTTAACATAAATATTTGTATTGTTTTTTTCTGTTCTTCTCATGAATGCTTCCACATTGTCTGCCATAATATTATAATTTTTTTCATTTAATAAATCAAAACGAATGACTCGAAAACTTGAAATTTATTAATATTTAATCCATTCATAATTTTTTAACACTTTTATGATCAATCAAAATTTTAATTGTTGTTATTTAAATCAACAGCTTTTATTTGTAGCTTTTATTGTTTTTTTTTTTTATAAAAGGAGAAACTTATAATGACGAGTTTAGTTTTTGTTCTGTTTATGAATTGAATTAATTCAATATTTGGTTTCTTAGTAAACGATAAAAAGGGAATTATAATAATTATGAATGATAATGATATAATTTAGGCCTTTAAACATAAAAATCAATTTTCAAAGCTTCTGACTTTTGTTAAGTGTTTAATTTATGTATTCTTCCTTATTTTTACATTTTTGATGAGTATTTTTGTATGTTTTTGTATATAAATTCTTCGAGCCCTCAACGGTTCATGACTAATTTTTATGTAAATATTTAAACTCAATGGCGCAAAATTTGTTTAAATCAATTATATAGTATATGATACTAGGTTAATGCCACTTTGACAATTATAGTTTTCAAAAAGGTTTGCTTGATTTTATGCACAAACTATCACTGTGTTTTTTTAAGAAAGTAGATTTAGTACAATTCTAGTTAAAGATTTTTAAAGACTAAGAACTTTTTAGCAAGAAGTTTGAAAGTTAGAAAAGTATAAGAAAAGTAGTATCATTCTTATACCTCAACATCAAGAAATGTTAGGTAGAATTATTTTTAAATGACATTTATAAATCAACTACATATTGGAAAATTGTTTTGTTCAACCCCTTTTTCGTAACATTAAATGTTCTTATTTTATTTTGAAACAGAAACAAATGTGGTTTTAATTTTTTTTTCTTTGGCATTAGCACCAAACATTGTCAAAATGGAGTCTGCAAATTGAATTGGCCCTAATGAAATACCATTAAACTTGGTGGTAGAACATTTAAATTATAGTTGTCGCTTTAAAAACCTTCTATATTGATTGATGAGGAAAATGCTTTTATTGCGGCACTTGGCAACCGATACTTTTTTATTTAACGGTGGTCAAACAAAATTTTAGGAGATGCAGAAATTAAAAACGTCTAAAGGGCGGCAAATTCATTTTTAATTTCTGAAATTTTCAACTTTGACAACCTGCACAATATATTACCTTAGATTTGTGTAATGAGGTGGTTTTAAACTTAAACAGAAGTAATGTCATAAATTAATGATTCAAAATCTAAATCACTGTCCTGCTGAAATAGATAATGCTAAAACCCAATTCAGCAATTTGCAACAAACAAATCGTTTGACATCAGCAGCTGTCTGTAATTGGCATTTGATTGAACGCCATTTGCTAAAATTATGACACAATCACATTATGGTAATCCATATAGTCAATTTGTGTCAAAAATACCCCTAGCGGGAAAGTTGTTAAGTTCCTGTTTTCATTTATTCAATATTCTTTATATTTTTTTAGGCTGCTGAATCCGAATCTAATGGTTAACCAATAAAAAATCGTGACAAAACATGAAAAATCTAAGTTTTTTGCAATTTCTTTATTTTCATAACCAGAGTTACCAACAGGGTATTTTCGGCCGGAGACTCCAGGAATTCGATAAGATTCCATGGAATCCGATCTAACCTCTGGACTCCGGGCTTAGCCAAAATAAATCATTTGAGTTTTATTCAATTTTTCTGTACCAATTTTATCGATGCGCGAATTGAAGAACTTAGGCACTGATCTGAAATTTTCGTTAGAATTGAAGTTTATATCGCTATCGCATGGGGTGTTGTTACAAAGTGTTAGATCTATTTGGTAACGTGAAATTTTTTGCCAATTTGTACAAATTTTCAGAATTTGCTATCAAAAACCATAGAAAAAAATGTGTTTTGGAAATATGTGAAAAAAAAATTTGTTTACGTCAAAGCGAAAAAGCATCAAAACAGCAGTTCTCTAAAACAGCAAGACGTCAAAGTTACAAAACGACAAAACGGAAAAGCAAGAAAGTATCAAAGAGACATAGTGACAAGGCGTCAAAGTGAGGAAAAACATGTTTATTGGGGGTATAGAAGTACATACAATGGTTTTGGAAAAACCTCCATTTCTGGGCTTTTTCGAAATTTTACCAACTTCTGCTTAGTAGTTAAGAGCTATCAATTGCAGTACAAAAGCGATTGAAAGATTGAAAAAGTGATAATTTAAATAGATTTCGGTATATCAAAATATAACACCTTATACATAATAATTTCACGAATTTCGAATCATTAGTTTTGATTTAAAATTTAAAGAAAAATTTATTAAAAATTATAAAAAAAAATTTGACTTAGTCTGAATGCATTTCGGAAAAATTTTATTCCATCATCATCATGCAAACATGGCTTAGTTTGCACAGGATACAAATATCTATTTTTGTAACTCTAATATTTATGATACTATAGCCTAAGCACCACTTGGCTATAGTAAATGGTGTCCTATCGCCATAAAAATCTATAACTTCAGCCTACAAATGGAAGCACACTCAGATTTAATTTGTTCTATATTCAAGGGCTCAATATTGTGATTTATGTTAATTCGTTAGGGCAGATTTTTTATAAATATTTGTATTAATATTCCAAAAAAACAAAATGAATTAAAAAAAGTTCAAAATAAATTTTCAACAATACATTTGTTTGTAATTATTCTGAAAACGATTTTTCTGACACTGCATACGTAAAAAAAAAAGTTTGGATTTCAAATTTCTATTCTATTTACATTTACAATCGTATATTTTTACACATTGTGTCCATTTTTTTATAATAAATAACTTTTATGGCTGCTGTTTGTGAAGTTTACGAACATTTATTTATTTCATTTAATTTTTGTTTTTTGTTTTTATTTTTGAGAATGATTTACGAAGAATTAATATAAGACGTCGATGGATATCAAACTTTTTTTTTTTGATTTAATTATATTTAATTAAATATCTTAAATATACTAAAAAATATTGCTAAAATACACTGAGAATTATTTTGTTCACATTAATTTACGATTATATATTAAATTGTTTTACATACACATTCATTAAACATTTATTTAAATATATATATAAATTTAAATATTTTTTATGTTGCTATATAAAGAAGGGATTTATATATACTATATATATATAAAATTTTTTGTTTTATATTCACAATTAAAATACAGGTAATATATTATCTATACGGTATAGGTACTTCTACTATGTTTTTCTTAGTAAAAGTGTCTGTATATATGTATAGGAGTGGTGGTATCTATGTACAAAAATCAATTATTCGCTTTTCTCTTTTTTTTGTTGCCAGGTTCGGTTTATATTCGACGCCATTGATGCTTTGACGACTTATGACGCGACGGGCGCGGTGGTGGTGGCAGCAGTGGCGGGTTTTGAAGTCTCAGTTGCAGGGGTATATAATGGTGGAGCAGAGAATGGAGGAAATTATTTTTTCCGTTTTTTTTTTTTATAAAATCATTTTTGTAAAGATTCTATTTTTCTCCACCATTTTTTTGTTGTTTTTTTTTTTTATTTTTTTGTGTGAAAATAATAATTAAAGTAGAGCACAGTTTGGCGCGTCGAACCTGTTATATGTTTGCGTTTGCGAGGATGGGGTTAGGGTGAGATTGGTGATTGTGTGAATCCTCTTGGAGCGATATACGCGATGGCAAGTGATTTGGGGGAGGTAACAACAAAAACAACAACAACATCGACTGTGATTATATTCTATATAATATGCAGACACATTGAATACATACAGCGCATCACTCTCAATATACACTCAACTTTTTGGGGGTTTGAGTTGAATTGGATGGTTATTCCAGGAGTGGAGTATAGTTGGATGATGATGATGCTCTCTGTCATTTCAAGTAAGTGGTGTTGTGGTGCCATCAGTGTATGTGTTAAGGTGATGGTGGTGCTGATGATGGTGTTGTTTTTGATGAAGATGATGATTTTAAAATCCACCCCCTGACGATGATGGTCATGCATAGTGCGGGTAAGAGCTCAAATGAGGTGCCACATGTGATGGGCCGACATGACTCATTGAATGGGGCTGATAGAGATTCGTTGCTGGATTACCCCAGTTGCCCCATGATGCTGCTGATGGAAATATTGAAGCTAAAAGAAAAATAAGTGAAAAAAAAAATAAAAAATTTTTTCATTAAATTTCTAAGTTAAAAGAAAAAAAATAATTTTTTAAGTTAAAGTTATTTTTATGTATACAAATGAAAAGGAAGAATCTTTAGAGATAGATATCTACCTGAGGACGATGTCATACCGTGATGCGGGCTCATAAATGAACTCAGCTTTGCACTATGGTGATATGGAGTCATAAACAAATCACTTTGGTATTTGTACGTTGGATCACTTGCAGCTGGTTGTGTTGCAGCTGCCAATCCTTGGAAATCGAATTTATATGCATAACGCTTGCCATGGACTTTTGTCATGATATTTTTATCATAATAATACCTGAAAATTCAAATAAGAAAATTTAATAAATAAATAAACTTTAAACCTGCATTATTAATTTTTTTTGCAATCTGTATATAGTTTTTTTATATTTTATGTCTAAGCGAATATCGCTGTATTGTTTGTTGAAAGTTATCACAACTTATAGGTTATTGTTCTTAGCTTTTTCTATAGTATTGAAAACTCAGGTCTTTTGAATTTGGTAATAGAATTTAGGCACGCTGACACGATTCATCGAGCAGCATTTATTCCTCTTGTTTTCTGCATACGAAGTATTATCTGTGCGAAAATGCTTATATACTTATAACCAGGGCTTGGATTTGTATGTGCTTATAGAAACACAAAATATGCTCATACAATTATTAAGAAGTAGTGAAAATTTGAAAAAAAAAAAAAATCTGTGTTTTACTAAACAGTAATACAAAATTTAAATTTTTTTTGAGATAATTAAATATAAACTACACTTCAGCGAATTAAAACTAAAATAAAAACTATCTTCAAACCGGATTTGAGTCAAATAAGGCAGAGTGGGAACCTTTAAACACTTTTATGGTTTAGAGCCTCCAAAATCCTAGTGTGATGGGATTATTGGCCTGTAAGTTATCGGCATTTCGAGGAATTTATTTAAAGTTTAATTTAAACCCATTTTTGATTGAATTTAATAAAAATTGATATTTTGTTCTTATTAAAATACAAACTAGGTCCTTGTGTTCAAAAGTACCCCACATGTGGGGCAGGTTTGAAAGGAAGTATTTATAATTATTTTTAACAGTAAATAATGAATAAGTATGACTGCATATCTATTGAAGAAAACAATAAACTGTATGAATAAGTTAATTATGTAGAGCTGAATATACAAAAAACTTTAATAGGATATAAAATCTTTTTAAAGGTCTCACTATTTAAAAAATAGTCTTTTGAAAATAAATAGATAAAACAAAATTTTTGAAGCAAAAAGTCTCGTTGAGGCTTTAATTTTAATGTCCATCTGTCTTACGAAGAAAAAATTAAAAACATTTTTTTCAATAACTAGTTTTAAACCTTGGCCCAACTTGTTAAACAACATAAAATTCGGCCTAACATATTTTTCAAGAACTTTACCTTTATGTTAATCAAAATGAAGGTGTGAATTTAATAATAATTTTGCAAAAACGAAAAACCTTAGTAAAAAAATTTTAAACTCTTACAAAAAAAAAATATTACAAAAATAAAATGTACGCATAATAACTGCATATTTAGCTATTGTCGGATGATAGCATAAGAGATGCACCGCAAAGTCGTTGACGTGTAAAGATATCGTGTATTGCCATGTTAAAAATTAATTTTAGGCTTTGAAATATTTTGATGTTAAGATTTTATTAGCCATGTTCAAAGGTATCCCGCGTCTATAAGTGAAAAATTCTTATACATATAAAAGAATATTTAAGTTTGTAACTGTAGCGTTATTTTGAAGGAAAGAATTGCATTAGCTGATAAGTTTTCCATAGGTTCTCATCTTCATAACGGTTCAACGTCAACATATTATAATTGAGGTATTTTTTATTTTTAAGTATACCCCTATATTGTTTATTTAAAACATTTTAAATTTTCCTAACGGGAATGATATTTGGGATTGTGTTTAGTGCTTCATGGAATTTAGTATTCAAATTTTACTTATGGACTTTCGTCAAAGTACAAATTTTAATATTTAAAATATATTTTAAAATTTAAAGAAAAAGATGGAAAAATATGTATTTATTGTTTAAATTTTCCCAAAAGGACAAAAATGCATTTATATGCACAAATAAATTTATTAAACAACTTTTTAAACTGATTTTATACACCAACGTGATTTACATCATCTGATTTCTTAAACAAATCTCAATTTATGAGAACAAAAAAAAAACGTTTGGAGCGTTTTTTTTAAATTATTTTTAATTTATAAAATTTTTTACGCAATTTTTTATAATTCATTAACGCGGAGTTAAAAAACTAATTTTGAAAAAAATAACATTTTCGAAATATCGAATTTTCAAAAAATAAAATAAATTAATAAATAAATTTTTTTTAAATCCAAAATTTAATTTTTTTGAAAATTTTAATATGCAATATTATTCAAACTTATTACAAGCTCTTGTGTAATTTTTTTATTAAAATCAGTTTAACAGATAATGAGGAAGTCGAAAAAAAAAAAAAATGGTTCTATGAAAGATATCGTTTTTAATCTATAGACACAATTTTTTGTCCAATAATATGGTAGATCGTATGATATTAGATCATACAGAAAATTTTATCAAAATTGTAGGAGTTGTTTTTCAGAAAAAAAAAATATTTTCCTTACTGGTTTTTAGACACTTGTACATATAGGATATAATTTTCATTTAAAATCTGCTAGATTATATTAAAAAACTGAATGGGTGCCAAGTTTAATAAAAATATATCAAGTCGTTTTCGAATTATTAAGTTCTCAAAGTTGTTCTTTTTTCTGAATTTAATATCAAAATGCAAATTTATTTATAGAAAACTAAATTAAACTCTGCAAAATAATAATAAGCGAAATAAGAAAATTATAATGCGAAATTATAAAAAGCAAAATAAAAATGACGATGTGAAATGAAGATTTTGCAAAACGATATAATAGTTGGTTATGTAAAACTTGTAAAACAAAAATTAAAGGGCAATTTAATGTGAAATAATAGTTAAATTGCGCGAAATGAGAAATTTTTCAAATAAAAAAAAAAACCAAAACAATTCAAGAGATGACCCCGACTTAAATTTCACTTGTTCAACGAGCAATTTATGTATATTGTGTTAAAGGCCCCCAAGCAGGGGCGGACTGGGCCACCCTATGGGCCTTTTATACAGATTTTTTGGACCCAAAAGGATCTCAGGAAGTCCAATTAGGGACCCCCAAAATCATACACTTTAAGCGAAACTATAGTTGGGGCTCCCGGCGTTAGACAATAACACTCAAGGAAATAACGCCCAAATCGTTTGGAAATATCGCCCAAATTTTTTTATCGCCTAAAAAAAATTTAGAAATATCGCCCAAATTTATATTTTTCCAAATCTTAAGTTAGAAATATAGCCCAAATATTTTCAATGTCTTTGTATGCAAAGTCTCTTTTGCATTCAAAGAATCTGTTTTTATACAAATGTATATGCATACACCCAGCCTCGCACCTACACCAAATCCTATAATGTACATTTGGGGGGTTGTATAAAGCAGGGGGGTTGCAGGGTGGCAGTATGCCCCTCCATACATACCTCAGTGTTTATACGCTGGTTTAATTTTCAAAAATCCATATTGTAAATGTTAGTATTGAGTCTTATTATTATTTAGTCGTTATTTCCTAAAATTTCGGCCTTATTTCCTGTTTCTGGATTTCTTTTGGGCGATACTTCCAATATTGGGCGTTATTCCACTTTTTTCTTTTAAAACTTTTATTTTGGGAGTTTTTTCCTTTAAAAATAAATTTAAAAAATTGGAAATAACGCCCAAATCGAGAAAAAAAACAACAACAATTGTTCAGAATTTTTTTTCGGGATATTTCCAAATCGTTTTGGGCGTTATTGCCTAACGCCAGGGCTCCCACAATATAAATATTGAGTCATTGTGCCCTCATTGGCAACCTAAGGAGGCCCCCAAATTATTCTTAGGAAACTTTATATTCTATAGGTTTTTGAATTATCACTTAGAGTTCATTTATAAGGCGCCAGTTATAGCTTTCATTGAAACTCATTGAAATTTTAATTGTTAATTTTGAGGCACTTAAAAAGTGAAATCAGTGATTATTTAAATGCAAATAAAAAGCTGATAACTCAATTATTATTTCTAGTCAAAAAAATATTTCATTTTGGCCCAACCTATCGCAGGAAATGAATTTCTTTATTGCAATGATTGAACTACCTTACCATTGATCATTGAAATCTTAGAAATCGTTTTATGTGAAAGGTAGCGCCAAAATGAAATATTTTTTTGACTAGAAATAATAGCCGTGTTTTTTTGCAAGCCCGGGGGGAATTGGATGAAAAAAACGACGTCGGTGCTAAACAATTAACATGTTAAATGCAACAACAACTAATCCCGGAGAATTCTCGGGGTTTAACTTAAGCGCACCGAAAAACTGTGTTACCGGCATGAATTGCTTACATGTTATCGATAGTTTGTAGGAAAACTCCATGTTTTTTACTGTCATGGCGTCGCTAATCCCCGCTGTCGTTTTTTTCAACCAATTCCCCCCGGGCTTGCAAAAAAACACGTCTAATAATAGAGTCATCAGCTTTTTATTGGCATCAAAATAATCACTGATATCGCTTTTTTAGGGCCTCAAAACTGAAAATTAAAATTTTCAATGATGAGTTTCAATGAAAGCTTTAACTGGCCCCTAAAGAAAAGCTTTCACCCAAAATTTCAAGGCCGCAGAAACAGAATAGAATAGAAAAGAACAACAACGATAATTCGATTGCTGTTAGTATTTTCGAAGTTTCGGTAGAAGTAGGAATTATAAAATTATGTTTAACGATAATTTTTCTATCGTCGTTTTTGGAAGTTATTCTTCTTTAGTCCTTCTTCTCATTTTGCTATTTAGAGGCCCTTTTTCTTAAAGAACCGTCGGCCATGAGGCCCTTTGACTCCCAGTCCACCTCTGTCCAAGTGGTTGAGTATTGATTTTTCTTCTGATAGCTAAAATTACCTGCAGTTTTATAACTTAACTTGCTTATATTATGTAGATTTTTTTTTTAGGTACATATAATGTACACGAGTTTAAACAAGGACATTCAAATACAAACAAAAGATATACAAATAAAAAAAATCATAAAAAAGGACTTCTACTATATGGAATTTCTGTTCTTGTTTTCAAATAAATTGTTTGGTGTAGGTATGTAATTATAGTTTAAGAAAGTTTGCACTAACAAAAAATAAATTAAAACTAAAAATAAGCTATTAAGTATAAGTTAGTTGATATGTAGGCTAGCTTTAATGGATTTTGTCAAGGCTTAGATTAAGTTAAATAAAATAAAATTAAAAGCTCCGAAATAATGGGCCAATCTTAATTTTCAGAGAATGTTCCTTGTTAAATCATTTTAGATATTGGCCGGTATAAGATCTTTGTCACAGTTAAATCTTTTTTTATTTCTCAAAATAATAGTTTAAATTTTAATTATAGGTTCGATATATACATACATGGAATCTTCATTAAATTTGTTCAGAATAAAACTGAACAATTTTTAATAATTTCTGAAGGTAAATCTACAGACTAACAAAAAAAGGGAATTTCAAATTTAACCTCTTTAAACTTTGATTCCACACATTTTTTTTTTCAAATTAATCGAGTTCAAATTACTTACTCGCTTTCTATAACATCTCCAACCCAATTTTTCATATATATATAATAAACCAATTCTTCTCGCTTTGTAAAGAGTAAAAAAAAAATAAAAAAAATAAAGAAACAATTTCCAAATAAGATGAACAAAGATTAGTATAGGTACATTATTACATGTATATAAAATAATTTATATCTCCACAAACAAAACAACATTAAACACATTTAAATACAATCAAATTCAATAGAACAAAAGACACGACCAAATCATTGTACAAACAATGAGGCGATAAACATAAAAATAAAGAACTAATAATAATAATAATCAGAAAAGTCAGAAAAATAACCCTCATTAGTGCAGGAGGTGCAATAAAAAGCAATTTCTTTTATATGCGTAACTCGATTACTGTCTATCGTAGCTAATTTCATACACAAAAGGGACGACTACAAAGTATAAACGACCATATAGACCATTTGCAACATCCCAACAGAAATGTTTGTATACTCGTATACTATAGAATTTCCTAAAGTAAATGGTCCATTGGGAGCATATATACCACCGACACGGCCACCGCCACTGCTGTCAACACGATTTCATTGCATCTCACCCTCATACTACTGTTGAATGTATGATGACAGCCTTGAATTGGCGGCGGCCGGCGGTGTTACACGATGGCGGGCGGTGGTGGTGGCGGCAACAGTCCTCGTGGAAAGTCCTGAAAAGCAACTTTGAATCAAAGAGATAAATACAGCGCATCCGTTCTAATGGAATTTCAGTGATTTTCTTTTATTATCGTCGTAGCTGACACGGGATGTTTAACAGTGGGGTAACATTTCCAAAAAATTGGAAATAAATAAAAAAAAAAATTAAGTGTAAAAACTGAAACTCTTCTTGATTTTATATTTTAAAAAAGAGTCACCGATAAAATTCATCTGACCGTTCGGGTCGTATATTCGATACGACCTCATAAACGTTCATACATTTTTATCAAAGAAACGTGGTCCATTGCCATACCAAAGTTCTTTCGGTTCAACTTGAATTCTTGAATATATCTCGACTTGCTTTACAAATTGTTCCACTATATAGTATATACCTACAACTCGCTACTGGAGGGTTGTAAAAAAAAATTCTGAGGGAATTGCTTTTGTTTCATCTTTTCGACCTTTTTGTGGTAGCAAACAACACAATTGTATATAATATGTATGTATGAGTACTGAGTAGTCT
Organism: Epistrophe grossulariae; assembly: GCA_929447395.1. Taxonomy (NCBI): domain Eukaryota; kingdom Metazoa; phylum Arthropoda; class Insecta; order Diptera; family Syrphidae; genus Epistrophe; species Epistrophe grossulariae. The sequence goes on from OV839568.1 coordinate 118,284,631, forward strand.
TTATTTCACATCAGGAGACGACTTCTAGTTTCTGAGCTAAAAGGGTTTTTTTTTCTGAATCAAAAGCTTTTGAATTCGCGCATCAATCTTACTCCACACGAGAAAAAAAAAAAGAGTCATAAATGTGTATTATACATGGAACTGCCAAAAGGGTGCTAAATTAAGCTCATGTTCCTTTGCAAATATTATATTCTGCAAGATAAAGATGATGCTGATGGTGATATATTGATGGTGATGATGGCTGAACACTAAAGGCCCATTAGGAATGCCAATACTTGTTTGGCACTTCAAAGTGACAATCAAGTCAACAGCTCAGATGTTTGTTATCCTTTAAATGCTAATCCCTGTTAAAGACTATCTCTATACCATTTACCATTTGATGCACATGAAGAAGCTCACATCATAAAGATATACAAACCAACAAAAAGGGGTTGGTTGCTTAGGTGTGATTGTTGAGTATATGAATGCCAGAGGACTAGCTATATGTTTCTTTACCACATGTTTTCTTTTCTTTTTTTTCTTGAGTTCTTTATCCTTATTTTTTTTTTTGTTTCTGTGGGTGGTTAAAAGTTGTGTTTTGGGCAATTGTTGTGGAAAAGTGTGAATCCTTTTTTTTTCATTATTATTTTTATTTTCCTTGTTTGTTTGCGGATGATTTCACAATCCTTTTTTCCTTTGATTACACTTGATCGGGCGATTGCAAGTGACAGAAACTTTATTTGAACATTTTCTTTTATCAATTTGTGCGAGATGTGATTTGTTTATTTGCTTGGAAAAAAAAGGGTTACAACAAAGATTTTATGTGGAAATAGGATAATTTTTGTTGACATTGATTGTAGAATGATTAGCTTATAGGACTTGGGTTTTGAGCTCATTTATAGTGATGTATGTTTTTTTTTTTATATTTAGGTATATAAGTACTTTTTTTTCCAAATTTGTATAAGTAAATTTAAAAGAAATGGATCTTCGTTTACGTCAGTAATAATTTAAAAAAACCTTACCTTAAATCGGTAATTTAATCTTTGACGATTGTCCTTAGTCTTATATTTCCCCAATGTTTCTACATACAATATTTAAATATCTATACCCAATTCTAACTTTTATTTCGTTCAATTTTATTTCCAAAATCAACTTTTAAATAGTTTTAACACAATTCGCATATCACCGTTCCTTAATACGAGAACTGGACCACCGTAATCAACATCATAAATCATCTGGTTGCTGATGTCTCCGACATTCCTCGAACTTAAATGGGCCATACAAAACGCTCGCAATGAAAAAAATTCGGTGATTGTAGGAGATTCTACATGAAAATGGAGCCGGTGCAACAATCACCTAAATATCAATACTGCGACTTTTTGGAAAATTTCTTGAGATCAGCTGCAGATCAGCTTGAGATTAAGGCAAACGAACAATGACGCTGTTACGAAAAATTTTCGGCAAACGCTTTATTTTAAAAAGCGTTTTCAGTCTTCCGCTCCCAATTACTTCGTTTGGAAAATTGAAAAGAAAAAGTATGCATAAATATAAGCCAGAGATCATATTCTCCAACTGGAAAACAATATTGGAAAAACCACGAGCGAAACCACCACGAAATTTTGACTAAATTCATGGAAAAAGTACGGCTTTGTGAACCTCTTTCATACAATGAAGCTGAGTTTTCAACAAGTTTCAATTTTTAGGTGAGAAGGGCACCAAGTAAGAGGATCTGAATGTTCTACGATTGGTGGAGATTGGAAATTAAAAGAAACGTCAAAAACTCTCCAGCAACTTGTTTCCTCGTGTGAAAGGGGACTAAATGCTATGAAGTGTGCCAAGACTTTTTGTTTGCATTAATTTATATTTTTGGTAAACAAAAAAGCAAATATCATTCTTCTTTTTTTTTTTGCTCAAATTATTTAAGAAAAATATAAGCATAATTTTCATGTTTTCGAACATTTTTCTTTTTACTAAATTAATGTTTTTATATTTCATACGTGAGACGTGCGATTAAATTGTGTCATGATTGGGGCAACCTGTCAAGTTAATTTGATGAACAAGGCAAAAAATTATATTAATTTTAAAACCATTCAGTCAAATAATACATCGCTGAACATACCCACTAATTTGACACAGGAGGGGGAGGAGAAATTGTTAGTTTTGTTAAGTAAACGAACATAGGTATTAAATAAATGTGTTTGACAAGCTTACATATTTTCGTTTGGTCTTTTATTTCGCTGTAAAACAAAATTTAAAAAAGTGTTAGTGCTGGGACTCACGGTTAGATGTGTAAACATACGAAAAGTAACGTGAGGCTCAGAACCACAAGATACGTCACGTTTTTTTTTTCACTCTACCGCCAGTATAGATGTTTACACATCAAAAAGACTATATCAGCCCTATCATGAATTCCATCATAATCGAAAAAGTACAAACAGAGCACACAGATGTCACAAAAAAATTCTGCCAATGAACGTCAAATGTCACAAAAAAATCCACAAAATTTTAAATCAATTCACTTCACACGCATCCTTCTATGGAATTTTAACAGTTTATTACTTGACAGATAGAAAAAAAAAAATATATATTTTGACGTATAAAGAAAATATCACGCATTAGGAATTTGTTCAGGGGAAAATGAGATCTCGGAGATCTCAGCAATCTCAGCTACATGAATTGAATTTCTCAGCAAAATTTCTCAGGTTTTCTGTCAAAATGCTAAGGAAATACTTTTGGATTCGCTTTATCACTTTTTGATGAAGCGAAATCTCCGAGATCTCATTTTTCTGAACGCGCCTATATATAATAGGTATCAAGGGCAAGCATTTAACTTGATTTTTAACGGTGAAAAAACAAAACGTCCATTGTTGGTATTTTCAGTTGTATTCAATAATTGACATCGTTATAGCCAAACCGTCTTTTTGATGAAATTTAGTACAGAAGTGTTCGGGATTATCAATCGAAAACGCCATTAAATTGATGAAGTTAATTCACATTGACTTTATATGTCAACTTCATGTGGTCGTCATCGTGAAAAACAACGAATTTTTGATATTGTAGAAGCATGGTCAACGTGTTGGAATGTGTTCAATTCAACTTTTAACAATTCAACTTGTTGACACCGATATGTGAAGAACCACGTTGACGCATTTTATAAGTCAGCATATAAGATAACATTGTCTTTTGTGTGATCCTCTTTTATACGTTGATGGGATGAACTTTGACAGTGCGTTGTCATTTCTCAGCTTTGCTGTCAAAATTCTGAGGAAAAAAATCATGGATTCGCTTGCTCACTTTTTGAGTGAGATAAATCTCCGAGATCTCATTTTTATGAACACGCCAATTGATTATTAGTTGGTGATATTAGAGAGTCAACCCATTGTTTGTTTTATTGTATAGCTTAGGTAATTTTTAATAGTTTACTCAGCATTTAGAGAATTTGAGAGTTTTTCGTTTATTTATTTGACCCTTCACACACATTTTCTGCGAAATTTCAATTAAATGATTTTTTTCTTTTGTTGTTCTTTTCTTCTCTTATTGCTCTCATGATGCAATTATATTACATACATACATATAAATCTGTGAAATTGATTCATTTGTCAACCTAGCGGGTGGTTAGATATTGTTGTTGTTGTAAATATTCGTTTTCGACAATTTATTTGTACTTATTTAGTTTTCTCATCATCAATCGTCTGTCGAGTCGACAACCGACGATGTCTCGTTCAATTTCATTTTCATTTCAGAGTTTATAGATATTTATTATCACATTAAGTTGGGTTGGCCTTCAAATTATATAGACGTATACATCGTATGACATATGCGCCAATATATATAAATGTTGTATACCTATTTGCCAAGAGACCAGCAAGATTATTATTACAAAAAGAGGGTAGTATGCGGGACGAGAATAAAAATCCACCCCTGTCGGCTTGGCTATATGGCTTTGTGCTGCTACCGGAAGAACATCAAAAATAACAAACAACAACTTTTCGTCCCCAAAAACCAAAATAAATAGAAATTTTATATTATATTGACAGACTCACAGTTAACATCGATTTTGTCAATCTGAAATATATTTTTTGATATTGCTGCAGCCAAATGGCGAAAATAAAATAAATACATCAAAAAAGGTTTTTTCTTTGTTTGCTTTTTTTTTGCTTCAATTTTAGTCTCTAATTTTTCGATTTAGTATTCCAATCACATACCTTCCAAACGTTCCTAATCAATTGCTAATCAAGTGGCGAATTGAGGTCATTATATATGTTGGAGATATTTTTCAACCCCTGTTGAATAGTTACATATGTATGAAGGAGGACGAGTATATTGCAATGGCAATCAATTATTAGGGTTTTTCTTCTTTTTTTTTGTTGATGATGGTTGAATTATATTAAGAGTGCAATTAGACATTGTTTTTTTTTTTATTTTTGTTCTTACCTTAGAGCTCTACTCAGCTTATCGTAATTCATGTTGGGCTTTGATTTTCTCTCACCCCATCGTCGAGCCACTTCGTCGGGATCAGTTAATTTGAATTCACCGTTGGTACCCTCCCATGTAATGCAGCCCGCATTACTTGAATCACTTAATAGTTCAAGGAGGAATTGCCACAATTGAATTTGTCCGGATCCTAGAAAACAAAACGAAACAAAAATCATTAAAATTAAATCGAAATCGATGCGAGAGGAGGGTCTATAATGTTTAGCAAAGTTAAAGCCTAATTATTTGAGATGAGGCTGCTTGTCTTGGTATTTGTTTATGACAATTTGTTTGATAATTTAGTAAATAGTAAAACCTTAAGGCTCAATAAGTTATTTAAATTTCAATTTCTAACTAGTTCACAATTAAAACAAAAATGTTATCCCACTTCTGAGTAAAGTAGGAAAAACTAATTTTCCTCAGTACATTTACCTTCCAAACTCTGCTAAACTTTCTTAAAAGAAATTGTATTTAAATCGCCTTCACCTGATCTCATAAGCTTTATTATATCAAACCAATCTTTAAATAATAACAAGTTAATAAACTTCACAATAAAATTTTATAAAAAAAGAAATCAAAAATCGATTTATAATCGTTACTGTCAGTTGCCGATTTGTTTTCACACCACACACCCATCACTTAATAAACCCTATATAGCGCATTATACCCTTAACCTATAAGTCGAAGATGATGTGTGTTTCATAGAAATGATGGGAAGAGCATGTTTCATTGATTGTCTGAACGATGTATATACTGTTAGAACCAGCCCTTAAGCTTTTATATTGTTGCCACATTCAAAAAGCCATGATTTGCAATTAACGTAATATTCATGATGATCTCACACATGAGTGGTGTTAAAAAGCCGAATACACACAGAGAGAAAAACCTCCCCCAAACCCTTCGAACAAAAAAAAAAAAAAAATTAAATAACAATAAAGAAAGAAGAAAATAGAAAACATCATGCCCTTTTCTTGAATATAACATCAGAACAAGTCAGTCAGTCAATGTTGTAACTTTTATACATATATGTAACTGTAAATGGTAGACAGAATACAGCACACAACGCAACAATACACTATAAGAGCCTAATTGCCAAATGATTAAGCGATTTATGATGTTCCCATGAAAGGCATGACGAGCGCATCAACCCCTCGCATTATTTCCGCTTAAAAAGGAATATTCCAGCACAATCCATTCATCACGTTAAACTACCCCCGGAGAGCTAGGATATATAGCTCCAGCTCGTTGGTTGTTTCGTATATACCTATATAGATACTCATAGATATAGATGATGATGGAAAAAGACCTTTGCGAATTTTCCACTCGATTGACACAACAAAATATACATGTTCATATAATATTTTATCTTTCTATAGTTTCCCCGATGTATAAATAAAAGCAAAAGCATAACGACTGAATGTATCAACATATACATTTATGCGAAACGAAAACTCGTTCCCATATATGACCTATCATGGCGGGGGTGCTAGATACCCACAACATAGTCGATTAACTACCCCCTCCCCCCCACACTTATAACATCACAGTGAATTTATTGTCCAATTAAATTTAACTTAAAGTTTACGTCACTTCTGTTGAATTTTTTTGGGAAACTAACAGAAACAGATATTTTTCGAAATTCTTACTTTTGTAGAAATATTTTTTTTTTCTTGTGCACGATTGGTGCCTTTTGGCCGACCTCTATCCCTATCAGAGTATATCAGACCCTGATGTTATTATGGGGGGAAAAGTTTTCTTTCTTGAAGTTATAATAAATTCGAACGATTTCATGCTCAGGTGATTCTTTTTTATCCTTGAAAAGCTCTAAAGCCAAAAATGTATATAGGTAGATGTATAGATGTGGGTGGACGAAAAAGTATAAAGGAGGGTTTATATATTACAGAGCTAACTTATATTTAGTTGGGGGACATACTCTTATTATATACATTCATATATATTTATATATTGTAGTATATTGAAAGACTTATTGTTAGATTGCATGCCAATAGACGATTAGGGGTTCTTCGGTTACGGTTGAAGCTTCAATATTGCTTCATTTTCTAAGAGAGTTCTTAAAGTTAAATTATTTTTCTTTTTTTTTTTTACTATAATAATGTTGGTTTGGGGGTTTTTTTTGGTCAGTTTAGAAAAAAAAATGGCTACTATGACTTGCTTATGTCTTTATACAAATTTTGAAAGGGTGAAACATTTAAGCCCTCATATCAGAATGAATATAAATGGCCGTTACAAATCAGCAGTATAAAATATAGAGTATATTTGTAGACAAAGGAGTACAAGAAAAACTCATGGAAAAATGTATATTCAATCAATTTCAAAAACAACTAAACTGAAAATTCTAAAAAAAAAAAATATGTTGCCCGAAGTCGAATACCAATCAGCTGGACTATCTATAACTATCCAGAAATTTTTAAATAGCTTTGAGATATTATTGTATTTGTACTGTCGTTGGTTGGCTATTTTCTATATCAATAGATTACAACAATACAAACTTTCCCGGATAGCTATATGGATGGGTAACTACCCGAACTTTGACTTAGGTAATATCAGTGTGTTCAAAAAGTGAAGTGACCATATTATAAAACTAGAAAAATTAGATAAAAAAATTCGAACAAATTTTGAAAAACCTAAATTTCGATGGATATAGCTTTATTTTATAAATGCCTTATAAGCAATTTCGAAAAAGGATCCTTAAATAGGGTCAGGGATAAAGTTCTTATGAGGTAGAAGGTGTGAATTTTGTTTGCATAATAGTACATAATATTTCGAAAACAATCTGAATCTGGGGCCCCATCACGTAAAACAAAAATGATCGAGAGATATCGTTTTGATATCTTTATTTTTCTCTACAGATATGATAGAGATAGCAATGATCGAAACGATATCATTTGATAGTTTTCGTTTTACGTGATGAGGCCCCTGATTTTTGCTTTTTATATAAGTTCTATATGGCAATTTATATAGATTCGTAGAAAAAACGAATTCGAGATTTTAATCAAACTTGACATTACGATAGTAACGAAAAAAGTACGTCCCTTAATTTTGTGGACACTTTTTGGAGGAATCTTAAATCTGCTTAGTTGTTGTGCAATCCCCAAAAATTTGTAGCTTGTATAGTTTCTGAGTTAATAAAGTTTCCCCTTAAATAAGTCTGAAGTTAGCGGTATAAATCTAAAATAGTAGAAATTTTTAAGTTTGCTTGACACCCAAATTTGAAGCATTTTTAATGCTCCTGAGTTGCCAAAACCTTGATTTTGAAGCTCAAATAGTTTATTTTATATTCAAGTTTCCGCTAAAATAAGTATGAACAATAATTCATGGTCTTATGGATCATTTTTATTTACATTTTAAATTTAAAAAGCTATTTTCAAATGAAACCGACAAAATATAAAAAAAAAAGTGTGATTTAAAAATTTTTGTTTTGCCATAAATTATAGCTTTTTAAATGCTATTTTTTTACGCCAAGTAGAAATTTGTAGTTCTACGATTTTTTGTATATGTAAATTTCAAGAAAGCCCAAAATGAGGCTCGAAATCTAAAAAAAATGAGAAAATCCAAATTTTTCCTTGCATGAATTTGAAGTCTACCTAAACTTAATTAAATTTGCAAATTTAGATTTTGTTGCTCGAATAGTTTTTTTGATTTAAAAGATTTCGCTAAAATAAGACGTTATTCCCGTATGTAACTTTCAAAATTTAAATAAAAATCATTTTTGAATTGATAATTTGCTGAGCAAGAATTTTTTTTGAAGCTTTTCTAGATAATTCTTTATTTGAATTTTAAGTTTAAAAAACATATTTTCGGTCCGCTAAAATAAAACTGAAATTGGCGGACAAAATCTAAAAAACTGAAAACTGCTATTTTCTTGCACCAAATAAAAATTTGCAGCTCCAACGTTTTTTATATATTTAAGTTTAGGTATATTTACACGCGTATAATTAAATTTAGGCACTTCAAAATTCAAATCCCTGCAAAAAAAAATTTGGATTTTATAATTTTTTTTCGAATTTGGAAGTCCGATTTTGAGCTAACTTGCTATGGTATTTAGTTTTTTAAACTTAAAATGCAAATACAAAATTATCTAGAAAAGCTACAAAAATAATTTTTAAAAACTTCAGAAAAATGCTATCCTACCCATAAATCCTCTTTTTTTTAATTTTCGATCTTCCCAAAAACTGTTCATCTGATTTTGAACAATTTTTTTGTGGAGAATATTTCAAAAAAATTTAAAAGTATTGAATACCAAAAATTTCCCAAAAAAATTTTGATCGACTTTTAAAAAAGTTTTAATTTTTTTTTTTTGATCGATTTGATTTGATTGATCGATTTTTATTAAACTTAGCACCCAGCAGTTTTTTTTTTTTAATATTATCTAGCACATTTTAAATAAAAATTATTCTTATAACCATACATTAAATTTTACATGGGAGTTAATATCAGTTAGTTCTACCAATTATTGGAAAAAATGTTTGCATCTACCGTTTAGTAACGGTATCTCTCATAGAATTTTTTTTTTGATTTTCGAGTATCTCATAATCTGTTGTACCGATTTTTATGAAATTTTCACACAAGGACTTTTAATAATTTTGAATAGTATTGCATAACAAAATTAAAAAAAATATTAATTTTGGATTTTTAAAAAAATTTCAAAATAATTTTTTGAAAATTTAATATTTTAAAAATGGGTAGATGATTTTTTTAATTCATTTTTTAAAACTGCTCCAATGATGTTCAAAATTTGTTTCTCAATTATTGAGATTTGAGTAATCAGATGGTGTACATCGCGTTGGTGTTAAAACAATTTCAGAAGTGTTTTAATCAATTTATTCCTAATTATGTTGAAATAAAATTTCTTTTAATAATATTTACCAGTCGTAAAAAAAATACCTTTTATATAAATTTGTATGGACTCGACAATAGTAAAAAAAAAATATGTTATACAAAAATAAGTTTATATAAAAAAAAAAAACAACATTTTAGCGGCATTTATTTTTATTTTCATAATTTTCAAATTTTCAATATCTAAATCAATTCAATTTGAATCATCTATATTTTTGTATATATATATATATTTATTTATATTTTATTTAAATACGTTAGTATTTAAGAATTTCAGAGTGCCATTTTCGCCGTAATTATGAAAATCAACTGAAATGTTAAAATGAGAAAATTAGGGATCGTCAACCAAAGACACAAAAGTGTCTTCACAGTGAATTAAGAAAAAAATATTGAAACAAATTAAGAGGTCGAGAAACTTAATATTCCACTAACCACGCTCCAATTTGTATAAATTCTTATGATTCCTCTTTTGATCAATTCGAAAATTAGCAACTGAAACATTAAATGATGAAATTTAATAAAACTAAAAGAAATAAAAAATCTTTTCAAATAAAAATCTGTTAAATCTGTTACACCGAACAAAACAAAATTAATTGATATTTTTATTGTTTTATATATATGCGTTACATATGTAGGTACTTAAAATACCTACACAACATTTAAATAATGAATAAAATAAATAAGTCAAACAAACGAAAAACTTTTTGCTTTGTCTAACGTTAAATATTACACATGAGTTAATAGAACAGCCTATACAATGAAATAAGCAAATAAATATCTTTAAGTAAAAACTAAATTAGTTTAAACAAACAAAACTGTTTAATAAGATATAATAAAACGAAAAATTCAATTAAATGAGAGCGCCCACATCAAACAATTCAAACAAACAAAAATATGACTGTTTCGAGCATGTGAACGATGACTATTGTAAATGTAGTATTCTTGTTTCGTTCATTCATAAATCTACATCAAATAGAGCAACAAAAAAAACAGTTTTTGTTTTGCTTTCTTTGGGGTGTGTGTTTAAAACAAACATTTTTGTTTTGTTTGGTATGAGTCTATAACCTAACAGAAAAGAAATTTGTATAATAATGTTGAAAGAGAGGATGATGTATTTTGTATGAATAAGGTGCCAGTTATAGCTGTCATTGAAAACCATCAATTGGAATTTTTGTTTTTCTTTTGGTGCCAATACAAAGCTGATGACTAAATTATTATTTCTAGTCAAAAAAAAATATTTCATTTTGGCCCAACCTTTAATATAAAATTATTTCTAAGATTTTAATGATCAATGGTAAGGTAGTTCAATCATTGAAATTCAGAAATTAATTTTATGTCAAAGATTGGGCCAAAATGAAAATTTTTATCGATATCGTCAAGGATTGATAATTAAGTCAGCAGCTTTACATTGGCATCAATTAATAATCACTAATTTCGCTTTTTAAGTGCCTCAAAACTTAAAAACAAAAATTCCAATGATGGTTTTCAATGATAGATAGCTATAACTGGTCCCTAGTTAACCAGGCATTTATAATAATAAACGTTTCAAATTAAAACTTTTGGGATACAAATTATGTGAGCAATTTATTATTTCTAAAATAAAAATATATTTTTTTATGAAGATAAATTCTTTATTGTACTCAAAGCAAAACACAATATAAGTACATTTCGAAATATAAATCGTTTTTTTGTTCGCATTTTTTATATTTTGGGGTTTTTCTGAACACTCGAAAAAATGTTGTCTCTTAAAAATATAAATCTTTAAAACTGACATGTTTTTGTTTTACTTAATTTTATAGTTGTGCTGGAAAAAAAGCAACACAATTGAACAAAATTATTTTTTCACGAGAGGTTAAAGGAGATAAAATAAAATCTGAATTTGTATTTATCTATTAAAATATTAAAACTTTAACTTCTGAATATTGAAGTAGAGACATGTATATTCCACAGATGTTTTTTTTTTCGGCTAAAATTGCACCTAAAACTTCAAAAATGCATTTTTTAAATTATGTTGTTTTTTCCGAATTGTCGCACTGTGGTCCAAAATTACTTTTTTGGTTGAAAAATCATAAACTTTGAACGCTACAATTTTGTTTCCTTTCTTCGAAAAGGAAATTTTCAAGGCTATAAATATAAAAATAGTGCAGACTTTTAAATAAATGGCTTTACATGAGTGTTTTTAGATCTTAGACTCAAGTAAGATTTTCTTAGAAAAAGGAATTAACAGAGAAAGGAACTAAAGCTAAACTTTAAAAACAGTTTTCACGAATTTTGTTAAATAAAAAGTTAGCGACTATTTAATTTTTTACAGGATATTCCAAAATAAAACTTTTCAACACAGTGGATTACCTACCTACATTACTTACAAAACCTTTTTTTAGTACAGGAAGAATTTAAAAAAAAAGCGTTAAAGCGGGAAGATTACAAAAATTGAATGTTCTATACAACAATCAGTAGTATGTTTACAAAATTGTAATTTCCTTTATTTTTTAACAATTGCCATTTAAATAAAAAGGGGCGTGTAAGTGGGGGATTTTTTTTTACGATCAAGATAACAACAAAACGTATATTCTATAATTGAAATAAGAAGAAAATTTAACGTTCTCATGCTCTTTGAGAAAGGAAATAACTCAAACATTCCAAAAGTAAATTTTCTTTTAAGACCACCAACATGTTAGCCACGGGGAACATATTTTTTTTTAAACAAACTACATTATCTCAAAACATTGGAAAAAGTTGGATTTAGGCTAAAATGTCCTGGTAGGTTTTTAGCGAGATGTAGTGATATTTGTTTGTATCTTTTTCAAACATCAAAAGCTCATAAAAAAAGTGCTTTATTTGTATTAAAAATACTAAATACTTTTTTTTATTTGAAATTTTATTTAATTAACTTTACAAATAAAAAAACACGTAACATTGAATAAAAATAAGATTTCCATTGAATATGCCATAATTCCAATAAAGAAAATAAATGAATTTGTTTTTTTGTTATTTTTTTTTCTAGAACAAAATTGAAAAGCTTTGTAAACCAAACAATTTAAGAAAAATTATTTTGTTTGTTATTTTCGAAGCTCTGTCTATATTTCTATTAGAAATAAAAAAAAAACAAACAAACTAAAAAAAAACATGGGATTTTGAATTTTTGGGCTACAGTGCGATGCAACGATGGGACACAAGTTTTTCAACTTGGCAAGGTCTTTAGTACTCTAACAGCTTCCATTACCCTGACCGCATCTCCCCATAATTGCGAGTAACTTGGGTTAATTTGATATCCCAATATAATAATTTTTTATTAAATTTTTTCAATCAAATAAACTCGGACTCATTTTAGAGGTCAAGGAATGTTTTTTTATGACAAATGAAACCACAAGGAGATGCCAGTTAAAAGCTTTAAAAACTTTATAAAAAAACTCAAAACCCTTAAAACTTTCCTCAGAAATATACCTACAAAATCAACTTAAAAATAATTGCTAATTAGCATTTAAAATTCACAAAACAACCTCAAATCAAATGTGAGTTTAAAAAAAAAAAAAAAAAAAGCAGAAGAATTTTTTGTTCGTTTAAAAAATACCATACACGAATTTCACCACTCCACTATACATACATATATAATATATTCTATACAAGCGCTCCAGATATTTCAATTTAAGTTAACACCAACAAAACCTCTAAATGGATTGATCCGGGCTACGTCCGCTTGAGCAATTCCAATTCTGGAAATCAGAAAGCAAAAGCATATGCTATGCGAATTTATGAGGACTTAACACGAACCCAAGTTATGTATATGTATTTATATACAGCACCATGTGAAGAATTGAGAGCCTCCATCCATATAAATGTATACGGAGTTGGACACAGCTTAACTCAGTTTCGGTCATGTTTTATAGCATCGTGTGGTCAGAGTTTTATTGTTCAGTCCATGTTCTTGGTTCCACCCACCTCCAAAAATCATGAAACATTAAAATAAAGTGCCCCACAAGATTGTAAGTTTGAATATATGTACCTACACCGTTTTCCCTTTGGTCTGTCTGGTATAAAGAGTCACCACCACCATATCAGCAGGAGCCAAGCTAATGGTGCTGCATGCAACGATTCCAAATCCAAAAACCGTTTCCCTGTCGAAAATGACCCTTAAAGCAAACTGGCTGATGGGGAGTCTCAAAGAAATTAGCATAAAACACAATTGCCCACATTTTTCCAGGCGGGGTATTTCGTTTCATTACTCCATATATATGCCGCTCCTGATGGTATAAAGCTCCCACTTTTGTATATTTTATTTTGTTCCGCGGTTTTGAATTACTTTGTATAGACTGTGGTAGAAAGAGTCAATGGGGTGCGGCGACGTCAATCGGTAGGTGGGGCGGGCCAAAATGGGTGGCCCGTGGCCAAAGATGGTGGCAAAAATGCTGTTTTTGATTAATTATAGTTTCCTTTCGACAAGGAAACCGCTTTGTTCGACGACCTTCTTCGTATATAGTTCCAGCACTTTTTATAAAGCTGTGTACCTACATATCTTCGTGCCATGAGGATGCATAAAAAAGTTAAGAGCCAACTACCGGGGCTGTAGTTATGAACGCATGCCAGAGTTTTTTTTTAATGTTGTTATGGGGTGCAGGAGGAGCCCAAAAGTGACGAAGCCACCCACCTTCAAGTTCCGTATTATATATAGTGCTAAATTAAGGGCTGAACGCCATTAGTAACTTGCGGGCGGGAACCATCACAATATATATCCCCTCCACATCACAACTATACTCTATATATATAGGAGCCAAAACATCAAAATGAGATTAAGGAATTAATTATTTCCGGATTTTGTAGATTTTTTTCTTTCTTTTATTAAATTAACATTTCTACGGTTTTGTGTGCGGGCATCAAGAAACACGGAACCCGGAGTGTTGTAAGAGGTCACACTTTGAAACACCTCTTATCCTATTTTTTTTTTTGTTTTATTTTATTTTATGGTGTGCACACCTGTAATTGCATGTCGTTAATTAAAATATAATAAGAATGAGCATTGTCAGCCGGAAGTGAGGTGGGAAATTGGCCTAATTCCTAAAGCATCAAACATCGTTCAACATCATCAAGAAAAGGTTTCGGTTTTATTCATATTTTTTTTTGTTTCATATACATATATGTATATAAAGCAAATTTTAAATTAAATGGTAATTAAGGAATAAGTCAAAGGAACGGAAATAGTGTATGGAGTGAAGGAAGTCCTTCGACTGAATTCTTGACGAGCAAATTTTTTTGTTCTTAAACATTTTCCTATATACAAAAAAAAATGCAAGAGGAAATTGTAGTTTTGTGTGGTAAAAATGCAATTTATTCCAACTAAGTGCGTGTTATTAATTTTTTGACAGAAAAACTCTAAGTTGGATTGAATGAATAAGCGATCTTTTCATTAGGTTGTCAAAAGCAGTTAAAACTCAAGTTTTGCTGTGGCAAAGATTTGTTTTGTTTTGGTTTTGTGTCAAACTTTCTGAGTAGAAGGCCATAAAATCACACCTAGACTATTTTATAAAAATAAGGTATCTACTTTTGGTAACCCAATCAATCGGAAAATTATACTAAAGTGCTAAAAGTAGGTACACGGCTTTGTAACAATCAACAACAATGGAGGATATCGCGATTATTGTTAGTCAATTCTGACATACTTGGGATTTATAAAGGGTTATTGGAAATGATTCAAAAAATTGGTGTTGTGAATTATGCTCGAATTTTTCAATATGAATTTATTGCTAGTGTGAATAAATTTTCCATGGAAATAACCCTGTTATTTTTCATTGGATTGGAATTACCTACATATTTTAATTGTAAAAAAGGCCAAAATAATCCAAGTATAAGAAACTTGAGTTAAAAAAAACGCTGTTATAAAAATAAAAACCAAAATTTAACTTCGGTTGTAATCTGGTGAGAAATGAGTTAGTGACGATAATATTGAATTAGGACCAAATTTTATCACAATTTTTTTTTCAAATTATTAGTTTTAAAAATTCCATGCAAAAACTTACAAAAACCTAAACTTTTTTGATATTTATTTTAACATAATCGTTTGATCATTTTTATCGTGTCAAAATAACAAAAATAAAGCTAAAGTTAATATTATCTTGGCCGTTTATTTAGAACAACTTTTTTTTAATAACTTTGTTTTATATAATATGTATAGTTTATTTATTGGTTATAAAGTAACCTACATATATGTTTTTTGTTTAAATGAGTTTAAAAAAATCTTTTATTTAACTTAGTGTTATTTTTTGTTGCGAAAACAAATCTTATTTCAAGGAATGATTAAAAAAAAAAACTTTTCATTCTGTTTTGTTTTTACATCGAATGTTATTTTATTCATTGCAAACTAACCAAGTCTTACCCAATGCAGCGGCTCCATTGACAATATTTGAGGAAATAAATTGCTTTGCTCATTGCCATTTGCTTGAATATTGCTAATGGAGATGCTTTGGGAATTTGGCAAGATTACTCGGCAGATGAAAGGCATTTATTGATTTCCATCGCCGAGGCAATAAATTTTGACGTTTCAACTTTTTTAAAATGTTTTTTTTTTCAGCGATTTTGAATGATATTTTCTTCGATTTGAAGTAAAATTTCATAAAATGAGTGAATACACATTTTTTATTTAAAAAAAGTGATTCTAAAGATAACAAAGAACATCTGACGATGGTCGTAATTTCTATACTGACATTAATTAACAACTGAAATTACCTGACATGAAGTGCCCATCCCAGGCAAGAAATTGACATTGCCATTGAAATTGACATCGCAAAAAATATATTTTTAACTGATTATTATTTGAATTTTATGTTCTTTAGTATGATTTATTGAATTAAATAACCAATTTCTTTAAGTTTGTTTTTGGTTATTTTTTTACTTATTCATAACCAATTTTTTACTTTATGTTCAATTCAGGAAATTTTCTAACATACCTCTGTTAACCATTATCGAATGTCTTTTTACCGAAAATATCGAACATATAACTTCTAAGCGATAAACGCAAGAGAAAAGTATTTCAAAAAAAGTTTGTAGATCATGATTTTTTCGATAAAATGAGTATCACCAATTTTCTTCATGCGTATAATCGTTTTGAAGATGATAAAGTATGAATAATTTTATTAAACAACCAATTTCTTTAAGTTTGTTTTTAGTTATTCTTCTACTTATTCCTAACCAGTTTATAACTTTTTGTTCAATCTGGGTTATTTTTTTATATACATATTCCTAGCCACCAGTTAGGAAATTTTTATAAAATAAACCTGATAGTTTGGACTCAAAACCATGCGAACCATTATTGAATAACTTTTTACCAAAAATATTGGTTTTTCATATTTATCTAACTGGTGAATAGTTAAAGCTAGAGAAAAGAATTTCATACAAAGCTTGTAGATCATGTGGTTTATATAAAATAATTACCAACAATTTTTATTCCTGCGACTAATCGTTAAAAAGATATGTACATAATATGTCCATTTCAAAGAATTAAAAATGACAAAAATTTTGGTTTTTAATGAATTGCTCCTAAACGATAAATATTTAGGAAAACATGTTGATGTAAAATTTGTCAATTATGAGACCTTCTAAAATAAAAAAATAATATTCTTTACCAACATAAATCATAAGAGGTATCATTATTTCAAAAAAAATTTCAAAGTCAAAAATATCACTTTTTTGCTCATAACTTTTAAATGGTGAAGTCATTGAAAAATAATTTTTGACCTCGTTATAGGTTATAATATTCTCTAAAAAACATATTTTAATATTTCATTTCCATATGGGCGACCAGTTATCACATATGGCTACTTCAAAAAGACGAAGTGTCGAAAATATAGGTTTTTCACATACAACTCTTAATAGGTCAAATTGAAAAATATTGGTTTTCTGTTTTTTCTCTTAAATGACGAAGTTGTCGAAAAATAATTTATACTCAGTTTATTGATTTTAATAATTTAAACAAAAACATTCAGAATACATTTTTCTACACGAGGCATCAATTACAAGATATACAGACTTCAAAAATAGTCAAATGGATGAAGTTATATGCGAAAAACTTATATTTTCGATATTTGACCTGGAATTCCTTTTTATGCGCACTCAATTTCACAATAGACTTATTAGACAGTATTTCTTATGGCAAAATAAAGATATGTTTTTGCGTTTATTATTATTATACATTCTTCCCCAAAATTGCTCATATATTTTGCAACAATTTTCCTGAGCAAATTTTTTTAAATTGGACAATTTTTTGGGGTCGCAATGTCTTTAAACTGATGACTCCAATTGTCACTGAAAAGTCAGTTTATATATATACAAAGCATTTTATATAACTTTACGAAGAAATTTATATTTTTTTTTAGCAATTAACATTTAATTAAAAAAAAAAAAAAAATCTTGCATCAATTAAACTCCAATCAATTCAAATTAACTACCTCATCACCCCTTCCTAGGAGTAAATAAATTCTATTTATTTCTCATAAAATTATAGAGGGCAAGTCAAGTTAAACACATTATTATCCTACCCTTCCTTAAAAAAGAATTTCAACACTAAAAAAAAAAACAAAAAAAGAGCAGCACATTTGTATTCTATATCAATATTGTGCACCACACCCACGCACAAAATTTTCTCACAAAATATAAGAATATGTTTAACATTACGCTCCTTAAAGGTTATAATTTCATATTATGTACCTTTATGTATATATACATATTTTGACTTTATTGGCCCTGTTTTCTTCCGTCAGAAAACTAATGAAAATGATGTATCGCTTTTCAACCCCTTCCCGCGATGTGACTCTCGTCACAAGTCAAAAAAATTGTGCGTCAATTGTTAACATTGATCACGTGTCGATATAACATAGAATATAAGAGTGTTAAACCAAAATAAACCTGACTTGGATTTTTTATTTGCTGAAAAAATAAAAATTACCACTTTGCTGGCACACCCTTTGAAACACGCAACATGATGGTGGAAATAAAAGGAAAAGGTCTTCTCGTCTAAACTAAATTGTATATACCAGTTATTCGCGCACGAAATATAATTTGTTGTATGGCCAAATTTAAAGGTGTTTCTTATTTTTTTTTTTTACCTTGGATTCTATATTATGGTTCGTGGGGTTTTGGATTATTCAGCGAGCCAGAGCGTGTCGAAAAAAAAAAAAAAACAAACCCCAACCCTTCTTATATTATGAAAAGCGGTCTGTAACGATCTGTATAATGTTATACAATGAATTAAGTGATAAAATCAGTGTTCACGCACTCTTAACCTGGAACAGGGTTTTTTTTTGTCAGAATTTCGCCGTCATCATGATGGGGTTGGGGTTGAATTTGTAAGCGGTCCCGGTTACAATGGAAAAGTGATATGATAACACAATGAAATTTAAATCAGTTAACACCGTAAGGGTTGGTATGGTATAATACAATATTTATGATAATGGGGGTATAGGGTTAGGGTTGGTTGGGTTTTTTTTTTTTTTTGGGCCTTACGCCTGTCCACCCACCCACGAGATGAATATATTATCTCTAGACAAGACGGTATGCGTCAGTCACTATGTTGGTGCTTGACTGACTTTTGAATAGAATTGATGGGGCACGTGTCTGAAAGTTGATGATTGCTATCTTTGCACCTGAGTTGTAAGATACCTTTATACTTCTAAACCCTATATGTACATTGTTTAATATTATACATAGAAGACAATATATGGGGAGATTATAAAGAGTGACTCTTAAAAGAAATAAAAAGATTACTCACCAGAACTTGCCAGTCTGCTGCTGGTCGGACCGAACATTTGATATGGATCTGAAAATAAATTAAACAAAATGAGAATAAATTATTAACTTATTTTTTTTTTTTATTTTAAATCTACAGCTGGCTTTTTTATGTTTTTTTTTGTAAGAAAGAAGTTTTCCACAATAATTTTTGTATGCCTTTTTAAAAGTTGCAAAAACAGAGTAAGTTTTAATCTATAAACTAGAGCTCCCTATTACAAAGATATTTAAAAACACGGATACACGTGTTCTTATAATATCCGGATTTGAATCCGTGTATTTCGTGTATCCGTCTAACCGTGCGTCCGTGTGTCCGTGTATCCGTGTATCCGAAGATCCGTGTATTTTAAATAATCCAATCATTACTGGAGATGGCCAAATTTATGGGATTTTTTTGATAAAAATACGACAACGACTTGGTGGTCGAATCTGTCAGTGGATTTAAATTTAGAATTATTTAATTTTTTTTTTTAAATCGATTTTTTTTGGAAAATTATCAAAATAAAAATCTATAATATCCACTATCCCTCAAAATTTTGAGCTTGTAAGCCCACCCCTTGAAAAGATAAAAATCAAAAACTATTCTGGGTATTAAGAATCCGTGTAATAAAGATCCGTGTATGCTTAATATCCGGATACACGGATATTAAGCAAATAAATTCACGTGTTTTAAGAGAACAGATTTTTATTTGCATGTAATAATTACACGGAGTCCGTGTACCCGTGTTTTTCAAATACACGGACTGAATCGTAGGCATAATCCAATATTCGGCAATACAAAACCAATGTTGGGATGTCAAAATCTAGGTTACACTAAAATATCAGATTTGTATTCATAGAAGAAAAGAGTGAAGGCAATCAAAAATGTTTGATAAATTTGGTGACGCAAAAAAAATTTAACTCGAGATTTTTATCAAACTTGATATGTCTGTCTATTTTCCTTTTTCGACTAGGTACAGTCTAAGCAGCCTAAGGTCAAATTTCTCGAGACTTAGAACCTAGCATTTTTTGGACATTGTCCCGAGAAGTTTTTTTATTTTTCTTAGAACCAAAAATAACGGAACCTAGTCGTATATATTTTGTTTACCAAAATTTTCCGAACAACTATTTTTTGGATTTTTAAAAACAGATTATGAATTTAAAAAACGTCAAGCCATAAGCTCTTTTTGCTTCGTGAATTTAAAGATATTTAATTCGCAAGCTCTTTTCGATTTGTGAATTGAGAAATATTTAATTGACAAAGTCTTTGGTATTTGTGAATTGCAAAATATTTAACTCACAAGCTGTTTTAGATTTGGGAATTTTGAATGAGATTCAAATTATAAGTCCTTTTCTGGTCGTGTTTTGTGTAAGGAATTTTTAGTTTTTTAAAGAGCTATTCTCGTTTAATTAGTTAGTTCTGGAATTCATAAAATTTTTTAGTAAAATACAACTGACAAAAAAACTTTGTTTTTTTTTTGTTAAAAAGTTGAACACTCTTTAAATTCAGTTAAAGGAACGATCAATTTTCTTTACGATAACACATGTCATGCCAAATGGAACAAGCCACAGCATCATTATCATGTGAATGAAGAAACTGCGAACCGAAAAGAGCTTATGAATTAAAACTCATTCAATTAATTAATTATATTCTCAATTCATACAAATCCCAAAGAGCTGGTGAATTAAATTTTATTCAATTCCTAAATATCACAAAGTTTGTGAATTGAATATTTTTTTCAAATCAAGGGTCCATTACTGACTTGGGAATTGAACGTTAAGCTAAAAAAGATCTTAGGTACAGATTTTGCAACAACTTGGCACCTGATTTAGCTTTTTTTAAACTAATCTTATAACCAAACTTATAACCAAAAATAAACGGTACCTATCGAAAACGACTTTGACGAATTTGATGAACAGTTTTTTGTCAGCTATTATTAATACGATGTGCCATATTATTATACAAAATTTGCCTTCATCTAAAATTAACGATACCTCTCATAGAACCTTTTTTTTTATTTTCGATTATCTCATTATCTATTTGAACAATTTTAACTAAATTTTTCATGCAAAAGCTTCTTATAAATTTTAATAATTTCGCATACCAAAATTTGAAAAAAAAAAATTAAAATTTTTGATAAAAAAAAACATCTAAAAATATTTTTTGAGAATTCGTTGCTTCAAAAATGATGTTTTTTTTTAATTATTTTTTAACTCTGAAGCATTAATAAATACTAAAAAGTGGCATATCAATTTTTGATTTTAAAGATGTTTACTAAAAAATAATAAAAATAATAAAAAAAAAAACGACTGCAATGATTTTTGAAATTGATATCGAGCTTGTGAAATAAATTTTGATTTAATGAAAAATTTAAAAAAGGTTATGGTTGTAAAATAACCATATTTCTCTGGATTTCACTTCTTAGTAGATGTATATATTATGACCAAAGTGAATGTTATACCTCTTTTGGCAAGAACTCAACGAGATGATGCAGAGGATGCAATCGTCAACCGATTTTTTTTTTCAAGCGTATTTGACTTATTCAAACAAGATCGCCATTTCAAAATTTTTAAATGCATTCAGTTAGTTAGACTTGAGTTTAAATTATGACTATGAATATACCCCAATATACATACGTTCATTATAATAATAAAAAGTTCTATATTTGAAGACGATGTTCATTATGAATTATTTGTTACACAAAAACATTTCAGAATTTGTGCAACATTTATTCTGTATTTCGTACAAATTCTTAAAAGCAAAAACATAAATTTTAAAGCAAAACTCAATGAAAAACAAGTAAAATGCTAACGTGACCTAATCGAACAAGACATCTAGTACAATTTTATTTTGTCAAATACTCCTACAGAAAGAGTATTTTTTTATTCTAAATAATATTTGAACAAATGGAAAAATCCAAATGAAGGTCGAAACTGTAAAATAAAATCTATTTTGATAACAATTATGAACTCAGTTGTTTAGAGTTCAAAGTTTAATTTAAAAAAAAATCAGAAATTAGTGGAGGAAATTTACTCTTCCGAAAAATATCAAAATCTAAAAAAATTAACTGTGTTTTTGTTTTCCTTTTTTTTTGTTTATAAGACTTTTTTATTTTTGAGTTGTTTTTTAATTTTAATTTTTATGCAAAGTAAAGTAATTTTTCTGTAGATATTTTTTAATTAAATGGAATAATTTAAAATATGAATTGAATTTTGTTTTTTTTTTTTCACTTGTTTATTATTTGCAATTCTAAAATATGATCACCGTATACATACAACGCCGTACATCGCTATTTTCGAAAATATGACTTGAATAAACTGCATTTATGCATAACAAAATGCATGAGCAATTAAAATTCGTATATAGGCTTTCAAATAAGACAATTTTGCAGTTTTTATGATTTTTGAACATTTTGCAATTGTATTTTTGACGCAGATATCGTCATATGAAAACGGCCATTAATATATTGTTTTCGTAGTTCATGCTTATTCAAAATAAATAAGTTTGAAAAAAATAGTAGTAGGCCATGAGTATTATCATTATCTTGTTGACTGGATTAAGCTATAATATATTCAATTTTGTCTGCCGTAGGAAGTTGTCATACTTTTGTTTGATTCAAATCTCAAAATCGACACATTTAACATATGGGAATCATTAAACAAATATTACCAATCTCTCGGTTGATTTCTCTTTCAAATATCCTTTCATTGAAATTTAACACTAACAACCGCTTAACACTAACTTTAACCCGCTAACAAATCCATATTTTTCTTTTTTCCTTAAATCCTTCATCTTCTCCATGGTCAACCTATTCAACATAAGACTATTACATTGTAACTTCTTGATTGAATGCTAAGTGCAAACAACTAAATAAACTTTTATCCTGTTCCTTTTAAATATGTGTGTCCAGTTTTGTTTAAATTTGCGCAAATACGGTTCATTTAGTCATTTTTAACAAAAAAAAATGGAAAAAGGATATTTGCATTTCCCTTCCATCATATCCAGGTGGTTGGATGGTTTTAGCTTGATGGTTGTTGGATGATGTGTAGGTGGTGTTACCTCCGTCGTCGTTGTCGGTCGTTCTTCGAAGTATCGTTGGTTTGTGAGTGGTCCTCCAAAGAAAAGGGGTTGTTTGCAAATGTGTCCACGAGGACGAGTGTACCTTCATATATACATATGTATGCCTCTAAACAACCAGCCAGCACTCGCAATGAGTCTGGAATGGAATAAATGCATTTAAAGTACATTTGTTTGTTAAGGACACTTGAAGTTGCTATTATAATGCTTTCGTATATAATATATATATACTCTCACTTACACGCTCTTCATGGATGCATGCCGTTCTTCAGTTTATTATTAAGGATTATTTTTTCCTCCTGTGTTTTTTTTTTTTCTGTTTGGTTGTTGGATTTTTTTATTTTTATTTACACAGTTTAGGCATTCTTCTTTGGCCGTTTCAAACTCTACACTTTAAAAGGTTACAATCGGCTGATTTTTCTATTGTTCAAACAATCTCATTCCCGACTTTATTCTGTTATATTTTGGAGTTTTTATATTCAATTCGAGAAATGGAAACACTTTCTGTTTTTTTTTTTTAGGATACAATTCGAAATATGTATACAATTGAAGTTGACAAACATTCGAAAGGGAAATTCGAAATATATATACCTATCTATATCTACGGTGGTTTTGAATTCTGTTTGCCACGCGCACACTTTTTTCTAAAGAGGTTTAAAAACAAACCCTTCACTATATATATACGCCACGCCGTTTGGACCTATTGTTATATGTAGCTTTTGTTTCTACTTATTTTGCATGAATTACTCTGCTTTAAGCGGTTTGAAGTGGCAAATTTAAGATCGATTTGCGACAGTTTCAGTTTCATTTTACCGCTTTTAAGGGGTTTTTAAGTAGAGTTTGGGTTATTTACGTATTCTATATAAGAAGTATTTGTCTGCATAGCATAAAGGGTGAGCTGTCTAATTGAGTTTTTATGGTTGAAGTTTTTAATAATTCTATTCGATCTTTAAAATATGTATACAAAATGTAGGTATACGTTTCTATTTTTCCTGATAATTTAAAAATCGTTAAAATTGCTAATGCGCAACCTCAATTTATTTTTTTCAGTTTTGAAATATGGTTGATGTGATATAGTTTCGGCTGTAATGAAATTTTAAATAAAATCGGTCGTTAAAAATCTATTTAGCTACAAAGTTTACAAATAAAATTTTTGTCTCGCATTCAATGCACGCCATCCAATTCCGATATACAGTCCATACCATTTGGATAGCCACACACATAGTATATTTTACAATTAACTATTTTTGGTACATCTTTGAGGTCTTAATAGAAAATTTGTATTGAGTAGCATTGTAGAATATGGTTGACTGATTTCTAAAAGCTGAAACAATTTTCTCAACTAGTTTTGTTAACACTCACAAAAATTTGTATTATTTGCTGTAACATTAGAATACCCTGACAGTATTTAATTGGTAGAAATAAAAAGCAATTGAATAATTTCTTTAAAGTAAATAATTTTTATTTATTTTCTGTGGCTAATACAATATTTTAGAACTTTTTTGGGCCCTCCTTGCTTTGACTTATCTCAAAAAAGCGATCGTTTACGGAATCATACAAATTCAATGTTCGATTTCTTAAACAATTTCTTAAAAATCTAACGAAATGTTGGCATTGGCCACTTTGATAGATACGATGAACTTTAATTTTCTTGTGTACAACCTCGCATTTCCATAAACCTCGCGTGTTTGACAACTAAATACATTTTTAATGAAAGAAGGGTGGTAAGGATAATTGCTGTTTATTTAAGGTTTGCAAAATTTTGATAAAAGATGTTTGAATTGGCTCATTTTCTTACGTCAAAAAAAATCAATAGCGGTCTTAAAAAACACTGAAACTGAAGCAAGACTGTTTCCAATAAGGTATTTTATTATTTCGATGTCATTTTACAGTCTATAAAACCTAAATCTGCAGTGCCACAAAATGGTACTGCATTCCCATATCATAATTCATCCCTCACGGCTATGATAGCGATCAAAACACAAATTTTCTTTTCTTAAATCATGGAAGTAGTATTTATATCCATCCGGTCTGTTTAAGTTGAACTCTTTTCAACTAAAAACATAATTTTTTGCCAAATGTTTGAATAGATGCTGCCTCCAGCATTCCATGGCATTCGGTATCTTGCTAAACTAAGCTGCTATAGTTTACGTGAATTGTTAAACGGAGGTTTTTTTCATCAGCATTAAGTGGTTTAAGTGTCCGGCACTTCTGATAACCCGACTTAAGGTCATTCAGCTCACTTCTAACCCAGCAAAGTGTCCTGATTTGCTCAGAGAGAGGTTGCAATTGGATCATATTATTTTCGTCATTGATCGACAAGATAGACTTGAAGAAGTTCGTTTTTTTGTAGTTTTTGTGCCTACATTAACGGGTTTTCTAAAAATAGCATATACCAATTTGAGACTTTGATCAATTTTCTGACCAATAAAACGTTTCGTCAGTCCTTGATTTCGATAGGCCTCTGTTATGGCAATCTCTGTAGCCGTTAAAGAATTTTTTCTGCCCATTTAAACTTTCAAATTAAAAAAATCACAAAACATAACTGTTTCATCATTTCCTGATTACTTTTCGAGACCTACACTGCCAAAATATAGCTTATACAATGTGGAATAAAATCAATTGAGGCTATTCAAATGTTACAAAAAAAATGATCGTTTTAGTGATTGCAAACAAACAAGCACATACAATTTAGTTAACTTTAAGAAATTTGTTAAAAATTTTTCTTAATCTCAGAGACTGTTCTCTTACCTTATCTTTAAATATAAATTTTCTTATGTACAAATGAAAAAAGTATCAAAACCAGTTGAATATAAGAAAGTTAAAGTGTGAGGCTATTCAAATAATACGGACTGTATTTTTGGCGCAGTCGAGGATGCTATAAAATATTTCAAAACATGAACGAAGCACGTTGAAATAAAGTTTATAAACAAAATTCTAAAACGTCGCTAAGTGAACTCTACTCATAACCGGACACTGATGGTACCCAGAAATTTGTCCGATTGTTAGAGGTGTCCGCTTATGAGAAAACGAAAAAAATTAAATTGAAAACCTTTTAATTAAGACATAAGCATATTCATATTCTAGAATTTTCCTATTCTAATCCGAGTGCCTTCTCGTTGTAAAAATTGGAATGCACTTTGAAAACAGAATATAATTTGCGAGATAAAACGAAATTTCACCTATGAATGAATTTGTGTCCAAGAAAAATGTTTGTGATTTTTTTCTTGTGAGGATTACACAACTATAAACTTCTTATTCCTACAAGTTACTATCCAAAAATACTGAAATGGACATTACAAAAATTGAAAAATAGAACTCCACATGCACTTTGTCGGCTTATATGAGAGATCCAAACTCTATTGCGGTTGTTAAATTTGGTGTCCGCGTCCGGTTATTAGAGAGTCCGCTTATGGGTGAGTTATTACTATGAAAAATCTTGAATTTAATTCTGTTCTTTGAAATTTGTCCGGTTATGAGAGGTGTCCGCTTATGGGAGGTGTCCGTTTGCAGAGAGTACACTGTATTAATATTCCTGAATAAAATGGGTAATTCCTTTCCCGACCGAATGCGTTGTTATTCCTCATCAACAAATTAAACAAAATTAACATTGACATACGGTAGGTACACTATGTAAAAATTTATATTTTGGAATAAATTTTTAAATTTTCTGCAAAAATATTTGCAGGGAATATAAAATTCAAGGCATACAAAGTAAATTTTTAATGTTGGGGACGTGACTTAATTCATATAGGAGATGAGTTTTTTAATGCAACGTCGCATTCGAATATACAAGTCGTATCCCTTCAATGATCTCAAAATATGGAGTTTTTCAGAAAATCGATTTCAAGTTGTTGTTTTATTAATTTTTGTATAGAATTGACGTGAAGAGCTTAAGCTCCTACAAGAAAAAAACTATTACTTTTTTCTTCTTTTTCTTTTTACTTAATAAATTCAACAAAAAAAATATAATAATTACTATTTTTGGTATTTTTTGTTAAAAAAAAAAACGAAAAGTGTCAGGGCACATAATTTACTTTGTTAAAATGTATAATACTGATTATTCAGGTGTTATATTTATTGAGAAAAACTCACATTTTCATAATTTTTATTTTTTTTATAATTTTCGCTAAGTATACAATCATTAAAATAAAAGAGCTGAACAGCAAACTTGAATAATTTTTTTAATATTGTTTTCTACTACTGTTCTTTGATAGTTTTAAAAGTTGTTAATATGATTTTTACCGAATTCTATATGCAGAAGCTTATCTATCTATGTATATAAATATAAAAATGTAAATGTTCGTTTGTTCCTAATCGCAAATCTCCGAAATTTCTTCATCGATTACTTTCAAATTTTGACATAATATTGCATTCGAATAAGAAAGTGTGTTATATATTCTTTATTTTTTCTGTTGGTCGTAAAGGTAACACTCGCTATACAGATTTATCAGGACAGGATTCCTCAAAAAAATATTGAGGAAAAAAATTTCAATTCAATTTTCGCTTGCTAAAAATTTTAACTCTCTATGTCTATAGGGTAACAAAAATAGCATTTGAGTTAAAAAATTCTTTCTTTGTTTGAAAAGTTTTAACTAAAGAATGTTTTTATGGATTAATATTTTTCAATCAACCTTTTAAGCAATTTCTAGGGTGAAATGCGGAAAACAAATTTTTTTTTCTATTTGAAACGTAATATTTTATAAGATCGATTTTAAAGGTAAAAAAGATCAAAAATTTGTTTAAAACAAAATTATTAAAATTATAAAAAAATATTTTGAAATGTGAGGTAGGTACCTAAATAAATAAATAAATAAATAAAAATATGTTGAGAAAATAATTAAAAAATGGCTCTTCGATTAGATTATAGCATACATTTTATAACACAGAGTTGCGTGCTGCGAAACTCACCTGCTTGTAAATTATATTTTTTAGAAATGACATATAAAACTGAAAACGAATTTTACTAATGCTTAGTTCTGAGATGTTATCTAAAATGCAAAACAATACTGTATATCTTTTTGTTGGCATTGCCCAGAGGCATTTTGAAAAATTTTCTGTCAAGACTATAAATAATGGTACTTGTCATATAAAACCATTTTTATAATTTCTAAGTTATAGCTCCTTTAGTACAATTTTTAATAAAATATTTCTTGGATTTGATTTTTGTTTTTATATAAAGAAATACAAATTTAAATATGAAGTATCAAAAACTTTTGTTTCCTTTCCAAAAAAAAGTCAGGATAATTTTCGGTGTAAAATTTTAAAGGCTATAATTTTTCTATAATAATAATCAGGTAGTTTTGGAGATATTAAGAAAAACTAAATTTTTAAAGTGCAATTGAGTGTTCTTTTTTAGTACATGCTTGGTTTATATATCATAAAAAAAAAACACTACTTACCGGGCTGCCTTAAATGCGTGTGTGGGTCCAGCGTTGATTTGTTTACACCAACACAGCTCAATCCATTTGAGCTGTATCCTATATAAAAATAAAAAACAACAAATATTTTCATTACAATCTTTAAAGGGTTGAAAACAGAGTTTATAATATATAAATTAATAATTTGATTTTTCTATCTCCCAATCGAAACCACTTGTCATTACGGTTAAACTGTCGAAATAACAACAAACGAATGTCGTTGCACAACAAAAAAAAACCAAAGTTTTGAAGTTTTGATTACCTAACTAGCCTTGAAGCAAAACAAAGAATAAATTCAAAAGCCATCCAAAAGAAAATTCTTTAAAAAAAAAAAGCAGAAACGAGAAAAAAAAAACACCTCAAGGCTATTTTTGTATAAATAGATTGTGTGTGATTACAAAGGAACCAAAACAATGCTCCAGGACATTCAATTTAAAATTTTTCACCCGAAAGTTTGGTCTGATGGTTGGTGCTACAAATTACACCCCCTGGCGTTCGATAAAATCATTATACTCTTAGTGGATGGATGGTGTTGGGTTCATGCAGTGCACTGTGCGTTTGTGAGTGTCACGAGTATATACATAGTGAATGTGAGCGGGGGTCCTTTGTGGTGCTCCAGTCGAGTGAAAAGCGAACAAAAAGCCAAACATGAGTAAAGATGCATCCAAGCTGAACGATTCTTTTGACAGAGTTTTCATTTGAAATTTTCTTTCTTGATATTTTTTTTTTTTGAGTTTTCAGTTTGTGGATCGTGTGCGAAATAAAGTTCACTGTTTCCATTCAACAAATTGGTTGGGAAAGCATAGGAAAAGACAATGATGTATAGAAGCAGTAACCAACCACATTTCTTTCTCTATCTATATCCCTCTGTCTTTCTGTCTTTTTATTATTTTATTTGGAACTTTTGTAGAAGAGGGAAACTTTGTGTGACATCAACATAAACCAAAACTAGTACGGGAAAGTTCTTTTCACAGCTTCGTTTGTTCAAAAAGTCACAGCAGAACTGCTGCGTGGCACAAAGTGAAAATATACCCTAAGGGCATTTAACACGTTTTGTTGTATTATTATAGAACAACACACTCTAGCACCCTTAATTTTTTCGAAACCCTGATGATTCTGGCAAAAGGGGTAGCAGCTTATTTCACAGTTTGGAAAATAATATTTTGGTTCTTTGATTTTTCACTGATTTTGATTTTTCGCCTAAGGATATTTTCTTGTTGTGCTTGTGCGTTGCCCATTTTTTTGTGTAGCTTCTCAAAAGTAATGATGCTCTTTTTACAGTTTTTAACTTTTGGACTTGTTTTTGTTAAAAAAAAAAAAAAAAAAATGTTTATTGGTTGAAAAACCTAAAAAAAATATGATGAAATTAAGGGGATCTCTTTCATTTTTCCTAAATTAGATTTCAAAGGATCAAGCCTTTATTCAAATCTAAGAAATTCCTAAAGTACTTATCCTACCTATAACTTGTTTCACTGCAGTATCATCGACTTCTTCGTATGATTTTGATAATGTTCAATATGAATTCTATTTGTTTTGTGTTCGATTTTTAAACCATTCAACCAAAATATATTTGATTTTCATGATATGAGTTGTTATACAGTTTACACGAGTTACCTACTAAACCTTTGCAGGGTGCGGTAACTTAGGTGAGTATATATTTATCGGAAATGCTTTTTCCAAAGGTATAGATATTTTATATCAAATTATGTTCAGCTCAATGAATACTCACAATGACAACGAATGAATATTTGAATAAAAATCAAGGTTTTTTATTTGAATACAAAAAACCATAAAAACATAAGATTAACTTGTTAGATTTGTAACAAAACATGACATCGAATAAGGGTAGGTATATGTTCTTAGACAATGGCTAAAATGTCTTTTTTTCTGAACGCGTTATACGAAAATTATAGTACTTGCATACAAAAGAGAAGGATTTGAATATAAATTCCACCAAAATACACTTTTTTGTATTGATTTCTTCTCATTTTCTTGTAGTTTTTTGTTCACCTTGTAAGTGGCGTAAAAGTTGTCACTGGTTGCAAATGGCGTTAAAATGAAAATTAAACTTTGACATTCTGCATTATTTAAGGGTAAATAGTGATTCGTGTTTTGTCCACGCGTGTATTTTGTATCTTTTTACTTAAGAATTAATGTCAAAGAAGAATTAAAATTTGCCCCATTTGCAACCGCGGTGACAACTTTTGCAGCATGTTTACGGATTTACTTTTACAAAAATAACTTTACCAATTCTAAGAAATTGTTGCATTTTTATAAAATTCGTAATATAAATTATTGTTTTAATTGTAACTGAAGCGAATTTCATATAAAATGTAGATTGGTTCCATATGCAATGAATAGCAACGAAGAATTCAAGTACAAAGTTGAATCCTCGTTCTAAGATATTGATAGTTCGGAGAGATTGGTGGACACTTTAGATTTTTGTCAAGTAATTTAAGGTCCTGAGAAATCCAGCACAGAAAACAGTTATTGAAGGTTTGAATGAAACAACAATCACTTGAGTGAGCTACCACCAAGGTTATATATAGGAATGCAGTTTTAACTATTTCACGACTGCCAGGCAGATCGTCAGTGTCGTTTTCTATTGGTCGTCCAGAAGCCTTCTGAAACTCTCAAAATGACAATTCTTCTGGATTTCATTTCTGAGTCCAAACCCGAAGGCTTCTGGATGACCAATGGAAAACGACATTAGGGACCAGTTATAGTTTTCATTGAAACTCATCATTGAAAATTTTAATTTCTTATTTTGAGACACTTTGAAAGCAAAATCAGTAAATATTTTGATGCCAGTAAAAAGCTTATAATTCAATTATTATTTCTAATCAAAAAATATTTCATTTTGGCCAAACCTTTCACATAAAATGAATTCTAAGATTTCAATGATCAATGGTATGGTAGTTCAATCATTGAAATAAAGAAATTCATTTCATTTGATTCATTCATTTAACTTGGGCCAAAACGAACATTTTTTTTAACAAAACATAATAATTAAGTCTGTAGCTTTATATTGGCATCAAAATAATCACTGATTTTGCTTTATAAGTGTCTCAAAACTTAAAATTTAAATTTTCAAGGATGAGTTTCAATGGAAGCTATAACTGGCCCCTTAGTCTATTATATGTTCAATTTTAATTCAAAAATCAGTTATATTCTCCAAGTCATATATCGATGGTCCCGCATCCGCATGCAAGACTATACTAAGTCAGCTTAGTACAGTTTTGAGTAAAAACCGCCGCATCGACTCAAAAAATTTGAACCTCTCTTCTGAAAAATAGGATATATTTCCAATTAGTATAGTTTTGTATGGGGCAATCGATATTTACTAATATATCATCAATGCACTTTGACAGCTGTGATGTGTGGACAAAAACCTGACAGAAATAATGATAGTAGATTAAAACTTTTGTGATAACTTGATATCGTTTGATTTTTCTTAACGATCTTTAACATTCAAAGATGAATAGGTACAGAAATCTGAGCAAGAAGACAGTTTAGAAATTTTGGCCGCAGATAAAAAGGATGACTTACAGCGCTATTTTGCTAAACTTTCGCGTGAATTTTCGAATTCTGCTATCCATCGGAAGAAAAGTATACAAATTGCGATAAAAACAAAATTGTAACAATTGGATTCTCTCAAGAGCTTAAAAAATAATACTTAATAGGCGTTTTTCTTTTTTAGCCCCGAGCGGGGCACAGAGCGCGCTCTGAGCGAATAGAGCTCATTCCGAACAGAGCGTGACCTGAGCACACCGATCTATTTAAGAAACTCAATTGAGCACTGAACTCTCATATGCTTAGTAATCTGTCAAATTACATGAGAATTGTATGAAGTTAGCCTCGCTCAGCTTTGTGCTTAATGTGCTCGGTCATTTTTTTTCCGAGCTCATCGAGCGAGCCCCGGTCGAGCTCTGAGCTAAAAAAGAAATGCAAGTTGAGAGCTCGGAGCGCTCCGAGTTAAAAAGTAACATAGTTTTCTTTTTGACAGCTCAGTGCCACGCTCGAGGCTAAAAAAGAAAAACGCCTATTGATAGAGCTTTGAACTCCAAAGAATAAAAAGTTTGAAAAATAATTTGTGACAAATTAAGTGAAGAATTCACGTGAATCGACAAATTTTATCGAGTCGGATAGCAGAATAAGTCTGTGAAGATATTTTCTAACTCTATAATGGGAACAAAGAGGACGAAATGTAGAAGTTCATCAAATGTGTCATTGTGCTCAAAAAATGTGTCGTAATCAGATTCTGAAATTAGGATTCTTAAAAAGAACCGAATTCAAACTCTGTGTTAGTTCTTAGGATCATAAAGTACTTATTCCCAATTGGCATTAATAGTGCTATAGGCTTTTGTTTCGAATATGATTTTCTTCAATTTTTAATTGACCTTTCAAATCCAGGGATTATAACAAGAGAAAGTACATAATTTGTACTGCAAACTGACACCGTTTTAAGTGGAATGTGTTTTTCAAATAATTCAACAACCAATGATTGGAAATAATCAACAGCTGTCAGTCGAATTGGCGATTTTTCGACATAAATGCCAAGGGAACTCGAACGCATCAAATTTCAACTAAAATTTCTAAATTGAAAAGTCGATATGCAGAAAATTCATACTAGACGAATCAATTTTCTAGCTGCAGAAAATAAGATAAAAGTTATTTATATATAGGCAACATCCAGGGGCAGTAATTGGTCTTGCAGAAAAACATTCGAAAGAACAGAAACAATCATAATATAATATGACCAAGAAGACTAGGAGTCAAATTAGTGGAAAGACATTAAACGTAGTTTATTTCTTAAAGCTTATAGTAGGTAAGTCATGCTAAATTTTAGCTCCTGGTGACTGGTGAGCCTAATAATTGCTTGAGGGCCAATTGTACAAATATTTAAACCGTGGTTCAGCAATTTTTATCTGCCGATTTCGGCGGATTAATTGAGTTTCAAAAGTGGTTAATTGTTCAAGTGTGTGATAATAACCAATTACATACTTGATCCACCGTTGAACTTTAGTTAATCCGCCGAAATCGATGAGTTAAAATCTTGAGGCTGAACCACTATTGTACAACTGGCCATGAATAGATCACATTGAGCAGATTTTTCCGAAGCAGAAAATTAATTTTTCGTATTTTTCAGAAGTTTTTTAATCCATCGTCATCGTAGCCATCCTGTGATGGAATTTGACATTTTGATGGCTTGATAGAAAGGTGACAACCTATATTTTTAGGTATAGAGAATATTTCGTTCCAAATGTGAACGGATTGTCCTAAACAAGCATTTTTCCGGAGTGGAAAAGAAATTCTAAATTTTTCGTATTTTTCAGAGGTTTTCTAATCCATCGTCATCGTAGCCATCCTTCAATGGAATTTGACAGTTGATGGTTTGACAGATAGGTGACAAATTATATTTTGAAGCATAGAGAATATATCGTTCCAAATGGACTGCAATACAAAAGGAAAAAATAAGGGAAATAAATTTTATTATTACCTTTGCAAAAATCCAAAATTTAATTTTTAGGTGCACTTAAAAAGCGATATCGGTGATTATTTTGATGCCAATAAAAAGCTCCTGATTCAATCATTATTTCTATTCAAAAAATATTTCATTTCGGCCCAACCTTTCCCCTAAAATGACTTAAGATTTCAATGATAAGGTAAGGTAGTTCAATCACTGAAATAAAGAAATTTGTTTTATGTGTAAGGTTGGGCCAAAATGAATTTTTTTCGTCATCAGTAAATTGGCATCAAAATAATCACTTAATTCGCCTTTTAAGTTCCTCAAAACTTTAAATAAAAATATTCAATGATGAGTTTCAATGAAAGCTATAACTGGCACCTAAAGATGTAGATCGTATTGAACTAGTGAACTAGTAGAGCGAACTAGTTCAGTAAATATTTTTTAACTTAACGCTCTTTGAAGTGAACTAAGACGCACAAGTCTATCAGAATGCCTTGAAAAATATA
Source organism: Epistrophe grossulariae (assembly GCA_929447395.1). Lineage (NCBI taxonomy): Eukaryota > Metazoa > Arthropoda > Insecta > Diptera > Syrphidae > Epistrophe > Epistrophe grossulariae. The sequence continues at coordinate 118,319,164 of OV839568.1, forward strand.
AGTGATGATTACCTTTGCTATAAGATTGCAACTAGAATCTTTTATCAGAGCTTCATAACATAAACACACCTTAATTCCTTCTTTATAAACTTGATATTATTATTAATATATCTATCTTATTTTTGAAACTTTTAAAAATCTAATAAAATATATATCTACATATTTGGTATCTATTATTTTTTTATTTTATATTTCCTTTTAAATTTTGACAGCACAAACAAAAAAAACACAAACATGTTCAAGTTAAAAGTGATAATTAAATGCTAATAGATTATATTTAGATACTTTGGATAAAAAATTAATCTAAATAAGCAGTAAATCTAAAACTATTCCTATACAACAAATGTGATCAACAAAATACACAAATATTATAAAGAGCTAAACAAAAAGGCAACATCATCATTAAAGGCTAACACAAATTAATTGTCCACTAATAAAAAAAAAGTATAAAAACCCTCAAAATAAAACCGACACGTAATAAATTAGAATGAATTTGTATCAATGAACAAAAAAAATAAAAATCAAGTTATTTACTACCCCATTTTAATTCTAAGGTCAACACATTTAAATGTTTTTAAACGAATATATAGTAAGTTATTAGTTTATAACGACAACAAAGATTAACCGCACGAGAATCTATGTTAACATAATTGCCACTTAAAAGTTCTAAGCTGGTTTACAAAAACCAAGTTATTATATAAATATTTATTTAATCAATTATAGTTTTTGGGCTTTTGAATAAAATTAAAACAACAAAAACTATATTTTATCAATAGAACACACATGACAGCATGACACCACGCATACGGAAGAAGTTTGACTCAATTGTTTGTTAACAAGAGTTTAAAAACATTTTTGTAGAATACTTAAAATTTACAAAATGTATTTTTAACTTTTTTGTATTTATAATTTTGTTTGTAAGTTAAAATTAAATTAACCTATAAACCTACATGTAAGTCAATAAAAATTAGAACGCGGTTTTGGATTCAAATAAATTATTATGTAAGATTTATAAAATGAAGTGTTGTTAATACGCGTCTTCATTCTACATTTGAATTTCAAATAAAAAAAAAAATTTAAAAGAATTTAATTTTATATAAAACCATGTTACTGTTCGATATAGCGAGAGTATGGCATTCAATGGTGTCCAGGTTTTAAATTCTCTACTTTTTTATATCTTTCAGGGCTTCAATTTATCGTCGGCCTCATAAACAAACCTCGTAACTCACAAATTTCAAATTTTTCAGGAGAGACGAAAATGTCTGCCAGACACAGAGTAGTAGTGGAGTTACGTGCTATGCAAAATTTTAATTTAAGTTTATTTAGAGTTTTAAGAGGGATACGAAATGTTCTAGGTAGCTGCGCTGACGAATTTTCTATAAAATAGCATTCAAAACTCATTTTCGCTAGAAGGTGGAGTTAAGAGATCTGCTTATGAGGCCGGCATTATGTTATTTTTTTGACCACGCACTGTGTGCTCGAGAATTTCAAATCATAAAATTTTGCTGTAATTAGGTACTCTTTCCTTGAATGCAGCTTTTATGTTTATGATCATTTATGATCTTGTAGTACATCTAATCTTATTCCAAACCAAACATTTTTTTTTTGGGGATACTGCATCTTGAGAAGAATTCACAAATCCTCAGAGAATATCTCTCTTCTTAGGCCGTGGTTTGTTTTTTTATAAGAACAAAAAAACTGGTCGTGCTAGAAAGCGGCTCTTCGGCCGCAACTATACGTCGTTATAGATGCTAAAAATTTCAGCTTCAACAGGAAATCGTATAAGTACTAACTATTCTTGATGACTAAAAACACCGTCGAAACTAATTGAGTTTCATATGCGGCTTCAAATAGGCATGACTTTGGGTCTAGGGCATACAATAAGTCAACGTGGTATTTACGCATTGATGGTTCTATATCATTGTTTAGTTTCTCTATACATAAGAAATTATAGCGGCTGGTTTCTTGGATGACGGATCTCAGAATATACAAACCATGATATAAATCGCTTGTGTGTAAAGAGGTCTCACGGTCACTAGGCAGCTACCGAAAGAAATCGCTCTTACACCTACGGCCTGCTGAATGAAACCGAATAAATTCGAAACGAGCCTTACGATTACAAACGAAACTTCATACAAACCACCATTTTTGATAAACACGTCAAGCTTATTTCAGATTTAGGCAGATCACATTTCTGAGATTTCTGAAATTTCTGAAATTTTTTCTCGTCAATTTGACAAAGCAGAGGAGTAAAAATGAAGAGGATTCCTAGAAAAAGATTCAAAAGTGCTCTCCATTTTTTTTTTTTTTTTTAATATACCAACGGGTATGAGGAAAATAATTGACCTAGCGAATTCAAAAATTTTAGTTTAAGATTTCTGACAGCAAATTTTAGGAATTTCGTTGAGGAATTGCTTTCAGTTATCTGTGATAGCTGACGTCTTTAATACGTCACAAATCGGAAAACCCTATACTTTCCAGTCTATTAGAAATTTACTGTTGAATTTATTAAGATTTAGAACAAAATACTATACAAGTATAACACTCGTCTAATTATAAAATATGTATCTAATATCTAAACAATATTGTCAAATTAAAACTATTTTTATTTATAGTTTTTCAATCACTTCATAATTTCATTTCATCAAATAAACATCTTATTGTTTTATAAATAATTCGAAGTTTTATTTTAAGGAGCAAATTTTCCTCTATCAGAATTAATCTCAGTACTGAGTCATTAAATAAAAAAATAATAAATAATTAAAAAAAATATTTTTTATATTTCAAGTAGTCTAAGGTACTGTAAAAAGGGTTGTGGTCATTATTCTGTAAGTGCCAAAATTCTGTATTTCAAAATTCTGTAATTTAAAATACTGTAAATCTAAAATCCTGTATTTCAAAATTCTGGAAATCTAAAATTCTGTTTTTCAAAATTTTGTAAAACCATTATTCTGTATTTCAAAATTCTGTATCCCAAAATTCTGTATTCCAAAAATTCTGTAAATTATAAAAGAAAAATTGTTTTGATTCTGTATTTGAAAAATTTTTCTATTATAATTTACAGAATTTTTGAAATTCAGCATTTTGGAGTACAGAATATACAGTATTTATAATTTTCCAGAATTTTGTATTTAAAGAATTTTGATATTAAGAATTATAGATTTACAGAATTTTGATTTACAGAATTCTGGATTTACAGAATTTTGGCATACAGAATTAAAGATTTACAGAATAATGAAATACAGAATTATGATCATACAGAATTTTCAATCCATTTCCAGAATTTTGGTCATACAGATCTTTGTAATACAGAAAAACGACCCGTTCCCCTGAAAAAATTTACTGATTTGTGCAGCTGTCGATTTTTATAAGATTTTTATATATACTTAAAAAATTTAGGTAAATTCTTAATTTTTTGTTTCAATTTTGTTTTTCTGTTTTTTTTTTTTTTTTTATTGTACCGACTTAACCAAATATATTCATCGTCATTAAAATGATGAACTCGCTTTCTATTTGCTGTTGTGAATTAAGTCTGTCAAGTGATTTATTTATAAATTATGTTAAAAAGTCATTGCGACACAAATATACAGAGGATCATCTTTACTTAAGTTTTGTTTAAAATCACTTAATTAATAAAAAAAAAAAACTAGATGTATCTTCATACTATATTCATTATACCTATTTAATTTTAAACAAACATTAATTAAGTGTTATTTTGTTTTGTTTTGTTTTTGATGAAACAATCATGTTTAATTCGAATGTCGTCGCGCATCGGATAAGATTTTTGTTTTTATTTTTGTCTATATGTAATAATTGTCTTGCCTAAAGGTTAACCTCTTGCATATATAGACAAAAATAATTTTCCTTACAATTCGAATTGAATGGAGTAAGTCGCCTGGAGGTTATGATTTGTAATTTTTCTTTTCATTTTATTTGAGTAATTGAGTAATTTATCAACGATAGAAAAATTTAGAAAAAAAAGATTGATTGATTGAAGTAATTAATTAAAAAATATTCGTGGCCCAAATTTATTTGAACACATAATTACCAAGAATTGTAAAAAAAAAATATTATTTTTTGTACAAATTTATCAATGAATTTGCTAAAACAAAATCAATAATATGATATTCATTTGCAATTTTTAAATAATAAATAAATACATTTGTAGACATGACAGCTCGTATAGAACGAGGGACTAGTGACCTATAAATCTCAACTATTCCATGTTATACATGTAAACGACATGAATGGAGGGTTCCTACAATTTTCTATCGAATTCGATGGGCTTGGGTGAGAGGCACTTTTTCGTGACAAATAATCCTAAGGGGTGTTATTTTTAGACATGTGGTTTTCAATCTGGCAATACTTTTTTCGGAGTTTTTCTTTTTGACAGCTGTCACTTCATTTATGCTTAGTTTGGTTTGTCATTTCATAATGAATAGACCTACTCCTGAACAACGTTTGCAAATCGTGCAAATTTATTACCAAAATAATGGTTCGGTTCGCGCGACGCATCGCGCGCTGCGTGCAATATTCGGTCGACATAATCGCCCAGCTGAGTAATTCGAGCAACCATGGATCTGTTTCGTACCAAATTTACTCTAGTGGATAATGCGCATCCTCAGAGATGCCGTACTGTGCGCACCGAAGACGCTATTGCTGCTGTGGAGCAGAGTATCGAAGAAGACCCAAATGTGTCCATCCGCCATCGCGCGCAACAATTGGAGCTAGAGCCTCTTGGGCCTCTCGGCTGGAATTTATTCGGGCCAGCCGCGGCGCGGCGGCCACTTACCCGAAATCATTTTTAAAACATAATGGCAAACCCTTAGCTTTATAATAAAGCTAAATTCTTGGCCATAACATTAAATTATATGCGTTTTATTTCTTCTTGAAAACCACACGTCGAAAAAAACACCCTTTATTTGAGGTACTTGTCAATTTCTCTCAAGAGTCAGTAACCGTGGAAAAACATTTCAGGTTTTAGGTGGCACATAAGCTGGGATTCGATCAAATTTAAGTATACACACGAAAAATGGATGGTTTTTGCAATGATAAATACGAAAAACGCGGTGAGATATAGGTTTTCTTTTTAAAATATCTCCATAAAAATGGTTTCCTAACTTAAATTAAAAAAAAAAAAAAAAATTTATCAACTTACCTTGTGATTGAGATGAACTATGTGATCCCCACGATGATTTATATGATGAATCTGTAACACAAAAAATTTTTAGTATTAGATACATAACTAATAAAACTTTAATGTAAATAAATTAGACGGCCTCTATTTTGAATGATTTTTTTTTGGCAAAATCAAAGAATATCTGAATGGGTAACTTATTATATACTAGTTTTTTGCACAAAGTTCAACTTTTAGCTTAAATGGTTTTTATGTATCAGTTTTTACTCTAAAATAAGATTTAATTGTTAGAGGTCTAAAATAATATTTGTTTGGCGTCAAAAATTATAGCTTTTTAAATGATTATTGCGCAGAAAATAAATTTGTAGATTTGGTGTTACTATTTGAAATTCGAATTTAAATTATAAATAAATGGAGGTAAAAAATTATTTTTCGCGCAAAAAATTATTATTTACTAGAGCACAAACGACTCCAAAAACATATAATCATGTTCATATTTTCGTCCGCTAACTTTAGTTTTATTTTAACAGAAATTTGGTTATAGGAAAAGTATTAGAGCTAAAAATGTTTGGTTTGCTTAAGAAATTTCATTAACAATACAAATTCAGAAATAAAAATTGTTTGATTCCATCAAAGAGCGCAGTTCGCAAAAATATGTGACGTAATTATAAGAGTAATCAATAGTCTCAAATTCTGTCTTTCAACAGATTATAGGAGTGTACAAAGGTGCAGGAGGTTGAGTTTTTAAATTTGCCAAAACTATTTCGAATGAAAGTAAATTTGACAGCTGACAGATTAATTATGCTCAGCACATTTTTATTTTGCCATTTCAGATTTCATCATGAATTATAGCCAGAACAAGAAATTTATAACGCGGCTAGAAAATGTTCAGTAATTTAATGATAAAGTGTACAAATTAGAAGGTACTTTAAAAATCGATTTTTTTCTTTAGAAGACAAAAGTCGTGTTTTTTACAAGTCCATAAGAATTTTACGATAAAAAAAAAAAAAACATATTATGTAAGTCTAGATAATTTTCGGAACTTCATTTAGTCCCGATAAAAACTGTATTACCGGCGCTAATTATCATTTTGCTGTCGATAATTAGCATGGAAACTTCAAATTGATGGCCCCGTGCAAAACTATACTAAGTACACATAGTATAGTTTTGAGTTACCGTCATACTATTGAATGCCCTTTATTTTAATTCTTTTCCTGTGAATCTAACAAAAATGCCTTGAAAACAGAGGTCAAATAGGGCTTAGTATAATGCCTTATTTCGACATTTATCCCAAACAAAAACAAACTTTAAACGTCTCTCCTGACAAATAAAAAAATACACTTAGTATTGTTTTGCACGGGGCCATCGAAATTATCTGAATTATCGAATAAAACTATTTTGTATGAAAAAAAATGGCGATCATTGTTAGGAATTTATTTTGTTTTTCTGTTAATGACTTGAAATTAAGATCTTTGTTTTTATTTAATTTTATTCAATGAAGAGGAATAATTTTCTATGTGAGTTTTATTTTATTCAAGACGTCCTGTCCCAAGGCAGAATAGAACGATTTCAGTTAAAGTAGGGCTGATATTTTCGATCGGGAAAGAAGAAACAGAATGAAATAGAAAAGTCAGTTTTGGTGGTTTTATAACATTCAAAATTTTAATCTTGATATTTAAAGTCTTAGCGGCGACTTAAATAGATTAAGGTGAATTATTTTCAAGCAATAGCAGTCTGGATAGCATCAAAATACTATATACTCATTTAAATATTATACACACACAAAAAAAACACAAAACCAAAAATTGATTTCTGGTGGCTGTTCTTATTTTCAAGTATAGGTATAGCTTTAAGTAATTTTAAGTTCGAGTTCGAGTCCTACCTGGATATAGGGATTTTTTCTATTAAAATTGAACAAAGACCAAGTCCCACTTAAAGGAGTCTGATGATCGGCGTGGCAGTCGTGAAATAGCTATAACTCCAACCTATAAAAACTTGGTGGTAGCTCACTCTCAAGTGTTGTTGTCCATTCAAAACCTTTAATTTTAATAAGATTTTGGCTTTATTTCCGAATGCCCGATTCAAATTTCAATTATACGCTAAAAAAAATTTAACTTAACTATAAAAATTTAACTTTCGATTGACAATATCTGAATAGGTCTAAACAAGCAATTATAAAGTTCTAAATATTTCACTGGTCAGATAAACTATCGATTAGCTTATTTAACTGGCATTTAGAATATTTTACAGTTGTCAGTATGACAGTTTAATAAAGTTTTTATGCGATTGAAAGATTTTGATGTTTAAACATCTACATATGTCAGTGGTAAGGTAAACTATAAAAACGTGAGCCTTACGTGTAATACGTTTGACAGATTACCTTCTAATTGGGTACGGTCAATAACAAAACTACGACTCTTGGACCGAGAGTCCCTGCACTCAAAACTTTTTTTAATGGTAGGTCATTTCACGGGCTTAAGGAATGCATTTGCAAGTCCTATATTGTAAATACATATGTTTCAAAGGTAGTAACAAAGCCATGTATACAATATACATGTGAAAGGTTTGTTAAGTTCTCCAAACTTTCAAAAGATCTGTAGGAAATTGCGAAATTTCATGAATTTGTGGGTGTTTTTGATTGTACTCATGTTCCTATTGCAAAGATTACCCTATATATTTTCTATATTTGTACTGTTAAAAGGCGCCTCGGTATCACTTTCGTTATTTTCAATCACAAGGATGAATCGTATTAAAAAATCCATTTCTTCTATTGAGAACTATAAAAAATAAAAAAAATATCGAAAACCTTTGACTCACAATAAAGCCTAGTACATACTTCCTTGTGAAGTGAACAACCATCAGTGGAAAAAGTGAATGTTTGACACAATTTGCTTGACTTTTGCAGCTTTTATTTTCAAATTGTCAAAGCTACACCAAAAATCAAAGAGTTCCCGTACATTTTGCGGGTGAATATGGTTCCCGGCTCGTGAACGCAAACTCTCCACTTTTTGTCATGGCTTCACGAGCACGCTCACGGGTGAACAAAAATGCAAATTTTTATGGATTCACGACATGATTCACAAGTATGTACTAGGCTTAACAATGATCAGACTGTGAATTTCAATTTCATCATCTAATAACCCAAAAAAAATTGATTACATATTAAGTTTTGTTCCTATTCATTTGAAGCCAAAAACAACATGACAGCTAAGACAAAACAGACAAAAGCACTTTGAGTAGAACTTAAAAACAAAAATAAACTGAAAATAAGAATTATGCTCCGTAGAGTTAGTAAATCAGCTCCGATTGTAAGTAGTCGACAGTAAATATGGTAAAACTCTAACATCCGGTTACCTTAAAGATTCATAATACTTTAGTGCCAGTCCAAAATTTAGTATTCAAATTGGTTATCAACTCATTTCTTCAAACAAGTTCTGATCCCTATATAGTCAAATCAATTTGGTGCTGAGCAATAATTAGTTAAAGGACTACATACCAGCTAGCTCCTCAAAACCAGCTAGTACATGGTTGTTATACCCATTGTTGTTACGCAAATCGCTAGGTTCCAAGCGATTTCTTCACAGAACTACTATCTGTCAAAATTGTACCGAGTATAAATTGGCACCTTGAAATGGAACAGGTTTCATCACCTGCCCTTTGCCGTATCGCCTCACCCGGTTATTAATGTAAGTGAAATATCTTTAAAGAGATGAATCGGGAGTAATATAAGTGGATATTATAGGAGCAGAATATTTTCCTTAGCAATGCTAGTTTAGTTTTAAAATGTTCCTTAGTGCCATCTCCCCATAGCTCTTTTATAAATATTATCCTATACACGGCCTTTTTTTCTGGCCTAGGCTAGAGTATTCATCTCGATGAAAGGTCGATGTTCGCTCTACCGCATTTTATCTGTATATAACTACATACCACCTGCATAATAAATTCATAAATCTGACCAGCGAATGTTAATGTCAAAATTTTGTCCTCCTTTAATATGGTTCCCTAGAAATGCCGAGTTGACTTTCAACTTATGATAAAATTTTATATTGATTACCTACATATATTAATTATTTAGGTCCTGTTTCACAATATCTAAGTATAGTTCTGATTAGTTACTCGACACATAAATATTGACACAGGGGTCATAAGTTGAAAGGAGAACGAATCACAGTTTTATTTTTATAAATTGAAAAATATTTCTTTTTTGACTGTGGACTTATGACCCTGTGGGAGTATTTATGGGTCGAGTAACTGATCTGAACTTTACTCAGACATTGTGAAACAGGCCCTAAATAATTAATATATGTATAGGTAATAAATCATAAAATTTATTTCTTTAAAGCAATCTTATCACTGATCTCTATATCCACTGGATAGTATGTATTCATACAAAATAAAGTCGTGGCCGGTACCCTTATATAACAGTATAACAGCGGCGCCAGCGGTATGGACGCTACCGGACCTGGATTTTCTTTTATTTTTTTCAATATTTACAGCCGCAATGCTTGTTGACATCAACTGACGTCAAATAAATGCTCAATTACGGCAAATATCTTCAATCTATTTTTTTCTTTCGTATAGAGCGGGATATGAGGTCGTGGCCGGTACCCTTAAAAAAATTGCCTCACAAAAACTGTTATACACTATAGGCTATTCACTATCCAGTGTATTATAGAGATCAGTGAATCTTACTATATATAGAAGAAAGTGACTCAAGGCTTAGAAATTTATAACAGTTCTGTTTATATACCGAACGCCAGTGGCCATGCTTCGGGCACCCACAGAATTTTGTCAAACCACATACCAAGCACGTTTGGTGAACACTTTTAATTTTTGGCAATTAACTGTTATTAATAAGCATTTCTCTAGTGTCTCCCATTAAAAAAAAAAAAAAAACTTACCAGCGAACAACATTGAAAAGTTGCTAAAACTTCCTGCCGAGCGAGACAAATAATCAGCTGAAGTTTTAATATCAAGCATCGTGAAACAAAAGTTCCTTGTTAAAAATCTCTTCTTTTTTTTGTCTCGTTGTTATAAATAAATTATTATCGATTGACTGCGATGTGATGTGTAACTTGTTCGGATAGTTTTTATTTTTTTAAAAAATTTCACTTTTATCACCCAATTGATATCACAGTTCCCATTATTTATGTTTATTTCACAAATCAACACTAACAAAAGAATGTATATCAAAACACCAAAACAATTTTATAGACAAAAAAAAATAAATAAATAAAACAAACTAAATTGTCAACACCAACAACAATTTGTCACAAATCAATAGAATATCCTTCTTTTTTTTCCTAGACGCACCACATGAATGTTTTGTAGAGTATATTATGAATGTATATGTGAAATTTAGTCTAAAACTGAATATATTTGTTGTTATTGTTTAATATAAAATATTGTCACACTTTTGTCATGGACTTTCGCACAAACAAACGCAACAGCGAAAAAAGCGTCGTCGTCGTCGTCCTTGTATGATGATGGTTGGTTGTAGGTATATAGCGACGGCGGCAGCTATACGACGGCAGCGGCGACAATGGCGGAACAGGAAAAGGAACGGGAAAAGCGACGATCGGAACCGGTTACCGTTACCGGACACCTTCACTTCCGGGCACAACTTTTATTTGTATTATATGGGATATCCTGCGGAGTGCTCCTTCGGCATGTATGTTTGTTCTCTCGCTCTCCGTTTTGTGACACAATCACAGCAGCTCCACTCTCTCACTTATAATATGTAGATATATTTGGTCGGTTTGGCTGGTCAAAAGTGTGAAAAGGTTTGTTGTTTTTTTTTTTGGTTGAAGAAAATATTCTCTCAAATCACTCTCGACTAAAATATAGAAGCTCAATTTTTCAAAAACGTAGGTACCGTTGTATATTTTTTTTATACGATATTCGCACGATAACAACAACCGATCTGTGGCACGGTAGCTTTACAATTGAATCCTTTACCGGGAATCCCACAAATGACATCCTCTCTCGGGACTCCTGTGACGAGCTCGAATTCAATTGGGGTGGACTGACTTGGGTGAGGGTGTAGCACAACACAAAATATTCATTCTACCCTCTTATAATGGAAGCACAGCAAACACCACCACCAGACATTAGAGAGGGTGCGGAATGTTGTTTGGATTCCTGCTGCTTTCTTCCTTCCCGAAAAATGATATAATCCGCACTCTAAGCGCCCTTCCGATTCTCTGCCAATCAGAGACGAGCCAAGGTGTGGCTTACTTGAGGGTTAAATGCGCACACACATGCACATGGGGAGGAAATTTTCCCGAAATTTATTGTCTCACAACTACTTTGGCAATTTGGGGGTGTACAGAAACATGGCAGGGGATGATGGGTGGCGGTGGCTTTTGTATTCTTCTCCAGTTATGGAACACAATTGGGTGTGGTGCTCGCTCTGTATAGAGCTATTTATGCCTTTAAGTCCCAAACAGTAGTTAACGGAACGACGACGACTATCCTGGCTGAAATCTGGTCGGGGGGGGGTGGGGGTATTTCGTGTCGGTCGGTTGGGGTTGCTAGTGTTGCTGGTTGCTGATGGTTGTTGGCGGCGATGCGCTGTGCGGTGCGTCGTCGTCGGGCGGAAGGTTTGGTTAACGGTGGATGATGGCTGGGATATACCTAGCTGGGCTTCAATGATGATGGGTGACACGAAGCAACAAGGACGGATGTATTATCCACTTCCTTTTTCCTTCCACCAAACACAAGGATATTACCGTTTCGTCGTTTTCATCGGCGAGCTCTCGTTGGGCTTTTCGGAATAGGTACAGCACATAGCAGGGTGCGCGAGCGACGATGAAGGGAAAGGGGGCTGTTGGTGTAGCTACACCTACTACTACTGCTCACTCTCGCACTTTATAGATATGTGGGGGAGCTTATTTGTTCGAGGGACTCAAACCCCCCCATTTTGAAATTCAAATGAATGAAGCTCAAGCTATATAGCACCCCCGAGTCTTATGCGGGTGTCTGATGGGGGGATTGTTAAGTGGTGATTTCAACCTTCCCCCTATACCCCGCATACAACTCTTATATATGTATGTACATATATAGCAATATGGAGGAATCTCTATTTTGTATAGTCTAGCGATGGAATTATAGTGTGCGAATTTGAGGGAATGTGAGTGCTTAATTAATTTTAAGATCAACTTCTTGTCGTTGAATATTACGTCTTCTTTTTATTTTTTTTTTTGGTTTGTTTGCATTCAAATGAAACAGGCTGTTTCAAGAAGGGAGCCAGGGGGGAAGAGGAGTAGTGATATGCGTATATGGATGGAAGCATTTCATATTTTCGTTCCATTGTTCTGCATTTCAGTTTTAATTAAGTGTGAAAGAAACACGAAACACGAATAAGTAATTTAGAAGAGAAGAATGGCTGGAGGGTGTAATAAAAGAGAAGTGACGTGGGGGCATATAACAAACACAAGGCACAAAGATATTCCCTTTTTATAAAAGAATGGGAAATCTTAAGGTGCTATATGAGAAAATTAATTAAATATTTTGAGATGTTTTTGAAGAGAATTCATTTCTAGAGAAATAGATAAATAATATAAAACTTTGTCGAAGAATTGGAGATAGGTATATATTGTAAGAAAAATTAAAATTCTTTTTCATTCTCGAAGTAATTGTACCTATACTAATATTTGAATACCTTTTTGTCCGATTTAGAAAGCTCTTCTTAACTATTAAATAATTGATTGAAAGTTTTCCACAGTTTTCCAAAAATAATTCTTCTCCTCAGGTTCAAATTTGACGATAAAGAAACAATAACAGTGACGAGCTGTATGAAACTACCTACTTTGGATTTTGGATTCATTAATAAGTTCATTGGATGAGTCTTTAAAACACCCATAGATATAGCTGCTTTAGTTCTGAACTTCTGACTTTTTACTAATATGTAGAAATCAGCAGATTAATTGAGTTTCAACAGTGGTTTACTGTTCAAGTGTGTGATAATAACCAATTACATACTTGAACCAGCGTTGAACCTTAGTTAATCCGCCGAAATCGGTGAGTTAAAATCTTGAACCGAGGTTGAACCACTATTGTACAACTGGCCCTAAGATATTTATGATATTACCCTAATTAACCATCCAAGTTTTTGACCGAAATACAACATTTTCAATAATGCAAAAACAATGAATTTGCATGTCAAATTTGCAGCAATTATTCGAAGCAAATATTATCGAAGTAATTTCTTCGATTTTTCAATTATAATTCACAAATCAACTAAAACGTTGATAAAATATTAATTCACGAATTAAAATAAATTTTTTTTTTGATACAAAGGCAAAAAAAAATGCACTTGCGATTTTCATTCGTTTCGATTAAAAAACGCCACTGCAACAAATTATTGCTATGCACAAAATTATGGTTTTCAGTTGCGTTTTTTATTGAAAACAAATATAACGTACACCTACACATCGCATTTGCTACACGATCTATTTTTCGAATAATTAAGGTTAGATTTAGAACACACTTGCGATTCGATCGCGCGACTATGTTCAGTGGCAAAAAATAAAAAAATAATATGACAATAATAAGATTTTTATTAAAATCGCAAGTGCGTGCAGTTCTGTTGATCAATTTAATTTTGCGACAGAAAAAAACCATCAAAAAATATATTATCTATTAATTTATTTTTATTTTTAAATTGCTGCGATTTTTCAGGCGCATATAATATTCCTATGCATTCGGATTTAAAACTAAGTGTTTCATTTCTTGCGACTTAAAACTTTTGTGATTGAAAAACGCAAATGCGTGCATATTTATTTCTTGTTCCGACTACGATTTTTTATCCGTCGGAATTTAAATCGCAAGTGCATGCACAAACGTAGAATTTTACTTGATTTATTCTAAATTGAAAAATATTTAATTCACATATACCTATAGCTCTTTGGGATTTGTGAATTTCAAAATTTTTAATTCACAAACTCTTTTGGATTTGGGAATTGAATGAGATTCAATTCATAAGCCCTTTTCGGATCGTGATTTATGTATAATGAATTTTTATTTTTTAAAGACACAAATTCAAAAGAGCTTGTGAATTTAATATTTTTCATTTGATAAATCCCAAAGAGTTTATTTGAATTGAATATTTTTCAAATCACGAGTCCATTACTGATTTGTGAACGAGGGCTTATAAACTAAAAAAGAGCATATAAGCTTTTGCAACACTTCAATCTCAATCTTTCTTATAACGAGTTAAATTACAGACGGGCCAGTTTAAGAAACTGCATCATTTCCAGAAAGATTTGGTCCACCTTTAGTAAATCCCGAACAAACTAGTTAATTAGCAGACCCAGCATAACATAGCCAGGATCGTTGCAACTTGTTATGGTAATGGACACAGGTCATTAAAAGAGCATGCAGATAAGCTAGGAATCCCCCACAATACGAACTGTCGCAGCTGTGGGGACCAGGAGGAAAAGGAAACAGTCCTTCATTTCATTTGCAAATATTCCCCGCTCTGGCTAAAATGAGACTGCAGTCATTTTGAAAACCATTCTTCGACGATCTCAACGAACTTTCCGAACTAAAGATCAAAGACTTTATCTCTTTCCTCAACACGACAAAATGACTCAAAGATGAACTTTGACGGCGAGTAAGTGGAAGATAATCTTGTGCAATTTAATTAAATTCCTAGGATAAGCTCTGGTCCCGCATGGACGGCTGTTCACCTCCACTGCAGTGGACCTCATGTTATACAGACTGAGTAGACGTAGGCTCAATGGAGCTAAATATTTGAACATGTATAACTAGGCGTGTATAACTGGGAGTGTATAAATGATAAATCCGTTTGGAGGTTTATCCACAAATTCCTCTCAAAAATTAATTTCTCATCTTCAGGGTCATGGAGCTAGATGCTTGTGGCCGCTCTCTATATAACTTTCGAAAAGTTGCATTTTTCTTTTCAAGATCAAAAAAATATTTAGAAGAACAAAAGTTTCTGTTTTTCATTCTGTTTTTCAAAATTCTGGAAATAAAAAAAAAAACAAAAACTGTTGAATTCTTATTATTTCATTAGCATCATGTAATATAAATAATAGTAGATAGTATGGCGTCTTAGAATTTTGAAAACCAAGAAATTACGACACACTTCAGATCTAATTGTATATCTCATGAGACATTCGCACGAATCTTTACATAGTTTTGGAGAAAATAAGATTACACCATTTGATATTTCAAAAGCTTTTGCGTAATTGGCATCAGAATCTCTTATAGAAAAAAACTTGCATTTGGTATCAATAAATTTATCTTCTTCATTTAATTAGAAATAACCCTTTGGATCGCTTGATATTCAACAAAAACCAATACACATCGTATTTGACGGTTTCAAGTCTGAAATTCACAAAATAAATGTTACTGTTCCCCATCAGGGGTTAGGCTTCTCTCCGACTCTTTTTCTCATATTTATCAACGACCTTCTGTCTGAAACTTCTAATCTATTAAACTATTTTGCAGATTCAAATTCTTATCTTCGGATGTGGAACTTCAACGACAGAAAAGCTCAATGGATTCATTTGGTGCGTTCAGAAAACTGAGATATCAGAGATTTTTCTCACTTAAAAAATGAGAAAGTAAATCCAAGATTTTTTTTCCTCACACATTTGACACCAAATCTGAGAACTTTTGCTGACAAATCCTTTTCATACGGGTGGGTCAAAAGTTTCTTCCCAATTTGGAAAAATCATAACTCTTCTGTTTTTAATTTTTTTCTTTTCTTTTTTAAGGTACTTATAAAACAAACTTGGGAACTAAAATGAACTATAGCGCTTTAGAGAGGACCAAACTAATTGAATTTTATTTTGAAAATAATCACTCGATTATTTTAACCCAATGAGCTTATCGGCGTCATTTTAATGTGCCTCACCATTCTCCGGATTTGACTGCATCAGACTTTTTTATTTGGTGTTATTTGAAGGGTAAAGTGTACTTAAATAAACCTACCCCTATCCAGCAGCTCAAGGAGAACATTCGTGCTGAAATACAGGCGCTGAGCCTAGATGTCCTACGAAGTGTTATGGAAAACCCTGAAAGAGCCCGTTTCTGTGAGCATGAAGCCAGTGCTCATTTGAGGGTCATTATATTCCATACTTAGCCCAAAAAAATCTCCATAAATCATACTTTGTGATTCTAAAATAAATTATTAATAAAAAATTAAATCTACAAAAGTTATTGTCACTTTAAATTAGGAAGTCACTTTTGGCCTACCCTGTATAGCTGAGATTGCTGAGATCTCCGACATCTCATTTTCCTAAACATGACTATTGTCCAGCAGCAGTGGCAACGTGGCACGATTGTGCCATTTTGACACGGAAATTTTCTCGTGGCACGATGGCACGAAAAGTTTCAATATGGCACGTTTTTATTTTTCATTATTTTACCTAAATTTAAACTCATACAGCCAAATCAATAAACGTGGATGTGTTAAATTTATTCAAAAATAAAAAAAAATAACGAAGTGAAGATTGCTAATTTAACTTTGAATAAAATTAATAATATCTGCTAGATTTATCGAGTTTTTAAACTTTTGATTCTAATTATAGGACAAACAGCCATCAACCACCGTAAAAAGAAAACTATACAAAAATACATGTATATGATCTAATAGAAGTGCTAAGTGGAGTGGATTTCAGGAAGAAATATATGACGATTTTCCAAGGAAAATATGAGGAAACTCATTGCGGTTGTTGACGATGACCTAAATGGAGACTCAAGAGGTGGACATATTTCTCTCGGTTTGCAAATTATGGCTTCCATCTGCAGATACATTCCATTTAAAGGAAAGAAGAAGTAATTTTTTGTTTGTTTTTTGTTTGTAATAGTATTGAATTAAAATTTATTTTTAAATAATAACTTGAGTTTTTTCATATGGCACGAAAATGTCACAAATGGCACGTTTTTTCAAAGAGTGTGGCACGAAAAATTTTTTTTTGGCGGCAACGCTGTTGTCCAGTCTCTCCCTCTTTTTGCTAATTTTTTTAAACAGTGTTCTATTGAAAAAGAAAGTTGCCTTCTTCCTCTAAAATAATTTAACCCTATAATACTCGCTTTTCTGAGATCAGAGCATACTCATAACTTCATCCCTGAGTTAGTTTTTTTTGCCAAATTTATTGTTTTCTCTTTTAGTTGGGAATCTGAGGGAGCAGATGTGTGGAAGGAATTT